>OX459195.1:1452599-4382985 GCA_949775195.1 Diarsia dahlii | reverse complement strand
CGTCATCTTTTTTCGTTCGTGCAGCCGGCCATCGCATTATAAGACGTTATCACGTCAAAACATGTTCCTTCTTAGCTCTTTGTGTCCGAGGTCGCGGTATTATTTCTCTATCGAACAACTCGCAGCTGTAATATGTAATAGGTAGGTAGGTACCTACCTGTTCTTGGTCACAGTGGAACAGTCACGAGAATTTCAAATGCGATTTCCAATACCAGCTATCATTTTCAAAACCATGCCATATTATGAAATAGGTACCGTGAAACCTGGCTACTTTGCCACTTTTTGCTGGCTAAAAAAGTTTGTAAACATTTTTCTTAAACAATCTCTATGAGGTTACACAAAACAACCAATCAGCCAAATAGTAAATTTTATGCATCATTGAAATAAAGTATAATATCTATTGTTTTCTCATACATTAAGATAATTTAGTCCAAAAAACGAATATGGCAAAGTTAACCATCACATGAAGTTATAGATAAATATGGAGGCCACACTTAGAACAAAAGTTTGAGTCAAATACCTACGATTCTCTATCTCACTCTCTGTGGGCTGACCTCTCTTTCTAAGGTGGACGATAGTATTGCTATCTCGTTATTAAAATCTCCTTATTCATTTTTAAAAAGAGTCACCACACAAATGTAATCAGAAGTTAAATACTGTCAAATAATGTGCTAATAAATAAAAAGCTAAACTAAGATTACTGAAATTAAAATTCCAAAATAGTATGTCACGAATGCTTGACAAGGTTGGCGAATCAGTGAATTATTTTCCCATTTCCTAAGGATGTGGTAATGTGGCAACATTGGCCCCACATGTCAACATAAATCGTACCAATATGGCGGTTGTTTACTTTGCGGTTCACAGTTTCGATTGAGATATTTGCCTGTAATCAAAGTTATAATTGAGAAAATGGTGCAAACTTGTGTAGTGCGTGGTTGTGGTAGTACGTGGTGTCCAGGAGGTAATATAAGATTTCACGCGTAAGTGTTTAAATCGGGATTTCTGACACTGAATAATTGTAAACATATTTCTGCATATTTCTTTGTATTTTCAATTAATTACTTCATAAAAGCTTGACCTATGATTTAGTCAATGATAACTTAGATAACTATGTAAAGACCAAACAGTTTTACATTGAATTTCATGGACTTTCTGCAATTTTATTTGTTTTTGTTTTTATGGAGTCATACTGAAGTAGTGTGACCATATTGGGGATATATCTGGGACTTTCCGTGGGACCTTCATTAATTATATAGTCATTATCATACTCGCTTTATTACATTTTATTACTTTTTTCACACACCGTGTTATTTCTGTTAGTTCTTTGAAATAACATAACATTTTCGTGAATTTTTAACAGTAGTCAAATAGCCAATTACTATTTAAATAATACAGTAAATGTAATAAATAATATAAAATTATGTTCTGATTTCACACTCTTCTGGTTTTAGGTCAACAGCGAAGCCCAGGTCTCTACGAAGATTGATAGGGGCGTACAGGTGTAAATAAAATCAACTGAAGAAAAAATACTGCAGAAGAAATCTAAGATACATAAGCAAAGAGTTTTACGACAGACTAAAAAAATCAGGACATGTCTTCGTAATATAATAGAAAATATTATAATAAAATGATTTTAATTTAGAAAGTGTTTTTGTTTCTTTTCGAGATTTTATACATATGTATTACCGTTCCTAATAAAGCCCCGTATTTAGATGAAAATACATAATATTAAAAATTCCACAGTGGTAAAAAACCTTAACACTGACTTACCCAGAAATCTTTAAAAAAAAAATCATCTTATATTTATTATGTTCTGATTTCACACTCTTCTGGTTTTAGGTCAACAGCGAAGTAAGTTAAGTAGTTTAAATTAAAATTTAAATCCATTTTAAGTCAACACATTTTCATTAGTCTATAAAATAAAAGAAACATCTAATTTCTTTTTTGCGATTTCATGATTTTATAGTAAGAGTTGTACTGGGCAAAAATCTCTCCCAAATCCTTCCAGATTCATTATCTTGAGCCACCCCACCAGCCCTTGCGGTAGGCAACCACCGTGGTCGTGTCACCACCTCTTCTGTCATTATGATTTACTAGCTTTTGCCAGCGGCTTCGCCCGCGTGATAATGGCGATTTTCCATACAAACTTTCATCCCGTATTTAACTCCCTTAGGGGTTGAATTTCAAAAAATCCTTCCTTATTCCTTGTCTAGATTATAAAGGGAACCTCTGTGCAAAATTTCAGCTTTCTAGGTCCAAGGGTTTGGGCTGGGCGTTGACGAGTCAGTCTGTCAGGACTTCTCTTTTTATTTATATAGATAGATAGATCATTAATTTCGTATTGCTACAGGAACTAAACCCATATCTTCCCGTGGGTGTCGTAAGAGGCGACTAAGGGATGTACCAGAGAATGGGCAGCAGCGTTCTCTGTGTCTTTGTAACAACCATACTGCCAAGCGTGGCGATTATGGCAAACCCCCCCAAAAATGCCTGGGGGAGGCCTATGTCCAGCAGTGGACGTCTTTTGGCTGAAATGATGATGATGATGATGACAGGAACTAAACTTTTATACTGGCCATGGTCTATATTCTATTTCTGTGCGAAATTACGTACGTATACGAACTAAGACTTTTTTGCGTGATTGAAAATGACAAACTGCCAAAAAAAATCAGGAACTTTCACACTGTAAGCAAACAGCTTCTTTCGTAATTTATCATTGGCATCTTTCATCAATCTAGAAGTGAACAGAGATGTGGATATATTAATTTAATCAAACACAAGTTATGAAAAGGAACTACGTAATGTCCTAGGTAAAATAAAATAAAGGTTACCCTACTTAGAAAGAGAGGGTCAGCCCACAGAGAGCGAGATAGCGATGCATAAGTTTTGCTTCAAGTAGGTATTCGAAGTGTGGTCTCCATATTTATCTATAACTTCATGAACCATCACCTATGGTAAGATTGCCATACCAAATTGTTGGATAAAATAAATCGAATTATCAAAAATTATGATAGTCATCTTTGCCACAAACATATTTACAGTTAAAATATACTAAAATTGAGTAATATTTTGCATTGGCAATACAATTTGCTCAATGTGGCAAATTTACCCGCCTTTTTTCGATTTTTTCAAACAAAATAGAAATATCTGTCAGGGTTGTCGAAAAATTAAAAAGTATAGTAATTAAAAAGTAAGTAGTTAAGTAGCAAACAAAACAGAATATTTTTGTGGCAGCCCTAGCCTCTAACAAAACATGGCAAAGTTAACATCACTAAAACTGTGCATTGGGATGGTAAATTTGCCAACGGTGATTTCTAAGGTTAAATTGCATAGAGAGACGGAAATTATCATGATTTTAATTAAAGAACACTGTTAAGAATGTAGCATTAAAATTTGACTTACTTATGCGACGTTTATGCCACTAATTTTTATTAAAGTTTCGGAGCACAAAGTCACCCACAGTCGACACAGGAAAAAAATGAACCGCCAAAAATGACAGTTTTGTGAAAGCTGGGTTGTCATGTTAAATATAATGTTGCCAATCAAATATTCAAATTTGATTTAAGGGTGCTAAACACGGTAAAAAAAATACAGTTTCGTTGTAACAAATTATTTTGCCTTGGAAGTCGGTATATGGCAAATTTAACAACCTTCGGCAAAGTTGCCAGGTTTCACGGTAGGGAATGCAATCTCGAGACGAGATCACTAAGTCGAGATCTCGAGGGATCAGAAATTCGATCTCGGCATTTTCGAAATCTCGAAAGGTTTCGAAAAGTATTGTTTTAATTAGATAATTGAAACATGATTGAAACTGCTTAGTAGTTGTGATTATGATGCGAGTAGATAAGATACAACATGAATTATTGAAAAAAAAACTTAATTTTTTACTTATGTTACCTATGCTAATGAACACAAAATTTCAGATCCGTAAAATTTCTTATGAAGAAAGTACCTATTTATTTTATTATGAAAAGATATTGATAGTGAAAACAAAAATTACTATTTCCAAAATCACTCCTGAACTAGGAGTGATTATGAGTTTCCTATTCCTAACTAAATTGGACCGTGTTATGCAGAAGGCAGCCAAGTCGGGAAAAGTACAAACAGAGTTATAAGCATTTTTCTGTCGATGGTTGCACTTCGGTTGTAAATTAATTTTATGATTATTTTTTATTTGAGACATATTGGTTTATCTTTTGTTATTTATTGTATCCTATCCAGAATTCCGAAACGTGGCTATTAATATTAATAATTGCGATTTTAGACGTGGCTGTTTTATACAAAATAACATATTTTGTAAAAATCACAATAAAGTATAAACCAACCATGTAAGTTGGCTGTGTTTTAAAATGTGATCTGTAACTATTTAAAAAATAAAAAACAGACAAGAAAGTAATAAGTGAAACAGCTATTGACTAAAATGTTTACTACGTTCACTAAAATAATCCGAATGTTGCATAATGTATTCATACTGTTTTTTTATTTTAACTATAGGTACACTTACGTTAGGTCATATTATAACAAATCAAATAAATCAAATAATTTTTATTTGAGTAAAAACTTGGCAATAGAGTACCTATTAGAAATATTTATTTAAAAAAATATTAAAATGTCACAAACTATTATACGCAAAATATAAATTTTCGCACTTATTCATCATCCAAAATAAAATCTAACTCGGTATTAAATCCATCAACGTCATCTTCAATAACAGGTGCACATGACGTCAAATTGTCATAAAAGTGTCGAGCATCTTCTGGTATTAGATGTATTATTGATATTATATCACGTAACTTAGGCTCTGCTATAGGTTTTCCATTTGGCCATAATTTAGTTCATCATCATCATCCACAGCCCGAACTCACCCACTGCTGGGCATAGGCCTCTCTTTTCTTGTGCCATTCTCCACGGTCCTGTGCTAGCCTCATCCAGGTTTTGCCCCCGATGGCAATTATGTCGTCTGTCAATTTAGTTAACTGACTCTTAAAAACACCTTCTCTTTCTGGATTGTCAGAACCGTGACGTCTTGATATTTTACGAGTAATATCCAAACAGTCGTAATCTTCTTGGTCAAAGTCAGACTTCATGTAAATATGATATTGGTCTGGCTTTGTTATTTTTAATTCTCCTGTTTTTAGCCAATTTACTTTGTCATTATTTGTTGTTTTCTTGCGATTAACTTTTCTAGAGTCTCAGTAGAGTAGAAATCATCAAATTCCATTTGGAAAGTTATCAGAGGTTTTTTCTTTTTGCATAAAGCCATAATTTGAATGTAGCTCTCTCAATATCACCGAAGTCTTTATCATTGGGTAAGTAACTATGGCCTGGCATCAAATACTTAAATGTAATAGATTCTAGGTTTGGTTTCATCTCGAGCACTGCTTTCATCATGAGAGTAATTTTTATGTTCCGGTTTTGACCGCCACAAGAGTCTGACCAAAGAATTAAATCTTTTATAGTGTTAGAGACGTTCTTGTCGATGTGTTTTAAAAGTGAAGATCCCACTTCCTGTGCGCCACGTCCAGCCTGACCCTCGATCCATTTATAACAGTAGCTTTGGTTGTTTTTAGCACTGTGCACACCCAAGTTATAGAGCCAGAGTTGCCTTTTATAAAAACTCACAGCTTTTGCCAGCGGCTTCGCACGCGTGAAAATGACGATTTTCCATACAAACTTTCATCCCCTATTTAACCCTTTATACGGCAATGGCAATATATATGCCACCATATTTTTCAGCTCAAAAATTAAATAATTTGTTACAGGTAAGTACTCTATCGTTGTACAGAGAATATTTAAAAACTTCAGACACTCATTAACTTATCAAAAAAACTTTTTTACAAAAAATAAAACCGACTTCGACAAAAATAAAACACAAAAAAGTGAAAAATAAAAAGTCAGTGACTTTTGTTTGTTTGATTTCATGTTTTTGCCACCGACTTCAGAAGCAGATTTTTATTTTTCACTTTTTTGTGTTTTATTTTTGTCGAAGTCGGTTTTATTTTTTGTAAAAAAGTTTTTATTTTTCACTTTTTAGTGGTTCACATGTGCTTACCCCTTCACAATGTACCAGCGTGATGTTATGTTATGAACTGGTGTAAACAATAGACAGACATGAGATTTCAGCAATCCCAGTCCATTTGCTATCATTTATTGAGGAGTTCCGTTGTCTATCTCCGAAGTTCTTCATCAGATGTTAACCAAATAGTTTTTATAACCTTTGTAGTGAGTTCAGGCGTGATATTATGTTGTGTGATGGCGTAAACAATGTTTAGATATGCTATAGCAACAATCGCGGTTAATCTGCTGTTATTTATTGAAGAGTTCCCCCGATTTCTACAAGATCCCATCATCAGATATTGAAATGTTGACAATGGGACCACACGGGAAGCACCAGCTTTCAAATGAAAAAAGAATCATGAAAATCAGTTCACCCAGTCGCAAGTTATGAGCTAACAAACATAAAAAAAAATATAGTCGAATTGATAACCTCCTCCTTTTTTTGAAGTCGGTTAAAAACACAAAAAAAGTAAAATAAAATGAAAAAATATTTTCTACCAAATAAAACCTGTCTTTTTGGCATTATTTTCAAATTGCCAGATGCGTTATACCGGTTAAATGGTTAAATCCCTTAGGGGTTGAATTTCGAAAAATCCTTCCTTATTCCTTGTCTTCATTATAAAGGGAACCTCTGTGCAAAATTTCAGCTTTCTAGGTCCAAGGGTTTGGGCTGGGCGTTGATGAGTCAGTCAGTCAGTCAGTCAGGACTTTTCTTTTTATATACAGGAGCAAACGCGGAATAAAAAATATTTAAATTTTAGCTAATTGTAATAAAATCCTTAATAAAGACAACAAAACAAAAAGTTATACCTATTTTTATTATTGGCAAAAGCAGCCTGGATGGTGTTGAAAAAAGCCAACTGCGATTATCAACAAATAAATAATTTGCAGTGAACAGCCATCATAGAATGGCTGCCTTTTACGTAACTCGAACACTGATACCTCCTAACATTTTGAAATTTGTAAAAAACGGCCTTATAGTTAGGCTGACTTCTGCAAAATAGGTATTTTAATTTTTGTCAAAATTGGCTGCATTTTACATGAAGATGACTGTTTTTTACAATAAACATTTGTAGACATGGCTGCATTTGACGGCTCATATCTCCGTGATAAATAGAGATATCGACATGGCTGTTTTTGCAAAAAATCGGGCATGTCGAAATTAGTATGGCTGTGTTTATAACTCATTTTTGGAAAAAGTGCCACATGGCTGCTTTCTGCATAACACGGTCCAATTAAGAGTGATTTTGAAAATAGCTTCTTAAAAAACAAATATTGCTTAGAGTGCTGTCGGATAAACGGCATCTTATGTCAGTCGGTGTGTACCCAGCGGCTGAAAGGCCTCAGGTATCAGCGCAGCGCGACGTGAGCAAATTTTCATTCAATTAACACGTAAAAACACGTATTTTTAGCACACTATGACAGTAACTGCACAACCAAAACAATTGTAAACAAACAAGTGCCTGCACGCACTCGAATATATTTCGCTCACTTCTCTATATCTCACTTATTCTTTTGCTATTCTCTCGCCCAACATCGTGAATACTCGTGAATAATCGGGATAGTTTGCGTATGAAGTCCGACATAGTGCTGCCAATCGCGGGGTATCCCCCGATTTGCTAGGAATTGAGGGTTAGCGCGGGGAGAGCCCGGGGAATAACATAAATCGGCGAATTTCGGGGAATCCGACACGCGCAGAGAACACGCGACATGCCTCGCGACTACTGCCACTCGATCCCGTCAATCTCGGCCGAGATCTCGACATTTTATGAATCGGGATTGATCTCGAAAAATGAGGCGAGATCTCGGGTTTTCGGGATCTCGCGAGATCGAGATGGCATTCCCTAGAAATAGTCGTTTTGCAAAGTTGCATTCAGTACCGATTTCACAAGAAAATCTAAGTGTATGTACCTCGTGATTGTAAGTAGGTACAAAAGCGTATGTAGTAGATATGTAGGATCTAATCGAGTAGGTACAAAATTGCACAAATTAAAAAGATTCCATCGTCTAGACTTGCAATTACCAAGTAAATACTACTGAAAAAAAAATCACTTCTCGTCATACTCGATAAATCTTGGACATAAGTGGGCCAAACGTCATAACCGACGTTTATTTCGTCTAGCCATCGTTTCTACGAAATACAAGTACACCACAATTCTTTGTGTTTCAGCCTCTATTGCAATTTAAACCTTAGTTCTTGGTGTTAGGTGTTGCTTTTATAATGTAAATATTCGGATGAATTACACGCTATACCGTTATGGTGTCACGAATATGTCGTGCGCCCTTATTTTCTTTGCATATTTGCCGCGTCGTATGAAATTACGATTGTTATAGTAGGTTACGATGTAGTGATACCTATGGATGAAGACAAAAAAACTTGAAAATGGACTTTCAAGTTTTAACATACAACAATATAATGTTCTACTTTATTATCAGTAAGGGACATAGAAAGAAAGAAAGAAAGAAAGAAAACATATTTATTTAGTACATGCCACAAGTGCACACAACAAACAATAAAAAAGAAATCTTTAACTATAAAAGCGAAAGGTCACTCACTGACTCATCACGAAATCTCAAAAACCGCTGGACGTACAAAGATGATTTTTGGCAGGGAGGTAGTTTATGGTTAGTAGACGTCCGCTAAGAACGGATTTTGCGACTGGGCCGGATTAGGGTGGTCTAAGGGCCCTCGCAAGTTTGTATGAAACTCCTTCATTTTTTATGCTACAATCTAGATTTTTGGCAGAGACATAGTTTATAGTCAGTGGGCGTCGGCTATGAATTAATTTTGCGACAGGGCCGGATTAGGGTGGTCTAAGGGCCCTCACAAGTTTGTATGAAAGTCCTTAATTTTTCGTGCTACAATCTTGATGTTCGGCAGAGAGGTAGTTTATAGTTAGTAGACGTCCGCTAAGAACGGATTTTGCGACAGGGCCGGATTAGGGTAGTCTAAGGGCCCTCGCAAGTTTGTATGAAACTCCTTCATGTTTTGTGCTATAACCCAGATTTTTGGCAGAGACGTAGTTTATAGTCAGTGGGTGTCTGCTATGAATTAATTTTGCGACAGGGCCGGATTAGGGTGGTCTTAGGGCCCTCACAAGTTGGTATGAAAGTCCTTAATTTTTCGTGCTACAATCTTGATGTTTGGCAGCGACGTAGTTTATAGTCAGTAGGCGTCTGCTATGAATTAATTTTGCGACAGGGCCGGATTAGGGTGGTCTATGAGCCCTCGCAAGTTTGTATGAATGTCCTTCATTTTTTGTGCTATAATCTTGATTTTTGGCAGAGACGTAGTTTATAGTCAGTAGACATCCGTTATAAAATAGTTTTGCGACAGGGCCGGATTAGGGTGGTCTATGAGCCCTCGCAAGTTTATATGAACGTCCTTCATTTTTTGCGCAACAGTCTTGATTTTGGGCAGGGACGTAGTTTGTATTAGTTAGTAGACGTCTTCTATGAACGGATTTTACGACAGGGTCGGTTAAGGGAGGTCTAAAGGCTCTCACAAGTTTGTCTGAAAGTCCTTCATTTTTTGCGCAACAGTCATGAATTTTGGCGGGGACGTAGTTTATGGTGAGTAGAAGTTTGCTAAGAACAGATTTTGGTCCAGGGTCGGATTAGGGAGTTCTAAAGGCTCTCGCGAGTTTCTATGTAAGTTGATTTTTGTACTTCCGGCCTGAAATTTAGCAAGATATAACTATTAGCGAACAATTTTTTTTGTGACGACCTGCAGTAAGGGCTCTTGCAAGTATGTCAATGAAATCCTTGGCTTTTTGGAGCCAAAGATTGGTAGAGATGTAAAATATAGTTAAGACATATTTATTATTATGTATGTGTGGGAACATATTTTATGACAGGGCCAGTTTAAGGTGAATGGATGATTGCTCTCACTGGCATTTTGTCGCTAGATGGCGACACATCCACAATATCGAACATTTTCAATTTTTACACCTAACATAGAAATTTTTAATAGACAACTTTATTATTCACGACACATTGGGCACTAACTTGATTTTTTTAGATAATCACTGTGCTTGTTAACTGGTATCATACAAAGATTAGATGCACATAAAGATTAAGCCACATGAATATACTCATTACACACACATGCAAAGTAAATAGTAGTAACTTACGACACCACTAGATGGCGTTAATTTAAAGAAAGAGGACAAATTAATTATTTATAAGATAAAATAATGTCGTTACAATAAAGCAAAAACTAAAAACAAATACTAATATTTTTATTAAGCATACTATATATTACTAGAGGTTAAATTGTTATGTTCCAATCTATTTCTTTATATATAATTATTGGTCTAGGATCGAAATCCGATACCTTTTCACCACAACATATTATTTTGGGTAATATAGGTATATTGTATTTATATAGGTTGTTGTAATGTGACTGAACCTAAATAGTACCTAACATGTAAATAAATTGTGATGAGTACTAAATAAATAAAACAATATTTATTCAATTGTAAAGCTTTTTATTGTACCTTACTATAAATTAATAATATTTATCTATGGTTAATATTTTCATACAAATAATCGTTTTATTTACTCTCACTACAATAACCAAAACACAAACATAACATACATTTTTTTAAATATTTTGATATTTACAATTCTGATTCTGAATTTAGGATTAAAAAGAATAAAGTTCGTAGATTACAATTTATATAACATCACACGTAAGTGCGGGTAACGGCACATGTAAGTATCTTACACAACAACATACAAGTGGTTGGTTGCTAGCTAACCAGAACATTTATTTTTCAAGAATACCTACTTATTATACAATTTTGAACTTCAATAAATATTGTTTTCCAATTGAATTGTTAGGCCGGTACCTAAATACATGACTGAAACATATCTACACAGAAAATTCTTATAAACTAACAAATAACACAAACTATACATCGCTACGTACAAAAATAGCATAATAATTTTAGTCTATAATGTTCCCACTGCTGAGACTCAGGCCTCCTCTGAACAGTGGTGATGAAATAATTTACACAAAGCAAAGCAAGATTCGACTCGTACCACCATACAAAGATAAAAATCTTCTCTTCTTTGCGCTACTTTTCTGTCGCCTCGCCGTATCAATCTTCTGCTTGTCACTTAAATATCATTTCCATTTATATCTTTTCCGTGCGATCTGAATCAAATGCTGGAAGACGTAGTTTTCGCTGCAACAAATGAATTTACACATTTTTGTTAGACTATTCATACTGAACCGACACCTCGAATAAGTTAGGAAATGAGTAAGACTTCAATTTTTCATACTTTTTAATTCCTTGATGTCTAGACATTTAGCATTTTCTCAACTCGTCTCAAAATAATTTCCGGCAGTACACATGTTTCACAAAACTTTGGCATCATGGCATTGATAAATTCCTCATCCCGGTTAACTTCTATGACAGTCAATGGATGGGTGACGGATATAAAGCAAATGAAGTAGGTAACATTAATTATTAATTTTGATATTTCGCAATTGACCCTGGACCTAGAATCAAAATAATAACAGCTGTTGAAAAGAAACAAAAACAATCCAAGAAATACATTATTTTTATACATACATGAACCAAGAAATAATGATATTTGTTACTTACTTGATAATAATAATTATGCTTTTTGATCATAACTAAAACATCATTTTCCAAATGAATAGGATTTCTTTTTATTTTTTGATGCTTCTCTAATATTTTGCGATTTCCTTTCCAAGGAGGGAAAACATTTTATTTCTACAATAGTATTTTCTGCTTCTTTAGTACCTGTAAAAAAGAAAACAGTTTTTAGGCCTACGCCAGTGAACCAAATTGGCAATACGACGTTTGCAAACCTAAAATGAACAAAGTGACAATCATAATTCTTGTACTGGCTTGTGCTGTGGCTTCTTAGAAAGTAAGAAACAATAAGAGGATGGCTGATATCTTACCATTCCAGGAATCTGATTTACTCACTATAAATCATTTTATCAATTCCCATGATGTGTCTTTTCAATGTTGCTTGCACTTTTTTCCGTGATTTTCACGGCCCTGAATACATAATTAATGTCGTATAAACGCAAGCTTAATAGTCGGGTTCATCATAAGTAGAGTTACAATTAAATCTGTAATCAAAAAGAATAAATAAACACAACAGCAAATGTGTCTTTGAAATGCTTCAAGAAATTTGTATCATCAAGCTGTCAAAGTGTCAAGTGTCAACTTGTCAAGCTGTGGAATGCAAGGGTGCGTTCCGAATTACGCTGTAATCGATTTGAGCGTCCATAAACCCGTACCGAATTACTGTGACCGCTATATCGATGTCCCTTGAATCGTCATAGATGACGTCATGACATGCGCCATCTTGCGATTACACCGACCATGCCCCAAATAAATATCACCGTGAGCGCTGTCAAAATCAAAGTAAAAAATGACAGATGTCTGATGCGTGTGTGTGTGTGTCTGGGTGTGTGTGTGTGTTCACAGCTGAGGTTTACTGACTGGAGTCGTACAAACTACAAATACATTCTATTACTTAGTTCTTTGAAATCTCTTTGGAGTCTCCTAACCATGAGTATTCAAGTAAATATACCTACAAGACGAGCCTAACGGGCGATAATACGACTTGAAGCACTGAGGCATAATACAGTATTTTTTTCCGTTTTTATCACAGAGAGCTTTATAATTTTGATTTTTACTGCGCACCGGCGGCGCGGCGCGGCGGCGTGCAAAATAGAGCGCGATTGTCGAATGACGAATGTTGTGACGTCATTGGGTAGAAACGCGGGCGGGCGCTCACTCACAACTTTTACTTACTCTATGTCACTCACGCCCGCCCGCGTTTTTAAAAACCTAGGGCCGGAATTGCGCACTTTGATCGTAAATATCTCAGCCATTTTTTAAGATATGATAAAAGTAAAAATACAGTTTTTCTCGTAAGTAATTTTTTGAAGATTTATTTGGTATGTTAATTAAAAAACGTTTGTCAGACCCATTCTTGGACCACGAGAAGTAGGTACCTACCCCGTAGATTTTTGAAATAACAAAAATCTAAACCTATAGGGCACTCCCGGTCATCCTAGAATTGTGCAATTTGGGGTGAAGAAAGCTAAAAACTCCCATACAAAACATAAAACCAATATAATTTGGTCCCTGAATCGTATAAGCGCCTATACAATCCAGAGGTCAAGTTTCATTGGCCCGTGGAAGAAATTGTATAAAATCAGCAGCATACCGTTTCGGTCAGTCCGGGCCTGCGGCTATATACCTACCTACCTACTATTACGAGTGCTTCCGATCAATCGGAAGCCGGGAAGTGGGTTAAAAATTAGCATGATTTTATTACAGACAGACAAGGGAACAAGCGAAACTAAATAAAATCTTGTAAAAAGAAAGAAAAAATTGTCTTTTTTAAAACATTATCCTACACTAGGAATTTCCCCTGTGTCGTGGACGTGGTTACATTTAAAAACATCGACGATGAAAAAATGTACCTACTTATAGAACTAGAATAGAAATAATTACTTATAAGTACATTTTTTCATAACAAAAAAAAACTTGCATTTCTGTATTACGAGGAAAACCGAAAAAGATAAGTTTTTATCTCTTCTCTTGTTTCAAAATCAAAAGTCATTTATTCAAACTAGGCTGATAAACAGCACTTTTCGAACGTCACACGTCTTGCTGGATCTACATTCATCTACTGCACATAATATTATGCCAATATTAGACATAATAATATCTTAGGATTTCAAAACTAATGTCAAGTCGACCGAAATATATTTATGCGTATGTACCTACGCGCCGCGCGGCTGTTGACAACCCACTGTTACCGGTAGCCTGGCGCCCGGTAGGCTATAGGTAGGTAGTTAGCGCGTGTAAGTACATGGAGTGCAGTATCTGGCAATCTGTGCAACTGCTACCATTTTTAGAACGTCATTTCGCTGACAGTTAAAAATCAAAGTACTTAGTTTGTCTGTGTATTCACGTATCTTGCTGGTTTCACATGAATTAAATATGATTCGATCAATAGATGTAAGTAGTACACGCGGCTACACAGTACACATCAAGCTATACATTTCCAGTATAAGCTGGTCTCGAATTGTATAGGATTTCCGTACAGTGCGAGATCAGCGTAAACTGGAAATTTATAACTTTACTAGCTTTTGCCAGCGGCTTCGCCCGCGTGAAAATGACGATTTTTCATACAAACTTTCATCCACTATTTAACTCCCTTAGGGGTTGAATTTCGAAAAATCCTTCCTCATTCCTAGTCTACATTATAAAGGGAACCTCTGTGCAAAATTTCAGCTTTCTAGGTCCAAGGGTTTGGGCTGGGCGTTGATGAGTCAGTCAGTCAATCAGTCAGTCAGGACTTCTCTTTTTATTTATATAGATAGATAGATGTGTAGCCATGTGTACCTACGTTTCACAATTGCGTAGGTAGGTAGGTCGGAAAAAAATAGGTAAGTTTGCCTACGCTGATCGCCTGATTTAGGTATACCCTAAGTCAGGCGCGGATCCAGGGGGGGGGGTCAGGGGGGTCATGACCCCCCCCTGGGCTGGGTCCAGGACCTAGGTGGACCAATTAAAATTGTTGAACGTGATGTTTTTATTATATATTTTACACAACAGCCCAAAACATAGTGTTTTTAGGGTTCATGTATGTTTATTTGTGAGTTTCTAAAATCCACCATAACTTCTAAACGCCTGAACCGATTTTGATGGGTCCTTAGATTGTTTGCATTATCCCTAGTGTTGGAGGCTGGTGAAAATCCACGTTAAAAGATTCACATACGTTATCCCAACTACCAGTCTAGAACTACGAGTATGTTGTAATAGTCGGCTTCCAGTCTAACTGGATGCAGGTAAAAACCGGAATTTTACATGGAACGACTGCTTTCTTGGCCTGCACACAGTGCACACGAGATATCCCTTAGTAATGACTGGTTGTCAGACTTTCGGGCTCTGGCTGTTTTCGAGGCAATGAAAAAACTGAGTACATATTTTACCTACGTTTTATGTTATAAAAAAAAAATCAAAATCTAAAATCAGTCTCAAAAAAAAAAAAAAAAAACAAAATCAAAATCTTTACGTATCGTAGCGTTAATGGATTTATCCCTTACAAGGTTGGGTCAGAATGGTACACTTTTAATAGACCACAAAAACTCAGTAGCCAATTTATACAAAGTACACACCAATAATTTTTTTCGTAAGAATAATCGTTTATCATTGTCGAGTCAGTCACTTCTTTCGAACCTCTGTCTTAGGCGCTTGGTTCAGGAAGTGGAGGATTGATGTCTACCAAGATAAGAGTAAGCGGATCTGTTCTTGAATCAAGTAAAACAGTATTTTATACTCTTTCCTCCCAATGACAATATCTTTGCCACCCCCCAAAATCTTTAAAATTTGCGCTCGCTGCGCTCGCGCCTCCCGCCTGCTCTTCTACCGTTCTGTTTCGCTTGAGACGCTCATCTACTTCAATTCTCATTTCTGATTCTAAGTCGTCTATCCACCGAAAACGCTTTTTCAACGTTTTATCCGGGTTTTTTAAGGGTTATAGCCTTCGAAGAATCAAATCGTGGCTAAGAGCTTCAATGGTTGAAGAACGTCTAACCAGACTGGCACTTCTCCACACTTATGTTATTTAAATATAGGTATTTTTAAGTACCTACGTACATACATTAATAAAACACCTATTTTTTACTTGTATACATGATTATATAAAAATTAAATTATAACTTCTTGTGACTTGACCACGACTCTTTGTGACCCCCCCCTGGCACCAAACCTGGATCCGCCCTTGCCCTAAGTAAGTATACAGACTCATGAACTTCTATTCTCTGATTTTATTCAACCCAAACCTACCCAAACCAATGAATTAGTACCAAACCGTGTCAGAAAATGTATAATCAGTGGTAGAAAATTTTTAGTTTTTCCATCATGGGTGTCGTTTTCATGGTTTTCGGGGTCGCTGATTACGAAAATGAAGCCAAAATGAAAATCCACGATGGCGGCCAAGAAATTTTTTGGTTATTCAGTCATGGGTGTCGTTTTCATGGTTTTTGGGGTCGCTGATTACGAAAATGAGGTCAAAATGAAAATCCAAGATGGCAGCCAGGCAAATAGGCGTGACGACATTGTCAAATAATCAATGATTTAATGATATTAGGGGAAATTACATACGAGAAGGATTTAAAACACTGATTTAGTTTTATTTAAAAATTTAAGATTAGTAAGATTTTTAATAAATTAAAAGATTAAAATACTGCAATCGGCCATTTTGATTGAAAAACATAGGAAATTTTTTGGTGTTCCGTCATGGGTGTCGTTTTCATGGTTTTTGGGGTCGCTGATTACGAAAATGAGTTCAAAATGAAAATCCAAGATGGCGGCCAGGAAAATTTTTGGTTTTTCCGTCATGGGAGAAGCTAGAAGTGAACAATATACTCTGTACCGAACAAAAAGAATTTAGAAAAAGAAAACGATAAATATGGCAGTTTATGATTTTTTGCACGCAGTTATGTCAAATATGAAGAAAAATACTCCAGTCTGTGCTCTTTTTTGTGATATGACTCAGGCATTTGATTATGTCCAACTTGATATTTTATTTAAAAAACTTGATGCGTACGGTTTTAGAGGGAATGTTCTTGAACTTATCAAATCATATTTGAACGACAGAAAACAAATAACCTAAATAAGTAGACTAAACACTAAAACTAAACTTGAAGAAAACTTTCTATCGGAGGAACGAACCGTTACCTACGGAGTTCCGCAAGGAAGTGTTCTAGCAGCATTATGCCTGAGAAATATTTCTCGACAGCATGCAAATCCAAGTCGGATCCATGGGCGGCATAAAAACTCTGACCAGGCTTAGGCACTACGTACCCGAGAAAGAAAGACGGGTAGACCTAAGTAGGTATATTTCAGTGGTTATGGTTTTGCAATAAACAGGGACGTTCTTTAGTCCGGTAACGAGTACAAGTGCTCTAAATAAACAATGTAAACAGTCTGAAGTAACAGCAGACGTCGGCGTACGCGCAACGCACGCCGAATGTGCGGCGATTACCACCTCAAACCGGTTCAATGTACTTCGTTGCAAGCCGAATGAGCCCGGATCTGGACGCTCGCTGTCAACAGCATCATCATTACGTTCAAACTCAGCTGACTCGCGCAGTTTGTCACGCAAGCGTACACTGCCCGAGGGTGGGGATACCAACGCCCCGAAAGCATAGAGACCAGCCGCGAGAAAGAACAGTCCTCCAATGACGCGCATGGAAGATTCAAAAGCAAACAAGAGTGGATACGTTCCCCCGATAATCATTAAAGATTTGCGTTACAAATTCAGCTATTTTATATCTTGGAAGTAGAAAAAGCTGTCGTCAAAACACTCGACGAGTTAGCCCCGCTGAGAATCGTGGACTCCAAAGACAGACTTCCAACACACATAAGAGAAAGAATAGCCGAGCGTAACGTCAAGCAACGTGCCTGGCAACTTAGACACACTGACCTCAGAACAGTGGCAAGAAGGCAATACAACTCCTGTAAGCATCAATTGACTAAAGAAATGATAAAGCATAAAGAAGCCGAACTGACCAAGCTACTTGAAAACACTAAAGATAATAGGAAACGCATGTGGGCCGTGCAAAGAGCAATGAAAAAACCCATCATGAAACTGCCTCACTTTAGCGATTGCACCAATGAATTAGAAATCATCGATAGAATGATCGACACAGCCATAGTCAAGGAAGCTACTATAGATACAAATGACGAATGTACAGAAATGTCTACCTCATTTGCACCACTTGATCGAACTTCAATCGAACGTTCGTTCAATCGAACAACATCGTAAAGATGATCGAGAACTACCTGAGCAACAGGACAACAAGAGGCAGCTTCAGAACCACTTTGGGAACGGAGCAGCGTGTGCCGCACGGGGTGCCCCAAGGATCGATACTCGGTCCGGCGATCTTCAACCTCTATGTGGCTGACCTACCTAACGAAAGAATAGCAGGTCAGATGCTGTCACAGTACGCCGACGATCTATGTATACTCAACGCAGCTGAAAGACCGGACCACGCTACGCGCCGAGCAGAGTGGGCCGCCATCGACATAATTGATTACTACAGAAAATGGGGCCTCAAATGCAATGTCGATAAGACAGAATGCATAATGTTTTCGCACAAGAGACCAAGACTCAACAATTTGAACACAGGGTTTCGCAATTATGTTCAAATACGTGGGGAACGCATTGTATTCAAACCAGAAATAAAATACCTCGGAGTCTGGCTGGATGAAAGGCTTTCGATGAATAAGCATGCCAAAGAAAATATTGAAAAGGCCAAGAGAGTCAAAGGAGCGCTGTATCCAATCATCAATATCCTCTAAGAATTATATCATCTTGTATTTTCATTTTGAACTCATTTTCGTAATCAGCGACCCCAAAAACCATGAAAACGACACCCATGACGGAACACCAAAAAATTTCCTAACCGTCATCTTGGATTTTCATTTTGACCTCATTTTCGTAATCAGCGACCCCAAAAACCATGAAAACGACACCCATGACGGAAAAACGAAAAATGTACCTGGCCGCCATCTTGTATTTTCATTTTGAACTCATTTTCGTAATCAGCGACCCCAAAACCATGAAAACGACACCCATGACGGAACACCAAAAAATTTCCTAACCGCCATCTTGGATTTTCATTTTGACCTCATTTTCGTAATCAGCGACCCCAAAAGCCATGAAAACGACACCCATGACGGAAAAACGAAAAATTTACCTGGCCGCCATCTTGTATTTTCATTTTGAAAATAAAGCAAAAATCTTGTAAATAAAGCATTCTATAACATCAACGAGTTCCTAGAGGAAAGATTTGTATTGATTGACAGAGTAGCTGGTTTGTTTTTGATTATTATTGCTTATTTTTTTGTGATTTGATTATTATATTTCTATGATTTGATTATTGTTATTATTTTTTTTTTGTGTTTGTGTAACTTCTTAATTTACAATTGAATTGATTGATTATTTTTTTTGAATACTTTTATTTACTGTTATATTTTATTGTTGACATGATTTGTCTAACAGTGTTATTAACTTATTTATTGTTTTTAATGTTTATTTGATTTTTGTTATTTTTAATTTATGACAGTATTTTTTTTTTTTTTTTTGTTCTTCAATTTATAGTTATTATGACATGTGAGAATGTTTTAATTAATTATAATAATTTTTCTTCATATTTGCACGTCACATCATGTGGCAAACATGCCTGTACTCAATATTATTATTACCACCTTGCATGCATTTATTTTTCTTGTATGTATGACAACATGTTTAAGCAAATAAATATTATCTTATCTTATCTTATCTTATGAACTCATTTTCGTAATCAGCGACCCCAAAAACCATGAAAACGACACCCATGACGGAACACGAAAAAAATTCCTAACCGCCATCTTGGATTTTAATTTTGAACTCATTTTCGTAATCAGCGACCCCAAAAACCATGAAAACGACACCCATGACGGAACACGAAAAAATTTCCTAACCGCCATCCTGGATTTTCATTTTGACCTCATTTTCGTAATCAGCGACCCCAAAAACTATGAAAACGACACCCATGACGGAACACCAAAAAATTTCCTAACCGCCATCTTGGATTTTCATTTTGACCTCATTTTCGTAATCAGCGACCCCAAAAACTATGAAAACGACACCCATGACGGAACACCAAAAAATTTTCTAACCGCCATCTTGGATTTTCATTTTGACCTCATTTTCGTAATCAGCGACCCCAAAAACCATGAAAACGACACCCATGACGGAAAAACCAAAAATTTCCTGGCCGCCATCTTGGATTTTCATTCTGAACTCATTTTCGTAATCAGCGACCCCAAAAACCATGAAAACGACACCCATGACGTAACACCAAAAAATTTCCTAACCGCCATCTTGGATTTTCATTTTGACCTCATTTTCGTAATCAGCGACCCCAAAAACCATGAAAACGACACCCATGACGGAACACGAAAAAATTTCCTAACCGCCATCTTGGATTTTCATTTTGACGTCATTTTCGTAATCAGCGACCCCAAAAACCATGAAATTGACACCCATGACGGAAAAACGAAAAATGTACCTGGCGCCATCTTGTATTTTCATTTTGAACTCATTTTCGTAATCAGCGACCCCAAAACCATGAAAACGACACCCATGACGGAACACCAAAAAATTTCCTAACCGCCATCTTGGATTTTCATTTTGACCTCATTTTCGTAATCAGCGACCCCAAAAACCATGAAAACGACACCCATGACGGAAAAACCAAAAATTTCCTGGCCGCCATCTTAGATTTTCATTCTGAACTCATTTTCGTAATCAGCGACCCCAAAAACCATGAAAACGACACCCATGACGGAAAAACGAAAAATTTCCTAACCGCCATCTTGGATTTTCATTTCGACCTCATTTTCGTAATCAGCGACCCCAAAAACCATGAAAACGACACCTATGACGGAACACCAAAAAAATTCCGAACCGCCATCTTGGATTTTCATTTTGACCTCATTTTCGTAATCAGCGACCCCAAAAGCCATGAAAACGACACCCATGACGGAAAAACGAAAAATTTACCTGGCCGCCATCTTGTATTTTCATTTTGAACTCATTTTCGTAATCAGCGACCCCAAAAACCATGAAAACGACACCCATGACGGAACACCAAAAAATTTCCTAACCGCCATCTTGGATTTTCATTTTGACCTCATTTTCGTAATCAGCGACCCCAAAAACCATGAAAACGACACCCATGACGGAACACGAAAAAATTTCCTAACCGCCATCTTGGATTTTAATTTTGAACTCATTTTCGTAATCAGCGACCCCAAAAACCATGAAAACGACACCCATGACGGAACACGAAAAAATTTCCTAACCGCCATCCTGGATTTTCATTTTGACCTCATTTTCGTAATCAGCGACCCCAAAAACTATGAAAACGACACCCATGACGGAACACCAAAAAATTTCCTAACCGCCATCTTGGATTTTCATTTTGACCTCATTTTCGTAATCAGCGACCCCAAAAACTATGAAAACGACACCCATGACGGAACACCAAAAAATTTTCTAACCGCCATCTTGGATTTTCATTTTGACCTCATTTTCGTAATCAGCGACCCCAAAAACCATGAAAACGACACCCATGACGGAAAAACCAAAAATTTCCTGGCCGCCATCTTGGATTTTCATTCTGAACTCATTTTCGTAATCAGCGACCCCAAAAACCATGAAAACGACACCCATGACGGAACACCAAAAAATTTCCTAACCGCCATCTTGGATTTTCATTTTGACCTCATTTTCGTAATCAGCGACCCCAAAAACCATGAAAACGACACCCATGACGGAACACGAAAAAATTTCCTAACCGCCATCTTGGATTTTCATTTTGACGTCATTTTCGTAATCAGCGACCCCAAAAACCATGAAATTGACACCCATGACGGAAAAACGAAAAATGTACCTGGCGCCATCTTGTATTTTCATTTTGAACTCATTTTCGTAATCAGCGACCCCAAAACCATGAAAACGACACCCATGACGGAACACCAAAAAATTTCCTAACCGCCATCTTGGATTTTCATTTTGACCTCATTTTCGTAATCAGCGACCCCAAAAACCATGAAAACGACACCCATGACGGAAAAACCAAAAATTTCCTGGCCGCCATCTTAGATTTTCATTCTGAACTCATTTTCGTAATCAGCGACCCCAAAAACCATGAAAACGACACCCATGACGGAAAAACGAAAAATTTCCTAACCGCCATCTTGGATTTTCATTTCGACCTCATTTTCGTAATCAGCGACCCCAAAAACCATGAAAACGACACCTATGACGGAACACCAAAAAAATTCCGAACCGCCATCTTGGATTTTCATTTTGACCTCATTTTCGTAATCAGCGACCCCAAAAGCCATGAAAACGACACCCATGACGGAAAAACGAAAAATTTACCTGGCCGCCATCTTGTATTTTCATTTTGAACTCATTTTCGTAATCAGCGACCCCAAAAACCATGAAAACGACACCCATGACGGAACACCAAAAAATTTCCTAACCGCCATCTTGGATTTTCATTTTGACCTCATTTTCGTAATCAGCGACCCCAAAAACCATGAAAACGACACCCATGACGGAAAAACGAAAAATGTACCTGGCCGCCATCTTGTATTTTCATTTTGAACTCATTTTCGTAATCAGCGACCCCAAAACCATGAAAACGACACCCATGACGGAACACCAAAAAATTTCCTAACCGCCATCTTGGATTTTCATTTTGACCTCATTTTCGTAATCAGCGACCCCAAAAACCATGAAAACGACACCCATGACGGAAAAACCAAAAATTTCCTGGCCGCCATCTTAGATTTTCATTCTGAACTCATTTTCGTAATCAGCGACCCCAAAAACCATGAAAACGACACCCATGACGGAACACCAAAAAATTTCCTAACCGCCATCTTGGATTTTCATTTTGACCTCATTTTCGTAATCAGCGACCCCAAATACCATGAAAACGACACCCTTGACGGAACACCAAAAAATTTCCTAACCGCCATCTTGGATTTTCATTTTGACCTCATTTTCGTAATCAGCGACCCCAAAAACCATGAAAACGACACCCATGACGGAAAAACCAAAAATTTCCTGGCCGCCATCTTAGATTTTCATTCTGAACTCATTTTCGTAATCAGCGACCCCAAAAACCATGAAAACGACACCCATGACGGAAAAACGAAAAATTTCCTAACCGCCATCTTGGATTTTCATTTCGACCTCATTTTCGTAATCAGCGACCCCAAAAACCATGAAAACGACACCTATGACGGAACACCAAAAAAATTCCGAACCGCCATCTTGGATTTTCATTTTGACCTCATTTTCGTAATCAGCGACCCCAAAAGCCATGAAAACGACACCCATGACGGAAAAACGAAAAATTTACCTGGCCGCCATCTTGTATTTTCATTTTGAACTCATTTTCGTAATCAGCGACCCCAAAAACCATGAAAACGACACCCATGACGGAACACCAAAAAATTTCCTAACCGCCATCTTGGATTTTCATTTTGACCTCATTTTCGTAATCAGCGCCCCCAAATACCATGAAAACGACACCCTTGACGGAACACCAAAAAATTTCCTAACCGCCATCTTGGATTTTCATTTTGACCTCATTTTTGTAATCAGCGACCCCAAAAGCCATGAAAACGACACCCATGACGGAACACCGAAAAATTTCCTAACCGTCATCTTGGATTCTCATTTTGACCTCATTTTCGTAATCAGCGACCCCAAAAACCATGAAAACGACACCCATGACGGAAAAACCAAAAATTTCCTGGCCGCCATTTTGGATTTTCATTTGACTTCATTTTCGTAATCAGCGACCCCAAAAGCCATGAAAACGACACCCATGACGGAAAAACGAAAAATTTACCTGGCCGCCATCTTGGATTTTCATTTTGACCTCATTTTCGTAATCAGCGACCCCAAAAACCATGAAAACGACACCCATGACGGAAAAACCAAAAAATTTCCTGGCCGCCAGATTGCACATATTTTTTTTCACTTTCTAGCATTTTTTCTCATTCCCTTCTATAAAACATTGTATCAATCATAAAATATAAAATCCGCGGGCAAACCCGCTCGCCGCCGGCGCTAACTTGCTAGAAACGTTGAACTATGACCTTGAATGCGCAGTACAGGTACAGTTACACATTTTCGGGTCTCAACTCAATCGAAGTGCAGCGTTCGGGGCCGCGCGTAACCATAGTAACGCGGTGACGCTAGCCGCTAGTTACTTTGTTCGAATAGCGCCTCGAACTTTCGAACAGAGCCATCTATTATAAATGTTTACCGCACGTAAACTCGTAACACAACAGCAACGAACTCTTTCTTGGTGGTTCTATAAATTTCTGTCAGATGGCGCGATTCAGGTCACTCACACATACAAAGATTTTGCGTTTTTTATTGAGTCTAATTCGCCTACAAATACTGTTTTTTTTATAAAATTTGGGCGTTTTGCCCACCTAATACATTATAAAGACTCATTATACTTGCTTTTATTCTGCAGAAATCGTTTATTTACGGAGATTTCATGTTCTGCAAAATGTATGGCGAGGTCTATCTAGGGATTCACCTTAAGGGAATATATTCGCTTCGATTGGCATTTGTCATTCGATTTGGCATAGTACATCCCAGAGGCAGTCCCACACATACATACACGTCAAAATTTCCTCGCGAACGAAGTCGCGGGCAACAGCTAGTTAAATTAATAAAAACATACGTACCACCTACCTAATACTAACAAAACTTCTGTTAAACCCTTCGATCAATAATGTTGATCGAAGGTTAAACCAGAAGGAGTGGGCAGTAGGTATGTTGTGTGTGTGGTGCTCGAAATGAGGGTGTAAAATTAAGTACCAACTACGTAGGTACCTAATTTTACACCCACATTTCGTTAAGGAAGTCACATGTACACGTCTAAGTCCAATAGGTACCTATAGGTACCTAATAGGGGGCGGGCATATGGTCATCAACGGGTTACAAAACAGTAACACAGTGGCTGCTATAGTACATTATTACCTTAGGGGTGAAAGGAACTTATTTAGACCCCGAGACGGGGTTTGGCGCCTGAGCGCAGCGAGGGCGCTAATAGTTCGAGGGACTAAATAAGTCTTTAACCCGAGGTAAACACTATGTTTTTCATTACGAATACAAGGAAAGTTGCCCCCAATTACATCAGTTGATGGCAATAGACTTGCTCCCAATTACTCAAATCGGTGGATGGCAATAGGTTGCTCCTAATTACATCGGTCGATGGCAATAGGCTTGCTCCTAATTAAATTGGTTGATGGCAATAGGCGCACTCCTAATTAAATCGGTTGATGGCCATAGGCTTGCTCCTAATTAAATTGTTTGATGGCAATAGGCTTGCCCCCAATTACATCAGTTGATGGCAATAGACTTGCTCCTAATTAAATTGGTTGATGGCAATAGGCTTGCTCCCAATTACCTAAACCGGGCTTGCCCCCAATTACATCAGTTGATGGCAATAGGCTTGCTCCCAATTACTCAAATCGGTGGATGGCAATAGGTTGCTCCTAATTACATCGGTCGATGGCAATAGGCTTGCTCCTAATTAAATTGGTTGATGGCAATAGGCGCACTCCTAATTAAATCGGTTGATGGCCATAGGCTTGCTCCTAATTAAATTGTTTGATGGCAATAGGCTTGCCCCCAATTACATCAGTTGATGGCAATAGACTTGCTCCTAATTAAATTCGTTGATGGCAATAGGCTTGCTCCCAATTACCTAAACCGGTTGATGGCAATAGGCTTGCTCCTAACTACATAGGTTGATGCCAATAGGTTGGCCCCTAATTACATCGGTTGATGGTATTAGGCTTGCCCCCAATTACATCAGTTGATGGTAATAGGCTTGCTCCTAATTACATTGGTTGATGGCATTAGGCTTGGTCCCAATTACATCAGTTGATGGCAATGGGCTTGCTCCTAATTACATTTGTTGATGGCAATAGGCTTGCACCTAATCACATCAGTTGGTGGCAATAGGCTTGCTCCCAATTACATCAGTTGATGACAATGGGCTTGCTCCTAATTACATTTGTTGGTGGCTATAGGCTTGCACCTAATCACATCAGTTGCAGGCAATAGGCTTGCTCCTAATTACATTGGTTGATGGCAATAGGCTTGCTCTCAATTACATCAAATAATTTGATAGCTGTCAGTAGAAAGCGATTCTCCCTAGGGCTGAAAAGTAGTACTTTCAACCCGCTCCGCAGGCATGTTATGACCTACTTTCAGAGTATGAGTAATGAAATAGTACATTGTTACATTAAGGGTGAAAGTAACTTATTTAGTCCGCGAGACGGGGTTTGGCGCCTGAGCGCAGCGAGGGCGCTAACCTCGACTAAATAAGTCTTTAACCCGAGGTAAATACTGTGCTTTTCATTACGAATACAAGGAAAGTTGATGGGAATAGGCTTGCGCCCAATTACCTAAATCGAAAGAAAGAAGAAAGAAAAAACAAATTGACAAAAAAAAATTAAAAGTAAACATAAGAGAAACACTTAAAATCGGTTAAATCTAATCAGTGGATGGCAATAGGCTTGCTCCTAATTACATCGGTTGATGGGAATAGGATTGCTCCTAATTAGATTGGTTGATGGCAATAGTCTTGCTCCTAATTACATCGGTTGGGGGCAATAGGCTTGCCCCCAATTACATCAATTGATGGTAATAGGCTTGCTCCTAATTAAATCGGTTCGGTTGATGGCAATAGGCTTGCTCCTAATTAGATTGGTTGATGGCAATAGGCGCGCTCCTAATTACATCGGTTGATGGCAATAGGCTTGCTCCTTATTAGATTGGTTGATGGCAATAGGCTTGCTCCAAATTAAATTGGTTGATGGCAATAGGCTTGCTCCTAATTAAATCGGTTGATGGTAATAGACTTGCTCCTAATTAGATTGGTTGATGGCAATAGGCGCGGTCCTAATTACATCGGTTGATGGCAATAGGGTTGCTCCTAATTAGATTGGTTGATGCCAATAGGCTTGCTCCTAATTACATTTATTGATGGCAATAGGCTTGCTCCTAACTACATTGGTTGATGGCAATAGGCTTGCTCCCAATTACATCAAATAATTTGACAGCTGTCAGTAGAAAGCGATTCTCCCTAGGGCTGAAAAGTAGCACTTTCAATCCGCTCCGCAGGTATGTCATGACCTACTTTCAGAGTATGAGTAATGAAAAGGTCTTTACCTATGAAATTGCCGTTTTGTTTGAAAAAATTTAAACGAATTTTTTTCATGTATTTTTTATTTGTAATAATCGAAGTAATCACCCATATGCAATCAATGCATCTTTGCCAACGCAGTGGCAGTTTATTGATGCCCTTCTTAAAGAAATCAGCTGGTCGGGAGGCAACAAATTCTTCAAAGGCATTTTGTACTGCCTCTCGGGTATTGAATTTTTTTCCCGCCAAGAAGTTATCAAAATTCTGGAAAAAGTAGTAGTCTGTAGGCGCAAGGTCTGGTGAGTAGGGCGGATGACGGAGAGCTTCCAACCCCAGTTCTTGCAACTTGGAGACCGTCTGCTGTGCAGTATGAGGTCGCGCGTTGTCGTGCAGGAGCAGCGGAGACGAGCGATTGACCAATGCTGGTTGGAGATGTGCCAGCTTCTCCATCATTGTGTTCAGTTCTTCACAGTACACATCTGCAGTAATGCTCACCCCGTTTGGTAAGAAGCTGTGATGAATCACACCGGCGCTAGACCACCAAACAGTGACCATCACTTTTCTAGGAGTAAGTTTTCGTTTAGGGCATTGTTTAGGTGCTGAACCAGGATCCAACCAACTTGCTGAGCGCTTGCGGTTATCAAACAGAATCCATTTTTCATCGCAGGTAACAATGCGGTTCAAAATTCCTTCATTTGTGTGTCTGTTGAGCAGTGCAAGGCGTCGTCTCGACGCGTACTTCGCGCTGGCGATCATTGAGTTCGTGGGGCACCCATTTGTCAAGCTTTTTTACCTTGCCAATTTTACGCAAATGGACCAATATTGTTTTGACGCTAACGTCAAAAGCTGCTGCTAATTCAGCCGTAGATTGTGTATCATCAGCTTCCACAATCGCCTTTAATTCGTAATTGTCGACCAAAGTCTTCGGACGACCGCGAGGTTCATTTTTCAGGTCGAAATTTCCAGAACGGAAGCAAGCAAACCAATAACTGGTGGCGCGTTGGTTTGTAGTGTTAGCTCCGTAAACGTCGTTGATGTTGCGTGCCGCTTGTGCCGCGTTGCTGCCACGACGGTACTCATATTCCATAATTACTCGAACTTTTAACGTATCCATGATGACGAAAAAGATTGAAATGCGATGAAAATGTAACACTAATCAATAAACAAATGACTACTTTTGGAAAAAAAAATCCATGTTTTTAAAATAAAATTAATTTGAAATTAGAATTCTTAGCCAAACAAAAATTATTTTGATTTGAAATGGCCAGTACTGCAGAACGGCAATTTCATAGGTAAAGACCTAATACTACTTCTAAAAAAATCGTATTGTAAAATTCCAATAACAGTTTTGCCGACCTGGGAACTGAACCCAGGACAGGACATGTGGAAACATTATAGAGTTTTTAATAATAATAATATAAAGTTTATTTTCTCCACACAAGTTACTTAATGCTAGGGTTACAATACAATGGAGCATGAACATGGAATTAACTTTGTGAGAGACTGGGTGCTTGACGTAGGTCTCTAAAAAAAACCTGTATTACAAGTCACTAGTGATTATGAATTATGATGCACTTACTATTGCGACAACTACCTACTGAAAAAATACAGTCAGCAACGAAAGTTGATTACACTTAGTCGTATAAACCTTTAAAATAATGATTAAATACCCGTCCAATTACTTGTTGGTTCGTGGTTGGTTCAGCCAAAAATTAAAAGATAGGATCAAAGTTAACCTTTTAAGACCTATTCTTAGAGGTGCTTAACTCCTATTAGTTTTAATCTACGAGTAAATCTAACATTGTATTACATAAACATGACCAATATTGACCACATTAAGAACTAAACTGCCTAACTAAGGTATTATTTTAGCACGACACTAACCAAAATTAGTTACGGCACTAAATTAGCGATGATTGATAAGGTTGGTTAGGATAGACAAAAAAAAATAAAAAATGATGGATGGAAATGGAAAATGGTCATCAATTTATTGCCCTTATACCTTACCATAATATGTAGATAGGCATCTTCTTCTTAAATACTTCTCTATCACCTTCTCGTCATCTCATCACAAACCACCTTTCTAGCCATATCATTCTTTAGCCAGTCCATCCATCTTTTTTGTTTTTCCTGTACTGTAAAACACCCCTCCACATTCATACTCACAACTTTCTTCACGACGTTTTCCTAATTCCTCCGCATCACATGCAATAGGGATGTTTACTGACAAAAAAATTATGATTCTAATTAGTCCGTCTGTTAGATTATCGAAAAATATTGGATACGTATTTTTTGTTTTATAAAATCAATAAAAATTGACGAAGATAAAACGCGTCAAAGATTTGAGTGGGAGGTTGTGAGTACGTCACTGCTCGCTAAGGAATGTCATACTAATGTCTTAGAATATGACGTCACACGAGTTTTCAAAGCACTGTATTGTCTTCATTGTTTGTTTACGTGAAAAAAGAAAAAATATGTGTCCAATATTTTTTGGAAATCTATCTGACGGACTAATTAGATTTTTTTTGATAACATCCCTATTGCCCATAGAGTTTGCTATTGCCCATACCACGAACAAAACAAATCACAAATATTATAATAAGGTATGAAATCATTATGCTTTCCAAAACTTTAAAAGCATATCAGGCAACTGAAGGATACCTGGCTATATCACAATACTTCTCGAAAGAGGCATAAAGTGTCAAAGACAAAGGGAACAAGGAAGAGTCTACAGTCAAGAGCCTTTGCAAGTTATGGTTAGGGTGAAAGTGCCCAAATATAGCTCGCGTTTAAATTATCTTTCATTGTTTTGCATTTTGCAGGTCAGTGTTGGACAAGTGATTCGCGATTATCCGATCCCTTCGGCCGCCGAAAGCCCGCTGATAGTTTTTTTTCTCATTGAAACTGAAAGACGGTCCTTGCCCGGAGGGCTTCGAAACTTTTCATATTGTAATTGTAGCATTATTTAATTTATGCCCTCTTCATTAAGTTTGTTTATATACACAGACATGCTGAATAATATGCTTGCTGAAAAGAACTCAAGACACCACCAATAATATTGACCAATCAATATGTAGGACTACATTAATACACACACCAAAAAAATATATTGTCTTAAATACCTACAAATTAGGCTGACAAATCTTAAAAAAAGTTTTGAGGATCATCAAATCGACATAATATGACTGTTTTGCATTCCAACAAAACAGGTATTATGTGTGAAGAAGACACACAGCGTTGCAGCAAGTCTCTTGCTGGTGCCTTGAAGGCTCTATGAGATTGACAGCTTCGTGTCAGGCGTCTCCCACCAAGCGAGAAAAGGACGCACGCTGGTGACGTCAAAGTTTACAAGAGACAGTCCCACCCTTCGCCACATCTCTAGTGTTTTAGCTGGGAAGAAGTAGTAATAAACTCCTCAGAGCTAAAGTAAAGGTTTTCTAGGTACCTATACTTCTGTCTAAACTTTCGGGGATTACAGGCGTGATGTTATTATGTAGGACTACTTAAAGGTCAATGGTCCCCTAAGCAGGTCGCTTTCATAATCTTTGAATTAAAAACTTTTAAAACGTTTAGTGGGTCAAGCTCTTTGGGTCATTATGGGGTAGGTAGGTACCTAAGTAAGTAAGTTTCCTTATCGCTTTGTTTAGCCTTGAGCTAATAGGTAAAACAACTAAGTTATAATGTTGGCCACCAGAAGCGTGTTTATATGAATTGATTAAACATAATGATTATTGTTTTTTTTACCTAAAATTGGGTAAATAGGCTTAGGTTAGGTTACTACTTAGTTACTTTATGGCCTAAAACTTACTCATGTAATAAATGGTCATAGTTCTTATTGATTTTTGTAGTTTTGTTTTTAGGCACAGTTGGTATTTTAGGTACCGCATATTTGTATTAAACCCTGGCGTTCTGGGTTCCATTATTTCATCATCTCCAAGAAGAACTTTTCAGCTCCAACGCGGATTCTGAAACTTACCAACTGACGAAATATGCCACGTCTAACCTTCTCCTTTATGGGGAGTAAAAGCGTGATGTCTTATCATATAAAATACCAAAAGTAATCTTTCACTACTAAAAAGAAACATTCCATAAACATTCCTTCTATACATAATAACAACTTCCGTTGCTTAGCAACCCGAGTTTTATCCTCCAACTGGGTGGGCGTACTCCGGACGGGCGTGCCTACATCTACCCGATAACTAACCAATCAGCGGCCGGATACCCGATTATTATGACAGTGGTGTCACTCAGTGTCTGTCACTAAAAAAGCCTGTAAACTAAACACAACTTTACGCAAAGTCCATGGAGTTGAAATTGAATTGGAGGGTGAAAAGTAAATGAGCTTCCGTTATTGGCTGTTGTTATTGATGTTACCACCTTATGAGGTATTGAAGGCTGTTTTATTTGGTCGTAAAAAGGCTTTATTGATTTGTAATAAATTAGGTATTTAGTTGGTACGTAGTACACCTTTTTAGGGTTCCGTAGTCAACTAGGAACCCTTATAGTTTCGCCATGTCTGTCTGTCCGTCCGTCCGTCCTCGCTTAATCTCTGTGACCGTTAGCACTAGAAAGCTGAAATTTGGTACCAATATGTGTATCAATCACGCCGACAAAGTGGTATAATTGGAAAAAAATGTTTTATTAGGGTAGCCCCCCTATATGTAAAGTGGAAAGCGATTTTTTTTTTAATTTCAACCCTAACGTGTGATATATTGTTGGAAAGGTATTTAAAAATGAATAGGGGTTTACTAAAATCATTTTTTGATAATGTCAATACTTTCAGAAATAATCGCTCCAAAAGTAAAAAACAATGTGTGTGTCCCCCTCTAACTTTTGAACCATAAGTTTAGAAAATCTGAAAAGTAGAACTTTATAAGGACTTTCTAGGAAAATCATTTTGAACTTGGATGGAAACAACAGATGGAAACAGCAGTTGACCAATATGATTTGGTCCCTGAATCGTATGAGCGCCTATACAATCCAGAGGTCAAGTTTCATTGGCCCATAGAAGAAATTGTATAAATTATAGCATACCGTTTTGGTACGGAACCCTTCATGTGCGAGTCCGACTCGCACTTGGCCAGTTTTTCTTCTAAAAAATACTTTCTTCCATTATTTTAGAAGTCAGAACGGAAAATCAAACTTAAGGCATAATCTGGATGGTAAACATTAAAAAAACCACCCCACCCTGTCCTCTGATTATTTTATTAGATTTTCTACACCTAATAATTTATTTACTATCCGTCAGCATTCTCCGGTCATCCTACGATCATGATGCTTGCAACAATATCGAAATATCGGGAGCGCTTAAATTAATAATGGATAAACACGGGGTATATTCCGTAAGTGTCAATAGAATAAAACCATTTTAAAAGAGTAACCATGGAGTTTCTTGCCGGCTCTTCTCGATAGGAAACGATCAACCCGAACCATGCATCTTTTTGTCGACGTTTTATAAGTGCCCATATAGGCCTATGTGAAATGAAGTATTTTTATTGATTTTTGATTTTGAAACCAAAGAAAATTAAAGAACATTCGTCCGTTTTTATCAAAAAAATACATCTTATTTAAGTAATTTTCTTTTCGGTAACAAGGAAGTAAAAAATGGCCGCGTGTCAGTGCGTGTTGCCCTCCATAAAGAAGTTATCGCTAAACAATCTGCGCGATACCTTATTTATTAATGTACATTGTTATTATAATAAACACGTCGCAATGTATTATTATTTAAGTTACAGGTTTGAAGAAAAGTACCTGCCAAAAATCGCGACACTTTGAAGATCGAAGTATTTATTATTTAATAATAATAAAAACTAGCTATAATATTATTATTATAACGCCCGTGGATGTGGAATTATCTGACGTCAGCGCCAGCATCAGGCATTTCACATAAAAATATGTATTTGTCAATTAACCATTAGATATGATCTGAAATTGAAAATCTCTTCTAAGAAACAAGACATATTTAAAGTTGATTAAAACCTCTTTTGTAAGTGTTATTCAATTTATACGAAAGAAGAAAAAAAATGTACAATTAATGATAGGTACAACTTTTACTTACGTATGCATCACCGCTACGCAGAACTGCTACGCCGTAGCGCGACTACGAGTCGTAGCATCGTAGCAACTGCTACAATAAGCCAAAGGAAATACCGAAGATTTGAGCTTTTTATGACAAACCACCATACAACTAGAATCGGGTCAAGTACGAGCATTTTAATCGTAATTGGAGGTAACAAGCGCTTGTTTGTTCCTCAAATGGCTGAGCAATGAGGAAAAAAATAAGCATTCCTGAGGTGCCGACACGACACTATTTACCATATATTATTAGGCTTTAGTACTAACTGCAGACAAATAATATGTAAGGAAGACAGAAAAAGATGAACCGCCTTATTACAAAAGGTAGTTAAACCTGGTTTAACTTAGACTTGGTTTATCTCGCATGCTGTCACTTTCTTTTGAATATTATTGAAGTGAGACGTCATGCGAGATAAACCAAGTCTAAGTTAAACCAGGTTTAACTACGTTTTGTAATAAGGCGGGAAATTTCTAACATTTTTTGTCTAGGTTAAGTAAATTAGAGTCGGCCTCAATGATTTGAAACCCCAACGTACAAGTTCTTACGTCTTGCTTCTCGAGAATTTGCAAAATTATTATCTAAATTTTTATTTTAAAAACTGTTCGGATACTATTCCAGTCTGTCCCCAACTAAATTTTGACTAGGAATTAAAGGAAAAAGGAATTAGGGTTGAAATTCAAGTAGGCGTAAATCACTTTTTGCTGATAATTGCTTGTCATGTCCTTCCTGAGTCTTGCCCGGAACTAGTAGCTTAGTTTGTGAAATTGTTTGTTCCTTCCGTGACCAAATTCCTTTACTAACGAACAGTGAGTTGTGGGTTCGAACCCACTCAGGCGCATTACTTTGTGTAATTTATTTCATCACCACTGCTCTCGAAACGGTGAAAGAAAACATCGTGAGGAAACCGGCATGTCGTAGAACCAAAAAATTCGAAGACATGTGACATCTACCAATCCGCACTGGGCACGCGTGGTTGATCACAACCCATCCCTCTCCTAGAGAGGAGGCATGAGTCCCTGCAGTGGGAACATTAAAGGCTGACAATGATGAGCGGTGTTGTAATCTATTTACCCTCTCGACTGTCAAGCTATATTTCGCAATATGGTCGTGTCTGTCACGGCCATCCGGGATGACGTCACGTGACAGTCGGTGTCAGTCACGTGACGTCACGCGGCGCGTGATTAAAACGCCGATAACTCTTGTTTTGTAAGAGAACTCTGTTAAAACTTATGTTTATTTACAAATCAATTAAAATAACACAGCTCTCCATTGCTTGCATAGTGATTGTGTTTGTATATTTTTATGGAATGGCCGTAAAAACTAAAAATATATCTTATTATAATGAATAGAAACATTAATCAAATAATCTCATGCTTATAATAATAAATTATAAAGTAGTTTTCTTTGCAAAACATACACAAGCGTCGATTCACGCGAGAGCACAATATTTAACGTCCTATAGTTTATGCAAATCTACTAAGCTTGCAAATGTCACATGCATTATAGCGTATTTGCTGTAATTACTATATTTTAGTACCAAATTATGGTTTACTAGCTGATACCCGCGGCTTCGCCCGCGTGGATGTCAGTTATCCCGATCAAAATTAATCTTTTCAACCCCTTTTTTCGCATTAGACAGTAGCCTATGTCCTTTCTCAGGCTTTAGACTATCTGTGTACCAACTTTCATTTATATCGGTTCAGTAGTTTTGGCGTGGAAGAGCGACAGACAGACTGACACAGTTACTTTCGCATTTATAATATAAATGAGGAGTTAGAATAGAGGTTTAATCGATATTGAACTTAACTAACTAAAACAATATCAGTTTGTGAAATCTTTACCAACTGTTCTGAGACCATGTGGTGACAGATTGTTGGATGTTCCGTCTGCATGCATTTTCTCATTCAAATTCTCCCTTTGTTCGCTCCCTTGCAATTTAGAATGCTCTACTGGCATCGACAACGGAGTTTATTATTTGTCTCGCTGGGGTCCGTTTACCCCTTGTTTTTACCTACTAAACATGTTTTCTCAAATTAATAATTTGATGACAGAAACTATAAGCACATCAAGCTAAGTAACTCTACGTAAAAAAAGGGGTATTGTCATCATAAACCAACAAATGATTTATAATTAATAGAACATATTAATTAATGGTATCTGTGGTGGGCTCTTAAGGAGAAAGGTGTGCCTGGGAAGTATGTGCAGTTGATCCGGGCGATGTACAGTCGATGTAGAACCCAAGTACGGCCCGGTCTGCAGCGGGCACTACCGGCGACTTCAATGTGGCAGTTGGCTTACACCAAGGGTCGGCTCTAAGCCCTTACCTCTTCCTGGTGATAATGGACGCTCTTACGTTAGAATTGGAGGTGTGGTGGCGACGACTGGAGAATGTTGGCCTGAAACTAAGTATAGAACCATAACCCTCCTTTTGGACTTCGCCGCAGTCGGGTAAAAACGGAATACTTGTTTTGTGATTTCGGTGGTCTCTCCAGTTCTGGGTCTATAGCCCTTGCCGGAACGCCCATACCGATCTGCTCCAATTTTCGGTACCTCGGGTCGCTTGTCCAGGGAGATGGCGATGTAGACCGGGACGTAACGCACCGGATCAATTCAGGATGGATGAAATGGCGACAGGTCACTGGAACAACTTGCGACCCGCGGATGCCCCTCAAGTTAAAGGGGAAAATATACAAGTCCGTGATGAGGCCTGTCGTACTGTATGAATCGGAATGTTGAGCTGAGAAGAAGATGGATGAAAAAAGGTTGCATGTTGCGGAGATGAGAATGTTGAGGTGGATGTATGGTGTGACCAGAATGGATATAATAAAATAAGGAACGAGTTTATCAGAGGAAGTTTAAAAGTTGCGCCAATTACAGAAAAGTTAAAAGGGAATCGACTGTCGACGTGGTATGGGCATGTGATGAGGAGGGATGAATCGCATGTGACTAAAAAAGTTATGAATATAAATGTGGATGGATTGAGAGAGAGAGGAAGACTAAAGAAAAGATGGATGGAATGTGTGAGGAGTGATATGAAGGAAAAAGGAATAAATGATAACGTGACGACTAACAGGGCAGAATGGAAGGAAAAAAAACGTGTTGCGCCGACCACAAATGACATGGGATAAGGGCAGGAAAATGATGATTAATTAATGGTAAAAACGGTGATGCCATGTTTTAAAAAACATAGGGAAGGAAGACAAAATTACCCATACCTATTAAAATTCATGAATACTTTTACTACCATGAATATTTAATATTTATTATTTCACAAAGTAATGTCATTAGGATATTATGCCCCTTTCGGATCGGCTAAGGTTTTTTTTACCAAATTATTGTACAAGAAAGCAAGTAATTAATACCTAGACATTTTTAATTACCTTTCCTAGTTCTCCACAGAATCGGGGCCAGTGTAACACAATATTCCGAATCACATGCATATTTACGTGTTCAACAAAATCCTAGGAATTCGTCACCACTTACTATTCACACTACTATTAAAGTAAGCCAGTAATTACTTTCCTTGGCTAATAAAACTAACTAGAAAAATAACCTAGTTAATTACTTTCTTTATTAGGAACAAGCTGTGCCCGTGGCTCTGTTTGTGGTAAAAGATTTTTTTTTTTTTTAATCTCCCATTTTATTGGAAAGATCCTGAAATAGGGGTTCTTTCGGGAACTTGAAAATACAGCATCTTATTTTAATAGGTACTATTAATAGTCTTAGGGACTTATTTGTACTACTATCTATATATCTATATAAATAAAAAGAGAAGTCCTGACTGACTGACTGACTGACTGACTCATCAACGCCCAGCCCAAACGCTTGGACCTAGAAAGCTGAAATTTTGCACAGAGGTTCCCTTTGTAATGTAGACAAGGAATAAGAAAGGATTTTTCGAAATTCAACCCCTAAGGGAGTTAAATAGGGGATGAAAGTTTGTATGGAAAATCGTCATTTTCACGCGGGCGAAGCCGCTGGCAAAAGCTAGTTATTAATAAGAATTGTGAATACGGGTTGATTTATGGAAGTTTGTTACTCTTCCACGCAAAAACTACTACACATAACCTGGATATTTTTATTCCGGTAGCTAGAACGATCTCGTGGGCAATTACCAAATTCCACGCGGGTGAAGTCGCAGACATAACTAGTCTAAGGTAAATTCTTGCCGTCAATGTGACATTTTCATGTGTATAATTTACTAACACGCGCAGGGTGATGAAGTATGGCTCACGTCCTCTGATTGAGACGAAATAGGCTTATCTCGCAGCATTAGAAAATCATAGGGTGTTAGATTTCGCTAAGGATGTCCATTACATCTATGATTAAACATTTTCTAATATACCTTTGTTTTTCATAATATCAAGCCTATAATCCCTGAAGGATTAGACAAAAGTGTACTTAGCAGTACACCCCACATTTCGCCAGTTATGTTTGTAAGTCTTATGTCGATCCTATTGCCAACAACCATGCACAAATCCAGACTCCCCGGCTCCTACTGATATTTCTGATGCCGCAAACCCGATAACAATTTTCACCGAGTCGGAATCGAACCTAGGACCTCATGCTCAGCAGTCGTGCTTGAGACCCACTGGTCACTACCAAGTTTTTACATTCCATTATTCCTGTTTAAGAAGTTATAATCTGGAAATCAATGTGTGTCTTGACTTGGCTTTTGTCCAAATTACTCCTGGCTTTATCCTTACAACAATTAAACGTGGCTGCAATAGGGCAACTTACGAATAGTTAGGTAGGTATGTAAGTACCTCGTGTTCATGTTTTGGCACGGTATGCATGTTTGGATGTTTGCCGTTTTCACAGAGGATAATAGTTTTACTGTAGCCAATGTAAAGTTATAATATGAAAATGGCATTGTTAAAAAATATTACTTTGCAGCCCTCACCATAAAAGAAAAGTTGCATGAGTCGATGTTGTGTATAATATTTAAATGTTGACGAAAGGAACCATTAAAATTCTGAAAAAAAACAATGAAAAACATAATTTCCGGATTACAACAAGTTTCTCGAAAGTAGAGCACCCATTTTTGGAATTACACAACTTTACGTTGTACGAATAAACATAAATAATAATTACAATACGTAATTGCGTCTCATAAAAACGCGAAACATTGCCCAAAGTAAGAAAAGGTGAAAAAGTCTTAACCTACATAAACACGCTGCTGCGATGCCCACGATATGCTTCGGTGACCGGCGGGCAACCGGTGTGCGATAGGGTGGCTAGACCACTTTGCAAGCTTTTTTGTTAAAATATAGAATAAATAAAAAAACATAAAAAAATTCAATGAGTAGCCACACAATTGCTATGCTAATCGAAAATAATAAGTTTTTTTTATAACTGCGTTCACAGAACAGAAATCACCTCTTAATATTAAAAAATAAATATGTTCCTCAGCTCATAAAAACTTTGTTACGAACTAATATTTTTGAAGTGAAAACTTCTTTAGCGGCGCTGAGCACTTTTTTTTGTATGGGTAAAAACTTTCAAACTCGCGTCAGGGTCACGTGATGCTGATCGAAAAAGCGTAAGATTTTTCGATCAGCATCACGTGACCCTGACGCGAGTTTGAAAGTTAATATTGAAGTTTTCACTTCTGCCGGCACTCCCGGAATGCTACCTTTTTTTTAAACTAATTAGTAACAAAAAACATTTCAACACAAATTCATTTCAACATTTCAACATTTCATTACAAATTCGTTTCTCTAATATTATCATCTCAAATAATCTCTCTAGCACAGATATTATAATACTTCGTACAGATACCCAATCTCATACAAAGAAATGACACCTCCCTAAGTCATCTTATTGCTCGTTTTATATTCTTTCCTCCATTATTTCAACAGATGGCAGCACCAGCGTCGCACTAATTGCCACAGACTGGAGTTTTACAACGCCATCTAGGAGTTCACGTTTCGTGTTATGTAGTTCCGGAACTTTCGGGTTCAGTAAAATGAGAAAAATATGTAATTATTTCGCTTAGAAATGTTAAAAGATGTGTTATATTTCTATAAACAGTAATACATATGCTTTTTAATGGTTAAATTTCATTAAAATTATACAACAGTTACGATTATTGTATGTGGCAAATTGAGTAAAACGCCATCTATTGCAAACAGCTCTAGAGAAAATGATTTACAGATGGCTTACTTTTGACAACTTTATCAATCTATGGGTACGAATTGAAGTAAAAGTCCTCCTTTAACCTTTTTTGTTGAAATAACGTGATAAATGAGTGTAAATAGATAAATAAGCGTTAAACATGGAACTTTTGATTTTTGCAAATCTTATTTCGGCCGAAATCTACCGTATAACGCATTTAAGCGATTGTTAATTTCATTACTGCTACCTATGCTGCCATCTATTGTGTTTTTTTCAGGATTAATTATAATTTGTTCGAGTTGTGACCCCATGTCTCTAGTAAGGTTTTTTTTTAACGCGTGTCGTTTTTTCCTAGACCTGTTTTCCGGCAGTATAACGGGATTGAGCGAATCCGCATTCTTAATCGATATAAAAAAAAAACAAAAATTTAAGACAGCCCTTTTTTTTAGTTTTTTTGGGGAGTGGGAAATCATCAAATGACTCCTCCCGCTCTGGGTAGAGTGGTAGAAAGTGTCAGACTTCTACTGACTCAAAACCACCCATGTTCGTTCTTAGCCCTTGTGCCGAGGCTGCCGAAAGGGTTTTTTTTTTTTTTTTTGGTGGGTGGAAAATTATCGAATAACCTCCCCCCGCTTTTGGGCAGAGCGAAGGGGAGCCTAGGACTCGTCCTCGACAGCCGGTGGAACTTCGTGGAGCATTTCCGACGTTTAGCCGGGAGCCCTCAAATACGGAAAGAACGACTCATGTGAACTTGAAACTGCCTACGGCGTAGCACATAGCTACGGCGTAGCGCAGTACAACTATAATATTTTTGAAATGACTTTAATAATTTTTTTTTATTCAGGATGTTTTTTAATGTAATTTGATGTGCACAATCGTTAAAAAAAAACTTCCTTCTAACTATTACCACTCGAAATTAAACTAGCCACAATCCTGTATTTCAGTGTCCTAGATCCTGTATCGATTAAGTTCGCACGTGGCCCCGCCACACTAACGCTCAGGGTGCGCTGGCCGCTAGCTGCTTGCCGCCCATTCGAGCAGCCGTCACTCTGTTCCGTTAACAAAACATAACCGGACGACTACCACATTCACAACAAAAACAACCAAACACTCTAATGAAACATTATTTAAAATTTTAAAACCTCCTCAAGCCTTATGCAAAGTGCTTGCCTTTACCAAAACACAAATTTAAAAAAATGTGAATGTTTTATAATCTGTCGTCGCGAACCTTTTCGTAATTTAAACATCGAATGTTTTTACCCGGAAGTTACGTACGCTGAGGCGAGCTCGCGAATTGTACTTCTGAATTTGAATTTATTCGAACTGGATTTTAGTGCTTGTGATTGGTGTTTTTTTGGTTATTTGAATTAAAATGGCGACGGAGGAAGCTATGCCAGCAAACGCAACGGTAAGATTAATATTTTTATTTTCTTATAATATTGATTGTGACTCATATATATTTTTTTAAATTAAAATAGTTTTGTATGCATTTGATGATGTTACCTGTTGATTTATACTAAATATTTTAAGTAACTATGTATTGTTTTTCCTACATTTTTCGTAAATGAAAACAGAGAATAATAAAGCCATGAGCTTATTATTAAGAGTTTGAAGTAATAAAGGATAACTTAAACTTAATAAGTAATTCCTTTTACAATTAAAAATAACTGCTTCATAAAAGTGTATTACTAGAATTACTACCCATTATATTCGTTTTAGATAGGTAATTGTTGTTTTTATAACCAGATATTGATCTAAACGAAAGTTTTATAATTATGTAAATCAGCTTATATAAATTATGTTATAATTCAGTATGAACCAACCACACTCACAAATTCAACATGAACCTGAAAACAAAAGAAAATCAATTGTAATTTCCTCCGGTTCCCCGAACTTTGACTCACACAATAATCTTCGTAATCATAAGCACGATTGGAGCAATAACTTCCATAATGACGTGTGACTAACATAAGTATTACTTTTACTGACCAAGCTGAATCATTTTACAGCTTATATTATAAGTTGTAAGTTAAAGTTACCCGTCCATTCGATGGTCGTGACTGGGCTTACTTAGTCACGCAGTGGGCTGACTCGTTAACTGTTATCTCGGGGAATATCTAACGATTTTCTGAGCCTAGGTTAAACTTTAACAAATCATTAGTAGTCGCAAAGAGTTCAGTCAAGGTTTTGTGATGATTTCGGTTGTGTTAGATTATTTTGTGAGTGTTTTTGAGCGTTTAGCGTCTTTAATAGAATAACTATGGAGAATACATTTACATTGAACCTTTAATTCCCGAAAGGCTAAACTTTTTTGGGGGTACAGTCATGAGCCATAATATGTAGGTATACAGGAAGATTGAAACCCGATTTTCCGGGAATAATAATATGAGTTCGTAAATGCTATGTCCGTAATAAGATAATTCAAATTTATTTATTTTAGGACAACTAGAATCCAATGGTTAGTGTAAAAACTTAGAACATACAAATACAAAAGACAATCCTGTAACAAGTACACAAAAAGAAATAAAAACCATGGACATGCCGCCCCGTCAAGTAAAGATCCAATAGAGAGATACCTCCCTAGAGATCTCCAGACGAAGGAAATGCCTCAGCACAGGGGCACAGATTACAGGGCAGCCTCCTTCCTCAGCTATAGTTTTAAAGATGCTGTTGAGTTTTAAAGATGCTGCTCCCCTTATTATAACAATCAATACAGTAAGAGAAAATCACAGTTGCTGCGTGTATACATAATTATTATTGTTCGTGACTGTACTGGTTAATACATCTTTGTACAGGAAAATTTTGCCCGTTATTTTAAGTCGCATGCGAAAAGGGGTGAGCCTATTGTCAAGTGCAACATACTTACAATCATATCGAAAAAAAATCCGTAAGCCTGGACAATACCTAGATCTCTAAACTACATAGTGTAAACTAAATGTGCGTTCCAACTTACAAAATGTAGCAAATTATTCAATTTTTGTTAGTTGATAATTGATAATAATCATTTGAGTTCTTATAAAGGTTTTTAAACTGTTTTTTAACATGGTCACTAAAACTGAAAACAGGATATACTTACCATGCTTACTATTTGTTTTAAGTTCCCGTGTGTTGTGTGTGACGGTAAACTGACCCATGATCGTGGTATGTACGTGTAAATGAAAGTACCTATTCGGTTTTCAAAAAGGTACTTGGCAATATAATCGCCCCTTATTACATGGGACTTAAGTGGCGAACAGGCGTGATGTTATGTTATATGTTAAAGAGATACTTCTACTTCTTCAAAACAAGAGATAATCTCGATAATCATTATAACTAACTCTTCCTAAGTATGTCCTAAAAACCTCGTTAAAAGTAGACACTGTAGGTCGAAGAAAGAATGAATACTAACCGCCCTCATAATTTACATATTTCGGTAATTAACGAACGAAAGCCAGCTCTACGCGTGTGGATGAACGCTCAAAATCCACGTGTAGTATAATTAATTCATTGTTGATGATAAAGCTACATGAAATACGCAAAAAGGATGCTTCTTTAAGTCTTCCCATGATATCATGATACCAGACCTAACATTGCTGACCACAACTTTTGACTGGTTTTATCAACGCATCCCTAGTTTAAGTGATCACCCGCCTACTCTCAATCAATCAACCACGTGGCCGCATGAATCGTCAGTTCATGAATGAACATAGACAGTGGTATCACTTGATTGGAAGTGGGTGGGCCGGTGGGGCGCGCGGCAGTCCGCGGGCGGGCCGGTCCGAGGGATGTCGCGTCGCCCGCACCCCCGGCCGCGCCTACTGACGCGTCCCTGTCGCCAGGCTGCTCCGGAGCCCGCACCAGCCCCAGAGCCACCGCCGCAGCAGCCTCCAGAGCCGCACTCCGAAGACGAGAGGGAACCAGGCGACTGGCGCCCCTCCCGCCCCGGCACACCACCGCAACGCAACGAAGACGTCTCCGAAGGCTCCGAAGCAACTGCAAGACCCACCAGAGCAGAACCAGCGAGTCGATACTCTAATCTCAACTACTGGAAGGCTAGAAGAGTCACCTTCTACAGAAATGGGGATCCTTTCCATCCTGGGGTCGAGTTTCGCTTCAAGCCGGGCCGAGACCTGGCGTCGATGGATGTGCTCCTCGACCGGCTGTCTGAGAGGCTGGAACTGCCTCGAGGAGCGAGGTTCATCTTCGGGATGGATGGAGATAGAAAGTACAGGCTGGAGGAACTGGAAGACGGGGCATCATACGTCGTATCTTCTTATAAGACTTTTAAGGTAAGAATCAATCTGCAGTCTATTACTAATCTTCATTATCGAAATTGATTCCAAATAATAGAGACATACGATTGCATTTGCTATCTTTCGCCAAGATCTTTAATTGACATTCAACGATTCTTGAAACTTCAAGCCCAAGTGCGTTAGCTCGAGCTCTTAATGAACGTATAGGTCCACAATTATTCAGGTTTAATCGTTGAATCGCTACACGTAGCGCGTAAGGGCCAAATTCTTTTGTTATTTGTGCTAGAAATAAGAGGTTGAGGTTTGACTGTAAGAAATAACATCAAACCTTCGGTGGCCTCGAAATAGAAGATAACTTAATAGGTCTACATCTAACAGTTCGTGTCAAAATTCTCCACTTATTTTATATTTATATCACGACATCGTGGTATATTTCTCACATTTGAGATAGATTATTAAGATTACTCTTGCCTGACTCTAACTAACTTACATTAATTACCCTAACATTAAAATTATGCCACAAAATAAGTATAGAGTCTAGACGTCCAAACTCCGCAATATACAATTAACACCTGCCCCACTTTTTAAACGCGAAAAATATTCAATTACTACCATTCATTTATAAAACAATTGTGGGTTTCGTGAACGCCAAAATGTCGTGGGAGACCAACCTTGCAGATGTGGGTCACAGGATAAGCACCACGCACCATCTACCTCCTATTTGCATTTTGATTACATACAACTTTGTTTTGTAACATCGATAACATTAATTGCAAATAAATTACGTTTGGCCAACAGAAAGGGCTTAAATACTGTTTTAACGTTAGGTACGGAAATTGGTCGAAATATCAAAGGGTTTTCCGAAGTAGTAAGTTTTGATTTGCGTGTTTGCTAATTTCTTTTGCAATTGAATTTGCTTTGGGGTTATAGGATATTGTTTTTATAATCTAATCATCGTTATGTAAATACGAGCTGTTATCAAACCAAGGTAATAACCTAGACCTAGTCTTATTTATTACCTAGGATAAATTGTCTTGAGTTTAAATACCTACGTACTGATGAAAGGCTGAGTGCCTTTCATCAGTACGTATTGCTTGATTTTGGTGCATTCGTGAAAGGAGTATCGTAGCCAAATAGACACGCTGAATGAATATACAAAGATTTATCTTCATGGATTCTATATAATACTTGTCAGTCATAATCAATCATTACCATATTTCATCTCACACGTAACATAAAAAATATACATAATCAATAAAAAATTGCCCCTATACCAGTTCCAAATAACCAATCTTTAAAACAAAATCAAATACCCAAAATTACATAATCACTCAATTAACGACACTCTATGTAAACTATAAAACCGGTGACATTTTCCATCATGGCCGCCAAGCCGACATGTCAAATGCCTACGACCGCTGCCGACAACGACATCTACAGGGCAATGCACCACCTTGCACTTAATATGCACCAAGGCAACGCGTGGATTACCTCCCATTAGCATTCGAGACTGGCCGTTGACGGCAGTGGACGTCTTATCTCGACGACCGACGTAAAGTAAGACGTTTCTAGTGTATATGTTTGGTTTGGGGTTGAGATTAGGGGTTGTTTGACGGTGCGTTTTAGTATGTAGCTGTTTCTTTGTTTGGTAACTTAGAAAGATAAAAGAGAGACGTACCAGGAAAAGGGGCATGGCCTCAGTTGTTTTAGTGAGACAAAATAGACTTACAATGATAATGATTACGTAAAGACAGTTTAACGTGCAAAATGCAGCATTCGTAATTCCAAAAAGAAGATCTGTCTGTGTCCTACAAATAACTTTCGGGTGGTCAATGAACTATGATAAACTATTATTGTCTTCACAAGAGTTCAAGATGCTTGGATCATTATCATATCCTCTCTGTCTAACCACCTAATTTCAATTCTATTGCACCATACTTGATTGATTTTATTTTTCGTTCCTAAACAGCGCAATAAAGAGAAATACTTCTTTGACCGGCCGAACCATAAAAGTTTCGTTAAAATTTCACTACACTAGGGTCAATATTAGCATATACACATTACATTATGCTCCGACCACGACCGCTAGCGATTGGATTTGCGACACAAGTTGCGACAAATGGCACGCGCGTTTTCTTTTGTTACCTCCACGTGAGTGTAAAAGACGCGTCACCGCAGCATGATCCATTTACATTGGTCGAGTGTTTTGAGAAGTAGATAAGCATAGTGGGTAAGGACAGTGGACAGTGGTGTCAACTGGTCGAACAGTAGCGAGTGAACGGTCACCGCGGGGTTTTCGTCATTAGCCACTGTATGTAGTCACTACTCGCCACTGTTCTTCATTATCTGCCCAACCTTTTGCCAACCATGTTGAGGTCGGCTTCCTGTCTAAACGGCTGCAACTGAATACCAATAATTTCCATGGAGACAGACCTCCACAACCCAGTTAGTTTTTGGGTAATACGATACCCTTGGTAAGATTGATAGTCAGACTTTCGGGCCACTGTAACCTGTAACGACAATCAAAGATCAACAAATGACACCCGCGACCAAAACTGCTCAGCGTGTTTTCCGAGGCACAGAGGTAACTCGGTTTATAATGGCTTGTCACTAATCCGCAAATAATCCTAAGCAAGCGCGGTCCCGAGCATCAGCTATTATTTGGCTACAAGCTCCTCATTCGTTTTGAACAATGTTAATTGGACCTTAGCAATTTTTTTTCATTCGTTTTCTCAGCAGTCGCTATGTTACAGCTAACCACGAAGACGTGCCGTTCGAACGCGTAGTTCGTGGCCAAGCACTTACAGTACAGTATTACCCTCGCATTTAATACCTGTCTAATTCGAAGGACGTTTGCAATAGACCACCGAGCGCCACGCTACTTAGTATTCAGTGCGTCCACGACGCTCCACGTAATCAGTCTTCCTTTCATAACATATCGCTGGATTTACATATTGACCTGGAACATCAAAGTTATGGTAGATAGGCGGTGTTATGTTAAGGACACGAGGTTGTATCGTAAATTTTAAAGGTTCTTCATGAGGCGTAAGATTTGTAATTTCTATGGGTTTGTAGGTGTTGAGGTTAAATGTAAGTTTATCGAGTTTCTAAAGAGAGTCAGAGAATTTAACGAGAGCTTCTTTTGTTTTTCATGTCAACGGTAATTTGCTTTGACAACTTCGGATTGTTTGCTTGAGTCACGTTGATCAAGGACATAAGGTATATAATTCTTTAGGTCATTAATTATGGAAGTAAGTAGGCTAGTGATTCAACGAATATTCGCATTCGCATTCGCATATTCGCTTTCGTATTCGCATTCGAATTCGCATTTGCTAAATTTCTGCGAATGTTTTGCGAATATGCATATAAAAAAAAACAATTGGAAGATAATAGTAGGTTAATAAAATCAAAATCCATTCATTTCTTAGGTTTTTTAATGCAAGAGAACCTCGTAAGCAAATTATCAGTCTACACCAGGGGTGCACAGACCGCGGCCCGCGGGCCGCATGCGGCCCGCCAGTACTATGTCAGTGGCCCGCCAGCAAAAATATTCCCTCGTGCATTTGAAGGAAAATATAGCTAAGGTTTACAAATAATATTAGGTAATTTGAATCACGCGCGTTACTAAGCGGGCTTGCTGTGCAGGTGCATGATGCGTAATCAGAAATGTTCGTGGAACTCAAAAATCCTGACTGGTTGTGTGATTTGGCGTTTTTAGTAAGCCTTACAGATCAAGTCATGTTGCAAAAATAAGGACAACTAAGCAGTGGTGTATTTTCCTTACTTTAAGGCGCTGCGCTGGGGCGGCTTTTTGAACTAGCCCTACGGAAATATTTCGGTCTGCCGCATGCCACTAAAATGTTCTAGCTCGCTACGCTCGCTCTTACCGCCGCGGTTTTCTGAGTGTCCAATCCATGAATACGTTACTAGTAAAAGTGAGTTAAATATGCATTTTATTAATATTAAACATAAAAATCAAATAATATTAATCACCTTTCCTAGGGGAAGGCCAAAAATTTTCGAGCTCGCTTCGCTCGCTCTTGTATTTTAGTGGACTCTTTTGTGAACAAACTTTATCGGTATCGGATATTAAAAAACATAAAAGCGAAACCACCCTGCAAATGAAAGTTTGAAAGAAATTTTACGAGTGTTAAAAAGATTGTAAGCGCAAAACAATGCCACGCTTCAGACTAGTTTATTATTTTTGTACTTAATTAAATTTTTGGCAATTTTTTTATTTTTAGTTTGTTCTGGTGGCCCGCCACTAGGTTATCATTTGCCCAAGTGGCCCTTGGTCTCAAAAAAAATGATGAATGACCCGTGGTCTACACTACTTGCTATTATTTATTTGTTATTTTACTTTTGGCAATAAAGCTTAGTTATTAAATTTTCATTACAACTTCTAAGACAAAATGTATAAGTATTTATACAATGCCTTTTTCATTAAATAGTCATTCAAGAGACTTATATGATCTGAGACCGTTGTATTGGTGGTTCACCAGGTCATCGGTCCACCCCTAGTGGGAGGCCTTCCAACGCAACGTCTTCCGGTTCGCGGTCGCCACTCCAGAACTTTTCGACCCCATCGGCCATCTGTTCTGCGAGCAATGTCATGCCCTGCCCATTGCCACTTAAGTCTGGCGATTCTTCGTTTTTCACATTTTACTAATTCGGGTGATCCACAATAAAATATTTTGAATTTGAATTTGGAAAACTCGGTTTTATGCATTGTCTTTAAATGATTTCTCATAGCAGTTTTAGTTCTTCTTTTTCTTGAATATTCATTGTAACACTGTTTGCATTTAGCTCGTTCAGATTCGCAAAGTGTAGAATAAGTCTATATTTTACTAGAAGTTAACTTAATAATTTTAATAAATACCTATTTGCACTCTAACCTCAAAATTCACTTGTTTTGTTTACGAAATAACGAGCGAGCAGAATGACACTTCGGATGAGTTCGTATCAACTCGGAAATTCTCAGAACAAAATGCAAACGGAACGGACCTCGAGACTGCCAATAAATCATTGACAATTGGCGCCAACTTGAACAAAAACTGAACATTCTTATTCGCATTCGCATTCGCGAATGTCAGTAGTAGATATTCGCATTCGCGAATGGTCAAAAAATGACATAAGTTGCATCACTAAAGCAGGCACTTAGGACTCTCTATCAACTGCAGAAGTACTGGTGGTTGTTTGGGTAATTTAAACCCAACTTTATCAGCTGTACGACATTATTAGGTGACATGGCAGCGGTTTCATATTTTGAAACTAAATTATGCATTGACCATGCTAAGTCCACAAACCTATGTAAGTCAAGCAGGACAATAGGCACAATTTCAAATTCGTCACGATACCTTGACCTCAAAATTGTTTCGCAGAAAAACCTGCGTGAGAATTTCCATCATTTTCATAAGATTTATTAATTTCAGCAAGGAAATGAATACGCCATAGCGCGTAACTCAATTATTGACATTAATAAAATACAATTTATGTTTTATTTCCTCATAAAAAGGTATAAACTGTTATTAAGATAAGCTTGAAGGACATAATGAAAATCTAAAGCCATAATAAAAGTAATTCGTCTTAGTGGCCCAGTTTTAATATTTTCCACGTCGTTAATTTACTTTGTAATAAGTATTATTACTCATACAGGGTAATTGTAATGTAAATGTCATTTTGAAAAATGGTTCTGTATATTTATTTTCGTTGTTTTGTTAGATAAGTTGAAACTACTGTGATAGTGTTCCGAAGTTCATACGATGCCAGTCTTTTTAAGTCGCGATTGAATAGGCTTCTTTTGGGTTAGGTCGTTCCATCGTCGGCCTCATCTCTGTCTTCAGGACAAGACTAAGGTCAAGAGTAGGCCTATTTAAAATAAAATAAAAATACCTCCTCTACTACCTACCTCTGCCACTCAAAATAATGGTTTAAATTCTAAAAGGACTTTAATTTTTTGTTTTCTTAACAACTTTACCTTTTAAAAAAAATGTAAAAAAACAACTTTACCTTTTAAAAAAAAAGTAAAAAACTAAAACCCGACTACGACAAAAAAAACGACGCTGAAAAAGTATGAAACAAGATCTTCAGGATAGAACAAAAAGAAAAGCCGTAGTCACACGGTATTAAAATGTTTAGGTTGGTACCTATAGCGTGTGACTACGGCTTTTCTTTTTTGTTCTATCCTGAAAATCTTGTTTCATACTTTTTCAGCGTCGTTTTTTTTGTCGTAGTCGGGTTTTAGTTTTTTCCTTTTTTTTATTTAAACAATTTTGGTGTTAAATATTTTTTTTGACTCTTGACTTTTTGTCCGCTAGAGGGCGTGATTTTAAATTTGAGCAATATTTTGGAAATGTACAAGTGAGGCCCTTTTAAACGATACCAAACACGGCGTGTTTATCTCCATTTTTATTTTTTAAGCCTTACTTTTTGACCGCTAGAGGGCGCCAAATCACTTTTTGTGACACGTCACGTAGCCTATGTTCAGCGGAAAATGAAGACGGTTCTAACGATACCTCATATGTCGAGTTCCGATATGTAGATTAGAAGCTATGAGGGAACAGATGAAGATACACACATACATACATACATACAAACATACATACATACATAGCCAGTCAAATCATAACCCTCCTTTGGCTTTGCCGTAGTCGGGTAAAAAGTACCCTACGTCTTTTGACTGAAATGATAACAATGATGAGAACTTTGCGAGATGAAAGCCTCTCTTTGTAAAACATGGTCTTTCATTCGTGACTTTCAACTATGTTTACAACATTGTTTGTGACTCCTAAACTTTTTACAAGGTGTATAAACAGGCCCTTCACAAAGCCGTCAACCAAGCACTGTGTACTATCAAACCAAGTAGCTCCATGCAAAAAATATGACTGAGAAATGACGTTTTACGGTCGTACTCAATAATATACGACGCAATCAAAACATTGCGCTGATAGATGCATTAAATATTACGTACGTCGTGGAGGTAGAGCGTGGTTGATTGCTACATTTGGAAATAAAAGGCAAAGCAAACGTAGTGATAACTAAGAAAACCGGGTAAAGTTATGATATTAAAACTGTATTTGAAAAAATAAACTCGTGATAATGTTGATAACCCCTCCGTAACATGAAAGCTCCCAGGAATAGTCTGGAACAAAAAAAACATCGCAATGACAGGTAGAAAAAGTACCTTTCGGCTACCTTAAGGGTACTTTTACTGCCATTATTAAACACAATATTACTTCCAAAAATACTTTAATATGTGGAAAATGACGTTTACCCTTACCCTAACCTACCAGGTCCCTGATTCAGAACAAACGCAAATGATTTCGTCCTTTCTGTGAAAGTCTCGGATAGAAATCCAGCGAGAATATAATAATTGTGCATAAATACTCAAATCACTTCAATCCCTTTGTGTAACTCCACTGAATCACAAAACATTTCATACAACCTACTTGCGAATATTCACATGTCACATGGAACCCTAAAAAACAAACTGTCATCAACACTATCGATAACGAGTGAATAAATGAATAATAAGTAAATAGAATAATAGTCGGTCACCGTCCACCATATATAATGTATGTAAGAAAACCTCTACCGAAGTATATATGATCACGCGATTAAAACCACTTCTTTGTGTTTTTAACGATGACTATCGCAAAATATGGCGTAAATAATTCAATTTAATATACTTTAGTACCCAGTGTTGTGTAAGCTTGATTTATAGAGTTTTATTACGGATTTGTCGTTGATTCGAGCATTGATTTCGTGAGATTATGGTCACTGATTTACTGGCAGACGAGGTCGCGAAAATATATGTATGTAGATTTTTTGGCAGGGTTACGTTAATTTAGATTTGGTGTCGATACCCTAATTTTATTAATGGTTATGGTGGAGGACGTAAGATTTTTGAAGCTGTGTTTAATAAATTGTAAACATGAAACACTATTATATTACATAACACACAACTAATCTGATTTACGAAATTAGACACCGCGTAGCTTGCGTAGCCCACGTCGTAGCCCTTGCGTAGCACTTTCGTAGCCCATTCGTAGCACTTGCGTAGCATCTTTATGTGAACTCACAGAAACTTTATGACATGTTCTTCTATGTATCAATGATACTGTACCATCAGAAAGAACCATAATGTAACATAATATCACGCCTGCAATCCCCGATGGGTTCGGCAGACTTGAACCTAATAGCAAACCCACATCTCGCGAGTTACGTTTCAGTCAGGGGGTGAACTGTTGCCATCGACCGGTCACAAATCCAGACAAATGGTGTAAATCGAAATAAGACATTTACATACTTACTTGAAGATATTACAAAAACCCATTAACCATAATGGAATTAAACTCGATGATAAGAAGAAATCTAATAACCTCAAGTGTTTCAAGAACAATGTTTCATACAGCTAATACAATACTGCGGAGTCCCTAACGACTTGGGCGCGGTCGTAGTCAGTGACCAGCATTACCTGACCCCACCACTTCACCTCTTTTTCTTAGTACAAGGGGTCAAATAATGCTGGGCGCTGTAGTACAGTCATGATGTAAATTACTGTGACTTGGACTTGTATGAGAAATGCATTATTTTATATATTAATATGTATGAGGCAAATTAAATATGGGTTGGTAGGCAAATGAAGCTGTTGTGTTTTTTTAGTTTGAGGTTTAATGCAGTTTTAATTAGGATAGTTTATTATTGTTTGAGATATCACTTTTCATCACTTTTCTGCTCTTGTTCTAATTTATTTGAGGTTGGTGGAGCATGTCTTCTTCATCCATATTTTCTCAATTAGTCGACATCTCAGTAATCACCTCTATTTGAGCCAAATCATCTTTCGCTCACTCTCTTTGATATTTTTTGCTTTCCCCTTTGTTTGGTTGAACGCGCTTATCACAGGAAATCCTGGTTAGAAATGAAAAAATATTTTTGCATTAGATAGTCCATTTATCGAGGAAGGCTTTAGGCTATTTAGCGAAATTTCAAAGTAACTCTTCTACGCTGACGAAGTCGCAGGCAAAAGTTAATCTTTTAAGACTAAATCAAAGATTACTTCAGCTACTTCAAGATGTCGTAGCTGCAGCGACGTAGCCGGCTACGCTCGTAAGTGATCTGCTACGAGCTACACATTCAGAATGAATTAGCTTTTGAATTATTTTACAGCCCTACATCGATTGATATGTTGACTTGAATAATTGTTGAAATAATTCTTTTTGGCAGCAGGTATGTGGTTCATTATAAATGGTGTAATAAAACTAGTACCAGTACAATGTAGCACAAGGGTTTAATTTAAATAGTCTCTAATACTTTTTTATGCGTCACTTGAAAGTGACAAATCGGTAAAGCTTACGTATAATCGTAAATATCATCACTACGTGAAAGTTACTCTGTCGGTCTGCTAATACTGCTACAGTCATTGATATAAAAACTAAAGATACGGTCGTCCGAACATTTTGCTCGATGCGTTCCCCATACAGAGAAACACTAACGTCATCTATAAGAACTAATCAGGCTGCTCGTAAACGTAACCTTGTATGAGCGGCGTGGCGTGGTATTATCGGGGTATAAAGAAATTAAATAAAGCTTTCATTATAATGTTAATAAAAAAAAATGTTAAATTTTAATTTTTAATTTTCATTTTCTTGTAAACTTCGGTTTAGTCAAGACCTATTTGGGACCAAATTCGAGGCGCCATTTTATCATGTGGTCCGCCCAGTCCTTACGCAGTAATTTATAAGTCAATGGCTACAGTACGGGACAGCATGACTAGTCTAGAAGTTGGATTACTTTTATCCCGGTCATTACCGTTCCCCACTTTCCCAGGATAAATTTCGATCTTAACACAGCCAAAGCTGCGAACGGAAGCTAGAACCTATTAAACCCATTTTCGTCCCCCCTGTACTTTCAGCAGGAAATGTCTAAATTGCACTTTTGTTCCGCTGTACGTCGTTCGTGATTTCAGTGTGGCGTATCGAAACATTGTAAACTTAGCTATTGAGTGCTGAACTGCTGACCAAATGTTATGTGGGTCAGTGTGCTGCTACCCTATAGCGTAACTTAAACGTAACGTAACTTTGTGCGTTTACGTTACGTTGATAGAGATGTGGCTTGTCATTGTTTTTGTGTTTGCTTTCGGTGACATGATGATTAATTAAACACGTTGTGAATAATTTAGAATTTGGTGTTTTTTGTTATGTATATGTTACAGGAAAGTTGAAAGGGAATCGCCTGTCGTGGTATGGGCATGTGATGAGGAGGGATGAATCGCATGTGACTAAAACAGTGATGAATATAAATGTGGATGGATAGAGAGGGGGAGGAAGACCAAAGAAAAGATGGACGGTTTGGGGAAGAATGATTTGAAGGAAAAAGGAGTAAATAATAGCATAACGATTGAGTTTGACAGGGCGAACAAAACATATTGTCGGTACCTGGGTACCACCCCAAATAATATGGAACAAGAGTAGGAAGATGATTTTATTTTGTTTTTAAAGACAGTGTAGTAGTTTAAATAGGGCCAAACTTAAAGTAGGTTGTGTTTTGACTAAAATAAAAATTAAACAAAGTAGTAATAAGTACGGTTTTAATTTCCTCACATGTCAATTAAAGCGCACTTGTTTGCATGCTTCAAATAATAAATTATTTAAAAAAATGAAAGTCCTATAAAAATATTTGCATAATACATATAAAAACAACATTTTCTTCCCGAGCATGCAAAGGGTTCAACAATAGCAACTATTATAATTAAAAAAAAACTCATAATCCGACTTTGACACACTTTGCGAAACTTTCATTTCACTTCATGTTATATTTAATTACAATTTACCTTCGAAGAAATATTACGTAAAATTAGTACCAAAAAAATTGGATCAAGGGTAAGTGAAGTGGCCCTTCTTGTTTACGTTACTATAATGAGTGGGCCGAAATTCTTATCGGTTGCGTGATTTGGTCGCCTGATCGCCCACCAGTGGGCATAACAGCCCATAATTGCTTTACGTAAAACATAAAAGAGCTTAAACCGACGTCTTTGCTGATGCATATCTACCTGTACTTTAGTTACATTGCGTGGATTCTATTGAGAGTGACCTTGCCCCCCTCCCGCGCTGCCCTAACCCTCTACCGACAAATAAAATTTCGAATAGTCTACTTCATCCAACCGTCGTAATCGTACCTCCAGCATTCGGTGTGATATAGAACCCTATTACGTTCATGTAGGGTATCATCTCGCGTGTCCTTCGCGTGTCTTGGGCCGTTGTGGTGTTGCCAATGGTCTTTTGTTTTGCTGGTACTGCAAATTAGTTAGTCAGCTGTTGCGAGTGGGCCTAGTACCATATATGGTGGCTGAGAACATAGACGTGTTTTTTTCTTGTGAATCTGGACAATAATACGGGAATTCTTGTGTTATCTGAGGACGTCCCTTCGGTTATCTTTAAGTATATTGAGTGCATCTAAAGTGACGTGGCCTAAATAAAACACTTCATGTTTTCAAGTTTATCGAAGTAAAATCGATTAATTTATGACCTAGTTTGTATCTGTTTGGTGCATCTTTGATATTTTTTTAAGTATGTACTTAAATAAAGTTTACTAACTGTGTCAATACATGCAGATGATAGGCAACCTACTTGATAAGTGCAATTCACACATTATTGTCTATTTAAAGTGAAAGTGAAAATCTTAAAACACACACTCATCAGTGATACTAAATTGATCTCACACCACACACATTTATACTACAGTAATTCCTTGATTTGAGAACATTTTTTATTTGACTTGCTTTAAGAAACTTGTGGGAGTAAGTTTCTTAAAGCCACTTGACAAAACTCTGTCATCAAAAATTAGGTCTCATGATTTGATTCTCTGTGCTTGTTCAACTAATGACAGATGTCAACATGAGTTTGTCAGCGTATTGCGTGATATTGAGTTGATTCATCATCATCCACAGCCTCTATTCTCTGTGCAGTAGTCCTGTGCCAACCTCATCCATGTTTTCCCCCGATGCCAATGGCAACTAGGTCGTCTGCCCATCTCGCAGCCGGACGACCCACATTTCTTTTGACAGTTCTTGGACGCCATTCGGCGACAATCTTAGTTCACCTGCCATCACTATTGACTTGATTAGCCCTTCAGAAACCTAACGTAATCAGAATAAATACATACAATTGCCAGTTATAATGTGTTAACCGCATATGAACTACAAACCTATATATATGGCCAACTAAAAAACAACTCTTGCACTTATTCATATTAAACCTTTACGGCGGCACAATAAAGTTCTATGTAATCATAAAATAAATACAATAACGCAGTGGGTTATTAAGTATTGAGATCACGCCACGGTAACATAATCGTTTTAAGTCTTTTTTCTTTTTTTTATGGCTGTAAAGCGCAAGGAGTCGCGTGTGTGAGATTCAATCTCCGTTGACAGACCGGGAATGACGTGAATGCTTTTGCCCTATTAAAAAAAAGTGCATTACTTTTTATTAGCGTGACCACTGCGTAATAGGTCGTGCATTTACATTCGAAAGGCCTCAGAACCTACCGTGGTGAAGCTAAATATTATTTTTAAATAAATATTACATTGTGTGGAATAACAGTACAAGTTCTATTTGTTTTCAATTCTGTGATGGTTCAGGTAAAACGTTTCAATTAAGTATTATAAAAACTGTGGAGCAGTAGACAAGCTTCATTTCTATATAGATTAATGCAGACATGCACTTTATTGCGACGTACTAGGTTTCACTTATGTGAGTGTGTTTACGGTGGTAATCTGGCTTTCAAAGCTTTAGTTCCTGAATTTATATGTCCACCTCATCCTGAACGAATTTAGTTCATGGCGGCCTATCTCAGCGGGGACTGGCGACCAACCCATGGTTGCACAAGTGTGTATGTTTTGGTCAATGCTCATAACTTGCACGTATTTCTCTTTAAATGATGAAACTAAGATTTTGATTATAAAGAGTCCATGAAATTTCTTGCCCATTCTGCTCAATGAGATCTTAGCTTTGGAATGAGCTACTACAGTAGTTTCACAAGTTATTACCTTGTGACTGTGACTGTAGCTTCGCTTTCTTGGTTTTTCTGTCATTAAAAAGTGCCTGTAATGGTCCTATTACAATAAATGCTTTGAGTCTGACTCCTTATCGAAACTCTGTTAATATTAAAAAAAAGAAACCATAAATGCCACACAACGAATAACTTCAAACGTGCTCCATATCTAGTTTAACGTAAGTATATGCAAATGTATGCCCGTAGCGCCGGACAGACGTCACCCCTTACGTTACGGCTATCACTGCATGCTAAACGACGGGTGGACACGAAGACGCACGCGTTCCTAGCTTTAGGTACTTGAACTTGACTCGAGGTGGTGAACGCAAGTGACATTTATAGTGAACTCATCTAACTTCGTGATAAAGGCATTTGTGCACTCGTACAGCCCTATGATATATCCTTCCTTCCTTACATAGTATAAAACAAAGTCGCTGTTTTTGTCTGTTTGTTTGTCTGTATGCTTAAATCTTTAAAACTACGCAACGGATTTTGATGCGGTTTTTTTTAATAGATAGAGTGATTCAAGAGGAAGTTTTTTATAATTTGAACGACATCCACGCGGGTGAAGCCGCGGGCATCAGCTAGTATATATATATACCGCTCAAACCAAATATCACCGAATTAGGCGAATCACAGAATTAGATGAGTCCACCCTACGATCAAAGTCTTTGACTCTCCAGTCACACGTGGATGAGTGAGACGTACACCCGCGTGAAATTTCGTGACGTGTGAAGAAGCCCTATTCCAATTTATTTGAAGTCATTGCTGCGTATCTTTTCCTTCCATTCATCTCGACTAGTCTTCTTCTCAATACACACCAACCCTTTATAAAACAAACAATCTTTGAATGAATGAATCGAATCTAAAAAAAATCATGAAATGTTTTATTAGGCCAATTAGCTCGTAAAAATTCCTCAACAAACCTATGACGTCATAAGTTTCGCGAGTGGGGTAGAAACTTTGGGTGATTGGGTTCTCCTGAGGGTGACAACAGCTACGAAGGTGTGGCGACCGAGCCGGTACCGGTGGCTCCAGGCTGCTGACAGCTCCATGCTGGACAGTGAAGAGGAGTCGCCGTTCGTCGTGGTCTCCTTGCCTGTGTACTCCACTGAGCCTTTTGTGAGTTGCTTTTTGTTTTTATTACTGGTCTTTAGGTGTCGATGATGGAGCTTGTATGAATCGTAGCAGGGATGGTTCTCTAGTCGCAATTTATGGAAAAACTGCGTGAATTCAGCAGGTATGTATGAGTATGTATACTCTGGTACAGGTGTTTCGAAACTGTCATGTGATGTGCGTCAAGAATACAGCTGAAAGAAGGTAATAAAGTTGAATTTTGAGTCAGCGTGGAATCTCATAAAGGCACAGAAAGAGAACATGTTGGAACGTCATTGCAATTTTTTGGCACTTTTGTTCGAACCCAGATATTTTGTATCAGAAGTCAAACACACTATATATGTTAGAGAACTGATGAGGGAAAAATTAAGTCTCGTTAACGCACAATGTTCTAACAAGGTATTTATTATACTTAACTTACCCCATCGGAGCTCATTAGCGTGCAGGTATACCAGTACGGTATTATTATGTACTTTACATAAATACATACTCACAATATGCAGCCATTACAATTTTGCTTAATAACGACTTGGGTCAACGTAGTTCACTACAAAATCAGTCATAACACCTAAATGAGTTGCAGAACTCATTTGTGCTGTTGCTGGAAAAATCTATGAATATTTTTCCAAGATCATTAGGTACTAAGGACTAACAAAATCCATTTACAAGGAAATGGAATAGCTAATGTTTTCTTATCAATTACATAAGCCAATGTTTTCCTTGAGTATTCAAATGAATTGCGTGCTTTGGCCCCGGTTGTCGAAACGCCACCGTCTAAAAGTGAGGTTATGTCACAAATGCCTTAATGAATGCGTAGTATTTAAATAATTTCTAGTGTTTGTTGATGCTAATGGTAGTTATTAAGTTCAGAGTAAAAGTAATGGGTCCTAGAGCTTTTTGGAAATGGTGAAGCAAGGTTTTTATAAGACCTTAACATTCTACTGGGGTTCTGTCCTAACTTTCAAGCTACACTAGTCGCTAGTCTTTCTGCTGAGAAGTTTAAATGAGCTTTTAAAAACTTACCTATTCTTAATTTGTAAAAAAGAACAAAATTAGTTAGGTACCCATTGTGTAACCGGTCTATTATTGCTATTGATGCAATTTTCTTGGAGACCACACTCTCGAAAACATCCTGCTGCGTGAACAAAAGTATTAAAAAAAAAACACTTTACACATCCATAAAATGTTCACGAGCCCTTTCTAACTAAACCAACTTCCATACGGACACGAAATACAATTTACCTCCTAAACGACAAAATGACTAACATTTTCAGACATATTAATTTCAAACGCCGCAGTCCACTAGTTATGCAGCAATTTGAGACGTGACCTCGACGAAACGTAACCCACACGTGGTGGCCGATAGATGTGTACAGACCAAGTTATATAGACCCCCGAACCATCACTAGAACCCCCAAGATTCGCGTGAATGCAGAACTTTCGCGAGGGGACGGGGAGGTCAATCTGGGGCGCTGGTACGTTATTCTAATTGCACGCACAGACTTGCGATAAGGCCGTCCTTGGAAGACGGTCAGTACCACGGGCCAAGGACTTCGGAATAATTTGGATGAAGCAGGGTTTTTGTTTACACGGGCAGTGCTCGGTTGGACGTCGGTCGTGCTTGTCCTCGGTTGCTAGTCCTGACAAAGACAATATACCGCGGATAAAGGTTCGGTATTGCGCGAACAGCGACGAAGAATTCAGGGTTTCTATCATGGTGAGCTCTTGTTTAGTTTTTATTTTATTTTATTTTTTTGCCATTTGGAAAGCTTCTTGATTGATAATGACTAACCTAATGATTAACTTACCATATTGCGATTGGATTCAACATAGTGTTAGAAGAAATTGGACGGACTTGGCAAACATGCAAATTGTCGTCAGTAATTTTATTTTATTGTGCAACTAATTATATTATCACGCTTTAAAGTAAACGATAGGTATGGTAAGTAGGTACTTACCTTTTATTTTAAATAATAGACATCTGAATATCCTATATTAGTTATCGATAAATTTCGTGCGTATAGTTGTATATCTTAGCAATTTATAGGTACCCTAACCAAATAAAGCATTCGAAGTTTAAAACATTTCAAAATCCGACGATACTATCAGATGTCTAGCTTTGATTTCAAACCAAATCAAAAACATTCGAGGACAAAACTAGGTTAAAAGCTGTATTCGTGGGAAATCAAAAAGTAACGGTCAACGACGGAACGGAAGCGACGGAATTTACCAAAGAACCATAAAATTCTGAATAAATCCACTTTCCTAGTTACATTCCACACACGTCGGTCATTGAAAACACGTTAAAATGTTACCGCTGAAATAAACTTGCATTACCATGCATTATGCTTTATCGGAGACGTCAAATAGTCCAGTGGTTTTCATGTTTCATCGGTTTACTTAAGTTCTTGTTTAGTTTTCTTATATAATTTCTTGATTAAAACTTGATTTGTAACTGAGCTTTTTCAATTCAGTTTCATTTTTTTAATGGCTAAATGGGGCTGCTCCTGACATCGAACACGCTTGATGAAAAGTAACTGATGATGTCATGGAATAAGCATACCCAGAAGATTCATTCAGAAGGTTCACCTTTGCTTTGAAGGCAGACGGATTAAATGTGGGAGGGAACATAGCGCATCTTTGTTCCCAGATAGTTACATTTCACACTTTAGCCGCGCTCATAATAAACGTAGAGGAAAAGCGCTGAGTACGACTCGTCGGGATATCAACCATTTTTCTGGCAATTAAACAACAAATTGCCATAAAATTTTAGCATGACAGCCCATTAAATTCACATTTCAAGATCCACCAACGATAAAGTCATATTCGTCTAAAAATCATATCTAATGCAGGTTCTTTTCGTATGCATGTCAGTGAAAATTTACTGAAATTCGCAGTTGGCTTGCACATTCATCAAACAAACTATTCGTGTCAGGGGCATAAAGCTCCATAGTTTTAGGTCGGGCCGCTTATATATGCCGAAATAACTGAAAACATTTACTTCTCATGACGTCATTCGAAAGCCTAATAAAAGCACTTGAAGCCTAAATTCGGAGGAATGCTGTAACTTTCGACCAATCGAAAGAAACACCGCGACTCTCATTGACCTAAAAATAACTCTGATATTTCTTCGGTATTTAGTTCGTCAATGGTATGTTAGGTATGTCGAACCGTAAAGTTAGCCGTTAATGAGTCATTCATTTAACTTTTAAATTAATAACCATAACTTATAAAACAAGTTTTAATAACCCAGCAACCGATATTTCCTGTCTTTTGTCTTTAAAAAACTTCTTTTTCACAACAGAAAAATTCTTACCTTGCCGTCGCGTCGGTACCGAGTGAAAAGAAACAAATGAATAAGGTAATTAATGAAGCTGCTGAAGCATGTGTCTCATTAGGCTGTAGGCAAGTCATCTAAACTTTGGCACGAGTGTGTTTTATTCTAGAAAAAACACCGATTCTATGCCATTTTACTTCTTCTCCATAAAAAGTTGCACTAGTCATATAGGCACTGGCTACGTAACATTCTTCCTTTGTCTGCGTTTCTCTTATAGGAGCAGGTTCTTCTGCTATAGGTAAGTGTTCACTTTGCATAATCTATATGCTATTTCCTATCTAATTTTCCTGTAGCAAATTGCACTCTCTATAACATTTTAACTTATCTTATTGCCAGACTTTAACATGCTTGGGATTTAGTTGCCACGATGCGTTGAGTTCTCTAATTACCTATACAATTTAGGATGTGAGGTAAATGATGACACATTTCAAGGACAAGGATTCTGTCTGCAAAGTTTGATGATTTTAGGTGTTTTAACTTCGAATTTAGCCTCTTTTCTGCGAGTCCTAGCCATCAAAGAAACGTCAATATCAACCTCTAAAATAACATCATTATTTCCCAAACAGGCTGCAAGCTACGGCAAAAAGAACGGCATGTGGTACGGAGGCACAGCAACCGGCACGACCAGTGCGTGGTCGCGAGCTGGCACTCGTAAGCAATCGGTTGCTGAGTCCGATGCGCCTCCCCCGGGCGGCGGCAAACCCGCCAGTGGACGCGTCATCAGGATCATCAATAATATGGATCATTCTATACAGGTAACTTCGTCGATTATCATGTTCATCACCGTCATTGTTCTAAAGTTTTCTCAATTTATTTGAATTATAGTAGCACAGAACAAAAATACAGCATGGCAGTATACCCCGCCATGCTGTATTTTTCTACCCTACATCCTTATACTCTTTTACGAATTTTTATTATATTTTTTTTTAAAAAACGTTGCCCCACACTAGGAATTTCTCCTGTATCGTGGGTGCGTTCACAAACATTTAAACTCACATACACAAATACCCAGACCCGGAACAACTATCTGTAGGTCATACAAATATTTGTTCCGTGCGGGGATCGAACCCGCGACACGCAGCGCAGCAGTCCATTGCTTGAACCACTGCGCCAACCGTGCCGTCGAATATTCTTTACCCATTTATCCATCATACATTTTTTTAACATTCTTACAATTATTAGATAATTATTGTTGTCGTATCGTGTTATTTGGTATCCACTGAGTAATTTACTGAGTTAGTTTTGCCCACAAAAGAGTTAGGTAGTACCTACTGTGGTTAAAAAGTCACATACACATCAAACTAATGTATACACCCAGCACAGAGCTAGTATCAGCAAATATATTAGCTGGTAATTTTCCCATTACGGCAGAATTGATCATCAAGCTCTTTTACTCAAAAAGTAAAATAACCCTCCTTTTGGGCTTCGCCGCAGTCGGGTAAAAAGTATTGAATTCAGACGCCAATTAGGAGTTCCACTCATCATTCTTTCTGAGAAACCGTCCTCAAATGTCCTTCAATGCTAGTAATTATATTCAAAACAAACATCACACATTTCTACATGTTACTAGGCGGAAAACTGTAATAAAAACTAATGTAAAACCCAGTATTTAAACCTAAAATGAAAAGCATCATAAATTGTGAAGTTCCACTAAATGCGATTTCACGCCAAAACGATTTGTAGTGTAGTAATAATAAGCTTTCAATGCAAAGGCCTTGGCAAGTAAACACTGGTGATTGCCGAAGCTTTGCGAAAACCGAGGTCAGGTCATAAGTGGCCATATTCGGTATTAGAGAACTATTAGGGCCGTTTGCTAATGTTAGGTTCGGGAAAGTCTTTAAAGGGTGTTCTGAAAACCGGAAAGTACCTACTAAGATGTAAATTTTGTAAAGTTCAAAGTCCCTATTTCATCGTAAATGTAAAGTTTAAAATCGTCGAGTTTAGTATTGAGTTTCTTGTTTTTCTATTATTACCTTTTATTATAAACTATAGTTAAACCGTATACGGTTTACCTATAGTTTCAAAACGTTTAAGGTAAATTGCAGGGAAAATGTAAAATTACCAAAATCAGTTCGCTGACATTCGAACCTTTCATTCCTATTCACAATTTGTTTCCTAAGTGCAGCTTTACATAACTTGCGAGTTAGGTAAGTTTCCATAACATCTTCGTTCTCTTGCCCTTATCCCAATCCATTTGTGGTCGGCGCAGCATATCTTCTTCTTCCATACTAACTACTCTAATTACTTGTCATCTCATCAAACACCTCCTTTCTTGCCATATGGTAATGGTCATCGTAAGTTTCCATAAAGTTTTCATGAAATTATTTTGTTTGCAGTGTCGTGTTTTATTAAACTTACGTACAACACAGCCATTCGAGGAGGTGTTGGAAGATTTAGGACAAGTATTGAAGATGAGTGGAGCTAAGAGGATGTACACAATTACTGGGCAAGAGGTAAAGTTACAGAATAAGCAGAGGGCTCTATGATCGGTGACGTACGTAGCATATATGTCACTGTTATAAGAATTGGTGGAGATAATATATGTTATCATCTTTGTTGCAAAAAAATGAAAGTTCTCAATCCCCTTTTAGTATCTTCCACAGTCTACGAAGTTATTTTCTTTGTATTCATTGTTTTTTATAAAGAGCCGCGCTTGCCTAGGTTGGTCTGTGAGTGGGAGACTACATACCAAGTTTCTTCCGTGCCTCGGAAAGCACTTAATGCCATTGGTCCCGGCTGTCATTGCTTTATCTATGACAGTGATTACGTACAGGTAGTCAGTGGCCCAAAAGTCTGACAACCAGTCTTACCAAGAGGTGTAGTTAATTTAGAAATTACCCAGCACTAACTGGGTTGTTGAGGTAAGATAGGCACTAGGCGTTGCGTTGGAAGGCCTCCCACTAGGTGGACCGATGACCTGGTCAAGGTTGCAGGAACCCGCTGGATGAGAGACGCACGGGACCGGTCAATGTGGCGACGCCTGGGGGAGGCCTATGTCCAGCAGTGGACGTCTTTTGGCTGAAATGATGATGATGAGGCACTAGGCAGTCGCTCCATGTAATTAGTGTTTATCGATGTTTATATTTTAGGTTAGAAGTTTCTCCCAACTGCGAAACGAATTCGCTGATGTGGAGACGTTTTACTTGGGCTCGCTGATGGTGGTCCCGGCATTGAGCCCTGGAGTCAGTGCACCCTTACCTATTGAGTCGCCCATCAGAAGGTTTGTAGAGTAAACACCTGATATACAGACACAAATAATACGTTTAAACCAACGTATTTGTGTCCGTCTATCAGGTAGTAGTTGCTTGCCACGGTACCGATTTATTGTCAAAAGTCAGTTTAAGCATTATGAGGGATGAGCTGGTACTTGTAATTACCCACTTGACTTGTATTACACTATTACCTCATTAAAGTCGCTTCTTTGTACAGTGTCTAAGGGATAGCCTTGCGCAATCTGTTACCATAATATTCAGCAGATGGCACTAGCATGGAATCCACAGGGTAGAAAAATATGATGCTGCTAACACCCTGTATAACTAACCTAGAAAACAGTTGAAACAATAATGTTTCTGTTTGAAATTGAAAAGCTATAAAAGATAATCGAACAAGCACGAGTGATAATACCGTGAGTTATAGATCCCGATCTCGAGGCAACGTGGCAGCGCCTCCGATGGCTGAGGACATGCGCGGCAGACGAGCGAGGAGCAAAAGTCGACCTCGAGTGCTGTATGCACCCGAAGGAGAGATTGTTCGTAATTCAGGTAATCCAATAAACAGTGAAAAGAAGTCAATGTGTGACACCATCATTTTCTTTTTAAAAAAGTCATGAAGACTAACTTTTTTTTTTAATTGTAAAAAAGCTCCAAACATTAAATGGCTGAGCAGATTGCGGTACCCGGGACCGCTGCGTATTGTTTTCTGTACCGGTTCGGTTTGCCCGAAGCTATTTAATAAGTAGTAAAATATCTTAATTGTGACTGTATCATAGACCACTACGATGACTGTGCTAATGCGCATGTTTTTTGTGCGATCCGATGCGCTATTTTATATTCTCATGACTGTTTCGGGTAACTCGGTGTGTTGGCGTCGGTACATCTACTTGGTATAGAATGAGAACAATTTGTATTTTAACATCCTCAATAATCCACTGTACAGACTATACTCTACTAGAAGTCCTCAAAGAGGAGCCGATCCGGGTGACTATCCGAGGTCTGCGGCGCACCTTCTACCCGCCGATACACCACGCACCCATCGACAATGCACCACCTGAGAAGAAACTTCAACTTGATTGGGTGTAAGTACCAATATTTATCTTATCAAACAAATTAATCATTTTGTTTTCAATAGAACCCTGTGATCATGGCAAAATGTGGGTATTGAATAAAGGTCTAGAGACCCTCTACCTCATTCGCTGAAACAGCCAAAATTTCAAAATTATCTCATGACCCACCGTTTACCTTCAATATCATTTACTTTTCCCTAATGGGAACCCTTATTAGGGAAAGGTAAATGATATTGAATGATAGCCAGTTTTCAAAATTTGTGCTAGTTGCGAAACCATTTCGAGGAATAAAGTCTCTAGTCAAAGAAAAAATACTCTACCTACTTACCTATATTCATTTACATTTTTGAAGAAAGGTTAACCTTTATTTGTGTTGAGTCCGTTACCAGTATAACCGTTAACCAGTAACTTGGTAGAACGATACCAACCCCTTGGTAAGAACGACCGCGTTTTCCAAGCACGGGATATCTGCTTACCTTACAGAAGCTTATTAATTTATATTCCCTCAGTTACGGCTACCGCGGCTCAGACTCCCGTCGAAACCTGTGGGTGCTTCCAACAGGAGAGCTGCTGTACTATGTGGCAGCCGTCGCCATTATGTACGACAGAGACGAGGAGTCCCAGCGGCATTATATCGGACACACAGAAGATATTCAGTGGTAAGACGTGGAGTTTGATTTATGATCGATCAATGTGCGAGGTGGTGATATTGAGGAATGATATTGCGGTATGGTTTTGATGACAAAATTCTCTGAATATTCGAGTAGAATCCTGTTCATATGGAAGTTAATGATTCAGAATTTAGTAAGGCTCAGTATTGTATGATAATTATCACCTAATATGTACGAGTACTTCATTGAAACTCCATGTGTGTAACGTCTGTGGCCCTCGGTCACTTGTACCAGCTGTACTAATAGGTGCAAGGGCTTTATAGATAGAAACAGAAGTACCATCATCATCAGCCTACAGCAGTCCACTGCTGGCCATGACCTCCTGAATCGCATGTCACTCAACCCAACAGCCACTCTGACATGATCGTCACAGAAATTAAACTGGATCCAATCCCTGTAATCCAGCTACATAATAGACCAGATATTAACGTCCTTCCCTCTTCCCAGCATGGAGCTACACCCATCCCGCGAGCTGGTAGCAAGCGGGCAGCGCGCAGGACGCGGCCGACGCGCACAGGCGCACGTGCGCATCTGGAGCACCGACACGCTGCAGACGCTGCACGTGTTCGGCATGGCAGAGTTCGAGGCTGGTGTGTCTGCTGTTGCCTTCTCTCAGCTTGTGAGTTATACCAAAATTGAATGCAGATGCAAGTTAAACTCCGAAATAGGGGATCGGACTGGGTCAAAATAATATGATTCTGTTTAGTCCGTAAGTTAGATTATCGAAAAATATTGAATACGTGTTTTTTGTTTTATCAAATCAATAAAAAATGACGAAGATAAAACGCGTCAAAGATCTTGGAGTGGGGCTTGAAACGTCACTTGTGTCGTCAAAATGTACTATCATATGACGTCACACGAGTTTTCGAAGCACTGTATCGTCTTCATTTTAAGTTTACGTGAAAAAAGAAAAAATACGTGTCCAATAATTTTTGGAAATCTATCTGACGGACTAATTAGTTTTTTTTTGTCCGATCCCCTATTCAAGCAGCGCTTAGCAGCTTCGGTATCGCACTAAAACGTGCTCGTGTTTGTTGGAAGCAGCAAACGACAGTCTCCAACTCCAGTCACTAACTGACTGCATCGTTACTCCGAAGTTCGAAATACCGAAGTACGGTATACAGAAAGTTTGTGAGTCCGAACTTTTGGAACAGAATAGAAAACGTAAATTAAGTCCCATTAGGCTCCAATGTTACCAGTTTCTGTGTTGTTAATAGAACCAATCAATGCTGTTTGAGTTTTCGGCAGTGTATAAGTTGAAAGTAGGTAGTTATATTTTCTCGCCTGACTTTCAACGAGAATATTTAAATCCGCCGAGAATGTTGGCCATTATTTTGGACCTTATTTTTATATGGCCTCTCGCTTTATCTTACACAAAGAAGACTGCAGATTTATCAACCGTAGACCAGTTGATAAATCTAATAAAAAAATTATTTATCGTGTTGTTATTGCCTAACCTCGTGTCAGAGTTTTTATTGTTAATTAAGTATTTATAATAGGATTATGTGTAATGGTGGTTATTGTTCTACAGAATGGCGGTAGTTACGTGTTGGCGGTGGACGCCGGCCGCGAGAGCATTCTCTCGGTGTGGCAGTGGCAGTGGGGACATCTACTAGGCAAAGTTGCTGTAAGTTCACATTACATAATTTAACCCGCCGGTAATCCCCGAATAGTTAGACAGAGGTGTAGGTACTTAGTAGTTCACCCACATTTCAACAGTAATATTTTACTACTGCACTCACTGACGTTCGATCACTTCTCACAGTTCTCACCCTTACCTACATTACCTGCGCAATATATTTACGGGTGATAATTGGAATATCAAACTGAACAAGTTTCTCCACAAGACCAACATCGTAATCTCGAAAATAATAATGAATCGAGAAAGTATTGAAATTTTATAGGAGACACGGGATCTAAAATGGCCACTTTCGCAGATCATAATATGAATTGCGTTAAAAAGCGTAAAATAGAAGTTTCATAATAGTAACTGCGTCTGTGAAAATTTTACGAATTTTAACGCAATTCATATTATTTTCCTATTATGATCTATTTTCCTAAATGGTTATAGACCCAGTTTCCATCATGAAAGGTCCATTTTACGCTTTCTAACGCAATTCATATTGTGATCTGCTAAAGTGGCCATTTTAGATCCCCTGGTCCAATCCAGTTTTTTTTTTTTCAGTTCTATGGTCATCAGTCATTTTGACCGCTTTTCTGATACTTGCTATATTATAGTTGTTAAAGAATAACAAGCATAATAAATTAATGAATACCAAAAATGAACCTCAGCTATAAATAGCCACTTATACCTATCTGCATTCAGGTATTCAACTAACTAATATGACATTACGATAAATTTAATAAAATCTAGATTAAACAACGGAATGTATAATATGTGTATGACGTATTGTCTGCAACCTTGTGCACCCCCGTCCAAGGTTGGGCAATACATTAAGATGTGGTCGCGATGTAAGTACCGATGGCAACACATAAAGTCACCCAACCTGGGGTTGCCACTGTTGCCAGCGTTCGTGACGTTCGTAAAATGTCCCCGCTTTTTAATTTAGAAAGGAGATAGGATCTGAGATATGGTTGCTGCACAATGCATTTATTTAAGGTGTGGTCGTGGAAGATTTAAAGAATTTTAAATGTTTTTGTTAAAATATAGTGTCCTTTTTCATCAGCGCATGTTTAAGTGAAAAATTTACACGTTTCAGTCTGTCAGTTAATCTACCTTATTTGTCTTGCTGACCCACTATGATTTTCTTAAAACAAAATTAGGTGTAAAACTTAATTTAACCTTAATGAAGTCGAAATGCACTTGTTTTTCCCGTCATAGCGATAATTTATTGAGAATCAAAGTTCCAAGTTTATACATTTAAAAAACTACTGGTTTCTAATGTACATAATAACTTTACTTCAAGTACGTCAATAACCCCCGTACTATTCAATGCAAATGCATTCATCAACACAATACTTTGTGTTGATTCATTTGCAAAATTACTGCCGTAAAACGGAAAAATTACGATATACGGTAATTACGGTAATTTTTCCCCTATAAAAAAGCCATTTCACGGCAGTACCTAATTTTATATAATATGACGCATAATACTATTTTGGATTGACGAAAATTGGTGCACAAGTAGCGATAATTATTTCAGACCGTTTGGTCTTGACTGAACGGTATCGAAACATAAAAGAAAGAAAATAATTATTAGGTAGGTTAGGTACCTACAACAAAAAATAAGCTCAAGAATAATCTACGAAATAATAAGCTCTACAAACAAATAAAGAAAACACTCTTTGCTTTGCATTTCTTTAAAAAGCAAAGTGCAACGTCAACAAAAAAAACAATAAACTCAAAGAAACCCATTTTTCGCAATCGCAAAGAAACTAGAAAACTTCCATCCATAGATTACGATAAGGCGTACAAATGCAAGTGCTACGAAAGCATAAATCAGTTCGTAGCGTTTGGTCGCGTTTGGTCGCAACTTCGCAAGTTCAACACACTTGAACGACTGAACGTAGCCACGCCCCCTGCGACTGCTACGAGCTACGATACGGCTACGAAATACTGAGTGCTACGACTTAGAAATATTAGCCAATAATATAGGCTTTTTGTTTTGATTTTTATTTGGAAGTATTTCATGGGCTACCTAAGTATTTTCGATTTCTTAACGAACATAGAGTGATCAGATATTTAGTTCGTTGTGCTACGAGTTATGGAGGGCTACGAAATGATTTTTTTTTTTTGGTTTAATTTATTCCTACGAAGTATCAATCTATTATGTACATATCGTTTTGATGTATGGTAATCCCCGGAGGGTTAGGCAGAGGTGTGACTAATAGTACACACACATTTTACCAGTTACCTACGTTTACATCCTATGTGATAGGGGCAAACCTATTATATCATCAACCGGGCACAGATTAAGGGTCCGTGGCTGGTGTCGCTTTTTTATTTTAGAATTGGTCAAAAGTAGGTAGGAATAGTCGTCAAAATTAGAGTAGATGTGCTTAAACGAATAATTAAGTCATAATTACCCGTCATAATTATAACCACGCAATTTTTCAAAATGGCTTCCTTATGGGAATAAACACCATGCTAAATAACACTCAATCACTATTAAATAACCGCGATTGATCTTAAGTAACACCTATTTTATGACTAGAAAATATTATATGTAGTTAGAAAATATTATTTTTCTCGGTAACTCAGGTAATAATTCTTCATAATTGTCAAGCAACATCTAATCGGGTCACGCGACGACTTCAGAACATGGTTGGTACATTACCGTGCAAGGAAAAAAGCGTATCGCGTTCAACTTTTGTTTAGAACGACTGGTTTTTTACTGACTGACGGGTTTATTTAAAATGGGCACATGAAAGATACTGGTGACGAAATAAACGCTTGATTCTAGAGTTATTTGTTACGTTATACGTTTGCAGTCTATTACAAGTTTGTCTCTTAAAAACCTATGATTTTTGTTATTATTTTGAAAGGTTCTTGACAATGATTATGGATAGATAGTTCTACGATTACGTACGATTACGGTATACGAAATCGTACCACCTTGAATCGTGAATCGGAAAATCGGGAATTAAAAGTCAATGGATTTTTTCGTTCCCACTAGTCCTACGATAAAGGATGTTACAAAATAGTAAAACCAGCGGGACTAAAGTTTCTCATTCGTTCTATTGTTCGCTGAGATGGGATTAGATTTTCGTTGTCTTGATTTCTCACGTTTTTTGTTTGGTCGCTGAACGCTAACTTGCTAAATAGGTTCTAGCCTTGAAAGTTTAGACATCTCCTTTTATCGAGTAACCAGCTATGTATTTTTAAAATAAACTTAATTTTTTATTGACTATTTGCAGACTTTGCAAGAAGAGCTCACTGGTGCTGCTTTTCATCCTCTTGATGACAACCTGCTCATCACACACGGAAAGGGACACTTGGCATTCTGGAATCGTAGAAAAGATGGATTCTTCGAACGCACTGATATCATCAAGCCGGTAAGTCTTGCATTTTTTTTTTGTTTTATCTTTTTGTTTTTAATTTTCAAAATATGATTTTTAAATTATGCTTAATATGTCCTACAACGCAGATATGGAACGCTCGAGTCGTTTCCCGCGTAAGTTGTAGAGTGGAGTTAAATCAATTACAAAAAACCGTAAATATCGGTTTTTCATAACTTTTATTGTTGTACCTTTTACAGCCGTCTCGTACACACGTAACTGCCTTGCAGTTTGAGCAAGATGGTGATGTTGTAACTGCTGATAGTGATGGTTTCATTACAATATACAGTGTCGATAGCGACGGAGCTTACTTTGTGCGAATGGAATTTGAGGTAAAACTTTATAGAAATGGTAACAAATAAATGGGGTTTTATGTTAGTGTAAGACAATACTGATTTATGCATCTTTTCAAATATTATTCAGGCTCACATCAAAGGCATAAGCTCTCTAGTTATGCTTTCCGAAGGCACATTAATATCAGGTGGAGAAAAAGACAGAAAAATCGCTGCCTGGGATTCCTTACAAAACTATAAACGAATTACTGAGACGAAGGTTTGTAAGATTACTTTTTTATCTCCTTCAAAGTAAATAGTAATAACTCTTTTAAATTAAAATATTGTTTTTTCAGTTGCCTGAATCTGTCGGAGGGGTACGCAGTATTTACCCTCAGAGGCCAGGCAGAAACGATGGAAACATTTACGTAGGTACGACTCGAAACAATATCATGGAAGGATCTCTGCAAAGAAGATTTAATCAGGTATGACATGATTTTTAGTTATTTGATCATCTGATCATATTATATTTTAGTGTGCTGATTAAGACCCAAGTTGGGCTAGCTTAAAACTCCGAATAGATTAGTTACAAATACTTGTTCTTTGACACAGGTCGTATTTGGGCATCACAAACAGTTGATGGGATTGGCTGTCCACCCTGACGATGAAATGTTCGCTACAGCTGGGCATGACAAAAATATTGCCCTATGGAAAGGACACAAACTGGTGTTTGCCACTCAGGTAACTCGATGACACCTACGTAACCATTGTTGGCTAAGAACTTGGTGGATAAAAGCCTGGTGCTCGTAAATATACTGTTCAACTATTTACAGGTTGGGTATGAGTGTGTATCTCTGGCGTGGCATCCAAGTGGAGGGGCGCTGGCTGCTGGTAGCACTGAGGGACATCTAGTAGTTCTGAATGCTGACGCTGGTGCCCATGTAGCCACTTTAAGAGTCTGTGGCTCACCTCTTAGTTGCTTGGCTTACAATTCTGGTAAGAAAACTATTTAAAGCACCCCCTTAAGTTCTGTCCTAATATTTTAAGAACACATCGTGCGTGAATAGATTGATATTTTTTTATATTATGAATGGTATACAAAACGTTACCTTGGATTCATATCCTAACAGGTAATTAACTAGTCTCATTCTTGATTTCAGCTGGAGATGTTCTAGCCATAGGATCACAAAACGGCAGCATTTATTTATTCCGTGTCTCCCGCGACGGATTCTCATACAAAAAATCAAACAAAATCCGAGGGGCTCAACCTCTCGTGCAGTTAGACTGGAGTCTAGACGGCAATTACTTGCAGACTGTTACTGCTGATTACGATCTGGCCTTTTGTAAGTTTACCTCCATTAATTATGAGCTATTGTTTTTCATATGTTGTTAACTGTTTGTAAACTTATTTTCTTGCAGAGGATTAAAATAGGGTTAATTTATAAACTGTTTTAAAACTGCACAATTTTCTTGCAGGGGATATTAAATCTTTATCACCAGAAAAGAGTCCGATCGCTATGAAAGATGTTAAATGGTCTACATATAACTCTACTGTTGGATTCCTTGTATCAGGTACGGATGTCTTCATCTCATTATGGTATCTTGATAGGTAGCTTTTCATAGTAGAAACCTATATTTAATTTGTTATTTTTGTAGGAATGTGGAACAACCGATTCTACCCTATGACGACACTGATATCTACGGCGAGTCGTTCGGCTGCTCACGACCTTCTCGTTAGCGGTGACTTGGATGGATACGTCCGCTTATTCAGGTAATTTCATTCATCCAATGGATATTCTAATATAATATATTCCATTGAACTCAAACACTGATTTTATGATTTTCTGTATTTTTCTCAGGTACCCCTGTGCAAGTCCAAAAGCCGAATACAATGAAATGAAAGTGTACAGTGGAGCGATATACAGCGCTCGCTTCTTATTCAACGACCGCTGCATGATCAGCGCTGGAGGTACCGACGCCGCGCTCATGCTGTGGGACCTGGTGGATGATTAGCATCCAATAGCGCCGGGACTGCGGCCGCCTGCGGTTGTGGTAGCTCCACCCACGCCCTCGCCGCCGCCCCTAGCGCTCATCTCCCACCCCACTTTCAAAGTGCTGGATTTTGATGAACTTGATTGAAAGAGTTTTTGAAGTTCTGATGGTTTTTAACTAATGACATGGATAACGTTGTCTGGCGTTAATCCGATGAATGTTCACACGAAAATGAATACCTATTTTTGAAATACTATGACAGACATATAATTATCTGTTCAAATATTTCCGAAATTATATAGGACTCGACACTTTGAACTACTTTTTATCACGTAAAATATCAGTGGTTATAATAATATGAGAATTTCTCTATTATATTTTAGTTACGTAGGTTTACATAACACTGCCATTCAAAAGTTGCGTACAATTATAGGTGCATAGATAGTTATTAATCACGCTATAATGTGTTAAGTACTATGATATTAAGAAATATTTATTACAAAATATAGCGCAGTAGGGTAAAAATGTGGAACATTTTATCTGAAATAATGCAAGCATTTTAATATGTACAATTGGTTACCACTGGTGCTGATATTTTAAGCGATTTTATGAAACATTGGAAATTTTATTATACAATTTCTAATTTATTTCAACGTTTTTGATTCAACAAAAAAATGTACTTATTATTTTAATTTAAGCCTAGCGACACTGCATTTTGAAATTTATCAATAAGGTTATCAAAAACATAATTAATTGTCGTAGTCAAGAGCACTATTTACATTATAGTATTAATATAGATAATAAATTAAATGAAAACACGAGGACTTCCGAAATGTGGCTGGCCACAGACAAATTTTTTGTATGTTATCTTCTTTTTGTTTGTCACTTTTACAAAAAATATTGTACCAATGATTGTTTTTCATATTGCAAGAAAAACAGCATTTACTTAGAATTGGTACAAAATAATCCATAGATATAATGAAATATTATTTATACAAAAATAAACATATGTTTTTGTCTATCAAAATGTAATATTTTAATTAAAATATTATATTGTCGTATTCAGTATGATGGACTCAAAAAGGCAACCGTTATTAACACAATTTCAAACTGGTAAAAATAATATTGATCACCGCTAACAAATGCTTCTCCTATTCAAAAAACTACCTGGGTGTATGGTAAAAAGAAGCAAAATATTGCAGTAATTGATATATAACGACCTCCCTATATTACAGTTATTGGGATTGTACAGTGTCAAAAACTGAATCGTGTGTGGACGAAATGTAGCTTTATATAAATATTATGTATACCATAAAATTTTGATTATCGTTCTAGTAAAACTAAGATCTTAAAAAATGAATACTAACACATTTCACAAAAGGCTTCTCAATCACATTAACATAAATACTCATAATATAGCTGTAGTTTTTATGAATTTATAATATAACCTATCTATTTTAAAAATGTTTTATTGGTGCCATAAGTATTTATTTGTGAAGGTTCCAAGAATAACTAAAATTATGTGTTATGTGATTTTCGGTAAGTTAAGTAGGCTTTTATGTACTGTATTTTTTTAGTATGTATCGAAGTACCTTGTCTATTTAACCCTAATTTTGCCATTGTTCCCATATTATGTAAAAAAAAATGAAAATTAACTTTCTTCGTTTAAATTACATATTACATTTTATAAATAAAATGCAAGAAGCTATAAATTTTAGGAAAAACTAAATTAGTTGCGAGAGAAATTATTTAATTATTATATAGATATTGTATACCTACTGTTGTTCTATTGTTTATTTAATATTTTAATATAAAACATTTGGAAGAAAAACCTGTTTTTATATACATAATAATTGATTAATCAATAAATTAAAGTCAGTTATCATTTAATGTAATTTTATTTAATATTCTTAGAGCCTCATAAAATCTATGTCCCTACCTAACCTTGTCCCGCAGGCTTTTAACCAAATAAGAAAATATAGGTTTTTAACTAAGAGTAAAATATGTTGAAACCAAGAGCTAAGCTAAGCTAAGCTAGCAAAAAAAAAATATTATTACACTCCTGACTGGCAGTGGTCAGTGTGTGTCTGTGTCTCAAAGTAGAGCTACAAAGCTAGCTAGTTATCGTAGACAGTTGTTTCAGGGTAGCTGGGTACGGGTAGAAACGCATCAAATTTCGATTGTTTTCAAAATAATTACTCGAAGCAACGCGATGCTTTGTTGATAGTGATACTATATATCAACAAAAAAAGATCAGATTTGTAGTTGTACTACCTTCATTATTATTCGGTTTTCCGATTATCGTGAAAAGCCGGTTTATACATGCTCAAGAACTAGTAAAATTATCTGGAACGATCATGAACTGTCACTTTGACGTTGACATAGATAAAAATAAATAACACACGTCGCTCGCGCTCGCTTTGACCAGTCACAAAATCAGTTGAATGTTTATATAAAACCACAGCGCATTACTATTCATTGTGAAACAATGACTAAGCCGCGTCCATGTGGTTGCAAAGGTTGTAGAACATGTTTGATATGTGAAACACAATATGGAGCCGAGAACTTGAAACTACAGCTGGAACTTGATAAAGGCAAAGGTTATGTTTATTGTCCGTTTTGCAACAAAGCCTGGCGAGGCTGGGACCTAGACTCCTACAAACAACATCCTAACCATGAAGGAGACTCAATAGACTACCCAGGCGTGTACATACAAATGGATTTCATATCAGAGGAGGAAGAAAGATTTCTGATAAAAAACATCGATGAAGTGCCATGGGACGTGTCACAGAGCGGCAGAAGGAAGCAAAACTATGGTCCCAAGACCAATTTTAAAAAGAAAAAAGTAGTGGTGGGCAAATTCGAAGGATTTCCGGCTTTTTCTAAGTATTTGCAGGAGAGATTTGACAGTATAGATTTGTTGAAGAATTATTCTGTAATTGAACAGTGCTCTTTGGAGTATGATCCTAGTAAGGGAGCGTCTATTGACCCTCACATAGATGATTGTTGGATCTGGGGTGAGAGAATAATCACTGTGAACTGTTTGTCTGACTCTGTACTTACCATGACTAAGTTTAAGGGTGACTTAAAGAAGTACAATATGTACTGTGCTGAACAGTATGGCCCAGTGGTAGCTAAAGATGGTAGTATTATAATAGACAACAACATGGAACAGTCAATGTTGGAGGCTTGCAAATCTGTGATTGATGACGATGTTATAATTAGAATACCTATGCCAAGGTGAGTTTTATTTTAATTCTTTTAATTAACTATTTCTTTCATTCTAGTCATATTTTGATTTGCCACATCATCCTATTCTGCCATTTTTCTATTTTACTTGGTGGTGAGGCTTTATATGGTTTATTCCACTCCCTCCTGTCAACCAACAAAAAACAATGACTCTTTTATTGTTCAAAACATCACACAAGTGGTCCATCTTTTTATTGAAATGCAAAATTAATCATTGATTTAACAGTTCAGGTAAAATACAGCTCTGCAGAAGATAAGGTGTAATATTACACAATGATAATGTTTCATGAAAATAGTAAAACATTGTGCAATATCTATGACGGAAGAATAAATAGTTTGAGTACTATGCAAGGTCAATGTTGAAGTTCCTTGTTTACACAGCTGCCCTTAGTTGATAAATTATTATTAAATAAACTAATCTTGTGTAAATAAAAAATAATACTCACATCACCTTTTTTACAATTCCAGGAGATCATTAATAATCATTTATGGTGAAGCAAGATACATCTGGGAGCATTGTGTTCTACGTGAAGATATCTCGTCAAGAAGAGTCTGTATTGCATACCGGGAGTTTACCCCACCTTACCTGTGCGGTGACCAACAAGAAATAGGAAACAAAATCAGAGAAATTGGTAAAAACTTTTGGGATCACAAAGCTAAAATATATGATAATGTAGAAGATGAATTAAGCAATGGACATGAGGTGTTACCTAATGATGGTATGAAATCTCCAGCATTGAGCCTATCACCCTTAATTGGACAAAACAAAAAGGTAGAAAACCAAATAGCTTAGAATTAGGACTGCGAAAGTTAGTATTTGTTACCACTAGACAAATTACAGAACATGACTTATTTGTAATTTTTATTTATTTATTGTACTTGGTATTCAAATAGGTATGCCTAGATGGTTTAGTTTCAGCCTCTTGATTGGGCCATTGTGCGAGTTTGTTGCCTAGATGGAATAGTTGTTGGTAATGTTTGTGGAAACACTGTGTAGTGAATTCTTAGACGGATGGGTACATGAACCTTACTGGTAATGTACTTCTTAAAAGTAGAGGATGAAAAATGATGTATGTAAAAGGATAACATGTGGTATTTTCTAGTTTCTTATTACTCGCTACGGAAAAGGGCGTTTATTTATCTGTGTTTAAATAGATTAAAATCAGTAATTAGTTTATTCAAAACTTAGTATCGAGCCACTAGCTTCATACGGTAATAGATCATTAGTTTTCATTTTCGTAAAATATTTTTTAAATAATCTACAGGTTGAGTGTATGTGTATGAGTGTCCAAAATTTAAACATGATGATTGCTTCTGTATATTATATATAGAAGGTATCTAATTTTAGAAGTCAACTAAAAACTATTATTAGAGTTGGTTGACCTCATTAATTCAACTGTATAATATGGCTATTAGTTTTTTTTCTTAACATTGTTTATTTTAACTATTGACAGGAGTAAAGATTAGTATCAAGGCTGTGTGTGATTTAAAGCTTTTTTAATTCAATTATTTGTGTGATAGAAGATACTCTGAAAGTATTTTGCAATGATTATTATTTTTTAAATTACATAACTATAATTTTATTTGGTCCTATTTACAAGCTCTTTTTTAATAATTGTAGTTGATGTGTAGTTTTCTAGTTTATTAATTACATATGATATGTAATTAGGCTAATGACCACCTTTAAGTATGAGGTTTATGGCTAGAATGCATGGATGATGTCAGTAAGTACTTATGTATTTGTTCTATGAATGTTCACATTCATCAGTGAACAAGCTTTTCATACAAATGAGTGTGTCGTGTAGGGTTAAGGTATAGTATGTATCCCGTCGGGGCTGTGGATATCGAAAGGTTACCGCGGCTCCGACACAAGGGCGAAGAAGAAGGAACATGGGTTTGGTTTTTAGTCAGTAGAAGTCTGACACTCCCCTTCGCTCTGCCCAAGAGCGAGGGGGGGGGGGGTTATTCGATGATTTTCCACCCACCAAAAAAAAAAAAAAAGGTATAGTATGTATGTAAATCAATATGTACCAAACATATTGATCATATATTTGAATAAATACATATTCCTAGTAAGCACTCAAGTTTGGAAGGAAGGTTTATATTTGTATATTTTGCAGGCGAAATGAGTGAAAACTAAATTATAAGTATTCTAAATTTTTATTTATAATGCATAGGTACTGTGATGGCTAAATATTGAACTAATAATTGTGATTTTATTTCATCATCATCTGCCTTTTCTCAACTATGTTGGGGTCGGCTTCAGATGGGATATTATTTATTTAGCGCAAATTAGCTTTCTTTTAATAATTGTTTTGACCTTTGTAAGACGTGCTTAAAGATAAGTACCTACATTGAAAGTACTTATCAAATACGTTAATTTGCTGTGTGGTCATACCTACTGATGCCGAAGGGGAAATTTTCGTATATTTAGAATGGTTATATTCTAGTCTCAATCTGTCAAAAATACAACCAGCTTATCTAAATTTTAGACAAGTTTGTTTTTTTATTTGTCGCTGATTGTTTAAACTTTTTAAAGTATGTGAATAGGTCTCCAGGCAATTTTGTTGTATGTATTTTATTAGTAACTATCTGCGTTAGGTTCAGCCTTTATGCTTCATCGATTCTGTGTTTTTTCTTCAAGGCACTATATATTTATTTTACTAACTCTTGTGATTGAGGTCACATAATAATATAATATACGATAGTTATGTCGGTCATACAAAAAATGTCATAGAAAACGTAAACATATGACGGTCGACGTATAGATTAGTATCTGCCTCGTTGGTCTAGTGGTCGCAAGCGCGACTGCAGAGCGTGAGGTCCTGGGTTCGATTCCCGTGTCGGCCAAAAAAGTGCTATTGGGTTTTTCATTAGAAATTTCCCAGTAGTAGCCCGGAGTTTGGAAGTTGGTGGTATTATACCCCCGTGCCTCGGAAAGCACGTTAAGCCGTTGGTCCTGCGCCTGATCTCTCCGGTCGTGTCGGATTGCCGTCCCATCGGACTATGAGAGAAAAGGGAACAGAGAGTGCACCTGTGCCTGCGCACACACTTGTGCACTATAATATCTCCTGCGCAGATGGCTAATCTCCGCTGGGATTGGCCGCCGTGGCCGAAAAACGGTACGGAGGACGACTATTATTATTAGATTAGTATTTAATAGAATGTCCTCTAAAAGTCTAAATCATCCCAGTATTAATATAAATAAATCAAGACTCAGTGTTTTAATGACTTGTGCCGATTAATATTAACATATATTATACTATATTTTAGTGTCTGCCTCGAATGATCGCTTATCTTTGTTTCCTTTGTATAATCAAGTAATTAGGTTTTAATCTAGCAATAAAATTGTTATCATTTGTATTATTTCCAGTTATGTAATGATTATTACCTAGTAGTTTTTTAAAAGCTTTTTGGTGTATAATTATAAAAGAGAAGTAGGTACCTACTTATATTTTAAAATATTCATGCACCCTGTAAGTATAGTGCTATACAACAGACTTACGCCCAAATACTCGAACGTCACTCAATTATAAGTAACCCTCAAAACTCCTGCTATCTCTGTCACTCTGCGTTAAAGTAACAAAGACAGCACGAGATTTAAGTGCAACTTAAAATTGAATGACGTTCGAGTATTTGGGCGTTAGCAATATTCCAAATCGATTTTCCCGTAAAAATAACAGTTTCTGCTATATATTAATTATCCATTTAGTAATAACTACTCGTATGCTTTCTAAATTCTGTGTCCGTGAAAACGTGAAACGGTAATCAAAACAGTAGGAAAAAAATCACTAAGTTCCGAAAACATATTAGTGTTGTACTAGTCACACCATTTCAGTCAAAATTTTATTCAATTAGGTAAGTACTTAGAAAAAGACATATTGCTACTTTAAAATCTTTTTCAATGGTATGTGTCTTCTTAAATGTTTGTATGAGCATTGTATCCAAGCTTTTGCTATGAAAATTCCACTGTAGGTATAAGTACAGGGTGAAAGTTCCACAAAAAGCAAAAAGTGGGTTCCTCCCAGTTACCTCTTGGTTTATCACTGTAAGTATAATATATATTGTACAATAATTTATGTATTGATTGTACTTGTCTGTGAATATTTTTGAAAATAATTTGCTTACAATGTTCCTTCCTACGCTAAGTTATCTCAAAGTAATGCGTAATATTTTTAAATAAAATATGCCAAATATTGCAGTCCAACTTGATAGTTTTATTTACGTTTTTAAGTCCCATTATTAATATTTTTATTCTAAGTACCTACTTATCTAACAAGTTACAACTGCGATGAAATAATTTTATTAAAAAAATGTCATTAATTAGGTACTTTCTACAAAAAGCACTTATTGAAGCAGTTTTATTTACAAAATGTTCGAAAATATAACAATACTAAATGTAAAAATTACAATTTAGGCGAATATTGCGTGTACCCATAATTTACCTACTATTATCTGTAAATTTAAACAACATTTTAGATAAAGCTGTTCCGAGGTACGTCGAACTCTCGGCGCATGACTAAAATATTTAAGATTTTGCACAAATGTTTACCATCAGCGCCCCCTGTAATGACGTTTCATCATTTCGCGCCAAAAGAATCAGGACAAGGTGGCGCTGCTTGTCAAAAAAATGCATCGATATGTCAAACTCGGTACATTTTCCCGCGCCTGCACAGATACGTTGGGTGGATTTTAAAGGGTAATAGTCGTTTCAAAATCTAAAGTCAGCTGTGCCAGTAGGATTTGTAGTGTTTTGTCCAAAAAACCTACTAGTGTTTTATTTTAATACAAATGCAAAACAATATCTAAGTACCTATACTTAGAAAATAGTGGTAAAGTGCTGGATGATTCTTTTGGCGATTATATGACGTTATCGGAGGGTGTTGTTCGTTAATATTATTTTGTGAAATTGTCTCTGGTAATTGTATCGATAAAACAAAATGATCGTTAGATCCGATTAACGTTACACGTCAAAAGAACGCATGCAGCTCACTTTATAGCGTTCTTTTTGTCAAATTTACGCCTGACTCGACTCCGGTGTCTCAATGTAGACCTGAGTCTCATTCTTCTGCTTTTCCTCAGCCTCTCTCTGCATGATCATGTTCTCCCTGAGTTTCCATGTGATTAGAGCCTTCGCACTCTTCATCTTCCTGATGCAACGGGCCAGGAGCAGGGCGAAGATAATGCCGAGGAGCTGCAAAGTTAATACCATTTTAAGAGTTAGTGTTCGTCCGCGAGGAGGGCTGAACTTATACCAAGGGATCATAATAATAGAAAATGTCAATATGTCTAAGTAAACAAATCTAGATGATGGTCTATTGTTTGCAGAATTTTATTAAAATCTTTTCACCCGTAAAGACAGACAGCTTCTTGTTTATAATATTTAGTAAGAAAGTAATCCATGCTTTCAAAAGTATATACCTATTCAAAAGTTCATCATCATCCTTCATCGTCTTTTCAGATTTCAGTAACATAATAATTAGGTAGGTATGTTATATAAGTTGCGGGAAACAATGCATAGATACAATACAATCATTTATTTGTAAGAACATCTAATAGTATTAGATTGTACACCAAGTGCATAAAACGCACCATTTTGCGCGAGACGTTTATCCATCCGATGCGAGCTTGCGAGCGAGGATGGATATAAAGTAGAGAGCAAAATGGGTTTTATGGACGAGTTTTACACTCTACTTTTCACTTCGATTGCGAGGAAATGAAACAGTAACTTGTAAATATTGTAAAAATAATTATTGTTCCCGTCAATTAACTTTTTTTTTTCACTAGGAAACGTGACATTACACCTGACTAGGTCGTTACTCATGGCATACTGCTCAGTTATAAAAACATTTTGAGCAAACCTATTGCCATCAACCAATGTAATTATGAGTAAGCCTATTGCCATCAACTGATGTAATTGGGGGCAAGCATATTGCCATCAACGGGTGTAATTAGGAGCAAGCCTATTGCCATCAACCAATCTAATTAAGAGCAAGCCTATTGCCATCAAGCGATTTAGGTAAATGGGGGCAAGCCTATTCCCATCAACTTTCCTTGTATTCGTAATGAAAAGCACAGTGTTTACCTCAGGTTAAAGACTGATATTCAGTCCCTCGAACTATAATTAGCGTCTTCATAATACACACATCAAAAGTGTCTAGGGATCAACATATATTTTTGCAATAACTTTTCTCCTGATTGATATTAATTAAAACTTTCTTTAAGGATTCATCAAATAAAGTGTTTTCGTTTGTCATAGTAACGATAAACCAAGTCACCTTTGCATTAATAAAGAAATTTGCCATTTTCCTAATAAAGGGATTTTTTTTTTTTTTAATCTTTATTCATTTTATGGAGGGTTTGATCAGACATGATCATGCCACCCTCATAGGCCTCACAAAAATATATCTACTTATCTACGCTTAATGGCTAATTTAACTAATTTATAAATACATTTAGCCTCATCTGATAGCGGACGGGCCAGAATCAAATTACACATGCCCAGTTCCCGTAGATCCATACCATATTCCAGCATAAAGCTGACCCTCTCCACCTCGCTCCGGGCACACTCAGCCAACACATGGTAAACATCCTCAACTATGTCACACTCAGCACATTTTGGTGAGTCGGATTTACCCATCATAAAAGCAAATTTGTTTAGCGGTATGTGCCCGGACCGAAGTCTTAGGGCAGTCACTACATCTGTTCTAGACAAACCAGAGTCTGCGAACCAGGGTGAACGTGTAAGGCAAGGCTGTATGGTCTTATACCAGATGCTTTTAGTCAATGATCTCTCGTCAAAATGCTCGCTCCAAATCTCTGTACACTTTTCCCTAACCATGTATAAACAATCCGTAAACAAGGGTAAGCAGTTAAATGGTATTCCATTAAAACTAGCTTCTCCGGCCAGACGATCAGCTACTTCATTACCTGTTATGCCCACATGTGAAGGTATCCATTGAATTTTAATGATTTTATTACTCATTCTAAGTTGACGGAGTGACTCTAAAATATTATAGGCTATCGGTGCGCCTCGAAAATTCGAGGTGCATCGAGCCAAATGGAGAATAGCACTCTTGGAATCTGTCAAAATAACATATTTCCCGGCCATAAAGGAATCAATGTAAGAAATTGCCTCTGCAATGGCGATCAACTCCGTAAACATAATAGAAATTTTCGCTTCAATCATCAATTGAATATAGCTATTTGTGTGAGGGTCATAAAGTGCCGCACCAATAAAGGGATTTTTGACATTTGAACCACTAACATTAAAGTTCGAAAAAAAGACTGAAATAACACATTTTTCTGATTAAAACCAACGTTATTATGGAGCGGCGACGTCATTTAAGCAGGGAAGAAATGCTCAGAGCCGTGGGAATGATAGAAGCTGGTTCCCGGCAACGTAGGGGAGAGCGGGGCTAAAAGTGCCGGGGGTAAATTGTGCCGACGCGAATATCTCGAAAACAAAAAGAGGTAGTTATACGATCGTATTGTGTCGCGTAATGCCTAACAGTCGGGCACGCGCGGCTGCCATTTTAGTTGCGTCTGCGACGCGGACCGAGTGGCAGTGCATGTGAGGGTCGTCCAGCGCCACGTCAGTAAATATTTTCGTTTCGATACTTTTTGGTCGCAAGCTAGCTTTTTTCGTGCTTTTTATATGAGAGTTATAGTAAAATGTTTGTTATTTATCCTAGTTTGCTATGCAGTGTAATTTTAATGCTTTGAGCAGAGTGATTTTTATATGTGAGACAAAATTTCAAACTCTCGCTCACGGGGTAAAATGTGCCGTTCATGTGGGGCTGCTTGTGCCGCGGCACAACCAACCCCGACTTAGGGATTGGTTGTGAAATCTATATGATATTTTGTAATATAGTCCTTAGAGACTGATATTTTTAAAAAAATTATTGATCTCATTCGCATTTTTAATAATTGATCGCATTCGCATAAAAATAAGTACAAACTTTGATTTAAAATATGTTTTTAAGTTTGAAATAATTACATAAGTAAGGGTAATTTGTTTTTTTAAATTATAATACTTAGAAATTGTTGATTTATAGTAAAAATTATAACAAATAAATATATTATTATAAAATTGATGTCTTTTAAATTCTAAATTAATTTTGATTTATGTAAAACACCTAGCATTATCAACGGCACAACCGACCCCAGCTACGGCACAACTTGCCCCAAAGTGGGGTTGGTAGTGCCTTGCCGCCGCTGTGTAAAAAAAACACTTCTTCTTAAAAACTATGAAAAATGTGCAAAATCTGTTGGTAAATTCGTATTATAGACTAAATTTGGCTTAGGATGAACCACTACTTTCAGACATAGTACTTGTTTTATCCGAATCATTTAAGGATTTGTCAAAATCGGCACGTTCAGCCCCGCTCTCCCCTACTGTGGCTTTAGCTCTGAATACAAGTCAGAGTGTTATCAGTCGACTTTGGACACGTTACCGAAGCACTGGTACCGTGGCTGAGCGCCATGGAGGACGGTATCGCTGCACCACACGGAGACAAGACCGATTCATTCAAATCTTAACTCGAAGAGCTCCAACAATAACCGCCATGATGTTAGCCGTGAGGCTTCATCACTCTTCAGGGAACTTAATTAGCGACCAAACAGTCAGAAACCGCTTGCATGAAGTGAACCTTCATTCCCGAAGACCGCTACGGGTACCACCTATAGCAATGCACAATCGTAGGATTCGATATCAATGGGCTCTTGAACACAGAAATTGGGCAGAAGAACAATGGCGTTTCGTGTGCTTTTCTGATGAGTCTCGTTTTGGTATGAGACCGGATACAAGACGTATACGACACTGGAGAACCCCTGGACGCCAACAGCGATTAAAATCCTGCCAGGAAGTCCATCCTTATAGTGGTGGAACCATCATGGTATGGGCGGGTATTTGGATCGGCGGAAGAACTGAGTTGATTTGGATCAGAGGCAACCTCAACGCTCAAATTTATGCTGAGACGATTGTATCAGACGTCATCGTTCCTCTACAAGTGCAAATCGGTCCCTTATTTCAGTTAATGCATGATAATGCACGACCGCACACGCGCAAGAGTTGTAAGACAGACTCGCCGCAGCTAACATCAATGTCCTGCCCTGGCCTGCTCAGTCGCCAGACTTGAACCCGATTGAGCATGCATGGGATATGCTACAGAGAAGAGCTCTGCTGAATATGGAGGGTATCCAGTCGCAAGAAGACCTTTTTTTGTTGTTGCAACGAACATGGGCGGCCATTCCACAGCGTGATTTGGATGAACTCATTTTGAGTATGCCAAACCGATGTTCTTGTGTTGTTAGTGTTCGCGGTAGAAACACGGATTATTAATTGTTTAAGTTACCCAATAAAATTTTAAAGAAAACTGTTATTTCAGTTTTTTTTTCGAACTTTAATGTTAGTGGTTCAAATGTCAAAAATCCCTATAATAGGAAAATGGCAAATTTCTTTATTAATGCAAAGGTGACTTGGTTTATCGTTACTGTGACAAACGAAAACACTTTATTTGATGAATCCTTAAAGAAAATTTTAATTAATATCAATCAGGAGAAAAGTTATTGCAAAAATATATGTTGATCCCTAGACACTTTTGATGTGTGTATTATCGTAGCGTACTTAATCCCTTGTTCTTAGAATACTAACGAAACTAAAGAGGAAAAGAATTAAATTAAAGAGGTTATTCTATGAAGTTGAAGTTGTTCCTGTGGCTGTTGGGCCGATTACCTGTGCCGATTACCTTTGTCTTCGACGAAGATTTTACTTTATGCTCTAGAGCATATAACGCGACTTTATGTCGCCTACGCACGACATAAAGACGAATTTTAGAGCGAGAGAAGTGAAAAACATGTTGCACCATCATGTTTGCGAACAAACATGACACTTTTTTGGAGCGAACAAATAACATTTGTTTTTCTACATCCATTTTTTCATGAACTACCTTATTAGCCTACACAAAACATAAATTAAGTACATAGTGTTATCAATTAACCTCAAAGTCGTATTTAACTAGGGCACGTTCGTATCCTTGCAAAGAGTGCTAGATATCTTTGCCCAATAACTTTCTTTGTAATAAAGATACAATAGCAACAGTAGTCTTTCTAGGATCCAGCGATCTAGGGTAAGAAAATAGTTTCCATATAAACTTACGGAATTACGGATAGATATCTCAAAAAAAAATGTCTACCTGCACTCAAGTTTCTTTTAAAATTCTCCAGTCGGAAAACTTGCAACGAGTAGGTACCTAATTCTGACCGCCTAGCAGTCTAGACTTCTAGAGAATTTAATAACTAACAGTAAATACTGTGATGTCGTTGGAATTTTTCGGGGACTAATGTAAGTAGGATATCTGTTCTATCCAGAAGTACCTTGATTTTCAATACATAGGTAGGTTCCTATCCTATCTCCACTAAATTCCTAAGCAAACACCAAGGTGGTGGTTGAAAAAGTAAGTTCTATCTTGGTTCTAACTGATTGCGAAACAACTAATTAAAAAAAACTGCTGTGAATTAGAAACAATAGTAGGAAAGTAAACAAAACAAACTCACATTGATGAACATCACAGAAACGCCGAGCACGCCGATGACAGTGGAATTCTGTATCATCACATTGACCAAGGCTTCTTTACAACCGATACCATAGATCCGGTAGCAAACTTCCATGCTGTACTTCATTTCGCAGCAAGTTTTGGGCACCATTATGGAGATAGTGTCTCCGTCGACAAGCACATTAGCCTGAGCTATTCTGTCCTGGTTGACGAAGTGGAAGTCCAGGTAATCCAAAAAGGTGTTACTGCCACAGCAACTGAGCTGGAACAAAATAATGAGGAGATACATTTAAGGGCTGATTAATTCCCGTCGAGGCTGCGGGTTGTTCGCAAGAGATACCGCGGCCTCGACATAAATGGCTAAGGAGGAATATGAGTCAGTAGAAATCTGACACTCCCTTTCGCTCTGGCCAAGAGTGGGAAGGGTTATTTGATGATTTTCCACCCGCCAAAAAAAAGGGCTGATTATTTGCATCATGGTACACCTCTGCCTAACCTTTCGGGGATTACTGGCGTTATGTTATATATTAAGGTTTATTGTTGTGTGTGAGACATTACCACTAAAACGAAATCACTCGAAGATAAGATGAACTAACACACAACCGGTGCAATGAGGAAGGGCTTTACTAAAGGCTAAAGAGACCTCGCGCCGATTCAAATCTTTCTGGTACCTACCTACATATTTCGAATAAGAAATTGTTTACACTGGTGGCCTCGAGGCAAGCGTACTCGACTTATGAGCTGTTCTCTTGTAGATCATGGTCGTGGGTTCCAAGTTCGATCCCAATAAGTCAGCCACGTTACTTTGTGTCATTTATTTTATCACGACTGCTCTAAAAAAAGGTGAAGTTACCCTCCCATCATGAGGAAACCGGCATGTCCTAGAGATGCACTGCGGGCCCGCATGATAACGCACGCAAAAAAGTGGGGCGAATAGCGTTAGTCGAGTAAGTAGTGGTACTGTAATGTCTGACTGGCGGCCCAAGAGATCTTGCTCTAAGACGTGTCCCATTAGATTAGGCTATAGGGACCTTATAGGCTGATTATCATAAATGATCTCTACTGTACTTACAGAATTTTGTAGAGCGTCCATTTCCTGTTGAACCTCAGGATCGTTGTAGTTCCAGTATGGCACGTTGACGTAATGCATTATCTTACCGCTGTCCATCGTGAAGGCCAGGATTACTACCACCAACTTAATTATGAACACCGTCATCAAGATGCATGCATACTGAAAGAAAAGGATTTAATTAAATCAAAGTTCATGCAATAGGGGAGTTGACAAAAAAATCTAATAAATCCGTCAGATAGGTAGATTTCCAAAAAATATTGGATACGTATTTTTTCTTTTTTCACGTAAACAAATAATGAAGACGACACAGTGCTTAGAAACGTCGCGCAACGTCACAGTTTTGGTACATTTTTACCAGAAAGTGACGCCACCAGCCCCACTCACGATCTTTGACACGTTTTATGTTCGTATTTTTTTATTAATTTGATAAAACAAAAAACACGTATCCAATATTCATTTTGGTGGTCTAACTCTAAAAATTGTAACTTTCACGAAAGTAAAGTTTTTCAACTTTCAACAAACAGTTTTCAAATTAAACAAGCTTGTAGGTACGTACCACATTGACCATGCAAGTGCTGAGCTTCAAACTGCCGAAGAAACCGAAGATGGAGACGACCATCAGTGCCAGACCGATGAAGACGCTCATCGCTGACGGCGTCAGGAGTCTGCTCGCCGTGCCATCGAAGAAGGAAGAGAAACTGTGGTAGTGGGAGTATACCGAGATACCCAGGACTACCATCAGAAAGGCAATAACCTGGAATAGTTATACAATGTGGTTTTTTTACATCATAAAAGCATAACTCTTTATATGGTACCTATATTCTATTATGTAAAAATAATACAAAAAGTCTTAAAAAATATATGTTTCGTTCGCGTTCTATGAGATTCTGGATCCGATTCACAATGTCGGTCAAAGTGTTATTGGATTTATTTATCACTAGCTGTTGCCAGCGGCTTCGCCCGCTACAACTCGAAAATTATCCCACGGGAAGATAAAATCGGTATAAAAATTATCCTATGTGTTAATCCAGGATATAAACTATCTGTGTACCAAATTTTATCCAAATCTGTTCAGAAGTTTTGTACGTGAAAGAGTAACAAACATACACACAAACTATCGCCATTTTAGTGTGATAAATTTTGCAACATCAGCTCGGTGTCTGTATGTGTACCTGGTTGATGGGACTAGGCTCGTTTCCTTTTATGTAAGTAGACCCCTGCATAGTAGGCACTAATAGTACACATCTACAACTAACCTAAACCTTACAAGCGTGATGTAATGTCATATTTTTATTTTAGCTAGTTAAATAAAAGTAAAATATATAAAAATATATACATTTTCGATTTGTGGGTATATAGCTAGGTAGGTACCTATGTTTTGATGTTCCCTTTTAAAAACTAAGAGACCGGGGCAACTACAACGACTAGTGGTACTTAATGGGTTTATGAGTCCATCTGCCACTGGGAATACCGAACATCGTTCGCAAACGGTAGAAGTATTGACCTCTACCGCGTTACCTACTTTCAAATTCAAATTCATTTATTTGTCCGAACATGGTACACACGGCTACACATCAAGCTATGCAAAACCAGTTAATCTTGGCCTCACTTTACTAGATCTTTTCGCACAATGAACGATCAGATTATACTGGATTTGTATAGCTTGATGTGTAGCCGTGTGTACAATACATGGTCTTAAATTACATAATAAACGGTCTCATCACATTCTGCCACATAGGGCGTGCAAATAAAATAAAGTGATAAAGTAAATTTCACAGAACCCATAATAGTGACACATATTCTGTGAACTTTTACAAGTTCGCTATTACGTCTTTCGTTAGTACGTTGTGGAAAAGGTCGAAAGCTTTAAAACCCTTCCCGGGTTGGGAAATTATCGGGCAGAGCGGAAGGGTGTGTCAGACTTCTACTGACTAAAAACCACCTATGTTCCTTCTTAGCCCGCAGCCCCGGCCGCGGCGGGAAGCTTTAAAACCCTTAGTACGCAAGCCCGCCACGCACTTGGCTGGTTTTTTTTTTTTTTTTTTTTTCATTTACAATGTTTCCGTCATTCACAATGAATCATTTCCAGACAATTTTCCGTCCCAGATTATGATATATTTTTATTGAAATTACAGATAAGATGGTTTATGTGATCGAAAACTCAACAATCAACTTTACTTTTCTCTTGATATGATAACGATAAACGTAGATAAAAAATATAATAACCCTGACGAAGTCGAATGACACGTAGGTATTATTGTTTTTTCGCGGAAATAAAACTAAATATTTTGCATAACATTTTTGTCATAATGTCGTGGATTAGGGAACAGTAACGCCTTATCTATTACTTATATTGTTTTGAATCATCTTGACTTTTGGTTTGATAGGTGAGAAAAGACCCTAAATGAGTTGGGTTATGGGCAAGAGAAAGAAGATGATATGGTGAGAAGTACCTAGCTAGTAGTAGGTACAGAACTACAGACACCAACACAACAAGCTGAGTCTTGTACAATCTGTCAAACTTTAAGTACCTAATAGATTTTTAACTTTATCGCTATAGTTTTTTTTTATGGTGGGTGGAAAATCATCAAATAACCCCTCCCGCTCTTGGGCAGAGCGAAAGGGAGTGTCAGACTTCTACTGACTAAAAACCACCCATGTTCCTTCTTCGCCCTTGTGCCGAGGCCGCGTTATCTCTTTCGTCAATCCGCAGCCCCGACGGGATCGCTATAGCTTCAAGGTTGAATAGGTAAATTGGACAGTTTCGGGTAGCTTATTGTCTGTACTTAGAGCCTAACGTGGTCCACGTCTACTAAAAGTCATTAGTAAACTTACTGATCCAACCCTCAAAAAACAAAGACAATAACTAAATTAGTTATTAGAGTCATGCTAGAGTCAATAGAACGTCGCACAGTGATCAATTCCTAAAACAAGATTTTCAGGATAGAACAAAAAGAAAAGCCGTAGTCACACGTTATAGGTACCAACCTAAACACTTTAATACCGTGTGACTACGGCTTTTCTTTTTGTTCTATCCTGAAAATCTTGTTTCATACTTTTTCAGCGTCGTTTTTTTTAGGCACAATTTTTTTCGTCTGAATACTTAGTTAACTTAACTTGAATAGAAGCGCAAAACATCGATGAATCAGTCTTGTTACAGTAATTTAGCATTCGAGACAACTTTGAAATGACATATCTATCTGCATAATGTTCATGTTCTAGAATAATGTACAACACTTACCACCTATAATACCGCTAGAGGGCGTGTTTTTTAATTTTAGCAATATTTTGGAAATGTACAAGTGAGGCCCTTTCAAATGATACCAAACACGGCGTATTTATCTCCATTTTTATTTTTAAGCCTTACTTTTTGTCCGCTAGAGGGCGCCAAATCGCTTTTTGTGACACGTCCTATGTTTAGTGGAAAATTAAGACGGTTCTAACGATACCTCATATGTCGAGTTCCGATAAGTGGATTAGAAGCTATGAGGGAACAGATGAAGATACTCACATAACTCAAAAAACTCAAACTCAAACTCAAATCGTTTATTTCAATTAAGCCATTACAGGCACTTTTGAATGTCAGAAGGACGGAAGAAGAACGAAACTACGAGTGCAATGCGCCATTCCGAAAGCCACCACGCCGAACCACACGCCACCGAATGCCCGCAACAACGAACACTGCGAGCACGAAAGCACCCAGCGACGCAAACCGCAACAACGAATGCTCGAGACCCCGAATCACGGAACAACGAATGCACGCCGCAACGTGCAACCGCCGCCCCGCGACCCGAAGCCCCGCACACCCACCGCCACGGCACACGCCGCCGCGCGCCCCCGCACCCACACCACTCGCCGCCGGTAACATCCGGCGCCGCGCAGCCCGACGCAGCAACTCCCGAAACGACGCATTGCACTCCTACGCTACAGTCACAATCACAAGGCATAATAACTTGTGAAAGTACTGGAGTTGCCAGTTCCCTAACGTAGATCTCATGAAGAAGAACGGGCAAGAAACTCCATGGACACTCTTTTAAATTAGAATTTGTTACAAAATCTTGGTACATTATATCATTCATGTTGAGATGGTATATTATGTGAGAACTATGTAGCAAGACGTGCAAGTTAAGAGCGTCCAGAGTAAAAAGATATACTTAATAAACAAATCAAAAAGAAAAATATATTTACACCATGGCAACTAAGGAATGACCAGTCTCCACTGACAGCGCCCGTTCACGAACATGACGCATGGATCAGCACCATTCAACTCAACCATTTTGAAGGGAACTAAATGATCCGACACACCCGCCACCATCAGCGAGACATTTGAGTGAGCATGACATTCTCTCAGCCACCAGGGCAACGTCACTAAAATATAACTAAATGTAAAAATGTAAAAAGGGGCTTTATAGTACATAGTACTCACACATGTGCCATGCAATTATACAATATTAAGACATTGAATCTATACAATGCAAAGATATTTTTACAATCTTCTGCAGCCTCTACAATAACTTCACATGATAATCGATGTAATTGCCCCTATGGTTGTGGAGCAGGACCAGCATGGAGCCAAGCATTTTTATCATCAATGTAATCCCCCAACTTATAGTATGCTTGCCTACATAGTGTGCGTTTTACACAAGTTTTAAATTTCGTCTCACTCAGTTGAAGAATGTGAGGAGGTATTTTATTGTAACATTTTAAACAGTACCCCATGAAAGATGAGTCTACTTTAGCTAGCCTGAAACCTGGCTGAACTAGTTGGTCCCTATTTCTCGTATTATAGTGGTGTCTATCACCTCTTTTGCTAAATAAATGCAGATTTTTCCTGACGTACATGATGTTTTCATAGATGTATTGACAAGGTACTGTCATGATGTTAATTTCCTTAAACAGCTCTCTCAGAGAATCGCGCCTTCGTAGACCATATATGGCTCTAATGGCTCTTTTCTGCAGAATAAATATAGACTCGACGTCTGCAGCCCGTCCCCATAGTAAAATACCGTATGACATAACACTATGAAAATAGCTAAAATAGACTAGTCTCGCGGTATCTACGTCAGTAAATTGACGGATTTTCCTAACAGCATATGCTGCTGAACTCAGCCGTCCTGCAAGAGATGTTAAATGCGGACCCCACTGTAGCCTTGAGTCAATCGTTATCCCCAAGAAAACAGTTTCATTGACAAATTCTAGTTTCTCTTGATTCAATACTATGTCACAATCAGTACTTTTGACATTTGGTAGAGCAAATCTTATGCACTTCGTTTTTTTTCCATTTAATACTAAATTATTAACGGTGAACCAATTATGAACCTGCAGTAAGGCGTTATTTACGTCATCAAGATTCGTGGCACGTCTGTTTACCTTAAATATTAAAGAAGTATCGTCGGCAAACAATACCATTTCAGGTTGGTTTTTAAATAAATGGGGTAGATCATTAATATAGACTAAAAAGAGAAAGGGACCTAATATCGAACCTTGTGGCACACCCATGCTTACTTTTAAGCCCATTGAATTGACACCATTTATTTGTACTTGCTGATGTCTATCGCTTAAATACGATTTCATTAAACTGAGCGCAAGATTCCCTAAACCGTAATGTTTGAGCTTTATGAGAAGGGTTTCGTGGTTGACGCAATCAAATGCTTTGGAGAGGTCACAGAAGATCCCTATGGCATCTTGTGACTCTTCCCACGCAGTAAATATATGTTTTAATAAGGTGACACCGGCGTCAGTCGTACAACGTCCTTTGGTGAAACCATACTGTTTCTCATGTAAGATTTTGTTGGTGTTAAAGTGAATGAGCATTTGATTAAGCATTACTTTTTCAAACACCTTGCTGAAAACTGGCAAAACGGATACGGGTCTATAATTATTGGTGTCTTTACTGTCACCGGATTTGAAAAGTGGTATTACCTTGCTGTATTTCATAAGGTCCGGGAAGACTCCCTGGTCCACACACAAATTAAATATTAAGGCTAAGTACGGAGCGATAGTCTCAATAATAGCTTGACAAACTTTAATCGACAGTCCCCATAGATCTTCGGTTAATTTGACTTTAATTTCCTTAAAAGCTTTAATGACTGCTATGGGGTTTATATGTTTAAATTGAAATTCAACCGGACAGGCTGAAACGTTCGCTCTTAATAACTCAATAGAAAGCAAGGGTGACGAATTTAAGGTTTCAGTAGTTTTAAGTGGGATACCAGTGAAGAAATCTACAAATTCTTGCGCAACTTCGTTTTTAGAACTTAAAAGGCCACGTGAAGTCTCTAGAGTGATATCATTATTATATTTTTTATTTCTATTCGTTTCACTATTGATAATTTTCCAAACCGTTTTTATTTTGTTATCGGCGGATTTAATCTTGTTACTAATGAATAAGGCTTTAGCTACTTTGCAAGCGTTTTTAAAGATTTTAGAGTAACTTGCAACATATTTATTGAAAGTTTCTGAGTTAATGTAGGGCTTGAGACCGTACAACTCAAACAATCGCTCCCTACTTTTCCTAATGCCCTTAGTTGCCCAGTCACTGAACATAAACTTAGGGCAAATAGATTTAGTTTTCGTTTTTATTGTATTATTGAACTCCGTGTGAATCACCGAAAAGAATTCTTCATAAAATAGATTTACATTGTCGATAATCTGGCTTGGAATGCCTAAATTACTAATTAAATTATCATTAAATTTATTTAAATTGCTGGGTGTTATCTGCCTAGATTTTATTTGGATTTTTTCTACTGGTGTGAAGGATTCAAACACAACGACTTGACCGCTGTGATCCGAAGGAAGGTAATTTACAATGAATTTATCCAAGTAGTCGCAGCAACAAAAAACATTATCCAGACATGTAGCAGTATTTGTAGTAATTCGGGTTGGATCCGAAAACACGTTTAATAAATTAAATGATTTAAAAAGATGCAAAAATCTACTGCTATTTGAATTATTATCTAAAATATTAACATTAAAGTCGCCACATATAACCACTGATTTATTACCAGTTACAAGTTTTGCTAAAACATCTTCCATTACTGACTCAAATGTAGAGTAGTTTTGATAATTTGGGGGCCTGTAAACGCACACTATTACATGCTTATCCAGCTCAACACAAGATAGCTCAATATTATGTTCAATCGATAGTTTAACAATATCATCACGAGTTTTGAATTTAATTGAATTTTTAATTAAGATTAATGAACCTCCTCGCAGCATTGATTTACGGTTAAAACAGCTACCCACCGTATAGTTTTCATAATTAATAAGCATTTGGTAATCCTTAAGCCAATGTTCAGTAAAACAAATAATGTCAAACATACTTTTCTCTAAAAACAATTCTATTTCTAATAATTTGGAAGAAATGCCTTGGATATTTTGGTGGAATAAATTCAAAGTGTTCTGCTGAGGCCCTTTTTTACTAACTAATTTAGAGCAAGAAGATACCTTTCTGTTGATATGTTTAACAATATTGTTAATGGTACCTTCTGTTGTCTTACTTCCTAGTTTAAACTAATATTAATATCTGGAGTGAGCCCAGAGTCTCCTGTGCCATCACCAGACAGCAAGATACTATCACTTAAAACTTCTAATTGAGAGTATTCCACGGTGACATATGGAACCTCCTCCGTACAATGATTGTAAACATTTATAGCACTAGTGCTATATTTTTCTAAGGTCACCTCCTGTACATTAGTACCATGACTAATAGTCGCAGTGTCCACAATATAAGCAAACTTTGACATACTACTTATGTCTGTGTGAATATTAAAAGCTAATAGCCTAGCTATTTTGTGTCTAAGCCTAACAGGTAGATACACATTACCTGGAGTCGACTTAAGCTTATCAACAAAAGTGTTGATGTCAAGATATACAAGCTTATCACAATAGTGACCTACCAAGAAATGCAAATGATTGTTTAACATGTGTATATAATTGTTTTTCCTATCACAAAGTCTTTCAAAATATGGAAAAGCACACAATATAATTTTACTACAATCTAACTTTAACAACTCTGATACCCAGTCAGTGAGGTCTTCCTTTTTAATTTTAGAACTGTTACCAACACATATAGTAATGGTAGTATCAGGACCACAAACAGTTTTTGACGCTGATGTCATAATCTGTTTAAAGGTTGACCCAGGCATACAATAATTTTGTGTACAATAACTCAGGTTATTACTAATTAATTTTCCTAGCCCTCTACCTAAACCATCAGAAAATAAGTAACTAGTATTCGCAAGATTATTATTATCATTACCAGCTGGCTGAGCCGCTGAGGGTGTAGGTGAATGGTGCTGAGGCTGTGGTGTACCCATGCAGGCACAGCTACAAGAGAGGTTATTTGTCAGGGACTCATATCTCTCCGCATTGTACGTGACCAGGTCCACCAGCTCATTGGCCTCCTGCATGCGCTTACTCAGGTCTTGTTGAGAAGCCTCATATTTACTAAAAATATCCTTAATTGCATATTCCCTTACAAACAGCTCATCCTGAAGGTTCTGAGTGTCGGTATCATACAATGTCCGACATAATTGTAATTCACTGTCACACTTTTTCAGTTCTTGAATTAAATTTAAATTTTTTCGCCTTAGTTTTGTGTTTTGTTTGTTAACTTTTAGGCGTTTCAAAGATCTTTTAATGGTTTGAATTCGTTTATTGATTTTAATATATTTTTTAATCTTATTATGACTAGTAAATAAATAAGTTTTAGATATAGTTTCATTGGTTAAGTCTATAGTTACTATTGGCTCAACACATACAGGTCCTGACCGGCTACCAACCAACTCATCATAAAGACTGCAGGTGTTCACAGACTCTTCTCGGGCTCTAAGAGATTCTAAGTGAACTATTGAGTGTTGGGCCCTACTTAGTTCTTGCTCCAGTTCAGATATGCGACTCAAAGCCTGATCGTAGGTGTCGCTACATTGCTGGAAGTTTTCAACAAGTTGACGGAGGTGTTTATGCTGGTCAAGTATGTCCATATGGTGTGTGTGAAGTTCCGCAAGCTCATTCTTCAGTTGAGTGTTTTTGTTCACCATTAACTCAATTTCAACTTCACTTTCTTCTCGTTCCCTCAGCAGTTTGGTGCACTCATTTCTCGAAGCATCCAGTTCCCTCAGCGCTGCTTTCAGTTTGTCAGTCATGTCACGAATGGTAGCTCCGCGTGTCATCATATTGACTGATATCCACAAACAAGACCTGAAATGTGACAGGAAACAGCTGAGTATGTGAAGAGAATAATTATGTCAATTGAGAACTTGAGGAAATTGGAGGGGTTTTGAATTTAAAAAGAGGTAAACAGTATTTAAAAACAGTAGAAAAGTTTTTAGAAAGGATTATCAAAATATGGAGGTAGGTTGGTAAGTGAGAGAAAAGAAAAAGGAAAAATTAAAAATCCAAGAACAAAGAAAAGCTAATTGATATGATATTCTCAAAATTACAGTTAATACTCTAAGGATAATTTATTTCAACATTAATATTATTACTAGAATAACTATTTTGACTAAGGATTGCTAATGAGTTTTAGTGGGAACAAAGTCTATCTACATTAATTAGCAACTAAGTGGTTTACTTATAATATTTACAGCATATTAGGCACATATTTTGTGTGTAGTAAGGTTTGCAGTGTATGTTTTGTATGGGGCAAGTGTTTTCGTCCTCGATTTTGCTTCCACAATATTCGTCAAGCAAAATGAGACATAAACGTAGCCAGTGTATACTGGACGTCGCTCAGAGCTCTGAGCAGTGTTTGTGTGATGTCTAGTGTATGAATAACACAGCAACTACTAATAAATCAAAACAAAATACTCCCCCGGTTTGATGAATTCAAATCCACAGTTCAAGCGTTGACAGCCGGTACATGTTAATTATTGAAATAACAATTGCTTTTCAGTTTTCACTATAAAACTGGTCACAAACACTACGTGTGTCACTTAATACGTTTATTCTATGTATACAATTGAATTTAAATACACTAAACACAATAAAAACAATAATTTAAAAATTAATTAGTTACGAGGCCGTTTTTTCACGACCTGTCGCCAGTGTTGCCAGCGTGCAAAAAAAAAAAAAAACATACATACATAGCCAGTCAAAAATCATAACCCTCCTTTGGCTTTGCCGTAGTCGGGTAATAAAAGAAGGTTTGAACTTTTTATGGGTATATAAAAAAAGTTCAATAATGACAGATTTATATTATAAAAAAATTTAAAACATAATGTTCTGATATTTACTAACTGCTCTAAGTTTGAACTGTGTTACGTTTAAAAGTACAAATTAGTACGAGATCATTTTTATTTCATTGCATAGCAGGGACTGTTAGCTATACAAAAATATGCATTTTTTTACCAGTGATTACCGGTTTGTGCACGTAACACGGTTAAAACTAAGAAAAGTTAGTAAATATCAGTACATTATTTTGTATATTTTTTTAAAATATAAATCTGTCATTTTAGTTTTTTGACTAAAATACCAATACCAATAAAAAGTACAAACCTTCCTTATAGGCAATTTTTTTTTCAATTCACAGTGTTCTCTGAATACTTAGTTAACTTAACTTGAATGGAAGCGCCAAACATTTATAAATCAGTCTTGTTACAATAATTGAGCAATTCGAGACAACTTTGGAAGGACATATCTATTTAACTACTGTTTGCTTAATGTAGGATTTTTTACCACTGCCTATGCAATTACTGACTAAGTTATAATCATATAGTTAATAATCATATAGTTTTCTCTCGTAGATAATACGAGTATTTGTGTAACGTGCTGGGAAATTACAACAAGAGAAATAGGGTCAGCGATGATTAACCGATAACATTATATGAAGCGATGACACTAAAAACATTTTCTCATTATCTTTATTTTATGCATGTACCTATACGTAGGCATAAACATAATCAGAGGGAATGGGTCACACATACTCCACCACTTCCACCACGCGAGTTCAGTGCAGTTGACAGAGTGTTTGTTTATTTTAATACCACATAGAATATAATATATAGGTACAGGTGCCTATCATAATTATGAAGTATCGGCCATGATCAGACAGTTTAAAACACAGTCTTCCGTTACGAATACCTACACGACAAGACCTTAATCATGAGTAGAAGGTCAATCAAAAAACACTTTTACACGTCACATCATTTACTATGTTTTGTGGACCGGTGTTTCGTACCTGACTAGGTACTCACAATCACAAACAGCCAAAACAAACCCAGAGGCTTTTCTCTCGTTTACTTACATGAAGTCCAGACATTGGTCAACTTACATGATGAATATGACTATGACTACGATTAGTATCTGAGATGGCCTTTTAAAGTAAGAACCACACAAATATTTGTGTAGACAGTGCACGCATTCATAACTTATGCAGCTAAATATGACGAACAATACCTACCAAAGAAAAAGACACATAGATGGTAAGTAACCTTCATAACTGCAACTCCTCAAAACTGGTGCATTATACAGTAGCTGTAACTGGTTTAGCGCTGGATAGTGGCATTCAAGAACAAGTAGGAATTTGAGAATTACTCGAAATTGTCAGATCTAATTTTCTTCAAACTTATCTACTTATATCCTTTGCGATTTTGATAAAATTTGTGGAAGGGATAAATTAAATCGAATGATAATAAGTATGATGAAATGGTAGAGACACGGTCAGCCCGCAGTTTTTTCCAATATCTATCTAGGTACCATAGCATGAACTTCAATAGATATAGATATTCTATTTTTGACATGCCTAGGATAGCACAAAGGTTTATCATCCAATATTTTTGACTACACAATTGATACTGATATGCTATATCAATCACTTTTTTATCACAGCTGACGTATTTAAGTTGAGAGGGGGCTTCACCCAAAATGATGCCACCAAGTTCCAATTTAGATTAAAAAAATGTCCAACACTTAATTGCTGTTCGATCAGTACCTACCTATAAAGTGTCCTACTAATATCATAAATGCGAAAGTCTGTGAGGATGGACGGATGGATGGATGAATGTTTGTTACTCTATCACGCAAAAACTGCAGACCGGATTTGAAAGAAATTTGGCACACAGATAGTGGACGGATTAACACGTTTTATCTAGGTAGTACGATTGCGTTAGACAATTACAAAACTTGACGCGAACAATAGAGGAATGGTACCTATATATATAAAGGGTTTGCAAATGTTTACACTCATATCAGGATGTCCCCTGTGAATGAAATTGTGCAATCTCATAGTCCGTCCGTTTGCATCTTAAACAATAATTTAAAAAGGTATAGATTTAATAGCCTTTCGATAAACAGTATTTATTGGGAAAATGAAAGAATGAAACTGCGCATTTCGTACCGTACAGTTTACGGAAGATTATAATAATTTATTGTGGTTCTGGAATTTCACCAATCAGTTTATGCTGATTTCACGTATAACCCTTCACGCTTGTTTTCACCAAAGGAGTTCGACAGAGGTCAATAATATATAGAATAGAGACTGAACTGAATGAGACTCGTACAAACCAGGAAAGCACGAAACAACAGATGGAAAGGTACCGGAATATTTTTTTTTTTTTAAACGTTGCCCCACACTAGGTGTTTCTCCTGTATCGTGGGTGCGTTCACAAACATTTAAACTCACATACACAAATACCCAGACCCGAAACAACTATCCGTAGATCATACAAATATTTGTTCCGTGCGGGGATCGAACCCGCGACACGCAGCGCAGCAGTCCATTGCTTGAGCCACTGCGCCAACCGTGTCGTCAAAATATGATGATGATGATGGAATTGGAGCCCTACACTTCACCCTTCTAAATTCTAATAATGGAGTCCACTTTGTTAAGTTGCTCAAAAAGAAAACGATATAATAACACAATGGGCAGGTAAATTAAGCGTTAAAAAATAATAAAAACATACTTACAATAAACATAGCCGTGATGGTCAACAATAGAAATCTTATAGACTTCATATTGTACTCCGTTTCTGTCTTAGTGAAATGCATCCCAGAATTATTGGTCACCACAGGTCCCACCGGTAAAGGGGTCGGGGCGGCAGGCTGAGTCTCGCCCGTCATTTTTTTTTTTTTTTTTAAATAACCACTTAAAAAACGACAAAGCGATTGCTTAGCCGATACGTTACAGCTCTGTATCTTAGTGATAACTAAAATGGAATCTGATGATAACGATTGTTTTACACACTAACGAACACAGTGTGTTTTCCAACTATCAGCACTGACTACGTAGAGCCTTTGAAATTGACTAATCCGTGTCCAACTTCAGTCTTAAGCGAAGCGTGTTTTACTGTTCATGATGAATTAATGACAAAGGAGGAGCAGAATTATAAACAACGTTATTTTGTGTCACTTGCAAATGTGTTTCGTTTTAATCGTCCAATAGATTAGAATCGGATGTTATCTTTTCAATTTTAGTAATTAATGCACTCATACGATCTAGAATTGTTATCTTTTACCCATTTATGATATGCAAACACAATTTTAGCTTTATTTTCTTTGTTTGAAATGTCCATTTCATATAGGTAGTTTTTACGACTACTGTTACTGGCTACAATCCACAAACTGTAATGGTTATTATCGATTACCTACGTGTTATATTTGACCTTCAGTCTTTCAGTTTATTCAATATTTACTATAATATTGAACCTGCGACCGTAGTTCGTATTGACCGGAATGGTTTAGATAGAGAAAGAGTGCTGTGGTAGTCTGAGAGTAGGTACCTACTTAATATCTTTATTGTTAGCAAATGACGATAATGGTTTCTATTCCCAAATTATAGACGAGCTTATCAATAAATATCTGGCAAACAAAATTTAGCCCTCGTAAACTGCTACATGGCCGAAGAGAAAAACAACTCTCCCTGAAAGTGTCATTCTAGGAATTTTCAGTCAGCGTATGTGATGAAAATGTTTCCTCCGTGCCTTCAGGCTTCAGGTTCCGGCTGTCATTTGTACAGTCTGATAGTCGTTACGGTACTCAGTGAGCCGAGAGTCTGCCAACCAGCCTTGTCTTACCAGTCTCTTTAGGACGAACTGGGTTGTGAAGGTCTAACAATCGCTTCAGGTAATAGGTATTAAGACATGTATAACTATAACCCTATCTTAATTTCTTAATGGCCTGCACTGTCTCACAGCTGGGCAATTCTCCCAATTCCTTTCCTGCGCCACCTCGAACCAGCCCTCGTGCTGCGCGTCCAGATCATCTCGCCACCTCTTACTGTGCAGGCCTCTGCGGCGCCTTCATTCTTCCGGCAACCATCGGGCCTATCTTATAGATTGATAATTTTGCTAGACGAAGCGACTGATAAAGTATTAAGTCTATTACAATCATATAACTTTCCCACTGTTAGACCTCCTCTCCGTGAGGGATAGTCCCGGCATAATTCAGTACATCAGCTACCTAACCTATATATCTAAACTATTTTGGGGGCGGGATCCAGTCTAAACGGATGCAGCTGTGTGCTGAATATTTAGTACTTAAGTATTTTTCGTGGAGCGACTGCCTATCTGACCTCCACATAATCCACTACGTGACCCAGTAATTGATAGGTTGCTTATGTGTTCCTATGAATAAAAGAAACAATAGGACCCCTATCAGTAGGATAATTATTATAATATCGTCTGGCGAAAGATCAATTAAGGTAAGGGACAAAAATTCGAAAATGAGTTATAAATGCACTTCGATTCAGATTTTTACGCTCTTTCCAATGCTATATTTAAAAAAAATCTATCTTTAAAAAAATGACCGTTACAGTAAGGATTTTTCAATGCCACAATGCAATTTTTTTTTCAAAAAATAGGGTAACGGTCAATGTTTTCGTTCCAAACAGTCATATTGAAGTAAGTACTGCTTACAATGGAATCCGATTAACGTAATTGCCGTAACTCTAACTAAATATCGTTACTTTAATTTGACTTTACGTTTTTTATTGCCCATGTCCTTTACTTTATTTTAACTTTAAGTCTTTTTTGGTCCTAGTCCCTTAAATTACTATTTCGTTTAAAAGTTAATAAAACAACAGACATAGTTTAAACTATAAATAATTAACATTTAGATTTGTCCGTTGATTAATTTTGAACCAATACGTACATTTTCTAGTTTACTGTTTTTTTACCATATATACTATCACTTTTAATCGTTTCCATGTCTCCATTATACCAATTAGATTTCAAAATAAACAATTAAAATGATAATTAGTAATTATTATTGTGCTAATTAGGTCGGACTGTGGATGGGTGACCCGACATATCGAGTTTCCTCCGTGCCTCGGAAAGCACGTTAAGCTGTTGGTCCCGGCTGCCATAATATAGATCTTTGGCAGTCGTTACAGGTAGTCAGTGACCTGAAATTCTGACATCCAGTCTTACCAAAGGGTATCGTATTACCTAGTATTAACTGGGTTGTGGGAACAGATAGGCAGTCGCTCCATGTAAAATACTGGTATTCAGCTGCATCCGGTTAGACTGGAAGCCGACCCCAATATAGTTGGGAAAAGGCTAGGCAGATGATGATGATTATTATTGGGCTAATTATTATTAAATAAAGAATTAAAGCTAAAATTAATTTTAATAATATGAAAGTAGACCATTAATTATTTTAATAATTATTATTATTATTACGAAGTAATGAACTAATAGTAGGTACTATCGCATAATAAAGAATACTCCTAAAGCCAATAAAATCATGCGAGCCAATAAGTAGGTATCATTGTTCTAGTCTCTCCTCTCGACTTTGTTAGGTAGTCTTTATGTATTTTTTTTTGTAAGCCTAATCTTTCCCACTCCTGAGCAAAGGCCTCCCCCCATTCCTTCCACTATTCTCGTTGTTGCGCCTCGTCCCGTCAGTTAACGAGAAAGCCATCCAATGCATCCCGCCATCTCCTCCTCGGTCTTCCGCCGCGCAGCCGTCTAGCTGTCTCCGGGCTTCAGTTCTGAGATATGCTGGCCCACAGCTTTACCAGCAGACATGACCTGCCCAGTCCCATTTTAGTTCGGCAGCTTTATGAGCTACGTCAGCCATTTGAGTTTTGGAGCGCAGTGTGGTATTCCATAAACGATCGGTAAGTTTAACGTTGACTATGTTGCGCTCTTCTTCTCACCCAAAGGGCAATGGAGAGGGCTATGCTCGGAGTTTCCTTGCGTGATCGAATCAGAAATGAGGACATCCGCTTGAGAACCAAGGTTACCGACGTAGCCCGAAGAATCGTCAGACTTAAGTGGCAATGGGCAGGGCACATTGCTCGCAGAACGGATGGCCGATGGGGACGAAAAGTTCTGGAATGGCGACCGCGAACCGGAAGACGTTGCGTTGGAAGGCCTCCCACTAGGTGGACCGATGACCTGGTCAAGGTTGCAGGAAACCGCTGGATGAGAGACGCACGGGACCGGTCAATGTGGCGACACCTGGGGGAGGCCTATGTCCAGCAGTGGACGTCTTTTGGCTGAAATGATGAATGATGATGCTGAGTGATGATGCTGCGCTCCATTGCCCGTTGGCAAACCTTGAGTTTGGACCTCTGGATGTTAGTCGAAGACCAAGTCTGTGTCCATTAGCTTACGTTTTAAGGGGATGGGTAGGTCGCCCTTAAATAGCTCTTTCATTGACCAATAGCTCTTCTGGGCGTTTTCCGTGCGTCTTGCAACTTCTTTGTCTTGTCTCGCCTAGAATGAGACTATTTTGCCAAGGTAAATGTATTCTTGGACATAGTATATTTTCTCCCCGTCTATGTGCACGTTGATCGGTGAGCTGTTGCTCATGAGCTTAGTCTTCGACATGTTCATCCTTAGTCAAACCTCAAGGCTTACATTGCTTGGCTCTTGTAGCATCTCTTCCAGTTCCGCAGCTGATGGGGAGAAGAGGACAATATCATCAGCGAACCTCAGATTTGTTAACCTCGCCTCGCCGATACAAATACCCTTCTCTTCCAATGCGGTCGCCAACTTTCTAAACACTTGTTCCAAGGTAATAGTAAATAACTTTGGAGATAGCGGGTCGCCCTGTTTGACTCCCTTGAGAATTTAAAATTTTGGACGTTCTAATTTTATTGCTGCTGTACTACTGGTATAAATATTCTGTAAAAGGTGTATTTATCTTGATTCTACATTTTGTTTAATAGAGCATTAAAGATTGCAGAGTGTGTGATACTATCTAATGGTTTCGAGTATAAATTATAAAATTAAATTTTAAATTAAAAAAAAAAATATTAGAACAGCACAATAAATCAGAAAGGTATGTTATGTTTTAAAGGGCAGTTTTCGTATGATGTGTAAAAAATTGAGTTAAGGAAATCCGCACTACACACTATACTATACTGAAAGGAAAATTAGCTAGGTATGTAAATTGATAATTTGCATAACTTTAACTTTCACATGAGGTAGGTCCATACAAAATATACCAACATACATAATTATATCTATGTACCGATGTGTAACTATAATAATGTTTTTATTTTCTGTAAGGTTGATATTGATTAAAATAATATAGAGAAGGTTTATTTCATTTTTTTTTACGTGTTTTACTCAAATACCTTTAAGAATATCTAAATGATGTAAGGTCACAAACAATACATTTTTTAAATTTCCATACATTTTTTAAATACTTAACTTAAATGTGAGTCAGTTTAATTTCACACAATATATTTACATTAAAAGAAAAAACATCGTTGGTTTTGCTTTTGACACTTACACTAAAATGTCTAAATAAAACTTTAACTATATCAGGGCCAATTTAAAATTAGGGATCACTTGTCAAAATTACATTAAAGTAAGGGACAGCTATCTTTGAAAGTATCGTGTTTATGAAAATGGTCATCATCAATAACAATGAGCCGTCATAAACTAAATAATTCTGTGAAATTCGATCATAAATAGCCTTAGAAACAAAAAAGTTATATTTAAATAACCCGGAAAAAAATCTTTGTCGGCTCCTACTGGAAAATTGTATTTTGTCCCTTACCTTAATTGATCTTTCGCCAGACGATATTTCGAACTCTCAGGTACAAGACCCATGTAAATATGTACTATCTATCTACATACGAGTATATAAGGATTTCAGGACGATAACAACATCCATTCGCTTATCGTTAAGCCCTAGCGGTTATCACTGATATTATCATATATTTTTTCATAGAACAGTCGTTTCGATGTTTATCTCTATTTACTTGGATATTTTTTTCATATTTCTTTGTTGTTTTCAGATTCGGAAATGTTTGTCTGAATAAAATGATTAAAGTTTTTTTGTTATTATTATTAATTGATGTCGTATAAAGGTTGGAAGGGATAGTGACGCACAAACGGTTAACACGTATTCAGTACATCATACTGAAGCCTTTTTTATTTTATTTTTAACCCACTTCCAAAAAGGAGGAGGTTCTCAATTCGTCTTTTTTTTTTGTTTTTGGATATTTATTATCGGATATCTCCGTCGAATTTGAACCGAATTTCAAAAATCTTTTTGAATTCGAAAGAGTAGGTATACTTACTCCTGAGCATTGACTTATATATTACTGCGTAAGGACGGGGCGGACCGCATGATAAAATGACGCCTCGAATTTGGTCCCAAATAGGTCTTGACTAAACCGAAGTTTAAAAGAAAATGAAAATGAAAAATTAAAATTTAACATTTTTTTTTATTAACATTTTAATGAAAGCTTTATTTAATTTCTTTATACCTCGATAATACCACGCCACGCCGCTCATACAAGGTTACGTTTACGAGCAGCCTGATTAGTTCTTATAGATGACGTTAGTGGTTCTCTGTATGGGGAACGCATCGAGCAAAATGTTCGGACGACCGTATCTTTAGTTTTTAACCGACTTCAAAAAAAGGAGGAGGTTATCAATTCGACTGTATTTTTTTTTTTTTTTTTTTTTTTTTTTTTTTTTATGTTTGTTCACTCATAACTTGCGACTGGGTGAACTGATTTTCATGATTCTTTTTTCATTTGAAAGCTGGTGCTTCCCGTGTGGTCCCATTGTCACCATTTCAATATCTGATGATGGGATCTTGTAGAAATCGGGGGAACTCTTCAATAAATAACAGCAGATTAACCGTGATTGTTGCTATAGCATATCTAAGCATTGTTTACGCCATCACACAACATAATATCACGCCTGTACTCACTACAAAGGTTATAAAAACTATTTGGTGAACATCTGATGAAGAACTTCGGAGATAGACAACGGAACTCCTCATTATATGATAGCAAATGGACTGGGATTGCTGAAATCTCATGTCTGTCTATTGTTTACACCAGTTCATAACATAACATCACGCCGGTACGTTGTGAAGGGGTAAGCACATGTGAACCACTAAAAAGTGAAAAATAAAAACTTTTTTACAAAAAATAAAACCGACTTCGACAAAAATAAAACATAAAAAAGTGAAAAATAAAAATCAGCTTCTGAAGTCGGTGGCAAAAACATGAAATCAAACAAACAAAGTCACCGACTTCAGAAGCTGATTTTTATTTTTCACTTTTTTATGTTTTATTTTTGTCGAAGTCGGTTTTATTTTTTGTAAAAAAGTTTTTTATATCAATGCTCCTGAGGTAGTCCCATTGTCACCAAGTTAGATTCCACACACACACACACACTGGCGCCTGTATTAAACAGCCAAGCAATATTTTCGGGCCACCGTAGCTCGAAATCGCAAATCAGCATGTGGTACAGACGGCTGGAACACACAGACACACACACAGTGTGGACAGAGTGCTTTGCTATACATCAAGCTATACATTTCCAGTATAAGCTGGTCTCGCATTGTATAGGATTTCCGTACAGTGCGAGATCAGCGTAAACTGGAAATGTATAGCTTGATGTGTAGCCGTCTGTACAGTTGATCATCTGTCTAGAGTCTAGACTTTACCATCTTGGTCGGCTTTCATTTTAAAATCGGATGCAAATGAATATGAGTATTTTACATAGACCGACTACCACAACCCAGTTACCCGCTGGTTACCCGTAGGGGCTGAGGGATGTCGAAAGAGATACCGCGGCCTCGGCACAAGTACGAAGAAGGAACATGGGTGGTTTTTAGTCAGTAGAAGTCTGACACTCCCTTCCGCTCTGCCCAAGAGCGGGAGGAGTTATTTCATGATTTCCTACCCCCAAAAAAAAAAAGTTACCCGCTGGTAAGTCTGGTTAGGTTTCTGTCTACCAGTAACGCTGTAAATGACAGTCAGAACGTTGGTCGCCATTTACTCGGAGTACTTTCCGAGACACGGAGGAAACTCGGTAGGTATATTGTAATGGATGATCTGCCACCCACGGGCCATCAAGTGCTGTGTAACCTTGAAGATTGACCGCGAACGGGTGTTATTATTTAGCCACAAACTCCTGCCTACTTATGGTCCATTTATTTATTGTCCATCATTTCAGCCCGGAATCACCCACGTTTGGGTATAGGCCTCCCCTTTCTTCTGCCACTCTTCTCTATGGTCCATATGCGTGGACATAATAAACTCAATAACTTGATTTATCTAAGTTGCTGGGTTTCTTTCTCACGTCCATAGTCAGTGCTTTTTCCACGGAAATGAGACATATATGATTATTTTGAATAGTGGGGTTTTGTATCAACCGGCTTCCAATTTTCCAGGCTTTTAGAAGCAAGATCATGTTTTCCACCGTGCTTTTAGTTTCTAATCCGCGACAAAGAAAAGTCTCAAGTCAAGAATGAGTACTTATCTCAGTATAAAGGTATATATTTAGATCAGCTACAATACTTTTTTGTCTGTTTTGGCAATCACGGAATTAGGCTGGTTTAGGTAAAAAAAAACAACAAAATATTGTATTTATAAATAAAAATATTTCTTTCTTTACAATACTTTTCATAATACCTAGGTACTTATTGTTTAAAATAGTGACATTATATTAGGTAATTTAGAATTTCTATCTTCTATTCATTTATTTTTAAAAGAAAAAGTGGTGAAGTGACAACAAAGATAGGCAAGAAGAAAATTACAGAATTTTCGTAATTAATTAAGTTTATGGCAACGTAATCATAAAAGCTGAGAACAAGAGGAATGTTTTTGCATTTTAAAATATAATTTACTTAAAAATGACTTCTTTAATCATCTGTACTTAGTAATAAGGGCTATTCTTCAAAAACCGATATTTTATAACGGTATGAATTCCCCGCTGTTGGAAAATATATTTGGTGTGAATTTACTGTCCCGGTTCCGTAAATCATTTAAGTTGGTTACACCCTAAAATTGACTTCATAGCGTACTTTATTAAATCTAAAACAAGTGCTATCACAATAATCTGGTTCTATCAACTTTTGGTCGAACCAGGTCTAAGGCATTGTTCACATACAGCCTCTTAGGCGGTAGTTTGTCCATGGAACGGGACATAGACAACGGGTGCCTTTTTCTCATCGCTCGGGTTTAGAGAAGTGTAGGCATTGATCACACGTTCCTGAATTTCCCACCTTCTGCGTTCTCGTTCGGATTTCGCCTTGCGGATCGAACTGGCCAGCGAGAATGAAAACACAATGCCGATAATCTGAAATTAGATAAGATAAAATTATGAATATTTATGATACGGGATATGTGTAGATAGTCTGGTATAGCTTTTTGGGGTACTGATAAGTAAGATAATGTTATCGATTTTAGCATGTTTTATAGTTGTTATATTTTCAACGAAAAATCCTTGATAATAATAAAAACAAAAGCCCTCATGACTTTGTACAAAGCGTGGCTCGCTCGAAGGACATTAGTGCCGACGTGGCACTAATGTCCTTCGAGCGAGCCATCATAATGTTTTTTTTTTTAAATCCTTGCCTTCGAGTACATTATTGATCGAAGATCCATGCATATCACATTTTGTTTTATTACAAGGATTTGACAAATGATGTAAAGAATGACATCATGCATCAAAGTCACACGTATTTTAGAAACATCGCCATTGTGGCAAAATGGTGTTGTTTAAGGAAAATCAGTAAATCGATTCAGCCAATCGCAGTGCCGCTGTTGATCATTATCCTTTCCTCATTTGAATCACAATATCGAGTATGGCTCATGTAAATGGCTATTTTCATTTGCTACAGTTTTAACCAAAACCTGACCAGTATGAAAAGTGACACTGGCTACTAAGACTCATTTTGTATGAAGGAGTTTTCCGAATACGTACCAATCTCAAATTTTAATCCATCACTTTTCATCAGGCGATATTTATGTCTAGATTATATAGGCTGCATACATAAACTCACACCCTTTTCCCACGGGGGTATGCAGAAACCACAGAACGTCACGTGTTTCGATCATTACATCATACCCCTTTTGCCTCGTCCACATTCAGAGCAAGAAATATAGAGCAGGTTGATAAGCCAATACAATAAGAAAACTTATTACGAACCTGAATGAAAGCAATTGTCATGGCCCCAGCCCCCAACAGTCCAGCGCTCTGATACACCAAGTAGAACACCCTAGGAAGGCATCCATTGGCGTATAGCTTCGTGCATTCGTCAATTTCAAGGTCCCCGATGACTTCATAGCGGGATTCAGCGCAGCAAGAGTTGGGGACGGTGATGTTGTTGATGGAGATGCCGCTGACGCCCTGAGGAGGAGGCAGGACGCTCCAGTCCATGTAGCTGTCCACACCGCAACAGTTCAACTGGAAGATGGTGATAATTCGGTTAGAGTTAGGTACAACAAAAGAGACTAAAGAAATACGCAGTTAGAAAAATTCGGCTTTGAAGAGACCATCTTCTTCGTCTTTTCGTATCGACTATCGATGTTACTTCCATATTACACGGTTTGGGCTATTAAGTGCCCAAGTTTATTGCAGAGTGAGAGAGTGCAGGTAAACTAACACGTGGGACACTCCAGCAGGTGGGGCATTGTTTGATCCGAAGCGCCGCACTCGCACTCGGTGTAGGAACCAATAATACCCCACTTTGCCAGATTATGTTTGCAGAGGCCTACTTGGGTCCGCAATCGATTAAGGGCTCTCCAAATAGGCCACTATAGTTCACTGCAGGGAGCCACGTGTTGGGGCTTTAAGAAGTCGTCAGAGGGTGGACATGACTCCACACCACTCTTGCCGTAACTTGCTTCATACTTTAAGTGGCCTAAGATACCATAATGATCATAGACTAATTCTAGTTAATTTTTAACACGTAGGTTAGGTACATCATATTTTAAAATATCCGTGAAAACAAGTCCTCTGCAGTCTTTAAAACGACTCTTGGCTATTGAAATAACATAGGTACCTACGACAAATGCTGTTAAGTAGTATTCCAAATAGTTTTGCGACAATATGCCTAAAGTACCTAACATTCGTTGTTGAGATAGTTAAGCAATTTAATTTAAACTATTTTCTTGCTTCAGTCGTTACGGTTGACCGAATACAATAGGTACCTACTAAACTATTAAAACTGGAAAATACCAAGTAATTAACGTTTTACAGCTGAATAAAAACGGCTTTACTTAATTATTACGGGCACTTAAAGTTGAAAACCTTCTTTGATTTCAGGGGAAAATCCGTAGCTGAGCTATGGCATCCGATTATATATCTAATCAACCCAATCCTACTAATATAATAATGCGAAAGTTTGTGAGAATAGATGGATGGATGTTTTTTACTTGTCACGCAAAAACTACTGATCGGATTTGGATGAAATTTGGCACAAATATAGTTTATAATCTGGAATAAATAGTACAATCCCGTAGGACAGTACCGAACACCACGCGGCACGCACCATACAAGAAAACCAACATCAAAATCAGAAGTTTAACGGTATAAATAACACAAAGCCAATAGTACAACAACACGTAGATATAAACAATAATGTAGGTACGTATTGTATTTATGTAGGTACCTAAACACATACTCATACCTACCTACTCCAGTTAATGTTATAAATGAAGTAGATTTTCCTGAATTATATTTAGCTACTGATGTTTTCCCATAAATAAAATTTTATAAATTTTATAAAGTTCTATATTTATTTATAAGTTTTATATTTAAATGTCCTCTGATGACATTAAACTTATTAGCCAAAAACGCTGAGCTAAGTGGGTAGAGTCTAATTCGACAATTGACTCACAATTTAACCCTGGTACTTATTTGTCCATTATTACTTATGTATTTGTTTGAAGACAAAATATTCCACATAGTCGAAAAAGAAACATGATCCTTTCAATTTAAATGCTGTTATTAATTAGCGCATCACTTTAGAACGGCTGGATCGATTTAGTACTGTTTTGCTTATTATCGTAACAGTAACAGTACAGTAAGTTGGGCGGAAAACAGGAAAATTCGGACAGAAAACTGAAAGTGCACAAAATTAGGAAAGAATACAGTTATGCTTTCCTAATTTTTCTGTTCGTTTGCTAGGGAATAAACGCCACGATAATACTCAACACTCCACGCATGTTCAATATTGTTCAGTGAGCAAGACAAAATGTGATCAATGAGCACGCATTCGCGTTAGTTTTGGGCTGCTCAATCTGTACTTGTTTCTACTCTTCAGCAAACAATTAATTATTATTGCTATTTAATAAACACAATCCATGAACAGCCAAGACGACTCGTTTAATCTTTCGTGAAATAAAATTGGAGAAAAAAATTCAGGACATTGGACCCTATGTTTTCTGGGATATTTTAGTGAGGTTTCGCAAACAGATATGTCATTATTTATCAAGGCAATTTGAAAACAAATAGAAGAGTTAGTAAAGAAAAGAAGGATTAGATCGAGGCTTAGTTGTGTAAAAAGGGGAAAGTGAAGACCTGCACGACCAAGTTCACTAAATAAATACTTGTGTAAAAAGGAGGAAAGTGAAGACCATGACCAAGTATTTACTACTTAAATAGATACTTGGCACTCGCAAATGGATAAAACATGTTGCACCATGGTGTAACAAAATACAATTATAGACATTATGGATGGCGATACGTAGAAAATGCAGAACAGAATTCCGCAAAAAATCTTGCATTATTTTTTGACTGCAAAAAGAGTAACTTACCCTGCTCTGAATGAAGTCGAAAGCATCCTCGACCTCTTCGTTATCATAGTAGTAAGGCAGTGCGACCCTCAGCTTCTCGTCCAGCATGCCGGTGACAGATGACCGGAGACTGTAGGCGGCGATGGCGGCTGCGATCTCCAGGACGAAGACCAGACTGAGGATGACTGCAAACTGGAAAACGGTGGTTCGTTAGAAGTTGGCAAGGTAAGGGTAGATAAGGAAATAGGTACGCACTGTGTTTGATATTGAGTCAATTTTTATCACAACAGGAATCTTTTGGCTCTCGAATGACGGTAACAAGGGGCTACTGATGGTAATAAAAACTTTTTTACAAAAAATAAAACCGACTTCGACAAAATAAACACTCATAAGTGAAAAATAAACTTGAGAAGAAAAATCAGTTTCTGAAGTCAGTGACTTTTGTTTCTTTGATTTCATTTTTTTGTCACCGACTTCAGAAACTGATTTTTCTTCTCAAGTTTATTTTTCACTTTTGAGTGTTTTTTTTGTCGAAGTCGGTTTTATTTTTTGTAAAAAAGTTTTTATTTTTCACTTTTTAGTGTTTCACATGTGCTTACCCCTTCACAAAGTACCGGCGTGATGTTATGTTAGGACTGGTGTAAACAATAGACAGACAATATGAGATTTCAGCAATCCCAGTCCATTTGCTATCATTTATTGAGGAGTTCCGTTGCCTATCTCCGAAGTTCTTCATCAGATTTTCACAAAATATATTTTATAACCTTTGTAGTGAGTACAGGCGTGATATTATATTGTTGTGTGATGGCGTAAACAATGCTTAGATATGCTATAGCAACAATCGCGGTTAATCTGCTGTTATTTATTGAAGAGTTCCCCCGATTTCTACAAGATCCCATCATCAGATATTGAAATGGTGACAATGGGACCACACGGGAAGCACCAGCTTTCAAATGAAAAAAGAATCATGAAAATCAGTTCACCCAGTCGCAAGTTATGAGCGAACAAACATAAAAAAAAAAAAAAAAAAAAAAAAAATACAGTCGAATTGATAACCTCCTCCTTTTTTTGGAAGTCGGTTAAAAATTTATAAAAATGCATTAATAATAAAAATAAACAAGACAAGACACTATCTGTTAGCAGGCTTGAACAAAATACATATGGCTACAATATCTTTGTCCTTGACTGAATAGCTTAACTGGAAGTAAATATGACACATCGAGTAGGTCGGTAATAAACAGATAAATTGGAGAGCGTCTAAAGTTTCATGAGCCATACCTACTGAAAAGCCAGCAGAGAATAGCCATAGACGCAAGAAATAGTGTGCGTACAAACACATAATTTTTTTTATTGTATATTATTTGGAGACTAGAAGTCACACTATACCCAAACCACTGTAACTCCTGAAAGCCAGAATAAACAGTGGTGACCACCAGAAAAGCGCCCAGACAATGAAGCTCGATGAAGTCCCAGAGAAACAAGTTAACTGTTTTGGATCTCGCAACGCAAAAAAGTATATCGGAAGAGTAGGAAAAATATAAACAAAATAAATCATAAATGAACACGCTGTCTTTCCTAACCCCACTACACAACTAGTCTACTTACAATGTTAACCAAGCAGGTGCTCTCCTTCAGTGCGCCCACGCATCCGAAGAGAGACACGAACAGCATGATGATGCCGATGACGATGACGAAGGTGGCCGGGGAGAAGAACTTGTCGTCGAGGAAGAAGGACACGTCATGGTAAATCGCGTAGATCGTTGTGCCCACGGAGATGATTAATGCTGAAGTTAGCTGGAAAGAAAGGAATGGTTAATTAATAGGTACAGGCAGATGTAACAAGTATGAGTATTGATAAATGATGATATTTTGCAAATAGGAGTACAAACACGTAATTTTACTTGAAATAAAATTTGTTGGTGTTTCGTATCTGACTACTCTGAAAAGAGACAGCCGAAAGAAACTCAGAGGTCAATCTTGGTCAACTAATAATAATAATCGCAGGTCTGCTGGAAGAAATTTCTTTTGAAATAAGCAGTACCTTTGTGCTCTTCTATTTGCTATGTTTTTATCCTTTTTTTTTGTATTTTGTGTGTGCATAAATAAATAAATAAATAAATAAATAAATAAATAAATCTTTATTAAATCGTTGTTACAATAAATCCTTAATCTAACTTAACGTTAATAATAGATGTAACAAGTTATAATTAAACATGGTTATGAAACAGAGGTCACCAAACTAGGCTGTGCCTGTATCTTGGGGGCCGGAGTTGCTGAACTCACTTGAAGACTTAGCAGACAATAGTGTCTGAGATAGTTTTGTGAAGAAAAAGTCATACAGATTTGATTGGACCTGTCCAGTCAGTGCAAGTATTTGTCACAACTTAAGAAATATTAAAGAAAGGTAATTTTTTGTTTTAGACCACCTCTGAATGTTTTCCTCTGAAGTTTTGAGAGCACTAGTGTTGAAATAAATTGCAATTACGCGTTCAAGAATTAGAATGCTTCAAACAATTTTATCACCTAATGTTGTCTGACTAATTAATATTCTTAAACGACAAGAGCTAGAATCTCATTCATATACGCCATAAAGCGTTTGATATTGAGAAAAGATGAATTTATAAATAACGTCTGCTGGATTGCACAAGATGCGGGCTATTTATACGATTATGGTCCTTGATACGTTTTGTATGTTTACTAAATACAGAAATCATACAATACTTTAATAGTTTCCGTAATTGTTTCCCATACCAGAAACATGTGACACGAAGGAGACTTATTTTTAGACGTAGGAGGAAATTGAGATCAATTAAAAGGTATGAATCATGAAAATAAAGTCTCAAACCAAACAAACGTATATTGTTGAATTTTAAAATACTCTTAGTTGGCAACCGAGTGACAAACGTCAACTTAGGCATAACATTTTAATATTTCCATCATACTAATATAAGTAAGTACCTATTGTTATTTAAAATAACGAGGCAGAAAACTATCCACATTTAAAGAGCCGTCAATTAACATTCAAGATGGTTTTTGTTCAAGACTTCTCCTGTTTTGTGTTGTTGAGTTCAAAAAACTACGACTAATTTAATGTCCATAAATCTATAACTACTCTACTCCATAGTCCCAAATAATAAGAATAGACTATATGTAAGATCACTCCCCCAGATCAAGTTGCTACTTTATCTAGAACAGGGATGGCGAACCAATGGCACGCGTGCCATAGATGGCACGTTGCAGAATATTTTAGGCACGCCACCGAATTCTTTACCATATTTTCAACTCCATGCATCGTTTTGTACGAGTCATTATTTTTTTTTTTTTTGTCTAACTAGCCTAACCTAACATAAGATTCGATTAGAAACCGTTTGGTAGAGGAGTCCAGTCCAAGATTCAATGTTACTTTAATTTGAATTACACGTAGAATTGAAAAATAGAAATGAAAAATTATTACGACATAAGTCAAGTTTTTCTTTTTGGTAGCAAAGAAAGAGCTGTTAGTTAAAATTATTTTGTTTATTTATCTGCCAATAAAGACTAAGCAATATTATTTGACGGCACGTGTAACCTTACAATAAACATTTTTTTAGAAAAAATGGCACGTTGATCCTTAAAGGTTCGCCATCCCTGATCTAGAATCATGATTTCAGATTATTATCGTCTGCCTAGCCTTTCTCAAATATGTGTGAAGCTAAAGCTAAAGACCAACTGCTACCTTTAAACTAATTTACGGTCTATCGGCAATAAATTGTTAACGCAAGCTAGCAACTGATAGTACCAGGGTTTTCCCTCGATAACCGACTTATCAAGGGAACACCCCTTGTAGTTCTGTATGACTTTTCGGCTTGTGACTACCCGTATAAATTTTTAAAGTAAAACAAAACACATAACATCACGCCTGTAGACAGAGAGGTGTACCTAATAGTATCCTTTACCGGGCTGGAATTCTGATTTCGTGACTGCCACTGAGTTTCTGATAGACAAAACCCAGTAACAATTTGCCCTATCCGAAAATCGAACCCATCAGCAGTAGCCATTGCGAAAACTAGACCAACGAGGTAGTCAATTTTATTTTAAAGCGTCGTTATTAAATTCTTAAAAATTATACTAAACGATGGCATGCATATGAAACTTTATGATATTGATTGGATCATATACAGCCAAGTGGCCACGAACGAGCCAAGGCCGTGACATTTGAGTGGACGCTGAAAATCGATACACTCGTGACCAACCGCTTAAGTCATTTGTAGAGGTCAAATAATTTCTTTACAGTTCAAAATATGCGGCTGAAAATATCATATGATCTACTTTTTTTTAACATGACTGTGTTGTCCCACTCCTGGGTAAAGTTCTCCTGTATAGGTAATGTTACACTCTTTCTTAGTTGGATAGGAACTCCGGCAAATCTTCTATTATAACTTTTTTTGTGTTTTTGGAGGGTGGGAAATCACCAAATGACTCCTCAGCTCTGGGAAGAGCGATAGTGTCAGACTTCTAATAACTAAAACCCACCCATGTTCCTTCCCAAAAAAAAACCCAAGAATGTCCGTCGGGGGCTGCCATTATATGAACTAGTTTTGCAATGTTCAGCTCCCGACGGACATTCTTGGGTTTTTTTAAGACGGGTGTTTTATGTTATTTTATCCTTTTTTCAATTAATTTTTAACCGTCGTGGGTTTTTTCAAATTTTTTAATTTTTTTTATCTAAGAACATGCACCAATCAAACGCGAACCCATAACTGAAAACTGCATCAAAATTGGACTAGTAGTTTTGGAGAAAAATGGCAACATGTATTTGCACAAACACACAAACAAACAAACAAACAACCTCTCACCCCAAACGCATATACCGTCTCCGTTCCCTCGTGGGTAAAAAACCACCCATGTTCCTTCTTAGCCCTTTGTGTCCGTGGCCGCGGTATCACTTTCGAACAACCCGAAGAACTAGGTCATACAGTTCCATTTAATAGTATTTTACTAGTCCTCACAATTATTTATAATTAAAACATTGTTGCCACCGTTCTGAGCACTTTTCTCGTTGATAGCGATGTGGACGAAATTTCGAACATTGAAAACAATATGTTCTACCTCGTTCTAGTAATAATTTTAACAGTTTTCCTGATTGGTGACCCAATCTGAACATTATAAACTACTGTAGGTTCAATATATACCTCCATGTTTCCTTATTATATTCCGGGCATAAGAGGAAAATATTTAACTTTTCCTTGTCCTTATAATTTAAATAAAACTTGTAGGTCGAAATAATCACGTGTTATGCAATAATATTTCCTTATTTTATAGATATTTGAAACATTTTTTAGTCAACACAAAAATAATATTTCTTTTAGTTACCTACGTAAAGACCAAGTAATTGTGAACATAAACTCTATGAGTCTTTGGTCAACTGGACCCATTCGAACTGTGGAGTTCAGTCGAACAAATCACATTTTAAATTGTTTTTTTTTTTTCATAGTTTTATTGTGAGTCCAGTTGCAAGCGGGCTCAGTTGACCTATTTTTCAGTTCTAACATTAAATTTTATTTTAAAATGAATGCCGCCGGAATGTGCGCACAACGACAAAATCAAGCAATGCAAAACCAATTTATGCGGAACTTTCATTGTAATTTATCGTATTCAATACGGATCTTACTATTTCAAGCGTTGAAAATAAACGATGCGATTTTATTTAGGAATTCTTTCAGATGTCATTTAGGTCTTAGTAGATCTGTATTAAATAAAACAGGCAAAAATGTTTACTAAAAACGTGACAACTAACGAACGAAGTCCATATCCTTGTGACTAACCATTGTATTTTCTTCAAGCGACTTTAATAATCTGAACCATTGTATAACTTCCTACAAGTACACATTACATCGGTAACTATCACGCTATAACAGACCTAAGAAGCATTGACACAGAGGCGTTAATGGCATGGATATCGAAAGGAATGCCTGCAATAGATAAACTATACATAGGTAGGTATACATAGGACTCTGAAATCAATATTACTGATAAAAGGCTGAAAACAATGACAACACGACCTCGCTCGAGATATGAATTTTTTATTTTCTGCAACGCAATTTTGCATAAAAGCTACACTCATTTTTTCGACTCATTTCACACCTAGTATGAGAAGACAGAAGTATATAAATTATAATTCTCCTGCTTTCCATAACTCTACGACAGCAGAAAGAATCCACAAATGATTGCGGACAGAGGCGAAAAAAAGGACATGCGGTGGACGTCAAACCTTTCAAATAATATGAAGGCCAAAAAGAACACGAGTTTACAGCAGATTTGTAAGTAGATGGCTTGCAACATTGCAAAATCGATCGGCTATGAAAGATAGAAGTCTGGGCCAGATAAGATAGAGGGAGTGCTACGACCTTTAGGATTTGTACAGAAATTTAGACAAAAATCATAAGCTGGCCGAACACTTTCTTGCACATTCTTCTCCATAGACATCTACGTTTTAGAATGGACAACGCCTCGTGTCTTGGTCCACTTTTTTGTTTTTTGACATTCAAAAGTGTCTAATTGAAATAGGTATAGGATATATTTCAATTAGCCACTTTTGAGTTTGAGTTTGATATCAGGAGAGGTAGAACGTCCTAATTAACAAACCTCTAGTAAATCGGTAGGTAATATAAAAAAGAAGTAAAATGAAATTGATTAGGTGGTAATTATGAAAGAAGGTAATTAAAAAAAAGTAAAAAACTAAAACCCGACTACGACAAAAAAAACGACTCTGAAAAAGTATGAAACAAGATTTTAGGATAGAACAAAAAGAAAAGCCGTAGTCACACGGTAGGTATTAAAGTGTTTAGGTTGGTACCTATAACGTGTGACTACGGCTTTTCTTTTTGTTCTATCCTAAAATCTTGTTTCATACTTTTTCAGTCGTTTTTTTTGTCGTAGTCGGGTTTTAGTTTTTTACTTTTTTTATTTAAACAATTTTGGTGTTAAATATTTTTTTTTACTCTTGACTTTTTGTCCGCTAGAGGGCGTGATTTTAAATTTGAGCAATATTTTGGAAATGTACACGTGAGGCCCTTTCAAATGATACCAAACACGGCGTATTTGTCTCCATTTTTATTTTTTAAGCCTTACTTTTTGTCCGCTAGAGGGCACCAAATCGCTTTTTGTGATACGTCACGTAGCCTATGTTCAGCGGAAAATTAAGACGGTTCTAACGATACCTCATACGTCGAGTTCCGATAAGTAGATTAGAAGCTATGAGGGAACAGATGAAGATACACACATACATACATACATACATACAAACATACATACATACATACAAACATACATACATACATAGCCAGTCAAAATCATAACCCTCCTTTGGCTTTGCCGTAGTCGGGTAAAAAGAGGATCATGCCGAACTCCGGGCATTTCAGAAGGAAACGTTGAACGTCTTAGTTAGCCTATATACAAGACCGGTAATATAAATCCAATAAAATGTTATCCACAAACTATGACTAAATTCCGATCACGTGTAGATCTAGAACAATTTAATACACGGTTCATTGTTTCTGCGGCATGGCCATTGAAATATAGGTAAACATGGCGAAACGTTAGCGGCAATAATGTGAATTAATTGCTGTTCACGTTTCTATTGTGTTTTGGAATATTATGTGTTCCTTTCATTATCAGAATTAGAATCCCAATTTATTTGGGGTCGCCGCAGTAGTTTTTTTCTTTATACTTCTTCCTAATACGCGACATCTCATTAGACATCTTTTTCTTGCCATATCATCCTTCACACACAGCCATTAATCGTTTCTTTGGTCTTAATTATCCACATTCGATTCCGCAACCGTTCTCCTAAGACCGATTTGCCATTAAATTGTTCGTCGACAGGATGATTCATTTATTTCTGTTTCCCATCAATGTCTTTCACCTACAGACAATTCACCGACAGAACCTTTCATCTACGCCACTTTCGACGACAGGCCTTTCAAGCTACAAAACATTTCAGCGACACGACGATAAACCTGTAACTCTTTTAACATAGACTCAAAAGTTTCCTCACGGCATTTTCCTCATTAGGTACTCCTGCGTCACAGGCAGCAACACTACCACCAAAAAAATATGTGTGCGTTCATGAATATTAATTAATTAAACCACTCCGCTGCTCGAAGATGGTTATGATGTCCTCGACTGTTATTCGTAGATCTTTGGCAGAAGTCTGTCCTCAGAAGCGCGACAATCTGACAGCTAATCTTCCAGGAGTAATCCTAAAATTAGATTGTGGAGTTCAGATATCCTGCAGTCGCTCCAAATTAAAAATTCAACTGCATCCGTGCATGCATTTGGGAAAAGGCTAGGCAGATGATAAGACATTCTCAGTGATCTGCTAACACTGTTTAGATGACATCCATTTTCTTCAGGTGGTATATTTATAACAGCTCAAACAACATCCATTTTTTAGCTTGGAAGTAACCGTTTATTTAAAGGGTTATCTACTCATTTGTTTAGGAGTTCTACTGTTTTATGGATCTAAAGAATCTCAACACTTCGCTTCGTACGTTCTGGTTGTCGCAGTGTTTTGTTTTTTTTTGCTGATAAATCCGGTAGCTGCTAATCCTTGAGATAGAGCAGTATCGGGTGTCTGATATGATAGACACTAACGAAAATATCAGACAATTATAATAAGAAACGAATCCGCAATCATCATCATTACCGCAGCCAGACATCACCCACTACCGGGCCACTCTTTGCTTGTGCCAAGCTGTGGAGCTTGGTGTCATCCTCATCCCGGATGACACTAAATAAATGGTTTCTTCCTTTTTATAATACACAACTTCATTTTACAAAATGAACGTTCATTTTCACAATAATAATATCAAACTAATATACTGGGGCACCACAAACCCTTTAGTAAATTGACCAATAACTAAAACTATGACATACTTTATCTGTTACAGGTTTATATACAAGGGATTTACTTAATCCGGTAAGTGGATGGTAAACATACGAAGTATGTATCCACTACCGTTGACGTCATGCTCTTATCTTGTGGAGTTCTCTGGTAAAATGACTTAAACATGAATAACCCAGCGGAAATGATTTCAATAGTCCTTTCTTTTGTTCACTCAGTGAGAGAAATGGCTGCAACTGCTGGACATGGGCTTCCCCAAGGATTGTCTTCTATAAAGACAAATAAATTTTATATATGTGTCTGTTTGTAATTTCTGAATAACAGCTTTGTACTGAATGCATACACTGAAAGTATACCTGTTTTGCCTGTCTGTCGATTTGTTCGTCTGCTTTGTCCGGTCTAATCTCCAAAACGGCTGGACGTTTATTTTAGAAATAGGGCTTCTTTGAAAAAAATAAATTCCCTTGAAATTGTTAACAAAACCCGATTCAAAAAAGGAAGTTATATATTTTTTTTAATAACTTCACGAGATCGAAACTCGCGACAACAGCTAGTTACATAATAACAATAGGCTATCATCTTGTTTATTTATTTTGCACTCTGTAAACCCTCTAGGGTGTGATTAGACCTCACAACCTGGCCAGCACGCTCTGGAGATTAAAGCTTGTGAAAGCCGAAGCGATTCGAACACGCGTATTCAAGGTTCCCCTTGAGACCTATAAGGAACCTTTTCTTTGAACTTGCATGAGGGGAATGCGTAAGCAGTTTTCCTATTGTATGTACCTAGTACTAGGTTTCGCTCGCGACTTTCCCCGCACCGTGTTCGGTAATTATTGTCCTACTAGGATAAAAATGTATCCTCTGGTATCCATATTAGGTATAAACTATTTGTGTGGCTTTCATCCAAATTCGATGAGTTTTCTCGTGAAAGACTAAGTAACAAATATCCAGGCATCCTCACCAAGTTTCGCATTTATAATATTGTTATATTGGTGGCTGGGTATTTCGTTAAATGCCACAATTTTCGATATAAAATGAGAATGGTATCGTATAAAAATCTTTGCGTTAGGTAAATATCAATTCTTTGAATTTTATTTCGTGGTGATCTTCAAATAATTATTATTGACATAGGTAGTAATTCCTTACTACACGTATTGACGTCGCGATTTTAGATAAAGAAAATGAATATTTTTTAAAGATTGCAACATTTGCATCTTACTTTCCCGTCTTTGACACATGAAATGTCACTTTTCTTTTTCGCGCGTAACGACATCGCAAGAAAAAAGTTCTTTCTCGTCCAAATATTCGCATAAAAATAAGTTTACGTTATATATATCGAAATAACAAAATACTGAGTGTCAGGAAGTGTATTAAGTGCATCTTTAGTGAAAATTGTAAACCTGAGACGCAGAAATCGGAGCAAATACCTACAGACAACGCTCGCACAGGATTGAACTTGGATGTAACCCTTGTAGCCCTACCATTAGGCGTAATAATGCCTGGCTATAACTGACCTCCGGATACGTGATATCTACAGTGCTTATTCAAGCGATACGATGGTCATTAACACTGTCTATCACATAAGTGCCGCAAGCTTCATAAAGTTTTTCCAGTGGGTGCGAGACACCCCAGTTACATATATTTCCTATGTACTAGCTGGAACTTGAACTATCAGTGCGTGACACCAGATGTCCTTGGCAATGTCATTGGACTATGCTTACACTGAAAATACCTATAGGTACTCGGCATAGCAGGTGAGTTCCATTTCCATCATAATTATACGCTATGTTATTTGCTACATAGCAGACTGTCAGTGCGTAGCACGAGATGCTCTTGGCAAAGTCATTAGACAATGCTAACACTGAAGATACCCATAATCGGCATAACTGGTGAGTTCTATTTCCACGTAAATTTGAAGCATATATATACGCTATGTTAGGTCAGTGGGTCGTCTTATTATTTGCTACACAGCAAATACTGTACTGTAAATACTTAAAATCGACATAACTGGTGAGTTCCATTTACATGTGTTGTTTGTGTGCAAAGAGCAATCATCAATCTCTTGCCCTTATCCCAGTTCATTTAAGGTTGGCGCGGCATGTCATCTTCTTCCATACTTCTCTATTACTCAAATGATTCCAACGAAAAAATTACCACCCAGAAGTATACTATGCTTTACATGAAAACATAATTATATTCCATGTTACTAGCTGCATATCAAACTATCAGTGTGTGATACAAGATGCCTTTAGCTAAGTCATCGGACAATGCTAACACTAAAAATACCACCGCATGCGTAGACATCACAGTGGAACCCTATTGCCTGACTTCGGTCTGCAAAATTTATAAATATGTTCTTTAATCTATGAGCATGATGGTTGCGAGACAACCTTGCTTATCAAATGTGCATTATAGTCTTGCTAACGCAAATACTTGCAGTGAATGGGGGACCATACTCTGACACCTGGACTGGCTGACACACATTTGTCATAATCACACATGCTTTAGTACGAGATACTCTCAGCATGTTATGGTCACATTAAGTGAAATCTTCTTCACAGCAAATCTTCACCGAGTATGATATTATGGAAGCATCATTGGTTCTAGATCAAAGTTACATATGCACATAACTAACCAAATGCAAACAATACTTAACGGATAACCGTTTATTTTCTGAATAAATTCAATAAAACATGGTGGTCAATACTTATGCACTGTAATGTCCCAATACTAAAAAAAAAAAAAAAAAACCGTTTAAAAACTATTAGTATTGAGAGGGAAAAGGTCTATAGACTGACAATGTCTTAACGGCCTGTTAATGTACAAATGACTTTATCAACCAACCCCCTTTTAGTTCCAAATCGAATTATTTCCTCTCTGAAACCCCACCCCCTTTTAGGAAAAGATAATATTACCTTTATATTGTATAGGCCCAATCTGAAAGAACATCCCCAAAAGTAACTCATTGCTATACCTACCAATATATTTTTTTCTCCTTTTACCATGATCCTTATTTTGGTGGTAAGAATGATTTCTGAAATTTTGTCCACCTATTTTAATGGACCCTTTATGGGTACAATATTAAATTAATCACATTGGGATTTAAAGTGTTAAGAATAAGAATAAGAAATTTTATTTGCTAAAACTTGTGATTACATAATAGAATAAAATAAAATACATTCATTCAAGATAATAAATGCATGTTGATCATTTATTTATGCCTAAGAATATTTTCAGAGAAAATCACTCAAACCTAACCTAATAATAACAGATAACTTGTCCTCTCTGAATTAGTCATCATAGACACGCAAAACACTCATGTGTTGTAATAAGCATGTAACCCGCATTAAATAATATTTAATACCTGAGGAGATGGGTAGATCATGGGATTCACAACAGACTAAAGAAGAATTTTAAATTCTTATTCTTACTATCTGGACATTGGGTTTCTTTACTACTTTTCTACGGTAGTATGAGTAAGTAGAAGTACTAAAGTGAAACAACATAACATAAAACAAGGGGGGGGGGTGCATGGGAGTGCGAAGGGATTATGGTTAGATCACCAAGACATCAGGTGCCATACATTTAATTTTCCGGAGCTTTTATTCATAACATTATTAAGTCATGGAGAACTCAAATAGGCAATATGTGGGGGAAACTTAGTAAGTTTTCCTATGTTCTTTATAATTATGCTGAGTAAGATTATAAATAAAACCGCACTGCTGGTGGCTTAACAAGGTTTGGTTGTCTTTACTGTGTAGTATAGACTTACATTTGGGGCAATACTTTCATAGGTATTACTAAGATAAGTATTTCATGAGCCTGTATTGGAACTCATGCAAAATAAAATTCACAAAATCATGTCAACAGCATTTTAAAAATATCAACAGTAGACACTGTACATTTATGAAAAATGTAGTTTTGCCAAAAATAATATGCATATAAATAAACTTGTTTAAAGCCTACGTTGTTCAGATAAACTGAAAACACAAAAGTGTAAATTTTGCAATCACCCAGATTGTACACTAAAATATCTACACAAACCAAAGATAGTGAAAGCCTCAATAAATTAAAAACTGACTCTCACTATTATCATTAGACAAAGTTTGCTACTAATTTATTACTCTGTTATTGAAAACTGTTATAATATTGACATTTTATTTGTCCAGTTGTTGGTCTTCTGCCTAATTGACCTATGCGTTGCAAGCACCGCTGAGAATGAGTTATATTCCTGGATTATGCAAAGTACTATTGGGGTTTTTTCCATCAGGAATTCCTCAGTACACCACACAGCCACAGAGCCTGAATTTGTGCTCAGCTAATGACACTAGGCTCGCCCCCTGTTACATGGGACATAAGATGAATTCTATTTACCTATACATTGACATTTTTACTTACATTGTCAAAACTTTGACATTTGATGCCATGTAATTTTAATATTTTGTGAACCAGATTATATTGTTATGATTTGATTTCATTTTTTGAAGCAATTTAATCTTACGTACCTAATTGAAGAAACATTATGGGTGCTAAATGGCAAGAACTTAGATAGTTTCTGAATTTTGTATATTGCACCACATTTGAATCCGATAGAATCTATAAAAGTGTTCAATCTCATTTCAGGGTAATATTAAAGAGCAAAGTTTAAAAAATTAACCCATTGGAGTAATGATACAGTTGTTAGGAATATGAACCACCAATATTTTAAAGTTTCTTATATTTCGAGTGGGTTTTCTGAACCCCATAACTAACTTCTCACTGTACAACAACACAAACAGCAGATCAAATCAGAACTGTCAACACATAGTTGATTTATAATTATTATTTTATTACAGTTACCAAATTCAACATACATTATATATACCCTTATGGTTATAATACTAAAGCAATAATATACCTAAAGTAAGGAAGTCATAAGTATGTAAGCGTTATATCACCAAAGAGTGACATAGTAGGCCTATAATGGTAACCATTGTAACTTGCTTGTACTATTAAGGGTTTAAACAGCAGTTTGGTTCTATTCTATAAGATAAAAAGAGCATTTAAGCCTTATAGTTTAGCTCTTTAAAACGCTTACACGACCATACAAATTGACAAATGTTGCATTGAAAAAAAAAAAAAAAAAAAAAACTACTAAAGACGACCTAACAGGCACTTATTTATCTAATAAGCACTAATAATGCGTCAAAATAAGTTTTACAGTACAAGTACTGTAACAGTATCGAAAATACTATTACTATTATAAGGCCAATCGGCACTGTAAAAGTACCTTACACAACCACTATGTAACCTTTTAACTTCTTAAAAGTTCTCTCAACGTTGTTATGGGGTTAGTTCTGTAAAACACAACAACTCTTCTAGAGTAATAAAAAAAATAATAATAATAATAATAATAATTTAAAATTTATTAAAATAGCACAACTCTTTTAGAATACTAAATAGGACTCTCGGTGGAGCTGCTACATAACATAATAGCTCTCGCGAGTTTGTGTTACTGCTATGAGACAAGCGGCGATCTAAATTCGTTTTCGGTGAAAATATGGCTAATATTTTCTGCCATGATAGCACATTGACAACACGGTAGGAACCAATGTGTACTATAGCAGCCATAATCGGGACAAGTTTTAATTTATTTTCATTTCATTAATTTAAATTTAATTAAAACATAAAAAATTATGAAGGCACACTGTCAAATTTGAAATCAGCATAATGATTTAATTGATACAAATTCTTCCGCAAGTGCAAGTTATGACAGAGTAACGGTCCATGATTTTTTTTTTTTGTGTTTTATTCTTTTCAACGCAAATGGTATGTTAAACAACAATGGGAAATGACATAAACATAAGTTACCGATATTGTTCTCACAAGGAACACTCACGACAAGTGTGATAAAACATATCACTGGAATCGTTTATAGTGCAAAATACAAACATATTTGGTTCCTTTTATAGTACAAGTCACCATGAGAGCCTATTTGGGGTTTTGTAAACGTTTACAACACCACTATAATGCAAAGCATGAACACTAATGAGTACGCTAATACATTCTCATGACTTTTATAAGTAGTACCGTTTGTTACTAGGGTAATTATCACAAAGTGTCATCCAGAATTATTTGTATTTTAATTACTTAATTAATTATTGCAGCAAACTCTAAACATCTACCTATGTCAATAATAATTATTTGAAGATCACCACGAAATAAAATTGGGAATCAAACGAGCTTACCTGTTAAGCGAAGTCTTGATTCTAATTTTATGAGTGGTGATCTGAAAAATAATTATTACCCACCCACCACTACTAACAACCCCAAAGCTGCAATAATTAGTCTACCTAATTCAATGTTAACCTTTTCAGGACAACAAAGCGAATGTAAGCATTTGGAACTACTCTGTATAGGAAACAGAGTTTGTTCCTAATGATAAGATCTCTAAAATAAGTGACATTTCATGTGTCAAAGACGGGAAAGTAAGATGCAAATGTTGCAATCTTTAAAAAATATTCATTTTCTTTATCTAAAATCGCGACGTCAATACGTGTAGTAAGGAATTACTACCTATGTCAATAATAATTATTTTTCAGATCACCACTCATAAAATTAGAATCAAGACTTCGCTTAACAGGTAAGCTCGTTTGATTCCCAATTATATCATCATTTGGTACCTATATAGCAGTTTGAGTAGTATTTTTAAAATACTACGGTAATACGGTGCAAGGTCAAAACTCAAAAGGCCCAAGATCAGAGTTGATGAGTGTATTATAAAGTAATTCCAACTACCTAATTGTTTTTTTTTTTGTTGTAAAATCTCAAACACGTGTAAGTACTTACATACTTGTACGGTTACGTCAGTTACCATCAAAGTAAATAAACATTGTGTACTTTTTGACTTTATCTAACTCAAGGTTGAAATAAATACGTATGTACTTAACATCTCTCCTGTAATTTTGATACAGTTAAGCAGAGATGTGCAAAACAAGGTAGTCAATAGTTATACCTTTATATATTTTTTAATAGGTTTATGATAAAATAAACCTTATTGGGGAGATTCAGAATGATGCAATAGTTAAGCCACATTTTGCCAATTATGTCTAAGTACCATATACCTAATGAGGGCAAGCCAGACTCGGTATAGTTACATTTAAACTACCATAATATATAAAATACACATCTTAAACAGGTATAATTACTTATATAATATTATATACCTACTCATAACTTCATAAGTCACTGTTGACGTGTATTTGTACTAAAAAGGTATAAACCTATGTGGGTGGCAGACTGGCTAATCAAAAGATATTTAGACCAGCTAAAGTTATACGTTTTGATAACGATAAGTTTCCTCAATTATAGATGGATGACTAGCTGCAAATGCAATGGGTACACTAACACATCTATATAAAAGGAGAACTGACTGACTGACATATCAACGTACAGCCGAAACTACTGGGGCTAGGAATGTGAAATTTTGCACACGGCTTTCTATTATAATGTAGGGGAGCACTAAGGGAGTTAAATAGGGGATGAAAGTTTGTATGGAAAATCGTCATTTTTGTAGTTAAACCGACATCCACGCGGGCGAAGCCGTGGGCAAAAGCTAGTTATATATATTTTTCCTTGAATTGGTGATTAGTCCTGGTATTTTTTTATATAAGTATATCAGGGGATTTACAAGCATATCGTCATCACATCCATTGTATATCTAAAAATTATACAGACAACTTTTCCTTCCTATTTCACTCAGTTATGCATTATTATCAACCCTCACTCTCCCACTTCTGGACAAATGCGTCCCTACTACTCTCCCACTTCTGATGCATAGTTTTATTAAAGGTATAATAAGAATCCATTAGTTTCCCACTCAAAAAACCAAGTTCTTTACCCATAAAAGGTTTCTTGAAAGTCGAATAAGTCATTATAATCAATTATGAACGAAGAATGGACAACGACGGTCATTTAAACCGCGCCAACACGTAACATGATCGATATAATATTCGAAATTCAAAGCTGAATGATGCCTTAAAATTGTTGCCAGCCTTCAAACTCGTGTCGATAAGCCGCTTTATGTATCGCTGGTAACATTTTGTGTAGTTTATTACTCCTTGTAGTTATTACGACTAACTAAAAGAGGCGAGCTTCACCGCTAATTAGCCTTCATCGTTATCATTTGGCGCTAATTACACTACTTTGTAACGTTATCATAAGCGTTAAATGCCAATGCAATGATATCCTGTCAGTTTCCTTTGAAACAACCAAATGTTTTGATAATAAAGTTACATTAGTTTAATTTGCATTTAGTTGCTGTTGTTGTTGGTAACGTTTTTCACTGTTAACTGAAGTTAATTTGACAACTATTTGCTTGCATACTTTTATATCCCTAAACTAAAACTTGTTATAAAGTTAAACTAATTTTGAGAGTATTATATCGCACTCTATTATTTACCTACACTTTATTTACCAACAGCAATTTAGTGCTTTTATATAACATTAATACAATTCCAGTTCATCCGAAACCCTTTAAAAGTAAGAAACAAAGGTACCTATAGATATCATCGCGTATCTAACCAAGTTGATTCACATCTATAAAACACAGATAAGACCTTGCAAATAATATGGCGCAATTACACAAAACGACATAACTACAAAAAAAAAACACCATAGTTTTAAAAACTCACCACAAATATAGCTGTTATGCACAACAGCATATATTTAATGCACTTCATCCCAACTTCTAGACTGTTTCTCGTCATTTTTGTAGCACAAAATGTACGGATAATCTTTCCACCTCGCTTGTCGAAACTGTACTGAAAATTTTCACTGGTTCTTATCAAGTTGATAATGTATCGTTCGCGCGCTACGTCCAACGGTGACTGCTTTGCGGTAGACATTCGGAGGCAAGGAAAATATGACGTTTTTCTTTTTAGCCAATTAGCTTGTTCGCTTTTGAGTGGAGCGCTAATGTAATAGCAAATAGCTTACGTTATGCGTCGGAAGGCGCTAAATGTTATGTGAGTTCAGCGTTAAAGTATTACGTTTAAAATTGAATAATAAATAATTTGTTACTGTCATTTAGGATGACGAAAATAGATAGTTCAACCACAATATAATTTAATTACCGTACTAAATGGTTAAATGCAGGATAACGAATTTAATGTTCCAATATGTTGTTATTTCCTGAACTCCGCGGTTTAATACTTGGGGAACAAGGTCAGTGGCGATCAATAATAGAGCGTGTGGTTAATAATTCAATAATGTTGTTTGTTTGCCTGCTTTGCATGCATGGAAACTGCATATCATAGGATAACTGAAAGAGCAATGGCCACCAGTTAATTAGGGTTGTTGGTAGCTTCCGACTTCTAACGCTAGCTATCGCTACGTCTAAGCTACGCTAATACTACTCCACCGCTACACCAGTACTAAGCCGTTTCTGTGGCAGTGTTACACCGTTGCTGCGTTTACGCTACGACAACGTTACAATCGGTTCCACGCACATCTACAGGCTAGGCAACTGCTACACCACAGTCGCTACGCCACTGCTACGCTGTCGCTATATACGTAACTGCTACGCTGTAGCAACGCCACTGCTACGCTGTCGCTACGTAACTGCTACGCTGTAGCAACGCCACTGCTACGCTGCCGCTACGGCAGTGTTAGGTGAAATAATTAATGATTGAAAGAATGAGTTTTGTGAACTTTTTCAGAACTCAGTTTTGTCGATTCGTCGAGCGTTCCCGTGAAAAAAAAAATCTACACTTTTTCGAAAACTGGCTGTCATCGCCGCACTACGATTAGGTCAGACGAATGATGAATGATGTAAACAATGTTTTTTTGACGACACGGTTAGTGCCGTGACCGTGGCTGAGCGATTGGACTGCTGCGCTGCGTGTCGCGGGTTCGATTCCCGCACGGAACAAATATTTGTATGACCTACAGATAATTGTTTCAGGTCTGGGTGTTTGGTTGTGTATGGGAGTTTAAATGTTTGTGAACGCACCCACGATACAGGAGAAATTCCTAGTGGGGCAACGTTCAAAAAAAAAAAAAATGTCGCACCCTTCCTGGAATAAATTAAGTTTATTTAGGTAATTCATACAGAAATGAGAAAAGGAGGATTCTACCAGGAATTGAAACAGTAGCACCTTTCCTTGGATCTGACTTAGGTTTTTTTGTTCTATCTTGACTTTTTCAGAAGTTGATTGAAGTAGGTACGAGTAGTATAGGATGTGTCTCGGCAAGGTTGGTCTAACTGCAATGGTACAGATTTCGGGAGGACGTCAGCTGTCCTTGGTTTATTTGGTCTTGCTCTACTTTTATAAGTCCCTGTCAACAAGAACTGATAGAAAAAACATTATTTTAAACTTTTATTTTATTACCACAATATACTTACCTTCTATAATATCAATTAAATTAAATAAACTGAAAGTAGGTATAACAAATTATTGAACAACAGTGTTTCCTAAGGATCGAGTTTTTTTTATAGACATCAAAGTTCTGATAAAAATATTTAAGTATCGTAATTACTACTATGACACCTTGCTAAGACTTGTCAGACTACCGGACCACTGACCACCTGTAACCACTGCCAAAGATCTACAATTAATTACAGTCGGGACCAAAGACAATAGGTACTCTTTGTGCTTTCCGATTATAGGTATCAAAATTACTGTTTTTTTACAACTTGTTTTAGTAACTCATTGATTTTGAACAGTGGTTTCTCATATTTAATTAAAGTACCTAACTGTAACAAACATAATATTTAAAACAACTAATAATATACGGGTACATAATTAATATCTATCTATGACATAATTAGTGTAATTAATATGCAATTAATATATCTAGGTACCTACTTGAATCGCGGGTATGGGCAACTTAACCGCATCAGGCAAATAGCCAATGGTTAATATGACTAAGTCATAATTACTTAGTTAATTTACAATAGGTATGTACTAAGTACGCAAAACAATTAATAAGTGTTCCTATAAATAAGGTCCCATTAAAATAGGTGGACAAATTTTAACAGCGTTCAGTAGGTCTAACCAAAGATACCTATATAAACAAAAAAAAACATTAAATAAAGTGTTTTTTTTACTTAAAATAATAAATTGACAGTAGGCACTCTAGAACAAACTCATCCTTTATAGTAGTTGCGTAAATGCGTTTTTCTTATTATTTTTTTACCATTGTCCTTAGTTTGGTGGTCTGAATGATTTCTGTTGTCCACCTATTTTAATGGGACCTTATTTAATACTTAAATGATTTAACGCAGACTGACTCTATATACTTACAGCATAAATCAGAAAGATATTTAGTTGAAGGGTCCACTTTGGCGGGCCTCTCAATATATGGAAGGTGCTGAGTAACCGGGATGATAGTTGGAGAGCAGGAATAAAATTCGGAGTTAGGTGTAAACTATTTACATGAAAATTTATGTACAATTTACAAACTTTACAATGATGTTAGAAAATATTTTTATCACACCAAATCATACAAATAATAGTAGATTGTACACCAAGTGCATAAAACGCACCATTTTGCGCGAGACGTTTATCCATCCGATGCGAGCTTGCGAGCGAGGATAGATATAAAGTAGAGAGTAAAATGGGTTTTATGGACGAGTTTTACACTCTACTTTTCACTTCGATTGCGAGGAAATGCAACAGCAACTTGTAAATATTGTAAAAATAATTATGGTTCGCGCCAATTAACTTTTTTTTTTCAGTAGGAAACTTGACATAACACCTGACTTATGTCGTTACTCATACTGCTCAGTTATAAAAACAATGTAATTAGGAGCAAGCCTATTGCCATCAACCTATGTAATTAGGAGCAAGCCTATTGCCATCAACTGATGTAATTGGGACCAAGCCTATTGCCATCAACCAATGTAATTAGGAACAAGCCTATTGCCATCAACTGATGTAATTAGGGACAAGCCTATTACCATCAACCGATGTAATTAGGAGCAAGCCTATTGCCATCCACTGATTTAGGTAATTGAGAGCAAGCCTATTGCCATCAATCAATGTAATTAAGAGTAAACCTATTCCCATCACATGATGTAATTAGGAGCAAGCCTATTACCATCAACCAACCTAATTAAGAGCAAGCTTATTGCCATCAAACGAAATAGGTAATTGGGGGAAGCCTATTCCCATCAACTTTATTTGTATTCGTAATGAAAAGCAGTAATCCCTTGTTCTTAGAATACTAGCGAAACGAATTAAATTAAAGAGGTTATTCTATGAAGTTGAAGTTGTTCGTGTGGCTGTTGGGCCGATTACCTGTGCCGATTACCTTGGTCTTCGATGAAGATTTTACTTTATGCTCTAGAGCATAAAACGCGACTTTATGTCGCCTACGCACGACATAAAGACGAATTTTAGAGCGAGAGAAGTGAAATAGTAGATTGTACACCAAGTGCATAAAACGCACCATTTTGCGCGAGACGTTTATCCATCCGATGCGAGCTTGCGAGTGAGGATGGATATAAAGTAGAGAGCAAAATGGGTTTTATGGACGAGTTTTACACTCTACTTTTCACTTCGATTGCGAGGAAATGAAATAGCAACTTGTAAATAATAAAAATAATTATGGTTCCCGCCAAGTAACTTTTTTTTTTCAGTAGAAAACTTGACTTAACACCTGACTTACGCATACTGCTCAGTTATAAAAACATTTTGAGCAAGCCTATTGCCATCAACCAATGTAATTAGGAGCAAGCCTATTGCCATCAACTGATGTAATTGGGACCAAGCCTATTGCCATCAACCAATGTAATTAGGAGCAAGCCTATTGCCATCAACCAATGTAATTAGGAGCAAGTCTATTGCCATCAACTGATGTAATTAGGGACAAGCCTATTGCCATCAACCAATGTAATTAGGAAAAGCCTATTGCCATCAACCAATCTTACTAGGAGCAAGCCTATTGCCATCAACCGATGTAATTAGGAGCAAGCCTATTGCCATCCACTGATTTAGGTAATTGAGAGCAAGCCTATTGCCATTAATCAATGTAATTAAGAGTAAGCCTATTCCCATCAAATGATGTAATTAGGAGCAAGCCTATTGCCATCAACCAACCTAATTAAGAGCAAGCCTATGGCCATCAAGCGATTTAGGTAGTTGGGGGAAGCCTATTCCCATCAACTTTCCTTGTATTCGTAATGAAAAGCAGTAATCCCTTGTTCTTAGAATACTAGCGGAACAAATTAAATTAAAGAGGTTATTCTATGAAGTTGTTGCTGTGGCTGTTGGGCCGATTACCTTGATCTTCGACGAAGATTTTATATGTGTATTTTATTATTTTAGGTTAAGTTAGTTAAGGCACATTTACACATTATTCTTTTCCTATTCTCACACACTATCGTCTACATTTCTTCATCATTTCTCCTTTAGCAGGTCTGCTGGCAGAAATTTCTAAAGAAATAAGCAGTACCTTTGTACTCAATTATTATTTTATGTTAATTTCCTGTGATGTCTTCTGTGTGTACATAAATTGTTAAATAAATAAATAAATAAGATTTTACTTTATGCTCTAGAGCATAAAACGCGACTTTATGTCGCCTACGCACGACATAAAGACGCATTTTAGAGCGAGAGAAGTGAAAAATATATTATTACATGACAGATGTTTTGACAGCCCGTGTCTGAAACCATCATTCTTTCTTAGGTGAATAGAGCGCCGCATCACCGGCCAGTGTCATACGCACGTCGCCTCCTTGATCACGGCCTCGCGGCGTTCATAGTGGTAGAGGTTTAGGCACTATATAGTTATTTTAAAGGCACTTCGATTGCTAATTTGATTCCCGAGTCGGGAAGTGTTATTGGGTTTTTCTATTACCAATTATTATTCTGTGGCAGCCACGGAGTCTGGATTTGTACCCGGTTGATTGCAACAGGGTCGCCCCGTATTACATGGGACTTAAAACATAACTTACGAAATGTGGGTGTACTTTTAGGCACACCTCTGCCTTACACTTAGGGGATTACAGGCGTGATGTTATGTTATATGACACTTAAGTATGGATATTATACCAACTATGAACACTGAATTCATTTCCTTTGGGATTTAGAGGTGCAATGATAATTAATTTTATATTAGATCAAATGTAAAATTCATTGATTTATTTTAATGATTTTATCAAAATCTACATTACTACAAGATAATGTGTAAATATTTTCGTTATTGCTATTCTTTCAATATTACTTTTAATTTTGTACATTTTGATGCTAAAGTCTAGAACATTTAAATTATACATATTTTACTATCAATAATTAAGTAGGTAGGTAGCACTCAAAATGATTAGTAATCAGACATCTAGTCATCATCCGTCTAGCATTTTCGTAGCTATTCAACTGGTTACGAGATGAGGTGATTTACATAAAGCGACTGCATATCTGACATCCACAACCAGTAATGACCAATAAAATTGATCATCATACATATTTTAATAGGTAGGTACTCCTGAATATACATCGCACAGCTCGTACAAATTCCCTCTATATATATAAGTATAATATAATTTACTTCTGTACCATGTATATATATACTCATATTTTCCTTAGCTATAAATAAGTAGATATACTTACGTAACTGTTGTAAAGGAATAAAATAATAATTATGAAATGTAACTTATAACAACAGTTAGATGTTTTTATTATTTTAAACTTTAACATAAATAAGTATTTAATTTACAAATGCTTAACTATAATATTAAGAAATGCATACGTAGTTTTTTCGTGTAATTATTGATTTGTTCTGAATTAACAATGACAGTCTCTATACCTACTAAAAAAACAAGCTATGTTTATTTCTGCAAGAATTTTTTGCCACCTAAATTGAATTGACAGGAGCTGTTTGTAAAACGTAGTGAAATTGTCTATTAAATTGTATTAAAAAAAAACAAAATGGCGACGTTAGTTCGGATTATGGCCACGCGCTAATTGATCCATGTACAACTATACTAAGTAACACCGCAGTTAAGGGTACGCCCCTCGCTCTTCTCTAGATATCTTCGCCATCCACAACGCTCCTGCTACTGCCAAGGCCTGAAAATATATAACACAGAATAATATTAGAATCGGTATAGGTACTGGTACCTACAGACTCACGACAGCCATCAAATCACCTAAGGTTAAGTACAAGAAAAATTAAAACCCTTGAAATTGCGACTTAGCTAGCAAAGAAATTTCGGTAAGCTAAAAGGAAAACATAACATTCATTCTGCCCATTAAGATTAACCTTTTTTTTTCTTTTTTGGTGGCTGGAAAATCATCAAATAATCCCCCCCCCCCCCCCGCTCTTGGGCAGAGCGGAAGGGAGTGTCCGACTTTTACTGACTAAACACCAACCCATGTTCCTTCTTCGCCCTTGTGCCGAGGCCGCGTTATGCCTTTCGATAATCCGCTGCCCCGACGGGTATTAAGATTAACCTTTGTTTAGTAAATTGAAGTAATAGAACAGGTTGGTAATTGCAAAAAAAAATTAGGTTATCAAAATAGTTTTGATGTTACGGGTTATCAACGCTCTTGCCTTCTCTGTATGATAAGAGGCCTTTGCCCAGCCGTGGGACAGTAATAGTCTGGTATTATCTCCACAGTGGCTGTTCGAACACGCGTGTCGCTTAAGTGTGAAACTTAGTGACCAAGCCGTTACCTGCCTTTCTGAAGGAACCGTCTTAAATAAAAACATACACAGACCCACTCTTCCAGTTTCCTCACCTGTATTAAAACTAAGAAGATCCCAGCTATGCCGATCCCAGCTGCATGGGACTGAACCCAGTTACCGAAGGACGTTGCACAGCCAGTCGCATGGGCCACAGACAAGGTGCAGTTGAAGGTAGCCACTGTTCCGTAGACGTGGTTGCAGCAGCTGACCGGTAGACCCTGGGTTTCTGTCGTGCCCAGGGGTACGAACCAGTCGCTGGCGTTGTTTACACCGCAGCATTGGAACTGTGAATGAGGAAATTAGTTAAAAAGGAATAAATGACAACGGGACGACTGACAGGGCAGAATGGAAGAAAAAACGTGTTGTGCCGGCCCTAAATGACATGGGCACGTGATGATAACGTCGACCTGCTGGGGATCTGATTTACACAGGGTGTTTGGGTACAATTCTTGAAATGGGTGATTTTTATTTATTTATTTAGCCTTTTTATTTTCCTTAACAATTTGATTTTTTACATTATTTGTCATGCATTAATTAATTTAACATTACTTAATTATCTTACATTATATTTTCAATTAGCGATTCATTAAACTTTACATTTAACAATACCATTAATAAAATTAAACATTACATGTACCTATATGTTTGTTGATCATATTCATATATTATATTATTATATTATTGCTTACTTATAAGTTATAAACATTTGATTTCTTTTCGCGATGCGTTAAACACTATATATATATTTCTGTTACTTTTCATAAAACATAAAACATTTATTATTTCATTTCATCATCACATTACAGTTACCTATCACATTTCATATTACATTCTATATCACATTAGCTATTTTATTGCATAATAATATTACATTATCTATTATTATTATTATATTATCAAATTTATGATTTTATCAGTACATTAATAAAAAATAATGATTGGATTCAATTCAATTTATCAATTCATTTCATTAAACATTACATTTATATATTTATTGATCATATTCATAACGTATTTAATTAGTTTATAATATAACATTTGATCTCTTTTAGCAGTATTTAATTTTCGGTAAATTTCATAAAACATTTATTTATCATTATTTAAATTTAAAATTAATTAATTAAAATTAGTTAAAAAGGAATAAATGACAACGGGACGACTGACAGGGCAGAATGGAAGAAAAAACGTGTTGTGCCGGCCCTAAATGACATGGGCACGTGATGATAACGTCGACCTGCTGGGGATCTGATTTACACAGGGTGTTTGGGTACAATTCTTGAAATGGGTGATACTAGACTTTATTTGCAAAAATTTTGACCAGATTACTTGGGGTCCAAACGGGGTTGTTTTTGAGAAATCGAAATTTTAAAGTTTTTGGAAATCTTCTGCCTCTTCAACATAAACTACCGATTTTGAGAAATCTTCGCCATTCTAGCATGCAATGAGACACAAGCCATAACAGCTTGTCGTTTTAAGACTGCCTCAGCAGCTGCTCAATGGGTGTAGTTTTCAAGTGCAGCTTCTAAGCACGCGGTCAAGCAATAATTTAAATTTTTGAAAACTGAATTTATGCCCAGTTTATATCAATCTTACCGGGGTGTTTAAGGGGGGTGGGAAATCATCAAATAACTCCTCCCGCTCTTGGGCAGAGCAGAGCGGAAGGGAGTGTCAGACTTCTACTGACTAAAAACCACCCATGTTCCTTCCTCGCCCTTGCGCCGAGGCCGCCTTATCTCTTTCGATAATCCGCAGCCCCGACGGGAATACATATAAACCCTTCAGTCAGTGTGCAGCATTTTTTTTTTACGAGGATCGAGGAAAGTACCCCTGAGCTAGGGTGGCTCTTTCTTTGGTCAAAGAATTAGCATTGCCATTCAATGCAATGCTGCCCGGATGACAACGATGCGGAGGAGTACTTTGACGCCAAGTCACAGCCCAAGTGTCTTATTGTCGTCGTTGTATTATGCAGGTACGAGTATTTTCTTTTAGTTTAAATTTGTAAATAACTATTTTTGTTCTACCTGATAAATGTGTTAGTAAGTTTTGCGTGATAACTGAAAGCATATCATGTGTAGCGTGTCCAAGGTGAGATAATAGTGGCAGACCCCGTCATTAGTATTTAAAGGCTTGGTCCCACCAACCTTCACTTCACATTGAAAAAGTACGTAATGGTTTTAGTCAAAATAAATCGAACAATGTTATTTTGGTTTGGTATTTCGCTTTTATGCTTAAGATTCTGGGTGCGTTTCTCTGCAGGACTGACAAAGTTTAATTTGGATTTTCCTTCAGAATCCCAATTTGCAATAGGTTTGCCCCTAGTACATAACTTGGCGAAATGTGGGTGCTGTTATTTGTTATTGTTATACACATCTGTCGAAACCTTCTGGGCGTGATGTTATTCAATGCACAATGGACACTGGTCCAGTTTACTGGTAATTATACACACACCGGCAAAATTAGAGGAACACAAAAAAAGGTGCCTTTTTTGAAAACTGGTGGTTATTTCGACACCATTGACCGCATAAAACAAATTCCTTATCAAAAACACTCAGAAGCGTCAATTGACAACAAACACTTAAGAGGGTACAATTTCAGTAAGAAGGTTAAAAAATGTCAAAAGGGCCCATTTTTTTTTTTTTTTTTTTTTTTTTTTTTTTTTTTTTATTTGTTGTTAAACTGCAATAGCGAACGAACGTACGGACCGCGCGCGCGTGCTCTAGTTAAGAGTATTCTGCAGACGCAGCACAACACCGTCGTCGCGGTTTACCTACGTCGACCTATCGCGGTCAGCGCAATGACCTAGTTACAAGTGACGAAATCATGAAGTGTTTATTATAATCTATTGTTTAGGTGTAACTCGCCTTACAATTAAATAATGGCCTCACAATCCATTAAGATAAAAACCGACCTGGAAAAACGGTTGTATGACTGTTACATCCAGGAAAAAGCCGATAAAGAAAACCTGCAGCAAATGGTACGTAATCTAAATGCGCACATTAATAGCTTGCAGGAACAAGTACAAGCCCTCCAAGGCGAATTAAATTGCTTGAAAGAAAAAAAAGAACCCAAAGAATCTGTACAAAAACAGGAAGGGCAAACAATATCATTTTCCCAGCGTAATAAAAGTGACGTTGAGTACTGCACTGACGAGGATGAACTCGCTAAAGAAACTGAATGGATTAGGGCCAAGAGCAGGAAGAAGAGGAAGCTTAACACCTCGCACTCTCCAAAACAACAACCCGGAACCAGCGCCCAACAAGATCTTCGAAAAACCGAGAAAGAGATTATCGTGAAAAAGGTGCCCCCGCCACCGCCAATCATAATAGACGGAGTTAAGAACTACCAAACGTTCTACGACTCCCTGACTGAAACCGTACTACCTGAAACGTTTACCGCCAAAATGTTAAATGGAGATTGTGTGAAAGTTAACGCCAAAACCGAGGACTCATATAGAGTTATTGCCAAGCTTTTAACAGAAAAAGACTACCATTGGCATTCATACGAAAATAAGCAGTCTAGACCAATCAGAGTTGTTGTGAGAAAGTTACATTCTTCTTGCCAACCTGATAGAATTAAAGACGACCTAACGACACAAGGTCTAAAAATTGAAAAAGTAGACAGCAAATTGAGCTGGAAGAGCAAAGAACCACTCAACATGTTTGTCTTATCATTTAATAATGAAGAAGATGTCAACAAAATCTATGGCATCAAGTACATTTTAGGGTGTAAAATTGAAATACACCCACTCAAAAATCCTCAACTAATTCCCCAATGCAAGAGATGCCAGGCTTATGGACATACTCATAAATACTGCAAAAAAGAGCCAAGGTGTGTAAAATGCACTGGCAAGCATCTTACAGCCAACTGTACCAAATCTCCTCAAGAGAAGCCAAAATGCGTCCACTGTGGTCTACCTCACCCTGCCAACTATAGAGGGTGTGAAGTAGCTAAACAGATGCAAATTTTGAAAAACAAAAATATTAAAAAGAAGCTTGCGGTACCAACTATCCAACAGTCTTTTCCACTAAGAAATCCTGACAAACAGGCGCAGAAAGCAAGTGGTGTCCAGCCACTGGCAAGACCCATGCAAGTAACCAGCACTGGATCCTATGCGGAAGCTGCAAAACAAAAATCTCAGCCTTTGAATCTAGAGGATAAGATTAACCAGATTTTAAAGTGTATAACTTCATTTGACAAGAGATTAGAGAAACTAGAGTCTAGCACTAAAACAGCTATCTTAAGTAATCAAAAATGAATAACACACTTAAAATAATGGCGTGGAACTCTAATGGGCTCCTCAAACATCAAAATGAGTTGCAGGCGGTCCTGGACACAGAAAATGTAGACGTGTGTTTGGTCTCCGAAACGCACTTCACCAAACAATCTTTTGTAAAATTTAGAGGATACATGATATATAATTCGCTTCACCCTGATAACTCTGCTAGGGGAGGCAGCGCGGTTATAATCAAAGAGCACATTAGCCACTACGTGCAATGTATTTTTGAAGAACAAGACATTCAAGCCGTGGCAGTATCTGTTAAAACCAAATATTGTCCCGTGTCCATTGCAGCCATTTACTGTCCACCACGGCACATGATAAAAAAAGAGAGATATTTACAGCTCTTTGAATTATTAGGTCAGAGATTTATCCTAGGCGGCGATTTTAATGCTAAGCATACGCACTGGGGATCAAGACTTACTACGACTAAGGGAAGGCAGCTCTTAGGTGCAGTTAAAGACGCACATTCTGAAGTTATGAGCACAGGAAAACCAACATACTGGCCTACTGACCACCAGAAGATACCGGATCTTATAGATTTTTTTATATGTAAAAACATATCCGCCAATTACGTCAGCTTGGAGGAAGGTTTTCATATGAACTCAGACCACTCTTCGATTATACTAACGCTTAGTCAAAAAATTCTACTCAAAGAAAGCCACTTAAGCCTGGTTAATAAGTTCACAGATTGGGAAAGTTTTTCTCTTGATCTTGATAATATTATCGACCTTAAAATTCAGATAAAAAACCAAGATCAGCTTGACTCAGAAGTAAACAAGTTTATTGTTAACATCCAACAATGTGCGTGGAACAACACACCACAATTAAAACGTAAATATAAGGGGTTTATCTATCCTAAGGAAATTGTGGATTTACTATCTGAGAAAAGGAAACAAAGGAAAAGGTGGCAGCAAACACGGTGCCCGCGAGATAAAACATCACTAAATAATCTAACTAAAAGGCTAAAGAGGAAAATCCAGCAATATGAAGATGCATCTCTGAATACCAACCTTTTGCAGCTAACCAATGATAAATCAACAGATTACTCACTTTGGAAAGCAACCAAAAATCTAAAAAGGCCGACTAAGCAAATACCGCCCATCAGAGATAGCGACGGAAAATGGGCAATAAGCAATGACCAAAAAGCGTTAAGATTTGCTCAGCATTTAGAAGACACTTTTAAGCCCAATGAAAGCCCAATAGAAATACTTGAGAGTGAAAACTTATTACAAAACCAGAGAATTAAGCTCGTTACTCCTAAAGAAGTAATGAGAGAAATTCAAACTAACATTAGCTCAAAAAAGTCTCCGGGTTACGACCTTATTACAGGTGAAATTCTAAAACACCTCCCGCGCAAGGCTATAGTAAAGCTGACGAAACTTATAAATGCTGCATTTATTTTAAAATATGTACCTGCTCCTTGGAAGGTTGCTGAAGTCATTATGATTGCTAAGCCTGGGAAACCACCACATGAAGCATCATCATACAGACCTATTTCTCTGTTGCCCGTGATATCTAAACTATTCGAAAAATTATTATTGAAACGTTTGAAACCAATAATAGAAGAAAAAGGCCTTATTCCAAATCATCAATTTGGCTTTAGGGAGAAACATTCAACAATCGACCAGGTACATAGAATTACTAACATCATTGAAAAAACCCTCGAAAACAAGGAAGTCTGCGCCACCGTATTTTTAGATGTCGCGCAAGCTTTTGATAAAGTTTGGCATCAGGGTCTAATATTCAAGCTAAGACGCATGCTACCAGAATTTTCAGATATATTAGAGTCATATATCACGAATAGAATGTTCAGAATACGGCAAGAGGACGCATATTCTGAACTAAAAACAATAAAAGCTGGGGTACCACAAGGAAGTGTGCTAGGACCAATATTGTACTTGTTATACACTTGTGACATTCCAGAACTGGAAAACAACACCATTGCCACCTTTGCAGACGATACTGCAATCATGGCTACTGGTTCAAGCCACAGAGAAGCAGTAGAAAAAGTTCAACTAGCTGTGAACAAAGTCTATGACTGGACACAAAAATGGAAGATCAAACTGAATGAATCAAAATCAATTCATATTGACTTCACAAACAAACATCTGGACTATCACCCAATCTACATAAATGGCATGCAGGTGCCTTATGCTAATACAGCCAAATACCTTGGCATGACTCTCGACACCAAATTGCGGTGGAAAACTCACGTCAAAAAGAAAAGACAGGAACTCGACATACGTTATAAAAGTATGTATTGGTTACTTGGAAGGAAATCCTGTCTATCAATACATAATAAAATAACCATATACAAGCATATACTCATGCCAATTTGGACGTATGGTATCCAACTTTGGGGCTGTACTAAACCAAGCAACGTCAAAATTATTCAACAGTTTCAAAACAAAGTACTCAGGGATGCTGTGGATGCACCCTGGTACATAAGAAATGACGACCTTCACCGTGACCTTAAAATGGAGTTCGTCACCACCATCATCCAAAAACTTGCTGAAGCCCACGAACACAGACTACACCGACACGTGAACGTTGAGGCTATTCAGCTCCTAGACAACACAGACTTAGTGCGTAGGCTAAAAAGAACTAAACCTTTTGAACTAGTGTATAGTGTACAAAGTGAGTGAATAATAGGAACAGTGTTGTGCTATACCTATAACACATGAACATAGTGTTTTTATAAAAATAACAGACTCTAAGAAAGTGCTACGAACTTGTGTAAAAGTGCAAATGGACACTATTCTTAGTTTTAACATAATCTATGACATAGCAAATTAAGTTAGAGTTAAATTACTTATTAGTCTTTTAGGCTAGATCGTAATTAATTTATTAAGAATTCGGTTCTTAATAACAAGGGGAAAAAAAAAAAAAAAAAAAAAGGGCCCATCATAATGTTATGTCGAAAAAGGGTACTCATTAAAGTAGCGACACCACTTGTCGAAATAACCACAAGTTTTTAAAAAAAGGCACCATTTTTTTTGTGTTCCTCTAATTTTGCCGGTGTGTGTAGTTTAGAGTTAAACAAAATAATTTTCTTGAGGATACACGCTTTCTGAAGCCAGCAAGTTTATTTATTCTGTTCTTGATGCGTTTTAATAATAGCTTGCACAATTATTATTATCGTACACGAAGATTTTATGTAAGTATCCTTATGTATTAATTCTGACTCATCCATGGTGCCGCCAGCCACCAGCTAGATTAGAACTAATCAACTGCAATTGTTTTTTATTCCTTGAGATCAATGTTATGTCATACCGTTGATACACTCTGGGAAATTACTTATTTATCAAATTGGTACACCCACATTTCACAAGTTATGTTTTAAGTATAATAGGACCTATTGCCACCATTAACCAGGCACAAAACCAGATTCTGTGGCTGCTGCTAAGAAATTCCTTATGGAAAAACCCAACCTGGGAATTGAACCCAAGAGCGCATACACAACATTCGCGCTTACAACCACTAGAACAACAAGGCAGTATGTTAATAATTAACTTAAAATCGTTTTTATCAGCTTGTCTAGGGTATTAGTGAACCTGTACCCCACGTTTGTGGCTCGGACCTAAAACTTCCTTTAAAATCGGTGTAGCTACTGGTTCCACCTACTTTGAAGGCGTCTTTCCTCACGTCGCAAAGCCTAATTAATTGATTCAATACTCACATCCTCTTGAACCTGGTCCCAAAGCTTGGTCACTTCGACGCTCCTATTGCCGTACAGGTCCATGGTGGAGACGAGCTGATGCTGAACCAGCGCGACGGCGTTGCCCTTCAGCACATACCCGGCGATGCAGGCAGACAGTTGGAAGATGAACATCAGAACCATGGCGCCCGCGAACTGGAAATGGGAAGATGAGATGGTTAGATTCATTGGGGATCATCAGATTGGGGATTTTCGGGTGATTATAGAGCGTGATTGGTGATCATTGTCAGCAGTTCAGTTGTCCCAATCTATCTAGCCTGTCCCTTTGTCGCCCAGTGACGCCCTAAGCCGAGGTCCGTACCTCATACGGGGGGGTGCCCTTAGCAAACTGTCACTTAGTCTGTACGTTTTACACCCTGGCTAGAGGCTTTACACTTAAGGCATCCACAGGATTTGTCCAGTTAAGCAGAAGCCAGCCTAATTTAGACAACACGCGAGGCCTAACTTAGACAATGCAAAAAGCTAGAAATCTGGTGTCAGAGAATTTGAAATTACTAGGGTTATAATTTTATCAATAAGCTCGCTTAATAATTAAGACTGTATTGTTCAATGTCCGCAGTGATTTTTAATTGGGAAAAATATTGATAGACATCTACGAGCTGATAAATGGAGTATTTAATTGTTGATAAACAAAAATCACCTTGTTCAAGAGATTGTGATCAAAATAGATTATTTGTAATAAATTAAACAAAATTTATGATAACACACTGTAGTAGATATATCATATAAGTGTTAAACTAACATGGTCACTAATATTATCATTAACACTGAAACGGGATATTTACCATGTGTGTTGTTTGTTTTTTTGTTGCTATTAACTTTTGCCCGCGGCTACGATTCGGAACTTGACAAATTATGTACTAGTTTAAACTTTCCTCGAGAACCACTCTATCCATTGATGAAAACAGCATGAAAATCGGTTTAGTAGTTTTTGATTTTATCGCAAGCAGACAAACGCCGCGAAGAACTTTGTTTTATAATATGTAGTAATATAGTAATACTAGGTATATAAAGTAGGTATACAAACAATTGTAACTTATTTAGTGAACAGTTTTGATTGTTATACTGGGATAGTTATTTTTTTGTATTTTTGACCATTATTATGTAATAAAATTTTGATATTTTGGCAAAATATTTAGACAGGGTGTAACCGTGAAAGTTCCGTTTGATTTATCTTATCGTTTCGTTCGTTTTGTTTGCAGATATAAATGTTTTCATACAGGAAATAATAGTGACATTGGGTGTGCAAATCTACGAAAAGATTCCTTTTGTTGACTGTTCTGTGTCTTTAGTCTTCCGCTGCTCCTATACCCATCCATCCACATACATACTCTAAACCTTCCGCACGACATTATTCTCAGTTGAATACCAATATTTGTACAAGGAGCGACTGCCTTTTTAGCCTCCATAACCAACAACTGGATCACACGATATCTCTAAGTATACTCAGCAGCACATGCCCATACCACGACAATCGATTACCACACAACTTTTCAGTCAGCGGCGGCGGCGTCACTTTCAGACTCCCTCTTACGAACTAATTTCTTATTTTATCCATTCGCGTAACACTGTAGGGCATGCATTCCGGAATTCCGGAATCTCGCAATTCCGGAATTCCGTAACAATTTTCCTGATATTTCAATTCCGGAATTGAGAGGAGTAATACCGGAATTCCGATATTCATAATTTCTTGATATTTTGATTATTATTTTTTAATTTAATTTAATTTAATTTATTTATTTAGTTCAGACCATAGATCCATAAAGTGTTAGTAAAAAGTGTTTTTGCGCGACGCTTTACACTATACTTTACAGCATACAGCTGATATCACGTTACAGTTTATGCTCAAAAAACTTCTTTGTGAGTTCTAAACTTGCGATGAACTTGCGAAGTCGTATTAAACAAAGAAGATTACTATTAGCAGGTGTGATCCACTAATAACACAATCCGCAAGTCATCTTTGCACAAGCAGAGGACGATACCTTTCCCAAAGTCAATTCCCAACGTCTTCCCATTTGTGGTCGCCACTCCAGAACTTGTCGGCCCCATCGGCCAACCATTCTGCGAGCAATGTGCCCTGCCCATTGCCACTTCAGTCTGGCGATTCTTCGGGCTACGTCGGTAACCTTGGTCCTCATGCGGATGTCCTCATTTCTGATTCGATCACGCAAGGAAAGTCCGAGCATAGCCCTCCCTATTCCCCTTTGAGTGACTTTGAGCTTTCTGATGAGGCCCATGGTGAGCGACCACGTTTCGGTCCCGTATGTAATTACTGGCAACACACACTGGTCATAGACTTTCGTCTCGAGTTGAGACACTGTGGTAAGTTGGACGAGAAGATATTATACCGCAAAACTTCCCGAACCCCGAAAATCCCGAATTGACCTCTTTCTCGAAGTTAGACCTACCCAACTGGACGGTCCAGTTGGGTAGGTCTGTCCCAGGTAGACATAATCGTCCACAACTTCGAGTGTAGAGTCTCCGATCTTGATAGGAGTGGGTGTTACATGAACATTCAACATAACCTTGGTTTTGTCTATGTTCATTTCAAGACCCACTCTTTCGGAAGCTCTACTGAGGTCATCGAGCATTGTACTGTACTGAGGTCTTCCATGGTCTCCGCTATGACCACTATATCGTCGGCAAACCGAAGGTGACCTCTCCAATCTAGAACCTTGAAGACAAGACAGTGCTGCGGTGAACAGTTTCGGAGATATGACGTCTCCCTGTCTCACACCGCGCTGCAGAAGGATAGGTTCCGAGGTCTGGTTCTGAAGTCGGACTGGCATGTCACATGCTAGCGTTTTTTACAAACACCGCGATGTACCGGTAGTCGATTTGGCACCGTTGGAGAGACTGCAGTACAGCCCACATCTAGATCGAATCGAAGGTTTTCTCGTAGTCTACAAACGCTAAACAGAGAGGCAGGTTATACTCTTCGGTCTTCTGTATAACCTGCCGCAGCGTATGTATGTGGTCTACGGTACTAAAGCTTTTTAGGAATATATGTCGCCAGAACAAGTCGTCGGTATGTTTTGGGGTAGCCGGATCACTTCTGGGGATTCTTAGCACCCCTTGCCACGCCGTTGCCTCGTCCGCTACCGTAGTCGACGTTAGACGGGCTGCCGGGTACTAGGGGCCATTTCTGTCATGCGCTCTAATTTATTAGAGGTGGTTTGCCATAATCGCCACACTTGGCAGGCGGGTTGGCGATCGCAGTATGGTTGCTACAAAGGCCCAACCTCTGGTCCCAGTCCCTTAGTCGCCTCTTACGACACCCATGGGAAGATATGGGATGGTGCTATTCTTTACATCCGACACCATACGGTACAATATCTCAATATGTTGTTTATAAAATATCGTATGTTTTTTATAAACATTACTAATGTTTAATTCTATTGCGTGATTTATAAACCTTGTTGACTTTACGGTTTTAAAATGTTTAATTAGAGTAATAATTGAGAAAGACGACCAAATATGTTTAATTTGTTACTGAAAATCATTAAAAGGCTGATATAATTATAAATCTTGTTTGATTTGAAACAAACTTTAAAAATTTACCAGTTCCGGAACCAGTTCCGGAATTCCGGAATCAGACCTCCAGTATCGGAACTCAGTTCCGGAATTGAGAACCTTGCGATATTGCATGCCCTGCGTAACACCACACATCCCCTTAGCATTCTCATCTCAGCCACATGTAAGTATTACCAAGCTTTAATTCATCGCTTTTGTTTTACATTTGACACTAGGTAAATAAATGTGTAATGATTTGGCCAACATCTAATCCCATAATGGAAGGTCAACAGAAATAATAAAAGTCAGTCATGCATGAAGAAAACAATGAAATGTTTTGGGTATAATGTTTTACCTTGACGAAGATAATGATCAGAATCGGAAACAGGACCTTAGGCTAAATGACAATATTTTGGATTGACTGTGTGTCATTTGCGTATGTTTTGGACCGCATTTTCTACAAATATCGAGATGTTTTTCCAGACAAACAAACTATCAACTTCTCCCCATTAAAACATTCCGGCTTCTATCAGATTGTCATCATTCTTCCACCCTTTCCAAGTTCTTCCTCATCAGCTGACACATGACATCCCACCTGTAATCCTCCGAAAATCTAATCGAAGGAATTAGACAGATGTGAAACCTAATTTATAGTAGGTACCTACACCCACATTTTGTTTGATGTTTTAAGTCCCACGTAATATGGGGCGAACCTATTTCTATCAACCGGGTCCAAATTCAGCCAAAATTTCGGTACATAATTACAGTATTTTAAACAGTCTTCCCATGTTTTCTTCTTGCCTTACCTTGCTGTCTCATATCTTATGCTCAATACTTTCTACACAAAATCAATAAGTACGGGTAGAAAAAGATAAGATGTCTAAGTATTGGGATCAAAAAAGTTATCTGCATTTACCTACATGTATACCTTTTTTGCATGATGATTCATATATTGCAGGTAGGTATATTATAGTAGGTATATAATATAATATCTTGAAGTGCCCATTTCCTTTATCAGTAAACAGAACATTTTCAGGAACTTGTTTATCATTTTCGATTGTACGTAGTTTATGTTTCTTACAACGCATTATGTTTTCTTTTGTTATTTTCTAGGATTCGGAATTATCATTGCCTACCAAACAAGCAGTGATATAGCGGAGTGGTGATCTTGAGTTCAAACCCAACACATGCATCTCTGATTTTACGGATTCATGAGTGTATTGTAACATTATCACTTGGTAAAGGAAAACATCATGAGGAAACGAATGATTGAGAGATATTTCTCAACTGATGTAAAGCCAAGTCAGAGGGCTATGGGTGGCATGAAACCCTTTTTTTGTGGTGGGTGGAAAATCATCGATTAAACCCCCCCCCCCTCGCTCTTGGGCAGAGCGAAGGGGAATTTCCGTGAAAGGGTGATCTACAATAATCTACATGAACAACCTTCACACAACATGTTTCCGAATCATAAGGTACTTTTTTAAGCCATTGCATAGCTTCTATCGCGGGCCTTGAGCGTGGAGAGCGAATCCAGAAATTCCGTAACGAAAATATTCAGTATTCAACCAGGTTGCTATGGTTACGGAAAATAACAAGGTTGTCAACTGAGGTTGTCAAATTAAATAATTTATAACCTCACGTGTAAAGGTGTAAAGTTTTTCTGTTTTGTCTATCTGCTTTCTCCTTCTAAAATATTCTTACTCGTATAATTTGTGTACAAAGTGTTTTAACTAAGAATAAACAAAGTGCATTTATTAATGAAGAAAGTCACGAAAAAATAGTGAAAGATAAGGAGTGATTCGAGTACTCCTCGAGTACTCTATATACATTCATTTTATTATTATTACGCATCTATCATACGTTTTATTGGTTTTTGCATTACTATTCTGCGAATCGGTCTTAGAAAACGATTCGTTTTCTTATAAAATATCTAAAATAAAATAAATAATTTTCATATTTTTCAATGTTATGACACTTACGTCAGGCTGACAAGCTGTCAATACTCTTTCTTTTAAATTTTCTATCATAGAGTTTCTTACTAGCTTAGTCTATGAAGGTTACTTTTGATTTACATATATAATTTAAATTCTTTTAAAAAAATACTGCATAAATAAATAATAATTTGCATAAGTTGATAAAAAAAAGTCTATGCAATAGCTTTACCGCGGCAGTCTTTCTTTTTCTTTTTTTTTTTCTTTTTTTTAAAAACGTTGCCCCACACTAGGAATTTCTCCTGTATCGTGGGTGCGTTCACAAACATTTAAACTCACATACACAAACACACCCAGACCCGAAACAACTATCTGTAGGTCATACAAATATTTGTTCCGTGCGGGGATCGAACCCGCGACACCCAGCGCAGCAGTCCAATCTCTCAGCCACTGCGCCAACCGTGCCGTCTAGCTAGTCTCCGAGTGCCACATCAACTTTTTTTTTTGGTGGGTGGAAAATCATCAAATGACCCCCTCTCCCCCGCTCTTGGGCACAGCGAAGGGGAGTGTCAGACTTCTACCGTCTAAAAACCGAACCCATGTTCCTTCTTTGCCCTTGCGCCGAGGCCACGTCATCTAGTACACACGGCTACACATCAAGCTATACAAAACCAGTATAATCTGGTCGTTCATTGTGCGAAAAGATCTAGTAAAGTGAGGCCAAGATTAACTGGTTTTGTATAGCTTGATGTGTAGCCGTGTGTACTAAAATCCGCGGCCCCGACGGGAATCATAAGGTACTCATGTTCATTGATCGAAGGTACTCATAGAATGTAAGACCAATTTATTGTCAATTGGCGCCAGGTCAATAGCCAACCATCACCATAGCAACCAACACTCGTTGTTAGATATTTTGGGTAGGTACATAAACGACACACATTGCGCCCGTTATATTTTAAGTCCTATGTAATAGGGGGCGAGCCTATTGACATCATCAACCGGGACAACAAACAACAAACCCAGACACAGAGCCTGGATTTGTGCCCGGTTTTCCCCTAAAGAAGAGAAATTCTCTATTATGTTCTACTAAAACGTTTGAACTTTTTGATCACGTTCTTTTGGTAATACAGGCATTGTTTGCCTAAATGGGGGCTCCAAACACGTAATCTTGTAATGTTATACCTAATTCGCACAATAAACTATTTTGTATTTGTATTGTATTTGTATTTTGTTAAGCCCTTCATTTGCTAAGCTAAAAAACCACTAAGCTAAAAAACCAATTTTGCAATAGCGCTCTTCACTACAAAAATAGTTACCTAATGTCAATCAAAATTTATAACCATATTCCAAAAATAATAAGAGAGACACCACTGCATTTTTTCAAAAACAAGTTAAAATCGTGGCTACTACAAAAAACTTTTTACTCTGTAAAAGAATTTCTGGAAGAGAAATAGGTACCTACTTAAGTATTTTAAAATTATTACGAGTATTATACACTTTTTTTTAAATTTTAATATGATTAATGTTGTGTTGTTTTTTTATTTACTAGGTATATTTAGAATTAGCGTGTTTTAATCTTGTCTTTTTTTTGTTCTGTTTTATTAGAATTTAAGTTTAATTAGAGTTTATGTTTATTATAATGTAATTAAGGGTTAGGTAAATGTGTACCTACTTACAAAAATTTAATTTAGCTTAATTTTGATTTTAATTAAATACGATTCTAAATCTAAATGTTAATGTTTAGAATCAAGTTTTACTTGTAAATATTCGTATGCCGCGTCTAGCGGCGGATATATCGTGATCAATATTCTTCTGTAACACCTTTGTACCTACCATATTCTACGAATAAATATCTTTATCTTTATCTTTATCTTTGTTTTTGTTAGCAAAGTAAAAAAGTGCAAAATGGCAGTGTCTTTGAATCAAAACTGCAATCTATTGTGTCATTGTAACCTTAAACAGTCACAACTAAAAAACGTACGATCATCACCATCTTATCACTTTTTTTAAGGTGACTCGTTCCTCACACCAAACACAAAATATTTCATACCTACAATTCAAATCTAAAAATGAGACAAACAATTACAGTATTTGCTTTCATTATCTCTGAAGATTAAGTGCGTGGTAATTTATAACTACTGACATTTCTTTGCGACGTTCCTTCGAATCAAAACGATATGTAGGGCAGGCGGCCGGTACTTCGAACAAACAGTAAACTACGATCTAATTCCGTACATCCCAGGCTAGCCTTGCGTCAACATCAGACGTTTTATGTCAAAAACGTTATGTTCTGGCAAATAATGATGTAATTATCTCGTGAATATCGCCGTGATCATGATAATTGTGTTTACTTTCGAGCAGTGACGCAGCCTCACAGAATATTAGCATTACAGTTATGATGTGCCCCTAGAATAGAACAAAAGGTTCTCTTGACATTGGAATCAAGCTGAAAATTTACGACCTGTGATTAGGAACTTAATTACTGCGTAACTTAGAAGCTAGCAATCAGTTATTTCAAATGTCTGCCTAACTGTCCATCTACTTTCCGTATAATTAACAAACAACAATTCATCAGTTTCATTCAATGCCATGGACCATCAATTAATAGACTTCAATTATAACGAATGAATCACGAAAAATCACTACAGTTTGCACGAATCGGAACAGAACACAGACTATGAGATAACAGGCTTTCACGGCCATTGAATGACGTATAGATAACATATGTTCCACTTACCGCCATGCTCATCATGTAGTTCTCCATGAAGGCTCCATAGAAGCCGACGAACGAGATCAGGAATATGATGACACCAGTCGCAATGCAGAACGCTGGCAAAGAGAAGAATCTATCCGTGAGGAACGGGTGGTAGCCATTGTACGCCGATTGTACGGACCCGCCGACAGATAGAATAACAATGCCAGTGATCTGTAAATATCACAAGCGACACTAATAATATTGAACTACCTCCAGTAGTAACAACAACAGCGCACAACACACACACACTACTTACCAAAAACAGAAAATTGACAGTCACTAATATGTACTTCACAGTCGTAAACAGTTTCGACCACATTTTGTTGTAATTTATTCAAATTGATACGTGTACGCTCGCGTGACAGCTTCTAGCGTCGTCGTCTTAACTGGCTACAGATATTTTTATCACTATAAGTAGGTATATTAATCTTGATAAGGAAAACAAGCGGATTTATCTCATCGGAGGCGAACGTCGCTCACTCTGCACGATACGTTTAAAACTGAACCACACAGATGACACGGTTTATGAAACTTTGAATTTCGAATTGTGTTCAGAATAACAGATTATTTCTCGATAGAAACGTCACTAATAAATAATGTATGAGTACAAAAATCTTTAGACACGAGAGAGAATTATAGCTCACAATAGCTTCGCTTGCAATTTGCAGACGATATGACAAAATGTGTTAATTTTAACTCGCTTCGTGGAGCTCGTAACGGCTACGATTTTAGTACTTGCAGGTTGCGATAAGAAAAACACATAGGTACTGTATTTACATTTTAATTTTACAATTTAACCTGAACTTTCTATTCATACAATGTAGGCGGGAAATGACGTCAACTGTTATTTTCCTGAACAACGGGGTGGAATTTATGAATAGGGGAAATTGCGCCGGTGTTCTCCGCCTTGCGTTTTTAAGTAGATAGATAGGCAAGTAGGTAGGGGGACTTAGGAGATAACAAGGAGGTAGATACTGAAACAAATTCACAATTACGTTGCATTTTCTTATTACTTTTCATGAAGACGAAGGTACCGAATTAAATATGTTACACAATATTAGTAACTGTAGTGAAATCATCTTCGAATTAGAATAAGTTAAACTGTGATAGGAACATTATTCTTTACAAAAATCTTATCACTATCATGTTGAAATTAACTTTGAATAGGTACCATAGCTTCGGTGAAGGCGACAAGATAGCCCATGAAATTCGACATTTCTTAGGTTTTTTTGCAATTTCCCGGTCAGTTTGAAGTCGTATATTAAATAAAATAAAAATAATACCGTTTTCATCAAAATATAGGCACTCAAGAGACCTTTATGAACTGAGACGTTTGTTTTTGCCGCGAATCTCATACATGACAGACACTGACCGGGAAATTGCAAAAAACGTAAGAAAATTCGAATCTCGTGAACGCGACAAGGTATGTCGCCTTCACCTTATGTAAAATAAACTGGTCTCACACACTAATGGATAAAAAAAGTAAAACAAAAAAGTTGATGTGGCACTCGGAGACTGCCGCGGTAAAGCTATTGCATAGCATTTTTTAGCAACTTATGCAAATAATTATTTATTTATTTTATTTAAGCAGTATTTTTTAAAAAGAATTTAAATTATTTAAGTAAATCAAAAGTAACCTTCATAGACTAAGCTAGTAAGAAACTCTATGACAGAAAATTTAAAAGAAAAAGTATTAACAGCTTGTCAGCCTGACGTAAGTGTCATAACATTGAAAAATATGAAAATTATTTATTTTATTTTAGATATTTTATAAGAAAACGAATCGTTTTCTAAGACCGATTCGCAGAATAGTAATGCAAAAACCAATAAAACGTATGATAGATGCGTAATAATAATAAAATGAATGTATATAGAGTACTCGAGGAGTACTCACTCATTATCTTTCACTATTTTTTCGTGACTTTCTTCATTAATAAATGCACTTTGTTTATTCATATTTAAAACACTTTGTACACAAATTATACGAGTAAGAATATTTTAGAAGGAGAAAGCAGATAGACAAAACAGAAAAACTTTACACCTTTACACGTGAGGTTATAAATTATTTAATTTGACAACCTCAGTTGACAACCTTGTTATTTTCCGTAACCATAGCAACCTGGTTGAATACTGAATATTTTCGTTACGGAATTTCTGGATTCGCTCTCCACGCTCAAGGCCCGCGATAGAAGCTATGCAATGGCTTAAAACTTTAGGTTAAGTATACATGTGTATTCAACACAGCTTGCCACCACCCCTGTCATGACGACCACGACCACTCTGCCAAAAGTGTGACACAGAGAAGAAGATAAGAATTTCTCTTAAACTCTAACCATTACCTACAGGAGTCCATTAATAGAGTTTCCTGAATTATGTAATTATAATGTTGTGTTTGTTTAATTCTAAAATATTTTTATTTTTGATTACATTTTCGTTGTTTGCTTTCTAGTATGTACACACGGCTACACATCAAGCTATACAAAACCAGTATAATCTGATCGTGCATTGTGCGAAAAGATCTAGTAAAGTGAGGCCAAGATTAACTGGTTTTGTATAGCTTGATGTGTAGCCGTGTGTACGAGTATAAATAACAGCAAAATTTTGTTTTGTTTTGAGATATCAAACTTTTTACTTACATAACTTAATAAACGACTAATAATGTGTGTGTTTTGAAATTAGCGTCTTTATCATTAATGTTTGCACCCTAACTTTATGACGAAATGTATCATTGCATTACATATCATTTTGATCATCTTTTGTGCCACATTTGCTGCAAATAAATAATTTTGAATCTTGTTCACTTTGAAAAGACTCCACGCCGCCGCGCGCGCCGTGGAGAACTTCTGCAAAAGACTCCGTCGTGGACTCCACGGTGGAGTCTTTTGCAGAAGTTTTAAGAACTCGACGAAGTGGAGTCTCCATCTCGACTTTTTCAAACATTGATCTATAAACTAAGTAGCCAGCCATCAGCAAGAGGAGAGCCTGAAAGGAAAAACAATTACATTATATTATCTATTCATTTTTTTTTTTTAATTTTAAGTCGTAGGTACTGGCCTGGCCCCAGCACATCGAGGTACTATCAAACTCTATCCCATTTGCATTAGGTTCAAGGTTGATTGGAAAATTTTGACAGTTTCGGATAGCTTTAGGTGGGGCGGTCTGTACACGAAGATTTATAAAATGGTTCATCGAGTCCAAATGTGGTGCCATTCCCTAACAATGGGACGCAATGGTATCGTGTACTAAGTGTCTTGATTGATGGGTTCTCACCATAGAAATAAAAAAAACAGTATATCTATGGTTCTCACTAAGAGAATTTAAGTTCTGGCCGACTCATTATAGACTGCAGTCTGCATGGATTGACCCGACTGAAACATTGCCACGCCGAAAAAAAAATAGACGGCCATCGTAATTCGAAAAAGAAGAATAGTCCATGGAAAACTAAGTTTATGTCGACGGCATTCTTTACTCGTCGAACTAGTTTTTATTAAGAAATCGGATACTCTAAATACACTAACGCTACCTAATTGTTAATCTAAAAGCTCATAAGCTATGGAAGGCTTACATCGATCACTAATATTTAGCGGGTATCTAAACTTCAAGCTAGCATGTCGTGAGGAAGATTCTGAATATGAATGTGGATGGGTATAAGAGTAGAGGAAGACCAAAGAAACGATGGATGGACTGTGTTAAGAATGATATGGTAAGAAAGGAGGTGTCTCATGAGATGACGAGAAACAGAGAAGTGTGGAAGAGGAAGACATATTCTACAATATTTGAATAACTCAATCAATCGATTTTGTTAAGTTGTCTTAAAAATAGTTGAGTAGAGTTGGTCCGTTCTTTAACCGTTGCATGATTTGTAAGATAGCTGTTTAGATAGGTAGGTACCTACTATAGGTAGATAGACATTTGTAATTGAGAACGGTCAATGCCAAGCAATTTTAGATGATCTTAATTAATTCAATTGACACGACAGGCGACACGGTGAATCCCGCGATATTTTAACGATAGCAGAAGATTACGTGGACTACGCAGGAACTACATTTACTTACGTCATCTCTTAAACGTTTTTAGCCTTTACCTTTAGGTTATAAATATAATATGATAGGAACGAAACGGTCCCCCTTTTCGTTCGAGAATAAATTCAGAGCCTCTTTTCAAGGGAGCATAACCGAAAAATACTATTATGTAGTAACAACTAACAAGTATATAAAGATGTCTACAAATGGGTTGTAGACAATAGATAAATAGACATCATTTGTTGATTTGTCATTGACATATTTTGTTTTATTAGTTCCTAAATTATCAATATCAGTCAAGCCAAGAGAAGATCCAGGGTAGCTAAAGTTGATAGCGTGCCTTCTACTTCAAATAAGTTGGACGAACGCCAAGCCAATTGCGACAACTAGGGCAATTTTAGGTCCTCGTAAAGGCCTAGTTTCCAAAGTTTAGATACATTCATCCACATTCATGGTCAGGAAGACCGCACGGAAAGAAATAACCATAAATTACACTTTAATAACATTACTGACCTGCAAGCAAGTAGCAACCAGCGCACAGACGGCAATAACATAGGCATTATAAGATAACCACTCGCCTAAGACAGTGGCACAGCCGACGTAGTTCGCATTACCAGTGGTGCACTCAAACGAAGAGAAGGTGCCGTACTCGATGAAGCAGCAGCTAACAGGGATCTGGTACATCCAGTCTAAATGGTTACGTATCCCACAGCATCTTAACTGTAGAAGATTAAAAAGGTTCTTGAAGGGCTTATTACACCATAAAACCACCTAGACATTCTGTCAGCAACCTGAATTAAATTGAGAATTTAAAATTTCGACGCTAAACGGGAGAAATTAAAGAATAAAGAAGATTAAAGTTAGTGCAGGCACCATATAATGGCCAGTTCATCATCAAACCGAATCGAAAGAATTTGATCTTCAATACAATATTATGAAGAGTCATTTTGTAGAACAGTTGCCGTTTTTGTTGAATTTTGATTTGATTAAACGTAATTTTTGATAGATACATTTCTTTCAGTTTCTGATCCGGAGAGTAATGACTGAACCTCTAGTTAAGAAGATTAGTAGATTGTTACACTAGGGTCGAAAGGAATCAATTCCCATACGAGGTATTTAGACGCCCGAGCGAAGCGAGGGCGGCTATAGTCCGAGTAGGAATTGATGTCTTTCACCCGTGTTAACACATTCGACTCCACCCCCATTTCATAGAACTCATGTGCCATCCCGCCATACATATTGCAAGTGGGCCCTCCAGGGGGGCTCCCGGCACTGAAGGTGTTAAGCACTCTACTTTTCATTTCGAATATAAGGAAAGTAAAAAATAGTAGTTTTTCTAAAATTTTTATTGAAAATAATAACATGGTACCTATTTAAAATTAATTGAGAAATTTGAACAATTTGTGAAATTTAAAGTTACATTTTCGTTTGGAATATTTACGCTGTTTGATATGTTATGTCTTTGGCTGTGCTGAATTTCTGTAAAAGTAGGAGACTCCATTATTTGATTAGACGGTGGAATCCATGGCGCAGACTCCCTTGAAGTAGTTGGTTGAGGCGAAGTGGGGCGTAAAGGGGTTTGAACTTTTTTGTATGGGAGCTGGCATATCGACCCACCGCCATTTTGTTTTTTTTTCGAAATCGCGGCCCACGATGAAAGTGGTATGTATTAATAGAGGACATTTAGACGAACAAAAAATGTCATAAAACTTGGTACCTAAAGTGTCACGTAATCGAGATATTTGAAGGTAAAGATCGACATTTGAGTACAATGACCACATCAAAAATAGACCATTTACGTGTCTATAGGGGTAGATTATTATTATTACAGTTTATTGAAAGAGAGTACACACATTACATACTACTAGGAACACGAGAAATCTATTCTTGGACATAACATACCGTTTATTGCGATGCGAAGCGATTTTCTCGTGCGTATAATAATAATCAACCTGGGAACTATTATTTGGATACAATTTAACGCCTATAAACGTAATAAGTCTATTTTTAATGATTGTCGTTGTAATCAATTGACGATCTTTACCTTCAAATATCTCGGTAACGTGACACTTTAGGTACCAAGTTCCCTGACATTTTTTGTTCGTCTATATGTCCTCTATCCATACATAACACTTTCATTGTGGGCCGCGATTTCGAAAAAAAAATCAAAATGGCGGCCGGGTTGATATGCCACATCGGTTCTATCCCCTTTATAGTCTCAGTTAATTTGTTTGAAATTTTAGTTTTATTTTGGACAGAATCCTCAATGTAGCCTTCCGCGACTGTGCTGGATTTCCATCCTCCATGTCTTTTTAAAATTGTCAAGTTCGCCCCAGAATCGGCTAATAGTGTCGCTGACGTTCTTCTGTAGCAATGCCCGGTATATTGTTCACAGTTTGGCAAATTCAAATATGTTGCTATTTGCTTCGGCATACCTGAGATTTTATTTTTACCGATCACTTGTCTTGTTTATAGCATTTTCCCTTTTGGTAGTTGAGAAAAAAGCGATCCGTTTTTATGTCATTAGGTCTGATTTTTTGATATTTATTTACTATTTGTGTAAACTCTTCTCGTACAACAAACGTACGCTCAATATTTGTTTTTGTTTTAGTTAATTTTACGAGTAATAACTGGCCGTGATTTTCAAAGTCGTTAATTGTTAAATTAGTGAGTTCACTGCTTCTGCAGGCGCCGCTTATACCAAGTATTAATACCACCTGTGAAAAATATAATTTCTTAATTAATACCTATTAATCTTTTAGGTATCTAACTATGTAAATAAAATAACAAGCAGAGATCTTTTACTCCAGAAATGTACGCCTATCTAACTCTTAATTTACCTACGCAATCTGGGTCAGTGTGTTTGATTGATAATATGATTGCCTCTTTTTATGCAAACCTATCCTATCTAAGTAGGTATCTTAACAGAGTCAAGTCGTTGGGATCGACATTTGATTTTAGAGTAAAAGACCTCCAACCTAGATAAACGTTTATAACTTACCTTCACTGCCAAATATATCTCGTCAGGGGCTTCATTTAAAAATGTTTCCACTTCGTAAGAGGTGAAAACCTTAGATTTTTTGGTCTTGAACCCCTTTTTTTTTTTTTTTTTTTGGTGGGTGGAAAATCATCGAATGACCCCCTCCGCTCTTGGGCAGAGCGAAGGGGAGTGTCAGACTTCTACTGACTAAAAACCGAACCCATGTTCCTTCTTTGCCCTTGTGCCGAGGCCACGTCATCTAGTACTAAAATCCGCGGGTCTTGAACCCCTGAGACTGTCTTTTCAGAAACGATGTTAGATTAAGGAATCTTTTCAAATCGACATTGTGTTTTACTTTTAGTGTACTCTTGAGCATTGAATACCTGCTCCATAGCGTAGAAGGCTTTATTTTTCCAGACAGTCCATTGAAGTATGTAAGAAATACACTTTCGGAAAATGATTTTATTTTCTTATCTGCTCGCCACTTCATAAAGTCATTGTATGTATTTAAGTATCTTTCCTTTGAAATTTCTGGCAAAAGATTTTCGATAACTGTATTGGCTTCGTCTCTAACAGAATCTGGGGTCAACATTTCAGAATCACTTGAACTCATTTTTAATAAGCTATAACTACGTACTCTGTTCTATTACAGAGATTTCGATAACGCTTAAAGAGTTAGTATCCCGCCAAATTATATAGTCTATTAAAAATTTTAAATATGGAACACACCGCGTCCCTGCCGCGGGCGGACCGCGGACCCGCTTAGTTTATTTTTTTTAAATTCATACTGGCTGTTTAAACACTCACAACACCGCAGCATTTTTTTGCGGCCGACCGCTGCACCAAATTTAGTTGTATTTCTAAAATCTAAAAGCAATTACTATGAGTCTTTCCCGCCCTAAGGTGGGAAGTAGCATTTGCCACCCGCTACTCGGATCAAACCAACACTACTTTCCGAGTATGAGAAATGAAAACATCTTAGCCGGATACTTTTCGGACTCCGTTCATCTTACTTCTTCAAGTTATTCTCCGTTTCATTCTTTATTCTACTTACTCCAAGCTGTAGATCATCCCACAACTTTGTGATCTGAGAGCTGCCACCGTACTGTTGTAGAGTCTGCAGCATCGGCAGCCTGATCTCGTCCACTGCATCGTTGCTTAGAGAGTAGGCGGATATCGTTATCGCAATCTCGAAGATCAGCGTTGTCAGTAGGAGCGCCACATACTGTAAAAGCAACAGGATTCATAATTTTGGGTTGTTTCTATAAACTCAGGCGCACGCGCGAGTTTTACACTCGCCAGTTGATGTACAGGCCGTTCACTAATAGGGGATCGGACAAAAAAAAACTAATTAGTCCGTCAGATAGATTTCCAAAAAATATTGAACACGTATTTTTTCTTTTTTCACGTAAACTTAAAATGAAGACGATACAGTGCTTCGAAAACTCGTGTGACGTCATATGATAGTACATTTTGACGACACAAGTGACGTTTCAAGCCCCACTCCAAGATCTTTGACGCGTTATATCTTCGTCATTTTTTATTGATTTGATAAAACAAAAAACACGTATTCAATATTTTTCGATAATCTAACTTATGGACTAAACAGAATCATATTATTTTGACCCTGTCCGATCCCCTATTACCAAGCACCCTCTATTTTTTCTTTTGCTACAGAAGGTGCAAAAATAGTATGACCACGAGGAAACAGCAACACAGGGTGTGTGTACAAGGAAGGTTACTAACATACTAACAAAACTTAAGTACGTTATTGTATAAGATAGTTGTATGCATTTTATCTGTGGGCCTCAGTAGCCTTACAATAAAATGATTGATAACAATTTGTGATGTGGAGTTTGGGGCGTAATACTGCAATGGTGCTTGCATAGGATGTTCCATGAATGGGATGGGACCATCCATTACATACCAAGTTTCCTCCGTGCCTCGAATACTCGTAACACGATAAGCCGGTGGTCCTGGCTGACATTTATAGTTCTTTGGCATTCGTTATAGGTAGTCAATATCCTGAAAGTCTGACAACCTGTCTTACCAAGGGTTTTCGTTACCCAGTACTAACTGGGTTGTGGAGGTCAGACAGGCAGTTGCTCCATACAGAATACTATGCTGGTATGTAGCTGCATCCGGTCAGACGGAAAACCGAACCCCATACAGTTGGGATCAGCTACTAGGAACAACAACCCCATACTTAGACTGGTTTTTAGCCTTTCAGGTTTCAAATTAACCGTTACGACTATAAAAGCTTCAAGTCACAGCCAAGATCATTAGTATAACGTGCTCTCCGGCACAGAATAGTAAAGTATAGTAAAGGACAAGCGTTGTCTACCCTAAAAGATCCACCCATGCGGCCACGCTAAACAATAATACTTACAAAAGCTACAACGTAGAATTGTTGCGAGATGACGCTGTAGAAACCCGGCCCGGATCCCACCATTATAATGACTCCCGAGGCCACCACGAAACTTGACACACTGAAGAAGCGGCTAGTGAGGAAAGGCTCGTACTGCAAATATTGTCCCAGGACTGTATAGCCCCCGATGAGGAGCATAAAGCCTGTTAGCTGGTAAGAAAGATTTTATTAGATATCTTGTAAAGTTGTAATTACAGTCTCACCAAGGGGTTTAGTATCCTGCTGGGAACATGGGTGGTTTTGAGTCCGCTCCGCGTAGAGCGGGAGGAGTCATTTGATGACTTCCCACAGTCCAAAATAAAAGGGTGTAAGGGTGTGTGTGTGGTTTGTGGAGGTCAGTTTAGATCAGCATCTTATTAGCCCGGAAGTACCCACTGCTGGGTATAGCCCTCCCCATTTTCCTGCCACACTTCACGGTTCTCTGGGCAGAGCGAAAGGGAGTGTCAGACTTCTACCGACTAAAATCCACCCATGTTCCTTCTTAGACCTTTATTTTGAGACCACGGTATCTCTTTTGAACAACCCGCGGCCCCGACGGGACCCACAGCGCCGACGGGAAGAGTTCTCTCTTGTGCTAACGATGCTGGTTCCAGGATGAGGTCATGATAGAAAAAAAAAAAAAAAAAAAAAACATTTATGTCTCTATCAAAGAACACGTAGGTATACAAAGTTTTGTGTCCTCACCGCACTATTAACCTTTGAAGAGTTCTCTCGTGTGACTTGACAACTCACCAAATACACCCCATTTATAGCTGCTAGCGAGTACCTCACTGACTTTAGATCCTTAGGAACTTTAAAATCAAAATCGAGTTTACTTATTTCAGACATAATAAATTCCAAATTGAACTCAAAACAATAAATGTAGAGCTATATCCCCAGACAAAGATAAATTGACTGAAAAATGCGACGATGCATTATATTATCAATCATCGGCCAATATCTCCGTTATCTCGACAACTAGCTTTTGCCCGCGACTTCGTGCGCGTGGAATAGTTACTTTGAGAACAAAGACTTACCAAGCTATGTCTTAAATCTCTTTGTTCATCAGTTTCTGAAGTCGGTGACTTTTGTTTGTTTGATTCCATTTTTTTGCCACCGACTTCAGAAACTGATTTTTCTTCTAAAGTATATTTTTCACTTTTTTGTGATTTTTTTTGAAGTCGGTTTTATTTTTTGTTAAAAAGTTTTTATTTTTCACGTTTTAGTGGTTCACATGTTCATGTGGACAATGTAGTTTTGTTTTTGAGTTTTGTTGATTTTTCAAAAACCGCTTGTCCGATTTCGATAAAAAAATTATGGGACCATTTGGGAAGTATACCCTTTCTAACAAAAAAAGAATTATGCAGTCCGACACAGTCCTGCCAATCGCGGGAAAACCCCCGATTTGCGGGGAATTGAGGGCTAGCGCGGGGAGAGATTCATATTACGATTCATATTACATTACATTATTTTATGAATCTTATTCCGATTCATGTTTTGATCTACATTATGATTAATATCATCAATACTATGATCCATAATATTATTCATATGACGATTTATATTACGATTCATATTATGATCCCTATTATGATTCATATTATGATTCATAGCATGATTCATATTACGATTTATATCATGATTCATATTACGATTCAGATTACGATTCAGATTACGATTCATATTACGATTTATATCATGATTCATATTACGATTTATATCATGAGTCATATTACGATTCAGATTACGATTCAGATTACGATTCATATTACGATTCATATTACGATTCAGATTATGATTCATATTACGATTCATATTATGATTCATATTACGATTCAGATTATGATTCATATTACGATTCATATTACGATTAATATTACGGTTTATATCATGATTCATATTACGATTCAGATTATGATTCATATTACGATTCATATTACGATTCATATTACGATTCATATTATGATTCATATTACTATTCAGATTACGATCCCTATTATGATTCATGTAATGATTCATAGCATGATTCATATTACGATTCATGTTACGATTCATATTACGATTCAGATTATGATTCATATTACGATTCATATTACGATTCATATTACGATTCATATTACGATTCATATTACGATTCATATTACGATTCATATTACGATTCATATTACGATTCATATTACGATTCATATTACGATTCATATTATGATTCATATTACTATTCAGATTACGATCCCTATTATGATTCATGTAATGATTCATAGCATGATTCATATTACGATTTATATTAGATTCATATCATGATTCATATTATGATTCATATTACGAATTTACGATTCATATTACGATTCATATTACGATCCCTATTATGATTCATATTACGAATTTACGATTCAGATTACGATTCAGATAACAATTCAGATTATGATTCATATTACGATTCATATTACGATTCAGATTACGATCCCTATTATGATTCATATAATGATTCATAGCATGACTCATATTACGATTCAGATTACGATCCCTATTCTGATTCATGTAATGATTCATAGCATGATTCATGTTACGATTCATATTAGATTCTTCTTCTGACATTCTATTAAATTTTCTATCTGACATTTATAACTTTGACATCATTATTAATTGATTAATTTGTTTCTTTCCATGGTTAAATTTTATTGTTTCGGATTATTATATTTTTTTAATGTACTTAATTAAATATTTGCACACCATATGTAATGGTAGAATGTAATGGAGCTATCATAGTTTTAAGACCAAACCCTGTTCAAACCTACAGTCTGGCAAATAAACGGATTTGAATTTGAATTCATATCATGATTCATAGCATGATTCATATTACGATTCATGTTACGATTCATATTACGATTCAGATTATGATTCATATTACGATTCATATTACGATTCATATTACGATTCATATTATGATTCATATTACTATTCAGATTACGATCCCTATTATGATTCATGTAATGATTAATGATGAATTTGAATTCATATCATGATTCATATTATGATTCATATTACGAATTTACGATTCATATTACGATTCATATTACGATTCATATTACGATCCCTATTATGATTCATATTACGAATTTACGATTCAGATTACGATTCAGATAACAATTCAGATTATGATTCATATTACGATTCAGATTACGATCCCTATTATGATTCATATAATGATTCATAGCATGACTCATATTACGATTCATGTAATGATTCATAGCATGATTCATGTTACGATTCATATTAGATTCTTCTTCTGACATTCTATTAAATTTTCTATCTGACATCATTATTAATTGATTAATTTGTTTCTTTCCATGGTTAAATTTTATTGTTTCGGATTATTATATTTTTTTAATGTACTTAATTAAATATTTGCACACCATATGTAATGGTAGAATGTAATGGAGCTATCATAGTTTTAAGACATAACCCTGTTCAAACCTACAGTCTGGCAAATAAACGGATTTGAATTTGAATTCATATCATGATTCATAGTATGATTCATATTACGATTCATATTACGATTCATATTACGATTCATATTACGATTCATATTACGATTCATATTACGATTCATATTACGATTCATATTACGATTCATATTACGATTCATATTACGATTCATATTACGATTCATATTACGATTCATATTACGATTCAGATTACGATTCATGTCATGATTCATGTAATGATTCAGATTATGATTCATATTACGATTCAGGTTACGATTCAGATTACGATTCAGATTACGATTCAGATTACGATTCAGATTACGATTCAGATTACGATTCAGATTACGATTCAGATTACGATTCAGATTACGATTCAGATTACGATTCAGATTACGATTCAGATTACGATTCAGATTACGATTCAGATTACGAATCAGATTACAATTCAGATTACGATTCAGATTACGATTCATAATACAATTCAGATTACGAACCCTATTATGATTCATGTAATGATTCATAGCATAATTCATATTACGATTCATATTACGATTCATATTACGATTCATGTTACGATTCATATTACGATTCATATTACGATTCATTTTGATTATTATGATTGATGCATGATTCATATTACGATTCAGATTACGATTCATATTACGATTCAGATTACGATCCCTATTATGATTCATGTAATGATTCATAGCATGATTCATATTATGATTCATATTACGATTCATATTACGATTCATGTCATGATTCATGTAATGATTCATAGCATGATTCATATTACGATACATATTACGATACATATTACGATTCATATTACGATTCAGATTACGATTCAGATTATGATTCATATTACGATTCATATTACGATTCATATTACGATTCATATTACGATTCATATTACGATTCATATTACGATTCATGTTACGATTCATATTACAATTCATATTACGATTCATATTCTGATTCATATTATGATTCTTATTCCGATTCATATCTTGATCTACATTATGATTCATATTATGATTCTTATTCCGATTCATATTTTGATCTACATTATGATTCATATTATGATTCATATCATGATTAGGGAATGCAATCTCAACAAGCAAGTCTTGTTTGTTTGATTCCATTTATTTGCCACCGACTTCAGAAACTGATTTTTCTTCTAAAGTTTATTTTTCACTTTTTTGTGTTTTTTTTTTGAAGTTGGTTTTATTCTTTGTTAAACAGTTTTTATTTTTCACTTTTAAGTGGTTCACATGTTCATGGGTCATAATGTGGACAATGTAGTTTTTTTTTGAGTTTTGTTGATTTTTCAAAAACCGCTTGTCTTATTTCGATAAAAAAATTAAGGGACCATTTGGAAAGTATACCTTTCCAACAAAAAAGAATTTTTCAAATCGGTTAGCAAGTGACGGAGTTATGCCCGAACAAACGTACAAAAAAAAATATATATATAAACATCCGATTTGAGAACCTCCTTCTTTTTTTAGTAGTCGGTTAAAAATGGTCCAAACTGTGACGTCGCACGACTTTTCGAAGCACTGTATCGTCTTAATTTTTTGTTTACGTGAAAAAACAAAAAATACATCTACAATATTTTTTGAAAATCAATCTGACGGACTAATTAGATTTTTTTTGTCAACTATCCTATTTGTTCTTTTGTTCTTGAGCGTTGTGATATGTAAAAATAAATCTTGGTATTATGATTCAAAAATCTGTTTTAAACGCGATAAAAATCTGCTCTCTTCTCCGCCGCTATGTGAACTGACCGTTAGAGATTCGTTTGTGAAATATTATGCTTTAAAGTGCTAATTTTTGTTCGACTCCAGCTAAAAGGTCGTGTTTGCGAGTGTCAACAGAAAAAGTTCATGGTTGTAGTATAATATGTATAAAAAAAGGTGTAAAAGTATCCTTATCGAAGCCGAAAGGCACTTGTTCACCCCGTCACTGCGATATATTTTTTTGTATTAAGGCCATACCTGGGAACCCCCTATAATTACGGAGATATTGCAGGTCAAAGTTCCTAATTTTTCACAGCTGATTTTTTATATTATGTAGGTATACTAGTTTTTCAGATTATTACTTTACTTGAATTACCTCCATGACCCGTTTAATATTCAAAGCACCCACTAGCACAATGTTTTAAGAGTGCGACATAGAGTTTTACCGTAAAATGTGAATTGTTGTAACCCATAAAAAAGGCGTTTCCCAGCAATAATTTTTGCGTAGGGGTAACTACTGATGTACCCACATAATGCTTGGTTGACGGCTTTCGTGAAGAGTTCGTTTACACCCTTTAAAACGAAATTAAATGGAAATCTATGACAGCTAAGCAGTACAACTTTATTTATTTATTTAAACTTTATGCACAATAGTGATACATAATAATAGGTCTTTACCTATGTAATTGGAGATTCTTTAGCCGACATTTTCAGATTTATGTAATTATCTGCAGTGGATTGGCGCGTAATTCGAAATTCAAGTAAATTTTATTCGAAAGACGTGTTATTTTTTAACCGACTTCCAAAAAAAGGAGGAGGTTATCAATTCGACTGTATTTTTTTTTTTTTTTTTTTTTTTTTTTTTTTTTTTTTAATTTCAAATTCAGTCATTTGTTTTTTGATAATTTTTTGTTTTTGTGACATTGTGGTAGTTTTTGGCGCCATGGATAAACTGCTAATTCGTACAATTTTTAACCGACTTCCAAAAAAAGGAGGAGGTTATCAATTCGACTGTATTTTTTTTTTTTTTTTTTTTTATGTTTGTTCGCTCATAACTTGCGACTGGGTGAACGGATTTTCATGATTCTTTTTTCATTTGAAAGCTGGTGCTTCCCGTGTGGTCCCATTGTCACCATTTCAATATCTGATGATGGGATCTTGTAGAAATCGGGGGAACTCTTCAATAAATAACAGCAGATTAACCGCGATTGTTGCTATAGCATATCTAAGCATTGTTTACGCCATCACACAACATAATATCACGCCTGTACTCACTACAAAGGTTATAAAAACTATTTTGTGAAGATCTGATGAAGAACTTCGGAGATAGGCAACGGAACTCCTCAATAAATGATAGCAAATGGACTGGGATTGCTGAAATCTCATATTGTCTGTCTATTGTTTACACCAGTTCCTAACATAACATCACGCCGGTACGTTGTGAAGGGGTAAGCACATGTGAAACACTAAAAAGTGAAAAATAAAAACTTTTTTACAAAAAATAAAACCGACTTCGACAAAAAAAACACTCAAAAGTGAAAAATAAACTTGAGAAGAAAAATCAGTTTCTGAAGTCGGTGACAAAAAAATGAAATCAAAGAAACAAAAGTCACCGACTTCAGAAACTGATTTTTCTTCTCAAGTTTATTTTTCACTTTTGAGTGTTTTTTTTGTCGAAGTCGGTTTTATTTTTTCGAATATGAGTTCATACGTAGAAATACCGCTGCGCAAACAACACGAAACATTAACGACGTGTACGGGCTTAACACTGCTTGCATAAACACGGTCCATTACTGGTTCAATCGTTTTCAATCTGGAAATTTTGAGTCGAAGAACGAGCCTCGCGGTTGGCCGGTAAACATTGTCGACAACGACGAATTGAAGGCGATAGTGGAAGCAGATCCAACTCAATCTAAGGCTGAGCTTACTGCAGGCCTTGGAGTTAGTGTCAAAACACCATTGAGGCACTTGCGTCAAATTGGAAAGATAAAAAATCTAGATAAGTGCGTGCCACGCGAAGTAAGCGACCAACAGCGAGATTTACGCGTCGAAGCATGCATAGCACTACTGAATCGGCATAGAAACGATGAAATTCTTAATCAAATTGTTACCTGCGATGAAAAGTGGATCCTGTACGACAACCGTAAGCGTTCGTCTCAGTGGGTGGACCCGGGTACATCACCTAATCAGTGCGCTACAAAAAAGATCACTCATAGGAAGATGATGGTGACTGTCTGGTGGACCAGTGCCGGACTTGTACACCACAGCTTCTTACCGAATGGCACAACAGTGACGGCAGATGTCTATTGCCAAGAATTGCAAACAATGATGGAGAAGCTCGCAATTCAACAACCAAGTGTTAACGGTGTCAGGTCAAATGATACACAGTCTTCAATTTCCTGAAATGCTTTTAATCAATACTACTACTGTTTCTTACAATTAAATATGTTAACAACAGTTAGGCCTAACGTTCCCATTGGTAATGGCCGCCGGCACCGTACCACAGACTATCTGACAAATCAACGACTTGTTTTTTTAAAAATTATTTGTTATAAATGTGGGTATCGCTAACAGACGGCCATTCTGCAATAGGAATGTCCCCATTCCAAAATTCCACTCGGCCATTCTCCCGTATAGGTATGACCTCATACCAAAACAAAAATAGCGTAAAACAAAAAAACATTAATAAAAAATAAATATTACTTCCAACTTAGTAATTAACAATTTAGAGTAGATTACATTTCATAAAATAAAGTTACTTTTACTTATCTAAATAATAATATAATCCGAGTTTCACAATAGTTACAATAGCAATTTAGAATGTATTTCTACTCAGGAGATATTAAGTATAATTCTATGTTGTTTCATCAATCAAAACCATTAGTGCAACAGCACAACTTAAGATGCTAATAAAAAGTTGTAATCTTCATATGCCATCCGAAGGCCCAAACAGTTCCGTAACCACAATTTGTAGGAAGCTCCCGTTTAGCCATCCGAAAGCCACGGTCTGCTCACCTTCTTGGATCATCACATATATTAGGCCACCCGAGAGCCATTAATCAATAATCTGCCGTTTAGCCACCCGAGAGCCACGGTCTGCCAACAGCTCATCTGCATCAGCGCTGTCTCATCAGGCTTTCTGTAAGAATAACCGGATTGTGCCGATTATCCGTTATCGACACCAATCTAAGCTGTAAATGATATGGAAATTGGTTTAAGGGCTACCGGCCATTACAACTATAACTACTACTTTCTTTACTGCATTATCCTTATGTATACAAATTCATAAATAATTATATAAAATACATAACGCTTTTCTACTATTCGTCAAGCGAATCCGAATCGCTATTATCACTTTTATCGCTAACTACCGGTGATAAACTGAGATTAATCCACGGTTTTAACTGATCAGCCGCGAAAATATTCTTATAATGTCTCTGAGGAAACCCCTTAATGCTAGATACTTCGTACCGGTCTTTCTCCAGCACTGCTGTTACTTTGAAAGGACCTTTAAACTTTGCAGCTAACTTTTTGCTTTTACCCCTGTCTGGATTGTTATTAGGAATCATAACGAGGTCACCTTCTTGAAACGCCTTAGTTGGAGCCCTTGTTTTATCAAAATTTTCTTTCATCTTTTTCTGTCCTTCTATAATTTTTTCTTCCACCGCTTTCCTCAATTCATCTCTATTAGTATTTGAAATCTGTGCGTCTATATCTAAAGCTCCTTTGATAATTCCTTCCGCCTGGCATGTGGTTCTATGCCCAAATACCACCTCAGCTGGTGATTTTCCAGTACTTTTATTTATTGTATTATTAAGACTCCATTGCAATTTAGCAACATTTGCGTCCCAGTCTCTCTCGTCCAACCCATGGTTCATAGCGGCTAGCGAATTTAAGATTGTTCGATTGTAGCGTTCAATTTGCCCATTTGCTCGAGGCGTTGCTACTGCATTAAGGACATGTTTGGCTCCAATCGACATTACATAACTTTTGAATTCGCCAGACGTAAAACTCGTCCCTTGGTCTGATATAATTATTTTTGGGCATCCAAATGTTGCGAAAATATCTTCGAGGGCTTTAATTGTCGTTTTAGATCTAGTATTCTTAACAGGTTTAACAAATATGAACTTGCTGAACCCATCAATGACACCGAGAATATATGCGTTTCCTCTTTTACTTTTAATAAATGGACCCAAATGATCCATGTGTATTGTGTGAAATATTTCGTTGACCTTGGGTATTGGGTTTAAGTACCCTGACTTTTTCCCCGACATTTCTTTGTTATAGGCACAGTTGATGCAAGCGTTAACATATTTCTTGATGAAGCGATTCATTTTTGGAAACCAATAATCGGCTCCTATTTTTTCAATGGTTTTTTCAGTTGAGAAATGACCCGCTTCGTCATGATTAAGCTGACAAATTCTCCACCGTGCCGAATTAGGTACCACCCATTTTAATTTGGATCCTATGCGCCTATATATTTTGCCATTTCGCAATACGTAATTATTAGATACGTCCTTTAAATCCTCTTCACTAGTTTCTAAAATAGTTTTAATATGTTTTAATCGCGGATCTGTCATCTGTACCGTGTGAAGCCAGTCTTCAGTCGTAATAGTGAAGACTTCCAACTCTTCTAGATTATTTTCTTGCGAGATGGGGTTCCGGCTCAAAGCATCGACATGCTGCATGTTATGGCCGGGCCGGTACTCAATAGTAAAGTTATATTCCTGCAGCATCAGCCACCACCTTGCAATCTTAGGAATTAAATCTCGCTTTACCAAGGTGGCGCGTAATGCATTGCAGTCTGTTATAACTTTAAATTCTAAACCAATCAAATATACTCTAAATTTCTTTAAAGTGAGGACCACTGCCATCGTTTCCAGTTCATAGGAGTGCCAAAAAGCTTCTTCACGAGTCGTTTGACGGCTGAAATAAGCAACTGGCCTAAAAGGGTATTGTTCATTAAGTCTCTGTAATAAGATACCCCCAATTCCCAATTTACTGGCATCACAGTGGACCTCTGTCATATAATCTGGATTGTATAACGCTAAAACAGGTCTAACAACCAATTTAGATCTTATATCTTCAAATGCACGATCTTGTTCGTCGCCCCAATTCCAAGGAACGTCGGCTTTGGTCAGTTGAGTAAGGGGTTTCGCAATGGAAGCGAAATTAAATACAAAACGCCGAAAATAACTGGCCAAACCAATAAATTGACGAACTTGGTGGACATTCGTCGGTTTGGGGAATTCAGAAACTGCTTTTATTTTCTTACTTCCAGGTTTAAGACCAGCTTCGGAAATCTCATAACCAAGATAGTCGATTTCCGATTGGAAAAAGAAACACTTTTCTAGATTAAGGGTAAGATTGGCATTACGTAAAAGATGTAAAATAGCTTCCAACTTACCGAATGCCTCTTTAAATGAATTACCCGTAGATAGTAAATCATCCAAATAAGGGATAGCCAGCTCGAATCGTTGGGCTCCCAGTGCTTTATTGATCATACTCTGAAAGACTGCAGGAGCATTCACAAGACCAAATGGCATCCTCATATACTCGTAGTGGCCGTCAGGAGTCACGAAAGCTGTTGCATGACGTGACTCTTCAGCCACTAAGATCTGGTGATAGCCGGACGCCAAATCTAAGCTTGTGAAGTATGATTTCCCGCTTAGACGATCGAGCTGGTCATCAATGACTGGCATCGGATAGCTATCTTTTACTGTCTTTTTATTTAATGCCCGATAGTCTACGCAAAGCCTGTATTCATTATTCTTTTTCCGAACCAACACTATGGGGCTGGCATAAGCCGACTGTGATTCTCTTATAATATTATTAGCTAACATATCACCTATCATTTCCCGTACCTTTGCGCGCTCACTAAAAGGTAGTCTATAAGGTCTATAAATCACAGGTGTATCATCGTTAAGACGTAATGTCATTTCGGTTATATGAGTCAGCCCAAGCTCCTGCATATTAAAAGCAAAACAGTCCCTAAATTTGTTCAGGAGGTCTAATAACTGATCCTTTTCAGTGTCAGTCACTTTGGGGCCAATATGTAACATATCCAAAGTAATAGGATTCTTTATGGGGTTAGATTTATCACAGTTTTCAGACAACCGAGAATTTACATGAATAGAATCCACATCCAAACTTTCATGTTTATATAAACCTTGATCGTTAACTTTTATTGCTCGTGATAATAATTTAGAACTGGTAAAAATAATTGGATTTTCAGACAAATTCATTACTAAACATCGACTCTTTCCTTCATGAAATTGGTAGACACCTTGCAATAGAATGTATTCGTTACCGGGTTTCATGCATGCACTGCCTGGGACAAATAATGGTCCTGAGAACGTATCTGGTGTATGTACTTGTATGTCCTGTAACCCTTTGATCGCGATGTCGTTGGTATTGTAAATATCCATCCTCTCTACTTCAGAATCATCACAGTAAAGAACTAGTTTAGTACATGTCTTATGTACGTTAACAGTGGGCAGCTCTGTTAAAGACTGCCCAATCAGAACATCTGTCTTAAGTAAATTATCCGGTACGATAAATGCTTCTATATCTGCTTGGACAGCATCTACTACAACAGTTACAAATATCCTAGCAATTGGTACGACACTTCCAAAACCAAATCCCCTAATAATGGGAAGTGCCATCTTATTTTGGACTACGTTAAGATTTTTGACAACCGATTCTCTGATTAAGGTACATTGACTCCCGAAGTCTATATAAGCTGAGACCGATATGTCATTGACAGAAATAGTTTTGAAATACTTACAATTTGACTTTTCGTTTGTTGCTATTTGTAGAACGCTTTGTGTAGGATTTTGATTCGTATTTTCTTGTGTTCGATCGGTTTTTGGTCGAGAACCTATCAGCTCACAATTTTGTGTCATATGTCCTAGTCGTGAACACTTATCACATCTTCTTAATGGTTTAGAACAGTTACGCGCGGTATGACCAGTATCACCACAATTATAACATTGAAACGACCTAGACTTTGCCCGGCTAGTTGTGGGTATAGATCTATTTGAGATATTGTTGCGACTATTATCCGAATCTTTTATATTTTGCGAATCTTGTTTAGGAAGTAATGAGTCTCTCTTTGAAATCAGATTTCGTTTTGATATTCGGCGCAAATATTTTAGCAAGTCCGATGCCCTCTTAAAACTGGCTCCTTGGGCGTTTAACCTCACGCCATTATCAAAGATACCGCTAATTATGCAATCCACAGCGTCTCTTCCTTTAATGCCACACATTTTCACTAACCTAGCCTTCTCATGGAAATATTCTTCCATCGATTCCTCTCTCCTACTTCTTCTGCTAAGCATTTCGGTCAAACGATCGGCGTAGTTACGATCGTCTGGAAAAGTTTTAATTATCTTTCTTTGCCATTGTTTCCAACTTAAATCAATGGTACTCCTACCTTGGTACCACTTTTTGGCTTGGCCAGAAAGTTTTGGTATAGCATAATAGATAATTTGCCTTTCTGTCCAATCATAAATTCTTGCCGTTTCGTTCACCTTACGAATCCAGTCTTCGGCCGACTGTGAATGTGCGTCAGGATCGAATTCTGAGATCACATTTTGCGATCCTTCAAAACGATTGCCTGTAACTATTCTAGAGAATCTTTTTAGAAACTGTTTTTCTTTGTGAGCACTGGATCGACTTTTGCAGTGCGAGCGAATTCTAGAACGGGATCGTTTTCGTTTTGCAAACGAAGAATTATCTGACAGGTCGGACGAATCTAGCTTTCGCTTATACCGATTGTTGTGCTCAGAACTGGAAGAGCTGGTATCATCACTGTGATGACGCGATGCGCGAGATTTACGTTTCCGGCACCGATAACGTCGGGTGGAACGAGACCTGCGATTCCGAGTATGATAATCGGAAATGCTGCTTTTTGAAGCCGTACTACTGCTACTGTGACGCCGCCGATATGATAACGAGGACGAAGAATGAGATGGCGTTCTGCGACGAGATCGGCTGCGGTATGTATCACGTTTACGTTGTCTTTGATGAGGTCTTGTCGTGGAACGTCTCCTTCTTCTAGGCTCCTGCCTACGCTCAGGATTGCGTGATGATCTTTTACGTATATTCGGTTCCAAAGGCGGAGTATAACCTGACCTACCACTGGAAGCCATTGTTCAGAACTATGTTTATTGGCGGAGACTATGATAACCAATAAATCAATATATTTAAAGTATAAATTTATTTTAATTTTGTTTTTATTTAGCCCATGGTAAAGTGGATACGTGGTTTAAGTTAGTATCGTGCGGTAGGTGTTAGTAAGGAAAAGAGAAACAGAGAGAGAAAAAAAACAATGATGAGTACTTAATCCATATTACAGCGGCTGATTCGCTATTGTACCTATGGAAATGCACATAAAACAACCCATTTTGCCTCACAACTGCTAAATCATAGAATTCTTCGAATAAACAAATAAATTATCAACAGCAACACTTTTGGGATGTGTACTTATAGATAACATCAGATCATCTATATGACGCATAAACACAAATTACTAGTGAAAGGGTACCTAGTCTAAGTTCGTATCTGCTGTCCTTAGAATAGGTAGGTACATAATAACCACATATATAAGCGGTTAATCTGTTTTGGAAGAGGTACTTATGTAGGTAATCCATAAATCAATCATAAGAATCATAAATAATTAACGAGAATCCAATAAATAGTTCACACAAATCATATAAAACAATATACGATCTCCGTAATCAAATTCTTAAATAAAGAACGAAATCTTCAATAGTCCATAACATTCAAATATCATAATCTATTAGGCATATTATACTTTCAACGCAGGTTTTAATATTACGATGTCTCATTATTAAAACTCAGACATAAACAAACCGGGCGAACCTGTGACCTACTTTTAATTTCTACCCATAAAGTGAGGTACCCACGCCACGCAGTTTATCGAAATATCGCGTCTCGGTGTTGAAAATCAAACCGTAAAATGTATATTATTATTGCATAATAATATGCAGTACAAGTAAACAAAAGTACATTAAATTGCTTAATGAAATATGAACTCGAATGACAAAATACTTATTTCATTTCAACCATTAAATTACCAGACATCAACAACCGTCAGTTCTTTATAAATAATTAGGTCAAATAAAGTAACATACCTGAGAACTTCTCCAACACTCTTAGTTCTTACCACTTCTGACTGTTAACGGTGTCAGGTCAAATGATACACAGTCTTCAATTTCCTGAAATGCTTTTAATCAATACTACTACTGTTTCTTACAATTAAATATGTTAACAACAGTTAGGCCTAACGTTCCCATTGGTAATGGCCGCCGGCACCGTACCACAGACTATCTGACAAATCAACGACTTGTTTTTTTAAAAATTATTTGTTATAAATGTGGGTATCGCTAACACAAGACTAGTCAATCGTTCTTCCCCATTGCTTCTCCAGGACAACGCGCGAGCTCACACTTCACGAAAGACCATCGCAAAGCTACAAGAGCTCTCCGTCACCCACCGTACTCACCGGACGTTGCCCCAACAGATTTCTACTTTTTTCAAAATTTAGACATTTTTTTAAGTGGTAAAAAATTCGACTCCCGAGAGGCAGTACAAAACGCTTTCGCTGACTTCATCGCCTCCCGTCCGGCAGACTTCTACAGTAAAGGGATATAAACAAACTGCCATCAAAATGGCAAAATTGAATAGATCATTTGGGCCAGTACTTTGATTAGCTGAAATAAAAAAATAAAAAAAAATTAAAATTCTCATACAAATCTCCAATTTCATAGGTAAAGACCTAATAAAATATACTTTACTTTTTTTTTTTTTTTTTTTTTTTTTTTTTTTTTTTTATATTTTTACTTCCTTTAATACTTATTAAGATACATATTAAATTAATTAAAAACTATAAAATAAACTAAACTAACAATAAACTATAAAAAGGCATCGAAATACTGCTCCTCAACGCTGTCAGCCGGTAATGTGCCCAAAAGACTGGCGGCATTGCCTCGTTGTATGGCAACACTTAGCCTCTGGCCAAGATAAAAGCCAGCCCTTGGGTCACGAGAAGCGTCAACTAAGCGTTTCGAGATTTCCTTAAACAGGCTATGAGCACTCGGACCCCACGGCCCCAGAGTTTCAACCCCAAACGGCTCGAAAATATAGTTTCCGCAAAGGTTACTATATTTACGCCGCTTGAGGTTTTCTGCAGCCGCAGCGGCTCCACCTGCGCAGCACGATGAACTTGGAAGATGTGATGGCGCAAGAGTATCGACACATGTTGCGTCCCACACTAAAGGCCTACCCATCTTCCAAGGAAACAAAGACATGCCGTCCGGTCTCTTGCCATCGTCGCGTGCCAAGCCATGGGGTTCTAAAACAGCTGGTACGCCGATGGCGACAAGAGCACGTCGGATGATGTCGTTTAAGTTCGCGTGCCGCGCGAAACGGCCAGCACTACGGCCGCATGACAGGCCGTGGTGACCGAGGCTGTTGACAGCTTCACCACAATGACAGCGATGAGGAGAACAGCAGGCGACACCAAGGCGCAAAGAAGCAGCGAGGCGGAAGGTCGTGTCGTCGAACAAAGTGCCTATGCTCGACGACGGCAGTGTGTGAAGCCAAAGACCCGATTCCCATTCACCCACAGCCAGCAGGCGCGCACGCTCAGCAGTAGTAGCAGACGTGTTGACTAAATTGTTCTGAACTACTCTGCAAAGCGGCTCATCCCACCGTCTCTGAGAAAATGGATGGACGGGTGCTTCAGTATTTGGGCAAGCGAGTTTCCAAGCCTCGATAGCCTCAGAGAAGCACGGCACATCAAAATTAATCAGTGTGGAAGCCAGGATATTCCTGATTAACTTCTCAGTGCCGTGGACCGAGGATATGAAAGCCGGTAAACTTAAACTGGAAATTTTGCGGACGCCGAGTCCTCCCATGCGTATGGGAAGAGTAGCTTGTGCCCAAGCTCGGTCATCCAATGCCACATTTAAAATTGATGTTAAGGTATGTTTGATAATTTGGTCCATTCTGTCCAAAAGGTGAGTGTGACTCCATAAAGGGGAAGCACGAAGGAAATATGTTAATTTAGGCCCGAAACAACAGTATCGAATTATTGTGATGGCCGAATGCATATTAATTTGGAGTAGTCTTTCCGAAACATCATTGAAATTTTGAATTTTTTCCTCGATAAAATCGGGAAAAGAATTTTCAAAGATTGGAGACCCAAGGAGACGAAGGGAGTTTTTTTCTATGAATTTGATGCCAGGAGCTGTTGCGTTAAATTTTGAATAAGTATTTTGTCTGTGGGTACTGTCCGTTACAAAAATTTCGCATTTAGAAATATTAAGGTCGAGGCCAATGTTATGTAGTTCATTTTTTAAGAAATTTAAATCTTGTAAAACAGAATCTACATCGCCCCCCAGGGTTCCGTCATCAAGATACCAAACGTTAAATTTTGAATTTAGCTGTCGAATAATTGGGTGTATAGCTAAACTAAAAATCACTGGCCAAAGGGGGTCACCTTGTTGACAGCCAACAGCAGATTAATATATTATTATTATTATTACCATCATATTTATTTTCTTTACTTTTAGAAAGACTTGAAAATATCGTCAATTGTTTTCTGATCGTCATTTGTTTTGCGAGACAGAAGTCAATCATGCAATGTTATGTCATGCAGGCTGTTCTACATTATTGTCATGGCTGCCACTTCCATACGAACCGAGCACACTCTAAACTCTAAACGAAAATGGGGTCAAAATCAAAGATAACGGATACCTAGGAAAACTACTGAATTTTTCATCATGGATGTCATTTTCATGGTAATCGAGGGTGCTCTCTAAACGAATACCTAGAGGGTCAAAATCAAAACCAAAGATGGCGGCTGCGAATATAGGAGTAATTTTTGTGGTTTTCGGGGTCGCTCTGAATAACGGAAATTCCCTAAAAAAAAAACAAAAACCTTAGGTTATATAATCATTTATTTAAGACTCCAACTCGACTACTTCAAACTTTGACCTATAAGCTAAGTAACCACCCATCAGCGAGAGGAGAACCTGAAAGGAAAAACAATTTAAATATTAATTATCAAAATCTATTAATTTTTTCATGGCGTAGTCGGGTATCTAAGTTTCAATATTGGAATAACTCAATAGATAGACAATAGGGATGTTAACTAAAAAAATCTAATCTAGGTAGTCCGTCAGATAGATTTCCAAAAATATTTTTTTTCTTTTTTCTCGTAAACAAACAATGAAGACGATTCAGTGCTTTGAAAACTAGTGTGACGTCATATTCTAAGACATTAGTATGACATTTCTTAGCGAGCAGTGATGTCACCACCTCCCACTCAAATCTTTGACGCGTTTCATCTTCGTCAATTTCTATTGATTTGATAAAACAAAAAATACGTATCCAATATTTTTGGATAATCTAACAGACGGACTAATTAGAATCATATTTTTTTAGTCAGTAAACATCCCTAATGTAGTTGTGAACGAAAACAGAATTAAATTGACAAGCGATACGGTGAACGATATTTTAACGATGGTAGAAGATTGACGTAATCTACTACTACGACTACCCAGAAACTACATTTACTTACGTCATCTCTCAGACGTATTTTAGCCTAATACCTATGGGCTTGAAAAGGATAGGAGAGGACCATTGTTTCGTTCGCAAAAATCCTCAGAGCCTCTTTTCAAAGGACTGTAATAGTGAATATTACACTCAATTCTACGACTGATAAGTGGCAACAAGTAGAGATCCATTTTTATTAGACATTAGTCATCATTGCTATATTTTGTTCTGTTAGTTCCTAGATTATCATCAAGACTCTTGAAAGCCTGAGACTCTCTAAACCCTAGAGAAGGTTCACTTAAGTTAATAGGAGCCTTGTAACCAAACCAATCGTCACTACTAAGGCCTTTTCAGGTGCTCGTTAAAGCCTAAATTTGGTACCTACCTATCTAAAGTTTTAACATTTGGACACCACAAAGGGACATGGTTTGGTAAAGAAGAACGCATAAACGGAAAGAAAGAAACATAAATAATACTGCACTAACATTACTGACCTGCAAACAAGTAGCAACCAGCGCGCAGACGGCAATAACGTAGGCATTGTAGGACAACCACTCGCCCAGAACAGTGGCACAACCATCGGTGTTGGCATTAGAACTGGTGCACTCAAAAGGAGAGATGGTGCCGTAGTCTATGAAGCAGCAGCTAACCGGGATCTTGTTGGCTATCCAGTCGCCACGACCAGCTACCCCGCAGCATCTGAACTGAAGAAGATTAAAAGGTTCTTGAAGCACTTATTATATTCACAACACATGAGGGCCCAGAGCTCTAGACATTCTGTCAGCGACATAATTTCACTTTTATCAAAGAATTCGGAATTGAGACGATGGCTAACATGACTGATGGCTACAGAAGATGAAATACTACGCTCAATCATAACATTTGAGATGGGAAAGTTTATTTATAAAATCAGGCACTACAAATTGGCTGGTTCATTATCCATCTTAATGGAATGTTAAGCATACCATCATATACCTACTATGATTAGCAATCGTTAGAAGTTGATCTTCTTCAGTAAAAGGTAGGTACTTGATTACGAAGACTCCTTTTAGTGAAGTTGTCGTTGTTTGTTTGTTGTGTGGCTATTTTGGACGTGTTGCTATTTGAACTTTTAAAACGTGATTAATAGATGTATTGCTCTCAATTTCTGATCAGGAGACCATTGACTGAACCTCTAAATAAATTGAAACACCTAGTTTAGTAGGTTAAGTTACCTACACCTTACTTTTCGGACATTCTCTTACTTCTTCAAGTTATTGTCTATTTAAAAAACGAAGAATAATTATGTTTTTTTAAATAGACAATAATTCTCTCAATAACTAGTTCTTCAAAAAGCTTATTCTACTCACTCCAATTTGTAGATCATCCCACAACTTGTTAATCTCGGTCATGCTTCCGTATTGTTGCAGAGTCGTCAGCATCGGCAGCCTGATCTCATTAGCTGCATCGTTGGTTAGGGAATATGCTGCTATCATTATCGCAATCTCGAAAATCAGCGTTATCAGCAGGAGCACCACATACTGTAAAAGCGACTGGACTCATAATTTTGAGGAAGTAACGTTAGTTCCAAAAGTGTTGCATGCATAGGTACGTAGGTAGGTAATTTACGAGAAGAGCCTGTACAAGGAAGGTTACTAAAGTATTAACAAAACATGCTAAATATTTAAGTTATTGCAGGAGTTTTAATAGTAAAACCTTCTACACTGCAAAAACATATATAACCGCAGCCATACTTTAGAAACCTCTCTCTCTCTTTGAACAGTATTCTTACAAGCAACTGATCGTCGTCGTCCTATTTTTATCATCATCTGATTATTTCACGAGTCAGCTTCTAGGTAACCACTTATTTAGACTAGTTTTCAGCCTTTTAGGTTTCTGATTAACCGTTATGTGGGTACGTGCTTTCGAAGGCACAGGGTGGTCTCGGTATGTACCTACAGTCACGACTTCAGGAACATTTACTCACGTAGCCACTTTCAAAAACGATTTTCCCCTCCAAAGTAGCATTAGTATTCCTTGAAAAAACCTCTCTCGATTTTGTGATAAGTTACTACACGTATAATAAGTGACCGTGATTGCACCGAATAGATATCAATAGTACAGGAACAGTTCTCGACAAGCGTTATCTGTTCTAGAAGATCCACCCATGCATCCACATGGGGACACGCTGGCACGTGGGGACGTCGTTGTTCGATTTCTATCTTCTAAAAATCTAAACAATAATACTTACACCAGCTACAAAGTAGAATTGTTGCGAGATGGCGCTGTAGAAACCCAGCCCGGATCCCACCAGTATAATGACGCCAGTGGCCACCACTAAACGTGACACACTGAAAAACCGGCTAGTGAGGAGGGGCTCGTAGTGCGAGAATTGAACCAGGACTGTTATACCCACGATGAGAAGGAGAAAGCCGGTTAACTGGAAAGAAAGATCTAATTATACATCGTATTATTACACTCTGACTAATGGGCCTACTACACGCACGCACTTCCCCACAGTTTTGCCTGCGGGATTACACGGTGCACACAGTACATCGCGCGTGTGGTTTGTAATAGTAATACAGTTTTACCAACCATACGCGCGATGTACTGTGAAGTGTGAACGAAAACTGTGGGGAAGTGCGTGCGTGTAGTAGGCCCTTAAGGGGTATCTTCCTCCCGTTAGGGCTACCGCGGCCTCGACACAAAGGGCTAAGAAAGAACATTGGTGGTTTTTAGTCATTAGAAGACTGATACTCCCTACCGCTAAAAAAAAAGGGGTACCTACCTAGTTATCGTATTAGCTACCCTTCTCTAGTGGGGTAGAAATAATAGATGTTATTTTAAATGACGACGCAAAGTTAGAAATACGTGAATGGATCTACAAGAGTAAAAGTTGAGCTGAAACTTTTCAGTAAACATGTTTACCAGACAGCTACTTAATCAGCAACATAAACAGGACACGTAATCTCTTGTTTTGTATGCCATCAGTTGTTATCAGTCCTTTCTACGTTTGTAAATATTTCAGATTTAAATTCATCCCTTACTTGTCGTACACACGGCTACACATCAAGCTATACATTTCCAGTTTACGCTGATCACGCACTGTGCGGAAATCGTATACAATGCGAGACCAGCTTATACTGGAAATGTATAGCTTGATGTGTAGCCGTCTGTACATTACGCTTGTAAGTTTTGTAACCCAGGAGTTAAGTTAAGACTAACTACCCACATTTTGCAAGTTGTGCTAGTCTGCTCAAATGGGGCGAGCTTATCCCAATAATTTCAAAATACAGACTCCAGGCTAGTAGCACACCTCGGACACTCCATACAACGCCCGCAAAATAATTACCTATTACTACTACATAAACAAATAACGTTTGTGCACGACGTGCACGTGCAAATGTGTGCGTAAACTCTAGTAGGGTTATCGTAGCCTAAAAAATGGCGCGGAAAGTGCAACGGTCTGCGTCGCGAAAACCGAACGACGACTAATACGAGCGCGAGCCATTGCTCAAGTGGCGACGACGAATACCTCGAAGTGCGGGGTGAGGTGCGGTATTTAATATGAGCGCGGGGAAGTGAGTGTCCCTTCTGTACGTAGTACTATTATGTATTCTGTGCTAGTAGTGAGAAACGTGTAATAGTAGGTAGGTGGGAAGGTAATGGAAAAACCCAATAACATTTTGCCCTACCTGGGAGTTGCTTAAACCCCATACTGCGTCCATATCATTTTATAACACACACCTACATTATAATTAAAAGTACTTACCTAAGTACCTTCAGAAACATATATTTATACTAGCTGATGCCCGCGGCTTCACCCGCGTGGATGTCGTTCAAATTATATACTAAAACCTTCCTCTTGAATCACTCTATCTATTAAAAAAAACCGCATCAAAATCCGTTGCGTAGTTTTAAAGATTTAAGCATACAGACAAACAAACAGACAAAAATAGCGACTTTGTTTTATACTATGTAAGGAAGGATGTGAGTGTGATCACGAGATCATCAAAATCCAGTCGTCCTAGTTAAGTGTGGTCCTAGCCACAAGAGGTATAGGTAAGCTACCTATCGATAAACAATTTGTCATGTTCGCGGGCAAAATTGACAATGAACGAATTCGAGGACAAAACGTGAAAACTCACCAAGAACACCCCATTTACAGCTGCTAACGAGTACCTCACTGACTTTAGAACCTTAGGAACTTCAAAATCAAAATCGAACTTCATTCTTTTAAGTATAATAAATGCAAAATTAAACAGAAAACAATAAATGTAGAGCTATATCCACCGAAAATGGTAAGTTGACTGAGAAAATGAGATGATGCATTATCAATCATTGGGCCAATATATCTCTGTTATCTCGACATATTCATCTAATCTCCGAATAAAGAAACTGTAAGTCCTAATATTCGTGGTTCAATATAAATTATTAGACAAGTAGATTAGATGAAGGACACACGTTGTTGTATTATTACTGTAAATAACATAACATTACACCTGTAATTCCTGAAGGGTTAAGTAGATGTGTGCATACACCGACATTTCTCCAATTTTGTTTAAGAACTTAAATCATAACTAACCGATCAAGCCATAAGAAGTTGTTGGTTTTATTTTTGTCTGACATCATTAATTACTGTGTATCAAAACGAATTGCAAAAATAAAAAAATCTTTGTGCTGCGACCATCAACAAAAATCTACTATTTCAAATTATAACGTTGAATAACTAGCAACATTGACTCATCTCAAATAGTTGAGTTTTGTAAATATATTGTGGCAACACAGACATTCGCTATTTTCGGCGCTTAGCGGACGTCGTTTGTGTCGTATTGTTTTATCGCATAAGATAAATTTTGGCGGTAAGCTCTGTTTTGATATTGTCGGTATATAAATAAACGGGAAGTGGGATTGCATAGCTATTAATAAAAATACATAAAATGTTCGTATAGTAGCAAAAAGTGATTCACCTGCCGTGCTGTCAAGCTAAAACTCCAATCGATGTTTACCTTGCCCGACCGTATTGAGAGAAAGGAATTAAAATATTGGTGTCTTTTGTTCCAGATCTAAGTTTTTATAATTAGATTAAGACAAGATTTAAACATGGCTATCGGCGCAGGAATGTCTTGCGTGAAATATCTGCTGTTTTGCTTCAATCTTTTGTTCGCGGTAAGCAAGCATTTTTTTCTTGAAGGCTGTATCACTGTATGTTGTTGTTCACCTTCGATTTTTTCAAGTAATGCGCTTGAATTACTGTCTTACACCGTAATGAAATATTCTAGATATAAATATTGTTCGGTTTAATGGAGAAAATATAATATGCTGTAAATTAGCGTGAATAATAGTGTAAAAATTCAAATACCACGCAGTAACATGTACCCTCACACCCGTTAAGTTATGAATACGATGAGTGGTGAACTGGTGACTCATTACTTGTTGAGAAAGATTGCACAACAACAAAACTTGTTTTTTGTGCATAATCTAAACAGTATTTTAAAATTAATGAGCACTATGTTCACTACAACAAAACTGTAGCTTGTGGAAAATAAAGAAATAAATTGATAATATTAGGTTCACTATTCAAATAATGTCAGATGCTCAGTTTATCCAAAAGTTTACTGCAAAAAAAAACATCCACCCACATAAACATAAAAAAATACATAAAGTACCTACATGGTCATCTAAACACATTTCCTATTTCTAGATCACGGGTCTCATAATCCTGATCGTGGGCATCAAGGCAGAGATCAACTCGTCTCCGTACATAGACCTGACTGATGAGAACTTCTACACATCGGGACCCATCGTCCTGATCATCGTTGGAATCATTGTGTTCATAGTTGCTTTCTTCGGATGCTGCGGTGCTGTCAAGGAAAATCACTGTATGATAGTGACTGTGAGTATTTATATTATAAGCATTTATATTTGTCTTATTTTTCTAGATTTGTTGGCAGGATAAACTAATACTTTTGAGAAAGATTTAAGTCATAACGGTCCTTTTTGTAATGCACCTCAAGGAATACCTACGCCATAAACATTAGAATTATGAACCAAGAAAGAGCTGTATAAAACTTAAATAATCACTTAAAAATATTTCTTACTTCCTATTTCCTTGTTTTATTTGATTTTCCAGGAATCAAATCTGTTATTTATTGTGATTTTTGTGGTTATCTGTTTCTGGTCATGACTTGATAGTAGTTTATTGTGCAGTAATATTGCACGTTTACATGTGAAAGAAGAAGGATTAATATTTTAAGTTTTATTTACTTATTGCAACCAGGATGATGCAAGTTATTGTAAACATTAATATTTATCACCCTTTGTTTAGCACAAATCAACAACAGCATAGCTAGTTTTTCCTTCTGAGTCTCAATATTTACCAAACTCAAATAATATTCTAATCTAACTTCATTAATTTATTATTTGATTTGTGGCGGAAGTACCTATCTCGTATTTGCGTCACTAATCACAATGCGGAATACCATTTATACGGCGTTTTAGACCCTAATTAAATTTTTATTGATATACCTACTAGTTTACCAACTAAATACATCTATGCTTGTACCTAAATACAGTTTGTCAAAAATAGTAGTTGTAAGCAAGTCAGCTACCTAATATTCACATGCAAATTATTTGTAAGTAGGATGATTCGGTAGAACCAGTTTAATTTAAATAATATCGAATTTATAGTGTGTCCAAATCACGTTCGTTGAATGTCAAAACCCAACTCTAAGTAGGTTCATTAACATCCCGTCGGAGTTGCGGGTTGTTCGAAAGAGATACCGCGGCCTCGACACAAAGGACTAAGAAGGAACATGGGTGGTTTTTAGTCAGTAGAAGTCTGATACTCCCTTTCGCTCAGTCCAAGAGCGGGAGGGTTATTTGATGATTTCAAACCCACGAAAAAAAATAAAGTAAGTAGGTACATCAATATAAGACAAAAACTCGCGTAATCTACCAACTAACGCATCTTTTAAATAAAACTGCCTTATCACACGTTACGTTTATAATTTATTATCGATCGAGCGGTACCATCGCGCCTATTGTTCTGCCCCTCTCATTACCGGAACGAAAGGCGTGAAGGACTTGTGGTTGTGATAAGTACTTCCTACTCGCAACTAAATTCCGTGTTTACAACGTTTTCTGTATGACACGGGTCTCAGTATTGATTATTGTAAATTGAGACCATCCTTGAATTATACCACAGTTTTAGGGTAACCCAAAGGGTAAAACGGGACCCTATTACTAAGACTCCGCTGTTCGTCCGTCTGTCAACAGGCTGTATCTCATGAACTGTGATAGCTAGACAGTTAACATTTTCACAGATGATGTACCTATTTCTGTTTTATTTATTTAGTTAACATGAGAGACTTACAGCTAAAACAAACAGATCAAGGACAGTACAATAGTCTGAAAACCAATTACAGGTCTCCACTTATAAAATATAATTATGTTGCCGCTATAACAACAAATACTAAAAACAGAATAAAATAATTATTAACTGGGGCTCCCATACAACAAACGTGATATTTTTTCCGTTTTGATACGGAACCATGTGCGATTCTGACTCGCACTTTGGCCAGTTTTTTCTTCTCTAATGTGTCAGATAGTTTTTATGCCGCCCATGACTTGGCTTTACATTACCGTCAAGAAATATCTCTCAGGCATGTCGGTTGCTAGTATACACAGTGTTATTGGGTGTGTAGGTCGATGCTCGGACCTAGATCTATAGGTATTTAAAACCTGGAGATTAGTTAGATTAAATATCGACTAAAGTCTTGTTTAAAAATCAAGATTAATCGTTCTGGAATTTGAGCTTTACAGTAAACATTTCCTCGGCACTGCTAGAAAATAAATAACTTATTTTATGGAAACAGATTTCGATAGTACAACAGCATCATCTGAAATACGATGATGCCTGAAGATTTTTGGCTAGTCATTACGGGTTTGCAGGAGAAACCCGAAAATCTGACAACAAGTTTTGAGGTTGACCAGCAAAATATCGTTTTACCCAGTAGGTACTGGATCGTAGAACCCGGTAGGCAGTAGCATCAGTTAAAATACTGGTATTAAGCTAGGTACAGTGCGATCAAATTATCTTGGCAGCTCCGAACTTCGTGCAGGTCATTTTGTTACAACGAATGTATAAAAGTGTTATGATATTTATTTTATTTGTATTTCTCACTGTTTAAATTAGATATTTTCTGATCGTTTAAGTATTGGTTTATCTGGCAATAAGTTTTATTCCCAAGTTTACATGCGTAAAATTTCGCAAAGCCTATGTTCAGAGCTGCCAAGATAATTTGATCGCACTGTACATCCGGTTGGTAGCTGACCCCATCAACATAGTTGGGAAAATGCTAAGCAGATGATGATCAGAAGTGCGCCTTAAAAAAACTAAAATCTGTAAAAAATAAACACAAAATGGCAGTTTCTCACGTTTTTATTCATATTTCAGTGGACTGTAAACTCATTAGAATTCTTGGAAAAAGATAATTAAAGTTTATTTAGCTGGCGAGCAATTTATAGTTCGTTGTTCGCAAAGTCCTTTACACCAATATTTACTTTAGTTAACATTCAACTCGTGATCCGTGGTTGTCACTCGTATATTAATCAAGTGTTGTACAGTCACCACCGTGGGTAACAATTTAACATTGAAAACGCCTTTATGTCGAAGCAGCAAGTGTGATTTTCGTAGTGTATGAGCTGCCTCCGAAGTGCGTTTGAGACTCAAACGAGGGCCAGCCTACGCCCGCATTTCTTTACGGAATAAATTAGCACTAAGGATCCGTTTTGCAAGTATAAGATCCGTTGATTTATGTTACCTGCATTTTTGCAACTTATATCACGCTATGTGTAGCCTAACTAACGTAAAAACACACCGAATTGATGAGTTGATGACACATCATGTATCTTATCTACTACTTTTTTACCCACGTGGAGCTCCAAAATTATCCCCAGGGAACGTTATACTGGGATTAAAAGTATCCTAACTAAGTCTAACCAAGTGCCAAAAATTATCTAGATACATTCAGGCCTGAAAAAGTAATAGACAGAGCTACTTTCACTTTAACAATAACAAACAAATGCGCAGAAAAACAGACATTCCAAAAATAAAAGGTAAATATTTACGCTGTATTGGAGCAATAACTGATAAGTACTTGATGTCGTTATTATTGATTAGTAATACCGAGGTTAAACGCACAATGAGTAGCTAATTAAGAACTGCAATGCGATACGTCATTGGTTGGTCAACCAGACGTTAGTGCAATTTTATCCTGGAATGAACTAACCGGTCGTTAAAGACTAAACATTGTTAATGTAAACAAGTTCAAAGAATTGGTCATGAATAATGAATCAAATATAATCTCTTAATCAATCAAGAACTTTTGCAAAGTCAAAACTTTTGGCCGTAGAATAAAACTGATGACAGATATAAATTAAGAATTCTTGGATTCTTAATCATCATCTGCCAAGCCTTTTTCTACCTTTGTTGGGGTCGGCTTCCGGTATACAGCTGTATACCAGTATATTACATAGAGCTACTTCCTATCTGACCTCTATACCCCAGTTAGTCATGTGTGATCATTGGTGAGACTGGCTATCAGCATTTCGGGCCACTGACTACCTCTAAAGACTATATCGCCCAAATACTCAAACGTTAGGTACCTTTAAAGACTATATCGCCCAAATACTCAAACGTCACGTCACTCAATTTTAAGTTGCACTTAAATCTCGTGCTGTCTTTGTTACTTTAACGCAAAGTGACAGAGATAGCAGGAGTTTTGAGGGTTACTTGTTACTTATAATTGAGTGACGTTTGAGTATTTGGACGAAAGATCTACAAATGACAGCCTCGTATTCCAAATAACAGCTCAAAATAAAACACTGCCATGTAGATAGAAGCCTCACTGGAATTCGATTTATTTATCAAGTTGTCAAAGAACATTGCTACACGTTTTTCATCATAAAGCGTCTTCCATACTGTCGGTGACGGTGGTGACCAGTAATTAATTTGTTTCACACAATACTGTAATTTATTTCACATAGTATAATTACTGTCGTACCTTACCGCGACAGGCACCGCTTCTGTACAACGCATTTACTCACTAAACTCAGGTACTACGAACGAACAGCTTTAATTAGTTTGTAAAACCATACATCATCAATTCGTCACTCTCCTGCCCTTATACCAATATTTTATATTATTTGGGTTCGACGCAGTACGTCTTCTTTCAAAAAAAAAAAAAAAAATACTTCTCTATTACCTACTTGTCACCTCAGCAGTCACCCATTTCTAGCCATGTCATCTTCCATTGTTTCGTAAAATCATACACTCATACAAATAATCGTACCCATCGTACGTGCAATATCGGCCCGAGCACTGCTAACAAACCATTTGCTAGTTTAGCACACATTGTAATACCAATTGCAGTTTTATTGCATAACTACTAGTCTTCATCACATGACTTCACGTTATGTAGCAGTGTAGCGGATTGAGTGGTTTAGGTACCTACCTGAAATTGTGGGCGTACTTGTAAAGTTGTGAACTTGTGACGTTCCTTTCAAGGCACATGACATCACGTTTACTTCAGTTTATTTTGTGTTAGTCACAAACGCTTGTTAAGTAGGTATAAGCACGTCATTATCTTGTAGGGAAAATCCCCCATCCCATCAGTCGGTAAAGCCTAAATCACTGAATACAAAGAGCACACAAATAACATAAAATCACGCCTGAAATCCCCGAAGATTTAGACAGGGATTTACCTAATAGAACACCCACATGTCGCCGTCCCATGTATGTAATGTGAGGCGAGCTTATCACAAATTCAGACTCCGTGGCTGATATTGAGAATTTCGCGATGGATAATCCCATTAACAAAAAAATTAAGTTCAAAAATCTAAAACCCGACTACCTACTAACAAAATCGCGGTCTTAAAAGTAGAAAACAAGAAAATAATTCTTGTCTGATATTCTTCGTAGTCGCATGCCATTGATACCCGATGCTCCTTCATGGCGTGGCGTTCTCATTGATACAGAAGTCAGCTGCAAATTGCCATTAGCAAGGTGGCATGCGACTACGAAGAATATCAGACAAGAATTATTTTCTTGTTTTCTACTTTTAAGACCGCGATTTTGTTAGTAGTAGGGTTTTAGATTTTTGAACTTAATTTTTTTATTTGAATTTTATTTTTGTGTGTACTTAAACTATAATATAATACATATTTGTAATGTGCTCGCCAAGACCTTTCATTTGATACCTAACTTGCTATGATTACCTCAATTTAATATTTTTTGAGTTAAGTTTTTGACATTTAAATTCCGTCATATAAAGAATTTATAAAATTTATATAGCCTATGTCAACCGGGCTATTCTTACGAATCTATTGACACCTAAAATCCGTTCAGTAGATTAGGCGCTGCGGTGGAAGAACCCGTGGAACATACATAAAAAAAAAAAATAGACTGCCAAAATCATTACCCTTCGTTTTGGCTTCGCCGTAGTCGGGTAAAAATATCTTTGTGTTTCTGAGAAACGATTGAATAAATTCTTCTTTTGCCGCGATATTCCACCCAAATATCAAATTCAGTGCTACTTTAGCCATGTTTATCCGGCTTAGCTGTTTTAAATCTCATCATCATAATTCTCTTCGCCTTAAATCCCAATAAATTAATTTACGGTCGACGACTCGACGCAGCATGTATACTTTTTCCATACTTCTCTATTACTCATCATCTTATCAGACATCTTGTTTCTTCTAAATCTCGATATGTACTTAATTCTAAAGAAAAGCCTAACAATTGAAGACCAAATAAACAAACAAGTACCAATTAGTACTGCAGCCCTGCGGTCAATTGAGTCAGATCAAGTCAACCTGCGACCTTTGACACGCAACTGTCGTCTCATCCAGTTAAATGGCCACATCCTTTTCTACTTATACAACCAACTATTAAATCGCTTCGTTCCTAATAGACTAAGATTTTTCGACAAGTGTGGGTGGAGAGAATGAAACAATAAGTTTGTGAGAGAAGACATATTCTTAGTCCGTGACCTCATGATGTGAAATCTATTGATTCATAGTTCGTTGGTATTTACTTTATTGTAAAAACTCATTAATGTTTCCAATCTGGCTAACAACTTCGTCCTCCAATAATTTCACGGAACTCAACTGACCATGCATTCGTAGAAGTAACTCGAACTCGAGGCAGATTAGGTTCGGTTTTAACGCTTAGTCCACCGGATGTTAACTTTTGCGATAAGCTAATTCACGTTATCCGTAGCCAAGCGTCCCTTGCCAAACATACCTGGCTTTATGGAGTACCCAAATATGGTAACATTTGACCGTGGCCTTATCTTACCCGCGTCTGCCTGTGAAAAGGTGGCAGATCCAGATAGATCTTTACTTTCGCATAAATTGACTAAGCATTTCAATTTTTTCTATAATTATTTTAGAATTGTCTTTATTTTATTTTTATTAATGTGATTTTATTGTATGAAATTTGTAAATGTATGGTACTATGGATTTTTATCTGAATTAAACGTTTAATAATAATAATTTAAGAACTGTACCGTCTATGAATGAAGGCGAATGAAAACATTCGTCTAACAATCACAATGACGAGCTAACAAGTCCACAAACATCAGCGCTAAGTGGTCGCATTTGAAAAGTCTAGAATGTGGACAATGCCACAGTTTAAATCCAGTTGAGTCACCTGCGAGCTGGCTGCCTCGTTGATGCTATCATATCTTCCTGTTGCATGTTTGTCCTAAACATCCACTTTTGCTGCAGTCATCACAAATGGGATTAACAGTACAGGTAGTGAGAGAAGGAAATTCGTCTTTAATAGGAGGAAAACCAAATCTATGTGATTTACCAAAATTTTCAAAATGATACAACCAAACAGTAATTATTATGGTCACCAAAACAACATACAAAACACAAAGAGTAAAAGTGGAAATAGCCAGAATATTTCGATAACAGATTAAATATAACAGTGAAAAAAATCAGCGTTTTAATCAAAACTATTAAAACAATGTACGGACGTGATATTCAGATAAAGTAATTATAGCACTAGTACAGTTAAACGTGCTTACAGCGGACATTCGGTATTTCCTGTTCGTTTTTATTAACACAATTAAACAAGTACTGTTTGCGGTAATAAATTGTTTGCCTGGTGACGATTTTGCGCGGTTATTTGTCCCAGCAGAGCTGTTTATTATTCTTGTAGAATGACTGAATATAGTGACTGGATTGTAATTTGTACTCATCATTATGAACAACACTGTTACTATGGGACCAATTTCGAAATCGTGATGTAAGTAGCTGTTTAGTACACGTGATCACTTTAAACGAAAAAAATGTGAAATGTGATACGGCAGATTTTTTTGGCAGTCCCCAAGTAAAAGTTGTTCATAATGTTGAGTTGAGTGCGATCTAAGCAGCCCAACCTGAAAAAAAAGTCCTAGTAGACACTTCCTACTTGACAATATCTTCTAACTTGATCCTAAATTAGTATACGATGTTCAACCAATTTTCCGTCTAGACGAGCTTAATTGGTAGACAAGACGAGACTCAATTCAATTGTCAACGAAAAGTAATCATCCAGTAGCAATTATGTCTAGAATACCAAATAAATAAACCGACCAAATTATATTTCTTCTTGGGCTAACCTGGATTTCTAAATCCTTTTGTAAACCTGTCAAGCTGGCAAGGCTTCTCGCAAATAAACCATGCTCCGGAAAACGAAGAATTTTCTTAATTCTTACATAGTTTGTGGGAAAACTACCTTTAACGACTAAGTTTAGCTCTATCGAATATCGACCCGTCCTATTTTTACTTGCGATATTTCTGGGAGACGGGACGTAACTTCCCCTTTTTGCTTTGCCATGTGGAACAAAAAAATTGCCAACACAAGTGAAGCAATTTATGAGGTTACCTTACATACACATACACACAAAGAAATTAATGTACAGTATTTCTCCTACACGAACCGTTACCTCGCATGTGCCTGCCTCATTAAATCGCCCTACTAATTCACCAATGTGTAAGGGTCCTACTTATCGACTGACTGACTGAAATACTTGTTGACTGACTGCAATCCGGCGGGTACTGACTGATAGTCATTGTATTGATACATTCTAGAAAGCAAATGGTTTCATTTCATTTATAAATAAATACTAAAGTGAGTCACTTGTTTTTTTGCGTTTTCGAGAGACGTGTTCCAATTCATGTTTGTTATCATAACATTATCAAAATTGTTTGGAAAGCACATGAGGAAAATGTATTAATCGTATTTAAAAAAAAAGTAGTCTCTCTCTAGTTACATATTATTACAGAACAAAGAAAATTATCACAGTGAGTGTCGGGAATAAGAACCTTTGAGACTTTCGGCTTCGTTCAGGGTCTTTTTTACACCTATTTTACATACACAACTCTGTGTATACTTCTTTAAACATAAATGCAGAAACCTGAATACTTAAAATTACGTCAGCAAAAATATCAGCCGTCCGTAATTTGTTTTGAGAACCGAACGGTTTGGGTGTCCCAGGCGTTGGAAATCTCTCACAGCTATCATATTCAATAACAGCAATTTATTGTAATATTTTCACAATATCATAAATATTGTTACATACCGCTTATCGCGTTGTGTAGTGAGTCAGGCTGCCATCAAAATATCCCAGCATTAAATCATTTAATTTAAACCATTGTGAAGGCACATTCATGCCATCAGTAATCGCCACATTGTGCGTTTGTTAACAAAGTTCAGACGAATTGAGTAATTCAGGGAAATATTCAATTAATTAAACACAGTCATGTAGGTACCTAATTATGAAGGCAAACAAAGACAGGGGAATACCTCCTAAAGCTGATTATTTTCCTGCACGTTTAGTTCGATACTGATTTGAGGAAAACCGCAAATTTATTTTAATGAGTATTTATTTATTTATTTACTTAATGCAAAAGTATAATAACTAACCGTACAAAAGTGGAGTTGGTTTTTTTCGTCTACGAGTAGTCTGCCTTTTAGGGTAAAAACACAAAACATAGTATTTGCACACTAAAACATGATATATTTACTAGAAAATATTACAAATCCCCTTTAGAATCTTTACTTCAGCTCAGTAATTAGAACTCACGATTTAATTGACAGATTACTTTATCAATAAATAAATCATAAAGTTAACTAACGTTAAAGGATACATAGCTATCTGTCTGTTCTGCATTCAAGATAAACCTAATAGCTTCGTACTCATGATCGCTTATTTGCACTCTCGATCGATAATGCAAAGGTCGCGCCGTCGCGCGGTCATTAACATAAGAAGTATATTAACATTATTTAACATAGACAGACAGTCTCTAAAGAAAATAACATTAACCAAGTGTATTTCAGAGGTTAAAATATTTTGAAGTTAGGGCTCTGTGTCGTCGCCCGACTAGCCAAGCCCAAAGAAAAGAAGTAGCGCGCTGTGGAACCTGCGTGCCTATATATGCGTGAACGCTGAATAGGCCACACTTGGTTTTGGGGCCCGCCGGGAATGGCAGGCTGATACCAGCAGGCGCGAATTTACTTGAATCTCCTGGACCCCAGACACTTGGTAACAGTAGGAACATTGGGTTTTCAGTCGTGTAAAGTCCGACATAACCCTCCGCTTTCTCCAGACGGGGTATCCGTGAAGATTTTCCTTCTTTGAAAACCAATATATCTACTATGTTTTTCTGCTGCCAGGTAGCGCTGTTGTGGTCCAACTCCGATTTAAACATGTCCCGTGTAGATGTGATTACAGGTAGATACGAAAATTGACCTGATTAAGCTTAATTTCTGGCAACGATGATTCTGCTGATGACAGTGAACATCAGGTGGTTCATGTGCACAAATATCAGCACGTTTTCTATTCACTAACAAACACAATCATGAAATTAACAGTCCATTCAGTTCTGTGGAGGCTCACTCACGTGCCTAGCAAAAGCAATGTGCACTGGCTACTGTTATAAACACGACGAGTGGAATTATTCCTCGTAGATACGTGTTAGGTAATCTGCGCCGTAACTACGCTAGAACTGTGGCTGGATTAAAATGTTTTCCGTCTGTTTAAATAAATATTTATACTGGTAGCTAGACTCTTGATTAGACTGAGTAAAGTACCTTGTTATCGAAGCTTGTTTGTTAGACAGCTGGAGAATTTTAAGCCAAGTTGGTATCTTGCGTAGCTTCAGAATCACGATATTATCTCTATCTGCAGTCAACTTCTTCACGTGTAAACTCTTTAGACTGCATCTACCTTCTAGTAATGGAATAATTGTGATGTATCCTATGTACTTATACCGTCTGAAATTCAAGTGTCGTCTTTATTCAAGTATCCCTTGTGTCTTGGAAATGGATGTTTGAATTAGAAAAAGTGTACTTTAGTTCACTGTGTATAAGGTGCGGTTTCTTTACACTGAAATATCATACGGCTCGTATTAACACCTACCTAAGAGATCGAGGCCGAACGGCCATCTTGGGTTTACCGGTTCATGTATCGCATAGCAACCAAAAGCTGGAAAAGTCTCTAACCAAGAAAATCTCCACGAACTAGGGTTGACCTAGTTCGTGGAGATTATAATTGAAATTGTGAGAGCCCTAATAATTTAATTACTGCAGTAGCTGTAAATAACCTAGATACGAGTAGACACAGTCATGTCTTCCATTAACGCTCACAGTGGGGTGTTAAAGCAATATATTTTGTTAGTTCAGCAGGACATTACATGAATAACATCACGCCTGCTATCCGTGAAGGGTAAGGCTTAGTTAGCCATAACTAATTAATAAACCCACCCATCCAGAAGCTCGTAGCTAAATATTAACAGCTGCACGGATCGACCTTCAAGTTTAAGCCGTGCTTACCGAGGTTTTTGCGGTGATGGCTGACCAACAGATGATGATGTTTAAACTTCATATAATGGGAGTGGCTGTTACTGAGAACACGGCTGCCATCCTGGTATGCTGTAGAGCTTATTGAAACAGCTTAGTTAGATCAACAAGGAAAGTAAATTAGTTAACAGCAGCTATTAAAGCCTAGATAGACACACACAAGTCTCCTACTAAGGCTCACAGTGGAGTATCAAAAGCCTATAAGTATGTGTTGTATTAGTTCAGGGCCCCGAGTCTGCTATTCAATAGTGTCAGAATGGTCTATCATTGATCTCATAATTGTTGATTAATGACAAGCCAAAAAGTACCTTAAGTCTGTCGTCTTAAGGTACTTTTTGGCTTGTCGTCTACTTGTCAAAATCAACAATTATGAGATCAATGATAGACCATTCTGACACTATTGAATAGCAGACTCGGGGCCCTGGTCAATGGGTAACATTATGTTGCTCTGACCTTGCAGCGGGCAGCAATAAAGCGCGGCTGCCGCTGTGGTCAAGGACTGACCGGTCATGCTCACGCGGAGTCACGCGCAACGATTTTCATTACGACTTATTAACTAGCTGTGCCCCGTGACCTTTGTCCGCTTGAAACTGTTATAAAAATGTGAGTTTTCTTTTTGAAACGAATTTTGGTAACAATTTCAACCACGTTATTCCATATAACATGCAGCTATCTTCCACTGAAAATGGTGATTGGCCGGAACAGAAAGATAAAACAAAAATTAAAACTGTATTTTTGAAATTTTTACCGTAAGTTTAAATGCATTCAGTAAAAAGCTATTATTTTGAAATTACAAACAGACACTTGAGACAATTTTAATTATTTAAATAGAAGATTTAATTTTATGTGAAACTGGTTTAAAAACTCAAGCCCAAACTATGGACGATCAATTTTGTAATGTCTTCATCTACCGCCTCATAGCTCATTTACACTCTCGCCTCGTGGCTCGTATCGCACCTCGCCTCGCAGTGATTTTTGCGAGATATTGTGTGTCTGCTCACTCTCGCAAGGCTTTCAGCCAGCAATGACGGAAGACGTTGAATTGTTATCAACATCAACTCCTTTCTTACTTAGTTTTTACAACTACGTGACTTATTTACAAAAAAGATTTTTTTTTTAAATACGTCGCCGAAGAAGATGGTGGATGATATCTATTGCAATAGAACCCTGAGAATTATTTCTATTTTAGGTCTAACCATCTGATGTGAGAGCGCGAGTCTGCGCGAGTGTAAACACGACGCGCGCGTCGGTCGCGAGGTCCTTTGACTCGTGCCAAAAAACCGCCCCCGACGCGAGCGCTGCGAGTGACGAGACGAGTTGCGAGGCGAGTCACAAACACACCATTCACACACTCGACTCGTGCGTCGCCTCGCGGCTCGTCTCGTCACTCGCGCGAGAGTGTAAATGAGCTGTCAGACCAAGAAAAAAAGGCAGACGGCGCGCCGCGAACACCAACAGTGAAGTCACAAAACCACACGCCTATAGCAAGTAAACATACAAGCTCACGCACACACCTACACTAAAACCACACAAAACCACACGCATTTCTCCTAGTACGTCACGACTTCACGAGACATTGTCTACACACATAGATAAAAAGTTGACTCACTTTTGATGTTCGTGGAGCGCCGTCTTCTTTTTTTTGTTGGTCTGAGTCTACCGCACCTAAAATACCTTTTAGTCCGGTCAATATAGACATTTGAAATAACAATAATTCCCACAGAGCCAAATATTGGTGGAGAGCTGGGGTATACCATTACAAACCAAGCCTTAAAAATCCCCATCGATCCTGTGTGCTACAAAAGTTATTCGGGGTCAAAGGTCAAAATTTGAGGATTTTTGAATTTTTCTCGAAAACGTGGGCCCTTAGACCACCCTTATCCGGCCCTATCGCAAAATCCGTTCTTAGCGGACGTCTACTAACTATAAACTACCTCCTTGCCAAAAATCATATTTATACGTCCAGCGGTTTTCGAGATTTCGTGAGGAGTGAGTTACCTTTCGCTTTTATATAAAGGATAATGTGACTGTTAGAATCGCGATATCTCAGGAATGGTAACTCTTAGAAAATAATAATGAAAAACATTTTTGTAGAGAATTTTATGATCTACAACTTTGGGTTGAGGTTTTTTTTTTGATAAAACTTACCGTTTTCGAGAAAAATTCAAAAATCCTCAAATTTTGACCTTTGACCCCGAATAACTTTTGTAGCACACATAGGATCGATGGGGATTTTTAAGACTTTGCTTGTAATGGTATACCCCAGCTCTCCACCAATATTTGGCTCTGAGGGAATAGGGGATCGGACAAAAAAAAATTTAATTAGTCCGTCAGATAGATTTCCAAAAATTATTGGACACGTATTTTTTCTTTTTTCACGTAAACTTAAAATGAAGACGATACAGTGCTTCGAAAACTCGTGTGACGTCATATGATAGTACATTTTGACGACACAAGTGACGTTTCAAGCCCCACTCCAAGATCTTTGACGCGTTTTATCTTCGTCATTTTTTACTGATTTGATAAAACAAAAAACACGTATTCAATATTTTTCGATAATCTAACTTACGGACTAAACAGAATCATATTATTTTGACCCAGTCCGATCCCCTATTATTGTTATTTGACCACTACTTTTATGTCTAAATTGACCGGACTATTTACTGCACTATCTACCAGTGTTTGAGATCCACAGCCAGTCAAAAATTTGTCCGTAGCAGCTTCACCGATCCTTTACTAAGCTTGGCTCTAAATATTCAAATTATTTAAATCATATTTACTTTGCTCAAATGGTGAAAAGCGGACAAAAAGTAAGGCTTAAAAAATAAAAATGGAGATAATTACGCCGTGTTTGGTATCATTTGAAAGGGCCTCACTTGTACATTTCCAAAATATTGCTCAAATTTAAAATCACGCCCTCTAGCGGACAAAAAGTCAAGAGTAAAAAAAAATATTTAACACCAAAATTGTTTAAATAAAAAAAGTAAAAAACTAAAACCCGACTACGACAAAAAAAAACGACGCTGAAAAAGTATGAAACAAGATTTTCAGGATAGAACAAAAAGAAAAGCCGTAGTCACACGTTATAGGTACCAACCTAAACACTTAAATACCGTGTGACTACGGCTTTTCTTTTTGTTCTATCCTGAAAATCTTGTTTCATACTTTTTCAGCGTCGTTTTTTTTTGTCGTAGTCGGGTTTTAGTTTTTTACTTTTTTTTAACTTTAGCCGTTTATAAATGTACTCGTAAATAAATTGTAAAAGTAAAGAAAACATCTTGATAGAAGAAACCTTGCACATGTAGGTAGGTAAGAGAGATTCTAAATGAAAAAATTTCATAATCTTTCGCTTTGTGTCTTTTTCATTCTCTTGATAAAACAACCAGCTTTTCACCCATTGACAAAAGGCAGACCGGGAAGCTAGGGCCCTCTTAAATAACAGACCTTCGTGCGAACATAAGTTTTAAGAAGAAATTCCGCTTTGCCAATATTGAAACTGGTTGCCGACAGGCGACAGCTGACACACGGTCGCAAATACCTGTTTTACGTTTTCCTCAATGGGTTTACCTGTTAAATTATGCTGCACATTCACTTTTTGCATCTTAGTCTGTGTCTTAGTCTCGTCACAGATTACGTCTCGTGGGGTTTTTTGTTGATATAAACAAAGATGTGGAAAAAGTGTGTCACTAGTATCAAATTGATTCACGTTACGAGGCAATCAAAACTATAAAGCTTCCAGCTAAATGTAAAAACATAAAACTATTAAAATGACTTTATTATTGGCTTGAACTTGTGTAGGTTTATTTGTTGTGAAAACAATATAATAGTAGATTGTACACCAAGTGCATAAAACGCACCATTTTGCGCGAGACGTTTATCCATCCGATGCGAGCTTGCGAGCGAGGATGGATATAAAGTAGAGAGTAAAATGGGTTTTATGCACGAGTTTTACACTCTACTTTTCACTTCGATTGCGAGGAAATGCAAGACCAACTTGTAAATATTGTAAAAATAATTATGGTTCCCGCCAATTAACTTTTTTTTTTTCAGTAGGAAACTTGACATAACACCTGACTTAGGTATGTCGTTACTCATACTGCTCAGTTATAAAAATATTTTGAGCAAGCCTATTGCCATCAACTGATGTAATTAGGGACAAGCCTATTGCCATCAACCGATGTAATTAGGAAAAGCCTATTGCCATCCACTGATTTAGGTAAATGAGAGCAAGCCTATTGCCATCAATCAATGTAATTAAGAGTAAGCCTATTCCCATCAAATTATGTAATTAGGAGCAAGCCTATTGCCATCAACCAACCTAATTAAGAGCAAGCCTATTGCCATCAAGCGATTTAGGTAATTGGGGGAAGCCTATTCCCATCAACTTTCCTTGTATTCGTAATGAAAAGCAGTAATCCCTTGTTCTTAGAATACTAGCGAAACGAATTAAATTAAAGAGGTTATTCTATGAAGTTGAAGTTGTTCCTGTGGCTGTTGGGCCGATTACCTGTGCCGATTACCTTGGTCTTCGACGAAGATTTTACTTTATGCTCTAGAGCATAAAACGCGACTTTATGTCGCCTACGCACGACATAAAGACGAATTTTAGAGCGAGAGAAGTGAAAACATAATTAATGACCCTTTATTGTCCTCATTTACAATTAGAACGATGAGCGTTCCAGAAAAAATATAGAATGTATGTTTTTCAGACAAAAGCTCTGCGGGTCACACATTTTTAGACAATTTAGGTTATTGTGCCACTTTAGAAGCCCACGAAGCTCCTCACATGAACTCTACGATGCTGGAATTCCGATTAATATTAGCTTTAGATAACCCCGTTCACTGTACTCGTAGGAAAATTACTAATGCAACACTTACGTCAAGGATTTATTATGTACGGTTTTATTATTTAGCTTAATATTATTTGACCGAAACTGTACCAATACTTTTAGCAAATAAATTGATTTGATATTGTATGTATGTATGGCCTGCGACTTTTCTTCTGTACTATATTAAAGGTGACATTTTGAGGTCGGTTCTGTACATGGCCTATTTATATGTTTATTTACTATAAATTATCTGTTTATCTATTTATGCTCCCTGTTCGTAAAATGATGAAATACGAATTCCTAGTTTCAGCCAGAAGTGCTCGAACGTTTTTTGAAAATTAAATATATAAGGAAATAAAAATATTATGATGTAGTATTAGCTACATCATATTTATATTAGCTAGCTCGTGTAAACAAGCTAATGTTTTTAATCTTTCCCAAACACAATATTTCTGAATTTACAGTATGTACTTACACCAGCTGTGTCCTGTGTTGAATGTATTTTGACTACTTTGTGTGTGATATTTGAGATTTCTGTTTAGATGTCTTTACTGATAAAATACCAATCCATTTACACTCTAATTAAATAAACAACTACCGTAATTTAAATAAACAACGAATTAGTATGAAAAAAAAATACAAATTAAATACTAACGTTTTATAAATAAGCACAGTTGAAAATCTCACATTCCACAAACTAAACGTTCTTTGGTATAGGTACTCATTGAATTTGCTTTTTTTAATATAGAACATAATTTTCAGCTAATTAATAAAATTGTGCCTAGACCGTTCTTCTTGTTAATAAAATAACTCTTGTGTAAAAATTGCTGACCTGTAAACTTAGGTACATGAATTTTATAATGACTTTGGGCAATTTTGCGCTCACGGAGCGTGAGCGATTACCGTAATTATATTTTGCAAACATTTGCCATCAGATTACTGAAATACTGTTAGATTTGTTGTCATGTCCACTCAGTACACAAAATAATTTGAATAAATCAACCTAACTCTGTAATGCCATATTCGCTACGGGTCGCGAATATTCAATGCAAAAACTTAAGGGTGAGTTGCACCGTAGGCTTGGTTATAGTTTTCGATAAAGTTAACTTTAGCGGTAACAACAACGGTGATCATAGTATGTAAAAAAGTATGGTTGCACCATGACGTTATTTGTCATCGTCAATGTTGACAGTTGACTTGAGATTTGACCATAACAATAGCTATTATACCTATAACCAGCCAAAATCGAACAGTTAACGTTAGCGTAAAGTTATGACGTCATTACAACCATTGTTAAAATGGTGCAACGCAAATCTTGCTTAACCGGGGATTTGAGGGCTTGTTACGGTTTGGTTATCGTTATAGTAATAAGGTGCAACCCACCCTAAGAAAATTGAATTTGACGGGCTACCTTACAATAGTTACAATGCATTTCTCTAACAAAACAGCATCACGCTTTTTTGTACTAAAAAGACTTGCTCAAAATACACGTCACACGACGTACTTTTCGCCCTCGTGTTAAATTATCCTAAAAAAGAAAATGGGGCGTTCAGACAACGTTAGTTGCCAGAGATGACGTCAACCCTTTCGAGAGTTATTACTAGGAGTATAGACATGTGTCTATATTACTCTTTAAATACAATTACTAGCGAGATAAGTAAGATGTTCTAGATAAACAACAAATAAAGGACCGCAATTGTTATAACGGGGACAATCAGATAGGCGTTCGTTTTGTGGCTCGTGGATAGTGTCGTCATTTGCACACATTGACACACGGCAATCAACACCACTAGTGTGTAATCAAATTGTTATTTTTATCTCGCCATGATATGTTCCTAGAAGCCTTTGACAACCTTATTATAAACATACTTTGTGAAATGATAAGAACACTAAGCTTGGTTCTAATAGTACCTTCCATGCTAGGTTGTTATTGCAATATTCAACTGTGACATTAATTTATTATGAGCGGTGAAGCAAGAATATATCTCTGTCCTTGCTAGGCTTCCTGAAAGTTCAGCTACCTACTTTTAATTGCGACAACTTAGTTTATCCAGGAACCACCTACCCACCTCATCATTAGAATAATATTAGTCATGATTATAACTTAACCGAGACATGTCCACTGTTTTACAATGTATTTAGACCTCCCCCAAGTGTGGCTAAAGGGACTGTGTTCATAAGCGTCCTCAAATAAGTAGCACAATCACGATACTTTGGCTTGATAAGTTTTGGGGTACAATCAATCGGCTGGAATGAATGTCGCCTACATATTTTGTTATTCCCCTCTCCGTTTTATTTCAATGCATCATAAAATAAAATATTATTGCAATGTGACGTGACGATAAGGTAATAAGGTGACGATGAAATTGGATAATAATTCTGTTTTTTTTTTCCCTATAAACATAGAAAAAACTTGCTAATGTTACTCTTAACGGCCCGTTCACGACCTTGCCGCTCACAGCGTAATCCGCTGCATTGAAGTCCAAAACCCTAATTTGATATCCTTCTATTTTCCAGTTCTCAGTGTTCCTGCTGCTCATCTTCGTGGCTGAGTTGGCCGTCGGCATCGCAGGCTACATGAAGCACCAAGATCTGGAGAACTCCATAGTGGAACATCTGAACAAGACCATCAAGGAGTACCCCACAAACAAGGACGTCGCGAAGACATTCGACATCGTTCAGACTGACGTAAGTTCAAACAATATTTGTACGAGACGTCGCCGCAGTGTCGCCCTGCTTTCGTCAGAGTGAGGGTGGCTACGACCCTACCTACGCATCTAAGCGGGTAGTTAGCCCGCCGGGCAACTGGTGTTTACAAGCCGAGGGGATGTCGTTACGATGGTTACTCTTGCGTGGAGCTTTAGGCATTTTATTCCAGGTCGTAGATTTCCAGACATAATTTTAAAGTTCAATGCACGATGGACAATTTTCTTCTCTGTTATCGGCACGATCTATTATGATAAGAAGTCTAGTCATGGTAAAAAGGTGTTAGCGAGATTGACTGCCCAAGCCAACACATCAAGCCTAATTGGGAAAATATGACACTTTCGGGCAGCCAGACCTGATGTACATCAGTGATTTATATATAGCTATATCGCCACTCTTGTAGGCAAAACCAATCCTTTTGTTGTAGGTAAGTACTACGTTTAAAAACTTAAATAAATAAAAGGCTAATTGGCGCGGTAAGACAGGCATTACTAATTTCGATTACATTATCCTTTGAACACGAGTCTGCTCGCGGGGCTTCCTTTGTCTGCAGTTATTTAGTATTCGTTACTGTGTAGCTTTTTCATACAGCCATGTGGACTGCACAATACTTTATGTTAATCTAAGACTTAGATTAACATAAAGTATTGTGCATCTAAGTTATACACAGAAACATTTAAAAGAAACAGTCGTGATTGTACCTACATTTATAGTATTAGTCTGTAGTTCTATAGATGATGTCGTTCTGAATAACATAAAATAATTGCCGCCAATAGACGTAACTTTTCAGCATTATTGATTAGAACCTTTTTCTTTAGGAATCAAATAGTTCAAGATTAGTGCTAGTTCCATAGTTCCGATTTTGGTCACGCGTCAGTAAAGAGTAAAGTAACATTATACTTCCCGTACATAAGGCTTTTTGAATGGAATTACATGTAAATTATGTTGTTGAGGGAGAGACCAAGGAAACGATCGATGGATTGTGTGAGGAAATATGAAAGAAAAAGGAATAAATTATGCGTGGCGGTTGACAGAGGAGAGTTGAATAAAAAATGTAAGGAGAATGGAATTTTTAACACCTTGCTAAACCAATACTTCCTTTTTCCAGCTCCAATGCTGCGGTATCTACGGCCCCGGAGACTGGGCTGCCAACAACATCACGACCCTGCCTGCCACCTGCTGCTCCGGCCAGGTGATCGACGGCGGAGTCGCCGTGCCTTGCACTGAGAAGTCCGAGCACTTCCACAAAGATGGCTGCCTGAACAAACTTGTTGCTTACTTCAAGGAAATCGCTATGGTGCTTGGCGGCGTCGGTATAGGTGTCGCTGTTGTTCAGGTAGATACTTAAATACTTCTTTATAATCCTATTCAGGGGCAGTGGTGGCCCACTGGTTGCCCAGGCTGGCGTATTACTTTGTGTATTTTATTTCATTACCACTGTAAACGGTGAAGGAAAACATTGAGGAAACCGACATGTCTTAGAACAAAAAAAAATCGAAGACATGTGACATCTACCAACCCGCACTTGGCCCGCGTGGTAGAATATAGCCCATCCCTCTCATAGAGGAGGCCTGAGTCCCTGCTGTAGGAACATTATAGGCTGATGATGATGAATCCTATTCAGTTAGCTTGATCAAGAGTTGCTTGGAATAAGCTGTTCCATGGCTATACGGGTAGTAACAAAAGGAGAATTACTTTCCCGTTCGTCACTAGTGGTGGCAAACGGGAATAGACGTATTTCTCTTGGTAACAAGGTGTTGCTGGGTTACAAGTGTGTGTCGGAGCGATCAATTTTCCCTCCCGTAGTCATACACACCGCTCAGTCCAATCTAAAGTCACGAAATAATTATTCTCTTACCCTCTCCCTCTCCTCTCTTGGTTTACTTCTTTGGTTACCTAGCTAAAAATTGTATTTAGGAGTTTCGCATGTTTATTTGAATATTTGGTAGAAAAGTTGTCATTATTTCGCTAAAGTGAAGTTTCAAGCGATTGTGAACCATGGTATATCCAGCTGTGGTGGGTTTGGTAACGATGATGACCTGGAACAAAACAACCACTAAATCAATATGGAATATTTTTCAGTATAAATATTATTTCCAACTAGACCTGCCCTGATGGTTAATGGTACGGGCTATGATCTTATCTGATTACTTTTGAATGAGATGAGCAAATAAATAACCTAAGTATTTTTCTCTTTTTCAGTTGCTTGGTGTGATATTCGCTTGCTGCCTCGCTCGCTCCATCCGCAGCCAATACGAGACCGTATAAACGCGTAAAACGGTATATTTTGCATAATCTCTAAATCCTTGATGTTAATAGCCGTATCCATTATTTTCCACAAATACCTTCCTACATCATTTTTTGACTAAGTTGTGATCAAATACACCTCTCTATGATGGTCTATGTATATTTTGAAATAATTTATTCTAATAATGTTATTCCAGATAATTTGTTTATTTTATTTTAAGATTTAAATGTTTACTTAAGTGCTCTAACATTAGTATCAGGAGGTACTGTAATACAATATAAAACGCGTGTAATTTTAAAGTTTGCCATATGTATTTGCAAGTGAGGGAGTGATAAAGCACAATGCACAGATTTTCTTAAAGTTCACAATGGAGTGTGCTCAGTGTAGAAGACTGATTTTTCGAATAGAAATGGATACATTATGCCAAAAGACTTTATCGGAATTTCCTACTTTTTATACTTGCCTACCTAAATCTCAATTCAATTTTCTAGTATTTAATTAATTATTGTAACTTTTACTATTCATATTGTAACCAATGTAGTAGTGGTGCACATTTATTATTATCTACTTATATTACTATATTAGATTTGTGATACGTTTGTTGATTAGACGCAATATCACAAACAAGACGCGATCTCTCTTCGGTTGCGAAGTCCATAAAATATTTTCTAAGTGAATTTGAATTGCATCTAATTTGAAAACGGAAACCATTAGTTCATTGTAACGTTTGGAAAGTGTTCTAGGTCGTGTATATTTATAATAAAATCTGCATTATCCAAAATTGAGTTTTAATCAGGAATATAATGAAACAGCATTGAGTGTCCTAGTTACACACATTTTTATTTTCCTATTTTATACCATGATATAAATTGTAATAACGAAGGATGGTTATTAGGTATCAGAGCATGAACATTGAATTTCGAGGAACATCAGTCGTGTTAAATACAGCTGTTGTCTTGCAAGCAACATATATCCAGTCACAGTATAAAATAACTAAAAAATCACAATGACAAAATATACCAGTCCCGAATACAAGTCAGTATTCATTTGCTGTATGTCGCAAGCATCTGAATCTCACAGCACCAGTTCCGACACTCGCGATATCACCCAATTTATAAAATCTTCATAATCACGACGGTATCACCAAAACATTCATATACGCGCGACATACATACACCTTTAGCTAAAATCATTACAACGCTAAAATTCTAATTAGTTCTAAGGTTAAGACATACATTATACATTATCTAGACAATAAAATAACTTACATCTAATACTGTTTACATACTAAACGGAATATTTTAGAAAAGTTGGAGATGTCAGACCGGAGCGGAGGCCAATGTGCCTGAGTTTTGGCACTTCATGAAGATAATGATAATGGTAAAAGTAGTCAAAATTACTATAACAAATAAACCTAATTGAATTTCTTCGTTCGGGTGTTACATTGATATGTGATAACGAGTAATACATGCTATAAAATCCACAAACCGCTGCTTACATGAAGACGCCGCATAATACATATTGTCGAATCACTTTACATTAAACGATCATAACGAAAACATATAACACAGTATGTAATATATACTTTCATAAGTCATTTTTATAAAAATAAATAGGTTATTATTATCCCAGAGTAATATTAATAGGTCACTAATTATAATCATCAATGTTAAAATCATATAGTGAATAATGTAAAAATATAACTCAATTATTTTGTATATAAACCACATTAGATTGCACAATTAAACACAAACAATAGTCCCCAAAGTCCTTGTTACGAAGTCTTAACATTCCAAATAATTTGACTATCTAACTCTTAACAAAATGGACAAAGTTGAAAAACCTATCTAATGTAACTTTCTTCGTTTTCAGTCAAATAAGGCTTTTTTGTAAAATTATATTGGCCTTGAGTAATAATAAACTCAAACTAGATTCGATTAATAAATACAATGTAGTACTTCGAAGTACCAGTGGAACTTAAATTTGACCCTCCGACACAAGCCATCCTTTAATTTATACATTCACAGAACTATAATTTTTCATTGATTCTTCAGCCCGTGACATCTCACTAGAAAAATAGCAACTGATTTGCCTTGTCTTGAAATAAGATTTCTTAATTATAATTACAAATCATTGAAGTCAATAATGGATTGGTTGGTTGTTCAAGGATCTTTTATACCATCTTAGTTTGTACTTGTCAATGCTGCCAGTTCTATCTAAGAAATATAAGTACTATCATACCGTGCTATACAAAATTTTATTCACAACAGGATAAGCAAAATTACAACCATTCAGTTACTCATTTGAAGACATGTGGCGGAGGTAGTCAATGTATGAAAGTCATACATAAAGTGAAAGTAAATTGTTTGTGTGCAAATTCATTATTATTTCGTGTTGTGAAGAAAATAGCCTGGCTGACTAAAAGACTTCGATTTACACAAATCAATGTAAAATTAAACTAAGTGGGGGGACACTGACAGCAGAAAAATATTGTCTTTAAAATATTAATCTAAATCCAATTCGACTTGCAAGTTTTTTACCCTGAAATTAAAATCATTTTATTGGATAAAAATGCGATTTATTCCCAAATATAAAATAGTAGGCATCGCAATAGTCCAGTCATACTTACACATAAGTAGTAACAGTTGAAGAGTGTATGAGATCATCGCGTTACAGCGGCAAAATTGACTCAAATCACTGGTAAATCCTACGATACACTTTCATTAGTAAACTTATCACTGTATCTATATAACACAGAGCTAGAAACATCAACAGAAATTCATTCAACTCACAACTAAATCATTCATCATTTCTAAAAATATTTCAGACCGTCATTATTTCATTAAGCATGACATCACTTTAATTGCAACTAAAAATTAATAAGCTGTATAAACACCGAGCGCTGGATGGGGCACGTTTGTTAAGGGTAGTGAGTTGGGGGTTAACAAATGTGTCCCAGGTAGCGCGTAGTGATCGGATATAACATTTTAAGCTTACATTTACGTGAACAGGATGGATTTAGAACAGAATGGTATTGAGTATGATACTGCAGGTTGTTCCGTGGCGGCGGGGCGGGGGCAGTGCAATCATGTCGCGTAGCGCTTGGTCCAGAGGCGCGCGATGCGATCGTGCTCCTCTCTGTTCTGGAGATACTGCGTGGCGATGCTGCCTACTAGAGGATCCGCTGAAATTGGACAAAAGATAACCATTAGTCACTGGCTATTATATCAAAATGTAAATTGGGTTGTGGACGTCAGATAGGCAGTCGCTCCATGTAAAATACTGGTATTCAGCTGCATATGGATAGACTGAAAGCAGACCTGTAATCTTTATCCACCATTGAGAAATCCATCATCTGATGCTTACAAAACTTGCAGAATACATAAGAACCCAAGTCAAACGACATAATAAATTCGATAAAGTCTATGCGTGCGTGGTGTATCACAAAAATAAAAATGCTACAATTTCTATGTCAACTTGTCAACCTTTTATCTCTCTAATGAGAATTCCCATTCCATCCATCATTGATTTTTAATAAACGACCCACTACAAACTAGTATCGATATAAATAAACACGCGATAGGATTAACGCATGAACAAAACGTCAAGAGGACATTGAGGACGCGAGGGCTTTGACCTGCCGAGACTATGGAGCCAAAGCTTTTGTTACAAACTTTACATAGGACGGATATTATCGATTCGATAGTAAATGCTGGCGACAAGTTGCTAGCTACTTGGATCTTTCACGACTAACTATCACTCTGATACACTATGTAGTCGAGAAAAAATATGAAAAAAATACTACAATAACTTCTCTCGTCATGGGTAAAGGGGCTCATAAATTATACTGATAAGGACTTAAACCCTGCTACCCTTATCTAACAATAAATGGTAAGACAACTAGGACAAAGAGATAATTGCATCAGACCAGACAATATTGATTACAATTTAATTTACAAGTTATCGATACTATATTAATAAATATTATAAAGCTGAAGAGTTTGTATGTTTGGTACTTTGGTTGAACAGGCTAATCTCAGGAACTATTGGTTGGAAATTGGAATTCAAAAATTCTTCTTTTGTTGGATAGTTTAAAAAAGTCTCTACATACCTGGATTGCAGTCAGTGAGCAGTGAGCATATTGATAGTAAAACTTTCGATATTGTCAGCGCTGGCGACCAGTTGTCCTTGAGAATATCTAGACATATCACACCCTGGCTATTGATGTTACAATGATATATCCTAGTCCGGAATGTCACCTGAAACAGAAAAGATAAGGATTAATTAATAGGGCTAATTGGGATAAGGGCAGGAAAATGATGATTTTGCTGGGGAGTTTGTTCTTAAAACACTAGGAAGTGTCGAAGGGTGGGCGTTTTGGGGGACTGCCTCTTGTAAATAAGTAAATTTTGACGTTCTAAAAGTGCTGATTAATTATAAGCTTAGTTTGAATAATTGACTTTTGATATTTGAATTTTTTGAATAAATAATTGACGGCACGGTTGGCGCAGTTGCTGAGCGATTGGACTGCTGCGCTGCGTGTCGCGGGTTCGATTCCCGCACGGAACAAATATTTGTAATTCAAATTCAAATCGTTTATTGCAATCCATATTCATCCATTGTAAGGCCTGCAGATAGTTGTTTCGGGTCTAGGTATTTGTGTATGTGAGTTTAAATGTTTGTAAACGCACCCACGATACAGGAGAAATTCCTAGTGTGGGGCAACGTTTTTTTAAAAAAAAAAAAAAAAATTGTGTCGTGAGTAAGCGCTATGCATGTCACGCAGTGTTGTATTCAATTTCTTTTAATTAAGAGGGACAGAAAACTATAAAAAGGTTCTTGAATATTAAACATCACAACTATTTTGAGTTATAACTCGTAAATAAACATAATATGAATCTTAGAGTTAGTAAAATAGTCAGCGAAATATAACACGACCAATTTACAAAGTCAGAATCTCAAGAGATCTTCGAAGACATATTCAACGTCAACGTTGTAAGAAACCACAACTTATCACGATACGCTTAGTTTAGTTGACATCCGTATCAATCTAGTCAGGATATTGCCCCACAACGAAAAATAGCATGCCAATTGCCGAGTTCAATCACGCGCAACTCGTCCGAATAGGCTCATAGAGATGGTATATCAGGTTAGAAAGTTCTACGGGAAATATCAAGGCATATTAGGCTAAAGGGACCAAGTGCTTGGATGTCTCAAAAAATTCTCGAACGTGATAAACGTATATAAATTCCTCATTTGATAGATCAAAAGGGAGTTCATTGAAGACCCATAACACAAGTTATATTTGAGAAAATTTCTGTGTTATTAACCAGGTGATAAAGTACAAAGGACATTAACAATAAAATTCGCATAAAGGAAACTGCCTCACTGAAAAGGATACAGGTAGTTTTGGTGACGCAATCGGCTATATAAAGGAGGGACGAAAATGAATCTCGTCTCACGCCATTTGTAATAGAATTGAGTTTGTAACTTATAAAATGATATGATTCGCACAATCTGCCATTTTAATGGTAAATCAGAATCATCTTTCTTTACTATCAGTTGAAAATTGCATTTGGGGCTTAATGATGTGCTGCCGGCTCCCGTAATTCTACACCCTAGGAGGGTGGGTCCACATAACAATACTGCTAACGACGGAAAACCTCTAAAGCTTTACACAATACCAGTTGCCAAAGTAAAATCCCATGTGGCGTTTATTCCGAAATTCGTTGCTTATTCTTCCAACGTATTTTGTGTGTATTAAACTCGATTCAATACCCTTGTAACCGCAGAAAAAGTGGTTTGAAAGTCGAGGTCTAAGCCAAAAGTATTTCTTAGAACTTGCCTGTTCCGACATTAAACAAAAACTACAATTAGGATCCAATTTAGATGAGCTAAAGAACAAAGGTACGGCACAGATTACAGATACTACACTCCATGTACTTACGCGCGCTAACTACCTACCGGGCGCCGGTCTATCGTAGCCCAATTGGCAGTGGGTTGTCAACAGCCGCGCGGCGCGTATACGCATAATTATTATAATATTTCGGTCGACTTGAGTTTTCAAATCTTAAGAAATGGCTACTTCTGGTGCATTGTGTGCAGTGGATGGATGTAGATCCAGCAAGAGAAGAGATAAAAATTTATCTTTTTTCGGTTTTCCTCGTGATACAGAAATGTAAGTTTTATTTTGTTACTAGTGACCCGCCCCGGCTTCGCACGGGTGCAAAAATGGTATTAAAACCTTCCTCTTGAATCACTCTATCTATTAAAAAAACCCGCATCATAATCCGTTGCGTAGTTTTAAAGATTTAAGCATACAAAGGGACATAGGGACAGAGAAAGCGACTTTGTTTTATACTATGTAGTGATAGTGATGAAAAAATGTACTTAGGTACCTACAATTGTTTAATTAAATGATAAATGTTGTTTATTTTATAAATAGGTTTAAATTACAAACACTTTTACAAGCCACTAAAAATTCGGTCGTTTATAAAATAGTTGTAGGTAGGTAGAGGTACTTACATTTTTTCATCGACGATGTTTCGTTTCGAATTCGATGTTTTTAAATATACCCACGAAACAGGAGAAATTTGTTACGTCTTTCGCTGCGGCCGAATAGTGCGAAATTAGTGGTATTTTGCGATTACAAAAAAACTATTGATTAGACTAAAAAAGTAAAACATTATGATTTTAGTATGCTGCTTGTAGAATTAATTGACAAAAAAAAAACAGAACGATGACATGTTTTTTAGTATGGTTTTTACACATTAAAAGATTTTTTTAGAGGTATCTTCGTGTTTTTTTTCTATCGAGCAAAGTTAGTTGTATTATGTTTTCACATCACAATGTTACTAGCATATATCCTGAAGAATATCATATTTTTTTTCTGATTTTGTTTACTGCAGTGAATCATATACTTTTACGCATTATAAAACTTGCGTTTTAATTACGTCTGTTAGCCGCTTAACAGAATTGTAATTCGTTTTTATTTATATCGATTTCGTTTTACACTTATTTTTTAAACCAATTATAAATTCTGATACATTAAAAAACTTGTTTTATTTCATAAAGTATACTACAAATTCCTACTGACATCTTTGTCGACAGAGGCAGCCCTGGCAATTCACAATATCCACGCGGCGGCGCGCATCTACAAAGCAAAACTCACTTTAAGTTTGTAAGGTTAGGTGCATTTTCGTTCGCATCGTCTATCGACTTGAAAGTGTAGGCTAATAAAGCGGTAGGCATTGAACATTTTGTATTCAGTGTAGTATCTGGTAATCTGTGGGTACGGTCGAAACATCGAGCAAAAATCTCGGGTCTGCAAATTACTTCTTCTGTACACGGATATCGTTTGAGAATAAGTAGGAGTGATGCAAAATACATTTTGATGAGTCAAGAAAATGATGCGTGACATTGATTGATGTAATGCGCCCGCGATTTATTTTTAGAGGACTGCCCTCGTCCTACATTCTAGCAAGTATTTTCTCTTGTATGAAGTTCACTGAAATTGCAAATGGGGGACTAGGTTTTAAAAACGTCCCTGAATATTTTTTTACCTAAATTCACGCATTTTTCTCTTGAAGTTATAGGCAGAATTGCAATTACAACAACATTTCGCCAGATTCGTAATAAAAATCAATCTACTGGATAACATCATCGAGATTTTCACCTTCCCGTAGACAAACACGATGTGTAATGAACTTTGTAGGCATGTCTGGCATTCCCTGATTGATTCGTCGGACATTGGCGAGCGGGGGATGTCGGCACTAATTAAATACTAGGGGTGCCTCGCGACCCCACGCAGGGTCCGGACCTCGGTTTAGGGCGTTGCTAGACAGAGCCGACTAGGGTTTGGGGAGACTGAATTGATTCTATGTTGCAGTTATAGGTAAGGGTGGAATGAATAAACCATGATTGATATTGATGTTTACTTTTTTCTAATACTGCATGAACGATTTTATGGGTATTGGATAAAAGTTGTCGCGAAATTTTTTTAAGTACTTTTAAAAAATATTTAAAATAAGCATAGTCATGTACCTACAAGGTACAATATTTCCTAAAGCTTTAAACAAAATTATGGCTTAGTTTGACTCTAATCATAAATTAACTGTTTAAATATATATATTCTAGGGCCGTATATTTGTCCAAGTCTTTAGGAAAATACAGGTATTATGTTTATGTTTGACTTTCGATGCTTTGTCAATTTGTCAAAAAAGGCGCATATTTAATTAATAATCTAATTATCATTCAAAAATTACTTTGTATGGTCAATTATTCATTTCCTATTCAGTACGTATATTGAGTTCCATTGTACTCAAAAACATTGAGAAGTCTGTCTAGCCAGTAGGTATTCAATACAACTTGACATTCAACATAATGCATTTCAACTTTGTTTGAGTTAAAAAGGAAGATGATCCATCTGTTCTGGATCAAAAACCTTATCCTTTATTATGTATCGCAGAATTGAAAAAGACACTGTATTTGATTTAAATTTCAAATTTACACCTTTCTCATTCCAAAATAAAAAGTGTCTCGACAAACAGACCGGCAACAAAGCAATCCTACAAGGGTTTCTTGTTCCTTTTAAAGTACGGAATCCTAAAGAAGTCTAGTTCCCTACCAAACCATTCTATCCGAAACTGTATCATATTTGTTTTAACTCGCAACACAACTAAAATAGAACTTCTGAACAACTAATTACTGATCACCACTGATAAACTAGATTTATTATTCAGTAATAAGATAACTAAAGACCTGAAAAGTACCTTGTTCCTACCATATGTAAATGACTCCAGCTGAAGGGCCACAAAGCCTTGCTCTTTTTTACAATAAAACAAAAACACCTTAAAAGTAAGAAAATAGTTTAAAAAATTACCTTAGGAGGTTTGAATGGATATTCTGGTGAGAAGTGGATGTCTAGGAAGAAAACCCCTCCCTCATACACCGAACCAGGCGGGCCTAGGATGGTGGACACCCATTCATAAAGGTTATCTCCTTTTGGCCCAGCACTGCAGTTTGGTGGCGGGTCCAGTGTAATCTCTGCAAGTTCCTTCTGGATCCTCTTGGCTGATGTCCCGAGTGCCTTCGACATCTTGGGATTTGGTTTATTTTCTTTTGTATCTGGTTTACTGCCTGCAACGACTCCACTTGAGTCAGAACCGCCTCTGCCGCGACCCGTACCACTCCCTGATGAACCAGACGCACCGCTCATTATCTAAAAGCACAACGTCTCATTCCGCTACACCAAAAAGCTGCTAGTAAGCTTGTGACATGAGTGCGATGATTGATGGGGAAACTTGCAACAATGAGTAATGAACACCATGCTCTCATGATTTACTACTCACTCTGCATAAATGAATAAACATTATCTTCCAAAAATTCATGAAAATTCTTAAAATAATGTTTCCAAAAATAAACAGGTTTGATGACACAACATTGTTATGTTTGAGCAAATAACTCTGAAAGTGCAATGACATGAAAAAGTGATCCACATTGATCATTAAAGAATCCTTGATTGACAAACATATAAACGCAGCTACAACTACATTGCAAATCATTTTTAGTTACAAAATCACAAAAGATGAATATGTTTTTTTTTTATTTCAAGCAAGAACAAAATCACTAAGAACAAAGACATTCCTAATGCTTTCACATGACACACCAAACATCAGCATTCGAACAAACAAAAATTACTATGCTCTACTGGCAATTGCCGAACTATTTAACTCAAATTATCAATGTAAAACGCAATGGAAAAAGATTTATTAGTACCTTACGAATAACAGTCGGCCATCTTGTGGGCTGGCGTTATCCGATAAATTTACAAGTTTTTGATTCAGCAGTGACCCAAATGAATGAGAAAGACGGCTTCCAATACCTTTAAGTTAGTATTCAAGGCAATTCATCCACGAAATGTGCAAAATTTGTGCAACGCTATTAGTGTTATCTCCGTGTTACGATGCCTGGCACTGCAAAGCGTAAATAGGCAGCCTGTTACTTTCCGCACTAATACCGCTCCGTGATATGAGATAGGTGAATTAATTACCTTATTCAAAGATAAAACTTGAATTTGGTGTGTTCCGGCAAGTATTTCAGAGCTTCAACAATCACTTCTACCACATTTCATCCATTTGTCTGTCACCCTCACCAACACAAACAACCACTGAAATTCACGGAATGCACACAAGCTCAGATATAAAACAATGACATGTAAAATTTACCTCAGGCATTTGAATACTTACAGATCAATAGTTTACACTAATTATGCTAGATTACTACTAGGAAAATAAGCTTTAATTAGTTATTAAAATAAATGAAGTTAGGAAAAATTACACGAAGCACAACCACATTCCGACATTTTTCATTATTTTTTTAAGGAGTTTGGTGTTGCCAATATCGCAAAAATACAGATGTTTTTCTACATGTGCATCCATAAACTAAAAAGAGACAACAATTTTATTTACAAGAAAATTAAAGAAAAACGTAAACAACATTTTATGTTTAGTCTACGGCTCCCACTAATCTCCATCTAATCTCCCATATCAGCAGGGCTATTGCGTATCTTTTAATGACAGTGGCTAACCTAAAGTGTCCATAGATTAACTGTATATTGGTTATGGTTTGGTACATTTTTTTCTTAAAAACTCACCATTTGACAGTTATTTGATAGACACTATGGGTGCGTTCCGAATTACGCTGTAATCGATTTGAGCGTCCATAAACCCGTACCGAATTACTGTGAGCGCGATATCGATGTGCCTTGAATCGTCATAGATGACGTCATGACATGCGCCATCTTGCGATTACACCGACCATGCCCCAAATTAATATCACCGTGAGCGCTGTCAAAATCAAAGTAAAAAATGACAGATGTCTGATGCGTGTGTGAGTGTGTCTGGGTGTGTGTGTGTGTGTTCACAGCTGAGGTTCACTGGCTGGAGTCGCACAAATACATTCAATTAGTTCTTTGAAATCTCTTTGGAGTCTCATAACCATGAGTATTCAAGTAAATATACAAGACGAGCCTAACGGGCGACGAATTTCTCTCATGCAGGTTATGTTTTTGTTATCACGTGACGAGTGAGCACTTTAAACGCGTTTACGAGCGTTCCGAATTGATGACAGCTCCTACCTGTCATAATCGTGATATCTAATTTGGAACGCAAAATATAGACGTGAGCGCTGTGAGCGATTATTTTGTAATACGGAACGCGGCCTATACGTTATCCACTGTCATTAAAAGATACGCAATAGCCCTGCAGATGCTATCACACTTATGAGGTATCTTTCGATTGCAATAATTATCTTAGAACTAAAACCTTCATTGAAGTTCTGCTATAAAGCGTCCCTACTAGGGCTATGGCTCCGTGAGGCCGAGCTTCGTGAGATGAGCAAGGCCAAAAAAGGCTTCAAAAATAGGAATGTTTCACTACGAGTCGCGGGACCATCTTCTTCTTCTTATCGTGTGGGCAGTAAGATCTAACGACCCCACACACCCTAGTTAGTGTCAGAGTTTCTAAACCGCCGCAAGGGCCTCTGACATGGTTTGACGACCGCCATTTGGCGGCCGGAACCACCGGCTTATACGTGCCTTCCGAAGCACGGAACCATCTTTTTATCAGACAATCAGGTGATTCAAGCCTGCAATGTCCTAACCAAACTGTAAACAACTTCACAAAGTACCCGTGGGAATCGAACCCACAACCACCGGGTCACAAGGACCATGGGGACGCGGCTTAATTTAGTAACTTGAGAAACTGAAACTTGTTTGTCTATGCTATTAAAGCTTACAATATTTTAGATCTGAGAATGAACCGCACCTTCTGCTGTTATTAATTTGACACTGACGTTGTTTTGTGTTTGTCAAATACAGTTGTCTGGCACAGAGTACATTAGGAAAGTTAAACTTATTTCGGAATAAATAGAAACGTTTTCCTAACAAGTGCTCCACAACAAACACCAAAATGGGTAAACGACAGCATCAGAAGGATAAGATGTAAGTTGTACACTATGCACACCTTTCTTCAGTTATTTATTCCTGTTGCGTCCGTTCCAACTAATTTATCAATCTTTTTCTTAATTACTAGGTACCTTACGTACACGGAGTGGACCACATTGTATGGTGGCAAAAGATCAGGCACTCCCAAAGAGGAGGATACTACTTTCAAGCGTTTACCATACGACCACTGCTGTTTGTGTCTGCAGCCATTTGACGACCCTTACTGCGATTCAGATGGAAATATATTCGAGTTACAGGCCATACTAGAATTCGTGAAGAAGTTTAAAGTTAACCCCGTTACTGGGAAAGTAAGTAAACACTGTAAACAGTTATTTACCGATGTTGCACAAAACGTATTCCAAAATTATGAAACCAAACGTTTATTAAACCTTCTTTTCAGAAACAAGACATCAAATCTTTAACAAAATTGAACTTCTTCAAAAATGCTGAAGAAGATTACCACTGCCCCGTTCTATTCAAACCTTTCACAAAGAACTCATTCATTGTTGCCATTAAAACCAGTGGCAATGTGTACTCCAATGAGGCCGTGGAACAGCTTAACATTAAAGGGAAGAATTTCAAGGACCTTATCAATGACACTCCATTTGCTCGCACTGATATTTTTACTATACAGGATCCTAATAACCTGAACAAGTTCAATATATCTACTTTTCATCATATCAAGAATAATTTGAGGGTGGAGACTGAAGGTAAATACTGTTATTTCTTTTTTGTTGCTCTTCAAAAACAAATACCATCATTCTCTTGACCTTATCCCAATTTATTTGAAATCCTCTTCTTTTATTCCTTACTTCTCTATTTCATTAGTAATTCTGTACACTGATTTTGTAACTGAGCTCTCGAGCTAAACATTATTTTTACCTGACTGAGGAGGGTAATCTGTCTCTTATTTAAAGTTGCCTTATGTGCTACTTAACATCTCTACAACATACAGATTAACAGCCTGAAGGAGTCAGATGGACTGCATCATATCTCCCACATATGTTTTCAGGATCACAATATTATCCTAACTACAATATTTTATAATCTGAATTTATTTTACAGAGGAAATAGCAATGAGGAAGGACCCACATGCAAGACTAAAGACTGTATCATCAGAAACAAAAGAAATCCTGCAAGAACTAGAGAAAGAGTACAAGGCACCAGAGAAGAAAGAAGTTAAGAAAGAGGTTTGTACATCTTTTTTTTAAGCCTGGCCTTTCCCTTGTCGAAAGTCCAATGAAAGTAGTGGCCTAAAATGGCCTTCACTTGTAGCAGTACTTATTTGCAGTATTTATATGCAAAATATAATTTTAGACAAATAGGTGGAAGAATGTAGAGTGAGAGGAAACATTTTTGATGAGAAACATCTAAATGCGCGCCTAGGCGGTAAAACCGACTATTCCGCCGTGACGGAAGCTGGCATGACGCTTTCAGGGTGTGATGCCATGTCTATGCCACATAAAATCAAATATAAAGTACCTAGGTGTGAACTCTCCATATAACTTTACTCTTTAGCATGCTAAAATCATCATAACATTAAACTATATCAATCACTCCATAAAGCACCAGTTCACAATAGGTTGCAGATAAGTTCAATGCGGCTCACTACTCCACGGGCATGGTGGCAGCCAGCTTCACCTCCACGGCTATGATGCCGGAGACAGTCCATGAGGCAGCCATCATCCATGAAGATGATGTCAAATATGATATGGTCAAGAAAAAAGGTTTGCAGCATTATTTTTTCTCTTGCTTGTTGTTATTAATTTTATATTGTTAGCCATGGAGTCTGAATTGGTGCCCGGTTTTTGCCAGGTTTGATGATGATTAAATGAATGATTCGACCTTACTGAAATATAACTTTACTGGCGAAATGTGGGTGTACTATTAGGTACACCTCTGCCTAACCTTACGGGGATTACTGGCATGATTTTGTGTTATTTCTTTATTAAGGTAATTCTTTTATCAACTTACAATATGTTGGGTGAGTCCTACTGCCACAATAACGAAATGTGTATTTACCAGGCAGCCATCAGCCTATCTATCGTTATTTAGCCTTCCCCTACTATTATAGTCATCCATTCATATTTCAAACTTTTCTCACAACATTTTTCTCATTCCTCTGCATCACATGCCTACCACAGAACAACCAACAACCAAGTATCACACAAACAGAGCTCTTGAACCAAATTCATAAATATCTTTTTCCTCAGGATATGTGAGACTGGTAACAAACCTGGGACCACTAAACTTCGAGTTGTACTGCGACTTAACGCCGAAAGCGTGCGACAACTTCATAAGGCACTGCAACAATGGATACTATAATGGCACCAAGTTCCATCGATCCATTCGGAATTTCATGGTTAGTTCATAATTAGATCTTACTTTTAATAACAATAATAATTTATTCAGGTTCACAAGAAAATTGTAGTACATGAGGAATTTACAAAGTATGTTAGTAAAGTACTTTTAAATGTAAATATCTTGAATTAAATTAAGAATCTGTACTCTCTTTTTGGTGTAGTTTAATAAAAGATTATCTGTGTGGTCGCCCTCGCCACTCGAGAACTTTTCTTTCCCATCGGTTGTCGGTTCTTCGAGCGATGTGGCCTGTCCATTGCCACTTCAACTTGCATATTCTGAGAGTCTATGACCTTGGTTCTTCGGCAAACCGGAAGTGCAGTGTCGGTAGGCCTCCCACCAAATGGACCGACGACATCGTTACGAGTCGCAGGCAACCGGTGGATGCAAGCGGCAGGTTTCCTTTCGTTATGGTATTCTATGGGGGAGGCCTTTGTCCAGCTGTGGTCATCTACTGGCTGATGATGACGATGATCTGAGTGTGTGTGAAAAACTGATAAAGCTAATTATTGTTTTGTTCAAACTTAATGGCGGCTCGCCGTTCGGAAACTAGCTGCGAGTGATTGCGATTTGAGTGGTCTGCGCATTATACAGTCAAGACGATGCTTCCTCTGCCCCGCTGATACCTTAAATGTGTTCGGCGTAGTTATACGTTACATGTTCCCAGCTGCCATAAAGATTGAACCGCGTTATACCTGCGCAGATCATCACTCTCAGCTAACTTCCGAGCCGCTATAAAATTTGAACAGAACTATACTTGGTGAAATGTGGGACTACAATAGGTATATTGTACTCTACCTTCTAACTCTTTAGGGATTTATAGGCTTGATGTTATATTTCGGTTTGTAAGCATTTTGTGGTCATGGACTTTCGGCAAACAGATGATGTTTTGAAATTCATAATTTATTGGTGTCTATTTATTGTTTAATTTCAGATACAAGGTGGCGATCCAACAGGCACAGGGCTGGGTGGCGAATCAGTGTGGAAGAAACCATTTGAAGACGAGGTCAAACCAAACCTGCATCATACTGGCAGAGGAGTGCTGTCTTTAGCCAACTCTGGACCTAATACTAATGGATCACAATTGTTAGTTAATTTTGATTTTGTCTTTAGCTTTCTCATTAACCCAAGAGAATACTAGGTCGATTGGTCGCAAGCGTGTCTGTTAAGCATGGTTCGATTGCCCACGTCGGGCAGTGTTATTGAGTTTTTGCATCAGGAATATCTCAGTAGCAACCAAGGAGTCTAGATCTGTGCCCGGTTGATGGCAATAGGCTCGCCCCCCATTTACATGGGACTTAAAACATAACTGACGAAATGTGGGTTACTACTAAGTACGCGAGTTTCCGTAGTAGTTCAGACTGCTCAACATAATTATTATCCTCATACTTACATCGCAACTGCTATGTAAAGAGTGCGAAGCTGAAAGGCACTTGTTTGATTCCTCCTGTGCCGTGAAAACCCAAGGCAAGCCTGCCTGCCCTTTTGAAGTTGCTTTTTTTTTTTTTTTCATATTTATTTCCAAACATGCGATCGGTTCTTGAACCATAAGCAGTTGTTTTCAATGTCTTTGGCATGTTAGGCTTGCCCTCCCACTGTTAGGCTGCCTTTGGTTATTGCCTTACTCTAAAGTATATTATCCCAAGTGTGCAGTCTTTTAAGACGTCTTGTTGGCAGCGATTCACTTAGAGCCTGAGCAAGGCTGTTTTCGTGATTTATTATCCTCTCTTTGTAAGCTTTTGTCATGGTTTTGATTTCCTCTTTGATGGTAGGAACTTTTAAATATTCGTGGATTTCATCCATTCTTGTGTACCATGGGGCACTCACTATGGCTTTAAGCTCGCCATTTTGAAACCGCTGGAGTATTTCAGTATTGGATGTTTTTGCTGATCCCCACAGCTGTATGCCGTAAGCCCAGACTGGTTTTATTACTGCTTTGTAAATCAAAACTTTATTGTTGACAGAGTCGAGATTTTCTTCCCAATAACCACTCTAGTGTTCTCCATCTGTGATTGAGTTCATCACGCTTTGTTTGGATGTGGGTCTTCCACGTTTGTTTGCGATTGAAGTTGCTTTTAAATGTTTAATTCTTCTTTTCCAGTTTCATAACCTTCCGTTCGTGCAAGCAGCTGGACGGTAAACACACGATCTTCGGCAAGCTAGTGGGCGGCATGGACACCCTGACAGCAATGGAACAGATTGAGGTGGACAATAAAGACCGGCCCATACAGGACATCGTCATTGATGTCGCACAGGTCTTCGTGGACCCTTTTGCAGAGGCTGAGGAACAGGTAATATTCTTCAAAATACTTGACTGGCTTTTAAGTAGACTCCGGAAGCGCACCTCGCCATCAAAATAAAAAGTTTGGCGAGTAAATTAGATGAACCAAAATATTGTGTATGTTTGTGAACAATTTAAAAAACCTACTCTGTACTTAAAGATTCATAGACATCTGCCCTGTGCCACAAACAATGGGTCACTTCCTCTTATGTCCTTGTCTGTCTGAACTGAAGGTGCCAAACTCATGGTCTAAGCCAAAACTGAGATAGTAGGTGAAATACCTGAGTTTTGACTTCAAGATATAACCGAGTGTCTGTGGTAATTACATGGTATAGGAGGGATGTTCAATTGTTCAAGCCCATCAGCCAGTGAATTACTAAACACACTGGTATAGTTCAAGCACCAACTCATTTAGTACTAGGCTAGTCATAAACATAATGCAATCTGGTTTTATTATAATTTACTCTAAAATACCTTTGTTGTTGGTTTGTTACAGCTTGTCAAAGACAGAGCAGAGGAACTGAAAAGGAAAGCGGAAACAGAAGGTTCGCAAGTGAGACCCAAGAAGTCGAAACAGCCCCTGAAAGTATTCAGAGATGGTGTGGGAAAATACCTTAATTTACAAGAAGTGGCGCCACCTACAGCCCCTACCAGCAGTAAAACTTCAAAGAGCCAAGAAGGTCCTGCCAAAAAGGTTAAAAAGGAGGGAAAAGTCGGATTTGGTGGTTTTGACAGTTGGTGACGGAGTAAAATAAGTTACTATTTAAGTATTTGTAAATGTTAGTAAATAAAATTGTATGATTATAATATTTACTTTTATTTTTACCTCCTAAAATACTGACAACTTTAAATAAATTCATAACAGTTTTCCCTTTTACAATTACACAATTTGTTTATATAATAAATTCATCAATTAAGTACTTCTAAAATGTTAATTTATCTAATTAAATGAGTTAAATACCCAATGTATTTAACTTTAGACTAATTAATCAATCAACACAATAATAGGTGCAATTATTATGTATATATTTATTATTTATTTACCCCTTAAGTCTTTTTTATTTAATATATGATTAAAACTAGGTAACACAAGGATGCTTCTCTTATTCAAAGCAGCTAATAATATGCATAGACTGGTTTACATGGAGAGAAATTGTCTCTAATTAATTCAAAACAGGCAAGAAGGTTTCTTATCTGTTCTTGCCAAGAACCTCTCCCTGTAAATGAGCCTTATTACATTTAATTCTAGTGCACAGGAAGTTCTTGATTTAAATACAATATTTGTGATATCAAATACCTTAAATATATGCCTCTAATTTTCCCTATCATGATTTTGGCATCAAACCAAACTTTTTGCCTACACTCAAGGCTTGTGACATACTTTTAGCACATAAGAATAAAGCAGAGTCAATTACAGAGCTAGTTACTTACAAGTAAACAAAGAAAACGATTGATCTGTCTCTAACAAAAATAAACAGTGTTTCAGGCTAGGCAGATGATGTATATTTAGCTTTCTCTAACAAAGTTTGTTTGAAAGGCATACTATGGATATTGGGCAAAGCAGTCTAGGCTTGAAATAATCATCAACTAGCAGCTAATTATGCAAACTTTTAAAGTGAGTATAGAAAGAGAATGATGTGCCATGAGTTTGACATAGTAAACACCATACATTATTGATGCAGTACTGCCCCATTTATTTCCCATTCAGAGATTGTTTGTCTAGTCATTAGTTTATAAGGCTGTCTCATGGATAGCCATGTCATATGTGCTTGTAGCCTTGTTGGCATCTTTGTCAAAACATCCCATACAATTACTGATCATAGCTTGACTATGTGTCATTGTCGGTCAATAATTGATTAGTTGTAATTAGTGCGCCGCCGTGCAGTCCTCTGTTTGTCAAATCTCATTTCCATCTCTTCTAAAACCTTCGGAGTGTATCGAACCACCAGCTTCACAGAACCAACTGCTTGCTTCAATAATTCAACAGCTTTCTCGTGGTTTTCCCCTTCTACAGACACGCCATTGACTGACAACAGCTGGTCACCTCTTTTTAGTCCTCCGTGGCGATCAGCGACGCCGCCAGGAATGATTCTTGATATATAAATAGGTGAGTTTTGTTCTTTGCCACCCATGACGTTGAAACCTAGACCTTCCTCTGTCTTCGGAAGCTCGACAACCCGTGGATGTGCGTGGCCTTCAGCCGCAGCGAATGCGGCCACTGTAGCCTTGGCCGTAGCGGAAGCCCTAATGTCCGCCGAGCCTTGAATATCAACAGTTTCGTAAACATGCTCATACACCTCACGAACAGCGTTCAAGAAATCACTTTGTAGCACTTTCTGTAGCGCTGCAAGCTTCGTAGCAGGGACTTCACCACTTTGTTGAAGTTTTTCGAGCAATTCGATAGCTCTTTTTATATCCCTTGCCAGGGTTAACTGCTCCCCTGTACTGCTCATGTTATTTGATTTCTTTTACACCACAAATTACCAGAAATTAAAAGAAATTGGGCGTATTATAAACACGAAAGCAACTGCGGTGAATCAATACAGCAAGCAAGTACTTCAGAGTTCAGCTTCACGTTCTTAAACTTCCAATGACAAAAAATCACATGCGCAAATCATTTTGAATTTGTATGTTTTCTCGATGATTTCAACTATCATTAAAATGCTATTAATTTTCTTTTACAATTTTTTATTACTCTAAACATAGTCAAAATTATTAATAGAAAATATTGGAAGCAACATTATTTTAAGTTCACATGTTAAAGTAATACAATATTTAAGTTGGTACCAGTTTCAGAACGCTCCTCATTTGACATAACACCTGTGCAGTTGGTGCACCTGTTTTCGTTAAGAAACAAAAATATCACTTTGAGTTGACAAATTACTAAATACTTTTAAATTTTGCTGTAATTGTCGCTTTCGCAAGTCATATTAATTTACTATTAACAAAACAAAGAATTCATTAATATTTTAGTCGTATCACGTCACGTCTTTAATTGATCTTTCAAGTTTTGATTATCTTTCTTTCGTTCAGGAATAAGATAACAAATGTTTTGACAAGTTTTCAGTCACGCCAACATTCGCCAAAAAATGCTAAATATCTAAATTGCCTTAGTTGGGCAGTAATTTTCAACTTTGATTTGCAGTATTATTGTAGTATTCTGCGGCTTATATAATTTTGCATAAGATTAAGAATAGTGTAACGTATAAAGTATAGTTTAAGTGAGTGGTGAGACTTCATATTAGCAGAAACAATGGATGATTTAGGTGAGTTTAGTCTTATCATAACCTGTTTGGGTTGCTGTGTATAAGAAATGACGTGTTCTGCTAAAATAACTTGTTAATTTGCATATTTGCTCCTTGTCGGACCTTCTAGTCGTATCCATGGCTCTTTAGCCAAGAGTAGGTGCGATGGATTAAACATAACATGTCACTTCCTGAGTTCAATTTTTTTGTTTGTTTAATTTACACATATGGGTCCCATGATTCAGGATTCAGATGATGAAATGATCAAACGTGATGATTGTATTGTATTGTCGCCAGGGAGATTGGCTAATAGCCATTTCTTTGTAACTCAGTGACAATATCTTTATTTACTTTTCGTTATCTGAGCATACTTACAAAGATAAACAGAGTTTGACATAAAATTATGTCAGTGACCTGTACAAGTATCCAATATTATCATTTTATTAAATAAAACATTAATTAAACCTAGGAAATACCTACTTGACGCAAAGGAAAAATATTATATTTGCCATAGAGTTATGTTTCATTCATGACTAAAATAATTCCTGGTAGCTGTACTTTAATTAAATGAATTGTGATATTCTTTTAAGGATAAACTTTAAAATTCATGGAATTTTATGATCTTTGTTAAATTTTAAGTTAAGATTTATTTTAATTTGTTTAGTCAGCAGTTAGAGAACATTTAAAATTGTTTGAAAAATTGATTATTTAACACCTCTCAAGTTTAATTCCATCACTTACTATCAGCTACTAGCTACTGTTATATCTACATAAACAAAAGATATTTAAGGAATATTACAAGACTATGAAAGATTATAATAATATGGTGTTTGCTGAGATGAAGACCTATTTAGGAGAAATATAGAAAAAGACATAGTGCAACAACCTCAAATAAATTAAGAATAGAATAGAATATTCGTTTATTTGCTTATAATGTAGGTATTTACAATAAGGTGGTTACATCATTTTAGAGAATACTTGTACATTCTACCATTTTGGCATGCAAATATTGATGCTGTTCATCATCAGCTATGAAACAGCTACAACTTATCAGCTAGAAAGTGCGATACGGAGTAATAAAATTTATTCATTAGTAAATTAGTTAGTTTCTTTTTGAAAATTGTTACTGGTTATACAATTAGGAATATGATTAAAAATTGCCGGCGCCATACCGAAAACACTTTTTTTCAATAAAGCTGTCCTAAATCGAACTGTGCGTAATATGTTTTGATATTGAGATCGCAAATTTGCATCTCTGTCTGCTTTCCGAGAAAGTTAAAAACAGATGCGGATTACATTTAACAAAAAGAGCAATTTCTAGAATATAAAGAGATGGAAACGTTAACAAATTATGAGTCTTAAAATATTGCACACAGCTGTCAGTTACCTTCAGACCAAATATTGCTCGTAGGCAGCGCTTTTGGGCTTTAAAATGCTTTCTATATAATATTAAGATGAATCTTCATCTTCTTTTCGTATTGATGTTATTTCCATATTATATAGTTTGGGCCCAGTAGGTGTCATGAATAGTAAGGCTGATTGTAAGAGCTTGTTTTCTCTTCCATTCATAGATCCAATGCAACTCTTGTGTTTAATACTAGAAAATTAATAGGTTCAGAACCACTCAGTCGCAGGTAAGGAAAAGCAATGTCAAGCTCGCTTTAGCATCACTCAGATCCGTAAGGAAACTTCTATCATAGCCGCATTGGCCATATCACAAATTACGCTATTAGTGTTGTAGGTACTCGTATTTTTTTTTTATGGCAATTGGCACGCCACATTTTTTTTTTTTCGGTTTGTTGTAAATCAGCAAATGTCTCTTCCCGCTCTGGGCAGAGCGGTAAGCAGTGTCAGACTTCTACTGACAAAAAACTACCCATGTTCCTTCTTAGCACTCTATGTCCGAGGCCGCGATATCTCTTTCGAACAACCCGCTGCCCCGACAGGCGTCAACCCTGCATTGTTGCTGATATCTCTTTGCGGCGCGCGTGGAACATGAACGCGCCGTCAACACGCCCTGTCATCGTCATAGGATGGGCGGACGGTGAGCTAGATTGGCTCGCCCGATATTCATAGGACGGATTGACGGTGAGCTAGATTCGCTCGCCCCTTGGTCATCATCATCCACAGCCCAACTTCACCCACTGGTGGGTAAAGACCTCTCTTTTCTTGTGCCTAACTCGTCGCTCTTGTGCTTGCCTCAACCAGGATATTCCCGCAATGGCAACAATGTTGTCTGCCCATCTCGCCGCCGGACGACCGGACCGGACGTCACATCTTTTTCCATTTTTTGGACGCCACTCGGTCACAGCTTTACTCCGTGTCATCATCTGCCTAGCCTTTTCCCAACTATATTGGGGTCAGCTTCCAGTCTAACCGGATGCAGCTGAATACCAGTATTTTACATGGAGCGACTGCCTATCTGACCTCCACAACCCAGTTAATACTAGGTAATACAATACCCTTTGTCAGACTTTTTGGGACTACCTGTAACGACTTTCAAAGATCTACAAACGACAGCTGGGACCAACAGCTTAACGTACTTTCACGAACGACTCATCATCATCAGCCTATAATGTTCCCACTGCAGGGACACAGGCCTCCTCTCTAGGAGAGGGATGGGCTATAATCTACCACGCGGGCCCAGTGCGGATTGGTAGATTTCACATATCTTCGAATTTTTGGTTCTAAGACATGCCGGTTTCCTCACGATGTTTTCCTTCACCGTTTTGAGAGCAGTGGTGATGAAATAAATTACACAAAGTAATGCGCCTGACTGGGTTCGAACCCACGACTCACTGTTCGTAAGTCGGAGCCGCTACCACTGAGCCACCACTGTAACGACTGCCAAAGATTATATATGGCAGCCGGGACCAACAGCTTAACGTACTTTCCGAGGCACGGAGGAAACTCGGTATGTCGGGCGGTCACCCATCTACAGACCGACCTAGGCAAACCCTGTATTGGCTGTATTACGAATTTAATGATAATTATAGGTCGTCTATATTTACTATCACCTTAGGCGTGATGTTATGTGTCACATATTCGCCGAATACGAACCCAACACTGAGGACATGACGATTATTATAGCTAGACCATATTGTCCCCCTGCTGGGGAAAAAGCCCTTCTACAGTCACCGTTTGGTGCTACTTTTTTCTAATACTCAAGGTCGTACCACTATCTCTTTCGTGGTCTCCCGTGACCCGTGTCCCTGTTTCAGGGCACTCCTGAGTAAATGCTAAGTGGCGACACACGTCAACGGGGTAAATCATAGAGGCGCCATCACCATCTATTATTAACTAATAACACCCAATTTAATTCGTCACCATAAACACGAGTAGGTATATAAACGGCGCTAATCAGTAAGTTACACTGTGAAGTTACATAACATCTTCAAGGGAGACACGAAACACAAACGGGTCTGTAGGAATGCGGCGCAATAAGCCAGTTTACGCAGATGCCATAAAATATTGAAAACATATCCTAAATATATTTACTTATTTTAAATTGATCTTTAAGGGTCTTAATATCTAATGAGTTCTTTGACATTAGCTAAACGCCAATACCAATCAAATTATAATTTAGCGAGATTAGTAGAATAATTAATTTTATCAGGGCTGTGTTTAAGAAGCACGCAAATCGTGATGAGTGCTGGTAACGATTCTCCATGTCCTAAAATTTTGGAATTTTCTTTAGGGGATTTGAAGCAAACGACAGCTGTCGGTGACGGTTGTCACGGTGCCATCTACTTGAATAGAAGATTCATATCAAAACCCGTTAAAAACGCTATCCATCTAAACACTCTTGCCTAGTCCAGCCCCAAATAGCGTTCCCTAAATTTATCATCGCCCTTAAAGATGTCCTTCTGACCCAAGGAATCATGTTAGGGGTTATTCTACTAAGTCGTACGTAATTTCAGTTTTTTCGCAACCAAAATCAAAAGTAATTTATTCAAACTAGGCTGATAATCAGCACTTTTCGAACGTCATGGTTTATTTACAAAAGACAGTCCCCCAAGACGCCCACCCTTCGACACTTCGTAGTGTTTTAGCTGGAAAGAAGAAATGGCGGAACCAACTCCCCAGCAACGCATCTGTCTGTTGGTTTAGAAGAAACCGTCAATATTTTTGCTCAATTTGTTAAGTCAACATTTTTAAGTACTTCAAAAACACGCATATCATGATCGAGCAAACAATATGGCTATAGCACACATAGCTAGCTACATCTACCCACAAAATATGATAGCTTTTATAAGATTGCAAGGTGGGTCCGACCTCCCCAGTCATTAATCACCGCATGCGGTGTCATCAAGGGGTTATTTCTGGAGCCATTAACTGGTTAGACTAACTATCCGAGTTATTATTTCTTATCCATACTTACTTAAAGCTGAACAGTTTGTTTGTTTGGTTGGTTGAACGCGCTAATCTCAAGAACTACTGGTTGGAATTGAAAAAATATGTTTGTGTTGGATAGTCCATTTATCGAGGAAGGTTATAAGCTATACTATGCGACACAAACGAAGTTGCGCGGGTTAGCTAATCAGAAGTAAATACATTTCCGTAATAGATTATAAACTAAAAGAATTGATGAAAGAATATTTCACAAACACGCTCACATCACCGTTATCCAATGCCTATGAGAAAAGCGAGATATAAAAGTATCTCACACGCTTGAATTTGAACAACAAGACTATTTACTAACAACAGATGCAAATACAAGGGCGCTCTTATCATGAATAGCAATTGCAGATGGACATAAGAAAGAGACCGACAAATGGCATGAGAAAGCTCTCAATACTCTTTCCAACTTACATCCTTTAATATTATTTATAGAATACGACGATGCAGTCGACTGCTCCCACTAACTAGAAGATTAAAATGAGATATTGCACTAGTCCATCAGTATAACTTATATTATCATACCACACAATATGGCGCGCAATTTCCCATTAAAAAACAATCAACGTTAAGTGGTTCAGCCATATCTTAACAAGCTATGATGTACGTTAATTCCTCCATAGTCCCATACCTACACGTATATTCTAAAAATATAGCTGTAGGGATTAATCAGACACTCGAGAAGTATCCCAGAGGGGGAATGCAAGAAATCTGTTACATGTCAGTGAGGAATGTCCATGTGAACTGACAGTCCGATAAATCGGATTCTTGCATTGGAATCGAGATAAATGTGTGTTGAGCTGCGGCGAAAATAATCGATTAATTAGATGGCGTAACTCGGCGAGATCTTAATTTGTGCGTGCTATTGAACTGTCTGAAGCTATTGATGGATTAGCACCTTTCAAAAACATGATTACTGAACTTGATATCACAGCCAAAGCACGTCAATCACTTCTAATAAACAAAAGCTTCATAATATGAAAACTCTACTAATAAACGTTGATAAATCACTGATGAGTGACCTTTGCCAATGGATTGACTTAGTTTGATTTGCTTATACTTCAGATAAGACCAGATAACGTCGGTAGGATGTTACCGATGATCCTTTGCGCAACTGAGACGATATAGTCACTGATGCCTATAAAAATGAATGGTTAAATTATTGTAATTGAATAAAATATACACAGCATTCAAGAATGCAACAAACGTATTTGTGTGCTATGTAATTATATGTGCTCATTATCAACATTAATGGAAATGTTATCGAAGAACTTTTGTATCGCTATTTAAAATGTATTTATCTTGGTAACACTTTAAGACTACTAAAAACTGGTTTAATGGAAATATAACCCTATCTCGAATTTAATCTTAGGTTCGCTGCTAGACATTAGCAAATTAGTGACTTGCCTCCGAAACTTTGCATTTATGAACTTGAATTGACTAAGTCAAAAACCTTACACACTTAACGTGGCATAGGACTAGGTACATAACCTATATAAAACTTCCGATGACATGATGAAAATTCTGACCTGATGACCCAATAAAGAGTTGTAGAACGGATTTATGATAGTGGGAGCACCCGCTCGCTTTATATTAAGTTTAGATAAACACGAAGGTGAAAACGGCGAAACATGCAAGAATCAGAATAATATGTATTGTAAATACTGGTTCTAGCCTAGAGCATTTTAAATAATTTAATACCTATCTAATTTGGCATTGAACACAATCCCTACAGAGCATTTAGACTTTCCAAAGGCCTTCGACACACTAGACACAAATCCTAACTTAAAAAAAATGCGGTGTCATTACCATAGGTATCGCATTTCCACATTTACACGCACAGTTCACGCTATACCACGCTTAATGTGCTTCGTTCCCGTTCTGCCTAATTAATTTAATTAGTGGTCCGAAGACCACTGGGGAATGTTGTAATAGGCGACACACCTATCTTATGTGATTGGAACCACGTAGCTTTGGACAGTGGATCGATATAGTTTTTTGATGTTTTACACTGGTCAAGCGGTAGGTAGCAGTTTCGTTTGGAATGTTTATTCAACCTTAGCAGTTGATAAATCGACAGTTTTAACTACTTTTAATGCTGTCAAATATTTGAGAATATGACAGCCAAAAACGGCTTGATATGCAGATTTTTATGCTTTTTCCTTTTGCTAGCAATTTTATAGACATTATAGAATTTTGGTATATCGTTGTAGTTCAATAAGCAGTAACTGATTTGCGATCAAGTTTTGTAGAGAAGTTGTTACACTTAATACACGTACGGAGTCCTTAAACACCATGACATTGTTATTATATCCTCCTACTTTAACTAGTTCAAGAATTGTTTATGGAGAGTTTCCGTGAATTTAAATTACATCACGTTTCATACAACACATGAGTGATCTCAGAAACCTTGGACCTTTATGATCTCAGTATTACTTAGAATTTCAATTTCAGCCTTGAACTTAGTTTTATAACTCCCAGCTGATGTAGCGTCTGCCAATTTCGTTTTAATACCATTAAGGTTCCCTGTCTGACCTAAATCTTATCAGTTTTGTCTGTTCATGGATAAGGCTGCTAATACATAGTTCAGTGACGTCATTACGCCGTCACAGACTACGATGAGTTGCGTGTTACGCGTTCCCGACATCTGTCAGTCGCACGCGTGTACCCAGACTAAACGTACTGGTTGGAAAAAGTTATATTTGTAACGATACCTTTATTTTAATTTTGATAATGTTTCGGAATCAAAGTTAAAGTTAAGAGATTTTTTAATTCGATCGTATTTGAATGTATGGTGTTTCCGACTAGGTACGTCGACGTTAATAATAAAAACTATAATGCATTTGTTGAAATTGATTGTGTTTATATACGAAGAATATTGGTTAACGAAAGTAGTATTAAAATGTTGGTGACAGTTTTTGCCGTGGCTCTTCCGTTTTCTATTTTTCATTTGTAAAGGTGATTAATTTCCACAAAGCAGGTTGTAAAGTCGTATAAATGGGTTGTTTATGTGTTTGTAAACTTTCATTAATGTTTCTTTTCTATTTTTAAAATAAATACCCTTGGCAGTTAGAACGATTGTTCTTGGCTTGCTTTCAAACGTTTAATCGCGTTTAGGGACCGTAAGTTCAAGACCTACCAAGGTTGGAATAGTCGTAGCGATCGATAAAAGATTTAATAATTTATTGAGGCCAGAAAATTCTGGATGTTTTTAGGATAAAAAATATTTAAATGGTGGACAGTATCGATGTGTGTTTGAATAAACAGTTGCAGAGGTAATAAAGGTAGTCACTGAAGCTTCAGCAAACAGCACAGTGGAAAATTCTTTGCTCTGAACGACAGTTTGCTATGCAAGTGGGTAGAGAGTTGAGTTAACACCGCGCTAGTACCACTCAAATATTTACTTCCTTATTAGAGGCCAGCCAGAGAACAATAGAACAGTTAACTCGATCGTAAAATGGACAAGTAGTAAAATGCACTCTGCTGTACAAACTCTTATGTCCATGTTTAGCAGGTATTCGCATAAGAGCAGTCATTTGCGGAATACCTGCAAAGTGTGCATACTCTCACAACGATTTATGAACATAGGTAACATTTACAATTAACACGATTTCTATTAATCTTGAGGGATGTGATTAAACTTTATAGGCCTTTCTTTTCAAATAGATCAAAGTGCTAGTCGCTACCTCTCTAATGACAATCGTAAACTTATAGTGAAGTGAGTGGAATGATGAGCCGGAAGTCTTAAGTCAAGAGACTCGTGCGCATCGTATTCCTGTCGGATGTGGCTTGGGTGCGGTAAAATTTGGCGGGAACGAGGCACGAAATTAGATTTTTTTCTTGCCACGGAATCCATGATTGATCGCCCGCTCTCTCGCTTGCTGACAACTCTACCTCTAAAATGAGAATTACTGGAATTCTTTCGAGACGTATTGCTTTACTTTCATTATTTAGACTCCAAGTAAACATATTATCGCTTCTTTTGATCTGGTTGACCATTTGAGATGAATTTGCCACATCGCTGAAGTCAGTCCCTGTAGGGCATCAAAAGATCTGTCATTCAAAGAAACGCACAGTGACAACAAAGCGTTGTCTAGTCGTATCTAGTGCTTGGTCCTAAAATAGTTTATTGTCCATTTTATGATGAGCTAGAAGCCGGAACAATCGGATCGATTTTGACAAATGCATTGTTGCCGTCCCCGCGTATAAATAATACTGGTAGTGTAGCCGGTGTGGCTGCGCGCGCGCCGGCACTGGCATCACCACGCGACAGTTGTGACCGCGCCGCCTTGACGAATACTCTACTCGGAGCACCGCGACCTCGCCCCCGTGACATTGCCTTATCACTTATCACAACGCTTATCGATAACAAAGTGAAAATCATCGATATGACGATCAATACGACTAAACTATACCGATAGCGTTCAGTCGCATCGCGTCCTTGTGATAGTCCAATATCGTGTGTGCATAAATTTATTAATTGTTTACAACGGGATGCCCTGTATAGTAATTGCAAGTGTTTTGCATTTCCTCGCGTAGGACGAAGTTTACGCGGATACTGTGTAGGCTTTGATTATGGTGCGCTGACGCCGGTGTTGTTCCTGTGGGTGTTTTAATTCTCCAAAGACAGCTGTGATTGGTCGAAAATGGATAGGACAATGTATGGCAAGGTGCTGCCAGGCACTTACTATCCGTTCCGCTGCGCTATGAAGGAGAACGGAATATCGCCCGGCTGTGAGTATTAATCGATATTAAATCAGTTTAATTGTGTAAAAATGGTGTAACGGATATTTATCGGTGTCTATCATCCGTCGTGTTTGTTTACCGTAATTACGAGTGCGGCTACAGCTGTTGGTAACATTATAACTACGTCCACACTATAATTTCCCGGTGCTAGTGTTTGTTTTCTCATGTGAGTTCCCCGAGTGCATCCACGTCGAATCGTGAGACTGGCCTCTCAATGTGTGTTTATTTACTACGAAGCGTGAACCGTACAGATGTACATTTCTCTTTTGTAATTCAAGTGATGTTTGCCAGCCTGCTATTTTCGGAGTGTTTAGCGTCTAACGGGTTGCTGTCTTGCTGTGTCAACACGTTTGTGTATTTCTGTGATTAGTTCGCACATCAATTGTGCCAACTAAACATATGGTCGTTTAATAGCATTCAACTCAATTAAATTTTAAAAGCTGTGATGTTTACGAGTACTTGTGGTGAAGTCATCCATGCTGTTTGTAGTCAGGTTAATTTGGTTTCATTAGCATTAGTTGACGGGTTTGCGGTTTTGTTCCGTTCTTTTATGACGGTGGTGTCTATTCCTGGAAGACCTCGTGGGTGGTGACCAAACTGTTCGGAAACTTTTACTGTCTCATCATCAGCTTTATTGTGTATTTTAGAAGAGACCTTGCTGTCAACAATTTTTGTTACGTTATCGTATGTTTTAGCATGTGTATCACGTGTAAGTTCTATGCAGTTTTCTTAGGCACTTAAAATATAGGTCTCGTGCATTCGTTGTTACGGTGTGCGTCGCTGCGTGCTTTCGTGCTCGCAGTGTTCGTTGTTGCGGGCATTCGGTGGCGTGTAGTTCGGCGTGGTGGCTTTCGGAATGACGTATTGCACTCGTAGTTTCGTTCGTTTTTTTTTTCTGACATTCAAAAGTGCCTGTAATGGCTTAATTGAAATAAATGCTTTGAGTTTGAGTCTACTAGTATCATAAGTGGTCGTGCAACTCGTTTCATATATCAAAATTTACACAATCTATTATGGTCAGAGGCGGTGTTGAAGGCATTACTAAGTTATCATTGTGGGCAAGCCCACGTCTGCAGTTTAGCGTTTAGCTGCTAAATACGGTATTTCATCACTAAACGGAATGTGGTGCGGTGACATTGTGAGGTCGTGCTATGTGCGAAAATGTTCTACTTCGGATTATGTTGTCAGAGGCCTGATAGAGGTTGGCTGCTAAAGGCAATAATTGAAAAGGTTACTAAAACAATTCATAAGGTGAAAATGATTTAGGTACTTCTCTAAACATAAAATAATTAAATAATGCTGCTTACCCTCAGTAAACTGTAATTTCTTTAAAATAATAGGGGGCGAGACCATTGCCATCATCAACCCGGCACAAATCTAGAACCGTGGTTGCTACTGAACCCTGAAGAAGCCCAATAACACTTTGTCAGAACTGGGAATCCGACCCAAGACAGCATGCTTAGCAGCTGGTTTGTTCTCACCATTCGTAAACTATTCTATTAATATTAAAACTAACTACAAATGGGGGCATTCGTCCACTTGTGAAATTGATCGGTTGTCTCATCCCATTTATGTTTGTCCTTATTAATTCCCATCTAATAAAGGGCGTGAATTTGGTATGCCTGTGACAAGTAGCTATTTGTCGTATGTCTTTGATGTTTAAATCAAAGAGTGTATCTGATGTATTATTTTAATTTAGAAACGTGTATTACAAACATGTAATGATAATTCAAATCGGTTTTATTTAGTCTATCTGCGGTTTATCTTTTATTTATCAAATTTTATCACGTTTTAAAAAATAAAAAAAAAACCGTACTTATTTAATTACTTGATGTAACATTATAAATATATTTAATCGTAATTAAAAATAGCTTAACATATCAACGAAAATACTAGAACTGTTGTTTCTCGTTCAGCATCGTGAGGCGTTACGGCGTTACAAATCCAGTATTTTTATTGTTTTTAAATTCCGTGAATAATTGAAAATTGTTGGGGCCCCAAGTTTGTATGTTGCGTTTGTATCCCTTAACTCAAAGTTTTTTTTCTGCACGATTTGTGATTCATAAAAAGGTGTCCCACTAGGCACAAGCCTGCGTACAAGATTTATTATTTTGAATGTATAATACAAGATTAGTAGAAGGCTGTCATCATTATTCATTATGAAACGACCTGTAAACAAAGGCTAATAATTCATGAAATTCATCAAATACTTGTCTCTATAGTAATCCCTTCACAAACACGAAGTATTAAAGTACTAACAGTAACAGCACCGCTTATGTATTTTTTTCTTATTCATTTATTTTCTTGTGATTTTTGTAATTACTTAAGAGGCCTTGTACAGACAAGACTTGCGGAACTTTAGGCAATTTCTATGTTTGTGTGCAGCGATAACACCGACGAACGCACACACGGGCATTTCGAGCGTTGAACTACGGTTGAAAAATTTGATCATTTATACGATTATTATTTTAAGTGACATAATTTTGTAGTAAGTAAGTACACGCGTACGGCTTTGAAAAAAGTCTGGAATGTGTGTTGTATATCAATATATAAATAGGTACAGTATATCAATCAACATAAAAATGGTTCAATTAGGTGTTAGATGAATTAAAATCAAAAATTATGATATCTATTTTAATCACAGATTTTAATATTTGCTGTAAATTGGTTGTGAAAGCACTTTAACACGTCAAAAATAAATAATGTTTCCGTCTCTTTTTAACCGACTTCTAAAAAGGAAGTAGGTTCTCTATTCGTATATTTTTTTATGTGTGTCCGCGCATATCTCCGACAAGTGTGGAACGATTTTCAAAATTATTTTTTTGTTTGAAAAGGTATACTCCCAAGGTGGTCCCATTGTCACCAAGTCAGTTTCTGATGATGGGAACTCTGAGAAATTGAGGGCAACCCTCGAATATCATAGGCGCACATAACGTTTTCCATACATTTACAGAAGCTGTTAAAGTATTTGCGTCTGATAATCATAATTTCATGTGGCTGCGCTGATGACAGAAGGTGCAACTCCTCAACGGTCAGGACTTAAAAGAAAATTCCTTCAAAATTACACGTACTTATGGATCGATAGTTGTATTCTTTCAGGCTATTAGGTTGAACTGATGATAGACGATAAATCTCATTAACCGACTTAAAAAAAAGGAGGTTCTTAATTCGTCGGCTAGGAAAATTTTAGGTTTCTCCGTCATTGGTGTCGTTTTCATGGTTTTTGGGGTCGCTGATTACGAAAATGAGGTCAAAATGAAAATCCAAGATGGCGGTCAGGAAATTTTTTGGTTTTCCGTCATGGGTGTCGTTTTCATGGTTTTTGGGGTCGCTGATTACGAAAATGGAGCCAAAATGAAAATCCAAGATGGCGGCCAGGAAAATTTTTGGTTTTTCCGACATGGGTGTCGTTTTCATGGTTTTCGGGGTCGCTGATTACGAAAATGAAGCCAAAATGAAAATCCAAGATGGCGGCCAGGATTTCTTTTTGTTTTTCCGTCATGGGTGTCGTGTCGTATTCATGGTTTTTAGGGTCGCTGATTACAAAAATGAGGTCAAAATGAAAATCCAAGATGGCGGTCAGGAAACTTTTTGGTTTTCCGTCATGGGTGTCGTTTTCATGGTTTTTGGGGTCGCTGATTACGAAAATGAAGCCAAAATGAAAATCCAAGATGGCGGCCAGGAAAATTTTTGGTTTTTCCGACATGGGTGTCGTTTTCATGGTTTTCGGGGTCGCTGATTACGAAAATGAAGCCAAAATGAAAATCCAAGATGGCGGCCAGGATTTCTTTTTGTTTTTCCGTCATGGGTGTCGTGTCGTATTCATGGTTTTTAGGGTCGCTGATTACAAAAATGAGGTCAAAATGTAAATCCAAGATGGTGGCCAGGAAATTTTTTGGTTTGTCCGTCATGGGTGTCGTTTTGATGGTTTTCGGGGTCGCTGATTACGAAAATGAAGCCAAAATGAAAATCCAAGATGGCGGCCAGGAAAATTTTTGGTTTTTCCGTCATGGGTGTCGTTTTCATGGTTTTCGGGGTCGCTGATAACGAAAATGAAGCCAAAATGAAAATCCAAGATGGCGGCCAGGACAATGTTTGGTTTTTCCGTCATGGGTGTCGTTTTCATTGTTTTTGAGGTCGCTGATTACGAAAATGAGACCAAAATTAAAATCCAAGATGGCGGCTAAGAAAATTTTTGGTTTTTCCGTCATGGCCTCATGGGTGTCGTTTTCATGGTTTTTGGGGTCACCGACTACGAAAATAAGGTCAAAATGAAAATAAAGATGGCGCTGACGAAAATTTTTGATTTTTCCGTCAATGGTGTCGTTTTCATAGTTTTTGGGGTCGCTGATTACGAAAATGAAGCCAAAATGAAAATCCAAGATGGCGGCCAGGAACATTTTTTGGTTTTTCCGTCATGGGTGTCGTTTTCATGGTTTTCGGGGTCGCTGATTACGAAAATGAGCTCAAAATTTAGTAATACATAAAATGGGTTTGTTAAACATGAAATCGAAATAAATATTAATAAGTTATACTAGACAAATGACAAACGGATGGCCGATGGGGCCGAAAAATTCTGGAATGGCGACCGCGAACCGGAAGACGTTGCGTTGGAAGGCCTCCCACTAGGTGGACCGATGACCTGGTCAAGGTTGCAGGAACCCGCTGGATGAGAGACGCACGGGACCGGTCAATGTGGCGACGCCTGGGGGAGGCCTATGTCCAGCAGTGGACGTCTTTTGGCTGAAATTATGACTAGACAAAATGTAAAATAACTGTCATGAAAAGGAAAAACATGGAATTATAGGCATTGTCATTCAAATAGTCCGTTAGCCGTTATCACGTTTCCACCGGGCACCTCGTGGAGGTGCACTGACACCCAGCGTTTTTTTTTGGTTGTTGTTTTTCATTGATTTTTATACACAATGTTCAAATCAGATTTTAAGTATTATACGTGATGAAGGGAAAAAAATATTTGATTTTTTGTTAGGTTTTGTGTTTGTTTTGGTTGTTTTTTTCATTGTATAAAACACATGTTCAAATCAGATTTTAAGTATTATACGTGATGAAGTGAAAAAAATATTTGATTTTTTGTTAGGTTTTGTGCTTTCGAGGTCAAGAATCTCGATCACGCCTGAAGGAATGCTGGTTTATTTTGTAAAAAAAAAAGGTCATTGGCCGTATGCAGCATGTAGACTTTGACACCAGATAGATATGATTATTTCTTTTAAATTTTTATACTTTTTAGTTTTTTACGTTTAATTATTTTGTTTGTTTCGTTTTTTTTTAATGTATTTTTTTAATCAAATTTGTTGGAATTCAAAATTATCAGCAATGGCCGGTAAGTAATCTGGGAGTGGTCTCTCCTCAAATGATTCAACTAAATCTTTCAATCTTGCTGATGTTTGCCTATATCTTGGCCGACTAGTTGTGTGTGATCCACGAGACAAAATTTGCTCCAGTTTCAGCTCTGTCAGACGAAGTTCATCCAAAAACTTCCATATAGATGGGTGATGAGCCGTTAGAAGTGACGAGAATCCCCTGTGAAAGCCTTCAACGGAGTTGTTCGTTCGAGGAATTTCCTGAAGAAATGCATCAAAAGTATTCCACAGATCAATAGGAAATCTAGGAACTCACCTGCCCCGTCTTTCCAACCTTCCGATCCAGTTATCTTCAAAATAATCAACGAATTGTCGGAGGAGGCCAGAATGCACAATATAAAACTGAGATTCGAGCAGTTCGTCAAAAGCGTTGATAACTTGTTCTGATGGAACATACGCTAAAGCACATAATTGGCGAATATGCAATGCGTAATCAGGGGTGTGTAGTGTCATCAGTTTTAATAAACAAAAAATCAAATATTTTCTTCCCTTCATCACGTATAATACTTAAAATCTGATTTGAACATTGTGTATAAAAATCAATGAAAAAAAACAACCAAAAAAAAAAAACGCTGGGTGTCAGTCCACCTCCACGTGGTGCCCGGTGGAAACGTGATAAAGGCTAACGGACTATTTGAATGACAATGCCTATAATTCCATTTTTTTCCTGTTCATGTTATTTAACATTTTGTCTAGTATCACTAAATTAATATTAATTTCGATTTCATGTTTAACAAACCCGTTTTATGTATTACTAAATTTTGAGCTCATTTTCGTGATAAGCGACCCCGAAAACCATGAAAACGACACCCATGACGGAAAAACCAAAAATTTCGTCGGCGCCATCTTGGATTTTCATTTTGACCTTATTTTCGTAGTCGGCGACCCCAAAAATCATGAAAACGACACCCATGACGGAAAAACCTAAAATTTTCCAAGCCGCCATCTTGGATTTTCATTTTGGCTTCATTTTCGTAATCAGCGACCCCGAAAACCATAAAAACGACACCCATGACGGAAAAACCAAAAATTTTCGTCGGCGCCATCTTGATTTTCATTTTGACCTTATTTTCGTAATCTATGACCCCAAAAACCATCAAAACGACACCCATGACGGACAAACCAAAAAATTTCCTGGCTGCCATCTTGGATTTTCATTTTGACCTCATTTTCGTAATCAGCGACCCCAAAAACCATGAAAACGACACCCATGACGGAAAAACCAAAAATTTCGTCGGCGCCATCTTGGATTTTCATTTTGACCTTATTTTCGTAGTCGGCGACCCCAAAAACCATGAAAACGACACCCATGACGGAAAAACTAAAAATTTTCCTGGCCGCCATCTTGGATTTTCATTTTGGCTTCATTTTCGTAATCAGCGACCCCGAAAACCATGAAAACGACACCCATGACGGAAAAACCAAAAATTTTCGTCGGCACCATCTTGATTTTCATTTTGACCTTATTTTCGTAATCAGCGACCCCAAAAACCATCAAAACGACACCCATGACGGAAAAACCAAAAATTTTCGTCGGCACCATCTTGATTTTCATTTTGACCTCATTTTCGTAATCAGCGACCTCAAAAACAATGAAAACGACACCCATGACGGACAAACCAAAAATGTTCCTGGCCGCCATCTTGAATTTATATTTTGACCTCATTTTCGTAATCAGCGACCCCAAAAACCATCAAAACGACACCCATGACAGACAAACCAAAAAATTTTCTGGCTGCCATCTTGGATATTCATTTTGACCTTATTTTGCTGACGAATTGAGAACCTCCTTTTTTTAAGTCGGTTAATGAGATGTACCGTCTATCATCAGTTCAACCTAATAGCCTGAAAGAATACAACTATCGATCCATAAGTACGTATAATTTTGAAGGAATTTTCTTTCAAGTCCTGACCGTTGAGGAGTTGCACCTTCCGTCATCAGCGCAGCCTCATGAAATTATGATTATCAGACGCAAATACTTGAACAGCTTCTGAAAATGTATGGAAAACGTTATGTGCGCCTATGACATTCGAGGGTTGCCCTCAATTTCTCAGAGCTCCCATCATCAGAAACTGACTTGGTGACAATGGGACCACTTCGGGAGTATACCCTTTCCAAGACAAAAAGAATTTTGAAAATCAGTCCACAATTGACGGAGATATTCGCGGACATACAAACACGAATAGAGAACCTCCTCTTTTTTGGAGGTCGGTTAAAAATATATATTGAAGTACAATCGACAATAACAATCGATCTTGAAATTCGAATTCGATTTGAAGATGAAAAAAATTTTAGCAATCTTTACAAACTAGCAAAAAAAACATGTTTGATCAAAATTAATAAGTGTATCAAATTGTGGTAATCGGCTTACAATCTCGAAAATATGTTTACGAAAAACACGGGAGCGTTTGTGACACAAAGCGATACGTCCGTCCTTTGGCAGTGGCCGATTTGTACTGGCGAGATAGAGTTTGCGCGGTCGATACCGTCGATAATATAGTTAACTTTGGATTCAATTTACGAAATGAAATTATAGTTTATTGATAAAATAAAAATACGATTCTATTAGAAGGTTACCTTATAATTAATACGTAGTTTTTGAATTTTCTCTAAAGTGATTCTAAGGTATAGAAAAAAAATCTTAGTTGTCGAGACATTTTGTAAAAATTGCGATGTTTTAACATTTTTTTTCTGCTATTTTTTGTATTGAAGTCGAAAATGTGACTTCTTGGTACTCCAGTAGACCATATGGTGATGTTATTTATATTTTTTTTAATGTTTAGAATCGTTTGTAGTGTTATGTTCGGCTAAGCCAAACGTAACTCGATCGGTATTTTTGCGGAAAAGGGCTTTTGAATACGGGTGATTGCCATTAATATAAACATTATTTTGAAAATTCTTGTTCACTATTCACCAGAAAAAGAACTCGTCTCTTATAATAGCCAAAAGGAAGCTTCAAATTCTTCATAGATTTCCCACACGAACCGATCAAAATTGATCAAAATGAGATGATTTCGTGGAAGGAGCCTTAAGTAATTGATATAAACGGTATTAATCAGTTCTCTTAGACATAAACATTAATTGCCCTCACATTAAGATTGTCATATCAGGTTATCCCTAGAGTCTAATTAACTTCATGTATTTTTATATTATTCATCAATTCTTTTATTCGTCCTTCTCCAGTCTTATCCCCCATAAAGCAACTTTTCATCTAGCATTTTACGATGCGCTCAGAATCTGTGGTGACAAACAAGTTTTATATCCACTTTTATAGATACATAAACGATATTGGATTTGCCATAGCACATAGTTATTGTATTAGTAATTAACGCAAGGTCACGATACTCATAAAGATTACATAAAGCCACCGACGCCATGTGATTTACATATGTGTGTCATGCATGTGAGTACGCATTCGTTTGTGTTATTATATTTAGTATAATCTGTATTATTGGAGTGGTATTAAATATCGAGTTTTTGTTCGAGCGTCATCAATTCATTATTATCATTAGTCTAGAATAGTCCATTGCGGGAGAAAGCGTCTCCAATAGCACAGCATTCTTCTCGATTCTCTGCTCCACCCGTACTCTCATCCAACTGCTACCAGCCTAGCCAACCTGCAAAGATCGTCGCTCGGTCGTTTTTCGACAATAAAATTGACCAAATAAGGAAAGATGATCATGATGATGAGCATCGTGGTACCCCAAAATCGGTTAGGATTTAAATTTCTGATAAATAATGTCTTAACTTGCTTTTTTCATTATAAAATTAACTGAAAAATAAATACAATTAAACAGATTAATGACAACCTTGGCACACGCCAGTCGCCACATCGAAATTGGAAAGACATCTTGAGGGAAACAAGTTTTCATTGAATCGAGTATGTTATAAGATATAAATGGTGGATACAATCGCCTCGACACCGACCTTTGCGAGGTCATCACTGACATAATGTCAATTGCGCAGATGGATTTAATTAAGAATCAGGTCCTGAATGACCAGTTGCTTGCTGGGTGGTCAACCAGTGACACGGAAAAGGACGGAGGATCCTTGACTCCAGCTGATTCAGAGGAAGATAATATATTTATAGAATAGTTTTAAACGTAGAGGAAGTGAATGAAGTGCCAGCGGTTTTGGATTTATCACACACTGTTGTTTGCCAATATTTTGTAGGAACATCAAGAACAGCGCTGAGTGGCATTTGAAAAGATAGAATTCCAATATTGTGAGACTGGTTTCAATAAACAGAAGTTTAGTAGACTACAATTCGCAACTTCACCGACTTAGAGTTCGAACGTAATCCCACGGAATCGTAGTACTGGGGTATATAGTATCATCTCTAAATCTTCTGGCTCAGGATATGATCTAGGTACCCGCGTGTTATCGTAATCCGTGAAAAGGTAACAATTAGACGAGAGTTACTTTCGCATGTATATATTTATATGTATTGGAAATCTCTGTTCTATTCCTTTTAAGGTATCACGTTTATGCAACCGTCGGCCATATGTTATTTCATTGAGTCTCTCAGCTCGATTGTTGATTCACAGAACGTTTTCATATCTAATACTATGTCTATAGCAGTACCATAGGCTGCCAGTGGAGAATTCATTATCATTTCAATATTTATGCAAATCTTGTTTTTAAATTCTGTCCTAAACTAGAGTCTAATTAAAACCTCAATACATAAAGAGTGATCAGTACTGAACGAATTGTCGTTTGCCTTCATTAGATAATCTGTGTTATTTGAGTTTGTTAGTCTTAAAGATTTCACAGATCAAACATTTAAACATTTTGAATTATCCAAAGACACAGCTGGGATAATTAAATGCACTTTAGTCAAACAAGCTGAAACAACTTAAACAGAAACGACCTTTACGAAACAGACACTAGGTACTAAAAATCAAGTCAATGCTTAATAGTAGATTGTACACCAAGTGCATAAAACGCACCATTTTGAGCGAGACGTTTATCCATCCGATGCGAGCTTGCGAGCGAGGATGGATATAAAGTAGAGAGTAAAATGGGTTTTATGGACGAGTTTTACACTCTACTTTTCACTTCGATTGCGAGGAAATGAAACAGCAACTTGTAAATATTGTAAAAATAATATATTTTTTTCAGTAGGAATCTTGACATAACACCTGACTTATGTCGTTACTCATACTGCTCAGTTATAAAAACATTTTGAGCAAGCCTATTGCCATCAACCAATGTAATTAGGAGCAAGCCTATTGCCATCAACCAATGTAATTAGGAGCAAGCCTATTGCCATCAACCAATGTAATTAGGAGCAAGCCTATTGCCATCAACCAATGTAATTAGGAGCAAGCCTATTGCCATCAACAAATGTAATTAGGAGCAAGCCTATTGCCATCAATTGATGTAATTGGGACCAAGCCTATTGCCATCAACCAATGTAATTAGGAGCAAGCCTATTGCCATCAACTGATGTAATTAGGGACAAGCCTATTGCCATCAACCGATGTCATTAGGAAAAGCCTATTGCCATCAACCAATGTAATTAGGAGCAAGCCTATTGCCATCAACAAATGTAATTAGGAGCAAGCCTATTGCCATCAATTGATGTAATTGGGACCAAGCCTATTGCCATCAACCAATGTAATTAGGAGCAAGCCTATTGCCATCAACTGATGTAATTAGGGACAAGCCTATTGCCATCAACCGATGTCATTAGGAAAAGCCTATTGCCATCAACCAATCTTATTAGGAGCAAGCCTATTGCCATCAACCGATGTAATTAGGAGCAAACCTAATGCCATCCACTGATTTAGGTAATTGAGAGCAAGCCTATTGCCATCAATCAATGTAATTAAGAGTAAGCCTATTCCCATCAAATGATGTAATTAGGAGCAAGCCTATTGCCATCAAACAACCTAATTAAGAGCACGCCTATTGCCATCAAGCGATTTAGGAAATTAGGGGAAGCCTATTCCCATCAACTTTCCTTGTATTCGTAATGAAAAGCAGTAATCCCTTGTTCTTAGAATACTAACGAAACGAATTAAAGAGGTTATTCTATGAAGTTGAAGTTGTTCGTGTGGCTGTTGGGCCGATTACCTGTGCCGATTACCTTGGTCTTCGACGAAGATTTTACTTTATGCTCTAGAGCATAAAACGCGACTTTATGTCGCCTACGCACGACATAAAGACGAATTTTAGAGCGAGAGAAGTGAAAATATTTTAGCAGCTTAGTCTTAAATCTCTTATCGCCGGTAATTACAATGAAATAAAAACACATGTGGCACATTGTCAAGTTTACGCCAATTTCGCGCCAAACTGCGGCACGTTTAGTTTTAGATTACCATAGACACGGATGAGCGAGCATTCCATCCAGATTTCCTTATTAGTGGCCATATTATGTATGACAATACAGAATACACGTTTACAGCCGGCCTCTGACTCAGGTCTCTATGGAAGGCCAGACGAAAGCGTCCAAATATGGTCTTACAGTAAATGGTCCGTATATCTTTCTCGGGTTTTGCATCACCTTCGTTCGTACCAAGGGAGGTCTGCTTTCAAGATCACTTCGTGGTTTATTTATTTCTTGAAAACCGAGGTTAATTAATGTTGTTTATGTTACTTGTTTTTTTTCAGCTAATGGCAAAATCTCATTACGTTTTTGCTACACAAAAAATGTATCTCATTAACCTTCTTTTCCCCTTATTTCAATTCTCAGGTGTAAAAAGTTATCAGGTGATTTTCGGACTCCAGCCAGTCTAATATTATTTTAAACCAATCTTTCATAACGATATCAGAGCTATTATTTTATCATTATTTCGTAATTCTGGCTCAGAAACGGTTGTGACGTTACTACGATAGCGACCTGCAGCATTGAGAAAGTGTGTGATTCATCATTCCCCTGCACTTATACCAATTTGGGAGATCGGCGCAACATGCCTTTTTCTTCTTCCATACATCTCTATTAGGATATTTCCAGTAGTCTTAGCTACATTCGTTTTAGCTACACAATTAATACGTAATTTCTTTGTCCTTCTTTAGACTCATAGATTTATACACAATTTCTCGGTCTCCGATGCCTCTTTCAGATTAGTGTCAGACAGTGGTTGACAGAAGTTTTACAAAGAGTATACCCTGTATACCTAGTACCTACTATCTTTTAAATAATTTCGTCTATATCGTTTACACACGCACTTATGAAAAAGTAGGTTAGTCACTTAATGCTATCCTTACCTTATTGTTTTGAGACGTTTATCGTAATTATCCAGTTAGTACAAGTACTTGGCCAGTTGACACCAAAAGTGAGAATTATAAGTTGTTTACAATAATGTTCAAATGTTCGTTTGTGAAATTTTCATTGAATACATCAGTGTTTTCATTAACGTGCCAGTAAGGAGTATAACTGTTAGTCCAATAATGAAAATTAACTGAAATCTGTTTTGGCTTCTGATCCATAATATCTGCTGAAGTCGACGCGATCCTCTTATTCCATACCTACTCCAGTCGTCGTCTGACTAGTCACCCCTTTTCAAGGCATATCATCTTTTATACTTTTCACAATCCATACTCGGTCTCTGTTTTTGCCTTCTATAGCTATAGCAAAAGAGCCTATTATGAAAATATACGTACTAGGCATACATGTTTCGGTTACTAGAGAATCGAATACATTACGTGACGATTCGTCTCCGTCATTACAAGTAACGGTACCCTACGTGTAAGTATTTGGAAACGCATTCACTTCATTAAGTTCATTGTCCAAGTCATTGTTGACTGTGTTTTACCGAAAATCATAATACATTCAAGGCCCAAATGAATAATGTCAGTTTTAATATATATGAGTCACCATGTTTGTTTAACATTAACCCATATTTAATTTCAATTCCCAAACTTTGCGTGTTCAATGCCATATGTTGTGTTTCATCGGACAGTCGCTGATGTTTAATTATGGGTTCATTATTAAAACATGGGCTTGTTTTGTAATTTATTAATTGCTGTTATTCATTCGGTGAATCGGTTTCATCATTTTAAATATTTACAACAATGCTTCTTATCTACAAAATTAATATTCGAGGTAGACTGCAGCAATTCCTGCAATGAGGATAATTATTTTGCCTTAATTAATATTGACTCCATGTTAAAAGATAACATCGTTTGTAGTCAATTCGTTATGGTATCTCTCCTCTCGTCTTTGCTAATTTTCCTTTCAATGGAGTACAATGCTAAAGCTTTTGTAGACCAAATTTTATGCTGTCCTCCATATTTGGATTACAAAGACTCCAAAATTAGCAGTAGGTATACCTACATGAAGTCAATATTTGGAGATAGGACATTCAACCTCCTCCTGACAAGTTCATTCAACTATCGAATAATTTAGATTCATTAGTAAACTCCCCTCCAAAACCGAACAAACAGAAAATCATTCACCGTAGAAATTATCGGTTCATTTGCATATGTTGTTTAACATCTAATTCCGCTAATAGAGGCTTGATTCAATCTCCCGTTTGGCTCGCATTTCCACACAATGTTACTCTTCAGGAATTAATTAGTGCGTCTGAGTTACCGGCACTTGAACTCCTGGTATGCGAGCTTGTTTGCACCGGGCTATTTTAGCTCCAATTTGTACCTGAATCATATTTCCTGATTCCTTATTTATTTGTTCCTGTGTTACGCTTTGATTTTGGTCCAGTGTTAAGTAATTAATCTTATAATAGCTATTTATTAAAGCCACCTGCCATCAGTGAAGATTACGTGATGTTTGTACCGTCACCGATGACCAAATTCAACTGAATCTGAGCAAGCTGGGAAGTGGTAGTTGCTAGTGCTAAAATAGGATGGCGAATTTGAATTGGACCCAGAAGGTCATTACAAATTGCAACACTCCAACAAGTGCGGAGTTAACTGAGGGAAGCAAGCAATTTAAAAATAAACGCTGCTCTATCATCTCACCCCAGTTTTCCCTTGTATATTCTCGATTGGGCACAATGGTCAAGTCACGTTTTTCTTAGTTTTTCTTCTTTCTTCATTTATTGAAGACCTATTTTCTCGCGAAGGGGTATTATAAATACCCATCTCCATACATCTCAAGAATCTTAATGACCCAACTTCAAAAGCTGTCCCTACCAGTAATTTATTCAAAATTGTGTTTACCAACATTGTTAATCCCTTCGATATTTACGAGGAAGATCATTAGAAGACAAATGGGCACAGAAATAAAGTAGGTACTTTAGTTTGTCCTAGTTCCTGGATTCAGTTGGCCAGAAAAAACACGTTGCACAAATTGTTGTCTAACGTTAGTTTCACGATATTTACAGTATCGTTAATCGTGTTTATAGATGCCATGTTGAAAGTCTTTCAAAGTCTGAAGACTGGATATTTATGGGAACCTGGAAAGTTTTGAGAAATGGGATGTGTCCTTACTTACTAAATATTATTTTAGAGCCATTCCGTTTTATTGGTGGAAGTGATAGAAATATAAGATATTATGTTGATTTAAGTGTCATGTTCTTTAAAATCTTAACCAGATCATGATTTCAAGAGTGAATGAGCGTTCATAGATTTCATATACTGTGTTCAGTTTCTTCCATTATGATGCTGAAGGATTGCTAAGACAGTTGGGCAATCAAAGAGATTTGGAAGAGACTTTTCATACAAAAATGTTGATGACGAACATTTTCAATTTTGACCCACGAATACTACCTGATAAGCGGGCGAATGTCACTGTTCAAGTTAAGCTCAAAAATTATAATCCAATATTTTTGTATTTTTCGTCTTGTCTGTTGTATTGCTCGCCTATCGCTCGTAAATTATGTGCATGTCCGTCGTGTGTGTGGAATATACAAAAAATTGTAAAATCTTAATCCTCAATGAAGAGATTATGAAAAACTTGTCAATGAGGGGTCATTGGCACCGGCATCATGTATCTACGTGCGGCAATTAATTGTCACAATTGGCAGACTGCCCATTGGGTTTTAATTTGTGACAATCATTTGAATATTATTTTGCGATCTTGCAACACTGTTGCTTTACGAGCGAAGATATAATATTCCACTTTTCAAAGACACTATTCTTTAAAATGATGATTCAGAAAACTTTTTCAGTATTTAAGAGACATTGAACTGTGTTAAAAGGTTTTCAACTCTTTCGTGTTACGAAACGGTTACGCAGAAAGTGTTTTGCTAATCGTATTTTTGAACATTCATCGCTTTCATCTGTTCAAACTCATTATCATCTGTTCCGTATTTTTCTATCTTGTCATCGCTAATATTTCTTTACTATCGTTAATATAGTAGAATGAATTTATTTATTCATTACATGTCGCGAGAGGATTTACTAATTCCATTGATTAAAATTCAGTTGCCAAAATATAATGACTCCCTACATCCGGCTGTTCATTATAGTCTAATCACGTGTGCCTATGTACCTCAAAAGAAAAGTTAATGGTCTAATAGTAAATAATCGATCAGAAATCCGATACATTCTTGCATATTGATCAACGAATTTATTTGTACTTTGTGTTAGCTTTCATTTCTTCTATTTGTTTATTTATTACTTAATGTTAGCGTTACTTGCTAACATTACTTATATTCTTTTAGTTTCATAATAATTCACTACTTATCGTATCTATGTCATCTTGGTCTGTCTTTCGAATAAATCTTATTATTAAAAGTCATGTTAAACTCAGACAATAAGAATTTATATCTTTGATATTTGCTTCTTTACCATTTTTTTTTTTCTATGTATACTATCGTATTCTTCTAATGAAATCTCGCGTGTAAAGACATAGTTTCCTTGAGCTGCTGTAGCATCAGATTATATAGATTCTGCTGTGGTTTTGTAGATTTGCTATCAGTTATCCAATCAGGCTAATATGCTTTTGCTTTTAGCTTTTAGCAGAGCCCTGACCCAGCCCTGCCTTGATAATCTAAATGAATCGCGTCGGGGGATCCATTATTTGCATTTGACAAATTGTCCATTTGTCCTCGACTAACCTTTGATTTGTCCGGTGACCAAGGCCGCATTTTATTGGATAGAAAAGGTGATTTAGGGCTTCTATAGATAGAATAGATCGATTACTAAGTTTGTTTAGTGCATAATAATGATCCGTTTAAAATATCCCTCATGTTCTATAAATAAATTTGCTCCCATTTGTCAGATAAATCTCGTGTTGTGGGTGAAAAACAAGATGTCCCCGAATTAACACATCACACTGTTATAAATCACAAACCTTCATTCTGGAATTTGACCGATCTTTAGTCAGGTTCTCATAAATTAGACCACATCTATCATCAGCGTTACGCTTACGAGTCTTTTGAGCATAATAATATCTTAACTTAACTCTGGAACGAAAAGAAAACCAAATATATTACACCTCAATAACATTGGTATATAATCATCATCGTCTTCCACCCTTTGTGCTGTTCTATTCGGGGTAGGCGCAACACATGTTCTTCTTCCATACTCCCTTGTCAGATGGCAGGACAGCTTTACTCCTTTCTCTTTCATATCATTCCTCACAACATTCATCAGTCTTTTCCTTGCCCTTCCTCTCCTTGCGCATAAATGGAGGATGAAAATAAAAATTAAAGCATTCAGATAGTCAAATCTAAAACAGATTATTTTCTACCAATATTTCTGTTTATTACAAAAACTGTAGTTAAAGAAGATTCGGTGAACAACCTCATTTCGTTGTTGTTACCAGCCAAATGTTTTCCGCTAGTCCCTTTATTTTTGTCGCCAGTTATTCGTACATCTATTATTGGCTTCGTGGAAAAACATAATTTGTCAATTTTCCAGACAACGCTTTCCGTTTAATATTTAATTCTTCAGCTGTTGTTGTTCAGGATTATTTAGAAGGGGTATATTAGTTAACTCTATTTTGAGTGTTTCTCTCTTTATAATTAGTTTTTAAGTCTATGAAAAGTTGCGCTAGTTATACTTATTTCAGTCATTAAGTTTAGTTTTTCAGAAGCCACAGTATTCAGAGTAAGTATTCTCTGAATATCCATATCAGTGACGGCGTTTGCATATAACGCCATCTATGCTCGCCTAGTAAAACTTCAGTCTTTATCACACCACAGTATGATTCATCTACTATGTTATGAAATCGTCGACTAACTCGTTCTACCTTGATCCAGCAGGTGGCGCTTGTAGCTTTTTAGATAATTCATAGAATATTTGTTCAAAAAATATTTGCCTTCAGCTAATTGCTCTTCTTCCTGTGCTTCCTTCTCACTTTGTTCTACTGTGTAAAAGAAGATGATCTATTCGATGATTTTTTGATAGTTTAGTTCCTTGCTTAGTTAATTTCTGATCGATCGTTATCAGAGTGGCGCTACGTGATGTCACGGGTGCATTAACCCTTGCAGTGCCGCGTCGATTGCACCCGCCCGCCCACGTCCGGGAAAACTGCAATGTCAGTCGTGGATCCTTGAACCCTAGACGCTACACAGTTTCGTGTTTACATCTCTCGTAGACAAAGTTTTGGCTGAACAAGTTTACATACTGTAGTACAAGTGTTTACTGTAACAAGTGGTTTAGTCGAGTTAATCAACTAAACATTTGGCCCTATGACTAACGCTTGATCTGCGGGAAGTTCCTTAGCTCTTAGTTCGAACCAGTAACCACCCACACGTTTCAATAAAGGATGGTACATGAGTACATGGTTACGCCCGGTTGCCAATACTAGTTATCCCGACTTATACGAAACATATGGCGGGAGCTCGCATTCCATCGCGAGCATTCTGGAATAACGCAGTTCTGTTATAATCTTCGTGGAAAAGCCTGTGTTTGAAAGTATCAGTGACTTTTGGAATTTCTCTAAGGACTTTAGTGACGTCATCAACGGTATAATGACGGGTAAGTGACAGCCATTTTAGGTAAATAGGAATGTCGGGTCGTTGATTATGATAATTAGCGTTTCATGTTTTCATTTGATTATTTCGTATTAGCATTTAGGAGTGCTGATAGGCTACTCAGCTCTTTATGGGAAGGCCTTGATAGCGTTTATGGGGTTTTAAATCGGCATCTGTTCTTGAAATGTTTTATGAATAGATTATACTAATGTAATCATTTTATTTGATAGTTTCAAATAGCTCTCTGAACTCTGACGCAAACTACTTACCAGTTACCACTACATACTACAGTGTTTCGATTTTATGCGATCCTCTGAGTTAGTTCCTTAGCTATTTTATAGCATTCAGACGCTTGTTTAATATTTGTTTCTGTACATATTCGAAATCACTCGTTTTCCCTATGTAGGTACTTATTTAATCCCTCTTAGTTGTATTTTTGTAGTCAATTTTAACTGCTCAGTAAAAAGTAAATAATAATCGCAAGATTTTTGATAATTAATTATTGGTACTTCTAAAAAGGTTTCCGTTAATTCGTAGGCATTTCAATATCTAGTGAAATACCTAATCGTAATAAAAACAAAGAACGTTTTATAAATGCACAACCCATGAATAGTTTGAAATGTTTGAAGCTCAAAGAATAACTGACAGTAAAAGCATTAGTGGTAGGACCTCAAAATATTCTTCACTTATGAAGGGTCCATAACTCCATACACCATAGAAAGTGCATCATTTAACTTACAAGATGTCCCTGATGTATAGGCCACATTAATCCATTTCCTACCTCCTACCCGCCAAAGGGCGAAAGATAAAACATATTGCCGAGTCATAAAAGATAATAATCTAATAATAAATAAACGTCCACCTGTCATGGCGGCGACTCGACTTTGAGAAATAACAGCAATCAGTGTGTCAAACGCGTCAAATCGGTCCGCGGATCCGCTGTCCCTCCAAGTATGGGTGCGCCGGCGCAGGCGGGCTCACGGGAAAATGCGCTCATTACCTCGCCTAGATCGTGCCCTTTATTTTCTGGAGACGCGTTTCAATGCTCGAATCGTTTTGTGCTGCATTTTGATTGAATGGATTCATGGAGGTGTGGAGAGAGTGTGTGATTGAAAATGCTTTTGTTCAGCATATGAGCTTGTATTAAGTTTGGCTTCCTAACGTTCCTTCCCTTGCAATTTCTCTTAACTGTCACTAGTAATCATGGATTGTGTCCAAGGTTTCTTATGATGACAGCTGCTAACTTGGCGTTATCACCCAAGTTGAATCATGTTACTATTTTCTTTAACTCAATATTGCGTCTAAATGTTAATATTTCTAAGTTCTTATCGATTTCAATTGATCTAAATCAGTTTTTTCACTGAACAACCATTGTTCGTGATCATACCAAGAAAGTCGTAAACCTCGCTACAATTCACAATTTTGAATTTATTCGTTGCTATGAATCATCTTTATATTTCAAGCACTAGTATTATTAATGCTTTTATCTACCCAAATATCATAAACCCTCTTTAATGCGTTCAAAAACCATAGGCAATGACCAGCATTACCAACCAGCAGAAATAAACAGAACTGTAATGAGCTCATAACCTACTGAAAACAGTAGGTTATGAGTTTAAATTTGGAACAGGTGTCAAATTCAAGTGAGTGTGCTATTCTAGTATCTACATTAAAACAGACACCTATCGATACGAAACCCCAATTCAGTATGATTTTAATTATAAATCGCACATTCGCACGACATTTTGATCTCGAGTGACACAAGAATAGTGACTTAGTTCGTTTGCTTAAGATTTAAAAAAAATGACAGATATCCGAAACGCCGCCGCCATCTCGAGCTGTCATTTGTTCGTTAGCTTTTATTTCCAGTTACGAGTAGAAATTTTTTCTGATAAGTTCTTTATTTCTGTCGAAAATGAGTGATAGTGACTCAGAAATTGACATGAACACTCCGCCAGATATCGTAAATGCAGCGACGAATGCAACTAATAACCTGTTTATTTTTTATTGCATTACACTGGTAACAATGCTGGTCATTTCCCTATGGTTCCTGAACCCATCATAGAGCCCTTATGATATTTGGGTAGATAAAGTAGTGTATGCAACTATACATAATTAGGCATTACAACACTCGTGTGATGCTATTAAGAAACTCGCCTTCGGCTCGTTTCTTAAACCCACACTTGTGTTGTAATGCCCTTCATTATGCACAGTCGCATAAACTACTATTAACTCTTCACATGTAAAATGAATGTACAAACAATGTGTATCTCCATTGGTTTTCTTTTTTGTCGTCTATCATGCACTGTCTTACTCCATCCAGAGCAAAAGCCGTCTCCACATCTTCCATCTTTAATAATGCCTTCGCATTGATTTCGTCCTAGAAGCGCTCCATACAAATGTACTATTTCAACCTCCAGGCATACCAAATCTATTTTAATCCTGTGCTATGTATGCGTACTTTGTGCATTCTAGGTCTTTTATTAGTACATCTTAGGAGTACTAACACATAGCATTAGCATTGTTTAGTCTAAGGCCAAGCTTCTACATATCACTCCAAAGGATGCCAGTCATATCACTTAAAATATAAGTCTTACCTTCTGGCCGGTTGAGTAAGACCCAAGAGCCTCTCACAAACATTAAATTTTCTCCACTAGCATTAGAAAGAAGTTGGAAACTATCGTCCCGTGAACCAACGGGGGGTGAACTGTATACGGCAAAGACGACACACCTCCCTTGATATGAAACGCGTTGTGTTCCCAGTACTTCCCAGCCAATTTGTACCGCTGCCTTTTAATTAGGTAAAAAACCTAACGTTACTTACCTGTTTTCATACGATCGAGTAGTTCTCATGGGACCAGCATGTGATCGTGATCATATTTGGACGTCATTAATTTTTTATTTATTTATAACATACGTACACATTCCGGTCGGTTGAAAGTTTTGATAGACTGGATGCTGGGTTTGATCGCGTGTGTTATGATTTTAGGCGAACACTTTCAAGTGTGCTGTCGAATATTTCTTTTGGGTTTTCGAAATTTTATGCTACTTTTTCTTTCCAACTTTACCAGCCTCATAGTTTTTGGAAAATGAATCATTCGGAGATTTAGAGCACTTAAAAGCAATACAAATTCCTTCTGCACTTGACCATTCGGCTGATATATATGTAAGTCAACTATTCCGATAAAACCTTCTAGTTCACATTTAGTTATCTTCTTATCGATACTTGTTTTATGTATCCTGCCAAAGGAAGTCATAAGACCTATTGAACCTTTCGTCGTTATAACAGTAACATTATGCGCTTCTTCCACAGAATTACCACCAATATCAGTTTCCACCGCACCTATAATATTGCAATTACAGTCGGCTACTTTATTCGTTGTTTTAGACGATAAATTGTTGTGCATTAATCGTATATCTGGGAACAATTGGCTATAAATTGTTGTATCTGTTAGCTGCAATATATTTACGGTGTAGAATGAATGGAGCTAACTAGTGTTGTCACTCAAGATAACGCTGTATATATTAATGACCTCACACTGTGCTGCTTCAATTAAAAGCTTAGTGCATCACTGTCTATGGTCAGATTGTTTCGTAAGATCTGCGACTGGCGCCTCTTTTGATCTGTTAATAAAACTGTTTGTTTTGTTCCATTAACTCTCTCTTGGACGTCTAGGATTGTTTATTTACTGATTTATTTTGCTTTGCGAATTTGATTTGGTGTCTTTTTCTTTATCGTGTATTTTGCTGTTTCTGTCGTTGCTTTTATGGGTACTTTGTCTGATTGACTCAAATATTGATTATATTTCTTAACTGAATTGTTTTTCATTTGGAACTTCTAAATAGAGATTTAATTTTAAAAAGAAAAAAAAAATCATTGACCTGCTTGACCCCTGTATCATCGTAATGTCTGACATAATTTAGAAACCCAAATATATAGTTTTATTGCTTTTAATGTTAGTCGGTATATTGAAGAAGCTTTTCAAATGACCACGATTATTCCATAGAGAGATATCAAAGTAGAGAGTGGTCGTAAAACTTATCAATACAAATGACTTGACGATTTGGAAGTATTGATGAGAATGTCATCTTTGCCTATTTAGGCAAACAGATTTTAATAGTTTTCTTGGAACCATCAGTCATTAATTTCTTGATATCACTACGTTAGTTTTAGACCTCTTAAAGCTTTTCTTCACTAATTACACACATATCTCTTCCTACCTTTTTGTTCATCAATGGAACTAATTCCTCAGCAATAAAAACGTGTAAAAGTACAGCAAGTGCTTCTAACATATATCATTAGCATCGTACAAAAACAAGTGGAGATAACAATCTTCGCCTTCAAGTACGGTTGCCCTACAATTTGCGCGGCTGACCAGAGGCAAGTTACCAAAAATAGTGGTCACCCACTCGTCGCCGACCAGGAAACGAATACATCTCGTTATGGATAAGTAATGCTAATCGGATATTTGGAATGTCTGGTTAGTGTACTACGTTGACTATTCTTATGGGTATGAGAAACTGAGAAATATTGTCAGTAAAGTTTTGGTCTTCTCTATCCACATTTTTCTTACTATCGAGTATTCTGTCTTTATTACTACCCCTCCAAACCTCAAATTAATTACTTTTCATTATTACATTAGAAATTATGAAAAGCTAAATATGTCAATCCAACGGTTTTCTAGAAACGATTATTTTACGATCTATGTTTTGTGTATTTCAAGAATTAATGTCAAAACATCTTGCCTTGTCGTTTAGAAACTTCAAGACAATAATGCTTTGCCGTGCTTTACGCTTTGTTGAGTTCACCATGAATGGCATTGACCACGCGATTCGCTTTGGTATGTACCAGTGTACCTCGTCATCGTCGTTAGCGATCTTTGTTTGGTATTTCGGTTTTCGTTTTTTTATGGTAACATCTTAGCGAACCTGATTGTGACTATTCTTTAGACTTCCATTTGTGATTAAAGCCATACTTATAACGCAAGTTCAGCCATAAATAACATTACAAAATGTTAATGAACATCTTTGGCGTCGCCTTTATTAATAGCTTCTGCCAATCGTTACTCAAGAAAAAAATCAAGGACAAGGCTTTCTCCGCAATATTACGTTTCTGCAATAATTTTGCCACGAGCTAGGAAGCAATCTGCTCAAGCCGGTAGCATTCCTGTGTTCGCCGACCGCGTCCTGCATTCCCATCTGTGGCGGCTTCCGAGAATATTGCGATCCGCTAGGCCTTCTTACTAGGCAATCCCCTGCCTCCCTGGACACCAGTTGCCGATACGTCCAGCGCCCACATGTGCCCATTGCGAGCTCATTCCGCACCACAATGAAACAGATCATTAGACACCGTCCCACAGTTGCGTCTTGAGACCGCGACAGTTGTCAGTCGCTGCGACGACATCCATCCGATCAAACCGCTGCGACCGAGCGCGGAGCGTTCGTTGACGATCGACAGTAACTGTTCGAAACTAATGCCGTGTTTTTAATTTGAACGTTTTTCTCCGGTGCCTGTGAATCGAATTGGTAACGGTTGACGTGTCTTGTGTGAGACTGATTCGGTGACTTGTGATCGTTAGTGCGGTGCACCCTGTGAGCTGACGGCCATTTGACTAATAACCCTTTGATGTAACAAAGCAGTAATTAGAGCGTGTATTTAAAAATAACTGCGCCCACTCGTTCTTGTGCGTGCGTCTTTAACTTGACGCTAATTACGATTCAAATATAGCTTAACTTTAATTATTTGGAAAAAAATAGGAGTGTTGAGAGTTCATGGTTCACGTAAGGCGACGTGTGTTTAAACATCGCAGCCCAATATATCAACAGTCAATCAATTGAACATAAAGCCGTAGTATTAGATGCCGCAAACATCAGTGTTAATTGCCTATATAAAACAGGGCCATCGAACTGGCCAATTTAGAGAGATCCCTGTTTGCTAATAGGCGTAGTAAAAGGACGAATGGTATCGTAGAAATAGGACAGCCAATAGAGTTCGGGATAGATTGGTGACAGCTGAAGTTACTGGGGTGTTTCCGGGATAAAGAAGTTTATAGATTTCTTTGCTTACATGCAGTCATTATACCATTTACGTTATTTGTTTGACCGGTTTAAATCGAATGAAACTCCGTATCAAGCTCGATTAAAACATAACAATAACCATTAAATGCAAGTAAGCCAACCATTTCTGTCACTACCGTTATGACTTGATCATCTTTCCAAATGAGCACATTCGCATAATGGTTTTTCATAGTTTTGCTGACGCCGATATGTATTCCACCATGTCTATTATATGAAATATGCATAGCATCATCTGTATGTCACTCAACATGCTTCGATACTTGGAAAATGGAAACTTTTGTTTGACGACTCTCTGTTATGGCGTGAAATTTTGATGTCAAGCTGTCCCTTGATATGTTGCATTATTCATTCATTGTATAGTATGTTTTTCATAAGAATAATTTTCTTTAAACATTTGCATATTCTATTCCGTACTTTGCTCCGATTAAGCAACTTTCCGTTCCGCTTACTGCGTCTACTTTTAGTTCATAATTGTGCTTATTATCTCTTACTTACGAAACTGTTATTATTATACCATTTACTGGTTTAAAAAAGGGCTGTCTTGTCTAAAACTGGTACTCAGTATATCTTTAAATTCAATACTTACCTTTAAAAGGTTGGCACATTTGCCTTGTTATCAACAACTGAATCTATGTTTTAGTGCTACTCGCTTTAAAAGTCGTGTACTTCATTCCTTGCCATAATTGTTAATGAATGCAATTAATATACTCGTGTTATGTCTTATACAGAATTAGTTACAGCCGAAGGTACCATAATTAATTAATTTCTCATACTAAGTCTTGCACGTTCAATGAAGAACAGAATGTTGAAATGATTGATTATGTTTTTTTAAGCAAGCTTGTAATAACGTCTAGACAATAGTGTGGGTAGATGATCCGATTATGTTGCATTATATTTGGTAAAAGAAACTTTATTGAAAGCACCAATTTGTGATATATGGTAGAGAAATCTTTCGTTACTGTAAAGTATTCGTTTTATTTGTGCAAAAAATGTTTGTTTCGTTTGTCTATTTATAAAATCCCAGAAATCCTAGAGACGTCTCCTAACGATGTTATTTTTATCTGATATAAAATATTTAATAGACTGGTTCATACATCTATATCCAAGAACTCCATTGTATCCTATTGAGCCATTAAACTGAACTTATTGGCCTCCGCCGAAGTCATAATTCCGTCGAACACTTGGCCTTAGCTACAACCATGTTAAAGACATAATTCTCCTGCCAATACCTGAATTACGGTTTAATTGTTTACATGTGGCAGTGTCTCTAGTAATTTATTAATCGCAATTGAGTGTTCAAGTAAACTAGGATATATAAGGATTTGTAATTTTATTTTACTCACTATAAGAGGACTATCAAGTGTAAAATGCGAAAAAAAAATTACCGGCACATTAAGTGCCATCTGTTCTTAGATGTAGTTAGGCTGTACTGTACTATCAACAACATTATTATTATTTATTCTCATATCTTCCAGTACAATATCCTCCTAAAGTTTCACTTCGAAAAATTGGTTCCTATTCAGCCACTATTGATCTATTTTCGTCCACGTCAAATCTAATCTATTATCTATTGACACCTCTATGTTTGCTATCTCATCGGCTTTGTTATCTGAACTTATAAGGGTACTTTATTTAATGTGGCAAAAATCACTGCCCCTTGATTAAATGTGTGATAAGTTCTAGTAGAACTAGTGGCTGTACTTTCATACAAGCTTGGCTTGCCCTTATAACCTACTACTCTTTATGATGCTTGGATAGAATTTCTGAACAGTCTGCCTGCCCTAGTGCCGTATTATTTAGCCCCAAGGCGCACCAGTAAATAGAGCTTTTAGCAGTTCTAAATATTGTCGATGTGGTGTTCGATTTAATCATTTGTGTATTAGTTATTGATTCACATGATCTGAGCCGTTTTAAGTACCTTTGTTCTTGTTTATTTCTGGCCATCATTTATTGGCAGCATCAGGTAGTTAGCTCATCTCGCAAAATACCACTTTAGCGGTAGCTATGAATCTATGAGTAATGTGATTGCCAAATACAATTATCATCCAATAAGAGCATTCCGGTAATTGCTAGTGATTGTAGGACTTGAGTCAGAGGTTTCTAGGCTTGTTAAGAGATGACCTACCTTTTCAACCCAATTTTCATGCCTATTGTGGGCTTATTATGCTGATAAATGCATATATATTCTTGCATGCGTTTAAGGCCCTTGTATGCACAAGAATAAGAGCTAGTCGGAAGACCTGTTTCTTCGTTCAATATTTTCACAAGAGAGTTACTCGAATTTTGTACCGTTTAAAAGAGATTTTGAATACGGTAGTGCTTTCTTCAGCAAAGATAATCTACACAACTCATCATTGTGGGCGTGACTTTATGTTACAAGATGAACAGTAATCATTGACAATCCCATACAAAATATGTTACATAATAAACAGATTTCTATTGATGTAGAGGCTACGCGTGGTAATTAAGTGTGGGATTCAAAGGTTTTATTAACGACTTAGTTATTAGTAGCTGGACAATCGTCGCACACGACAACCATAGTCGCCTACTTGTAGCGATTTACTATGAAGACGGTAATTTGTGCTACTGTTGGAATAATTTCAACAGTTTTTCAATACGGACAAAGCATGCATTCTGAAAGATGGGTAGCATGAGTCGTTATGGTAGTGGTCGGGTCGGGTCCAGCAGTTGTCGTCTTTCGGCTAAAATAATGATGATGAGTCGTTAGTGTGCTTCTGTCTCAAAAATTACATCTCAATTAATTATGTTTGGGATACCACAAGGAACGTTACTTTTAAAACCGAACCCATGTTCCTTCTTTGCCCTTGCGCCGAGGCCACGTCATCTAGTACAAAAATCCGCGGCCCCGACGGGAAGGAACGTTACTTGAGTTAAAATACCTCAAAACCAAAAAAAAAGAATGCTTATTGGGAAAGAATTTTTTTTTTCTTTTCCTTAGTTATAGGGCGGCCAGATTAGTCTGTGACTAAATAATAACAGCCGCATGGGTTAATATTCAAGGTTAAGCCGCACTTGCCAAGGACAGTCTATGGATGGCTTTACCATCACTACATACTCAGTTTCCTCCGGGCTTCGGAAGGCACGTTAAGCCGTTCTATGACATCTTTGACAGTCGTTACAGGTAGCCAGTGGCCCAAAAACCGAAAACCAGTCTTACCAAGGGGTACCGTATAACCCAGTACTAACTGGGTTGTGGAGGTCAGATAGGCAGACGCTCCATGTAAAATATTGGTATTCAGCTGGTGGTAGGCTGGTAGCTGGTATAGGACTGGCAGCCGAACCCGACAAAATTGGGAAAAGGCTAGGCAGATGATGAGTAATAAATACCCTGAAGGATCTTACGATAGTGATTTACTGCCAAGACAATCCCAGTTGCAAACGCAGTTGGTATAATTACAGGTACTAAGATTTTTATTGCTTGCGTCTTTATCTAAGGTATCGCGACCTTCAATACGTCTACTATGGACCCACCCACGGATGGGCGTCACCCACACGCCAGAGACAATGGTAACAATATCGATACGTTTTATACAATTTCCTTTTAAAACGTCTTAGTGTTTATTTGTCTGAACAAGATACTCTACATATGGTTTGAGAAATCTTTGTTCATTTCTCGTTGACTAAAAGAATCGTAGCCTTCATATATTTCAGACTTAGACTCTTGGGTAGGTTCTTATAACCTTGTCTGTCTTTTAGATTAACCAGCTAAGAAGCCTTAAAACTGGAGTCTAATCTGTTACGAATTTTATCATACATTGCCTTTTGCCATTGCCATTTCTAAGGCTTTAACTTTATGCTGTTGTACATATTAGTAATTCTTACTGCTCTTCATTGGAACTGGATTTGAAATACATAAATTCTGTCATAATGACATTAGATTATTATTCCAATCAATTGCATGATGCATTACTTCCTCAATGAGTTAGTTAGTAGCTACTGACTTTCTCTCATCATTATCTTTATGCGAAGTATCATTCGCAGATGTTAATGTTTCCATGACATGGTTCAGAAAAATATTACATTGGAAAAGTTTTTGTGCCAACTCTACTTCATCAATGTGATTTACTCGTTTCATGTAAAACTAGAATATAACTTCGTTCCTTTTATATTGACTCGATTCAAATATTAATGTTTCCGTTTCTAGCAGTTCTTTCAAACAAAGCTTCTAGTTCAAACATAACCACAGTATCACCATTGTTTACGAAATAACAAACGTAAACGTTAGTAATGTTTGCCCTACTTCGACGCGTGCTACTAATGTCTATACGTCATTATATGTAATCTACTGTATAATAGCGTAATTGGCTTCAATGGGTCCTTGTATTTCCGTCGAATCTTTGTGTTTTGATACATTGAGAGTAATCACTAAGCCAGCAGCCAATTTGGTACATTACTGTGAGAAAACAGGTTAATGCTGTTTACTCGCGGCGACCACGTGAGTTTCACGTAGATACAGTTGTAGGGCGCCGCCCGCCCACGTACCCGCCAGACATGTTTATGTCACTTACATAACAATCTGGCTCAGACAGAACCCTACGCACATTCATTATATTTTTTCACGCTTTTCACAAAGAGGTTAATGAAGTCGGTTCGCGATCAGTTGTGAAATACGTAACGGCGGAAATGACCACCTGACGGGAATAGCGCGTCGCGCAACTCTGTCGCCAGCTCACAGTGTGACCGCGCTATCACCCGGCGTCGCTCGCGCCGCAGATAACCCTGCATCACACCGAAAATAACCAGTCTACTCTTAGCCGCGGTCCAGCCACGACTGTCGCCAATTTGACCCATCCCGCCTTATATACCGATCAGAGGGATGGCATCCGTGCGCACGCGCTCTGCATCCCCAAAATCTGTTTCGTTTTCCCCGATTTTGGAGCGAAAGTACAGTGTCGAGCGAAGACCAGCGAGTCCTCCGGAGTTGAAGTCGACGGACTGGAGGAAATACTTTACCGATTTCAGTGCATATCTTGGTGAGTGAAATATATGAGGTGTTTGGGACTAATTCGTGAGTGAGTCAGGTCGCTTTTATTGTACGGCCTTGCGCTATATCGGTTGCGTGTTAGTGGAGCGTTCGGGACCGCTGCGTAAACAAAACTTGCGTAATCGTGTCTGTAGGTTTTGTGAAGATGTTCGATTTTATCACGTCGCTCAAGTTATGCTCTTTGTTAGTCAAATGCGCAAATATTTTTCCTTTGTAAACGAGAATTCTTTTATTCATTGCTTGTAAATGGATGACTTTTGGCTCTAGAACTGACGTAGTAGTAAGCACTAACTTACATTATTCGCCTTCAACAAATAATGTAGCTCAATATTTTTTGTAGGAGCGATACGCGTGCCATTGCGAACTTTACCAACATCTAATTCAGAACGAACCGTTTCTAGCTTCCATTCAAAATATCTCGTGCGCCAAACGTAATAAAATCTCCATTACTTCTACGACCACAAAAAAACTAGTCCTAGTTTCAGTTTTGAAGTAATTTACGTTAATAAGAGAACAATTGAAAGTGTTCGGTATCAGTGACCAAGGCGAGGTGTCAGTTGTCCTGCGATAACCTTGTGGTTTGTGGTCAGATGTGGTACGTACCGCAAAATACTCTGCCGCCACTATATCTCATTGTTTACACTTGTCCTGCCTTAGAACACTGTTATTAATAGGTTTACATCTAGATATGAAACTGATTTAATCTTAGTGAGATTCCAAGCTTGTAGGATGTCATGCATTGTGTTATCCCTCGACTGCCATGCGGTCAATCAGTGGTCAGTTATTTTGATGGGCAAAACTGCTGCCTTTCAAACTATTCCAATATACTAACTGTTAGAATTAACCTGGTATTAAGCCTCTACATAACGCGAAGGTTGCGTATCTTAACTGCAATAATCGCGGCTGGTGTTATTGAGACAGCATTCTCACATATCATAATTTCTGCGACTTTATCGGACCTGTCCGAAGCCACGGTGGTTTCGGACAGGTCCGTTAAAGTGTTACTGGAGTTGAACAAAGAGCTGGTCAGAAGTGGAACCATGCATTAGGTCGAGGCTCCACACTATCACTCTGCTTCTTTAGATAACCGGCCCATATGGCATGGCTTTGCAATCGGTTTACAGTCTCGCTGGAAACTCCTTTGCATGTTTAACGTAGTTAAATCGGAGGGGGGTGGCTGAAAAGATACAGCTTTTTTCGCGCCAATCATATTGGTTTTATTGATATCTGAAGACCTTTCGCGGTGAAGATACAAGATTATTCTCCTTACTGGCATAATTATCATTACATCAAGACCTGAGCTTTTGAAGTAAGCCTTTGCCGACATTAAATTAGTGAGAAAAAGAAGGAATCGACCTTTAATTGATACGGTATAATTGGGTTGGATATAGTCCGATGTGTTGGTGAAATATGAAGGTGCTTGCGTGACTAATTAAGCCATTAATTTAATCTTAACGCATTTTAATTAGCGCGTTTCGTGTTAGGAAGTGCCTTATTTCCTGTGATTAGTGATAGTTTTGATTCAATACGCTGCAGAGATTTTCTTAATCACCTTTATGATATTAATGTTCAGCAATGTATTTTGCTTTATTGGGTTATCAAAGCTTTCACAGCTTCTACTACTTTTATATATACTGTACTGCAATTTTACTGTATTTATTAGGTCATTAATTTTCTTAAGCTTTAATAATTTCCTTAGCTGACCACACGCACCTAATTTTTGGATTTTCATATAGGTACAGTGCGATCAAATTATCTTGGCAGCTCTGAACATAGGCTTTGCGAAATTTTACGCATGTAAACTTGGGAATAAAACTGTTATTGCCAGATAAACCAATACTTAAACGATCAGAAAATATCTAATTTAAACAGTGAGAAATACAAAAAACTAAATATCATAACACTTTTATACATTCGTTGTAACAAAATGACCGGGGCTGCAGTCTCTACACTAATAACGACGCTACGAATGTCGCTAACTCGTAAAATCGTAAACTTTCTTTAATAGATTATCAGCTTTATTTCAACAGCATAAGGTTGAAAATCTATTAAAGAAATTTGACATCGATACGACTTTACGACAGATTTTTAACGATATTTAGTGTAGAGACTGCAGGGCCTGCACGAAGTTCGGAGCTGCTAAGATAATTTGATCGCACTGTACAAGTACAATATCTCTACTTTTCTAGGCGTGCTGGTACAACTAACGCCATCTAGTTAATCAAACCAGCAACGCAACAAGCTTTAAGAAGCTGTGTGTTGCTCTTCGATAGAACTACAATTGCATTTATTTCTGTTTTCTTTTTATGACTATTTTACTTTATGAATGTTTTTATTATTTTATGTTTTCGCTTTTAAGTGCGATTCTACTAATAAACTACTTTTAAAGAATGCGCGTGCGCACGTTCGTACGCCTTGTAATAAAATGATAGCAACGTTTTTCATTCACACAAATGATTGTTGCTCTTGAAGTTTTGTGAGGCGTTACAGTCTCAATGCAAAGGCGTCTTCTCACCTAGAGAAGCAATGATCATTTATCACTAAGCTTGCTCACTACACTGCGTGTGTCAGAGATTTTAATATTTTTTAGTGAACCTTGGCTAATACTCGGTTTTTAATGTATTGTGATGAGGATGACAAACACGTACTTGGTTAAATCTTTGTGTCATAACGATTACCTGGATAACTTTACTGGTTAGATCGAAAATACCAATAACTGTTATCACGCTGTATCTACTTAAACGTAGCTGAGCCGTCCGTCCGCTTATTCCTTGTTCCTGTAGTTCTTGATGCTGAGATTTTAAAGAGGGAAATATAACTTACATAACAATAACCTACCTCATCACTTGGGTTGTTTGACGTCCACTTTCTCGTCAATAGGTGACCACTTTACGACCTTGTAGATGTCAAGAAACTGCACGCTTGGGACAGTGGTTATCCTATTTTCTACAGAAAATTATCAACTACACAAAATCACCGTTTTAAATCCTCGGTTTTATGGCACCATTTTCTACGGCTGTTTCGAACTTGAGTACCCTGATCACTAATCTGCTCTAGTAAATGTAATGTCAGGATGGTATGAGGTAATATTTCGTCAATTCAATCATTGCCCAGAGGATAAACGAGCTAGGTTACAAATAAATAGGTAATATTGCCTACAAAACAAGGAAAATTAGACATTTTGTTTAGATATTTTCCTAAACAAAGTGTCTCTGCTGTTGTAACTAGCGCCCGATCATTTCTAAACAATTATAAACATCAACTTATTAGACCTCGAATATAATACATTATTATCGTATTATAAGCTCCGCTGCATTCCTTTAACTTATCTCAGACTGACCGCAGGCTAAAGTTCAGTGCTTCCACGAAATTCCAAAAGTACTTACTAATCGCCCTCTCCTTTCCCTCACAACTAAACGGAACTTCACGACTTGCCAGAGAGGGCTAGCAGACAAATTCCACGCGAACGCGTCATCCTATGACGCCTCGACTCTGTATTATCAAAGCGGCGTCAGCGGTTCATTGATGGAGCGCACCATAAAGCACTTTAAGCGCTACATTTTAAGCATTAGAACGAACATCTGTTTTACTTTCTGTCTAGTTCTAAAACGGAGTTAGTTTACATTGTCCTAACACACAACTAACACGCCCGAAATACTAATTCGTGACCTCATCTCTCTCAGCGCTTCCACTAACACGGACGATTAAAGAATCACAAATATTTATGTGAACAATATGTTAAGCTGTGAGCGATTTTTGCGGTCTGCGCTTGTGGAGGTGAATCAGTACTGCATTAGTCCATAAGAGAGTCGCCCGCGCCTCTTTGCTCGCACGAGGGCAAAGGAGATATATTTAAATTTAGAATCCCTTCCTCCGCCCTTGAGGCGAAAACTTTTTTTTTACTTTTATGGCGTTTCGAGCGAATTCGCCGCGGCCAGTTATTGTGAACCGTTTTAAGTGATACCAAAAAGTTTTTGTTTGAAATATTGAAAATGTCTCATTCATCTCAACATTATACTGTGAACGATGATATTTACGGGAAAATATTGAAAAAGTCTTCGCCAAAGAAAACACAATACGATGAAGTTTATGAAGCTGTTGGTGGACTGGGTATAAAACTATAATTTTCTTGTTTGACATTAAAAGTATGTATTTACTACGTTAATATCTCATTCTTATTATACAGTGAACGATGATATGTATGCGAAAATTTTGAAAAAGAAACCTCCGCCAAGGGAATCACAGTATGAAGACCTTTATGAAACTGTTGATGGATTGGGTATAATAGATATTTTTATTTCTTTGAATCAGTAATTTATTATTGACATAAAGTTTCAAGTGATACCATAAATTATTGTTATTTCAAATACTGAAAGTATCATTTTTTATAATGCAGCAAACAATGATGTTTACTCGGAAGCATTGAAAAAGAAACCTTCGTTAAAGAAAAAACCAAATAAAGAAGTTTATGAGCCTGTTAATGATTTGGGTACTTATACAAATATTTTATATCTTATTCGAAATTGACTTTGAATCACTTATATTTGTTATTAGCTGAGCATAAGCTTTTGAAGTTATACCAAAAACTTTTAATTCAAAATATTGAAATTGTCTCATTCTTATTATACAGTGCACGGGGATATTTACTCGAAAGTATTGAAAAAGAATACTTTGCCAAAGAAAACACAAACTGAAGACCTTTATGAAACCGTTGGTGGATTGGGTATATTTATTTATTATTTTAAATATTGATTTTTTAATATCGTGTTCTTAGTTACATTGACTTTGAATCACTTATATTTGTTTTGTAACAACCATTTAAAGTAACACAAAAAGTTAAGTTAAAATTCAAAATATTGAAAATATGTCATTCTTCTTATACAGTGAGTGATGATGACGATGATTTGTACTCAAAAATAATAACAAAGAATTCTTCGCCAAAGAAAATACAAAATGAAAAAGTTTATGAAGCTGTTAATGGATCGGGTAATAAAGATATTTTATTTATTATTTTAAATATTTTATCTAAGTCATTAACTTTGAATCACTTATATTTGTTTTTGTAATAATTTGTTTGAAGTGATATCAAAAAAATCTATTTCAAAATATTGAAAATGTCTCTATTCTTCTTATACAGAGAATGATGATATTTACGTGGAAATATTGAAAAAGGAACCTTTGCCAAAGAAGAAACAAAATGAAGAATTAAAAAAAAAAACTGGATGGGGTACTTATTAATAATTTCATTTGTTATTCGATATTTTATGTATTTAACTTTGTAAATAACCTGATTTAGTTATATTGACATTGAGTCAGTTATACTTGTTATTGACTTAGCCTATTATTGAGGTTCCTCATGTTTGAATATGAATATAATAAATAACAAAAAGTCGCTTTGTACTGTTAGGGACATCCATATGTTTTATCAAGCACGCTTATATTATTATCACAGAGGCTTCTTATATCAATACCTTATGAAATATCCCTTATCTAATGGTAGTAGGCGATTTGCGCAACTTAGCCGATAAGGAGTTACACCATTATGGTCGTTCAGAGGTTTCTGATGGAGAGAATTCTTATTTAGAGGCTTAAAGAGGCATTGAACTCCGAAAAGCAAACTAGTTCCTGACAAACAGGCTGGGTGCGCGCGCGCCGCGAAATGTATCAATTTTTTAATTATGCAAAAATCTTTGGACCTTTTCTGAGGGTATTTCAATTAGGTTAAAAATGCAATTATATTGTTATTATTATTAGGTATCGTATATTGCTGTGTATATCGAATAGGTTTATGTCATACTAAAATTTAAAAAAACTGGGTGCTAATTAAATATTTTGCTTATTACTAACTAGATTATGAACCTTGATTATGAAGGTCCCTGTATCACTACTTGGGACCAAAACATAATTAGCGAAATGTGGGTGTACTATTAGGTACACCTCTGCCTAGCCCTTGCAGATAACAGGCGTGATGTGAGGTTATTATAGTACCTTTAATAATGTTATAATTGCCATGCTATGAGGAAATCACATAATGATCATGAAATGTAAAAGGTATTTATAGCCGCTATGGGGCATCCCATGTCAATAACAGTAAACATAACAAATAGGTAGATATTATAGCATTTCCGCATAACAATTTAAATGAGCATAATTGATTGAATGCTTCACACTTTTTTCAACATAATGATTTCATTATGTTGGAAAAAAGGGCCACGGAGAACAAAGGGGCTTTCAAAAGTATTTACATTTGATAGGCCCATCGTTTTCATTCCAAAACCACCATTGGATGGAATATTTATTTATTACAGCACAAACCGTTAATACTTAATGAAGTAATCCTTGGACTCGGTCTTCTCGCAGAACCACACACATTCTAACATTATCGTTTTCCATTTATCAGCATTCAAGTCCCAACCCAGAGTTGACCTCCTGAAAAAGTATAATTTGGTCAAAAACTACTAAGTCAAGGCAAGGGCCCTTTTGTGCCATGTTTCCTTGGTCATTGTTTGTCTCATCCAAGTCTTCCCCACAATCGGTAGCCCGTCCTCACATCTGGGTATATGATAGAACTGTGAGAAATAGGCCAGATATAAATCCTATTGACCAGATTGGGTAAAGTTGAAGAAGTTTGAAGAAACTATACAGCAGCGTCTTTAGTTTACGAAAGTCCTGCACAGACATGATAGGTACTCCTAAATGAAATAACGAGGTATTCCCATCTGAGCACCGATTTTTAGAGCACTACGCTTAGGGCACCAAAGCTATTCCCATCTGAGCACCTACGATTTGGTAGCTGCTAGTGATGCGAATGAAAATTATGTTTTTTTTACTTTATTCTTTTGAGTTTGGCAACCTGTTTTACCAAGGGGTATCATATTATCCAGTCCTAACTGGGGGGTTGTGTTGTAGGCAGTCGCACTGCATCCAGTTAGACTGGAATCCGACCCCAATATAGTTGGGAAAAGAATAGGCAGATGATGATTGCTCAGGATTGGACATGTGATGCAGAGGAAAGAGGAAAATGTCATGAGGAAAGTTTTAAGTATTAATGGGGATGGGTATAAGAGTAAAGGCCAAAGAAACGATGGATGGACTGTATAAAGGATAATAATATGGCAAGAAAGGATGTGTCTGACGAGATGACGAGTAAAAGAGAAGTATGTAACAAGAAGACATGCTGCGCCGACCACAAAAGAACTGGTTTAAGGGTAAACAAGCCAACGGCACGAACTAGTTGGTGGGCGGGGCTAAAATGCATGCTATTTTATCCGACAATTCCGACATCACGAGCGAAATGCATAGAGCGAAAGAGACACATAAAACGGGCGCGCGATTGTTTCTATGCAGAGCTTTGGTAGTATGGATACCATGAAAAATCCATTGAATGTATCTGTTCAAAATAAAATTATTTGAATTCTTTAATAACTAATCTATGCCTGTGTGGTTTCACTTTTTTTCATTTTCGTACTATATACGTAACTTATTTACGCCCAAAGATGGTTAAAATTAGTGCTAAAATATGAAAGTTTCGACGCTCATAACTTCCAAACCAATATTTTTTTTTCAATAGATCCTAGATAATGACAAGACCAGTTGATACAATTTTTAATTTTGAACCTACACCGTCAACCAGAGGAGTAATCACCATACTACGTTTGTATGGAAGAATGTCTGGCTTGTGCAACCTTAAGGGCATTAAGAGAGTGATAACAAAATGATTGCTCAGATATTCATTTCTATCAAGTTTCGCTACTTAATTTAGTTTGACCCTGTATACAGTAACATTGAGCGTATTGCACTACACCGTTTGGTGCCATAATATTAATTCCGTTCAATTAGAAGGACCCCGTTCTGCTCCAACGAACATGATGTCATATGACAAATGCGGCTCGCTGTATTTATGTTAATTAATTGGTTAATAGTTATAAATGCTTGCTATTAATTAATTATTATTTAATACTGGTCAATAATATTGATCGAGTTATGACGTTGGTTAAAACAATAACAGACCTACTTGAGTGTTTCATAATTGTGGGGTTCCCGTTTTTCCTCCTCCTCCTCCTTCTATCCTCAGGAAAAAAAAAATATGGCTGGATACTGTATAGAAGAACTTTGGAATGTGTGAGGAATACTTAGTGTGAAAGAAAAGAGACAGATTATCAATCTGTCTCTTCTCTCTCTTCGAAGAATAGAAATTGACAGGAGAGAATGGAACACAGAAGGGGCTCCAGACAGGTCTTTTAAGAGGAAACGGTGCCTCCTTTTATGTGCAGATTGTGACCTGGAAACTAAAAAACTTCAAATCATTATTCGTAACATCCGACCTTGTTACTACTCCTATACTAGCTTGTCCTGACTGTAATCTCCCTTTCTCTGTACATTGTGATGCTTCTAACTTTGGCATTGGTGGTATGTTAACACAAATAAAGGACGATAAAGAAGTAGTTATAGCTTGTATGAGCGAGAAACTCTTGCGGTAATTTGGGTGGTTTATATATATGGTAATTAATGAGGGGAATATGGAAGACAAACGTACTGCAACAGCACAATTTACATGTGATAAGATCCTTGACATATAGAGTGTAGAGGTGAAAAACATACTCAAATAAATGTCTCAATGCTTGGCAAATTATATTAGGATACATAGGAATGTATCCTAATATAATTTTTATTTTGACCAACTTTATTGCAATTCTCCCAAAGTTTTCAGAGCAAAAGCTACCGGCCTTGATAAAGTTGTAACAAAATAAGACACTCACTACCGATAACTTAACATATTCGCGATAACGTGAGATGAACTTGTACTAATTAATAGGTCACAATCACAATAGTGTCATCATTAACTATGCTATAGGTAGTGACTCATAGATATTATCAGCAAATAAATATGTATAGTGAGTATTCGTTTAATCATCAGTTCCAGGTAATCCTGGTACTGAAGTGGATAAATATATAACATGCTAGCAGTGGTCCTGTACCGTCGTTTTCCGTGTGAAATCGTTATAAAATATGCTTCGATCAATAATGTACTAGATTCCCGATAAGCGCTTCAAAAACGGCCCGAAATATAAGACCACAAACGTATTTGTGGTCTTATTTCAAATTAGTATGGTCCAATCATAGCCAACATTAAGACGTCAAAATACCGCAGTATGCGTTCAAAAACTGCGTAAATAACCTCCGTAACACCAAGGTCTTGGAAGGAATATCTTTTTTTCGGTAATTTAATATCATTATGTGCTTTTTCATAATATTTAAACATAATTAAACTGTAAATATAATTAAATCAGCGAATATTATAATTGTTTGGCCAATGTTTGCTACAACGCACCAACTATTGTATCATGTTCTTGAACAGGGAACGCTAGTTCCGCAATAGAATAAGCACGACATTGTACACAAAATGTTTTAACCGTATTGCTTAGAGTTTAAGTTTCATTTTAGAATGAATATTTTTGTACTGATGACTTTTTACTTTGGAGCGACATTTAAAATGTTTTGCTTCTAATCTTTCTCCGATGAAAGGGCTTAAATAAATATACTTTACAATGATAATTAAACGTTATGTTTAAGTGTTAAGGTTTATAATCATCTGAAGTTGTTAATAATATTGAACTTTTTTCTAAGATGTTATGTAGATGTTTACGTGTGTGCAAACGTGGCCACTTGAGCGACTTAGTTTTGTTCCTGATGCTTAATCTAGTACTATTATTGATCGAAGAAAATATGACATCCCTATTTGGATCGGATTGTCTTAACAATTTCATGCGTTTTTATGAATAAAAGTTACTTCTTATAACATCAGTTATCTGCAAAACTTCCGTCAAAATCGGTCCAGGTGTTTTGGAGAGTAATTGGAACAAACAGACAGAAAAAACAATACCTACTTATCTATAATTATGTATTCAGTAAAAAAAAAGCTGTTATTTTAATATTACAAGCAGATACTCATTGAAGTGACTCTTAATTTTCGTCTTTTTATTTGCGTACCACCTTAAGTTAAGCATTAGTATCTATTTACAGTTATCCTTCCAATCAGTTTGTAATTTGTATTCACGAATGTGAACGGATCATAAAAGTTACCTTGTTTCGAAGTAGATACAACAATCGGTCAGACCGTCTCAACAACGTTCCAATATCCGTAGTTTCTACTCGTTTCCCATCATTTGACTCTTCTTAGTCACGTTGCATTACAAAATTGGTTTGTCCTGCATCCGTCACTTGGAGCTACGTCATTCAAAACAAGGATTTGTGATTCAATCACAGTTTTAATAAACGTTTGAACTAATTATCCATTACTCTTGATTCCAGATGCACTGCTCGCCGACCTTCAGAACTCCATCAACCCTGGCGCCAGGGTAGGGAGTCCAGGAGGCAGGAGTTCCCCTGGTGGAAGGACAGCATCCCCTGGCAGGACCAGCTCACCGCTTGGCAGAGGAAGCTCGCCCGGACGACTCAGCTCTCCGGGTGGCAGTTTGAATTCGCCTTCTTCTACGGGTTATGGCTCGATAAATGGATCAAGGAATATATCTTCAGATTATACTAAACCTGCTTCGGTAAGTGACATTGTAATCTTAAAAGATTTAGTCAAGTTTGTTAGTCTGTTATCATCAGATAGGGTAATTTCAATGTGGATTGAAGGTGGCAAACATGTTTGGTTAACTTCAAATGGGGGCTTTCGCGCCTGAATTCGACACTAGAGGCACTCGTGTAGAATAAGGTCTTTAGAAATGTCAGATGTCCATGTCATTAGAGAGTTTACGTGTGTTACGCGAATTCTTATTACGTATTTTTACTAAATTCACGTTTGTGGTCAAGAATGAGCCATTCCTATAAATATGTATGTATGTAAGTAAAACTTCGTCAACCCCAAATGTATTGGAATAAGGGCAGGAGAATGATGTCGATGCATTTAAAACTACTGTTCTTTACAAAGCAAAGATTAAAGTTGATTTACTGCAAAATCTCTTCTCAATAGAATAATTTATAATAATAGGTACCGGTCTCAATAGCAACTAAACCAATAAGTTAATGCACCGTATAAGTATTAGGACGGCCCTGCCCAACTGACCCAAATTACCATCTTTTACGAGATAGCCCATCGTTTAGTTGATCATCCTACAATATAGCGATGTATAGGTCTTTATGTAGTCACTTATTTAAACATTATGTATGGAAGAGGAAGATAGCGTTATGCATGACTTTACGATATGTGGCAGAGACGATATTTATACGATGAGATAAATTATTTAATATCTCGTAGATCAAATAAGGAGTAATATTAACCAACGGATAGGCTGATTGCAAAACTACTTACGACCATGATCTTTACTGATTATAATACTTCAATTTTCTTGTTGGAATCAACAATTTCTCAGAAGTGGCAATAGATTCGCCTCTTATTACATGGGATTTAAACATAACTGAAGAAATGTGGGTGTGCTATTGGTCCAGCTCTGCCTAACCCTTCGGGCATTACAAGCGTTTTGTTATGTTATAGTAAAGCATTCACCGATTGCATCTCTTGGAAGGCTCCAGCCGCTCCAGGCCAGCATTTTTTTGTTAGACCAAAGGGACATAAACTAACTTCACAGTCTTGCAAATTGAACCAATAAACCTGGCCTTGGACATGCGTTTTCCCCAAGTTTCTTTAAACATTTATGTTTACAGTTTACCTTATTAGGCTGTATTTCTGTATAAAATGCTGTCTCTTGTTTCAACATTTTCTCAAGATATCTTTGGGCGAACCCAGGCATGGCAGGCACATTGCTTTGTGTAATTTATTTCATCACCGCTGCTCTCTCAAACGGTGAAGGAAAACATTGTTAGGAAACCGGCATGTCTAAGAACCAAAAAATTCGAAGACATGTGACATCTACCAATCCGCATTGGGCCCGCGTGGTAGATTATAGCCCATTTCCTCTCAAAGAGAGGAGGCCTGTGTCCCAGCAGTGGGAACATTAATAGGCTGTTGATGATGATGATGATGATCTTTGGGCTGAACCAATAAAATATTATTATTACTAACATACATACATGACAAATGAGAAGGCTAAATAATAACAGTCGCTCGGGTCGATCTTTAGGTTCAGACGCGCTGGTTGGTTCGTGGATCACCCATTACCTATTTATCGAGTTACCTTCGTGCCTCGGAAAGCAGCAAACAGTTGCCGGTTGTCATTTAAAGATCTTTGTCAGTCGTTACAGACTAACAATCAGTCTTACCCAAGGGGTATTAATGTATTATACTATTTAATTGGGTTGTACTAGCCGACTAGGCTGAAGATGTCATAGTACGTGGCAAATATAAGTTTGTATATTCCAAATAATTCCAATCAAAGTCGTGGTTTAATACTCTATGATTCCAGTAGATACATTTTAATTCATAGAATTTGTTCATCCAAAAGATCCATCCACTAATGACTTATTGACGAGTAGCTGAGTATTCGCGGAGTTATGGATAAAAATAATGATAAAAGTCAAAGTTTACTCAATGTTTGTATAGTAATCTGTGGTTCAAGGAATCTGCGGACATAAAAGCTGATGGGATGATGTGGTTAAAGCTATTTATAAGCAATGCCAGGATTGCCAGGCTAGTCTTTGTGGCGAAGTCGATAGCAAACTTTTTTGTGCTATGTTTAACTTGTCATACATCACGTCACACCTATATATGGTGTAACAGGACCGATCATTTTTTTGTTCTAGAGTCTAGAACAGGGGTTTCCCAGGTATGGTCTAGAATCTAGACCATACCTGGGAAACCCCTAGTTACGAAGATATTGGGGGTCAAAGTTCCAAATTTTTCACAGCTGTTTTTGTAAATACTTACTAGTTTTTCAGGTTATAACTTTACTTAAATTACCTCCATGACCCGTTAACTATTCAAAGCATCCACTAGCACAATGTTTTAAGAGTGCTACATTGAGTTTTACAGTAAAATGTGATTTTGGACCCCAAAAAAAAAATCTTTCCCAGCAAAAATTTTTGCGTAGGGGTACTTAGTTTGATGTACAGAATGCATGGTTGACGGTTGAGTGATGGGTAACTTTACACGCTGTATGCCCCGAAGGGTTACGCAGAGGAGTAAGTACCTAATAGTGTGTACCACATTTCACCAGCCATGTTTCAAGTCCCGTGTAATAGTCCAGACTCCGTGACGACTACTGTGAAATTCTTTGGAATCTAACCCAGGATTGTATACTTAACTCATTCCTTTTAAATTAGAATAGGGGATCGGACAAAAAAAAACTAATTAGTCCGTCAGATAGATTTCCAAAAATTATTGAACACGTATTTTTTCTTTTTTCACGTAAACTTAAAATGAAGACGATACAGTGCTTCGAAAACTCGTGTGATCTCATATGATAGTACATTTTAACGACACAAGTGACGTTTCAAGCCCCACTCCAAGATCTTTGACGCGTTTTATCTTCGTCATTTTTTATTGATTTGTTAAAACAAAAAACACGTATTCAATATTTTTCGATAATCTAACTTACGGACTAATCAGAATCATAATATTTTGACCCAGTCCGATCCCCTATTGTTTTATCATTCAATAAACATCATAGTTTCCCTGTTGTAACAAGAGGTTACAAGACTGATGATTTCTTTACTTAATGGCAGTAATATTATGAAAGTGAGAAGAAGAGACTCTGTTCTCTAATCATTCATCCGTTAGCCTACCCAAATGACCTCTTGTACTCTTATCTCGATGACTCGATAATGCAATACCAAAGATTTTTAATTGAAGTAATTGTATTTTGTTCCACATTGTGAACCATTACTTCGTTGGGCTAGTGGTCGCAAGCACGACTGCTGAACATGAGGTCCTCTGGGTTCAATTCCCGGGTCGGGAAAAGTGTTTTTGGGTTTTTCCATCAGGAATTTCTCAGCCGCAACAACGGATTCAGAATTTGTGCCCCTTTTTTTTTTTTTTTTTTGGTGGGTGGAAAATCATCGAATAACCCCCCCCGCTCTTGGGCAGAGCGAAGGGGAGTGTCAGACTTCTACTGACTAAAAACCAAACCCATGTTCCTTCTTCTTCGCCCTTGTGTCGGAGCCGCGGTAACCTTTCGATATCCACAGCCCCGACGGGCGTCGGCCCTTGCGGGCCCCTCCTTGCTGACATCTCTTTGAGGCGCGCGTGGAACACGTACGCGCCGCCGACACGGTCTGTTGCCGTCATGACGACGGCCGGACGGCGAGCTAGCCCGTTACTCACCGTCCACAGGCCCGCGTCTACGGTGGCCGGAGGTCATCGCGTGACCCCCGACGCCCGGAGCGCCTTCCGCGGCGGCTGGGACGTTGAGAGGTTCTCTCCCTCTCTCGTTCCGCCACCTCCTTCGCTAGCATCACTGCTTCGCAGAAGGAGGCGACGGCGTCCCATTCCTCCTCGCCCCGGACCATGGCTTGCACCAGGGCCGGGCGCGAGAGGTCGCTGCCGCCGATCGCCGCTACGAGAACACGGCGGGGCTCCGCCCAAGCAGGGCACGCCTCCACAGTGTGCTCCACCGTGTCCTCCGGTCGATCCTCGCAGTGGAAGCATCCGGGCGTTTCCTCCCGCCTGATTCGGTACAGGTACCTCCCGAAACACCCGTGTCCGGTGAGGACCTGCGTCAGACGGTAGGTGAGGGCGCCGTGGCGCCTCTCCAGCCACTCCTCAAAGAGGGGACTTACCGCCACTATCGTGGCGTGCCCTGGAATTTGTGCCCCTTCGATGGCAATTGGCTCAACCCTATTGCATGGGACTTAAAATAAACTGTCGAAAATTGGGTGTACTTTTGGGCACACATCTGCTATATAACCATTCGGGGGTTACAGGCGTGATGTTATGTTATGTTGTCAAGAATAGTTTGTACAATGTTATTCATAATTGTTATACATAGTTTGACCTACAAACAGTGGCCTAGTGCACCAAAGTCAAGTACAACTACTCCTCATTCAAGTCAGACATACTTGTTTCTATATTGTTGATTATTTTATGACAACAGATACTTACAACTATTTACTTAAGAATGTAGATATGTATTTGATTATTGTCTTTATCGTCTTATAGTATATTGGTTGTATAAAGTTATCTGATTGATTTTTTCTGTAAACATGGTATAGTTTAGTTACAAATGTTTTTTTTTTTATTGAGCAGGCTGTAAATGTTGATGATCATCAATTTCATCAAGAACAAAATTCATCGGGAACTCAAAACAAATAAAAATCACGGAAGTTATCCCGTAAGTGACATTTTAAATATAGTTATGAACCGTGAAAGCTTAAAACAGTGTTTCATCAAGAATCCCAAGTTTTGCGCTTTTACCCAGTGCGGGTTGGCAGATGTCATATCTCTTGGTTTTAAGATAATTATGCTGGTTTTGGTTTCCTCACGATGTTTTCTTTCACCTTTATGAAAGTAGTGGTCATGAAATAAATTACACAAAGTAATGCGCCTGGGTTCGAACCCACAGCTCACTGCCACCACTGGGCCACCGCTGCTCTTCCACCACTGGTCCACCGCCGTTTTAATATTAAAACTGTATAAGTAGGAGTATATTTTAAAATTTCTAAACAACTATAAATCTCGGTTAGTTCTTGAACATTACATTATAAAAAAGATGTTATTATGACACAGATGACCTTACTAGATGACTGTGTTGCGGTTAGTATTAAAAACGGTTAAATCATGACTCATGAAAACAATGTAGAAACTAAACAAGGTTTAGTTAAATTCTCTATAACTGATTTACTGCGTACTTTGTTCCACATGCCTATATTTTGTTTTTTCGTAGGTGTATTTTCGTTATCTGCCGTAATTACTCTATTAGGTATGTTGCTAATTGGTTACTAAAAGGTAAAAGTAGATATTTATGTAAAAATCAACTTTTTCCCCAATACCTAAAAGTTACATTTTTGTTACTTATTATTAGGTATAACTAACCTTAAATGACATTATATTTAAAATTATAGATCATCGTGCTATTTTCCTCTATTTCCCAATTTAGTTTAAACTTTTCTCCTTTTGTTGGTGTACAGCGCCATCTAGGTTCAGACAACGGAAAGCCATCAGTACTCTGTATTTGAAATGGTTCCAAGAAATATTTCGTGGAGGGTAGATGTCGCTACCAGTACTTCCTATGTTTAGAAACTTCTTGTTTTCTTCAGACGCTCATTTCTAACGTCATCAGACTGATTTAGTTGTACTAAAGATCTTTCCTTATTATTTTAATATACTAGATGTTTATCAGTGTTTGGTACCAAAGTAGAAAGAAGAGCTCTGTCAAGATGGATACAGATTACATATTATTATTGAGGGATTACAGATGTTTAGGAAATTGCTTAGGGCTTCGATCAATAATGTACTAGATTCCCGATAAGCGCTTCAAAAACGGCCCGAAATATAAGACCACAAACGTATTTGTGGTCTTATTTCAAATTAGTATGGTCCAATCATAGCCAACATTAAGACGTCAAAATACCGCAGTATGCGTTCAAAAACTGCGTAAATATCCACCGTAACACAAAGGTTTTGGAAGGAATATCTTTTTTTCGGTAATTTAATATCATTATGTGCTTTTTCATAATATTTAAACATAATTAAACTGTAAATATAATTAAATCAGCGAATATTATAATTGTTTGGCCAATGTTTTGCTACAACGCACCAACTATTGTATCATGTTCTTGAACAGGGAACGCCAGTTCCGCAATAGAATAAGCACGACATTGTACACAAAATGCTTTTAACCGTATTGCCTAGAGTTTAAGTTTCATTTTAGAATGAATATTTTTGTACTGATGACTTTTTACTTTGGACCGACATTTAAAATGTTTTGCTTCATAGCTTTCTCCGATGAAAGGGCTTAAATAAATATACTTTACAATGATAATTAAACGTTATGTTTAAGTGTTAAGGTTTATAATCATCTGAAGTTGTTAATAATATTGAACTTTTTTCTAAGATGCTATGTAGATGTTTACGTGTGTGCAAACGTGGCCACTTGAGCGACTTAGTTTTGTTCCTGATGCTTAATCTAGTACTATTATTGATCGAAGGCTTAGGGTAACATTTTTGGGAGATTTAACAGAAGATTTTCTTCGAGATTAACGCATAGAATATGGACTCCAATGTCTGCACTAAACTTTTATTTGGTCCAGCCTAACTCCGCCTAAAAGTACAGAAGCTGAAGCAACGACTACCCAAATAATAAACCAACAAAATATTTAGGTACAGTCAGCAGCACACAAAAACACGTTAGCAACGTTTAGAAGCAATTTTTTTCTACCTACCTAATGTATTGATTTCATTTTCAAGTTACGTAAAAAATTAATATTTTGGAACCCATTTTACCATTTAAAAGTAGGTCATATCTTAAAGTTACAATCGTTATTACACGAGATATTAGCGTTTGAATTTTGCCACGTGTATACATATTATTATATATGAATACATATATAATTATATCCGTATATTCTGTATATCCGAATCAAGATCATAAATAACATCTGTCACTTGCTTCATCCATTTATTTTACGATGCTAACACGAGACTCGTGTTTTCCTCGATGTTAATTTTCCGTGCAGAATTCAGACGTAGCTAATCATAATTTTACGTATATTATAATTTAAATAGTGTTCAGATTTTCCACGTAAACCGTGCATATTTTTACACCCCTAAAAAACGATCCAGCCTAACAAATCATGCCTTCGAATTGGGGATAGAAATTATTCAACCTCAGGGACAAAATCTGACGCCTTTAGGCTTTATCCCACGGGGGCAGACAGAAACCACAGTACGCCACCTGCTACGATCCTTACATACTCCTTTTGCCTCGTCCACATTCATACATCTGGTCATACACGCCGGTTGCGAGTACTGTACTGTACATGACCTTTCTGAAGATCATTTGTTTACACATTTTCCTTTCGCAGGCCTACTGGTAGTTATTTCTTTTAAAATAAGCTGTGCCTTTGTACTCTAAGTTATGTCATGATGTTTCCATAAGCTCCTCTTGCCTACTTAACTGGTAGTTATTTCTTTTGAAATAAGCTGTGCCTTTGTACTCTAAGTTATGTCATGATGTTTCCTCTTGTGTGTACATAAATGGTAAAATAACTAAGCTATTATTCATGTTGTTTATGTCATTTGTCTTAATAATGCACGTGACCATATCACAGTTAAGTCATTGTGCAGTCACACTGGATTAGCTGAACGCTGACCAATGGCTGCCCAGTTCAGTTGCAGTCTTGCAGACAATTTAGTGTACAACCTACACCTCGTAGCCATAATTACATTTGTAAATGTGCTACTGTCAATAACATTCCTTTTCGAGGTGACAATCGGGGCTAGCTAAGATTTCTTCGCATTGGCAGATCGAGTTGGACCATGGTCAGTTTTTAGAAATGGTTATTTATTTGTCGTAGTAAGCTTTAATACAAAAAGAGTAGGTTAATACCTACTCTTTTTGTATTAAAGCTTACTACGACAAATAAATAACCCTACTACTACTCTCTCTTCTCTACTACTACTCTCTCTTCTCTACTGCTAAGATTTCTTCGCATTGGCAGATCGAGTTGGACCATGGTCAGTTTTTAGAAATGGTTATTTATTTGTCGTAGTAAGCTTTAATACAAAAAGAGTAGGAATAACCTACTCTTTTTGTATTAAAGCTTACTACGACAAATAAATAGGTCAGTTTTTAGAAATGGTTATTTATTTGTCGTAGTAAGCTTTAATACAAAAAGAGTAGGAATAACCTACTCTTTTTGTATTAAAGCTTACTACGACAAATAAATAACCATTTCTAAAAACTGACCATGGTCCAACTCGATCTGCCAATGCGAAGAAATCTTAGCAGTAGAGAAGAGAGAGTAGTAGTAGAGAAGAGAGAGTAGTAGTAGGGTAAGTAGAGACTAGAGAGTGGTTTATAGTAGTAATTTTGTGGCGAAATGTGGGTGTACGATAAGGTACACCTCTGTATAACCCTTCGGGGATTACAGGCGTGATGTTATGTGTTATCTTAAAGTTCTAATACCGGAATCCGATTTAGCTAGATACCTCAGTGCACCTGCCGCTGTATCAAGTTTTAGCCTACAGTAAAGGAACTTGTTAAGAAATTAATGATACACAAGCTAATTCACCGTCTTGCAACAAACAATAACAAAAACCCTTTCGTTGTCCACAGCCCACCTACCAAAACACATCATTACTCAGAGAGACCAAGAAGGTAGCCCCAGTGGAATACAGCTCAACACAGACGACCTACAGTACCCACTCACCGGGCTACAACTCAGGACAGAACACCTACAATGCTTCACAGACCAACTACAGCTCAACGCAGCCGGTATACGGCAGGACGGGGTCAGACAAGAGTGGACGCGGGAACCTGACGGAACTGGACACCCTGCTCGATGACCTCAGCAATGCGAGATACGGGAACTATGTAGACAAGTCTGCTACTTATAGCGAAAGAAATGGTGAGTCTATGATATTTGAATATTATTTTAGAAAAGAATTAGTTTTATTGTGATGAATGTTGATTGATGGAGAGGATGGCCAAAGAAAATACGGATTGGAATGATATGAACGAGAAAGGAGTAAATTATGCCAAGACGTCTGACAGGGGAGAATGGAATAATAAAACGTTTCACGCTGACCCCAAGTAGAATCAGACAAGGTTCTGTATGATGATGATTATTTTAAAATTTCTACTAATATAGCCATACAGACTAAACTAACATACATACATAGACGGCACGTTTGGCGCAGTGGCTCAAGCAATGGACTGCTGCGCTGCGTGTCGCGGGTTCGATCCCCGCACGGAACAAATATTTGTAAGACCTACAGATAGTTGTTCCGGGTCTGGGTAATTGTGTATGTGAGTTTAAATGTTTGTGAACGCACCCACGATACAGGAGAAATTCCTAGTGTGGGGCAACGTTTATTAAAAAAAAAAAAAAAATACTATTACAGCTTGGCAAAAAAGAGTAGAAAATCCGGGGGGCGCCACTGTGCTGTTCATATGGCAACCCGTTATGACCGTATCGCGTAACAACCTATCGTTTTGATACTTTTATTACTATTTTTTTATACTTAAAATTTATTTATTGAACCAGAATTTATTCTCCTCATGTAACTACCTAAAAATAAATATATGTTAGTAGCACTGTTTTTTAAATTTTCTGGGATTAAAAAAAGGCGTAGAAATAATTATTGTAATTTATTCTAATAAATCTTCCAACTCTTTTTTGGGACGACCTTTTCTATGTTTTCCGGGTGTAGAAAATACGCCTTTGTTTCGATCTCCTTCCAGGACGACTCTTCTTATGGTGCTTACTGATTTACCTAAAGTGAATAAATAAATATACATAAAAAAATGCATTTTGCTTTAATAAATAACAAATTAAAAATAATACATTTTTGGTACATTTGTAATTCTAATGATATAACAAACAGTTATCACCTTGAAATCACATTCAATAATAAAGTTATGTAAAAATCGAATTTAAATTCACATAGTGCACAGTAAGCCACTCAAGTATCAACATTAATCTCACACGCTATACCAAGGTAATGTCAGACAAAATGTAAACATAACCTATGTGCTCGATGATTATTGTTCAAAATTCCACTTATTTCGTATGCAAGCAAGTCAAAACAGAATGGGGTTCATAAATTAACACTTAATTCATCTAAAAACAATAAAACAAACAGTTACATACCTGTCATTTCAGCGGTTCTTATGTAAACATCGTTGAGATCGGAGAGAATGGTTTTGGCCTCTTTTTCTGCCAAACATCGCCTATATATACCTTATAAATTATCGCTCTGCCAGCACTTCGGATGGTTTTATTCATTTTGTATTACTCTACGTTGCTTTAATCACGTTTTTAGGGCACAATTATAAATTTAATAAACTTTCGAACTTTGTTTACACCAAACGTCATAAGTTTTTAATTGTTGCCAGCAAACAAAAAAATTAGTTCCGTTTGTAGACTTTTTTGCCAAGCTGTACATCCTTACATAGTATAAAACAAAGTCGCTATTTTTGTCTGTTTGTTTGTCTGTATGCTTAAATCTTTAAAACTACGCAACGGATTTTGATGCGGTTTTTTTTAATAGATAGAGTGATTCAAGAGGAAGGTTTTAGTATATAATTTGAACGACATCCACGCGGGTGAAGCCGCGGGCATCAGCTAGTACATAATATTATATTACTTACTAGCTTTTGCCAGCGTGAAAATGTTGATTTTCCATACAAACTTTCATCCCCTATTTAACTCCCTAAGGGGTTGAATTTCGAAAAATCCTTTCTTATTCCTTGTCTACATTAGAAAGCGAACCTCTGTGCAAAATTTCAGCTTTCTATATCCAAGGGTTTGGGCTGGGCGTTGATGAGTCAGTCAGTCAGGACTTCTCTTTTTATTTATATAGATTTCTACAAGCCTTTTACGAAGATGACGTGATACTCAAGAAGACATAAACATTGTTATCCTTAGATTGAGAAGTGATTGCCACCGTGATCCGTTGAATGTTATTCCATAATAGGGGATCGGACTGGGTCAAAATAATATGATTCTGTTTAGTCCGTAAGTTAGATTATCGAAAAATATTGAATACGTGTTTTTTGTTTTATCAAATCAATAAAAAATGACGAAGATAAAACGCGTCAAAGATCTTGGAGTGGGGCTTAAAATGTCACTTGTGTCGTCAAAATGTACTATCATAAGACGTCACACGAGTTTTCGAAGCACTGTATCTTCTTCATTTTAAGTTTACGTGAAAAAAGAAAAAATACGTGTCCAATAATTTTTGGAAATCTATCTGACGGACTAATTCGTTTTTTTTTTTGTCCGATCCCCTATTGTCATCATTATAATTCGGTATCATAGTGCATAGTGAGTCGGTATGACAAAATATCAATAATTTCAAGATGAACTTTCATAACAATTATTTCGATTGTTATGAAAGTTCATCTTGAAATTATTGAACTGGAAAATCATTTTGACTGAAAACACAAATCAATGTCACTTAGTTACACAAAAAAAGACTACAAGGTTAAAACACCCGTTTTATTCCTTGGAGAGCGGAAGTGTTATAAATTAGACGTGTACAACGGGAAGAAAAACAGGAAGAGTTCAACTGGCCACCATAAAAATAAATAAACGAAAAAGTTATGAACGTTTCTAGTAGTATGAGAGAATCCTCGAATTTAAAACACAGAACAACTACATCATAGAAGCTAACAATGCAAGCTGAAAACACCATTTTTGGATTTGAAGCACCTGTAGCACCTGTAACTTATTTCAGGTCGGCGCAGCATGTCGTCTCTTTACTAACAGCTGATGCAACTGATAAAACCAATTAAACATACAACCTCGCAAATACTACGCATTATCAGAACCAATTTGTAATTCCTAAAGTTGAGATAAATATGATTTATCAAAATCAAGCGCTCCCATAATTCGTGTCTCTTGTAGGATGCGAAGATTATTTCATGTACGCCAAAACGATTCATTTACGATGACCTCGGGTGTAACAAGTCTGTAATATATTAGCCCTGTAACCTGAATTTCATGCTAGAAAGCTACAATTATAAAAAATATATACATATTGACCTAGATATTGTAGCGATGGCAGATGATTCATCTTTTCATATTATAACACCGTTTGGTAATATTTACGTCGTCAAAAGAGGATTAGAAATAAGTGGAATAGTTAGAAGTGTTATCGATGAGCTTGTGGCTAAATAATAAAAGCCACACGACAAAGGCTAGGCAGATGATGAATTAGACATGTTATCGTTGCTCGAAATGGAAATAACTTCAACGTCTAAATATTGTTGTTTAGTGCCAGTAGCACTATTCATTTTTATTAATTCAAATATTCCCCTCAAAATCGGTTCTGCATTTTCTTTTACCGCTGCTGCTATTGTAGCTTCTATAATAATATTATTCCCTATGGTATCATTGAAATCTCTTTTCACGGCCACTCTTTAGCCAAAACCTTTTCAACTAAGCCATAGATCAACAAATACATCGGAATACAGTAATAAATAGTATGTTTATAGCTGTAAGTAATCGGCAAATGTCTACTCCAAGGCCAGTCTCCCCATCGGAAATAGAACACCGTTCCAGATTGTTTGGTTTACAAACTAATGCTGTAGCCTGTATTACTGGCTTTGAATATATTTTCTTTCTTTGAATCCTTTATATTGGTTATTACGACAGTGTTTATGTCAAGCTTTATTATCTTGTAAGCCTGTGTTGAGAATGTTGGATGGTCGAAATTGTAGAAAAGATTTTAGTAATAGGTGTTAAATGTCAAATGATCATTTTCCCCACGCCACGCTTAAACATGCGAGAGGTAGTCACCAGTCCGATATACGATTAGGGATTGCAATCGAATATTCGAATATTCGAATTATTCGAATATACATTTAAAATTCATATTCGAATAGTGAATTATAAACTATTCGAATATTCGAATATTACCAGTTTACCACAGCAATTAAGGTAACAGCATTATTTTGTTGATTTAGAACGCGACATCTAAAGCGTGGTCGTCAAATTTCTGAATAAATCGGCACTGGTCGGATTGACGACCTGCTCTACTTCTGAAAGGACGACCGCCCCGGTCACAGGGTGGTGTTGGGTTTATCGTCCACAAGTCCCTTGTGAATAACGTGGTGGAGATCGAGAATGTGTCGAACAGGGTGGCGCGGGCGTACCTTGTACTCATAATATCTGCAAGATATTCACTGAAGGTCATACAGGTCTACACTACAATACATAGAGCTCCGATGGTGCGACTAAAAATGAGATTGACTTCATCATGTCTACCAACAAGCAAATGTTCAACATGATGAAGTCAACGCTCCGTCCAGTACAGATCCAAATAAACCCCGAGAGCTTTCAGCTTGAACTCCAGAATCACTTCGAATGCCTAGGAAGCTCAGTGGACGATTACAACGACGGGTTTGTGAAAACTGTCCATATTATTATGACTGGGTCTAAATTCTTTAAGATACGTCGTGCAAATAAGACGAAAAAACTCTCAGATCACACTCTCAAGCTCATGAAGGAGCGGCGAGAGATGATCCTGCAGTCTCCAGACGAGGCGTGGAAAAATCAGACAGATCTCCAAATCCTTGAAGAGCGACCTCCGCCGCTTTAATACAGAGCGTATTAAAGACGCAATTGAACGGAACAAAGGCTCCAAGGTATTTGCAAGAGATCTAGCTATCGGGCAGAGCCAGCTCACGAAACTGAAGACCGATGATGGCAGGATCGTATCCGCTATACCGGAAATTCTAAGAGTGATCGAGATTTTTATGGGCAGCTGTAAACGTCAACTAGTCAACCCGTTGAAAATCTAGTGAAAGACCCCAGAGCTAGACTGACCCGACACTACACCGAGGACATCCCGGATGTCAGCCTGTACTAGATTACGGCTCTGAAACAGCTTAAAAACAACAAGGCACCGGGTGGTGACGGAATTACGGCCGAACTTCTGAAGGGGCAAACCGGTCCATAAGGCCCTTCAGAAGTTGTTTAATTCCGTCATACTCGGGGGGAAAACGCAGGCTTGGTGCAGGGGCGTGAAAGAAAGAAAGAAAAGAAAGAAAAAATATTTATTGCCGCAGAATTCTAAAGGTACAATAAAAAAGCAGTAAACACAACTTACAACAAAAAAAAAAAATATTGTTACAAAGAAGAAAAAAAAAAAAAATTGAGTTTACATAACACTTAAAAGTTAAAATAAAAAACAACTGCGACAAATAGGTTACCACTCAGCATGGTGCTGCGCTATGGGGACCCACAGCACAGCGCTGGTTTTCAGTGGTAACCCTTAAAACAAAAAACGTGCAAAAAACGTAAACAAAAAGCGTGGTGGTGCTCTTTTTCAAAAAGGTGATAATTCCCGGTTGAAGAACTATAGGCCCATCTCACTTCTAAGCCATTTCTATAAGTTGTTTTCAAGAGTCATTACGAATCGTCTCGCACGCAGGTTTGGCGATTTCCAGCCTCCCGAACAAGCCAGATACCGAAAAGGTTTTAGTACCGTAGACCACATACATACGCTGCGGCAGGTTATACAGAAGACCGAAGAGTATGTTTGTGGACTATGAGAAAGCCTTCGATTCGATCCAAAAGTTCTAAAGTGGCGACCGCGAAACGGAAGACGTTACGTTGGAAGGGGTTGTGGGGACCCGCTGGATGCGAGACGCACGGGACCGGTCAATGTGGTGACACTCTGACTACCTGAGGGAGGCTTATGTCCAGCAGTGGACGTCTTTGGGCTGAAATGAATGATGATAATCTGAAGTTCATATTATTTCTAACTTCATTAAAAAAATTGTTGATTATTTTATTTGATTATAAGTTTTATGTTTAAATATTGGATCTGTCTGATTGGGATGTTAGGCCGCCTACTCACATCCCGTCGGGGCTGTGGGATATTCACAGGATACTGCGGCCTCGACATAAAGGGCTAAGAAGGAACATGGGTAGTTCTTAGTCAGTAAAAGTCTGACACTCCCTTTCGCTCTGCCCAAGAGCGGGGGTCATTTGATGATTTACCACACAACCGTACTATATATATGTATGCCCTACTTACATAAAAATATGTTACTACATGGTTTCTAAGGCAATAAAAATGTGAGAAATTACATAAATTCTTTATTTTGCTGAAATATTCGAATATTATTCGATCATTTGATGATTTTCCATACAACCGAAAAAAAAGGCCTACTTACATAAAAATATGTTACTAGGTACATAGTTTCTAAGGCAAAAATGCGCTGCGAGGATCGACCGGAGGACACGGTGGAGCACACTGTGGAGGTGTGCCCTGCTTGGGCGGAGCCCCGCCGTGTTCTTGTAGCGGCGATCGGCGGCGGCGACCTCTCGCGTCCGGCCCTGGTGCAAGCCATGGTCCGGGGCGAGGAGGAATGGGACGCCGTCGCCTCCTTCTGCGAAGCAGTGATGCTAGCGAAGGAGGAGGCGGAACGAGAGAGGGAGCGAACCTCTCAACGTCCCAGCCGCCGCGGAAGACGCGGAAGGCGCTCCGGGCGTCGGGGGCCACGTGATGGGTTCCGGCCACCGTAGACGCGGGCCTGTGGACGGTGAGTAATGGGCTAGCTCGCCGTCCGGCCGTCGTCATGACGGCAACAGACCGTGTCGGCGGCGCGTTCGTGTTCCACGCGCGCCTCAAAGAGATGTCAGCAAGGAGGGGCCTGCAAGGGCCGACGCCCGTCGGGGCCGCGGATTTTAGTACTAGATGACGTGGTCTCGGCACAAGGGCAAAGAAGGAACATGGGTTCGGTTTTTAGTCAGTAGAAGTCTGACACTCCCCTTCGCTCTGCCCAAGAGCGGGGGGGGTCATTTGATGATTTTCCACCCACCAAAAAAAAAGAAAAAAAAAAAAAAAGGCAAAAATGCGCGAAATTATATAAATTCTTTATTTTTCTGAAATATTCGAATATTATTCGAATAATTCGAATAAAGCTGAAAATTTATTCGAATATTCGAATACTAAAATTATCGAATATTTGCAATCCCTATATACGATACATTGATTATCGAATTCAGCAGTCTCGAATACAATCTTTAGCAGCCAACAAGGCAACAAAACGTAATGCAAATCTTGTCTGCACACTTGAAAAAGACAGACACTCATTTGTCTCTTCAAAATGTTGTCAATACACATTTCGCTCTCATTACTAGCTAGTCCAATTAGTGGTGCATGATGTCTTCAATCCAATAAACTTAAATTACTCGCTCATTTAACGACATTTGGCATCAGTTTGACACTTGTATTCAGACATTTGGATCCAATGTTGTATACAAGACCATATTTTATAGAAAGCACTATTACTTCTCATATGTTTTGGCAAAATCTCGAGAACTTGTGTGTTTAGAAATTGCGTGTTGCTATCTCGGTGCTTCCAGTGGTCTAAAGATAGGAGTGCACTTTTTCGGCGCGTTTAGCAATATTTCACTCTTTCTGCCGTCATAATGAAAAAAGGCACAACTAACATTTTATAAATATGGAGAAAATCGACTTTAAAGTTTTTATTGGTTTTTTGGCGAAAAATATTGACTTACACATTATTTTTCGAAAATAGATGAATTAAAATAAATTCATTGTCACGATTCTTATACAAGTAATGAAATGTAAGTTATTATTTTATTACTATTTATTAAATAATCAACATTTTCCTTTTCAAAGTAACAAAAAAAATTAACTAAAGTTATTAATATTACGAATAAAGGGCATAACTAACCAATTGCGACTTTTCATTCTGACATTTTGGGAAAAAAATATGAAATATTACAATGAAAAGGCATATTTATTAAAATGTGCCTTTTCATTTAAACAAAAAAAACTTTCTTAATATTCAATAGTTATTTATAAATTACTAGTGACCCGCCCCGGCTTCGCACGGGTGCTAAAAAGGTATTAAAACTTTCCTCTTTAATCACTCTATCTATTAAAAAAAACCCGCATCAAAATCCGTTGCACAGTTTTAAAGATTTAAGCATGCATAGGGATAGACAGCGGGAAGTGACTTTGTTTTATACTATGTAGTGATTAGGGATAGCAGTAATAGAACTTATTAATTAGAAACAAACAGTGCTAATACTTAAACTCAATTACACTTTTTAGTTAGTTAGATACTTAAGGAAAGTAAAAATTAAATATTTTATTCTTTTTACTAATAGGTTGGACAAATCTATAAAAAAAATGTTACTCTAAATCACAATATGAAAAATAAATCAAAATATTCTTAATTCTTAATAGAGGTAGTAATAGGAGCATACATTTTGGTTTTGAACCTTTATTAAGCTACTCTATATTTATTTATTTATTGTTCGTTTACAGGAAATAGCTTGTGCTTATACCCGTAATTTATTTTAATTTTATTTTTTTATTTGTAATGGGCTTACTCTTGACCTCAATCTTGCCCTAAGAGCAGAGATTAGGTCGACGATGGAACGAGCTTACCCAGAAGAAGCCTATTTACTCGCGACAATAGATTGGGGTTATATGAACTCGGGAAAACCGACGCAAATTAGCAAAGCGCTTTGTTCGAATGTGCAGCCCGTGGAGCTCCTGCGCACACTCTCTGAAATACAGTCTGTAGAAGACCGCAGACATGCAACTTTGCGGCGGTGGGCCAGGCTATGTAGCTTGGCAAACAGCTTATCGTCGCCTCCTGACTCTGCGCTCTACAGAGTCAAGCAAGTTTGGCAAGTTGGTATTTGGCTGAGCCATCCTAAAGGTGACAGCAATGCTCCATGCCGGACTGGACTTTAGTTTTATATAATACTGAAAGCTGTCCAGGCTTGAAGTACCGCTTAACCCTGTTTAAGATACCCAGCTATTTTGCCGCAGTTTGAGCTTTCGTCTCAATGTAGGCACCGAAGTTCAGATTCGCGCTCAACTTCGTGCCAAGAAGCTCGAGACTGCCGGTAACTTTTACAGTCGCACTCCGGAAAGTAGGGGCCAGATTGAACGGACTCTTTTTAGCGGTGAATAGACACACTTGCGTTTTGGTGGCGTTAAAATCAACCAGATTCTCGTTACCCATTCGTTACCCCACTAGGAAACAAGACTTAAGGTTGAATTCGTTCGCTCTACCATGGCCTCTCTCAATGAGCGTACTTCATCACCATCGCTTAGAAGTATAAGTATAAGTACGACGTGCTGGTGTCTGCAACTCCACGTTCGATGCTCGTATTTTGCGTGCGGGTGGGTCACCGCCGCCTTTTGCGCTGGATGTATAACTCTCCATGACATTGCTGTCATCTGCGTACCCAACAATACCAGGAACAAGGAGGTCATTGATATGCAGCAGGAAAAGTGTCGCGGAGGTAACAGACCCCTGAGGAACTCCGGCATCAATAGCCATAAGGATAAGCGTGGAGTCACTTCAACGTCGCAGGCACAACTGGCGCGTTTCAATCCAACCCTGCCCTCCTTTCCTCACCCTTAATCGTAAATAATTTAAAGAAAAGGCACAACTGGTTATTTATGCCTTTTATACGTAAATTAATTGAGACATGCATGGATCATTAATTAAGTAGATAGGGCACATCTGGCATTTGAGCCTTTTCTTTGTGTTATGTTGGTTCTTTATGTTAGGTGTGCCTTTTCAAAGGAATTTTTTGTTAAAATCTGTATGAAGAAATAGTCACATCTACGTATTTGTGCCTTTTCAATTTATTGGTAAATAAATGTGCCTTTGCATTCTACAAAACATGAATATTAGTGTCATTTGTGCCTTTTGAGCCTACTGTATCTCCGAATTCCTTGAAGATAAAATTCTACGAAAAATTGAGCAGATGCGCCTTTTTTTTCTGATTCTAAATATGTCTATAACTCATTTTTTTTCAAAATGTTAGTTGTGCCCCTTTTTCTTACGACGGCAGTGTTAGTTTCATCAGTCGCCTTTACAAATGCGAGATGCAAACATTTTATGCAGTCGTCTTCTTCTTGAATATATTTACGGTGAAGTGAAGTAATTTTAACTTTACCTTGTTGGTAAATGTACTTAATTTTCTTTACTTTTATTTACAATCAGCTTTAATAGTTTCTGTCGTTCTTTTTATTCCGCACCAATTTATTCTTCTCCTAGTTGTGCCTAATTTACCATTAATAAATAATAACCACATTTACCATTACATTCACGTAAATCAATTTGGACATAGTTTCCATTTTGCTTCTTCAAAAGCTATCGATCACAACTGTCCAGTGACCACCGTTCTCTATTAGTCGTTCCTTACACTCGTGACTTTGATCTTCAAACCGTGCGAAACATTTCCCAAACTCATCTAGTTGTCATCGCTTCATCTGTCGTTAGTTTATCCTCAACCTGTGAGCTTACATCATAGGCTAGATTCGGTTTTAGCGTTCCGTGTTCAAATACTGTACCGAAGTTTTCTATTTCACTAAAGATATCGGAAATCAATCACACTAATGCTTATTGCATTTCATTCAATACTATAAGATAAGCCAATAGATTCATCTACAACAATAAATAAATCTTTAGGGCCACTTAACCTTAAAGGTCAACCGTTTAAAGGCTCACCATCTGCTTTTAATAGCTCAATAATTTCCCTAAGGCAATCTTCTTCGTAGTTTATTGAAGAAAACATTGATATATTAGTAGCCAGAGGCGAAGAACGTTAGATGCCAGACTTACTGGCAAGCGATCAGTGTCCCGCAAGGGCCTGCACTTGGCATTGGACGAATTTGTCAAGACCATGCCACCTGTGCCTTTCTCAAAACAAACGTTATTTTTGGCTAAGTTTTATGTTTCATAATTTCACTTGTATTTGTCAAAATTGTATGTAAACAAGCCGTTAACTAGTGCGAAGTACTGCTAATATTGTTTGTTAATCATAAACGCTTTGCTGTTAAAGTTAATGAACCTAGAATTATTTTGTTCTTAATGTTAGTTTCGCTGCCAGAAGTTTCTGTACATTTTGTACACGTTGGATGATTAACAAGGTTTCTTGGTCGTAAATAACGTTGTTGCAGCAATTTATAAATTCTGCTGTGTTGATTTGAGTTTAGACGGGAAATTTTGGGCGCTCATGCCGAAAATGTTCGTGAAAACTTGAAAGATGTCTCTGGAAAGTCACCTGATTGCTTTCAACAAGTGATTATTACCATTTGCAGATAAATGATCAGTCGAGTAAAATGTTTCTAGTAATTGCCAACATTTCGATATACAAACAAGACCATCCCGTAGTTTTCTAGATTATTCTACGGTCTCTAGAACCAAAAACTATTTTTGTTCTTGTTCAACAAATACCTCCTCAGACTCACAGACTTCAGACTACCTCGTTGGTCCTGTGGTTGCAACCGCAGTCGCGACTGCTGAGCATAGGGTCCTGGGTTTGATCCTGGATCGGATAAATTGCTATTGGGTTTTTCATCATGAATTCCTCAGTAACAGCCACGGAGTCTGGATTTGTGCCCGGTCGATGGCAATAGTCTTGCCCTCTATTAAATGAGACGTACCTACATTTAACTGGCGGAATGTGGGATTGCGGGTGTACCTCTACCTGACCTTTCGGTGATTACAGGCTTATGTTATGTTATGGGTTCAACAAAAAGGTACGAAACAGTATTTGCATGAAACAACCAATTAACGACTTGAACAAACGCTCATATTTACGATAGCAGTTCCGATAAAGACCGTGAAAGATGTAAAATACAAAACCTAATACTTTGTATTCACAGATTTTATGTTTTTCGTGCGCTTTGCATTCTTTGAGAAACATAAAATCTAATGTTTCAACTTGTACGAGTATGTAAACAGTTGCCAATACAGCCAGGATACTGATTGCATTAATATTTTTCGAAATTTAATGCAGCTGCAATGATAATATCTATCCAAACGGTTATGATGAATTCAGTAAATCATTACGAAATAATAAACTAATCAACGCGGCAGACCCAGAAAGAGATGGCGGGACGAACTGGATTCGTTTAGCAGGGATTGGCAAACCGGAGCGCTGGAGAGGGACAAGTGGAAAGAGGGAAGGGAGGCCTTTGCCCTGCAGTGGGACTGTGGGACACAAATGGCTGATAATAATAATAATAATTACGAACTTCTCTATTGAGTTTTTTTTTAAGCTGTTCCATACATTTTAACATGTAAAGGTACAAGTTGGTAGCCGACTGCACGCAGCAGCAGCAGACGACATGTCGCAGCGACACTACTGGTTTCTACGTATTTCTATTAAATTCCCTCCGTAGTTAGCGACATGAAGCTAGCGACGCGTCGACGAGCGGCAGGCGTTGGTGTCGTCCGACCGCAGATCAGTAGTGCCCATAGATAAAAGAAACAACAGGAGATATGCCCTTTAGTGAAACGACATGACGCGACGACGTGTCGTGACGACATGAAGCGACGACATGTCGTCTGCTGCTGCTGCGTGCAGTCGGCTACCAACTTGTACCTTAAGTCTTTATTGCTTTTGTATCATCATCACCCACAACCCCACTTCACCAACTGCTGGGTATAGGCCTTTGTGCCAAGCTCCACGCTCTTGTGCCAAGCTCCACGCTCTTGTGCCAAGCTCCACGCTCTTGTGCCAGCCACCAATCCAGGGTATCCCCGTCGGGGCTGCGGGTTGTTTGAAAGAGATACCGCGGCCTCGGCACAAAGGCTAAGAAGGAACATGGGTGGTTTTTAGTCAGTAGAAGTCTGGAGGGGTTATTTGATGACTTCCAAAGTTCCAACCACCAAAAAAAAGGGTATTCCCGCAGTGGCAACAATGTTGTCTGTCTTTTGTAGGACACTTTTTAGGGTTCCGTAGTCAACTAGGAACCCTTATAGTTTCGCCTTGTCTGTCTGTCCATCCGTCCGTCTGTCCGTCCTCGCTTAATCTCTGTGACCGTTAGCACTAGAAAGCTGAAATTTGGTACCAATATGTGTATCAATCACGCCGACAAAGTGGTAAAATAAAAATTGGAAAAAAATGTTTTATTAAGGTAGCCCCCCTATATGTAAAGTGGGAAGTGATTTTTTTTTTTAATTTCAACCCTAACGTGTGATATATTGTTGGAAAGGTATTTAAAAATGAATAGGGGTTTACTAAAATCATTTTTTGATAATGTCAATAATTTCGGAAATAATCGCTCCAAAAGTAAAAAACAATGTGTCCCCCTCTCTAACTTTTGAACCTTAGGTTTAGAAAATATGAAAAAAATCTGAAAAGTAGAACTTTATAAGGACTTTCTAGGAAAATAATTTTGAACTTGGATGGAAACAATAGCGAAGCCGCTGGCAAAAGCTAGTAACCAATATAATTTGGTCCCTGAATCGTATGAGCGTCTATACAATCCAGAGGTCTAGTTTCATTGGCCCGTAGAAGAAATTGTATAAATTATAGCATACCGTTTTGGTACGGAACCCTTCATGTGCGAGTCCGACTCGCACTTGGCCAGTTTTTTGTAATTTGCGATGTAACATTTCTATGTAGGAATTATGTACTGAATACTTAGGTTAGCAAAACCTCTCCATTGTTAGATTCTAGGAAGCAGACACTTCCATGCTTACGAATTTACTGATGGTGTTATTTCCTTCACAGTATCCGATGGATATGCTCGCACCAATGGCACAGCCAGCCCAGCTTCCTCCAGACCTACGGTGGACTCTCTCCTCGACCAGCTCAGCGCAGAAATACCCAATGGGTGAGTAGAAGCTACCAGATGATTACGACAAGTTACAGCAGCTATGATATTTTATAACAAAAGGTAGAATTGTGTGAACATTTGTGGAAAGAAGAAGAATACGGCAGTATCAAGTAAACTGTCAGCGTTTTGGGAGTAATCGTTTTACGCTTACATCGTCTGGTAACTGAACAAGAGAAATTTCTATTTATGTCTGATTGCGTTAACTGTCTCCTACTATTTCCACGTGATATGTTATAGATCAGTTGGTATCTTGATATTGAAGAACTTCTTTGTTTAATTCGTCTCATGTATTGCTTAAACTATGAAGATGTCGACATCGTGATTTCATATGACCACTGGCAGTTCGTCACATTATTTGAAATCAGTGGTATTTTGAACCCAGTAGAGATGTTCCCTACGATTTCCTACCAATGACCTTGGATATCAAGTATAGAATAGAGACACATTTATTGCCAGCGTGTGGGCTTTCCCACGATATTACAACATAAACACAATTTATTGTGTTGGAAAATAAATCGGGTCTTGAGTAACAAACAACTTTACTACTGTCGCCATTCAAATAAGTGATCTATGGAACCTGCAGAAGAGAGTAATTGATTTGGTACTAAAGATATCTCTTCAAAACTATAAGGATGAATTGCAGACGCAGCTCCGTTAGGAGCTCATGGAGTCATTTTATAGAAGTGATCGTGTTAACGATCACTTCTATAAAATGACTAAGTACTGATGTATCTGTCCATTTCGGCATTTGTTCTGGAATTTGTCTGGACCGCTTAGACTGATGCTGTACATAACATAAGGCCTGTAATCCCTGAATGGTTATGCAGAGGTGTACGATGTTTATTCGGGGCGAGCCTATTACCATCAACCGGCCACATTTTTAGACTCCGTGACTGCTACTTAGACATTCCTGGTGGAAAACCCTGAAATTTCGACCTGGGTGTCGAATCCAGGGCCTGATACGCAGCCGCCGCGATTGGGACCACTTGACCAACGAGACAGTCTCACTGACTGACTGATCCTTTACTAATACAATTTTATGAAAAGTTGCACTGATTCCTTTCTCAATAACATGTGTTTATCCCACAAAATTAAATATAATATAAATCTGTTACTCAACATTTCATCTACAACAAACTATATTTTTCTATTTATTTGTGTCGTTGACACACCCACTAGTTTTTTATATCCGTTCGTCGGACCGCCAGAAAACATTACGAGTATCGTTCAAACTAGCGAAAAGTCAACAAGAACGACGAAAAAGTTTCCACTTGTCCGTTATAGAAATACCTAATGCTAGAAACTGTTTCTACCTTAAATAAAGACGCACTGGAGCTGCCAAGTACTCAAATATGTTACAATTTGAATAAAGGAAAAGTCTTAATGATAATACTTTTGTTACCCTCTATTTTGCAGTTTTTTTACGAAGCCGTACTTATTGAATTATATAAGGTCTCATTAAAATAGGTGGACAAAATTTTAGAAATCATTCAGTCAGACCACCAAAATAAGGACAATGGTAAAAAAAGAAAATTAGAGAAACGCATCAGATACCTGAAAGAAAATAAAACAGCTAGCGAAAATACACTAAAAGTTTGTTAGGTACCCAATATTTTACGTACAAAAAAATCACTTTAATCAATGTTTTTTTTAACCGACTTCAAAAAAAGGAGGAGGTTATCAATTCGACTGTATTTTTTTTTTTTTTTTTTTTTTTTTTTTTTTTTTTTTTTTTTTTTTTTATGTTTGTTCGCGCATAACTTGCGACTGGGTGAACTGATTTTCATGATTCTTTTTTCATTTGAAAGCTGGTGCTTCCCGTGTGGTCCCATTGTCACCATTTCAATATCTGATGATGGGATCTTGTAGAAATCGGGGGAACTCTTCAATAAATAACAGCAGATTAACCGCGATTGTTGCTATAGCATATCTAAACATTGTTTACGCCATCACACAACATAATATCACGCCTGAACTCACTACAAAGGTTATTTGGTGAACATCTGATGAAGAACTTCGGAGATAGACAACGGAACTCCTCAATAAATGATAGCAAATGGACTGGGATTGCTGAAATCTCATGTCTGTCTATTGTTTACACCAGTTCATAATATAACATCACGCCGGTACGTTGTGAAGGGGTAAGCACATGTGAACCACTAAAAAGTGAAAAATAAAAACTTTTTTACAAAAAATAAAACCGACTTCGACAAAAATAAAACACAAAAAAGTGAAAAATAAAAATCAGCTTCTGAAGTCGGTGGCAAAAACATGAAATCAAACAAACAAAAGTCACCGACTTCAGAAGCTGATTTTTATTTTTCACTTTTTTGTGTTTTATTTTTGTCGAAGTCGGTTTTATTTTTTTTACTTGGATATGTTTGGTTAGACGTACTGAACGCTGTGTTAAAATTTGTCCACCTATTTTAATGGGACCTTATATAGGTACAAACTTAAAATTTCGCACACGTATTCCACTAAGGAAGGATATCTCCCCAAAATTCAACCCCCAAGAAGGTGAAAAAGTTTGTATGGAAAATCGTCATTTTGACGCGGGCGAGGCCGCGAGCAAAAGCTAGTTAAAGGGTGTAATGGTAAAAGTACTAACGAAGCCGAGAGTCATTAAAATTTGTTCTTCCCGTCATTGCGATATTTTTTTTTTATCTGTATTTGAGAACCTTCTATATTGTTACGATTATATTGGGGATAAAACTACCTTTTTGCCAGTATTTTACCCGACTACGGCGAAGCCAAAAGGAAGGGTAATGATTTTGGCAGTCTATGTATGTATGTATGTTCCACCGTAGCGCCTAAAATACTGAACGGATTTTAATAAATGAGGTGTCAATAGATTCGTAAGAATAACCCGGGTGACATAGGCTATATAAATTTTATAAATTCATTTTATGACGGAATTTAAATGTCAAAAACTTACTTAAAAAAATATTAAATTGAGATAATCATAACATAACATGTTTGGTATTAAATGAAAGGTCTTGGCGAGCAAAAACCAATATTTTATTTGTAGTCGGGTTTTAGATTTTTAAACTTGTTTTTAATATAAGTTTTTAATGTTATTTATTTTGTAAATGATCTTGAAGACCACATCTAAATCCGTTGAAAGTTCTTAGTTTATAGTGTTCGGATGTCGCGGTCTCTACAGACACTTTTTATTACATAATTATTGTACTCGTGTATTCTAATAAAAGGAAAACTCGTGTTGTTTAAATTATACGTTTATGTTAGTATTAGAAAGTATGGTTTCCTTTGATATAATTATGTTGAGAGCACATTATGTGGCCTCACATAATAGGTGTAATAATGTAATTATTATAACCTTAAGACTGGTAGAAATTATATACTCTTGACAACATCACTACACGCTCAAAATAATATTTATTTATATTTTTACATTGTTTAGCTGAATTTCAACTTATCCTTCTATCTATTTCTTCATAATTATTCAATTTGTAGACAAATTCTGAGCCAACTTCTGTCAGCGTGCCATTGACAAGTTCAGGAGACCACATACACGCTTAAACAGTACGATCAAGATATCATATAGATAAAAGAATCGCAGTCAGTCGTCATTAATGCAATAACAATTCAAACCATACAACTATATTGTTCACAAAGACCAGCATTCACTTCTTAACAATTAGTTCATCGTTAATCCCAAAACAATTACTGTTCTCATTTTACTGCGCCATAAATGCATACATAATCCATACATAAGTACTGCATAATTATACCTAGAACCTACAGTAATTATTTCCCGCAAGCATGTACATGTAAATAGCCCATCTGTTAGAATATGTAATAAGAAATGACATTCGATGGCTCTGCCAATTCTTGTAGAAATTATTACGTCTCGCCTGCTATAAATAATTTGGCATATCGAACATCATATTTGTTTCTTAGTAGGTTTAATGACAAGTTTATTGAAGCTACAGGTGCTATTTCCTCATAATTAAGGAGTATCGTAAAGCTTAGTTAATTACTGAACAAAAGGTTCTCCAGTTGAACGCCACTGAGCAGCCAGCTTCTAGCTTATATTCAAAATAATTGAGCTGTTCTGTTCTGCAATAGGCAATGTCTTCACCTGATGGTGTAGGTAGATGATGATTCATCTGCCTAACCTTTTCTCAACTATTTTGGGTTCGACTTCCAGTCTAACCGGAACTCGGGACCAACGGCAAAACGGCTTACCGAGCGAGCAACCCGACGTGTAATGGATAGTCATCACCCATTCACGGACCATACCTGAAGACCTCACCAATAAGGTGAAGGTCTAGCTAGGGTCGACCCTTTAGAAAGATCAGGTGCGGAGTACTCGAAATTGGCGTGCGTGTATCACCAGATGTATGATCCTGGACGATACAAAACGAGTATGTCAGGATCGAAGCAGATGGAGATTTGTAGTTACTGCGTTACCCCTTAGGTAAGAGGTGTGCGTTTATGTATTATATTAGATTGTTCCAATTATACTGTAATTTTAATAGAGCATTTAACACCTACGTAACCATTGTTTATAGAATTGGCAATCACGTTATTACGGATATAGGAACTGTGCATTTGCTAATGAGCACATGTGCAGTATCATGCAGTTCCTTTGCAAAAGCAATGCAATACGCGAATATTCGCTTGGCAATAAGCCTGAAAACTGATAGGACGAATAAGAAGAATAGTTATGTGCGATTGAATTTATTAGCTTTCACGCAGATCGTGTTTTAAAATGTTTAGCTACCAATGTTTATTTCTAAATAATAAAGTATTTTAGTACATAAAGGTGCTTACAGATTTGCGATTTTGATGATTGCCGACGATTTAGTATCGTGTTCAGCGGTCAGTCTGTTAAAATGTATGAAAAAGACCTGTCTGTCAGAGATTTCAGATTGATTTTTTAATTCGCAGTCGAATATTTTAGCTTCAGTTAAATTTGGTACATAAATGCGAGTTTAGCCGCCCGTGGGCGCTTTCAACCGGAAATTCCATTTTCATTAGAGCTTTATCAAAATTTTCGTTACCGATACAGCAAGGAATATCACTATGTCGTTCTTCAGTTTCTACTATACAGATGAGATCAGTGAGGCCCAAATTTTCTCATTCATAATTTCACCACTTTTCTCAAAATGGTGAGGGAGTCCGTCATGTGCTAGAAACAAAACTTCGATGATATCTGTCATCTTATGCACAGGGCTCATAAATGTTGTTGTGGTCCACTTTTTCCCACTCGGAGCAAACCAGCAAAACGCCTAGCAGAAGGTGCTTATAGACTGGTGTGTGACTACAGCTAGCCTGTAGCATCCTATGAAGATGGCTAGCGTAAGTTTGTGAGGATGAATGAATGTTTGTTACTCTTTTACGCAAAAACTACTAGACGGAGTTGGTTGAAATGTGAAGTCCCGATAGAAAGATCTCGTGGGCCTAGCGAAGCATAAGCTAGTTAGCCTATAATTTTGGTGGGCCTGGATGGTTAGCGGGTTCTCCTTTCACGAGTATTGTACGGAACCAGAAAAAATAATCTCGACTAGATAGTATATCGGGCCGTGGGCCGTCGACTGGGCCGTGTGAAAACTTACCTATTTTTGTTCGGCGCACAAATAGCTCGGGGTGACGTCAGCGCAGTGTTTTGTTATTATAATCGCCCCTTCGGTGTGGCCACGCGCCGGAGTCTGGAGGGACTGTCTGATTCCTGTAGGAATTAATCTTTTATGTATTTTTCGTGGCAGATAGTTGTTGGTTCCTTCGTAATCACATAACATTACGTCTTTAATCCCCGAAGGGTACATCCACATTTCGCTAGTTATGTTTGAGTCCCAATGTAATAGGGGGCGAGCTTATTGCCATAAACTGCTTACTAATCCAGACTACGTGATTGCTTCTGAAAAAATACTGATTGAAAAACCCATTTGCCCGACCCAACGCATCGAACTCTTGTCTATCTTTCGTAATATTATAATAATTATGTTTTCTTGTTTCAATATGGTTATAACTTTCATCATTTAATATTTCTTAACTAAACATGAACACCATTTTGAAGCTTAAACTTAACTTTCAGCAAAATTGTTTGGAAAAAATCTAGACAAATACATAATGACATAATTTTCAGTCTTGAAAATGAAATCTTATTACAATCGGCAATCTTGACATACTTAACTACTACAAAACGTTAGTTCAGCCAGGTGCAAAAACTGTAAATCGGTATTGTAAAGTGGATTCAGTACTTACAATAGTTTAGTATTTTCATAACATAAACCTACCAAACTCTTTGTAAGAAATGTTAAAAGCATTCAAAAACATTTAACTTTCAATTGCCCTCGGGAACCATTCAAATTGATTCGTGTGCAAACAATCTTATAATAATAACCTAACTAAACTGAAAACGTAATAAAAGCAGAAACTAATTTAATACTGCGGGCGTTGCGAACTGCTGAGCATGTGGTCATGGGTTTGATTCTCGGGCCAGGCAAAGTGTTGTTGGGTTTTCCATCAGGAATTTCTCAGTAGCAACTACGAAGTCTGGATTAGTGCCCGGTTGATGGCAATGAGGAAATTCGCCAAAGAACCAGGGTCACCGACATAGCTCGCAGAATATGCAAGTTGAAGTGGCAATGGGCAGGCCACATCGCTCGAAGAACCGACAACCGATGGGGAAGAATGGTTCTCGAGTGGCGACCACGAACCGGAAGACGCAGCGTTGGCAGGCCTCCCACCAGGGCCCCGAGTCTGCTATTCAATAGTGTCAGAATGGTCTATCATTGATCTCATAATTGTTGATTTTGACAAGTAGACGACAAACAACAATTATGAGATCAATGATAGACCATTCTGACACTATTGAATAGCAGACTCGGGGCCCAGGTGGACTGGCGACATCGTGAGAGTCGCGGGCAACCGGTGGATGCAAACGGCAGGCTGCCGATCTTTATAGCGTTCTATGGGGGAAGGCCTTTGTCCAGCAGTGGACGTCTAATGGCTGATGATGATGATAATGATGATAATGGCAATAGGCTCGCCCCCTATTACATGGGACTGAAGCATGACTGGTGAAATATGGGTGCCTCTGCCTAACCCTTCGGGGATTACATACATGCGTGATGGTATGTTATGTATTGAAATTCTTTGCTTAGTCATAGTGCTGAGCACCAACGGCAACATAAATTCGTACCATGTTGGGTGTATTTGCGTAACTGGGCAATGCGAGCATAATCTATGACTTCAGAGTTTATCCCTTACGAGCAATAAATGCGTAAGTGAAGATAGATCTTTATTGCTCGAACATGCAACGGGTTTATTGGTATATGGAGGTTCGTTGCATAGTTATAGTATACCTATACAGATGATATAACGGGTGTCTTGTAGCAAAATCAATGGTATTTGGACAAAAATATGAATCATGTACCTGCCCTTGACCAATTTTACTATAGGGGTATGGCGCAACACGTTATCATTCCCCCCCAATTATTATTATTTATTATTATTATTTATTCAGTATCGGACAACAATACAATCCATTTTGTTAGTAAACAGTGCCTTTTAACTAATAATACACAACAAAACACAATCAACACCAGCAACACATTAGGATTTATCTGTCTGAGGCAAGCTGCCCAGAGAGTAATCAAGCAGAAGACGAGCTATCTAAGCTATCTAGTTGACCACCCTCTCCACAAAATGTCTCAGAACAGGGGAGTAAGGACACTCCGCCAGTACTCTCAGGATACTATTGCCACTGACCCGCGTTCGATGCACCAGTGAAGCAACCTTTTTTCGTAATACTGCGTGAATACCGTCAGTTCGACTTTGCGAAAACATCTCTGATGCACTACAAAAACGGGGCAGTCCCAACAGCATCCTGAAAATATTATTATATTGGACCTTTTGGTGTAGCTGCCTCGTTATCACTTATTCCTTTTTCTTTCATATAATTCCTGACACAATCTATCCATCGTTTCCTTGATCTTCCTCTCCCTCTCCATCCATCAACATTCATATTCATCACTCGTGAATTACGAATGTTTGTGAAACTGGGCAGGATGCATGCATTTTTTCGCATTTGATCGTTCGCCAGGATTATTTTCATATTGCATCAATTTTATGCAAGCAGGTGTGAGTTTTTCAACTGATTATTCTAGTCAAATAATTATGTGTAGGTATGTTACTAAAGTATCGAGTATCAGTCATGTTTTCCAGCCAAGAAATCTCATATTATCCAGTAGCAAAAATAAACATTTCCTATCCTTCACATTGGCATGGAAATACTACACCCAGTAGATGCGAAAGCTAATGTAGGACAACTGCACTACATCTTATAATAACTTCCTAGAGGTATGTGTTTTCTGGTGAAAGGCTATTGCTCCAACCTCGATGATAGGTCTACTTAGTCTCAAAGAGAGCAATTATAGTGTTTTGTGAACAGATTTATACATAACTAATGTTATTAAAGTGAATGTAGGTTTATTTCCTTCAGCGCAGTAAAGGAATGGAATATATACTACTCTAATGTAAAATACATTAAAACATTCCCATAGTACTTAGATGAAATTAAGATAACCCATATAGAATTTAAGCTAGTTGCTTGTAAACTAGCAGACTTACTTATGAAACACAAAGAAAAAGTCTTGAGTAAGCTTTGTGATGAAGAAAACAGTCCCAAACGCCATGACCATTTTGTTACTCCATGACCAGAGACAGGAATAGGTCTAGGCCACAGAAAAAAGAAAGAAAAACAAAAAAGAGGATGCACCAAACATAACAGTCCAAAAATCTATAAACACTACAAGGTTTTACATCAGTTGATATCCGCTTGATTTTTTTAATGTTACTATCGTAATACCGTCGCAAAAGTACGATTCGAGGGCGACGCGTGTATTTTTTCAAGCAATTTTTCATCATCGGATTTTGGCAGCGATCCACTACATCCGTTGAACGGGAATACTTTTGTATATCGACTGATATACTAGAGTCTAGTACGTTGTGAGAAATACGCGGTGTAAGGGACACTGTGTGACACAATTCTTTACGATGGGTTACAGACTACTCAGGTGGAGAATCATAGATGAATCCGCCCTATAGTGTATGGCCCGGTTTCCACCAAAGCGAGACGAGCAGAGCGAAGGAGATGTTCCAAATTTGACCAATCACAGGAAGGGCGAAAGACCAGATGCGATTTCCGCACATATCCTCTCGTCTCCGCTCCTCTTTGCTTTTTGTTGGAAACCGGGCCTATATGTGGTGTTCTTCCATATCTAATGTATATGATGGAACACTTCAAATAGTTCATTATTACAAGAACTTTTGGAAGCTACTGAAAAGCGCTAAAGTCGTAGTCTATGAATGCCTCGAATATCTCGTGGAAGACCATGGTTTTGTTGTAAATACTAAATCAATGATCTTCTTTTGAGCGTGGTAAAAAATTGTCTCATGACGTCCTTCACACCGTGTATCAGTTCGAACAAAGATACGTTCATAATTATGACCGGCGCAGTTGCGTAAAGCAGTCTAATGTAGTGTTGAATATTATGATGGTATCCAGACGATGACGATCCAAGATGACGTCCAAAGAAAATTGATTCAATAATTCATTTGATAGGAAGGTAATTGAACTCTGAATGGATGGGAGAATTAATTTATAATGCATATATATATATAGTGTTATTTGCATTATAGGCTGAATCATCATCTAACTAGCCTTTTCCCCGGGTCGGCTTCCAGATTTACCGGATTCAACTGAAAATCAATATTTTACATAGAGCGACTGGAAAATACCAGTAACCAGATACCAAATCATACCAAAGGGTATCGCCCTGATAGTACGGGTTGTCATATTCGGCACACTGACTAGGCTAATTATGAAAATGCTAAGGTTTCACCAGAAACAATTCCATCATCTTCATTCCACATTTCAACCTTGTAGTCTATACTGTAACTGTTGTCATTAATGTCATTAGTTTGAGCTTTATATCATCAACGTTACGCCAAATGTAATGTCTGCGAGTCGTAAATTTCAAAGAGACTGTGGGATTAAATTAGTTGGATTAGCAGAAATTAGCCTTGACATTGATATGATTATCATTATAATATTGTGATTCGCAATGTTGCCAGACGTTTAGATGTATGTAATGATTTTGTCTTATAAGGGTCTCAAGTTGTAATGTTTATGACGAAAGTTTATAGAACCCTGCTCTGAAGTCTCTCTGCCATTCATTTTTTGGTCTTCAATTGAAAACGACTGTAAAATGATGGTCATTGCTACACCATTAGGCCATGCGAAGGTTAGGTGCATAATAGTTGCTTGTGGTTTTGCTAACTATGTTATTCCGAGCTTTATCATCACAAAAGCTGATCCACGCGCTTAGACCTTCTTCTCTACCGTTCAAAACCCCCGTTCTGTGTCCTGTTGATATGGTCCCTCCAGTGCAAATAATGTCCCACTCCTGCTATTCTTTTCTGATTAATTTCGTTGCGGAATCCAAGACAGTTAAATTGTTTTACTGGGACTTCATCGAGCTTCATTGCCACGGCGCTTTTCTGGTGGTCGCCACTGTTAGTTCTGGCTTTCAGGCGTTGCAGTGGTTAAGGAATATTATAGTGTGGCGGGTTTGTCTAAAACTTTAAACTCTTTTGAATTAGACAGCGTAAAACCAGGCCTACATTTTACGTATTCAAAACTAAAGTCCAACTAAAACATATAACTTTGACATTTAACACATTGCACCTCAGTCAAACACAAATCATACTCCAGAATACCCAACAAAGGTTGACAATGTAAAATAATTGTTTTTGGCATGCGCGACCGACTCTGGCGCACGTTTCCGCTCACTAATTAGTATTTATGTGCTAAGAGACGGTAATCGCACCTGCCTCTGTGTGTCTACCTTGTATATGACTTGTATTATTTACTAGAAGATATTTTGTGGGGACAGGGACGACAGGAAAAGACGAATCTGGGTTTAAAAGCTGTTGAAAGAAGTTCTGTCAAGAAATTACTCTTGGATGATCAACCGCAACGCACGACTTTCATACCATGTTCCGAACATTCTCTCAAAGCACTTAGCTAACCATGTTTTATGCGCACAGCCGAGGAGTGAAAATCCCTACCTGAGTCGGTGGCCCGGGTGTTCCCAAGTTCATTTGATCCCAATTTTGTTAAGTCGCTAGTTTATATGTTTCTTCTGGGGTAACTTGTTCCATCGTTGACCTCATCTCTGTCCTCAGGATAAGGTCCATTTAAATAAATTTAAAAAAAGTAAATGCAAGATTTTACTTTGACTGCGCCTTTCGTAGCCGTTAGTTTCATAATAGCGATTTTCGTACTTCTACTGAAGTCCGGCTGCCGTACTTTTTCAAGAATGAAAGACTACTCATTCTTTAACTCTATTTTATGAGATGAATGGGTTTTATGAAGAGTTTTTAGGGGTAAAACGAATACAAAATCATTCGTCAATGTCTTGAATTGAAATGTTTATAAACTTCGTTGGACAGGGTAAAAGCTTTTGGCTATTCTAGACAATATAGTTGCTCTTAAATTCTTAGTACAATTACCAAATTGATTTCCTGGTATTAATTCTACTGAAATTGTTTGTAATCATCATCTGCCTAGCCTTTTCCCTACTATGTTGGGGCGGCTTCCAGTCTAACCGGATGTGGCGGAATACCAGTATTTTTACACGACTGCCCCAAAAAAAAGAGTGTTATGTTTTTCATAGAGTGACTCCCCATCTGATGTTTATTACCCAATTATTATTGGGATTGACAATTATGATTCTACTTGGTAGGACTCGTTGTCAGACTAATTCTACTGAAATGAACTTCTTTATTTTCATTCCAATTGTATCTCATATATAAATTTGCAGCTTACAGATTGTTTAAATTAACATTAGGTATATACGTACGTCTTCTGTCTCAGATTGTTCAGGAAAATGTAGGTGTGTGTAACACGAGCGTAGACAAGTCTCCAATATTTTGCAACGAAGGGCTTTAACCATGTCTAGTTTTACACATAGCATTAAGAAATGACAGAAGAGCAACAAAACAATCCATCCATTTTAAACGAAAACTGCTCAGACCTCCCAAAAGACAATTCTATTCGTATTCAAACAAAATCCATAATTCCTTTTTCCAGTCAGTCCCTGCCCATACCATAGTAACGAATGCACACATGCATGACACACATTTACTACTAAATAAATAATCGTTTTGGAAGGACAATCGGCTATTTAGGGAATTAAGACGCACTGCATGCGCCCGCGCCGGCCAAACTCTAATAGGTCTTTACGTACTGGAGTAATTTATAACTGGTTTCTGTAAACACAAGAGATGCATGACATGTGGACCAATCAGGGGCCGTCGCGGTTCTCGATAGTGTCGTCATTACAGTTTATAGAGGAGTTTTCATTTAGTTTATGGTCGGGGGAAATGTGATTGATGAGGAAACTGTATTGGATTACCATTAGAAAGTTGAAATTAATGACCCACGGATCTATGATCTTTCATGTCCACTTTGATGATTTCGAGGTGCTTTTTTCTATATGGGTCAACTCTTGACCTCAATTCTCTCCTGAGGACAGAGACGAAGTCAACGATAGAACCAGCTTATCAAAAGGAAGCCTAAGCTTTAGAATTTAAAAAAACTTTATACATTAATTTGGACGGCTTCGTGAAGATTCGGCCAAAATAGGTGTAAAACAGATAGGTCAAACGCTATCAGGCTGATCCTTACCACGTCATAAATATTAACTCTTAGCATAACTGCTCAGCTGCTCGACATCTCTTGACCATTGGTTTTCTTTTGCCCCCAGTCGCGCCTCCACATCGCCAGTGCCACCCTCTCAAGGAGGGACCCTGCCTCGCCCCGGCACCAAACAAGTGACAGTGACGGTCCAGGAGACGGTGGTGGAACCAGCCCAGTCGCAGCAGCAACCGCCTCAAGTACAGACCCAAGCTGTGCGCCATCATCAACATGCTTCCAATGCTACTAAGGAGCTGGATGATCTGATGGCTTCGTTGTCTGACTTTAAAGTAAGTGGTGTACCTACTTGGTTTTGTATCATTCTAGGAGGATCATCATCTCACTTTCCCAACTATATTAGCTTTTAGTGTAACCGGCGGATGCAGCTGATGACCAATATTTTATATGGAGTCAGGCCGGTCTGAGCTCAACTATCCAAATGCTTAACGTACAGTTATACTCTAAGATAGCATTTGAAGAGTATGGGATACTCACGTAAAAACGTATCCACCAACGAACGTATCGTACCAATTGAATTTTTTTTAAAGCGAGGATGAATCTAAAAGACACACTTTTGATGAGCAAAAGCATTTTAGGGATCGGGGTTGCTTCTTACTGAAGCTGTTATACATTACACAAATATCAGAAATTCTGGCTAAAGTGCTTTGCAGATACACGATCTTTGCGTTTAAACCTAAAATCCAAGTCGTAATTCATAATAATCATAATGAATTATTAGTTTATGCGAATTCACTTAGATGTATCTCACTCAGTTAGCTTGTGTTTATTCTAGAATTTGTTGGTTTAGAGGGCTTTTGAAGTTTGATAGACAGTCATAATTCTGATGTTACGTTAATCCATTTTGGCATCTTCATTGTTCCCAAAATTTTCCCTTACTTGCCAAAAAACTAACGTGGTGACGTGGAGATGCTATCAAAACAAATCTTTGGCATGTGCCTCATTTTTATTAGATTCGTAAATATTATGTTCTGTACCACATAGTCACGTTTCTCATGCCGAGGCATCAAATATACAGATATGATCTAGAAAAACATTGCGAACACAGTAACCTAAATTCCACTGTCCTAAAGATGGATGTGGTCGTATAATTGCTAATGACTAAGTGAAACAAATGGCTATTTAGTGCAGTTTGTGTACAAATTACAGTGCAATCCAAGGTCGCTTGTAAAATAAAGGATAGTTGATTGTTCCACAAGCTGCCAAAAAGATATTGGAGCTGGTAGCGTCGCAATAGCAGCATCTTATGCCATTGTTTATGTCCTCGCGTTATCACAGTATTTTTCATTCATGAAAGCGAATTTACTGAATAAAACCAGAATTTATAATCTGGTGGATCGTTTCGGTTGAGTTTACGATTCGATTCTGTAGTAATATGCGGGCAGGTGTGAATCATCGCCACCCTAAGGTCCAATATCGGTCGGCATCTGTCACGGCCACCTCGGCACACTGCACTACAGCAGTCTCCTCTTTTCCGTTTATTATAATATTTACAACTCGCCTTTCTTGGTCCACGGCTATTTCCAGCCGCGCTAGAAGCCGTCGCTCCAGCGGTATCGCCGTCTCCCTCGCACCCGCGTTGTGCCAGGCGGCTAAACATAGTTCCCAGCGTTACATCACAGGCGTGGTGGGGGCTTCAGCTTATAATATTAGAGTACATAGACAAACATTTCACTCGGACGGCATTCGCTCCAATCCACCACGAACGGGCGGGTTTACTTCTGTACGTTGGGATTACGATGAATTTTCGATCTTTTACTTGGACTTAGAAAAATTTTGTCGTTCAAGTCCAAGCAAAAGATTCAAGTTCAATCTCAACCCCATTTATCCGTTTCTATTTGCCATCACTCATAAAGTAGATTCTATTCATCGATTTGACCTTTCGCGATGGCAATTTTGAAACACCACTCATAAACATTTTGTGATTTCCTCAGGTGAGCGGCACTGGCACAGGAGTTGAAAGCGGTACCCACGTATATCGCGAGAAGCGTGCGTGGCAAGAACACTACCGCAGCAACCCGCGGCAACCCGAGTCCGCCTCTCTAGAGCATATGCTCGGATCTCTCCGGGCAGACATGAGCCGCCAAGGAGTACAAACCCCCCAGAAGGGATGCTGCAACGCCTGCGATAAGCCCATCGTCGGACAGGTGGATATCCAACCGTGGTGGGAGCAGAATTCGACCTCAAACACCAGGACACAAGACTGAAAACCCAGTGAAATCTAATTCTGCTCCCAAAAGTGTTCAGTGATTTTTGTTGAGTAGTGAATGACGAACTGTTCTGTGGCAGGTCATCACGGCGCTGGGTCGCACGTGGCACCCCGAGCACTTCACCTGCGCGCACTGCAACCAGGAGCTCGGCACCAGGAACTTCTTCGAGCGCGACGGCAGGCCTTACTGCGAGCCTGACTACCACAACCTGTTCTCGCCCAGATGTGCCTACTGCAATGGACCAATCCTTGATGTTAGTTTCTGCAAAATTCGATCAAGAAAATTTCAACTCTAAAAGTTTCTGTGCTAAGGTGGATTTTCTCATTTCAGAAATGTGTAACGGCTCTCGAAAAGACCTGGCACACGGAGCACTTCTTCTGTGCTCAGTGTGGCCAGCAATTCGGAGAAGATGGCTTCCACGAGAGGGATGGTAAACCTTACTGTCGTAATGACTATTTCGACATGTTCGCGCCCAAATGCGGCGGCTGCAACAAGCCAATCATGGAGAACTACATCTCAGCACTCAACACACAATGGCACCCCGACTGTTTCGTCTGCAAGGTCAGTATCCGACTCCTCATCATCACAGGTGTAAGCTGAAACTGTTTATTTACAAATAATGCTCCAATATGCCAGGTCAAGTATAAAAAAACCTCTCCTAAATATACAAAAGTCCCCAAAACTTTTACATATTCAGGACATCGGATTTCTAATATAAAATTTACCTCACAGGACTGCGAAAAGGCCGTCAAAGGCAAATCTTTCTATGCCATGGAAGGAAAGCCGGTATGCCCCAAATGCGTCGGTGTCGATGAGGATGAATAAAGAATGACGTCACCAATGCCCCCCTCTCAATATGCCCTCCCCAACATTTCTTTTACAGCTATGCTCGTCGTTATGAACTACAAGGGAATGATCTAAACACACACACACACAAACACAGATGTTATTTACACACAAAATGAAAGAACAACTAGTCGTTAGTAATTGATAGGGAAATTAATTTATCTATGTAATATATTTTTGTAATATTATTATTGTAATGCTAAGATTTATAATAAAGAGAACAAAAATAAAAAGAAAGAGAAACAACAACAAAAAAAGAGAACAAAAATAAATAAAAACAAATACAATGAGATTACGGATGTGCCCTCTGACAGGGATTCAAGGTCACGTGCGTACGCGTACGACAATGACCTTTTATCGGATCTCATTGTTGTTGCATAGGGAAGGACGTGGAACTAAAAATGCAATGGGATTGTGGAGCAGGTCAAGTGCCGAGTATAGGGTTTCCCGACTCCCGAACTTTCTATTTATATCCTGAATGACGTCATAGAACGTCTGCGCCATACCGGCTGTTAGTAATCAGAGCGATTTGTTTATAACCCATCGGATTTACCGCTATTTTTAACACTCGGTGGTCTATTTCCTACCAGTCGTTACGCGGACAAATATACCGAGAATTAAGGGTAATAGTGCAAGTTTAACGCTCAATAGTTGTGGCGTCGTGATGGTATAGTTGTCAAATGGAACGTGCGAGCTTGCCAGGCCTATTGCGTAATAGAGACGAAATATGTTCTAAGAAATGTTTCGAGTACGCAGTTTAGTTGAAGCGCTATTTTGTTGTTTCAATTTCGGCGGTGTAGTTAACATAACATCACGACTTGCAATCCCCGAAGGGTTATGCAGAGGTGTAACGAGTAGTGCACCCACATTTTACCTGTTATATTTAAGACTCATTCAATTGGAGGCCTGTTGACATCAACCGGGCACAATTCTAGACTCTGCTGCTGAGAAATTCCTGATGGAAAATCCAATAACTCTTTGCCCGACCCAGGAATCGAACCTATGACCTCATCCCCAGCAGTTGCTATTACTATACCAACTACTATTATACCATCAAGCTAGTCTAAAGCTAGAAAATTGATTGGGTATTTCTTAATCTACCCTATATTCTCTAAATTCGGAAGTATATCTTTAATTTACTTGGTCTAGCTAGAGCAATAAGCAGTTCTAAGTGATAGGCACCCGAAATGTGAGTGTACTATTAGGTACACTTCTGCCTAATCCTTCGGGGATTACAGGCGTGATGTTATGTTCTAGTTCTAACCCTCTGTCTAAAGCAAATGTACAGAAGACTGATAATTTTCTAGCATAACTTACTCTAGTATACGAATATAGAAAAAAGTATGTACACAAAATATATAACTCATTGTAATGTAGTTGTTTGACAACATAATTTTTCACGTCATTACAAAACTTGTATTTTCATGGATTCCCGCCAAATGATAATTGTCCAGCAAATGAAAATAACACGCTATGACGTAATAATTCATTCGTGGATGTTAACTGTATGGATTTTGGCAGCTTATTAGTATATCATAGTCTTGTTGAGAATTTGTGCCAAATGAGCATAAATTCTCCCAAAATCAACAAGACGATTTACAAGTTGAAACTTTATTGTTTAGTGCAAACAGTTTAATGCGAAAATATTTCGTTTTAATTCCACAAAACCACTACATAAGTTCCTACTAAAATAAACTGAATAGTTATCTTATTTTATTTGAATTAAAAATAACTGACTAAGTGGTGAAATGTGGGTGTACCCTGAGGTATACCTCTCCCTTACCCTTTGGGGACTACAAACGTAATGTTATGTTGAATTAAAAATATATTTTTGTTCTCTTTTTATAAAACTTTATTTTCAGTCATTTTTAAACGTCAAAGTTTTTAGTAAACTTGAACGACACAGAATAACGAATAAGCCTATTAGATGCCATAGCGTCTATCCTGCATTAGCAGTTTAATTTCCAAACAAGTAAATAAATATGTGCTTTTGGGAAAACAACCTTATGAAGTTACATCCAACAGTTTTATGATTTTTACTATTGCCACCCTGATATCAACAGTATGTTAAAGGCCATAAAGTTGATATTAGTTTGACTGGAAGAAACAACTGGATAAATTTCAATGTTTTATAGAATCTGTTGTACCTAATAAATCACAGCAAACGTCAAAATATTACATAAAACGTTCTTGATATAATACAGACCAATTTTATGTACTTATTATGTTTATAAACATTTATAATATCAAAGGAGGTAATATAAAAACAATATATTTCGCGGTAATAATAGTTCTTCAGTTTTATTTCAGTCCCTACAAAAGTATATAAATTAGGGAAGGTTATGGTGTGGGCCTAATATTAAAAAAAGTTCAGGGTTAAAATTGCTATTGAACTGAGTACACACACACATTACACAATTTCCTACTCCACAAACAGTATTTGAAAATGAACAGACCACAAGCGTACGCAGCGCCCTCTCAGTATACTAGACGAGTAAACAACTTTTGAGGAAAAGCAAGATAGTATATTTATTTTCTCTAATCAATTATCTTGGCACATCCACGTTGAACGCAAATAATTAATTAATCAGCAAGACTTTGTGCAACGGAATTGGTTTACAATTTCTTGTTTTCTCTTTTGACGGCACTTTTGGCGCAGTGGCTGAGCGCTTGGTTGTTGCGCTGCCTGTCGCGGGTTCGATGTACGGATCAAATATTTATATGGCCTACATGCAGTTGTTTCGAGTTTGGCTATTTGTGAGTTTACTTGTATGTAGGTTAAAGTACCCACAATACAGGAAAAGTTCCTATTGTGGCCCAGGCAATGTATAATTCAAATATGCCCGCTAAACCCAAATCGAGCATAGTTTGCAAACACTGATAACTAATTACATAAAAAATCTCAGTATTAGTAATTTGTTGCTTTTTCCGGGTTATTATTGTGTTCATCCATTAAATGATAACAACAAGTTCTATCTTTAATGACATCATAATAATATTATCTAATCATGTTTAGGATCTCCAAATTATTATCATGTCTTAAAGTCCTATTTTACTACCTCATCGACCGACACCTGTCTTCCTAAAGAAAAATTTTGAAGAAAACCACAGATACCTAGAGTATTTCTCCATCCTGCAAGATTGCTTTTAACAATAAGAATTTTTACATAACAAGTCCAATTGGGCACAGCCCATTTGGACTCGCTATGTGAAATTTCAGACTTTTGAGACTATTCAATTCTAAATCAATTCTCTGTTCTTTCCAGGAATGTCGCGAGCCTTTCCACGGAGGCTCATTCTTCGAGCACGAAGGCCAGCCATACTGCGAGACCCACTACCACGGCAAACGTGGCTCCCTCTGTGCCGGCTGCCACAAACCCATCGCGGGCCGCTGTATCACAGCCATGTTCAGAAAGTTCCACCCCGAACACTTCGTATGCGCCTTCTGCCTTAGGCAACTCAATAAGGGAACCTTCAAGGAACAGAATGATAAACCCTACTGTCACACGTGCTTTGACAAGCTGTTTGGTTAAGTTTTCTTAAAGTCCATTTCACGAAAGAAGTCCCGCAGACGCAGCGCTGTATTCGCGCGACATAATGTTGCTATCTCTCTCTCTCTCTCGCCATATCTCCCCATCTGTCAAATTTAGTTCCACAATTATTGTCCGCGGGACTTCTTTCGTGAAATGGACTTTAGCTTTGGTCACGGCATTCACGGTGCACGAATAGCGGAAGTGTAGCAAGGTTCTGACATTGACAGGAGAACGCTGTAGGTCTAAATACTTGTCAAATTGTCTATGGAAATTGTAAAAACGAAGATGGCGTCGTTAGTTCCGACTTTGGCCACACGTCTAAGTAACCATGCAGCACTTTATAGGTTATTCGATATCTTCGATCAATAATGTACTAGATTCCCGATAAGCGCTTCAAAAACGGCCCGAAATATTAGACCACAAACGTATTTGTGGTAGTATGGTCCAATCATAGCCAACATTAAGACGTCAAAATACCGCAGTATGCGTTCAAAAAATGCGTAAATAACCACCGTAACACCAAAGTTTTGGAAGGAATATCTTTTTTTCGGTAATTTAATATCATTATGTGCTTTTTCATAATATTTAAATATAAATAAACTGTAAATATAATTCTAAAAATTCTCTCTAAAATCAGCGAATATTATAATTGTTTGGCCAATGTTTGCTACAACGCACCAACTATTGTATCATGTTCTTGAACAGTGAACGCTAGTTCCGCAATAGAATAAGCACGACATTGTACACAAAATGCTTTTAACCGTATTGCTTAGAGTTTAAGTTTCATTTTAGAATGAATATTTTTGTACTGATGACTTTATTTTGGAGCGACATTTAAAATGTTTTGCATCTAATCTTTCTCCGATGAAAGGGCTTAAATAAATATACTTTACAATGATAATTAAACGTTATGTTTAAGTGTTAAGGTTTATTATAATCATCTGAAATTGTTAATAATATTGAACTTTTTTCTAAGATGTTATGTAGATGTTTACGTGTGTGCAAACGTGGCCACTTGAGCGACTTACACCCATATTCATAATCCAAACCTCATGATTTCCTCGACTCGACTCAACCTCAGTGAGGTGTTTTCACATTCATAGTTACAATTTGACTCCTCACCTCAAACAGTTTCCTCACTCGAGGTGAGTTCGAGTTGAGGAACCAACTGTCAAAATATAAGGTACGTCGCGATCTACCTTGAAGCTCCCTCAAGGGACTTTTAACCAAAATACGCGTATTTTTATCCGATTTTCATGATGTCTTTTGAAGAGTTTATTGAATATTTATATGAAAATCCTTACAATTACATATCGCGACGCTATAATTATGAGAGATGCAGAAAATCATTGGAGTTGAAAGCTATAATGAGGGAATTTTGATGGCTAAGGGTTAGGGTTTCTTGGTTGAATTCATCCTACTAATTATATTAACGTGAAAGCTTGTAAGTATGTGTAGATGGACGGATGTTTGTTACCTACTCTTTTACCCAAAAAGTACTGAACGGATTTGGATAAAATTTGGTACACAGATAGTTTATAACCTGGATTAACACATGGGATAGTTTTATCCCGATTTTATCTTCCCGTGGGATAATTCTTCGAGTTGTACCGGGCGAAGCCGCTGGAAACTGCTAGTAGTTAATATTTGTATGTTTTTCTAAAAAAAGCAGACTTCAAAAAAAACAAAAAAGTTATAAAAATATTACAGAAGAAAAATTATTTCTGAAAATGACATGGACATTTGTTTGTATGTTTTTATTTTTTACTTTTATGTTTTTTTGAAATCGGTTTTTTTTTTGCAAAAAAGTTTTTTATTTTTCCATTTTTAGTTGTTCTTAATATTCTATACAAATATTTACTATACATTTAACATTCAACCAAGAAACCTAATCAAACCTTTAAGCCATCCACTTCTCAAGTATCACCATATTTTTTGCCCAGGACATAGGTTCAAGTAGATAAATTATTAGGGTTTGTATAATAACGTTCTACTTTCATTTGAGAAGTGTTTACTTACACTTCAAGTAGAAAACCACAGATAACGCGCTCACAAACTACTCTCAAAATAAGCTTAGCCAATATAACAAACGGAATATTCCTCCAATAATGACGTATTCGTGACGTATCGCCTCGACTCACCTCCACTCGACACTCATTCGAGGGACCTCATAATTTCCTCAATCTGACTACTATGAATACCGATTTTGAGGATCTTTCGAGGCACTCCTTGAGGTCTCCTCGAATGAGTGGTGAGTCGAGTAGCTTTCGAGGTTACAATTATGAATATGGGTGTTAGTTTTGTTCCTGATGCTTAATCTAGTACTATTATTGATCGAAGTTCGATATTCAAACTTTATAAGTAGACTAGTATTTGCGTGGCTGCGCGAGCTGCGCGCAGCTCGCGGGGCGTGAAGAGGGGGAGAGGGCGAGCTTTAAAAATTGATTTCGACTAACGCATTGCCCTTTTCAATGTATCTGAAAAAAAAAATGATCCAAGTCTCTTAACTTCCGAGATCCGCCTAAAGGGGGGGTGAAGGGGGGCAAGGGGTTCAAATTTGAAAAACGGATTTTACTTCCCCGAGCCTCCTCCCTCTATATGAATCTCACGTATGCCACGACCTACCTACACCTACCTACTACCTACCTACCTATCGCCTACCTACTACCTACCTACTACCTCCTACTACCACTAAAAAAACATTACCCTAAAGTTTGCTTGTCGTTGCCCCTGAGTTACGCTTCACCCACTCAACCTTCGTTACGCTAAGGAGGTCGCCGGCTCGCTTCGCTCGCCACCTCCCCCCTTCGCTCCACTCGGTCTCGCAGGTTCGCTCCACTCAGGACCTACCTACCACCGGAAAGCTATCATGACATTATCCATACGCTACGGGGGTCGCCGGCTCGCTTCGCTCGCCCGCTCCCCCCTTCGCTTTACCGCTGTACCACCACCGGACAGGTTTCGACGCCTACTATAATATTTGTTCAAACACCTAATGGCTATCTCTAACCGTTATGAAGTTACAGCCCTTTTAATTTTAGGGGAGGTTGGGGAGGGGATGGTATACAAATTTCAACGCCCCTCAAATAGATTTAGGTAAGAATCAAAAATTTTTTCAGGAGTAAAAAAAGTCGGGAAGAGGGGGGGGGTGAAGGGGAGGAGAGGGGGGAGTTTCTAAAAATGATTTCGACTAACGCAATGCCCCTCTATAGGAATCTGAAAAAAAATCGTTCCACGTCTCTTAACTTCCGAGATCCGCCTAAAGGGGGGGTGAAGGGGGGCAAGGGGGTCAAATTTTAAAAATGGTTTAACTTCTCCGAGCCTCCTCTATATGAATCTGAAAAAAAATTAGTTCCAAGTCTCTTAACTTTCGAGATCCGCCTAAAGGGGGGGAGGAGGGGGAAAAGGGGGGCCAGTTTGAAAAATGATTTTTACTTTACCGAGCCCCCTCTATACGAATCCCTAAAAAAAAACACGTAAAGTCTCTTTGTTTCCGAGATACGATAGGGAGGGGGGAGAAGGGGGGGGAAAAGGGGGGGTTTCGGACTTTTCCCATACTCACGAGAGTTGCCTGTTTACGAATCTGTCAAAATATACCCACCTCCCCATCCACCATCTGGGAGAACAATTCTGTCAGTCAGTCAGTGAGTGGTAATTAAGCTTTATATAGTATAACTAGTATTTGCGTGGCTGCGCGAGCTGCGCGCAGCTCGCGGGGCGTGAAGGCGGGGAGAGGGGGAGCTTTGAAAAATGATTTCGACTAACGCATTGCACCTCTCAAGGAATATGAAAAAAATAATGTTCCAATGCAGCTCGCGGTACTACCTTCCTACACCTACCTACACCTACCTACACCTACCTACTACCTACCTACACCTACCTACACCTACCTACTACCTACCCACTACCTACCTACTACCTACCTACTACCTACCTACACCTACCTACTACCTACCTACCTACACCTACCTACTACCTACCTACTACCTATCACCTACCTACCACCTACCTACACCTACCTACTACCTACCTACACCTACCAACACCTACCTACACCTACCTACACCTACCTACACCTACCTACACCTACCTACACCTACCTACACCTACCTACACCTACCTACTACCTACCTACACCTACCTACTACCTACCTACACCTACCTACTACCTACCTACACCTACCTACTACCTACCTACACCTACCTACTACCTACCTACACCTACCTACTACCTACCTACACCTACCTACTACCTACCTACACCTACCTACTACCTACCTACCTACCTACACCTACCTACTACCTACCTACACCTACACCTACCTACATCTACCTACACCTACCTACACATACCTACTACCTACCACCTACCTACCTACTACCTCCTACTACCACTAAAAAAACATTACCCTAAGGTTTGCTTGTCGTCGCCCCTGAGTTACGCTTCACCCACTCAACCTTCGTTACGCTAAGGAGGTCGCCGGCTCGCTTCGCTCGCCACCTCCCCCCTTGGCTCCACTCGGTCTCGCAGGTTCGCTCCACTCAGGACCTACCTACCACCGGAAAGCTATCATGACATTATCCCTACGCTACGGGGGTCGCCGGCTCGCTTCGCTCGCCCGCTCCCCCCTTCGCTTTACCGCTGTACCACCACCGGACAGGTTTCGACGCCTACTATAATATTGGTTCAAACACCTAATGGCTATCTCTAACCGTTATGAAGTTACAGCCCTTTTAATTTTAGGGGAGGTTGGGGAGGGGAGGGTATACAAATTTCAACGCCCCTCAAATAGATTTAGGTAAGAATAAAAAAAAATTTCAGGAGTAAAAAAAGAGGTAAAGAGGGGGGGGGGTAAAGGGGGGGAGAGGGGGGAGTTTCTAAAAATGATTTCGACTAACGCAATGCCCCTCTATATGAATCTGAAAAAAAATTCGTTCCAAGTCTCTTAACTTCCGAGATCCGAAAGGGGGGGGTGAAGGGGGGCAAGAAGGTCAAATTTTAAAAATGGTTTTTACTTCCCCTAGCCTCCTCTATACGAATCCCTAAAAAAAAACGCGTAAAATCTCTTTATTTTCGAAGTCCGCCTAAAGGGGGGGTGAAGGGGGGCAAAGGGGTTAAATTTGAAAAATGGTTTTTACTTCCCCGAGCCTACTCTATACGAATCCCTAAAAAAACACACGTAATGTCTCTTTATTTTCGAGATCTGCCTAAAGGGGGGGTGAAGGGGGGAAAGGGGGTCAAATTTGAAAAATGGTTTTTACTTCCCCGAGCCTCCTATATACGAACCCCTAAAAAAACACACGTAATGTCTCTTTATTTCCGAGATCCGCCTAAAGGGGGGGAGAAGGGGGAAAAGGGGGGCCACTTTGAAAAATGATTTTTACTTTACCAAGCCCCCTCTATACGAATCCCTAAAAAAAAACACGTATAGTCTCTTTGTTTCCGAGATACGATAGGGAGGGGGGAGAAGGGGGGGGAAAAGGGGGGGTTTGGGACTTTTCCCATACTCACGAGAGTTGCTTGTTTACGAATCTGTCAAAATATACCCACCTCCCCATCCACCATCTGGGAGAACAATTCTGTCAGTCAGTGAGTGAGTGGTAATTAAGCTTTATATAATATAATGAAGTTCGAGTTATTGATTATCTTTTTTCGAACTGTGAGCGTTCGAAATACAAATAAGTAATCACGAATGGCGCTGTGACTGAAAATCGATAATATTGACTAATGATTGCAGTATTTTATTGTAAAAATGTTCAAATTATGAAGGCAAAGGTTCTAATTATTATAACTAAGTGTCGACTGTAAGTCGTACTAGTGCCATACGTCTATTACAATAGAAATGTATGATATTATATGTATATATAAATCCTGTTTACGTCGTAACATGTAAAGAAATACTAACTTTATTTATGTTGTAATAAAAATCAGTTTTGATTATCAATGACACACATGATTCGTATAGATAATGTATAAAACAATGAGATTATTTTTGGGTCAGAAGGATAATGTCTATATCGAAAGATAGAGAAAAAAACCAATTCGATAAACATAAGCTTTGTCAAGATAAAATATTCATGACGCATTTTTTAATTTCCTGCTTTATTATTGCACAGATATCTATAGACATATAAAATTTAAGTTCTGTTTGTAATATCAAAAATAACAGCTTTTTTTTTTTGTCTGTTTCGGCTAATCACCGAAAATGCTGGACCGATTTTGACGGGACTTTCACTAGCTGATAGCTAGATACAAGGTCTAACATAGGCATTAAATTTATTTTAGAAAAAGGATTAGGGTTCCGTGCAAAAAAATCAAACCCTTGATATTGTTAACAAAATCCAATTCAAATAGGGAAGTACTTAATTTTTTTAATATAATAATTTCACGCGAACGAAAGTTGCAGGCACATCTAGTTATACCATTTATGGCGCTTAGTAACAATATAACGAGAATTTTCTATAATACTCGATAACTGCGGACGAGCGACCTTCGAGGTTTCCGATAATACCATATAGGTATGTTATGATAATTAAGCACTGTTCGATATGATAATATGGCGTATTTACTTTAATATTTTTAGATGGTGAACATATGTATAGATATATACGCCTTTTGAATGTACATTGTATTGCTGGCAGAAATAACAAAACGCCACAAGCAATCAGTCAATAGTTTTATCACTACATATTATAAAATAAAGTCCTCCGCCGCGTCTGTTCGCGATAAATTCAGCAACTACTGCACCGATATTCATGCTGTTTTCACCAATGGATAGAGTGGTTCTCCAGGAAGGTTTTAGTACATAATTAAACGCAGGCGAAGCCGCGTGCATGAGCTAGTAACAGATATAAATAAAATCATGCCTTTCCATCCAGAGGGTAGGTGGAAAATAGAGAATGCCGCCTGCTACGGTCCTTAAATTCTCTTCCCAAGGTCATACATTTGCTCATACATATAGTGTCCGTAGTTTCATACACACGGCCTAAAATAGCCTTTTGTTTGAACAAGGCTCCTATTTGGGTGATACTATACTACTTCCTACATTTATATATTATACTTTTACCTTATGAATGATGTCATCGATCCATCTGATGGGGCGTCCCTATATGTCGAACGATATGAATCAGTATGTAGATAATACATACTGATTCATATCTTAAGATAACACCAATAAAATTTATTGTGCATTATTAAAGTTGGGTTTTATGACAGTTGATTATCTTATTTTTTTCTAGAATATTCGAGATGATTTTTATTTGAAAAATATCGATGACGGTATAATGAATCTTTTCACAGCTGTATTTGATGTACTTCCAATAAATATTAGTAATTTACTTTATCAAATGATTGTAAATAAAATAGGCAAGAGACTTGGAATCTGTCTCCAATTCTAAAAAAATATAGAACTAAAACGTACAAAAATGATCACAGCCATAGCCATAGTGTATAGTAAAGTAAATAAAAAAAAACAAAATTGTATCATAAAACTTCGAAATAAGATGTGAATAAAAAGATTTATAACAAAAAAAGCTCACACACACGAAATGTAGGTGTGCTAATAGGTACGCCTCTGCCTAACCCTTCTTGGATAGGCGTGATGTTATGTGTTAAAAAGCTCACATGTAACATTCTAGTATTTATCGATGTAGTCTAACTAGTGCATGTGATTTAAACTAATTAAGAACCTAAGCATAGCGTTTATACTAAAAACAATCGTTCTACGAATATAGATAGGATACAAATTTTGGAAATGTTATTGCGAATAGTGCTAATTTAACGGTCTAAATGTCTCAGACATTAATTTTAGTTGGTACGGCTTGGTTTTTTGCATTTTTTGAAGGAGGAAACTATGACGGAATTACCTATTGACACACCTCGGACACTCCATACAACGCCCGCAAAATAATTACCTATTACTACTACATAAACAAATAACGTTTGTGCACGACGTGCACGTGCAAATGTGTGCGTAAACTCTAGTAGGGTTATCGTAGCCTAAAAAATGGCGCGGAAAGTGCAACGGTCTGCGTCGCGAAAACCGAACGACGACTAATACGAGCGCGAGCCATTGCTCAAGTGTCGACGACGAATACCTCGAAGTGCGGGGTGAGGTGCGGTATTTAATATGAGCGCGGGGAAGGGAGTGTCCCTTCTGTACGTAGTACTATTATGTATTCTGTGCTATTGATATCGAGTAGGTAGATAATGGTAGATGTAGATAATATAATCCTTCTTGGAAACTAAAAACAACATACACTTCAACCAACTTTGTATAGGCGGGAAAACATCATCATCGGCCTCGCCTTTTCCCAACGGGATCGGCTTCCAGTCTTACTGGATGTAGCTGAATACCAGTATATTACATGGAAGGACTGCCTATCTCGCCTCCACAAACCAGTTAATACTGGATATTACCCAGTGGGTAATACCAAACTCCTTGGTAAGACCTGTTGTCTGACTTTCGAGTCACTAACTACATGAACATGAGATCCTGGGTTCGACAAAGCCAAGCAGACTTAGATTTTTCGTTTTTATTTAGCGTTCAAACTAAACGGCCTATGTTTATCAAGTTGCCAAGAAGACCCAATTCCGTCGTAGCTTCCTAAGGAACGACATATTCGTGCTGCTTTGACAATCCGATAGTTTTTACATGCATTTTATTTATGTTTATACGCTTTCAGTAAAATATAATCGATTTGACTCAATTATATCGATAAGTTGTGTATCTTCCATTAGCGTTACGCTGTACAGTTTATTACTTGCTACGTTGTTATTATATTTTTATTACTCCATTTTACGTTATAGCAAGGAAATAAATGTTTGTTAGTAAGTGCCAAACCTATCGGGCAGGCTTGTTAGGGCCAGTGCTCACGGTCCAACATTTTTATTTTCGTAAAAGGACGCTTGGATTATTAGCTCCAAACTTATTAATTGTCATCGACGACCTTAGGAGATAGTGTAAACTTTTTATAAAGACCCCATGCTTTTTTGGTGCTAATAGAAATAATGTATAAAAACACATAATTTCTTTTGAACATAATACGTTATGCCCAAACATTACAGAGGAAATATCTGTGTAATCGACCCAGTTAAACAAATAATACTAAAATAACACTAAGAGGAAAAAAATATCTCTTATCGCTTTAGCAACTTATCAAAAGTTATACTGTAAAGGATAAGAGCCCGGTTGATGGCAATAGGCTCGCCCCCAATAACACATGGAACATAAACTTAACTGGCAAAATGTAGATTTATTGTTATAGACCTCTGCCTATCCCTTCAGGATCACACGGGTTTGATGATTTTATTTTATGTCATGTAAAATTGTAATCGAAAACATGTAAAGTGCGTCCATGAGTGCTGGCTTTAATTTTATCGCTTCTCTTAGTTGATAGCAATAGTAACGAATGTTGAAGTGTTGGCAACATAACCTCGCTCGAGGTATATGTTGGTAGGTAGTAACGTACCACAAGAGTATGTAATCTATGAGACACGATTTTATTGAATCTGTAATATTTTAACAAATATATTTAATGTTTTTTTAATGCTTGTGTTTTATTTTAATCGTTTCGTCTCTATTGTATCTAAAGTAACTAATTGAAGAAGAATGTGTCTGCTAATTTCCACTGTTCGGTAGGTACATTATTCCGAACCATAGAAATAGATAATGGTAATTAAAAATAAAACTATTTAAAACAAAACAACAACATAACTATTTAATACAAAATACTATTTTTTACCGATGACATATTATTTGGGACGCTACAAACACGTGGTTATCGTTTACCCGTCGATGTCCCTTCCACCCTCTTTAATAATTAAAAGATCGATAACTCATTTATCATTCAATCGACCTACAAAATTATCGAAGTAGCACAGGTGTGCGTGCATAATTTATGTCATTCGTTATTGATTTTAGGTCGTCCTTTATACCATCTGTCTGTTCTATAATAAGAAATAAGCCTTGGTAGATATTCCTATTTTATAATAATAAATAATACACAAGAGCTGTACAGTCTATCATAATAGGGATTTCCGGTTTCCAATTCACGTGGTCATGATAAATGGACAAAATTAAATGGTCTACATAAAGATATCGTACTTACGGCATAGGTACTAAATAATATTGTTTTTTCTGTTTTGGAACATGTGTAGAATAATGTAAGTAGGATAAAGGCAAGTTCAATGTTTTTTATTGTGTAAGTATTTAAAGTTTAAATAAATTAAGGTACAACGGGTGGAGTCAAACTCGCGACCCATCGTCTGCCAATCCCTTACTTGGGATATTACGGCTTCTATACTGATGTGTAGAAGCCGCAATATCCCAAATAATGGACAATAATATGTAATATCTAATAAAATATGTGACACAGAAACTAATCATGCAGTACCTATCTTATCTACATTATATCCTCTTGCTTAAGTAACCATATGTATGTAATGGCTATATATTTATGCATTCGTTTTGGTAAACTATTTCCTTGTCAACGCTGAACATTATTAACTATTTACGTCTTCGAACAGAATGGAATTTCCGCTTTTTAGATTTTTCAGACAAACCGTACATTTAATTTTTATTTTATTTATATTCCAACCTATAGTTTATAAGGTTAGTACTAAGGTCCGGGTTCGATCCCCATGTCAGGCAAAGAAGATTTTTCAAGAATTTCTTATGATCGGCCCGGAATTCTGATTTGTGCCCGGTTGATAGCAATAGGCTATAGCTTACAACCATGGTGGGTGTTGCTACATCTACATTAGTTTAATGTAGTTATAATGTGGTACATTATGACCGCCCCTTCGGGAAATACAGACATCATGAAAGTTCGACGAGGTCACAGATAATATACGAGGTACTTCCGGAACTTGTTTCATGTCCATCTTGGGGTTGACTTTTAGCACAAAATACTCTTCACGTCTAAGCGGTTGCAGCTGAATACCAATATTTTCATCATCATCATCGGCCTATAATGTTCCCACTGCAGGGACTCAGGTTTCCTCTCTAGGAGAGGGATGGGCTATAATCCACCACGCGGGCCCAGTGCGGGTTGGTAGATCATGTCACACATGTCTTCAAATGTTTTGGTTCTAAGACATGCCGGTTTCCTCAAGATGTTTTCCTTCACCGTTTTGAGAGCAGCGGTGATGAAATAAATTACACAAAGTAATGCGCCTGCTTGGGTTCGAACCTACGACTTACTGTTCGTAAGTCGGGACTGTCACCACTGGGCCACCGCTGCACACACCTGCCCCGGGCAACCGCTGCACACAGGACCAATATTTTACATGGACCGATTACCTAGCGTATTGATCGAAGTACCTAGCTTTTAGCTATCTGATTTCCACAACCCAGATACTATTGGGTACGATTCTAATTGAAATGACTGATTTTCACACTACTCTCCATCTCTATCATTCTCCTGCCAATTTTGGGATCACCACTGGAAACTTAATTAGGTAGGTACTTACGAACATAGTTTTGTATTGGAATTTGGAAACTTTGAAACAATCGTAATCATACAATCATCTAAATAACGAACCGTGGACTGCTGGATAAATACCGATCCGATAAGCGGGCACTGATTACTTTGTGATTTGTGCTGTTATTGTACCGTATGTTATCATCATCGTTAGCGAACGGTGGGCGTATCCAAACTCTGTTGCTTGTTAATTATTAGATCCAGTTGAAAACTAGCGTCGTCGGTCAGTCTGCTGAACTGGGCCTATTTGGCGTAGTTGTAAAGGCATACCTACGATAATTATTTTTGTTAAGATTTTTATTTTCTCATATTTTTCTTATCATCAACATCAACAAACCTATCGAAATACGCTGCTGCATACAGGCCTATCCCAAACTGCTCCTCAACACCCTCCACCTTTTTTAAAGATCTTCGGTCTATTTAGTTTGGGGGCGTCCCGCACTACGCTTGCTAGCACAGAGTACATTATATAAACGGGTATAGAGTCATCACTTAGAATTATGATACTAGCGACATCTATCGGTATACGACACCCGTGTAGTAAATTGGTTGGGTGGTTTTAATCTTAGAAGTTCATTTATTTCTCAAAGTAATTTCCAAAAGCCAAATCTTTTTAAAATGATTTTAACTTTTGGAAATTACTTTGAGGAATAAAAAAGGTAAAGGTAAATTCTCTCTTTGATAGAGAGAATGAAATTCAGGGAGGTAAATCAAACAACAGTTTAGCGGTTGACTGCCTTTTTATAATGTTTTCTTTTATTATAATAATTAAAAGCATACATTTTCATTATGTCATTTGTGTCTACATCTAACCTGGTGCCATTAATTATTTTATTAATATCGCGGCACCAGTTACAAATGAAAAATTTGCAGGACAGCTCCAACATGAACTCAATTGTATGAGACTTATGTTTTTCGCAATCAAATAATTTAAAATCAAGATCTACGTATATCAAAGTTTTCAAAAATGTTTTTATGTTTACAGTTAAAGATTTTTTTTTAAAATAATATGTTATTAAGTCTTGTATTTTTGAAAAAAGCATTACTAAATCATTACTAGGATATGTTAGATATGACTTTCCCTTTTTGTATTCTCTTCTTTTTAAAAAATCACTCATATTATTTTGATCGTAAAAGCAATCTTTACATTTTTTACAATTTTTAAAAACGTTTATTCTTGCTTTTCTTAATAAATAACCAGTTACGTACTGTAATGTGGCTAATATTCTGGTTTGTTCTTAGTGGAACTCCAGCAGTTTCCATTTCTCTAGACGTGGGCAGTAATGCAGCATCCAATATAGCAGTATCACTCCTATTTGTTATTTCCATCAGTGGAACTCTAACCGATTCAGATCCTGTAAGAAAATAAAAAAACAAAACCATGATTTCTCTAAAAATAATCTAAGAATACTCAATCAAATAAACCTTAAGATTGAGGACAGTGACAACAAATAAAGTCAAATATTTTAGAAACCAGACAGATATTATTGTTGTTCCAACAATACTTGCTAGGTGCTTGTTATGTATTGAAACATATTAATCAATGAAAAAAGTTGTAATTAATGCAACTGCAAAAGTTAAATAATGAGACTGATCTTCAGTTCTTGTAATGGGTTGTTATTAGGGCATTGATAATTACAAAGCATGCCTTCTTGCAACACTGATGCTGCTGCTTGCTACTGGTCTGGTGATTCAAGTATTTAAAATAACTTAACCATGATTTGTCATTTATCAGAACATTGTTTGCTGATCAGCAGAATGTGACTCCTGGCACCTGCTCATGCAGGTGAGGTCGCTTTAGAGTACTGAAGTGGTAGTAGAGCTCTCCATTATAATACATTTAGTTATAATGTACAAACATATGTAGTACATTATAACTCAATGTTATAATATTACATTCTTACCTGGCAAGAATAAAGTGGGAACTGCATCAGGGCTCAGTCTTCTACTCCATGTCAAATATTTTATTTCAAAATGGGCATGGCACACTCGACGGTTCCTGTACACATACTGGGGATCCAAAGATGATACATTTATTCCAACTTCTCGAGTCCATTCAAGATATCGCTCCATATCCTTGTGGAATGAATGGAGAACTGTATCATCTTTGCCTAAAAAAAAAAAAAATTATTAGAAGAGAATGCTTAAATCTACGGTGGTTAGTGAAATTTGAAAGGGGTCATTTAGTTATTATTATAATTCAACTTTGCACACCTAAGAATAATAACATCTACCTGTATGTTTTACATAATATCATGGATCTTCATCAATATTTACTTACGAGTTTTACCGCACCGCGGCACACAACAACCTCTCTCTGAAGCGGCCATAATCCAGGTCAACAGAGTACAAATCGCCAGGCAAATCAGGGTCCAGGGTAACAGGCGTAAGTCCAGCGTAAAAGGCGAAGTCGTCGGGGTCCGGGGATGAAGCAAAGTTGTTGAAAAATCATAAAAACACAAACGGAGCACATTCACGAATCACAAACGGAAACGGAATGACATTGACAGTTGATGAGTTGACACTGACACATGACATAAATTTGGAAAAAAATATGGCGGCTTACCGTTTCTATTCTCATTATTTTTATTTAAAAAAATAGCAAATAGGAAAAAAATAACAACGTAGTTATGTGAAACAAAGACTTCGTTACTAATATATTTGGTTGTTTTACCACAAATACTATTTTATATTTAAATCTACTTTTCAAGTAATTACATTCATAATAACAATCTGCGTAACGCGGAACGGTATTTTCTTGGACTTTTAAGTATATTATCTATACATACGCGAGTATAAAATGTAAGCCAGCGACATCTACTGCAATATGGCAAAAGATTTCAACGCCTAGAAATGTCTTTGACAAATTAAATGTATGGGAGTGATAAGACACTGCTTGCTAGTCTCCTATCGAGAAATAATTCCTCTGGCAATTGCTCCTTCGCCAAACATAATGGACCCACTGCCTCTCGAGCATGCTTACTTTGCAAGCTATGACTAGGCCTTTGGATCAAGTCGCAAGCACCACTGACTGGTGAGTGGTGACTGTCGGGAGCATGAGGTTCTGTATTGAAATCCCAGGTCGGAGAGTTATGAGTTATTCTATGTATTCACTTGGAATGTTTCAGCTCTTTCGTTTATTGCCCGGTTGGTCCGCAATGAGGATTTACTTTATAGTTCCACCTCTCCCTATCCCTTTTAAAAATACAGGCGTTGTAATATTTTAATCCTTTTGCAAAGTATTTTAATCGTGTAAAAATGTATGTACCTAAGTACCTATACCTACGTAGTTGTGTCCGAAACTCCGAAGGGAAGCTGGTAGGAATCGGGTTACTAGATAGGTAGGTACCTACCACCACGTACCACCGACCGAGGTCCGGGCCTAGTCTGGTAGGTACCTATATTTAATGTTCGACTTATTAATCACCTTGAAATAAAAACGAACGCTTATTAACACTTGTGTATCACAAGTGTTGTCTGCATTACTTTGTACCGGTCTACTTATCGATATTCTTGTTGCTTAGTTAATAAAATGTTGCTTATCATTATCGCTAATTAGGTACGCTTTTATCATTATTTAAACCAGCACGTTCTTTTCGTGACGGCTGGATAATTCCATTTAGAGTCTTATCAATCACTAAGTTCACAAATAAAAAGATATTAGGTTTTTCCCAATAGATAGGACCCAAGAAGAAGCGATACCTACGAAGCAAATATGGTTCGGTTTGTTTTGATGTCTACTGAGTTGGGAATCCCAAACTCTTATTTAATTATTCATAGTTTTGCATTATTTTTTGTGTGAGTCAGCAGCCCCCTCTACCTATCGAAGTAGGAAGTAAGATTTAGGTCTACTTGATGACGTTTGGTTTGCGTTTGGTTGTCCTTGATATGTCATCTACCCACCAAAGAGTAAAGTATATAATTGGTACTACCCACTATTCAGGAAATAAATACCTAGGTTATAGTTGTAATGAATCATAGGAAATCAGGGCAAGAGATGTTCTTCGAGACTTTCTCCATGATGTCTCACTGTCGTCATTTTCTTGACTAGAAATGACTCATCATCACCATCTTTCTGGTATTGTCCCATTCTACTTAGAGTTGGCGACAGAGGGTTTGTTCTCTTTCATTTTCCCCTGTCAGATGTCACGGCATCATTTTCATAATTTTGGATAGAATGTATCATAGAAAATTAAAAATGCACCAAACCTACTCGCTTGACTTCAGGATTTTTATTAATTATAAGGAAGAACCTGTTATAAATTGGCTTTTTTTGTTGGAATTCAGTAGATCTATACTTGTTTTTCCTTGTAGGACTGGTTGTGTCCACTTGAATTTTGTTATCCTCTTATTTTATTTTAGTTAGGTATTCCTTGATAATGATTTTAATGACTATTATGATTTACTCTACACATTTGGCTTGGTAACCACTAGTAAAGAAAACAAAAAAGTTCGACAGAACATTGTTTTATTACAATCTATGTGCATCCTAACTAAACACTAAATTATAATTTGTTACATATTAAAAAACTTTTACTTATTAAATAGGTAAAGAAACACTAATTAAATTGTCATTTCATAACTTAACAATATAGATTCAATGACTTAAAACTAGTCAGTCTTTGGTGGGAGTCGAGATGCAGAAAAATTCTACGCTAGTCCAGGGAACAGTTCTGAAAATGATTCGCACCAAAAGTCTGACAAGTCCATGGATTCTGGCTCGCTTAGTGGTGACGCTAATGACTCGTATCCCAGGTCAGAGCTGAGGATCGTGTGCGATGGAGACAGGCCGAGATTCTCCTCTACAGATTTAGGTGACATGGTCATGGGGGAAAGCATTTTCATGTCACACTCCAGCGTGATACCTAAGCTAGTATCTGTAAGTGTGCTGAAGTCTGTCTCAATCTGTAAAGGTGTTTCTTCTACATGTTCTTCACATGGCACTTCGATTGTGATGCAGTCATTGGCTTCATCACAGCTGGCGTAGAATAAGTCTCCTTTGTCATTGTTCTCTTCTTTAATTTGTACTTCTTCTGTGTCGGTAACAACAATCTCTGGTTTGTAAGGATGCGCATAGGAGTGTTGAGACAGTATCCTGTCGACGTCGTGCTTGATGTCTATGACTGCACTTTCACTGGATTCCAGGTGCTTTGCTGTGGGCCCCACCATTTTAGGTCCTTCAGTGCACTCTCCAGTTTTCCTGACTGTGTCCTGTAACAAGACAAAACTGTGGTAAAGCAACTTATTTTAATCACAAGAAAGCTAGATCTTTGTTTAAGAACATGTAGCAGTATGTACATATAGGTAGGTCAGGATTATGTCCTATTGTTTCATTAATCATTTACATAACAGACTAGTTTGAAACCAGTACTAAACAGTAATATTTGACTACCACAATAATAGTATTTCTATGATGCAACACTTGTTCCACATTGCATCATTTGTGTTGGTCCATTTGAGATAGCAATATGGGTTAATAGGCATAGGCTTTTCCCTCATGGAACCCAGTCACAAACAACATGCAATTTTATCTTATCAGGGTATTTAATCTGTTGACAAGCTAGTGGATATGTATAATGGTGAAAGTGTAGTTTCAAGTCTGATTATTTTGTTGCGGCATGATTCATAATCTACTGACCTAAAGGAAATTAAGTTTTAACCCAACAAACAGGAAATTTCCCAACATTGTACAGTCGGCTATAAACTAGTGATATGAGTAATTTTTATGATATTAATAATACTTAGTTTATTTCTAAGTTAACTTACATTTTGAGGCGTTCCTGAAGCACTTGCATCAATTTCTTTGAAGAGGGAGTCTGCAAGTTGAGTGAGGGTGTCGAGGTACTCGTCTGAATCGAAGTGTGCGAGGAGGTCTGCGAGAGGAGACACATCGCCAGCAGCAGGCGTGCCGCGCGGATCGCCGTCGGTGGCCCTTCCTTCTGCTGAGGAATAGACTCTGCTGGTCTGGGGGCCACCGCGACGCTCCGCGCCGCCGCCGCTTCACTGCGAAGCGTTGCGTTCTCGCTCAACAGACGCTCGTTCAACGCCTTCAAGCTCTCCACCTCACCCGTCAACTTCTCATTCATATCCATAAAGTATTTGATGCGGTCTTCCATTTCATCCATCTTCGCCTTCTTCCTGTCGCGTGAAGTCTGAGCCGCTACGCGGTTCTTTAGCTTCCTGATAAATAAACATTCTAGATATAACAATTTTCTATCGATAGCTATGCTAACGAGGTGCTAACTGTACATAACGGAACGTGAGGTCAGCGTACTTTGGAATTTTCGACAAGTAATGGCATTTTACGTTTTGTGACAGAACCTAACTCGAAGACTTAACTGAACAAAATTACTAGTTCAAAGGGATCTAATGTGTATGAAAAGTATTTTAAAGTGGGCATTGATTAACAAACTGGCTAATTCATAGAACAATAAAGAAACATCGGTCAGTGGGTCGTCTTAGGGGCATCCAGTAACGTCGACGTCATTTACCACTGCCCACTATAACTTGACCCTTCATTTACAAAGGCATTACGCGACACGCAGACAATGTTTCATCAAAATCATGAATGACAGAATTACTCACTTTCTTTGCATCTTCTCCTCCCATGATAAGTGGTCCAGGCGGCGCTTCCTCGAGGTAGCGGGAGACGGCAGGTCTACCACCACCTTAGTCTCCATCTCCTCGACCGCCTCCATAGCCAGGTAGTTGTTGGGCACCGTGATGATTATAGGAGCGCTCATCTTGTTGACTTGTTTAAACACAACCTAAAAACAAACACTCCACAACACTGGTAGTTGGCGATTTTCTAATGTCTTAACTTTAGCATACTATTAGAGTTCTGTATCAACCATTTGGATTTGTTAGAGCACTTTTAAACGATATTTCCTTGCGGGCGAGCTATTAACGATTGCGTCGTACATGTTCGGGTCCTCAGCGAGTAATAAATATTTTTCTTGATTCTCGAAAATGTGTATGTGGTGCAATGTGATTGGTGAAACCTTATCAAGGGGGCGTTGACAAAATGACGACAACAAAATGAAAGACAAAGACGGGTATACTAACAACATTTGGCAAATAGAGATAAAAGATGCGACGTCACGCACGTCACTATAAAGCCTGTGTTGGCACCTGCCATGCAAATTCATGCAATAGACATAGGATTACTTTTCTGTGAAAGAAAAAGACAAAGCTTCGCAATTATTAGGAACTTATGGATATAATCAATCAATGAATTAAATTTTTTTATTGTAAAAACAGTATACAATACTATGTTTAGATAATATTCGAAGTGTGCTTTCCCTTCGTGAGTCATTTAAACAATTTGTATGATGAAATATGTTTACACAATACAACCGCATCGCATCGCCCCACCGGCGATCTTTGATACCGGTAAACAAACGGCTGATGTAAGTTAATAGAAAGCAAGGTAACTTGAATGAGTAGTGTTTCTGATGTAACTAAATGATCATGTTGATCATGAGAATGAGGACATCTGGACATGGTTAAAGGCACTTATGTAGCAAAAGTACCACTTGTGTCCTGTCCAAATCCAAAATTAAAAACCAATTTCTAAACATTTTAATGGTTTAATTGTTTTTTTTTCTGTTTTTTTTTAAACTACCAAACAGAAACTACAAAATGATTAAAAAAATTATTCAACATTCATTCCGTATTTTTACTGCATCGTGGTAGTTCTAAGTGCAACTGCTGAGCTAATGTAGGACTTTTATAATTCGCTTCCCAGTTCGAACAAAAATCACGTAAGTAAAAGTGATTTTGATATGGGGCAGTGGGGCAAATTGCTTTTGGATTTCTCAGTAGAAATTTCTGAGTAATGAAGAATTCCAATGTATGGGGAGGCGGATGGCAATATACTTGCCCCCGATTACTTCTTGTATGGGACTTCTTAACCTCTTTTTTTTTCTTAACCTCTGCCTAACCATTCGAAGATTGCATGTCTCATGTTTCATAATAATTCTACCTGAAAAAATTATCAAAGAACTAGTAAAATTATTTCACCCAAAGAAATCCCGCTATGAAAATGCTTAGCTTGAAAGTCATTGAGCTTGGAATTCTGTCTACCCCACTTCAATACTTATGCCAAATCTTAAAAGACTTAGGGCTGGAGCTTTGAAAAAAGTTAAATATTTACTAAGGCCGCGTTCCTTATTTCAAAATAATCGCTCGCAGCGCTCATGTCTTTAATTTGCGTTCCGGTAAAGATATCACGATTATGACAGCTAAGAGCTGTCATCAATTCGGAACGCTCGTAAACGCGTTTACAGTGCTCACTCGTCACTCGATAACAAAAACATAAAACCAAAACCTTTCACAAGACCTAATTTTCACAGAGCATTCTATCCTATTTTTCATTACTCATGGTTATGCGACTCCAAAGAGATTTCAAAGAAATAATTGAATGTATTTGTGCGACTCCAGCCAGTGAACCTCAGCTGTGAACACAATGGCCGCGTTCCGTATTACAAAATAATCGCTAACAGCGCTCACGTTTATATTTTGCGTTCCGATTTAGATATCACGATTATGACAGCTAAGAGCTGTCATCAATTCGGAACGCTCGTAAACGCGTTTACAGTGCTCACTCGTCACTCGATAACAAAAACATAACCTGCATTAGAGAAATTCGTCGCCCGTTAGGCTCGTCTTGTATATTTACTTGAATACTCATGGTTATGAGACTTCAAAGAGATTTCAAAGAACTAATTGAATGTATTTGTGCGACTCCAGCCAGTGAACCTCAGCTGTGAACACACACACACACCCAGACACACGCATACACGCATCAGACATCTGTCATTTTTTACTTTGATTTTGACAGCGCTCACGGTGATATTTATTTGGGGCATGGTCGGTGTAATCGCAAGATGGCACATGTCATGACGTCATCTATGACGATTCAAGGGACATAGATATCGCGCGGTACGGGTTTATGGATGCTCAAATCGATTACAGCCTAACTCGGAACGCACCCAATTACACATCTGTCATTTTTGACAGCGCTCACGGTGATATTTATTTGGGGCATGGTCGGTGTAATTCCGTGTAATCGCAAAATGGCGCATGTCATGACGACATCTATGACGATTCAAGGGACATCGATCGATATCGCGCTCACAGTAATTCGGAACGGGTTTACGGACGCTTAAATCGAATACAGCGTAACTCGGAACGCACCCTAACTGTCAGTTCTGTCATCCATCTGCTGTCAAACAAATGTCAAAACGCTGCCATTGTGCGTTTGCGTTTCTTGAACTTTTGTTTTTCTCAAAATCTCAATTATAGTCAAGGTATTTAATAACTTTTGAGTGCACGTTTGAATTATCTGAACAATTAGCATATTCAATTACTAAAAGTTGTGAAATATGGCATCTACAAGTGCCGATTCACAGTCATCCATTGCTCAAAAAACATGGGTGATGTCGAACAATATCGATACCGTCTCCAGTGTGGACGAAATCTATCGTTATGATAAAAAGCAGCAACAAGACATTCTTGCCGCCAAGCCATGGGAGAAAGAGTAAGTTGCTTATAACATTTCACACGTTAAAATTATAATTTTTGACATGACACTAACTGTAATGCTTCATTGTTCCAGCCCCCATTTCTTCAAAGATATCAAAATATCTGCGCTAGCTCTACTCAAAATGGTGATGCATGCAAGGTCTGGAGGAACATTGGAAGTCATGGGATTACTTTTAGGTAGAGCCTCCATTGTCCCCATGTCAATGTGTTTAAAATATAGATCTTATTTTCTAACCAATTTGCCAACTTTTTTCACAGGTAAGGTAGATGCCAACACAATGATAGTCATGGATTCATTTGCACTGCCAGTAGAGGGGACTGAGACACGGGTAAACGCTCAAGCACAGGCTTATGAGTACATGACAGCCTATATCGAAGCAGCTAAGCAGGTAAATAGGCCCCCTGATTGAATGCCGATATTTCTAAATTTGCAAAATAGTAAAGATGAAAAAAATTATAATGTCATATTCCTGGAAAACATTTTCTTGGAAAATGTTATGCAGATGATTGATGTATGTTTTTAGTACACAGTATTCAAATACAAAACCACAAAAACAAATTTCTTAATTTCAGGTGGGCCGTCATGAAAATGCCATAGGTTGGTATCACAGTCATCCAGGGTACGGCTGTTGGTTGTCTGGCATTGATGTCTCCACTCAGATGCTGAACCAGAACTTCCAGGAACCTTTTGTAGCCATTGTCATTGACCCAGTCAGAACCATCTCAGCCGGCAAAGTATGTCTCGGTGCTTTCAGGACATATCCCAAGGTTGGTATTCTTGACAAAACAACAATTTATGTAGTCTTACTTACTGTAAGGGACAGAATTTAAGATTTTTTTTACACTTGTGCCATCTCTTATGGGCTATACAGGTGTGATACATATTTTCAAACTTATTTTACGTTGAACTATTCTGGCCAGATTTCTTTTTTTTCTACTCATAACATTAAAAAAAAAGAAAAAAATGAAGAATGCAAAGAGGAATGAATGCTAAGAGGGATGTGTGGTGTGACGCGAAAGGATAAAATAAGGAATGAGTACATAAGAGGAAGTCTGAAAGTGGCGTCAGTGAATGAAAAGTTGATGGGTAATCGGTTGTCGTGGTATGGACATGTGATGCGAAGGAATGAAGGAAATGTTGTGAGGAAAATGTTGAGTATGAATGTAGATGGCTATAAAAGGAGAGGAAGGCCAAAGAAACGATGGATGGACTGTGTGAAGGATGATATGGCTAGAAAGGAGGTGACTGCTGAGATGACGAGAAATAGGGAAGTATGGAAGAAGACATGTTGCGCCGACCCCAAATGAATTGGGGTAAGGGCAGGAGAATGATGAATGATGATGATGAACATTAAACAGTCTCATGAATTAATATTAAAAAACTTCTCATTTTACTTTTGTGCATATAAAATACTGACCTCACATTATTAACCCTCTGTAATATTCAAAAAATTTCCAGGGATACAAACCAGCCAATGAGGAACCCTCAGAATACCAGACAATTCCCTTGAACAAGATAGAAGACTTTGGAGTCCACTGCAAGCAGTACTACTCACTAGAGGTGTCCTACTTCAAGTCCTCCCTGGACCGGAGACTTCTGGACTCTCTCTGGAATAAATACTGGGTGAACACCCTGAGTAGTTCCAGTCTTATCACCAATGCTGACTACACTACTGGACAGATATTTGACTTGTCAGATAAGTTGGAGCAGAGTGAAGTGTGTCTTGGTATGTTTAAGTTAATTATACTCGCATTATCATTCTACTTCTTAGTTGGCTGAGAATGACTTTAAATTCCACTAGCCTTTGACCGTGGCTTCACTTTTGTTATGGTTGGATATAGTCATATGGAAATTATTTAAATATCTAACTTTGGGATGACATAGCTTTGTGAAAAGGAATAGTGAAACTATTTTGAGAGATAGAATTCGAATTTAGTAGTTTCCAAAATTATCTATTCAAGCCATCTCATCACATATTTTGTCAAATTATGGTAAAATAATATATAAGAAAATATCTAAATAAAAGACAAAACAACCTAGCCAAAAACTATTAAAAAATAATTAATGTTTGGCAAGTAACATATGTAACGCATTGGTTTCTCATACAACTTGCTAAATTTGATAAATAAACCAATTTTAGTTCATTCAGCACGGCCCCCTTTAGTTGCCTATATCTTTTTAAATATGACATGTTTGTTTACAAAATTCGTCTTTCTGAATTATGTATAGGAGTACATTCGGTCCAAATAAAATGCGATTCTGCTGTATTAGTACTTTAAAAAATAAATAGGATCAAAAATATCATATATTACAACTGATAGGGTGACCATGATTCCACTTTAAAATGGATAGTAAAAAATACCGTCAACTGCCCTGACTTTGTACGGATTTGATATTTTTGGCTTTTATTGTGAAATAATAAACAAATATGGTCGATTTCCGTGTTGTGTACACATCTAATCGTATAAAAAGCTCAAGACTTTAATTTTCATTGGAATATTCGTGTTTAAAAAAGATTTTTGAGGTATAACAGAAATAAGGCAAAGTAATGTCTCATGTCTGTGACTTTGCCTAGTGCATTTACTCCAAAAAACCCTTCGATTGTTATGCTGGCACAGTCTAAAATGTAGTTAAAAACATATAGAATAAAATCCAATTTTGAATGACAGATTTAAGGAGTCCTATAATAGGTAAAATTGTCTAGGCAATGTCTGGACATCAATTTATACACTCTCCATACATCGAAAAACAACGGCTAGGGTAGGGTTGTCATACAAAAATGAAACAAAATATGTTTTTTGTTTTTACCCGACTGCGGCGAAGCCCAAAAGGAGGGTTATTATTAATTTGGAAATAATCATGGACTATTGACTTCAATTCCAAAGAAGTTAGATTATATCCATATTCAACCACAAAGTATCGAACAACTCGCATTTTTTATGACAGATTAGTTGGACCCAACAGCCACATACGCGCAATAAAACGTCGCAGATTAAAGTCGGTATTTTATTTAATTTGCTTTAACTTATATCATCATATCACTTCCGTGTTTTCTATAGTTAATTTAATAAAACTAGATAAAATAGTTGTTATATAAATTAGGTATTTAAAAAACAGAATCATTTTTATGACTTGGCAGTATGTATCCACCCAAGTCGAATGAAGCAATCATGTTGAAAATAAAAAAAAAACATGTTTTAAAAAATTTCGAGGCAGGAAGTAGCTATTCTCTTCTTCAATTTTGCAACATTTTTAGACAGTGAAAATACTGTTTTATGTATACTTTTTGCTTGTTTCATTTTCTCGCAATCGAACTACAGATTCAGATAACTACAGATTCTGATTGTTTATTTGTTAACATAGGTTTTTACAGAGAGGTGTTACATGTTTATAATGCGCTCTATGTTTTGCCATTTGGCGTACAAATATGATCAATATTACATTTAACTATTAATTATAAAGTGAAGTGAAAAGGAGACTGTTTACTCGGGCATAAACGAGTCATTTTATCCCTCGACGGGTGGAAATAAACGTCTCGGGCTAACGACTGCATTAGTTGTACAATCTTCTATTATTTCGATGGAGTCACATAATTTAATTATAGGTAGTATAGAAAATATGTACCCAATATATGGAATCATGGTCACCCTATCAGTTGTAATATATGATATTTTTGGTCCTATTTATTTTTTAAAGTACTAATACAGCAGAATCCCAATTTATTTGGACCGAATGTACTCCTATACATAATTCAGAAAGACGAATTTTGTAAACAAACATGTCATATTTAAAAAGATATAGGCAACTAAAGGGGGCCATAAAAGCCAAAAATATCAAATTCGTACAAAGTCAGGGCAGTTGACGGTATTTTTTATTATCCATTTTAAAGTGGAATCATGGTCACCCTATCAGTTGTAATATATGATATTTTTGATCCTATTTATTTTTTAAAGTAACTAATACAGCAGAATCGCATTTTATTTGGACCGAATGTACTCCTATAGATAATTCAGAAAGACGAATTTTGTAAACAAACATGTCATATTTAAAAAGATATAGGCAACTAAAGGGGGCCGTGCTGAATGAACTAAAATTGGTTTATTTATCAAATTTAGCAAGTTGTATGAGAAACCAATGCGTTACATATGTTACTTGCCAAACATTAATTATTTTTTAATAGTTTTTGGCTAGGTTGTTTTGTCTTTTATTTAGATATTTTCTTATATATTTTTTTCAGCACGGCCCCCTATCCACATCTATATATTATTTGTTATTACGAATTCACAATATTTGTTGAGGTACATATTATAATGTGTTAACAGAGTTAATTGCTTCAGTTTAAAAAACTTTTTAATACGCTATATATTTTTCAAGTTACAAGAGGGCCGTGCTGAAAACGTTTGGCTGGCACGGCCCCCTTATTTTGCAAATATCTTCAAAAGTACAGAGGTACATTGAAAAAGAAACAGGTACATATATTCCTAGAGGCGAGTACATTGCATTGGTGCACACCTAAAACGCAAATTCTGGGGGGCCGTGCTGGGCAAACGGACATAGATAAACCAGGTCTAACTTAAACCAGGTTTAACTACCTTTTGTAATAAGGCGGTATTTGTCTTTACCTGCCTAGACCAAAAATTCTTTTCAGTTTACAGTTATCACAAATTCAATCTATAGATGTTTTGGCAGGTCGCGGCGGTTTCATCGTCGCTGGTGCTGATCCACATGAGAAGCGAACTGAAGACAAACTCGGCAAGGCAACTAAGGACGCTTGCAAGACTACTATCGAAGTCATCCACGGCCTGATGGCGCAGATGATCAAAGACCGGCTCTTCAACAGCGTGAGCGGAAGGCCAGCGCCCGCGACGCCCATGATTGAGTAACTTAGGAACTGTGTTTAGCTCTTGTGTATTAAATGTATAAGTTAATAAATGTATCTGTGAATTTTGATATTTGGTTTTCTCTTTATCTCTCATATTTTTATCAATAACTAGTGACCAGCCCCGGCTTCGCACGGGTGCAAAAAAGATACTAAAACCTTTTTTTTTTTTTGGTGGGTGGAAAAAACCCATGTTCCTTCTTCTTCGCCCTTGTGTCGGAGCCGCGGTAACCTTTCGATATCCACAGCCCCGACGGGCGTCGGCCCTTGCGGGCCCCTCCTTGCTAAGATACTAAAACCTTCCTCTTGAATCACTCATCTATTAAAAAGCCCGCCTCAAATTCGTTGCGTAGTTTTGAAGATCTAAGCATACATGGGGACAGACAGCAAGAAGCGACTTTGTTTTTATGCTATGTAGTGATGAATCTATCTCTTTTTCATCTTTTTAATAAAGTAATTGAAGGGTGTGATGCAATGAAATAAAACCAACAAATTGATTATATAAACATTCTCAAATATTTATTAACCAATTTACATAAAATCATTATAATCATTATGTACATCTTTCACATAGCTTTAGTTATACACAAAATCATAAACATCTCACATTGTGGAGGGCCTTCTATTTATCAGATATAGTAAAACGAAGCACCAAATTGACGATATAATCTTTTGCCAAGCTCTCTTTACATAATCAAAAATAAAATATATGCTTTCATGATTTTCACATGAATGCTTTACAGAGAATATAAAAACTATTAAGAGCACGTGCGACTTCTATATTTCCAGTGGCTTCCAAATTATATCTAAATGTACATACTCCTACGATATTTCATTAGAATATGTGGGTTAGTCGATAACCTAAATATAAATAGGATGAAAATAATAAACATATGATATAACTAATCTCTAAATGTTAAAAATGTCCGGCGGTCACCAAACGAGTGTAAAATTCTTACAATAATCCATAATTTGCGTAACTACGTGTTTGATTACTATCATTATTTATCATTATTTACATCGTCGCAAAATATAAAATTCTCAATAAAAGGAACAGTACTGTCAACGAGACTGTTTAGCAGAAGCGGCTCACAGGTGTCGAACACAAATAACTATTCTTAACAAAATGCGTATGTTAGTAGTCTACGTTCAAACTAGGGACATCGCACACCGGAAATTAAAATATCTGGTACAAAATACAATGACGAGCAAAAAAACAAGGCACAAACAGTAATTTAAAAATAATTGGTTTCTAAAACAATTTATACAGACTGGAAAGTTCATAAAACTTCATAAATACCATACTAACATGCAAGAGTGGCTAGATATTTTAGCTCGCCCGTGTATTTCAGACCTCTGACTACTTCCACACAAGGCCATAGTTTGGCTCGCGTGCTAAAGTGCATTATCACACAAAATTTATCATAATTAGTGATTCATTTATATTTTATTAAGTACATTCCATACAGCCCTCCAATTCACAGGTTGCTTACTGTAAATCGTTTATACACACAATCTCAATTTATGTACAGCGCGAGCGACACAAAAAGTCCTAGTACATCAATTTACAATTTTTTAATCAAGGGCAAAATGTTCAAATTCGGGAATGTTCACAACGGCTCGAAACCACAAGATTTTACGACTAATTAATAAATCTTAATGACAACGTTTTTCATTTGTGTCGCAATGCTAGAATTTTTACGGAGAAGCAACTATTTTGGAAATCATTTTATTATTTCGAGAGAAGAGTTGGTAGTAAAGCTAGTCAAATGAGCCGATCACTATGATTGAGTGCTGGATCGGTTTGAAAAAATAGCATTTTGTAGACAGAAGCAGTAAGTAGACCGCACTGGTATAATTTGCTCTGAGATTGTAATAATACTGACGCAATGTGCCCAGAGAAATATGATAGCAAAACCTACTGACCTCAGGGTATCAATTACGTTTAAGTCTCGGAATTTATTCTGATCTCTAGTCACCCAACGATAACACAACAATCTGTATCCTTCTGGACATAAACTTTAAACACTACGTAACACATCACACATGGAATGTCTCGCGAATCTCAATGGGAACAGGTGAGCTATGTGAGCTATATAAGGGCTGTGCACATCTCGACATGACGGCGTGTGTCGCGGGTAGATTGAAAGGTGGCCTGTGGTCAGTCTTTGTCGAGTGGGCTGGAGGCGCCATCATAGGAGACGTAGTTGAAGACGGTCATCGATTGTTGAGAAGGCATTTTTTCAAATTTCATAAATGGTTGCACTAGAAGCTCATGAAGTGCATTATTATACATATAATGAGATCTTACCAGCTATCCAGATCACAACACGGTTGATAAAGCTAGATTAATCTCAACATAAAGTTTTTTTTGTAAGACTACTTGCGAAAAGGCGTACGTGAAACGGGTTTACTATACAGAGGCCGAATATTGCAGGTATCAGTGTTCTAATGCGGGAGAGAATTACGAGATATACAATTCGAAAAGCATCATCCCTTTACTCCCCATACTAGGCACATATTTATTATAATTATTGTTTCTGACCAGCAGAGCGGAACAGATGCCATGAAAAGAACTACCAAAGTGTATCCGCGCCTAAAAGGGATGGTACAGTCAGTACTCTGAAGTAATTGCCCCTCTTACAAAGACAAATAAGGAGTTTCTTTGTAACAAGAGTCAGATATTGCAGGGCACTGACTGCTATGCATCTCAGATCCTATCTTTTACGCGTTTACGGCCCCCGTAGTAGACTTACGAACATCCATGAAGGATGTACCAACAAATATAACGTATGAAGCTCACAATCGATGACCGTACTACGCAGTACAGCTAGTGGTGTGGTCGCTAGAGGCAGCAGCCGGGCGGCGTGGCCCCGCGTCAGTAGAACAGCTCGGGCGGGAAACTGTTCACCTCCGCCTGCTCCAGCACGGGCACGCCGTCCACGTTGTACGATACTCGTATCCGTAGTCGTAGGGTTGACTGGAAGCATACGTTATATTGATGAGCGAATGGTTTTTGTGACTAGTTTTTGTGTTTTCTTGGGAGGTTAATAGGTTTAAAGTTTGTGGTTTCTGAAACAGCGGTATTAGCATCAGTGTTTGATAAAAAGACGATTTGGGTTTTACCGCCGTGACCGTGTGAGGTCTTAGTAAGGGGTTAGTTAGGGGAACATGGAATAATCTTATCTTTTCCAAAATGTTATCATAAAAAACAACTCATACCAGTTGAATGAATGCCAATAAAAGGATGCAATGTCAGAAGAATGTATAATTATATAGCTTAGTTTTAGATTTTGATTATGATATTATTCGATACAATGATGATGCTTACCCTGGATGGATTAGTGATTCTGAGGACTTGAGTAATTTCTCCCTGGGGCGGCAGAACAGTGCCGGAAGGTGACATCATATCTAACTGGAACGTCTGAAAGATGGAAAATAAAACGATTAGTAACATTGAAAGATGTCGATGTCCCGATTATTCAGAGTTTCTAGTATTTTTGTACCTACTAACACATGAACAAGACGTATTCCAATCACTGTTTTAAGCTTTTACGGTTTATATCTAAACTTATACCGTGCCATGATCGCGGGATGACTCAACCAGCGATTATAGTGAAAGTAGAAGTGTGAAGTAAGAAAGTGTGTTGTGCCGTAAGTCATCATCTGCCTAGCCTTTTCCCAACTATATTGGGGTCGGCTTCCAGTCTAACCGGATGCAGCTGAATACCAGTATTTTACATGGAGCGACTGGCTACCTGACCTCCACAACCCAGATAATACTAGGTAATACGATACCCTTTGGTAAGACTGGATGTCAGAATTTCAGGTCACTGACTACCTGTAAGGACTGCCAAAGATCTATATATATGGCAGCCGGGACCAACAGCATAACGTGCTTTCCGAGGCACGGAGGAAACTCGGTATGTCGGGCGGTCACCCATCCACAGACCGACCTAGGCAAGCACAGCCTTACCTAAAGATCGACCCGAGTGGCAGTTCTTATTGAGCCTCGAGCTCTGTTGTGCCGTAAGTGTCAGTAATAAATGAAGTATTAGTACCTTGGGCACAGCGGCTTGGAACAAGAAGTCAGTGAGCGTGGAGGCTCCCCGCGAGTGTGCGCGCATCGTCAGCGTCACGGTGTCCCCGCCGCGCTGCACTGCGAACACGACCGACAGCCCGTTCTTCTCCAGACCTGTCACTGTTGGCAGCTCCACTGAAATCAAACGGTATTTTGTGAGATTTGGAGAAAATGACGATTTATTGATATAGTCTAGTCATCAAAACATTGAATATACACCGGCGTTCTGTGGCCGCTTCAGTCACGAAAGTTCGGAACTAAACATATTACCCTAGCACACACTGGCAAAATGTACAACAGGGTCTTCTGAACCCTTCGCGAATTACACGCGTGGTGATATATTTTGAAAATGTGAAATTAGAAACAATGAGCAGTCTCCTGATTCATTTCTCTTCACTTCGTTGTGCTACAATCATTAATTAAGCCTAGTTCATCTTGCTTTCCTCGTTGGGTCTTTCACGTCGTTAATTTTGATCCTGTATCATCCATTCGGAAATACTATTTTTGCCGCGATCACCTACCATTGTGAATTCTTTGTTCGCTTTAAAGGAGTGGTAAAACTCGGCGCCTTATGTTTATATGCATACCTTGCGAGACCGGCGTGTTGATATGCGCGGGCGCAGCGAACAGTCCGTCGAGCAGTAGCGACGCGGGCGCGGGCGCGGGCACGTTGTTGTTCATTATGCTTGTGGGCGCCGTCGGCGTCAGGTCTAGTCCGCTCAGCAGGTCTAGGATATCCTGGAATAAACATCAATAGTATGAATAGATATCGATAGGTTGGTGTATGAGAGTATGATGAGGAGTGGGGTAAATGTGAGGTTTTGAGTATGAATGTCAATGGATGGTCAAAGAAACGATGACAATGCCGAAACGACGAACGAGTGAAGGACTGCGTGAAGGATGATAATATCATCCTTCAATTAAATTTATTTAAATAAATGTTACACGTGTAGATAGAGCACTAAAATACAAGATTATGTGTGAAATCAGACCCGAAAAAGGTTATTAAGAAAAAAAGTTATAGGCGATTTAGTCCGAAAAAAAACTTTGTCGGCCTCTCCTGAAAAATCGTATTTTGTCCCTTACCTCAATTGAACCTACGGTCGACGATATGTTAGATTCTTCGATGGTTGTGGACTGTAGTAGGTCAGTTTAAATAACGAGTCCAAGTTTGGCACAGTCAAAACTATATAATTATAATAATTTTATACACAAATTACACTGACACACGTCTTAGCTTTTGCAGCGTATCAGGAAGAGAGTGAACTAAACAAAGACAAAAAAAAGGTCTTCAATACAGACTATTTATACATATTATACTATGTCTATCATAGACAACTTGTGTTGCTAGCAACATGATATGGCTAGAAAGAAGGTGACTGCTGAGATGACGAGAAGTATGGAAAAGACATGCTACACCAACCCCAAATAAATTGAGATAAGGACAGGAAAATGATGATGACAATCAAAATGATGTCCTATCTAAAATTTTAATGGAATAGGATCCTCCCTTTTCTATGGGGGATGAGGAACTTTACACCCTGTTCCTCATACCTCCCAAATATGTGAAGTTTAAATAAATAAGTAACATGTGTTAGTTGTAAGGAAGATGAGTATGAGTAGACTCCTAGGCAAATAACTTGAAACAAAATGGCGTAGTTCTGCGCAGGTTCCCTGCTTGATTTGTATGGGACGTCTAAAAAACGACTACTGCGCATGTTCAACTTATATGCCGCGTGGTATACTCACATTGCTGCTAGTATTATTGTTGCTGGCAGGCGGCTGCGACGGTTTGTGGTCCACGTCGCCGTTCGTCAGCGAGTCGGAGCCGATGATCAAGTCTAATAGCGCGTCCTGAAATATACAAAAAAAAGAATAAGTATTGGGTGCAGTCTAAACAGAGAAGACTAGTTTCAAGAAACGTGAATTTTTTCTTCTTTTTTTACGCGGTGAATTATTATTTCACCCGAGAGTGAAGGTATAAATCTAGTTTGAGAGGAATTGGAACCCAGTAAAAATAAAGTATCCTTACATAGTATAAAACAAAGTCGCTATTTTTGTCTGTTTGTCTGTATGCTTAAATCTTTAAAACTACGCAACGGATTTTGATGCGGTTTTTTTTAATAGATAGAGTGATTCAAGAGGAAGGTTTTAGTATATAATTTGAACGACATCCACGCGGGTGAAGCCGCGGGCATCAGCTAGTAAAGTATAAAGTTCAAAATTGCCAGTCGACAATGTCTCAATGTTCATGCCTTCTCTGCATGAGAACACCTCTTGTTGTGCAGAGGGACCATAATATGCTGATTTTATTTTGTAAGACTGGGCACGAGTTGCCACGGCAGACCTGGAAGTCTTCGGATACGGATTGACCCATCATCTGCCTAGCCTTTTCCCAACTATGTTGGGGTCGGCTTCCAGTCTAACCGGATGCAGCTGAATACCAGTATTTTACATGGAGCGACTGCCTATCTGACCTCCACAACCCAGTTTATACTGGGTAATACGAGTTGATGGACGCAACTAAAAATGCCAAACTCGTCGCCAAACGGGCTAAGCCAATTTGAATATTGTCATCGACACGCTAAGGAAATGTTGTGAAGTGTATAAGCACGGTGGTAATACGTACCGCGACCTGGTCGGGCTTGTGCTCGGGGCTGGCGTCGGACAGCTCGTGCTCGCTGTCGTCGCGCCCGTCCGCTCCGCTCGTGGGAGCTTCCATGGCCGGCATGCGCTCGAGGAGAGCTGGTCTCAAGTGAGCGTAGTTCCTGTGCAGATTATATGCAAATTAGCTATTTTTTTTTAAATATACTTCCCAAAATTCCGGAACATTAAAACAGTGCATAAAAATTGGGTTAAAAGTTAGGCTGTATCCGTTTCTTGTAATTTTTAGTATACAGGGTGGAACCCTGTGCCAGCCGGGGCTGCGGAACTGTTCGGAAGAGATACCGCGGTCCCGGAACATGAAGGGCTAAGAAGGAACATGGGTGGTTTTTAGTCCTTAGAAGTCTGACAAGGCACATGAGACTTTATACTTCAACTAGATTTTGCCCACGGCTTCGCCCGCGTGTATGTCGGTTTAACTACAAAAATGACGATTTTCCATACAAACTTTCACCCCCTATTTAACTCCCTTAGGGGTTGAATTTCCAAAAACCCCTTCTTAGTGCTCCCCTACATTATAATAGGAAGCCGTGTGCAAAATTTCACATTCCTAGCCAAAGTAGTTTCGGCTGTACGTTGATATGTCAGTCAGTCAGTTCTCCTTTTATATATATAGATTTACCTGTACAATTGCGATAACTCAACGCCTCTCTGCTGCAACTCGATATGAATATGAGACCCGAACGTATCGATGATCACTCGGATTTTACTGAAAACAAATAATAAAATCGTTAAAATTAACAAACATTTAATAGTAACTTAGACGATGTAAAACAAAGCAATTTTATTAAACGTTAAGACAAGAAAAAAAAATGTTAAAGTTTTTGAACACCACCACCAACTTTGTAACTGCTGTTAAATACAAAATAGCGTCAAATAAAATAATGGTTTTGTAGGTATTTGTGCCTTGGCATGGGAGGGGCGCCGTTGCGTTTACGCTGTGAGGTTCAAAAGGATAATTAGCATAAATAATGTGATATTGTAAAGAAATTATAGTGGTAGTAACTCACTCCTGGCTAGGCTGCGTGGTGAATCTCGTGGAGAGCTTGGCGAGTGAAAGCAGCAAATACTCTTTAGAGTTGATGGACAGCTGAGTGGACCACAGCAGCTTCTGGTACACGTCGATCACGTACTCCTCGGAGGGACGGACGAAGTCGTCTGAAATGGGACAACGGACATATTAAAAGTATGAAAAATATACACATACATAGGCAGAAATCACGGAAAGCCATCTGCTACGATCTTTAATTATACTCCTTCTTTTGCCTCGTTCACTTTCATACATCTACTCATACACGCACGTAAGTAAAAAATATTTCTGTCTGTAATCCCTTTTTTTTTTTTTTGGTTGGAAAATCATCGAATACGGGGCCCCCCCCCGCTCTTGGGCAGAGCGAAGGGGAGTGTCAGACTTCTACTGACTAAAAACCAAACCCATGTTCCTTCTTCGCTCTTGTGTCGGAGCCGTGTTAACCTTTCGATAATCCACAGCCCCGACAGGCCGTCTGTAAACCTTCAAACTATATAAATGAATCAAGTTGATATTTTGACATTATACAATTTTGTAGCATATTATGCCAAAACAAAGGGTTAATAAATGGTTAAATAATCTCTTTCTACCCGTATGGGTATCAATGGAGAGAAATCAATAAAAGAGTGTATGCAAATAACTTACCAACGCCGTCTTCATCGACCATAGAGATGGCGTTACTGGCTTCAGACACAAGCAAGTCACCGTATTCACCGATAGTCCACGCTGCCACCTACAAACAGAGACGCTTCATTACTTACCGAAACCAAGCAATTAGATTCGTCGTAGGACATCTACATGACATGGAATAGATTCATTGATACAGTTTAGCACAGATATCCAAACCAATATTATAAAACTGAAAAAATTGTTGGTACTTGGTGGAATTAACAAAAAAAAATGTTCTGGATAGACAATTTATCGAGGAAGGCTATATAAGCTATTTTTTTTGCTAAAGCTAAAGATTTTTAAAGTTAGGCAGCATTTTTTTTTACCCGACTGCGGCGAAGCCCAAAAGGAGGGTTATGTGTTTGACGTGTATGTATGTATGTATGTATGTCCGTTTCTTTGTTCCCTCATAACTCATAAACGAATGAACCGATTTGAATGAAATACACGTCGTTAGATTTGTCTTGATGGCGCGAGTGTTATAGGCTACATTAAAATTAAAAAACAAAGAAAAATTGCGGGTTTTGGGGGCCAAATCGCAGAGTTCAAAAAAATTTTTTTTTTCAATACCATCGAGTAGGGTATCAAAATAAAGGGTTTTAAAAAGACATTACAAAAATATATGATACTTATATGTTTAAAAAAAAATTCAAAGTGAGAAATCCTATACAAACACAAAAGTTAAAACATCTGGGAAGAATTTTACGCGACCTACGAAAGAACAAACACAAAAGAACTAAAAAGTTGGAAATAAAAAAAGTAGTTAAAAAACTAAAAAACCCGACTGAAAAAACTGAAAAGCAAAAAACAAGCACATTTTAAATTAAACAAAACTTGGAAGCAGGCGGGGTTCATTTGAATATGAAATTATGAAAAGAAAAAATGCAAATAGAATGAACCCCGCCTGCTTCCAAGTTTTGTTTATGTTTAATTTAAAATGTGCTTGTTTTTTGCTTTTCAGTTTTTTCAGTCGGGTTTTTTAGTTTTTTAACTACTTTTTTTATTATCTACAAGATTACCTACTAGATTTCCTTAATTTTTGCTGGGAAGATGTGAACCAAAGTTTCCCAGCAAGAAGTCTTAATATGCATTTACGATAGACCGACGCTATAAAGATTTTGTTTATAAATTATGAATTCTAATATTACCTGCACTAGCGGCTGTTTCTCAGTGGCGTCGCCGGAGACAGCGGATCGCTCGAGCGAGGTCCACAGTCGCATGGCCGCGTACGCCTGGCGCTCCGGCGCCGCGGACGATACGATCTGCAGTGTGCTGGATACTGTGTCGTCGCGGAGATAGTTTCCAGCCTGGAATGAGAACAATATTTATAATGATGTTTCTGTAAGTATATCCTAGGTTCTTATAAGTATGATCTAGATTTTTTTGTAGTACCTTGTACCCTACGAGTTTTTGTGGGGCCTATGTGAACATGAAAACATTGTGAAATCAAATATCTTGGCAGTTCTTCTCCATAGGAAACGACTAACCCGAACCGTGCACCTTTCTTGACGATTTATAAGTGGCTATGTAGGTCTACGTGAAATAAAATATTCTGATTATGATAGGTAAATATTATTGAAAATCTATTGACAGGTAATAATTTAAAGTCCATAGAAACTGGGCACTTACTTTCTTAAATAATGAATGTTGGGGTTAGTTTACACACTGCAACTGCTTATCTTGGTCATTCGGACCACTTATAAAAGTCTCTTACGCGTTGTAGTTCTTACCTTTCCGCTTAGTGGATTATTGCCCGTCTCTTGCCCAGAGTGGTGTTCCAGTAACGGTACCATGAGTCCTTATTAGTTTGATTATATTATATTCTCACCTTGAGCAATACTCTAAACAAGGTATCAAGATGCCACTTGTTAGAGGGCGCGTATCGCTCGGCAGCCAGCACCATGGCGCTGGAGCAGTGCGCCTTGAACTCGGCGTCGGATCGCTCCAGGAACGCGAGCAGTTCCTTCATCATGCTGCGGATGTTCTGCCCGTTGATCAGAGCGAAGGATAGTTCCATTGCACGGCGACGGATGGACACGTCTGGGTCCTGGAACGAAAGTTAAGGATATTTAAAACAAAATCAAAATCGGTTGATACGTTCAGGAGCTACGATGGCGCAGACAGACACACAGACAGACGTCGAACTTATAATACCCCGTCGTTTTTGCGTCGGGGGTTAAAAATGGAAGCAAGTAATAGTTTGATTAGGGGGACGCAGCAGCGAATGGCTAGTTCTTTGGCAGTATCTGATTTGATCTGTCGTCAAACCACGTTATTTTGAACTTAAAAAATTATTAGCACTTTTTGAACGTCGTATCAATATAATTTAAATAAATTAGTTTTCATTGTACGGTCAGCATCAGAAGTAGCTGAACATTTCGGAATTTTAATTATTTTATGTACAGGACTCTTTTAACGAATAATCTTACACTCCAATAACATGTAGTAGGTAACAAGCAATATCTAACAAGTTTTTATTCAAAAAACAGCTTCGAAACTTTGAGTAATGTTAATATACTTCTGATGCTGACCATACTTATAGTATTGTGCGAATTAAGTTTGATACAGTGACGAACCGTTGCATTTGAAAAAAAAGTGTAACATTTGAAATACTCTGCAAGTGAGAATAAATTATTTGTATAATGTAAGACCAGATTGCTGCAATATCTATCATCTTGTCTATAATCACATACTAAGTTGGCAGCGTTCGCACCAAACGGCTTCAATGGCATACCACCACGGTTAGGATTTTAAATAGTTATATTTCCTAAAAGATAAAACCCACCTTCAAACACTCAAGTATAGTGGTCCGATGCCTCTGCACAGCCGAAGTATCCACATGCACAGTCCTCAGCAGGGTATTGAGTGCCACATATCTGATGTTCTTATCATTATTCAGCAGGAACCGTCCCAGGATATTGATGGCCAACACTCGGAGACTGCTCTCGGACTTAATGTCCATGATGGAGAGAACTGTCTCGTATAAGATGGTGTTGCCGACGTTTTTGCTGGTTTCCGTGTTCGTGGCAACCTGGGCTAGGATGTCGTTCATCGCTTCCGAGGCTTCGGCGTCGTTCTTGCCTAGTATTCGGAGGAGGCGGAGGATTTTAACCTGTGGGTTTTATTGTTTGTGTTAGAATGGGTTACTTATAATTAAACAGGGTGGAAGCAACTCAGACGCAGCAAGGGTTTGCGTCTTCAGTACATCATGATGGAGTCCCCCAAATAGAAATTGTTTATCGGTATTTTTTTTTTAAACTGTTGTTCTATACATTTTGATGTGTAAAACTTCTATGAAGGGAGAGGGGTTCAGAATGATTTACTGAATATGTGGTAACTGTTTGTGTGTCGGAGTCCCTCCCACTCTGTGTATGTTCTTATATGTACCGGTAGGCATTTTCAATATTATTGACACTTTCACTGCAAAATTCAAATTATCATTTTTTTTGTGGTACCTATACAAATAAAAATTGATAATTTGTGTGATCGCAAGTCATCTATAGCTAAATAGAACGACGACTCGGAGGCGGATTGGGGGCACAGAATCGGAATGTCTACCTAAAAATCGATGAAAGCATTAGTTTTACAGGAAATATAATTTATTTTTGATTACAATGGGAACAAAAAACTATTGTATCATTATTAGTCGTTTAAAAACGTGATTGCAGAAGGAAAATCCGATAAACGGTATTAGGTATAACATTTCCTGATATTGTAAAGGAAACATACTTGATTTAATGATGCAAAAGATAAGTAAATTGTTCAATATTTGCAAGCGGGGAAATAACTACATAATATGTATATGGTTTATCCGCGATAGTTACCTATATAAGTAGAAGATGAATGAGTGTGTTTCATACTGCAATTATCGAGTCATTAGATGGATGACTTGTAAAAAACCATTTGGTAGTTAAGTAGAAGGAAACATGGTATCGGTAATTGGATAATGTGGAACTTGTATGACACGCCAGCACATTAAGCTACCTGAAACCGAATGAACCTAATGCTTTAGCGGTAAAGTTGAAAATCTATTAATTGAAGTAGCTGGATTATAATAACTGATTGTAGTAGGAGTATGTAAGGATCGTAGCAGGTGGCCTTCTGTGGTTTCTGCCTACCCCCAAAGGAAAAGGGCGTGAGTTTATGTATGTGTGTAGTAGCTTGATGTGCGTAGCGTCTGTACATAAATTGGCGCGTTATTTGATTAGCTTTGTTCTCATTTAAATTTGTGTTTCAACATATTTGATCAGTAATTTGAAACAAAAGTTGGTTTAATTTCTTTGATTCATCATCATCAACATGAAATAGAAAAATATGTCTTGAATTTTTAATGAAACAGTATTTTGCTATTTCATGTTTGAATTCTAAATAACGATCTAATTTAAATATCAAATTTTACATTACCTGCAGGAACGGGTCTGAGACTCCACTGACATCATGTTCCGGTGAATATCCGGCCAAAATAAGATTCTTCAGTATCCTCACCAGATTCGGTACGATCTACAAAACAAACCCATGCTGTACATGTACTGACCACAGACAAATCGCCCAATGCACATAGACAAAGACTGCGAAGCGATAAAAAAAAAACAAACATTTTACGTTACGTTTCAGGCAATTATTAAATACACTAAATACTGTCGGAGGATATATCAATGAGTTTACAGGCTTACAACACGAAACGACAGCGGATATGCATGGGACTGGGCATTTACATCGACAATAAAAAAAAAAAAATTATGACCTTCAACCTCTTTGCAATAATTAGTCACGTTTACTCTTTGGTGCTGAATTCATACTGTGTTTTGAGTAGTTAGTAATGTGTGAGATGGGGTTTCCAGAAAAATACATACAAGAACTTGGAGATTTATAGAAAATCTTAAATTGTCTGTGTTCTTTAGAATAACTCTCGAATAATAACTATTTATACTACAGTGTAATTTTAATATTTTCGATTTCGATAATAATTCATTTATAAAAAACAATGATTAGCAGTTTGTTATCAAAGAATTCTTGAATACTTTTAGTCAGTTTACTTATAATTGATAGTTGTGACCGATAACAAGGTTTAATAATGTAAATTAAATCAAGATAACTTTTTGCATTTAACGATTGATGATACTACATATTACTATGTTCTCTGGAAATCCCATGAGTTGTCAATAAAATTACATACATGGAAGGAGTAATCTATAGAATAATCGAAAGTAAGAGAACTACCAAATTATTATAAGTAAGAAGATAGAGAATTTCAGTTTTAAGAGTTTTATCAGTCATCTGGTACATTCTATGACGAAACTCAAGGGTGACTACAAATTATTTAAGAAAAAAAAAGGACAAAAGAAAAAAAATTGTCAAGTCAAGAGCTTGGTAATAAAAATTAACAAAAATATACTGAACAAAACAATTTGGTAGTTACTAAAAAGAGTAGTTTCTATCTAAGTAAGAAGATGATGTTTTTCAGAAAGTTCTATCTACCTAATATTTATGATATTATTAATTAGGATTGTATAATATATTATGTATGTGCCTACTTCGAGTGCTATTCACACAAGTTCTTACTTCGCTATCACTACTCGGATGGCTGAGAGTTTTGTATTAAACCTTTATGATTCTGTCCCATGATTTTGTGAAAGCCATATAGTCAAATAGTCGTATAAAGCCGCAAATTAAAGCCCTTAGATAAAAATTATTTAATGGATGTAAAAAGACATTTTCCCGTCATTGTGATCGTTTTTTTTATAACCATAGTTTCTAGTGACAGAGATATTGGAGGTCGCACGTTTTATACATTCATGGCCCTTGTACTATACAATGCATGCATCAGTATAATGTTTTGAGTGCGTTTACCGCAAACCGTGATTTATTTCATTAAAATAAAGTCTTTTTCCACTGTTACTATTGTTTGACGGCTTCAGGGTCTGTTTACACTTAGTATTTATTCGGAATAAACAAATATACATATTATAATTTTGTATAATGTGGTCTTTCTAATTTTAATGTAATAATATTATGCTAATTCCATAATGACATAACTTAGTTGACTATAAGGCTTCCAACAAACAGCTTAATATTAAACCCACGTATAAATATGGTTATATAACCAACACAATATTACAATCATGCTTTGTTCTGTAGTCTGTTGACATTGTATGTGATATTTTCCGATAATTAATTTAATCTTCTATGTAAAAAAAAACTGTCCTATTATATTGTGTTTAGATGCTCACCCTATTTTATTTTATTCTCAATTTCTTAGAACATTTGAGACCATAAGAATTGATCAAGTACTCAGAAACCATAGCAATAGAATTTAAGGATTTGGCAAGGTTGCTTTATGGATCGCGTATCGTAAATTATATTATCACTTTGGTGACATCATTTGAATTGAATTTTGAATAGCGACACTTTTATGCAAACATACAAATACATCATGCTTAAAAAGGTGTGTAATTTAAGGTTTAAATTCGCTTGAATTTTGACTGTATATTCTACAGTATTCTCGCTTCTAATTAGATGTAGTTAAGGTTCAAAATACAATGTCATCAGACTACAAACACGTATAAAGTGCATGGATCAGCGTTTGTATGTTACCTCGCGCTGCCCGCTCTCCTACGGGACAACACAAACACAACATTAGTGTTACATCATACTTTACGAACGATTTATTATAATTATTACAACTAAGATTAATCACAGTACCCAGTCGTAAATATGGGATGGTCAATCGAACATCAATGGTAACAATAGGGATGTTAACAAAAAAAATCTAATTAGTCCGTCAGATAGATTTCCAAAAAATATTGGACACATATTTTTTTTTTCACGTAAACAAACAATGAAGACGGCACAGTGCTTTGAAAACTCGTGTGACGTTATATTCTAAGACATTAGTATGACATTTCTTAGCGAGCAGTGACGTCACAACCTCCCACCCAAATCTTTGACGCGTTTTATCTTCGTCAATTTTTATTGATTTGATAAAACGTAAAACACGTATCCAATATTTTTCGATAATCTAACAGACGGACTAATAGAATCATATTTTTATAAGTCAGTAAACATCCCTATTAAAATACGAAAATGAACGCTATTGCTACGAGTTAAACGCGCTAGAAAAGTATTTATTTTACTATGGATGTACGGTAGACTTCTCACAGGGTTATACATTAAGCTATACATTTCCAGTAAAAGATAGCCTCGCTTTCTATAGATATCCTGTACAATGAGAGATGTATAGCTTGATTAGTTCGTCGTGCGTAAATTTCAGTCAAAGAAGAAGATCAAAATCTTTCTCCAGCATTAAAGTAGCTGTCACATCTTTGTGAAATCTGAATTTACATCAATGTGTGAATCACAGTGACGTTTAATCGCGTAATAATAAGGTAGCTATTGGGATGCTGCTCTTAGAGATAAAAGGACTGTGACATATTTACGCCCAGGTACTGTATGCTTAGAAATATTAGTTAGGCTTAAGCTTACTTTAAAACTATTTTTTGTAGTAAAAATATAACACATGGATCTTAGAAATATGTTTGTTGCATTAAAAAATAAACTGCCATACAATTCCCTTTGTTGAATATTTTCTATTAACAACCTAGCTTATCTGAAACTATTGACCGTTGATAGGAAGGTGTGTGACAAAGTTAAAATATTCGCCTCGCCAATGTAAACTAAGCAACCTTTTCCTGGCATTTAAGATAAATTGATCTTCATGATTTATTTCGTATACTTATTTCTAGACTGCAATTTTCAATTTACTGTAGCATAACATCACACCTACTTTCACCGAAGAGTTCAGCACAGGTGTGCCTTTAACACGCACACATTTTGCCAGTTATAACTTTATAAGGGATGAGTCTATCGCCATCAAGTCAGCACATATCACTGAGAAATTCCAGAAGGAAAAAACTCAATAACAATACCAAACCTGGAATTCGAACCCAGGACAAGCTCTGTGCTTGTGACTTTGTGACCAATAGACCAGCGAGGCAGTCAAAAACCAATAAATGTATTACTAATATTATAAAGAGGTAAAGTTTGTGTGTTTGATATTTATTAAATTGTAAGGGGTAATCTCGGGATCTACTGAACCGATTTTAAAAATTCTTTCACCAATAGAAAGCCACATTATTGCTGAGTGTCATAGGTTATATAAAAAACCGAAAAATAAAAAGGCTTTTACGTGGTAGTCCGTTTTGCAAAGTGAATCGGAGAAAAAACGGTCGAATGAAAGCGTTTCTTACGAACGCTGGCCCAACGAAGTGGGCACGGGTCAGCTAGTGTATTATATACAGTAGAAAGAAAAAAACAATAAAACAAAAACAATAGTTTTCCAGTCTAACAAGCCGCTTTCACGTTGCCATTACAATTGATATGATAAGAAGTGATAAGGACTGATAAGGCAATAGGTACTGGTATATAACACGACGCGACTTTGATAAGCGCTTGAGGTGTATATTTACATTGCTGTTCACGTGTCATTGGGATATTATGGAGGTGTATGTATTTATAGACGTGTTTTGCAATAGAATCACTACGAGTACATAGTATAAAACAAAGTCACTTTCCGCTGTCTGTATGCTAAGAACTTTAAAACTGCCCAACGGATTTTGATGCGGGTTTTTTTAATAGATGAGTGATTCAAGAGGAAGGTTTATATGTAACACATACCACCCGTGCGAAGCGGTGGCGGGTCGCTAGTACTGAATATGCTGGCCCAGTGATTATGGCTAGAACTACAAAACTACAAATTCGAAGATGCCTCGGTGTCTAGTGGTTGTAAGCGCAACTATTGAGCATGAGGTCGTGAGTTGGATTTCTAGGTCGGGTAGTATAATAAAGTTTTGTCATCAGGAATTTCTCAGTAGCAGCCGTAGGTTTTAAGCCCGGTTGATGGCTAAAGGCTCGCCTCCTATTAAATGGGACTTAAACATAGCTGGCGAAATGTGGGTGTACTATTAAAGTACACCTCTGCCTAACCCTTGGGGGATTATAGGCGTAATGGTATGTAAAATTCAAAGATATATGACATCTATCAACCCACTCTAGGCCGCATCATGGACAATTGGACACTCTGTCTCAGCAGTGCAAAAACAATAGCGAAATTATACTAAAGGATAAACTTGAAAGGGAATCGACTGTCTTGACTAAAAGATTATTGATGGAAGGAGAGGGAGAGGTAGAACAAAGTAACGATACGTGGATTGTGTGAGCAATGATATCCTTATCCTTACATAGTATAAAACAAAGTCGCTATTTTTGTCTGTTTGTCTGTATGCTTAAATCTTTAAAACTACGCAACGGATTTTGATGCGGTTTTTTTAAATAGATAGAGTGATTCAAGAGGAAGGTTTTAGTATATAATTTGAACGACATCCACGCGGGTGAAGCCGCGGGCATCAGCTAGTAAGAAAATAAAAGGAATCAAAGACAGCGTGACGGTTGACAGGGAGGAATGGACAAAAACAACGCGTTGCACATATCCCAAGTGAAGATACTGCCATACTGTCAATAAGTTGAAAGAACAGATTCATCATCATCATCAACAGCCTATTAATGCTCCCACTGCTGGGACACAGGCCTCCTTTCTTTGAGAGGGAATGGGCTATAAAAATCTATATACCACGCGGGCCCAGTGCGGATTGGTAGAATTTTTTGGTTCTAAGACATGCCGGTTTCCTCACGATGTTTTCCTTCACCGTATAACTGTGTATTACACAGATGGAGAGCTGATAATTATAATATTATCAAGTGGAATATCAGCTCGTTTTATCTATGATATTACATACCAACAATAATATTGCTCCCGAGAGTCTAATCGAAAGCAATATGCTGCATGCAGTACGAATTATTTATGTTCTCAATATTGGCTTGCATTGTATTGTGTATTTGGTTTACGCAGCAATTAATATTCTAGACTACTTTGTGATGAGTTTATCTGTTCGTTTTTATTAACAGGTTATTGTTATGAAATATTATAGAGTCTGTGCAAAACGAATAGGAAGCTTTTTATGTGAAATGAGCTTGTGCTGCGTCTGTTCAAGTTGAAATTAAGTTTTAAATCAGCAAAAATGTTCCCACTGCTGGGACACAGGCTGAAATCGTCTCGGTCCCAGTGTGGGTAAAAAAAAAAAAAAATAGACGAAAATAACTTTAACTACAAGTACTCATGTCGTTTACACTTAAAAGCCTCATAAACGGTTTACTATTAACAATATTTATGGAATAAAATCAAAACCTGTATGACAACAAACAGGTTTAACGACCGCGATTACGGTTAGATATCGAGTTGTATGTAATTATCGATTACTGAATCGGATGCGTTTGAAGGAGATAAGGTAGGGTGTTGTTGATGGTCAGGGGGCCTGCTTGGGAGTTTGTTTTTATTACTGGCCGGGAAGAGATAATGAATTGGCTAAAAATATTCAAGTTGAAAACAAGCTACACGGTCACAGGCAAATGCTTGCACTGACTGAACAGGTCCACTCAAATCTGTGTGGTGCTTTCTTCAAAAGACCATCTCAGATACTAATGTGCATGGTCCTCATATGGCTTGACCAATGTCTAGGCTTTTCTTCAGCTAAACTACATAGTACTTAAATTTTCAAAGTTACGATAAATATGCAAGAAACCAATTTCCAAGATCATGGCAAAAAGTTACCCTCAGTCAAAGAAAACTCTCATTAATCAATTTCAACGACAGAGTTTTGCTTCAAGTTACCTAATCTATCAATATTATCCGAAGTAAACAGAGTCGTCACTTCGCAAGTATCTATATAACCTATTTACATACGTTCTTAGAATTTTAGTAGATACAACATCTAAAGCGGTACTGTATTTACACCTACTTTATTTTTTACACGTGGTTAGTAAAAGACATAAAAAGGTTTGTACTTAGTCATAAATAACGGAGCATTATTTGTTGTGAATACTAAAAGCCAACGTGTAAGTTGAGGTCATAAAAAGCAAGAGCGAGACGATATAAAAAAAACTCTTTTTAATATGCACCGTCTTGCTCGCACGTTCTACGAGTATGACCACCAGTCTTGGCGTTTTGGGTAAATTTTTGTTATCATAGCGTAAAATATTTTCAAGCATGATAGGCTAATCATGCTAAAACTTTAGTTTTTAGTCATAATATCATCTACCAATTAGCCTAACTTCCGTAACAAACAATAGTGAATGACAACCCTAATTCTTATGTCTACAAAATGCAATCTTAACGCTGATTGCATAAGAATCATATTTGGTCACCTTATTTACATTCCTAACTTAAATAATATAAAATCAGAACGTCTTAACTAACATAATGGTTGCTAATTAAAAATCCGCACTATTCTAAAGCTAACAAGGTTGTTATTGGAAGACTCACCTTCTTGAAGTGGTTGAGGGTATCAGGGCTGTTCTCGCACATCTCAGTGATGAGGGTCACGCCAGTTATCAGCACGCCTGGTGATGAGCATACAATGTTTTATTAGTTTGTTATAAATGTGTGACTGTGGTAAAATTAAAACCTTTTATGTGCTGACAGCACTTGGTAGTTTTATGTTGTTGGTTGTCCATCTATACTAATAATATAAAGAGGTAAAGGTTTGTAAGTTTGTAACTTTGTATGTAGGGGCTAAACTTCGGAACTACTGATCCGTGTCCAAAATTCTGTCTCTAACAGGAAGCTACATTATCCCCGAGTATCATAGATTTGACATTTAAAACGTTCCCATGGGTAAATTCCGTACATAACGGGAGCGAAGCCGCGAGCAAAAATTTGTACGCCTTTAAAGAGGCCGGTTTGCTTTTTATTTCGTACTTATTAAAATCGTTTGTTCCCGGTCGTCCTCACCTTGTCGTCTCCACTGGGGACGAATGGGAAAAAAAGTTTCGTTCGACCCCAGTGGTGACTTCAATAACAGATTTCACGTATTGTTAACGAACGATTTTTTTTTCCCAATCGTACTTGTGGGGACGACCGGGAATAAACGTTAGACAAACTTAATTCACATTTTAAACTCCAAGGGAACCCTGCCCTGCACATTCTCAACAAATTTCAAACATTCCTTTTCCGCAGTCGTAAGGAATTTCTCATAGTAAAAGAACTCAGGTTCTACATGGTATAACTTAATCTGATAACAGTTATTACAAATTGCTCGCAAGGGTGGAATTCGAGCCAGCTAGTAACCAACGAAGATTTAAATTGTTAGATGTGCTCTCACTTTTTATGATAGGCTTATCCCCTATTAGATAAGTCTTGAACGGAACTGGCGATACTACACTCGAGAGCAATGAATCCGGGTCACTTAAAGAATGTTAAAAATCTCGGAAACTAAAAATGATAGGTTAATGCAATAAATTGTATTTAATAGACAATGTAATACTCCTTAAATGAAGGTATTAAAACTTCTTAGTTATTGTAAAGTTATATCATAAAAAAATCAAATTTGAAAAAGGACCACTTTCGAAGATGGAACTACGTAATTACAGCATTTGGTTTTGCTTTTGTTTGTAATCTGTCATTTATGTGGGTACATAAACCATGTTGATAGTGCTCTATATTCATTATTCAAGCTGAAATTATGTCGCTTACGCCTGAAGAATGCACCAGAATACTTACAATGCTGGAAACCGGCCGGAGTCAGCGCGATACAGCCAGGACTGTCAGTGTGTCGCTGTCAACAGTACAAAGAGTTCTCCGACGTTACGAAGAAACTGGTTCTAACCTACGCAGACCAGGAACGGGCAGAACCAGGTGTACCACAGCACGAGAAGACCGATACTTGGTGAACACCATGCTTCGAAATCGCTTTCTCACAGGAACTGAACTCACAAATCAGTTTCGACGCCTCGGAGGAAGTAACCCAAGTGCATGGACAGTAAGACGTCGGCTTGCTGAATCTAACTTAAAACCCCTTAGACCTGCAAACGGCCCTAAACTGGAGCGTGGGCATCGTATTTCAAGACTAAGATATGCCCAGAGCCACGTAAATTGGAGTATTGAAGATTGGTCAAAAGTTATGTCCTCCGACGAATCAAAATTTATGCTCTACAAGCACGATGGAAGACACAGAGTGTATCGAAGACCAGGGGAAAGATTCAAGCAAGCATGCATCGAAGAAAAAGTAGCCTACGGTGGTGGGTCTGTACCTGTGTGGGCCGGAATTTCTTCTGAAAGTCGCACAGAGCTGGTGATCATAGAAAACGGCTCTTTAACTAGCGAAAGATATGTGGAAGAAATCCTCAATGATCACGTTGGTCCATTTATGGTCAATTTAGGTGAGGATGCTATATTTATGCATGACAATGCCCGACCTCATACAGGTAGGATTGTGAATGACTACCTTCAAGAGATGAACATTACTCGTATGGAGTGGCCAACGCGCAGCCCGGATATCAACCCGATCGAGCATGCTTGGGACGAGCTAGGCAGATGCGTAAAACAACGAAACCCTCCCCCAATCACGCTTCGTGAGCTCAAAATTGCTCTCACAGAGGAATGGGAGGATATTCCCCAAAATCGTATAAGGAACTTGGTGTACAGCATGCCAAACCGCGTAAACGCAGTAATGGAAGCACGAGGAGGCAATACGAAGTATTAAAATTCAAGAAAATCGTAATAAAGTTCAAAAATTTCATGTTTCCTATTTTTGTTTTAAGGAGAGATCAGCAGTTTTTTTCTTTATGTAATTTTGTGTTAATAAAATGTATGGTGACTCATATTTTTCTTACTTTCATTTAAGGAGTATTACATTGTCTATTAAATACAATTTATTGCATTAACCTATCATTTTTAGTTTCCGAGATTTTTAACATTCTTTAAGTGACCCGGATTCATTGCTCTCGAGTGTATTTGGCGTGTACTGGCGATACTATTTGGCGTGTACTATTAGGTACAGTTACGCTTAAACTTTTAAAAGATGTTATATGCCTGCTTAAGCTCCTTAGAACGCGCGAAAGATGCATCTAAATACCTATCTTTTGCATGGAGCGATTGCCTTTCTAACCTTCACAACCCAGTTGGTAGTGGATAATACGATACCCTTTAGTAAAAAATGTCGTTCACAAAGCAGGCTTATTTTATAAATCTTTGGCAACTAACTTCAATTAGACGTTATACACACTGCTACACATCAAGCTATACATTTCCAGTTTACCCTGATCTCGCACTGTACGGAAATCCTATACAATGCGAGACCAGCTTATACTGGAAATGTATAGCTTGATGTGTAGCCGTGTGTACAAGGCACGAAGGTGCGACAACCTTATTAGTAACATAGCGTGTCAAACGTAGGTACGCTAGATGCGTGCTTATTGACATGTTAGAATCAATATTTTGTCCTAACGTTCTGTGTGTGACTTGCAATAATAATTTTATTAGGTTCTATGTTTACGCTAATGTACGAGATGTGCATGCAAGAAGGTTTTTTAAGTTAATCTATGATTTCCGTACTTAAATGTTTTTAGTCTCAGGAATGGTATGCTAAGGTAAATGCTGTCTGAGCGAGAAGTCTAGACATATAAAACTTTTTATGTCTTTCTACCAGAACTTGGCAAGATGATATGGATCAACCCAATCAAATTATCTCAAAGTATTATAATACTAAGACCCTTTTTTATTAGGTTACCTGAATTATAACGTGGTTACACGTTTATACAGTGTCAGAGAATTGACGCGCATTTATGTAACCATAAACTAAATGGAAGTAGATTCTAGCCCTTTTTAGTCGGATCAAAACGTGCGTTACAGACTTTTTTCCAAAACCCAAAATACTGTCCATGCTGTCGGTGTCCCTTACACCCACTTACACCCGTGTGGGTATTTTTTTGTAGGTTCTAGTAAGAATAAATCTTAGTTATTTCTAGTTAGTATATATCTTAGTTCTCACCATGATTCTTCTCCGTGAGCAAGCTCCTGGTAGCAGGCAGGAACATCTCCATCAAATCAGGAACTCTTCTTATAATGCGGAAGGCGCATAACGCGGCCTTCTTCTTGATATACGCGTTGGGGGACTTGATGAGACGTTCCACTTCTGAGGCCAAGTCCCGGGCCATTTCGGGAGACGCTATGGCCCCTAAGGTACATAGGGCTAGACCGACCACGAATTGGGTGTTGCTGTTGAGGTCACTGTTGACAAAATATTTGGCAAGTTAGAAATTGAGACTTTCGCAGGTTACATCGTCCGTCTAGCCTTTTCCCAGTGGCGTGCCTAGAGGGTCATCAATACGGTAAGCCCATAAGACAAGACAGATTATTCGGAAACCCTAACAACATGAAGAGTAGCAGGTTATAAGGGCAAGCTAACCTTTCAGGCTTGCATGAAAGTGCTGCCACTTTTCCCAAGTATGTTGGAGTCGTTTTTATAACCATAAGGAACTAAATACTTATATTATAATTAGCGACTCCATAACTGATCTCCACAACCCAGTAACAGGCTAACTCAATATTCCTTAGTAAGATTAAGCTTTTAGGCAGATTTTTTTGTATATATAGTGCAGAATAAGTAGGTGCGGTGGTTACATTGTAAGTCATTCCGAAGAATAGTTAGGAGGACCGACCTGTCTCAATCCATTTTATAATTTTATCAGTATTCGTCGACCGTAGGTTCAATTGAGGTAAGGGACAAAATACCCAAAATGAGTTAAGTATACAGTTTTGTTCAGAATTTTTCGCTCTATCGAATGGTGTATATGAAAAAAATCTAGCTTAAGAAAAATGTCCCTTACCCTAATGATTTTTGGATCCAAATTTCGAATCAGCCCCATAATAACAATGTATCTGAAAACTATGCAATATAGGAACTTGAAATGATGTAATTATTGCCGCCAATCCACTTGCAATAAGGTAAGGGTCTTCCCAATCAACGAATTACCATTACATGGTTTATTTTTGAAGAAACAATAATAAAACTGGCCTTACACTAATGTCTTTGTTATCTAAAAAAATTAATATCATCCATACTTTAAATGGATTGCACGAGTTTTGACATAGTTGTCCCTTACCTCAATTTGCATTGTCATACTTTAAGCAGTGTCAACGTTACACCAATTTGAATCGAATTATATTTAGGTTCGGTGTCCGTTACACTAATTTGCTGATGAGAAGTATTGAATTGTTTATCCCTGTTACCTTTATTTACACACACTTCTAACTTCATAACACAAGATAGCACGCACTTGCACTATTACCATCCTTTTCTATCTCACAACGTCTTTCTTTGTGCGAGAGAGAAAGCAGCGCGCGGGCATCAAAAAAGTCGCTATCAAACTGGAAATCACCAGGTCCGGAGTTCCGGACGGACTGCACAATTTCTGGCTCAAATGGCTCAGAAGTTCACACACTTGCCTGGCATCTCAATTCCAGCCAGCTTTAGAGTCTGCGTCGGTTCCGCAGTTTTTAACCACAGGCGTTACCTACCTGCTCCATAAGTCAGGTAGTCCCGCGGAACCCAAGAATTATAGACCGATTACGTGTTTGTCGACGGTCTATAAACTTCTTACATCAATTTTGAGGGTGAAAATTAATAAACACATTGAGCAAAACTGTATTATGTCTGCTTCTCAGAATGGATGTAGGAACGGGTCCCGCGGTACTAAGGAGCTACTTCTCATCGACATGGCCATTGGCCAACAGGTTCGTCGAGCCCGCAAGGATCTGTCGACATGTTGGATAGATTATAAGAAGGCCTACGACTCGGTGCCACATACATGGCTGATGAAAGTGCTGGAGTTGTACAAGATAGATGCAACTCTACGCGCCTTCCTTGAGTCGTGTATGGGGCAATGGAAGACGGTCCTTCGATATCCAGGATGTCGACAGATTCAGGGGAACGATGAACCTGTATGGATTAAACGGGGAATATTCCAGGGCGACAGTCTGAGCCCGCTATGGTTCTGTCTAGCCCTGAATCCTCTTAGCACATTGCTGGAGGATTCAGGTCTAGGCTACCGGTTGAGGAGAGATGGTCAGGTCATATCTCACCTTCTTTACATAGATGATCTGAAACTGTTTGCCCCCAACAAATTGCGACTCATGGAGTTACTAAAAATAACTGATTCTTTTAGTAGCGCCATCAGGATGGAATTTGGTGTGAACAAATGTGCAGTCATGCATGTAAAGAGAGGAGAGATTATGGAATCCGAGGGAATTCAGCTCTCGGATTTCATACACCTCAGATCCCTCTCCTCATTCGAAAGCTATAAATATTTGGGTATGTCGGAAGCGTAAGGCATTAACGTAGCTAACATGAAGCAATCGTTGAGGGAGCGCTTCTTTGGACGCCTGAAGAAGGTTCTTAATAGCCTTCTTTCAGGTGGGAACAAGGTGCGCGCATTCAACGGTTGGGTCATGCCAGTTTTAATGTACTCTTTCGGCATACTCAAATGGACTCAGACTGAACTCGATGCCTTGGATAGGAGAGTCCGTACATTGCTAACCGCAAATCGGATGCATCACCCACGATCATCGGTCATGAGACTGTACATCCCGCGGAAATGCGGGGGTCGAGGCTTTTTAAACGCGAAGACCCTCCACAACCGCGAGGTGTGCAGTCTCAGAGAATATTTTTTAAAGACCGATGTGGGTATGCACCGAGATGTGGTCGCAGTGGACAAGGGACTCACCCCGCTGTCCATGGCTAACGAGAACTGGCGCAAACCTGTGGTACTTACTGCTGAAAATCGCAAGGAAGTATGGCAAAGCAAGGAGCTTCACGGGCGCTTCTACCGGGCTCTTCATGGGCCCGATGTAGATTTTCTAGCGTCCGTGTCCTGGCTACGTTTCGGCGACCTCTTTGGGGAAACTGAAGGTTTTGTCTGTGCAATTATGGACGAAGTTATGTTGACGAACAACTACCGGAAATATAATATTATGAAGGATGGGACGGTTGACGTGTGTCGGGCATGCCACCGTCCGGGTGAGTCCATCAGACATATTATTTCTGGTTGTTTTCGTCTGGCTAACGGCGAGTACTTGCACAGGCACAATCAAGTGGCCAGGATTATTCACCAGCAACTTGCCTTGAAATATAAACTCGTGGAATCTGAGGTACCGTACTACAGGTATGTGCCCGACCCAGTTCTCGAAAAAGACCATGTCACGTTGTACTGGAATCAGTCTATCATCACTGACAGGACTATTGTTGCCAATAAACCTGACAGTGGTGATGGACCGATCAGCGCGCCGCGTAATGATAATCGATGTTACCATCCCACATGACGAGAACCTCGTGAAAGCTGAGAAAGAGAAGCAAGTAAAATATCTGGACTTAGCACACGAGGTTGTCGATATGTGGCATGTGAACTCGGCTATCATTGTGCCGATAGTCGTCACGGCCAATGGCCTGATAGCAAAAAGCATGGACGACCACCTGTCAAAACTTTCGCTTGGCGGTTGGATCAAGGGCCTGATTCAGAAGGCAGTACTTCTCGATACGGCCCGTATTGTGAGGAGGTTCCTGTCTCTGGAACTATAACCACCGGTGGCTTGGACCCTGCTCCCGACACCGGTGGACTACTATTTTTTTTTATATTTTTAAATGTTTTTTGATATCTTTTTTTAACAAATATTTAAAAATGAAAATTAGTATGTAAGGAAAATAAATAAAGAGAATAAAAATAATAAAGGCGAAAGGCAGGGTTGTATGGGAGTTTCGTACACCTAATAAAATGTAGTGTTTTGGGATATTTTTTGTTTTAATTGGTAGTCAATACAATAGGCAAGCCCTTTTAAAATTCTTAGATTTTTAGAAGTTGGGACCTAAAAGTTATAACCAGTTTTATTTTTGAGGTTATGTCCCAATAAATATTAAGTATTACGTGTAGGCATATAAACATTGTTTTGGTGAAAAGGGATAAAATATGTTCTAGATAGTTGGCTATCTTTGTAGTGTTTTACTTATCATTAAGTTGGCAAATTGACATTAGAATTGTACCAATTCAGTAGGGTGCTTTAGGAAAGACCTGCGTCCAGCAGCGGTCTGCAATAGTTTGATGATGATAATGATAAATGATGAAGTGCTGATGGAGTTTTGAGTGTGGTTAAATAAAACAACTTTGTTTTTGTAGGATCTAACATTTATTTTATTGTTCTTATATTACCTAATTACTTCTTATTATTACTTCATCTAAGCAAGGGGCAGGTCGGGTCATATCTTCATGGCGAGCGTAACTGAGGTACCAAATAATGCTCATAACGTGTGAGCAGCATCCCACTTCTTAAACCTACAATGCAATTACAACAATAACTTTTGATTGAGTCCCGACCATTCATATTTGATTCTGTAACTATGAAAACGAAATAAGTTCTAGCAGAAGAATGGTGGGACTTTATTTTAGCACGAAGCAACATTGGGTTTATTCCCTCTAAGCCATGAATTCTCTCTCGAGTTATCTCTAACATAGATCATACTCCATGAAAACGAAAATGCTCACCCACATATGAACGAGCCTGGCGAATTTGGTATATAGGTACCACAAGCAAATAATATTAATTCCTCCATGGATAAATAATATTAATCTCGAGCTTGGCCCCAGCAAACTCCATAAACTTCATGCATGGATGACATCTGTAAATAAATAGCATTGATGAAACACAAATTAAACACTGACAGACATAAATTGCGCCCAACATGACCAAGCTACAGAATAGTTCTTGACATAAAAACCCAAACCCATGCCTAGTTGCATTAAGTCCGCCTATGTACCACGTTTGTGCATGAAGTTTAAATAAATAAATAAAATGATTGGTTTTCACCTTACAGAAAATCTTTACCAAAAATATCTATGTTGTGTTAATATAGAGAGAAGGGCTATGTGACAATGGAAAAACCAGTACCCTTTTGTTGTTAGTAGAGCCATCATGATTGTCCCAGATTTAGCAACATAAAATAGTAATTGCCCTTTGCATGACACATTATTATAAGCTAATTACTATAAATATATTTCATATACATATACCTGCTGGTGCTCCATCAAACGAGCAGTGTTGTCGGGATTCCACTCTTGGTCTGATGTTGAGTCGGATAGACTCTGACCACATACAGCACATATCAAATCAGAATGATCACCCTCCAGATGATCAGGTACAATGGGTTGAATATCTTCATTTGGTGAACCAACCCTAGTTCTTCTAGCTCTTAGCCAACACGGCACACAAGCTTCATCCTCAGAACGAAGCTAAAATAAAAAAATATAAATAAAGAAAAAGTTGCGTTTAAAAATGCATGGTATTAGTGGGAAATAATTTACATTGTTTTAACACACATCAAATCAAGACACCTAATCGATAAAAGTTATAATAGGTGTGTGTTGTTATACCTCTCGTGGTTGGATCCAAGTAGTAACTGTGTTAGCCATTCTTTGTTCGTCTTCATTTGCACCTTCAATCAAAATCCTGCGTTGACTGATTCGTAGTATGGATCGTCCGCATACAACACAAACACTTTGATGGCCTGTGCGTCTCCTCGGCATATTATCAGAAAACGGGGATGACTAGCTAGCTGCCAGCATGCATGGCAAACATGGTCAGCAGGTGTTATCTGGAAATAAAGAAGTGATTTTGTGTACGGCTCAACATTGCTTTATATGACTATGACACTTTAACAGTCATACTAACAGAGTAATAACTATTATAACAGTGTTAGGCAAACCAATTTAGGCAACCAAGTGTTAGGCAAGTAAACAATACATGCAAAACGATCACTTATGTGTTTGTACATTATATAGGACAAATTGTAAATATGTAAACAACCACAATAGTGTTTGTTATATTTTTCAAATAATGTTTAGTTTAGTTTTTGTACACACATATTATTTTAGTATGATATCGTGTAGTTTAAATGGTAAGGACTACTTTTTAACACGTAAAAGTTATCACTTCGTAACTGGCACACTCGTACGCAAAATGTTATGTTTGAAACTACTTACATCTCTAGGATATGTCCACAGCCGAATAGTATTGACGAGATCTTCACTCTCATCCGTTAAAGCGTGCCTTCATATTCGGGACAAGCGAACGTTGCAATTGATGCATTGCAAACTCGTCATTTTAATTAAAAGCACGTACACACACAGCACAATTAATAAAGCGTCCTTTCGCGAAATTACTAGATAGAGTACGGAGTAGCAGTAGCTGGACTCAACGTAAAAATGGCCAGATAATTTGCTAAATTGCTCAGATGCAGTTACAAACCACAATTTGAATTCAAAACAACAGCAAAGAACTGAACAGAGACTCGGAAAGATTTTCCCAATAGATAATCTGTGATTTTCCTAATCTGTCAAATACTGTCAATAAAATAATTGCCAATACAAAAAAAACATTGATGTCGAAAATAATTCCTATCATTAAATAGTTAATTATTAAGATTGTATGCAATAATTATTCATTGTAAGGTATAATGTGTAATTGGTTAATTATATTTACTGTTATTTCTATTTAAAATAATTATTTATCATTGTGAACCTCGTGATATTTTACAAATGGCAACTTCTAAAAACATAACTACGTTTAGTTTAAGATTATATTACGTTTAATTACTTAAATCTTTTAATTGATATAACTAATGAATCCAGACTTCTAAAAATACTAATGTTACATGAAAATGAATGGTTTAATTGACTTAGTAAGTGGTACAAATTCTATCACAAAACAACAAAAAAAGTATGTGGTACGAATTCTGCCTTTTGCCTTTATTTGTCAGAATATTGTGTGCAGAAACAAAAAATATAAATTGTTTTATTAAATCTATACAAATTAGCTATTACAATGTACAAACATTTCATTTAATTGTACTATGTAAGCAACACACAAAAAACAGACACACGGTTCTAATACATTTTCATGTCTCTTAAATGATTTCTTGTAACAATAATAACGATTTCCAAATTTATGATATCCGTAGTTCCGTACGTCAAAAGTGTGTACTTCATTTTATGTCAAAAATCTCTTTACACTGTATTTTTTCCATAATTTTTTTCAACAAGTGCTTTACACTATTTTTTCATTAATAAATTGAATCCAACGCAGAGGTCAATTTAATGTAAGGGACGAGACTACAAGATACTTGGTCAGTAAGGGACATTACTAACAAAATACGTTGTTGTAAGGGACATCTATTTTCTTAAATAGCTAATTTATTTAAATAAATGTTACACGTGTAGATAGAGCACTAAAATACAAGATTATGTGTGAAATCAGACCCGAAAAAGGTTAATAAGAAAAAAAGTTATAGGCGATTTAGTCCGAAAAAAAACTTTGTCGGCCTCTCCTGAAACATCGTATTTTGTCCCTTACCTCAATTGAACCTACGGTCGACGATTATTATTTTTCAAATAGCTATCATACAAAAACACACATACCTAAGAGTCTTTTATCAAGAAAATGAGTCATTCATTTTCCTGAGAAAAGACTCGTGTAATAGCCCTTTCCGCTAAAAGAAATAATACATAACATTTTGTTGGATGAATCTACTCATGTGCGTGGGATCGCTAATATCTCAGGCTTAAAGCATGACATTTCATCGTAGGAGTAACAACAATGGCTACCTATAGATAGGTATTTTGTATGTTCTACGAAGAAAATAATATATAACTAAGACCTGAGTAGCAACGCCTTGCTCCGGTAGGCACGTAACAGTAATTTGCCGTTTCAAAACAAATCCTAATTGAAGCATTGAGGATTGATAAAGACCCAAGCAAGACAATCACAGAAGGCAAGACCTAAAGGACTAATTAGGCATCCAAGCGACATGGGTCGACCAATTAAGATGGGATTTTTCTAAAGCCGGCGGGATAAGGGCCAATCAGCGTGTAGCATTTTTAGCCAAAGTTGGCAGTGCTGCTAGTTAATTGGTAACTTCGCAAAGTGAAACGTAATTGGCAATCTAAGTCGGGACAGGTAGTGGAGGTAAGGAAAACTCGTATGGCTTGATGGTTTTCCTTTACTTAGCGCTATCGAGTACACCTTTGGTACCGGAATCGATACATACTGTACGCAGATAAGTTACTATTAAAACTCTGGCTAACATGATGCTCAAATGAAAAACACTAAAATGTGAGAAATAACTTTACTTTCGGAAGTCGGTGGCAAAAAAATGCAATTACAAACAACTCGCCGACTTCCGAAAAAAAAACCCGCTTTTTATAGTTTTTATGGAACTCCGATGTTTATTTTTGGGAAAAAAGATTTTGTAATTTGAACACCAAATCAGACACAGTATAAGTTCTGATTTTCTTCAGTTGTCAAACAATTTTACTTTACCTTGTATTTTTTTTATTCACGATTCCACTTCGCTACATCCCAAATGTTTTTATGCAATTTGCACTTTACATATTGTTTTCCGGAGTAATATTTTCTGCTCTACGATGAGTATATTTATGTTGATTTTATTGTATTAACCGACTATCAAAATAAGGAGGGTTTCAATTCTTATTTAAAAAAATGAGCAAATATTTAAATAAGAAAATCTCCCATTAAGATAGTTGTCATTTGTCATCCTGCTTTTCCTTTTAAGGCGAGCAGGGAAGGAAGGATCCAAAACGGTGCAGCATTAATTAAGCTGGCAACGTTTATCTCAGGATCGAGTCTAGACTTCAACAGTATAATTTTAAATGTCTTTTTCCTCAAATCAGTTGGTGTTAGATTTCAATTAAACAAGGAAAATCCTGTCGTGTATTTTGAGTAGACATGCCCAAACCCAAACACGTGAGTATTAAACATAATCCTTGTTTTCCATAGTCAAAGTATTTAGTTCAACTTTTTGCTTACAATTTGTTCATACTAAGGGGTGAATAAGGAGGCGTCGGGAGTTTAGGAAAAGCTTCATTTTTACCGACAGTAAATCGAGTGATCCTATAAAAAATAAACATTGTCATAATAAAAGGGGCATCAAAATCATGAGTGAAGCCTCTGAAACCCAAAGTAGGTAAAAACCTGTATGCCAGAAGAAAGCGTCTCATCTCAATATAATTCTATAAATGTATGCCAAAAACTAAACTAAAGCCGATCCCAAAATAAATTCATATCAGAACACGCGTGTGAATAATTCATCTTCATCAATTTCTATTCATAAATCATAATGCTTTAGTAAGGTAATAGAGACAGTGTAACACAAGGCCACATCCACGATGTCAACGACACGGCACAATCTACCGATGAATAAGGCAGGTGGAGGCGTTATCAAATAATTTATGGAAATATAAACGTAATAGGTTACGTGCACTTTTTGCTGTAGTTAGGTGATAAATGAGTTGTATTTAGTCTAGGATATTTTTTGGGACAACCCCACCATACTATTCCTAAACCACTGAAAGAAAGAAAGAAAACATATTTATTTAGTACATACCACAAGTGCACACAACAAACAATAAAAATAAAAAACAAATTGAAAAAAATAACAAAACAAAATAAAAGCGTGTGTGCATCTCGCGGCTGCGCCAAATAGGACCAGTTCAGCAAACTGCCGAGCAGCTAGACTCCGACTCCGACTCCTGAAAGTCAGAATCAGGAGTGTCGACCACCACAAAAGTGCCGAGACAATCATGAAGCTGGATGAAGTCCCAGAGAAACAATTTAACTGTCTTGGATCCCAAAACGAAAATAATCAGAAATGAATAGTGGAGGAGTAGGAAAAAAAATATTTCCACTTCCCTCCATATCAGCAGGACATTAGAACATAACAAGGTCTATCGGCACAAAAGGACGAATACAACTGGGATAAGCTAGGGCTAGGCTAGACTAGGGCATAGGATATTTATTGTGATTGTGACATCAGGTGATTATAGGAGATTCTACAAGGTAATTGAATATCCCGACACAATGCTGTTCAAAACATGACAGTGCTGTTCAAAACATGACCTACTTACATGTTCTGAAGAGTATCATCGACACGTCAAGAAGATGAATATTCCTGGAGCCTACATACACAGTAACTTATAACATAACTGAAGAAACTTGAGTGTGGGAAACACATCTGCTTCCTTAGAATAAATCTGGCGTATCGCATGATATGTTATGATTTATGGACCAGAGGACCCTTTGTTTCTCAGTCTTCGTTAAAGTTCACATACTAAGAATATTACTCAAGTATCTTTCCGTGGGTGCCAGACAGAACTTAAGCTCACCGTGGGTAGAAAACACCTACACAAAACAAACTTATCCTGTCGAATTCAGATATTCCTACATAAAGGATTGTGTAAAGGTCAAATGAGGGATGATAACATCTACACGAGCTGTGATTGAGCCATAAATTGGCTAGGTCAATGTTTACTACTGATAACATAATAATAGGTCTTTACCTATGTAATTGGAGATTCTATCCGGTATTTTCAGATTTAATTATCTGTGGATTGGCGCGTAATTCGAAATTCAAGTAAATTTTATTCGAAAGACGTGTTATTAAAATTTCAAATTTCATTCAGTACAGTCATTTGTATTTTGATAGTTTTTTGTTTTTGTGACATTATGGTAGTTTTTGGCGCCATGGTTAAACTGCTAATTCGTAAAATTTTCGAATATGAGTTCATACGTAGAAATACCGCTGCGCAAACAACACGAAACATTAACGACGTGTACGGGCTTAACACTGCTTGCATAAACACGGTCCATTACTGGTTCAATCGTTTTCAATCTTCGATCAATAATAGTACTAGATGAAGCATCAGGAACAAAACTAAGTCGCTCAAGTGGCCACGTTTGCACACACGTAAACATCTACATATCATCTTAGAAAAAAGTTCAATATTATTTACAACTTCAGATGATTATAAACCTTAACACTTAATAATAACGTTTAATTATCATTGTAAAGTATATTTATTTAAGCCCTTTCATCGGAGAAAGATTAGAAGCAAAACATTTTAAATGTCGCTCCAAAGTAAAAAGTCATCAGTACAAAAATATTCATTCTAAAATGAAACTTAAATTCTAAGCAATACGGTTAAAAGCATTTTGTGTACAATGTCGTGCTTATTCTATTGCGGAACTAGCGTTCCCTGTTCAAGAACATGATACAATAGTTGGTGCGTTGTAGCAAACATTGGCCAAACAATTATAATATTCGCTGATTTAATTATATTTACAGTTTAATTATGTTTAAATATTATGGAAAAGCACATAATGATATTAAATTACCGAAAAATAGATATTCCTTCCAAAACCTGGGTGTTACGGTGGTTATTTACGCAGTTTTTGAACGCATACTGCGGTATTTTGACGTCTTAATGTTGGCTATGATTGGACCATACTAATTTGAAATAAGACCACAAATACGTTTGTGGTCTTATATTTCGGGCCGTTTTTGAAGCGCTTATCGGGAATCTAGTACATTATTGATCGAAGTTTTCAATCTAGAAATTTTGAGTCGAAGAACGAGCCTCGCGGTTGGCCGGTAAACATTGTCGACAACGACGAATTGAAGGCGATAGTGGAAGCAGATCCAACTCAATCTAAGGCTGAGCTTACTGCAGGCCTTGGAGTTAGTGTCAAAACACCATTGAGGCACTTGCGTCAAATTGGAAAGATAAAAAATCTAGATAAGTGCGTGCCACGCGAACTAAGCGACCAACAGTGAGATTTACGCGTCGAATCGCATGCATAGCACCACTGAATCGGCGGCATAGAAACGATGAAATTCTTAATCAAATTGTTACCTGCGATGAAAAGTGGATCCTGTACGACAACCGTAAGCGTTCGTCTCAGTGGGTGGACCCGGGTACATCACCTAATCAGTGCGCTACAAAAAAGATTACTCATAGGAAGATGATGGTGACTGTCTGGTGGACCAGTGCCGGACTTGTACACCACAGCTTCTTACCGAATGGCACAACAGTGACGGCAGATGTCTATTGCCAAGAATTGCAAACAATGATGGAGAAGCTCGCAATTCAACAACCAAGACTAGTCAATCGTTCTTCCCCATTGCTTCCACGACAACGCGCGAGCTCACACTTCACGAAAGACCATCGCAAAGCTACAAGAGTTACAGCTGGAAGCTCTCCGTCACCCACCGTACTCACCGGACGTTGCCCCAACAGATTTCTACTTTTTTCAAAATTTTGAAATTTTTTTAAGCGGTAAAAATTCGACTCCCGAGAGGCAGTACAAAACGCTTTCGCTGACTTCATCGCCTCCCGTCCGGCAGACTTCTACAGTAAAGGGATAAACAAACTGCCATCAAAATGGCAAAATTGTATAGATCATTTGGGCCAGTACTTTGATTAGCTGAAATAAAAAAAATACCAAAATTTTTATATTTTAAAATTCTCATACAAATCTCCAATTTCATAGGTAAAGACCTAATAATTCATCATCATCATCATTTCAGCCAAAAGACGTCCACTGCTGGACATAGGCCTCCCCCAGGCGTCGCCACATTGACCGGTCCCGTGCGACTCTCATCCAGCGGGTTCCTGCAACCTTGACCAGGTCATCGGTCCAGACGTTGCGTTGGAAGGCCTCCCACCTAATAATTACTGGCACAAAATTACGATGGACTGGATCCAGTACATCGATGGCCATAAACCTTCAGCTAATGGCTTTGTATGGCACCATTTACATGACATGATGCAACCAATCAGGATCAATGATAAAAGTGACGTGACGAAACGTTTTTTATTGGCAAACAGGACTTAGAACAAAAGACTTATATGCATGATACGAATGAATCGATGAATGCTTAGCATATCTATTTAGATATCGATTGTAACTTTACAAGCAAAGAGTTTTGTAACAATGATGCAAATTCGTGGCTCGGATTGATGTTACTTACTTTGATCGCAGATATATGAATAGTCTCAAATGTCATAAGTCTCGGAATATTTGCAATTGCATTGTGATCACATTTTGTCTTGTTTGTATATCTGGAAGCTTGTATCCATAACTGCTAACATCACGCCTTGCTATCCCCGAAGGATAAGGCAGAAGTGTACCTAACAAATATACCCGCATTTTGCGAGTACTTCAGTAACGTATCCTATATAATCTGGGAATAAATATACCGAAATAAAGGAGTATTTCGTGCATTTTTGTATACTGATCTGTTCTTTGCTTTTCAATGCAAAAAATAATGTTGCATGTACGAGTAGTCTATCTATCTATCTATATATATAAAAGGAGAACTGACTGGGTGACATATCAACGTACAGCCCAAACTACTGGGGCTAGGAATGTGAAATTTTGCACACGGTTTCCTATTATAATGTAGGGGAGCACTAAGAAGGGGTTTTTGGAAATTCAACCCCTAAGGGAGTTAAAATTTTTATGGTCGATAAGATTGTAGACAAAATAAAAGCAGTTTCCTAAATCTTACTACAAAATGCAAATGGCCCCTATGCGCGCAGCGAATGCAATGAAAATGTAACGTAAAAGCCCGAACAACGTAGTCCTAGGTAATTGTTAGCAGTTTAGTTCAGCGGTGTTCAAGCTGCGGCCCGACCCCGGCTTATCTATGCAGATGCGACCAACAACTCCTGTGTAGAGGCCGCCCGCGCCGCGGCGGATACAAGTATATTTATGAGCTTGTCTAATATGCAAAATTGCCAGGAAAGAAGTTTAGCGAAAATTTTCATTAAAAGGTGCTTTGTGGCTGAATTACCGCCTTTTAGGGCGTCTATACACGGGGAGCTGGAGCATACACATTTATCTGTCTACCCGATTATCAGAAGATTTTGTTTTCTATACAGTCTCAGTTTGAAGCTGCCCGTATTCGGCCGTCCTCAAGGTTTTTCCATTCGATTTTGTTTATCATAAAGATTCTGCTCAGCAAGAGAACACAGATCATCCACTGCGTTGAACGACCACGCAATCAAGATAAGCTTCATAAAACACCCAAGAAAACTCTGTTAAAATAAGGATAAGGATAACTGTAGCCAAAATAACAAAATTCCTATTATAACAATATTCCCCAGAGCATTATCAAAATCACTTTGTAGATAATGTGAAAGAGCTTTCTAACGACCTTCCTTCTAATAAATAATTCTGTTTGTACGCAACTATACTAAGGCTCAATTTACATTACCGGAATGTAAGTGAATTGTTCTAACGAAATATTACAAAGGATAATTTATGAGAACACTTTATTTATCATCAGTATCAGTCCTTATCTCAATTTATTTGGATCGGCGCAGTATGTCTTCTCCTTCAATACTATTACTCGTCATTTCATCAGATACCTCCTTTCTTGCCACGTCATTATTTACACAGTCCAATCATCGTGTCTTTGGTCTTCCTCTACTTTAATACCCATCTAAATTCATACTCAAAGCTTTCCTTACGACATTTTCCTCATCAATTGTGAAATATTAAAATTAATTGTCGAACCGATGACTCAGATTTTGTCCAACTAGTAGGTACCCTTGCCTGCCTTGTGTCTTGGGCAGCTCTATCGATAACAAATTAGATAAGAGCTGCTCACTGTGGATTTTCCCGAGAATGCACGAGAATTTCCAGAAAGCTTGTGTAGGTACATGTTTTTTGATCGCATTTAGTATGTACATAGCCTAAAGCAGTTCTATGCTGAACATGGGTCTCTCCAAATGCACACCACTTAGCTCGATTTTCGGTTACTCTCAACCAGCTGCTACCAGCCTCCCTGCGGAGATCCTCGCTCCACCTACCCAGTCTTTACGTTACATAATTAACATAAAGTTCATTATACTTTGTAAGATTGCGTTACAAAAAATCCTATCCATTCAAAAGACAAAGGCAAACATTGCAATGACATCAAAGACAAAAGAACAGAGGGCAAACTTACATAAGAATTTAATAATGTTAAGCGACCAACATACGGGACACAACGCGAGTTATGTGGGCGAATGTCATTGTTCGGAATTATCTATTCATTTTTGTACGCGCCTACATTGCGTAGTTACTGACGTGATATTGCGATTGTTAAATCATGAGCTACCGGACATGGCTGGATTATGGCACTCGTATGCGTTCTGTCACAGTATCGTTCTTGAGCGCTCGGCGGAAGAGTGGGGATCGTACACTTTATCCTTACATAGTATAAAACAAAGTCGCTATTTTTGTCTGTTTGTCTGTATGCTTAAATCTTTAAAACTACGCAACGGATTTTGATGCGGTTTTTTTTTAATAGATAGAGTGATTCAAGAGGAAGGTTTTAGTATATAATTTGAACGACATCCACGAGGGTGAAGCCGCGGGCATCAGCTAGTGACAAATAAAACGCACACCCGTTTATTATTTATTGGTCGTGAGGTAAGTGCAGCAGGAGTAAAGAACAAATCCCGAGTGACGGCTATGACGCGATGCGCTACGGGCCAATCACTGCACTTTCCCCGCCCCGCGTCTCACTTCATAACACCAAAGGGACCCAATAACGGGTGCGCCAAAGTTCACCTAAAATTTCAACTCCGATAATTGGAAATCCGAAAATGTTCTTCCTAACATTTTTCATCCTAACAATCGCAATTCCTAACTTCTCTGTCTCTAATGTTTTAATTCCGAAGCATTCAACTTCATAATGTCTGTAGTAATAAACATCTATTACACTATTATTTGTTTTCCTATATTTTCTCAACATAACCATCTTTTACACTATTATTCAAAGTCATATCTTTTTTTTGTTTATATTACTTTTTATTCATAATAATCAGTATTATAAAAGGTCCCATTAAAATAGGTGGACAAAATTTTAGAAATCATTCAGACCGCTAAAATAAGGACAATAGCAAAAAAAAATATAAGAATAAGAAATAAAATACCTACTTTTATAGGATGAGTTTGTTCTAGAGTGCCGGCAATTTATTATTTTAAGTCAAAATAAAATCACTATATTTATAGTTTTTTTTTTTGTTTAGATGTCTTTAGTTAGGCTTACTAAACGCTGTGTTAAAATTTGTCCACCTATTTTAATGGGACCTTATATACTATGCAAAGATATCCATAGGTTAGGTTAGGTTAGAACTGTGACCAACTACGCGCGAGCCGAGCGAGCGAAGCGAGCGGTGCCGCGGCAGCGGCCGGCGAGCGCTACCTCGAAATTGGTCGCGAAATTTTTCTAAGTATTTTTTTCATAGTGCCCCCAAGACGACACTCTGACCTGAATTTCATTAATTTATTTTATTTCAAGACAAAAATCAGTGAAACGACCTTTAATCATTCTAAACAGTTTTATGAGTGAAAATATTATGGTAATTATGTTTAGGAATAAAAGCGTTAGAATAAAAAACAGTAGGAGTTTAAATATATTTACACTAATGATATTATGAATTCCAATTTTCGGAAACATGAGTGTTATGAACATCGTCGGTAGGACTACAAATAGTATGAATGAAAACTTTAGGATGAAAAATTTTAGGAAGAGTGATCATTCGGATTACAAATCGTTAGGAAGAACAATTTCGGATAAAGAACTTTAGGTGAGCCAATATGGACCCCCCAATAACTCACTTTTGCGTCAGCGCTCAAGAATCGTGCCGACGATAATAACCAGTTACCAGAAGTACGAAAATTTGCCAGGACAAACAGCCATACACAATGTTTTTAAATGTACCGTATAAACTTTCATAATCATTCATTCACTAAAAAGCTATTATTTTGAAATTACAAACAGACTTACTAGTAGTTATTGGTATTACTTATTTTTATACAATAACATGCGTAATGCGTATACCACAGGGGATCCCGACAATTTGTTCCTAGTTGAAATACTGTCATTTAAGGACGCTGTTACATATTCGATCAACTCATGTTTAGGTAACTAAAGTCGCTCAAAGCAAGGTCTCACAATAGCGCTCGGTTTTAAACCTCCTATAAATAATCTTGATCATTGATATTATTTTTTAATTGTATTGAAATAGAATTTGGTAGATTACTTGGAACTTTGAAAACGCATTTGGTAATTGTTAATTATTAGTATCGTCGTCATGATAAGTAGGTTAGTATTTTCAACCGAGTCGAAAAAAAAGAAGGTGCTGTATTTGTATGTATCCGCGATTTTCCCAAAAGCTACTGATCCGATATCAATCGGATTTTCGTTGATAAATGCATATTGTGTTTTTAAGGAAGGTTTTACTGTAAAATATGACTGGCCTGTTGGTCTAGTGGTTAGTGACTCTAACTGCTATGCCGGAGGTCGTGGGTTCGATTCCCACCCAGGACAAATGTTTGTGTGATGAGCACGATCATTTGTTCTGTGTCTGGGTGTAATTTATCTATAATATGTATGTATTTAGAAATATATAAGTATGTTTATCAGTTGTCTAGTACCCATAACACAAGCTCTGCTTAGCTTGGGACTAGATGGCGTTGTGTGATAGTTGTGGAATATTATATTATATTATTATAATATGATTATAATATAATAATAATAATAAGTTTATTTATTTCTCTCACAATGGTTTTGTAGCACGTTTTGAACACTATAATATTCACATTGTGAGAGCTGGTGCCTGAAGTAGGTTTCAAAAAAACCTGAATTACAGGTCACCAGGATTGGAGATCTTCCGAAGTAGAAGATGGAACTCTTCAATAATATAGACAGCAAATGACTCACGATAGCTGTGATCGTATGTTTATGTAGTGTTTTCGCCATTTCATAATATAATATCACGCTTGTTCGGGTTTAAGGGGCAAACAGATGTACACCCAATATGGGGTACCTACCAACCAAACTTAATGAAAAAGAACAACCGGTACCGACAGCGACTTCCGAAAAGAAAAATACGCTACCTACGTGAAATAACCATGTGAAATAAGTAGGTACTTAAAATGAAATAGGAACTTCAATTCCAAACCTCTCCGTCGAAAGCTTGACCTGACCCATCCATTTCCAAACCTCACCGCCGACAGCTTGACTTTACCCATCCATTTCCAAACCTCACCGCCGACAGCTTGACCTGACCCATCCATTTTCAAACCTCACCGCCGACAGCTTGACCTTACCCATCCATTTCCAAACCTCATCGCCGACAGCTTGACCTTACCCATCCATTTCCAAACCTCACCACCGACAGCTTGACCTGACCCATCCATTTCCAAACCTCACCGCCGACAGCTTGACCTGACCCATCCATTTCCAAACCTCACCTCCGACAGCTTGACCTTACCCATCCATTTCCAAACCTCACCGCCGACAGCTTGACCTTTCCCATCCACTTCCGAACCTCACCGTCGACAGCTTGACCTGACCCATCCATTTCCAAACCTCACCGCCGACAGCTTGACCTTACCCATCCATTTCCAAACCTCACCGCCGACAGCTTGACCTTTCCCATCCACTTCCAAACCTCACCGTCGACAGCTTGACCTGACCCATCCATTTCCAAACCTCACCGCCGACAGCTTGACCTTACCCATCCATTTCCAAACCTCACCCCCGACAGCTTGACCTTACCCATCCACTTCCAAACCTCACCGTCGACAGCTTGACCTGACCCATCCATTTCTGAACCTTGTCAACAAACTGCTTAACCCCACCCATCCAAATCCCGGTCGTACCCAACATAATTTCTAAATCACATTCTAATAATAAAAGTATGAAACTCGTACTTACTTTTATCTCAGTCCTAAAAAGTATCAACTCCTTCCGGTCGTCGTCGGTCGTCGGTTGCCGTGGTAACCGTACACTAAAATCTTTTTCTATCACGTTTATCGTACGTATTTTTTGCGAGAGAGCGATACACCCGTCCTTCCACTAGCGCTGCTGAGCGCGGAATGATGAACCGGGAGCGAAAAATGTATGAAGAAATTGGCAAATGTTTTTATTATAGCTAATAATTGAATAAAAAAATTTATATAAACAAAAAAAATATATCTCAACATCTAAAGGACTATATGTACCGCAATTTATAATAATTTTGGAGATATAATATGCTGTAAATTTACCTATAATGGGTACCTATTCGGACCCTACTTTTTTACATTTTCTGCGATTATTGTGATGGAAAAAACGTATTTGTGCGATTTTTTTGTATGACGTCATACAATTTTTCTGATGCCAATCTGGAGACGAATAAATTATCTTTAAATTAAGACCATGATATCTTCACATTTATGATTGCTTATACGTTAAAATGGTACCTGAAAACCACTGTTATTTGTAGAAAAATGTTTTAGCGTCCTTAATAACATTATGTCTACAGTGGTTGTATAGTAAACCCACACTTCCTGTTAATGTAACGTTATTTCTTAAGTAATAAAAAAGAATGGAGTCCGTTAGTTTTGTCTACATTTATACATAGGAAGTGTTTTCTACTGTGTTCATTCGTCTATTGTTTGGATAAGAAGGTTCATTTACTCCTTCATTTTCTACGCTGAGAACGGTTAAAGGTAATGCGCCTATTTCGTGAGATTGTAACGCTAATTGCAGACGCTAAACATGCAGCTAATTCAGGTCAGACACAAGCTGAGATGCTCACTAACTAAACCTCTAAGATAAACTTAAAACCAGATGAAACTGCGTCCTTATTGACTAAGTTAACAGCAAGTTACTTTACTTCAGGAAGCTACCCATCTATAACAGTTAATGTCACGAACTTTTAACTTGAAAAGTTGCTAGAAATGGCTTGTCCCGAAAATACTGGAACACTGATAAGAGGGGTTGGTTTTGTTAAAAAATCTTACATTTTGGTAAAGTTCCCCAGTTTTTTTTAAACGAAACGCGGTTTGTTGGTCTACGCGTAATTTAGGCCAGTATTTATTGATCTCCCGATGCCGTTTCAAAGTTCAAGGTTCGGGTTATTGGAAACAAAGTCACTAACGTCGTTCGCCCGAACTTGTTTCGTAGATCGAGGATCGAAATTGAACGTAGGGGAATTGGGAATATAGGCTTGGTGAACGTGAATAATTGAATTTCATTCTTTGATACGTAAACGGATAATTCGCAAACAAAGCAAAGGCTGGGTTGGAAAAATATAGCCGTGAGCAAAACACAGCCTTTGAACGTTGAATTTCGGACACCACCCCGTTAAAATATATTTTGTTATGATTTTATTTATATTTATGTTACTGGGGGTTTATTTCATTTATCGATATACATTATTTACCAAGTATACAGAAGAAAAATAACAAAATAAATAGAATAAAAATAAAATATTAGCGTCAAAAAATTCGTCCGCATTGCTGTTATTCTGTTACTAAGTTGTTTGTTGAAACAATAAGTTCAGGATCTTGAAACAAGATTACAGCAAACACAGTGAAGTGTCCTCAGGGGGAAATACGCCCCCTCTTTCATACTCAAGTCTCAAGTACTACCAAGGGCCGTCGAGGGGCCCCTTGGTTGAATTACAGGCAAAAGGTTAAGGGGGAAGGCGACAACGACCAACAATTTCTAGTGGAAGGAAAGTCCACTACTACTTCACCTTACCCAAGAACTATATGAGTCCTTGGTTATATTAAATACAAAAGGTCAATAGGAAAAAAATAACACGTCGTATTTCTGCCAATAACAAAATGCGTATCGGTTTAGTTGGCAAATAATTATAACTTACAAAACATCCCTTTCTTGATAAAAAAAACTTTTGTTAAAATTTTAACAGAAAACAATTTATGAAATCCAATACATACACCGGTTGAGCTAAAATGAAACCAATTTTCTTAGTCACTGGCATTACACCATCGTAAAACTGATCTTATTCACTTGTCCTGCAATGGGAAACGTATGCCAGTTTTTTGCCAAACGCACGCTCATGGATTTCAAAAGAACGCTTCTGTCTCCCCTGGTGTCAAAAAAAGCTAACCATAATTTCCACTTACTTCTTCAAACAGTTGGTGATGAGCAGATGGACGTCTTGCCGTTCATCCAGCAACAGCATCGCGCCCAGGTACCCGACTCGCTTGTCCGTGAAGCGCGGACTGGCGATCAGTTTGAGGCACTCCAGCTGGCCGAAGTGCGCTGGGTAGCCGAGCATGTGGATGTATAGGAGTTTCGCTATGTTCCGACATCTGAGGGCAAAGATATTTGATTAGAAATGGGTTTTTATTGGGTCTTGGTGGGAAGGTATAACACTTGGGTGTGGGAATTTTGGAAGACTGTCTAAGTAATTCACCATAATTTCAGCACACAATCACCCACTGTTGAGTAAATGCCTCCCGTTTCTTCTCTCACTCTTCTCTGTCCTTTACGCCCTTTATCCGTTTTTCGCGATCCCGACGTGATATCGCCAACTTAATGCGCTTTTGGCCTCATATATCGTCAATTTAACCCAACCTTGACCGCCATCGGTCAGAAAATACTCCGTCGGCCATCTCCGCATCTAAAATTGTTGATTACCGAGTTCTGATTATGAAGGGACCGTTTCATAACGGGCTAAAATTGTGGTCATCAATCCTCGTGTAACCAAGGTAACCCTGTCTTCAAGGTAAAACTTCCCAACAAGCCACGTCTCCTTTGTCTGAACGATAATGCGCTTTGTAACACGAGAACCCCCGATCCGATTTAAAATTGTTCGAAGTAACTAACTTCTCATGCTAGTTTCACGGTTACCAACGCGAAGTCACAAAATCAGGTATATTAGTATTGTACATAAAAAAAAACCCGACTACGGCAAAAAAAACGACGCTGAAAAAGTATGAAACAAGATTTTCAGGATAGAACAAAAAGAAAAGCCGTAGTCACGTAGGTACCAACCTAAACACTTTAATACCGTGTGACTACGGCTTTTCTTTTTGTTCTATCCTGAAAATCTTGTTTCATACTCTTTCAGCGTCGTTTTTTTGTTGCCGTAGTCGGGTTTTAGTTTTTTACTTTTTTTATTTAAACAATTTTGGTATTAAATATTATTTTTTTTGTCCGCTAGAGGGCGTGATTTTAAATTTGGGCAATATTTTGGAAATGTACAAGTGAGGCTCTTTCAACGTATTTATCTCCATTTTTATTTTTTAGGCCTTACTTTTTGTCCGCTAGAGGGCGCCAAATCGCTTTTTGTGACACGTCACATAGCCTATGTTCAGCGGAATTAAGACGGTTCTAACGATACCTCATAATAATAAGTATGTCGAGTTCCGATAAGTAGATTAGAAGATAAGAGGGAACAGATGAAGATACAAACATACATAGCCAGTCAAAATCATAACCCTCCTTTGGCTTTGCCGTAGTCGGGTAATAAATGAAAGTATCTACTGTGCAAAACTAAATTAACTTCGACTTTTTGGGTCAGTAGCGCCGGTATTTTCTTTTACAAACAACTTTTTGCCCAATCGGATTTGTTAGATCCAAAGATAACATGGTAAAATATTATATTCTTTAGCGATCCCAAAGAACGCGAAGTTTATTATTTCTACCTGTTATTTCAGGCCGCTTACTAAGCCAGTCTCGAGAAACTAGTCCTACATAGTTCCAACGTAAGATGGATGGCAATTTATTGCCTGACTGACTGATAAGGAAAATCTGTGTCGACGTATCTAGTGGTTAAATATTGAAATGCTAAGATTGAAATCTTGTCATCATTAAATACCTCGTGTGCGAATTACAGACTTGAGGTCTACAAAAGACGGTTTATTTTCAGTATTTCACCTAGCTCCTCAGAAATAAGGGGCCTTCATTTCTTAATGAAATTACGGAGTACGGACATTGCTAGTTGAAGGAGGGTTGATTCCGGAATTTATACTCTGTTCGATTTCCGGTCATCCCGTCTAAGGAGGAAAGAAAAACGTCTCGAGTCTCGGTCTTGGGTACTTTCATTTCCACAGTTTTGTTATGGTTTTGTCGGGATAGATCGGATGCGATAGGCGAAATGAGAGATGGAGTGTAGTGCTGAGTCGTCGTCGGTTTTCTGACTTATATCAATGATGATCAAAACTGTGTCTTAACTTAATACTTTGTCGTTTAGAAAAACTAAGCTGTTACACGGACAGACACGAAAAGAAAAGAAAGAAAGAAAAAATATTTATTTGGGACAAGCACAGGAACTACAAAAAATAATAATAACAAAAAACTAACAAAAAGCTTATTAAGTCGACTGAAAAAGACTCTTCCCTCTCTACGAGGGCAGTAAGCATGTATCTTTGATTGTTTACGAATATTTTGATTTAAAAGAGTGTCCATGGAGTTTGGTCATTCTTCGCCATTAGAGATACTTATACGCTTTGGAATGGGCAACTACAGTACTTTTACAAATTATTATGTTTTGTGACTGTAGCTTCGTTTATTTTTTGTATTTTTGACATTCAAAAGTGCCTGTAAAGGTCTGTTCGAATTAAATGCTTTAAGTCTGATATAACTACGTAAGTAATTTAACTAATAATACATACTTATATCATGATAATATGACATAATAATGCATAATGAATAACACGTAAACCTTTAGTGACCTGAGAGGACTAATGATGGTTATGTGCGCAATATTATTATTATGCACAAGTACTATATAACCGATCACCTGTTGCAAATTAGTTTGCAGACCACTTTGTTAACATAATGTAATTATGCATTTTAATGGTGTTTTACTGCATGTGGTGTTTGACTATGGCTTGAGATAAAAGGTTGATTGATGTACCATACTTTTCTACTGAAAAGTTGAGCTGTTGAATCTATGGGTCCTGGATTCGATTATCAGGTCAGGCAAAGTGTTAATGTTTTTTTTCATCTGGAACACTCAGTAGCAGCCACGTAGTCTGGATTTGTGCCCCTATGATGGTAATAGACTCGCCCCCTATTGCATGAAACTTAACTGACGAAATGTGGGTGTTCTAATAGGTACAACTCTGTCTAACCCTTCGGGGTTTACAGGGTGCTTACTCTGGAATATAATTCCGATAGATCGACATTGGTCAAACGTCAGTTGGTTGAGTTAAACGTCAGGGATTGGCTAGACTCAGTGAGTCCAGCCAATGCCTGACGTTTGACTGACAATTCCAATGTCGATCTATCGGAATTATATTCGAGAGTAAGCACACAGGTGTGACTTTATGATCAGTTTTAACTGTAGCCCGTATCGTTATCACAAAGAAACCTAGCTGTTTATTTCGACAAGAATCTTTGCTTTACACAAGATCGTGAATACCCACTGTATATCTCAAAATGGGAGTCTATTATTTATGTCATGAAACTAAATTCATGATTATTCACCATGCTACGAAGGCGAAGGAAATATGGCAGCTATTAAAGATATCATTCTAATCTGAATTTATAGCAATCGCCGGAAGACTAGGGCGTGAACTTCCGTAGGAAACTAGGGATCGGCAAATTGTATCACTTTGGGCGATTGTGAAAACCGAAATAATTATATACTGTAGTCTACAGTATATATTTTTCTTTGAAAAAAAAAAAGATTACAGTATTGCCTGGACTATTAGACTTCGCGGGCGCTTGGTTATATCATTTGTGAAATTTGTACTGAAAAATAGTTAGGTACTAATGTTCAATGTGTATCCTGCACAAGATTCATCGTTTCTTTGGTCTTCCTCGACTCGTATAGACATTCATACTCAAAACAATTCTTAATCGACCTCGTAACTCCGTCATTTATGAACCGAACCGATTTGAAAAAATATTTTTTTATATGTCCCATAGAAATTTCATCAAAATTGGTTCAGTACAATGTTCCTTTTTTCCTTCTAGCCTTTGTTGATATTACGATGTCCTTAATAACTTCTAGTCACAATGTAAAAAAAAAATCATGATGTTATGACGGTTCTTTTTCTGCAATTTTTCCACCACATTTCCTCGTTGTTATGTCACTAGCACCGTCTTAGCAAAACATGTACCTAGTGTACACAGCTTGGGATTCCTATTTTACAGCTCCATTAAGTTTACGACACTGTTAATAAACGCAGACTGTCTGTTTATGTCCTAAGCAAGCCATAAAGACGAGCGGATTGATTCAGCTTTAGATTTACAATTGTGAACTGGCTTGTTTTTGTCTTCATAACATAACATCACGCTTGTAAACTCCGAAGGGTTAGGCTGAGGTGTACCTAATAGTACACCCACATTTCGTCAGTTATGTTTAAGTCCCATGTAATAGGGGTGAGCCTAATGCCATAAACTGGACACAAATTGAGACTTCGTTGCTGCTACTGAGAAATTCCTGATGGATAAACCCAATCAGTTTGTTTTTTGTCTTCATAGTAATACCTAGTTATTATTGTGGTCTATAATTGGAGGAGACAAAAACTTATATTTTGTATCCTTAGTTGTGTTCATCTTTTTTGGAGGTTTACAATAGGGATGTTTACTAACTAAAAAAAATATAATTCTAATTAGTCCGTCTGTTAGATTATCGAAAAATATTGGATACGTATTTTTTGTTTTATCAAATCAATAAAAATTGACGAAGATAAAACGCGTCAAAGATTTGAGTGGGAGGTTGGGACGTCACTGACTCACTGCTCGCTAAGAAATGTCTTAGTAATGTCTTAGAATATGACGTCACACGAGTTTTCAAAGCACTGTATCGTCTTTATTGTTTGTTTACGTGAAAAAAGAAAAAAATACGTGTCCAATATTTTTTGGAAATCTATCTGACGGAGTAATTAGATTTTTTTTATTAACATCCCTATTCTGAGTATTCTTCCTCCTCTTTATCGTGTGGTTAGTAGTACCTAACCCATGGTGTTAGGGTTTTTATACCTCTGACTTGGCTTTAAATGCCGTCGAGAAATATCTTCTCAGGTATGCTGGTTTCTTCTGAGTAATACTTATTATAAATGAGTTCATTTGTTTATCACGCCTTGACGATGTGACCCGAGTTAAGACATAGGACAGCTTTTATCCCGTAGGACATTTTAACTATCAAACTCTACGAGCAAAAGCGAGTAATCAAATACTAATTTTAAAGAGGTCCACTGACACAAAATGGCTTCCACAAGCGCTTTTTAAGGGTTGAAAATGAATCTTTTACATTTATCAAAAAATACTCAAGAGAATAGCCCGCTCGGCTTGTCCCTAATAAAGAGCGGTCTAATTTCAGCGAAAATGTCAAGTATATTTAGGAACAAAGATGGTAAAGGCCAAGTGATACTTTTACAGAGGTAGGTAAATACTGTGCTAGTTAATTATGTCAGCAGAGTCGACATTTGAAGGAACGGATGTTTTGGAGTTACAGAAATGTTTTAAATGAAGTCTTACTCAGTTATTTACTCAGGGTTGGAAAAAAAACAGTTTTTTTTACATTTTATAAAACAAACAATTTAAAATGTTTTAAACAGGTGTTTTTTTTGTTTTTTTTCCTAAGTTAGTTATCATCCATTTTTAATTGATTAAGCCTGATATATTTCACTTATATACATACTATTTTAAAAACTGCATGACAAAAATTTATCATAATTCAATACATTCTGTGTGTTCCTACGTTCATTTTTAGTAGGGAAATCTCCTAAATTTTTCCCAAAACATATTTTAAATAATCACGTTCACGAATTACGGAAGTTCTGGGAATTCCCCGGGGGACTTTACCGATGGAGAATAGAGCGGACTTTCTTTCTGATTTTTCATTTCACAATAACACAAAAACCTTTGGATTTATTCAAAAAGATGTACGAATCAAACTTGGTAACGAGAAAGCTGCAAAACTTGTCACAGTTTTTAAATACCTAAATAAAAAATAATAAATGTTGTCTAATTTGCTAACGAACAAATATGATTGTACGTGGTCGTTTTATAATAAAAATTGTTAACTATTTCTTGATTAAGGATTTTAAATATTAAAAACTGTTTAAATGTCAAGTTAAAAAGCCACTTTAATTATTTTATAAAAAGTGTTTAAAGTTGATTAAATAAAGGAAATAAGGAAAAAAATAACTACTTAGTATTCATTTATTTTTGCAATTAAACAATGTTTTCAAACACCTAATAAAAAACTATGTTTTATTTGAAACTGTTTTAAACACTGTTTAAAACACATGTTTTAAACAACTTGTTTTAAACATGCCAACCCTGTTTACTGTATTCAAGATACTATGATGAGTTTTATTTTTAAACCCCTGAAAAACAGAGATTTTTAAGTTTAAAATAAGCGTGTCTGTGGGATCGTAGCTTCAAAACGGATGAACCCACAGATTACAGAAACAACAGGAGATATGCCCTTTAGCCGAAAATGTATGGGGACCTGTGTCGTCAGTTCACACACGCAGAGCAGTAAAAACAATAGATATACGCATTTGCAAACACATCCGCATTTCTTATAACATTACGTACTACACAATCAATTATAAACCTTATCCTTTCAGACACAGCGTGTATTTATCATGCACCGCACAATTTACTTAATACATTTTGTTTTACTTCGACGCTAGTGATTGACTAAATCGAAAAGTTATCGATTCTTCTATTTATTATTATATTGTAATAAAGTTCTTTTGGGGTCCTGAAAATAATATATTGTAAATAAAAAACAATATGTCCAGAAATCATTCAAAATAAAAAAGTAATTTATTCAAAACAGGTTGATTAAAAAAAATTAGTATATTATGCAACTAATGAATAAAGGACGGATTTAAAGCGAGGGCCGTAGATGAGCCACGAGCAAGTGAAGGATTCTAATGATTGAATCACGAACGTAGCGAGTGATTCAACTGTTAGAATCCTGAACGACGCGAGTGATTCATGGCCCTCGATATAAATTCTTACTTTATTCAGGAGTTGCATACTATACTTTATACCATGACTACGAGAAAAGACATAATTCACTAAACTCTGTGTCCGTACAATAGGGGATCGGACAAAAAAAAACTAATTAGTCCGTCAGATAGATTTCCAAAAAATATTAACCACGTATTTTTTCTCTTTTCACGTAAACAAATAATGAAGACAATACAGTGCTTCGAAAACTCGTGTGACGTCATATGATAGTACATTTTGTACCTTCAAGTGACGTTTCAAGCCCCACTCCATGATCCTTCACGCGCTTTATCTTCGTCAATTTTTATTGTTTTGATAAAACGAAAAACACGTATTAAAATTTTTTCGATAATCTAACTGACGGACTAAACAGAATCATATTTTTTTGAGTCAGTCCGATCCCCTATTCACAGTAAGTGTTTGAAATGGCGCCAATTCACTATTTTTTTTTCTATAAAGGCAGCAAAGAACACAAAACAGTTTTTAATCTAATGCCAAACTCCTTGTCGCAAATATCGACCAATCAAATCTCGAGAATTTATTTGCACCAAAGAGTTTTGAATTTCGAATCTTAGCGCAAGGAGTTTGTGTGAGCATTGAAATAGAGACCGGATATATTTTTACCCGACTACGGCAAAGCCAAAGGAGGGTTATGATTTTAACTGGCTATGTATGTATGTATGTATGTTTGTATGTATGTATGTATGTATGTATGTGTGTATCTTCATCTGTTCCCTCATAGCTTCTAATCTACTTAACGGAACTCGACATATGAGGTATCGTTAGAACCGTCTAAATTTTCCGCTGAACATAGGCTACGTGACGTGTCACAAAAAGCGATTTGGCGCCCTCTAGGGGACAAAAAGTAAGGCTTAAAAAATAAAAATGGAGATAAATACGCCGTGTTTGGTATCATTAGAAAGGGCCTCACATGTACATTTCCAAAATATTGTTCAAATTTAAAATCACGCCCTCTAGCGGACAAAAAGTCAAAAGTAAAAAAAAATAATTAACACCAAAATTGTTTAAATAAAAAAAAAGTAAAAACTAAAACCCGACTACGACAAAAAAAACGACGCTGAAAAAGTATGAAACAAGATTTTCAGGATAGAACAAAAAGAAAAGCCGTAGTCACACGTTATAGGTACCAACCTAAACACTTTAATACCGTGTGACTACGGCTTTTCTTTTTGTTCTATCCTGAAAATCTTGTTTCATACTTTTTCAGCGTCGTTTTTTTTGTCGTAGTCGGGTTTTTGTGTTCCAAATTCAAACACCAAAATAGTGAATAAAAACAAAACAGTGATTAAAAGGCCTATTTATTCACTGTTTTGCGAGAATAAAATAAGCTTTTTAGAGTAGGTAAATATATTGATTTGTGTCTGTAGTAAATCGTAATATTAACTTACACCACAGATGTGTTGCAACAGATTTTGACGTTCGCAAAGTGCTGATTATAAGCAGCACTTTTGTCTGTCTGTTAGTTTAGATGAACCAGACTCAATACAATAAGTAAGTTTTTTACACAATACTTTTTTACATTTCATCGGCTATTTAATGCCCGAATTCTGAAGTTCCCAGTTACATGCATTCCCATTAGCTATTGATTTAATAAAAGACTAGCTTTTGCCCACGGCTTCGCCCGCGTGGATGTCGGTTTAACTACAAAAATGACGATTTTCCATACAAACGTTCATTCCCTATTTAAGTCCCTTAGGGGTTGAATTTCAAAAAACAAATCCTTCTTTATTCCTTGTCTACATTATAAAGGGAACCTCTGTGCAAAATTTCAGCTTTCTAGGTCCAAGGGTTTGGGCTGGGCGTTGATGAGTCAGTCAGTCAGGACTTCTCTTTTTATTTAGGTATATAGATAGATAGATAACTCGAGCAACCAATGAATACTATTTATTCAGTCAATATTAAGCAATAAAAAGCACTTTCTATTTTCAGTATTGCTTGCAAAAATAAGAAAGCGTGATAATATAAACGTTGTTATTAGTACCTACCTATATTTATAATTTGTTGTTTAAACTAAAAATAAATTTATATTTTATTAGTAAATACATAGTACAGAATATTGGTTTTTCTTATCTCCATTTACGGCAACGCTCAGTAACGCCATAAAATACGCCTTATACTGCAGTAACAATTGTGTAGAGTAATTAATTGTATAATGCATAATATGTATAATCATTCGTACGTATACGCAGAATCATCGTATAAAATATCGACAACTACAAACATCACAATTAGACATCTCTAGCTCACAAAGACTGACAGCAGCAGCTTTTCGAAAATATTGTGTGAGTGAGAGCATCAGTAAAACACCTATCCATTGCGCTATTAGATCAGCCGATTCACTGGTCGATTTGTACTAAACAAGCAATGGTTTTTGTTCCTAATGAAAACAATTGATTTGGTTTTTCATCATGTTTCTCGTACCACGAAGTAATGTTTTAATGAATTTAATATGAAAAACATTATTTTTGTAGTACTTACGTGTGAAATGAGATACCATCTTTCGTGTAATTCACAATACAGCTATTATTTTTACAAACATTCACTGAACAACGCGGCATTTTGTAAAAAATCACGAGCAGTGAAGACGTCGCAAGTTGACATTCGACTTATTATTGAAAGTGGCATAAGGCCCCGTCGTGGCCACATGAGTTCGCATGTACCACGCCTCCTTGCCATATCTCCTGTTGTTTCTGTAATCTGTGGATGAACCAATTTTACAATAAACAGTCTAATGGCTTGGCTGAGAAATCAACCCCAAGGTCGCATTGTAATGTAACCATGTGCTACTGAATCTATCAATATTTATGAAAACGACTCTAATTAATGATGACTTCCAGGATATGAAAGAGTATGGAAATATTTACTTTCCCCAGTTTCACTCGACTGGAGGATGAAAATAATCCCACAGGAACTTCGTGCCGGGATGAAAATTGTCCTTGAATTGTCCTAGGCCACTTATCTAGGTCATAGACAGCCGTTTATTTTTAATATTAGTTAAGATTTATTCCCTTCGCTGTCAATTTATTTACGTTTCCAGCAAATACTTCACGCCGCAGTCATGTAACTCTGTACCTTGCGGTTTTGTTGTGGTTTTCGAACAACCTTCAGGTGACCGTATCAGTGTTAGGTCTTATCTGATAAAGTATGCATATTCATTGTGAAAAAAACAGCTGTCCTGACTCCTGACTGAAATGTTGATTTAAATCAATGCAGCGTCAAGTGTAAAGCTGTACTTTTCGTGTGATGTCAGAGTTTTAGAGAAGTTTCTTAATGAATACACAAAACTACATCTTATTTCACGGATGTAATCCCCGAATGGTTAGGCAAAGGTGTACCTAATAGTAAAACCACATATCTCCAGTTTTAAGTATCATCTATCTACGAAGCGAGCCTATTGCCAAATCCAGAGAAACCCCCAATAACATGTTGCCCGTCTCGGGTATCGAACCAAGCTCATGCTTGATAAGTTGATACTACTGCAGTCAATTCCATAAATGTTTGCTTAGCTTTGATTAGAGACTATAGACTTGACATTTGCGTTTACGTGAAAGGTCACACTTGACGACCCTGTTTTTGTGGGAAGAGCGTAGTAACTAAGCATTTATTAAGACTGAAACCTTCTTCTTTTCTGAGGTTATGTACGTTTATCTATCACACACGTTAATTTGGCAGATAGGATATTGAACACATTGAATTTCGCTTTTACTTAAAAGGCAGTTCTTTCAAGCCTTCGCAAGTTGCTGAATTGTTTTTATGTGTTGTTAGCATGTTCACATTACGCTTTAATTTGTGGAAAACCCCGCCTATTTTGACCAATAATAAATTCAGTAGAAAATTGACCCATCTTGCTTTTTGGTCTATCTACTTTTCTCCGATGACTAAAACTAAAAATGGAAGAGTGAACCAAATAAACATCGCTCAAATCAAAACTGATCGTTAAATCCGAGCCACCTTACTAAAATACGAATTTCTACCGTCCATCTGCTGGGTCAGGGCTATTTTAATAAGAAAATCGATGGGGCTACTCCACCAGTATACGACTGCTGGAGTAGTTTTCAGTAATACTTAGGCTTTCCGATAAAAGTTCTGGTAATAAATCCACTCATGCGAGGCAATAGGGGATCGGACTGGGTCAAAATAATATGATTCTGTTTAGTCCGTAAGTTAGATTATCGAAAAATATTGAATACGTGATTTTTGTTTTATCAAATCAATAAAAAATTACGAAGATAAAACGTGTCAAAGATCTGGGAGTGGGGCTTGAAACGTCACTTGTGTCGTCAAAATGTACTATCATAAGACGTCACACGAGTTTTCGAAGCACTGTATCGTCTTCATTTTAAGTTTACGTGAAAAAAGAAAAAATACGTGTCCAATAATTTTTGGAAATCTATCTGACGGACTAATTAGTTTTTTTTTTGTCCGATCCCCTATTGGTCTGCAATTATTTCAGTATCATAAATAGCCATTTATGATTACAATCTGACGCTTTTTTTCGTTTACTTTCGTAATATTTTTATGACAGAGAATATTGAGTGGGCTACAGGCCAATAATAAAGTTCAATGAACTGGCGAAACTAAGGAAGCGAGACTTCGTTTGTTTGTTTAGTCGTTTTTGGTAACCGGATCACAGGTGATTCACACCTGAACGAAATAGAATGGAACATTCAAATTTTAACTTCCAAGATAAAGGGCCCAAGTTGTCAACGGATTTTCTGCAGTATTTTTAGGACAGAGTCCTCTTAGACCGTGTTCACATTAATCGTTTAGTCAGCCGCTGTAGGCTCACTAATAAAGTTTAAGTTCGTAAAAGCGGAAGACATCGTGAGGAAACCAGCACTCCTGGGAGATATTTCTTGACGGCACGGCATGTAAAGCCAAGTCAGAGGCCCATGAGCGGTATAAAAACTCTAGACACCCAGGTTAGGTTGGTTTGGAGTAAGTCATCTTAATTAAAAACGGGTTCCTTCAAAAATGTGCACTGTTTGCTAGATAAGGACAAGAATGGAGTAGGCTGAAAGGAAATACAAAGGCATAGACACGAAACTCACCTCCAGACGCTGTCCTCTTCTCTGAAGGTAGACCGTATATACGCACATTCCTTGTTAACGACGCTTCTCTCTTCGGCCGCCGTCCGTGCGGCTCGGATCTGCCGGATGAGGTCCCGGAGACGAGTAGGTGTCGGCATCCGTACTGAAACCGGCGCGACTGTTATGGACAACACACACACATAGAAAGCATTGATCAGTGCTTGGTTGGAGTGCGTTATCTTAAACTAGGTGATGTGTAACGTGATTAGTGAATCATTGTCGAATCGATTATGGGAGGTTCTGATTGGTGACGGAAGTTTGATCAATCGGCTTTTTGGAGTTGATTGACGGCTATCTAATTATTTTGAACTGCAGACAATTGAATGGAAACGGATTCTTCATTAGTTATCTTTCATTCATAGATTGCTTTATTATTCATTAATATAAGTTTGAATAGGACTGGACTGGGCACGTCTGCCGCATGCCCAATGAGCTGTGGGCCAAAACTGCCACTTTCTGGAGCCCTGACACAGCTAGAAGACATAGCGGCTGACCTCGTAGAAGATGGCGGGGCAATCTGGACAAGACTAACGACACGACCAGTGGTCCTATTGGCCTTGGACCGAACCAACTAGAAGTCATGGGGCCTTTGCTCAACAGTGGGATGATGCAGGCTAACAGTATCAGTATATATTGCGTTAACTGTTATTAAGTCTTTTTGAAGTTCTTGACTTTTAGTATACTCAAGAGTCGCTTAACCGCAGAACTTCAGCAGTAAGCCCGTATCGCAAGTGTTCAAGTACCATCCTTTTCCGTTCAATTTGAGAGAATCTCAAGTTTAAAAGCCTTTTCCTACTTAGAAAGTGTTACGACCCATTAACTGAGTACGATTCGGTTACGACGCGCTAACTTCGCGAGATGAAATTACAGAATTCGCGAGGCGAAATAACAAGTTTATCTTAATGAAATTGACATTTCAAGTTGAATTTGAAATAGGCTTATTTTCCTACGAAATATCTCCTCAATCTCCTCATGAATACTTCAATCAAATGAAACCGTATAAAAGCCCCATAGAGGTCACTCCGATTCGATTTCACGATATTTATTTTCTACTCAATTTCTCAATTCTCGGTAAATATTTCGATAAAACAAAGCCTTTTCATACATATGGTCTACTATCGATTTCGACAATAATTCGATATGGTAAATTTTATTTGTTAGTAAATAGCTGAAAGCAAACTTGTTTATGATTGAAAGTATTATATTTTTATATTAAATACTAAAATAATATTAGTATTACTTTAGCTATATTATTCAAAGTGAGAAAGCTAATTGACGTTATGTAAAAGTAGTTCTTATCATTTACAATGCTATTTATTTATGATTTAATGCTTGCAGATTGTGCCCGTTTAAACTTGGTTTTATAGTGCATTTCAATCTGTTTTCTTTGCTTTTGTAGTTGTCAATAAATGTTTCATAATTTATTGACGACTGTACTTGATAATCAAGTCTTGTTAACCATTTGTCTCTGTTCTGATTGATGAACTAGGACAGGGATGGCGAACCAGTGGCACGCGTGCCATTGATGGCACGTTGCAGAATATTTTAGGCACGCCACCGAATTTTTAACAAATTAGAAACCGTTTGGTAGTGGAGTCCAGTCCAAGATGCATTCTTACTTTAATTTCAATTACACGTAGAATTGAAACATTTATTACGACATAGGTCAAGGTTTTTCTTTTTGGTAGCAAAAAAACCTTTTAGTTGAAAATATTTAGTTCAATTATCTGCCAATAAAGACTAAGCAATATTTTTTGACGGGACGTGTAAGGTCTCAATAAACATTTCTTTAGAAAAAATGGCACGTGGATCCATAAAGGTTCGCCATCCCTGAACTAGGAGCATCTTTAATAAACCATATCCAGGCCAATGAAAAATATAGCGTAAAAAAAATACTATACATTTTCAAATGATTCCATAGTAAAGCATTAAGAAAGTGATTCCTGGAAATAATTGATTTGAATATTCCTGAATATTCCAAACCAGTTAACTGTATGTAAGCTAGATTCACCAACTGCCTAGCTTTTTTTCCCAACAATATTGAGGTTGGCTCTGTTGAAGCTACCACTTTCAGCTTAATGGCAGTTTTTTCAGATGATTCCAAACTTACATCTTATGAGAAGATTGCTAAATAGATGATCCAGGTATACGGATTTTAAATACTTGAATAATTTTCGTCCAAACTTGAGATGGGTTTCTTGGTAACTTCCGTCTTCTGATTTCAATATCTTTATCTGACTAACAACTATTGTCTGAACATGCCAACATTAATTATAAACTACCCTTACCTCTTTCTATGGCCTCATTTACCACTTGCTTTATAGTGGCTATGTTAAATGCCGGGTTGAACCTGTAAAAAAACGCTGAAGTTAGTTCAGGCTGGTATTGAGTCAGGAGTACCCGATGTTTAAGGAGGCCTGCAGAGTTGGGCTGGTACTAGCCGGGGATTGTGGAAGGCACACTAGTTCCAATGATACGCGGTGCAAGTGTGGAAAGGAAACAGCGGTGTGGTTTTTAGTCAGTTTGAGTCTGAGAGACTCCTCCGCTCACCCCAGGGCGGAGGACATCCATGAGAATTTTCCACACAAACCCAAAAAAAAAAGCAGTGCCCTATGTTTGATTTAGCATAATCAGCATATGTTTCTTCTGGTGGGACACAAGCTTCCCCTATGTGGGAATGTGCACCTCTGTGTGTTATGTGGGATGATGATTAAACAACCTTGGTGAACCTCAAATGTCTTTGAATTTTTGGTTAACGATTATCATGGTAACCAGCAAGAGGTTACTTCAGGATAATTCTATATTTTGATGAACATAAAAACAATCTACCTGTCTGGTATAATTAAGTGTATTCAAAATAAATCTTATCCTCAATGTTTGTTCATTGAGTAAGGATAAAAGTATTGTGAAATCAATTTTATTACAATATTTCCTCAATAATTACAGGATAACTGCTGCACAGCTTTTGATTTTTTTGGCAGATGACTTGTGTAGTTTTAGTGTATTTTTCAGCTGACGAGTGTAGTAGTAAAAAATTTTTTTTTTTAATTTAACAACAGGAAAGTGAATTTACTGAACCTGTTAAATAACGAGTTTCAATTCAGATTTTTTTGGGTCCGTGTACTCACACAAGTTCCTTAAATTTTATCAATCCTATGGCTAGGTGATCCCTAAATTAGCTAGATCAAAGTTTGATAATATCATCAACAAGGTTCAAAGGGGTCAATAATTGAGTGTACTCATAGATTGACAATTGATAACTTCATGACTTTGCAGTGATCAATTAGGATCAATTACCAATTGGAATTATCAGATGTAATATGAAGCTCTGTTTACCTACTGATAATAATTATTATGATACAGATTCATACATGGACAATTTTGTTGTGATTGCGCTATGTTCAGTAAGATTATTGAACATCAACTATGTTCAATTGTGTAGGACCTCTCTTCCAAACCATTATAAAAATAAATCTAATAATTAAATCAGATGGTTAATTGTGTATAAAAATACAGTCTAAGGAAAATCAATTAAAGTGTTCTTATAATGTCAGATTAAGTTATTAAATAAGACTACAAACACCTACTAAACACCAAATGGGCAATACGTCTAAGTTTATCGGCATTAAGTCTTGTCCAGCCTGACTTTAAACTATTTTCAACCAATCAAATCATTTGAATCTAGTGTAATTGAGTATAGTGTTGTGTTGAAATACAGGCTATAGTCCCAAACACATGTATGGGTAATAAAACCGCAGGCAAGGCTAGTCAAGCTATTATCAGCTTTATAATACAGGCAGCAGGCTTAATGACCTCCTGCCCTTTCCCCAATGAATGTAACATGCCATCAAAGCTTTGTTCACTTTAACAATACCTTTATAAAATGGCTGGCAGCATTGTATACATATTATAGATAGTTATAGGACAGGCTGGTATAAAATAATATTTTGTTTGCAAATACACATAAAAGTTGATGAATTATAATTAAATTCATAGACGAGTTTGGTCTGCCTTTTTAATTGATGTGCGGGACAGTTGCCAAACCAACCAAACCTAGCTTAATTAAAAAGTTATGAGTAAAAGTGATTGTTTTAAAACCAATTTACACTATTAATATAATTAAATATAATTTAATTTATGGGGCTTTTGATAGTTGTTTCAATAAGAATTACTTCCAATCAGACCGTTATAAAATATTTTAGCAAATAGAAAAATCTTTTTAGCTTTAGCATTGAAGCAATAAACCTAAAAAAGTAAATCGAAGGAATCTAACAGGCTAATCTAAAATAGAGAAAACCAATATTATGCTTCATATGTTAATAAGTTTGATTATCTTTACATAGATTGTGGAGCGAAATCTGCAGGGGTCAAGTTTAGTGAACATCATATAAACAATGTTAACACATTTGTTGAAGGAAACATGCTATTATATGAAGGAATAGTTTTAAGTTTACTCTAGTCTACAACAATATAAACAATGAGATCACGATGAACCGTTTGTAGCAACAAGAATGAAACATTACTTGTGCTAACTGCCACTAAATACCATAAATGTGTCAGTCTTTCATTTACTTGTAAGTACTATCGCACTATAGTGTAAACATGTCTCACATGAACAGCATAGTTTATGCTAAACGTAATTCATCAGGATTTTTTTGCATGGAAGGTAAATGTTCAGCTCTAACCTAACTAGCAAGGAAAATAATAACAAAATAATTTACCCGGATTCAGAGCCGTTCATCTTGTCCGTTTTATCAATCCTCTACAGGCAACAACAGATGTTTCTTGCGGTTCACCAACACAGGTAATCTTACTTCACGGAGCCAGGTGCAAAGAACGAGAGGTCAAAAACCAGTCAAACGAAAAACCACTCTGATACAAAAACTATCACTGGAATACTCTTAAAATCATAACGTAAGGAACTAAAAAGGAATTTACACGTATTTAGTTAGGTCTGCGAACATTTTATTTCGTCACAAACCATAGAAATGCAAGTGAAATCGCATGCCACATTTGAATAACTTCTGTCATATTTTCACTTCTAATTAAAACTCAAATGCGGCATTTGCTCAGTTGTATAATCATTTATTATCACAGAAAAAGTGCTTTTTCAAAACTTTACGCTTTATTTTATTAATTACAAAGAAATAATACAATTGCCAGCTGACATTTCCGTGGTGCGTTGCAAGAAATTCAACATGGCCGCCGTGACTCGCACATGACGTTTGCTAAATTTTTGATCAAATAACTTTCCTTATTATTTTCCGCTTAGTTGATTATTAATAATTTTAGGGAAACCGAAGTTTAAATCAAATATATTATTTTTTGCGTCTTTAACGAATGAATTACTAAATAGTAAACAAGTTTGTATGAATTGAGATTAAAAGCAACTGGCAACTTGTGAATCCTGAACGAACGCTACGTGGAAAACCTTTTTGGAAAACGGAAAACTATTTCCGCTTTGCTCCAATCTGCTAGGTACTCTGCATGATTGACATCATGTTTGTTTAAACGGTTGAATTTATTCAACAGATTTCACGAGGCTTTATCATGATCCATTTTTATTTTCAACATTATCAGCCATTATTAATCATTATAATTTCACCTACCTTCTGTTTTGTTCTGGCGGCAATACACTCCAATCAACTTCATACATAGGATATGCCATCATTAAAATTTAAAAACAACACTATCAAAAAGTCCTAAAATGTTTTTAATAATAACATTTCACCACTTATGCCACAATATATCACGACGGTGTAAACTGTACTGTTATCAGAAATGTTTTATCAGGTGCAGGTACTCCTCAAATATCCAGTCAGAACGTATCTCTTATCAAAGGTACAATTTATCACTGAAAAAGGATAGCAATAGCAATACAGCACCAGTTCTAGTAATGTTTTATTCTTAAATGTCAATACTGTATGTACAAAACAATGGGCCGTACGAGTCACATCATTATCTTATTATGAAAACTAATTATTATTCATTGTATCGGTAGTGTCGCTCGGGCCGGCGTAAGACATATTATACATGCGCCGGGTGTAGGTGTCGCCTTTATAAGTTGTCGTCGTGGTTGCGCGCCGGGCGGTCGAGGCTGTTTCTCTTTATACAGTCAACCAGCCATCGGATGCCCTCATCCACTCCATCCCTGTGAACGAATTATTATCGATAATAGGTCAACAAAATTAAAACTAAATAAACAAACAAGTGTTTCCTGTTTATTGGAATTTGTGTCTTAATGATTGCTAATTACACTTTTGAACTTTGATTTTTATTTTACTGTACTTATTAGGTATGTTTGAAGTTAAAATATCCTATCTTACTCATATTACAAATGCGAAAGTTTGTGAAAAACTACTGAATGGATTTGGATAAAATTTTGTACACAGATACTTTTTAACCTGGATTAACTAACACACAGAATACTTTTTATCCCGGTAGTATGATCCTGTGGGACAACGCGACCACTCTATGCGGCTGCAGGCATAGGCTAGTTTATAATATTTTTAAAAACTATTTTTATTTAGACTAGCGTACTTATGGTCTTTATATTTATTGAACAACTAAAATTATTTAAAAAAAAATAAATGGTGCGCTAACGCAAACGTTTCCATAATCCAATATAAAAAGCAGTTATTCATATTCATAAAGTTTGTAGTATTACAAACAAAAAATCTAGGCCGAATGTTTTCCAGGTAGACAAAATAACGCTCTTGAAAAAATAATCTCAAAAGTTGACACGAAACAGTAATTCAGTGACGAATTTTTTCCTTATCTATGACACAGATTATATCTATGGAACTCTGTAATAATAATTTTATTATTATCGAAAACGATCCGTGGTTCCGTGTGGTGTCGGACGTAAAGAATAGCACCATCCCCTAACTTCCCGTGGGTGTCGTAAGAGGCGACTAAGGGATGTACCAGAGAATGGGCAGCAGCGTTCTCTGTGTCTTTGTAACAACCATACTGCGATCGCCAACCCGCCTGCCAAGCGTGGCGATTATGGCAAACCCCCCCAAAATGCCTGGGGGAGGCCTATGTCCAGCAGTGGACGTCTTATGGCTGAAATGATGAATGATGAAAACGATCGAGGGGCTTGTCAATTGGAGAGGGGAGGGAGTAGTGTGTTATGCCGTTTTTAATTTTGTCGACTTTTCGAGCAGTGAGTTCATTAGACGAACTAGAAATGCTATCTTAAATTGGTTGTTGTTTCTGAAAATAATAATTATGAAATTACCGTTTAATTTGCATACAAGCAAAACAACCATTTTCGCACTTATGGGAGAAGAGCCAGGGTGGCCCGCGAAATTTAATTTTTCATACTTTTTTGCAATTTGCCGGTCAATGAAAGGTTTAATGTTGATTAGTATAATAATGATTTGCGACAGTAACAAATATGTTCTGAGTTATGTATAACACAACCGTCTAAGTTCATTCGAGCTCATTGCATGACATTTTCATGAAATAGTCAGCAATTTGCAAAATATGTACGCAAAAAAAAAGAAATATATTGCGGGCTACCCTAGCACCCCCTTAAGTGAGAAAATGGGAGTAACCACAACTATCGACGCGGAATCGGCTTGAGCCGGTCAGAAATATTATTATGTCCATACAGCAAAAAAAAAAAAGTCGTCGTTCATCTGGTTTTTGTTCAGAAGACGCGACGAAATTAAATGCGACAAATGCTGATGGTACTTGACCAGTTCACTGCCAGGATTGCGGAATTTGGTCTGAAAGAATTACCGAGGCCCTGGAACGCAAAGGGCATTAGAAGGAACACGGATGGGTTTTATGGGCCTACTACACGCTCAAGCTTCACCACACTTTTCGTTCACACTTCACAGTACATCGCGCGTATGGTTGGTAAAACTGTATTACCATTACAAACCACACGCGCGATGTACTGTGTTCACCGTGTAATCGCGCAGGCAAAACTGTGGGGAAGTGTGAGCGTGTGGTAGGCGCATTAGTCTGTAAGAGCCTGAGACTCCCTTCCGCTCCGCCTAGAGCGGGAGGAGTCATTTGATGATTTGACAACTTTAATAAAAAATGTGATCAGTGTAAGGCGATCCCACGTCGCTAATAAGTGTGGTTACTCCTAACAGCGCGTTTAGATTGCCTTTGGCAAAATAGTTCCGCTTCTTTACAAACTTTTATAAAATCTTTGTGTATGTTACCCTCTAAGAGCAGAAATAGCCATGAGCATAATATCCCTCGCTCCAATAAGGTGAGCGTTCTGGTTAAATATGGGCTTCACGGTGTGGACTCCCATACAGTCTGGAATGTCTTGTTTGTTGGCTAGCACTAGCAGCGGGACCCCGGAAAGGTGCTCTGAACCTATCATTCGGTCTGAAACATCGAAAATGAAAATAATTATAATCTATACTAATATTATATTATATTATAAAAGGTGCAGAGTTGAGGTTGATTGTTTCCTATGGAAAAGAACGGGCATGAAACTATTTCTAACTATAAGGTATTATCTCAACATCCAATAAAAAGTGCATTTACAAAGTTATATAAAAATAATGTTGAGTATTCTTTTTTAGAACTACTTATTGGACATACACAGACTTCATTTGTTATGTTCTTAATCTATAGCTAGACATGAACATAGATGAAACTAAACGAGAATGTAAGGATTTTAACAGATGATGTTCAATGGTTTCTGCCTACCCCCATGGGAAATGGCGTGCATTTATGTAAATAATATACCACATACACATGTTATGAAGTCATAACCAGTATATGTTGGACTCTAATAGTACTTCATTGTTATGTTACACATACGCATATTATTATGTTATAGGCCAGCTGAAGGTCATAGTGGTATACACAGCAATTCATCAAGCTATTTTGCAGTATGAAATGGTCTCAATTTGTATAGATTTTCCATAGAATGACAGATTCACATGAACTGGTTTTGTATAGCTTGATTGCTAGCCACGGGCGTAGCCAGGAGGTGGTTTGTGGGGTTCAAACCACCCCCGAAAAGTTAATATAATGGGAGGCGAGTGGTATACCTAAGTAATAATAATATGTATTTTGAATTTGCCGCCACCGGCTGTCGATACTCCGATCGCATTCGGTAACCTTCGTATATTATCGTGCCGTATCGTATCCCACCCGTACTCGTCGCATTTAGTAATAGGCTATTACTACCGATTATCGAGTGAGTCTAGTAAAGGAGATTGCAATTTGTACGTGTAACCACTGTCAAAGACGTCGAGAAGGTATCAGTCGCATCTTCCAAACCTCTTTCGTAGGCGCTTAGTTCCGAAAGTAGAGGATTCATGTCAATTATAATAAGAGTAAGCAGTTATCTTCTTGAAACCAAGTAAAACAGTCCTTTAACCGCTTTCCTCCCAATGACAATTTATTTGCCCCCCCCCTCCAACCCCTAATCTATAAAAATGTACAAAAATTTCCGCGATCGCTTCGCTCGCGCATATGTCCTGTTTCTATGCGTTCTGTTTCGCGACAGTTCGCTCGATCAATTATTACATGTACTGAAAGTTCCAGTTTTCCATTTTCGAATACATTTCCGGGACCTTGTTCTCAGTCATCACTAAAATCGTTTGACTTCTTTTTATTTTCCTGAACCCCCCGAAACTAAAACCTGGCTACACCCGTGTTGCTAGCCATGCATACCAATGATATGTAAGAAATAAGAACACTAAGTTAAACAGCTTAGTTCTATTACACAGTTACTAGAATTAGAGATAACATCAACCAATACATTCTTGAGTTATTAGACATTTTATAGCATCATTAATGTAAACTAGTCAAGTTCAGTTCTTTGACCAGTTTTCCATTCCATCAATCAACATTTATATTTATCATTCTTTTAGTCACCTTCCCATCACTTGGTATTCAGCTGCATCCCATAGATAGGTAGAGGACCCCAACATAATTTGGGGAAAAGGGTAGGAAGATGAAGGCTAGGCTTTGATAACAATTTAGAGTTGCCTGGGTTTCGCCGGATTTATCCTAGTTTAGAGGGCATCCGGGGAGTATACGAGCGGGATTTCACGCATCTTGTCTTGGTTGCCAAATTGTTGTGATGGCAACCCTAAGTAAAGATGACTAAGCCCAATGCTAACTAAGTATGTAAAGTAAATACTAACCAAATGTTTCCTTTGACTCTGAAATTCTTTCTCTGTCAGATGAGTCTACTATGTAAATGACAGCGTGGCATTCTGCATAGTACTGAAAATTCAAAAACATTTCATTTATTATAAAGATATTGTACCTATGTATTTGTTTTCATATTGCAGAAAACAATTCAAATTATCCAATTTTATTGGTGATTTAGCAATAGCAATAATAATTAATAGGGATTTTGGGTCAGTGGGTCGTCTTAGGGGCGGATTAGCTTGGTGATTTAAAATTGTTTTCTTTTAACATTGTACTAGCAGCCTGTTTATTAGGTCTTGTTGGCTTAAGTCTTTTCTGTCTTTAATTTCATGTTCTGAATGTTCAGGATATTCATCAATGTTTTAATATTTAAGGAAGGTATTTACTTTATCCCAAAGAGACTGCAACTCCAATTGGCCGCCAAGGTCCCAGAAGTTTAGTCTTACACCATCCACATCTATTTTGCCAATATTTAGTCCTACTGTTGTTGTTATCCTATTAGGATTCATTGCTTTATATTTCTTGGTAAATTTTGTTTTGGTAGCCTCCAAATAAGTCTGTAAAATAAGAATACGTCAGCATAAATCATTTAAAATAATTGTTCTTCGAAAACTTTCATGAAAATTCGTACTAGTTGTAGGATAGTTATTTACCGTTTTCCCAGCATTGTCCAGTCCTAATATTAACACACAGTATTCGTCTTTTTGCACCAAGTATTTGTAAAACCCATGTAGTAATGTGTACATTTTATATCATTTTATTTCGCAAAAAAAATATTTATGTCTCAGCTCAAAATAAAAACAGCAGTTTCTCAGAAAATGTCAGTCACAGATCAATGTAATCCAGGTACCAATTTAAAAAAATATCTAAATTCTAACATTAGGAACCATCATCTCTTTTTAAAATTATGAAACAAAACGAGAAAGGTAGAGAATAAAGTTTAGTATTCAATCCAACTTTATTGGAACGCAAATTCGTGAGAAAACGAGCTTGTTGTCGTTTATCCGTCAGAAATGACATTAGCCGTCAAAGCTCACTTCGCAAGAAAAAAAAAGAACATTCGTTCTGAAATGCAACAAAACAAGAAACGAATGGCCACCCCAAGAGGCCTCGCGCACTACATGACCACGACCGCGACTTGCCACCTGACCGGCAGCTATCTTCAACAAAACTGGTCGGACGCACGGTTTTGGGGCCAAAATTTCTTTTTTTCCACTGTGAGTATCGACCGAAGAACACGGTGGAGCACACCGTGGAGGTCTGCTCCGCGTGGGCGGAACTAAGCAGTGATGCCAGCGAAGGAGGTGGCGGAACATGAGAGGGCGAGAACCTATCGTCACAGCCGCCACGGGAGAATTTCCCGGGTCTTGGGCCACGTGATGGCTTCCAGTCACCGTAGGTGCGGGCTTGTGGACGGTGAGTAATGGGCTAGGGGCTAGCTCACCGTCCACCCGTCTTATAACGACGACAGGCCGTGTCGACGGCGCGTTCGTGTTCCACACGAGCCTCAAAGAGATGTCAGCAACATAACAGGAGCCCGCAAGGGCCGACGCCTGACGGGGCTGCGGGTTGTTCGAAAGAGATACCGCGGCCTCGGACACTGTGGTGAACCTTTTTACAACATTATTTATTCTTCTATATAGATCAGATATGTCTTAATCAAACTGTCTTAGGAATAAATTGTCAATTTTCAACAATATGTAACGTTTTGCAAATTAAAACCTAAAGTATAGGTTTTGTCTGTTATTTCAGTTCTTTGACCAGTTTTCCATTCCATCAATCAACATTTATATTTATCATTCTTTTAGTCACCTTCCCATCACTTGTTATTCAGCTGCATCCCATAGATAGGTAGAGGACCCCAACATAATTTGGGAAAAAGGGTAGGAAGATGAAGGCTAGGCTTTGATGACAATTTAGAGTTGCCTGGGTTTCGCCGGATTTATCCTAGTTTAGAGGGCATCCGGGGAGTATACGAGCGGGATTTCACGCATCTTGTCTTGGTTGCCAAATTGTTGTGATGGCAACCCTAAGTAAAGATGACTAAGCCCAATGCTAACTAAGTATGTAAAGGTAAGGTAAGTATGTATAGGTTTTGTCTGTTATTTCAATTTAATTTGCAAACAAAACGATTAAGATCCCATGGACAAATATCTACGACCGGAGCGGTTCGATGGCGACCCGTCCCTAAGCAAGGCGGCCGCGGAATGGGCACACTGGAAGAAAACTTTCGTCAACTTCCTTGCGGTGCAGGACTCGACTACTACAACTGATAAGGTCAAGCTTACTATATTAATTAATCACGTGTCTCCGAACGTGTATACCCATATAAGTGAATGTGAAACATACGAACAGGCATTGAACCTCTTAAACAAACTTTATGTAAAACCAACTAACATCCTGTATGCACGCCACGCTCTCGCCACACGGAAACAAAGTAGCCATGAGACTATCGACACATACATCCAAGCCTTGAAGCAGCTGTCCAAAGATTGTAACTTCACGGCTGTCGATAGTAAGACCAACCGGGATGACAACATTCGCGACGCTTTCATAGCTGGCATCTCCTCGACAAAAATAAGAGAGAGACTCCTCGAAAACCTTTGCTTAACTTTGGACGAAGCACATAACCAGGCGCGTTCCTTGGAGATGGCTGAAGTTAATACACTACATTATAACTACATACTTAACTATGAACGCGGCTACAGAAAACATCTCTGATAACACTAATGTACGGAAGACTCCTATGCCAAGTGGAAATGCCAAGTACCTCTGCAGCCACGCCGGCGTTCCAGAATTACTCGAACCGCAAATGTTTCCTCTGTGGAGGACGGGTGCATCCGCGCAAGACATGCCCCGCCTTCAATGTGACATGTCAACTTTGTAACAAGAAAGGGCATCTCGCGAAAGTCTGTCGCAGTAAGAACCTAACTAGCGCTGCCGCCTCTGACCAGGAAAATGTCACCGCATGCATCATTGCTGCATCACCGTCGTCCTTATACAAAGCAATTGTCCCTGCATATATCAAAGGCATTAGAGCTGAAGCACTATTGGACACAGGCAGTTCTAAAAGTTTCATTAATTTCGAATTTTCTAAACTGGTTTGTCTGAAGATAAAACCAAGCCAGCAGACAATATCTATGGCCTCTCTTAATCATATATCGTCAGTCAAAGGAGAAACTTGCCTCACGCTTACCTTGGGTAAACACACATATGAGAACGTTCAACTGCTTGTGATCGATAATCTATGTTCAGATATGATTATAGGACACGACCTATTAGAGAAGCATTCCTCACTAGAATTCGCATTTGGTGGCCCGAAAGAACCTCTTGTCGTGTGTAACGTAGCCGAAGCATCTGTCCCTGCTGTGCCTTTATTCGCCAACCTATCTCCCGAATGCAAACCGATTGCTATTAAGTCTCGAAGATACAGTGATGACGACCGACGTTTTATTGAAGAGGAAGTGAAGAATCTCTTAAAGGAAGGTGTCATTGAAGAGAGCCGGTCACCATGGCGAGCGCAGGTACTGATCACTAAGAATGTGAATCACCGTAAACGCCTTGTAATCGACTACTCCAGAACTATAAATCGATTCACAGAACTGGACGCCTATCCACTTCCTAGTATAGAGGAACTGATATCAAAAGTGGCAAAATACTCTGTATTTAGCGCCATAGATTTAAAAAGCGCCTATCATCAAGTTCCTATTTTGCCAGAGGAGAGACCATTCACTGCGTTTGAAGCAATTGGAAATCTATACCAGTTCCGACGTATACCATTTGGAGTGACCAATGGAGTTTCTAGCTTCCAGAGAACTATAGATTGGCTTATTCGAACGGAAAAATTTAAAGGCACATTCGCATATCTTGATGATATCACAATTTGCGGCAAAACACCAGAAGAGCACGACTATAATCAGCAAAATTTTATTGCAGCAGCTAAGAAGTACAGTTTAACCCTGAATGAAGCAAAATCCATATTTAAACAAACTTCTATTAACATACTTGGTTACACGATCGCCAATAATATCATCAAACCCGACAATGATAGATTAGAACCTCTTCTAAACTTACCTCCACCTCAAGACTTGCCCAGCTTGCGAAGAGCCCTGGGTATGTTCGCTCATTACTCTAAGTGGATACCAAACTTCTCCGAAAAGGTACATGAACTATCAAAGACCAAGACATTTCCGCTGAGTGACAATATCATTATAAAGATTTTCAAGAACTTAAGAACGCCATAATCAAGTCTTGTGTTCACGCCATTGACAATAATATGCCATTTACTGTAGAAACTGATGCCTCGGAACACTCGATTGCGGCAACTCTTTCGCAGGCGGGCAGGCCTGTAGCATTCTATTCGAGAACACTTAATCGAAGTGAACAGAATCATTCAGCTATTGAAAAAGAAGCTTATGCAATCGTAGAGTCTTTGAAGAAGTGGCGGCATTTTCTAATAGGGAAATCATTTCTGCTCGTCACTGACCAGCGATCCGTCTCTTTCATGTTTAATGCTAAGCACAATAGTAAAATTAAAAACGATAAAATACAGCGCTGGCGATTGGAACTATCTCCATACAAGTACAACATCGTATACAGGCCTCTGGCACACAGAACCATGTAGCGGACGCCCTCTCCCGTGTTTGCGCCATAGTCGAGACACCTGCAAAGTTACGATCACTTCATGAAGCCCTTTGTCACCCGGGTGTAACCAGAATGGCACATTGGGTGCGTTCCAAAAACTTAGCCTATTCGATTGAAGAGATAAAGAGTATGACGAAAGACTGTCGCATCTGTTCTGAGGTTAAGCCTAGATTCATTAGAGCTGATCCTCAAAATAAACTTATTAAAGCGATAGCGCCTTTCGAACGACTGAGCATGGATTTTAAGGGACCAGTACCATCTAAGTCGAATAACAGATTCATTTTAACAGTAATCGATGAGTACTCCCGCTTTCCGTTCGCCTTTCCGTGCTCTGATATAAGCGTAAAGACTGTAATCAAGCATTTAGACAGCATTTTTATCATATTCGGCATAACATACGGCCTACGTGCACTCGGACCGAGGGACATCATTTTTATCGGCTGATGTAAAAGATTTTCTACACTCCAGGCAAATAGCGACGAGTCGTACAACGCCATACAACCCTCAAGGCAATGGCCAAGTTGAAAGGCTCAATTCTACGCTCTGGAAAAGTGTACAGTTAGCTTTGAAAACTAAGAACCTGCCAATAGAGAGCTGGGAAGATGTCCTACCGCAAGCATTGCACTCCATACGCTCGCTTCTTTGTACTAGTACAAATTGTACGCCGCATGAAAGAATGTTCCGCCACTCTCGGAGATCGACGAATGGAGATTCTATTCCCACATGGCTATCTGGCTCAAACAGAGTACTTATGCGACGCTTTGACCGGAAAACAAAATATCAACCACTAGCCGAGGAGGTGGAGGTACTGGAGACAAACCCCACTTATTCGTTCGTTCGAACGATGGATGGTCGCGAGACTACTGTATCCAACCGCCATTTAGCACCTTTGGGAGGCAATCGAGAAGATATTCCCACAATAAACGAATTTGTGGACGCCGAACCCCAAAGATCGCAGTCACCATCACCATCTTGTTCACCACCAACTTCGCCTTCTTCACCGACATCTTACTCAACACCAGTCTCGCTGCCAGCTACTCCTTCGTCACCGCTACCATCGGAGGATTTGCAAGTGGCACCGGAACCAGAACAAATGAGCTCGGACGGGATCGAGCTCCCAGTTTCGGAGCCACTCCGGAGGTCGGCCAGATCACGGAATCCACCGAAGTTTTTGCGCGATTACATCTGGCCGGGGTGAATATGGTGAACCTTTTTACAACATTATTTATTCTTCTATGATCATATATCAGATATGTCCTAATCAAACTGTCTTAGGAATGAATTGTCAATTTTCAACAATAGGTATGTAACGTTTTGCAAATTAAAACAAGTATAGGTTTTGTCTGTTATTTCAGACACAAAAGGCTAGGAAGGAACATGGGTGGTTATTAATCAGTAGAAGTCTGACACTCCCTTCCACTCCACCCAGAGCGTAGTATCTTCTGGTGAACTCGTTCAACTAAACATTAAAAAATGGTCGCATGTGTCCATCATGTGTCACCTTAATGTTTGCACACTACAGCGAACTTCAGTGCGTGATCACGTCCAAACGTGGAGCCGCGTCAGCGCACTTGCTGTTCGCGCACCGTTTATTAGTCTGGAAGACCGGTCTTCTCTCACCTGTAAAACAAAAATAATAAAATATTTGTTAGCAAGCTTAGTATACCTACATGTTGGATTGTACGGTTCAAAATGTTCACATTTTTTAAAATGCAGTTAGATCAGACGTGACGCAGAACATTTCTGAATTTTAGTTTTTTTTTTTATAATTAGAATTTGTGATTAGAATAGGTAACCAAATCTATTGATTTTATACGGTTTTGGTCGAAAAACGATGAAGCAAACATAGTTATCATGAATTGTACAATCACAATCTGCTTTACAGATGTGCTGCACTGTGCGCACACAAAAATAACGCGCAGCTTTGCCGAAGGAAATGCATCTGCAACTCAGTAAAAATGTGGTGCACAAATTAATGTTTGCTCGCAATTCTGGTGAATTTTACTCACATGTGATGTCAATATCACGAGTTCACGACGCACTCGCTAGAGTATATATGTTCTGTGACGACGCATGAACTGCAAAGAACTACGCGGATGACGTCTTTTTGCTTCAAAACTTCAATGATTGTCAACGTCAAAATAAACCGAATTTTATTTGAAGTTCCTGAACATTCATAATCATACTTTAGACTTCAGTAAAGCCACAAATACAGAGTTCAACTAGGAATTAAGATTAGTTTGAGGACATTTGCTGAAAATGGGACCCAAACAGAGTCCTAAAAAACGTCCTAAAAGTAGTAATACTAATATTAAAACATCTCTGGCAAGTGACTCAATAGATTCCAGTAGTGAATCCGCAACTCCACGTAACGTGAAACTGACCCTAATTTTCAAAGGTACCCCACCTGGTTCAGGAGAACATCAATTGATTGCCTACTTTAACGGATTGAGTTTATTATCAGAAACATGGATTCCTGACGTTATGATTGAGTCTGACACGATATCCATTTTCAACCTTAACGACCCAGATACTCAAGCGTTAGTAGCGAATACGCCTATAATTCTTATACTGCGTGGCGGCAGTGGAAACAAAGGCATAAAGGATCCAGATCCCTTAGCTCATCCAGACAACCGTGCTGGTGCAAGTATAGATTTATTTCCACTGATATTGGGCGAGCAAGAGGTATCGGTAACAGCACCGTTACTTTCTATAACCACAGGAGAAATAACCAACTGTTCAGTCATTCTTCACGCCGTCTTAGAGGGCACAGTTGATAATAACTTGGTTCCTTTAACACTTACTATGATTTCAGCCCATTGTTTGCCAGCAGTGAAAGATAATACATTTTATGTGAGTGCTATTGGATTGAATGCAGTACACGAGCCAAAGGCTATAAACTTTAACTTATCTCTGAGCACAGAAAATGCCGAGAAAATTGTGTTCGCATCTGTCAGCACTGGTGGTTATGCTGCAAACACTGCAATGAACGTCCACACGGAAGATAAGTTTATTCCGAATGATTTAAAATGTCAACATAAAGAAACCTGTCGTTCTGTCTACTGGAACGCTATGAGACGGCTGCTAGTTGATCCTGAACAACTGTATGAAAGATTATCTTCACCATTTATGATCGAACTGGCGGGTGTACCAAGATTGGGAAAAATAGATACACGAGGTCGTTATATGGGAATAGTAGATGCCAGAGTGTTGTTAGAACCAGGCCAGATGGGCGTCACTGTTTGTTCCAAGTTGTTACAATATAATGAAGCTCATACGCTGGACAATATTGGCCCACTACTGCAACTGCCCCCCTCGAGTGCTAAATCTAGTGCGCGCCCTGTACTCGTAGATGGAGGTATATTTGATGAATATGAGCATAGTGCCTATGCTGTAATCAGATTTGATTTAACAGAATCTTTAGTTAATAAAACTAAATTAGAGGATCTATATAAAGTCATTGGGTTTCCTCCACCAAATGACTCAAATGTCCTTGAAACAGTATCCGAAAGTGTCCATGATGATACTGTTGATGCGAGGGCTATTAGAAAGGAAGGAGGTGCTCTGGCCGTGCATAAAGAGCTAAGTGGATTAGCTTGTAAGGGTATGATACCAATGACCCAGGGTATAAAACGAACTGCGGCAAACCGTCTACTAATGCGAGTAAGAGCAATGCTCAAAAGTTTCCCGCCGGGAGAAAGTTCCTATCTAGATTATGAGGACACGGTGACCGGCCAACATGCTGCAAGTAGACGTGCTGTGACCGCATCTTTTGCTCCTCAACCGCCGCCGCCTCGTCTTCCAGAGAAGATCGCTGCAGCGAGATGTCGAATCGCTGGAGATACCAGAATTGCCACCTTTCATTTGGAGACTAGCTTAAAAGTGCCAGAAAATCACGTAAGCGCATTGATTTCTATGGTTTTACGCTGTTTAGAAGAACGGAGTGATGACGATGCTATGACTTACTTGAGGGAAGCTTTAAGAACCCTAAATACAAATAGATACTTGCTATTGATTTTTGGCGGCCTTCAATTTGATCAAGGACAAGAGTGCTCAGATAGAGCCGGTGCAGCCCTGCGAATTGCTGTAAAAGGTGACGTTTCAGACGGAACGGCTAATGCAATTGCTTGGGCGGCCCTTCATACATTCCATCATTGCAAGGGTAATACTTGTGCTGCATTTGTTGCCGCAAGGAAAATGAGAAAAGCTTTTTCGCTTCCCATAGACTGGGATCAGATTATGAAGCGATGGATTGAAACTAGTGGAGAGGAAGAAGTTTATTGGATACCAGAAGTCATATCAACTGAAAATCCTTTATTGATTGCAGCTGCGTTTTTTCTTTGTCTTCGATGCTACAGATTTACCGAAAAACTTTTGAATTGTGTTGAGCAGGATTGTGCAAGCAGTGGTGTGGGCAAAGAATACGTAAAATGCAAAAATTCTATTAAGTACTTGCGAGCTGCATCGTTTGTATTGAGACGTCACTATAGCGCTGCTATAAAAATGATTCAGGAAGGAATCGATGAGTTTGGGCCTACGCCTGAACTGTCTCAAATGCGTAGTACTTGCCTGGCTTGTATGCGTAACTGGGACAATGAATGTGAGGATTCGTTGGTGGCAGCTGAGAAGGCCGGTTCCGTGCTATGTTCGTCGCTTCTGTATTCATCAGCTTTGTCCGAATTGAAAGTAAATCCCAATTCGGCACTGCAAAGAGCCGCGCGTGCTCATAAGAAAAACCCTTCGGGCCATACAGCTCTTCTTATTGGACGAATTTATGTTGCGTTGGACAAGCAATGGATAGCTGAAAGATGGCTGGCCGCAGCTGTTAACACTGAGCCCTTGTTAGCTGATGGATGGGCAATGCTGGCTCTACTAGCAATGTACGACAGACAGTTGGATAAAGCCAGAGCTATGTTGCGTACGGCAAGGCAGGCGGGGCCGGTCAGTCCAGATATAGACAAAGAGTTGAAGATGATTATGGAAAAGGTGGAACTAGACCAACTGCCAGATTTCCTTGTGGATAATCTTTGTCTTTGCGATCTTAATGATTGAAGCACTATTTAATATTTCTTACTCTAAGAATGATTATTTCGGTTTTCAATATTCTTCATTTATTTCGATGTGTAGCTACTACCTATACACACTCTAATATTTTCCTTTTTAGCATGAGTATGATAAGCGTGGTTAATTTACCGCTTTAAATATTTTTAATTAAAATACCAAGAAACTAATGTTTATTTTTCTATCTCTAAAATGTGGGTAGGAAGAACATGGAACAGAGGGTAGATATACTTACCTCAAAAATTGTGCAGCGGGGAAATTCAAAATTATTTTTAGGTTCATTTTTAATAATGATGATATGCTGTAGTTAGATTAGATAGATTAGATTAGATATTAGATAGTTTCAGGTATATGAATAGATGGCTATGGATAAAGAAAAAAAAAATAAAGATAGCAGAAAAGCAGCCCAAATACCTAATTAATAGGTAATTGTAAAACCTATATTATTGACCGTGCAAGACTTCACAAACATCAAGTGTCACAACCTGGTTATTTATAACCACTACCTCGTTGCAGAACGCAAACATGTGCCATATTATATCTGTCTCAGTCGGAAACTAGGTTAGATTACAACAACAGTTTTATGCTGTTATCATGATAAGCTGATAGCGTCTAATCGACATCAATATGAAGTCATTTTCTCAGAACGCTTTAGAATCTTCGTCATTTAAAAATGACGCGCCTTTTTCTGTTAAATAAATAAACTGATAAGTTGCGTTCGAAAGATAAAAATGTCGAATGTTTAATTTCGTACGGTTAAGTGGTGTCGTGGTTGCATCACTCGAGGCGAGCCGAGCCACTACGGGCACTACACTGCTGCACAGTGTAGGTACACAAACATACCCAGTGCGGAACGAGCGCTCTTTGTTTTGAATCAAGTTTCAAACAAGATTTCTGACATGTGAACACACAAATTCACAATGGGACTCTCAACGAATTGCTGGAAATATCTCGTTCTAACCTTCAATGTGTTATTCGCAGTGAGTATTCTAGTGTTTTAGTGAAAACTTCACGTTTATTTCTGTAGAATACAGCTGTAGAAGCCAATTTCCCCCTTTGTTGTCATAACAACTATGTTAAAACATGCACCTAAAGGTCAATAACTTCATTATTTTATAATTCTTGTCACTCTATTTTTTACTGATTGTTAAATATAGTCTAGAGAGGCTGACACATATTTTATACATTGCTATTTGCTGTAATTGCAGTGACTTTTTCTTGTGAGTGCATTGTACGATCAATCAACATTACCCAACAAAATCTGATAGCACACTACTATTTTGACAGCTGCGTTACTTTCCACCCTATCTAGACGATTCAGAGTAGGACTAACCTTTTTGACAATTAGACCAGCGACGTTTTAATTCGGTCGGTTTATAATACTTTTCCCTAACAGTTCCGTTCATTGTCAACAGATGTCAGCAGTTGTGCTGTTCGGCGTAAGCGGTTTTCTTATTTACAAGCTTTTCGCATACCGGCATTTCATTGGGGTCAATGTGGAGTACCCCGCCATACTTCTGTTGATGATGGCTATAATCACATGTTCGATCGCATGGATCGGCTGGAGAACTGCCAAGTCTATGCACCAAATTCATGTCATCATTGTAAGTATTCATTCAGTTTCGTGACTCACGAAGATCGGCTGGCTTGGCGTGTCAGTATTTTATAATAAACGCGTAGTTATCTAATTGATCCCAGAGTTAACAGATCAACTACATGATTGGAGTACAAAGGCCGGATGATACCTAGAATTCTTGATACTATTAGCTTCGGATGAGAATCTAAACATACCTATAGTGCGATCAAATTATCTTGGCAGCTCTGAACATAGGCTTTGCGAAATTTTACGCATGTAAACTTGGGAATAAAACTGTTATTGCCAGATAAACTAATACTTAAACGATCAGAAAATATCTAATTTAAACAGTGAGAAATACAAATAAAATAAATATCGTAACACTTTTATACATTCGTTGTAACAAAATGACCTGCACGAAGTTCGGAGCTGCCAAGATAATTTGATCGCACTGTACACAAAGTAGCGTCTGTATATATATAGGTAGGTACAATCTACGGTATCTAATAAACAAAATTCTCACGATCATTTAATTAGTTAATTAAAGGTTATAGACCTCGACAAGTCGACATAGAGGTAATTTTTTGCTTAACTACTTCCTCATCCCAAGGTAAGCAGGCGGCAGGCGGACTAAAATGGCTACTTTAGCAGATCATAATTATAATCTACTAGCGGACGTCCCGCGGTTTCACCCGCGTAGATCCCGTTCCCGTGGTAATACAGGGATAATAAGTAGCCTTATAGCCTATGAGTCCTATGACACTCAGCAATAATGTGGCTTTCTATTGGTGAAAGAATTTTTAAAATCGGTTCAGTTGATCCCGAGATTACCCCTTACAATTTAACAAATACACAAACTTTACTTCTTTATAATATTAGTATAGATAGTTTAAATTCAATGGACCATTCATAATAGTAATTGCGTCTGTGTGACCATTTAGGAAAATAGATCATAATTGGAAAATAAAAAATAATATGAATTGCGTTAAAATTCGTAAAATGGTCACAGACGGAGTTACTATTAAAGGTCCATTTTACGATTTTTAACGCAATTCATATTATGGTCTGCTAAAGTGGCCATTTCAGAGCCCCTGGATACTGAATGGATAAATGAAACACCATTGCGTGTTTTTGACTCCCTTCTGCCTACTTCTATTCTCCTGGTAGTTTGTGCCGTAGTTGTATGTGTGTAGTACGTAGTTGTAGTGTGATAGAAGGAATGAGAAACTTTAGTCCCGCTGGTTTTAGATTTTGTAACATCCTATAGCGTAGAACTAGTGGGAACGAAAAAATCCATTGACTTTTCGTTCCCATTAGTTCTACGATTTCGTACACACGGCTACACATCAAGCTATACAAAACCAGTATAATCTGATCGTTCATTGTGCGAAAAGATCTAGTAAAGTGAGGCCAAGATTAACTGGTTTTGTATAGCTTGATGTGTAGCCGTGTGTACCACCGTGAATCGTAGAACTAGTGGGAAAAAAAAATAAAAAAAGTCCCACTAGTTCTATCGTAGAACTGTGCAGTAGAACTAGTGGGAATGATCCCTTTTATCATTACCATAGATAGAGAACCCGTTTTTAGCAGACCAAATGGAGTGCTGGCTGCTGCTGTCCCTACTCTGTAACCTTCGTTATAACCTTATAACCTTTACGGGTTTCAAAAGTTTTAGTCCTAATCTAAAACAAGCAGAAAGAAAATAAATATTAATCTATACTAATATTATAAAGAAGTACCTAAAGTTTGTGTGTTTGTATATTTGTTAAATTGTAAGGGGTGCCTAATCTCGGGATCTACTGAACCGATTTTAAAAATTCTTTTACCATTAGAAAGCTACATTCATCCCGGGTGACATAAGCTACTTTTTTATCTCTGTATTCCCACGGGAACGGGTACTACGCGGGTGAAACCGCGTGACGTCCGCTAGTTAATCTATAAATATATTTCTAATTATAAGAAAATATATAAATTATTCCTTTATGGAACATGAGTATGACATGCAAGTCCTAACTTTGATAGCCAGGCCTATTCAGTAAACATTTAAAACTAGAAGAATAATTATAATATTAATACAGGGTCTTATTAATTTTGTAATGGTGTATATTTCCAGACGTGTATCCTGATAATCCTAGTGGTGGTGATCGAGTTCTCATGCTTCGTCTGGGCCATGGTGGTGTGGGACAACGTGGAGATCGACATCCGGTCTACCATCATGCACTACTTCGAGTATGCCCTGGAGAATCCCGACCATAGTAATGTGGACACGATTAGATGGGACAGGTTACAAGTTAAGGTGAGGTTTGTTTCAAATACGTAACTTGGAGGGGTAAAGCGCCCGTTGGGGCTGCGGGATGTTCTCCACAAGAGAAACAGGCCTCGACATAAAGGGCTAAGAAGGAACATGGGTGGTTTTTAGTCAGTAGAAGTCTGACACTCCCTTTCGCTCTGCTCAAGAGCGGGAGGGGTTATTTGATGATTTTCCACCCACCACAAAAAAAGTGTTGATTCAAATACGTAACTTGGAGTGGTAAAGCAAAAACCTTTGGAGGTTTATCTCCATAATCTTACGTTGTTTTTTCAATGACGACAAAAAACGTTCATAGTAGTATGATGTCAGAATGACCGAGTCTATTTCAATATTAGTCTCAGAAGGAGGCCCCTGGGTTCGATTCCCGAGTCAGGCAAAGTGTTATTGGGTAATTTGTTATTGAATTTGTCAGTAGCAGCTACGGAGTCTGGATTTGTGCCTGATTGATGCTATTACGACTTGACTGGCCTGTTGGTCTAGTGGTTAGTGACCCTAACTGCTATGCCGGAGGTCGTGGGTTCGATTCCCACCCAGGACAAATGTTTGTGTGATGAGCACGATCATTTGTTCTGTGTCTGGGTGTAATTTATCTATAATATGTATGTGTTTAGAAATATATAAGTATGTTTATCAGTTGTCTAGTACCCATAACACAAGCTCTGCTTAGCTTGGGACTAGATGGCGTTGTGTGATAGTTGTGGAATATTATTATTATATTATTATTATTACGTGTAACATGGGACTTAAACATAACTGTCGAAATGTGGGTTTTCTTTCAGCAAGGAGGTACCTACACCTCTGCCGATTTTTCGGAGGTTCCGTACCTCAAAAGGAAAAAACGGAACCCTTATAGGATCACTCGTGTCTGTCTGTCCAACCATTCCCCCCCTCTTATCTCCGAAACTACCGAGCCAAAAAAAGAATGTAAAATAAATAAAAAATTGAGAGTCAAAGAAATTAGTCCAGTCAAACCTATAAGAAGTCTATGGTGCTGAAATAACATGGAAAATCTCTTAATATCTACTATAATGGTACGGACCATTGTAGTAGATATTGAGAGAATTAAGATTGAGAACATAATAAAAAAACTGGCCAAGTACAAGTCCGACTTGTACTTGGCCAGTTTTTTTATTATGTTTATTACACCACAACCCACCTTTCATTCCAGTTCGAATGCTGCGGCGTGTCAGGGCCCAGCGACTATACCTCAAAGGGCCAGGTCCCCTTCTCCTGCTGCGGCCAGGGTCCCTTGGATGCTCTCCACAAGCCCTACGCGTCAGACTGCTCCATGCTGTACCAGAGGGGGTGCGGGAAGCCGCTGCATGACTACGCGAGACAGCAGATCCTGTTGGTCGCTATGACTGCGCTGGCTGCGTCTATTTTGCAGGTAAGAGTTATCTTATCTGAGAATACTGAATAGTGTGTCTCGGCGTTTGGACATATTTTCTTGCTCTTTGGCGGAATTCCAGAGGGAGACACTTAGTATGTTGTCTACTATATAACTTGTTTTTACCCAGACCCGTTATTTGGGACTGTAATTTATGACTACTTTTGTTAACTTGGGTCTTACCTGTCACAACAAATGTATGTGTGAATAAATAAATAAATCTTATGGAGTTTTACCATCAACGTACCTATAGTAGTAGGTTATGAATTATGATGGTAGGGTATTATAACTTACCGTGTCAACGGCGTGTTCACGTGTGCTCCATGCGCTTCCCAAAGAGATGTCAGGAACTTAGAGAAGGCTATATTATGTTCCTGACATCCTTGGCCCGCCAGGGTCGCCGGTGCTGCAGCACTGTTCTAAAGATATACTGCAGCCCAGGAACACAAATAGCTAAGAAGGAACATGGGTAGGTTTTAATCAGTGCTTTGCATTTGATGATGTCCAACCCGAAAAAAAAAAACTATCATAACTCCGACATCATAGCAGCAGAACACTCCTTTTATAGTAGGTAACTTTGTCGTAATCAAAATCGGAGTGACGATTATTTCCGTTTCTATAAAGTTGCTATTGAGTTACTGCTCTGAAAGGACTGAAGACACGTACCTAAATTAGTTTTCGATAGGTTTTTTTTATTAAAAAAAAACGTTTCCGCACATTAGGAATATCTCCTGTATTGTGGATGCGTTTACAAACATTTTAACCCACATTCACAAACACGTAGACCCGGAACAAGCATCTGTATCGGCCATACAAATATTATGTCTTTCGTGGGGGGATCGAACCCGCGACACGCAGCGCAGCAATCAATCGCTTATTACCCACTGCATCTACCGTGTCGCGGTTTTCGTCTCATTGGTTGGGAGATGACAACTCGTTAATTGAACAATATTTAGCGAGTAAAGATTCTTTATGCCTTCGCATCGCGAAACAGCAGCTAAAGAGTTCTCGGGATCTCGATGTCCTGTCAAAAAACCCCCGGCATTTATTTAAATTAAATTACCTCCAAGTATTTTAAAAACAGCAACGTCTTCATTTGAATACAAAATGTCCATTTCCATTAGAAAGTATCTTTTTACGAAAGAATTGTGAATCGAGACAGAAACGAGGGGTAGATGTCCTTGAATCCCCCAATGTGACATCATTCGTCTGGCAGTGGTTATAAAGAGGGTCTGGATATCAAAACAATACGATTGTTTGGCCATCATATTTAGATAATATATTAGGGTTCCCGAAGAGTGTCAACGGGTTACTAAGACGTCTACTCTAGAGGATCCTCCAACCAGCTGGGTCTTGTGAAGTCTTGTCTCTGGTGGGCTACTAGCTGACAGTTGTTGTAAGGTTTTTCTATTTGAACGTTAAAAGCGCGAATTAAAATAATAATGGTAGTTATTTGAGTTGGGTCATAGATGGCGCTACATTACTCTTTACTGACCTTTCGTCCGTGTGTTATACTTATACCCTTGGACCTAGAAAGCTGAAGCACAGAGGCTCCCTTTATAATAAAGACAAGGAATAGGAAGGATTTTTCGAAATTCAAACCCTAATGGAGTTAAATAGGGGATGAAAGTTTGTATAGAAGATCGTAATTTTTGATATTTCTGACTTCCATAAGGGCGAAGCCGCGGGCAAAAGTTAGTAATATAATAAAGATAGAAACTAATGGGGTTCCTCGAATCCTCGTCCATGTTACATACATCAAACGTGTTTTTTTTAGGCGTTTTCTCAATAATTATTACTGTGCGGTGACGTGGTATGGTCGGACAGTCCCTTTGTGTGCGTGTCCGCCTCGCGCTTGGCCGGTTGTTTTGTCTACTTTTCTCCCCTAAGGACTAAGGACTAGGGACACACTAGGGTCGGTATTTTCAAGGCTAAACGAAGCATTAATCTTGAGGGTGCGACGCTGAATACTAATGTCGTGAAATGTCGTCTCGTCTCGTTGGAACCATGTTCTTAGGACTTTAGGAGTATTAAAATCGATTGCTCTGAAGCATATTGATAGGGCTTTTAGATATAATAGTTCTTAAACGCAGACTTTGCGTATTATATCGGTAAAATGAGGGTTTAAAGATTTTGCAAGTCAGTCTGCTCGCTGTCTTGTGTGTGTTTATTTCTTTGTCGTCTGGGTTGTTCTAAACGTGGTGATTAAAACGTTTGTAATGTGTGATATATCTTGTCGTACTCGTATCTTGAATAAGTGAAGCTTAAATGAACCCATCATAATTTTTCTAGTCTTTTCTTATACCCTGTTGTTTTTAAAAATTAAGCAGACTGTCCACCGAGTGCGAGTCTGTGCGAGTGGCACAAAGGAGAGCCATGCTCGGCATAGTCCTGAAAGATCGAGTCCGTGACACTAGCCACGGAGATGGACGATGGAGCAAGGCATTGACTGAGTGGCGGCCAAGGATAGGCCATAGAAACCACGGCCATCCTAAAGCTCGTTGGGTTGACGACATCGTCAAAGACGCGGGAAGCACCTGGAAAAGTGACGCTCAGGATCAGGACATATGGTGGAAAAAAGGGGAAGCCTATACCCAGTGGGTGATTCCGGGCTTCCGGATGGTGATGATGATGATAGCCAAAAAATCAAAAGCAATCCAAGTTTTAGACAAAATATTTTAACACACGTTAACATACAACTTACAGTGTACCCAAACCCCTAGTATAAATATTCTTATCTTTTCCTTATACTGTACCTACACGTGTCTCGTGTCCGAGCGACCTTTTAAAACTTGGTCATAGACAAAATATAGCTGATCCCAAAGGACAGCCGACCTCGAAACGTCGGTACATTATGGTGACACTCTGAATAACAATGGTGGCCTTGTCTTAAGCAATTGCGCGCCATAATTAAACGTCATGTTCATGTCGTCAATAGTGTCCCTTGGGTTGAGGCTAATGAATCATCGTTTTGTAATGTTAGTTAACCGATGGATTTGCTGAAAACTCATCGATGACTATTGAAAAATAATAATTAAGTATTCCAACATGAAAATGAAGTAGGACGTGAAAAAAACGATTGAAGCATTGAAACTACAGGCAGCTACGCACCTACTTACTTTGTCTTTATGTCACATAGATCATTCCATTTTTCAATAATTCAGCTGGTATGTATTATAAACGGGATGAAAGTAACGGGATGAAGTACCCCTGGCCAAAACGCGTATTTTCCGTACGGATTCAGCTATTATTACCCGACTGCAAGGAAAGGGTTATACTCATTATGATTACAGGAAAACTACTGTAATCTATGGCGTAATCTCAGACCAAGAAATTTCTTGGTCTGAGGGCGTAATAAAACGTACAAAAAACGGAATTCTCTATGGAACGTAATTAACCAAACGCACGCTATAATATCCGTCTTCCAGTACATACACGTATCTAGCTTCAAGTTCAAGCCAATTTTCACACGAAAAGTATGCATGTGTAATAACTTTAGGTACCTACCTACTATAAGATTTTATCAGACGCAAGAACATCAGCATCCTTAACCTTCAACCACACAGTCTAAGGATCGTTTTTATATACGAGAGTCGATAATATACGTGGAAAGGTTACAGAGGTCAGACAGGTCGCTCCACTCAAACCAGACTCGCATTTGACTTTCACGGATAAATACGGGACGACGTTATCGCTTCGTGATAAAGCTCTTGAAAATACAAACAAAAAAGGATAAACTTAACATAATGTTCGAGCTTCGAGAGCCATTTTTTACAAATTAGAAAAACTATTTCATCGCATGCTCGTTTTTGCCACTTAAATGAATGCCCAATATAAAAAATAAGCGAACTATTTTGAACTTTCATGACATCTTTCGACTCAGCGCCGAGATGTGAAGTTATAACATAAAATCACGCCTGTATTCCTAGAGGCGAGTGAGGAAGGGTTGTACCCAATAGTACGCACCAATAACTAATAGGAAGCAATCCTATTGCCATCAATCGGCCACAAATCCAGGCTCCGTGGCTACTACTGAGAAATTCCTTACGGAAAAACCAACTAAAACTTTGCCCAAGCCGGGAATCGAACACAGTATATAGGTAACCTCTTACTCAGCAGTCACTAGACTAACGAGGCAGTTTCGCTTTTGTTTAGTTTATATGGGTACTAATAGCTGATGCCCGCGGTTTCAACCGCGCGGATGTCGGTTATCGCTACCGATGCCGGTTATCGCGACCAAAAGTAATATTTTCGTACGACCCCCCTTTCAACCCCTTGAATAAAGTTTTTTTTTTCTATTAAAAAGTAGCCTATGTCCTTTCTCGGGTATCAAAATATCTCCATACCAAATTTCATGCAAATTGGTTCAGTAGTTTCGGCGTGATTGAGTAACAGACAGACAGACAGAGTTACTTTCGCATTTATAATATTACTAGCTGATGCCCGCGGCTTCACCCGCGTGGATGTCGTTCAAATTATATACTAAAACCTTCCTCTTGAATCACTCTATCTATTAAAAAAAACCGCATCAAAATCCGTTGCGTAGTTTTAAAGATTTAAGCATACAGACAAACAGACAAAAATAGCGACTTTGTTTTATACTATGTAAGGAAGGAAGGATAGTATGGAAGTTTGGATTTCTCATAATCTAAACATAAAACCTAATTAACAGTTGCATGCAAAGTTATTAGCACGTCATGCTACCTACCTATTTACCTACGAGTTCGCCACAATATACTAAAATTGAAGCGGGTGTAAATAAAAACGTGTAATATCTATTTTTAGTGGCCACTCATGGTGGAACTAAGGTGACTGGACACGAGTCGTTGGCAGCCGATTAGAAATGAACGAGCATTTTAGTTGAAATTTTTAGTTTTTATTTACATGTGTGCCGATTGGCGCCAGTGACTGAAAAGTTATTCAGTGGTAAATGTGGTAATCGGTTATCGTACGAGTAGTATCAACGACCTGGTCGTTGAGTAGTATGGACATGTGATGCGGAGGAATGAGGAAAATGTTGAGTATGATTGTCGATGGCTATACAAACAAGCTCTTCAGTTATATTACATGACTAAGACATAACCCTTCCTTTACTTCGCCGTACTCTGGTACAAACATACTCAGACTCACGCCTTTTTACCCGACTGCGGCGAAGCCCAAAAGGAGGGTTATTTGTTCATGGCTGTAGCCAGAATTCACAGAACGCCACCTGCTAAGATTCTTCTATCAGTCTACATAATATAATATTTTGTTTTTATTTAATGAGACATGCAACGAGAATCTTTTCATCAACAGCCAAGCTTTTTCCTGACTGTGTTGGGGCACAGAATACTTAGTACTACGTGTTGGGGACGGCTTCCAGTCTAACCAGCAGATGTAGCTAAATACCAGTATTTTACATTGAGCAAATGACTGTTCAACTACTGAAAAAATCTTTTAAAACACTTAAATCTACTTTAACGAAGGTTTTTTGAAGTTTTGAAAAGCGATTGACATTTGACATGCCACACTTTATCATGCCATATTTCTCAGGCGGATAACGAAAAGTAGAAATACTTATAGCAAACCCTCACTTCAAAAGTATGTGGTATAAGTGTTCTACTCTTTCGTGTTTCTCATGTGATTCTTGGGAACTTGAACAGTAATCCGTTATACTTCCACATAACTTCTCATAAGCATCTGTTGAAGGGTAAAGGACTCTGTGAGTGTCTGTGACTGTGAGTAGCTTTTCTGGGACTTCCCCGGACCTCCTAATAATGTTATCTTATCATATAACTCTCCTGCCGTAGTCGAGTAAAAAGGAGTCGAATGTCATCTATTTAGCTTTGAAATTCCACGTAGATAACGAGTCATAACAATATTGACTTATGTCTAATGACAATGGAAAAACCAAGTTATTTATAGAATTACCATTGCAATAACGAAATACATCAAAATTATTTATTATAAGTAAGTACATAAGTTATTCACCAATGATGTCTTCGTAGATTATATTTAAAAATACGTGAAACTGGGGAAACATACGGGTTATCAAGGGTCGCAGTCTGACTGAATGTCAACGAATTCAAGAACAAATAAACTGTTGATAAAAAATTACACCATGTTTTTTCTACATCACTAATTATTCATAATTATTACTTTGTTTACTTATCTGAACCGCAAATGTTATTATTATCTGTTTTGGTTTAAATACCTAACCTAATGGAGACAGGGCTAGATTTCAATTCGAGGAATTCTTCAATTTGCAACTTCATTGTTCTCCAATTCAATCTACACAATCTCTAAACGTTTCTTTTACAGATTGTATTTTCATCCGTAAACTTCACATATTTGTAAGATGCCTCAGTTTAGTTTTTTTGTTACTTGTTCCGTAATCAAATTAGCATGGTTGGCCCAGTGGTTTAACAATCGGCTAAGTACTGCGCTGCGAATCGCGGGTTCGACTCCCACAAAAAAGGTAGTTGTTGTGACAAATACCTATTTAAGTACCTAGGTAATTTGTGGTCTATTATCAGTTATCACAGCATGACGTAATTGTTGTTGCAAATAAATGATAAAAATAGACCTCAGTAGGTACTCGTAATGTCAGCAAATAACAAAGATGTTATATGTATTGTTGTTTACTCACCTCGTTTAAATCGCGAGTGACATCACCACCATCATCGTAAACGCCAGACGGGTTTAATTCTGTCTCTTGCTTCAATCGAAACTAATAATGCACCGAAAATAACAGATGAAATCATATGTAGAGTAAAAAACGTTATTGCTAGTAAAGAGCGCCTACTGTAAACTGGGATGCCACTGTAATGTTTTGTTATAGAGAGAGAGAGAGAGAGAAAGAGAAATCTCCAATACTCCAGAATGTGTTTCTCAGTTTTCACTGTTTTGTTGGTTTAGTAAGCGCTTGCGCTACTACCGAGCATGAGGTATAAGTTCTATGTCCATAATTATCGAGCATCATTTCATATGGATGTTATGATGTCTTGTATGGATCAAAATCTTGGGCCTGGGCAATGACAATGCTAATTAGGATGTTTGATGTAACACAAATGGATAAAAAAAAGGAATTATTAGGTACCGTACTTTTAAAAGAGGAAGTCTGAAATTGGCGTCAGTCCCTGAAAAGTTTTGTGGTCATCGGTTATCGTGAGGAAAATGTAGTGAGGAAAACGTTGAGTATGAATGTCGATGTCTGTAAGAGTAGAGGATGGCCAAAATATACGATGAATGGACTGTGTGAAGGATGATTATGGCTAGAAAAGAGGTGACTACTGAGATGGCGAATAAAAGAGAAGGATGGAAGATGGAGACGTGTTACAGAGGCCAAATAAATTGGGATAAGGTCAGGAAAATAATGATGATGTTGTATGTTCTACAAGTTCTCTGTGAACCTTTTCTAATCGATCGGTCCATATTTTTTTTTTCTATTTATTTAAAGGGGCTTGTTCAATTTGAAGATGTCGCCCCTGTAATACAAATTACAAAATCAAACACACATATTTCAAAATACAATCATACAGTATATTACTCAAGTTATTCTAAAATCGGTCCATATTTAAAATCATTCGTTTGATATTATCAACGACAAGTATCGATTCCATGAATAATTTACGAAGGGTTGTTTACTTTCTGTCAATCTAAGGATAAAAATAACTTGTTCGTGGACATTGTTATTTTTATTGTCGAAGGGAAGTGTGATTTTTACACGAGTACCTACACGAGTACCTACCCTAAACAAGCAGTGTTTATTCACTTATTACTTATGGGAGTGTTATGTTTTCAATTCAATTATTTATTTTCAAATTATACAATTCAATATATAATTTTAATAGCAAACGTATTATTAACATCAAATAATAAATTATAATCTGCCACGTTGGTCTAGAGTAGTCGCAATCGCGACTTCTGACCACGGGGCCCTAGGCCCTAGGTACGATTCGCGGGTCGGGCAAATTCTTATTGTGTTTTTCTATCGGAAATTTCTCAGTAGCAGCCTGTTTTTGTTCTCGGTTTAGGCTCGCCCCCAATTACATGGGAAACGAAATGTGGGTGAACTATCAGGTATCTAACCCTTCGGGGATAACAGGCTTGATGTTATGTTATAATTATACGAAGAGGGTAGATTGACATTATTGAACATAATGTCAGTTAGGCAGTAACCACACACATGCATGTCCTACCAAACCACTAAAACCTACTTATTATTCCTATTTCATCAACTACAGTACAGACTATACAGGATGAAAGGGACATCGAACACAAACGGTAACCACGTAAGTCCACGTATTCAGTACATCATAGCTAACAAAACATGTGACTGTTCCTGAAATTACCGCTGATAAAATTTTCGTTTTACCTAAAACAAAATAAAATATTAGTTTTTCACCAAAAATGGCATCCACATGATGACTTTTGGTGAAAACCAACATAAGGGCTTGCTAGAGACAAGCTGGAATTTCCGTAAGTATCTGAAACTATTCTGTGTCTCAAGTTCTGAACGATATTGCTTCTTGAGATAAACCTCATTGCCTTGCCTTTATTTAAACCTACCTAACTAGGTAGGCTTAAAGGTTAACCACATTTCTTAAAAAATATGAATGAATATAGAGTATTTTAACGAGAAATAAATGATGATTAGAGACCATTTTCCTCGAAATGGTTTTGCAATTAGCATATTTTTGAAATCGGGACAATCCCCGTTTTTCTGAATGTTTTTTTAATTACATTAAAACATTCCTATGTTTGGAAGGTCCGGATTTCCGGAATAATGTTATGAATTGAATACGAGGTAATAATTTTATTAGAGTGTCGTTGTCCCTACTACCCTGTAGGTATGTGTATACAGTTCTCAATTATTTTTTCCTGAGCCTCGTGTTTTATTTCTATTAACGCAATAGACATTGTTGACTTAATGACTAGGTTCTAACCACTATTGTTAATAAGTAATAACTCTATTAACTTGAGTGAGTTCAAGTGTGAATGTCGAGGTTACTTGTGTTAGCTTTAATTCAAATTATTTGTAGGCTCTTTTTATCTCGGTTCTGTAAGCAAAAACTTCATGAAAAGGTTTCTAGTTTGAGTAGTTTGCAATACTATTTCTTATAAAATTCGTGGAATCTTTTTTAATAACCCAGAGGCTTTAAAACTTGGGAAGTTTATTTAGGCTTAACTTGCTTAAGCTGAGAATGTAATTTTCATTCAGTTTTCTGCAGAAGACTTATCACTTCTTCTAACAACTTAAATTGGATTATTTATTAATCCTTCCTTCCTTACATAGTACAAAACAAAGTCGCTATTTTTGTCTGTTTGTTTGTCTGTATGCTTAAATCTTTAAAACTACGCAACGGATTTTGATGCGGTTTTTTTTAATAGATAGAGTGATTCAAGAGGAAGGTTTTAGTATATAATTTGAACGACATCCACGCGGGTGAAGCCGCGGGCATCAGCTAGTTATTAATAAATGAGCATTTGCTCGTATTGCTGTTTGCAATGTTTTAATTAAGCAGTTCCCAATTGCAGGATAGTTAGCACTCGCAAAACCCAGTAATAATAACGTAAAACTGAAAAACAATTACTTATGACTGTAAACTCAACAACATGGAACATATAAATACTTATCTTTATAACCTATGAACCACAGGAGCACATGGCAATCTATACTATTGTAACTACGAGTTATAAATCACAGATCGTAAAAAACTTGTCAAACCGGTCTCGACGAATGGAACCACGTTGGAATCTTGCGCAATCATAGAAAGCTGCACCATTCGCGTCGCCTACGCATGACTAGACCAAGACCTCTGTGACACCATCACATAGCCCCTCTATCGCCCTTTTAAGGGAGGCAGGAGGGGGAATGGGAGGTCTTCCAATATGGTCGATATTTTACACTTATTTTGGTAGTAGGCTGTAGTGCTAACATTTGAAATAGTGAAAGTGATTCCGTTTTGTTTGTCGTGTTACGTAATAATGTGATAATTTGTATGTAGGATCCTTATTGGGTACCTGTTTGTTTTATCTATCTGGGCAATTTGTGTCTGCATATTTGGCCCGCATCTGCCCACGGTTAATTTAAACTCTTAGATACTTGCGACTCTTTGCTATGCTCATCATGACTATACACAACATCACATCTATTCCTGTAGAGGTGTACTTAGATTTACCATAGTTTAGCGGCTTAGCCCGGCCGAACCTATGGCCATCAAGTAGGTGAACCAAGAATAAATCCAAACTCCGGGCTACTACCGAGTTTCGGATTGAAAAGCCCAATACCAGTGCTCGACTGACTACTAGGGCTACAAGGCTCATCCCTAGACTAGAAACTATACACTACCACTAACGACTAACTACTACGGGGTGGAAAGGACACAAAGCTACCTACGCGATTCAAAAACCGATAAAAAATTCTATTATGCGGGCTTAGAATGACCCCGCGTCGGGGGTGCGGGTTGTTCGAAAGAGATACCGCGGCCTGGGTACAAAGGGCCAAGAAGGAACATGGGTGGTTTTTAGATAGGTAGTAGAAGTCTGACACTCCCAACCGCTCTGCCTAGAGCGCGAGGAGTCATTTGATGATTTCCTATCCTACAAAAAAAGACTCAGAATAATATAAGTCTTATCCTTCATACCTGCGCGAGCGTTTTACTTATGCCCGCTCCACTGACGCTCCGTGTAGATCTCACCTTAGATCCATTCTTAAATCCCCTCCTCTCAAATCCAGCTATTATTCCTATTCCTTCTCTGTCCATGCTGTAACCCAAGTAGCACACGAGGCTGCTTATCAGCCGAATAACGGATTTCCATCATGCTTGAAGCTGAATAAAAAAGCTGCATAAGGGCTGTATAGGGCCCTATTCAGTTCTTATAACTCTTAAATGGGCACAAATTATTCAGCCTTAAGTTCACGTAGCTGCTTAGGAGCTGTTTAACAGCAATTTAACAGTGTTATAAAGGGTAATGACCGTACTATGCGCTGAATATCGACTGACTAAGAGATCACAAGTTACTCTTTATTCAGTAAATATGTCACATCTCGGCTCTTAATAGTTGTTTTAAACCGGGAAAGGCTGCTTGCGGCCAGTGTAAAAGTGAACATTTTTGATGCAGCAAACATGTAAAAGCAAATAACCCTAGCTGTCAATTGAACACTTGTTCCGTGGAGTGAATTATACGTGGATAATATTCATATTCCCAGGTAAGTATATTGTTTTACATATTAATAAAAGAAAAATGATTGGGAATGTAATTTCACTGACATTATACATATATATTGTCTAAGAAAATTTTAGTGCGCCACGAAAATATTCTGTTTTTGATTAGTTTTGTAATAAAAATAAGCATTGATGAAAACTTGAATAAACAATTTTTAGTGATTTGAAAAGAATTATAAGATAAAAAGTTATTATTATGCTATCAGGAAGTAAAAATTAATGCAATACATTCCTAATTCATACACAAAACATCATAAAAGTTGAAAAATGAATCAGTATATTTATAGGTTACAATAATAAAGATACAATAAAATGTTAAACAGCGACGTGAATAGTTAAAACCCTTATATGCTGCAAAAAGCTATCTAATAGTTCACTAGTGTACTGTTAATCAGCAAAAATCTGAATAAAATTACACATGTGAACCGTATGCAGCTATAAACTGTTTTATTTCTTTTTAATGGTCCACAAGCTCTACCGTTAGCTATAATGTGAACAATGAAACAGTTGTTATACAGACTCTTTAGGGATCCGTAGTATTATATCTAAAACCACCGCATGGATAACTTCTAGTTCAAAATTTTTAACACACCGTTTTACGCGCGCGTGCGAACCTTCCAAATCGCGAACCTTCCAAATTTAGAATTGACATAAACAAGCAGGTACCTACAAACTCTAAAAAACTTATGCAAACAATACTACCTACCTACCCAGATGATACCTTTGTACAAGTTATGTATTTATTACTTATAACTAAGTGATTGTTTCATTTCTTTATTACAGAATAATGCCTTTTAAGATCGTTAGTACTTCAGAACCGGATGGTGATCGATTGAGCATTGTACCGTCGCTTTGGAAGTTTAATGGAATATTAAGTTGGCTTCCAAAGAACAAAAATATTTTGAAGCTGATCAAAGAAGAACGTTCGAAGCCGAGTCCTGATTGGAAGAAAATGAATTGTGATCTAAAAAGGCAAATTTTGTTTGATTTTTTTTACCCATCGATGTGAGCTAAATGAATAAATAAATATACTATAAGTTCAATCATTTCTTTTGTTTTATTTAAAAAATATGTAATATAGTCCGGTCAAATTAGTCCAAAAATAGGGGTAAGGTTACATTAACTCCCGCCCGGCTCAAAATAGGTAGGATGGTTCAAAACACCATTATAAATGAAATGTAAAAAGTCCCCATCGATTAGACACCTGGAAAAAAGTTATTCGAGGTCAAAGGTAAAAAAAAACGGTATTTTGCAATTTTCAGCAAAACGGTAAGTTTTATCATAACATTTGCTAAGACAAAATTATATATCAAATAATAATCTACAAAAATGTCTAACCACATTTATTTCTAAAAAGCCACCGTTTTTCGCCATCGAATATGTATAAGTACACCACGTGTATAAAATACGTGCTTATATTACAACTCTTTCAACTTTTTAAATTGTTATATCTTAAAATAATAATAATAAATAATAATAAATTTTATTTCAGAAAACTATAAAACTTCTACAATATACAATCATACATAGAGGCCTCCTTTTAAGTATAAAAAATACCTGTGTTAGGAGACCCCGCTCTTCTAAAACAAAAACAATTATAATGTAGGAGTGTACATAGAAACGAAATTTAACTTATATCTAAGAAGGTGTGCGTATGCTAGGTGCGTGGGTGTGTGTGATTGTATGTGTGTTTGTGTGTGTGATTGTGTGTGTGTGATTGTGAGTCTGTGTGTGATTGTGTGTATGTGTGTGTCTTTTTTCATAAAATTATCGCAAGATACTTTGTAAAAGAGCTTCAATGTCGTCATAGCTCTTGCTTTTTAACCAGTCTGATAAAGATTTTTTACAATCTCCATAAGTCATGGGGTAAATATTTAAAAATTTATTCAATTGGTTGTAGATGGAAGCGGATTGTCTATTGTACTGCCTATTAGCATATGAAGTTTTGACCGGGACTTCTGGAGCAACAAGATACTTTCTCCTTTTTTTATTTAGGCTAGAAACATAAGGAAGGGATCTATGTAGTTTCAAAACATCTTAAGAACTCGATATTTTTTCCGAGTTATATTTTCCGGTGGAACAATAATATTATCACCGAGGTTATTATATTTTGTACGGAACCATCCGGTTTAAAACTATTTGTCACGCTTTGCGCTGCTTCCCGACTTGCAGGTTTTCTTTTCTGTCTTCATAATTCTTTGGTACTCTTTCGACAATTTTCTTCTAATGCCCCCTGTTCTAGCTTTATAAAGCAATAAAATATATACGTTAGTATATAATCGCCATCTGCTTCAACTAATTACACTGACTGATTACAGTACCACGTGTAACTTTTATTCAGGTATAGTCTGATTAAAAGTACTTATGCGAACCACTATAAAAAAGTAGCCGTTAATTCGATACACCAGTGAGTCTCTAAGCAGCTGCGAGGCATCTAGTGAATGTTTAAACAGCCGCTATGCAGACACTATCAATGGCAGTATAAAGGCTGATTAGCGGTAGGCATATTCAGCAATAAGCTGTAATGTAGGCCACAAATCATCCATTAAACAGCTATTAACGTCATAATAGTTCACACGTGGCCCTTTAATAAATCAGTGTAATAGAAGTTCACAAATACCTTCTTATACAGCATTTGGTGTAATTTCATCCACTAAACAGCCCTTACTACTGTTAAGGCATGAGAAAAGGTTAAAAGCTGAATAGAGGCGTTGAAAATCTACCTTTATAGCACTCTTAGCGTATTAATGGTGGTTTTCTCGGTCTTAATCAGCTTTAATGCCGCTCTTAATCAGCCTAAGCTGTTTAAATATCACTGACAGCTATTATGCAGCTGTAGGATCACAAGTGTACTCTTAAAAGAGTCTTAATACGCATAGAGTTTCAAATAGATCTAAAAGTGAGTAGTTATACAGCTATCTGTGCTACTTGGGAAGGTTGTGGAACTCACTTCCGCCTAGCATTCGGGACCTGAAGACTATTTCACTGTTCAAACTCAGAGTGAAAGAATATTACCTTTCCTCTCCATTGTAATTTTTATGTACATTTATGTATTTTATATGTTTATGTATATTAGCATTATGTATTTATATACGTATATATATTATTTTCTTATACTTATGTGTATTTATTATTACTTAGTTGAGTTAGTTAGGACACATAACACTTTGTTCTTTTCCGCTTCTCACACACTATAAGTCTACATTTCTTGTTTTCATTTCTCCTTTTGCAGGTCTGCTGGCAGAAATTTCTAAAGAAATAAGCAGTACCTTTGTACTCTAATGTTATATTATGTTGTTTTCCTGTGTTGTCTAGTAATTGTGTGTACATAAATAGTAAAATAAATAAATAAATAATAAGTTTTTAAACTGACATGGTCACTGACACTACTATTAATACTATGAACGGGATATTTACCATGTTTTCTTATTGTTTCGAGTTCCCGATATTTCGGCGCTGTTACAAGCACCATGGATCACGGATAAACTGATGTCATTGCGGGTGGATGTTTATGAGCAGACAAAACGGCAAACATGGTAAATATCCCGTTCATAGTATTAATAGTAGACTCAGAATAATGTACTGAAAACGTAGTCCTCAACCGTTTTCGCGTTGGTATCCTTTCCACTCTGTATTCCTGTATAAATAAATGCTTCACTACACAAGTCCTTAGCTAAATTCTCCTTTGTCTTGTATGACGTTTAAAATCAAATTATATCTACCTATGTCGGTAGAGACAAGTACCCAGACCCCAGACCCCTGTCTCTTAGACCCCCGTCTGTCTGAATCAATATTAGCGGTTCATCGTACTATCCAAAACTATTTCTTCTCCATATTTGCGTCCTTAAGTACATCGCCCCTTTACCCTTCTGAAGGTCTATTGAAGATTGGTGAGGAACTTTTAAGGACTCCGCAATCATTGACCGAAAACCAATCAATTTGGGCGAAGTACTGGCATTGAGTTATGTATTTTCGCGGTCAGTTTTATTGGAGGCTTTTAGTACTTAGTAAACTTAGTAAAATCAAGTTAAGGAGAAAAGGCATGTATTGTTATCTTATTAAATTAAGATGAGTCTTGAAATAGGCAAGGATTAAGGGTCTCTTGCAAGAAAACATGCTGGGGCTTGCTCAGTGCAACTGCAGAGTTTACAATTTAATTGATCGGGATGTGTGTGGATGACGAAGGGGTTATATGACTTTATCAGAATCATAATAGGATGATTCGTTGGTTTACTTGTCTGGGTTCGATTCCCAGGTCGGACAGTGTTATTGGGTTCCATCAGGAATTTCTCAGTAGCAGCCACAGAGTCAGCATTTGTGGGGCGGTTGATGGCAATAGGCTCACTCCTTATTTCATCTATCTATATCTATACTAATATTATAAAGAGGTAAAGTTTGTGTATTTGTTAAATTGTAAGGGGTAATCTCGGGATCTACTGAACCGATTTTAAAAATTCTTTCACCAATAGAAAGACACATTATTGCTGTTATAGGCTACTTTTTATCCCTGTATTCCCACGGGAACGGGATCTACGCGGGTGAAACCGCGGGACGTCAGCTAGTATATATATAAATAAAAAGAGAAGTCCTGACTGACTGACTGACTGACTCATCAACGCCCAGCCCAAACCCTTGGCCCTAGAAAGCTGAAATTTTGCACAGAGGTTCCCTATTTTTCGAAATTCAAACCCTAAGGCCCCTAGCCCACGGCGACTTTTTGTAGCGATGCTGTCGCGCGTTCGCATCGATACAGTTGCGGTGCCGTCACAAGCTGTTTGCCCTCGTCCACAAAACCAACGCGCGTTAGTAGTGTTGCTGTCACGCTTTTACGAAACGCGCTCCAGCATCGCTACAAAAAGTCGCCGTGGGCGAGGGGCCTAAGGGAGTTAAATAGGGGATGAAAGTTTGTATGGAAAACCGTCATTTTCACGCGGGCGAAGCCGCTGGCAAAAGCTAGTGGTGAAAATATATGGGTGAACTACTAGATACACCTCTACCTAACCACGGAATCACATTCCAATGATAAAAATAGTCGTAGACGCAGTTTATAATTATCAATTGTTACTAGGTACCTACAAGGCATGATTTCTAACTGCATTAAAGTTTGCACGTGAACTGAATTTTACCTAGAACTGTATTCGTATGTCTAGACGTTTGTGCTACTTCCTTATCGCATAGTTATAAAACTAACAACGAAACAGTTAGCTATTAATCCCATTTTACGTTGACTTTGCTTATCATGACTATGAGATCAATATTTTTTGCATATTTTTACGATTTGAGACCATTTCTTGATGTTTGGAGTCTAATTCTCACTAAAACTAAGCGATGCACGATGTCGAAATGTGTGCCTGAATAAAAAAATATTTTTGAATTTTCATTGCTAGACTCTTTAGTCAGCACCTACTTACCGAGAGTTGCAATTCCTATCTATAGTGCGATATAATTATTTAGGCATTCCTTTTTACATTAGAATGGCTATAGCTTCCTAGAAAACAATAAATATACGAAACTGACCATAAATTAAACTATCCAAAGTTTTTTTCTTTCTTTTCAAAAATATTTTAGGATATTGTGAAGTGTGAGAATCTGACGGTCCCATTATAAATTTTAGGTAAGTACCTTCTTTAAGGGCCTGTTTCACGAAGCTCCAAGCCACTTCTTACCGAATAAATGGTACCTACAGAATTTCTATGAAATTATCTGCCAAGTGGGTGGTGAAAGAAGCCCTAAGTGTTGAAGTGTACCCATTCGAAGGTACTTCAGCAAGAAAGCAATAAATTACTACATGACCATAAAGGTAGAACGACACAGGGCAACAAAAACCTTATCTCGCGGTGTAAACAATAACACAGGCGGACGCGATAAGCCAGTGTTGACACGCTATGACTTTGCTCCGACTTTTATCGATAGTTCTGTGGCTCAAAGTCATTGGATGGTATTTATTTGTAGTTCATACATTTATGACATCACGCATGTAATCTCCGAATGGTTAGGCAAAGGTGTGGATCATTCCCACTAGTTCTACTGCACAGTTCTACGATAGAACTAGTGGGAACTTTTTTTAAATATTTTTCCCACTAGTTCTACGATTCAAGGTGGTACGAAATCGTAGAACTAATGGGAACGAAAAGTCAATGAATTTTTTCGTTCCCACTAGTTCTACGCTATAAGGGTGTTACAAAATCGTAAAACCAGCGGAACTCAAGTTTCTCATTCGTTCTATCTATCACACAGTTTAGGGTACAACTACGGTCCAAACTACCAGGAGTATAGAAGTAAGTAGAAGTAAGTAGGAAGGAGGTATTGGAATCTTTGAATCAAATCTAAATTATTTCTTTCTAATACCATGCACTTTTTTTTTTGTTGGAGATAGTATACCAGGATAGGAAAGTCCGACAAAGTACCAGGAGAATAGAAGTAGGCAGGAGGTATTTAAAACATATTTTTTGTAGATGAAACAAAAAGGATAGGTAGTAAAGTCCCACAAACTACGGAGGACAGAAGTAGGAAGGAGGTATTGGAATCTTTTAATCAAATCTAAATTATTCCTTAATATAATATTATTTGCTTTAATAGTTTTTTTAAATAAAGAAAAAAAAAGAAGAAAAAAAGATTCAATACCTCCTTCCTACTTCTGTTCTCCTGGTAGTTTGTGGGACTTTACCACACTTTACTACCTCCATCTTTTTTTTGCATTTCCAAAAAAACATGTTTTCAAGACCTTCTGCCTACTTCTATTCTCCTGGTAGTTTGTGCCGTAGTTGTATCCTAAACTGTGTGATAGAAGGAATGAGAAACTTGAGTCCCGCTGGTTTTACGATTTTGGAACACCCTTATAGCGTAGAACTAGTGGGAACGAAAAAATTCATTGACTTTTCGTTCCCATTAGTTCTACGATTTCGTACCACCGTGAATCGTAGAACTAGTGGGAAAAATATTTAAAAAAAGTTCCCACTAGTTCTATCGTAGAACTGTGCAGTAGAACTAGTGGGAATGATCCAAAGGTGTAGGTGCCTAATAGTACATAAGTACACCCACATTTCGCCAGTTATTTTTAAGCCTAGGTACCGTAACCGGGCATAAATCCTGGCTCCGTGGTTGCTGTTGAGAAATTCTTGATGAAAAAACCAAATAACATTTTGCCCAACCCGGGAATCGAACCCAAGATCTTGTAATCCACTTCATCAAGGATGCAGCCTCATTTGTAGTGCATCACTCTTCTCCTATTTATGATAACTTTCTTCGTTAAGGGTATTTTTGGACCCGATGTATTGATTTTGATTCAAATGACTGAGGTTGAATGAAAACGAGGGCAGGTGACACATCATTATTCATCTTTCAATTCAAAAGTCTGTCAATCCTTTACATCAAAAATCTGAAATCCATTATTGAGGGCAAAGGCTCCTGGAAAAAATGTAGCCATTAGCATCACGATTTCTTAGTACCTAGGCAAGTACGTCACTCATGACAAATGACGAATTTCTAGAATAATGACTTCATATTCTGCGTCACTCTATTTGCCCTAGTTAAACATAGTCATAATAGTTCGTCTTCGTAACCTACACAATTAAAGTTCTGAGTAAGCATGCTGTAGACTATACTGCACATGTAAGTACTACTTATCTATGTTCTCTGAATTGACATCTATATTATGAGTTAGTGTCATTTTGTTGGAATATTTTCTCCCAATGGGTAACTACCTAACACTGAACGGGAACAAACCAATATACTTAATGGTAGGTAGTAAAAATACCCTAAATGAAGCCGGAAATCACTAGTTTTCCATGTCCGCGTCATGCGTCATAGCGATATTTTATTGTTCTGGGCCATACCTGGAAACCTTCTAGTTAAAGAGATATTGAAGATTTTTGCGTAGGTTTAAGACTTAGTGAAAGGTCCGTTTGTACCTACCCTGGCTACACCAGTGAGATAGTCTTACCCTAAGATAAAGCTTCAACAGCGTCGTTACGGATTTACTTAAGCCCTAGCTTTGGCTAATGTACCTACTGCGTACCGTGATACGTAGAAAGTAAGCTTGTTTTCTGTCTTCTTTATCTTAATGCTGGCTGGCCCGTTGCCTATATCTGCTTTTGGTTGTAAACTGTGTAACAATTTTCATTTAGAAGTATAATTATTTTCTAATTCTGCTTTGTTGGTCTAGTGGTCGCGAATCCCGACTGCTGCTAATGAGGTCCTAGATCCAATTCCCGGGTCGGACAGGGTTATTAGGTTGCCTATTAGGAATTTCTCAGTAGCACCCGGTGTCTGGATTCGTGCCCGGTTGTTGACAATAGGCTCGACCCTAACAGAACTAGCGAAATGTGGGTGTACTTTAAAGTATACCTCTGCCTAACCCTTCACAGACTACAAGCGTGATGTTATGTTTATGTAAATATATAATTATTTTCTACTTCCGTCACAAACTACATAATATCACAATAACCGATTGCCTCCTGTCACATGAAATAAAAATGATTACAATAAAACATAGATGTTATCCTATCTATCGACACACGCACATCACTATTTCAACATCAAACGTAGTGAAGCAAAATAATTTATGAATTTACGGTGCTTGACCTAAATACGCTGGTATTTAAGTACCTATTTCTTTGTGGTCGTGACGTGAACTGAAAAATATGCCTTCCAACGATCCTTGGAATAGAGTGCCATGTTATTTATGAAAGGACTCCAATGTTTACCCTGATTTGTTTAGTCTATGCATATTTTTGAGGGTTTTAGTAACAAAGAAGTTTTGTTGGGTTTACAACACTATTTTAGTTTCAGTGTGAAATGTGATGTAGGTATTATAAAACAAAATTGAGGAATAACAAGCTACTTTGGACTTCGCCGCAGTCGGGTAAAAATTAGGAAGGAAGGAAATTGATCCTACGACTAGGTATAGGCCGAAAGTAGATAAATAATAAATTACTTTTAGTACATCGTACAATTACCAGTAACGACCAACAAAGCCTTTAGACACTTTGAAATTGTAAACACTCGTGTACTAGGCTCTATTGTAACACTACCTACCAACAACTCTATCTTTTCATTACTACTTGGAAACATTACCTTACCTTGAAAGTTAATTCAGTCATCAGCATCACCGGTATTCAAGACAATGTGAATAGTGTTGCTATAGTAGAAATATTATTAACTAGCGGACGTCCCGCGGTTTCACCCGCGTAGATTCCGTTCCCGTGGGAATACAGGGATAAAAAGTAGCCTATGTTACTCAGGGTGAATGTAGCTTTCCAAGGGTGAAAGAATTTTTGAAATCGGCCCAGTACTTTTTGAGCCTATTCATTACAAACATACAAACATACAAAAATAGGTACAAATCTTTCCTCTTTATAATATTAGTGTAGATGTAGATAAGTCTTATATTATTTTAAGTTCAGAGAACTTAAAATAATAAAATAGTGCCTAAGCCTAAAATAATAAAAAATACCTAATGGAGTATTTCTCGTACACACGGCTACACATCAAGCTATACAAAACCAGTTAATCTTGGCCTCACTTTACTAGATCTTTTCGCACAATGAACGATCAGATTATACTGGTTTTGTATAGCTTGATGTGTAGCCGTGTGTACCTACCATTATGCATATTATATCTTTAATCTTACACGCATTATCATTATCAGTTTCTCTACCATGCCCTGTATGTCCCACCCCACAACATGCGACAAACTGTCGAAGTTACCATTGCGGTTGCCATCTAGGTACCATGCCATTGAAGAGGCGTCATCATCACCATCCACAACTCGATTTCACCATTTTCACCCACCTGCTGGCTATTAAAAGCCTCGTTTTGCTTGTACCAAGTTCCAACTTCTATATACGCTCTTGTGCCAGCCTCTTCTAGGATGAAAGAGGCGTAGTTTTGAGCAAACAAAAGGAGGTTTGACTATTTGACGTGCCTAACAGTTCTCACATTTTGCTTTTTGGTTAAAAATAAAATGGTAGAAGACAGGCTCCGTACAAAAATAAATCAAAACCCTTTAAAATGCTGGTACTTATAGTATAAGTTAGAGGTAGGTGTTTTAACTAGCCAGTATTGTTTCACACCTGCCACACTCCCATTATTTATTATTAACAATATTCATTAACGTTATCGACAATGAACCCAACGTTATTTTAGTATCAAAACACAAAAGTGTATTCAATATTATTAATAACGTGGAAAAGCCGTATAAAATAAAATAAAATAAAATCTGAATAAGACGTTTCGTGTTGTTGGCATTGGCAACCCAGAACATTAAGCACCGCGATGGATGCGCGCGAGTGAGGTCATTGTATTATGTAATATTTAAATGGCCATTATCTTGTAGCTATTTTAAATTCAGCACGTAGTAACAAAGAATTTGACTTGTACGCCAAAATATTGACTAGACTTGTCTTGTGTTATTGTGTGTGTTCTGACAATGGTCACATTATTGTTCGTCTGACTGGTCTTAGGTCTATGGTTTTGTCGTTACACTGGTGATAGAGTTGGCCGTCAAAATTCCTTCCTCAGTAAAGAATGTAAAACCTGTATCAATAAATGAGTATTTGTACGTTCTAAGTACATATTTTGCTATTCTACCTCATGTAATATCTATAATTTTACTTTGAAAGAACAGCACGCTTCAACTAAGTAGGTAGTAGGCAGTAGCCAAAGAGATTTAAAAGTAGGTCGAGCCTTTCCAGGAAGATCATAACCGCCATTTTGCATAATTTTACAGGAGAACGTTTTTTTTTTAATATTTCTCAAAATATTTACAGCATCAATTTGTAATTTTTACTTTGTGTTATATGGGCACATTGGGCACCTCCCTATTAATTCAAAATTATGAACTCAAGTAAGCATTGACATTGACGTTCAAGTGACAAAAGATTCAAAATCAGTTGATCTGGCGGTTAATAATTAAAACCGGTTTTTGGGAATTTTGGCGCCTATGATGTTCTTCCTGAAAAGGCTCGAGGTCGTAATTTTTGAATGATTTTGCTAGTAGGTACCACATTCTATACCTAGTAGGGACCTACCAATTCCTTTTCGTTAGTTGGTCCATACTAAAAACTATCTCTTTTTTTGCCAAAAAAAGATACAGATAGAGCGTGATCATGATGAATAAACGTAACTTTTTTTGTTCTAATAATAAATAACATATACATAATATATACATAATAAAAACAGCAGCGGTGGCACAGTGGTGTCGGCCCCGACTTACGAACAGTAGGTCGTGGGTTCGAGAACCCAGGCAGGCACATTACTTTGTGTACTTTATTTCATCCCGCTGCCGCCGCTACCGCTACCGCTGCTCTCAAAACGGTGAATGAACATCGTGAGGAAACCGGCATATAGAACCAAAAAATTCGAAGACATGTGACATAGACTGCTAATCCGCACTGGGCCCGCGTGGTAGATTATAGCCCATCCCTCTCCTAGAGAGGAGGCCTGAGTCCCTGCAGTGGGAACATTATTGGCTGATGATGATGATGATGATGATGAATAAATAACACAACATTATCCGTTTCTCGTAACACGTATCACGAGGGACATTGCATATCGACTATTCGTCTGATTTCAGTTGGTATTGAAATTAACTCAGAAAAACTGGTAGATTCCCACTTGCGGCCTTCCAGTTATTGTTATCACAGTTGCTGAGAGGATGGCGGTAAACAACAAAATGTATATTTTTTCGATAGAGTACCTATTTTTGTAAAATTCATTGTAGGTATTAGGTACTTCAAATTGCAGTTGTTTGTGTCATTATTTTCCTTTGTTCATACCATTTAACAAATGGGAAACCTACATTTTACATGCTAGGAATTATTGCTAAATTGCTATTATTAGTAAAATTATCAACATGTCACGAATAATGTCCTTTGAATGTTCTTATCCAACAATATTTACATTTGTCTATCACACACAATAGAGCCCTTTCTACAGTTTATTTAATTAAACTGGTTTTAAACGTAGGTACCTATATTTAAATGTTTCCAAACTTTCGTACAATAAATTAATATGAACCCATAAACTTTGCATGTAATCGTGCTGGTTGTGTTTTAGCATTATTTTTTTGCATGATAAACTCGTTCAGTCGTTCGTTTTAATATTGCAATAAAATCAGGTATTTATAAATATTCGTGTCATTCACCTGCAACAAAATTATTCAAACAAGCTTATAAAGTTGAAGGAAAAATCAAGTATTTACCACTACAAGACTGCAAGACATTTCTTGCATCTCTTTTCTGAAGTGAGCCTCACCCTTATATATAAGGTCCCATTAAAATAGGTGGACAAAATTTCAGAAATCATTCAGACCACCAAAATAATGACGATGGTAAAAAAAAATAATAAGAAAAACGCATTTAAGTACCTACTCCTAAAGGATGAGTTTGTTCTAGAGTGCCGCCAATTTATTATTTTAAGTTAAAAAAAATCAGTTTATTTAATGTTTTTTTTGTTCAAATATGTTTGGTTAGACCTACTGAACGCTGTGTTAAAATTTGTCCATCTATTTTAATGGGACCTTAAATATTTCTTCAACTAATGATCCCCATCATCTCTTGTCAACAGAATTAGAGTATAGAGAAGGAAAGAGAAAGAGTAGGAGGGTAATTAAAATTCATTTTACCAGAGTTTTGGTGGCTTTGCGTGACAAGTCATCACTGCACCAAAGAATGAGATGCATCAATGAGAGTATGGTATGGTGGTATTATTCAATGATAGTCTAGTGGTGTAACCGTGGGACGGCCAAGTTAAGGGTCTCGAGTTCGAACCCAAGACACGCACCTCTGATTTTCGGATTAATGTGCGTATTGAATTATTATTACTTGCTTACCGAAGCAAGTTGCTTCGGTGAGGGATAACGTCGTGAGAAAATCAGCAGGCCTGAGAAATATTCCTCGAAGCCATGTAAAGTCAAGTCAGAGGCCCATGGCCGGCATAAAAAAACTGACACCGGTTTGTGTAATTTATTTCATCACCACTGTTCTCAAAACGGTGAAGGAAAACATCGTGAGGAAACCGGCATGTCCTAGAAACAAAAGATTCGAAGACATGTGACATCTACCAACCCGCACTGGGCCCGCGTAGTGGATTATAGCCATTCCGTCTCATAAAGAGGAGGCCTGGAGTCCCAGCTGTGGGAACATCATAGGCTGATTATGCTATGATTATGCTGGTTTAGTTCTACACGATGAAGAAGCCACCCACCAAATCTAAAGACGTTCCATTACCCAATAGCCCAGTACACCCAAAATCTGCTAACAAGCACCAAGCGACAAGGTGTAAATCAGGATTAGAGCAGTTATCGCGTAGCAAGGAGCGCTAACGGCCAGGGTAACCTTGTTCTGAATTTGTGCGCCCGCGCCGGGTGACGTCACTACGGCGGGCGTGGTCGCGGTCGTGCCACGAGATTCGGATATTACGAGGTGCGGGATGCCATAGATTATGTAGATAGAGTATTCTAATAAAGTATGTTACTCTGAACGCCAAGCTCTATGAACTTGAACACTGGCGGTCTACCTACTAGCTGATTGCAGATGATGATGGATGATATGACTTTATCAATGGCGTAAACAGCTGATACAAATATTGTAACAGCTGTTTTTTTATTATTAACTACTAGCTGACCCACGCAACTTCGTCTGCGTCACATAATTAAAGCTTATAACCTTTCTCGTTATCGACTATCCTTCCTTACATAGTATAAAACAAAGTCGCTATTTTTGTCTGTTTGTTTGTCTGTATGCTTAAATCTTTAAAACTACGCAACGGATTTTGATACGGTTTTTTTTAATAGATAGAGTGATTCAAGAGGAAGGTTTTAGTATATAATTTGAACGACTTCCACGCGGGTGAAGCCGCGGGCATCAGCTAGTATAAGTATATTACTGTTTTGCACGAGATATCAACGGGGGCGTAGCTCAGATGGTAGAGCGCTCGCTTAGCATGCGAGAGGTACCGGGATCGATACCCGGCGCCTCCAATCGAAACTTTTTTTACGTATTTTGAAAACTATTTTAAGTATGAAGATCCATCATTATAATCGTTATTAAAAATGGCATATCTGCATCAATATCATTTAATTAGGTACACATTTTTATTGGGACTAGGTTTCATAATTATAAAGTAAACCGAAGTGTTTAGAACTTCCGCATTTTTGTGCAACTTTGGCAAATTAACTTGACACAAAACAATTTCGAAGCGACCTTCGATAAACAAAAACGTCTCTTTAGTTTAACAAAAAAAAAACAATTTATATTTATGGCAATGGCAACACAATAAGTGTAAATGAAACATTTAAAATTCGAGCACAAATTCTCCTTTGTAGCGTTTTCTTGCTCAATTTACCAATTCTGTTCACGGTCATAGTCAATAAGCATAAACTTATAATATATGAAATGAAATGAACTTTATTCGCTAGAATTGTAGTACAGTCTTGATGGTCAGGTTTTGTAAGAGTAGCTCACACAATTCGCTAAAACTAGCATGCAAAATACATTAAAAGTGAATTTATTAATTGGTAATAATTGGTATGTTGTAAAATTAAGGATGTCAATAGTGATATGTCAATAGTAAAATAATAAATAATAATATATAATTTGTTGGTTTTCACTAATTTTGTGCAACATGTTCTTATTTTTTATATATTTCGGCAAATATTCTATAATATGATCTTCTATCTTCGAATCAGTTCAGCTCCGTAAATGTCTTAGATTCATAATTTTATCAAAAGTATGGACTTAGTAACTTGTACTTTATTGAAAGTTTAAAAGGGACACCGTAAAAACGACCTGTTTTTCGTTGCAGAGTTAGCCGTATTGCTACTTATTACAATTCCAAAAAAAATACAGTGTATAGTCAAATGTATAGGTAAAAGACTTATGCAAAAATATTTTCTAAAATTAATCAAGAACCTCGAAAAAAAAAAATCACAATCACAATCAAGAAAGAACACGAAAAAACTTTTTCGTCTCGAAATGCTCAATATTTTGAGCGATAACTGTTATTTTTTTTTTACTATCAGAAAGGAACAAACTAAAAACATAATTATGTAAAAATATTTTAACATTACAGCGTATTTTTTTTTAAATAAATTAAATCTGCGAAAAACCACTCATTTCGCGCTATTCGGCCGCAGTGAGAGACGTAACAACCGCTTTGTAGTGCAAGCTGATTAGAACTTTATTCTGACATTATTTCAAACGAAGTTTGAACCACTACAAATAGAGTTGCTAATTTGAGGTCTAATAGGCCCTTAATCAGGAATGAAATGATAATTCGGGTTTTCACCGCTTTCACTACCCACAATGGTCACAAATTCACAATTAACAAACCTATTTGTTCACTTTAACCTATTTAACACAACATTATCTATTAAATCACTGAGCACATAAATGTCAACCGGGAATGAAATGACATTGAAAAACGGCCACCTTAATATGAAAATTGGCGCGGTGTAGAACAGGGAGGATGTCATCTAAATAACATGTCATTAAATGCAATGTACCCACCGCTGGTATGGCCTACCTAGCACAGTCAGTGCCCATTATTATCTGACCTCTCGTATATAGAAGAAGAGGGCAACAAGTGGTATGAGGCGAGGGGTCTGATAATGCTAGGCACAGACTGTACGTGTACACTAGGTAATACTTCCTAAATCCAAACTACTAGAAAATCACACACGATTCTAGTCTGTATAACCAAGAGGATATAAACTAATATAAAGCAAACTACCTTGATTACTTTGAGTAGATGGAGCGCGATTTTTGCTGAACTGTGTACAGTATTATATTATAACTATTTCCACCTTGATCCTAATGTATCCTAGAGGCCGTAATATTGGATTAAAAGGTTCATCATCATCATGAGCCTATAATGTTGCCACTGCAGGGCATCCTCTCTAGGAAGAATGGGCTACTATAGACTATAATCAAACACGCGGGCCCAAAAAAAGCTTTGAATTTGTTTAATTGAACAGATAAAGGAAGAATCCTAGTTTTTCTAAGTTTTTTTTTCCAAGTGTCAAGTGAGTGAGGATGTCCGTCGGGGGCTGCCATTAAATGAACTAGTTTTGCAATGTTCAGCTCCCGACAGACATTCTTGGGTTTTTTTAAGGTGTTTTATGTTATTTTATCCTTTTTTCAATTAATTTTTAACAGTCGTGGGTAATTTAAAAAAATAAACAAAATTTTTAATTTTTGCTTTTTATTTTAAACTTTTTACTTTTATTTTTTTATCTAAGAACATGCACCAATCAAACCTAAACCCATAACTGAAAACTGAATCAAAATCGGACTTGTGGTTTTGGAGAAAAATGGCAACTTTGATTTGCACAAAAAATGTTTGCTGCAGCGCCCCCTGGTGAGTTGTCACCGTAACACCTATCTAAGAACATGCACCAATCAAACCCGAACCCATAGCTGAAAACTGAATCAAAATCGGACTTGTAGTTTTGGAGAAAAATAGCAACTTTGATTTGCACAAAAAATGTTTGCTGCAGCGCCCCCTGGTGAGTTGTCACCGTAACACCTATCTAAGAACATGCACCAATCAAACCCGAACCCATAACTGAAAACTGCATCAAAATCGGACTAGTAGTTTTGGAGAAAAATGGCAACATGTATTTGCACAAACACACAAACAAACAAACAACCTCTCACCCCAAACGCATATACCGTCTCCGTTCCGTCGTGGGTAAAAAGGGGGACAAAAGAGTAAAAAAATACATCACAGTAAGCAAACACAATGAAAGTATCGTCCACGTAACATGAATCATTACATGACGACGAAGATATTAATCATTTAATTATCTCCAATGAGCGCAATGAAATGACGGCCGACGGCCGGGTAGTGTACCGGAACATATAAACTTTTATCATATCATTTATTATCCGGACATAGCAATGAACATACACATTTAGTTTCTTTGTTAGCCATTAGAAAATATTAATTAGATAAATTTATATTACTTCCTGCGACTGTTCGAAATGAGACATTATTTCGATTTTTTTTTGTAGAAATAGAAAAGTGAGAAAGATTTTTTTTCCCCACTTGATGAATTGAAATGTACCTAAGTATATATGGTAAATGAAACCAAAAATAATCTTATTATTATTTATCATAATATAGGTTAATTTTATGAGATAAATAGAACGTAGATATGTAAATTTGTGCTAATTTTTTGCCTGATAACTTCGTAGGTAGGTACCTAATATATTCTTCTGTTGCGAAATATTATTTCAAAATGATTCACATGGTTGGATTATTTGGACTTTTAAAATACATATTTAGGTACTTTTTTAACCTAAGCAGCGATTCATTTCAGGAAAATCCTCCACAATATTAACCGTGGGTATTCGCAAATGCTTAAACATGTTTATAACCTATTGTTATAGGATATTTTCCGCGAATTATGATGACAAAATACATTGTCTCATTTCCCATTCGAGTTTTAGGTACCTACATTAAAATAAATATAGTTTTAATTTATTTATTACATACAGTATACAAAGGTTGGCGGCCTACATACCTAGTACACTTTAATACTGGTAGGTAGTGAAACAGGAAACGACGACAATCTAAATTATTACCTAAGACAATAAACATAAGGATTAAAACACAGTCACTCACTGTTCTCATATTTACAGATAGCTTTACAGTTTACACTTTTACAGTTACAAGACTGTCGGAAACAACAACCACTTTTTTGTGAATCATTTGTTTTTGACTTATAATTACGTCATAGTCATAACCGCTTGTGAAGACGTTATGTAATTTATCTACCCAAATATCATAAACCCTCTCTAATGCGTTCAAAAACCATAGGCAATGACCAGCATTACCAACCAACAGAAATTAACAGAACTGTAATGAGCTCATAACCTACTGAAAACAGTAGGTTATGGAGTTTAAATTTGGAACAGGTGTCAAATTCAAGTGAGTGTGCTATTCTAGTATCTACATTAAAACAGATACCTATCGATACGAAACGCCAATTCAGTATGATTTTAATTATAAATCGCACGACATTTTGATCTCGAGTGACACAAGAATAGTGACTTTGTTTGTTTGCTCAAGATTTTAAAAAAATGGCAGATATCCGAATTCGAAACGCCGCCATCTCGAGCTGTCATTTGTTCGTTAGCTTTTTATTTCCAGTTACGAGTAGAAAAATTTTCTGATAAGTTCTTTATTTCTGTCGAAAATGAGTGATAGTGACTCAGAAATTGACATGAACACTCCGCCAGATATCGTAAATGCAGCGACGAATGCAACTAATAACCTGTTTCTTTTTTATTGCATTACACTGGTAACAATGCTGGTCATTTCCCTATGGTTCCTGAACCCATCATAGAGCCCTTATGATATTTGGGTAGATAAAGTAGTGTATGCAACTATACATAATTAGGCATTACAACACTCGTGTGATGCTATTAAGAAACTCGCCTTCGGCTCGTTTCTTAAACCCACACTTGTGTTGTAATGCCCTTCATTATGCACAGTCGCATAAACTACTATTATGCAAAATCGCACTTATTACGTTCATAATGCTAATATGTAACACTGCAAAAACGTTTTAGACTGAATCTGAATGCTGAAGGACACTAGAAAAGAAAAAGAAGTTGACAAAATAGTTTTGAAGTTTTTGTTTTAAAACCGTCAGCACGAAAAGAATGAAAAGTAATCATACTACAATTATATTTTAACAAAGGAAGACTAACTGAAATAAGACAAATTAATTTACGTAATAATCATATAAATCTATCTGCACACGTGTTCGGTCTCTACAGTAGCACAGTTGACAGTAGGTACCACAAAGTAACAAACATACAGTGCGATCAAATTATCTTGGCAGCTCCGAACTTCGTGCAGGGGCTGCAGTCTCTACACTAATAACGACGCTACGAATGTCGTTATGTCGAAAAATCGTAAACTTTCTGTAATAGATTTTCAGCCTTATGCTGTTGACTTAGAGCTGAAAATGTATTAAATAAATTTTACGATTTTACGACTTAGCGACATTCGTAGCGTCGTTATTAGTGTAGAGACTGCAGCCCCGGGGCCTGGCCCTGCAGTCTCTACACTAATAACGACGCTACGAATGTCGTTAAGTCGAGAAATCGTAAACTTTCTGTAATAGATTTTCAGCTTTATTTCAACAGCATAAGGTTGAAAATCTATTAAAGAAAGTTTACGATTTTACGAGTTAGCGACATTCGTAGCGCTGTTATTAGTGTAGAGACTGCAGGGCCAGGTCATTTTGTTACAAGGAATGTATAAAAGTGTTATGATATTTATTTTATTTGTATTTCTCACTGTTTAAATTAGATATTTTCTGATCGTTTAAGTATTGGTTTATCTGGCAATAACAGTTTTATTCCCAAGTTTACATGCGTAAAATTTCGCAAAGCCTATGTTCAGAGCTGCCAAGATAATTTGATCGCACTGTACATTAATATAAGCTGATAAATACATTACCCGCCTGAGTCGGGTAAAAAGAAAACTATACCTTGTGTCATCATCATCATCATCCACAGCCTGACTTCATCCACTGCTGTGTATGGCCTCTCTTTGCTTGTGCCAAGCCCACGCTATTCTGCCAGCCTCATTCAGACCACTCCCACAGCGGCAATATCGTCGTCTACCCATCTATTCATCAGACGACCAATACTTCCCTTTCCCTCGTATGCCACAATACTGCCTGCTGCTGTCTGTCATCATCATCATCAGCCTATAATGTTCCCACTGCAGGGACTCAGGCCTCCTTTCGCTTGGAGATGGATGGGCTATAATCCACCATGCGGGCCCAATGCGGTTTGGTCAGTGCTGCTGTCTGTAAAACCACAATATTGTTGTGCCCATAGATTCACATAGAAATCCTTGACCATCTCTATGGCCTATGCAGTTAAAGATTACTATTATTTCATTAAAAACAATTGGCGTAACTGACTTTTAATTAATAAAGAATCGTGATGCGAGCTGCATGTAATTGAAGGTTCTATTTTAATGCAATGCCTTACCTTGAGTACGAGGAGGTCCGAGGTAGCATCACAGAAGAAGTAATACTTGCTACACACAGTGACACATCAAGCTATAGATCCAGTATAACATGGTCTAGATTTGTATAGATTTCCAGTACAATGAGAGATGCGCTCATACTGGTTTAGTATAGTTTGATTGGTCATCGACTCATCGTGCGTACTAAGAGGGTCGACTCTAGCTAGACATTCAGACGGCACATTTGCATAGGAACCTACTCAATAATGCTGCACGGTACCAACAGGTACCTCTACCTACACAGCTACACTACATAGTACACATTTATCTAAGAAAAGATATCACCTTAACGAAGTCACGACTTGTTCAGCCTCGAACTTGAAACTAACCCTTGAAACTTTTACGGCCTATTCAATCTTGTGCTGTTGTTATACAGTGCTCCCGTTTGTGCAGCAATATTTGCCCAAGATTACAAACGTGACTCGTACGTGTTTTACCTTAACTATGTTCCTGTCTCTATCTTGTATATACAGTCATGTAGTTTGACAGTGACAGCTGCTTCAACAATCAGCCTCAGTATAAGTGAGCACATCTAGCAACCCGAAGCTGTCATATTTTCTTAATCAACCTTGAAGGCTTGAATCTTAATGCTTTAGCGATAATGTTCCAAAATTGTAGTAGCTTGAAGTGCTGGCGTTTGTACATGCTTTTTAGGTCTCGGCTGTAGTAACATTATCAGACTCAGGTATGTGTGACTCTTCAATATTCCTTAAGCGCGTATTAGGTCTCTTACCTAGTACCTGAAGGTCTAAGCCCCACATCCATCAATCCTATGCTGTAACCATAAGATTTATGGATGGATGATTAGCTAGATTCCACAATATAATTTATGTTGTCTACAATCCTTTAGCGCGTTGCATCTGAGTCATTGGTATTCACAAATGATTCAGTTGGTACAGTGCCCAGCATTACTTGACCCCTCGTGTTAAGAAGAAGAGGGCCAGTGGTGGGGTCAGCTAATACTGGTTACTGACAGTACAATGTAAGGTCGAAGCTCCTTCTAGGTAGCGTAACATCACCGCATGTGACTTTGTGACCTTTAACACTCAGATGATAAGTGCCTACACAAGTATGGCGCGATATTGAGGAAGTTTATTTTAGTTTGAGCCATTAACAAAAGTTATCAGGGAGTTCGACTTGGAGGAAAAACCGGAAAGTATTGGCCAAGATAGATTGATTTTATCAAACGGGTGAATTTCCTAACTTTTATTCTTTTTTTTCCTCTGCCTGAAAAGTTACACGTGTACGAAACCAACATTGTTATAAAAATTAAACACAAGCATTTACTTACATGGGTCGTTCGTCGGTTCGCACCACGAGCGGTTCGGACCGCGGTGTGAAACGCTAATTTCAAAGTTTGTATGTACACTGTACAGTCGAGTAGAAAAAACGGACGGAAACTAGTTCTACTGCACAGTCCTACGATTTGCCTACGATAGAATACACACAAATCTAAGAAGTGAAGTACCTACTACCTACCTATTGTTTTTCGGAAACATATTTTTTTATTATCATTTCATCTAAATAATGAATACCATACATCAATAATGAATGACATAACATTACATAATTACAATCAATTTTCAAAGTTCCAAGATACATTTACTATTAAAATTTTATGGCACAATCCAGTGCTATTAAAAGTCACACCATCTAAATCAATTAGCAATGTGTAATATTTAGGTAACGCCCATCGAGATATAAGTACTAACGTAAGTACTAGAGAAGACACCGTAAATTCCTACTTTGTCCCGTTCAACGGCGGCGATCGCGCCGCACCGTCGCCGAAGAAAACGCGTAACTCCGCGTAAGTGCCGTGATTTACATGGTTTATTAAATTATATTTGGTTTATTAAATTATATTATATTATTTATATTTACATCATCATTTACATGTTTAGACGAATTGTTATTATTTTAGCGCTGCAGCGAACTAAAGATTCAAATTACGAAATAGGACAATTCAGTTATTTGACGTAGCTTCTCTAGTACGTTAGTACTTATATCTCGATGGTAACGCCTAATCATTTCAAGGAATGTTAAACATTGCAGAATTTCGCTTCCTAGTTACCTACGTCACTACGTTACGTTTCACGAATATTTTTTGTGCAAATGTTATTATTACTAAAAATACTTAGTTAGTTTCATTTATAAATCTACAATTTGGGTAAGGTAAATGTTTACATAAGGACGTCGCATTTCAATGTTATGTCATCAAGAAAATAAATCTAATTAGGTATATATGGCGGTCCGTGGTGACAGAAATAGGCGTTCCGTTATCCGCCACCGGCCATTGTTATTATTTCGAATTTGGAGCATGTTTGAACGGCGCGTAACCATTGGAATCGTGTTACAAAAAATATCTCAATTGTCTTTCTTGCGTGTGTTGAGAACATACTGAGAAGTTTTAAAACTGTGTTCGTTCCTAAATTACTTGGAATAATACTGGCCATGTCACGTTAAAATCTTTTTGGGCAGAGCCATATTAATATAGTGTTGCGGGATCTTTTGAAGCAGTAATGATGTTTTATGAAATTGTGGGACATGTTGTAAAAACAATAATATGGTGGCGATAATTCATATTTCAAACTGCTACACAAACACTCTTATTTATTAGGTATTCATTAACCGCAAAATTAATTTTACACAAGAACTCAGAGTGAAAAACTAATTTTGCGGTTAATAAATATGCAAAACGAAACGAGGCCAATAAAACTATTAAATTAGGTGATGAAGACATACAAAGGAAACTCTGTTTTAGTTCAGTATCTGTATTCAAAAAGAGTAAGTTGAACAGTTACTGTTATGGTCTAATGATCTAATCTTCCATCTTCCGGCACCAGTCTGCTTACTGAATGTAAAACTTATCAGGACTTCTTTAGTACTAAAGCTTCCCGTTTCGTACGTGACCCTTCCTCTTTGCGGGTGCCGATATGCTTAATTATCATTAGTGGTATTTAAGTGCTGATATAGGTACTTAGTTGACGTCAAATGATTCAGGAAATTCGAAAATTTTATCGGGTTTCAGGAGCAGTCGCATGTGGAGGCTGATAAAATTCCGCGGTGATCGCCTTTGACGAACTTTTAAATTTAACAAGTCGGTCAGCGATTATCGGACGTGGGCGGGCAGTCTCAATGTCATAAAAAATCAAAGAACTGCGAAAGGTTCACTACCGGTGGCGAAATCAAAACTTGTTTTAAAAAAAAATGTCAATCTCGTGAAATCTCGTCTAAGATTCCTATTCCTATGGATAACATTCAAATTTCGAACGCTGCACCGCATTATCTGCATTTTGGAACACAATGAGTCAATGATACGTTCACGTTTAGATCGTGTTCCCGTTGTAATTTCCTCACGTTTTGTTATGAAAACGTTTGGTCCGATCCGAAGTATCCGAACAAAGCTAAGTAGGAACATGAAATGTCTGACTGTTGACATAATAACTTAATAACCACGATATCTCTACTGCAGTGGTTGCTAAGCAAACATAAGTAAAATACAATGAACAGCTCTATCTTTCGTTGTCGCAATAATGAAGGGACTTTACCTACAGATAAACAATTCTCATGTAGCAAGATGTGAATGAAGGAAGGGATAGAGGCAGCAGTAATCATTTCGAAGAAAAGGACAAGTAACATCAGTCATTCATTGAACTCAAATATTGCACCATACCAAGAATTTAAATCGTTAGATTCTGCGTATGAAAAAAAAAGGGTCTTGACAGACGGACGGACGGACAGACGGACAACAAAGTGATCCTATATGGGTTCCGTTTTTTCCTTTTGAGGTACGGAACCCTAAAAATGAGTTCCTATGAAAGTGATGAAAGTATTGGAAGTTTTATGTGAATTTATCTATAGGACTATGTATCTAATTCAATATTTAATAAGTGATTGGTGAAAATTACTTTTCTATGAATAGTACCATCTTCATCACTCATTTTTAAAATCGAATCTATTGCTACAAACTAACTTTTCTCAATGTACCTAAACACTATTTTTTGCGACCCAATTACGGTTAGGTGAGGACACATCTGTCGATTTAAATCCGTACACCGTAAGCGTTATTCTGAAAACAATGTCACTTTGTGTCATGGCGGATTCCTTTGAGTAACACGCTCACAATCAACCGTTCTTCCTCATTGATAGCTAGCAGGATGTTTATCTAACGGTTACAGGGAATATTTGAATAAATAAATAAACAACGGATCAAGTCACATGGGAACTTGGACACGGATTTCGCTGATTGAATTTTGTTTTGATAAAAGAGTACGGTCAAACCGGAATCGGTGAGGACAGTAATTGCAGACCGGCTGCATCAGACACTGGCAGATAAATATGTACTACTGATGATGACTGAGGGCTCCACTAAACCGGAGATGTGCAAAGCGGAGATTTGCAAAGCGGAGATGTGCCAAGCGGAGAGCAGATGTGTCAAATTCGGCCTATCACAGGAAGGGCGAAAGACCATATGTAACTGTACCACATCTCCGCTTTGGTGGAGTCCCGCCCTGAAGCATGTGTCCCAATCCGCATTTACGTACTGGTTGGACAGTACGGAAAATCAAAGAAACGATGAGTAGATCTGTGTGTAGGATGATATTATGGCAAGAAAGGTGTGTCTGATTAGATGACAATAGAGGTGTACCTATAGAGGAGAATAGAGGTGTATGGAAGAAGAAGGCAGACTGCACCGACAGAAGAACTTTATTATGATGATGATAATAATTGTTTTGGTTGGGCACGACTCACGAGACCAACTTATATAGGTATGATTTAATGTTATTGATCGAAGGATTTAATACAATTGTTTCGATGGTTTATAATTTGTATTTTAAAAATAACCCAATTGAATTATTGAATCAAACCATACTTACATGTTTGTTTCAAAATACATACAAAAATTCGCTGTTCAGAACAATGCTGTGTAAAATTCTTAACATTAAATAATGGGACGATGACCAGTCACGAGTTCATGACACGCCGTTAACTCCACAACACACTACTCACTAGGGTTGCCAACCCTACTATATAATATAGTATCCTACTATTTTAAAGGACCAAATACTATAACCCTAAAAATTATATAATATACTAGCTTTTGCCAGCGGCTTCGCCCGCGTGAAAATGACGTATTTCCATACAAACTTTCATCCCCTATTTAACTCCCTTAGGGGTTGAATTTTGAAAAATCCTTCCTTATTCCTTGTCTACATTATAAAGGGAACCTCTGTGCAAAATTTCAGCTTTCTAGGTCCAAGAGTTTGGGCTGGGCGTTGATGAGTCAGTCAGTCAGTCAGTCAGGACTTCTCTTTTTATTTATATAGATATAGATATATAGATAGATAGTAGGCGAAACTACTATATTTCAATTCCTGCAACATCAGCGTTCACAGAACGCAAATTTTCTGTTATGAAGACGAAATGGAGAGACGAGCGCAACAGGGCCACTTAAAATTTAATAAAATCTGAAATAATGGTGTTTATTGCAATCAGTCATATGAATGCTTTTAAAAAAATAAAAAAATAATTATAATGGCCATTTAAGGCGCAGAGTAGCCTAAAATATTTATTTAAAAAATAAAGTACATATTTTAACCACATACTATTTTCTTTTGAATTTTTTGCCATCTACCTACTATATTTTTTAAGTTAATAACTTCAAAAAAACTATATTTGATAAAAAAAAAGTTGGTAACCCTACTACTCACTAGCACCAAACTATTACATTTAATTTTCCAGTGTCATTTTTCAGAATCTTCAGAAAGCCTATGTGCCTATATGCTAGAAAAGAAAATATTTGTCTCGCTCAGGATCAGGACATAACAATAAAACATAGGTTATGATAAAAAGATAACTGAAAAAGTTTAAAATAAGCAAACGGTCCTGTACGAGGCCAAATCGATGCCCTTAATTCAGCATGGACCTTTAACATATAATTCATAATATTTGGCGCGGCGAGATTCACGTAGGTACTATTTAGACCTAGTGAATTAATATTCAAAAATCCTTCCAGCAATCCAGCATTATTAGTATTGAGAAAACTTTTATCTAACTTATGAGGCCAACAGGAGTAAAACGCGAGTTTTATAATGCGTAAAAGTATATGATTCACTACAGTAAACAAAATCAGAAAAGTATATGATATTCTTCAGGATATATGCTAGTAACATAGTGTTGTGAAAACATAATACAACTAATTTTGCTCGATAAAAAAAAATCACGAAAATACCTCTAAAAATAAAAACCATACTAAAATACATGTCATCGTTCTGATTTTTTTTTGCCGAATAATTCTACAAGCAACATACTAAAAATAGTGTTTTACTGTTTTAGTCCAATCAATAGTTTTTTTGTAAATCGCAAAATACCACTAATTTCACACTATTCGGCCGCAGCGAAAGACGTAACAAACAACCGCAAGCAAGCTGATTAGAACTTTATTCTAACAGTATTTCAAACGAAGTTTGAACCACCACAAATAGAGTTGCTAATTTGAGGTAGTATATAGGTTCTTAAGGGTAAACAGGTAAACAAGCCAACGGCACGAACTAGTTGGTGGGCGGGGCTAAAATGCATGCTATTTCATCCGAAATCACGAGCGAAATGCATAGAGCGAAAGAGACAACAAAAACGGGCGCGCGATTGTTTCTATGCAGACCTTTGGTAGTATATGGATACCATGAAAAATCCATTGAATGTATCTGTTCAAAATAAAATTATTTGAATTCTTTAATAACTAATCTATGCCTGTATGTTTTCACTTTTTTCATTTTCGTACTATATACGTAACTTATTTACGCCCAAAAATAATTAAAATTAGGGCTAAATAAAATATGAAAGTTTCGACGCTCATAACTTCCAAACCAATATTTTTTTCCAATTCTGCTTCCGTAGAGGCCTAGATAATGACAAAACCAGTTGATAACATTTTTAATTTTGAACCTACACCGTCAACCAGAGGAGTAATCACCATACTACGTTTGTATGGAAGAATGACTGGCTTGTGCAACCTTAACTAGGATTTCGGCTGTAGAGTACATGGCGTGCATGTCTGACAAAGCTAAATTCGTGAGTGGTATGTACATTCGCGCTGTGATGAAGTGACGAACGGAGCGGAAAGCATGTAATCTTTGCAAAAACTTAAGACAATTCAAATACCTACCACGCCAGTCCTCCCATTGTACAATGGGAATTTTTCTTAATTTATTCTACGCTTCAGATGTTTCTTTGATAGGCTAGATGTGATGTGATAAATTGATAATAAATGATAATATAATTCAATGTTGACGCATTAAATGCTGTGGTTATTGTTCTGCTGGCAACAGTTTTAATTATCATAATTATGTAGCTTAATTAGTGGTAAATATGTATAATTTAATTAGGAATTTCCGGTTATGATTGCAGTGTTTGTGATAAATAGTTGTCCTTTAAAACTGGTAAAAGTTAATAATTCTTATACACACAAATCAGGTCAGTGTAACATGTCCTTCTAGATTCTACTAGAAGGACTAACCTTGACCTTCATTGTGAGGTTCTTCAGAAAGGTCAAGTGCGTAGTACTGGTAACCGGGTGCGTGTATAATACAACCAGATGTATGAACAAGGACAAGGCAAAAGGAATATAATATGTAAGGAACCTATCGTAGCAGTGTTGGCGTTCTGTAGTTTCTGCTTACTCCCATGGGAAAAAGGCATGAGCTTATTTAAACAGCCAAACGCAACCCTAATTAATATTTAAAAAATAGAGGAGAGAAAGGGAAATCGACACAAACGATTACCACGCATTTTACATAATTTTTCCCCCAGATATAATTTTTTCTTCGGAAAAATAAATGTGAAAAAAAAAACGAGTTATTGTAAAGATTTCTATGTGACGGGGTTCGAAAACTTCGAAACAATGTTCTAAATACAATGGTAAGCGTCTGTGCGTCGATGTCCCTTCCACTCTCAAAAATAAGATAATACATTCCAAAATCGATGTTTTTAAACCATAAAAGTGTGTCATGAAAATGCTATACCACTGAAATAGTGACAGCATAATATATCTATCTCATATTTAGTACGATCCCGCTTGAATCGCGGCGTGCAATTGAACACCACCCACGAGTGAACCAAACGAGCTAATGACGAGAATTGGAGACCCCTCCCTGGATATCCACATGATCTGATTCTATTATAATTCTCATGTGGATTGACGGTAATTTTCAAACAAACGATGTTTTTGTAGATAGCTTTTATGATATTTTAAGCACAAAGGTGTTTGATAGAATCTCCGATAGGTAACTCCTGAGATTTTTTTAATTTTGTATAAAAATCGTATAGTGGTTCACAGAATACATCTACCTAGTTTCCAAATAGTATGGCTGTGCTGTGACATACGGACGAACAGACAGACATAACGAATCTATATACACACATCAACACGGTCTAGGGATATTTTTAAAAAAGCGAATTACTATCAATGTGTTAATTATTTATATGACATGTATATATTTAAAATATACGTTATTTAATATTCTACCATTTTTTAATAATGGTTAAGGTACTGATTAAAATTTCAGGCTTTTATGGATAAAAAAATGAAGCATAGACGGAAACCGTATATGAATTAACTTTTAATTTGTGAGTAAAAACTGAAAAAAATAGAAAAATCATTTAATTTGTGTTTATAAACTTGAAGTTAGTAGTCTGAAAAAGCGCCCATGATGTTCATAGCACATCGGCAGCGATTCGGCATGCTCAGAACAAGGTTGTCAGTGTCTTGCTGCGGAATATTGTCCCATGTCCTTCTGAGGTGCGCAAAAAGTTGATCTTCTGTAGCCAAATTTTCAAGAACTTCCTTCAGAGCTCTTCTTTGCAGCATATCCCACGCATGCTCAATGGGATTTAGATCTGGCGATTGAGCAGGCCAGTCTAAGGCCCTAACATTATGTGTATGTAACCAAGCTGCTACCGTTCTCGCCGTGTGTGGCCTAGTGCCCGGGCATTGTCGTGCATGAGCAGGAAATCTTGCCCCATTTGTGTTCTGTGGGGCAAGATTACGGGCCCCAGCACCTGTTGGACGTATCGTTCTGCCGTCATATTGCCCCGCACCCAAACGAGATCCGTCCGTCCTCCAAGACGAATTCCTGCCCAAACCATAATTGTTCCTCCTTGGTATGGGTGAACTTCCTGAGGGTTCTGGAGACGGCTCCATCGTCCAGGAACTCGCCAAACTTCGTGAATCTGGATGGAAGCCGAACCTGGATTCATCCGTTAACAGCACATTGGACCATTGCTCACGGCCCCAGTCCACGTGGTTCCGAACCCATTCTAATCGTCGTCCACGATTGCCTCTCCGTAAAGGTGGGACCCGGAGTGGTCTACGAGAGCGTAGATTGCTTTCATGCAGTCGCCTTCTTACAGTTTGGTCACTCACAAGCACTTGGTGTTCCACTCGCAGCCTTTGGACCAATTGAGTCGCCGTTGCATTTGGTTGAGCTCGCGCAGTAATTTGCAAAAATCGGTCTTGTCTGGGGGTAGTGATGCGACTTCGCTACTTCACCTGTGGCACGATAGCGTGTCCACAATCTTGAAATTACATTTTGATGGGTCCCTATGGCCTCAGCAACATTATGCTGAACAGATCCAGCTTCCAGCATTCCCACAGCTCGTAACATCTCCGCCCTCGTCAAATGTCGGCGTTGCATGGCTACAATACCTCAATTTTAACTTTATCTTTCGTTTAAAAATGAAAAAGAAACTGTAACTAAACGTAATACGTATTGTTTTTTAAATTTCGCACAAATGAAAATTCCCTCTCCTATAAATCAAGACATTTTTATGCCACCGAAACAAAAGAATTTTCAAAAATTTGAATTTGGAATTAGTCTGAGATAAATTACAAACAAATCGGTGTATTAAAGATTCCAATGCGGCCAGTACTTTTCGAGTTATTTAATTGAGTATGAAATATCCCTAGACCGTGTTGATGTGTGTGTTTCCGTTTTTTGCCATTGCTACGGAACCCTAAAAAAGCATAGAGTTCAGTTGTTGCATTTTAATGGAAATAGCAGTCCATTGACCTACCTGCAAATGACCTAATTGAAATAAATGTGACGCCGTTGACTTTGACACGCGTGTATTTGATACATTTGCACTCATTACGTTAGTCAGGGTTTTCTGGGATGAGTCATGTTATTGACATTGGGGGCTTTCCAAATTAATTTTCATACAAATTAACTACTTACTCTTTATTTACATAATGTTTATTTAACTAAAATTCTAGTCGTTTCACTTTCTGAAACGGCTAGATTGATTTTGATGGCATTGTTACTGGTAGATAACTGATATCGTACGGACGGAGTAGGGTGTTAGAAAAAGGATTAGGGATTCGTGCAAAAAATTTTAAAAAAACCTTGAAATTGTTAACAAAATCCGATTCAAATAGGGAAGAAATATGTTTAAGTATAATAATTTCACGCGGACGAAAGTCGCGGCAACAGCTAATCCTTACTTCCTTACTAATATTATAAATGCGAAAGTAACTATGTTTGTCTGTCTGTCGCGCTTTCACGCCAAAACTACTGAAACGATTTAAATGAAATTTGTTAGACAAATAGTCTAGAGCCTGAGAAATGACATAGGCTACTTTTGGTCGCGATAACCCACATCCACGCGGGCGAAACCGCGTGCATCAGCTAATCCTTATCCTTCCTTACATTACATAGTATAAAACAAAGTCGCTATTTTTGTCTGTTTGTCTGTATGCTTAAATCTTTAAAACTACGCAACGGATTTTGATGCGGTTTTTTTTAATAGAGAGTGATTCAAGAGGAAGGTTTTAGTATATAATTTGAACGACATCCACGCGGGTGAAGCCGCGGGCATCAGCTAGTTTACAATAAAACTTTCCTGACCTTCCTTCCACTGTATCAGCCACAGTATTCATTACTCAAGATCTAAGCTAACTCCTATGACAACTTACCCCAGTAATGAAGATAGCGCGGTAATAGCATACCCTGCATCCATTAGTGCCCTTATTGTGTTAACCAAGCCGTGGGTGGTGACAGCAGCTGAACTCAGCTCAGTTATTAAGAACACTACATGGGTTTATATGCAGAAGTTTTACTTGGTGTTATAGAGCATAATTCCCACGGTGAAAAATTAAACTATGAATTTCCAGCATAACGTAGACTCGCTTTGTATAGATTTTCCATACAATGAGAGATGCGGCCTATACTGGTTTTGTATAACTTGCCAGAAATCGCGCGTACGCACATGGCGTACGCGCGATTTCTGTAGCCAAGACGTAAGCCTTTCCCCGAGTTATGATCATCATGAGTCTGCTAAAAGAAGTGCAGCTAAGGCTGCAATGCTTGATCATCAGAAGATGTGCTATGATACTGCCTTCCCCAGTGGTGCCCGAAGCTCGTACCACACAGGGGGTGCCCTTAGCCCGCTGTCACTTAGTCTGTAAGTTTTATGCCCTTCCTATTCTAACCTCTAACACTCAAGGTAAGACAAGATAGTCCAAGGTAAGACAAGTTAGGTGCCATGCAGGAAAAAAAAAGGATAACTGGCAAGTCTCGGGTGTGGTGTTTGACTGTTTGGGTATGTGAATTTGGGCGTGATTATGTCTAATTTGGGTGGGACTGGGTATACTTTGATTTGAGCAAAACGCTCGTCATGTACAGTCTCGTGCAAAAATGCATGGAGAATTCAGAATGAATTAAAATCGTGTGCTGTATACCGTAAACTAGTTATCGACTGTAAACGTTCACAGGAAAATAGACAATAAGGTATCCATGCACTTTTGCAGGTGACTGTACCTATGTTCATTAGTTGAATAGACTTTCTGTATCTCAACTGCATGATGTTCTACAATGTTACATAGTGATTTAATTTGATACGTCGGGAACTTGGCGCCTGTCTGCCCTCGATAGGTTTATACAGATTAAAGGGACACTTTATGAGTACAAACATGATGATTGTTATGTTCTTCCTCGTTGACCGCAAGAGCGACTGCTGAGCATGAAGTCCTGGGTTCGATTTCCGGATAGGGCAAAGTGTGATTGGGTTGATCCATTAGGAATTTCTCAGTAGCAGCCACGAAGTATGCATCTGTGCCCGGTTGATGGCAATAGGTTCACCCCATATTACATGGGACTTGAAAACTTGAAACATAACTGGCGAAGGGCGGGTGTACTATTAGGTATACTCATAACCCTTCGGGGATTAGATTTTACGTCGATTGTATGTCCGGCACCAGTGTGAGAGAAATATGAAACTATACAAGATCTTTGACTTGCACTGAAACCGGAATTGATGATCTGCAACGACTGCAACACGTCATAAACTCATAATATACGGCACAAGACGTCAGCAAACCGTAAGTTCTGTGGAAAACCCAAATCAAGCATGATTCTCTGACTAATCAGTCTAATTGATGAAGATAATTCTTAAGATGACACATGCTTTGAAAGGTGCATTCACACTGGAGTTACTTTTTGTAGAATTCTGCAAGTATTAGTGGAAATAAAAAGTTTATTTAATCTTTCCGTGACAAGCGTTCCCAAATATTATGATGCACAAGCAACATTTTGTAAAAATCGGTAATGATAGGTGGTAAGTATCAGCGCAATAAGGTATATCCAAACCTGACCTATTCATCAAGACGGATTTAACCGTACAAATTCACAAAATTTCATTGAAATCGGTAACCCTATCGATTTCAATGGCTTTGAATAAAAGCATGACCGAACATACTGACACGAGATTTGTCATCTTCACCAACTATGTTGGGGTCGGCTTCCAGTCTAACCGAGTGTATAAATTAAAATTATCATGTCGCAAAACGTTTCCCTACAATAAGTAAATTATAATAGGTAGGTATGTGTGATGCATCTAAAGTGTCAACCAGGTTAATCACCTTTTAAAACATACGCAAATAATAAAAGTCAGATAAATATAAAGTCATTTTAAAGTAGGTATGTTAATTTCATCTAGCTCCAATTAATTCGAGTTTGATCGTCTGAACTTGTTTAAATGTGCCAAACTCGATTAACTACTTTTACGCTGTTCCAATAGTCTTTTATTGCTTTTAAATTGTATAAAAGAAAGCATTGGGCATTTTTTGAATCTTTGTTCATCGTGTGATCCTTTATCTGATTTATGTTGCAAGTTCAATCGCGGCTCTCTTACCACCATAATCGAGGGGGGTATCAAATCAAGCTGCCTGTTGATCAGGTTGTCCGGGTTTTGAACATTTTGGCTACTGTGAAAGCTAGGGTTGCTCTTGCTATGCGGATTTTAATACACTGTTCCGGTTCGGAATGGGGGCGGAGGTCGTAAACGTCCGGGATGACATAGGAAAATCATAGAAAATTAATAAAATATATTTTTTTTTAATGAAGAAGGGAACGGGCGTTGTGTTGTGACAAATCATCTTTTTAACCGACTTTCCAAAAAGGAAGAGGTTCTCAATTCGATCGGTATATTTTTTCTATTCATAAATGTTTGTAGAGAAATAATAGAGAGCTCTACGCTAGGGAAAGGGTTAATACAGTATAACCCATTCACAGTTATTATGCCTTGTGACTGGGACTGTAACTGCTTTTTATTTTGTATTTGTTTCGACTATTCAAAAGTGCCTGTAACTGGCCTACTTGCAATAAATGTCGATGTCAAAAATCAGGGGCACTCAACCTTTGGTTAGGGTCAAATTGGATCCCCTATATTATGTTCTTTTTTCTACTATGCCATCCCATTTATACATGGAATTCACATATAATTCTCTTTTGTTACAGAGCACAGGCATATTCTGCACGTTCTTCCTGGCACAAGCCATCAAGGAGAAACGAAGAGCATCCATCAGAAACTCAACGAGTATCAGAGAGGCGGCGTTTGCGAATCCTGATGATTCGCTGTTATCCTCGCCCACCGCCCCGGCGAATACCTTGCCTAAGTATTAGTAGAGTAAGCCAAGAAAAATGTGTATAGATAAAATTGAAATTTGACATGACAGATATGTACAGACGCCAGCACAATAAACTACTACAATCTGTCAAATTTCTTTAATAGATTTTCAACTTTATCGCTGAAGCATTAGGTTCAAGGTTGATTGGGAAAATTTTACAGTTTCGGGTAGCTTGGTGTGCTTGCGCATGGACACAATATTAAGTGTGATGATGGTGACTTCAAAAGAACGATGGATTTCAAATGATATGTTTTTCACAATGTGTCCGGTAATTAGGTTTAAATTATGCCTATGTTTATTTGTAAGTCAGGGTTCTGTAGTAGAAGAGAGAGGACGTCTAGCTGCATCTCTTTCTCGCTCTAAAATAAGATTAAAACAATACTGCTTTAACTTTTAAGATGTCATTCATGATAGGTGGGCCACTAGTGCAAAGCTTACCTATGTTTGAGTGACACAACTGCAATCCTACCCTCCTCAACTAATACTTGTAGAGAAAATAAGTACGTAGAAAGTAAGAAGTTACTATTTTACTTCTTATACTATTACTAGCTGTGCCCAACTGCCCAGCGTTCCTCGCCCCCGTGAAATTATTTTAAAAAAAATATAAATTCCTGATAAATCGGATTTTGTTAACAGTTTCAGGGTTTTTATTTTATTGGAACCCGAACTCGACACAGGCGAAACCGGGGGCACAAGCTATAGTTTTAGCGTATAAACGATTTTATTAGTAAACATACTATGTATTTGATCTTGCCACAAAATTAATTAAACTTATAATTATTTTTAAAACAATGCGTTTTTAAATAAAACAGTAAACCCCATTACGGTATATCTTCCAATAAATCAATTATGATAAAATTAATGGCTGTACCAATGTAGCCTGCTATCACATTATTTATTTAATTGTTTTTATTAACATTACTGGTTAGGTACACTTGTTTATTTAATAATATAGTTGCAGCTACACATCTTAAAAAATATTACGACTTCATATTTATAAAATAAAACTATGATATAAATAGTAAACAAACATACATCAAAGGCTTAAATTAGAGTCTGACCAAATTATACCACACATCAAGCATTGTTGGTCTAACAATGTTTATAATTTTGTATGAGATTTTGACTACGCTTATTTTGAATACAATGAACACTTATATTGAGTACAAATTAGGCCTGTTTTGCTATTAAGGGGTCAATTAACCTTGGGTATAGGGGCTTTGTTTTACACATAGTCAGTCTTTGATGTGACGTTTCATCAGGGTCTTTCGAAACGACGATAATGCCAATAGTCACTAAGCCAATTTTTCCTTTTTTTTTCAAGACTGTCTGGCCAAAAGGTTGAGAGCCTCTGCGTCATAGACAATAAGCTCTATGCAAAATCCGTCCAGTGTAGTTACCAAATATTGTTATTTGTTTTAGCCTTTACGTTTACCTTACAAGTTCACCTCGTCAATTATAATGACGTAACATCCTAATTTCACAATGCAAGTTTACGAATTTAAATAATTGTTTTTTGGGCCTGTTACTTCCAGCAGGGCTATTGCGTATATTTTAATGACAGTGGATAACATATTATAGTGTCTATCAAATAACTGTCAAATGGTGAGTTTTTAAGAAAAAAATGTACCAAAACCATAACTAATTTACAGTTAATCTATGGAAACTTATGATAACCACTGACATTAAAAAGATACGCAATAGCCCTACTACCTCCTACCTCTTTATGATATAATATTATAATCATAATATATTTTTTTTTTTTATAATTTCTTTTTACATAAATAAGCAATAGGCAATTTATATTTTTCTTTTCGCACTAATGGGAATGTACCCCGCCTTTTCTAACTTTTCCTTGTGTTAAATAATTATGTGATTGAACTACAACTACAATACATATAAATTACGAATAGCTATTCAATTGTGTGACGAATAGTATGTTTCCAATGACGTCACTGATGACTTGTCTTGACTTAACGATATTAATATTTAAATTAAATTATCTTTATGAGTCGACTGTTATAAGAACCGTGAACAGTTATTATGAGGTAAATAAGCAGGGCTTTGTTTCCTCGTGTTTTACTGTGTTTTATACTTGACTTTGTTTGTTCTGTGTTTTATATTGGTTCATTTTGTATCTCTAGGCTTGAAAAATATTTAGTTTTTGTTAAAACTAGGTACATATTTACAATTTATTTGTTGATAGTGTCTAGTAAAAAAAGACGCAATGCACGGTTAAACTAAACAAAAATATTTAAATCCCAATACTGCCTTATATATTTATACATATGTATTTGTATATATTTTTATGGAGACTTAAATTACTACCGTTTACAATAACTTGTAATTACATAGGTAAGTTAATGATTTTTTAGACAAATTGAAAAATGATGATACTTTCGATTCAGTTTTTTACTCTGTTGAACAGATAATGCAATTCGGATAAAGACTAAAGCAAAAATGAACAAGTTCCACAAAAGTTTCTTGATTTAAAATAATTATGTAGTTTTAAGATTTTTAAGCGTGCGATTATTTCGCTCCACCTAGTTAGAGGTACATGTTTTAAATTTAAAATAAATAAAACATTGAAGTATCCAGTTACTCCACCGCATCAATGTTTAAGTTTACTGTTTGTTAATTTCTAAACTCAAATTAAACTCCAAACAACCAATCTTGAAATAAACTTGTTTTCCCAATGTTCACAATATTTCTCGCGGTCTTGTATATTCAGTGAATTTTCAACAAAACTAACTATTTTCAAGTAAAGTTAGCTTCGTATATCCACACCGTGTTATTACTCCTCGTTTGCTCATGTTAGTTTTTGTTCAGACAACAAAGCTACTCATATCCACTGAAGGAAAATATTTATCCTCAAGTTGCGATTTACCAAGGTTGTGCAATAAAATCGGAGCTAAAGGCACAAACAACATCTGACGTCAGTGCATACTGTCACTGGACATGTGAATCAAAAGCTTTGCACATTAACCTGAGTCAATACTGTATTTAAACAGTAATTTTTACCTACCTCCGCCCTTGGAAAATCATTGTGATCTTTATGTTTGCAGTTTTAAGGTTCTTGTTAGGTTGCTATCACTAGCAAGTCTGTCCAAATGTTGTTTTATTAGATTGCAGCTGTCATAGGGTAAATGTCAGACTATCTCTCTTTCAAAACAATGATACCGCGTACACTAACAGTAAAAACAGAATTGTAGGTAGGTACCTAATCAAAGTTGTCTAAAAACTATATTATAAAGAAGAACGTTTATTTTGTGTATTTTTCCATCTCAGCTTTCAAGTAAATCGAGTCAATAGACAAAAATGTTTGTGACCCCTGAGATATAACAACCTGATAAGTCTCGATTGCTTCCGTTTCTTTTGGGGTTAGTTTTGTAATTGTATTTAATTGCTATAAACACGTGCGTTTAAGAGCATTTTCCGAAAAAATATTTTACAGATTAAAATAATTGGTCTTACCATGATTGAGTTTCGAAAATTACCTTCAATTGTAATGAAAAAAAAAAAAAAAACAATTTGACAAATGACAGCAATCGTCATGAAATCCAAGATGGCGAGTTCTCATCGTGATCGCATTTTACGCTTTACAGAAGATAGTAGGTAATAGTGATTAGTTGGTTGTAACTTTATAAGAGGTCTATTACCTAATTAAGTATACCTAACTACAATTATTTATAATAGCTTTAGATTAGTGATTGTGTGGGTTGTGTGCATTCAATAAATGTGATTTATTCTACCCGTAACCTAGTGCCTAAGAATTTCTTAGAGATATTGTATTGATTTTTGTACGTTTTAATACCAATAAATGATCCAATATTTATTTTGTCTTTTATCTACAATTTCCCCATATTCCATTATAATAAGACAGTCTCTGAATGCCTTTATGCTGTCTTGTTATATATAAACAAGATAAATGCAATAATAACTTGCTGAACAAGTAGGGATAATGTGAGTTCAATGTTTTGAGATTGACGACGGCTAGACTTAAAAAAAAAAAGTAAAAAACTAAAACCCGGTATTTAAGTGTTTAGGTTTGGTACCTATAACGTGTGACTACGGCTTTTCTTTTTGTTCTATCCTGAAAATCTTGTTTCATACTTTTTCAGCGTCGTTTTTTTTTGGAGTGGTCGGGTTTTTTTTAAACAATTTTGGTGTTAAATATTTTTTCACTCTTGACTTTTTGTCCGCTAGAGGTCGTGATTTTAAATTTGAGCAATATTTTGGAAATGTACAAGTGAGGCCCTTTCAAATGAAACTAAACACGGCGTATTTATCTCCATTTTTATTTTTTAAGCCTTACTTTTTGTCCGCTAGAGGGCGCCAAATCGCTTTTTGTGACACGTCACGTAGCCTATGTTCAGCGGAAAATTAAGACGGTTCTAACGATACCTCATATGTCGAGTTCCGATAAGTAGATTAGAAGCTATGAGGGAACAGATGAAGATACACACATACATACATACATACATAGCCAGTCAAAATCATAACCCTCCTTTGGCATTGCCGTAGTCGGGTAATTAAATTACCTTCCCTGTAGATAAAATGCCCAATTTTAAATTAATTTAAACTACTTACCTAACATTTCGCCCGCGACTCTAGCTATCTATAACGTACCTGGTCTACTGCCATGGAGCCTGATTATTGTGCTCCATGTCTACTGCATTATTCTAGTTCGGAGTAAAATTTCCTTCCCTGTAGATTATAAAATTCCCAATTATACATTAATTTATTTGTGATAAGTCGGTTAATATCACAGATTAATATCCACGTTATAAATACCGAACTAACCGAACCAAAGGCATCGTCAGGAATTTTCCGGATAACTGGATTATACTCTCTTATGAGCGAGTAAAAGAACCGTAGTAGGGGAAATACCACGTGCTACCCAAAATCCCAGGAAAGTGAGCTGGCACACAACGTCGAGCAGTAAACCATCACCACCACCCACCGGATTCGTCACCCTAGCGACAAACAGGATGAAAACCCCTTTGCCTTTGAGGGATACTGTATACGGCAGGGAGCCAGGGATACATCTTAGCCTACAGGCTAAGATGGCTGCTACTGAGAATTTCGAATGTTGAACTCGATTTTCAAAAAATCTTACTGCTTACTTACGTCAAATAAGTACGTATTTATTTTCATCTTAACGCAGCGATACAGCCGAAGGGCGTAAATACACAGCCTATTGGAAAGTGTTCGCGAGTTCTTTACAAACTTTCTCCCTTCGGTTCTTGTTTATGGTCAGGGCACGGAGCCTCAACTTTTTGCTAAGTCCAATGGCGAATCGAAAGCGAAATAACTACATGCCTAGGTACCTACCTGATTGGTATTCGTTCTGTAGACTGACTGTCTGCCGACGAAATTGCAAAATGAATTTCCTGCTTTTTGTAATGGAACCAGTTTTGCATAACCGTTGTAAAGACTAAAGTTATGATATTTTTACCGCTTAAAATTCTGAGTTTCTTCAACGGCCAGCAATAAGGTAAAGGTAATAAAACGTAGGGCCCATTGGCATCAATTATGGTGTCTGTGCAGTGTCATGTCAATATTTTTTTTGTAAAAATGTCTCCCTTTTACCTACGCATGTTTTCATCTTTTCTGACTCAGCGATTAAAGCCTTTTCCAAAATAAAGTTAAAAAAAAAATAAGAGGCCAACTGCAGGAGTAAAACGCGAGTTTTATAATGCGTAAAAGTATATGATTCACTGCAGTAAACAAAATCAGAAAAATATATGATATTCTTCAGGATATAGGTATGCTAGTAACATAGTGTTGTGAAAACATATAATACAACTAACTTAGCTCGATAGAAAAAAATCACGATACCTCTAAAAATTTATTTTAACGAGTAAAAATCATACCTACTAAAATACATGTCATCGTTCTGATTTTTTTGGCCAAATAATTCTACAAGCAACATACTAAAATCATACGTAGTATAAAATCATACTTTGACGGCACGGTTGGCGCAGTGGCTGAGCGATTGAACTGCGGCGATCCCCGCACGGAACAAATTTTTGTAAGGCCTACAGGGGCTGCAGTCTCTACACTAATAACGACGCTACGAATGTCGCTAAGTCGAAAAATCGTAAACTTTCTTTAATAGATTTTCAGTTTTACTCCAACAGCATAAGATTGAAAACCTATTAAAGAAATTTTACGATTTTACGACTTAGCGACATTCGTAGCGTCGTTATTAGTGTAGAGACTGCAGCCCCAGATAGTTGTTTCGGGTCTGGGCCTGGAGGGCCTGCAGTCTCTACACTAATAACAGCGCTACGAATGTCTCTACGTCGTATCGTTGTCAAATTTCTTTAATAGATTTCCAACCTTATTTCAACAGCATAAGATTGAAAACCTATTAAAGAAATTTTACGATTTTACGACTTAGCGACATTCGTAGCGCTGTTATTAGTGTAGAGACTGCAGGGGGTCCATATTGGCTCACCTAAAGTTCTTTTCCCGAAATTGTTCTTCCTAACGATTTGTAATCCGAATGATCACTCTTCCTAAAATTTTTCATCCTAAAGTTTTCATTCATACTATTTGTAGTGCTACCGACGATGTTCATAACACTCATGTTTCCGAAAATTGTAATTCATATTATCATTAGTGTAAATATATTTAAACTCCTACTGTTTTTTATCCTAACGCTTTTATTCCTAAACATAATTACCATAATATTTTCACTCATACAACTGTTTAGAATGATTAAAGGTCGTTTCACTGATTTTTGTCTTGAAATGAAATAAATTAATGAAATTCAGGTCGGAGTGTCGTCTTGGGGGCACTATGAAAAAAATACTTAGAAAAATTTCGCGACCAATTTCGAGGTAGCGCTCGCCGGCCGCTGCCGCGGCACCGCTCGCTTCGCTCGCTCGGCTCGCGCGTAGTTGGTCACAGTTCTAACCTAACCTAACCTATGGATATCTTTGCATAGTCCCATTAAAATAGGTGGACAAATTTTAACACAGCGTTTAGTAAGCCTAACTAAAGACATCTAAACAAAAAAAAAACACTATATAAAGTGATTTTATTTTGACTTAAAATAATAAATCGTCTTGGGGGCACTATGAAAAAAATACTTAGAAAAATTTCGCGACCAATTTCGAGGTAGCGCTCGCCGGCCGCTGCCGCGGCACCGCTCGCTTCGCTCGCTCGGCTCGCGCGTAGTTGGTCACAGTTCTAACCTAACCTAACCTATGGATATCTTTGCATAGTCCCATTAAAATAGGTGGACAAATTCTAACACAGCGTTTAGTAAGCCTAACTAAAGACATCTAAACAAAAAAAAAAACACTATATAAAGTGATTTTATTTTGACTTAAAATAATAAATTGCCGGCACTCTAAAACAAACTCATCCTATAAAAGTAGGTATTGTAATGACTTTTTCTTATATTTTTTTTTTACTATTGTCCACCTATTATAATGGGACCTTTTATAATACTGATTATTATGAATAAAAATTAATATTTAAACAAAAAAGATATGACTTTGAATAATAGTGTAAAAGATGGTTATGTTGAGAAAATATAGGAAAACAAATAATAGTGAAATAGATGTTTATTGCTACTGACATTATGAAGTTGAATGCTTCGGAATTAAAACATTAGAGACAGAGTAGTTAGGAATTGCGATTGTTAGGATGAAAAATGTTAGGAAGAACATTTTCGGATTTCCAATTATCGGAGTTGAAATTTTAGGTGAACTTTGGCGCACCCGACTGCAGGCCCTGGGTGTGTTTGTGTATGTGAGTGTGAGTTTAGGTGTTTGTATTGTAAACGCACCCACGATACAATACAGGAGTAATCCTAGTGTGGGGCAACGTTTTTTTTAAAAAAAAAAATTATAATAATAGTGTTTTACTTTTTTAGTCCAATCAATATTTTTTTTGTAATTCGCAAAATACCACTAATTTCGCACTATTCGGCCGCAGCGAAAGACGTAACGACCGCTTTCTAGTGCAAGCTGATTAGAACTTAATTCTAACGGTATTTCAAACGAAGTTTTAACCACCACAAATAGAATTGCTAATTTGAGGTAGTAGGTATTTAGTAGGCTCTTAAAAAAAATACAGACTGAAACTGGGCATGATCGATATTTCACCGAAACCTAACATTAATAGGGATGTGTCCTGACTAAAAAAAATACGTCAGTTAGATTATCAAAAAATATTGGGTCAATTTTCATTTATTTGATAAAACAAAAAACACGTATAGTCCACCCAATAAATCACCCATAAGGAGTTGTAGAGTGCGTGAGTTAGGCCCTAAGTGATTTCTTCAGAAAATTGTTCGGGGTGCTTAGAGAGTTAACATACTAAAAGTCCTGACATCTAGGGGTTGAGGCGGAATGGGGGGAGGGGGTTAAAGTTCCCATTTTTTAGTTTTTGGCTAATATCTTTTAAACGGTGCGTCATGGAGATAAGAAGTCTTCTACGCAATGAAAGCTTATAAAATTATGTACAACTTTTATCTTTTACACTTTTTCACATTCTTACCTATTTTCGAACTACACATTCCGGAAAAGTGAAAATTGAAAAAAAAACTACTTGAATTGAACACTACCTTTTGTATACTACTTCCTTCACGTTATTTGGGGATAAAAAGTATCTTATATCTAAAAAAATAATATAAAAAATAATATTCTGCGATCTTTTACAAGCCCACCTCCACGCACAGTGAAGTTGAAGAGGCTGGGAAGATGTGCTTCCTCAAATGGTATGGCGCACCAGCAAGACTGACCTCCCTCAATAAGTACCGATACCAGTGATTACCAGTACGCTGGTGAAAATTTGGAAAAAGTGTATAAGACAAGTGTAGATATAAGTTTTGATATCCTAACGGCTGTACAGATTTGGATAAAATTTAGTAAATTGATATAGTAGGAGTTGATTTAAGATATAAGATACTTTTTATCCCCAGATAACGTGAAGGAAGTAGTATGCAAAAGGTAGTGTTCAATTCAAGCAGATTTTTTCAATTTTCACTTTTCCGGAATGTGTAGTTCGAAAATAGGTAGGAATGTGAACAAGTGTATAAGATAAAAGTTGTACATAATTTTATAAGCTTTCATTGCGTAGAAGACTTCTTATCTCCATGACGCACCGTTTTAAAGATATTAGCGAAAAACTGAAAAATGGGAACTTTAACCCCCTCCCCCCACTCCGCCTCACCCCCTAGATGTCAGGACTTTTAGTATGTTAACTCTCTAAGCACCCTGAACAATTTTCTGAACTTGATTACGCACTCTACAATCTCTTTGTTGGATGGACTAGTATTGTTTTTTTTTTGTTTTATCAAATAAATGAAAATTGACCAAGATAAAACGCGTCAAAGATCAGGGCTTTTGACGTTATTACGTGGTTAAAAATGTAGTGCGATGTGACGTCACATGAGTTTTCGAAGCACTGTATCGTCTTCAATTTTTGTTTACGTGAAAAAAGAAAAAAAACGTCTAGGTACAATATTTTTTGGAAATCTATCTGACGGACTAATTAGATTTTAGATTTTTTTTGTCAACTACCCTATTGTTGTGTTTCGTTGAAATATCGATCTTGAACCATCGATCACTAATAAAAACTAGTGATCGATGTCTTGAACATAACATTACGTCTGTAATCCCCGAAGGGTTAGGCAGAGGTGTGCCATTTATGGTGTACCTAATTATAGTACCTACCTACACTCACCAAGTCACCACCCACATTTCGCCAGTTATGTTCGCCATCATCCCATGTACCTAATAGGAGGCGAGCCTATTGCCATCAACCGGGCACAAATTCAGGCTCCGCGGCTGCAACTGAGAAATTCTTGAAAAAAAACGCATTAACATTATGCCCGACAAGGGAATCGGACCCACAACCTCATGCTCAGTAGTCACGCTTGCGACCACTAGACCAACGAGGCAGTTAAAATAAGAAACTATAATCGATATTTCAACAAAATTAAATTGAATTGAAAATATCCAAATCCTGCTCAACTTGCAAAGCGAATGATCCTGTTGAGATGAAATATTAGAGCGAGACGGAGAATCTTTAAACGTGCGATCGTGTTGGTGTAAGCGAGATAGACGACAGGTGAATGAGGGGTCATGAATAGGACCACCATACCGCGCGGGCTTTTATTGAGACTTCGGTTGCTTGAAGGACAAAGAACTTTAACGTATTGTGTTGTATTGTATGTACCAGAATGCAACGTGTTGTTTAAAATCATCCTTATAATATTTCATGTTGTGTGAATTATATAGGTTTGGTCTTTATCTGCGTGGGTGGTTCTTATAAAATCCTCTTCTGTCTCGTCCTACAAAACTTTAAAAAACACGATTTCGTCCAAACTTACAAGGCTCAGGTAGGTATAGGTTGCATCATGCCTAAGCATTACCTATGTGAAAATTGTCTTAATAATTTTCTTTAATTAATAAGCAATTTAAAAACAAAGAAGTTAACCAAAATTAATAAAAAGACAAAACAAAAAACATAAAACTTTATTAACATCTTTTGTTTAATTGTATTAATTTCTTTAAAATATTCCTTTTATTTTAAACTTCAAACTCTTATACCTACGCTGTATGTCACGTTATTTTACCAGCTACGCAGTAACGCAGGTAACGTGACGACTCAACGTAAACCCCCCGATGGTCACCCTAACCATGATTCATGGAACCCGAGAGGGGCGCGGGGGGGACGCGCCGCCATCGCGATCTTTTGATTATTTTCTTTAGTAGCATTTCCAACGTCGAAGCCGGTGGGTCACGCTCGCGCTCCGCTCACATAAACAAGTAACCGCGAGTGACATAGTGCGATTGTGTGTGAACATATACCAACAGTGTGTAGAAAATTCATTCAAGATGGGATGTGGAACGAGTTTTGTGAAATACGTGCTTTTCTTCTTCAACTTGGTTGTCGCGGTAAGTAGGGGAAAGGGCGGGCTTGGTTTTAAACCGGTTTGCTTGACTTTTGTTCCGGTAGACGGCTGATGGCTTGACCAGCGAGCAGTGAAACTGACGCCCTCCGTTGACCACGAACTATTGAGAGAAATTGAGAGAATCGAGATTCAAGTCCGAATCGGCCATGTGTGGTTGTGGTTTTACGAACACGAGCTTTCGAGATCATTTTATACGGTTTTCCACGCGGTTTTTTTTCTGAAATTAGCTATTCAATTACAATTAAAGCTCGTATAATTATATTTCGATTTCTTCTAAATTTATCCGAAAATTATTCCTCGCAACAATAATAATAATCCGTAAAAAGTAGGTAAACTTTAAAGCGAACCACATCTTCTATTTCTGTCTCTCGTAAGCGTTAAGAGAGAGATGGGCTACCAGTACGTCTTCCCTCTCCGTCTGACTGGATTCGAACATTGAATTCGTAGGGTGAAACGCACTGTTGTTGTCTACCAATGTTTTTTTGTCATATACCTACCTACATAATAAATAAGTTTAATTCACTTTAATTGTTATGTTCGTGTCTTTTGTAATTTGTAATTGTAATAGTTGGTATTGTACTAATAATTTAATTTACTCTATACAAAAAAGTCGGTTTCCAAGGCAATTAATTACGAAAATTAATTAATTACCCAATTAAAAAAACTGTAGCCACTTAGCGAACTTTTTATAAATGTAGGAAGTAGGTACATACTAGGTACGTCTCCTAATAAGTTCGAACTATAAATTCCCTTGACAATTAAATCCACACGCAAAGGGATCTATGTAAACCGCTTTTAGTTTCCGTCACGTGATGATAATCCTTGTTAATACTATTTAAAGCTTTTTAAAATAAAAGCAAAATTGAACCATTTTAGCATTGTATGGCTAAAGTGGTAAATTAGCAGTATTTGAATGTAAATAAAACATAATAATTATTATAACCTCAAAATCCTTTGTAAGGACTAAGGACTCAATTTCTTTAATAAATATTTTTTTTCCTTTATCATTTATCGTAGGTACACAGCTCATCAGCAAGTTTCCGCTCGAACCGGTTTCTAACGTAACACGATTTAAATAGTAGTGACTATAGATGAAATCATGATTCACGAACAATGCCGTCAGATAATGCTTATTGCATTTTTTGCCACCATAACTGGCATGCACTTAATATCGCAAAGACAAACTATATGACATCATAGATGTTTATAGTGGCAGTACATTGGAAGGAAGCTGCCTACACTTCATGGCTATTAAGAATTTGATCATTATCTAGCCTTTTCCGTCGGGTCGGTTTCCAGTCCCGCGGAATGCAGCTGAATATGAGTATTTTACATGGAGCGACTGGCTATCTGACCCTTTAGTCCGACAATCAGTACCTACTACTCGTACCTGTAACCGGGACCACCGTGCACCGTCTTAACGTACTTTCCGAGGCACGGAGAACACTCGGTATGTAATGGATGGCCCTGGCCACCTATCTACAAATCAAACTTGGTAAACGCGGCTTAACCGAAAGATCGACCCGTTTGGCAGTTATTATTCAGCCACGAGCTCTTTCGGATGTTAAGAATTTGATATGATGCTTTATCTGCATCTTTGCGCATTTTTCTCCGTATTGTCTTACGTACGTGTCCTCGTGAACGACGTTTTGGTTGAGTATCACGTAGCAAATAATGACTGACCGTCGCTGTTTCGTGGCTACGGCTTAATTGAAGGCTGTTGCTAACTTGCTATGTGAGCTGGCACGATAATTAATCAGTCTCATCCAATTTGGAGATAGAAACAGAATCGTTGATGATTTTGAGCGAAATTAATTGTGCTACAAGTTTCTAACATAAATCCGTCTGAGACTTGATGCAAACGATCTTCTACCGGTGCTAAAGGTGTAATGCAAGATTTTAAAAGAAGTAGGTATTTCAGATTCGTCAATAGTTAAAATAACAAAATGCTCAAGTAATCCTTGAGACTTAAAGCATTACGTTATCAAACAAAGCCATTCTCTTTGAATGAGCTAAGTAATGTTAAAGAATCTGGTGCCTCGACTGTAACAGATGTACAAATATTAGTACGTATTACTGTCATCTTGCTCACAGCTTACGTTTCATTGAATGTAACATGTCTGACCTTGGCTCGCAACACAACTGCTCTTGGTAATAATTACATTTAATACTAAGCCACGCTCTGGTGCTGTTGTGCATGACAAAGACCTGTTTTTAGTGCTTACTCGATAAGAAACTTTAACGACGTTTCCTGCAGTAAAAGAAATTAGAATGTCGTTAAAGTCAGTACTTGTTAAAAGTATTTGGATTCAATATTGGCATGTAGCCTTTAAATTGAATAGCTTACCACGTCGGAAATAACTAAAAACAAAAAGTCACATCTTTCCAATCAATAAAACTGATCTAAACTAATGTTTCCGCAAGCCTCGAAATATTTATTGACCCAAAAGAATGCGTTGACCCATTTGGAGTAACGAACTAATGATGTAAGACGAAATGGTATCCCTAATGGAAGAAACTTGTTTCATTAATTACCTACGTCTAAAAGCTTATAGTTGTGGCTAGAAACGTAACGTTTTGGTCCATTAGTCTTGCAGTTTAACGTTATTAGTATTACAACATTGGACTTACATCTACTTTCGTATTTAAAGGTGAGCTTGGTGGCCATCTTACTAATTTCCGTGGTAAACTGGGTCAACAATGAGGTTTGCGTGACAAAAGTCAATTTTCCTCACTCATTCACCCTCCGAAAGTCAACAGGTGAATTCATTGAATTATTAATGAAGAGATACGATGTCTTGTTTTGGAAATTTTGTGTAGAAACGTTGCCATAACAGTGTGAGTGTGACTCAAATTCAAAACTTATGACTTCATGTATAATACGGTTTTTAGACTCGACATACATGATACAGCGCAGCGTAACACCAGTAGTTTCACGATTAACATCAAGGCCAGTAGATTTTACGTTTTGCAGTCCAATAAAATCAGTATGTTCAGCTTTTATGAAGGCCATACTACTAAGTCCTTGTGTTTTCCTTCGAAGTGGGTCAAGGAAAAGTCCCTGGTCTGGATCTGAAGGATAACGGCAAACGTGCTCGTGACTCAAGGCTAGAATTTCCCGGAGCTTATCCTCATGCATGACGTAACCTGAGCTGAGGCATTTGAATAATCCTTGCATATTTGCAATCCTCTTTGCTTACATGCATTTCGAAACATGCCACGTAACAGCTATGTTTTATTACTGGACAACAAAAGACTAGCTTGTAAATTCCTCAAGGGACTATGTTACGACCAACAGTTACGACTTTGATGATAATATTGATATCCTCAGAAGGTTCTTCATGCCAATAAAGTTAATTGCTAGTCATTAATCTGTACATATTGCCCATTGTCGACGCAATAATAATATAGTCATCGTTGACGATACAGCCATAATCCATGATATTCAAACATGGTACACGTGACCTGGCCCCGAGGTGACATCATCGCCACGACCGCTTCTGCCGCCAAACTGGCGCCCGCAACACTTAACATGCCTGCCCTATTACTTACACTTCAGTCCTTCAGTGGAGGTACCTAAGCCATATTTTATTAGGGACATCTTCAACGAAGAAAGAATAGAAAAGAAGCATATTAAAAAAAACGAACATTTTGAATAAATAATGCTTTTAAAAAACCATTTAAGTAAGCACGTGGGTCGTGACTCGTGGACCAGCCAACACTTACTTTGTAGGCATTTCCGACTTCAATTACAAAAGTTCCATTCGTTTCCTTGAAAACGGTTAGTAGACGCCGAATAATTTCGGGCCGAGTCCAGAAAAAACTCGTTTTAGAACTGGTTTCACGAATACCTGTGTTGCTAACATCCAGCGTTGATGCAATACTTTTTTTTTGTAACAAACTTACACGTCCACGGATGTTGCGCACGTCAGCCTTGCCAGTTTGCCACTAGTATTTGCGTTTCTCTTTGGAAATCCTCGGGATTATTTAATTTTGATAAAGTCACACTCTACTCGTTTCGGTAAATAAAGACCTTGTGTCCTTGTCACATTACGCATGATAAAACGTTTGCCTCAGAGGCTTAAATTTATTATGTGTCAGGAAAGACGTGTTGTGCAAATTTATAAAAATACGGATGATAATACGCTACCTGTACGTTGTAATCAAATTCTTGTCTCGCTATTAAAATGGCTGTTTAATTTATTACGAAGAATTTGACTCATTCATAGTATCATGGTGAGATCACGTTCTATTATTTTATCTGGCCATACTGTTCGTATCGAATCGTTTGTAAACTCCCAACCTACAACAACCTTTATATTTCTTAAATAATGTGCCACCCACAGTCCCACAGGCGACCTTGTTCGGATGACGTATGCTCTTTCAATGTCGTTTAAAGGATATCTAAGGACCTTCTCACAGTGGAACCTAACTTATGCGTCGACCATATTTTAGCCATCCGTTCACACTTTCACAGATGAATTTTATTGAGATTGCTCATCAGTTTGCAGAGCCTGGAGCCCTGGACATTATTTCTGATCTAACTCTTTTTTGCCCCAAAATTGCAGATTTTATTCGGCCATTTAATGGTGTTTGTGCTCAGTAGTATTCAATTGTCCTGCTGACTGTTCACTACAGGAACTGATGGACGCTACCGAAAGCGCCAAACTAGTAGCCCAATTCTGGGCTGACACAATTTAGATTGCCATCGACACGCTAAGAAGAAGAAGTATTCAAACATCAACTTGAAATGGTTCTATCTGCGATGGCATTGGAAGTTGACGTTTGGTTCAGAATAGTAATGTATTTTGTGTACTATTCAGTAGCTCAGCACCAACACGTGATCTGGTTTTAATTAGATTAACTTCCTGCTATATTTGCTTTGATAGGCTACACATACAACACCGACAAGATATCAGACCGCTTGGTTACGAATGTTTCGTTTCAAACATATAACATAAGTCCTTGAAGCAAGTAGTGACAAAAAATTGGTTTCTGGAGTTTCGTCTCTGAATTCAAAATTAAAAAGGTTTTACGCTTCGTCAAAAACTCTCCACGATCTTCTGCATAAACATAACATCACATCACTAATCAAAAATAAGGAAGTCAAGATCAGGCACCATAACCCCAAAAATAAACCTCAAACAAGCAACTCTACCCCAAAAATATCCCAAGATTATTCAGCCCGCGAGTTAGACGTCATTTAATGACTCCACAGATCGCCATGGCCTGTCTATGCCCTTCCGCCCTCAAACCTCACCTCCTTCCTCGTCATTGTCGCTCGGTCACCGACCTCACTTATGCAATCCTCGCCATAGTTGTACACCTGCTAATGGTATTGGCTGGGTCACGCACGTTGTGTAACCTCGCAAGATTTGCTGATGAATTTTTGGCTCTTAAAACCGTGAGCTAGGGAGCGTGAAATTATGCGGTGAAGATTGATTTGAAGTTGGTGATTATAGCTTACATGGTCTGGTTTTTAGAAGCTCTTAGAATTGGATCTTACAACTTAAAGTTATCTACAAAATTCAAAATTTTGTTAGCAAGACTGAAAGCACCAAGAGTGATGTTGGAACTAAAATTGTTTAAATCCTGCTAAGTTTTCTTCAAACTTTTAATCACGTTCAAAGTTTTAAGCCTTTGTTTTACGCACAAAGCCACTCACTGTTTGGCAACTTTCGGCTATTCCCAGTGGCTAAAGAAAACTCATTATAGCACTAGTGTTGGCTCGTCAATCATCATCATGGAGTCAGTCTTGTACTTCATCGTTAAATTGATTTCGGTTTGATCGACAGCGGTAAATCTGGGCAACATGGTTTACGAGATGTGTTAGATAAACAAAGATTCTGGAATCTGATGAATAGCCGGTGGAGGGAGAGAGGTTTATTGGAATTTGAATGTCCACAATTAGTGCTGTAAAACTTATTTAATCTTCTTTTTGGACGTTTTCGATTCTCACACGGTCGTATTTGCTACAATAGTCCATCAATCTCGCTCTAAACAAACAAGCTTTCTTTTAAAGTCACGTACGGAATGGTTAACAAATGCTTTCACAGCCACTGTTTGGTATATCTAGGTCGGTGTTGTAAAAACATTCGATATCCAACACACGGTCATAAAAGTGTGTGACGCCCCATTATTCAAAAACAACCTGTGATTATTATGGTGTTCAACCTTCCGTAACTGCTAAAGGGTGCTTAATGGTAAGTTTGTTTGAGGGAAATATATTTGTTTTGTGTCGCATGAGTTGCGTTTTTAAACATAGGAATAGTTTGAACAAGCTTGTATTAAAACGGTGCGAAAATTTTGTGGTGTAAATCGTGAGATGACGAAGCTTGAAAGAAAATAAAAATATCAGAGCCCCAGAGCTTCAAAGCAACTATTAACGTAATTCCTCGTACCGCTCGTAGTAGTGCGAATTAAAATAGATATGTTCACATATTCTCTTAGTCTTTACTAGTTATTTTGTGTGGGAATGACCGATCGCCAACATACGACACTGCAGTGTCAGAAAATTTTGGAAGAAATATCACATCTCATAAATGACCTACCAAGCTTTAGTGGTTCAGTGGTTTAGGTGTAAAAGACAGACGGAGAGACAGTCGAGTTGCTTTGCATTTGTTCAAAATAATATACCCATGTATGGAAGTTTATTATGAATTGCTGGCGACTGAAAGTCTAGATTTAATTGGCGAGTAATGGGTTGTAGTTAATTCTCTACTATCTGTAGCGTGGTTTTGAAATCACATTTATGATAAGTGCTGCAGTCACCCGTGTCAAGTCCATTTAGGTCAACCAATCAATACCGTTCTAGCGGTCACTGTACGAACAGAAATTAAATATTTATTTTAACAATTATGGCAAGTCTACAATAGTCAATAATATAACAAAGGCTGTTGGCAACCTGCCGATCGGGGAATTCCGGGATCGGTGCTCCTCTGACTCATACTTGCTTCAGTCTAGTCTTTCTGCTACAGGTAAATGGCCTAGGTTTTTAGACTAGTTCAGTAACCGGTTGAAATGTTAATTATATTGGCACGACACACCGTTATCAGTATAACCGTTATTCGGTAAGTAAATATGGTGGTTAAACTGCATACGAAGTAACTCGTTTACAATATTCAATTACTGTTATTTGTCGTGACAAATAAAATTTGATGTTTCTCTTTCATGTTGAATTAAATTTTCATTGAGTTTTAAATAAGCGTAAGGTATTGATCAAGCTTATATCAGGAGGTAATTTTCAATAGCAGTCAAATCCACTTTATGCCAAATTGAGAAAAGTGAACTTTGGACGCTTTGGATGGTAAGTATTGATTACTATGGAGTTCAGGATTATTAAACAATAACATAAATAAAGTAAATATGCTTCTATTTACAGAGAAAACTGTGATTAAAAAACGGATTTGACTTCTTTGGTTTCCAAGGTGTGGATTTGACTAATTTTGTTAAAAAGCTGTCAGGATTTGACTAATTTTGTTAGGAAGCTGTCAGGATTTGACTACTTTTGAACAATCCAACTAAACGATTCAAATCAACCCGACCTTCGGTAAACAAACGAAATGTTCAAGAAATTAATGACCTCTTCTTCTTCTTTCCCCGCGACTATTTGGTCCTGCGACAGATTTTCTCTTCTTGCCCTGATGGCTAGGCACTTCCTCAACACTTTTCTCCATTTTATTCATGTATCTATTCGGTTTTTCTAATAGAAAATCACTAATTAACACGACACAAAAAAGAAACGTTAGGTGCCCACACGTCGCCTCAATGTATGGAAACTGCAAGATGGCGGTTGGAGTTTGGAGCGACGTGATTGGCTCATGCGGATTTGACTATGTTTGAAAGTAAGCTGGTCTGGAATAGGCTAATTTTGAAAGTAACGTTAGTTTTATTTCTTATTTTTAAGGGCTTTAGGCTGGATTTAGCTAGATACGAATGTTATGAGGCAATGAAGAATTCTGTAAAGAAAAATTGTGTTCTTACTTTAAAATCTATGGATTTGGATTTGACCACTTTTGAAAATTACCTCCTGATATATGATAATATTACCGTGCTTATATTATTGTATGCTCTCAATACTACAATCTTCAATGTGTATTTAACGTTACCCGAATACATTAATAAAAATCATTGCATAAAACTTGAGTATTTCTTTCAAGTGAATGCGATCATGGCTGCCATTTCATTACGTAACATGTGCACAGGATTACTCAGCTGCCGTACATAATCTATACAGTGTGTGCTGTAGTTATGTAAACGCAACCGCCTGTGAAATATCTCGGCCACGGCATGCATAACCATACGACTTTTAAAACGAGACGCGTTATAAATTCACGATAATGAAAGGGGGTCGGCAACTGGGGCGTCTACCTCACGCCACGGCGAAGTGTTATGAAAGGGCGATAGTTTTGTTTTTCAGTAATTAGTGGTACTACGATGTCGTTGGTATTAGAACGAGTAGGTAGGTATTTTTTTCTCTGGCAAAGGAAAATTTTTGAAGAAATTCTAACAACATTGTTTCTGCTGATAAGCTCAAGCGTACATACCTACTAGCAAACAAAACCAAGTTTTATTATTCTTTAGATAAAAGTACAGAAAAGTTCAACATTCGCACTTGAATAAATCCATCCCTTTGTACATGCCAGTGATGCGTCAAGCGATACGCCTGCAAGTCAGTTTGACCAATGACCTGAAAGAATGCAAGAGTAATTGGATACGGAAACCGAAGAATCGAGTGTACCTACATCCGTGTTTTAGTTCGAAAGGCTCGGATCACTATCTGGTCCATAGTCCGTTAGGTTGGCATCAGTTGCAATTACTGGATAAAGCTGCAGATTCTGCCTATTTTCTAATCAGATAACGCAGGCATGATTTTTTTATTGCTTTGTGCCACTTCTGGGCAAAGGCTTTCCTCCGCTGACGCTCCTTTAATTTCTCGCGAACCAGTTCTGACGGAACCTGTCTAGTCCGTCACGTCATCTCCGTCGTGGCCTGCATAGCACCAGTTTTCTACTATTTTGGCGTTGGCCCACAGTAGTCGGGCAGACATGCGCCTACAACCCAATCCCATTTCAGTTGAATATCAACTGATTTATCATTACCTTCCATTTAAACTAGATACAGTCTACCTAACACCTACGTGAAATAACCTTAAAAAGACCTGTTTAAAATAGGTTAACTTACAGTCTCGTATGATTGATCAAGTAGGTAGTTAGGTACCTAGTAAACTTGGCGTGACAATTTGCTGTTCGCGGCATTGTAATGGCGTCTGGGTCCCACAAGGCACAAGTCGTAATGTCGGTCTTGTTCGTTGATTACTATTAATTCTACTTATCGCTACTGTTTGTAGTTTTCAGTTTTAACGACGTTTGAAACTAAATTGAGGAAAATACGTCAGACTTGGGTAGGTAATTGTTTTTTCGTATTTTATTCAAGGATAGGAAAAATACAGCATCTTAACGTCATCGTGCACATAAAAACTCATTGTTCTATGTGAACTATCAAGTATCAATTAGCATACTAAGTTGGTAACGGAGCTGGAACGCGAAGAATATTCTTTATTTCCTTAACACGTCAACAGCTCAACTATTCGAAGGTTAACTTCTTAGGCATAATACGATAAAGATTATCTTTGATCTCTTACTAAGTAAATAATCATTTGTGGGCGTACTTCCCAAGTTGTTCAAACGACAGAAATGGATCAATAATGTTGTAATGGCCAAAGCATCCTCAGATAGGCAGACATCATGACATATATTTGATAACCTTTACCCGATGAGTGGGCTCTGGTGAATTGACGGGCAATTGTTCAGATAACGATTAATAACTAGCTCAATAACGTAATCGAGGAACGGTCATTAATAAATGTCATATTAAAACGCCTCCAATCGATAGTTATGCGGAATGTAATGAATTCCTGTTATGGAACTGTATTTTAAAATAAATTTTAATGAATACAGTATTGATACGGCCGTAACATTACACACACATTATACGATTTCAAGGTTAGCAACTGGATACTCCACCCTATTATTTTTAAATATGGAATGCCTAGGTAGGTACCAAGTGAGACAGATACGGGGAGAGCGTTCGCTTTCTTTCTTGCTCCCCTGTAAATATTGCAAATCGTCGTTTGTTCCACATAGAAACCAAATTACTATGCACACATAAAATATTTTCATCTGTTTAGCATATCTTAAACATCGTGATTTTCTTGTTATCTCGTAGAGGAGTCTTTCTAAAGTTAGCTGTAAATTGTGAAGTGCTAAAAGTGATATTTTAGAGAATAGTATATTTCATTATAAGTGCGGAAAACCTGTCATTGCAAAGAGTTCCGACAAATGTCTACCCGAGCCGAGGCACAGCCGACGGCGAGGGTTGACAGTCGGAACAAGTTGCAATGACGGTTCCGCACGTGTACTGAACAACTATTTTTAATACAGTTGCGAAAAAATGAAGCAATTTAATAAAATAATAAAACCGTAATTAAACTCGCAAAGAACATTTTTGGAAAATGGCGCCAACCGTAAAAGAATTTATGCAGAGATTTTTTTGTTTTCTTCACCCATTCTGGGTAGGCAAAGGGAACTATGCCCATACAGCCAAGTCTTCAGTAGATTTTTTTTATTGATATGAAATGAAAATGAAATTTAATGAGATGAAATGGAATGGAACCTACTCATTGAATCAAATAATTAAATCTGATATTGAAACAAATTAGTAGCTTCTTTAGAAATATTTGCATGAATCATAAAAACTTCTATGATTTTTTTTAGTAAAAACTTCGTGGTTGGTTTTCTTTTTAATGGACATTATTTTGACAGTTGGAAAAGAGAACGCACGAGTTCGGAAATGGTAAAGAAAAAGCACGAGTACGTAATAGCCCACATCCCGAACGCTATACGTCCCTGCAATACGCCACTTTTTGAGCAACTGTATTAAAAATTAATTTTCCATTCAATATTTTTTTAACAATTCTCTTTCCTTTCTTTTTTCCTTTCTTGACTTTCTGTTTCCCTCTTCCATACTTGAATAATCTGTTATTTTTATCCAGAGGTCAATCAGCCTTCCTAATCGTGTGGCCTAGGCTATCTCTGCTTTTCAATCAAAAGTCACTAAAAATTATTAAGTACCTACCTAAATAGTGTAAGTAAGCAATGTTTTCTTTCATCTCTTCCAACAAAGGTGCTCAGAACTAGTGCGTAAAAAAGCTATGAATAACGTAGCAATATGTAAGTATAGATACTGCGTTGTATTTTAAAAATGTAAAGTAAAAAAAAGGTCAAGAGAAAAAAGAAATAACATAATCAAGTATCTATTTATTAAAGGTCAAAAGTGAGTTGCGTCTAGATTACATGTTCAACATACGAGTCTTTAAGTTATGTAAAACGTAATAAGTTACGTTTCAATTTCACTTTAACCAGCCAATTGATGGAGGCTACTCCATCATTTGGCTGGTTAAAGTCAATATCTATATTGGCCAGCAGAAGAGCTCTGGAAATAGGACCTCGTCCTTTGCTGCAACCGTAAACGTTTTGCCTTTTGCGTGATCCTGCTTCTCCTATTCACATTTGCAACGATACCTCATTGAATACCTAACAGTGGCTTACTATTTTGTACTGGTACTTGTCTCTCTGGTAGAGGTTTTCATCCAATTTTCCAGACAATTTTCAATCATAAAGCAGCCCATTTCATCTCGCCATCTTTGTCTTTAGTCTTGACAAGACGCAAAACACGTCTTTAGTTCTACTCTTTGGGTTTTATTCATCATCATCATTCTCCTGCCCTTATCCCAATACATTTGGGGTCGGCGCAGCATGTCTTCTTCCCCATACTTCTCTATTTCTCGTCATCTCAGCAGTCACCTCCTTTCTAGCCATATCATCCTTCACACAGTTGATTCATCCTTTGGTTTGGGTTCCATTTTTTACCCGACTACGGCAAAGCCAAAGGAGGGTTATGATTTTGACTGGCTATGTATGTATGTATGTATGCATGTATGTATGTTTGTATGTATGTATGTGTGTATCTTCATCTGTTCCCTCATAGCTTCTAATCTACTTATCTGAACTCGACATATGAGGTATCGTTAGAACCGTCTTAATTTTCCGCTGAACATATGCTACGTGACGTGTCACAAAAAGCGATTTGGCGCCCTCTAGCGGACAAAAAGTAAGGCTTAAAAAATAAAAATGGAGATAAATACGCCGTGTTTGGTATCATTTGAAAGGGCCTCACTTGTACATTTCCAAAATATTGCTCAAATTTAAAATCACGCCCTCTAGCGGACAAAAAGTCAAGATTAAAAAAAATATTTAACACCAAAATTGTTTAAATAAAAAAAAAGTAAAAAACTAAAACCCGACTACGACAAAAAAAAAGACGCTGAAAAAGTATTAAACAAGATTTTAAATTCAGGGATCTTCTCTAGCATTCCAAATGATTACCTATTACTGGCGGCATTTCTCTCCACTTCATTTTTGCCCGACATTTCGCCTCAAAGCACACAGCTTTCTCCTTCTGCTACAATTTGGCCTTCCCACTTAACAGAATTAACCCCACTTGACAAGATGGCAGGTGCATTCATCATCGCAGATGCAGTAAGCGAAAATTCTGCATATACCCCGAGTCTCATTGTTAAATGTAAACGTTTACAGACATTAGTTTTGTAAACACATGGAGCAGGGGCAGATGTTACCGTGAAACACGTGTTATGGAACTTTTTCTTTCTCTTTTGTTGTACTAACAGTTTTTTACAACCATCTGGCTTAAAGTTATGGTTTCAGACTTGTGGTCGTACTCGTAACACGTAGTCAGTAGCCTGAAAGACAAGGCTTACCACGGGTTATCGTTTTACCCAGTACTAACTGGGTTGTGAAGGCCACATAGGCAGACGCTCCATGTTAAATACTAGGATTCAGATGCCTGATGCATCTGAATCCTAGTCTTTAACGTTAAACTGGAAGCCGACCTCAACATAGTTGGGTTTGGGAAAAGACCAGGCAGATGAAGATGAACTGGTGAATATAAATGATTAAACTACATCACTTCTTGTTTGTTTAAAAGTAACAGCAAAACTACATCTAAAACTGCTTCTTACTTTTACAAGGCAAGATTTGAATCTGATGTAACCTCCACGGTCCACGGTAATGCGGTAGCGGTCCACGAATCGGTTAGAATTACAAATTCACCAACCGATGTAGCTCTTGATCGTCGTAACATTTTGATCACTCTCAATTGAGTGTTTTGGCCTGGGTAATTTCCATTCGACATTTCTTAAAAGCAGCTAGAACTGCGGATCCCTGCACAATTGATGGCAATAGGCTCACTTCCTAAATCTTAAACATATCTAACTAGTAGTTGACTATCTTAACCGAGGATTCCTTGGGTGATGTTAAATGTCATTGTCAAAAACCACCAATTTATTCAGCTTCTCGATCATTCACTACCATCAATACTTTTTCTTCTCGAGAATTCACAACAGGCGTGCACGAATTAGTACGAAAATAGTCCAATCATGTTTTCAGCCTGATTCGAGCTCGCACAGAACATGCGTGCTAAAGGGGTCACTCACATGACGTCAGAGTGTAGGAAATAACATGCAGCTGAACTCAAGTACCGTCAACCACACGTCCATGAGCCAAATTGACTTCCACAACGCTGCGATTTCGAAGCTTTAACGTCGGTTTTCGTAGTTGAAGTGGTGGTTTGCGGTGCAGTTGACTGTAGGTAGTCACGTGAAGCGTGGTTGGGGCATTGATTGATGCGTTAATTAGGTCATTAATATTGGTTAAGTGTTGTTATGTTGATGAACGAGAGAAAGGAAGATGCATGATGTGACATGATTATATTATTATGAAGGACAGGAACTGGATGATAATGTAACGGCTACTTATAGGATGAGAATGGAAGCAGCTTCTAAAGCGTTTGATATTGTTAATTTCTTACAACTCTACGTGGAGGAACGTTATGAAAGAAATCGTGGGAATAATAGACTGTCGCCAGACAAGAGACGTTGGAAGCATGGAAGCTAAAAAGTTAAAAACATGTTTCGCCAACCCCAAGTAACATGGGATAAAAGCAGGGATGGTGATTTCTACATCGATTTTAAACAGGTCTGGCTTAAGCTTTTCGGTATGTTCATGTTCAAGACAATCTAATACCCAACTTTTCCATCGTCGTTGTGACAAAATTGCAAACTTTAGACCTTGACTGGTGCAGAAAATACTGTTATTAGTACTTACAACAGTCCTCAGTTTCCGGCAACATTTCCATATCACACGGGTAATAAAGTCACGTTTTCACGCGACTTTTATGATATTATTCATAACTAGCTTTTGCCCGCGACTTCGTCCGCGTTATACTAAAAATGTTATCTTTGGTAAGTAGATCTATCATTGTTTTTAATTTTAAATGAAAAACTCTTGCGATAATATCATGGCGGTCATGCGGTGCTTGACCCTCAAGAAGCTCCCGAGTGATTTCATCCCACTTGGGCTTGGTAGTTACAGTAATAAATAAGTCGGGACGTCCATATTTTCTTACGTAACAAAAAGCGTCTTGAGTACGTAAGTTTTACTCAAAGGAAACATTCCTTTATTTTTGAATAGAAAGCAAACTGCATTCAAAATTTTTCGAAAATTCTCTTCTCCCACACCCGGGAATCGAACCGGCTAAAATCTGAAAAAAATATACCCTGTACTTTTATTGCATCGATCGTTAGGGTCAAATAAAAGTATGAAATCTCTCTAACAAACATGATAAATTAAATGAAAAGAAAACCAGGAAATCTTAAATTAATTTAATTATTTACAAAAAATGGTAAACTAACTAATTAGTTGCTCGAAATGGGCTCCATTCTCTTGGATACACAAATTTATTCTTTTAACGAATTCATTTTAGTAACCTTTAATAAAGTGTTGTGGTGAATATTATAAATCGCATTCTGAACTTCAACTCTCAACTCGTTGTCATTGGCATAAGATTTCATGTTTTGATTTTTTACATATCCCCACAAAAAAAACTCTCGCAGGCAGGTTTTCCTTTCATTTAATTTATCATGGTTGTCAGAGAGATTTCATCCTTATAATTGACCCTAACGATCGATGCAATAAAAGTACAGGGTATAATTTTTTCAGATTTTAGCCGGTTCGATTCCCGGGTGTGGGAGAAGAGAATTTCCGAAAATCTTTGAATGCAGTTTGCTTTCTATTCAAAAATAAAGGAATGTTTCCTTTGAGTAAAATTTTCTATCTGCAGTATTAAGAGTACTTTCCCTCCAGGTGACATTACAAAATTCCACCCTGTGAAAGCTCCGAACTGCAAAGCTATCGAGAGTTACACGTGTTATTGTGAGTCAACCATAAAAGCTAGACATATGCTGTTGTGGGATATTTTTTAGATAATTTTATGTAGAACATTTCCGTCATAAATGATTTCTATGTAGCTTTAACCATTAAGGCTGCACACGCGACGGAAGCTTAAAAAATGGAGCAACTTCTCCCGTTTTCACAACATTTCCCTTCACTGCTCTGCTCCTATTGATTGTAGCGTGATGAAAAGTATACTATAACCTCCCCAGGAGTATGAAGAATAAATGTACCAAGTTTCGTTAAAATCCGTCGAGTAGTTTTTGTTTCTATAAGGAACATACAGACAGGAAGACAGACAGACAGACAGACAGAAAGACAGACAGACAGACAGACAGACAAAAATTTTACTGATTGCATTTTTGGCATCAGTATCGATCACTAATTACCCCCTGATAGTTATTTTGAAAATATATGTCATGTACAGAATTGACCTCTCTACAGATTTATTATAAGTATAGATAATTTTACTAAAACAATAGAATGAACACTATTGAACACCGTGTGACAACGACATGTGTGCCGAATTTCCTTCCGGTGACATTGGTGTCGTGGTGGTGTGAATTTGACTGCGAAGGAAACAGGTGGAAAGGCCATCTGTTATTCTGAAATAAGGACTGGTCGGTCCGGGAGGGTTAATGAAGGTATAAGTTTAGTGAACAAACGGCGTTGTTGGATAACTTATGTCTTTATAGTTAACTAGCTCCTGCCGACGGATTCGTCAGCGTGGTCTTCGGATAACTGCTTTAAAATATTAGTAGTATAGATTAAAACGGTATAACACCAATTACAATAATTAACATAGAAACAGAAAACTTAAGTAAAACACCCAGTTGACAACATTCAATGGTTTAAATTAAATTAAAATGATCAGTGGACAGGGACACTCTCGCATACTCTTTCTCACAGACCACCACACACCCGAAAATCAGCTCTGGCGACAATTTTGGATGACCTACGTACATAAAACTTTTCCACTAATGGATGGGGAGAGAAGTGGCCTGTGTGGCTACCTCTCTGTGAGAGTAAGTGGGGCGTTAACCACGACGTAGACCCAGTGCGATTAGGGGACCTCACAGTAGGTACCTACTACATCTACATGTCATCGATCCTCCTTCACCTTTTTGAGAACAGTGGATAATAAGAATGTACCAGCCCCAAATTCTAATATCCGTTTGCCCGTACCTATCAATCATTTAAACGCTTAAACAGTTATTTTAAAAATTAACCTTCTGACATTGATAACATCTGTTCTGAATCTTGGCTGTCTGACCTCGAATGAGATAAGAATACGAACATAACATCTTTTCATTCTCTTGTTTTCATTGGACGAAAATAAAATGATGACTGAATGAGTGGCTCATTGGTTGCTAACATAACATAAAATGACGTCAGTAATACCCAAAGTGTTAGATAGAGGTGTATCTTATAGTACACCTACATTTCGCCAGTTATGGTTTAAGTCCCATGTAATTGGGGGCGAGCTTATTGCCATCAATCGGGCACAAATCCAGACTCCGTTGCTGCTATTGAGAAATTCCTGATGGTCAGTAGTTGCGCTTGCGACCACTCGACTCACGAGCCTAAATAAGTGGTGAAGCAAACTGTTATTCGGTTTTTCTCTCAGAATTGTTTCAGTAGCAGCTAAAATCTAGTTTCGTGCCCAATAATGGAATCAAGACTGATTGACAAAAATGTGGGCATCCTATCCTATAGGAACAGCTCTGCCTAATCCTTCGGGGATTACAGGCGTGACGTGTTGTTGTGAGAATAAAACTACGGTGTCGAACTGACCACGTGTCTACCGCGCGGTTCTAAATCTGGACACACCTACTTCCATCATGTTTTTCACTAGATTCAGACTATTCTGACACAAATTTTCGTAATGAGGACAGATTATTAGCCGTTTCGGGGATATTGAGCTGACATGCTGAAAGAATTGTGGTAGGCAGGTGTGTTAAATGGCTGATTAGAGAAATAATTCACCATAATAAATGAATTAGAAAATCTAAATATGAAAATTCTCTCCCACGAGGCCACGATGCCATTTGTGGAGATCGAAATGGCATTTGTTCTTTTTCTAGATACTTATGACCTACTCGATCCTGTGGAGCATTTCATTCATCAAAGTCTAACCAGGGAAACATAGTAAATCTCTTTTAATGAAAGAAAAAAGGAAGGTGTGAAGTAGGTACTTGAAGGTTCCAAATCTCAAATCAAAGGCACCTTTCATGAAAATAGATAATTTTGAAATTATAGCATTGACAGTTTACACGGGGACATAATTATAAATCTAAACATTTCCAGTATGCATAGCCTCGTTTTGTGGAGATTTCCCGTACAATGAGAAATCCACATAACTGATTATAGCTTGATTGGTCTTTGTGTGTACCTGGGTTGCACGCATTCGTCATGAGTCATGTCGAAATCATCATTCCCTACAACCCTTTTAGTCACCAATAAAAAATGCCTACTCAGTATCAGTACTCACTATCGGAAAAAAACCCACCAACCATTGTGGTATGGCCATGACCCGATAGATTCAGTGGTCAGATAGACCGAGCAAATGATTGAGTCACCGCTACCAATGACTTGGCCAAGTCGCCACTAAAATAAATTACTTACTCACTCGTAAAATTGTTTTTTTCGCGGCATTTGAAACCGATTTTTGGCACATTATTTGGCTGTTCATGCTAGCATTTTTTATCGGCTTAAAATGTGTGGCAAAGATCTTTAACAGTCGTTTGCCCCTGAGCCCCGAGCCCCTGACTACCGTCAGGGGCTCGAAAGTCAGCTGTCTTTTGTTATAAGGAAGTCCAAAAGAATTACGTAATCTTCAAATTAAACTTTTTCGACCGATCTTACGCAACAAGATCGCCAATTTGAACTGCAGTTTTTGCGTGTTAGCACCACAGGTTAGCACCAAGTTAGCACAGATAATAATTATACTACTAAGGCAGATGTAACCTTAAATACGTGAGTTGCCGATCTATATTTTTGCTCAAACGGAAAACTTATTAAAAAGATCCTCAATTTCTAGGTCCATTTTCGGTATTATTTCTGTTGTTTGAAAACGATTGCCAGAAACAAGATCGTTTAGCGCTATTCTTATTTTTTTATATATGATGCAATCCGGCCTTACTCAAGAAGCCTGATTTGGAATCCCCGATTTGCTGGGATACGTCTCCGCTATGGGGACCCATAGCTTGACAAAGTCAGTCATGCAAGATTAAGCCAGTCGCAGGAGAGACTAGAACCGTGACGTGCATTTCAATGTGATTGATCGATTCGTCTCTACGTCTCCCCTTCAATTTGGGAGTAACTTTTGCCAGTCAGCCTGTCTAACCTGTGTAAACCTCAACTTTTTAACCCAACGACTTTACTAAAACTTCTCTTCTCTGTCCTCAGCTCCTCGGCCTAGCAGTCATAGGCATTGGAGTGGCGGTCCAGCTCAACTGGACGGTTGTGAAGGATGAGCTCAAGACACACTTGACGGTCGCCCCATGGGTGTTCATCATCATAGGCGCTATCATGTTCGTGATAGCGTTCTTTGGTTGCTGCGGCGCGATTCGGGAGAGCCACTGCATGGTTGTCACGGTATGTATCTATAGACAAGTTCTTCTAAGGTTATTCTATAAACTGAAATGACAGCCTCGTTGGTCTAGTGGTCGCTAGCGTAACTGCTGAGCATGAAGTCCTGGGTTCGATTCCCGGGTCGAACAAAGTGTTATTGGGTTTTTCCACCAGGAATTTCTCAGTAGCAGCTACGGAGTCTGGATTTGTGCCCGGTTGATGGCAATAGGTTCACCTGCTATTACACGGGACATGTACTTCTCTACCTTAAACTTCTGGAATTACAGACAGGCGCCCTTTATCTGTCAATAGCACTCAAGTGTTTAAGACCAATTCAGCACAGTATATGGGATCGACTCGTCAAATTCCCAAGGGGAGCTGACAAGCGGCAGCGTGATCCTGACGAGATTAAAATGACATTCACAGGACAAATCATGCATATATGGCGAGGGGACCAAATAACCACACAGATCATTTTATAATACATAGGAGGCAGGTTTACTGTTTAGTTATTTGAAAGCCGGTTGGGCTCTATAAAACCGGTTTTTGAATACCTAATCTAAGCCGAAACACCATTTTAGCAAGCTTAAATACATTGGAATAGATTGGATCAATTACAGCCCACATTTGGCAAACGCAACGAACGCGAAATTTAATATTTCTTCTGCGAATGACAAACACAACTATCAAACAATCCATTGCTGTGTCATTACAAACTTGGAACCTGCGTTCTTCTGCGAAAGAAGCAATGGAATGTTAATTATGGTAGACATCCGTTTACTTTTCTTAGTATGGTGTAGGAAATTCTATTAGGTGTTTCGTTAACTGCTGGAGCAAAGGGTCTTTGTTGAAATTAACTTGAAACGGGAGTTGCTCTCATAGCAACTCTTCAAATTATTGACACAGTTTTGGTTTATTTGAGTAGAACTTTTTCTTGAGCGTTTTGGTTTTGTGTGGGGCGTGGGCTTTGTTACCTGTAAATATGATACTTCTTTATTGAGTCCCCAAAAGGATATCATAACATAGTTATAGAGACCTAAATAATATAAAATCGGGCCTATCTTCCACAAACAGAAGTCCCTGATTGTTTTGTTTACGTCGGGCGGGTATCGGGTACTTTTCCATACTGTATCATCCGAGTTCATCACAAAAATACTACAAAGAATGATATAATACGGTCTACAAGCCCGTCATACGTGTAGTTTAAATAAACTTTTCTCAAAAATGGTATGTAATGTTGCCATAACATCTCTAAAAAGAATCCAGAAAGTGAACTTTACCGGAGACTTATTCACAACTGTCCAGTAAGAAGCGAGATTTTAAACTTGGAATCTCCTACTGTCCAGTAAGTAAGTATGTAATTTACTTACTGGACACTAGGTCATCCTCTTTAGATCTGCTTAGAAAAAAAAACATAGTACCAGACACAGATTAGAGTTTAGCCATTATAACATGGTTATAGAAGGGAGGTTCCAAATATATATCTATCTCTCTTTTTGGTATGACATTTTATGAGATACATATATTTTTTATACGTTGCGTTTTGTACTTAGTAATGTTGTAGAAGTATAGTGTGGGATTTTATGATTGTATTTAGTAATTTCAGTTTATTAAAAAGTTTTTTCTAAAGTTGTTTCCTAAACTGCCTCGTTGGTCTAGTGGTCGCAAGCTCGACTGCAGAGCGTGAGGTCCTGGGTTCGATTCCCGGGTCGGCCAAAAAGTGCTATTGTGTTTTTCACATATGAATGTAACCTTCAATATTAATTAAACGAATTTGTTGTTAAACTTTCTTTAATTTTTGAGAAAAGCATTATACAAACCTCAACCAGTAAGAAAGCCATCCTGGCCTCGTATATAACCAGACCTCACCTGCGGTTCGGTCCGGTTAACTCATACTTGGCCAGGAAGGCTTACTTACTGGATTCTGCAGTAATGTACTATTTCTCAAAAATGGTATGTAATGTTGCCATAACATCTCTAAAAAGTATCCAGAAAGTGAACTTTACCGGAGACTTATTCACAACTGTCCAGTAAGAAGCGAGATTTTAAACTTGGAATCTCCTACTGTCCAGTAAGTAAGTATGTAATTTACTTACTGGACACTAGGTCATCCTCTTTAGATCTGTTTAGAAAAAAAAACATAGTACCAGACACAGATTAGAGTTTAGCCATTAGAACATGGTTATAGAAGGGAGGTTCCAAATATATATCTATCTCTCTTTTTGGTATGACATTTTATGAGATACATATATTTTTTATACGTTGCGTTTTGTACTTAGTAATGTTGTAGAAGTATAGTGTGGGATTTTATGATTGTATTTAGTAATTTCAGTTTATTAAAAAGTTTTTTCTAAAGTTGTTTCCTAAACTGCCTCGTTGGTCTAGTGGTCGCAAGCTCGACTGCAGAGCGTGAGGTCCTGGGTTCGATTCCCGGGTCGGCCAAAAAGTGCTATTGTGTTTTTCACTTACGAATGTAACCTTCAATATTAATTAAACGAATTTGTTGTTAAACTTTCTTTAATTTTTGAGAAAAGCATTATACAAACCTCAACCAGTAAGAAAGCCATCCTGGCCTCGTATATAACCAGACCTCACCTGCGGTTCGGTCCGGTTAACTCATAAAGGAACTCGGAAGGCTTACTTACTGGATTCTGCAGTAATGTACTAAAACTTGCTACAGAATACATTCCGCCCCCTTTCATTCGATCATGTCATTGCATGATCAGTTGTCGTAACATCAGCTTTTTTTTATCTAAAGAGGACGACCATCCTGTTTTATTCAAACGCTTGTAAATTTGTTGCATTATGATGCCCTTTATGATTATAATCAAGGCGATAAAACTATCTGCGTCCTAGGCCTAGGTTCGATCCAATGTCTGGGCAAAATGTTATTTGGTTTTTCAATGAAGTAATTCTCAATGAAAACCCTGTGCCCTTGGTAGGATTAATAGGACTCATAAGAATGGTGAAAAAAACAGTAAAACTTGGCTTCATATTTTATGAAAACTCCGTACTACATTAGGGCAGCTCAAGGAACTTGCGAAGTTGCGACATATTGTACGGCACTTCATCATCATCTGCCTAGCCTTTTCCCAACTATGATGATGATGATGCTGTATACATCAATATTGTCAGTATACTAGAATTATAAATATTTCAGGGTGTATACCAAAAAGCTTGTTCGACTATACTATCAAACCAATATATTATAAATCTCTTACTAACAAAAAAATCCTTATCATTCCAGTACGCGATCTTCCTGCTGGTGATCATCATCGTGCAGGTGGTAATAGCGGTCCTGCTATTCGCCTACGGAGACACCATCAGGCAGAGTCTGGTCAAGTCTGTCAACTCACTGTTCGACAAGAGATCCAGCAATGACGTCGACAAGGCTACTGATACCGTCATCAACAATATTCAGCAACAGGTACATTATTTTATATATCTTAGGTCTTAGAAAGCGATGGATGGACTGTGTGAAGATACAGATCATCCATCCATCGTTTTTTGAGAAGTTTCTTTCGATGTTAATTATGATGGTATGACAAGAAAGGAGGTGTCTTGTGTGAGTGAAGACACTGTCCATCCATCATCCATTGAGTCATCTATCCATCGTTTTTGAGACGCATCTTTCGATGATATGACAAGAAAGGAGGTGTCTGACGTGATGACGAGTAATAGAGAAATAAGGAAGAAAAAGACATGGTTCGCGCCTGCGCGTTGCGCCCACCTCCAAATAAATTTGGAAAAGGGCACGATTGATTATCTTCTTCATATGTAGACTTTAGCTTATGTGGAATCTGCCAGTAGGCCGATTAGGATAGGTTAGTAAAACAAAGGTTACAGTTGCATTTTTCAAGTTACCATTTTTTTTAGAAGCTGGCTGTCATTCGCACGTTGTCCGACGTTCGTCAGCCATATTCAATATTTTTGTAACATTCTATTTGAATATAAACACTCGTTTAATTAATAGTACCTATAAAATACACACATCAAAAGTGTCTAGGGATCAAGCATTTTTATGCGGATTTCTTGAGATTGAGATGTGGCTTTGTAATAAATTTATGATTTTATAAATTTATATGGATCCTTTTTGGTGCATTTCATAATTTGAATCAGGAACTGTGAATCAAATTCGAGTAAAAGATGAAAATCAGCTGTCAATATTTTCCCTATAAAAACATACAACGCATTGAAGACATTATTAGTGCTACTGTTTCCCTACTACTGATTAAAACCAACGTTATTATGGAGCGGCGACGTCATTTAAGCAGGGAAGAAATGCTCAGAGCCTGGGAATGATAGAAGCTGGTTCTCGGCAACGTACTGTGGCTTTAGCTCTGAATACAAGTCAGAGTGTTATCAGTCGACTTTGGACACGTTACCGAAGCACTGGTACCGTGGCTGAGCGCCATGGAGGACGGTATCGCTGCACCACACGGAGACAAGACCGATACATTCAAATCTTAACTCGAAGAGCTCCAACAATAACCGCCATGATGTTAGCCGTGAGGCTTCATCACTCTTCAGGGAACTTAATTAGCGACCAAACAGTCAGAAACCGCTTGCATGAAGTGAACCTTCATTCCCGAAGACCGCTACGGGTACCACCTATAGCAATGCACAATCGTAGGATTCGATATCAATGGGCTCTTGAACACAGAAATTGGGCAGAAGAACAATGGCGTTTCGTGTGCTTTTCTGATGAGTCTCGTTTTGGTATGAGACCGGATACAAGACGTATATGACACTGGAGAACCCCTGGACGCCAACAGCGATTAAAATCCTGCCAGGAAGTCCATCCTTATAGTGGTGGAACCATCATGGTATGGGCGGGTATTTGGATCGGCGGAAGAACTGAGTTGATTTGGATCAGAGGCAACCTCAACGCTCAAATTTATGCTGAGACGATTGTATCAGAAGTTATCTTTCCTCTACAAGTGCAAATCGGTCCCTTATTTCAGTTAATGCATTATAATGCACGACCGCACACCGCAAGAGTTGTAAGACAGACTCTCGCCGCAGCTAACATCAATGTCCGGCCCTGGCCTGCTCAGTCGCCAGACTTGAACCCGATTGAGCATGCATGGGATATGCTACAGAGAAGAGCTCTGCCGAATATGGAGGGTATCCAGTCGCAAGAAGACCTTTTTTTGTTGTTGCAACGAACATGGGCGGCCATTCCACAGCGTGATTTGGATGAACTCATTTTGAGTATGCCAAACCGATGTTCTTGTGTTGTTAGTGTTCGCGGTAGAAACACGGATTATTAATTGTTTAAGTTACCCAATAAAATTTTAAAGAAAACTGTTATTTCAGTCTTTTTTTCGAACTTTAATGTTAGTGGTTCAAATGTCAAAAATCCCTTTATTAGGAAAATGGCAAAGAAGAATGGGTATATTTGTATAGACCCCGTCCCTTTCCTTGTAACACTTTCTCCTATATATCAAATGAAAAAGCGTTAAAAATACATCATTTTATTGTATGACAGTAAATGTGTGAATAATGGGGGAAAAAAGTTATTCACCGCTATAGAAAGAAAATATATATTTTTTTTTTCGTAGAACCTGCTTGAGTGTGGTGTGGTGTATTGATAGGTCTTTTAAAATGACACTGAGGTTACTGAAACCATTTCTTCTCAAAGTCAATCGTTTGAAAGATAGACACTTCCAAAGTGCAAAAATGTGCCCCCACCCCATCTAACTTTTAAACTAAGTAGGTGAAAAATCTAATAAAAATATATGCTGTAGATCGCAATGAAAACTCACAACCGAAATTAGTTTGAACGAGATATAGTCAGCAGTTTTTGAGATAAAGCTCATTTAAAAAACCGCAAATATAACTTTGTCATTCATACAAACACTATGAAAAACAAACTTATCACAAAATATGTATTTATGTTGCCGCTTTAACAACAAATAATACAAATTAAAGGGGGACTTCCCTACTACGATGATACAGAACCTTTCATGTGGGAGTCCGACTCACACTTGGCAAGTTTTTTTTACCCAATTCATTTTTTTTTTCAATTATTCACACGGTTACTGAACCGTGTGAATAATTGAAGAATTGAATTGAGGAAATGGAATACTTCTATGGTGTATACACCATAGAAGTATGTCTAAATTAAAGTCCAAGAATGACTGACTAAGAAATCAGAATCGACGGATCCGTGTTGCTGAGAGGCCGCATTTTATCGTGGCACGTATAAAAAAAAACTTATATTTTGTTCAATCCTAACACAGAGTGTAGTTAGCTTGGGGCAGTTTTCAGCAATAGACAGAGTGATTCAAGAGGAAGGTTTATATGTAGCACATTGCACCCGTGCGTAGCCGGGGCGGGTCGTTAGTAAAAAAATAAAGAATAAATTCAATTCTTTATCGGTGAATAACTTTTTTCCCCAATTATTCACACAGTAACCTTGTGAATAATTGGAAAAAAATGAATTGGATTAAAACTTTGCCTAGTCGGACTCGTACATGAAAGGTTCCGTACCATAGGGCACGCCACGATAGCGGCGGTAAGTCCGCTCATTGAGGAGTGGCTGAAGAGGCACCACGGGTGCCCTCTTCAGCGGACACGGTTGTTTCGGGAGGTACCTGCACCGAATCAGGCGGGTGGAAACACCTGAATGCTACTATTGCGAGGATCAGCCGGAGGATACGGTGGAGCACAACGTGGAGGTCTGCCCCGCTTGGGCGGAGCCCCGACGTGATCGGCGATTGGCGGCGGTGACCTCTCGCGTCCAAGCTCTGGTGCAAGCAATGGTCCGGGGCGAGAGGGAATGGGAAGCCGTCGCCTACTTCTGCGAAGCAGTGATACTAGCGAAGGAGGTGGTGGTCGTGGTGGAACGTGAGAGGAAGAGAACCTCTCGTCGCAGCCGCCGCGGGAGACGCTCCGGGCGTCGGGGGCCACGTGATGGCTTCCAACAACCATAGACGCGGACCTGAGGACGGTGAGTAATGGGCTAGCTCGCCGCCGCGCTGTCCGTCTTAGGAGGACGACAGGCGTGTCGACGTCGAGTTCGTGTTCCACGCGCGCCTCAAAGAGATGTCAGCAATATGGAAGGGGCCCGCAAGGGTCGACGCCCGTCGGGGCTGCGGGTTGTTCGAAAGAGATAGAGCGGCCTCGACATAAAGGGCTAAGAAGGAACATGGGTGGTTTTTAGTCAGTACAAGTCTGACTAAAATCTGGGTTATAAAAAAAAATGTTCCATACCATCGTCGTAGGGTCTGCCCTTTAATTTTTATTATTTGTTGTTAAAGCGGCAACAGATATACACATTTTGTGACAAGTTTGTTTTTCATAGTGTTTGTATGAATGACAAAGTTATATTTTTGGTTTTTTGAATGTTCTCTATCTCAAAAACTGCTAACTATATCTCGTTCAAACTAATTTTGGTTGTAAGTTTTTATTGCGACCTAGAGCATATATTTTTATTAGATTTTTCACTCCCTTATTTTAAAAGTTAGAGGGGTTGGGGGACACCTTTTAGCACTTTGGAAGTGTCTATCTTTCAAACGACTGACTTTGAGAAAAAATGGTTTAAGAAACCTCAGTTTCATTTTAAAATACCTATCAATAGACACCCCACTCAAGTAAGTTCGATGAAAAAAAAAATATATTTTCTCTATCTTTATCGGTGAATAACTTTTTTCTCCCATTATTCACACATTTACTGTAATGCAATAAAATGGTGTACTTTTAACGCTCTTTCATTTGATATATAGTAGAAAGTGTTACAAGGGTAGGGACGTTTTGCCCCTTCTTCTTTCTTTATTAATGCAATGGTGACTTGGTTTATCGTTACTGTGACAAACGAAAACACTTTATTTGATGAATCCTTAAAGAAAATTTTAATTAATATCAATCAGGAGAAAAGTTATTGCAAAAATATATGTTGATCCCTAGACACTTTTGATGTGTGTAGTATAAAAGGCAACTATATCCCTCTAAACCACAACACGCTTAAATAAACTGTTATTTGGAAAATTAATAAATACACAGGAAAATTAAACTTAAGTAAATAACCCAGTAAAAAAACTGACATCATCACTAAATAATAAAGTCTACAGACACATTGTTTAAAACCTAAACAGGAAAACAAATAATTTACAAAAATAGCTAGGTACCTGCTTTAGAAATACCCTGGTCACATTCTATTTGAGAATATATTAGCCTACACTATGCGTGTGTACTTTTGGGCAGGCGTGGTGGATTATTGCCCTCTTCCAGAGAGAGGAAGCTTGCGACCCAGAAATGATAAAGAGCGGTTGAATATCTTCTATCAGCACGGAATCGCAGGTTTCCATGCTACTACCCTTTTCCCTCGGTCAGAATCGTCATTTGCTAGAGAAAAAGAGCGGGATTTCTATCGCACGCGCTAACTTTTTGGTTTATGGTTCGTGGCATGGCAAAGTGCGGTTCCATGCTGCCAGATGACGTTCAACCCTTAGGGTGCCTGCCCACTGAAGCGGAGTGAGGCTGCGGAGCGGAGAAACGGAGAAATATTGACCAATAGGATTGCATATAAAATCTGCCCTCTGTTCCAGTGTGCAATCCTATTAGTTAATATTTCTCCGTTTCTCCGCTCCGCAGCCTCGTTCCGCTTCAGAGGACAGGCAGTCTTATAGGCTGATTGTGTACCTACCTCTCAGTTTAATGACAAAAATGGCCTAGTCTTTTTTGAAGTCTCTAAGAGAGATCTCGCATATTCCCTTGCCCCTTGTGAGATCCCTTGAAAATGTTCAGGTTTTGCGAGCAGTTACTTCGTACCAAGTAAATACCAAGAACCTCATTCTAGAACCTCTCCGTTAGCATTCGGCCACCAAATAAAAAAATCCCTAGTAAATCACCTTTAACATGAATTTTCTTCGTTTCCAGTTCGTCTGCTGCGGTAAGGACGGTGCCCAGGACTACGGCGTGACCCTCTCCCTGCCCGACTCCTGCTGCACTAGCACCAGCGCCATTGGCAACGTGATCGGCGGCAAGTGCACCTTCGACAACGCCAACCGGGGCTGCGCTGCCGTCATCTCCGACCTGTACCAGAAGTGGAACAAGCCTATTGCTGGAGTCGCTATTGGTATTGCCTGTATTGAGGTGCGTTGAAGACTTTTTACTTTATACTCTCTCTCTCTCACACACACACACACTTTTTTTTACATACATAAACCTTTCTTCCATGGGAATAGGCAAAAATAACATAATGTTACAGACGTTTTACTTTGTTATTAAGCTTATAAGTTGTAAATGTATAGTATGTTATATCCTATATTAGGATACCTTATTCTTCTTTGTAAGAGAAGTCAAATAATACAGGGCGCTCACTGCATTTAAAAGTTCCATGGTTAAAACAAACTGAAAATTTAGAAACTTCGATGATTTTCGGATCAAGAATCATTAATTGATGCAATCCCTAACTTGTGTACTACTTACTGTAATGGGCCTGAAGCTTGAGCGTGTGGTAGGCCCATAACTTTAATAAATTGTTGCCATGCATACATTCCTGCACTCACTCCCATGTGATATTGCAACATTGTCTCACACATCTTATATTCCTTAAATAAATTTTTAAAAAATCATCATACATTCCCGCTTTCCTACAAGTTATTTTAAAATTGTCCCATACACACACCCATGCGCAATTTCCCATAATGTGGGCAGCGGTAACCACTTTCCATCAAGTGGGCCGTCACTCACTTCGTCAGCTTGTTTGACGACCTATTACATAAAACACGACTTTCTCCAAACATCGCGAGCTTCGATACCATTTATGTATAACTTGAATATCACATATCTATAGTTACTTGTATATACATGTGTAGAGTGTATGGTTCATAAACACAAAATAATTAAATAGGAAATACATCTATGAAATGAGCCGATTATCGTGTGATTTGGACACGTCATGATGATTAATTAATGTAAGTCAATTATATGGCTGTCGGTAGGCTACAGATAGCAACTTTGTAGTCTAAACATCTAATGCTAGTTATAACTGTCTTAATGTTGAGAAAGGTCTGAAGTTTATGACGTTCCACCGTTGTCCTAGTACGTTTTTATGAAAGATTTATTTTCCTATTGAAAACCGTTGTTTGTTCAATAAAAATAAAAACGTATTAGAACCTGAACAATGGTGGAACGTCGAAAACAACTTATTTATAATCTAAAGACCTTACAAAAGCCGAAAAAATTCGAAAATAATGATATGACATTAAACATCATCAAAATCGGTCCCAAACAATCGTAGGTCATCGACAAACATAGGCTTGTTCGGATTAGTAACAAAGCTGTTTTTTTTTCTAATAACGACCTGCCCGCGGTTTCGTCCACGTACTTTTTTTTAAACAGTATTTTTAATTCATTATTTTATTAAAGCTAAGTAAGGCCTATAAACGAGTAATGGAATTTTTAAAAATTTCATTCAACTCGATCGTGCACGCTGCACGCCCCGCCTCTCCGAATTTGCGGCCTAAGTGTTAGTCGAATGTAAAAGTTATCCTACTGTAAAATTTTAACAATCTCTTATTACGTGAAAGAGATACAAATATCCTCTTTCTTTTTGAGATACTCACTTTCACATTTATAATAGGAGTAAAATATTATTATTTATTAACTATATTATAATTTTTTACATGTTCCAGGTGGTCGGAGCGCTGTTCTCGCTGTGTCTCGCCAATTCCATAAGAAATATGGACAGAAGGTCTCGCTACTAATATTTTGTACATTAAAACTGGTACCTATGAACACAATTTTTTTTGGTTCTTTTTACTTGTAAACTAATTTTGCGAGCGGACTACACTGCATGGCTGATTTACTTTTTTTTGGGACACAATAACAGCAAGCACAAATGCTACTTTTAGCGCCCAATTTCATTAGATACCGATTTACTAATCGATTTGATTTCAACTCACAAAACTTTTTATACTTTTTGACGATTGCATTAAAATGCATTTTTGTAGTAATTAACGATTTTCAACGCTACAGGTAGCATGTTAAAAAACGCCTTTTGAATTTCACTTGAGATTGTGTCCAAAGGGTTTCGAATCTCAAATAATTGTATGCCATATTCATTGCTTGATTAAATCAAGTGGTATTTTTGATAAGGCTAAGTTTATATTAAGAAAGTGAGTTTGTCAAAATTACGCACTACAACCATTTTGAAAAATAAATAAGTAGTATATTTTTTTTTAAAATAAATACCTACATACATATTTATTAGCCTGAAGATAAACTTATGGCAATAAATAACTTACACACATCAACGTACATATTAAGATTAAATTAAAAGCGATGTTCACCTATTTTATGAAAAAAAAAAGGGAAGCACTAAGTACCTGTTTTTAAGCCGGCTCAACTCAATATTTTCTGCGTAATTTTGACAAAAACCATTGATATAATATGGAAAAAAATTGAATTGTATATTTAAAATATAATAATAACGCTTTTGTTTGGAATATGCTTAACTAACATTGTGTGCGCAATTAACCCTAAATTAACGCAAACATTTGCATTGGGACATCAGTAACTGTACTATGTACTGTATAAGTTCAAACCATTGTTCTATAGCAAAAAAGAGATGATTATATAGCTCCATCTCTCTCTTACGCCAAACAATGACATTATAGTATGACCTCAGGCTTAGGAAGACTGGTATTCGGCCAACCGTGGCATGATGTCATTTAAAGGCTGCAAACAAAGAAACTTCTTGCTACATAGTTTTTTTTTTGTCAGGGTGTTGACTAGAAATAGAATGAAAATTGTCATAACATTATAATATGACTAATGTAACAAACATAAAGAGCTAAATAGGCTCTTGTTAGCTTCTGCATTTAGCTTGTTTAATGTTGCCTAGCTTTTTATTGTATACTACAATAAAAAGCTTCAAATCGAAATCCTTGCTTTTGCATTTCTAACAAAAAGAAAACTGCATTCGTGGGTTAAAAAATATATAGGTAAAGGTTTCATTGGCAGCATTCCATTATTAAAATAATTAAGATTTTTCAGCATTTATTTTCAAAAGTAATTAAAAATAAAAATATTAACTTTTGATGCTTCACACATTTTTAGCAAAGGGTTTCGGGCTCTTTATGATTAGAATAACATTATTATAAATGATAAATAATTATATTATTAAATCATTCATTAAAACATTAAAATAAAGAGTCACTTCTAGATGTTAAAACTTACTAAAATATCTCTATTTAAACGCTTCGATTTAAAGAATCTCCACTTATTTTTATATGTATAAACATTTAGAATCTTGCTATGTGATATTTTATTTTCATATAAAAAAAAACTTGTTTAGAAATCTCTAGAAACGTAAGTTTATGAATAAAAATTATTGACAAAATTTTACTACTGTCGACTGTTTTAATTTTCATTAATTTGATTATATTTTATAAATATATACATACCTATAATTTGTATCTAATTTTGAATTTTTATAATAGTTTTTGTTACATATTTATGGAAATGATTGCACAGACTCTTAAGTGTTAATTAGTAATTTTCTTAATATGTTTGTGCCAAATTGATAAAAAAACTATTCAAAGGCATGATGGTTAGATTTGTTTTTTGAAATGAGGAAGAAAGAATTAATAAGAGGAAGAAACAGTCGTGCCTTGCACTGATTGATTTGAAAGAATTTTGTAATCAATAAAGAATGTGTGTAATAAAATAATAATGTTTGTTTCACTAATCTCACCCTAATTTTAAGGCCAATACGCAGCAAAGCCCCAAAGCTTTAAATATTGCACAAAATTAAATGTACCTACTTTTAGTTTTGGAATTGTTTGGCCAAAGCATGATACTTAGGTAAGTCACCTTTCTGTAAATAAAAATACTAATCTGCATGTCTGTGGTTGTCTTTAAGTTATTTTTGTTGTAATTATTTTATTATGTAATTATAATTTTTGTTGTGGAAACGTTGGAAGTTATTTTTACTCTACAAAACTGAATAATTTCCAATTGCTTTGAACTACTGTTCCTGTAAATAATGTCTGTTGTAATAATATTGTTATAAATTATTTTGTACTAATTATTTTCGGTTAGCATGGGAGGGTTAAAATTTTAAGCAATAGTTTTTTGTATAATATTTATGTTTGTACCTATAATACGTTTGTGTTTAATTTTCTATGGTACCAGTGTTCTTTTTGTTTTTTTTTTGTATGTATTTTCACAGAAAATCTTCCAAATACTGACTGTTTTATTTTGCCAATTTCAGGTACGCCTAAAACGAAGACATCACGAAATTAACATTCGAATAAGAACAATAAAATCAACGACAGATACAAAACATAAGTTACATGTACAAGTTAAGTTACGGTTAGCTCGGTCTAGCGCAACTCCCACCTTTTTCTAAAATACAACCTGGGACAGGTTTACTTTTGTTTTTGATACTTTTGTTTTTGATACAAGGTCATAATCGAAACTGTAAAACTCGGATATTTTAAACTTTTGACTTTGATGTAGGTAAACTTGAGGTAAACCTAACATACTACACCAGATTTTTTAAACATTTGACTCTAGCCTCTAGGCTGCATATTCATTAACTAATAGAATTCAAACTTTATTAAGTCACAAATAAAATAATAATTTGAAATTCAAGAATGGGTCAGAAGACAGAAGACCCATACTGAGCAAACATGGTGATCATTGCTTCTTCTCTATGAACAAATTAAAAAGAAAAAAAAACAATAGACAATAGTAAACTTTCCCAGGTTATAAAATACGGTACGTTGTTGTATTTTACTCTGTATCTCCAAGCATCAATGTAATCTTGATGCCTCGTAGATGTCAAGACGCGCTGTACCTTACCATTATAATTAGTTATTCCTTCTCTTTTGTTGCACCATTTTAAAATATAAAGTTTAGGTACTATTAAGTTAGATAAGCGACTGTTTGTAATGTTGATAAACAATAGAAATTATATAAAATAAAAGTATTTTCATAAATCGGCGTTATAAAGTTTAAGTACGTCCATTTTACAAAATAATATTATTAAAGTGTTAAAAGTTTGATATTTATGCATTTCTATTATAAAATATTATGTGATTTATTACTCGTTTCACATGCCTGTGTAAATAAATAGTAAATGTTATCGGGAGCAAATGTCTGTTTATTGTATTTTGAATCTCTTTTTGTGCATTTCTGATGAAACTGCTTTTGTGGATGAATTATATTGTATTGTATGGAATAAATAAATTTTCTACTTCAACATTCCTTCTGTTTTTATTTCTTACGACTCCCAAAGTCCTAACATAATTAAATCCGGGGTGTAGAACCTGTAAACATATACCAAGTATGTAAAAGCATTGTCTCGATGACCACCTTTGCCAATTTCGACATTGACTTCGATGCGGCCTAAAACCGTACATATAGAGCTTACACTTTCTAAATAACAAAGCACTCAAGAACTTCTCAGTATAGCCTATCTAGAATCTTCAAATAAGCTCGACCCATAGCATGAATTTGAAATACGTACGGCTGATGATACTTTTGAGCAATACAGGCGTGATGTTACCTAAAGGTCGCGCCACGTTAGAAGAGCGCTGAGGGGTCAAGCTGCGCATTAGGCGATTTATCGGTCTATTTGGCGGTATGAGGTAGGGACGGGGGGGGGGGGGGGGGGGCAGACGGACCAATAGCACAACAATAGCAGGTAGGTACGCTATTGGTCCGTCAGTCTGGCTGCTTCACGTTCATTCTTAAAATACCACCGCGCACAAAAGTTTTACAAAATGGTTTTACAACAACAATTGAGAAAAAATATTTATGACGTAAATTGTTTTATGAAGGGAGAGGCCGATAATAATATTATTGATAATTTAAAACAATGCATGAAACGGACCGCAGAGGCAACAAAATGTTACGTTACGAGTCTACAGTGAGAAGAATTGTGTTTTTAATTGAACAAATTTACAACACACACACAAAATGTGTGTTAGTTCTATAAAATGATATTTTATTTAATATATTTTTCGATGTCAACCTACTAGCAATATACGAAGCCGCAAACGAAAAGCTAGTTCGAAAATAAAACAATAGGCCTAGTAGTTTCGTGCGCGAGTGTACCCATGCGCGAACGTATGGTGTGGTGGCTTGTCCGATTTCGAATATCCAACCAAACACAGGGCGGTGAAAAAGGTCACAAAAAAAATCGACAATAGCTCAACATTTCCTGGAATCAGGATCGCACTTACAGTTTGGCAAAAAAGAGTGTGGAATAAATGAGGTCGCCAGTATCACACCTGTGGCAACCCGGAATACTACTACACGCACACACTTCACCTCAGTCCGGGCCTGCGCGAGCTTACCTCACGAAAAAACTGAACGCTCCCGGCGGCGCTACCACACGCTCAGTGAAGTACATTTTTGTCAAAATCGTCGTCGTTTAGACAACGTTTCCCAGTGAAGAACTATTTCTTTAAGAGCGTTGTTACAAAATCGAGTAACTTCGAAACGAGCGGCGACTGACGGTTGTTGCGCCTGTGTGCGTGGCCGTGATGTACGCTTCTTCATACACACAACGTAACACGTTTCACTGCGGTTTACTTAGAATTGAATTGGGAAAAAATACAAGTTATGGAATGTTTTATTTTAATATTGTGATAATGAAATACAAATTTTAATATTTTATGACAGTGAAAGTAACATAGAAAATTTTTAGTTTTTCCATCATGGGTGTCGTTTATATGGTTTTCGAGGTCGCTGATTACAAAAATGTGCTGAAAATGAAAATCCAAGATGGCGGCCAGAAATTTTTTTGGTTTTTCCGTCATGGGTGTGGTTTTCATGGTTTTTGGGGTCGCTGATTACGAAAATGAGGTCAAAATGAAAATCCAAGATGGCAGCTAGGATTTTTTTTGGTTTTTCCGTCATGGGTGTCGTTTTCATGGTTTTTGGGGTCGCTGATTACGAAAATGAGGTCGAAATAAAAATCCAAGATGGCAGCTAGGATTTTTTTTGGTTTTTCCGTCATGGGTGTCGTTTTCATGGTTTTTGGGGTCGCTGATTACGAAAATGAGGTCGAAATGAAAATCCAAGATGGCAGCTAGGATTTTTTTTGGTTTTTCCGTCATGGGTGTCGTTTTCTTGGTTTTTGGGGTCGCTGATTACGAAAATGAGACCAAAATGAAAATCCAAGATGGCGCCGACAAATATTTTTGGTTTATCCGTCATAGGTGTCGTTTTCATGGTTTTTGAGGTCGCTGATTACGAAAATGATGTCAAAATTAAAATCAAGATGGCGCCGACGAAAATTTTTGGTTTTTCCGTCATGAGCGTCGTTTTCATGGTTTTTGGGGTCGCTGATTACGAAAATGAGACCAAAATAAAAATCCAAGATGGCGCCGACGAAAATTTTTGGTTTTTCCGTCATGAGTGTCGTTTTCATGGTTTTTGGGGTCGCTGATTACGAAAATGAGACCAAAATAAAAATCCAAGATGGCGCCGACGAAAATTTTTGGTTTTTCAGTCATGGGTGTCGTTTTCATGGTTTTTGAGGTCGCTGATTACGAAAATGATGTCAAAATTAAAATCAAGATGGCGCCGACGAAAATTTTTGGTTTTTCTGTCATGGGTGTCGTTTTCATGGTTTTTGGGGTCGCTGATTACGAAAATGAGACCAAAATAAAAATCCAAGATGGCGCCGACGAAAATTTTTGGTTTTTCCGTCATGGGTGTCGTTTTCATGGTTTTTGGGGTCGCTGATTACAAAAATGAGGTCAAAATGAAAATCAAGATGGCGCCGACGAAAATTTTTGGTTTTTCCGTCATGGGTGTCGTTTTCATGGTTTTTGGAGTTGCTGACTACGAAAATGAGGTCATAATGAAAATTCAAAATGGCGCCGACGAAATTTTTTGGTTTTTCCGTCATGGGTGTCGTTTTCATGGTTTTTGGGGTCGCTGATTACGAAAATGAGGTCAAAATGAAAATCCAAGATGGCGCCGACGAAAATTTTTGGTTTTTCCGTCATGGGTGTCGTTTTCATGGTTTTTGGGGTCGCTGATTACGAAAATGAGGTCAAAATGAAAATCCAAGATAGCGCCGACAAAATTTTTTGATTTTTCAGTCATGGGTGTCGTTTTCATGGTTTTTGGGGTCGCTGATTACGAAAATGAAAACCATGAAACCCAAAAACCATGAAAACGACACCCATGACGGAAAAACCAAAAATTTTCGTCGGCGCCATCTTGGATTTTCATTTTGACCTCATTTTCGTAATCAGCGACCCCAAAAACCATGAAAACGACACCCATGACGGAAAAACCAAAAATTTTCGTCGGCGCCATCTTGGATTTTCATTTTGGTCTCCTTTTCGTAATCAGCGACCCCAAAAACCATGAAAACGACACCCATGACTGAAAAACTAAAAATTTTCCTAGCCACCATCTTGGATTTTCATTTTGACATCATTTTCGTAATCAGCGACCCCAAAAACCATGAAAACGACACCCATGACGGAAAAACCAAAAATTTTCGTCGGCGCCATCTTGGATTTTCATTTTGGTCTCCTTTTCGTAATCAGTGACCCCAAAAACCATGAAAACGACACCCATGACTGAAAAACTAAAAATTTTCCTAGCCGCCATCTTGGATTTTCATTTTGACATCATTTTCGTAATCAGCGACCCCAAAAACCATGAAAACGACACCCATGACTGAAAAACCAAAAATTTTCGTCGGCGCCATCTTGGATTTTCATTTTGACCTCAGTTTTGTAATCAGCGACCCCGAAAACCATGAAAACGACACCCATGATGGAAAAACCAAAAAATTTTCTCGGCGCCATCTTGGATTTTCATTTTGACCTCATTTTCGTAATCAGCGACCCCAAAAACCATGAAAACGACACCCATGACTGAAAAACCAAAAAATTTCGTCGGCGCCATTTTAGATTTTCATTTTGACCTCATTTTCGTAATCAGCGACCCCAAAAACCATGAAAACGACACCCATGACTGAAAAACCAAAACATTTCGTCGGCGCCATTTTGGATTTTCATTTTGACCTCATTTTTGTAATCAGCGACCCCAAAAACCATGAAAACGACACCCATGACTGAAAAACCAAAAAAATTCCTAGCCGCCATCTTGGATTTTAATTTTGACCTCATTTTCGTAATCAGCGACCCCAAAAACCATCAAAACGACACCCATGACGGAAAATCCTAAAATTTTCCTAGCCGATATCTTGGATTTTTTTTTTCCGAAAGATTCATAAAAGTGAATATTTCAATGCAACATTCGAAAGATTCCCCATTATTTCTAAAATAAAGATTTCTGTTACCCGTAATTTATTGTTAGGTACCTATGATTTTCTATCGACTAGTAAGACGTATCATTTACGAATAAAATAATAAGGTTGCACAAAACGTTCCTTTCCAACATAGAACACAACTACAACTTGACTACAATAATTTTATTTTATCATAATGAATTACAAAGAATACTTACGTTTAAACTGTGGACAACCTCTGGTTTACCTGTATTCGTATACGTAACTCACACTAAGGCACGCGGGAGCGCGAGCGACATAGGTCTGTCCTCCACGAGCCCTCAGGCGTGACTGAGCGTATGGCGGCCGTACATCAACTAATAAGGCCATTATTTTGGAAAATCGTAATAAAAAAATGAGACGGCGAAAAATTCCAAAAAAATATAATTAGGGAAGGTAAAGTGTTGTACTATAAGTATGTCTAAAATTTTTTTGTTAATTTTGTCTTTATCCTATGTTTAAACCATATTTAAAATGCATACATTTTAGCTCAGTATGGCTTTTGAATATATTTTTTTTTGCTGCGATTCCATTTCTATCTCAATTCTAATTAGATAAGGACCTTCAGGACTATATTACCAGTAAATACACATTTTTGTCAGATTTTTCCGTGTTGCCAGTTTGTCACCAGTAGCAGGGAAAAACCATATGTTTTACGTTTGCTTGAAATTGGGTGTCGGGAAATTGCTATTTCTCGAAATATTAACATTTAAAACGTGATTCTAATTAGATAAGGACCTAAAACAAAGTCAGATTTATAAATTCTCATTGAAATATTATGCCTTTATCTATAAATAAAACGTGTCCAGGACTTGTAAAAGTACGTATTTTCGGCAAATCGCCCAAAGTTTGTGACAACGCTCTTAATACTTCGATTTAATTTTCCAAATTGCAGGCAGAGACTGAATCACGCGCAAACCCCACGGCGCGGCCTGAGCGCGGCTTGAACGAACGGCCTGCGCGTACTTTTCTGTGCGTGTGGTTGGGCGTTCAGTGCTCACACCGCAGTCGAGTATATCAAAAATGTCATTTAAAAAATGGCGAATATCGTTCAAGCCGCGCTCAGGCCGCGCCGTGGGGTTTGCGCGGGGCTCACACGCTCACACTTCCCCATGGGCTTATGGGCCTACTACACGCACGCACTTCCCCACAGTTTTGCCTGCGGGATTACACGGTGCACACAGTACATCGCGCATGTGGTTTGTAATGGTAATACAGTTTTACCAACCATACGCGCGATGTACTGTGAAGTGTGAACGAAAACTGTGGGGAAGTGCGTGCGTATGAACTAAGAACACACTACTACCAGCTAGCTTGCTTGGACGGCCAATTTTCAGGTATCAGGTCATCAAGGTACATACAAAAATTACTTATTTCACGTATTTTCTCCAAGCTGATTTTTACGTATATTTTAGACAATATCCTTAAAAATAAATCGCAAATACTCCCAGACACTTTCCGTCGGCCGTATTGCTTAACAGACGCTTTAAAGAATACATAAACTCCTAATGTTTTAATACTTAAAGCTAATTGATCGGGTTATTGCCATGCTATATTGGGCAGGCGCTCCAACATGCACCCGAGTGGTCAAAGCAACGTTTTCAACAAAATTCTGAAGACACAGGCAATGGACAGATCCTGTTGAATGCCCACCGAATGAGTCCAGTGGAGGTCTGTATGTCAGCCATACGAGCGATGCCATGCGTTCTCGGGTAAACAGTCACAATATAACTTTAAAGCGTCCGATAGGCAAAACGGCCGCTAGGAAGTGTCTGGGAGTGTTGGCAACTTATTTTTAAGGATATTGCCTACAATATACGTAAAAAACCGGCCAAGAGCGTGTAGGGCCACGCTCAGTGTAGGGTTCCGTAGTAATAATTCTTTTTTTTGTTTGAAAAAAGATACGTTCAGGATAATAAAATATGTAAATAAAGTTAAAAAAAAATGCCTGCATATACGATTATACTACAAACAGTCCAGAAATTATTTTGTACAACTTTTTGTCTTTTTTGTCCAAAAACTGTTTCCATCCAAGTTCAAAATGATTTTCCTAGAAAGTCCTTATAAAGTTCTACTTTTCAGATTTTTTTCATATTTTCTAAACTTATGGTTCAAAAGTTAGAGGAGGGGGGGGACACATTGTTTTTTACTTTTGGAGCGATTATTTCCGAAATTAATGACATTATCAAAAAATGTTTTTAGTAAACCCCTATTCATTTTTAAATACCTTTCCAACAATATATCACACGTTAGGTTTGAAATTAAAAAATAAATCACTTCCCACTTTACATATAGGGGGGCTACCCTAATAAAACATTTTTTTCCAATTTTTATTTTACCACTTTGTTGGCGTGATTGATACACATATTGGTACCAAATTTCAGCTTTCTAGTGCTAACGGTCACAGAGATTAAGCGAGGACGGACGGACGGACAGACAGACATGGCGAAACTATAAGGGTTCCTAGTTGACTACGGAACCCTAAAAATCAGCTATCAGAAAATACGTGAAGTTAGTAATGTTTTTATGTACCTTGATAGCCTGATACCTGAAAATTGGCTACTAAGCGGCAGCGCAATGGGCTTGATTAGTAGAATATTAAACAGCTAAACTAAAACAAATTTCAAATCCAAGATGGCCGCCATCACAAAATTACGAATTACGTTTGTTTTTACAACTCCCTCAATATGGGTAGCAAAAATATAAAGGGATTGATTTGTAGAATAATGGTCACTATATTGAAAGGGAATGAGGAATATAAACTAATGAAATTAAAACAAAAAAGCTTGAAAATTGTTTTTTGACTTTTACTCCATTTAAACTTGGTCAAATCAAACTTTGGAGAACCAATGTTTTATCTTTATTGAGATGGGGGTTCTTTAAATTTTTAATTTAATTACTTGTAAATTTATAGTGAAATATGCTACGAAAGTTGATATAATTGCCTTGAAGTGACATTTCGCAAAGATGGTAGTGCCATCTGTTGCTTGGCCCCAAAGTTATTCCCACAATAGTTCTCAATTCATTTCTAGATGTCGCTGCGTTGTCTTTTGATAGTAGGTAATTACAAAAATATTCTTTAATAATAAATTTATATTGGTTTGTTTCAAATTGTTTAATTAAATATTAAAGACAAATAATCATCACAAAATTGAAGTAAATATTAAATACATTAAAAATTGTATAATTATGGTGTTACAAGCAATAGGATAACAACACGAACCACCTTCCAGTGTGGTATGTAATAAAAAAAAATACCGCGAGCTAGGCAAAATAAACTCAAATCGAAATTACAAATGGGTATCGAATAACGGCTACGTTAGTAATAAGTAATAGTTTTGACAATAATATTTTCTTATTGATATATAAATTCGATATTATCATTATTAACAATACGTTAAAAAAATATTGTATGATTAATTATTTCTGTTTCAATCGTTTCAATTCCAATTCAAGTATTTTATCTGGTAACACTCGTTAATGTCAAAATCAGTTGGTAAACATTGCTTTGGTCAAGTTTGGTCAAAAATGTCCCAAAATGGCGGTTACTTCTTGCAGGGCGCATGATGTCGCACTCCTCACACTTCCATGGTGACCTTCTCTTCGCAGGGCACATGCGACAAACGGTCTCGTCCCCGTACGAACTGGGAAGTGGTTAGAATCAACTGTGGGTCTGGCCTGCGTCCTGTGTCAGATTTTGTGCCTGACTGTAGTCGTTTCCTGTCCTGTCGTGGTTGAGGTCAAGGTTAAACGTCCGCTCTCAGTCGTCAAGTCGATTTGTCGGTGTCTTTTTATCAGGGTTTCCGCCAGTACCGTTCGGAACTGACGATGTGGCATACTCCGGTTTACACTGGATTACATCACAAAGCAGTTGAAAATGGCCGCATTGTACAGCCGACGGAATAGTTTCTTGTACCAGACTCTGTTCCTCAGACGTTCCATGGGTTGAGCTGATAAAAATTGGTCCTTCCTATCAACTCCCCCCATGCTTTTGTTGTAATCAAGTACTATGTCTGGTTTACAAGTCAGTCTATTGTATTTGTCTTGTGTCCCGATTTGTAAATGGTATGTCGATCTAGCTAGGTCATTAGCGACATCCTCCCTATGCAATACTTCCGATTGGAATGGTGTCATGTCGGTCTCACAGGCGGGTTCCTGTACTGTCCTGTCCTGTACGAGGCCATCGTCGTCGCTATCACAGTGTTCTAACCACTCCCCCATGATGCCGGCGTACCGGTTGTCGTTAACACCTGCGAAAAATGCGACACACATATTTTATATGATATCATTCAGTGCTGTATGAAGTTTAGAGTACCTATACCAGTCATTAATAAAAATTACCTATTTGGGACGGCCTCACGTTTGAGGAGGAGGATGTGGCGATCACTACCTCGGCACCAACTGCTGTAGAAAAAAAAAAGAAGAAAATTATTTAGTGTCGATCATCGACTAGGAGAGGGGACTGCGAATTGAGAACTGTATTTGACGTACCTTTATCAGGTATGGCTGTAGTGTCGGGTTCGCCGGGCCAATCTCCGACTGTAAAAAAAAAAAACAATCGTATTGCAAAATAGTAGATTGTACACCAAGTGCATAAAACGCACCATTTTGCGCGAGACGTTTATCCATCCGATGCGAGCTTGCGATCGAGGATGGATATAAAGTAGAGAGCAAAATGGGTTATAAGGACGAGTTTTACACTCTACTTTTCACTTCGATTGCGAGGAAATGAAACAGCAACTTGTAAATATTGTAAAAATAATTAAGGTTCCCGCCAATTAACTTTTTTTTTTCAGTTGGAAACTTGACATAACACCTGACTTATGTCGTTACTCATACTGCTCAGTTATAAAAACATTTTGAGCAAGCCTATTGCCATCAACCAATGTAATTAGGAGCAAGCCTATTGCCATCAACCAATGTAATTAGGAGCAAGCCTATTGCCATCAACCAATGTAATTAGGAGCAAGCCTATTGCCATCAACTGATGTAATTAGGGACAAGCCTATTGCCATCAACCGATGTCATTAGGAAAAGCCTATTGCCATCAACCAATCTTATTAGGAGCAAGCCTATTGCCATCAACCGATGTAATTAGGAGCAAGCCTATTGCCATCAAACAACCTAATTAAGAGCAAGCCTATTGCCATCAAGCGACTTAGGTAATTGGGGAAGCCTATTCCCATCAACTTTCCTTGTATTCGTAATGAAAAGCAGTAATCTCTTGTTCTTAGAATACTAACGAAACGAATTAAAGAGGTTATTCTATGAAGTTGAAGTTGTTCGTGTGGCTGTTGGGCCGATTACCTGTGCCGATTACCTTGGTCTTCGACGAAGATTTTACTTTATGCTCTAGAGCATATAACGCGACTTTATGTCGCCTACGCACGACATAAAGACGAATTTTAGAGCGAGAGAAGTGAAAAAATATTTTTTCACTTCTCGTCGAAGACCAAGGTAATCGGCCCAACAGCCACACGAACAACTTCAACTTCATAGAATAACCTCTTTAATTCGTTTCGTTAGTATTCTAAGAACAAGGGATTACTGCTTTTCATTACGAATACAAGGAAAGTTGATGGGAATAGGCTTCCCCCAATTACCTAATTCACTTGATGGCAATAGGCTTGCTCCTAATTACATCATTTGATGGGAATAGGCTTACTCTTAATTACATTGATTGATGGCAATAGGCTTGCTCTCAATTACCTAAATCAGTGGATGGCAATAGGCTTGCTCCTAATTACATCGGTTGATGGCAATAGGCTTGCTCCTAAAAAGATTGGTTGATGGCAATAGGCTTTTCCTAATTACATCGGTTGATGGCAATAGGCTTGTCCCTAATTACATCAGTTGATGGCAATAGGCTTGCTCCTAATTACATTGGTTGATGGCAATAGGCTTGGTCCCAATTACATCAGTTGATGGCAATAGGCTTGCTCCTAATTACATTGGTTGATGGCAATAGGCTTGCTCAAAATGTTTTTATAACTGAGCAGTATGAGTAACGACATAAGTCAGGTGTTATGTCAAGTTTCCTACTGAAAAAAATAAAGTTAATTGGCGGGAACCTTAATTATTTTTACAATATTTACAAGTTGCTGTTTCATTTCCTCGCAATCGAAGTGAAAAGTAGAGTGTAAAACTCGTCCATAAAACCCATTTTGCTCTCTATTTTGTCTCGCGCAAAATGGTGCGTTTTATGCACTTGGTGTACAATCTACTAATAAAGACTTATGACACCGACAAAACCATAACTTACCATACTCGACTATTGGGCTAGTTTCCAGTAGGCCCACGTTAAGTTCTGTAACAAACAAGTTATTATATAGCATGGATTAAACAGAAAAGTACTAAACCATCTACATTAACAAAATAAAAGACGAGACTCAAATAACGATCTTACCCGAAGAGAACGAGGCGGCAGACGTAGATGCTACGCCCGAGGCTGCGGCAAAGTTGCCCGCGCTAAGTTCTGTAACAAACGAGTTATTATATAGCATGGATTAAACAGAAAAGTACAAAAACAAAAAAAGTACATTAAAAAATAAAAGACGAGACTCAAATAACGATCTTACCGGACGCCACGTGAAGCCTTCGAGGGGGAGCCATTACACATAGCTGCCGTTCTGGAGAGATTTTTCTGAAAAACAATTTACTTTTTTAATTAATTTAGAAAGAAGAAAGAAAAAAAAAAGTATTTATTCAATTTCAATTCAATTTAACAAAGTAAACAAATTAGGGCACTTAAAATTTGTCCTGTGCGAAGCCAAAAGCATGGTGGAATATCTTTTTTTCGGTAATTTAATATCATTATTTATTTATTTATTTAAACACACACACTATCATTACAGGCTAGCCTAATACACCAGTGTAGTTATAGTTTAAGTTTACAAAATGAGACTTACAATTAACAATCTAGACTAGTTTTATCAACATCCTAAACATCAATGATAGCCTTAATAATTAACAATCTAGACTCAATTTACAAAATATGGCCCGTGTGAATTCACTCAGCGTACAACTGAAGCAGTCAATTTGTTGTGACACCTTATTGAGTGCACGCAGCGCGCGCGTCAGCGGCGCGTGCTGCATCAGGTTGGTGCGAGCGGGCGGCACCCACAGCAGCGGCGGCCGCCTCCGCCGCCCCACGTACCCATCAGGTATACACAACCCAACCGTGCTTAGAATGACTGGATTGTGTATTTTACCACGCAAAATCTTGAATAGGTAAGTGGCGAGAGCTACTTCCCTTCTTATTTCCAGCTTATAATAACCCACCATGCCCAGCACAAAGAGTAGGATATAGCAAAGGATACCCTGGATACACCCTATATAGCCTTAAGTACAGGAATCTTACAAACTTGTTCTGGATACGTTCCAGCATTAGTTTGTACTTGGCTTCATGTGGCGACCAGATGACAGCATTCCACTCCAAATTACTTTTTACCAATTTTACCTTTTACTTATTACCTTTTTTTTTCCATAATATTTAATCATAATTAAACTGTAAATATAATTAAATCAGCGAATAATATAATTGTTTGGCCAATGTTTGCTACAATGCACCAACTATTGTATCATGTTCTTGAACAGGGAACGCTAGTTCCGCAATAGAATAAGCACGACATTGTACACAAAATGCTTTTAACCATATTGCTTAGAGTTTCAGTTTCATTTTAGAATGAATATTTTTGTACTGATGACTTTTTATTTTGGAGCGATATTTAAAATGTTTTGCTTCTAATCTTTCTCCGATGAAAGGGCTTAAATAAATATACTTTACAATGATAATTAAACGATATGTTTAAGTGTTAAGGTTTATAATCATCTGAAGTTGTTAATAATATTGAACTTTTTTCTAGATGCTAAGTAGATATTTACGTGTGTGCAAACATGGCCACTTGAGCGACTTAGTTTTGTTCCTGATGCTTAATCTAGTACATAATCTAGTACTATTATTGATCGAAGGGTGACAAAATAACATTTACAAAAAGTGACAACAATAACAGTTTTAGTAAATCAATGCTCCACGGTAAAACAAACAAACGCTATGCATGCTATCTTGGAATCCCGTATTCACCGTCAGTCGCCAGCATTAGTAGACGCTCCAGTCATTTTGGCAAAGAAAGTCTGTGATTGAAAGGAACAAAAACTAGCTGGAAATATTTACCTAGATTGCCGCTTGCGCGGTGGTGCATCCGGCAGGAGCATGCGCTCTAGATTTGTTGGACAGCAGCTGGCAAAGCGGCAACTCGTCGTCGCGTCACTTGACGTTCCACCCTGACTTGAGTCAGGGTGTCTTCTAGAACGGCACTGGAAACAATTATTCTATTTGTGAATTTTTATAGATATTCTTCTATAGAGACTTTACTCTTTCTTTGTATTGTAGAAGATTAGCAAGCAGTTCACTCTGTTCACAGCAGTTGACAAGTAAAGCAATGTTGCCACAGTCATCGATTTTTAAGTTTCAACTGTCACCGCGTCAGACTCTTTTTTGCCAAGCTGCATGTCATCCGTAACTGCCTCGTTGGTCTGGTGGTCGCAAGCGCGACTGCATAGCGTGAGGTCCTGGGTTCGATTCCCGGGTCGGCCAAAAAGTGCTATTGGGTTTTTCATTAGAAATTGTCCCAGTAGTAGCCCGGAATTTGGAAGTTGGTGGTATAATACTCCCGTGCCTAGGAAAAGCACGTTAAGCCGTTGGTCCTGCGCCTGATCTCTCTCCTGTCGTGTCGGATTGCCGTCCCATCGGACTATGAGAGAAAAGGGAACAGAGAGTGCACTTGTGCCTGCGCACACACTTGTGCACTATAATATCTCCCGCGCAGATGGCTAATCTCCGCTGGGATTGGCCGCCGTGGCCGAAAAACGGTCAGGAGGACTATAAATGTCATCCGTCGACGACGCAACTTTATACCGACACTGGTAAAGAGAAGCCATGCAACTGTCGAGAGCCTGGAATCCTGTGGTGCAACTGTGTAAATACTGAAAAAAGCCTGGAAGATGATCGGATTTAATTCCGAGTTTTCAAAGTCTATTCAGAAAAAAGTAATACTACTAAGAATATCATCCCATGATCAAAACAACGAATGTGATTGGTGCACGTCTTAATTTCATCGTATGTCGTTCATGCTAAAACAGTAGAGATTTCCTTTAGAAATACCCTGAACGTGCTTTGACATTGACATTACACAAGCTGCATAGATTTGTCAATCTAGATCTAGCTGTCAATGTCAAATCAGTCGGGAATCATGAAAAGTGCGACTGCGAACGCTTGTTTGAGCACGTCCTACCTTTTCGTCTGCGACTCTGCGGTGTGATTAATTCCACTTTCACCTCTTCGTGAATACTCATTCGTATCAGTTTCAAATGTGCTGTGATAGAACACGGTCGTCTACTTGCTATATTTATTAGAAATACTCATGCCATGGCGAAAGTCACTACTGAAATGGCATACAGAAATTATTGTGTTGTGTTTATAACATTCGCTTTAGTGATAGTTCAAGCGGTCGGTTACAACACGGAGTTGTATGACACAAAGCCTTGCGACAGCAATGCCTGCTTTGACGAACTGCACGGGTCTCTGGGCGACTGTTCGTGCAATGTTGACACCATCGATTACTTCAATAACGTGAAGTTGTTTCCGCGCCTCCAAAGTTTAATAAGGAAAGATTACTTTCGTTTCTACAAAGTGAATTTGAAGAAGGAATGTCCATTCTGGGCGGACGACAGCAAATGTGCGATGAGGTATTGCCATATTAAGACTTGTTCCAAGGAGAGTGTCCCTGGTGTCGAGAATGGTTACGAGAATGATCACATAGACGAGACCCCGGCGACCAAGTACACGAAGGAGGCGCAGGGAGAGCACTGTGACACTGATTCAGACCACGACCATGACCTGGGTTACCTGAACTTGACCATCAGTGCAGCCAGTCAACATGACATTGCTAAATGGAAGGTTCATGATGATGCACTAGAAAACTTCTGTGGCTATGATGACAAGGATGTAGATGCTGACTATGTGGACCTGTTACTAAACCCTGAAAGATTTACCGGCTACAAAGGGCCTTCAGCTAACAGAATCTGGAAAAGTATTTACCAGGAAAATTGTTTCCGACCCAAACCTAATCCTTATGGGTCTTTCCCATTTGTTATGACTTCAGATCTTGGCAACATGTGCTTAGAAAAGAGAGTGTTTTATAGAGCTGTATCTGGTTTGCACACTAGTATAAATGTGCATCTCTGTTCAAAATATTTATTGTTTGAGAAAGGAGCAGGATTTACATCTGATGGTGAATGGGGGCCTAACTTGGAAGAATTCCAACGTCGTTTTGATCCATCTCAGACATTTGGCGAAGGGCCTAATTGGTTGAAGAACCTATATTTCGTTTATTTACTAGAAATGAGAGCTTTGGCTAAAGCTGGACCTTATTTGGAGAGGGAAGAGTATTACACTGGGAATCCTACAGAAGATGAAGAGACACGGGAAGCAATTCATAACTTGTTAGGTGTCATATACTCCTTCCCCGACCATTTCAATGAATCTTCAATGTTTAATGGAGGCAGTCAAGCAGCAAAACTAAAAGTGGAGTTCAGAGAACACTTCCGGAACATTTCTAGGATTATGGATTGTGTTGGTTGCGACAAATGTAAATTATGGGGGAAACTACAGACACAAGGCTTGGGAACTGCATTAAAGATATTGTTCTCTAGTAAATGGAACAGTCCTGAAAGTGACCCGAACCAAGGCAAATTGCCTGTAAGACACAAATCTCATGAAAGGCTGCAAAGGACAGAGGTTGTAGCGCTCTTCAATGCCTTCTCGAGACTCTCAGAGAGTATTCGACAGTTGGAACAATTCAGGGTTATGCTAAGGTAAGATTTAATGTCCATTTTCTGCTTTTGTTGTATAATATAGGTGATGGAAACAACAAACATAAATAAATATCCATTCAAATGATAATGGTACCATTGTCAACATTCTTACAGTAATTTATTGCAATGGAAACCGTTTGGTATTTCAAGGATATTTTTTTATTTGATTTCTTGATGTGTAGGAATTTTCTAAACATAAATGCATTTAGTTACAAGTACTGATAAGAAGTAATAATCCATTCATAAAGGTATAGCCAAGATTAAGCAAAATAAATATTATAAATAAAACAAAAAAAAAATTGATTACAAAGACGTACCTAGTAGTATATAGAAGTTATATTAAATTAAACAAAAAAATACGCCCAATCTTTTTCTATGATGCCGTTACCTGTAGTTAAATGCATTTATAAATTACAAAAATAATTTAATATTATTTGCATGTTCCTACAAATAATAATCTAATTTATTTCAATGCTTCTAGTTCTCCTAAATACTGTTGTAAGTAGATGTTTCTGGTTTTGGTTTGTGCGAGTGTGTGTGTGCTTTTTTTGTGGGAGTAGAGGGTGTGGGGTATTAATTAATTTTTATGTACTGGTTCATTTAAAAATAATTTGTGTTTAAAAGCAGACATTGCATTGGGTCACCTTTCATTTAGGCATATATTTTGGTGTTACTTAATGTTTGTTAAAATAGACATTTGTGATTGAATTTCTCATATTATCCATCACAAGTAAAAATTACTATGAAAAACAATATGTTATTAAAATATATTAGAATCAATTACCAATTAGAATCTAGTGAGAACTATAAATGTAAGAAAAGTGAAATTTTATCATACACAATAGAAAGTGGTAGGTACTACAATTTGCTTGCCTGGACCGAAGTATTATAATATCTGTGCCTGGACACAAAATATTTGTGACTAGTTTTGTATTTTGTCGAAATTGTGGGTAGGTACTAAGATGTTATGCGACGATTATGTTCAACTTCTCGGATCTTGATTTTTAGAAGAACTAGTATTGAAATTTGAGATAGCTCGAATCCACAGTCATTCTAATACACTACGAGCGATAATAAACGAAGAAAATCATCATCTGCCTAGCCTTTTCTCAACTATGTTACGGTCGGCATCCATCCTAGCCCTATGCATCTGATCTGAATACCACTTTTTTGAAGCGACTGCATAGGTATCTGACTTCTACAATCCAATGTGTATTGACTAATATGATATGATACCCCTTCGTAAGACCGTTTGTCAGACTTTCAGGCCACAAAGTAGGTATGATTGCCGAGACCAACATCTTAGCATGCTTTCCGAGGCACGAAGGAATCTCAATAATTATGTAATGGGCGTGTCACCCATCCACGGACTAACCTAGGCAAGCGCTTCCTAACCTTAAGATCGACCGGACTGGCTGTTATTATTTATCCACGAGCTCCTCTATAGACAAAGTAGATCATAATACATCACAATATAGAAACAAAAGAACATCTGTCACAAAAAAAGGTGTGCAAAACAAGTGATGCACATAAATAATAATAATTATTATTTTAGGTGCATCACTAAATAATTATTATTATCTGCCTTCTTTACTACTTATTTACTACTGTCGGAAGACATTACGGTGTAATCCAAAAATGGCAATATAAACCTTCGTAAAGACACGTTTGTCAGCAAAATGGTAAAAAACACAATAACTTTCATTATCAAAAAAGAAAAAAAATAACAATCAAAAACCAACTTTGTTTGTCTAAAGGTACAGTTCAAAGTTGAGTGTGTCGTAGATGTTTTGTAACGTGGCCTAAACATTCTCTTTATCACCATGTGACGTAAAAAAGCGATTGTGCAAGTGTGATATAAGTTTAGTAGGGTCATCGTAATTGGAACAAGAGCTATAACGTACATCACTTCCTTAATTAATCACTAAAAAACACAAGAAACCGACTTATAAAAAAAGACATTAAAAAGCGTAAAATAAGTTCGCGAAAAGGATGCTTAACTGCTCTTTTGGACTATCCTGTGGTGACTTCAAATTAATTTAAGGCCCCCAGGCTAGGGCTTACGAACTAGGTACTATTCTATGACAAGCCGCTAAGGGCACCCCCTGTAGGGTTAGTAACTTGGCTTAGGGCGAATGATAATACCAGCCTTTTACTGTCCTACATAGAAGGCACGAGCTTTGATCGGCCACGCTTCTAAGCGGGTTGGCGATTTCAGACGGTATACCTACATATTAATCATAACGCCAACTCATTAAAATATGCATACCATTAGGTCATCATAATCTTCCTGCTCTTATCCCATTCTATTTGGGGTCGGCGCAACACGTTTTCTTCTTCAATTCTTCCCTGTTAGACGTAAAGGTTGGTTGGTGGGGTAGGTGGGATCTACCTCCTAGTGGTCTACCCCGGGCAACGGAATCGCTGACTTTTGTTAGCGGTTACAGCTGAATGATCCCAACACGGGTGGAAGGGCCTGCAACGGTCCGCCTGGCTAGTTACCACCCTCCCGCCGAAGTCCGGCGCCAAACAGTTCGCTGTGTTCCGTTGGTGCGCGGGAGAGCCAGTGCTACTGGGAAGGCTAGCTCCATCGTAGACCTCATCCTTGCTCAGGCAAGCCTCGAGGTCAAGAGCTGACCCATCTTAAATAAAAAAATAAAAAAAAAGGTGGCATTTACTCCTTTCTCATTCATATCATTCCTCACAAAATCCATCCATCTTTTCTTTGGCCTTCCTCTCACTCTCCATATCCATCACTTTTTTAGTCACATGCGTTTCATCCCTCCTCATTACATGACCATACCATACCTAGATAAACGACTTCTTTTCAATTTTTCTGTAACAGGTGCCATTTTCTAACTCCCTCTAATATACTCATTCCTTACTTTATCCATTCTAGTCACTCCGCACATCCATCACAACATTCTCATCTCCGCTACATGCAATCGCTTTTCATCCATCTTTTTCAAAGCCCAGCACTCTGATCCATACGGTACGACAAATAACGTCTAATCACGGACCATTAGGTGAGTAAGAAAAATTGTGATACGAAAAGTGTTTCACTTCGAAAAAAAATTCATACAACATAATGTATCACACTTTGTATACAATCCTACTGTATACATATACTCGTGGATCCGGCTTTCATATAACCTTTTCTATAGTAATCTATTAGGTAATCGGCAAGAGCTTGAATGGCTTGGTTTTACATAATAGAATAACTCTGATAATAGTGATATAATATAAATAAAACGGCTGTATTTATTTAAAACAGTTAGTAGTATTTCATTATGAAGGTACTTCATTTAATTGTTACAGGATACTATTGTTCACAAGTTCAATTAATTCGCAATTAATCCATCAACCATCGTTAATATTTGATGGCGAATCGTTCAAAAATAAATTATCAAAATTGTATCGAATTATTTCTTTTCCACGGGTACCCATTTAAAATTATCGTAAACGTTTCCATATGGTTTGAAAATAAATTCGTGTTTTTTTTTCCAAAAAGCTAGTATGTTGTAGACTTGTAGCCTACACCACAAGAGATTTTACCCCAAAAATGTCACCTCATCATCTGCCACTCATTTAAACCACACATAGCATCTAAAGTGCGTAAAGAAAAGAAAGAAAGAAAACATATTTATACAATATTTGTATGAACAATATAATAGTTCGAAAGCTACAGTAAACATTCTTGGAGCCATAAACAATGGCTTTGTAAAACAAAGGTAGCAATTACCGCTTGAAATCATAAAGGCTGCTAACAGTATAATTCGAAACATTGTGTTACATAGTCGCTAGTTTTGCATTTCCTATTTTCCAGTGCTCTTGATGTCTGAAAATTACCCTTGACACAATTTCCCTGGAAGGGAATAGAATCAGGTCATTAAAAAGAAAACCGTGTATACTTTCCATATTAAATCGTGATAATCCCTAAGACTAACTTGTTTCACTCGAAATCTTGGAGATAAATTAGTTTGCTTTTGGGCTGAAACTGATCAAACAGTTTGTATATCCCATTTCAAAAGTTTACAGCCACAGTATACTCTATGCTAAAAAAAGAAATCAAAATTCAAATAAGGAATTCATAGACAACATATTTGGTAAACATCACATGGGCCACGTCCTCCCAGTCACGTAGGTCGAGACTTCGAGAGTAGGAGGTAAACGCGTCTTCGTCATCTGCCAAAATATGGTGTAATTCCCGCACACCGATTTACGTGTCTGTTTCATACTAGTGACATAGGTGACGTGGCCTTTTGTAATTTTAGCATAAGATCTTGCGGTATAAAAATACAGAGATAGTAATAAGTACTTACTGATTATTTGACTGATTGCCAGGGGTTTTTGTTTTGATAAAATCGGTGTTTGTTTTCTGATAACTTGACTTTACCAGATTTAATCTTTGGGTCCCAGTCTTTCTTCTTTTATCGTATGGTTAGTGCCTACCTCATGCTCATGGGCCTCTTTTTTTTTTTTTTTTGGTGGGTGGAAAATCATCGAATGACCCCCCCCCCCCGCTCTTGGGCAGAGCGAAGGGGAGTGTCAGACTTCTACTGACTAAAAACCGAACCCATGTTCCTTCTTTGCTCTTGCGCCGAGGCCACGTAATCTAGTACAAAAATCCGCGGCCCCGACGGGCCTCATGGGCCTCTCACTTAGCATTTCATGTCGTTTCCTCACGATGTTTTCCTTCACCGAAGCAGATTATAATTTTACAATACGCACATGACTCCGAAAAATCAGAAGTGCGTGTCTTGGGTTCGAATATGAAGACCTATGACTTGCCAGTCCGACGGCCACACCACTAGGCTATTCAAGCCTCTTGACTCCAAGATTTGGAAGAACCGACTTCCAAATCTGTTTTTAGAGCGTAAATCCCAATATCGTCGGTCCAGATTATTGGATTTATTCCTTATTTATCAACAGCTAACGGATGAGTCATTATTGGCCGAGACTCGGTTTTGTTTGGTTATGGATTTTGGCTAATGTTAGCCGGAAAAATGTACAAATATATCCTCATACGATTTGGCAATACAAATAATGATAAATCGGTGGGCTGCAACAGTGAGTTCAGGGTTACTTTGATAACATACTAGTTAGACAAACAGTCTGTTGCTTACTTTGTGCATTGATATTTTTAAAGAATTTTCAAGATTTTGTCGTCTTTCATTTTTAACTTAACAATATTCGACTAACGAGGCATAATTTAGTCATCCATTGTTGCTAGACTCCCTCGATGCTTGCGTCACTTAAGAAAGATTCCGTAAAAATTCTATAGACCAACCGTGCGGTTATTAAAATCAAATCTAGCAGTTGGAATAATGTGGTGTATTATCATCATTATCATCACTTCAGCCGAAAGACGTCCCCTGCTGAACATACGCCTCTCCTAACTGTCGCCACATTGACCCGTTGACCGGTCCCGTATGTCTCGCATCCAGCGGATCCCCGCATGTGGTCTTAATATTATTATATCTTATTATTCTTCTAATTCCTTAACGACTGGGTGTCAATCATTCGATTATACCTAGTCGTAGATGTTGTTGTGCCTGCATGTAAAGATAACAGGTAATTAACATAACTATAGTTCACGGCGTATAATTTTCCTCATAGCCCAGTATTTCAAGAATTTGCTTTGAATGCAGTTTTGTTACCCGCTGAACAATAACAAACGCGCAAAGGATAATTTTCCTTGTCTGAAACACCAAAATAGTATGTTAATTCCATCCTTGTTTATCCGAAATTTTGCATATTTTTTTTAGTTTTTACATCCAAAGCCAGAGTTAATTATATTTCATACTTGTTGGGTTTTTACCTTGAGAAGTTCATACTTGTTGGGTTTTTACCTTGAGAAGTTCATTGTGTTCCGAATTCTGGGGATCCGAAATGGTTTATAACTTTTAACTTCTCTCATAACTTCTAGATTCGATTACCTTAACACGTTTCTGATTTCTGTCAAATCAAATACTTGTGGAACCAAATCATTAAATCAAGATTAACCATGGAGTTTCCTTCCTACCTAGCCGAACCGTGCACCTATTCTCGACGTTTTAAACGTGCCCATGTAGGAAATAAAATATTTTGATTTTGGCTATCAATTGATTGTTCTCGAAGTATCGATATTTAAAGCAGACAGTTTAAAATTATTAACTTTAGCATGCTAATCAGGTATTTTACCCTTATCAGTAAAGCATATGGTGTTAACGTGTACCGAATGATAAGCCTCTAATTGCATGCCGAATGGGCGGAAGCCAGATATGCTGATAAACTGCACATGTGGCGTTTAATATGTAAAAGTGGTCGAAAGCCGTTATCATCGTTCTTTTTAAATGGGAAAAACTGATGACTAGAAGTTAAGCTAATTTGAAATTGGATTTCAATTAGCCCCTGAAGTCGGTTGTCGTAGCCGAGGCAGGCCCAAATAATGCTGGTGTGGCGATGGATTGGACTAGTTCCTGAATGATTGTCAGAGAAGCCAAAACATCGAGTGAATTGGAAAGAATGGTTGAACAGAAGAGGCTTAAAAAAGTTATAACAAAAAAAAAATGCTTTTGTTTAAGCAATGAAAATTTATTCAGCCTTGTCTTGCCGTAAGGAAAACTGATCACAAGGAAACAAGATATTTTTTTGCAAGAGGATGGAAACACAAAAATGATAACTATGTAGTGAAATCAATAAGAAATACTGCTAAGTATTTTCTATTGTTTTCATGAAAAAGATATAATTGGTTGCTTTTTATTTCGCTGTTCACTAACCAAGCACAGTGTTTCTGGTAATTGACGCCCAAGATTGTGTTCGGCAAAGGAGAACCATGTTTTGCAAGCCATTTCTATCGCTGAAAACTGCTGTTATTTCCGCAAACTTTACGAGCAATCAAATAGCTATGATGGCATCTGCAAACATTAACAGTTCATAACTCAACGATCAATAACGGAATTCCCAATAAAATTGATAAGGACTGATATTACAACAGCGAGTTATTACTTTCCCGCTGTTATCAAATTAATAAGATGATAAGAGTGAAAACAGATACGGAGAAGTTCATTTTGTGGGTCATTATCATTATTGAAATTGCATACGGAGAAATACCTGATAAATATCAGGCCGCCATTTTTTTTTGTTAGAGCAAAGCTACGGACTTTGCAAGGGCTATGTAGGGTCAGATTGGAAGCTGGCCCCAACAGTTAGTTTGGAAAAGGCTAGGCAGATGATGATGATAAAGCAAATGCAGAAACGGGTTCGAAAGCATGTAAAACTTTGAAAAATTGTTACAAAAGCAAGATTACTTTCAAGGTCTGCATGACGTTTCGCTTTGTTCTTTGAAGGATCCTCCATTTTAAAAGGCTACAAGGTAAGACAAGGGCTCTTGTCTTTTGTCGAATATTTTGCAAGAAAAGAATCATTTAAAAAATGGTTTAGGTACAGAACCTTAGTCCCATGTGAATGATTTATGTCTATAGTTGCGGGTGGCCACTGGCCAGTCTTACCAAGGAATATTGTAAGTTTGTAACTATCTGCCAATCATTGCTATTCAGCTGTATCCGGTTGCACTAGAAGCTAACTCTAACAATTGTGTAAAGAGGCAGATAGATCATGATGATTACGATTTTATGTACTTTTCTAGTTCCGACATTTTGTGGAATAGTGATGGTTGACTGAATAGTAATAGATTCATTGAATAGGTCTTGTCACATTCGATATACAATAAACCGATTAGTGATTATTACTGATTACTTACATTGTTCAATGGAATGGTGATAATTATTATTGTTTTCTGTCTTTACATAAATGAGTACAATGTTTTCTTTGATAGTTTATCGATTGTGCATTTTTATTGAATTAATAGAATTCTATAGTGAAATCGTTTGTGAATGTGTTTTTGGCAACATTTTCGGTAGTTCTGGCCTGAAAAAGTGAGAAAAATCTTCAAACGCTTCATAATCTTCTTTAATCATAATTCATTATTTTTAAATGTTAGTGTGAAACTGCCAAGGAAATTTACTTTCTCTTACATACATACTGCGACAAATCAAGCTATACATGTCCAATATAACATGGCCACGCTGTGTATAGATTTCCAATACAATGAGAGATCCGCATTATTTTGTATAGCATGATTGTTCGCGCGTATACCAACCGAATTTTGCAACGTTCCATTACACATTATTCTCATTATATGTACCAAACAATATCTTTGTTACTAGAGTATCGTGGGAAACGCTCAGGTGTTGATATTGACAAATATTTGCTTTGTTTGGCATTATATTGATTGTTGCTGCCAAACCATCGTAGTTTGTAGCATTTGTATACGTGTTTTGTTTTTCTTTCAAACATATGTATGTGTATAGAAATCGGTTTATTAATTATGCATGTTCATCTAGAAATGTAAATATTTTATTGAATGTTTGTTTGCAGCTATTTTATGACTTATTTTGATACATTAGTGGGTCAGTCGATGTGGTGTGTTTTATTAGAATATTTTATTGACCTAAAAAGAATCAGAGAGATACCTTTTTTTGACATTATATATGTTTATATCTTTAAGTCAATATAATATTCTTTTGGAGCAGATTCCTAATTTCGACCATAGAAAATATTACTTAGTAAAGGGTAGTCCATGGGGTATTGCATGTCAGTGACAGTCAAAGGGGATCGTGGTAGTTTTTAAAGCTAGATTAAGGCTAAGTTCAGATATCTAAAGTGCTTTAAGGTGGAATTTCGCGGGCTACCCTGGAACATCAACCTTAATAACACCAATGAAATTTAGAAATGTGGGTACAGATTGGTGAAACGTAAAGTCATGAATGTAACACAAATGAGTTGTCCAAACTTTGCAAAGTTTCAACTTTTGTTACATTTCTCCAATATGTACTCAGGATTATATACCTTTTTACATACATTACATACCTAATTCAATTCCAAAACATCTAACTTATCCTTACATACTAGAAGTAATTTCGTAAAAACTAATTTGGGCGCCATCTTACATTTCATAATTCTAAAACATGGTACGCCCAGCATGGTCCGAATTTCAAACAAGCACGTTTTGTTCATTGCACGAATAATTTTACTTTTTTTTTGTCATAAACAATAATTTAAAAACTATTTTACACAGCTCGCATACAGAAGGAGGCCAGAAGCAACCCCTATTTGGAAGCAGTCGGGACATGAAGTGAAGAAGATTAGAAATAATCTAGAATAATCTTATTGGCGTTATTAGGAATTAGAAGTACTACTTAATGTTCCTTGAACAAGTATCTCTGTTTAATGTTAGAGGAAGAGAGGAGAGAGGGGAGGGGGGGTGAGGAGGATGTGGATTGGTCATGCTTTATGCATGAAGGTTTTAAGGTAAAACGTAACGATGTAGAAGAATAGTCTATCCTGACTTTAATAGGAGTGTGACTGCGTTTTAGTTTTTACTTTGTCCATGTTTTTTTTTCTTCGAAAATATTTCCCTAAACAGCGCTCAAGTCCAGGGTCTGTCCTGATTAGGGATTCAGGTGTTAATACTCTCTCAATGAAATTATCAAAAACTACTCATAACTCTTCAGAATAAGATTGACTTTTCCACTTTTAAAAACTTAAATTTTTTGGACTCCCAAAAATAAATTATCTTCTTCAACTTATCGGTTTCCTCTTAACGCCAATTTATTTTAAAATTCATCACAAGACTTAAATATTTATTGAAAAACCAGTGAAGTTTGAGCTTAATTTTTATACAGGGTAAAGCTAAACATCGATTCTTGTCTGTAATTACAGTACATTTTGTGACAAACCATTATTTTAATATTCACTGTGCTTGCGGTCATTTTACTTAGTTATTATAGTGGTAATTTGCCCTTAAAATTACGGCTTTCAGCTTTGCCGCTACTGTTATTATAGTAGTCAATTACACAGTGTATATTTTACGAATTTAATAGCACAGAAATGGAAAACGAAAATGCCAAAAGGGAGTCATTGTTAAGAAAAGAATTAAAGCTTTTTTTTTTATTCTTTGGATTTGATTTTTAATCGTTAATCACAGAAACAAATGTATATCAATACGAACAATTTAAAAGTCTTCCATATTTAATATGAAAATAAAATTGGCGCGTAATGCCAACTCCTTTTTTATGTCAACTGCCTTTAGATGTTCAGCTTTGCCCTCTGATTTGTCTGTGTGTAGAATAAGGTTAAATGATAAGTAAAATAATGCAAAACTGCGAAAAAAAAACAAAATTATTTTGGAAAATATTCTTTTCTATTGTGTTACTGTTACTGTGTTACTGTTATATAATTATACGCTTCTGTTTTTTATAATAATTTTCCATGACATTAGAACCTGTTTAAAAGAAGATATTCATGTTTTTTTTAAAATGATTGTCAGAATCTATGAACAATTTCGAGGACTGGCTGGCAATACAAAATCTTTATTTCAAAATTTAGACCAGTCCAGTCTCTAAATTTGATGTCGTTGTATTATAAATGCATAATCTACTTATCATAAATTGTGTTGTTATCGTCATTTCCTATCTAGCCTAGCTTGTAAATTTAAGACAAGAACATGTCTAGGTCAGCTTGCACCACAAATCACTAGCAATTAGCACTAAATGAATTTTAAATACTTTTAGTTTTTAGTTTATCTTTTATAGATGACAGAGACAAATTAAAATTACATTTTAAAATTATGTTATTTATAATGTTAACGCAATATGTTTTGTGGTGCAACCTGGCCTTAATGTTAGACTATTGTGTATTTCATGAATTTAAAAGAGTGAATGTCTCAAATACTTAAAAAATATCATATTTGTGTCGAATTAGTAGAATTTGACCATTTCATACTTTAAAACTGTTAATATTTCTCTAGTCATGTATGAGGAATACTAAACCAACGTGCAATAGTTGCTGCCCTCCATTTTAAACATTTAAAGTTTATTTGAACGTGGAACGAACGATATTTTTATTGGTTTCTCTAAATTCAGAGGCACTTTAAATTTTACTGCACATCCTAACATTTTCAGTTCTCCAATTATTTCGATTGTAAAGAGGTTTTATTCACGTTGAGCATAAACAAATACAAAGTGCTTTGTTATCTATGGATCATTGTATCAGAGCCCTGTTAACCATCTATTATGTTCATCAAAATACGGTAATTTTCAGAGTCAGTATTTATTTTTTGTATTCAAGGTTAAAATCACTTTGATACAATCCCAATGGTAATTGGCCGCGGCTCAAAAAACAAAATTAACTAATACTCATTGTAATTCTTCGACAACAGTTGATCGACATTTGGATACCATAGAGATTTTAATGATAGGTAGTTTTTTTTTTCATACTCAGAAACAATTTGATGATGGACGATGGTAATTTTGTCATTACTGAAATTGGATCATTTGTGTTTTGTAAATTGCTATTATAGTTTCTTGTGTGCAATGGCTATGTTTATTTAAACAGTCCTCATTATAAATTGTTGAAATATTATTTTTAAATAACAACCTACTTTTAAGTCAATTGGGTCACAAACGGATTGGTACAAGAATAAGTATTATTAGATAAAATAATTGTATCTGTTCTGGCAACACTTCAATAATTTAGTTCCTTTCGCAGTTACCTATTTGTGATCGCGGATATACATTACTCGATTCGATTATCAATTTGTCCACCGCGTATAACAGCCGTAACGATTAAGCCATTATTTTTTAACAATTGTTTTTGTTTTTTTTGTTTTTATTATTATTATGTTTTATTTATACTTATTTTACTGTACCTACAGTCTTTTTTTTTTCGGTAATTAAATATTGATTCCAACTGCTCGATATACTCGTATTATTTTTTTTTAAGATATCTTTATTGTCATATTTTTGATAAACCATTTTTTCTATCCGGTTTTTTCTTAGTTTGGTATGCAATTATATTTTACATTAAAACGGATGTGTTCCATTTAATGTATCTACTTATAGTAATCTATACTTATAATAATATAAAATAAAATCTAAAAATGGAGACCTTTCACTCACTTAGGCAACGAAGAAATAATACTTAATTTATTTAGAGAAATAGCAACAATGGCCTCTAAAGATTGACGTCAAAGTCATTTGCATTCCATGCACCGATTGTTACGTATAATGAATCCATATCGGTGCAATTAAATCCTCTCACCGGTCAATTTACGACCACCATAGTTATTTTAAAATTGAATGCTGTAAATTTGACAAAAAAAGAAATAGAGTAAACTGGTTATAAATATAAAATGTCTGTGATTTTAGATTCAAAATGTCATGACCATTTAATTTTTAAATAAATAAATGTATTAACTTATATTTTTGGTTTTTATTCTTGTCTTTGAACATATAATAACCCGTTTCCCTGATCCTTAGAATAAATGCAGCACAAATGGTGGCTTAGTGTGACCAGTTCTCAAAATGATTTCAGTGTTTTAACAATAAAAAATAAAAATATAACAGCTGTTGTGTGTTTTGCAGATTTTAGCACTAACACGAATTTTATATCGCTTGGGAGTTTTTGACGGTTTGAATTTAAATTGATTTGGTTTTTCAGGTCTATCTTCGATACCCCAATATTTCTGACATGCGCAAAAGGACCTGATGCACGATGATACTGCATTTTATTTTAAATTTAGTTTAGTTTGGTTTTTTTTATTTTTATAAATTTTCAGTCATAATATACTTTACACCGAATATACCGTCTTTCAGTTATTGTAAGTTTGTTATATTTTAAATAATTCGGTAAGGTCTGCATGGTGGCCGATATCTCATTCCCTTTTAAATGCCAAAGATACGACATTATTCCTTGTCAATAAATTGCCCTAAAGGCCTCTGGTCTAATGGTAGGTAATTATATCTACAGGTGGTTAGCTAATTGGGCGTTCGTTTTCTCTTTCGTAGGAGAATCCTCATCGACACACTCCGCCCGCGAAGAATGGGAGGAATACACTTGTGACGTTAAATACGGTCATGGGTCCTAACTTCCTAAGGTCAAGAGTCGAGAACACAGGATATACTCACAGATGCTGAAGCCTATATGAGGTGTAAACGGACCCTTCACGAAGCCGTCAACCAAGCATTCTGTACATTTCATCATCATCATCATCAGCCTATTAATGTTCCCACTGCTGGGACACAGGCCTCCTCTCTTAGAGAGGGAATAGGCTATAATCTACCACGCGGGCCCAGTGCGCATTGGTAGATGTCACATGTCTTCGAATTTTTTGATACATTTAACTTTACTTAACTATTTTGTTTTTTTTTTTGTGTAAAACATGTTTTCCGGAAGGACTTACGCACTCAAAACACAGGGTTGATTGATGCATTGAATAGTACGAGGGCCGTGAAATTATTTAAAAAAACTTGGGAAAAGTTGTAACTTGACCCCAAATATCATAGATAGCTATAACTGGAAGTTATGGTCTAGAACAAAAAAAATAACGCAATGATGATAGATTCAGTGAGACAAGACACTATAGATATGATTCAAAGTTAAAACTTTAACATCAATAATTATTTAATTTTTTATTTATATAGGATCTCCAGCAAAGAAATATACACAATTATGTACCTAAGACAAACGTATCACGTAAGTACTCCTTCACTTACAAGAGACCACAGCATGCACATTATGAATTTGAACCAAAAGGATGACTAATCCCATCTACTGTAGACCAGGGTATTTAATTTTTGAAAACAAATAAAATTACAGTAGGATGAAACCCAATGGAAAAAGTAGAGAATATAACAAAAATTAATGGAAAAATAAATTACGGTCGATCTGAGGTCGGGAAGTGGGGGTGAGGGGTTTTTTAAGGGGGGAAAGCGGTTTATCTTGATTTCCGGCAAAACTACAAGTCTTATGGAAAAAAATGTAACGGCAAAGTTGTAGAGAATAATAACCCTCCTTTTGGGCTTCGCCGCAGTCGGGTAAAAAGATCTACAACTTTGATTTTAACACTTATTTCACATAACCTCAAAATGTATGTGAAAAATTCAAATAACCAAGTTTCTGGTTTTTAATTTTTATCTTTTACAAAAAACTTTTTTTTTTCACGAAATTTAGTGAAAACTTACCTTTTTATGCCCTAAATACACTGTATTTTTTTTGATTAAAAATATTTATTTTTCACCTTATTATTGACTTAGTATCGAAAAATCAGCCATATTTTCAATCGAAAATTCTGACGTCAAAATATCAGCTTTTTTTAAAAAGTCGGTGGGCGTTGTGTTCCTTATAATCTCTACTTTCTGATGATGTATAAAAAATATACATTGCAATGGTAAATTTTCTCAGAAAATGCAAAATCAGCTGCTACGAAATAATCCCACTACCGTAAAATGCTGCAACTTTGCCTGGATTTTGAAGTTTTTTGTTCGTATGTCTGAACCTTTTTATTATTATGACTTTTAATGAGTTTAAGACGGAAAACAGACCTTATATCTAGCCAAGTAGAACCCACATCTGTTTGAATCATGCTGTTTTTCCGAATCACAAGCACTCAAAGCCGTAGGCAAAGTTGTAGGTGAAAGACGCAACTTTGCCTAGAAGAATATCCCAATAAATAAAAGCGTTATCATTTTCAGTTTTTTTTTTCTGGGTGCATAAGACACCGAGCTGGTCCCGGCAGTCAGATGATTGCCCTAAAGGCATTATTCTTTTTTTCAAAGCTAATAGGCAAAGTTGTAGCAGGTACCTCAAACTTTCCATAGAAAATATCGTTGGCTGTAGGGTTGTCTCAAACTACAAAAAAACTTTATTTTAAATAATACTTTTATTTACTTGTTTTCACAAATTCTACAGACTTACGAGTATAAAATATAAAGTATATATAAAAAAAAACACTTAAAAATAATCTCAAACAAAAATAGAAAATTATTAGTCCATTGAAATGTTACATTTAGCGTGCACTTCTTAGAGGACGAAATTTTTTTTTAGATATCTAGGTCAGTTTAAAGTAAAATCCAAGTTTATAATTGCGAGCTCCTGGTTTTCTCCGGCTTTGTTTTTTCTTGTTTCCCATTTTTATTATAACTGCAAAAAAAAGACCCCGTAAAATACAACACAATTCAAAATCAAGCCTGTATTCTCGAATGGTTAGGCCTCCATCTCTGTGTATGATATACCCACATTCCGTCAGTTATGTTTTTAAGTCCCAGAGCGGGAGGGGTTATCTGATGTTTTCCCACACCAACCCCAAAAAAAAGGGGTCGTGGTTGTAAGTCTAATTGTCACATACCGGGCACAATTTCAGACATTTTGTATGCCATTTAATCGTTAATGATTTGTATTCTGTTTAATTGTCGGTAAAAAAAATATAGATTCAAGAAATCATACTAAAAAACAATAATTAATAAAATTCGACAAGAGACAACCCTAGACCCAGGCAAAGTTGTGTCACTCAACTTTCTAAAACAGTGCACAACATTGCCTACTAAGTTATTTTGATGGCGTCCTTTTCATAGAAATATCAAACAATACGGAAAATAGACAATATTTTCTTACCTTGGAATAACGTCTCTGCTTGAAAACACCTTTTCTCTACTTGAAACTGCAAAAGTTACAGGACACCAAAATCTTTCACCCACGCGCTCCTGTGTTTGTCGCACAACTGACAGCGTACCAATGGAGTTACTATTGTAAAAAAATTAAAATATGTTGCCCTAATAATGGAAAGTTACTACCAAATGGTAAAAAATAATAAAAAACTAAGCAAATGGGAAATATCGTAATCGAAACAAAATAGGCAAAGTTGGGTTTACTTGGCAAAGTTGCAGCATTTTACGGTACCAAATAATAAGGCCTAGACAAGAAATTATAAGCGTATTTATTGCTGTTTTATGCCTATTTATTGTTATTTTAAGATAATTTATATATCGTGGAGACCTACGACTACCTAAGGTATTTCACAGAGAAGTGGGGAAGGGGCTAGGAGGGTTTGGCCCTTACTACCTGTTATTTCGTAGCAGCTGATTTTGCATTTTCTGAGAAAATTTACCATTGCAATGTATATTTTTAATACATCATCAGAAAGTAGAGATTATAAGGAACACAACGCCCACCGACTTTTTAAAAAAATCTGATATTTTGACGTCAGAATTTTCGATTGAAAATTAGGGTGCATTTTTGATATTAAGTTAAAATAAGCCGAAAAAATAAATATTTTAAATCAAATAAATTACTGTGTAGGGTAGACCGGGGACAATTGAAACAGGTCATGATTGCAACAACTTCAATTTCTCGGAAACCATGAGACCTACGCGTGTGATGCGGCGTTCGTTGCATCGTCGGCCATATTCGGTTTTGTGTTTAGCACGGCTCGAGCGAGCGAGCAATGTAGTCGCACACAGGACGCCTCGAAGAATTTCACGCCAAAAAGTAAGTTCTCACCATTTTTATTTTTTTTGGTTTTTACTTATTTTAATCTTGTAGTTTGTCAGTTTTTCTTATTTGAGAGTATTGTTTGTCTATTTAAGTTAGTTTTTATTACTGTTAATTATTATTTAAGTCAATATATTACAAAATATTGAGTGTTAAAGTAGAAGATGTGACATGGGTACGTTTGAAACGACGTGGCTGTGGACGTTTGAAACGTTTCAAACGTCCCCACATATTTCGCATTTTTATCCGACTGCACAGAAGAAGGTTGTGTTTTCTAAAATGAGTCTGCCGCAGGATTTGAAGCCGCTGTCCCATCTTCTCCTAAGTACTTAGGGACTCCACAGCCAAATTCCATGGTCATACATGTGTCGGAACAGTGACCTTACCAGCCCGATGACACTACAACCAGGGTTGGGCAGTATTTGAATTACTAAGTAATTGAAATACAAATACGTATTTTGTATTTGTATTTCAATTACTTCCTTAAAATGAAATTTGTTTTTCGTATTTCAAATACCTGACGACGAAGTATTTTGTAATTAGTATTTCAAATACTTGAGGCTTCAAAACACATTTTAACATTAAAATACATTTATCCCCTCGTAGGTCCACTTTTTTGTGGTGGTTTTTGAAGGCGATTATTTTTATTTTGAAAAAGTTTTTGTAATTATGTATTTTGTATTTCAATTAAAAATAGCTAAAAAATACTGTATTTTGTATTTTATTCAAATACCTTACTTAAAGATTTCAATTACTTGCGATACTGTATTTTGTAATTTGTATTTCAATTAAAGCAAAGCATGTATTTCGCCCAGCCCTGACTACAACACCCAACAGTCTACCGCAGGACTTGAAGCAGACCGTCAATAAACCATTGTTATGATTGAAACATTTTTATGATTGAAACATTGTTATGATTGAAACATTGTTACGATTGAAACAAGCTGTTTTGTATGAGACTGGATTATCTTTTTTTATCCCCCATGTAAGTGCAATTACAGCAAAATAGGGTAACAAGTCTTTCAATCATGTGAAATAGTATTCATTAGCACAAATTAAAGCTCGAAAATGATTAAAATAAGAGATATTTTACGTTGTTTATATTAAATATGTTTTTGCTTTTATAATTTTCAAAATATTAACTTTACGGTGACACACTTGTCACGATCTCAATAAATAATTTAGTAGTAAGTTAATTTTTTAAGATTGAGTAAAAACCTTCAGTAGTTCCTGAAATATTTCAGTGTTTCAATTATCCCTACTTACCGTTTCAACCGTCCTTGGGGTGGGGTCAATAGAACCACTGTGCCCGGTCTTCTTTAATGTGTGATTGTAGGTTAACTATTCAAAATAGAGATATAGATTATGTTTAATTTAGGAACTAGATAACGACCCTTTCAACTATATAAATTCGAGGGATGTAGGTACTATAGATACTTCACTGCACACGATTTAAGTCAAATTGTTTCAATTGTCCCCGGTCTCCCCTATTTGGGACATAATAAGGTAAGTTTTCACCAAATTCAAAAAAAAAAAAAAAAAATTGAAAAAGATATAAATAAAAAACCAAAAACATGGTTTTTTGAATTTTTCACCTAAATTTTGAGGTTATGTGAAAAAAGTGTTAAAATCAAAGTTGTAGATCTTTTTATTCTCTACAACTTTGCCGTTACATTATTTCCATTGGACTTGTAGTTTTGCCAGAAATCGAGATAAACCGCTTTCCCCCCTTAAAAACCCCCCCACCCCCACTTCCCAACCTCAGATCGACCGTAATTTATTTTTCCTTTATTTTTTGTTAAATTCTCTACTTTTTTTCCATTGGGTTTCATCCTACTGTAATTTTTTTTCATTTTTTACCATTTTTGAAGGCTTCGGGGTCTAATTCTGTAAATTGGTACTGAAGTTTTCCTTTGCGAAATAATTAAAAATAACTTTAGTTTACCGTACCGAGTAATTGATATTTATTTTCAGCATTAAGAGCATAGACGGGCTGCGCGGGAATTGAAAAATAGGTATTTGAAGAAACTATTGCCGTCGCGCTGCGCTCTAGCAACCGGGCGGTATCAATATGTGAGTGCGATAGAGACAACTGCAGCTCAGAACGATTTTACCTATAAAAAACCTTGACCGATCGACGTTTCGTATTCTCCTGTTTTCTCCTCGAAACCTAAGCCAATTAAATTATATTTGGTATCAAAATTTAAAGGAAGAATAGATCTATGCCCCTATTACTTGTTTTTATTTTAAAAACTTTTCAATTTTCTTTGGTAGTCATCTGATTATAGGTAAAAACGGGGTATTTTTTTAGGTTTTTGGTAAGTCATATTTATTTTTGTAATAAATTTTTTGAAAAAAAAAAATGACAGGGGCATGCCTTCAATAGACCTGGATTTTTATAAATAAAAACGATTACTCTAGAAGCATTATCCAGGAAGAGAATAGGGGAATACATTTGTATGGAAAAATGCAGCCCGTCTACGCTCTTAAGGTAAATAAACACACTTTAGATATAATTTGTATCCTAAGAATTATGAACATATATATATAAATTAAATGATTTTCCTCTAAAATTATTGCACCTTCTAAATTCCCATGTAGGTATGTCGTAATAGCAGGTTAGAGATATTGACTGCATCGCTGGTCCAGTGGTCGCAAGCGCGACTACTGAGCCTGAGCTCCTGGGTTCAATTCACAGGTCGGGCAAAGTATTAGGTACCTATAAGGTTATTCAGTACCTAAATAATTTTTCAGTAGCAGCCACAGAGTCTGGAATTGTGCCCAATTTGATGGCAAAGGGCTCACTCTCTAACATGGAACTTGAATATAACCGGTGAAATGGTGGGGGTTTTAGGGAACTGTCTGTTGTAAGCTTTGCCGTTCAAAAAGTGCTGATAATCAGCCTAATTAGAAGAATTGACTTTTAATTTTGATTGATACAACGACCCCTTTTTAAGGGGTGTGGGATATCATTAAATGACTTCTCCCTGGGCGGAGCAGAAAGGAGTGTCACTGTTACTGACTAAAAACCACCCATGTTCCTTCTTAGCCGTTTGTACCTATCGAGGCCGTGGTATGTCTTTCGAAAAACCCGCAGCCCGGGTACCCCTTAAGAAGTTTTCAGATCATATTTCATCATCATCATCAGCCTATAATGTTCCCACTGCAGGGACTCAGGCCTCCTCTCTTGGAGAGGGATGGGCTATAATCTACCACGCGGGCCCAGTGCGGATTGGTAGATGTCACATGTCTTCGAATTTTTTGGTTCTAAGACATACCGGTTTCCTCACGATGTTTTCCTTCACCGTTTTGAGAGCAGTGGTGATGAAATAAATTACACAAAGTAATGTGCCTGACTGGGATTCGAACCCACGACTCACTGTTCGTAAGTCGGGGCCGCCACCACTGGGCCACCACTGCTCTATACATACATATTTCATACACACATTTAAAACTTTCATTTTCCTTGTTACTAGCAACAGTGATCAAACACCTGTACTACCTGTATTGAGTGCTTAAACAACACTTATAAATCTTTATCTAAACGAGGATACTGCGTCGTCACCTTGTCTGCGTGCTGCCAGTCGCATTCTGCCTGAGCTGACTAATGCAGGGGAGTCACTGCACCAGCATAATGCGTGTTAAAACACTTTTATCAGAAATACTGTTGCGACTTTATGCGTCATGAAGTCTACGTGTTAGTTCACAAGTGCGCCCTCGATGGTTGTTTATTTACCCTAAAGAAGTGGAAAAGATGTAAGTATGATGAATTTAGCAGTATGCACACTGGAGCCTGCAGAGCTGTGGTGGCTGTTGATTCGAACCCAGGATACTTGTAAAATGTAAGTAGATAACCACCTTTTTATTTCTTGTAACACCTTTGGAATGTAACGGGAACATTCTATGTAATAAAAGCATACAAGTCGTGAGAAGCTCCGACCTAGATAGATGGTACAACGACCTTAGCAAGGCGGCTGCGACAGTCTATAGAATCTAGACTTGAGAGCATCTCGACTCTAGATGATCTGAACCAGCCTAACCCTTGCTCCTCCTTCAGATAGGCTGAGCCTCGTAGTCGTGCTACACAAGGAGTGCTCTTATTGTGTAGTTACTTAGTTTTTACACCCTTGTAAGCCTTATTCTCAAGGCACAGCAAAGCCTGGTCATGCAGCAGACAACTTTCTAGCTTGACTTGCGAGATGCCATTCACAAAATAAAAACTACATGCGGATGGGGAAAAGGTTGTGGTATCACCACTTGGGTGAGGTAATTCTTAGACGATATGATTACCGTGAAAAGCGAAAAGGAAAAACACATAGCAAATACCTAACTACATATTAATCGGTGCAGTTCCAGACTTCCTAAGTCATTTTACTGATTATAGATTCAGTATAAGGTCATTGAACGCTATGCATTTGTGCAAGTCACGAGTTACCGTGAAGTGATTCGCTATTGTGTCTGTTGTTATGACGGCAATGTTTCCTATCTATGTACCAATCATGCGAGGTATCCAGCAAATTGACAAATACCGGTAGGTTCACTGTAGGCCATCTGACTGACTGATTTGGTTAGCTGGTAAGAGAGCTTCTTCTTCTTAGCGTGTCGATGGCAATCTAAATTGTGTCGGTGTGGTAGGTCAGTTTGGAGTCTGGATTTACACCCGAGTAGCTTGCAATAGGCTGGCGTTCTTTAAAATCACTGGCGAAATGTTGACACTATTGGTGCCTATTTACATACTTATATATACTGCACCTCTGCAGGGTTAACAGGCGTGATGCAATATTATGTGTATTACGTATACCTATTCAAAATTTCAAACCAATTTCAGTTCCTACATAATTATGCTATTGGCCTATTGGTCGAGCGTCATACACGATTTGTCAGAGCGATTACGAGCGATAAATTGTGATTGTTATTTTTAATAAGAATCTCGAAAATGCTATTGCGTTACTCGTTTCGTAAATAATGAGGATCAGGGCCCCGAGTCTGCTATTCAATAGTGTCAGAATGGTCTATCATTGATCTCATAATTGTTGATTTTGACAAGTAGACGACAAGCCAAAAAGTACCTTAAGTCTATCGACTTAAGGTACTTTTTGGCTTATCATCAATCAACAATTATGAGATCAATGATAGACCATTCTGACACTATTGAACCAAGATTAGCTTATAGGTACTGAGAAGCATGAAGATATTGTTTCAGATTAGACGTATGTACGTAAACAGAAGTGAATCATAGTTGATCCGTAATTTGCTCCTCAAAGTGACGCCAAATTTCGTCATAAAATCCTTTTCCATTTAACCCAGTTGCGCAAAGAAACGCAGGTATTTATAGTATAGTAGCATAGTCAGTAGCATATTGTCCGAATAGCACGTGGAGCTTGCTAAATAATAACAGACACTGGTCGATTTTCAGATTTAGTTGCTCTTGCCTGGGTTGGTCCGTGAATAGGTTTCAGTAGGTAGTCGCTTCATGTAAAATAGGTACTAGTTTTCAGCTGCATCCGGTTAGACTGGAACTGGAAGCCTTACGTACCTACAGAAAGCTTGGTTGACGGCTTCGTGATTGGTCCGGTTTACACCTTGTCTTGTAGGTATGTATATTTCACCTCTTCCTTACTATTCGGGGATAACAGGCGTATGTATCGGACGATGTACCTATATCAACATCAAGTGGGTAGGTAGGTAAGCGCGACTGCTGACCGCGAGGTCCTGGGTTCGATTCCCGGGTCGGGCAAAAAGTGCTATTGGGTTTTTCATTAGAAATTTCCCAGTAGTAACCCGGAGTTTGGAAGTTGGCGGTATAATACCCCCGTGCCTCGAAAAGCACGTTAAGTCGTTAGTCCTGCGCCTGATCTCTCTCCGGTCGTGTCGGATTGCCGTCCCATCGGACTATGAGAGAAAAGGGAACAGAGAGTGCACCTGTGCTTGCGCACACACTTGTGCACTATAATATCTCACGCGCCGATGGCTAATCTCCGCTGAGATTAGCCGTCGTGGCCGAAAAACGGTCAGGAGGACTATTATTAGTATCATAAAAAGTCTGACGCTAGTTTTAATTGACGTCACACAGCAATTATCAGAAAAAAACTTTAACAATTGAACCGCTCATTATTTATCGGTAAAGTTAAACCCACATCACGTGCAATCGGCATCAGTTCTAGTTAATTGCTACACTCTGGTAGCTACACGGTGGGTGCCTAGGTATACTTTCTTATCAACGTTTTTATTAATGTTTAGCTAGTGGTTGTATGGCTTAGATAGCTTAGCATGCGGGTAGCCGGGTATTTAGAATAATAATAATAATAATATAATAATAATATTCCACAACTATCACACAACGCCATCTAGTCCCAAGCTAAGCAGAGCTTGTGTTATGGGTACTAGACAACTGATAAACATACTTATATATTTCTAAATACATACATATTATAGATAAATTACACCCAGACACAGAACAAATGATCGTGCTCATCACACAAACATTTGTCCTGGGTGGGAATCGAACCCACGACCTCCGGCATAGCAGTTAGGGTCACTAACCACTAGACCAACAGGCCAGTCAATGTCAAGAATGTGGCCTTGTTGGATATTGATTTATATTCTACATTCTTAAATGTTTATCTGTTAATATCTGCTATTTTAAAGCAGCGGTGATCCAGTGATGGCGGCCCCGACTTACGAACAGTGAGTCGTGGGTTCGAACCCAGTCAGGCGCTAGACTTTGTTTTATTTATTTCATCACCACTGCTCTCAAAACGGTGAAGGAAAACATCATGAGAACCAAAAAATTCTAAGACATGTGACATCTACCAACCCGCACTGGTCCGGGCTGTCATCTATAGACCTTGAGGTGTGTCACAGGTTGTCAGGGGCCCGAAACTTTGACAACTAGTCTTGTCAAGGGTATTGTGGTACCCAGTCGCTCCATGTATAAACTGATATTTAGCTGCATCCATGCCGCCTTTGGTCTCTGCATCGGCTAAAGTCGAGGCACGTGGTAACTGAATAGTGAAGAAAGTGTAAGGAAAAGGATTGGCAGTAGGTATCAATTAAAACAAAATAAATAATTTGGGAACGGAATCGTTTATTGAACCCATCTGTAATAGTAGATAATTAAATTATACTGTTACTCTACACATTTTGTACTGTTCAAAGTACCTACCTATGTCAAGTATTCCTATCTCTTAGGTTAAAATGTACCGACAAATGCACCCAATACCAAGTAATTACCACATTTTATTATTAACCTTTTAAATTTTCCAATTGTGCTCCAAAATTCAGTGGTAGCTACCAATCACAGTACCATTTGGATCCTACGATTAACACATGGACATCCTTATTTCCCATGACAGATGTCAAGTTGACATTTCATTTTTTTTAATAACATGAAAATGACACTAATGTATGATAGGGTAAACAGATTGGTCGTTTGAGAAAAAAACATTTTTATACAACTTTAAACACAACTTCAGATACACCTACAGTTGTTTTTCAAATTATTCTGATAAGATCCAAGAATTTTACTTGTAGTAACTTACTATAATAAGGATTTTACACTTCTTGTTTGGATACAAACACTGCATCACTTTTACATAATACACATTGTTTACAATTGTATAAATTCGTTACTTTAATAATATAAGGGGAATTGAATATAAACATTAGATAATCATGTTGATAGTAGTTTTTTTACACGTTTTTTATTAAATTTTCATACATCAGTGTGTGTATCCAAAACAACTAAAGGGGACGTCTTTTAAATTTGAAATTAGGCATTACATCGTAGCCATTAGTAGCTTACACTAAATAAGTTAATATTTTAGATAATATCGATCGAGTCGTCGCTTCGTTTACATTAATTAATAATAGGTATAAATCTTCCTTTATTGTCTTCATTCTTCATCATTAAAAAAAAAGCTGGGTATGAAATAATTGCCAATTAAAAAAATAAGGAACAGTGTTGTAGCGTAACAAGTGGCGGCGAAAAATTGTTTCGTGTAAAATCGCTTTGGTTCAGCCATTAAAATAACAATATAATTAAAGTGTACATTTCTGCCAAGGTTTATAACCGTGTCCAAAGAGGATAATTTTACAGATAGCATACTATAGCGAGACGCTATATAATTGTCTTGATAAAAATAACAAGCGGATGGTAATTTTCGAGATTTTCATGCAATTTATGCACCAGGTTTTACAATTTTAATGATTAGTAGGTATTTGATAAACTAGCCTGTTTTTTTTTGTTTTTATTTAACCTTTTAATTTAGAAATAGTGATGGGCACAATAATATCAATAAAATTATCGATATCGATAGAAATTATAATTTATTTTAAATACCATCATCGCTTGTTACTTTTACCAAACTTTAAAATTATAGTGTATCGTTGCCTTAATAAATAATACAAATTCATGATATGTACCTAAGTATACACAGAAAAGATCGATAATACGCAAATGATACAAAATAAATAGCATATCGATGACGTCATAATAATTATATACATACACTTAACATACTTTAGTACCCTTCGATTTTAATGGATCCTTTTAAATGGTTATTCGATTGTTATAGATGACTATTTAACCAATAAGTAGTTTCTAGTTCGATAAGTAAATTGTAATCGATATTTACAGTACCTATTATTATGATTATTACGCTGCGATCGCACGATTGGATCATCCGTCCCTTTTCGATTCGTCACTAAACACATTTGTGCAAAAGAGAGGGTAGCAGTGATCGATTCGCGCGATCGAGTTTACGTGCCAGGTGCACAGACTCTGCTAAACAGAACTCCACCCTAGTTCCAACGTTAACGCTTCGTTCAGTTAGAAAGGAAACCATTTAAATGTATATGAAAATAAGTGGGACTTACAGTATATACAAAAATATCACATTACTTCGAGGCCGCAGCTTTCAATCACTTAGTCAATTAATTATTTCGTCTTCTTACCTAAGTTGTCGGTCGTTGGTACGAAGCGTAAGCAAGTTAACGCAGGAAGTAATCGATCCAAATTAACATTCTATTGTTTTTATGCTGTCTTCGCTCGCCAGAAGCCTTCTTTGCAAAGCGCAAATCACTCAATAGCTCCGATGGCTCACGAGATACATCAGTAACTTTATCATTATTGCTGAACGAGTCAGTCGCGTATAAACTAAACAATTTCCAATTATACAATTATCATCGCATCCGTGCCTTTAATGCGTTAGTCTTCCCACACCTACTAACGAATATCTAGGAAGAATTTATTTCTTTTAAAAGACTAGGTGCCTCGTCATAGTCCTACTAATCCAAAGTGAGTACTACGACACCTACGAGATCTAGTTTTCGAAGCAGAAGTATCTAAAAAGCTGCAGCCGGCGGATCGCGCAGTCGTCGTCGACGCTGCACTACAAACATACTCGGCCGACACGCGTCGGACGGTGACGCCACACCGTCGGCATACCGCCGCGGTTTATCACAACGACATAGAAAAATATAACGATCTGGGACGCGTTTTATTGCTAAAAATTTAGGTACAGTCTTTGGGGGCCTCCGGAGAGGATCCGCCGGAGAAGTCGTCGAGGAAGTCGAAGGTGGCGACGGCGGCGCGCTCCGGCTCGCCGTAGCGGACGAAGAACCCCTCGCGGCCGAGGATGGACGGGCGCCGCGACCGGCCCTGCACGCCGCCCGGCCCGCGCACGCGCAGCGCGGCCGCTGCACCAACACGAGCGTCAGCAATACTCTACAAGCGAGCGCCCTCTGGACGAGACAACACGCGTGAGCCACGCGCCCCGTCGTCCAGCACCGCTCGCACACACACGCCACGCAAGCTACACCACGCTCACACTTATCGATCGTATTCTGAAGTTTGATTCTTCCACGAAAATGGTGAAGAGGAAAGACAAAACGGAAAGCAGTTGCCTTAAAGACTGTCAAAATACGTTTCTACGTTTAATTGAAATCCAAAATCCCGAAATTCTTTTTTACTTTTCAAATAATTTACACCCAGATTAGAATACATAACTTCAGGATACGATTGTAGAAACATCGACATTTTTACATCGATAAATGACCTGTTTTGACTCCAGACAGATTGACAGAGAAAATAAACCCCGTGTTTTATAGATAGACAGAGAACGAGCGTGGTGTCGCCTGCTGATGACGGTCTACTCGGAATGAGGCGAGAGAGTGAGATGGTGCGTGTGAGTGAGAGCGGAAACGAGTGACGTGGCTGGTCGTGACGACAGACAACATGAAATGACATGACACATATACGTCAGCACAGATCTTTGGCGGTTTGTCCTCGAGACTTGTCCTGCGAGGCAGTTCACTTAATACAATTTGACAAAATGTTAAATAATAAGATTTTATATTTATTTTTGTGCTTAATAAACTCAGCGAGCTGTCATGCAAGCATGTCCTAAACTACTTTATTTTTATAGAATTTAAAAATCTCTAAGAAAATATGCGAATAAAATAATTTAATATTCTAAACCATGCAGTCAGATCTGTGCAGACTTAAGAGAAACGTTAAATGCAGACATTAAGATTTCAGAAATTCATGTGCAAAACTATAATTTATGCTGAGAGACTATTCACAGCCAAAAAAACTAGAACAATCTACTTTAATATCATAAATAGTGTAATTCAGGTCAAATAATCAACATCTAACGTTTGACAAAAAAGCAAACAAATTAAAGACAAATGAAAATGTAACTGAATAAAGTCAGAAATGGAAGAGCATTTTAATGCTTGATTTTATGAAATAATAATAAATTATTTAAACAAAAACAGAATTAAGTTAATAGAAAAAGGATTAATTAAAAATAGAGCACCAGGTAGGTACTCCCGAAATCATCGATATCGAAATAAATTGCCATGGTAGCACTGCACTAGCACTTTGACAAAAGCTGTCAATTTGCATTTAGAACGTCATTGAAGGCATTTTATTTCAGATCCTAATGATATCAGGAGTCAGGGTGACCATATACAAACGGAATAATTTTTGAATCTATAATATGATTTTGCAAGGTTCTTGTCTTATTTTCCAAAAATGGTTCAGATAAATATTCAGTCTGTGTAAGGCCAACCTTAGCCGGAGTAATGTCTCTGGCAGAAATTGACCCATGATTGTAATTTCTAGATGAATGAGTCAGTTAATACCAGTCACCAAGAAAAACATAGTTGATTGTAAATAAATGGCTGATTTATGAATCTCCTATAAAATAATAATAACTAAATAAGTTCATATTTATGATTAGCAGACGAGGGAAAAAGGTTCTATTATAAATCTGCCATTTGTTTCTGGGATTGGACTGTCATCATCAATACTTCAGTATTGGTAAACATTTTTTAATAAATTGTATTTGTCATAACTTTTTAGTGGACTGTTTTTGCTTCGATATTGACATTAGTTCTAGAAAAGTCAGTAAACAAATGGGACGGGCAACTGGTGGAACTAATGGCGCTAGCACCGCATGAACCTAAGCTCTTCATTGGTTGAATATCTGTCAATGTCATTTTATATTTCAAAATAGCTTGACCTCATTGGTCGGATTGGGACAAGCTATGGACACGCCATCTACAATCAGCTTTCACTTGCCAACCCCATTGGTTCCTTATAAAAATAAATTTGCAAGAGTCCATTCCAGTAACCACTATGTAGTTTAATACAGGATTAAATTAAATTAGCAAGTAAGACTTCACAGACGTGATGGGTATTGAGTATTTCAGTGATTAAACTAACAGTGGCCGATGACAGATATCTGCTGCAAATTATATCGGGCTTAACTTTACTAATAACCCTCCTTTTGAGCATCGCCGCATTCGGGTAAAAATAAACCATGCACGATGCTTAGCGCCTAGTTTAAATTACAAGAAGAATAATCACGTTTCTGAAGTTTTCCTAGCTAATTTAATATAACCCTGTGTAAAAAAGATCATAAAAGGTTCTAAGATTCTTTTACAGGGATATGGGTAGTATGTCGGCAATCCGGTAACGGGATATAGAAGAATAAATAAGAGCAGTAAATTCAGAGTTCGATTTGACATTTTAAGTTTTTTTTCAAGAAGACATAAATGTCATTCTTATCGCAACTTCGATCCTTCGTTTTTTTTAAATTACTTGGAAATGTTTGATATTTTTAGGGGTCATTATGGCTCATTTGGTTACAAATAACCTCCCTATTTCCACTTACCGAATTACCCGCATATTAACAATAACCCTATATCTATATAAAAGTAGGATCTCACAGCTAGGACACTGTGTTATCTAACTAAGATCATATTCACCTGTCTTCTGTCTCCTGGAGCGATGCAGTCGATGTAGCCGGGAGTATGGAGGCGGCGGTTCGGCTGGTGAGGATCCGCATGATGATGGAGAGGAGTCGCTGGAGGCTAGCATCACGTCCAGCAGGTTGGCTCGGGCCTGGAACAGGTTGGTGACGTCATGAGACTATGAACGATTTAGGAAAATCAGAGTAGATGCAGGCAAAATCATGACTGGTCATCTACTTTTCGTTTTGAGCTGTGAATCTGTGACATGAACAGTTGTTATAAATTGTATTTTAAATTGATTCTAAGAAAGAGTCACGTTCAGTTTAATTCTTGGCCGTCTTTGTGCGCAAAGATTGTTTTTCTTCTATTCCGTAAAACAACAAAACCAAATACTGTCGAAAAATATTTTTATCTCTTAAAAAGAAAAATGTATCATTAGAAACTAATACAAAATCAACAACAATCCTCACCTTCGGATCACTAAAATCGATGTCCTTCTCGACATGCACCCATCCAGTAGGCGCCCACAGCGCGCTGTCCTTGTGCGCGAGCGCAGCGCCGCGCTCCGCTCGCTCCTCAGTCTTCACCTCCGCCGCGCCCGCTGAACCTTCACTCTGACGAATCATTCTGAAAATCACAACGTCACTGGTAAAGACGATAAAACTACAACTAGTGACGTGTGGCCAAGATCGGAACTAAATCCGCCATCTTGGTTTTTCAAAATAATGTCAACAGATTTGACAAAGACTCTCTCCTGTCAATGTCATTCGATTGCCAATGCACTCTATGACATGGCATTTGATAAAAATTAAAGAACTGTTCTGTCACTGACTGAAATGTATTTTGATTACACACTTATCATGAAAAAATCCAGCCCATATTGATTAAAAATCACGAAAATCACTCGTTTCTTAAAATTGAGTAACTTTAACTATAATTCTGGATCACAAAGTCAAACTAACTAAATTATTTTTGTGTATAACCTAATCTTAATTATTCCCAATATAAGATATCACTTATCTTTTTCGATAAAGGGAAAAAGCGTCACCTAAACTGATATCGTTGTTATCTTGGCCAGCTGTCACAGTTGCATTTAGCGAGTGGGAATCATTGCAATCTAAACCTTATGTCGATCGCATAAATGCCAAAAGCTCGCGATTTGTAATCTTGATGGGGTGATGTTTTGTTAAAATGGCTATCGTCAAAACAAAGATAATATAGCATTTTGCTAGAAAACGTAGGCCTAGTTCATTTTCGAAGGTAAATCTCTCAAATTTAGAGGTTTTATATTCAAAAGAACACTCACCTATTAAGTTCCTCAATAACATCTTTCGAAGTAGCAGCCTCGTGGAAACTCAAAGTGTGTTCTTGCTTCACTATAATCGGTTCAGGGACCAAAGCTTGCGCAGTCCCAGGCTTGTTCCTCTCCACCACAGGAATCTTCGACCTGGTCCTGCTAGGCGATGACGGTGGCCTCTTCCCTCCCATCAGCGTCGGAATCCGGCTTCTCTCCCTCAGTTTCCCATCTTTAATTGCATCGTTCTTATTACTTACTATCACAGTTTCAGCCGTAGACGTGCTAGTTGTATTGGATTCAGTCATTTGTGGGGAACTAGTCTCTGGGGACGAGCCTTCTTCCTCTTCAGGGACAGGAACTAAAGCCCCTGTGCTTCTTCGACAAGCGCTTAACACTTCTTCCACTAAGGATATCTCTTGGTTGCTGGCGTAGGGAAAGCTGGACGATTTCGTTAGACAGAGAGTTTCCACCTCCACCCTCTCTATCGGTGATTGTTTGTTCAACATTATATTCACCGTATTCTCTTTCAGTGCTGAATTGTGGTCTAAACTTCGACTAGATTCGGTATCACTCGGCCTGTCTTCCTTCACAGCAACCAAAGGCAGGTCTTCAACTTGCACAGATTCGATCACATCAATGCTTTTATTAATTTCGTTCTTTCTCTGCACTTTTATCAGATGCCGTTCGTCTATTTCATTCTCAGCGTTTTCGACTCTCGAAAATTCCTCAAAGAAATCCTCGGATTCAGTGTAAGGGTCCTCACGTTCGATGAATCTCGGCGTGGACCGTGGCTCGGATACAGTATCACAGAAAGCAACCCTGGGCCGGTCACCGTGGTGGGCGTCACAAGAATCGTTTTCAGAGAAACTGCCGAAAGAGTCCGGTCTCTGTCTGTCTTCTGACACTTCACTACGAGGGCCAACTGAATCGTCATCGAAGTCTGCCGTGGCGTAAGGAGGTGGTAACTCCCTAATCTCCGACAGAGGCCGTGATGAGACAGAATCAGACTCTTCTCTATCTCTGCAATATTTCTGCTGCTCAGCAATGAAATGCAGGACGTTTTGCAACGCCACCTCTCTGTCCTGCAAAGCCATTGCTTGTACATCGTGGATCCTTAAATGACTGCTCGTATCCGGAGCCGGAATACCTCTGGACGAATTTGATGCTAAGCTCTTTGTGCTTTCATATTTAACGAGACGGTAGAAATCTCTCGTGAAGTCTAGACCAACATTTGCACAGTCACCGTCTTCGCTCAGTGCTGTACTTGATCTTTTATCAGGTGCGTCTGATGCACTGGACCAGGAACCACCGGGTGAATGAGTCCCGTTGCAGTCCCACCTTTTCTCTGACGTATCGGGATCATCTTGAATTCTACATTCGTCTATTTCTATCGTAGCAAAGCCACAGTCATTCCAAAGGCAATCTCCGACATCTTCCTCTAATTCTAACCCGTCATCCTCCCTGATGCTGGGTAACGTTGACAAGGATATTTGGCCTGGCGTTGTTATTTCGGCAAATGGGGACTGTCTGTCCCTGAGATCTTCGCAGGATAGTGATAAGCTCCAGTCTTCCAGTTCAGCTCTATCGTATTCTAAATCGGCTAAATCTCTATGCCTCTGTTGTAATGCTGATCTTGCATCATCTAGTTCTAGCCAATGTTGGACGTAATCCGCGTCGTATTGAGAGCCATCAGCGCGGTCATCTAGTGTGCTACCCCATGATACCCTTTCAGAACTTGTTGTAGAAGCGATAGCCGCTCGCCTCAGCGGTCTTTCAGGGGCAGGTTTCAGATCTAGTACTAAAACTCCAGAGCTAGGCGTGGGAGTATCTAAGCAGCTGGTTGGGCAAGTTGTTCCAGCGATGAGCTTCAAACACAGATGGGAATCGGAGAAGCTTCGCACTACATGCTGGAAGGGCAAGACTGGTCGCGAGGGAGGGTAACTGCCTCTGACGCCAGCGAACGTGACTCCTAATGGGAAGTAGATGTAGTCTGCGTCCGTTGCTAGGAGTCTTGCGTGTCTTCGAGATTCTCTAGGGTTGATGGAGACGATTGTTTGGTTGTCTGTTTCGTCTGATGCCTCGTTGAGGTCTGGGAGAGCTCTGTCGGCTGCGTGGTCACTCTGCCTGGAGGCGTCGGCTTGTACGTCGCTAGACATGGTGGAGTAACCCTCGTCCTTAGCGCCACTCTCAGGGGACTCGGCGCCTGCTTCGCCGACCTCACCGCTTTCTTCCTCTGTTACTTTTTCTCCACTGGCCCCTGGAATTATAAATACACGTTTCAGCAAACGTAAAAGCGGCATAAAATGAAAGCAGCACTCAAACTATTTTACTTTACGGTTTTGAGTGTATTTTATTTATTTTAATATTTGTTGTAAATTTTATTCACTTATTGTAATAAAAGACTATACTAAATATATAAACTAAACTAACCTAAAAACAAAATAACTACAAAAGGGCATCGAAAAACTCCTCCTCAACGCTGTCAGCAGGTAAAGTACCCAAGAGACTGGCAGCGTTGCCGCGTTGTATGTGTAGTGTGTATGTATGAGTGTATTTAACAAATTAGGGACTCATTGAAAAAAAGTAGCGTAGTAACATTTTCTAACTCCAAATTTCTAAAAACTTACTAAAATAATGTGCTTTTAAGGGTCTCACCATCCTCAAGTAAAGCAGAGAATAGGCTACTCACCAGATAAAGTTACAATTCACACGTTACTTCACAAATTTTTGCTAATTTCGCAGCAGGTATTGAAAACTTTCTAAAACCGAAGGCTATCCAGATTGATCAATAGAATTACCATCCTAACTACGGTAATTCCATTGGTCACGGGGTGTATTACCTCTGACAGGGTCGGTGTTGGGCTGCGGCATGCTGAGGCTGAGGGTGTGGGGTCTAGCCGGGGGTGCCCACAGCGTGGGGTCCACGGCCGACAGCGCGCGTGCTAGGTTCGCAGGAGTCACCTCCAGACCCTGGAAGATGAGAGGAATATTGCGATATTGATGGCTACTGGAAAGGGGTTAAAACAGTGATAGAATTGACTCAAAGGTATCTTCGCAACATTAGGTAATTTAAGTAACGAGAATTACTCTCTAATACATGGATAAGCATAAGGGATGCTTCGATCTAGCTGACAGTAATGAGCATCTCCAGGCTAAAGTTATAATGGTTGACTACTTTACAAACTAGATTTAAAAAGCAGCTTACTGGTTTCGTATCCTTACCTTCAATTCAGTCCAGATATCAGCCAGTATCTGGTGGCGCCGCTTGTCGTCGTGGCTGAGGGGGTGCGGATGAGGCACTGGCGGCGCGGGGGGCGGGGAGTCCCTGAACGACACCAGGGACCCGCACGAACCGACGTCTACTAGGTGTACTGGAATTGAGGACAGGAGTTGGTTTAAAGTCTTGAATGATGTAGTTTCTTGTGGTAAGTCTGAATGGAATTAAGGTTCATCACATTGTCCATAAGTCTAAAGTCGTATGCAAGTTACAAGGTGTTGTATGAGAGTTAATTGTAAACGTCATAGTGCCATTAAGTTCACCTTTGTAACTTGAATGTTGTAAGAGCTAAACTAAATGAATAACTGTGATAGCAGCGGTCCAATAAATAATGCAATGGACCTTTTTCTTAATCTCCAGCCACACCGCGGCTTCTCCCGAGTGCAATATGGAGCGCAATGGAGTACGTTGATTGTTCCAATGATTAAGAAGTCACACGTCTATATTTGCATCAGTATGGAGACTACCATACAAGCTTAAAACTAGTTGAAACAATCAGCTCGAGCGAAATTTATCCCATCAGCATCTTGGCCTTGGTTTGCTCCACTTTTAAGTTCAGGCCGGTACTTAGGAGTTTAGGAGAGCATAGCTGCATAGGCCGGCCGTTTTTCACACTGAGCAGTTTGCTCTCAAGAATTCTCAATAAAAAAAGAAGTGACATGTAAAATAAACCTTGTTTTATTCATGTCTGTTTTAAACATGATAAAAATTTGCTCTCCTCTGCGAGCCGGTCTGAGTGGACCCTTAAGGAACACACCCTTCTTACCTTGTAGATCCCTTGGTGTATGAGGCGAGACAGGCGTATGAGGCGTGGCAGGCGAAGGCCGGGGCTGAGGTCGCAGCTGCCTCACCAGCAGGGCACTCAACGCGCGGTTCTGTGCCTCCAGCTCGCGGATACGAGCGCGCGCGCATCCCAATTCTTCGCGAACGCTCTGTGGAAAGGGAAAGATGTTTTGTTAATAAATGAGGATAGAAGACAAAGATAATATTTAAGAATAAAGATCGTAAAGACTAACAGAGGGGATATTATAGAAATCATTCGTCTCATCATCTGCCTAGCCTTTTCCCATCTATGTTAGGGTCGGCTTCCAGCGTAACCGAATGCAACTGAATACCAGTATTTTACATGACATGAGCGACTGCCTATCGGACCTCCACAGACAGAAATACTTTTTGCTTTATGGGGGGTCTCCCCCATAAAGCAAAAAGTATTTCTGTCTGTAACGTCGTCGTCGTCGTCGTCGTCGTCGTCGTGTGTCGTCGTGTGTCGTCGTCGTGTTTCGTGTCGTGTGTTTCTGTCTGTTTGTGTCTGTGTGTGTTTCAGTGTGTGTGTAATAATATACATAAATGCAAAATTGCCATATTGTTATGTCTGGATTCTAAACTTTTGGATTAATATTGATAGATTTTTACAAAATTATTGTGGATCTCGTCGGTTGAATCGATCTTTAAAAACTCTATACGGAACACCATAAATAAACCCAGGAAATAGTAATACGAAATTATCTGAATTTACAAACACATAACCCCCCTTTTGGGCTTCGCCGCAGTCGGGTGAAAATGTAGTATTTCCTACAAACTTACAACAAAAACAGTCCTACCAATCTCGTCGATCTTTACCAAAAATAACTCCAAAATCTACATCTATTACTCTTCCCAAACAGCTATCAACATCAGCATAGAACACTCCAGTGTATCTCCCCCCCCCCTCTCACAGGATCTCGTCAAAACGCCGTCGAAATAAACGCGTACATTTTAATCATACTTCATTAGTTAAATTAAATTCGAGTAGGGTAATTATAGGGGGCTCGGGAACATCCTTATTTCGTATATATCCGAGAATCCGAGATATTCACAAAATAAGGATGTTTCGGGCAGTGTTGGACCTTGTTTAGGAAGATTTGGTGGGTTTAAAGCGCTCATAACTTAGTTATAGGATAGGTTTAGTTAGGAACTTTGAGCAGCTTATATACGAAGTTTTCGTGGCAGCTTAGCTATGGGAGAGCTTGGGTATATTCTGATTTTAGTAGCGACAGTGCATTTTCGTCTGCGATAAAAAGCGCCTTAGTATACGTCAGTAAATGGTTGTATCTTGTGTTTTCTTTTTTGCATATATTTTGCATATGAAGGCTTTGATGTCTTACTTAAAACCGATAAACAAAATATCTGTTATAATTATCTACTTATCTCGCAAGACTAGCGTAGTACTAGCGTATGTTGTGTAAAATCAGATATATGAACGTGGACGCGGCAAAAGGAGTATGTAAGAATTCTAACAGTTCTGTGGCGTTCTGCCTACCCTTATGAGAAAAGGGTGAGTTTATGTATGTATGTTATCCCGCAAAATCCCATTGCTGGTAAAATACCTCCCTGTCTTTTCCACACGTCTGTCCTGTATCACACAAAAAAAAGATGTAAAATCTTTTCAAAACTACGACTAATTACAGATATCCTAAGTGTGTGAAATTTCTCTAGTTCTGAAAATCTTGTTATTATGCACCATTTTTGCTAAGTACCACCCTCCTTGTAAATTCGGCGAACCTCACCAAGCATAATGCACAAACCAAGTTTAATTAAACATTTCCACGAACTTCAGCAACAGTTTTAATAAATTTAATAAACCGTAAATAATATTAATGGAGTACAGTTATAAATTCTAAGTGATTTTCGTTGAGACAGAAAGGATTTAAATGTAACGGTAATGTGATGTCGAGGGGAAGAAGATAAAGTTTCTTTGAAGATAAAATGTTCAGATGTTTGGAGGAAACTGTATTAATTAGAGTTGATTTAATTATTTTAAGGAAAGGGATTGATTGTTTGTTTTGGTGCCTTATTAATTAGCTGCTGTCGATATTTTTGTCGTCGTTAAATTATTACATGTTTTCATTCTAGTTAACACAGAAGTTTTGATTTAAAAATAGAAGTATAAAGTGATTCAAAGGCCATATCCGACACTTTTTTAATGAAACAAAATTAAATTTCAGACCATAATAATTTGAACAATCAACACATCGCTTCATATGATTATATTTCAATTAATCATCTCCATAGCAGTACCAACTCACTCAAAATTACTCTTACGTAAACTAATAATCTTCCCTGTCGCCTTTCATCCCACATGTGATGTCTCTAATTACTCCAAAAGGAGTCTACCTACGCTATATACCTATGTTATCAATAAACTCAAAGGAGACAAGCATTCATCATTTCTAATCATCATATGACGTTAATTACCTGATAATATCCTTAATGTCATCTCAGAATTTACACGGCTGAGCGGCTAATAGATTTAGAATATTGATGAAGATTAAACGCACCAAGTTTCCTCGTAAATTAAGTTTATAGCTCCAACTTGACCATTTGCGGTGATAAAACAATTTAGGAAACATTTTATGACGTTAATCTTTCAAATAAATGAATAAGTTACTTCTTTAACTTTAGTTGAGGTTTAACAAAAAATTGGCTTTTCGCAGTTTTATGGTTTTTTAGAGATTCAAATAGTTTTAACAGCTACATTTACTAAGCGTCACATCAATATTTTTAAGCATAGACGGTAAAATTCTTCACGCTGAATGCATATTTAACAACTAAAGTTTGTCATTAACATTTTCCACCATCATGTGAAAACATGGAGTGTCAAACTTTGAAAAACAATCAAAAGCGGTCGTCGCTTGCAACCGGCGCCATCTTTATCAGGAAAGTTGGCGCCAAAACTACAGCAACATGGCGGACATTCACAAACTGGATTTAAACACAAACGGTCGCATTATCGGACAGATTATGCCCAGATTATAGTGGGCCAGGCCTTCTGAAATTATTACGGTGCCAGCTAAGGCCGAAGTGTCCCATTTCGTGCGATTTATGTGCGAATGTAGGCACCACATAATCCACGGACGCGGATACAAGGGCGACTATAATTATGAGAAAACAATTTCCGGGATGCATCTTAATGCCAGCGGGGATTACGGTAGACATTCCCTTTTTTGCGGATTAACAGTGCTGAGTGTTTCTTTGTTTTAATCTTTTAAAGGACTCGTCGACTTCCGGATGGTTAATTTCCCACAAAGTAACTTGGTTAGCTTTGAATTGGTAACAAAAGTTAAAACTAAAGCAGTGTAGGACCAGACAGAAGTAGACTACAATGACAACAGTGTTATGCTCTCTTAAGTAAGTTGTAACCAGAACAACGATAGGCAGGACCATAACCCTAGTGGGCTTCAGTGCTTGCTCACCTGTGTACCTCAGACCAGGTGTGTGTAACAAGTAAGCGTGATTTGCAAGCCGAAAGAGTGTGAAGAGCTGAACTATAATAAATCATTGCTGCAAGACACACCTACTACTTACAATGTCTAAGTGTCTTTATAACTGCACTTTTGAGGGTTTACTGAACTGCTGTTCATGACCAGGCCACTTATACTACCGCCTCAAAAAGAAGAAGAAGAATACTGCAAGATCTCACCTTCTGCGACAGAAGCGCCCGCACGACCTGTTGTGCCACATCGTCGAGGCGCCTCTCGTGGTCTCCCGGGCCCAGGCCAGCGGCGAGCGTGGATAGTTGACTGCGAAGCCGATCGTTCTCCGAGCCTAGGGTGGTCAGTTGGCTCTGATAGTGGGCCGCAGACGCCTGCAACAAGCACTGACCGTCAAAACAACGTAGGGAGAAGCCTTGGCCGAAAAAAAAAAGAACGACCGGTTATAATAAAACTCATTAATGGGAAAAACCGGTTAGCTACAAGAGGGTGGAGCCATAGCTGGGTCTTATAGGTCAATTTTGAAATATAAAATGATATTAACAGTCCTTCAACCAAGGATGATTTTAGAACTAGGTATGCCAACGCCATTAGCTTTCACAGTAGCCATCCCTATTGGAGGCGTTTTTATGGGAGTAAACAAGATTGTTTTTCCGAATTTAATTTTATTTTCGTTTCGTTTGAACCAAATAAGGCGTAAAAATAAAGCAGTTTAATAAAAACCTAACGACCAAAAAAAAGAAAAACAAGTGTGTATATCGCCCACAGCAATATTTTTTCAGTCTCACTCATCAAACTGTCATGGCCACTCCTGTCTTCGGTACTGCTTCACTAAAAAAATACCCCCGAAAAGGGACCATCGTTCACACTCTTAATTAAGCCAGAGTTCTCACAACAAACGAAACCAGTGAACATTGACCTACTCCGCCCCCTCTTGCCTTCAAACTCGACATCACTTAGAGGCATTTCTATTCCGAGTCACGGCTCTACTGATAATTGCCGTTCTGGAGGTCTTCACAACTTATAGGACTTTGAATCTTAATGACCTAGCAATAAAGTGTGTTGTGGAAGTTGTATTTATGCGGTGTGAGGTTTTCATTAGTCATCAAGTGAGGGCGAGATAGCGAATTTGTTTGTCTGTGTGTCTGCAACAACACGCGGTTGATAAGCAATGAAAGGGTTAGGTTTGAATGGCAATGCCTTTCAATTTGGACATTCTTATAATTATGACTGCGCCCTTTTAGGTAGGAAAAGTGGAAAAGTCTAGACTGTTTTATGAATTGCAGGAAAGTGGAGTTTTACTTACATCTTACATGGAAGTATCAAATGAATTAATTGGATACCTATGAAAAAATATATAACAAATTCAACTTCAATTCTTGACAGTTTAACCTGTGGCTTTTGAGCTAAGTCACCACAATATGACTATGTATATAGTCAATTTAAATTTCAAGTAAGATATTAACCAAAAATAATAATTTTGATTTTCGGTACACTGGATGTTTGACACTTTCTGTCATTGGCGCGCAGACGTCAAATAAAACCATCTTTGTTTTTAATGGAAATGTAAAAAGGTTTCATCCTTTCTAGGCCAAGGTTAAGGTTTCACATGAAATAAATATGCCTCAATTTTTTTAAATGTGTTTGGTGTACCGGTGTACCTGTGTGTGGTGTGTGGGTGAGTGTGTACGAGTATGAGTGGGTGAGTGTGTATTAGTGTGTGTGTAATTAAATAGGTAGGTACCTATAGAAACAGACAGACAATACAACCACACCATTAACAATGATACTTACAACAACTCAAACGATTTAATTAAAATTCCCCATGATTGACGAGCGAATCAAACGCGCATTTATTTCATGATTTAATTATTTACCAACCACCGTCGCCATTTTGCCGTCTGCGCACTTCATTTAGTGAATTTAATTTATATTTTGAATTGACGAAACCGCAGATGTTCCACGGGATCAGCTAATTAAAGTGAAGAGCCTGTTCACCATGTTTGATTGGTTTCCCATCGAAACGTGGAGTGGCATGGGACTCCATTTATTACCTAACTCGCTTTTATTTGCTTAAATCTGCCAATGAAAATGACGGATTTGTGATGGTGGTAGGTAATTTTTTTTCGTATAATATGATTTGTCGTGTACTATTTCTGAAATTACAAAATGAGCCCTGTTAATATTTTAATGGATATGAATTATGATTTTGTTCATAGCTGGCCTGTGTGGCCCACGCTTTTCTCAAACATGTAAAGGTCGACTGCCTTTCTGACATTCACAAATCAGTAATAGTCAGTACCTAATAGTATTCCCCTTGGTATACCTATAAGTATGCCTAGCTGCCAGAGTTTTTAGCTACTGACTACTCGCGACCAATAGTGTTTACACTAACATCTTCAGAAGAAATTGTAGCTAAAACATCGCTTGCGCGTCTATGACAAGCTAAAATCCGCTAATTACTTTCTAGAACAAGCATTAATTTTCGGAACAAAAACCTAAAAACAAGAACTACACGTCGGTTCAAGAAAAACTGACCATTTATAAAACTGATTTATGATATCAATCACCGGCTTACTATTACGCTTTCCTTAGTTTTATGTTTGGTAATAACAGTATACAAGTTTGAGAATGAATCACAACCCTTTGCATAGCAGCCACGATTTGTCAAATGTCGTTTTCTTTGTGTTACATGTAATAGTGATACGTCTTTTGTATAAGGATTAGGTAATCTAGCACTTTGTTATGTTAAGTGGTTTTATTCATACCAATTTATTCATGTAGCTGCTTCACTCCTTATTATTTTTTTGATTCGAAAACGTGTGACATCTACCAATACGCACTAGGCCCGTGTAGTAGTTTATAGCCCACTCCCTCTTCTTATATCCTAGAAGTGGGAAAATTTGAGGCAGATAATGCCACTTCAAAAGTCGAATAAAACACTTAAATATGTTAGAAAGCACAGCCATTTGTTTTTCCACACATTGATCACATCAAAATACACACAATCGACTAACTAAACCTAAACACATTAATTAATTCACCTAATTAAATTATCCAATTACCCAACACAACCGTGACAAGTAAAACCACTAATGAACAATCACGAAACATCATAGTTTTGCGAAAGTAGCGTAATCATAAGATTAATGATGTTTAACAGAAAATCAGAATCGCGTTGATGCCGAAAATAGCTAAAATAGTCATTGTTTCGTGAGTTTGGAACGACAGGGGCTTTCAGCGAAGTGATTACATTTACGGCAATAACTAGAATTAAAGCGGGGGGTCATTAATCATGGCCTGCAGTGTAGACATCATTAGGTTTGTTCGGTCACGCGGCACTTATGTTGGGGGCACAAGCTACCGTTGTAGTTTCTATCAGTAATCGGGGTTGGAATAGCTTGTAATCACAGATTTAGTTATACCTACATCTGTGCTTGTAATATACAGCTGAAATTAGGTAAACTGTTTGTCTACTGCTGTGAAAATTTTCTCCAAAATTGGACTCAAACCTAAGGGGTTAGTTTCGAGCGTATGAAACCAGTAGTTTGACGTCGCCATGAGGAATTATCAGTAGCATACTGGAGTCGGGACTTGTGCTGGGTTAATTGCAATAGGCTCGCCCCTCTTCTTTTTAGTATGTCGATCGCAAGTGTTCATCATCACTACATATATAAAAAAAATCCTCCGCTGCCTCTGTCTGTCTGTTCGCGATAAACTCAAAAACTACTGCACCGATTTTTCATGCTGTTTTCACTAATGGATAGAGTGGTTCTCAAGGAAAAAAAAAAATTGTCGCGATAACCGACAACTACACGGGCGTTCACATACCTGAATTTTGGCCAAAATTCAGGTATGTGAACTCCGCCCACTGATACAGTCATAGGATCGTCAAGTGTGCAGGTATCAGGGCATGCAGCGCAAGAGGAAGGTAGGGCATTGTCTGTGGATACACTCCGCATACACCCCTGAGCACACCTGCACACCTCCGGTCTCAAGTGGTCTTTGCTACAGCAGACCTATGTTCGCCCTTATTATATCTTCTATCTATACTTATAATAAATCTGTAGAGAGGTCAATTCTGTACATGATATATATTTTCAAAATAACTATCAGGGGGTAATTAGTGATCGATACTGATGCCAAAAATGCATTGAGTAAAATTTTTGTCTGTCTGTCTGTCTGTCTGTCTGTATGTTCCTTATAGAAACCAAAACTACTCGACGGATTTTAACGAAACTTAGTACAATTATTCTTCATACTCCTGGGAAGGTTATAGTATACTTTTCATCACGCTACAATCAATAGGAGCAGAGCAGTGAAGGGAAATGTTGGGAAAACGGGAGAAGTTGCTCCATTTTTTAAGCTTCCGTCGCGTGTGTAGCCTTAATGGTTAAAGCTACATAGAAATCATTTATAACGGAAATGTTCTACATAAAATTATCTAAAAAATATCCCACAACAGCATATGTCTATCTTTTATGGTTGACTCACAATAACACGTGTAACTCCCGATAGCTTAGCAGTTCGGAGCTTTCTGATTATATTTGTTTACTTATACGTTTATAATACTCTCACTCATCCCTAATTATAAGAAGTTAATATTATTACCTATTCAATAAAAAAAGAATCATAATAATCGGTACAGAAACATGAAACTGAACCAAATATGAAATACCGCTAATAAGCTGCGCGTGAATACTGAATCATGCCATTAGGATTATTTTTGTGTAACGGGAGCGAGCTTCATTCGATATTTGGCTGTTGATGCGTTCAGCGTTCGACCTTATTGACAGACAATAATTGATATTAACAAACCGTGCTTATCAGCGCGACTTTTAGTCTTTAAATAGTTTATTTGAATTTCTTTTGTTGTTATTTTATAAAATAGGTATTAAGTAGTTATTTTGGTAGTGTTTAAATATTCGTTCAAATTACAAATTATTAATAGTTCGCATTTTTAAGAGCAGCGGTGGCCCAGTGGTGTCGGCCCCGACTTACGAACAGTAGGTCGTGGGTTCGAACCCAGGCAGGCGCATTACTTTGTGTAATTTATTTCATCACCGCTGCTCTCAAAACGGTGAAGGAAAACATCGTGATGAAACCGGCATGTCTTAGAACCAAATAATTCGAAGACATGTGACATCTGCCAATCCGCACTGGGCCCGCGTGGTGGATTATAGCCCATCCCTCTCCTAGAGAGGAGGCCTGAGTCCCTGCAGTGGGAACATTATAGGCTGATGAGGAATAGTTCGCATTTTATTTCTTTTTAGGGGAAGTAGTACGCATAGATTTTTAGATACCGATAGGTAAATTTTGGCTAATTTATGCTCAATTTTATTTTTGTATTAAGTAGTTTTATTAATAAGGCTCAAGGGCGGAATTTTCGTGTTGCTGGAGTAGATCTCGGTGTCAGTTGTTTCTCGCATGGTCAGTTAAATGTCGCTCTTTCCCGGGTTAGCAGTTCTAGAAATCTTTATGTTCACGTGCCGGACGGGTCAACTTTCAACATAGTTTACCCGGAAGCTTTGAGCTGAAGTTTTACCTATAGAACGCTATAGGTACCTACCAAAGCCTCATGTGAAAGTGATCTAAACAATATTACCAATACATTAACTTAATAACATACAAGGAGTTACACGCTGACGGAGTCGCGGGCAATAATAATATTCTGCGGTAACAGTATTGTGTTTCCCTACTAAAATACGAAAGTTAATCTGTCTGTTACATCAAAACCACTGAACCGTGAGGAAGGACATAATGGTACTTTTTTACGAAAAACGACGGAAACGCGGACGAAGTCGCGGGCAAAAGCTAGTATTATATATAGGACTTAACCATAACTTGCAAAATCTAGATGAACTATAGAAATGGTTGAATGGTTATTCAAAGTATCAAACTTGAGGATTGTAGGTAAATGAAGATGGTGTTTTAGTTTTTCACCAAAAGGTCAAGCAGGAAACTCGGAATCAGGTCAAGGAAACACAATTATGTTGTTTACAGAATACATAATTTTCCTAAACTGACTTGTTATGCCTAAACACATTAACTAGGACCCGTCATTGATGTGGCAGCCATTTATTATTCTATCAATAATTCATAACATCCTACCGGTTGGTTAATAGATGGCGCCAGTTTCCAATTTAGTCGGATTATCTTATCGTGGAATATGCGCCGAGTTAGTTTGGCATCCTGTGCCTGTAATAGCTACCTTGAGTTGGTGTCCATTGTTAAATTTGGATAGTTTAAAGGAATATTTTTCTGTGGAAGTTTTCTGTAGAACTTTGTTCTTGAGGTCTGAAGCTTATACAAACATGTATGCAAGTCATGTAGAATATTTGATTTACTTATTTAAACTTTATGTACAAAAGTATTGGTAGACTCGCCCGTATTTATAGTCAAGTCAAAGTAATTACTTGGACTTAAGTAATTACAGAAAGTAATTACTTAGACTTAAGTAATTACTTAAGCAAATATTTTTATGCAATGGGCAAGAATTTAAACGAAGTTAGAACCGTCAATGAAAGCAAAACTAAGAATTCTAACGTTTGATAGTTCTAACATTAAGGAATTACTAAACTACAGAGAAAAAATCGTATCTTAAACAATGACATTTACTCAAGTAATAGTAATTACTTGTTTATAAATACGGGTGTAAATGCCACCAGGCATTCTCTACCAGTTGTCAGTGTAAAACAACTGCATTTGCAAAAATGGCATTATGGCTGACAGAAACAACAGGAGAGTTATCAACGGTGTGAATTCTATTTAATAATATAGTATCTAAGTGCTGAAGGGTTCGGCACAGGTGTACCTATACCTAGTTAACCTATATTTCACAAGTTATGTTTGGATTACGTGTACCTGGCAAGCATTCTGCCACGAAGTGAGCTCAAATTCAGATTTCTAAGAAATTCCTAATGGGAAATATCGACAACACTTTGCTGGACTAGGTAATAGAACCCAGTTCAACATACTCGTTCAAAAATACCGTATCGTGTAACAACGGACACCCACTAATTGGTTTCGTTAGTGCACAACTATGGCGGGCCGGGTGGCGCGCTAACGTAATTATGAAGATACCTCTGCCTCTGCCTACCCGGAAACTGTAATGAATAACTTGCCTGCTTGCAGTTTAAAATGCAGCGGTTTAACGTTCCTAGTGAATGTTGCAGATGCTGGGATGCTGGACCTTAATTATTTTGGTATTTTGGTTTAGGTGGCTCTAATTACAGGTATATGTTTTAGCTGATGTTGGACAATGGAGGTAGTATTGTTTGACTTAGACTTGTTTGGTAGTAAAGATTAATGTTATACCTACTATTTAACACTAGCTTTTGCCAGCGGCTTCGCCCGCGTGAAAATGACGATTATCCATACAAACTTTCATCCCCTATTTAACTCCCTTAGGGGTTGAATTTCGAAAAATCCTTCCTTATTCCTTGTCTACATTACAAAGGTAACCTCTGTGCAAAATTTCAGCTTTCTCGGTCCAAGCGTTTGGGCTGGGCGTTGATGAGTCAGTCAGTCAGTCAGTCAGGACTTCTCTTTTTTTATACTATTTAATTAACATAAGCTTGTAGGGCTAGGCATAGTACACCAACATTTCGCCAGTTATGTTTAAGTACCATATAAGAGGCGAGCCTAGTGATGTGCCTGGTGGCAATATTGCCACTGCCATTAAAATACCAATATTGCCAGCAGCATTGGAAATATTGCCAAAGTTGCCGGTCAATGTAGATTAGGGCCTATAAATGTTAATTATAAGTGTATTACATAGTTTCCGTACTTAATTTGACTTATGATTAAGAAATATTCACAATTATTCCCATTTCCGGCAATATTGCCGGCAATCTTGCCACCAAAATTCCCACTTCGGGCAATATTGCCGGCAACGGCACATCTCTAGGCGAGCCTATTGCCATTAACTGGCACAAAATCCAGACTTAGTGGCTGCTACTGATGAATCCCTGATAGAAAATCCCAACAACACTGGCCGACGCGACGAATCGAATCGGACCTCATGCAGAACAGTCGCGATTGTGACCACTAGACCAACGAGGCAGCCAATAATACGATTTGTATGCATATAAGTGGAAGCACCACTCACTTATGTTTACTAAATAAAAGCTCCAAGAAACTACATAAAACCACCACTTTATCTAAATAACAGATGCACATATTTACTGGGTCATCTTGTAAATAGAGCACGAACCCAACCTACTTTGTATACTTTGTTTATCTTCAGATATTTTCTCATTTTCCTCTTTTTCTCTTTATATAAGTTAATTCACCAGCGGCGACATGGCGCCGGACTAACAAACGGTGTCATTATGACAACATTTTAGCATTTACTGACAAGATATAAACCGACATTTATAAGGGAAATGCATGTTTTTTTGTTGTTATTCATTTGATGCTCTGATGTAATTTGGCAGTAGTTTCTGAATGAATTTTGTGTATAGTCTCCACGAGTAGCGACTCAAGGCACATCTGACTCCCGTCGTGGCTGCGGGTTGTTCACAAGATACCGCGGCCTCGGCACAAAGGACAATATAAGAAGGAACATGGGTGATGGTTTTTAGTGAGTAGAAGTCTGACATTCCCTACTGCTCTGCCCAGAGCTGGAGGAGTCTCCGAAAAAAAGGCACATCCGACTCAGTCCACCATTCCTGTCTCCTTCTTCGTAGCGTGTTCACGGCAATCTAAATTGTGTCCACATAGAACTGAGCTACTATATAGTTTGGCGCTTTCGGTAGCGTCCATAGTAGGTACACACGGCTACACATCAAGCTATACAAAACCAGTTAATCTTGGCCTCACTTTACTAGATCTTTTCGCACAATGAACGATCAGATTATACTGGTTTTGTATAGCTTGATGTGTAGCCGTGTGTACATACCTGTATGTAGTAAAGAAACACAGGACACGGAGGACTTGATATTAAGTGCCCCATGCCTGTCTACTGACTAACCTTGTCGACTGGTGAAACTTTTACTTTTGACAATGACCAGTGGTCCATATTGCCCCGGATCGAAACCGATGGAAGTCACGGGGGGAAGCCTTTGCCCAGCTGTGGGATGACGAGGACTAACAGTATTTTTTTTTTTTTTTTTCCCTTGTTATTAAGAACCGAATTCTTAATAAATTAATTACGATCTAGCCTAAAAGACTAATAAGTAATTTAACTCTAACTTAATTTGCTATGTCATAGATTATGTTAAAACTAAGAATAGTGTCCATTTGCACTTTTACACAAGTCCGTAGCACTTTCTTAGAGTCTGTTATTTTTATAAAAACACTATGTTCATGTGTTATAGGTATAGCACAACACTGTTCCTATTATTCACTCACTTTGTACACTATACACTAGTTCAAAAGGTTTAGTTCTTTTTAGCCTACGCACTAAGTCTGTGTTGTCTAGGAGCTGAATAGCCTCAACGTTCACGTGTCGGTGTAGTCTGTGTTCGTGGGCTTCAGCAAGTTTTTGGATGATGGTGGTGACGAACTCCATTTTAAGGTCACGGTGAAGGTCGTCATTTCTTATGTACCAGGGTGCATCCACAGCATCCCTGAGTACTTTATTTTGAAACTGTTGAATAATTTTGACGTTGCTTGGTTTAGTACAGCCCCAAAGTTGGATACCATACGTCCAAATTGGCATGAGTATATGCTTGTATATGGTTATTTTATTATGTATTGATAGACAGGATTTCCTTCCAAGTAACCAATACATACTTTTATAACGTATGTCGAGTTCCTGTCTTTTCTTTTTGACGTGAGTTTTCCACCGCAATTTGGTGTCGAGAGTCATGCCAAGGTATTTAGCTGTATTAGCATAAGGCACCTGCATGCCATTTATGTAGATTGGGTGATAGTCCAGATGTTTGTTTGTGAAGTCAATATGAATTGATTTTGATTCATTCAGTTTGATCTTCCATTTTTGTGTCCAGTCATAGACTTTGTTCACAGCTAGTTGAACTTTTTCTACTGCTTCTCTGTGGCTTGAACCAGTAGCCATAATTGCAGTATCGTCTGCAAAGGTGGCAATGGTGTTGTTTTCCAGTTCTGGAATGTCACAAGTGTATAACAAGTACAATATTGGTCCTAGCACACTTCCTTGTGGTACCCCAGCTTTTATTGTTTTTAGTTCAGAATATGCGTCCTCTTGCCGTATTCTGAACATTCTATTCGTGATATATGACTCTAATATATCTGAAAATTCTGGTAGCATGCGTCTTAGCTTGAATATTAGACCCTGATGCCAAACTTTATCAAAAGCTTGCGCGACATCTAAAAATACGGTGGCGCAGACTTCCTTGTTTTCGAGGGTTTTTTCAATGATGTTAGTAATTCTATGTACCTGGTCGATTGTTGAATGTTTCTCCCTAAAGCCAAATTGATGATTTGGAATAAGGCCTTTTTCTTCTATTATTGGTTTCAAACGTTTCAATAATAATTTTTCGAATAGTTTAGATATCACGGGCAACAGAGAAATAGGTCTGTATGATGATGCTTCATGTGGTGGTTTCCCAGGCTTAGCAATCATAATGACTTCAGCAACCTTCCAAGGAGCAGGTACATATTTTAAAATAAATGCAGCATTTATAAGTTTCGTCAGCTTTACTATAGCCTTGCGCGGGAGGTGTTTTAGAATTTCACCTGTAATAAGGTCGTAACCCGGAGACTTTTTTGAGCTAATGTTATTTTGAATTTCTCTCATTACTTCTTTAGGAGTAACGAGCTTAATTCTCTGGTTTTGTAATAAGTTTTCACTCTCAAGTATTTCTATTGGGCTTTCATTGGGCTTAAAAGTGTCTTCTAAATGCTGAGCAAATCTTAACGCTTTTTGGTCATTGCTTATTGCCCATTTTCCGTCGCTATCTCTGATGGGCGGTATTTGCTTAGTCGGCCTTTTTAGATTTTTGGTTGCTTTCCAAAGTGAGTAATCTGTTGATTTATCATTGGTTAGCTGCAAAAGGTTGGTATTCAGAGATGCATCTTCATATTGCTGGATTTTCCTCTTTAGCCTTTTAGTTAGATTATTTAGTGATGTTTTATCTCGCGGGCACCGTGTTTGCTGCCACCTTTTCCTTTGTTTCCTTTTCTCAGATAGTAAATCCACAATTTCCTTAGGATAGGTAAACCCCTTATATTTACGTTTTAATTGTGGTGTGTTGTTCCACGCACATTGTTGGATGTTAACAATAAACTTGTTTACTTCTGTGTCAAGCTGATCTTGGTTTTTTATCTGAATTTTAAGGTCGATAATATTATCAAGATCAAGAGAAAAACTTTCCCAATCTGTGAACTTATTAACCAGGCTTAAGTGGCTTTCTTTGAGTAGAATTTTTTGACTAAGCGTTAGTATAATCGAAGAGTGGTCTGAGTTCATATGAAAACCTTCCTCCAAGCTGACGTAATTGGCGGATATGTTTTTACATATAAAAAAATCTATAAGATCCGGTATCTTCTGGTGGTCAGTAGGCCAGTATGTTGGTTTTCCTGTGCTCATAACTTCAGAATGTGCGTCTTTAACTGCACCTAAGAGCTGCCTTCCCTTAGTCGTAGTAAGTCTTGATCCCCAGTGCGTATGCTTAGCATTAAAATCGCCGCCTAGGATAAATCTCTGACCTAATAATTCAAAGAGCTGTAAATATCTCTCTTTTTTTATCATGTGCCGTGGTGGACAGTAAATGGCTGCAATGGACACGGGACAATATTTGGTTTTAACAGATACTGCCACGGCTTGAATGTCTTGTTCTTCAAAAATACATTGCACGTAGTGGCTAATGTGCTCTTTGATTATAACCGCGCTGCCTCCCCTAGCAGAGTTATCAGGGTGAAGCGAATTATATATCATGTATCCTCTAAATTTTACAAAAGATTGTTTGGTGAAGTGCGTTTCGGAGACCAAACACACGTCTACATTTTCTGTGTCCAGGACCGCCTGCAACTCATTTTGATGTTTGAGGAGCCCATTAGAGTTCCACGCCATTATTTTAAGTGTGTTATTCATTTTTGATTACTTAAGATAGCTGTTTTAGTGCTAGACTCTAGTTTCTCTAATCTCTTGTCAAATGAAGTTATACACTTTAAAATCTGGTTAATCTTATCCTCTAGATTCAAAGGCTGAGATCTTGGTTTTGCAGCTTCCGCATAGGATCCAGTGCTGGTTACTTGCATGGGTCTTGCCAGTGGCTGGACACCACTTGCTTTCTGCGCCTGTTTGTCAGGATTTCTTAGTGGAAAAGACTGTTGGATAGTTGGTACCGCAAGCTTCTTTTTAATATTTTTGTTTTTCAAAATTTGCATCTGTTTAGCTACTTCACACCCTCTATAGTTGGCAGGGTGAGGTAGACCACAGTGGACGCATTTTGGCTTCTCTTGAGGAGATTTGGTACAGTTGGCTGTAAGATGCTTGCCAGTGCATTTTACACACCTTGGCTCTTTTTTGCAGTATTTATGAGTATGTCCATAAGCCTGGCATCTCTTGCATTGGGGAATTAGTTGAGGATTTTTGAGTGGGTGTATTTCAATTTTACACCCTAAAATGTACTTGATGCCATAGATTTTGTTGACATCTTCTTCATTATTAAATGATAAGACAAACATGTTGAGTGGTTCTTTGCTCTTCCAGCTCAATTTGCTGTCTACTTTTTCAATTTTTAGACCTTGTGTCGTTAGGTCGTCTTTAATTCTATCAGGTTGGCAAGAAGAATGTAACTTTTTCACAACAACTCTGATTGGTCTAGACTGCTTATTTTCGTATGAATGCCAATGGTAGTCTTTTTCTGTTAAAAGCTTGGCAATAACTCTATATGAGTCCTCGGTTTTGGCGTTAACTTTCACACAATCTCCATTTAACATTTTGGCGGTAAACGTTTCAGGTAGTACGGTTTCAGTCAGGGAGTCGTAGAACGTTTGGTAGTTCTTAACTCCGTCTATTATGATTGGCGGTGGCGGGGGCACCTTTTTCACGATAATCTCTTTCTCGGTTTTTCGAAGATCTTGTTGGGCGCTGGTTCCGGGTTGTTGTTTTGGAGAGTGCGAGGTGTTAAGCTTCCTCTTCTTCCTGCTCTTGGCCCTAATCCATTCAGTCTCTTTAGCGAGTTCATCCTCGTCAGTGCAGTACTCAACGTCACTTTTATTACGCTGGGAAAATGATATTGTTTGCCCTTCCTGTTTTTGTACAGATTCTTTGGGTTCTTTTTTTTCTTTCAAGCAATTTAATTCGCCTTGGAGGGCTTGTACTTGTTCCTGCAAGCTATTAATGTGCGCATTTAGATTACGTACCATTTGCTGCAGGTTTTCTTTATCGGCTTTTTCCTGGATGTAACAGTCATACAACCGTTTTTCCAGGTCGGTTTTTATCTTAATGGATTGTGAGGCCATTATTTAATTGTAAGGCGAGTTACACCTAAACAATAGATTATAATAAACACTTCATGATTTCGTCACTTGTAACTAGGTCATTGCGCTGACCGCGATAGGTCGACGTAGGTACACCGCGACGACGGTGTTGTGCTGCGTCTGCAGAATACTCTTAACTAGAGCACGCGCGCGCGGTCCGTACGTTCGTTCGCTATTGCAGTTTAACAACAACTGACTAACAGTATGAGTATCAGATAATCCTTCGACTAATTATATGAGTTGAAAAATGTCGCTCCCATAAAAACTTAAACCTAGTAGGAGTTTTATTAGTTATACCTACGTCATTGATATATAAAAACCCTATCAATGACCTACGTCCACGTTCCTAATCCTAAAAACGTTATTTTACAAATAACATAACCGACAGACAAACACAATTAGTACGTGAGTGTAAATTCGTGGCGCGGGCGACGCCGGGGGGCAGCATGCACCCTAGACCCCCAACTGTGATCCGTAGGGGTGCAGCCGTTTTAAAGTAATGCTCACAGATAGCCACTATGTTTTTAAAACGATGTAATTTATACGAACAAGGTTTTGGTAAGTTTTTAGGGTAAGGGAAGATTGTAGTTTTGGATTTGTGGTTGTGTTTGAGTCACGTTTTAGGTTTTACAAGCTTTGATTAAAATCTTTACCGATGAGCTTTAGGATAAGCTGTGCTGGCTTAGGTTGGTTCGCGGATAAGTGATTACCCATTACATACCTAGTTTCCTCCGTATCGTTTTGGGAAAAGGCTAGGCAGATGATGATTGTGGCATTAACTGGTATGAAGATGTTCAAACGCCATTTTCTAATCATTAATGCCTGTAGCACACCTCCACTGCGAAACAACAATTGCGAAACCGCTGCGCGAGTTTCGCTGTACAACAGTACTACGGTCAACGGGCGGAGATGTAGACGGCTCCTGAGCAAATGAGCGAAATCGTGTTGGAAAGAGACAACATCATAGTCAGTTTTGTACGTTAGAGCAGGGAATTTCACTCCTGTTTCGCCGGCAAAGAACTCTATCAAACTGAAGAGAAGAGAAACTGAAGAAGGCGCAGCGTTAGTATAGGCTTCCAACCAGGTGGACAACTAACAGCGAAACTATTGCGGTTTCGCCCTTTGAGTTTCGCAGCGGGCGGAGGTGTGCTACAGGCATAAAACAATCGACACACGCAGTCGATTTAGCATTCAGCGCGGAATTATTCGCCGCAGTATGGTCGGAGTTTTCGAATACTCCTAATCAATAATTATTGCTAGTGGTAGTTTGCTGTTATTAGCAGACAGGATAATGCGAATTGACGTGGTTATTAATCCACATAAAGAGCTAATAATTACACATTAATAGAAAATAAATAACTACTAGGTAAGCAGTAAGGTAACTACACACATCAAAAGTATCTAGGGATCAACATATATTTTTGCAATAACTTTTCTCCTGATTGATATTAATTAAAATTTTCTTTAAGGATTCATCAAATAAAGTGTTTTCGTTTGTCACAGTAACGATAAACCAAGTCACCTTTGCATTAATAAAGAAATTTGCCATTTTAAATCCATAAAGGGATTTTTGACATTTGAACCACTAACATTAAAGTTCGAAAAAAAGACTGAAATAACACATTTTTCTGATTAAAACCAACGTTATTATGGAGCGGCGACGTCATTTAAGCAGGGAAGAAATGCTCAGAGCCGTGGGAATGATAGAAGCTGGTTCCCGGCAACGTACTGTGGCTTTAGCTCTGAATACAAGTCAGAGTGTTATCAGTCGACTTTGGACACGTTACCGAAGCACTGGTACCGTGGCTGAGCGCCATGGAGGACGGTATCGCTGCACCACACGGAGACAAGACCGATACATTCAAATCTTAACTCGAAGAACTCCAACAATAACCGCCATGATGTTAGCCGTGAGGCTTCATCACTCTTCAGGGAACTTAATTAGCGACCAAACAGTCAGAAACCGCTTGCATGAAGTGAACCTTCATTCCCGAAGACCGCTACGGGTACCACCTATAGCAATGCACAATCGTAGGATTCGATATCAATGGGCTCTTGAACACAGAAATTGGGCAGAAGAACAATGGCGTTTCGTGTGCTTTTCTGATGAGTCTCGTTTTGGTATGAGACCGGATACAAGACGTATACGACACTGAAGAACCCCTGGACGCCAAAAGCGATTAAAATCCTGCCAGGAAGTCCATCCTTATAGTGGTGGAACCATCATGGTATGGGCGGGTATTTGGATCGGCGGAAGAACTGAGTTGATTTGGATCAGAGGCAACCTCAACGCTCAAATTTATGCTGAGACGATTGTATCAGACGTCATCGTTCCTCTACAAGTGCAAATCGGTCCCTTATTTCAGTTAATGCATGATAATGCACGACCGCACACGCGCAAGAGTTGTAAGACAGACTCTCGCCGCAGCTAACATCAATGTCCTGCCCTGGCCTGCTCAGTCGCCAGACTTGAACCCGATTGAGCATGCATGGGATATGCTACAGAGAAGAGCTCTGCCGAATATGGAGGGTATCCAGTCGCAAGAAGACCTTTTTTTGTTGTTGCAACGAACATGGGCGGCCATTCCACAGCGTGATTTGGATGAACTCATTTTGAGTATGCCAAACCGATGTTCTTGTGTTGTTAGTGTTCGCGGTAGAAACACGGATTATTAATTGTTTAAGTTACCCAATAAAATTTTAAAGAAAACTGTTATTTCAGTCTTTTTTTCGAACTTTAATGTTAGTGGTTCAAATGTCAAAAATCCCTTTATTAGGAAAATGGCAAATTTCTTTATTAATGCAAAGGTGACTTGGTTTATCGTTACTGTGACAAACGAAAACACTTTATTTGATGAATCCTTAAAGAAAAATTTAATTAATATCAATCAGGAGAAAAGTTATTGCAAAAATATATGTTGATCCCTAGACACTTTTGATGTGTGTATTACCAAGAGAAAGTCTACTATTTCTCGTGCCTGTCTCACACAGTCTCGTGATTCGTGTATATATTCCCATTAGCATCACGATTGCCGTTAGTAATGTGTAATTAAGCTCTGACCTTACTTTCTATTGACAAAAAGTAAACAAGATACATGGTATTATTGTGCTATTATTTGGGACTTGCTTGTTAATAAGACAGGAGTTTCTATTCATGATTAAATGTCGAGCAGATAAATAGTTTTAAGGACTTTCGAAGTTTATTTTGTCTTTTCATTTGTATAGTGAATTTTCCTTTTCCCAACTAAGTACGTATGTTAGGGTCGGCTTCTATCTAATCTAACTGGATGCAGCTGAACTCCTGGATTTTATATAGAGCGACTGCCTATCTGACCTCCACAACCTAGTTTGTACTGGTTGATCTGATACCCATTGGTATGACCGTATGAGTGGTTGTCGTTTGACAACCATTATAATATGTAGTAATTATAGTTTTAGGTCACCTATAAATGCCTATAATGACTGTCATAGAGCTACAAATGGCAGTCGCGACCAAACGGCTTAACGTTCTATGAGACAGGAGACTTGACACAAAATTGTTGATATAAACGAATTACATTGCCATTAGATATTGAACTTTTAACAGAACCTGACGTACATATTTTCATAACTATTTCCACGAAACCTCGACTTATTTATTAGGCAGCTTAAACTATCGATTTTTGAACCGCAACCCTATCCACGCCCTCTGTAACTGCGCCCTTGCACTTCACTGGGGTGTAGCTGAATTATTGTTTAGAGGGGGTGGCCTTTTAAAGCGGGAAACCCCAGCTATTGTGCATAGCCGATTTCCAGCTATCCGCCGTTTTAATGTCTTTCTAGCGGGTTTGTGCGTGTGTGAGTGGTTTGGTCTAAGTTTTGACAGGAAGCCTTCTTTGCTTAGTCAAGTGACATAATTTTGCCTGATGAGAAGAAGGCAATAAAAACTTGGTGTGTTCTAGGTCAGTAGATTTTTTTGGATATGTAATGGTACAGTCGAACAAGCTAATAAGTATACAGAAGATCTTTATAATTCTAGTACACTGAAAATATTGATTGCAATTTTGTTTTATAAAGCGTTTTGAATTAAGCGACTGATGTCAAATGCTGTATCATTTCACATCAGTCTCTTAATGCGTCTGTATAATCTTAAAAGTAAATGCAAGTAACCTGGCTGTATACTTATTAGCTTGTTCGACTGCACTAAAGCTTGTTTTCTGCAATAAGTAGCTTATTTGTAGATGCTGTTAGTACTAAAATAACTAGTTTCCCAAAATGTACGTTTTTATCCATGTTTATGATATTTACTAATTGTTATTTGCATTGTTTGAAATCCAGGCATACAGGGGGTCTCGTCGGGGCTGCGGATTTTCGAAAGAGATGACGTGGCCTCGGCACAAGGGCGAAGAAGGAACATGGGTTGGTTTTTAGTCAGTCGAAGTTTGACACTCCCCTTCGCTCTGCCCAAGAGCGGGGGGAGGGGGGTTATTTGATGATTTTCCACACACTAAAAAAAAAAAATGCATACAGGGGGTGCCGACAATACGACCATAAATAAAACCACTGGTAGTTCTAGTTCACAAGACACATTTTTAAACTATCAAATAAATCTCACCGAAATCGTTGCCGTATCGTCGGCACCAATCTACCTAAATGTCTTTGCCAAATTCTTTTTTTCCTTTAGTATTCCTATATTTGTTTGTAAATTGTATTGTATTTCGTTTACAGTTATAGGCTATTTAGTTTTTTAGATAAAAAAAAATATCGGTTTTAGGATTTTTTTGATAGTTTAAAAATGTTCCTATGAATTAGAAGTACCAGTGGTTTCATTTATTTTCGTATTGTCGGCACCACCATGTATACTATTCTGGGGAGAAAAATTGATGAAAGAACGACGTTAAACAATACCTGCTAATGGGTAAATAGTTAACAGCATTTGATAGGGCATAAAACAGAGAGTTTCTCCTTGATATAATTCTCAATATTCGTCAGCTTGGTTTAAATACGCTATCATCTTTAAACTCGTGCCACGCATAATTTTTCAGTGTGTTTAATATTAAGGTATGAACACATTGGTGTGTGTGATCACTCCACAACCTTTTATTACTGTTCACTGTATTTTCCTATTGTTGTCATGTCCGCCCTATAGGGCAACCATGTGCCCTGTGTCATATAGAGGTAGGCAGTGCTCTCTTCTAAGTGCCTTTTTGATACCTGAGTGGTCTTTTAGTTCAAGTTTTTACTGAGGGATACTGGTGCTTTTGATTTTAGTTTAAGTGAAGGAAGTCGTTTTGTTTTGTGAAGTTTTTTTCGTAGGTTTATGTTATGGTACACATGTCAATTTTATCAACGTTATATTTAAATGAACACAATGTGAAGGTTTTTGATTGAGGCAAATGATTTCAACTGTAGCCGGTTAAATTGGAAGACACTTACATCGTTGAGAAAAGGTTCTAAAGACAGGGATGGTTTATTGAGTCGAAATCTTTTATACGACTGCTGATTGCTGTGAACAGTAACAAAGATCTGTTAGGGCACAAAAACCCCCGCGGCCTGGAACCCAAAGGGCATCAGGAAGAACACGGATAGGTTTTAGTCACTAAGAGTCTGACACTCTCTTCTACTCTGTCCAGAGTGGGAGGAGTAATTTGATAAAAACCTGAGTAAGTGTGGTCTCAATCTTATCGTAGAGCTACATTTCCGCCAGTTGAAGTTCAAAACACAACGCCTACATATAGATATAAGACAGTATGTGATACTTAAAGCATATTAAACTATCAGGGGTCTGTCAGTCCGTCATTTAGCAGTTATTACGAGGGTGAGGTCTGTAATCTTCGAGGAGTACTCTCAGACCTTTGGTGGTGTATCTTTGTTGTTATATTTTGGATCAAGCCTATGTGGGATAAAGTGAAGTTATGTGTCAAAGTAAGGCCTCGTGCACATACAGTCAAAATAGCAGCTGTGAATATGTACTGAAGAGCGTTTTGACAGGAACTGGGGATCAAAAATTAACGCTTTTGCAAGTCATGATAGGACAATAATAAGAATTACGTAAGAATTATTTTGATTATTTGACTTAAAGCTCCATTTTGCCGGCTCAAGTCGATCCAGAGTAGATAAGTGTGGGGACTCCCTAAGGGTCAATTCAGACAACGGATAAATCCTAGCGCAATTTACTGGCTGCATTGAAAATTTACTTTACACAATGGTAATACGATCCTATTTTCAATGCGGCTGTATTAGTAATTAGCACATTTTTTCGTTATATCTGAACGGAGCCTTACGATTATAACTCTGGCAGTATCTTTTAATTTGGTTATGTGATACTTACATGAAAATGTATTAAACCCATAAAAGTGATTATGTTTCGAAATTGGTATTTCAAAACGAAACTAGAATACGGTTATTTACTTAATTGAGTTTGAAGTTAGTTAAATTCTCAAACCAAAAACAATTTGAAACTGTGCTTAGATCTGAAATTAGTCTAGTTTGGATCGTTCCAGGAATACCAATTTCAAATTTATTTATTTATTTATTTATTTATTATTATAAACACACACTATCTTTACAGGCAGACCCAATACAATAGTGGTTTGCAAACACGATACTTGGAAAATAACTAACGACTTATACTATAACTAAAACACTAAACTTTAAAAATAATTTGTAAAACACCAACAAACAACACAAAAACAAATAAAGTAAAAATTAAATGTAAGAAACAAAATTCAACAATACTCTTGCGAATTCACTCAAGTTGCACGAAAATATGTCTGTCCTCTCATGCACTTCATTCAGTACACGTATTGTACTGGTGAGGGGTGTTTTTGACAGCAAGTTGGTTTTGGCAACAGGCACGGCTAGCAGTGGCGGTCGCCGCCGCCTCCACACGTACCGGTCCGGCACGCACAGCTTCAGGTGTCGCAGTACTCCCGGGTTATGTGCAACTCCACGCAGGAGCTTAAGCACATACGCCGCCAGTGTATATTCTCTGCGCACTCTGAGTTCATTGTACCCCACCATACCCAGCACAAACAGTGTGGGATACCTTAGCGGGTAAAATGGGTAAACTCCATAAAGTTTGAAATACAAGTGTCTTGTAAATTTAACTAAAACTAGAACACAATTTTAGAATACGAGCTGTATACTACTAAGTCTGGTAAATTCATACTCAATTATTAACTGCTGGTACAATTCCTGTAACGACTCTATTTGAAAATAGCATAATTAAAATTTAAAATTTTTGTTTTAGTAAGTATATTTTACCAAATTTAAACCATAAAACGACCATATTTAGGAAATCGAAAGGCGTTTAGCAAGAAAACAACCAACAAACAAGGTTTGTCCCCTGTGCCGGCCGTTTAGCCACATTAAACGGTATTTATCGACCAGAGGGGGACATGCGATCATTTTTGGATTATAACCGCTCCAGATAGACGAATTAATTAACGACAAAAACCAATACATCAAGATCCCTGTCACTTTAAGAGTCCCCTTTAATTTCATCATTATTCTTTGATCGCCGCGGGGCGAGGCGGCTCAAGTCAGTTGCAACCGGCTCAAACCAGTTATGGTTGGTTTGCGCCGGCCATAACTGGACGTTCTTTGAGGGATTATGGATGGAGCGTGTTTGTGAAGGGGGATGAGACGTTTTTGCGTAATTAGTGGCGCAAGTGGATTTCTTGATAAGTGCCACTTCGATGCAGTGGTGGGTGGTGGCAATGGGCGTTTTGTAAGGGGATTACTTTAAGAGTGGCAGAAGATACAAAATAAGCTGTTATGAGTATATGAGTCCATACCACTGGGGGTCCTTCCTGTGAGTGTACTATTAGGTATACACCTCTGCCTAAAGCTTCGAGGATTACAGGCATTATGTTATGTATCTTCAGTCCATACCATTGAATTCAGAGATTACTAGAAATTATGAAAGGCGACTATAGTTGTGGCTTCATGGATATATTGGCGCGTGGTCAAAATTGGAACTAAACTGCCATCTACTTTATTCATGGTACGCTCTCAATAACATTTGATTCACAGCGCTCTCATACTAGTAGGGTGTAAGCAAGGTTCCCACAGACAGCGAAATATGAAAATTCCACTATGTTCATTCAACCAAAATCGTGTCTGTAAAATAAAGTTGAAACACGATTCCGCACACATTTTCAGCAAATATAAAAATTTCTCCCATTTCGACGTCTGACCGTACACTGCCTATCCACCTACCTACCGTTAAAAGACGTCAATATTAAAGCATAGGGGTTACTACACAATGGGGTACAGGTACGAATATCATTCAAAAAGTGACGGGAAATGGAAAAATCAAAATTCTCATCCGCTATTCAAAACAGATAGCTATGACGGGAAAGGGGAACGTACAATGTCCAACAGTGTAGCGAAACGCGAATATACCCTTTTTTTTTTTGTACTCGTTTTTATATACGAAAGTGAATGGAAGTTTGAAGCGGAAGAGTTCAGGTAAAAACTGTTAATATTGTGAAAGGGAAATAAGGTATTTTGTATATTTGAGACGGAGTTTATCGTAAACATGAGGTGTGAAAAAATATATGGATCTAATTGCGACTGCTGAGTATAATGTCTTGGTCTCGATTCACGGGTCGGGCAAATTTCTCAGTATCAGCCACAGATCCTGTATTTGTGCCCGGTTGAATTTGGTTTTACTATAGACTCGCCCTCTATTAGTTAAATGCGACTTATACATAACTGGTGAGATGTGGGTGTACTATTACGTACATCTCTACCCTACCTTTCGGAAATTACAAGCGTGATGTTATTTTAATTTTTTTACACCTTAGCTACCTTTTTAAAAATGTGTACAGAATTATCCAGTTGTTTTGGGTTCACTGAACATCTCACACAGCATTTATTTTCAATGCTTGTGTTTAATAAACAAAACAAAAAACATGGTTACGGTTGAAATCTGATTGGAAACAAACATCGCGGCTGACAGAGTCCATTGTGAGTCCATCTTACTCGTTCCTCCCCTAACTTTCATCGAAAAATGGGGAGAGAACAATGCATCCAGCCATAATGAAATATTTTGAATATTTGTATTTGATTCCACTCAAAAGTCTATATTAGAAAACCAGTCTAACAAGAGCTTGCAAAAAAACTTTTTTAATAACAGTCTAGCAGACGCACGGTTCCTGTTGCACTGGACAGGGGAGAATCGGGGTCTTTCGTGAATTTTTAATTCCACAGTTTAGAGGATATTTGCTCAGGAATTTGCGCTATGAAGATAGAAAGTTTTTATTCGTATTTTATGGGTTCCGTATACGTGGGCTCGCCGTCTCCATAGGAGTCGTAAAGTTGGCTTGTCTGGCCATGGAATGCTGTGGTCGAAGTATCGATTTTGGTGCATATTGGGATTTTTACATTGTAGGTACTTGTTCCATCTATGAATATGTTCATAAAGTTACTTGCGATAAAGTTAGAATGTTGCGATACGGCAGTTTTAGGTCTAGTGATGGCAAATAAAGGCACTTTATCATCAGCCTACAGCAGTCCACTGCACGACATAGGATTTCCCAATGCAGCTCGATCCTTGTCATCTCTCATTCAGTTGCTACCAGCCCTCGATCTCAGCTCCAGAGATCGTTGCACCACCTAGCATGAAAGCCCTTACGATTGTCGATTCGTAGTCTCCACGGCCAATATAACCGGCCCATTGCCACTTCAGCTTTTTTATTCTGTGAACTATGTCGAGGACCTTAGTTTCTCTATCGATCGCCTCAACAAAGAAAAAACTGACAATAAAAGGTGCTCACCTCGAGTGCTGATGATAAAGACGCCTTCTCCTGCTTCAGAGTTTCCACGCGGCTCTTGTATTGCAGCAGCGATCGCACTGTCTCCTCCATCCTGCAACAACGACAGAAAAAATAGCATTAATTTGTGTTAACTGGAGTAACAAGAATCCTATTGGTCTAGTTTTTAGGTTGATTGTAAAATCAGGTATTTTTTTCGTACAGTTTTCAGCACGAAATATGAAATCTATCTGAAAAAACTTGAATACTACGTGGACTACGTGTAACTAATAAGGTGAGATTTCTCTACTTGTTTCAACCCTGTAAGTACCACTGTATCGCATGTCTGATGTCCTCCAAAAATCTAATAAAACTCAAAATAATATTTGGTTTATAAATAGGTAGGTAATACCCCACTCAACTTCAATTATACATGCCCGCCATATTAGTGTTCTTCAAAAATAAGTCAATGAATAGAACAAGCGATAGCTTTTTTATGAAAAGCAGCGGCGAACATCATCATTTTCCTCTCATTTATGGGGTCAGCGCAGCATCATGTCTTATTCTTCCATAGTGCTTTAATAACCATAATAATTATTATTGTTGTTGTTAATTGTTATTGTTGTTGTTTGTTGTTGTTATTTTTATTGTGCCATAATTATATCATCTGTCACTATTTATGTAGGTATTTGTGTATGTGAGTTTATATGTTTGTGAACGCACCCACGATACAGGAGAGATTCCTAGTGTAGGGAAACGTTTTTTAAAAAAAGAAAAAAAAAGTTCAAAGCATCGGTAAGGAAGGACACAATTAACTTCTTCATGCGAATATCCCAAAACTGCTATTTCGATATTACGGCAGTGCAGTTTCTTGCAGTCGTGTGATATATAATACTTATTACAGTTTCAAGATGAGGCAACTTGTAACTTAGACGGACTATCGCTCAAAGTGAAAGTAAGTTTCAGATAACGGCCGTATCAAACACTCAGTAGATCGTCGGGCAAGTCTGCCAAGTTGTCGCACGTGCTTAGCATGTATAGCTTAACTTTAGTTTCACTTACTATGTTATTTTGGTTGACTTTATCGGTGTTAACACAGATTTTATTTAGCTTCGAGTTAGTTATACTTCTAACAAATATAATCTGAACATGAATCGTGTACGAGTTTGTATTGTAACAATATTTTTGATTAAATAGAGTGTCCGTGGAGTTACTTGACCATGTTTCTCCATGGAGTTCTGCGCTTTGGAATGTGTAATTACAGCCCGATTTTGAGTATGTTACTGAGGCTTATTTGTGAATCTGTGTCACTTGTGTGTATCAAATCAAAATAAGATAGGCAAACTAAAACAGATGAAGAATATGATGTTGGAAGTTATTTGTTGCCAGTAATCCACCTTTTCTTTGGTGCTATTTCAAACCTAGCCTTAAAACATTAGTTTTCCTTTGACAAACTGAGTGTTTCATCAAAGGAAATTATACCGAAGACTGAATACTTAGATCAAAAACAACAGGAGACCAACGAAACAGTTCATTATGCAGATGGATCAAACTGGCGAGCTGAGGATTTGCATACTCTGCGCCAGAGCGAGACAAAACACATTCGTTAAGAGTAAGAAAGAGATGAAATAAGTGCACTTGACTCATGTCGACACTTCATTAGGCGGCGACGACGTCCGTTCGCGAGAGCGCATCAACGTCAAATGACAGCTAAGTGAAGAAATATGGGATTTGTTCCTTTTTCTTTGTGTTGCTGTTTTAGATTATAAGCATCAGCCACGTGGGGAGTTTTTAGATATTATTTTTTCGGTAAGATTTTGACGCTAGAAATTGAACTATTTTAGCAAACTTACATGTCTGCTAGTAACAAATAAAATGGTACAACTTCTCGTAAAAGAACACTTTAATATTAAGCCTTATACCCGAATAATTTTTAGTTGCTTTGAACGCGGCCAATAAGTGACGTCACAGGTCGTCGTTATTGCAATACTTGCTTGCTAGAATCGCTTTTTGACAGCTCTTTCACGCTCATAAAAGTGTGTCAATTGATTGGTGGTTTTTAATCATAATACACCAATACCAGATAGATGCGCGGCCAGACCCATAACTCTTTTATATTTGTTCTTGAAAACATTTCTGAAGTAAACAAGAATCTTAATCGGATTTCCTAAAGCCCATTTTAAATGAACGTAAACAACCTGAATTATGAAAACGCTCATCGCGAAGCCACAATGCCACTGTTTTAATCTTAGAAATTAATCAACGTTGAGTTGCAATTTTAATACTTAATTCTGCCGAAGCTGAATTAAGGCTTTACATCACAAAGGGCCTTGAGAGTCTTCTTAGGAGATAATGCCTGAAACAAAAACCCCTCGGAATGATTATTTCACCCTCTTTTAATTATTAATACACCGTTGAGGGGCAAGATTACAGTATTAAGGGACGTAAAGGGTATTACGGGGTAGCACTAAATATTACGTTTAGTAACTGGAGAGCTGGTCCAATTGCTGCGCAAATAGACCTGGTATTGTCTGGTTGATTTGGTTCATTAACCTAATTTGAAGTTTAATGAAGTTGTGCTTTCCGTTCATGGGGAGTAGAAAAAGCCGAACAAAAGACATATTCATGAGGATTCTTCCAGAGTTCATAAGATAAACAGAGATTTGATGGACCAATTAGACATGACTTCTTTAAATATCCCCGCTGGTTACCACCGGTTGACAGGGATTCAATTTTAAACATGAGTATTCTCGTTGTCTACCAATGACAGACAGTTACTCAACTTACGCATCAATGAAGCATCGAAATATTTGGTAACTCGTGTGCATTTTAGTGTATTATTTTTATTGTGTTTTCTCGAAAATCTTACAACATTTAGATACGTTTTGCTTGCTTGCTTTTCAGAGTATTTCTTTAAAGCTAACTCCTAGGAACTTTAGTGCCATCAGCCGTTGAAAAACACATGAATCCTTACTCCTAACAATTGAAGAATTGGGACAATCCGCGCTTGGTTGCCACCCCATTACTAACTCGTTCCATAACGAATCCTTTTATTATAAAGCTGGCAACGGAATCCATTCCACAGATCCTGAATAATGGAACTTTTTCAATAACTCTGAATAGAATGAGTTCCCTTCAACCGCTCTGTAAGAAATTATTCACTTTTTTTTTTCGAACTGGCAACACAGGCTTCTTTGATTAGAATTTTAAAGTTCTAAAAGGTTGTGGTCGATTTTTAATATCTTTGCTTTTGGTTTAATTATATATTAGAGTTTATATTCCTGAAGCTTAGGAATCGGGTATTGGAGAAATTATCTACTCACTGAATGTCGAAAATGGTAGAACTTTCCTAATCATACAAATCTCTTCTTCATAAGGAAAAGAAGATCATACAAGTTACTAGTTAATGTAATGTATGTTTGAGTATAATACGTCAAGCGCTCTACGTAATGAACCATGTACATTTACCTACCAGGTAGGCCCATAAAAATAAAGCGAAAAAAAATCCTCCTTTTTCGTTCATACAAAATAACACATTGATATTTTGGGAAAATTAACCAAATTATTATCTACACAACAAAAGTAACCAAATCACAAAGCTGAAGTCAAACTTAAATAAAATTAATCATCCAAAAATTAATTTCAGGAGCAACTGAAAGCAATTGAACCTTTTTTGCGTATTTCCCACGTGGCATATCCAGTTGGTCGGTTCGGGGGTCGATTACCTTATACCAAGCCTTATTACAGTGTAATTTAATGTTTTGTTTTTTTTTTCGACGGTGTTTTTTTACGCGGGCAATGTTTTACTGCGGCCAGTCACGGCAGTATCGACCGGGGTGTGTTCTATTTTTGATTAATATACCCACATGTTTTGTGGGTAGGAGAGGAATTTGTTTTACGTGAAGGCATTTTCGAGAAATTGCTTGGCGATGATAGTCTTGTAGGGAGAAACAAGTTTAGGTATTTTTGTGTATTTGTATGAAAAGAGAAAAAGGCAATCAAAACGAAAATAACAAAAGCAAAGAAAAAAGGCACTCAGACAAAATCACTGCTGTTGAATCCTAAACGATCTTTTTACTACGGAAAATCCAAAAAAAGACTTAAAACCAGGGTAAACAATTACCATTTTTTACCGAAGCTAGCCAAACATGGCGGCTTCGCCCCCTGGTCTCCCCTCGCGACAAATTACGTCGCATTCAACCCTTGACCAGATGAGAGCTCGTAAATCTTATCTATTAAAACCTGTGTCGGTAGGTACTATGGTGCGGTGCAAGGGAAAACCATAAGGCGATATTTTGGAACACATGTAGAGACGCCAACTGATACCCGAAATTGGCAAGTTTTTCCAATCAACCTTTAATGTAATGCTTTAGTGATACAATTTAAAATCTATTAAAGTTTGATAGATTGTAGTAGGTAGGATAGATAACAGAAAGTTACATAAAGATATATCAAAGATATCAAGAAAAGTAGTGCCAGAGTGTGCCTTGCAGTAAGATCAACGACTCATAAAGTATAGCATACACTTTACTTAAGTTACACAAGACTCTTTGAAGCTGTTTTTTGGAAGTGTTGTCAAACCAGGCGGTCAGTTTTATTATTATGATTTTCGATTTCACTGTTTTTTATATTTATTTGCAATTAGTTGCTATTTTTACCAGAGTATATTCTTCATCTATGGTTACTTTAAAAAAAATTATGATGGAAAGATTTGAGTCATCATCATCATCCTTTCATTCTCAACTTCATATTTATTTCAGTCACTCATTTCTTATCAACAATCGCTTCTCTTCCACATATTACGCCACCCCGTCCCCATATCGATGTATTTGCCTAAACGCGAAGCTTACAGTCAAGCCACGTACCTCACATTGTCGCCGACGAGCCACAGAGTACCGGCCGCACTGGGCACTCTGCTAATGCCAAAGTAATTACTCATCGTTTATCAGTTAGTCTGTGGCATTTGCATGATGTCCCAATCATTGGTCGGTGGAGGCGTGAAAAAATGTTTGTGAAAAAGAAGGAGGATATAAAAATGTATGCACGAGGACAGAATTTGTTATGCATATTTTTAGTGCCATCAGACTCTAAAAAACTGCATGGATCGCCAGAGAATCTAATTGCTAAACAAATTGACTTTCTAAATCAAGTTCCTCAGTTATAGCTATTAAGTAACACTATAATTCCTTGACAATAGTGATTTGTATCAGCGGACTATCTACGTTGGTATACAAACTGCTTATCAATGTACTCCGCATTTTCTAATTGTGGCAGTCTGAAGTTTTACAGTCTACTTTATTTATCAAAAAACTTTATGCTTAAGACAACCTGTACAAAGGCAGCCTTAATGTCTTTATCCTTTGTAAGCAAGCAAAACTTCCTTTCTCACAATTCTTGTTGTACACTGTTTAGTAGATATAGGACCCCTGTTGAGCGTATATACCTAAAAAATGTCTAAATTTATACAGAAGTTTGTAAGAAACATCTTCAAGTCGGTTTTTGTTTTAGTAGGTGAACCTCTCAAAGACTTTGAAAGAGGAGAGACTTTTAGTACAGTTTCAACACAGTTTAAAAGCAACTTTCCTCAAGATACTAATCAAAACACAGCTCATATCTAGAGTTTACGAAAACCCTTTTTACTATGGTATAAATAACAAACTTTAGCCGCGTTATCTTACTCTCTTCAGTACAAAACAATGAAACATTTTCTAGATCCCACAGGGTTTCACGTTGAGTCCAACTTTGTTGTGAAAACGTTCGATCAATTACTGAATACTAGGTAGTTAGTTTAGTTATAAGTACTGCTTTTTTCTAATGGGCTATTCATCTTATCAGACTTCTGAAAATATGCGTGATATTGAGATAGTCTCTTGTTTATTCAAATACTATTTTCGCTGTGTGAAACAGGGTCCATATATGGTCAATTTTATATTAAGTAACTATTTCAGAATACATCTTTGAATGGAATAATTGATTGAATATCATAAATTTAAGTGTTATCATATCAAAGACACTGCCTAGTGAACTCTGGATTCAACAAGATTTTTCAAACAATTTGGAGTAAGGCACGTTCTGTATTAAGATAACGTAAGCAGAAGCGGGCTAATCCATAATTAATCTACGTAAAGTGACGACGCTACCTCAGCTTATTAACACGAAAAAGCCAAGCCACGAAGTTCATCATCATCATCAAGATACTTCTTAAATATTCAACCTCATTTTTAAGCCTCTAAATTCACTTTGATAAACGGCCTGTTGTTCGCATAATTTACGCGTCGGTATACCTTTTATCAGGAGTACAGAATATTACAGAAGGTCCATTCTGTACAACCAGCGAAAATAACGGTACGTATGCACATAGACGCGAACTCATGGCGACCTGCAAAACAAATGACAGCCGCTTGCACTCGCTATAACTGATGTAGGATAATTTAATTCAATGGAATAAAGTATTTTTGATTTCATTACGCTATTTATATTTCTCGTTAACTTTTAAACTGTAAGATAGGGCTAAAATCGATTCAAATATTTTCAATGTACCTAATTTTTCGTGGTGCTTACAACTAAAATGCAGCCTTATTTTACCCGACTGCGGCTAAGCCCAAAAGGAGGGTTATAAGTATTATAATTATGCAGAGCTCAAAATCTACGCGCGCCTCACCGTCTATACGTCATGTGCTTGCGTTTTCCTTTTCTATACGAAGCTAACCTTCTGTATACGTATTTACTCTACGTTCGCAGGTAGGAGTTTCACTGACGATATGCCTTAGTGCGAGCGATGGATGTAAATTTTTAATAAAACGCAAACGCAAGTCGCTGACGCACCTGTGTTAGGGTAGATGTGTATTGACAGTTATATTTTTTTGACAGCGACACCCAGTCTTTTAGGGGAGTTTGTAAAATGTTACGTTGAGGAAGTTTTTGGGTTGAAAATGTTTGAGGTAAATGAAAATGATGCGTGGAAATGCTTCGATGTGAGAACCGTGAGATTAATCTATACATGTACATGATGTATTCATGCTTTGGTTTTAGACGACAAAGAATAAATAATAGATTTCTAACTATGTAAATTATTTATTTACTAAATTTTTTATATTCAAGATCATCACAAAATCAGTAGGTATAAACTAGTCTCTTGTAAAAATTCTTAACCCTAAACGCCAAAGTAATAAAATAACTGATGTGTCACCTTACAAATTAGAACATAAAATACTACGTAATAGCAATACTTACGTGCAAAACCGAATTTCTCCGTACATTTTCTTACAAGTTCCTCATAATTGCTTACACCATACTTCCTTACTAAGAAACCCTACAAATGCCCACATTTTCAGCTATAACCCCTGCTCACATAAGGTGGTCAGCAGTATTTCCCAGCTCAATACATAATGGTTGGTGGCAATATTTCTTTCTGCGACACCCAATTAGAGCCGGGTTGCTATAACGAGAGGTTAAAGGTCAACGGTCTGAGGATTATGAAGACCTTTTGTTGCGATTACGCATGGCTGGTGGGGTATATAGGTCTTTGTACAAAGTAGAGGAGTTATTACATCTGGTATTACTTGATTAAGTTTTTAGGTATTTACCTAGTTTATTTATGAGCCACGGAACCTGGATTTGTGTCCGGCTGATGGTAATAGGCTCGCCTGGTATTACATGGGACTTAAATGGGTACACATCTCCCTAACCCATCGAGGGTTACAGGTGTATGTTACTCGTATGTATGTATTTATGAGTATACTCTACAATTAGGTCAGTCAAAGACCAATCTTATGAACAAACCAATTAGTCCAAAATTCTTGAAGTTTGATATCTTAATAAATATTCAGTGAATCAGGTTGATCATTTATATTATAGCAAGCTTGACAAGATATTTCACTCTGCAACATAAATACCAACAGGTTTAAGCTGATAAAATATTTACGTCAAGAGACGCCTCTGCTTTTAATTTCCCGTCTGACAAAAACTAAACGTCTTAAAACCGGATTAAAAATACAATTTTCCTTCAACCCTTCTCCTTTGCTATGAATAACTGAAAGGCAATCTATTCTCTGTTGCATGACCATTTTTCACCCTTAAGGTTTGAGTAAAAGTATAGGAGAATTGGAAAGAACTTGCACAGAATCGTGACTGTTGAAAGGAATGGAGGAAGGTCTTTGACCAGCAGTGGGACAATATGGGCTAACGTTAATAATAAATTATAGAATGAGGGATTAGAACATTCCTAGGTTCAATTTCCGATCAATCACAAAGCTTGATTTAATATTTTTGGAGTTCTAGACTCCTTCTAAAACTTCTGCTCCGACAAATCCTTGCCAAAATAGGAATGAGATCGCTTGTTTCAGATAAAAAAAAATGTTAAATTTTTATTTTGCTTGACTTGTCAAAGTTCTGTCTAGAATAAGCCTTTAACTTGGGTTTGTTATGTTATGCAAATTTCGATCTATATGCCTACGCCAGTAAATTCTATGATGTTATTATACTTCAGCAGTAAAGTTTGTAGGTCGAACAAACAGAATGTCAGGCAAATATCACGGGGTCAAGGCTTAGCATTTAGTAAATCGTTAGTAGAGTGGAAGTGTGTTAATGTGCTCGTAATTCAAACGCAGAGAAAGAAAGTATTTCTTTGTTTGTATTATTGTGTGGCCAACAGCAGCAGGCAGTTGATTCGATGGTGCGTGGTCATGATCGATTAGTTTTTGGGATAAGCCACGAGACGGAGAATAGAATGGTCTATTCTCCATCACTGTAATTTCGCTCCAGAAGGCCGGAATCAACAGTGGCGACCACAATAGAGACCATGAAGCTCGGCGAATTCAGGAGAAACGATTTAACAGTTTTGGTAATATATGCAAAAAAAAAAGTCTTAAAAAAAACGGAACACTGAAAAACGGCGCAGCCCAGTAAAGCAAAATACTTGGCAACTAGTGCCTTATGCTGGTTTTCAACTGAACCTGGATTAGTGTGGTTACGGAAGCTAAACCGTTTTATATGTTGTGTCAATGGTGGTCATGAATAGGTAGTCAAATATGTAAAATATCAAAACATAGGCACTTCCCCGGGCGAGCTCGACTACTTACAAGATTCCCGTAATATTTTAAGATTGTCGATAATTCACAGTAGATTCGGAGACTGATATTTATAGTGCTTCTCTACGTACACTACTGTGTGCGTAGTCGAATATAAAGTAGGTTCAATGCTAGATTTATTGGGGCTAAGCTTACACCTGCCTGAACTTGCTATTGTCCAATGCATGAATAAGGACTTTGTTCAGTACCTCGAAAGCTCGTTTAAAAGATTTATTGATAGTCTTTGTGATTGTAGACACTTTTAGTACGAAGAATAGTGAGAACGAAATTTTATAATGACGTTTCTTTTTGTGGTCAACTTTCAAACTTTAAGTGAAACAGTGATAGAATGGCTACATTCTACTACGACACTGGAAATGGTTCCCAAGTAGATTTTGTAATATATAGGTTAAGCAAATATTGAACTTGTAGAATTGAATAGTAGCCCGTCACACTACCAGTAAAGCGCCGAGAAACAATTTAACTGTGTGGGATCCTGCAAGGAAATGAATCCAGAAAAGCAAAGCGTAGGAGTAGCAAAAGCCTAATTTCTACTTCCAGAATAGAATAGAAGTTAATTGTCTTCAGTTCTACAGCTAGTATTGAGAGAGGCAGGACGTAGGGAAGATTATAAAATTAGGGAAGGCCTTGGCCCAGCAGTGGAGCAGAACAGTATTAAACAAAAAAAAATACATCTAGTAGTAGCAGTAGGTACAGACAAACTAAGTATAATACCTGAACCGAAAGGTTCAAGGTTCAACTGCTCACGAGCAATAATAATTAGGTCCCTCCGGGGATTGCAACAAACTTTCTAGACTAAATGATGCACATATGTGGTCAATAACCTCTACATCCAGTTTTAGTACAAGAAAAAATCGTACCAAAGTACCAATTAAATAAGGCATTAATTCCCTCACAATTTCACAGTTAAACACTTTAGTAACAAAGCTGAAAAGGCGTTTAAAAACCGGTGGCCGTGTAACACGGGCGCTATTAAGGCCCGCATCGACGAACAATGTATGAACACAATGCCGCGCGGTTGTGCGCTCGCTCCGAAGTGTGGAGAACGCTTTTAGTCGCACTGAGCTCGAGAGTTTGTGAGGTGGAGTTCCAGTCACCGCGGCTTATTAGCAAGTATTCTATGTAAATTTAATGAACTAGATGGTTTACTGAAGATAAAAAAATAATAACCTGTTTTTGGCCTCCTCCACAGATCGATAACAATGCCTAGTATAATATTCCTGATGGGATTTCATTAAAACGACTTTGTTTAATTTTGAGAAACGACTTTATTTAATTTTGTGCTTACTAGCCTATAACCTGTTTATTTAGTCATGGGTTGCATTTTATTGCCAGGTCGGGTCAAAGTGTTATTCGGTATTTTCTATCAGTTTTTTATCAGGAACGTCTTAGTAGCGACCGCGGAATCTAGACTTATAGCCCAGTTTAATTGTTGGCGAAATATGGGTGTACTATAAGGTACACCAATATTTCTACCTCTGCATAACCCTTATGGTATTACAGGCGTAATCTTGTTGGTTGTATACGGTAAATTCAATACCAGACAATAGCCTTATATAACCTTTATAGGCCAACTCCATTATCTGCCCATTAATCACTTATGATCCGAAAACGCCCTCAAAATCGCTATCGCCTATGCCTAAAACCGCATCCCCAGCCCTTAGACTACCGCTGACTCGGCTCGGATATTGATGTAAGCGATAAGCGTTTTATGAGGCGCACATGTGCCTCTTTTAACAACACCTGTAAATGAGTTTTTGTACACAATTTGTGAATATATAGTAGTATGTGGGTTGTTGTTGTAAATCTTGCGTGTGTTGTGGCTTGCTAACATAAGATAAGTCTGTGTGATAAAGGTGTGATAGATGGAAATAATAATAATAAATAATAAATATTTATTGCCACAAGATTCAAGTACATTGCACTATAAACAGATTAAAATTTTCTTAGTTTAGCATTAATTTAGGTAAATAAAGTACAATAAGTTCAACCCTGTCCCCTTAACTAGGCTAGGCCTGTATCTTAGGGGGCAGTGTCCGGCTATTGGGTATGCTTATATAATTTTATTTTGGCAGACGTGCCAGTGGACTGTCAAGTGGGTGCATTTTTTGGTCTTGTGGTAAACTTTTATAGTGTGAGGGTGAGAAGGTGAAGAGTGAATGATGTGAGTGTTGGATGAGTGCGTGTCATCATCTGAACCTTTTCCCAACTATATTGGGGTCGGCTTCCAGTCTAACCGGATGCAGCTGAATACCAGTATTTTACATGGAGCGACTGCCTATCTGACCTCCACAACCCAGTTAATACTAGGTAACATAACCCAGTTAATACAATACCCTTTGGTAAGACTGGATGTCAGAATTTCAGGTCACTGACTACCTGTAACGACTGCCAAAGATCTGTAGAAGGTCCCATTAAAATAGATGGACAAAATTTCAGAAATCATTCAGACCACCAAAATAAGGACGATGGTAAAAGAAATAATAAGAAAAACGCATTTAAGTACCTAGAATAGCGGAGGATTAGGACAAACATAATCTCTACTTCCCTCCATATTAGCAGGAGACAGAACAATACAAGGCCAAAAGTTATGTCTAAAGGGACGTCTATATACGCCCAGTTGCCTAGCACCACGGATAAATATTATCATTATGAGTTACTTACTTCTTTCTATATAATAATAATTTCATATTAAATGTAGAAATATCAAATACCCTTTTCATTCACATCTTTAAAAGCTATCGTTGGCTACAAAGCGAACCAATGAAGCGTTTCAGCCATTCTCATAAGACCTGTAACTGCTCATTGATTTGTTCAAATACAATGAAATTTCTTCGGCTTGAGGGGTCAACGTTTACTGGTTTCAGATACTAGAATCAATTTAATTTCGACAATGGATTCAATTTAGTTCTATATGTATGGAGGTATGAACTGTTATTGGAATAATATTCATGGTATTAAAATAATTTTTCATTGAAGAAAGATTTACTTCAACGTAATGTGAGTATTTGTTAAACTTAACCCGCCTTATTACAAAAGGTAGTTAAACCTGGTTTAACTTAGACTTGGTTTATCTCGCATGACGTCTCACTTCTATAATATTCAAAAGAAAGTGACAGCATGCGAGATAAACCAAGTCTAAGTTAAACCAGGTTTAACTACCTTTTGTAATAAGGCGGAACATGTTTCTAAGCAGTACGATTTAAACATAATTATTTCAAGTATCTAAACCTCAATAACAGTTTTTACATAGACCAACTGCCTATCTCACCTCCAAAGCCCAGTTAGTAGGTAATGGGTTTACGTTATCTCCAAAAATGGAGATGGACCGGCCACATGTTGAGATATACACAAGAAAAATGGAGCCAAATCATAACAAATTGGTATCCAAGAGATGGCAAGAGACGTCGAGGACGACAACTAATGCGTTGGGAGGATGAGCTGAAGCTTACTGCAGGACCCAAATGGAGGAGAGTTGCCCAAGACAGGAAACAGTGGAAGCTACTGGAGGAGGCCTTTGCCAAGAGGCACACTGAGCTGAGAGACATCTTGTAACCAAACAATTTAGTAACCAAGACTGAATCTCTCAGCCAGTTCAACGGGCTAAATAATAAACAATAATAATAATACGTTATCTAAGAACCACTTACTAAAAACGGTTGTAAGACTTTCGAATCACTGACTACCTGTAACGACTGTCAAAGGTCTCGAAATGGCAACCGGGACCAATGGCTTGGTGTGCTTTCCAAAACACGTAAGAAACTTGATATAAAATGGATGATCATCACGAACCAACCTCAGCAAGGAAGTCTTAACCTTGAACATTAACTTGTACGACAAATTATTATTTAGCTACTTTCAATAGAGAATCTTATTTATTTAAGCTTCATGAGCAAGAGTGGTAAAAAGGCGGACTTAATGCCACAAGGCATTCTCTACCAGTCAACCTTCTTAACTACTTCTTTGGAATCTTGACTTTTTTAAAAGACAATTTTAAAATTTTAATTGACTGAAATAAATAAAAAATTGTATTTGATAGTTTTATCAGTACGAAATTTTGAAAAGATTTAAGATCATCATCAACAACCGTTATAATAATTTTTACAGCACCACTGAATCACAAAATTCTTATAACACCACGAATAGCCCCAACAAATCAGCCAAGATCCAATAGCCATTAAATGATATCCCATAAGTCCGCACCTGTTTGGCACATCTGCCGCATAATCTATGGCTAGCGGCTACTCCGGATCACCGGAATCACCGGCGATTAGTAGCCTAATAGCCTCAGTAATAGCCCATGGTCATAAATAGCTGGACTATGAATTTGTGGCTAAGTTATGGTGGTGTGATGGGTATTAGTGTCATAAGTTTGGGGGGGGGGAGTGTAAGGGGAGGTTTGCTTGTACGTTTTCTTGGTAAAGATATTTTCAAGATTACGTTGAAGCGACTGTGGAGTTTCTCCGCAAACCACAGTCCAGCTTCAACTTCACCTGCTCTTTAATGGAGTAGTCCGAAACCACTACCAATACCGTGGATGTGGCTGAGTTCCTGGTCGAAATTAAATACATAAATAATATTATAGGAATCATCGACACAAAGATTAAGCACCGATCTTGCTGGTTTTTGTCAAGACTCTCATCAACATCATAGACCAGGGTCGATAATTTTTGAAACCAAAAAAATTTACAGTAGGATGAAACCAATTATAAAAGGAGGGGAATATGATCAAAATGAAAGGAAAAATAAATTACGGTCGATCTGAGGTCGGGAAGTGGGGGTGGGGGGGGTTTTAAGGGGGGAAAGCGGTTTATCTCGATTTCCGGCAAAACTACAAGTCCTATCGAAAAAAATACAAGGGCAAAGTTGTAGAGAATAAAAAGATCTACAACTTTAATTTAACATTTTTTTCACATAACCTCAAAATTTAGGTGAAAAATTCAAAAAACCAAGTTTTTGGTTTTTTATTTATATCTTTTTCAAAAAAAAACTTTTTTTCTACGAAACTTGGTGAAGAGTTACCATACTATGTCCCAAATACACTGTAATTTTTTTTATTAAAAATATTTATTTTTCACCTTATTATTGACTTAGTATCGAAAAATCAGCCATATTTTCAATCGAAAATTCACCCGTCAAAATATCTGCTTTTTTTAAAAAGTCGGTGGGCGTTGTGTTCCTTATAATCTCTACTTTCTGATGATGTATAAAAAATATACATTGCAATGGTAAATTTTCTCAGAAAAAGCAAAATCAGCTGCTACGAAATAACAGGTAGTAAGGGCCAAACCCTCCTAGCCCCTTCCCCACTTCTCTGTGAAATACCTTTTGATGGGCTAAAATTTTCCGTAGGTCTCCACGATATATAAATTATCTTAAAATAACAATAAATAGGCATAAAACAGCAATAAATACGCTTATAATTTCTTGTCTAGGCCTTAATATTTGGTAGTGGGATTATTTCGCAGCAGCTGATTTTGCATTTTCTGAGAAAATTTACCATTGCAATGTATATTTTTAATACATCATCAGCAAGTAGAGATTATAAGGAACACAACGCCCACCGACTTTTTAAAAAAAGCTGATATTTTGACGGGTGAATTTTCGATTGAAAATATGGCTGATTTTTCGATACTAAGTCAATAATAAGGTGAAAAATAAATATTTTTAATAAAAAAAATTACAGTGTATTTGGGACATAGTATGGTAACTCTTCACCAAGTTTCGTAGAAAAAAAGTTTTTTTTTGAAAAAGATATAAATAAAAAACCAAAAACTTGGTTTTTTGAATTTTTCACCTAAATTTTGAGGTTATGTGAAAAAAATGTTAAATCAAAGTTGTAGATCTTTTTATTCTCTACAACTTTGCCTTTGTATTTTTTTCGATAGGACTTGTAGTTTTGCCGGAAATCGAGATAAACCGCTTTCCCCCCTTAAAACCCCCCCCACCCCCACTTCCCGACCTCAGATCGACCGTAATTTATTTTTCCTTTAATTTTTGTTATATTCTCTACTTTTTCCATTGGGTTTCATCCTACTGTAATTTTTTTTCATTTTTTACCATTTTTGAAGGCTTCGGCACTGGTCTATCAATGTGTTGTGTTGTTATTGTGTGTGTGTCAATAAAATAAGCTCTAAGTTCGATCTCCCATAAAATTATTTTGAATTTTTCATATCCTCTATCGACCCTGCATGGGACAGATATTAAAGAGAAGTTGTGTGCTGTTAACGTGTTCTATACGATTCTTATTTTGTCGCACACTAAAACAAAAGCCTTTTTCATCAACTTTATCATATCACAACTCTTTACTACATTTCCAAATCCCACTATTCCCAGCCCCCCCCAACCCTTTCCTTCCCCTTTCGATACAGTACCATAACTTACCCTGGAGTACGGAACACGGGCTTCCACTCAGCACCAACATTTCCATAGCCGATTGACTTATCGGCCAGTTAAGAGGTCAGCCTGATTTATGGACTCCCATTCAATTGTAGCCTTCGGACTACTGTGGTACTGTTCGAAGTTCTGTTGAAGGTGGGTTTTGGGTAAGTGAGGTATAAGGATAGTTAGGTTGGTGTTGTATGTAAATTAATCGGTGTAGACAGTTCAGACATCTTAACTTTGTGATGAATATGCGATAGAAAATACGTTCTCCCTTTAGAACGTAGATAACCATAGTACCCACTAAACATACATAGGTACATGGCTTTATCCTGGACAGAGACAACGTGGCAACGCTGCCAGTCTCTTGGGCACATTACCAGGTGATAGCGTTGAGGAGAAGTTCTTTGATACCCTTTTATAATTTGTAGTTAGTTTGTTTTAATAGTAATAATGTTTGGATAAAGTTGGTTTACTAACTCATTAGAACTTTAATTCAGGTTCAAGTAAATTTTGTACCCCTGATAAACCCTAAGTAAACTACCTACCTCCGTCTCTGCTCATGTATAAACCTTAGCAAGAAGACAAACAACTCATAAATCGCATCTGTCCTCATATTACCATTTTTATTATCCATCAAAAACTCAATAACACGCAGACACGACACTTCTTATTAAACTGTTGCAGGTATAAACGTTCAGTTTGATCGTATCAATAAAAGTAACTGACGGTTCAAAGTAAGTTGAACCGTTCGTTTTTGTCACACATTACCGTTACAATGAGTTCAAAGTTACCGTGAACTTATTAAACTGAGCACGTACGGTTCTACGGTAATATGTTTTATTGTAACGATTAAGAGAGTTTACACGTTGGTAGAAAATGTGAGAGAAAAGAGATTTTGAGTTGTACGTGCTAAGTGTCCGGGTACTTTTTCAATTTGTAGTTTTTTTTGTTATATAGGATCTTTTTATAGTCTCGAATAGCATCTAGCATGACCAGTATATAATGTTCCCACGGCTGGGACACAGGTCGCCGACTACAATTCAGGAATGTCACATGTTTTGGAACTTTTTCACTAATTAACTGCATCTGTAATAGATTCTTATATCCAACGAAAGCAAACTTGTACTCGTTAATAAACATCTTTGGAGAGACCTTAGTCGGATTTATATAATGTATAAAATACAGCTAAATTCATCATGAATTTTGTGCGTGAATAAAATACTTCTGCCTAACTCAAAGGTAAGTAAACCCAAGAAATTACAAAACCTCTTGCGTGCATCTAATCCTCTCCACGAACCTTTAATCCTCTCACGAAATTTTATCCCCAACGCGGCTTAAATCTAATTTATTTTCGCTACCTTGCATTACACTTTAATTACTCACATTCGACCTTTAAAAGGCCTTGATCGCGTCACATTTTCGTGACTGATATTATTACGCACGACAGCGTCTGTGGCAGTGCTCTTATAAAGCGCGGGAATTAAAGCCGCCATTTTCAAGACAGTTGGCGAAAGATTGCTTTAGTAATGAGTACTGTGTTTGTAATGTGGAACGTTTAAGGTGAGACGTCTCGTATTTTTGAAAAATGTATACTAGTACATAACAGACCAGCTTGGCTTGTCTTTTCTTTAATAATACAGCTTGGGTTGGCTTTAATAGCTTTTGTTATCAATTACTTTTTCTTACAGGGAAAATATTTTCCTCCTTTTTCAATCCTTTTTATCGTCTATACAATAGCAACCATAAAAAAGACGACTTAAAATAACACTTTCTTGTAATTTGACCCATTTCTTTTCGCAATCAACAACACTATTCTCCCAAATAAATTTTATGACATTATTGTACTATCACCTCTAAATCATTTTAGTGCCATTTTATCACTTTTTTCCTCTAAGGTTGTCGCAAACCGGAACTCGTGGGAGCGGAAACGAGCCATCGCGACATCCGGATGTGACGTCGACTGAATGGCGCCAGAGATTAGTGCCGCCATCTTGAAATCTTCCACTTTTCATATGGAAATTGACTTGAAAAACTTTCGTGAAGTTATTGTTATGGTGATATTAGGTAACGGGTGGATCTAGGATTTGTATTTTAGTGGTTATAGTTGAAAGGGTTTAGTGTTTTGCGAACGGCGTGTAATATGAAGACGGTGGTGTGTAGAATACTGGTATTAAGCTGAATCCAATAAAACAGGTAGCCTACCAGTTAAAATCTTTGTTGGGACTGGCGAGTTGGAGGTCGTGGTTGGTGCAGTGGCTGATCGATTGGCAGTTGCGTGTCACGGGTTTGACATCGCACTGAATAATATTTTTATGATATGATACTTAAGCTTTTTTTCTATTCCACTGAAAACCTGACAACACCTGCTAAAGTTCGTTCACTACACTACACATCGTTTCCTCACAATATTTCAAAATTTCCCACACGCATTTTCCGACCATCCATCCTACTGCATCCCGCCAACCTGATAGACAGCTGATGATTAATGAGGACAGACGAGACAAGGGGGGGGGCAGGAGATTCTGGGAGAAGGGGAGGGGGTGTGGTGCAATCTCCATAAACGACGTCTAATGGCCGCCTGTCTTAGACTGGAGGTAATCCAATCCAGGTTGAATGGATGGATGGATGATGAAGCTGGGATTGTGAGGTGGATAATGTAGGTTATGTTGTGGGGTAAGCTGGGATCTTAGTAGGGTTATGTTAATGTGTGATGATGGCTTAAAAGTGGTGTTAAGGTGTAATGGGTATGAGAATTACGATAGTTTGTACAGCAATATCTTGCAATATTACATTTAGTTAGTTTCTAAAACTTTTGTGACGTTTGCTATAAGTTTTTTTGTTATTCGTGTGTGTATTCAATGCATATTAAAACTATTTTTTTATTCCATTTCGTATCATCCTGTAAGTACAATTTAGAATAAATCTATTATTATTAAATGCGATGAAAGTAAAAAAAAAACAAGTCTCTAATGTAAGCCAGTATAATTATATGTATAGTACCTAAAATCAAATAAAAATATCTCCAAGCAAAACACCAAACACTACCTAATTACGTCAACTCTAAAAAAGAAACACAAGACGGTTATATCCGCTCTTGAGAGCCACAAAGGCATTTTTATCGGCCATTGACAACAATAGATTGAGGTCAGACTGCCTTTGTCAGAACTACAGCGTTGAGGGTCTGAGGGTCATTGTTCTGGCATCGAGTGGTCGTAAGGAATCTTTGGCTATAGTAGCCAAGTGGGGGATGAGATGTTGCTATGTTGGTTAAGATGGGGAGTTTTTTATGGATAGATGCTGGAATTTGAGATTGAATAGAATTGGATTAAGATATTGTCAATTGTACAAGTTATTGTAAACCTTATGGGACACAGCTCGTTATGTCATCTGGGTTTGATCGGAGTGATTTGTTTGTTATTAATTTTTGACAATGTAGAAGCTACATTTTTAAATAGATTAACATTGAGTTTTTTAATTCTATTTAGTAGTGTCGTTAATAAAACAATTTATCTACGATTTCACCATTTTGTAAAAGCTTAAAATATATTTATTCGTAAATATTAATTAAAGTATCAATCCTGTTAGTCTATTTAACTAAACAATTTGGACCCTAATCTGTGTTTATGAATAAACTCCAAAAGTAACTCGATTGCCCTTTAGGCATATGGAAGGCCCTTTGTGCTAATTTCCACTAGCAAGCATGACTACACACGCATAAATCAAAATTGATATTTCCACGCACCGAATATGCCTACGCCGTAGCTTTGTAGCTGGCTACGATTCTCGTAGCTCTTGCTACGTATTCTCGTAGCATTTGCTACGTCGTAGCAAGGCCAGTGCTACGCTTGATTGGGTCAGTTGCGTAGAACTCAGTGATCTGGAAATACATGTGCATGACATTTGCCAGGAGACCCTGATTGATATTAGTTTCTAGAAATGATGATGTTTCTCAGAATTAATTTTCTAGGGTTTGTGATGTTGTATTTCTCGTATTTTGATGGAAAACGTGATTTTTTTGTAAATTTTGATTTCTTCTCATGCCCAGCAGTTTTTGTTTAAAATATATCGTATACGAAAACAGCTTGCAGGGCTTGAAACTAAATTCACGTTTCTTGTATCTGACCTACTTTTAAATCAATCAACTTAATTCAATTTACTGATATATAGGAAATTGACATTTATACCGAAAAACATGGTTTACAATTATTGCAGAAATAGAAAAATGTATTGTTTATTTTCAATTTACAGTAGCGAAATATATCCTTCAATTTGTCACACTACCCACATATTCATCAATAATGTATTGTCACATTTTCCGACACATTTTTATCTTCATCCCGAATTCTCCGATGAGATCAATTTGACGATCATTTTCGTTCGCAGCTCGTCATTAAGGTGTTTCAGCATCTGTCAGTATTCAGCCCCTCAGGTGGATGGTAATATATCACTGCCGCCAATCATTTAGGGGCTGTGAAGGTGGGAAGTATTTTGGATGTGGTATTTTTAGAAATAAGTACGTGGGGACAGTAAACGCATGCCCCTTTTACATAGAGCTTTGCGAAAACTATAGAACGGCACCATATATTTTAGAGATTCTCGGGTCGGACAAAGTGTTAATAAGGCTGGAATACACATGCTACGTAGTAGCACGAAATTATGCTAGTTTCGAGCAGCTGTCACCTAGTAGCATACAAGTAGCACGTGTATACGAAAAGAGCATGCTTGTTTCAAGACATGCTACCTAATCGTAAGCCGGTTTATTTTTCGTGCTAACTAGCACGACGCATAAAACCTCTTTTTTATATTCTTTGGTTTTACTATTTTAATGTTTTTCTGTCACCTTTTTGCTATTTTCTGTCAGTGTCTCAAATAAAATACTGTAAAGCTGCGTCCCCATCCCCACTAAAGTCACCCGAAACGTTCCTGTTAGGCGCGCGTCTTGGCCTTACGAAGCCGCGCGGCCCAAGTGGGGATGCGGCCAAACGTTCCTGTTAAGCCGCGCGGCTCAGGCCTCGCTCACGTCCACAATCATGAGGCACGGCCGCGTGGCCCTTGTGGGGTCGCGGCTTAAGATAATGTCACTCAGACGTGCTAAAAAGAAGTAATATGATCGTAAAAAGTATGCTTTTGAGGTTTGTGCTTTAGAGCAAATGTGCACACTCGGAAAACATGCTACAAATGACAATACTACCTAGTAGCAAACAAGCATGCTTTTCTAGTAGCATGTGTATTTCAGGCTATAAGATTTTAAATCACGGATTTCTTAGTAGCAGCCACAGAGTCTGCATTTGTACCCGGTTGATAGCAATAGACTCGCCGCCTATTACAAGACTGCCAAAGTGTGGGTATTAGGTAACATTTTTTTTCTGTTCGATGGAAAATCATCAATTGACTCCTCCCGCTCTGGGCGGAGCGGTAGGGAGTGTCAGACTTCTACTGACTAAAAACCACCCATGTTCCTTCTTAGCCCTTTGTGCCCTAGGCCGCGGAATTTCGAACAATCCGCAGCCCCGACAGGAACTATTAGGTAACCCTTTGATCCCTTCGGGGATTTCAGGCGTGATGTGACGTTATTTTAAGAAAGAAGTACATAATAGTTTTCTTAGCAAGAAAAAAGTAGTCTAAGCTTGGCACCTGCCGTGTCCATTCTTCAAACATTCCAGTTCTGTCACACATTCACACAAAATTGTCAGAAGCCTCCCCCCGTCTGTATAGAACTTTATTTCGACGTCCATTTATTATTCCAACGTGAAACGTCTTACAACATTCAACCTTGGCTTTAACGTATTTGAAAGCCTTATTTATAGATTTATTAATTGACCTTCAGAATTAGAAATAATAAATATCTAATCGGTTTTGTTAAACTAATCAAAGTTGAAATAATTTATTGTTTAATTACAACTTAAATTGTTTTTCGTGGCCTCAAATTAATCTATATTATGATATAAACGTGTCTCACAAAATGCTATTCCATCATCATGCATCATCAGCCATAAGACGTCCACTGCTGGACAAAGGCCTCCCCCATAGAACGGCAGCCTGCCGTTTGCAACCGCCCGGTTGCCCGCGACTCTCACGATGTCGTCGGTCCACCTGGTGGGAGGCCTATCAACGCTGCGTCTTCCGGTTCCTGGTCGCCATGAGCGAACCTTTCTTCCCCATCGGTTGTCGGTTCTTCGAGCGATGTGACCTGCCCATTGCCACTTCAACTTGCATATTCTAAGAGCTATGTCCCTGGTTCTTCGGCGAATTTCCTCATTACGGATTTTATCGCACAAAATGCTATTAATTACGAAAAATATTTTAGTTTTTATTTTTATTAAGGCTGCCAATCAACAAAATATTTGCCGGAAGAGTAAATACTACGTAAAAAAATATGTTGTTTCACATGTCACCGTTAACAAACACAAAGAATTTCATTCGTACCGGGATATTGCTTTTTTGAAGTAACATATCGCACGTAGTATTTATTAAAAAAACATGTCGAGGATTCGACATTTTGTATATAAAATAGTAATAAATAAAACTCATCTGATCTCGTTTTACAGGCCGAAAATTACTGAAACACGTTTCCTTTGCTTTTGTATGTATGTTCTGTATGATCATACCCGCCTGGCATAAATCCAGACTCCGTGGCTCCAGTTGAGAAATTCCATTCCGATTCCAACCCAATATCACTTTGCCTGATCTGGGAATCGGACTCAAGACCTTTTGCTTGTCGGGGCTACGGGTTGTTCGAAAGAGATGCCGTGGCCTCGACACAAAGGGCTAAGAAGGAACATGGGTGGTTTTTGGTCAGTAGAAGCCTGATACTCCCTACCACTTTGCCCAGAGCGGGAGGAGTAATTTCCTACCACCCAAAAAACAAAGAAAGACGTTTTGCTTAGAAGCCACGCTTAGTGGTCGCCACTAGGCCGACGAGGCAGTTCGTAAATGATATTCTATTAGAAGTCATAAGCGTCCTAGCTCTCTGTTTCCAGAAGTCTGTAATGAACAGATTGATTTACAAACCAATCTCTCCAGTAAAAAAATATCAGTAAATAAATCATAAATATAAATGTACAGCGTAAACATTTGGTTATCGATCTGCTGGCAAACGTTCCAGTTGATTATTCAGCGTATTTTCCTTTATGCTTTATGTGGTTATAAATCTCTGACGACTTCACGCGTTCGTGACGTGGTGGGGTCGCAGTTCTAGTGGTTTATGTCGTCATTTCGTAAAGGCTAGGGCACTTAACAAAAACAAAAAATATTTAAACCAGGTCTACAGTGCAGTGGGCTCACTGAGTGATGAGTACTTCAAACTATTATCACAATGACATGACAACATCTTTAAAGACAAAAGAAAGGAAGTACTGGGGCAACATTTCTTTTTTTATATGTCCGTTTATTTTGGTATATTAAAGGTCCATAAGATGAGGTAAGGTTTATAAACAAGCTAGCAGTCAAGTTAACTAATACTTGTATGATACAAAATTGAATATAGCATTAATAGTACTCAATGTTGGTAGAATTTTAAAGTTAAATAATAATTTAATTACTAGAAAGTTTATTAATATTAAACTATATACTTTCAGATACTATCATCTTTCTCTTTCCCTTGTCCCAATTCATTTGGGGTCAGCGCATGTAATCATAATCAATCCAATCAAATCGATTATGTTCATGTAGGTTGCATTAAAATACAGGTGTGTTCTTCATCCATACTTAAAAATGAAAATGAAAAATGCTTTATTCGTTTAAACAAGTAGGGAAACCTTAACAACTAGGGGTAGGAGCCTCCTTTTAAGCAAATAAGCCTGTGTTAGGAGACTCCGCTCTTCCGTAACTTAAATAACTATATATACTTATCTCTATTAGAAACTCGTCATCTCATCAGATACCTATTTTCTTGCTATATCATCCTTTACACAGCCCATCCATCGTTTCCTCCTCCACTCTTATAACTATCTACATTCATACTCAAAACTTTATTTTTCCTTATTCCTCAGTATCACATGCCACACAACTTTTCAAAGACCATTTCGTCAAAATTCGCGTCCACTGCTTCCCCACCCAGATATTTATGTAAAAGCTTTATGAGTCAATCCAGTGAGTTACGCTGGATGTTATTATGCGTTCCGTTTTTATGTCACTTTCATTTGGCAGCAGGCACGACATCAACTATTTTCGTACGATCGACGCGCTCGTAAAACGGAACGCAACGTTTGGTGTCGCATTGAATTTTATGAGAATTAAGGCATTTTATTTAGTATATGTGTTGTGGTATCATCTTTTATCTTTTAGAGCGGTGTTTGGTCGTATGTTATGTAGACCTTCCGGATTTACTGGTTAGGGAAGTGTTGCTGAGTTATGAAAGAGACTAAAGCCTAACCCTTTGGGGATTACAGGCGTGATGTTATGAGGTTATATTAGAACTATCTCCTTTTCATACTACTTTATGGTTTTATTAAAGCTCTTTTATTGAAACTTTCCTTTTACTGGTCGAAAAGTGAAAGGGTATGGTTTATTTGCAGTTTGAAAGGTATAAAATGTTTGTTAATTTGGCAATATATTTGCAGTTTAATTATATGCTGCTTGAAGGACAGAGAACCAGAGTTGTAGCCATAACTAACAGAAAAAGAAGCTGAAGTGGCAATGATCATTTTAACAGTAGAACCGATGAACGCTGGGGTAGCCGCGTTCTTGAGTGGATACCGCAGATCAGCCAGCCTATTGTAGGAAACCCTTAGGCTAGGTGGAGCGACGACCTCCGCAGGGTGTCCTGGTATCAACTGGATGAGAATAGGGGATCGGACTGGGTCAAAATAATATGATTCTGTTTAGTCCGTAAGTTAGATTATCGAAAAATATTGAATACGTGTTTTTTGTTTTATCAAATCAATAAAAAATGACGAAGATAAAACGCCTCAAAGATCTTGGAGTGGGGCTTGAAACGTCACTTGTGTCGTCAAAATGTACTATCATATGACGTCACACGAGTTTTCGAAGCACTGTATCGTCTTCATTTTAAGTTTACGTGAAAAAAGAAAAAATACGTGTCCAATAATTTTTGGAAATCTATCAGACGGACTAATTAGTTTTTTTTTGTCCGATCCCCTAGGTTGAAGATGAAGTTAATGTTAAACCACAAAAAAATTGTGAGAAAAAATCTGGACGAAAAATAGTGAACAGGTGTGTTGGCTCGTTATATTTCTGTTAGACTTCTCCCTTCACTGGGAAGCTCACAGCCAAACTTCATTATCCTAAAAATCTCACAACAACAGACATTTCCTCCCCACCAATTTGAAACCAATAGCAATACCATCCCCATAAACCCACGCACCCAAATCGTGCCCAAAGCAATAAATAGTAGCGTTCCGTCAAACTTCAAAGCTAGAAATTAACTCATAAACATTCGGCGATGGTTCGTGTCGCAGATATGTCGAACGTCACGCCAACGGAATATTTGTGAGGTATTGAGATTCGATGCTTTAAAAGTGGGGAGGTAATTTGAGTGATTTTTGTAATTGGAAAAATGTAAATGTAAAATGTAATTGTGATTATTGTGCCATGTTATTTTTGTGGCAAGAAGATTATAGGGGCTGACAGAAACTACAGGAGGTGGTTTTCATTATACATTCGATGGACCTGCATATACCAAAGATGCAAGATGATCTCGAACAAAAATCAAAATGATATTGCGAAAGTACTGAATCGTTTAGCGAGAAATGTCATTTTGTTTTTAAATAGCCCGTATTTCGTGACTGGGAAAGTCCCCTATCCACCTTCCACCATTCTAGTTATTTGTATTAGAAAAACGCTCAAGAAAATTACGAAAACAGTGCATCTAAGACGCTAGTCTACGGACACACCTCTTAATAAGTAATTTATATCGTTCTTCCATATTTTTAAACCTCTCAAATCTTGCCCCATCAAAAGCAACATACATTCATTACCAACATAAAATCTTCAATCATAAATTGAGTTATCAACTCACTTCCCATTTCAAGCCCGAGAAAGACAGCACCATTCCTTCATACCTCCATCTCATTCTTCCTTCACAAACCAGTAACCAGTTGGTCCAAAGATTTATGTCCCAAAGGTTTATCACCTTGACCATTACATTTGGGGGCTTACAGAGATAAACTCAACTCTAAATTGGCATAAATTAGGTAGCTGTGCGAATGTGATAAATGGGAATTTATGAGGTTTACGAGAAATCCCAGAAGAGGTGGTTGTGTAGATTTTACGAGTAACTATTATGGTTTAAGTGGATTTGTGTGTTGTTTCATTGCTTGGAGTCTGTACTGGCTAGTGGCACATTTTCGTTTGTATTTGTACTCTTTTTTAACCGACTTCAAAAAGGAGGAGGTTATCAATTAGTCGGAATCTTTTATATTTTTCTTATAAATATTGTTAATTAGTTTTCATTAACAATTTCATTATTAGGTAGCAGTTACGGAGTCTGGCAGGGTCTACAGGGCCGTCCCTATTACAAGGGACTCAAACATATCTGGCGAAATGTGGATGTACTTGTTAGGTACAGCTCTGCCTAACCCTTCGGGGATTACAAGGCGTGGTGTTTTGTTGTGTGTAATTAATGCCACAAGTCATTCTCTGACAATCAGCCATGTGCATGTCTATGAGCTCTTTATTGCGAAAAGCTTTATTTTGATGTTGAATTATCATCGTCATTGCATAGTCATTAACTGCTCTTATACTCGTTCAAAATACTGCAGCGCATGTTTGACAGTGTATTACATTAATTAGCTTAATTTTTCACTTCAGCTTTTACTAAAATACCTGCCCTGTCAGGGGAAACTTCACAATTCTTCCTTATAAAACGTTCAGAGAGTAAATTTTCTATTCAACCTTATTAGAGATAAGCTGAGAAGCGGGGAAGCACGGGGAAGAATGTCCTCTCCGTGAGTATTCTAATTAATGTTATACATCAAGCCTCGGTTCTTCTCCGACAACGTTACGACTTTCGCGTCAAAGTGAGGGTGGATATGAATCTGTGGAGGATGGGACTTTTGAGAAAAGCTTTTTCATTTGAACACTATCTTGGATATTTGCAAGGCAATGGTAACTGTTGCAGTAGGTAATGGAGAAAAGAAACTAACTGATATTTATGAAATAACTTTTTATGCACAAAGTTGTGATAATAGCAGATATTTCGCTTATAAAATTATGTTGTAATAACAACGTTTCCTACAGTAATGTTTAATTTTTTTAAGTTCAATTTGTACTCAATTAACATACAGATAAATTACCAATATCGGTTGAGTTTGGTAAAAAAGCATAGCACAAATAGCATTTGTTTGAACCAAATGGTTTTTTTCTTATTTACCTTTTTGTACTCTACACAATGCTGTTAACCCAAAGGTCGACTGGTAGACAATTCCTTGTGGCGTTTAGGCCGCCTACGTACCACTCTTGTACACGAAGTTTAAATAAATAAACAAACTAGCTACTGTCCCAATTTATTGACATCTCACCAACCTATCCCAATCTCACAATTAAACCATCAATATATCCAGTAGTTTCCAACTAAACCCAGCCCACATCGAACGTCTTCAAAACTACTCACAGATGGGTCCTACATTACCCAGGATTGATGGCATCTCTGCAGAAGGTAATCCGTTTACGTAGTTAGACAGATTACGTCGGGAAGTAAAGAAATTTGTTCAAGACGAGACTGCGTTCTGATGTATTACGTGTAGTAATGCGATTAGCGAATCTCCATAAGTTTGGGTGGATGGAAAATAAGGTGGTTATTTTTTGATTTTGATGGTGATCTTATCGTCATCAGACATTTTTTTAAAGAACCTACTTTACCTACCAACACTAGTGTTTAAGATGTGTACGTATTACTAACAATTGAATAGGGGATCGGACTGACTCAAAAAAATATGATTCTGTTTAGTCCGTCAGTTAGATTATCGAAAAATATTGGCTACATGTTTTTTGTTTTATCAAATCAATAAAAATTGACGAAGCTATAGCGCGTCAAAGATCATGGAGTGGGACTTGAAACGTCACTTGAAGGTACAAAATGTACTATCATATGACGTCACGCGAGTTTTCGAAGCACTGTATCGTCTTCATTTTTTGTTTACGTGAAAAAAGAAAAAATATGTGGTCAATATTTTCTGGAAATCTATCTGACGGACTAATTAGTTTTTTTTGTCCGATCCCCTATTGTATGATCTGTTCAATAAATGATTATTATTATTTAATAGCTTTTACAGGACTGTAATCTCCGAAGATTAAGGCAGAGGTAGACCCAATAGTGCACCTTCATTTAGCAATATTGAATGAAAGCGCCATGATTATTGTAAAAATACTAGTAATAAAATACTAATAATATCTTTAAAACCATGTTTAGTAGGTTTATGTGAAACCAAAAAAAACAAGCTTTTTAAATCAATTATGTATTTAACACAAAATCATCAACAGAAATAGCAGGTTTTTCTTCACTCAAACACACATAAACTGATGATGATTATGATTATAACACTTCATCTAAAAATCACTATATGAACTCCAAAAGCCAAACTATCAAAAACAACACCACAAATTCACAGCTACCAAACTGAATCAATTACGCAAATTGGAAGCATCTTCGTGAAGCTAATTAACTAAACCACATTAGTGCAATCATCGGATTATTCAAATTAACGCTACCGCAGTCCCCTCACCGTTCCCAATTGATTCAGAATTCAATTAAATACAATTGAAAAAAAACGGCGATCTAATTGAACCCTTGTGAACCCCTTAATCTTGAGACGGAAATTTTGTAAAAAAGGTACGTTTAATAATGAAGGATGGTTGTTGTATGGAATGAAATATTTAGTTCGGCTAGATGAGTTATGGTGTGGTCCAAAATAAAGAGGAGCGCTTTGTCAAGATTTCCACGTGCAAGTAGTAAACAAACTGTGTGTTCTGTGTCTTGAAAAAGTTTCAAGGCTTTTTTTTATATTTTGTGGTTCATCATCATCATCATCAGCCAGCAATTCACTGCTGAAAATAATAGGCCTAATCAATAGCACACCATTCAGCTCGATTTTAGATTTTGTGGTTAGTTAATTTTGTATCAGAAATGGTATGGTAACAAAAACGTAAACATGTTGTTGTTTCATTTTCGTTAAGTCACATTAATTATTAATTTTGTAAGTATTGATAAAATTCAATCTGTCCTACATCCTTAATTTCATCTTCTGTATTCATTAAGTAGGTATTTATTTTTAATATACACATCAACAGGACTATCAGTCACTTCAAATTCAAATAAAATAAAAACTAAAATCGGCATTTCAATAACCAGTACCAGTCTTATCTCTCTCGCTACCTCTCCTAACTTAAAACTCCTCTAAAAGGGTTGTCTAAACTGACAGCTGCAGCATCAGAACAAGTAATTAAATATTTCATCTGATTAACAACACAAAGAGGTAGGCAGAGCTTTAGGGTGCTCACGGGCCCGACTTTTAATTTCTCCTACAAGGATCCCAAGATTTGCGACTGACGGGTTGAGAAAAAAAAAGATTTAATGTCCGAAGGGGGTGGATAGGGTATGAGTTATTACGTTAAATATTAATCGGTTTTGTCGTTTTTTCCGGTTGGATTAGGAAAGTAGAGGACTTTTTAATTTGATGGGCACCGTGATTAATTTTTTTATTGATGATATTAAAGAATTAGATTGTTGTACGTCTCCCTTTTCTCAATTATGCCCATTTAATTTTAAATCCTTCTGGGCTGATCTCAAAAACGTCTTTTAATTTATACCCTATTCAGATGCAAAATAACTCAATAATCGTAAAAAGTTTCCATCATTCCATTTAACTTTTACTTGCTTCTACGAAAAACTTTTTAAACTCGACTTCTATAACACATTCCCGATAACACTGTTATTGTCACGAAACAACAGAAAAAAAGGGAAAAACAAAACAAAAACATAAGACAAAACGGCACAGATTAACATTGTTACTGTTAATAAATTTCAACAAAGAAACTTTAGGATTTCATTTGCTTGTAACGAAACGGTGGACAAAAGGGTTTATACTTCGGAACTTCCGAACTTTGCCGAAGTACCCCTCGGGTCTTAAGGGGTTTAATGACAACACTTCTAGTTGTACCGCTGTAGTGGGGCAAAGATAATTTCTTACAGCCTATTCGCCTTCAAGGAGGGTTTGCGTAAGGTAAGGGTATACTTTAGTTGAAATGGGGACAAAGTTCTTGATGAAATTTCTTGATTAAAATTTTGGATTTTTGTTCGTGAGAGAATGTTGTAAGAGTATGTAGTTAAGTGTAGCTATAGTTCTGAGGATAAGTGCACCATTTTATTTTAATACAGATTGGAGTTTGATTTGAGGGTCTAAACCTGCGATAATCGCCTTTGTAATCAATGTTATTTCTATAATGACGTCTAACAAGTTGTAAAGAAAAAAGAAGATTAGTCTCACACAGGACTGACCAGTTGATAAAAACTACAATCAAAATTTTTGAGTTTTTATTAACGGATATAGCTGACAAAATGACTAGCTCTAGCTACACCCTCAGTTTAGCATGAAAACCAAAAAGCAGCAAAAACAAGGCAGAAAAAAACCCGTTATGATGAACAATAATTTTCCTGTTTTCCTATCCATCTAAATTTCCAAAATTCTCCATCTACATACAAAAAAAAACATTGTTTCACGTGTTAATAAACACGAGGTCATGATGCCCACCCTACTAGGAGGCCATATTTAATCACGGCGCTACACCGGCCGATAAATCGTGCGCCTAAATTGTGAAGGATCTTGCCTTCTACGAGTTTATGGGCCCCTGGTACTTCTTGTGGAACGTAAATTAAATATGGGGTTCATGGGGTCGTGGACCAATTGTGAACCATAAAATGTGGTATTAGACAGGCCTAGTGATATTGTCATAAAATATGGTAATTAACGGTTGTCTTTTCTGTTTAATAATATTTTAGCTGACTATTTTTCTATCAACGAAAACGAAGTATAGTTGATTTAATAATTTAAGTTTTTATGGTAAAATAACATTAAATTGTTCTTAGTCAAAATCAATGCAATTAGACCATTACAGACACTTTTCATCATCATCATCAGCCTATAATGTTTACACTGTTTTACACTTTTAAATATCAGAAAATAAAGAAAGCGAAGCTACAGTCACAGTTACAAGGCATAATAACTTGCGAAAGCTCTGTAGTTGCATATGCAAGAAGGTCTTTATTTGCTTGCTAAGCAATCGTTTTACCTCACATCTTCCATCAGCAAACTGCATTGCAAAAATTACCTGTAACAAATAAGAAAAACCTCATTAGAATACAGCCACTATAATCTTATTCAAAAAGTTCAAAATTCAGTTTACCAACTTTCAATTTGTGCTGCTATAAGAAAATTTAATTTCCTGTCGAACTTCCAATAGAAAATTATCCAACATTTGTGCGAAATCAAACGGGAGCCAATCAAAATTATAATAACTGCTTCAGGTGTTGGCCAGTTTCAGTAGACCCTCGATTTTGAAACAAATTCTCTTAAATCCCTCCCTTGTTTGGGCGTTGGAGGGGCAGGGAAGGTCAGGCTTTGTTGGTCAAATTTACGTGTTACATCGAGCAGCTTTATTGAAAGGCATTTTTGTTTCGTTGACATTTTATTATCGCATGAAAGGCAAATTAATTAAACGTTATGAACAAAGTTAAACAATATACTGTGTTGTCTTGCTTCTGATATTTTTGTTTTAATAAAGTGATGTTGCGAATTTTCGTGGCAGTGTTAATTATTGTCTGGGAACTTAATTGAAATATCTAGTCGAAGAAAGGGAACAATTTATTTACAATATTTATAAACAACAATTTACAGATCTATAAATTATAATAATTACAGGGTGTCAAATAAATTCGTGCACATCACACGCTGTCAACAGGAAAAGTGCCCCACGTTGGATAGCATTGCTGATTCATTGGCCAAAAAATAGGCCAGCCATCTGGTCACTTAAAGACTCGACTAGAGTCGAAGTGTCGAGAATTCGCGAGTCGAAGTACTTACTACATCTTAGTTCACAGTAATATCGAGGGGTCCTGACTCCTGATTACTTACGCATAAAAAGATTTATTTGAATGAAGCTGTTCAATGAGGCACGTAAATAGAATTATAGCTTAATGAATACTCATGTTACAATTCTATGCACATTATTAGGCTCCTAAATAAAAATCCCTATGTAAGAAACCTTAAAAAGAAAGATATTCACTCACAAAAATCTCCAAAAAGCAACGTCAATTTACAAAATTAAATAAGAATCTTGAATCCCTCTTTACCGAACAATTTCCTCCATTTAAACCTACTAAAGTATTGGAAAGCATCCTTATTAAAAGAAAGAAGCAGTTCTGCGTCTCCTCTGTTTACCATCTTCCCTCTAAAGAGGGGTGCCCCATGGGAAAATAATTAGTTCACAAAGTTTCCTATTAAAATTCGGTTTATTTAGCCATTAAGCCATTTGACGACGTATAAACCGTTTTGCCTAAATATTAAGATTATGCTGTGTATTTAAAGGAGTTTTTGATTTGTTTGCTTTTGGAACAACTTATCGGAAGCGTCCTCTTTCGATTTGCATTTATTTAAAGTCCTATTTACAATGAATTTAGGAAACATGTTTCGGCTACAGATTTTGTTGAAATGTTTTCATTTTTAACTGACGAAAAAAGGGAGGAGGTTTTCTTTTCGACATACAACACATAAAGAAATATAAATGTATGTATAGCATTATCTAAAAGAAGATCCCATTTGATGTACTTCCATACGTGACTAAGGTAGTGACGGCACTCCGAAACATCATCAGTTTTAAGAAGAACGAAAGAAAAATGCCCTTGAATCACTCTTTAAAGACAGAAGATGTGTTAGAAATAAAATAAATCAATTGATTCGATAAGTACAAATTGATCTTTCAAAAATAAGTTTACAACTTAAACCACCTGCTGAGTCTCTCTTGGGAGATCAGCAGCTTATTTAATCCTGCTTTAATATTCATGATTTGTTCGGTAAACTCCGCTATAAGAATGTTTAAGGACTTAGGAAACTATATGGCAGAAGCTGGCAGAAGCTGTGGTTTGTCTTTGAACGCATTTTATAATGAGGATTTTGATTCAGTTCCGAGATATATAGGTATATAATTTTTAAATAAATAAATGGGATTTTGATAATGAGTGAGGATTTAGAATTACCTACCTACTTTTGTATTTCAGTATATAAAACCACCATAGATCACTATCATAACTACTGAAAACGGAACTAAAGCATTGACTTCAATTTATCCGTGAATGCTTCTAACAGCTCCGAAATATCGGGTACTCGAAACAAAGTAAACATTGGTAAATACCATACATTATACCTCAATGGTAAATACCCAGTTTTCAATGTTTGTATAACATAATATAATCATCATCATCATCATGTCAGTTTAAAAAAAACATTTGGCACTCGGAGACTGCCGCGATAAAGCTATTGCATAGCATTTTTTATCAACTTATGCAAATAATTAATTATTTAATTTGACAACCTCAGTTGACAACCTTGTTATTTTCCGTAACCATAGCAACCTGGTTGAATATTTTCGTTACGGAATTTCTGGATTCGCTCTCCACGCTCAAGGCCCGCGATAGAAGCTATGCAATAGCTTAAAATGTATACCACCATAGATTCTTGAAACATAGAGAACTTAACGTGCTTTTTGAGACATGGAGGTAGCTCGGTATGTATTCTGTGGTCACCATCCATAAACCAACATAAACTAAGCGTCTGTTATTATCTGGTCACGAGCTCCTCTTACGTTGTTAAGCCAAAAAGTTTAAGATGTCTTTTTCACAATAAACTCAGTTTAATTTCTTAACCTCCAAAAAAGCGTACACACAAATTAATAGAGTGACGTTTAGAATATGATTATCAACCCTTCTCCTCATTGTCTGTCATAATTATAACCCTTCGCGCGCTGGCGTGACAAATGTGCGCCTAAATTGAGATACGTGACTGTCATTCTTCAGTGAGGGTTTTTTATTATGAGGATTATTTTGAATAGTATATTGGGGTTGTTTAAAATTTCAGGGCACTAAAAATCTAATATCAACACACATTCATTGCTTATTTCGACTATTCTGGTAAAAAACGGATAAGTATTTGAATCATCTTTTCAATGTGGTATGTCTACATTACTCAATGACGTTTTTTTAAAATAATATTAATTGCAATAAATATTTAGAGTAGGTTAATAATTTGAAGACGTTATGAATGTACTAAGTCGACGGTTTTGTATTTACCACGACTATCAAAAAAATGCAGAGAATTAAAGCACCTTATTTCAATAACTTTAAGCACCTTATTTCAATAACTTCAAGGCTCTATTGCCGAAAATGGTCTAGACATACTAAATCCTGGAACCTTTTAAAAATTATTTCCAAGTAGGATGCCAAAACTATAAAAGAACTTAATTCTGATAACATACCAATAGAGATTAGCCAAGAATACAATACACCTTTAAGAAGCCACTGAAAGCAATACCATAAAGACAAGAGCAATAACCATTCCTGTATTCAATCCTACAATACACCCCTAGGTCTTACAGTCAAAAATACGATTCAGAAATTCTTAGCTATCTTAAAAGCAGGCAATTTAATTTCATGCATCCTGATTCGTAATAGCATCCCCTTCGAAAGCTCCCCTAAACGTAATATCACATTAGAGGGGTAATTATACTCATATTTGTGTTTGGGGTCCAGTGGGGGCGAAAAGGGGGTCTTTCACAAAACGGCCGAGAACCTTTCGGACGTTTCAAAAGCTAATTTGTGCTGAATTTTATGAAATTGGGTTTTTTTTTCTTATTAGTTGTTTAGGGTTTGGAGGTCTGGGTTTTCTTGAATATGTCTCGTTCTTTTAGCTTTAAGGTTTTGTTCATGTTGGTTATAAATTAGGATCTTTGATTAATTAATTAAAATTAGGTGTTCCTGAATATATTTCAGTTAAATTCCTTCCTTTCTTAACAAAAGAAAGGAAGGAATTTAAGCAGTTGGTCTCGGCTTTCTTTTGTAGATTTTTGGCAGTCGTTATACAGGGAGTCCGAAAGTTTGATAACCAGTCATACTAGGGGGTATCGTATAAACTGGGTTTTGTAGGTCGTTATATAGGCAGTCGTTGCATGTAAAATACTGGTATTCAGGTGCATCCGGTGAGACTGTATGTCGACCAAAACATTGTAAAGGGCTCGGCAGATGATGATTGCTAGTTAAATTCCTTACTTATGAGTCTCTTAGAAAGAATCAGAGTAACTTCTGCTATCGACATACACACAATAATGATTCCAGTGGTTCTCAACGTCTATCTCTTAAAAACTTTTCGTAACGTAGAGCGAAACTGCAAGAAAGTTCCATTTAACATGGAGCCAAAACGTTTTGTGTTTTACGCAAACTAGGACAAATTGGGAGCCTGTGTGCCAGGAATCAGTTTTGCAACATACCCTAATTCCGTATCTAGGTTACCTTTCGAAACAGAGCCAACTTTCACATAAGCTCACAAGGAAAACTGGCATAAGTAGAGCAGTGTTAGCAAAATACGGAATCCGCCACATTTCCGTATGTCTGGTTTCCGACTTTCCGTATATCTGTGTATATCTTGGTTCCGTATAAATAACGTAAATACGTTAAGCGGGGAAGAATAATGTTTGTTGGATAAACTACTTACGGAGATACTAATGTATGGCGCTCTTGTGCTTATTTATTTGTTTTTTCATGTGTGGAGTTTTTATTTGAAGAATTTTAGCTTTTTTTTGGTGAATTCTGTGGTTGGATGGTTGGTTTCTTATTATTCTTATTATTTTTAATCTGTAATCCCCGAAGGATTAGGCAAAGGTGTACTTAATAGTACACCCACACTTCGGTAGTTATGTTTAAGTCCCATGAAATAGAGGGTAAGCCTATTGCCATCAATTGATCAGATGAAAAATCTCAATAAAACTTTGCCCGATCCGGGTATCGCACCTAGGACCTCGTGCTTAGCAGTCGCGCATTCGACGAGGCAGTTTATTATTTATTTCTTTAATGGTATGTGATTTATTGAAATCTGTTGTATGTTCACAACTTTTATGTTATTCCACAAACAATAAAAAAATCAGAGCATTAGTGGTCTATAAAACCAACACTTTATTGTTCCTGACCTAAATCTATAAAAGTTGAGTGCTTAACTCGAACTGTCAAAACACTAAAATAAAACTTACAATATTGAATGAAAAACACCCAGAACATGATCATATAAGTACAGTTGGCATGTTTTTACGAGTGAATATGTGTGAGTGTCCCGGAATCTAAGCGGACATTCCTGAAGGAATGGGTAAGTATTTTTATGTGGTTTGCTGTTGTTTTTCTGTTATGTGATGTTGTTATTTCTTGTTGGGTTGTAACCATAGATATAATAAACGTAACTATATAACGATACATAACGACATAGATATATAAGGTCCCATTAAAATAGGTGGACAAAATTTCAAAAATCACTCAGACCACCAAAATAAGGACGATAGTAAAAGAAATAATAAGAAAAACGCATTTAAGTACCTACTCATAAAGGATGAGTTTGTTCTAGAGTGCCGCCAATTTATTATTTTAAGTAATAAAAAAATCACTTTATTTAATGTTTTTTTTGTTTAGATATCTTTGGTTAGACCTACTGAACGCTGTATTAAAATTTGTCCACCTATTTTAATGGGACCTTATATAACGTTGTTTATAAATAATCGTTTGTGGCATTACCTATCTACATGCATAAAGTGACGCTATTTCTCCATAGGGATAGGCAAAAACCGTACAAAGTCTCATGCTACAATCCTTAGGTACCTACATACTCCTTTTATCTTGTCGTATATTTTTCAGTTTAGCAGAAGTGTGAATATAGTTACTAACGTTGTTGTGATATCCGAACGTAACAGTGGTAGTAATTGTTTATGCCTTGTATGTGTCTATTGTCTTTTCGTTCTGCTGTCTCGCTCTCTCGCAACCAATCAGCCATATTGTAAACCTGTACTAGAAAACTGTCTTGAGAAATAAATACGATTTCAATTAATAAAAGTGTTTATATCAGTATATATATAACAGTTTGGCGACGAGCATTAAAGAACCCGTTGTAAGAAAAATATAAAGTTTTCGCAAAATTAAAGTAAAAAACACAATATTCAACAAAAACAAGAAGCAGCAGCACGCTTCACTGTGAAGTTAGCTCCGATTGACGTGCGTTGCGAGTGCGACGACTAACCACCATCTTGGTTCGCTGTTGACTAATGTCACGTCTGTTTACAAAGTTCGATCGAAGAAAATAAATGGCTACTTGGATTTATAAATATAATAGTTAAATAAATATATAGTTGTGTTTCCAAAATTAATGTTATAGGTTTCATAAAGAGTTCATAGCATATGGGACAAGCCCGCCACACTATTCCTAAACCACTGTAGCTCCTGTAAGCCAGAAACAACAGTGGCGACTACAAGAAAAGCGCCGAGACAATGAAGCTCGACGAAGTCCCAGACAAACGATTTAACTGTCTTGGGTCCAGCAACGAAATTAATCAGAAAAAATAGCGGAGGAGTAGGAAAAAACATAATTTTCACTTTCATCGAGTTGATAAAAGTGCGGTTTTTTAGTCAGCCGGTAACATAACCCATATAGAGATACAATCTACGTATTAAGTTTCTGTTACAAGAACCCCTATAACCCTATAAACACTACTTACTAAAATCCATAACATACTTACAAACCTACCCACCCTTTACCCAATAACCTCTTCTTCAAACAAATATTACCCTTCGACCTTCTACAGAAGCAAAATCTAAACCGGAACTGTCCGGAACCTTGCAGGGGTCGCAAACACAGAACGATAATAATCCGGACGAAGTTACGAACGTCCAAATAGACATTGGTACCCAATTAAATGGCTCCCAAGTTGTGTGCATAGGACCTCTTTGATACAAAGCTGGCTGTAACGTCTTTTTTATTTGAACATGGAACTCGATTTTTATTGGTCGAGGTGTTCCATACGTTTTGATTGGCTATTGGCTGTAAATCGGATGGGGAATGTTATGGATTCGTTTTTTGAATTTTTGTTAAGCTGTCTGTGTTGGCACTTAATGAAATTGTTGTTTCGTTTTTTTTTTAAATTGGAATTGTTTCTTGCTTCGTTGAAATCATTCATGCATTCGATTGTTTGATTGTGATTTTATTGCATGAAGCTCGGTTACATGCCAAATAGTTTAATAGTCATATTTTAAAACGAACAGCTGATTGTTGGATATGTGTGGTACGTAATAAATAAGAATACGAAAACAAAGTATTATTATAATAAACCGTAGAAGTCAACACTGAGACAGGATTCACCAGAAAAATCATCTCTTTGGTAGATGGTCTGATGCTTCTGAATAAAATATTAAAAATAAGAAATTCGAGCAAAACCATAATCCACATTAACACATATTACAAACCACCATTTTAAAACCTCTAGCAATACTTTTCGTACTGCAGTCCAAAATAACACTATTATCTTTGGTCCTCATTTTTGCTAGAGTCGAGTCCATGCCTGCATGGCTGGGGGCTAGCAATATCCTGTGAGACCTCTCAAAGCAAACGGGGAAGCGTCCGAGCGGGGAAAAACACCTACGAGGCGTGTGCGAGTTCGGGTAATGGTGGCGTGTTTGATACTGTTGGGCGTGGATTTGACCGATTTTACGAAAAACGTTTCATATGGGCAGGGCAAGCCATATTGCTAACTAGGATTATACATGTATGAGGTAAATAATCTCTTTTTTTCTAGAAAGTAAACAAAGAATTAGCTTATGTTACGCTCTCAACTTGTTTTTGTTTGTGTTTTAGGAATTTATGGACACCTCTTTCTAAATATGGTAGATGATAGGTTAGCATAGAAAAACTTTTTTGGCTTACGAAGAATAAATTATACATCTTTAGTATGTTTAGTAATCAAGAGTTAGTGGCACAGGAACTTGGAGATTTACACAAGAAAATATTATAGAGGTCGATATCCAGCAGTGGGTTAATTCAGGCTGTAGATGATAATGATAGAGAACTAAAAGCTACACTATTGACCACATTGTAGTAGTTTAAATCTCTTTACTCGACATTTAATAAACCTACTTTAGACATAAACATTTAGAAAACCAACACATGACATACTATCCTAGCGGTACATCACAAACCCGTTTTATATCAAACAAGCTGTCACTACCGAGAGTCCACAGACAGTCCAACATTCAAGTTGAAGTGCAAATGTAACCCTTTACAAACGTTTGAAGCAACGTTTACTTAGGACCAATTAATTATTGAAATCGTTTTAATATCTATTTACTTTCCCATCCTTGGATGCAGTTCAATCCTGCTTCTATGAGTGGATCTTATTTTTATTTGATTTGTACATGTTATTAGTAGGATACGGTTTAAAAGGGGTTTGATACGCGTGGTAAAGCGTTGATGAGATGGAAATGGAATGAAATGAAAAAATGAAATGAATGAAAAAAAAACAACATAAAAGTAAGGCTGTATATAACTATATATCTTTTGCTTCTTGTTTAAAATTGGAATTATCGTTGCTATCATGAGTTATTTACACGATTTATTGCACCAATGTTAACTCAAAGCATCACCTTATTTATTCGCAGCATTAGACATACTCATGACAGAGTCAGAGTATACTCAATGTTGTAGAAGATATAATAATTATAAAGCAATATAATGAAATTTTGCCTATCACATATTAAAATAAAAGCAGGGAGTATATTAATTTAATAACGCGCACCGAAACATCAAAAAGCAAACAAAAAATTAAAATTTAAAACTCCCAAACATATTTTCCCCATCTTTCAAGTAGATACGTTTCAAAGTAATTTCGCGTCTCTTTTATATGGTCGGCGAAAATTTTATTAAAGCTAGCACTCTCACTTTCTTCATCATACAGATTAAGATAAAAATTGAGATGACGTTCGGGCTTCGTCGGCTGTTGTCGGGAACAGTCGGGAGCGATATTTTTTTAATTTTCTCTAGCAAGATCTTGAAATTCGATTATTTTGTTGCGTCTCGGAGTTATTAAATTTTGTTTCGCTATGGGGGGTGGGATTTTACTTATTTGTTTACGATGTGATGGCGTTTCGATACTTTGTTGGTGCTTAAATGTATGGGGATTTGAATGGGTGTGTTTTTGACGTTTAATCTTAGCTGCCCGCTTTGAAAGACGAAAGAAAAACTGTTCATTCTGCAAAAAACAGGCCCTCATAACAATGAATACAACATAGTCAAAAGTTTCGTGTGGTGAAAATAACAATCTGAAATTATTAATATTATTAAATATCTACGTGGTTAATGTTCGATATTAGAAATCGCGAACCGCGATAACACAAATAAAGTTGAGCAGGTATTTGTAAAATATAATTCAATAAGCGATTTGTGTTTCACTAACTAAAAATCAATGCATCAAATTCTAGGTAGGAAATAGTTCGGTAAACCACCTTGTATTCGAATAAACATCCAACCAACATCGCAATAACTATATTTCAGTTGACCCAATTTCAACAACAATCAACCTAACGCAAATTAAAACGATAAACGCAACAATATCAATTGTCCCTCACATAAAACCACAGCGTATAACCTATAACTTTACACAAAGAAAAAAACCCCAAACACAAGAGGAAACAAAAAAAAGTTTTTAACGACGAAATCGGAGACTTCATCTAAGCAGCTGCAAATAATTGTAAAACCTAAAAACCTACAAAGCAGTTACAATCGTGCTCTCCATTACTACAAAGCGCAGAAATACATATTTTTTGTTCTCTCAACTGAAATTTCAGCTCCTTTCTTTTAATTTTTACCCCAGTTTCCATCCCTCTTTATGAAATAAGTTTTTTTTCTAACAAGATTACGGTTTATGAGCAAGAAATTGAAGGATAACGAATTTCGGTGTTACGTACTTTTTTCTATAGGTTGAATGTTTTTTGTCTTTGACTTCGTTCGTTTTTAACTTTTTAAGAGGTAAGCTACTTAGGCTCATATTTGTCTATTGTTAAAAATTCGAGGAAAGAAATGTTTGAAAATGGAATTGTTTTTGATTCTCCTTTGTTTGATGTTTCGTATACTCAACGAGACTGGTAGGAAATAATTCAAGTGCACGATTTATATTGTCCATTATTAAAATAAAAAATATATTTTGATAAATTTGAAACATTTAATAATGGAAAACATAATTATTATCCGATTTGTAAAGTCGGCCTCACAATTGGAAAAACACCCTTAAGATTGGATAATTATCACTTGCACGCTTTGAAACACCAAGTGACATTAATATAGTTTCAACTATAGTTTCAATTTACTGAGAGTATATATCAAGATTGGAATAACAATTTCAAGTTCAGAGAAGTCCCCAATCTAACAAAATATCTCCTGACTCTAACTAATCAGTCACCACTTCAAACTTTAATAAACTCAAATCCCAAATCAAATTATCAGTACCTAAATTCAAATCAATTGCTTTCCCCGAGCAATATGCAAAGCATTCATCCCTCACCCTTCCGCATGTATTATTGCTCATATACACTAAACTTCACAATTTGCCTAAACTATGAATCCGTCAACCATAATCTGGTGGGCAGGGGGCATAGATTAAGAGTGTAGACGCGAGGTTGCTGATTTGAATGTTGTATTAATGCTTACAGACTTATGTGTGTGAGTCGTAGCAAATTAGTAGAAGGTTCGAAGTGTGGTCGTAGCAAGAATTCGTTCGTAGCTGTCTCAAAAGGGTTTATAGCAGTCGTAGTACGGGTGTAACAGAGTCAGATTAGTGTCGTAGCAGGGTTATACTAGCTCTTAACTTGGACGTAGCAGTCTATAAAAGGTCAACGTTGCCTTGTCGGGTCGTAGAAGGGTTGTAGCAGCGTCGTAGCAGGGTCTTAGCTTAGTCGTAGCTTCGTAGCATGGTAATAGCAGCTTTGTAATAGTAAGCTCATAGCAGAGTCGTAGCACTGTCGTAGCAGTGTCATAGCAAGGTCTATTAAAGAGCAGTTGGTAGATTAATAAGTAGTAACGCACGCACAATGCAAACTACACGATTTTCGTTTCTACACTTACTTTATTCTATGGCAGGGGCTAGGCTAGACAGATTATCATATCGCATGAATATTTTATAAGACGGTGTGATTCAATTAGACGGCGGTTCGAATGCGCAGACAGCAACGAGAGTTACTGAATAATGTAGATAAGTTAAAGTTTTCAGTTTTATTTTATTTTTTAATGAATTTTCTGGGCGGTGGATGTTGAACGAATTATAAGTTTTATTTTGTTCATGTTTGATTCATTTTATCAGATGTTTTGATATTTGTAACGTGATGATGTTTGTCCTGGGCGTTGCCTTGTTGGTCTAGTTATTGTTGATTGTAGATTGATGAGTTCTCTGAACTCCTCTGGCTCATTTGCGGACAAGTAATTAATAGTACGGTATTAAAAAAAAAACTATATTACAACCTTTACAGTACTTTCACAAATTATTGTGTCTTATGACTGTAGTTTTATTTGTTTTTCTGCAATTAAAAAAATACCGTTCTTGGTCTTATTGAAATAAATGCTTTGAGTTTGAGTAGATGCGTGTAGAATTATGTAATAAAATCGAACCAAGAAAAAATGTATTCTTGACGATCGCCCCGTGGTCTCATGTCCATTCGTCATTTACCAGCGTTTAAGATATCTCTCCAGGCGTCACAAAAATTAAATGCCGAAATCTTCACAAATTACAGTAGTCTTATTACAAAAGAATCTCCACAATCAAGCAAAAACAAACTTAGAAACAACGCTTTATATTCCCTACATAAATTGCGAAATAAAACAAATGTATTCAAGTTCGCAACAATAAGGAAGTCGACACAAGTGTAGACGTATGTAGCGTCCAACACATGTATCAGTGCATAGTATGAGATTGTCGTGTGTGAGCGGCCTAACATTGCCGTTTGTACAATGAGTATGGAACGAATTGTGTCTACTCATACCAGCTCAGTTTTATGTACAGAGATTTTGCGTAGCTTAAGTTAAAAGAGGAAGCGATGACAGGGTAGACAAACAAGAAAGGTGTTATTTGCTTTTTGAATGTTTGTTTGTTTTTATTCTTGAGTGGCAATATCTTTGGGAAAGGGACGGTTTTATTTGTTATGTTTCTGTTATTTTATATTATAGATGTTTATATAAACTCACACGCATACATGCACACACAATACATTTTAAGGCCAATTTTTTAGTCACTCTCGGCTACCTTATCTTAGTTATTTTTTTGTGTACTTCGTAATTGGCGTATTGTTTTGTTTAATATTTTAAGTTATTTTACTGTAAGCTGTGAAGCTACCTTGCATAAATAAATAAATAAAATTGTGCCGGATGATGGAAAATTGAATCACATAACAAAGTCTATCTGTGAAGCTTGCTACCCTTGAAGTGTTAGGATAAAGGGTGAATGGGAGGTATAATGAATAGTACATTCACATTTCATCAGTTCTATTTAAGTCTGATGTTATAGGGCGCTCATATTGCCATCAACTGGGCGCGAATCTAGGGTCCGTGGCTGCTACTAAGAAACCCAATAACACTTTGCACGGCTCGGGAATCGAAACCAGGGGCTCAAGCATGCTCAGTAGTCGCGCTTTAGACCACTAGACCAATGATGCAGTTTTTTGGGTTATATGAACTCCAAAATTGTATAATTATCCGTTTCGTCTAACAAGCTCCACATGAAATTTTACAATAACACATAACATAAATCTGGTTATTCACGCACGCTGGTTACGAGTACTACGCGTGTATCCTTTCTGAAGAACGGCGCCAATAAGATCAGTGTAAGTATGTCTTTCTAGGGCGTCCCCTCCCGGCGGCGGCGTTGCCACTCACATCTGTCTTGTAAATACATACCTTTCGTTAATCGACTTTCACTCATCCTCTCCACATGACCGAACCACCTTAGCATATTTACTCTTTTCGTTTTTGTCACTACATCTTCTTTTAAACCGCAACGTTCTTGTATATAATTAACACCTAAACTCGCTCTCCGCTCCGGCTCCCGCTACCGCCTATCCCTCACAACCTAAGCCCTAAAAGCCGTTGGAACGTAGCAGTAAATCAGTGCGCGGCGCCAGCGACCTTCCGCCATCGCCGCCATGTTTATTCATGATATTGCTCATCTAGTGAAAGTGAATCTTTGTTTATATGTGCCTTGTTTCACTGTGTATTGTGTAGTGTGTTCGTACACGGGTTTAGGCTTGAGATAATTTTGGTGAGTTTTGGGAAGAAATTGAGGGTTATAAAAGTAATTAAGTTTGTCTAAAATAGATTATTAGTTTTGCAGTAAATTCCAACTACTGATGCCTGCAAAGCATCATCAGTAGATAAAATACAATACTGCATATCTACTTTTTCAGTTATTTTCACTAAAGATACGAATACCGAATATAATAACAATGCAGATAAGTATATTTTTTTTTTATTATAAATGGTCTTGCTCTTGACCTCAATCTTGCCCTAAGGGCAGAGATGATGTCGATGATGGAACGAGCTTACCCAGAAGAAGCCTGTTTACTCGCGACTTAAATAGATTAGGGTTATATGAACTCGGAAAAACCGACGCAGGCAGGGAGTTCCACTCCTTGGCTGTGCGCATAATAAAGGACTTGGCAAAGCGCTTCGTTCGAATGTGTGGAACGTCGACTAGGTATCGGTGATAACCTGCAGTACGTCTAGTCTCCCGATGGAAGAAGGGAGATGGTGGAATAAGCTCGTGGAGCTCCTGCGCACACTCTCCGAAGTACAGTCTGTAGAAGACCGACAGACATGCGACTTTGCGACGGTGGGCCAGGCTATGTAGCTTGACAACCAGCCTATCGTCACCAATTAGCCCCCTGGCTCTGCGCTCTACAGAGTCAAGTGTGGCAAGTTGGTATTTGGCTGGTATAAAGTAAAATACTGGTATAAACGAGTTCGCGTTGATTACTAGTATTTTACAGTAGCTCCTTGAAAAATACAAGTATTCAGGTGCGTCCGGTTAGAATGGATGCTGACTGCATCACTCAAACACAACAAATTCTGTTTGTAAAGAGGATGCAGATGAATACCACTAATTAACATGGAGAGACTGTCTATTTGACCTCCAAAACCCAGCTAGTACTGGGTGACACTGGGTGTCAGACTTTTCGGGGTTTGAGGAAGTTCGGTATGTAATAAGTAGTCACCCATCCACGGACCAACCCATGCAAGCGCGGCTTAACCTGATGATCGATCCAACCGGCTGTTGTTTTAGACACGAGTTCTTCAAAATAACGTTTATCTGCTTCACCCAATCTTAATTTTTGAAGAACTCTTAAATTAAATATTTAATCTTATTTGGGCCGGAGACTGCAACCGTTTTCAAAACATATATCTTTCTCAGACAAAAACAAGCATTATTTTAAAATTTTCTCGAGTAATTAACTATTCTTAGATCTCCCACATCACCACATTTTCCCACGTGCACAAAGCACAGTGAAAATGATAATACCCCATACACACACCGTGGAAATAATCTCGAAATGCACTGAAAAGATTCCCACACAATGCAATGTGCCCACTTAACCTATATTTCGCACAATTGTTGGTCTACTTCAGTACATTTGAATGTAAAACGCTCCATTTCAAGCAGAGCGACGAAAAAATGCTTATGCAAAGTGTTATTATTTTTTTTTACAGTCGCGTGGAGTATTACGTAACTGATGTTGGGGTTTGAGGTCGTAGTGCTGGCGATTGGCGGGTTGGGTCTAATTAACTAGACAAGTTTTTTTCTAGATTCAATTAAAATACATAGGTAATTTCACACCAAAAGATTAAATCACTGTTGATTATGTGTTCAATCAAAAGAGATGGCTCACTGTACAACTCACTGTGCAACTAAGGCACTGTCGAATTAAAACAATTACCATAAACTTTAAATATTTGTACGCCAACAGAACCAGTTAAACATGGTACTATATAGTATACAAAGAAGACTGAACAACCTAATTGTAACTAACTTTGTTATTACAACTGAAGTCTCGTATCTACAGTTCCTCTGGCGACATGTCGCTGACATAGTAACCTTGAGAATCTATGCTCTAACTAAAACAACTAACACACTATACCTCTTACAACATGCAACTGCATGGCCGGTAGGGGCACATTTTTATACCAAACGCTTTCTTCTGCTGCATTCTCAACATGGTAACAAAACGCAGCAAGTCTTGCCGTTTCAGTATAGCATAGCCTTATACAATTCCCCGCTTACAGTCCTACCTCGCTCACGGAAGTTTCCCGGGCGGCATTAGGCTCCCAGATATAGGTCGCGCCAGGATTTGGGCGCAGCTTACTGACGACTGATTTAAATATAACCCAAGATGAGGGGATGTAGCACTCGCTTTATGAGCTACTGGATCTAGTCTACCGGATTTCTAGTGTGTTTGTATGTTTTTGGAAAGATGTAGGAGTATTAGAGATGTTTTGTCGAAGGAACAAAGGACTGTCTGAGAGACAAAGATAATTAGATAAGACGTCAATTTGAACACATACATTGGTGCACTCCTTTTTTTTTTTGGTGGGTGGAAAATCATCAAAGGACCCCCCCCCCCCCGCTCTTGGGCAGAGCCAAGGGGAGTGTCAGACTTCTACTGACTAAAACCGAACCCATGTTCCTTCTTTGCCCTTGTGCCGAGGCCACGTCATCTCGTTCTATAATCCGCGGCCGTTCTATAATCCGCGGCCGTTCTATAATCCGCGGCCATTGGTGCACTTCTTGAAGTCGGTTACACTGCAGCTAAATTGCAATTATCTAATCCGTTGCCTCATTGGTCTAGTGGTCGCAAGCGCGACTGCTGAGCAAGAGGTCTTGAGTTCGATTCCCAGGGCGGGCAAAATGTGTGTGTGGGTACACCTTTGCTTTCTCCTTCGGTGATTACAGGCGTGATGTTATGTGTATTTTATAAGACGTGAACTTGAACACATAAATTCCTTGAAGTGGGTTACACTGCTGCTAATTTGTAACAAGATGTCTACTGCACACGGAAGTTTGAACTGTTATTTCTCTATTTTTCTGATAGATATTAAACTAATTTAAACGTGCTGTACAGCTTAAACTTCTATAATAACATCAACTACTTTGCAAAACTCATATCATTCGCACTATGCCTGATTAAATATTAAAATCAGTTATTAATTACTTATATTTTTAATTACTATTGAATTTTGTCAACTGGAATAATAGGATAGCGGGTACATACTTTTTATTGACAAATTACAAAACCAACACTGAATTATTATTTTAAATTGAAATTCATAATTATCTATATTAATTATTCATGTTCAATCACCGAATTTCATCAAAATTATTAATCGCACCCAATTTATTGAAATTCATGTTTATATTAAACTAGCTGACCCACGCAACTTCGTCTGCGTCATATAAATATAGCTATAACCTTTCTCGATATACCTATCGACTATCCGACATTAATTAAGCTAAATCGTAACAAACAAAAAATCTTATCTTTCCTCTTTATTAAAATAGTTTAGATGGTTTAGATTTTAGATTAGCTTGGATTATATTAAAGTGTGAATTACTATAGGTATCTTTTACTGTTTTATATACTATAACACTCTGTACTTGTAAACATTATGATGCAGTAAATATTTTGACTTTGAATTTCCCGGAGGCCAGCCAGAATCCCCCGTAGGCCGTACCTACATTGCGACGCGCGAATTATTTTGCCGCGCGGATGTTTTTACATTGCGATATCTTCTAAGATATTTGTTTAAATATTCTATATTAAATTTCCGTTCTAACAAACACATTTATTTAGATATAGATTAATACCATATGGGTTAAATAAGCTTCGCAAAAAATAATTATTTTTAACCTAACAGTTTAACAGTAAAAAAAGATTACAGTGAGTCAATCTTAAAATATAGATATATGCTGTCGCGGACTTTTTTTTAGAACTTTTAAAGAGGAACAATTCCTTCATAGACGATATTTGCGTAACTTGAACCGTTTTCGCAGCGCACGCAGCGGAAGCTCTCAAAAAGGAAATACCCTTTCCCGTTTTTGTAACATTTTTCATTTATGCTCCGCTCCTATTAGCCGTAGCGTGATGTTATATAGCCTATAGCCTTCCTCGGTAAATGGACTATCCAACACAAAAAGAATTTTTCAATTCCAACCAGCAGTTCCTGAGTTTACCGCGTTCAAACAAACAAACAAACAAACAAACAAACAAACAAACAAACAAACAAACTCTTCAGCTTTATAATATTAGTATAGATATCATTTTCAATCACTGATCTCTGTTCAAATAGGTAATTTATTGGATTCATGAGCTCAACAAAACTGTGAGAAACACAAAACCATTGGTTTGTATAAATAACATGTTAGATCATTTCAATTCCTTTGGTTATTCATTTACAGAAATGTTTTTTGTTTCAATCTGTACCTTTTTTTGTCTTTTGGGGGTGGGAAATCAATCAGTGGGTAGGGAGTGTCAGACTTCTACTGACTAAAAACCACCCATGTTCCTTCTTAGCCCTTTGTGTCGAGGCCGCGGTATCTCTTTCGAACAATCCCCAGCCCCGACAGGAAACACAAAACCATTGGTTTGTATAAATAAATGATAAATCATTTCAATTCCTCAGGTTATTCATTATTTCATTCACAGAAATGTTTTTTGTTTCTATACCTGCTTTGGAATGTTAATGGTGGCCCAATTTTCTGTATTGTTTACCAACATCTTTGTTTTCTCGTATTGTTTTATTAGATGGATAGATGGGTGGATGGTTTGCGGTGCGACGTGAATTGGACCGCCTGTAGGAGAGTTTGTGGTCGAGATTTGAAAGGGAATAATGTTTTAAGTGATTTTCAGGAATTTGGGTATCGCTGTTTTGTTTATTCAGATGGAATTAATGATTTTGTGGATTCGCTTATCTAGGGATGTTTTGGTGGTTCAAACGTTTCAACGAAACACAATTGTAAGTACAAAACTACTCAGCGCTACCGTTGCGCATCCTGATGTCTTTTGATAACCTGGTACTGCAAAGTGCAAAGTGTTTTTTAACAGAAAATTCTCACCACAGAAACTAGATAAGTGCACTGTTAATGGCAATAGGCTCTCTCAATTACGTTACGTGGGAGACACAACTGACCAAATGAGGGTGTTCTATTTATATAAACTTCTATTTAACCGTTTGGGCACTAAATGATTATGTTATCTCTCTCAATAATTCAAAGATCTGTTTTCATCATTATTTTAGCCTAAAGACGTCCTGCTGAACTCAACCTTCTAGATCTGTTTGAGTTTCTTCATAATATTGTTTTCCCCTATGAATATCAAGAAATAACCTCTTACACATCTAAGTACAAATAACAAATTCCCATAAATAGAGCTAACAGTATCAACAGATAGAAACCGATTTTCTTTCGCAAGCCGAGACGCTCGCAATCAAAAAAACTCGGCTAAAGCATCGAAAGTCCCTTAAAGCTCGTTGCGACTTCCCAAACGACTTTTTACTGGACCCTTTGTCTTTGTCCCTTTGTAGGGTTGTCCCGAACGGGGGATGAATCTTTTCAGAAGTTTTTTAATGATCAAGATTTCGGGGTTTTATGAAGAGTTTGATTGTATATAAACAGAAAATTGACAAGTAGGTATGGCTATATGGGTGTCAGTAGAGGAAAGTACTCCGCAGATCGATGGGGTAAATTCATTATCATACTAAGATGACCGGTACAAGAAAATATTTCAGGAATATTATGAGGATCTAATTTTAATTTGTTTTATTAATTTTCTGAAACGCAATGTATCCTTACCGTGGCAAAACGCACGTAGCGAAAAAAACTACAGAAAACATTAAGTACACACATCAAAAGTGTCTAGGGATCAACATATATTTTTGCAATAACTTTTCTCCTGATTGATATTAATTAAAATTTTCTTTAAGGATTCATCAAATAAAGTGTTTTCGTTTGTCACAGTAACGATAAACCAAGTCACCTTTGCATTAATAAAGAAATTTGCCATTTTCCTAATAAAGGGATTTTTGACATTTGAACCACTAACATTAAAGTTCGAAAAAAATACTGAAATAACAGTTTTCTTTAAAATTTTATTGGGTAACTTAAACAATTAATAATCCGTGTTTCTACCGCGAACACTAACAACACAAGAACATCGGTTTGGCATACTCAAAATGAGTTCATCCAAATCACGCTGTGGAATGGCCGCCCATGTTCGTTGCAACAACAAAAAAAGGTCTTCTTGCGACTGGATACCCTCCATATTCGGCAGAGCTCTTCTCTGTAGCATATCCCATGCATGGTCAATCGGGTTCAAGTCTGGCGACTGAGCAGGCCAGGGCAGGACATTGATGTTAGCTGCGGCGAGAGTCTGTCTTACAACTCTTGCGGTGTGCGGTCGTGCATTATCATGCATTAACTGAAATAAGGGACCGATTTGCACTTGTAGAGGAACGATGACGTCTGATACAATCGTCTCAGCATAAATTTGAGCGTTGAGGTTGCCTCTGATCCAAATCAACTCAGTTCTTCCGCCGATCCAAATACCCGCCCATACCATGATGGTTCCACCACTATAAGGATGGACTTCCTGGCAGGATTTTAATCGCTGTTGGCGTCCAGGGGTTCTCCAGTGTCGTATACGTCTTGCATCCGGTCTCATACCAAAACGAGACTCATCAGAAAAGCACACGAAACGCCATTGTTCTTCTGCCCAATTTCTGTGTTCAAGAGCCCATTGATTTCGAATCCTACGATTGTGCATTGCTATAGGTGGTACCCGTAGCGGTCTTCGGGAATGAAGGTTCACTTCATGCAAGCGGTTTCTGACTGTTTGGTCGCTAATTAAGTTCCCTGAAGAGTGATGAAGCCTCACGGCTAACATCATGGCGGTTATTGTTGGAGCTCTTCGAGTTAAGATTTGAATGTATCGGTCTTGTCTCCGTGTGGTGCAGCGATACCGTCCTCCATGGCGCTCAGCCACGGTACCAGTGCTTCGGTAACGTGTCCAAAGTCGACTGATAACACTCTAACTTGTATTCAGAGCTAAAACCACAGTACGTTGCCGGGAACCAGCTTCTATCATTCCCACGGCTCTGAGCATTTCTTCCCTGCTTAAATGACGTCGCCGCTCCATAATAACGTTGGTTTTAATCAGAAAAATGTGTTATTTCAGTATTTTTTTCGAACTTTAATGTTAGTGGTTCAAATGTCAAAAATCCCTATATTAGGAAAATGGCAAATTTCTTTATTAATGCAAAGGTGACTTGGTTTATCGTTACTGTGACAAACGAAAACACTTTATTTGATGAATCCTTAAAGAAAATTTTAATTAATATCAATCAGGAGAAAAGTTATTGCAAAAATATATGTTGATCCCTAGACACTTTTGATGTGTGTATGTTATTGTGGTTTGAGTATAATGTTTTAATGTGTTTAGATCGTCACTGCCTTCGTAGTCAAAAATAATAAAACCATATGAAAATTTATTTATTTTGTCTCAAACAAATCATCAGAATTTTCTATCCACATTTCGAACAGCCCTGGCCACCCCCTTCCGGGATAGCAGTCGCAATGGCGACAATTTATGTGACACGCTGACGACGTCTAATTCTACTCGATCTCATTAGATGCGACTAAACGCGCCACTATTCACTTAGGACGACTTTTTTGTCGGACAGATAGTTGGGCTTAGATTGATAGATTTTAATGTTTGCTTGGTTAGTAGTAGGTATGGCGATCATAATATACATATATATATATATATATATTTATTATTATGTTTTCTTGAATGAATGAATGAATGAATGATTTATTTCACTTCAAAAATCTTAAAACTAAATACATTGCCCCACAAAACTGCTTACGCAGTTTAACTGTGAGATCGATGAGTCTCTTAACAATAAACTTAAATAATATTAAGGTACATCTATATCTTATACAAAATAAATATTCTTAATACCTACAAAGTTACATATTATCTAATAAATATGTTTTAAGTTTGCGTGCGAATTTAACTTTATTATCTTCTTGTCTGATGTCAGCAGGCAGAGTGTTCAGTAAATAGGGTACGCGTTTTTTTAAAGTTCTGTCGCCATAGTAATTACTAACTCTGGGTACATCGTATTTACCTGCTGTCATCGACCTGGTAGTATACTTATTAGAAACTAGTGAGTTACTATCCCGACTGCCATGGTTGTTAACTAATAATAAGTATTTATGTTTAAGGCTTAATGGTAAAATTTTACATATTTTGAATAAACTACTAAAGTCTCCTTTGCAACTGTTTTTAGTTTTCTTGTTTACTAATAATTTTAAAAATCTAATTTGAATCGATTCTAGTTTTTGTAAATTACTTTTAAAGGTCAAGCCATAACAATCGAGAGAATAACTCAGTATTGAGTCAACTAAGGACATATATAAACATTTTAAGGTGCTGGAGGGGACTTTAAAGCTTAAGTGATAGAATTTACTTAGCAATATTCTAAGCTTACCACAAATGTAATCAATATGCGAAGACCATGAAAAATTTTCATCAACTTTCATTCCAAGATAGGTGACACTTTCTACTTGTTCTATTGGTTTGCAATTACAGTTTGAATTACCATTATGCATACAATCATAGCTATGGGTAATAATGGAACAAGACAACACTACTACTTACATATATCAGATCTGAATGTTTGGATTAGATATATGTACATTACTAGCTGATGCCCGTGGCTTCACCCGCGTGGATGTCGTTCAAATTATATACTAAAACCTTCCTCTTGAATCACTCTATCTATTAAAAAAAAACGCATCAAAATCCGTTGCGTAGTTTTAAAGATTTAAGCATACAGACAAACAAACAGACAAAAATAGCGACTTTGTTTTATACTATGTAAGGATATACTCTTTTACTGCTTCACGATCATCTCACGATAAATAGCTAGCCTAATGAATTATAGTTAACGAACCCGAAGGTAATTTCTTTAGTGATTCTAGTCGTAAAAAGTAGCCATTCGTGGCTTATTTCCAGTTGTTTTTACGTAAAATAGGGAAAGCTGCCTAAAAATATTTTTGTTATTTATTTTTAGAAAAACAAAAGCTTTTTGTTTTTTCCCGAAAATACTAATGGCCTTTTCATACAAAGACAGATTTACGCCGATTGGGCACAAGAAAAGGGAAAAGCAATTAACACTTACAAGACTTTTCCTTTCTTCTCATTCCGTTCGACAACACAAAGAAAGTTAGCAAAGACAAGGAAAGAAAATAACATCTGTATAATTAACTAAATGACTGTCATAAATTACTACATGCATTGACCTAATTGATGGCAACACATATCCTAATTAAAAAAAAAAGAAACGTCAAAACAAACATTGACATTACTTCATCACCAGTTTACGACAATGTTGCCATAAAAAAAAACATGCCTACCTATCCAAACGACACATGAACGTCAAAAACTAATTTACTTGGCAACTCTATAAAGTTTATACTTGTATGATTCCGTTAGATAAATTCGTAAATTAAATTTTTCGAACACGCAATGTATTTTGGACTTTATTTTTATGTTGTTTTGACGTAATCTCGCGTGTTGGTGACGTGGGAATTCGGGCGGGCCTTAAAATAATTCTTGCCTGTAAAGTCGAGAATGAAAGGTCATTGCGCTTTGCCCTAAGTAGGTCAGATAGTAAGGATTGGCTGCTTTTTTGGTTCATTTGTGAATAGATAAATAGTGAATGGAGAAAGAGTATTTAAAGCATGTTTATTGGAGATATGCTTTATTTTTGTTTGTGGCCCAAACATAGTTGGAAATAGGCTAGCTAGGCTGATGATTGTGACTGTCTGAATTGCGATGTGGATAAATTTTTGACACACTGTAATTATCCTTTTGATACTTGTGTATATTTTTATAATTATTATAAGTCTGTTTTTGATTTGAAAATAATATTAATGTTTAAAGGAAATAAAGAAATCAACAACGTAATATTTTTAATCCACTCAACACTAAATGTTTTGAATAAATAAAGATTTGAAAAAAAATAGAGACTGGGTGTTCTAAAAACCAAACCTAATTCATTAGCATCGCCTAAACAGCTGTTTCACCATAAAAACCACTAACACAAATACAGCAATGACCTCAATTAAAATCATATTCAAATTAAAATTCCTGCCCAAAATGGTGACATATCCATCGGGACATTCGTGTCAAACAAGTATAATCCTGTCAAAATAATTAACTTTACGCCCTATCTAGAAAACAAACAACGCGACAGTCACCATTTAATAAATAAAACCAAGTAAGTAACTAGTTCACTGGGACACTTAAATAAAATATATTAACCGACTGGGAGGAATTTGTATTTAAATTAATAAATGATTGGACTAATTGTTGAGGCTTGTTTGTTTAATAAGTAGATTATTTTTTGAGGTATTTCGATTAGATATTCTTTTGTAATTTTATACATATTACCCAGTAGGTACTACACTAACTGGGTTGTGGAGGTCAAATTAGCAGTTGCTTTATGAAATATACTGGTATTCAGCTTAACCCGCTTGGCCTAGGAAAGGATATAGAAGCTAGGCAGATCGTTCTTTTGTAAAGTTTACGTTTTTAGGTAGCAATTAAGTAGAATGAAGGTTAACAGCTAGCTGCTTAGGGACATCTGAAATATTCATAACCATGTGCCTGAGACTACTTAGAGGAACACAGGATACAGTTTTTATTTTGTCTAACTTTTGGTTAGTTGAAAGGGTCCAGGATGACCAAAGCCTGCTTAGGTCTATATTAATGGATAATAATTCTGCCTTAGAGAGCAAATGTGGTGTTTTTGGACAAACGTTCTAACTCTTAATATCGTATCTCGGTTACTGTGAGCATTTTTCAGGGACTGATGAACGACACTGAAAGTGCTAGCCGAATTCAAAGCCGACTCAATTTAAATTGCTACCTTATGAAGAACATACAATCATTTGTCAACGTCTGCTGCAAAAATAAGCTCTATCTGTTACAGTAAAAGTCACAAAATAATCCTTATTGCCCAACCCTATTATACATTGTGAAAAGTTTCTAGGTCAGCACCCAGTTTCAGGATGTTTTTCAGCACAAATGAATTATATCTCCTAGTTTGTGTTACAACGGCTTTCACGATTTATTGGCGACAGATTTCGTTAGCTGATTAAATGTGAAAGGAAAAGTTGGAATGCTGGAAATAAGCTTTTTTGGTCTTTGGTTTATTTGCTTTGAAAACTTGTGAGGTCAAATTGAAGTAAGAGTTGGTTTAAGGATCGTTAAAAATTACAGAACTATGACAAAAATGGAAATAATTATACCTAGTTACTGTAGGAAACGCAAATATGCATTAGTTTTTCATTAATACAACTTCATAAAACGATTCTAAATAAAATGCTAGTTGCATTTTATAAAACGATTCTAAATAAAATGAAACTAGCATTTTATTTAGAATCGTTTTATGAAGTTGTTCTTCAGAACAAAGCCAGACAACATTCAAGCCTATTTAGAAACGAAGCAATACGACAAATCGCTTCGACTAGAAACCGAGTTAGTAACAAACTAATAAGTAGCGAGTCGTTCCGTTTAGTCGACATACTCGTAGCTATCTTCATGTCGCCTTTAGCAATGCGGGCGAACTTCGCAATACAAGATTGTCATTTAGTTTGGATGAGCTTTATTTTACACTAGCTTTTACCCTCGACTTCGTCCGCGCAAGGTTTCTTGTTTATACAAACATCTTATGATACTCTATGTGTTTGTAATACCTACTAGTGTGGCTTAATTTTGAATAGGGTATATTTATTTATTTGCTTCAAGTTCTGATGAAAAAAAAAGGTGTGAATGATAGCGTGACGGTTAACAGAGGAGAATGGATGGAAAAAATGTGCTGCGCCGTCCCCAAGTAGCATGGGACAGGGTGGTAGGAAGATGGTGGTGAAGTTTTTAAGAGGGCTTTGGATATCTTAGAAAATCAGTTAAAATGCAAATGTATCAAATATTTCAAATAATTTCTTTTAATTAGCATCAGCAAATACATATATACGTACAATTAACTTAATTTGAATGTGCTCTTAGAAACTTCTAGTTAGAAATCATATTGCAAGGAGTCTAGCCGACATATTATATCTAAGAACATTATTTACCAAAAAACAAAATGGGCATGTCCTTTAAACTAACCCAGCTAGAAAGAATGAACTTATATGAATACATGTCTAATCCAAGTAGTGAATGTTCCCCGAACCGTGAAGGCCGGGCCTTCGGCAGCGGGGGCGGAATCCGACTTAAATTGTTGCGCAATCCGAGATCTTAGTCCGCAGTAATGCAGGGAATCTGCCTCTGGACGGGATACCATGAGAAATGATGGGTTTGGGATAGTGCTAACTTGTCTTGTCTTTTTTTCTTGGGATTTAACAACTTGTGGCTGTTAAGTTAACTTTTCTATCCAGATTTTTCAATTCAGTCAGATTTTGTTTTTGAGTAATGTAAATAATTGATTTACGATATACTTGGCTTAAACTATTGGAATACAATAACTAGATTCTCCCGAAACTAGAAATAAACCTGAATTTGTGAAAAGTGCTTAATTTTATTTAAACTCATCTAATATTCTCAAATGTCTGGTAGGTAAAACTTTTTTGAAACACTTGTGTTAGGAACTAGTTTTTACTATTGCTCGATACACGTTAGGCACGTACTTTTTTAGCACTAAATTCTCTAAATGTGTTCACTGGTTTTAAGTTAAAATTTCCAGTACCTTGACATTGTTGTCATCAAACAAAAATTAGTAAGTACATTTATCTCTAGTTATCGTGTATTAAAATGCGCATGGCCACCCTACAACACCCTGAGGCTATTGGGCGGCATCGGCATGCGATACTGAAAATAAGTTCAGCTTCCACAGTTTTGTGTCCAAGCATTTAAAGCTGGCTCTCGTCTTTCGGCTCTCGGTATTCGGCACTCGGCTCCCCGGGTCTCAATGGCAAACGTTTGCAGTTTGTCTGGCGTTAGTTTTGTCTCTATTCGGTTTGTCTCCTTTTAACGTGTTTTAAAAAGACGTTTCAATCTTTTACACTGTTTATACAACATATTAAACCCAGTCTTCCTAGGGTATCGAATTAACCAGTACTAACTGGGTTGTGAAGGTCAGATAGGCAGTCCCGTAAAATATTAGTATTCAGCTGCATTCGGTAAGACTGGAAGCCGGCCGCAACATGGTTGGGAAAAGGCTAGGCAGATAACGATACAAAATATTAAAATATTTTACTGGTAGAAAACTATTAAAGGTACTAAATAAAAAATATAGAAGTCTACAGAATCTTTAAAGCTGAGCAAATACTTCTAGAAAGATTTTTCTCCCTTGCTTCGTTGAAAGTTACAAACAGAACTTTAGATAAAGAAAAACAGACTTGACTTTCTTTTGAAGTTTCGCAAAGCCGTACTACGCTTTATTAACTCATATTTAATGCTTATCCTCAGATTATATCTACATACATCATAATAGGGACTGCTATGACCGGATAAATTAATTATAAAGAATCGTATACTAGCCTATAATTATGATAAACGTACATTAAAAAATGCTCAAACGTTCAAATTAGTCCAACTGTATGGAAAAACCACAAACAGTCGGACTGAAATATAGGTGTACTGTAGAAAAAAAAGTCAGTATTTGTATGTACGGTGAAGTCCATGTCTGGAAGTGTTTCCACAATTAGTCCAGAGACCAATCAAACTCGGTAAGGTGGGTCGAAAAGAAACATTTCACACTTATAATATACATAAAATGAAATGCCAAATGAATTCGAAAACTCCAATGAATGGATAAAAATCAATTGGATTCTTCAAGTTAGGCGCAAAGCCAAGTTCTTTAATAGCGATTTGATATGCACATAAATTGACGCGGAAACTTCTGAGATAGTGAAACGGAGAGAAAGGGAGGGTGGATTAAGATGTATGGTGCTTTTCTTTCGGTTTTAGGAGTCAAGGCTTGAATTGGAAGTTACGTAATAGTCCTAATTTTGTTAGTTGTTGATCGTTCAAGGGTTTTTCATTAGGTAACTCGATAGTTATCAGGGATAAATAAAATAAATCTAAATCAACATTTTGAAAAAGCTGCTTTTACCCGACTGCGGCGAAGCCCAATAGGAGGGTTATTTAAGTAAAAATTTATTTCATAAAGTATACCTATTAAGTGCTACCCAAATTCCGCAACGGTAAAAAATATTTTTATCACAACGGAAATTCGCAACTCATTTTCCAAATACCAAAGCGAAAGAACGTAAAAAATGCTAATTGTTAGAAACTTGAAACTTGGTTAAAAATTCAGAGTGAACTTGGCTTGAACTCTACCGTGCTCGATAACGGAGACATTTTTATTGTTATGTTGAAAGTTTCGTCGGGTACCAATGACATAATTTCTTTGAAATTGGGTTTCATTGCTGCCTCGTGCACTGTGCCAATGTTTTATTGAAAACAATGTAAATATTCCCAAAGAGAAGTACTCCAGTTTATTTTTCCTTTACTTTAACAGATTTCTGTGTGTTGTTTTATTTTTTTTGTTAACGTTTAAGCGATTCAGTGACCTAGTTTAACAGTTTTGGGGGAAAATGATTTTATTGCGCTGAGTTTTTCACGAATTGAGAACAATGGTTGCTGGAGTACAGTTTGGAAACCGAAAACTGGAATGAATTTACCAAATTATGTTCCAGCTAGGTTTCATTTCGCAGATAGTGTAAAATTATTATTTTCTCTGATTTTGGCTATATCATAATCACAGTCTTACTTTTTCAGTAGGTACCTAGTCATATTCGGTTGCCAACACTTATTAAAAATATATTCCCAAAAATGCTACGTCAAACAAAACCATCGAACCTAAGAATATATCCTCCAATAGCATGAAATATGGAAACTATTTACTTCAACAGCTTTTCGCGAGTAAGAAAATGGCTTTTTACAGTCGAAACTTTGCCTTTGAGTGCATCGAGTGTCATTCTATCGTCAATTTTTCCTGCAATTTCATTCTGTAGCGGTTGGGATTGCGGCGATGCTATGAAAAAAACTTTATCGGTTCAAACTTGAGTTTGAATTTGAAAAAACGAATATTCGAATAATAAGTGTTCGGCGCGTTTAGGCGTGGTTTTTAAATAGTAGTATAATTATGCGACTGTGCATAATGAAGGGGGTTTAAGAAACGAGCCGAAGGCGAGTTTCTTAACAGCATCACACGAGTGTCGTAATGCCTAATTATGTATAGTTGCATACACTACTTTATATACCCAAATATCATATGGGCTCTATGATGGAACCATAGGGAAATGACCAGCATTGTTAGTATTGTTACCAGTGTAATGCAATAAAAAATACCGAACAAATAACAGCTCGAAATGGCGGCATTTCGGATATCTGTAATTTTTTTTAAATCTTATGCAAACGAACAATGTCACTATTCTTGTGTCACTCGAGATCAAAATGTCGTGCGATTTATAATTAAAATCATACTGAATTGGGGTTTCGTATCGATAGGTATATGTTTTAATGTAGATACTAGAATAGCACACTCACTTGAATTTGACACCTGTTCCAACCTAGGTTTTCAGTAGGCTATGAATTCATTACAGTTCTGTTTATTTCTGCTGGTTGGTAATGCTGGTCATTGTCTATGGTTTTTGAACGCATTAGAGAGGGTTTATGATATTTGGGTAGATAAAAGTATATTGCAATTTTATGTTTAAAAATAATACGGCATTTTCAGACATTTTTGACCATGTAGGTTTTGCACTTTTTTAGGAAACCGCAGATTAAAAAAAATTAGTAACTAAAGCCAAGTGGCCGTTTTTCATACACCGAATACAACAAGAATTTTATGGAAATTTTTGCTTGAAATTTTCATGACATTGTATTGTATTTCAGTTTTTTTTTTTTTCTTTATTTAAAGGGCTTTATCGCTGAGCGATAACGTCACCATGTAAAATTAACAGTAACACTGTATCTAACAAAAATTATTTTAAAACAAATAATTGACAATTTCATCGAACAAAAGTCTACATGCATCCTTTGATGACACATGATGGCACAGAATAAATAACCCTAAAATGAATGGCGGGTATAAAAATGGCATCGATATTTCGAATTCAGAAATATATTTTCGGAATTCAAATTCGAATTTCGAGCCGATGGAACGGAAGTGACGGGAAATCTGCGATCGAAACGGGTTGGCCGGCCATTGTCTTCCGGAAACGAATGGCGCGTGAGGGTTGGCAGAATTGGTATGACCGGAAATAGTGCGTGTGACCAATGCAGGGAATTCAATGATGAAGTAAGTTGTTATTGATTTAGCAGTGATTGAATAAGATAACAGAAATAATATGAGACCGACATACATTGCACATTAATGAAGGTTTACTAAAGTAGTTGTCTCAACTATGTTGGGGACGGCTTCCAGTCTAACCGGTTGAGTATCAGTATTTTCCATGGAGCGACTTCTTATCTGACCTATGACTATTAAAAGCTATATATGAAATGTTCCGTGTGGTGTCGGACGTAAAGAATAGCACCATCCCATATCTTCCCGTGGGTGTCGTAAGAGGCGACTAAGGGATGTACCAGAGAATGGGCAGCAGCGATCTCTGTGTCTTTGTAACAACCATACTGCGATCGCCAACCCGCCTGCCAAGCGTGGCGATTATGGCAAACCCCCCCAAAAATGCCTGGGGGAGGCCTATGTCCAGCAGTGGACGTCTTATGGCTGAAATGATGATGAAATATTAAAAGCTATAAAATAACTCCATGAAAAAAAAAAACAATTATGTGCCACCTTTCATGGTGCATCAAATTGTTCTGCAGTTTACAATTATCAAAGACCAATCCATTTTATATTGAAGACAGGTCAGCAAGTACTAAAAAGACTATTCCACACACCTTAGCTAATGAAATTAGGTATCAATTCGTTAAAAAACCCAAAAGAACCACAGCAAAAGCAAGAAAAAAGTCCAAAAACGCAAGACAAATGAAACCAGCCACGTTTAAAGCCGACTAACGACCGCCACTATTTTTCACCCACACTTAGATGTAATTAGGAACGTCGCAATGCGCAAGTTTATGCTATAAAATACTTTCTCCCGTCGGGGTAATGGATCGAGGTGATTCTTTTAGGCCAGTCATCACGTGAGCATGTGTTTTTGTTATGTTGGTAGTTGATCAAAGGTGCGTTTGTGAAGTTGGTAGAGAGTTTGTGTGTGTGAGTGTAGGGAAGGGATAGGGTGATGGTGTGTGTTGCAGTTAATAATCTTAATCTATGTTTACAAGGTGTAAGCGGATCCTGCACGAAGTCTCAATTAAGCATTCTGTAATTCAAATTAAAAAAAATCAGTACGTTTTTTTTTAGGGGAGAAAAACCACGTTTTATGGTAGTAGGACTCAAGTTAACGCACTCAAACAAAACATTATGCTGATGAACTATAGTGTACACTGTACAATGTAATCCACATTTTGATGTATTCGGTATTTCAAACGGGTATAATATCGATATGTACTAGGATATTACATGAAAAGTTACGTTTAATTATATTAATGTACACGTTATATATGTTTCACTTACAGAATTTGTGTAACGTAACGTAACAAAAATAAAAAAAAATACTAATTAAAAAGGAAGCATAACAAGGAGTATGTCGTATTAGAAAAAAAACTGCCAGATTAAAAAATAACTTATTTCTCTACTTATCAAATTTCTCCCCCTCAACTTTCAAATAACAAAATGCCTACAAAAACCTCGCCACCATGCCCCACCATATATTTAGTATGAAGCGAGCCGAGACAATCGGGCCATTATCTGCAGGCAGAGGGTTAATGGGCCAAACTGGACTTGTTCACAAAGATAGCAAGGTTTGTGGGGTGCACTGTCTTCGCCATCTAACGGTTAAGTGCGGGGGTGCTTTAGACCTGTTCAGTTTTTGTCGGTGAGGGATGAATTGTCTTGTGATGTCGGGTATGGAGGCATTTTAGGGTTATGAGAGAATGAGGCAGCGGCCATCAAGCTAAGTTACTTTAAGTACTACATAACTATTAACACGCGAAAATAAAGTACAGTGGTCGGCATTTGTTTGTGATGGTTGCGTCTGTTTATAAAGGTATCTATCTATCATGGGTATCTATCATATGTTGGTGGTTTGGTCAGTAGAAGTCTGACACTTCCTTCCGCTTCGCCCAGAGCAGGAGGTCGAGTCATTTGATGATCCTACCCACCAAAAAGAGTGTACCTATCTCACTGCGTGTAAATGCAGGTAATGTGCACATTCTGCTCGTTGCTGCCCCGGTGGTCTAGTGGTCACTGCAGAGTATGAGTACGTGGTGTCGATTCCCGGGTCGCGCAAAGAGTTGTCGGGATTTTTCCATGAGGAATTTATCAGTAGTCGCCACGGAGTCTGGATTCGTGCCCGGTTGATGGCAATAGGCTCCCTCCTATTAAATGGGACTTAAACATAACTGCGAAATGTGGGTGTACTATTAAGACACCTCTGCCTAAAACTTCGAGGATTTTTGAATAGATGTGACATAATATAATTTAATTTAACTTTTTAAGACTTTTTCACAAACAGTGAACCCAGTTTTATTAATATTTTAATAACAAATATCCCTTTTACTTAAGATTTACCACAGACACCGTTATCGCGAAGTAATAATTCAACGATGACAATAAAAGGTTAGCTTTTATACCACATAAACAAAAATCGTCCAATAAAGACATCGGGGGCGTTCGGGGGAGTTCGGGGGACATCGGCGTCAACCACGCGGAATTCTGATAACCAAACGATGATATTATTATAGAGATGGAAGTATTGAAATTGTTTAGAATGTTGGGCTTAGAGAAGGTGTACCCATGTGTTCAATCTTGATTGAAGTTCAGACACAAATTATTATTGACTAGCTGTTGCCCACGGATTCGCCCGCGTGGAAATTATAAAGCTTCCTCGAGAATCACTCTATCCATTGGTGAAACCAGCATGGAAATCGGTACAGTGGTTTTTGAGTTTATCGCGAACAGACAGACAGAAAGACGCGGCGGAGGACTTTTTTTATAATATGTAGTGACAGTGTCTGATTCAAGCGATCTTATACATATATATCGGGATTAATATTATCAATACCTTTAATTAAAACTAGCCTAGTCCAGCGACCTACGTCCGCGTGTAACTATTGTAGAGAGACTACTCAAGTAAATATACCTACAAGTAAATTAATTATGATTCGAAATACACATGGCGCCATCTATCAGTCATACGTTATTGCTGTTTTTTTCAGAATCAGTATTTTTCTCGGGATTTAAGATACTCTATGCCCGTTTAACTAACAAAGTTACTTTCACATTTATAAAAAATATAGGATAGTATATAAAAAACAACAGCTGTGATTTTAGACATTGCGTCTACCAAAAAACGTGTGCAACAGCAATAACGTTTTAACCCAACATTAAACATTCGACAGCCCTAATCCTCCGTCATCAATGGGAAACCATAGCAAACCTAGTGCGGTGGATATTGCCGTCTATACAGCAATAATCGTAAAACGCGCCGCTGGTAAACACGCAATGTATTGGAAACAAGAGATTAGTACCGAACGATGCAGGGACTTACGAATCGTTGTTGGACTGCAGTTAAGTGATCGGGGATCATACCTGGAACAAAAGAATGGAATTATTAGATTTGTTAACATTTTGCAATTCATTTCAATTCATGTATTGCATCAAATATGGCACATGAAGTTCATTAGTATATAAAATATTTGGTAACACACATTTGGCCAATATACGTACATAGTATGCAATAGTATACAAGTTTTAACACATATGATACCTACAGTCAAATTATATGTCTGTGCTTTAGAGTATAAAATTTACAGGGACACTTTAAAAAAAACTCTTCTATCGAATAAAAACACTCTTGCAACAACCACTTTCGCAGTGGCTTCTTGCAATCAAGATTATCGCTAAAATAACGAATATCCAAACGCATTGTACCTATCCCGTTTATGATCCTTTTATGGGATAATAATTATGTCAAAAATCGAATAATTTATAATGTAATTGAATTAATTATAGGTGTCTAATCCCACTGTTAACCCTATCATGCTTAGGGGGTCCTAAGCATGTTAGGGTGGGTTACCTTCTCGTTTCATTGACACCAAGTTAGGCACTAAGTAGGTACATGGTAAAGTTGAAGATCAAATACATAGTTGTTTTTTAATACCCACTTATTAAAAAGATACGGGGAATAATAAACCGAGCCACAGTTTTTTTAATTGGCCACGAGATTAAACTTCTAATTTTATAACTAAGCCACGGGAAAATGATATAGCCTCTATACTAATTCGCCTTTTTTACAACGCCCACTAAATATTCTATAGAAAGCGTCAAGTAAAGATCAACAATTATATTAACTTGTCCTTGTTATTTATACATAGGCACCTAATATACTAACTCAGCCACGGAATTTATATCTCAGCACCATTTTACATTTTACAGCTTCAACACAAGGCCCTCAAAAAAATTTAATTGAAGCGACCATACACAACATCATTTATTATAACTTAGCATGTAAAATAATACATCACATTCTTTTATCGTGAAAATAGCAACAGCAAGACCTGGCGCGAGCGCACGAGACGACAGCGACCGGCCATTTGCACCAATCAGAGAGTGCCATTCGATTCATGTATTGACGAGTTGCATGTGTGTATAAAAAGTCAACTTTTAATACACTTTAGATTATTATATTTAGGTACATAAAAATACCTACTAGTTACAGATATATTTTTAACATTGTATAATTGACTAGTCACAGGCAGATTGTATGATTCGTCATTGTAAACTGAGGGAAATAGGTTAGGTTAGGTTAAAACTGTGACCAAAAGCGCGCGAGCCGAGCGAGCGAAGCGAGCGGTGCCGCGGCAGCGGCCGGCGAGTGCTACTTCCAAGTTGCTTGCAGAAATGTTTTCACAATTGTATAGTTATCCGATAAAAATAAAGTTCTTTAGCGATTCTGTCGATAACTTTTGAAGCACAACGTGTAAATAAATATCGATCTTTAGGACATTCGATACTCTGAACTTCTATATTTAAGCCTTTTGATGACACGACAGTGGTTTCTACGTTGTACTATTAGTGGCTATAATATAATATTTGATGTCAATTTTAGTTAAATTTTGATGCCCAATTAATGTGGCATGAGTTACAATTTAAGCGTACTGAGTTAATAAATTAGAAGCTAATTGAATATTTTTTTGATGCCATATAATAATATTTTAGAAGTTTACTGTTTGAATCCATGTTACAAATTTAGGTGCTAAAAAATAACCACGATGCTGAGTTGTATTTAGAGTGGCTTCAGAAAAGATAACTTGTGGCCAAGATAGTATTATTTAGATGCTCGTTAATTGTGGCTGACTTAGTAATTTAGAATGCAATGTAGATTTTTAGATGCAAATAATGCTATTAAAAAGAAGCCGGTTTAATTAGCACCCAAAAGATACTATCAATTTGAGTTTCATTCATTGAAACGTATCTCATTCGGAAAAATATTCTTAAAAAAATCAACAAACTTGAAAAGCTTAAAAGTTAAGCGATAAAAAATATCAACAAAGCAAATACATCCCATAAAAAAGTAAACTCATAATCTATTATAAATCTTATAATGATACTAACATTGCCAGGAGCAATGCGAAAAATATTAAAAATTCTCAAGCAAAGGAAAACAAGAAAGTGCCAGAGGGCAGAATGTAACAATATCACAGTTATCTGATACCCATAATATTGTATCATGTCAAACTTCTCGGATATGACGCTTTATGGCGTTTTGACTCCCATGCCAGTGTTTTTCGCAAAGTCGTCAGTTTTTTTCGCTATATCGTAAGGCCCTGTTTCGACGCCGCCGCGGGCGGAGGGTTAGAATTTGACGGTATGAAGATTATTTTATTTTTGTTTTGAAGTGTTTTTGATATAAAGTTGGTATGTGAACGTTTTTATGTAGTTTCAGCGATATTTAAAAACGAATGGAAAGTAATGAGACTTAAAGCAAACAAAAATAGAAGCCAGTAATACGTTTTTTTTCATTTACCGAAACCTCTTTGTTTTTAATTTTTCCAACACTCCTCATTCATAAATCATATTTAGTTAAGCAGTAGTAATATATATACAGTCACTAGCTCCAATATTTATACACTATTAACGTATGAAAGTATTCCCCGATTGCATTGCTTTTATTTCTATGTTGGGTAACGAAACTAATAAATTGGCGGCTCCGACACAAGGGCGAAGAAGGAACATGGGTTTGGTTTTTAGTCAGTAGAAGTCTGACACTCCCCTTCGCTCTGCCCAGGAGCGGGGGGGGGGGTTATTCGATGATTTTCCACCCACCAAAAAAAACACGTTTGAACTTTGCGTTTCTGTACTTAAGATCAACTTACAACGCTCTTTCGGTTCTTTGGTTACTTTTCCATTACAAGAATAAACACAAAAGATAGACAAAGAAAATTTTAATAAGACCCAGCCTCGTACAGCAGATACAAAATATTTTACTCAACTTATTTCCTTCATTCTTGAAGCCATTGTCTTCTATAACGCTTTTCAGAATTACATTCAGTACAAAAAAACTGACACCAGTACAATTTCCAACTCTGTACCTTAAATCATAGAGTTCACTTTCGAATGGTGGAAGGTTGATGTTAAAATGATTTTTTCTGTGTTGTGTTCGGATACATCTTAAATGTGAATATTTTCTTTCGCAGTTATTTGGAGTTTTCTTTTCTCTTTATAGTCTTGGAAATGTTTTGTTGTATGATAATAATTTTCTTCGATGTTTTGTCTAATGATGTGTTTTGTGTGTGTTTTTGTTGGATGCAAGAGTTTTGATATTTTGTTTACGTAAAATTCTAATTTTCATATGGCTTGACCAATGCCTGTTGAGTTTGTTTCGGAGGTTGCTTCTTAGAATAGTCAAATAGGTAACACCTGTCCCATCTAGATTTTAAAAGTGTTTTTAAAACTACATATTATATAAATATATTACTCTTGATTTTTATAAATAAATCAAAATACCGACCTACATAAATAAATAATGATACATCGATGATACACTGTAAGGCCAATTACATCGACCTATATAATTCTTCAACCTATCAATTACCGTTTACGTATTGTATGTAACAAAAGAATATATTTTATGAGTCGAACGTAATACGGTCAATTGTCAGTAATGAGCCCATTTGACGGATTATTGGAAAATTACGACGGAATTTTTTATTCAGAGGATTTAATTCTTAGTAATAATAAAAAGCGTATTTGATTCTTCTTTTGTGTAGGAACTTATTGATCGACAAGCCTATGTGATCCGTAAAAAATATGAATGTACAAATATTCGTCCACTAAAACTCTTTTAGCGAATATATTTAGTAGAGCTCGCATATGTTCTTTAAAAAATTGTGCAAAATAGCACGCTTCTAGACCTTACGGTTCCCCTGTGCGTTTTCTTTTAGTGATTTTAAATAAGTAGATAATTCGCGAAAAATGGAAGGAGTGGAGAGAGGCCTTTGCCCAGGAGTGGGACGGAGAAGGCTAGAAAAAAATGATTGATTCTTAAATGTGAATAAATTATTTAGTTAGACACTTATCAGAGGTGAAGACAGCGAAGGAACCGAAAGACACAAATCGACGAATAAATAACGTAGTATGATAGATAAATAAGTGCACAAACAGGTACTAAAAAGGTATTGAAAACCTAAAAGCTGATCTATTCTCTAAATCAAAATCCATACATAACTCGTATTAACTTTTACACCCGCATCATCCTGGCAGTGACATTTGTCTAGCCAAGCGTGAAACAGAATGAAAGGCCAGCTTTACAGATAAATTCATGAACATCTATTTTTAAAAGACACCGTCGAACGGAACACACACGGCTTCGTAGCAAGCCAAGATTACCTTTAATTTACAGCAAATAAGGTTTAAAGTTGAATGAAATGCCTTGTTCACTTCACAGGCGAGAGATTTAATTTGTCCAACTAGATTACAGCATTGTTTCCGACCAACACATGTATTTCTGAAATGAGGGTTGGAGAAAAAACCCAATTTGAGTCGCCTCACTTCACTAGAAAGTTCTCCATTTATATATTTTTAATTCTATTTCCTTGTGAATAGGGTTAATTTTATGCTCGCCAGTGTATTCGTCCGGAATTAAATCGGGAATCGTAAATAATGTGAACTGGAGTGCATGATGATTCGCCGGATTCTCATACAGTTAAATTAAATTCTTTCGTTTCTGTTTTTTCGCGCGTGATTTCAGTTCATTTGGATAGTTCGGATTTTTGATAGAGTTTCCAATGTATGGCTGAATGAAATGATTCAAATAGGTTTTTTTTTAACGCTGGCACTACAGTAAATAAAATACTACATTTTTGTGACTACTTTTTTTGCTTTCTGTAACTGTATTATGAATTCGGGAGTAACTCGTTTTCGAAACCCGTGATTTTTATGGACACGTTGATTTCAATTCAGTTTCAATCTCTTTGACCCAACATGTTCATTATGTTTTTGTCAATCTTACCTTTATACCGTTATCATTTTAGATAAGCTTTTATTTCACAGGAACCTATGTTTTTACCCGAATGTACCGGAAGAGGAAGGTAAAAATTTTCATTTTTTTTTTGTACATCACTACCACTACACACCCACGCGAAAAACACCGTTATCATTTTAGACGAGCTTGATTTTACTAACCTACATATTACCTGACAAGAAGGAAGGTAATGTTTTTTACGTATCTTCTTGAGCCTTACCCCAAGGCAACTGACAATTACACCCCAACATCAAAGCCCTACACACTCACCATGAAAAACATCAGAAATCGTAATCCACCGACCGTTTTAATGACCACAACTCGTAAGTAGTCCCTCTTAAGTCCAAGATGCTCCTAATGCCTCCCGCAGATCATCCACGACATTAAATGTTCGTAATTCTGGGGGCAATGGACATGGAAAGGGCGGGGAGTACTTTCGATTGAGTGTTTTGGAGATATCGCCTTGGGTATTGTGTGGAACTGGATGGGTCGTAAAAGTATTTGGGTATATTTTTTTGGATGGTTTGTGTGGTGATAGTTATTAGTTTTTTTTTGTGGGGATAATCGTTTAACCTGCTTAGCCTGTGTCTTGGGGTCAGTGGACCCCTCGATGTTGAAAGAGCTAGGGATTTTGTTCTGACAAGCAAACTATTCTGCGTTTGAACGCAATGTTAGTCTAAAATCGTAACTAGAAATAAATGAAAGAGAAGAAAGAAGTTTGCTTTAGCATGGGACAAGCATGGCAGTAATAAGTACACTGCAAGAAGCTTAGTACTTAAAGATTCTTTATGAGCATTAGTGTGTGTACAGTGCGATCAAATTATCTTGGCAGCTCTGAACATAGGCTTTGCGAAATTTTACGCATGTAAACTTGGGAATAAAACTGTTATTGCCAGATAAACCAATACTTAAACGATCAGAAAATATCTAATTTAAACAGTGAGAAATACAAATAAAATAAATATCATAACACTTTTATACATTCGTTGTAACAAAATGACCTGCACGAAGTTCGGAGCTGCCAAGATAATTTGATCGCACTGTATGTGTAATAAACAGCGATACTGTAAGTAGTTAATAAAAACTATACTCAATTTCTTGACCAGATATATCAAAAGATTTTGTTTACCACGGAAGTGAATAATATGTCCTCTTTAGTAACAAGGTCTCCACTTTCAGCAGCGTTTTAGGAAGTTGGACGCGAGCCAAAACATCATACGAAGATTGATAGCGTTAAAGCTTCCATAGTAAATATTAACCCAAGGTCATTTGTTATGTAAGGAGGAGTAGGAGGATGTATTACACATAATACATAAGCTAATATTGTTACACTAGAAGACAACGCTAAGACGCCGAGCAAAGATGCGGTCACGGCACACCCAACTTCAAACCAACGAACCATTATAACTAGAACTATCCTCGCCGAACATTCTCCCTAAAACCTTAACCAAATTAACAAAGCAAGAGAGGGAAGGAAGCCCAAGTAACACCGGCCGTATCGAAGACATGACCACTTGAAGGAACCTTATTTGAAACTCAAGCAGTAGCCATTTAATCAAGACCCTCCGTTTGATGCAAATGAAAGGATACAAACTATCTTGGAGAAATGGTTGGCGAATTTTATCTAACCAGTTTAGGTGGAGCTGTAAGTGGGAACAGTATAATGGGTTTGAAAGGTGTTTGGTACTGGTTGTGGCATAATGGATTACCGTCAATAAATAAGTAGCATTAACATTATGTCTGAGCGATGGTGGAGCTTCATTTGAGCCGATTTTGGTGGATTTTGGGTTTGAATCGGAGTGGAGCGTATTAATTAGTCATGTTGCGTAATGTTGCTTGCTTATATTAATTACTGCGTGGATTTTATAATGGATGTAACAATGGCTTTTCATTTTGGATGAGGTATTTGCATGTATTGTGTTGAGAGTGGGTGGGTGGTTATTATTTGAGAGGAAGATCACAAGTGGTTGTTTGGTGGTAAATTAGATGTACTATTTACATTATGAGTTCATAGATACAGGCGTTCACTGAAGATAACACCTGATAAACTAAAAATAACACCTGAAATTCCTAAAGTTAGAGTAGGTTACGAGCTAATTTTGAAGACAAGGATATAAATGTATTTATTGGCTCAACAGATTTTGCAATTTAGCCTCTGTTGCCTAAGACGGAGTGATTTACCTAACAAGAAAAAAAAACTACTTTAATGAACCTGCGCAAATATTTTGAGGGCTTTCAATTTTGCTGGACTTGGCCCATAATCAGAGGTGGAACCTATATAATACTCACATTTCACGAGTTATGTTTTAGTATCATAAAAGGCCGAGCTTATTGTCATCAAACTTCAATCAAATACTCCTGAAAAAACGAGATTGATGACTTTTATCATAATCCTACTTGGTTGGGCACCATAAGTGACCCAAATTAACTTGTTTAATATTTATTTCTGCTAAACCTAATTATTGGGTCATTTCTTTAAAAGTAATTATTTTGATTCAAATGGTTTCTATATGTCAGTACTGGAGCTATTTGGTTCGTGCGCCTAAGGATCGCACTCATGGATTGGCTGAACTTGGCGACACTAGCGCCAGAGTTTTGACTACCGCCCACCGAGCGCCGACCAATAGACATTCCGAAACTTCAAAAATCACGGCCGGTCTTCTCGCGTATTATTTGGTGAAAAGTTGGTTTTTTTTCTCCGTGATGGACAGTTAAGATTTCAAGAAACTCGATATTATATACCCAGCAGTGACCTGACAATCTGTTTTTCCGTGAAAGTGCTTCACGGTGTGAGCTGTGAAACTATAGAAGCTGGTGAGGCGTTCCTGAGCTGGTCTGAAAGGTTAGTGGGCCAATAGTTTTCAGTGCTGACGTCGAAACCATTTCTTTTTCCTCAGTTCACAGGGTGGGTTTCATAGGAATCAATATAATAATGGTCAAATACATAATTTTTCATAATTAAGTTCCCCGCGTGTAGCCGGCTATTTACAAGCCGCTACTCCATTTTTTGGTCCTTCATAGCTTGGATATTGTACCTAGCATAATATATTTTCATTCTAAATACTTATTACAAGTATTACTTCCCACTTAAATGCTTGGATGTTCGCAGATTTACGTAATTTTGGTAAAGTTCTCGAAGTACCTACAACAACGTACCGTCATTGTGCGTCGGTTACGCCATTTGTAAATTCCACATATTTTTACGTCAATTAAAATAATTTCACTCGAAATTAATATTTCAATTTTTTTCTCATATTCATTGTGAATTCTTGCTTTAAAATGCCTACGGATAAAGACAATACGTCTATGGATTCGATTGATTCCCAGTTCGTCCTTTTGACGGCAAAAAAAGAAAGACTTTTTTCACGGATTAATGATTTATTTGATCTTTCAAAAAACATTTCTAATTACGCGTCAAGAAGTAATGAAACTTTCATGGCTAAGTCTGAATCAATTGTCGAGATGCGTAGTCAGTTCGAAAAGTTATTAGATGATTTAAATGGTCTCCAGTTATCCCTTGATTTGACGTTTAAGCCAGACTATAAGCCTTTAGATGCGTTTGATGATCTATACCTTCGAGTAAAGCACACCCGAAATAATATTATTCAGGCGTTGCGATCGGATGAATCATCTTCGCGAAATGACTCGTATAATTCTAATGTCACATGCGCCATTAAGTTGCCACCAATAGAATTGCCAAGTTTTGATGGCAAAACTCATAATTGGCCTAAGTTTTACGAAAGTTTTAAATCTAACATTCATAACAATAGTCAGCTGACTGACTCGCAGCGCGTGCAGTATTTAGTAGGTAAACTTACGCACGACGCACTCAGGGTCACGGCAGGCATTGTGCCTACGGGTGAAACCTATAATATTATTTGGGAAAGTTTAGTAAAAAAGTTTCAAGATAAACGTGCATTAGGCACGCATTACTTAAATAATATTCTTGACTCTAAGGGTTGCATGAACACGTCTAATAGTCTTGATACATTTATTGGTATGTATACCTCTTCCGTGGCGGCATTGAAACAATTAGGTATTGAGGATTTGTCCGATTTCATCTTATTTCATTGCGCACTTAGGAAAATCGATTCACAAACAGTACAAGCGTTTGAGTTAGCGTTTCGTAATAAAGATATCCCGTCATATAATGACTTGGTGTCTTTCGTACAAGATCAAGCAAAAATATTGCAACGTTCGTACAATAACTCGACGCGGACATCGAACACTGGCGCGAGCGCAAGTAAGCCGTCCACTAGTCAGTCGTCCCGTCCTCATACCTACAAGTCGTTCGTCGCGAGTAATGAGAGTGTGCCTACTACTTCGTCGTCGAAATCGTGCGAATTTTGTAACAAAACCGATCATGTAATTTACGCTTGTTCTCAGTTTAAGAACTTGAGTTCTCCGCGCGCGCGGTTTGAATTCATTAAATCAAAACATGGTTGTGTTAATTGTTTAAGTGGGTCACACACAGTTACGTCTTGTAAATCTACACATGTTTGCGATCTTTGCAAGAAAAAACATCACACTTACTTACACTTTGATAAGAAAGATCAGAATATTATGTCAAATAATTACGTTCAAGTTTCTCAACTCCCTACTGGTCAAGGGTCATTGACATCACCTGTGGTTCCGTCACACGCTTCGTCCGGGCAGGCCGTCGATGTAAACATAGACTCGCGCGGTATGAAAAATTGCTCAGCTGAGAGCAGCGCACCTGTTTCGGCCGCGTTGCGCATTGATAACTCGAATCATAGTGTTGATGTTTCTTCTGGTATTCCTTCGCTGTCATTAAGTGCTGAAGTTAGACCTAATTCTTCTATTTTATTGTCAACCGCGCAAGTTTACGCGAAATCTAAGAATGGTAATAAAATAATAATACGTTGCCTTATTGATAATGGCTCTCAAAATAATTTGATAACCGTTGATTGTTGCAAGGCGCTTAACTTAGTTATAATTCCCTTAAGTAATTCCTTTGTTAAGGGAATTGGCTCCTCGTCTCGGCCGATATTGGGGTACGTTCATTTGGACATTGAGTCTCGTGTATATACAAATAATAAATACACGATACATGCACTTGTCGTTGACTGTATAACAGATCAGCTGCCTACTCACTATATAACCAAGGGTGATGTCGGCTACTTAGAGGGATTGCCCCTTGCTGATTTGAAGTGGAATATTCCCGGGAACGTGGACGTCGTACTAGGTGCGCAATTGTTTCCATACATTTACTTAGGTAACAAAGTTGAGTCGGGCACCAACGCGCCCCCCGCTTTATTGACTGCGTTCGGTTTCGTGTTGATGGGTGACTATCCTTGTAATGAGTTTCAAAAGAAAATTAATAAAACTTCTTTTTCTGCACTCGCACTTAATGATTTAGTTCAAAAATTCTGGCAACTGGAAGAAATACCTAATATGCGATTTTTAAGTCCAGAAGAGACTGAATGTGAGAACTTGTTTACATCATCGATCACTCACGCTGATGATGGGCGGTATTCTGTTGCGTTACCTTTCGCTAAAGACCCGAGTGCACTGGGTAGTTCTCGCATTGCTGCTCAACGTCGACTGATGGCCTTGGAACGCAAGTTCAAACAATCGCCTGACTTACAAAAAAACTATAATAACGTAATTACTGAATATGTCGATAAGGGATACTTGTCACAAGTCGCTGAGTCCGATATTACTGACGAGGGATACTACATCCCGCATCATGCTGTTACCCGTCCGGATAAGCCGATGCCTCGGATCGTACTTGATGCTAGTGCCACAACTCATACCGGACTGTCATTGAACGACGTGCTACATACCGGTCCTAACTTGCAGGCAGATTTATTCTTGCTATTGCTTGATTTTCGTCTTTTCCCTGTCGCTATGACTGCGGATATAAGGCAAATGTATTTGCAGATTGAAGTCCCTGATGAACATCGTAAATATTTGAGGATCTTATATAGATTCAATCCTGATGGTTTAATACGAACCTTTCAATTTAATCGGGTCCCATTTGGACTCAAGTCAAGCCCGTACTTGGCAATGCGGACCGTTCGCCAATTAGCCCAGGATATGAGGCCACATTTCCCGGATGCTGCCACTGTGGCAGAGTCTAAACTTTATATGGATGACTTGGTTCATTCTGTTGTAGATGAATCCAGCGCCGTTCTTCTTTCACGAGAATTGATCTCGTTGTTTAAGTCCGGAGCCTTTGATTTAGTAAAGTGGACGAGTAATTCTCAAGTGCTACTTGATGATCTTCCGGATTCGCATCGCAGTACGGTAGACTTTTGTGATGATTCTTCTAACAAGGCTTCGAAGGTATTAGGCCTTTCATGGGCACCGGGAGCTGACAGTTTTTTCTTCACGACTCATAGTGTAGAAGAGAAGTGTACTAAGCGGAGCATACTGTCGGTAGTTGCCCGATTATTCGATGTCCTCGGCTTAGTAGCCCCTATAATTTTATATGCTAAGCTACTTATTAAAGAGCTGTGGCTGTCCAATATTGGTTGGGATGACACCCCTCCCGAAAGCATTATTCAAAAGTTTTCGGCGTTCATACAAGAATTTCCAGTAATTTCATCTCTGAAAATTCCTCGACATATAGGCGCTTTACGTGATAGCACTGTGCTGATCGTTGCCTTTTGTGACGCCAGTATGAATGGGTATGGATGTGTCATATACCTACACACTACTGATTCTGCTGGGACTATCACAGTGAGATTATTGTGTGCAAAATCAAAGGTTTCCCCTACCAAAGTGACCACACTTGCTCGCTTGGAACTTTGCGCTGCGGTTCTTATGTCCAAGCTGATACATACAGTTCATGAAACGTATCGTGCGCGTCTTCCTATTGCAGGAACTTTCGCGTTCTCGGATTCTACCATCGCACTTTCATGGATACATTCTTCTCCGCATCGGTGGTCAGTATTTGTCAGCAACCGCGTTGCCCAGTGTCAGGAGAATTTACCTCCTGAAAATTATTATCACGTGGCCGGGTGTGAAAACCCGAGCGATTGTCTTTCGCGTGGTATGTTACCTTCGCAGCTCATGTCGCACGACTTGTGGTGGAACGGTCCATCGTGGATTCGGAAACCACCTTCGGAATGGCCCGTAAAGCCGTTTACTCCTTCCAATGCAGGTCAATTGCCTGAACTCAGGGTAAAGGTACTTACTGCGACAGTTCAATGTGAACCATTGATCCTAAATGAATTAGCCCAGCGTATATCCTCTTGGGATAAGCTTCTTAGGATTGTCGTTTATATCCTTCGTTTTATAAAGAAGGTTTCTTCTCCTCCTGGCTCTGTCAGTAATCTTATGACTGCAGAAAAGGCTGTGATTCGTTCTGTTCAAAGAGTTCACTTTGCAGAAGATATCAAAGCTCTTAAAAAAGATAAGTTGCCTTCAAAAAAGCTACAAAGCTTATTCGTGTTTCTTGACGAAGATGGGCTGTTGCGCATTGGAGGTAGGCTTTCTAATTCGGATTTGCCATTTGAGGCTAAGCATCCTCTTCTGCTTCCTAAGCATGACCCCGTGGTGGATCTTTTAATTGATCATTTCCATGCTATGAACTGTCATACAGGCCCAGGGCTGCTTATTTCCATTTTGCGCCAACGTTTCTGGATATTGGACGCCAGGACCGTTGTAAGGGCTAGGGTGAGGAAATGCAACTACTGCTTCAGGGTAAATCCATCACACCCAAAGCCCATGATGGCAGATTTGCCGTCATACCGTGTGTTGGAAGCTAAAGCCTTTGTTCATACAGGCGTTGATTACGCAGGCCCAGTCCGTATAACGCTTACTCGTAGGAGAGGACAGCATGCACAGAAGGCATATATCTGCCTATTTGTATGCCTGGTAACTAAGGCCATCCATATCGAGTTAGTTTCGGAGCTAACTTCGGATGCCTTTTTGGCTTCATTTAAACGATTTATCTCTCGTCGTGGCCCTGTCTCATGCCTGTACTCCGACAATGGCACCAATTTTGTGGGTGCAAAGGCACAATTGGACAATATCTTCAAAACTCTGATTGACTCCGAGTTTCAAACTGCTCTAAAGCAGGAGCTCAGTAAACGCCGAATAGAGTGGAAGATGATCCCACCTCGGAGCCCACACTTCGGTGGGATTTGGGAGGGGAACATTAAGAGCTTGAAAACTCACCTTCACCGTGTGATAGGAGAACAGCTTCTCACCTACGAGGAGTTGCAGACAGTGTTGGTTCAGATAGAGTGTATTATGAATTCTCGTCCACTTACTGTTGTGTCTTCTGATCCTTCACCAGAAGTTATAACCCCTGCGCATTTTTTAATGTCAACCCCATTGCAGTATTTGCCTGCCGTGGATTTGAAAGACGTGCGCATTAATTTTATTCAACGCAAGCAATTATTAGATAGCATGGTTCAGTCTTACTGGAAAAAGTGGCGTTTGGAATATCTGCACACGCTGCAAGTCAGGCAGAAGTGGACCTCTCCTGACCGTCCTATAGAGATCGGAACTGTCGTACTTGTTGGACAGGATGATTGCCCTCCTTTAAGATGGCCATTAGGTGTAATCACGGAAATTCATCCCGGTTCCGATAAGGTCGTTCGTGTTGCGACGGTTAAAACAAAATGTGGAATTTTCAAGCGTCCGGTTGTAAAACTGTATCCCATACCAACGCAATAAGAATATTATCTCTTTTCTCATATTGTTTAGTTTAGTTTAGTTAATTTAATAAACATAATTATAATAACCATAGCTCATTTACCTTTTTTAATTTGTCTCCTTTCGAAAGTTCTGCGAACTTTCAAAGCCGGCAGCATGGTTGGGCACCATAAGTGACCCAAATTAACTTGTTTAATATTTATTTCTGCTAAACCTAATTATTGGGTCATTTCTTTAAAAGTAATTATTTTGATTCAAATGGTTTCTATATGTCAGTACTGGAGCTATTTGGTTCGTGCGCCTAAGGATCGCACTCATGGATTGGCTGAACTTGGCGACACTAGCGCCAGAGTTTTGACTACCGCCCACCGAGCGCCGACCAATAGACATTCCGAAACTTCAAAAATCACGGCCGGTCTTCTCGCGTATTATTTGGTGAAAAGTTGGTTTTTTTTCTCCGTGATGGACAGTTAAGATTTCAAGAAACTCGATATTATATACCCAGCAGTGACCTGACAATCTGTTTTTCCGTGAAAGTGCTTCACGGTGTGAGCTGTGAAACTATAGAAGCTGGTGAGGCGTTCCTGAGCTGGTCTGAAAGGTTAGTGGGCCAATAGTTTTCAGTGCTGACGTCGAAACCATTTCTTTTTCCTCAGTTCACAGGGTGGGTTTCATAGGAATCAATATAATAATGGTCAAATACATAATTTTTCATAATTAAGTTCCCCGCGTGTAGCCGGCTATTTACAAGCCGCTACTCCACTACTCTAAAACCCAACCCAACAACACAAGCCAATACCAAGTACAATATTAATAGTCTCAAACATAAAATAATTACGTTCAACAATAGAGCAGCGACTCGACATGCTCCTCTTGTACCGAGTGAAATTAAGCTTTACATAGAGCCCGCTCTCCATGATAATTACGAAATAACTACTGCATAGAGTTTGTAATTGAAACCGACACGACGCGAGCTCTACGTCTAGTGAACAGGACGGGAGTAGAGCTGGTAGAGTCGATTTCATTTGACAGGTTTGTTCTAAAATGTTTGGTGATATATTTTTGGCTGTTTTTAGTGTAGGTGATGTAGGAGACAAAGAGTGGCCTATAACTAGTAGTAGGTGAAGTCGGGCTATGGAAGATGATGTAGGAGACTTCGAATGCAAGAAACATACGCAATACATGTCCTCAGTGTTTATTGATAGGAATTCTGAGCCAACTCAATTTAGATTGCCATCAATAAGCTGAGACGAGAATCGCTCCCAGGAGCCTTGGCAGAGACTATCTTATGTACATGGCCAGCAACAGAAACTAATCTCTACACAGTACACATATTATTGTGCCTGTATCTCTTATCCCAATTTCTTTGAGGTCACGCAGCATGTTTTCATCTTTCATACTACTCTTTTACTCGTCATCTCAGCAATCACCTTCTTTATAGCCATATTATTATCACCCTTCACACAGTCGACCTATCGTTTCTTTGGTATTTCTCAATTTTTATAGTTTTACATTCATCGTCAACATTTTCCACATTTCTCCGCATCAATTATGTCCATATCACGATAACCGATTTGATTTTATTTTTTTTGCGACTAAAATTTTGCTTAAACCAAAAATGCTAGGATGAGAACGTCGCTAAAACAGACAACTAAACCCCAAGCCATCTACAAAACACAGTAATCCTCTAGTCTTAAACTACAAACTACATTTCAAAACATCACATCCGAGTCTCCAGCCAGTTGAACGTAACAAATCTCCACAAGGACCAGAAGGCCAGACACACTCGACGCTTGACGGCACTTTGAACTGCACGAGTTAATTAGCACCTTAAGTGGCAATCCGCTTTTTGCTATCCCGAGCTAGTTACACCAAGTGCCAAGTGGGTGAGGTGTTTATCTGTGTGTGTGGATGTGTTGGATGATGGTATGTAAAAGTTCGAGTATATGGAGAATTTGGTTGTAGTAGAAAGAACGAATGGAGCCAAAATAAATTGAGAGATTCCATAGAAAGTTTACCAGAAGAAATGCCATAGAAGAACACTGTAACCCCATGTAAAGTCATGTCCCTAGTAAAGGAATAATCGTCAGTAAAGATTTATTGATTGCAAGTAGGTCACGATAATAAATGTTAATAGATGTCGTTGAAAAGCTTGCCCTTGCTGATAGATACTCGTCCTAAAACTAAGTTGCAAATTATAAGAATGATAACGATGGATTTTTTAAAGCAACAGCAATATTGAAATATTTTTTTAGATTGTGTTTAAAGAAGTGGCTGTACAAATTGAACAAAATATATAAAAAGCCTTTTAAAACACAACACATAATATTATTTACGGAACACTTCGCGACAATTCTTCCGCGCAAACAAATCCAATAAAACACGCACTTCCAACAGATCCAACGTGCCTAACAAAACAATAAAGAATCCCACTCCAGTAACATTACCACAAAAAGGAAAATCAAATAAAAACGAACCTTGAAATCTCAGCATCGTGTAAATCAGTTCGGTGGTCGAATTAATTCATTTCCTGGGAAGGGGGAAGCACGCGCTATTCTAGTACGTGATGGCCGACCAAACAGATGGCAATGGATGGTATGAATGTAAGAGAGTTTTTGTAGCAGACTTGCAAACCTTTTTTTGTTTTGGAATGTGACGTAAACAATGGATGCAGTGGGACCACATCAGGCCATCCCATGCATGTAGAGTGCACTGATGTGTCTCGTGTCCGTGGATTTTGCAGTTAAAATGTGCAGCAGAGATTCTTTGTCGTTTTGTTGAGATCTGATTTGGTAATGTTTTTAAAATTGGGCAAGGTTTTTGATGAGGCGTTTGAGTGATATGATCACATCATTTAGTCAGCTTGCCTCCTGTTATTATGTTACTTTACATGGTTTTTTCAAATTAATGTTAGTACTTACAGAAACCTGTAATGAACTTGAAAGTTCAACACAACTATAATTTTATTCGACCTAGCCCACAACTAACCGTTACGTGGTCCCTCAAGGTAACTACTCTAGGTCCCATTCCTTCCATCCATCAGTTGGTAGAAAAGCCTGATTTACGAGCCAACCAACTTTATATTACGTCTTAAACGACGCCAATAAAAAGTTGCGCTATAAACGACAAAGCTGGAGCACTTATAGCGTATACTTTTTTATTGCCCGACCGGTATACATAGTAAAACAATTCGCTAAGAAAATGGGGGATCGGAGAATTTTCTACGGTTCGTAATTTTCCTTGAATATTTAATTCGAATGATGATGGTATGGTTTTATGTTTATTACGTTATGTAAATTGTTGTTTAGAAACCAAATTCTTTGTTTATTTATATAATTACAGAAATCTACTGAATCTACAGACTTGTGAGAATTGGTCGATATCATACTATGCATATTCCTAAAGTTATATTATTATAGTTCTCCAATAACTCCATTCAGTCCTAGTGCTAATGGCGTAGTAATAATATTTACATAGTTTAATTACTATGTTGATATGTCTCCCGCTAGAGAGTAGATTCTATTCAATGTAGAATCAATATTATAATTAATAGTTTATGTAACCGCCGATAACATAATTAATAATTGGAAAATTATACTAGTGGTATGTACTTTACTCGGTCGACTATATAACACGTAGAAATTTAGGTTTTAGATATCTGACAGTCAGATGCGTGAAAATGACGGAGACGATGTTTTACAAAAGAGAAGGATTTCTAAAACTACATATGTCATCAAATTTTATAACTATGTATAAAAGCTTCATAATCAAAGCAGGAGTTGCCTAGATAGCTATATAAAATAACAACACACATGTTCTTCACGAAGGGTAAGCCAGAGTTGTACTTACAGTACACCTACATTTAAAACTCACGACACAGGGAATCCTAGTGTGAGTTTCAGGAATCAATGTAACGAATTTAATTTCTGGAACAATAAATTATTCTTATTCTTATTCTTAACCATTTATGTTTAAGTACCAAATAGTAGGGAGTGAATGTGTCAACTGGGTACAGGCTGCTCTACCGAAAAAATTCTGATACTATGAACACTTCAGATAGGTAGATACGATACCCTAGATACACTAGATAACTATTCAGAAAACATTTTCAAGGAAAAGGACATGGATATAATTTAGAAATTGATTCGAGATAAGGAAGCAATCCCAACTGTGCCGCACGACTCCGATAGGAGATTGCGACGTCTGCCTCGAGAGTAGTAACGTCAGATGACAGAATTTGTATCTAGACAACTTATTGATACATATTTCTGTGAAAATTGATGAGTGGAATGGATATTGTCAATATTGAAGTTACGAGTACAGAACCAGTAGTCACGAAGTCCATTGCTACTATGTAGTATTGCTACATTTCAATTTTATTGGTGCTAGACTCAATTTACTAAATAAACTACCATTTCTTTATGAATAGCTATATTATTGGATGGTTTTTATTTGTCCAAAACATGAGTATACACACACATAGCATGCAAGATGCTACATCAAATTATATCATAAGTAGTCATATTTTGTCTGAACGGCGGACAAATATAAAAGGTATGCTGTTACAGCATTCAGTAATTTTAAATTCATCCATTACACAAAGTTAGTTAACAATCCTAGATTCAAGAGGATGTAGACCCTTTCTGTAATTTACACATAAAAGAAAAACCCTAACTCAATATTTTCTACTAAATCATCCATATCTTCCAATATTTTTAAACCCATTGTGCCCTGGTAAGCAGATAGGCGATAAACGGCGCGATGGAGTGGAACCGTCTCGAGGGATCCCCGCTAATCTGCTCAGGGGTCTATCGTTAACTGGAGTCCCGTAAGTCTAATCTTGTTTTATAGAAAAGTAAGAGTTTTATAATATATTGTTTTTGTTTATAGATAAGTATGAGAGTTAAAAATAAAACACACATAATAATAATAACGGAGCTCGTGGCTATATAATAACAGCATGCAGCGCTTGCCTTAATTTGGTCCGTGGATAGGTGACCATAGCCTGGAGGCCTTAATCCTGGCTGGAGGCCTGAAACTCAAGGCATCCACAGGGATTTGTCCGTTTAAGCAGAAGCCAGTCTCATAGACTGAAAAAAAAGTGTACATTACATACCGCGTTTCTCCGTACCTCGGAAAATACGTTCCCGGTTCTCTATCACACTAATATTATAAAGGCAAAAGTTTGTGGGTGTGTGACTGTGTGAGTGTGTATGTTTGTTATCACACTATTATCTGAACATCTGGATCAAGCCAGCTTTTGCCCTTTTGCTTCACGCGAGGTTTCTGTCCTCACTGAGCTGGCCTTAGGACACCTGCGTTATTCTTTGACAGATGTACCGCCCCAGTCAAACTACAAAGGCAAAAGTTTGTGGGTGTGTGACTGTTTGAGTGTGTATGTTTGTTATCACACTAATATTATAAAGGCGAAAGTTTGTGAATGTGTGACTGTGTGAGTGTGTATGTTTGTTACTTCTTCACGAAAAACTACTGAACGGATTTAGATAAAATTTGATAGAGATAGTTTATAACCTGGATTCACACATAGGATAGTTTTTATCCCGATTTTATCTTCCCGTGGGATGATTTTCGAGTTGCAGTGGGTGAAGCTGCTGGCAACAGCTAGTAATCGATATTTTACTGTCGCTACACGACTAACTGTAGTGGACCGAAAGACTGACAATCAATCTTTGCAAGGGGTATCGTATTATCCAGACTAACTGGACTGTGGAGGTCAGACAGGCAGTCGTTCTACGTAAAATACTGGTATTCATCTGACTCCGGTTAGATTGGAAGCCGACCTCACCATGGTAGGGAAAAGGCAGATTATGACCGAACCAAATAACGTTTGTTTGAAAGCAATTCTGAATATTCTTAAAGCGTGAAGGTCATAAATCCGCTCCTTTCACGTTCCCGTTTAGCCCATACCGTTTTCACTGAACCGGATGAATATTAAGTCTTAAACTTGGCTTAAGACTTGGCCATGAACTTCTATCGATCTTGGCTTTTCATTACGCGGTTGGCGGCACTCCAAACGTAACCAGTGTAGGAAAGGGTTTCATTTGAAAGCAAATAAAAAGTTTAAGACGCGCTACTATAACGATTTGTTACTAGATTTTATTGGGATCGTGTTTTCCTGTTCTTACTGGATTTATCTCATTGAGAGCTAGATTGGAAAAGGCGGAGTTGAGTTGTTTAGCTATCTGTTCATGTTTATGGATGTGATTTAGTCCATCAGATTGACTCACTTGGTCTTTGAGACCAACAATGTAATCACGAAGAAATCAAAGTTCAACTCCATCAAAGTTTTACAAATGAAAAACTACTTCAGTTTGTTCTGTTCTAATAATCAAATCATCGAAATCAAGAATAGCATTACTGGTTGAATGTCTTATTGATCTAGTGTTTGTAATTACTACTGCTGAGGTCCTGGGTTCGGTTACCGGGTCGGTCAAATTCTTATGGGTTTTTCCATCAGGAATTTTCTTTAGCATCGTCGAAATGTGGGTGTACTATTAGGTACGCCTCTTCCAAAATTACAGTTACGAAATTTTGCCAAATTACGTGATGTTATGGTATTCATTGATTTCCCACATCATCTTCAGCTCATCATCTGTTTCAACACCCCCAGTTACACGTAACTAATTCTACTCCTCTCTCACCGTAGATAATTCCGTTCATCTTTTTTTATCTTCACAACCCATAATCACACTTACGTCCATAAACGTATAAACACGAACAAAAGGCAGGTTTACATCTGTGGCACGGACTCCTTATCGTACGATAGGACCCTAAACGGACCCGGCGACAGATTTACGGATCTCGGACTCGAGTGACCCCGTAATTTCGGACCTATCTCCCGTATCTTTCGGTTTTATTAGATTTTCCAGGATTCCGAAGGTGAAAGGTTCGAGTTTTGGAGGAATGAGGATTGATAAGACTGATTTGTGTGTTGGGATTTTTCGGGAATGGATGTGTAGAAAGACGTTTAGGAGAATAAGAAGTCTGTCTTCTGTTACAATGCTCGTCTTCCGTTAAAAAACTCTTTGTAAAGGTCACCTCTGCTTGTTGTTTTTTTTTCTGTGAACGTGGCGTCACCTTTGAGCCCTATCAGAGTACCAGCGCTGTGACATTTGTCATAAATGTTACAGCACCATGCTGAGATAGTGGCCTTTTGGCTTCGCACGGGATTAATTTAAATTCGCAACAATTTAAATTTAATGTATGTATGTCCTATTTTTAAGTGTTATATGTTTACTTTGTTTACCTTTAATTTTTTGTTAATTTGTTTTTGTCCTGTGGGAAACCAATAAATCATTTTTCTTTCTTTCTTTCTCTGTGTGTATCAACAAAAATGCAAAAGTATCATTTAACGTAGTGGAGAAGAATAAGCTGCTTTTCAAATGCTTTTCTTAACATAGATCAGATACTGTAACTATAGCCGGAAAGAAGTTCTATAATGTGGTAGCAAATAATAAAGTATCCCATAATTTGTCCAGTTACAGTAACTTTAAGCAAACTTTCATTTGCTTAAAGGCTAAAACGTAGACTACCTTTGCCAAAGCATTAGGAAAGACAATTCAGCCATCTAAACATTCTACCACCTGTTCTCCAGACATATTGATTCAAACCTTAACAATTAATCCGCTAGTGTTGTAGCTACAACAATTACACCAGTCTGCGGTCGAGTAGTGTTGTGCACACGTTGTGCGTTGTGACTAATGTTTGCGGAGACGAGCCTACAGTTCACGTCTGTTGCCGCCTAGTGATGAGACACACGGTTCTGTTGGTTCACGGACTGATTAAACACGTAGTCATGAGGTTGAATAATTTGCTGTTAACGCTTGGACATGTATGTGAATAATTTGGTGGGAAGATGGCTTAATCGTATTGCCTATTTGATGCTATGACGATTAATAGAAAAGTATGGAAAAAGAAGACATGCTGCGACGACCCCAAATGAATTGACATAAGGGCAAGAGAATGATGATTAGAATGGAAGATTGATCAGATTTGTAAATACTGAGGCAAAGTTAAGAGATACATAACACGCCTGTAATCCACGAAGTATTAGGCAGAGGTGTACCTAATAGTACACGTATATTATGGCGACAGAAAGAAACGTTTTAGTCCCATGTAATGGGACTAAAACTTCTCTGGATATTATCCAGAGAACTTCCTGATGGAAAAACTCAATAAAATAAAAAATAAATAAATTATAATAATAAATAATTACCTATATTGATTTTATTTGGTGATTGAAGTGAACACGATTTAATATACCTGTACTAACTTGTTCTACAGGAAAACATCCTAATGATGCTCTAAAACTCCCAACAAAACCGCTCTCTAAACTAGTCAGCCGTGAGTCCCAACGTGGCAGTCAATATTTATCTTCAAGCATATTGTAGGTGTTAGTGACATACACAAGTACTGGTACACGACGTAATTAAGCAGACAATTCCAGAAACTCTGTGTCTCGTGTACATGTTGAATTTGTCTACATTCGAGTGGTTTAAATTAAAGCTTGATTTAACATGGTCTACCTAGCCTTCTCTAAGTTAGGCTCGGCTTCCACCGAATACCTGTATTTTACATGCAGCGACTGCCTATCTGACCTCTACCAACAGGTTAGTGCTGGGTAAAGGTACAAGTTGGTAGCCGACTGCACGCAGCAGCAGCAGACGACAAGTCTTCGCTTCATGTCGTCACGACAAGTCGTCGCGTCATGTCGCTGCAGTCATGATTTCGAACTCGACTGCAAATAACTATTAGTCAATAACTCTAAAACACGCTCGACGTGTCGTTGCTCAGGCGTCAGTGGCACTACTGATCTGCGATCGGACCGGGACGACACGTGCGTCTGCCGATCGACGATGCGTCGCTAGCTTCATGTCGCTAACTACGGGGGGAATTTCATAGAAATACGTAGAAACCAGTCGTGTCGCTTCTTCTTCTTAGCGTGTCGATGGCAATCTAAATTGTGTCGGCCCAGAATTGGGCTACTAGTTTGGCGCTTTCGTGTCGCTGTGACACGTCGTCTGCTGCTGCTGCTGCGTGCAGTCGGCTACCAACTTGTACCTTTATACGATACACCTTGGTAAGACTGGTTTTCAGACTTTCGGGCCACAGACTAGGGAAAGATGTAGAAATGACAGCCGGGACCAACGGCTTAACATGCTTTGTGAGTAATGGATGGTCATTCATTATCAGACCAACCTAGGCAAGCGCGGCTTAACCTGGAGATTGAGCTCCACTACTAAAGCCTGACTACGAAATTAAAAAAAATATATAATAGTATTGAATCTGATAAATCTTAGCTGTATTTCGAAATAAATCTTAAAAGCAGATACTGAGAGTTTCTCAAACGAATACCAGTTATGACTGAATATTTGAAACAGATTCAACTTACTGCAACTGCATGAAAACTTTATACTTTCGATAGAAAAAGAAAAGTTGAATCAAACTGAACTAAGACTGAAACTTTTATATTTCTCAGCCCTGTATTATATCATCACCCCAGTAATCCCCGAAGGGTTAGGCAGAGGCGTACCTAATAATGTACCCACATTTAGTCAGTTATGTTTAAGTCCCATGTAATAGGGGTGAGCCTATTGCCATCAAACCGGCAAGAAACCAGAAACTGTACCTGCTACTGAAAATTTAATGATGGATTAGGAATCGAACCCAAGAACTCATACCAGCAGTCGCGCTTGCGACCACTAGACCAAAGATGCAGTCTACTATTACTATTACTAGCTGATGCCCGCGGCTTCACCCGCGTGGATGTCGTTCAAATTATATACTAAAACCTTCCTCTTGAATCACTCTATCTATTAAAAAAAACCGCATCAAAATCCGTTGCGTAGTTTTAAAGATTTAAGCATACAGACAAACAAACAGACAAAAATAGCGACTTTGTTTTATACTATGTAAGGATATATCTAGCTAAATATGGGTTTACTAATGAACGGTACATCTCTGTCTAACCTTTCTTGGAAAACAATAATGGAGATAAATCATAATGTTATGTTCATATCGTATCTAATAGGGGATCGGACTGGGTCAAAATAATATGATTCTGTTTAGTCCGTAAGTTAGATTATCGAAAAATATTGAATACGTGTTTTTTGTTTTATCAAATCAATAAAAAATGACGAAGATAAAACGCGTCAAAGATCTTGGAGTGGGGCTTGAAACGTCACTTGTGTCGTTAAAATGTACTATCATATGACGTCACACGAGTTTTCGAAGCACTGTATCGTCTTCATTTTAAGTTTACGTGAAAAAAGAAAAAATATGTGTCCAATAATTTTTGGAAATCTATCTGACGGACTAATTAGTTTTTTTTTGTCCGATCCCCTATTCAATTTAATTATTCAAACAAATCAAATGCCTTATTAGTACAGTCAAATATCGCACACAATGCTAATCTAAATCATTGTTAAGCGAACAATTTCATCAAGATATACCAGTGTTCACAATTCGTGGACGTTCCCCTGCACATTCCATCTCCGGATAAAATGTAGGTACCCGTATTCATACTGGTCCTTCATTTGTGAAGCACAATACATTTGAATTTCACGATTCTTTAATATTTTTGTTCGTTATTCTTTGACGATTTTATTTTGAGAATTTGTTACATTATTTTTAGGAAAGTATTCTCACTTTCAGTTTTCATTTACCCACATAATAAATGTCATAATCACTGTAGGACCATCGACCCATTTTACCGTTTTCAGTTCAAAAATTACTAAATCAGAGTGTGGTTCCAGGTTACATAACTTATTCAAAAAGTTATTGTTGGTATTGAAAATAAGTTTTCCAGTAGCTCACCCAACTACAAATGCCGATTTCAAGGTATATAAGTATTGCTTAAAAGTATTAGAAATATTTTCGAGAATTTGGTGATGCCTATAATACATGAACTCACGCCCTTTTCCCATAGGGGTAGGTAGAAACTTCAGAACGCTACTAACTACGATCCTTACAGACTCTAATGCCTCGTCCACATTCATACCATGTGGTTATACACGCATATTGCTTACTAGTACTACGCATAATAATAATACGTATAATATTGCCAACCCCACTCAACTGACGATGATCTGTTTTAATATAAATGCCCTATTAATTAGCAATCACGGCCCCTCGCTATTGTATTGCAGTGTGCTAGCGTTAATTAATTTATCTCTATTCATAATTCAATGACCACGATTCGTGATGAATTCTCGATAATCCCGCAATGGTTGTCAGTTTCATTAGCTGTCATGCCGATTGGCTTTTATTTGGATGGTTGCAGTACTGGCACACTACAGTTTGTAATAGGTAAGAGCATTATGGTTATTTTAATTAGAATCAATAGGTTGCCTAGTAATAGCTAGACCAACGATATGATTACATTTACATCTGTCTGTATAATAAAATGCAAAGCTTACTGACTGAGGATCAACACACAGGCCAAACCCTTAGGGCTAGAAACTTAAAATTTTGTACACGTATTCCTCTTATGACGTAGGCATCCACTAAGAAAGGATTTTACAAAATTCAATCCCCAAGAGGATGAAACAGGGGATGAAAGTATGTATGGAAAATAGTCATTTTTGAGATTTCCGACAACCACGCGGGCGAAGCCGCGGTCAAAAGCTAGTTATTAATAAAATACTATAAAATAAACTAACAAAAAAACAAAAGGGTATCAAAAAACTACTCCTTAATGCTGTCAGCTGGTAATGTTTCCAAAATTGCTACGTTGTATGGCTGCACTTAGCCGCTACCTTGGCAAGCGGCTAAGTGCAGCTTGGGTCACAAGAAGCGCCAACTAGACGTTTCGAAGTTTCTTTAAACAGGATATGAGCACCCACCGCCCTAGAGTTTCAACCCCAAACGGCTCAATCCCAAATAGTTCTTCATTAATCTCTACACAGACTCCACACATGTTTCCAATACGAGACATTGCTACCACATTAAAACACAGACATGAAATAAATAAAGTATTTATCGAGGCATTTGTATCAGACGTCTGCTCCAACCGCTTACTTCGCTCACACCGCTCACTTCGCTTACTCCGCTCGCTGCGCTCGCCGCGCGCCACTGTAAAACACTGAAAGCCTTTATCGGAAGCCGCGACCGCTCTAGCTTGTGTTGTGGCTATTAGGTGAGCGGGGATTTATAAGCGGTTTGGTTGCACGTACGTGTGGCAAGGCATCGTAATTTGTACCTAAGACACTTTAATAGGATTGGGTATTTAATAGATTAACTTTTTTTTCAAGACGATAATGCCCAAGGCATTAAGTCCGCCTTTGTACGATTTTGTTGTGCATAAAGTTTTAATAAATAAATATTTCATTACAGTCATTTTTTGGTTGTATGGCAGAATTTGCATTTATCTTTTTGTACACCTATTTTGACAAAAATAAAACATAAAATGCTTCATTTTTGTAGTTCAACCTTACCTACAGCATACAGTACTTATAGTTTACTTCTTTCTTTATCAGGTGGCTAACCTTTTGGCAGAATTTTTGTACCACCCATGAGTCTTTACAAGCCGCCGAGAAATATCTAGCAGGCATGCTACTTTCCTCACGATGTTATCCTTTACTGAAGCAAGTGATCCAAAAACCAGAGATGCACGTCTTGGGTTTAAGCTTGAGACCTATGACTTGGCAATCAGACGTTCACACGACTAGCCTATCACTGCCTTCACTGTGTCTCTTTTTATAAACATAAAAACTATTTTAAAAAACCGTGATCTCCAATTATACCCAAATCGCTTTCTCCTCGGCCCACCAACTTTCAAGAATCACCCATTCGGAACTGTTGCTCCAGGCTGAAGTCTTCAACAGTTCAGCCAGATTGTATGGCACGAATACATCAATCGATTTCTTTAGCCAGACCGCCAGACCGCCAGTCCGTCTGGCAAAGCCGCCGATATGTTTTGCCAATTTGCTGGCGACGTTGAGGGTATTCGAGGATTTGAGAACGAATTTGTTGAAGGGCAGATTGTGATTTTATTCAGGTGTGAAAATGTCTGCGCTTTTCTGTGGTTTGGATTTGGTTGGCGTGAATGCAAGTGAGTTTGTTTGTGGGGCCGAAAGCAAAAATGAACAGTCAAATCTGTGTAAATAAATAAGTTTTTACTAAAATAAAGGAAATGGCTATAACAATCTATTAGGTAGGTACTAGTTCAAAAAGGTCTAACATTCTACATAACATCACGCCTGTAATTCCCGAAGGGTTAGGTAGAGGTATATCTAATAGTGCACCCACAGACATAATGGCAATGAGTTCTAATGTAGCTTTCCGTCAGTAAAAGAATTTAATTGCATGCAGTTACGGAGATTTTATCTTCACATTCTTGGCCTGTATAAAATACAAACAAATAAACCTTTCCTCTTTATAATATTAGTTCAGATAAGTGTGGATATATTTTGTGCCCACAGTCCACACTTATGGTAAACAAACTTATTCAATATCGCTACTGTTACAGGGCCTTGTCTGGCTCTAACCAAACCACAAAAGCCCATAATCTACAATTTTTATATCCACATATCAATTGTAACACAAAACCTTTGAAATCCAAAACTGCACCTACTATAAGACCGTTTTCCATTTCTTAATACAATCCCAATGTTTTTACACATGGACACCGGAGGCAAAGACAGTAAAATTGCGAATCATCGAATTAGGGAAGGGCCAAACGATAAGCTTGCTCGTAAATTCGGCGTTCGGCATTCGGCTTTCGGCCTTAGTGCATGTTACGTACAGGCGGGGCGTCGCGCGGCGCGTGCTGCCTTTTTAATTCAAACACATGGCGATGTATGAAAAAGTTAACGATTTCAAACGTGGATTTTACGATAAGCTATTTTTGCTCATTAGTTTAAAATTCAGCGTTTGTTGCGGTGGACCCGTCTCTCAGTAAATTAATAAAAAAATCAAATAACATACATAAAAAAAAAAAAATACATACACACGAACATATAACCTCCTCCTTTTTTGAAGTCGGTTAAAAACACGAGACGAGCCTTCTGCACGCGCCGCGCGACGCCCCGCGTGTTGTTAAACGAGCCCTTAGGGTTCATCGCTCGCACATTGTTTTTAGAAATGTCAGCGCTGGCGCCGAGCTTTTTAAATGATGCTTTGTTTAATAACAATAGATAGACTTGAGCAATTGTTTTGGCATAAAAGTTGCTTTTGATGATTTTTTTGACACCTTTTTAAAATATGTATTCACCTTGGCGAAAAGTAACTGTTACATTTTACACATGTTTTTCCTATCCTCGGCGCTATTCTGGTGGCTGCCACTGTTGATTCTGGCGGAGATGCAGTGGTTTTGGAATAGTGTGCGGTTAAAGTCATTTCATACAACTGATAAATAGTGATATTGATGTGATTGATTTTTTTTATTTGTATTTTTTTCTCTCTTTCGGATTTATGGCCAGTAGTTACAAATTATCTTCTTACAAAAACATTATCATAATACCTGAAGTTCTAAACATCGACATCAATGAAATCATTACAGCACTATCCCACAATCATACAATTATCGATTCACCTACAACCCTAAATAATCCTTTAATAGCACAATCCCACCAAAATATGCATGGCCAAGCAAACATTACGCTACAATTCTATCATGGCCGCTGCCAGTGACGTATGCAGAAAACCTATTGTTTTGCACCCGACACCGCCTGTCTAATTACTGTCAGCGCAAGCTATGGGGTGCGCGTGGAACTGATTTGTTATATTTTGAGGGTAGTTTTTGATAGTTTTGTTGTCATGATTTTAACAGGGATGATTATTATTGGTGATGATGATTTTAATAGGGTACTTTTTTATTTGGTGTTGGGGCGAAGAGGAAGAGGGAAGAAATCTTAAAATAACACTTGTAAACCCCGAAGGGTTGTGCGTTACATTACGCTAGTTTAGAAGTCCCATGTATAAATGATAGCGTGACGACTGACAAGATAGAATCGAAGTTAAAAACGTTTTGCGCCGACCCCATATACCATGGGATAAGGGCAGGAAAATGATGAAGATGATGAAATAAGAGGCGAGCCTATTGCCATCAACAGGGCACAAATTCAATTCGTGGCTGCTACTGATAAATTCCTGATTTTCCATCAGGAATTTATCAAAGGCAGCCACGGACCCAGCAGTCACGCATGCAATCACTAGAGTGTAGTTGTTGTAAGCGGTTGGTCTAATCGCTAGATGACTAGACCAACCGCTTGCAACTTCTAGTCATCTAGTCAAAGTCAAAGTCAAAAATATTTATTTCAAGTAGGCCAGCAACAGGCACTTTTGAATAGTCGAATTAAACTAACTGCAGCACTCAGAGATATCCAACGAATACTCGAGCCGATTCGAGTCGATTAGTGATTAGACCAACGATGCAGTCAAATCTCTTTTCATCTATAAATTAATTACGCGGACTAAAAAACTATTAACCCCACCACTTTCCAAGATTTAAAAACTACAAAAAAGTGCAGCAGTTTTATATAAAAAGTGCTATATTTAGTGACAAGAGTACTTTCCGACGTCTGGTAGCGCTTCAAGACGTCTCGACAGAATTACGACCCGACACTTTTGGTCACAGTGTGCAAGTTGTAGCGAATTTTAAAGTTGCCATCGTAAATTAATTTTGTATAGAAAACTCCTGTAAGAGATTGTTCTGGAATATTTAGTGGGGTCATGTGTTTTGTTTAAAGAAGATGATAGTTTGTAGTGGGTTTTTTTATTGGTATAAGGTAGTTAATGTGTTATTTTTCTGTGAAACCTTATGGGTTAATTAAAATTGGATTTCTAACTAAATAAGAGGGAGATGCTGGCAATGGTTGGCTGATTGGTAATGCTAACTTTCTATTAAACTAATATCTGTACTAATATTATTAGTGCAAAAGTTTGGATAGATGATTGTTACTCAATCACGCTAGAATGGCAGGAACTGAGCTAGATGAAATTTAGGACAGAGATAGAGTATAGCTTAGGAAGCACATAGGATGTACTTTTTTCTCAGTCTTACATATAAAATTTCCACCCAGAAGAAGTCGCAAGCAACAGCTAGTAAGGATGTAAATTCACAGTAAAAGTATACATTTTGTATGTCCCTTCAATATCAACTGATGATAATATTAAGAGGCAGCAAGGCTCTCTCGAATTAAATTAAAACTCCAATAAAACGTTTCAAAAACAAAATAAAATCGTTCCTAAAAACATAATGTAAGCAGAACGGTCTAAATGCTCCAGTATTTAAACTTGGCGACGAAGGTCATCATAAATAACTAGCCAACGACTGTAGAGAGTTCAAGCGAAAATTCTATACCCCCCTCTCTTTCACCCCTATACATTTAATCCTCTCTCTCTTTCCCACCAGGGTGTTTACCGGTAGACGGGCGAAAAAATTGAGTTTATGGTTATTGCATGGTAAGAAATTTCTTATGGGACGACATTTTTTACGAAAAGCCAGTGTTGTGGAGACAATGATGATAGTTGATGTTCTTGTTTATGTTAATGGCGAATAAAACGATCGATGAACTGCCAAATAGAATAGAGTATGCCATAATCATTGCTGTATAGAATCTTTTTGGCCTCTTTGGTTGTGGTATTGAGTGTTTACAAGCATTTGTAATACTAATAATGCTGCATTCAGAAACGTCCCTTAAATATTAGTGCTCTACGTCAGGATTAATTTTCAACTTAATACATAGTTTCTAGAAGTACCTAAGTTAAGATTTTCGGTAACATTTGTAATTTCTTTTTTCTGAAAATTAAGAGAAATACAAAATTAATAATTTAACTAGCTAACCCAACTTAAACTTTTGGGAAAGCGTGATACTACGTACCAGGATTCCAAAAGGCAAAGAAGTAGTACTTCAACCACGAACTCTGCACTAGTAACATTACTAGCATTTACTAGCTTTGACCAGCCAGGTGTTTCAGTTGGCAAACTCATTCACAAGTTATTCTGCCATCTGACGTTCAGATGCAAGCGTCACAGTTGCTAAACTAAATGCATTAGTGACGGTTGAAATGAAACCACCTGTGGACAGGACATTATCATTAATTGCAAAATTTAATTGCTGCTGCAGGAGTTTGATTAGATTCACCAATTTTGGGTAAACTAGCTAAACATATAATTAGCCTATAATTTTCCCACTTTTGGCTGGAATGTGACTAGCAAAATATTCTTTTAGGTTCTGGCTGGAAAAAGTTTGAATCAAATCTACACATATAGAAGAAGTATAACCAGTTAAACAGGTTGCATTAACATAAGAAAACATAAAATATACTAAGGACCAAGAAGATGAAAAGAGCGAAAAGTAACGGGTGGTCATGCCAAGATATCCACTACATACTTTTTTTTAATAAAAACAACAGAATAACATTTGAATCCAATTTCAATTACAATATCAATAAAAATAAAAAACCCGTTGACTCTTGACAATATAAACACAAATATAAAGTGTCCAGAGTGCTTGTATTAGGAATTGGACATTAATGCAATAACACGAAGGCTAACAAAGGGAATGGCTATTGTGATGTTAAGGGCTCTTGGAAACACTTGATATGATAATATAGAAGTAGGAATGCCTGGCGGCGTGGTGTTTGTTGTTACGGGCATTTAGAATAAAAAAGGGAAGGTCGTAAAAGAAATATTCAGGAAATGAAACAGAATAAAAGCAATACGCGTTCATGATAAAAACAAACAAATGATAGAAACAAATTCATGAATATTCAAAATAAAATCAATAGATATGATAATATAGAAGCAAGAATTTCAAATGTTAGTAAAAGACCATAGAAATTTGTAAGGAAACAATAACCAAAGAAACAAAATATCTACAAGAATAATAACAGTAGGTGTTATTGATGAGCCGCAGAAAATAGATAGTCAAAACAAAATCGAAGTCGAACATAAAACTTTTTAAAAGCCCTTAAATATTAAGAACCCATTAAATAAACATGCCATTCAAACACCCTATTAACTCTTCCAAATAAAAGTTACAAGTCAATCCTTTCCTAATTACCGTTAAATATTTAAAAACGCTGCCCTAAAAGGGTTTACCCAACAGAATAATCATCAGGAATCTGAACGCAGCGAAAATTACAACTCAGATGCGGAGTCACGTTCTGCCTGCAATGGCGGCAAATTTTTGCAAATACCTGCAAAATACACGATAATGCTTTGAAAGTCAGCTTAACTCTGTTTGTTTGGGCCTGCACTGGGACTCAACTTTCATCCTTAATCTGGGATAATTAGTTATAATTTTGAACCCTTATTAAATTAACCTTTCGACGGTAACTTGGAAAATATTAAGGTTTTCGAAGGCCTTAGTTGGCATTAGTTAGGGGTAAGGTAAGAAATGAAGGTAAAGCAAAGACTAATAATAATAATTTTGATGATATCTCGGTTTACCATATTGAAATAATGCAGGCTGCAGAGGAAACATAATTCAAAATACGGTAGGGTCTCTACTCGACCAAAAGCGAGCATTACCTGAGAATTGAGGTAGACAGACCGGAATCCCTTTGCGTGAAACCACAGGCACCTAATTGACACGAAACGGTCGGTTTTCCTTCGTGTAACAACAAATTGGAGTACTCTGATGCAATAAATGATTTAGTAGCAGTTTGTTTGGTAGTATAGGGACTGCATAATGGACATCATTCTTTTTGGTTCGGTAAAATAGGTAGAGACAAGTCGTCGGACCGGAGGGCTATTGGACTCTGACAGATCCTATACCGAAGAATTTACTAGTGTTTGGTGTCCACTGGCCGGCCCTCAATTCGTTCGTAAATATTTTGTGGGTGAAGTACTTTTCAAACACTTTGTTTACATCCATAAGTGCTTTCATTATGTATGTAGATTGCGTTGTCACGTATAACGATGTTGATAAGATAGCAAGTGAACTTCGCGACCTAGTTACTGAATGTAGATATTAGGTGTGTGGTGTAAACGCTACATTCTCGCGGATGATTGGAACAAAATACTGTGGCTTAAGTAGTTGACCGTAGGATTGAATTGTAAGTAGTATTCGGATTAAGGTACTAGATATAAGAAATGATATGAAAGAGAAAGAAGTAAATGATACCGTGACGTCTGATAGAGAATTAGAATGCTAAAAGGCCAGGAACATGATAATATAAGTAGTTTGTCGTATCAACTCTGTGTTACAAACATTATATATACAACAGCACACCTAGCAATAGCACTCTAAATAGGAAAAACAACAGATCGTAGCAAGATTTAGAGTATGCGATGCCCAAAGTCAAATGAAAAATGACAATTTACCTACGCATTGTGAACACGTCATGCTGTTCTATATCTAGATTTCAGTCGTGTTAAACTAATGGCTGGTAAGACAAGCAAAGAACTTTAAGTTAGATTCAGTCTGTGACTTGCTCCACACAACTAATGAATGAAGTCGATATGCGAAGGTAATGACGCAGCCAAAATATACAAAGTACGCAATGTTTACTGATAGGCTGTAAGACTTTAAGCCTCCAGTATCAGCCTTGTATACAATGTATGAATATGAGTGGCAGTGGATGTTGCAAACATAGAAGGCATTTTGTGAAGCGTGGAAAAAGAAGAAACATCAGTATATAATATATTGTAATATCCCTCCTTTTGGACTTTGCAATAGTCGGATAAAACGGTAGTGATGAATATTTAGGAGGTAAAGCGGATGTAGTTCAAGTATTAAGCAAAAAGAAAGAAGAGTGTTTGAAAGGAACGACTACAACAAAGTCAGTAAAAGAATGAAACAAGACATTACCATTATTGTTTATGATGTTCAATATGAAGAAGACACTGAAATAAGTGATGAAAACATGCTTGTATATAATAAAGCCACGACAATTTTATATAATAACCAGGTACACAAATTATGGAGACGGAAACCCGGAAGTCTATTGATGTATATTAGCTAACACCAAAATAAACTCAAAATTTCCAGCAGCAAACTATTTCACTTTAATTCAGTAATAAGTAGCGGGTTCTTTTGATGTTCAGGGACGCGGCAACCTCACAGAATACCCTATTTGGGTATCTCTTAGAAATGACGAGCCCGATCGTGGAATGAGATCTCTTTATGTGAACCACTGGCAATTGTGAACGAAATAAGTCCGGGGAATTTCGTAAATACGTGTATATTTGGATGTCGCGAGTGTTGGAATTCAAATAAGTTTTTCATATATAATAATAATATATAATTTTGTTAAAATGTCTTTCATACGTTTTGTGGGTTTCTTTCAAAAATCTGTTGCTTTTTATGAATTTGGGAGGTTTTTCCATATTAAAGTTTTCTCTGCTTATGCTTATTCTTCATGGAAATGGTTTTTTTTTATATTTAAGACTTCAATGAGACTTACAAAACTCTTGTTTCTTCACCTATGACTTTTTGATTATAAAATGTGTAAGAGAAACTTGAGCAAGACATAAACTGGACGTCTCATTGTTTCCATTTATTGACAAACAATAACGAGTCGCTAATACAGCAGGTAACTGAACACTACCATTACCAAAATCGATGGGTCTATTACTGGTGGCCACAATAGTCATGGTTACATATACTACAATATATATTAATATAGGTATAGTATATTCTACTGGCTGAAGTGTTTATACATAGTGAATGTTATAGTGATCAAAATATTTATGAAGAACGCGGTGAAACAATCGATGGATGACATTCAGAAGGTGACGGGAAAGACCTGGTTGAGGCCAGGTAAGAAGAAAGAACAGGGCTGATAATATAAGTTTTTAAACTGACATGGTCACTGACACTACTATTAATATCATAAACGGGATATTCACCATGTTTGATTTTTGTTTCGAGTTCCCGATATTTCGGCGCTGTTACAAGCACCATGATCACGGATAAACATGATCATGGTGGTATCCGTGATCATGGTGCTTGTAACAGCGCCGAAATATCGGGAACTCGAAACAAAAATCAAACATGGTAAATATCCCGTTTAGGATATTAATAGTAGGGCTGCTAATGATCCCTAGAGAATCTAATAAAAGTTTCGTTTGTAAAACTTCCTGTATACAATAGGTATGTATCTACAGCGTGTATCAGATTCAGTGGTCATATTTCATAATACATTTTGGCCAAGTAGGTCGAAAACATAGTATTGTATGGGGCATCTCATTTGTTTTTGTTTTTTATCAAATAGTTTTTCTTCTGCATGGCATCTTGCAGGTCAACCTATTAGGCTGGCTTCTACTTAACAGGACTATCGCAGTTGGATGGTCTGTACTAAACCCTTAAATTAAATATGGTCACATCTTTCCGCTTACACACTGTATTCTGTGTTCCAATACAATATGTATACTGTATACATTTATGTGTTACTAGCTTTTGCCCGCGACTTCGTCCGCGTTTCCGTCGTTTTTCGTAAAAAAAAGTACCTACCATTATGTCCTTCCTCACGGTTCAGTGGTTTTGATGTAACAAACAGATTAACTTTCGTATTTTAGTAGGGAAATACAATATGTCAATCCACAATACTGTTGAAAAATATCGCAAAAAGGAACCGCAGAATATTATTATTAATAGCTGTGCCCGCGACTCCGTCAGCGTGTAACTCCTTGTATGTTATTAAGTTAATGTATTGGTAATATTGTTTAGATCACTTTCACATGAGGCTTAAGAAGGTACCTATAGCGTTCTATAGGTAAAACTTCAGCCCAAAGCTTCCGGGGTAAACTATGTTGAAAGTTGACCCGTCCGGCACGTGAACATAAAGATTTCTAGAACTGCTAACCCGGGAAAGAGCGACATATAACTGACCATGCGAGAAACAACTGACACCGAGATCTACTCCAGCAACACGAAAATTCTGCCCTTGAGCCTTATTAATTTAGTAGTCACTTAAAATAAATACCTAACTACTATAATTAATAAAAGTAAAGCTTTTACCTACTTAATACAAAAATAAAATTGATCATATTAGCCAAAACTTACCTATCGGTATCTAAAAATCTATGCGTACTACTTCCCATAAAAAGAAATAAAATGCGAACTATTAATAATTTGTAATTTGAACGAATATTTAAACACTAACAAAATAACTACTTAATACCTATTTTATAAAATATAACAACAAAAGAAATTCAAATAAACTATTTAAAGACTTAAAAGTCGCGCTGTTATGCACGGTTTCTTAATATTATTATCAATTATTGTCTGTCAATAAGGTCGAACGCTGAACGCATCAACAGCCAAATATTGAATGAAGCTCGCTCCCGTTACACAAAAATAATCCTTATGGCATGATTCAGTATTCACGCGCAGCTTATTAGCGTATTTCATATTTGGTTCAGTTTGATGTTTCTGTACCGATTACTATGATTCTTTTTTTATTGAATAGGTAATAATTTTAACTTCTTATAATTAGGGATGAGCGAGAGTATTATAAACGTAAGAGTAAACAAATATAATCAGAAAGCTCCGAACTGCTAAGCTATCGGGAGTTACACGTGTTATTGTGAGTCAACCATAAAAGATAGACATATGCTGTTGTGGGATATTCTTTAGATAATTTTATGTAGAACATTTCCGTCATAAATGATTTCTATGTAGCTTTAACCATTAAGGCTACACACGCGACGGAAGCTTAAAAAATGGAGCAACTTCTCCCGTTTTCCTAACATTTCCCTTCACTGCTCTGCTCCTATTAATTATAGCGTGATGAAAAGTATACTATAACCTCCCCAGGAGTATGAAGAATAATTGTACCAAGTTTCGTTCAAATCCGTCGAGTAGTTTTTGTTTCTATAAGGAACATACAGACAGACAGACAGACAGACAGACAGACAGACAAAAATTTTACTGATTGCATTTTTGGCATCAGTATCGATCACTAATTACCCCCTGATAGTTATTTTGAAAATATATATCATGTACAGAATTGACCTCTCTACAGATTTATTATAATTTATTATTATTATTATTATGTGTTATTATGTACAGTTTCTGCGGTTGACAGACGCTTTGACTCCAACAATAGCTATCGAGCGGCCTTTGTTTCATGGTGATAGCATCGTGCTGTGATTGCATTGATAGTTTGTTGTGGTAGTTAATGATTGAAGTGCATGTTGATTAATAATGATTAAAGTTTCATACCTTTATATTACTTTTATGTGGCATTATGCTTGTAAACCCCGCAAGGTTAGTCAAAGGTGTACCTAATAGTACAGCCACATTTCGCCAGTTATGTTAATGTCCCAGGGCGAGCCTATTGCCATCAACAGGGCACAAATCCAGACTCCGTGGATTTTTTTTTTAAATACGTTGCCCCCCCACACTAGGAATTTCTCCTGTGTCGTGGGTTACAAACATTTAAACTCACATACACAAACACCCAGACCCGAAACAACTATCTGTAAGCTTTTTTTTTTTTTGGTGGGTGGAAAATCATCGAATAACCCCCCGCTCTTGGGCAGAGCGAAGGGGAGTGTCAGACTTCTACTGACTAAAAACAAAACCCATGTTCCTTCTTCGCCCTTGTGTCGGAGCCGCGTTATCCTTTCGATAATCCACAGCCCCGACGGGATCCACAGCCTACAAATAATTGTTCCGTGCGGGGATCGAACCCGCGACACGCAGAGCAGCAATCGAATCGCTCCGCCACTGCGCCAACCGTGTCTAGAAATTGAACTGAGAAACTGATGGAAAGATCCAATAATACTTTGCCCAACCTGGGAATCGAACCCACGACCTCAAGCACAACAGCCGCGCTTGCAACCACTAGATCACTCACCTTAATTGCAAATCAACCAAAGCCCTAATTCGTTATGTAAGTAAATAGCCCCACAAACTTAAACATAGCTAAGACTACATCGCAATTAGGAAGGTAACCAGCGTGGAAAGTAAACAAGGGGTTGCTGTGGGTTGCTGGTGGTTGCTGTTGGTTGCTGTAACCGTTGGTGCGAACATGTACTAATTAGTAGTGACTGGTACATCATTATGGATTTGTTTGGTTGCCGGGTTGTTTGTTATATTTTAATTGACAGCTTAATTGCGATGTTATAGGTGATTGTAAATATTAGGTGACTGAGTCATGGTTCGATATTATGCGGCTTGATACGTGATTATCAAAAATGCCTACATTTGATTTTAATATATTTACTGCGTCCATCTAATTAATTTGCATTCATGTTTACATCTACGTATTTACTGGTGATTTTGTCTAAATGAAAGCTATTACGATTATTAGGGTATTATTTAAGTAAGAAGAAGGGGATCTTATTAAGAGCAGGAAGCTAATTTGATTAATAAACATACTAATGATTTAAAGCGCAAAAACAAAGAAGCTGCTAGTGCAGTTAATAATTAAACCGGAGCCTTGAAACTAACGAACCCTAGCCAGATTAATATGCTTAACTTAAAATCACTACTATTCTTATACCAGTCCAAAACAACATCAAAATAGCAAAAAGATTCCAACTCACACTAAACATTTCAACTTTTCTAGCAGACAACACAAAAAGGCGGTCCCAGACAGTGGTGTAGCCTTTCAGTTTGCAAGAGTACAACTCCAAGGAGTACAGAAACACAAAGAGTACAAGAAGCACAACTACACAAGCACAAGACTGCACAAAGTTCTGCACAGACGTCTTGTTTGAAACGCAACTCTATCTGTGCGACAATGTGCAACTCTAACGAGACAGTGTCGTTATTTCTTTTTCAAAGCTATAAAGTTGCTTGTATTTGAATATAGTTGCTCTTTAATGGCTGTTAAAGGTAATTTTGTGGAAGATGTTTGACTTTAATATTCTTTGGTATGTTTGGCAAAATAAGAAACTTTTTTTTTCTTCTTTTGTGATAAAGTCGCGTGTTTCTTTACAGAAAAAAAATCTGCACCAGCATAATGAACCATCATTTCATGTGGAATAGCTCATTTTCAAAGAACGAGTCTTTCGTCTATGATTTCCTGTCTGTAATAGATGAACAGAACCCTGTAGATCGTGCAGCAAGTTTTAAATTACGCATTTATTTAGACGTGCACACGCACACGCACGCCTTATTGTATACTAGAATAAAATATGAAGAACACTAATACTTATAGAGTTTTTTAAATTAACCTATAACCTCGAATGGAAATCTAAAGTGCAATAATATTTATGGAATTACAGACCTGGCCTAATAAACTCTCACATGTCTCAAGAAAATAAAATGGCTAGAATTTGTACCTTTGATACGGTAAGCTATACAAAGAAAGGAAACATTACCCGGCCAGGTCAGGTCAGGTCAATACAAATATAGCAGCAATTTAAAATAAATTATTGTACATTATTATATTCCGTTTCGTATTAAAACGAAACAATTATTACAGCTTTTGATAACTTCAAGGAAAGCGGTAATAACGGTACAAATAATTCTTTGAACAATTTGCGAGTGGCGCTTGAAACCTGAAATTTGAGCTTTTTATAATGTAAAAACTTGATACCAAATGGCCAATTTGATAATATAATTAAAGGATGAAGAAGATGAAATTAAAATTGTTCTGTTGTATGAATAATTTCATCTATTAAATACTAACGAAATATAGTGGAGTGGCTACCAATAAAGATAAACAGCCCTCCTTCGCCTGTTTTTTCCTAAACTGAAGAAGTAAAGAGCAAGATAGACAATCTACACACTAAGAGAAAGAGAAATATGAACTCATTACCAACATACATACCGTAATAGATCAAAAACCAGATAACCAACAACACTGCTACCATCCAAAACCAATCTACACTACAATAAAATAAATCATAGCAGAACACAGAACAGTGCCCAGCGAAACACCCGGGATACACACTTATAAAAGTTTCCCAATCACACTTGCTTGTTTCCTACTACGTACGTAATGCTCCCTATTATACACTAGTCCTATATTCACCGCTGTAATAGACCGTGGAAACAAGTTCAGTGGGTAGATTTTCCCCGAAATTACATTTGATTTATAGGGAAACATCAATGTTAGAAACTTCTTGTATTGTAAGCCTAATCGATTTTGTTTTTGGGCCAACGATGTTTTTAGAAGAATCGAGAAAGTATTTGGTCAATTGTAGTAAGAGATGGGATTTGATATGCTGTAGGTACGTCATAAATCTGGGAAAAAGATATTTTCTTGGGATTGATTTAATTTATATTTTCATTCTTAACTAAGCTTAAAGAAAACACCGTTTCAATTTCGTCTTCAAAAGTAAATTCAAGAAACCAATAACAAGCTTGATTGACTAAAGCTCAATCAACATCTAAAACAAACGGAACCAGAAGGAAATGGAATTCACCATTTCTGGTTATGACAGCAAAAGATTTAGGTAAGTACATATAATACTGCGTTCAAAAGCCGTGGTACATTAAAAATAAATAGGGGGATACAGCGGCCAGACAACGATGTTTATTTAGCTTTTACTGTACTACTGTTTGTTAGTTCTGCTAGCGACAGTAAGGTAAAGATTCATATTTTTTATAGTGCTATGAAAATATTTGCGGTGAAATAAAATGTGGAAATGTTTTTGCTGCTGCGGCGCTTCTGCGGACAGTTTGAGCTTGATATAAATGATGTAGGTTTTAGCCTTAACCGTTTTTTGGCCACATTTTCAAAGAGCTCCAATCAAACAACTGGTTTTTTACGGTATTTTACAAAAGTTCTATAGCGGCCGAGCAAATGTTGGAACACAAAATATAATACGACAAGTAGACCTTCATTTAGATAAAACCAGAGACTCTCGGAAAGGACAATCAAATCAAATAACAAAACAAAACAACGGACCCAAATACGAATAGTGATAAAGCTAACAAATTGCGAATTATGCTAAGGCAGCAAAAAACAATTTTTAAATCCACCCCGGAATATCCGGCCTGGAAATACGGCCTACATATCCGAGGCCCAATTTGCATGGAGATGGCGCCAGAGCGACGGGCCTGGGGCTTCACACTGTCATAATCCGAAACTCGGCTAAACTGATTTAAATTTTCGCCATACAATGACTCCATGCTTTGGTAGCTGTTCATACAAAGTTACTGATGCTGCCCCCCAAAGCTGTGTTTGCTTTTATTGCAACGGATTAAGGACGCAAATGTTTGGGCTTTGATTTTGCCAGCTTCATTGAACGGTTATTGTTTATTAAGAATTGCTCCTTGGGAAGCTGGGAAGCATAAAAGGGGTCTGAATTTAAAATGTAATAATATTTACCGTTTCTTATTAAAAATAAACACGAAATACTTTTCGACGAATTGGTAGTAGAAAGAAAATTACATAGTCTCTATAAATCAATGTTTCAGTTCATGAAACATTTGTAAACTGTAAAATTCAAAACTAATTTCTAAACCAAGAATTATATAACCAATAGCGTAACTAATTCATAATTTATATTTTCAAGTAACTAATATTTGCTGTCTGAATTTGATCAAAGCCTTGTTCTAAATCCAAAACTATAAACTCAAAGAGAACCATTTTCAATTAACATTACTCAAAGTTTACAATTTCACTAACATAAATTTGTATTACCTCCAACCCTTTCATATTTAAGAACACTTTCACAAGCTAACATCAACTTTAATGTTGGTGTTAAAGAAAAAGTGTAAATAAACTTCGGAGTCTGTGAAATGGATCTCTTGGAGTCCGCTTTGCTCGCTCTTGCTTTAATGAAGAGATTCACAGCTTTTGAGTTTCCAGCTAAGTATGCAAATTCTTTATATTCCGAGTTACGACTTTGTGGACTTCTTTTGTGTAAGATTATTTCGTTTATTTCAAGGGTTATCACGATTAAGGTTACGTAACCCCAGAGGTGTAATAAAAAAGTTTTGCTTTTTATGTGTGGCACTGTATTCTTTGTTTCTAATGCTTTAGTAACAATTTTGACATTGATTTTAATTATAATTTTGTCCGCAAATGATGTAAGTAGTTTGTCTTTTTTCTCTTTTATAATCTTTAAGCTTTCAGCAAGAAAACTATTTCAGGTTTTGTAGTGTCTGCCATTTTTATTTTAAAGATGCTTTCGCCTAGACAGGATCCTATTAGTTTCTGTCGGCAAGGTTTTGTCATCTGTCTGGAGGGATTGCTTGCTCAGAGGATGGCATCTTGGGCTCCTAGGTTTTACTATTTCTGCAAAACATTTGTTAAATAAATTGTCGTCAAAGACAAAGCGGGTCTCAAGGGCTTGGGGAAAACATGAATGATTGTATATTATTTTGCTGAAGGTTGCAGCAAAAATGTCGTCCCTAAATCCACAACAACATTCCTTTTTAAACCATCCACATCAAGAATGCTAGTTTAATATCCAAAGTTATTCCGAAAATCCTTCGTGAAAGTTGAAGCAAATTCAGATTTTATATTCCAGCACATTATTGCGGTAGTCAGACTCGAATACACTTGGCTGGGGTAGCGGATTTATATCATATATTTATTTCGCTCCAGCTGTAATGGCGCATTAATCTTGCGGTGCCTTTCGAATGGCGTTTGACATTTCGCCTCTTCCCTAGGATTGAGATTTGTTGGTTATTTCGCCTGCTTGCTTATGTGTAGTGACCGTTATGTATAGAGGGGTTTTCGTGTTCATCATTTGTTTGGTTTCTTTGGAATGTTAAAGGCTTTTGGATTAAATGGGGTCAGTAATGCTATTTCTTTGTTATTAACGTGGAGTGGAAACTCTTTTATTAAAACCTGTTTTCTGATTCCGACGTGTAGTGGACTTGTTCTATGGACATACCTGAAACAAATGAAGAGAATAGTTAGAGTATAACATAATATGCACAATCTTTATTTACATGACTCGTAAATAATTAAGTAGTTGGATGTGACGGCGTACCAAACATTCATAAACTACGTAATGTTAAACCTTTAAGATAAGAATCTCCACCTTATAAAATACCATAGCTTGTGCATTATCATACACCAACAGTTGTAGTCTACCATGCTATAACGCATCAACTTTACGAGCATAAGCAGACAATATAACAAAAATAGCACGCAATTCTCGCGTTACAATCCGAATTTATGAAAACCTAGACAGGCGTGTGTGATGAGGCATAAAATCAAAACCATTGGTTATAGTTTTTTATAGGCTATTGAAACGATGGCAAACAAACATTTGTGGTACATTAATTATTATTTGTGTTTACCAATAAACATTTTGTGTTTACACTGTTGAAATTGGGATTTTTGGTTTAAGTGTATTTGTGATTTGCGTTATATAAACAGTAATTTGCATTGGATTATTACATTCATAACGCTATGTACAAATATTTATGCCTAAGGGACTTTGCTCAATATGTAGCTACAACCACGACTTATGGTCAAACCGACTGCTATCTTGGACAAAACTGGTCCGAAGCCCAATCGTGTGACCAACTTTACCGATACCTGTATAGTGTATAGTGCTAATAGCCTAAGTAAAGACCGTAGACCATAACGAGTCTTTGGTCAACTGGACCCACTTGGAAATGGACACACAATAGAACTATGAAACTATTTAAAATGTGATTTTTTCGACTGATCACGTGGGTCCAGTTCGAGTGGGTCTTACAAATCAAAAGTTCCACAAACAAATCAACCAATTATCACAAAATTACACAGTAACGTTAATGTTCCCATTTTCAAACTTCATTAGGTCAAAGTTAATTTCAAAAGGTGATTCTTTTGACATGTAAATTGGACAGAAACGCTAATTGGTACAGTCGTCGACATCTGAATTGTCAGGCATTTAGCAAACTCAGTTTGAGCGTAGTATCAACGAATGTTCGCGCCCGGTCCGGTTTAAACCGGATTTCGGCGGCTATATCCACTTATAGGTATCCAGTTTCGTTAGTTCGCTTTGACACTTGATTTTGAAAAGGACGCTGATTGACGTGTGAATATCCTTTTTGAGTAATGGTTATTTGGCTTTTGGGATACGTAACTATGATGACGTGATTGGCAGATTAAAAATATAGGTATTGTGATAGTTTAATACTGGATGTTGTATAATCAATCATTTATTTTGATAAACATAGGTATTGTTACAGATAAATTTAGTCTAAAATGTGTTTGATTTCCGAAGTGTTAAAAATATGAAAACCTAGTCAGGCTTTGTAACGAATTGCTTGACAATGTAAATGCAATACAAAGTGCCATAATGTAATGCGGATCTCAGGATGAATTAAAGTAAAATCATCGTTTGCCTTGCCTTTCCCAACTATTTTGGGGTCATTGGCTGTGATTATTTAAAATATAAAATAATGTTTTAGGTTGACAAGAGATTATTAATAAACCTAAATCATGGCGAAGTTAAAAGCCATATTCCAGATCAAATTCAACAAACAAATAAAATCCCGATGGAATCAAACTACTCACAACTAATCTGAAACTTCAAAGATGATTTACGAGCTACAGGCTGAATGGAATTAAGTGTTACATTTCATACAATAGCCACCACGGACATATTTCATTTTGACGTTTAGAGCCACAAAAGCAAAACATTTCAGAAGGTTCACCGCTAACATGAGTCACAAAGCCTAACTACCTACAACATGCTAGCTGAATGGAAATTGTGGAATAGGTACTCCAAAAATGAACACAGGGCTCAGACAAAGTGACATTGATCAGTGATAACGAGAATAGGGACATTTAAAATGACGTTAGTTAACGAAAAGATTCTGTCAGTTCTGTTAAAGATCTTACGGGCTCATAGCTGCACAGACGTACTTTTCTCGAAGCCATTACTTCGTTACTTCGTTGTAGATAAACTTAGAAGTCTGAATTTTGCAAACAATTTTGAACAGTAACTTAAAGGGAATATTATGGGCTATTCCAAGTCAAACTTCGTCAACTCTAAGGTACTTGTAGCAGACACACAAGCTTCCAGTTTTGAGTCTTTAGCATATAATTGAACGAACTAGATTTTCTGTTTCTTCCCATTTTATATTGAAACAAACAGTAGCTATTGGCTTGACGCATATCGAATGACTGCGAAGCCACTTAAAAGTGCCCGTAAAATATTTAATCTGTTAAGTTGTTCATAAATATTCCGGCATAAAATCGGAGAAGGGTCTAAGTTTGGCGTTTGTTTTTCTTTTTCTAATGGAAGATTGGAATAGGATATCGAAGCCGTATTTTTGGGAGATAAGTGAGTTTTTCGGAGTTTAGGACCACTTCTAGAGTTGATGCTAATTTAGCTGTGTTTCTACTTGATTGACTCCTATTTATTTTCCCTGTAAAAAAATATGGGTGAAATAAAACTGTAAGCTACCTGTTCAAAACCTTTACCTAGGTTTGACAATCAAACTTCAATTTATTTGTTTATATACTCGTATTAAAACCATAAGCACAAGTTACAATTTTACAAAAGTGGACTAAATGCCATAATCTAGTAGCTTCAGACATTATTATCGTTACGAAAAGCTTATATCATTATTTAAATATGTACTTACAAACATACATAAACTAATACATATTTCCTATGGGGTTATGCAGAAATTTTATTGTGTGTTGTTTGAATCATCTGAAATTCAATGTATAGGTACTTTGTTGACTAAAGAAAAGCCGCAGCAATCTACATAAGCCATTCAATTAACACACCCAATATTCAACAGAAACATCAAAATAAACTCCGCTCTCATCCAAACGTATTCCTAAAATCAATAGTGTTTTATTTTAACTCTCTGAACGTGAGCTACAGTTATCCAGACTGACATTCTCAGTATTTAACTAAGCTTCAGATTACCACGTCAATTCTACCTATTAAGCAAAACTGACCTCGATAACCCAACCAAATTATGAAGTGGGAACGAGACACATAGATCTATAGTCCTCAGTAATAACTGGAGTGACAGGGATGGTTATACTTTTGTTCCCTTCATCGTTAAATGGATCTACAGTTCTGGGAAAACTATTTGTGACGGAAAGTCCTAGTTTAGCGTCAAAACAATTTGCATGCGTAATTTTCAGTTAGCTATCTAATTTATGGGTCGTTTTAATCCGACTGGAGTTATTAGTGGGTGTCTGTTTATGAGTGCAATACGAATGATGGTGGATCGTTAATTATGTACTTTTTCGCTATCATTTTCTGTTGCAAGCTTAATATTCGTATTATGTACTCTTAGGCCTCTGCCTAACTTTTTGAAGTTCGCAGTTTTGCTGTCATGTTATGGGTTATGAATATGATGTTTTAGTAATTGATGATAAATGTGTGGCTGAATGTGCTTGATCCTGAATACTGATAATAATTACGTTTTAGAACTAATGGATACTCGTTCTAGTAAGACTAATGAATTCATTGAATAATACAGGGATCGTAAGATATGGCACACGAGAATAAGACTCAGAAGCAACCTGTTGAAATACACTGATAAAAAAGTGGGTGTGAACTGTTTGGGACAAACAAAGCTACATATAAAACAGACAACTAAGTAATTATAGTCTTAGCTTCGTTAAATATTTCTATAGCCAAAAGAGCTATAATAAAATCAAAAACATGAACACAAATTGTTCCTTGCTACAAAAATTAGACGAAGATTAAAAACAAAGCATTCGAATGTTAAAAACAAATGACTCCTGTTGTAAGACCTTTTGTTGCACGAATAGATGACACGGCTCGACAAAAATAATTGCCATCGTTAAATAGTATTAAATGAAGAGGATTTCATTGAGTAACTCCCTCTGAAGAGGGTCGTTGTACAGAAATGTTCTAGTTTTATTTTAAATGAAGTCGTTTTGATACTTTTTTGGATAGAACCCCTTCAAGAGCTTACAAAAATGTACCTTGGATTTTGTAATTTGTCTCTTTATGAATTAGAGCTTTTGTATGAAACCGTCTAGGTTAACTGTCTGACAGGTCAAATCATCAAATGACTCCTCCCGCTTTGGGCTGAGCGGTAGGGAGTGTCAGACTTCTACTGACTAAAAACCACCCACGTTCCTTCTTAGCCCTTTGTGTCGAGGCCGCGGTATCTCGAGCGAATGAATCCTGGAGTGGTGATCGCGTACAGTCAAGCGGTGTATCTTAACTAAATAGACAGAAGGTTTTAAAGAGTGGCTATCTCAGAATGGAAGACAGAAGACCAGGTGTTTTTCCGCAGCTTGGGAGAGACCTACGTCCAGCAGTGGACTTCAATCGGGTGAATTGACGCACTGAGTTGTGTCTTCGACTAATTTAGGTACATGGAAATAAGTAGCAAAAGTTATTTTCCAATTCATAAGTTCCCTTTAAAATGATGTGAAAATCCAAATAAATTGACATACCTTTCGTTATACATAAAAAAATACTTGTGTTAGCAGAACATCAGTTATTATTTACATTACAAGTCACGGTAGTAATAACGTCTTAATCAAAGCACAAATAGATACCACTCACCCCACTATAAAGGTGGTCACACATGAACGGTAAACAATTTTTCAATAATCGCCGTCTAGACGCTGTAATGTGTGGGCGACGGTGGCGACACCTAACGGCTAAGCAACTACCATTATCATTACAACACGAGGCGTGATGAGTTTCATTAAGTTCGACGGGGAACGAGAATTTCTCTATTGATGGAAAATTAAAAGGACGGGTGGTCTAAGACTAATTGAATTTGATAGAGGAATAGGGGAAAATGGTGCTGGTGAACTTGTGGAACGAACGGATTTTCCTAAAGGTATTTTGAATAAGAAAGAAGAATAATTGAAAGAGTTAGTGGGAATCTTGTATGCAGGGTGGAATTTCCAACCTCACCGTTAGGTAAAGTACTCTAAATACAGGAGATAGAAAATTGTATACAAAGGAAACATTGCGTTAATTTTTAAAAAGAAAAATTTCTGCATACAACGATTTTCGATAATTCACTTTCCATTCTCGGGAATCAAACAGATTGGATCACGAAATTTATAAGATCTTGTACTTTTATGGTATCAAACAATAGGCTTGTTCGTAAGGATCAAATCTATCAAACATTATAAATTAGATAACAGGAAATTTACGAAGGCAGCAACATGACTTTGAACGTTAGAAGAGCCAAAGAAGCTTGTAGTTAATGATATTATTGTTTTTGAGGTATTTTTTTCATAAATAAGAAACGAGACTTAGATAAACAAGTTAAGTAAGTGTAGGTTAAGTAACTTTTAAGTTTTAAGGCAAAGAGTTTCTCTTGAAGACATATTTTACGTATTAACAAACGGAGTGTCTCAATTAACCCTAGATTAAAACTGGTTATTTCTCCACAAATTCTCACTCTATTATAAATAATAATAGTACAAAGTAACGATGATGTATCGTGTCATAGATTTTCAACGCACCTATTATTTGGACAGTGTTATTGATATCGTCACGCGACCGTGAGAGGGGGCATTATGGCCTAAAATTAAGTGCTATAGCTGGTTTGGTTAATCAACTTTTTAAAAGTTAGTAATTAGACTTTTGTTTACATTTGAGCGTCTTGTTCTAAAGAACTGACTGAGCCCGCATGGTAGAGATGTCACTTACAGGCATCCCAAATCATGTCCCAAAACACTTGAGTCTATGTAGGACTTTAGTAGTAAAGAAAGAAAAGAAAGAAATAAGAAAGAAAAAGTATGATGAGCATTAGCACCATGAGAAAACACGCAGTGCTAAGGTCTTGCACAAATCATACTTTTAAGAGAAATAAATCATCAAACACAATCATCTATTTTTAAGAGAAATAAATCATTTAAAATTGTAACTAAATGTTTAAAATGTAAAAAGCGGTTTACGAGAGATTTCATTGAAATTATATTATAAGTTTATAAACATGGTCACTAATATTATCTTGAAAACGGATAATTATGAAAACAGACTGTTTGTCATGCTTATTGTTTGTTGAAATATCTTTTTTGTCCGTAAGGCGGTTATCAAACTAATCCTCAAGACCTTTTTCAATCTCCTGTCTAAAGATAAAAATATAATTATATAAAAAACAAAGGGTTTACAAAAAAAACAGTCAATTCGACCCATCCCAATTCCCAGTCCACTGTTGGACACACGGGTCCCAGGCTACAGCACAACACCCTGTTTTAACAACTTTTTTTTAATTTCAGTAAACTGAACAAAATTTTAAATGGTATGGTGTTCTAATAAATGTGATAATTAACATAGTATATCAGTCCCTGACAGTTATGGGTTCTAGGGGTTTCCAAAAACCATTAACTTTTGACTCGGTATATCTACCATCTATATTAGGTGGTACTAATGTTCTTGCAACACGATGTTTTTCGGTGATTTTTCGATTATAATGGTGATTAGTGTACAGGTAGTCGGTTTTGGATGCAATTGCTTTTTGTTCAATATATGTTAAAATATATAAATTTTAATAATACCTATAATATTTCAAATAAAAAAATGTGAACTCATCATCTATCTTCTGTGATTTTTGTATACCTATATAAATCCACATTTAATCTATATTTTACAATCTAGGGTGTACTTATAAACTTGCTGTTATTGTTTGCACTCTTTTGTATATTAATTTCATCCTCTCCTATTATTTTGACATCAAAAACACATTCCCAATTAATTAAAAATTGAACTTTTCCAATAAACAAAAAATAGGGAACACGAAAATATCCAAACAATATCGAAAAAAGAAAAATTCTTGTTAAGCCTTTACTCGCCGCGTGACGGTCTATGTCGACGGCACAAGTTTTCGACAGTTGCAAATTAAAATGGCGGCCGGCCGTGCGTGATCGCTCCAACCGAGCTCACCGCGTAATCTCTTGCGGGGACGTGACTCGAATGTCGCCTAACATTTCACCTTTGTCTTCTTGTCCAAAAATTGAGAACATTTTTGGTGTTTGTGAATCTTGCGGCTTGCCGGATGCTCTTATAGGATTAGTATTTTAAAGCTGCAATTGAAGTATTCAGGGTCACTGTTAAATCATGTTTTTATATATCAAAGGTGTAATTTTGTAGAATGGTGCTAAGGTATGATTCTTGATTATGATCACTCAGTCAGCTCTGTTAATACTCGAGCGAGATCAATAACTGAGAATGAGACTGACCTAATTGTCTAAAATGTCAATGATTTATTGTTGGTATAAACGTTTTACCAAGATTTATATGTTTAAAGTCTTACTAAACTATCAATATGATGTATAGTTGTTAGTTATTTATTTCTCCAACGTACAGTTCAAAACTGCTTAGCTAACAATATCCAAAATTCAGCCCCAACTAGCCTTTAAAGTTTAACCCTCTCGCCATTACAAGCTACACGAAACATTGTCAATATTTACCGGAGCACTAGCTCGCCTGACTTCTATGAAAGCCCGAAGGGATTTCGTAATGGTAACTAAGGTAATCCTAGGTCTGAGATCGTGAGCGCCTCGAGACAGACGGTCGGATAGACAGACAACTTAACTACAACTATAGACTTAGATTAAAAGGGTTAGACCGAAAGGTGGAAATGCAGAATTACACGATGTCTGGAGCAAATAATGATTGCGATATTTAGTGTCTCCTGGGAGAATGTTCTCTTTGTTTTATTACTTGCAAGCTGTTAAGTTTACCTAACAGCAAATTCAAATCAGTAGACTGTTTTAGTTTAGTAGTAAAATCTTAATAGGTGCAGTAATTAAAGTTTATTGGAATGCGATTGCAGTACATGAGGCATTTTCTTAATGAGAACTCCTTTATGGACCTTGCGCAGTATCTATCACAATAAAACACTCCTTGAGCAATAAATACATAATGATTTCCTTCCTTATATACATATCTAAGGTTAAAAACTGTTGGAAAATATAACCATGAAATTGATTCCACCGCACCGTAACACCAAAAGCTTACGACCAACCAATAAACCCTAAAATTAGCTTAACACTTAACGAATACTTAAAACCGAATAAAACTGGTTTAAACCGCAATAATGTGGCCAAACAATCAATTTTCCGGCTCAGTTCATCTTAGTGTAGGAACACTGCAAACAATAGGAGCAGCCTTAAACCGGCAGAGAAGTGTTATTTACTCGATGGAATCACGGCACTTGGTCGACGCTACCAGAATACCAAGTGGTGTTCGGTTACTGGAGGGTTAACAGAAAGTGCGGGAAAATACCCGATATTATTGTTTTTTGATCGTGCTCTTTTTTGTGTTTTATGGTGTTGTGTTACGGTCAATGTTTGTGTTGTAATCGGATTTTGGGATGTTTGTCCGGAAAAGTTAGAAAAAATTGGTCACTTTTTCCTTGATTAATTTTTCATTATTTATTTGATTTTTATTTCCTTATTTGAGCTGAGGATTGTGGTTGCAGTATCTTATCATTGTGCCCTTGTCTCATGTAACTTGGGGTTGGCCTAATACTTTTTTTTCATCCATTTTCCGCTGTCCATCGTCACGCTATCATTTTCTCCGTTTTCCTTTTGTATCATTCCTCGCGGTATAAAAGATGGATTGTTCCATCCAACTCTTATTTGGTCTTGCTCTCCCTCTCTATCCATCAACATTGTGGTTGCTGTATATTGGGCAAAATCATTCATGTGTCCATGTATAAGTTCCTCATTAGTGACATAATTATTATACTAGCGAAAATACGAACAGCTTTGCAGCTTTCAAATAATAGAATTTTCAGCATTTCTAAATCGCTTTATCCATTACATTTCACTTATCTGTGTTCGTTTCCACCAACAATTACACGAACAAAGCTAATCCCTTACACAGCGAATTTTTCCAAAAAAAAAAACAAATGAATATGACAAGCGTCCGACATTTTTCTCTTTTACATTCTGACGTTGTAACAGAATCACAAAAGTTGCGCGGTACGGACAAAACGTCGCACACGACAATGCACTCACACTGCATGGTCTGTCAAACACAATTAGCGCTAAATTCGCTTAACGAAGGCGCGTCGCGGTTGCAGGGTTGGGGCCAATTTGCAGAGTACGCTTGTTAGGCGTGCTAGCGTCGCGACGTTGTTGGATTTTCAGTGGAAAGTACTGGAAACTATTCGTTGGAGACTGGGATATTAGTTAGGATGAGTTTTTAGTTGTGGCTTTATAATTTATTTTAATATCTGGATTTCATAATGTCGGGAATCTGGGGAATTTCTTTAATTTCCACAGCATAGTACTTATAATTTTAATTAATTTCGAGCCTTGTGAGACATTTTAAACCCTGAGTTTGTTTTTCCGTTTATAGGGGTTTTTCTGATTGAAAAAGCCCACTTCCACACTCTATGTTTTTAAAAATAAAGTTAGTAATTTTTTTTTTAAAGTGACGTCTTTATTTTTGTGATTCCGATGTCATGGTTATAGAATAAATAATTTTATTTCATGTTGTAATTACATGAAATAATGAAAAAGTATCAAAACTTTTTTTAACCCACAGAATAGCACAAAACCTTTTATCCTGTCCTGAACAGTAAACAGTGAAACACTATCTATTCAAACTGTATCCAAAAAGAGCAATAACATATTTTCTCCCGTTTACATTACAATTCAAAGCTATTACATTTTTACCAGCATATCTTGTATCTTGTAAAGGTAACACTAAACTGCAGGCTAAGTTCCGTACGTCTTGGCGTTGCAGGCAATTTGCAAAGTGCGCCGTTACGACGTGTGATATGACTTGAGAGTGAAGCAACATGTTTGCTGCTTACCGCAAATGCAGGTAGAAACTTAGTTTTCAAGAAGATGATATGTGTTTTCACAACGTGAAATGTTCAAGAGCATTTGTAATTTGAATTTGTACATTCAAAAACTTACGGGTAATGAGGTTGGATAGAAACTATAAAATTCCTTTTACACTATTTTGAATCCAAAATCAGCAATCAATTAAAATATTTTATTTCACGTAGGTCGATAAAAGGTGCACTGTTCGGGGTGGCCGTTTTCTATGATGAAGAACCGGCAAGAAATTTTTAAGTAAATGATTTGGTTTTAAAAGATGAGCTGCTTAATTTTAAAATTAATGCTCAGGTTCATTAAATCTGCTACTGAGTTGATTTAAGCACGAATGTGGATTTCATGTTAAGCCTCCCCAAAGAAAACGAACAAGGTAGATTCAAATTAAAAATTAAATCTGCTTGTTAACAAGGGCGCTAATTTTCTTCCTGGAACACGAAGGGTTAATATTAATTAGCTACATGCTTCTAATGCGTACGGCAAACATTTGTTCAAATCTGCACCACCATCTTAACGAGAGCCCTTTCAATGTTATTGTCAAATTTATTTGGTGGGAGGTTGGGATATTTTTCACAAAATTACAGTTAAACATGGTATTTTTTATAATAGGTGTAAAGTAATCCTATTCACAAAAGTTCTAGCTTCCTTAACGAAGCCTTATGCATTATATACGTCATACTAGATATTGCTGGCTTATACGCAAAAATTGTTGCTGCTAAACAAGAGTTGTTTTTGCGGTGAAAATTCTCGTTTTACGGTAGGACTCGATGTAACGCACTCAAAATATTATATTGTGCTGTTATATGCATTTACTAGTAGAGTTACTTAGATAAAGTCATGACATAAAAAAAAAAACGTGTGGCACTCGGAGACTGCCGCGGTAAATCTATTGCATAGCATTTTTTATCAACTTCCTTACATAGTATAAAACAAAGTCGCTATTTTTGTCTGTTTGTTTGTCTGTATGCTTAAATCTTTAAAACTACGCAACGGATTTTGATGCGGTTTTTTTAATAGATATAGTGATTCAAGAGGAAGGTTTTAGTATATAATTTGAACGACATCCACGCGGGTGAAGCCGCGGGCATCAGCTAGTATGCAATAATAGGTATAAATAATTAGATATTAATAGTGTAATTACACACCAAAATAATTATTCATTAAAAAAATTTGAACAAAAATAACGATATTAAGAGTTTGATCTTCGAATTTCGCGCGATGTACATTATATAAATCAAAACTAACCTTCTTCTTTGTCTTAGAACCAAAAAATTCGAAGACATGTGACATCTACCAATCCGCACTGGGCCCGCGTGGTGGATTATAGCCCATCCCTCTCCTAGAGAGGAGGCCTGAGTCCCTGCAGTGGGAACATTATAGGCTGATGATGATGATGATGAACCTTCATAGACTAACTAAGCTAGTAAGAAACTCTATGACAGAAAATTTAAAAGAAAAAGTATTGACAGTCTGACGTAAGTGTCATAACATTGAAAAATATGAAAATTATTTATTTTATTTTAGACATTTTATAAGAAAACGAATCGTTTTAGACCGATTCGCAGAATAGTAATGCAAAAACCAATAAAACTTATGATAGATGCGTACTAATAATAAAATGAATGTTTATAGAGTACTCACTCCTCACTCATTTTCTTTCACTATTTTTTCGTGACTTTCTTCATTAATAAATGCACTTTGTTTATTCATATTTAAAACACTTTGTACACAAATTATACGAGTAAGAATATTTTAGAAGGAGAAAGCAGAGAGACAAACAATTATTTAATTTGACAACTTCAGTTGACAACCTTGTTATTTTCCGTAACCATAGCAACCTGGTTAAATACTGAATCCTGAATATTTTTGTTAGGAAATCTCTGGATTCGCTTTCCACGCTCAACTCAAGGCCCGCGATAGAATCTATGCAATAGATTAAAAAGTTGTGAAAACGTTGGAACTTTGACGCCCAATATCTCCGTAACTCCTTATTAATCTCGGTTCCCAGCCCCCAGGTATGGTTTAGAACAAAACAATGATCACAATGATGGGGTGAACCACTGAACAAGGTTTCTTTCGTATTTTGGCACCCATTATAATGTGCTTCGTAATTTTCGTCGCTCCTAACCCTCTGGGCGATGCCATAAGATATGCATATACCATTCCTATTGTCTCTAAGCAAACAGAGGATGATTGACTGAGAATACTAGTTAGTATCTCTGTGAGCATTTGATTACAATATCTGACTATATTAGTAGTGTTTGCTGGCTGATTAGCTTGTTTAATATTGTATTGTATTGTTAGTAAGGATATTATTGTTGCTGGAAGGTTATTGAGCTGTGTGTGAAGATTGACTTTCTTGGTTAGTGCCTAACCTGGTGTTCTAGTTTCTAGAATCCCATGGGCTTCTGACTTGGGTTTACATGACGTCGACAAAATGTCTCTCTTCTCTCTCTCTCTAGACATGCTGTACCGAAGCAAGTGGTAATTATACGAGGATGAATCCAAAAGTCTAGTGTTCGATCTTAAAACCTATGTACTTATGACTTGGCAGTCCGATGGGTACTGCTATCATTGCTTAACTGGGACGATTTACGTGAATAATTTTATATTTGCAGTACCTAGTGTTAAAATGTTTTCTAGTTATTATCCACTTGTTTAATTAAATATTGTATTTCTGTATCTAAGCTAGCATGTTCTTAAGATTTAAATTTTGAAAACCAAATCAATTGCATAAAAAGAAAGCATAGGTACTATTTAATATAAAGTTGTATCGTAATAAATATTTGGCTCGTGCGTTTAGAGAGTAAACACAAACAAAAATATTATTACGCAAACACATTCCTCCCATTTATTACAGACATCCGGTTGCCCTTAACCATATAAAAATAAAAACCTCATAAAAAATCTCCAATTCAATATATTCAAATATAAATTGGTGCGGGTTCCGTAGTTAGCTATAAAGCACCACCTAACATAATGAAATCGTATATCTTTCAGTGCGTAATTCAATTATACGAAGCAATCACACTAGCCCACTGTATAACAGGTGCGTTTTATACTGCCGCCAAAGGAACCCTAGTGCAGTACTTGGGGTGTGGTGCAAGGGAGAGGAGATAGAGGGAAAATTGTGATTGGTTAATTAGATATAGTTTTATTGGTAAGAAGTTAACTTAGATGAATACTCTCTATACTATCTCTGTATTCTAGTGGCATGTAATGCATTGAGTACTATATGATAGTAGAAGATGTTAGTTATGTAATTTGATGATTTGAGACAAAGCAAAGTAACATCTCCAGATGATATTTGAGATGTTTGAGGAACAGGGTGGAAGGTTTCTTTAAAGAAAAGCGACAATCCTTCGACCAGGGTGTTTAGTGTCTGGTTATTGTGTGCTTATTCTAATCTCGCAGTTAACTCCGCTTGCACGATGCAGGATTTTTCCGTGACCTCATAAGACAGGTACGTAGATTGTAGTAGACGCCGCCACATACCGATTTCTTCACCAGCAACTAGACTAGCCATCTCTTTTCATGTCAATTTCCACACCACCAATTCAAAAGTTACCAAAAAACTCACTCCCATTCACAGCTCACACATCCTACCTCTCGTCCCTCACACCACGCACTAGAAGCATCCATAAATCGCGGAACCCTCCGGTCTTCACCGCGGCCATTAACACGCCCGACTTAGACTTTATACCGCCAAGAATAGAGTAAACAAAACGCGGTAGAAACGCGACACCTTGGTTTGGGTGACGAAGTGATTCTTGAGAATGGAAAAGTGGTTATTAGTTTTTCTTGAGCTTCGTCAAGCTCATTGTTGATGTCTTGACCGTAGGTACGTATTTATTCTGTGCCACAGGTCTCAGATCTGACCAAAGTTAAGGTTTTTACATTAACACAGATGAAGACCAAAGAAACGATGGATGGACTGTGTGAAGGATGATATGGCTAGAAAGGAGGTGACTGCTGAGATGACGAGAAATAGGGAAGTATGGAAGAAGAAGACATGCTGCGCCGACCCCAAATGAATTGGAACAAAGGCAGGAGAATATATAATGATGGTGATAATGATAGAGATACTCGTAGATAAGATTATTTGACGACTGGCAGAGTTTTAAAAAATAAACAAATTAAGTTCAAAAATCTAAAACCCGACTACTAACAAAATCGCGGTCTTAAAAGTAGAAAACAAGAAAATAATTCTTGTCTAATATTCTTCGTAGTCGCATGCCACTGATACCTGATGCTCCTTCATGGCGTTCTCATTGATACAGAAGTCAGCTGCTAATTGCTAATATCAAACACCGCACAATGGCCCAATAAAGAGGCTAAGTGCGGATAAAAGCCCCGTTAAACTAAACTGCTAATATCAAGGTGTGTACTTAAACTATAATATAATACATATTTGTAATGTGCTCGCCAAGACCTTTCATTTGATACCAAACTTGCTATGATTATCTCAAATTAATATTTTTTGAGGTAAGTTTTGACATTTAAATTCCGTCATAAAAAGAATTTATTAAATTTATATAGCCTATGTCACCCGGGCTATTCTTACGAATCTATTGACACCTAATTTATTAAAATCCGTTCAGTAGTTTAGGCGCTACGGTGGAACATACATACATACATACATACATACATACATACATACATAGACTGCCAAAATCATTACCCTTCCTTTTGGCTTCGCCGTAGTCGGGTAAAAACTATCAGTGGTTCTAAAAAATAGATTACTTAACAATCTTTATAAGATTCGGTGTTTGCATACAATGAAACAGTTGAAAAGGAGAGTGGTGAAAAGCCGAGATTTTTGATGTTTAAAAAATTTGAGGATAGGTCTTTTAAGTTGAAAGTTTTAGTCTGGTTTAAAATATATACGTCTGAGAAACTAAGCAGAAAAACGTAAGTCATCAATCATCGATTAAAAATGAATAATCCAGATAGGAAACCACACCTTTAAATAACAAGATCATTCTTAAAAGACGACATAGAAACCTTAAAGTTAAAACACAGCCACATCTGCGTACCCCAACTTATCCCCTATTCAAAAGAACAACAACCTCCACATAACCATACCTCATACAGCAATAACTCCTGTTCCCAACAGAACTGTTCCAAAAAATCACTGAGTAAAACAACAAGAACACATCGTTGTGAGAAAACTATCAGCCATTTTGGTTGTAAAAATGTAGATTACTTAGCAAAGTACAATGATTAGGTGTTTGCATACAAAGAAACAATTGATAAATAGAAGTGACTAAAGACAAGTTTTTGGGTGATCAAGAGATACTAAAACCTACCTCGAGAACCATTCCATTCATTGGTATAAGCAGCATGGAAATCAGTGCACTAGTTTTTGTGTTTTATATCACGAACAGACAGATAGATGCGGCAGAGGACTTTGCTTTATAATATGTAGTGATAACAAAGAAATAATCCAGTGCATAGAAAATGGCCCGTTTAAAAAACAAGATAATTCCTAACAGCCATTTTACAAGCCTTAAACTTAAAACACATGCACATCATTCTACTTACCCGACATCCCCTATCCAAGAAAACAACACATAACCATACCTCATACAGCAATAACTCCCATTCCCAACAATGTTCCACAAAATCACTGAGTAAAAAACAAGAACACATCGTTGTTGTCTTGACACACCTGATGCCCTATTTATGGTGAGGGTCCAGTGATGGAGGGGTTCTAGAGCAGTTGACACCTGCTTCTGGGATGTTGCGTTGTTTTAATTCGCTATAAACAATAGGGGATGTGTGGAGGTTTATGATAGATGTTTAGAATTAAGGTTGTAAAAGAGCGGTGTAATATTTTTGGTGTCTGTATGCTATCGTTTTCTTGTTAATGCTCTAGTGAATGCTCACCATAATATTTTCAAACAATTTGGATTAAAAAAAAAATAACCTGAAAGGATACTCTCCGACTGGTCCCAAAGAGATTTCACTTAAATCCATTCATGATGGTTCTTAATAACTTCGTTTTTAAATATTAAGTCTTTACGTTATGATGGTCTTATTTACAGTTAAAATGTGAATACTGTATAAATTAACTTAAAAGTCAGTTAGTTCGTAATTAAACGGTAAGGGACTCTAAAGTTCAAACAGTTTTAAATACTTGCATATCAAACACAAGAAGTTTGTTCAGTATATTTTGTGATTTACGATTCGTAAAAGTGGTACTAACAAGCAGATTTTTTTTAAATAAAATTGCTAAAACCAATTCCTCATGCCCGTAAAAATTGACGATGGCTATCCCATTCAAATAGTTCACCATCATCGTTAGCGATATGTACGTTGCGATATTTTTTTTAAATTTTCCAAATCGTCACGAACGTGCCCAGAGTAATCATCATCCCGGATATTTCCGGTGTTTGTCAAATCCGGATCACAGTCCGGATAGACCAGATGCGTCTGCACAACAAATCCGATGGCGTGCCAAGGGAAATCTTATCGCACGACGGATAGTTACGTACGCGTCGATACGAGAAAAAACCTTATAAAAAGAAAAGACTTTTGCTGATTCCGAAATATTTACACGGATCTACGGATTTAGTAGTGATTTTAGAAAATGTCTCATTACTATGCTATGCAATGTCATAATCACGACGGTTTGTCACCTGTCCACTGACCAACCCAGGCAAGCGCAGCTTAACCTGAAGCTATATTATGGCTATTGCAATACGAAGGTCGTGATTAAATTATAACACTTTATAATTTAATCACGACCTCCGTATTGGAATAGCCATGCTTAAAGCATGTTTTACATGTCCTAGTGGACCCCCAAAAACCATTCAATAAAACACATCCACAATAGGGTAGTTGACAAAAAAAAACTAATTAGTCCGTCAGATGGATTTCCAAAAAATATTGAACACGTATTTTTTTTTCACGTAAACAAAAAATGAAGACGATACAGTGCTTCGAAAAGTCGTGAAACGTCACAGGTTGGTCCATTTTTACCAGACTATGACGTCAAAAGCCCCCTCTCCATGGTCTTTGTCAAGCTTTTTTATTAATTTGATAAAACAAAAAACACATACCTAATATTTTTCGATAATCTAACTGACGGACTAAACAGAATCATATTTTCTTAAGTCAGTCAACCATGACACAATCTCATTACAAAAATCTCAAGAAAGGAACTCAAAAACTTCAACCGAAAGGTGTAATATGAAGACATCTGAACACTCGACTCTTGCCAACAAAAGATGGACAGAACAATGCTATCGACGGCCATCTTGAAACCTTCGCTTGGAGTTTAATATAGTGTTCACGTCTATTGTTCCAGAAACGCTGTGAAGCAATAAAAAGATGGAGGCTTGGTATGTAGGAAGGTAGAGCAGCGGTGTGATTGGAAAAAGAGCATTTTTTTAAATGAGCACTCTGTCTGCGACTTCGGCGGCAAAAATTGTGATAGCTCGGCTAATGTGCATATAATGTGCATTATAGCTTATAGCGCCCACGAATAGCTTTCTCCCAGAGAAGGTTTTTTAGATTCGCTTCATTTGTCACGAAAATAACCCTCTACGTATCTACAAAATTACAAACATAGAATTAGTATAGAGTAACATAATATTTGTGCAGTTTCGAGGGTTTTTTGTTACTTGTTTTTTGTTATTATCTTTAAGACAATAATGTTAGTTGCTCTATTTATTTCTTGCTGTAGTAAAACTTAGCAGTAAACTTACAAAGTGAAATATCATAATACTAACTGCATTTATCTGTCACCCATTAAAGAGTTTTGACGTGTTTCATAATATTATCCTGTTACATATTTAGCAGAGGCTACAGCGGCCATTTTAGACCCAGTCTTTTAAACTTAACCCCCGCTTACGCTTACAATTTACACTAACAAAACTCTCTGCAACACAAAATGTATCGATGGCACGTGAGCTCAAATTCATTCCGCGCGCGGCCACAAACCGATTAAGTTAAGGCCTACAAAAGGCCATAACCCTTAAATGCTAATGGGGTACCAAAGACCCCACATACAAAGAACACAATAGGTACTATGGCTTGGAACTGATAGACTGACTTCAGGTAGAAGGTTGAGATTATACGTCGTGTTAATCGATTTGGAGTGTAATAGACATAAATTGTGTTGGTGTTTGGTTTCTATGGGGTTGGGTCTTGATTGGACACCTATATCGTCACATGAATAGTAAGATAAGGAATTATTTATACATGGTGGAAGGGAGGCCGACGCTAAAACTCATATTCAGGACATCATTCTGAAATTCCAAAATAAATAACTGTACCAAATATTATGACTGTGTAGGTATTCCAGTTTTGTAGGAAACAAATGATTTTTTTTAAATAATCCACAAAATATTTCCACATGACATAGTAAAATTATCAGTGTCCGTTCAATCCTGTATTTACTTCTGTTAGCTGCGATTATGCCTCAGCCCAAACAGAAGTTTTCCATTTTTTCAAGTCACTAAGTAAATTTTAAATTATGGAAGTGATTATACTTGAACCATATTAAGCCAAGTAAGAGGTCCATGGGCGGCATAAATCTCTGGCAACAGGTTAGGCACTAAACAAATGATAAAGAAAATAAAGTAGGAAAGATACTTGGTCATGTCAGTTTTGACGAAACCCATAAAATATAGTAAAATTCAACAATAAGGTTGAAAACAATATTGAATCGGGATTTACATTCATCATACATGCAAATGCAATTTGGGATATCCGAATTTTGCGCTTAACACTATCAATTTGCTTTTTCATCTATCAAAAGTGAATTGAATTTTTTATGCGAACATTTTAACAGAGAAATATCTTTTATTTTTGAAATATTGTTGACTGCAATATTGTTTATCTGTTTTTATTTATCAAAGATGGCCGCCAAACTTAATTTAATTTTAAAGTAAATACGCTTTAATTGAAATTTCTTGCAACAAACAAAAACGAAGGCCACAATAATCAAAAGCAAACTCTTCTGTTTATTTTCAATAAACTGAGTTGACATAAAATTTTCTTTTGAAACAAATTTTCCTTAGCGATTCTTTGTAAACCGTCACCAATTACAGGAGCGTGAAATGGGGTCGTTTGTACCCCGTTCGTATTAAAGGGTTGAAGGTGTTTATTTTGGACTTAACACGTTATACATCGACTGTTTGAAGTAACAGGTACACCAGTGAAATGGAAATTTTACCATTCACTTTACCAATTTACCATTGGAGCAAGGGGTTAACATCAAATAAAGGTAAGCGTTTATTAGTTTTTTGGGACTGTGTGCCTTTTGAAATAAAATTGTTAAATCGGATAGGGAATAGTAATACCTTCCTTATTTGGTTAGCAACAGAGATTTTATGTCAAGTGTTATTTGTGGAACAAATTGTGAAGCAAGAATTTCGTGGGTCTTTTATTTTTTTATTAAAATACTTTAAAAATCTCTTGTTGTAATTTCCATTCAACTCATCATCTGCCTATCCTTTTCGGAACCATGTTGGGCCGGCTTCCAGTCCAACCGGATGCAGCTGAATGTCTGTACTTTACATGGAGCGACTGTGGATCTGACCTCCACAACCCAGTTTGTACAACAGATCCACAAATGACAATCGGGACTAAAGACTTAATGTACTTTCTGCGGAACAGAGGAAATATACTGTATTTCCTTGGGCGGTCATCCCTCCACGGGCCAACCTAGGCCAGCATCGCTTAACCTGCAGATCAATCCAAGCGGCTGTTATTATGTAAGTACTAGCTTCTCATTCAGTTCTGACTGAAAACAACATATTACATCAGGCATTTAAGGGACATAATCCCTCTTTTAAAATCGACTTCGTTCTTTCAACATCGTTATAAATCTATATCTATACATATAATAAATCTGTAGAAAAAATATTTTTGTACATTGAAAATATTTAAAAAAGGAATTTTCAGGGTGTTAAAGTATAACCAACAGAACTCATTTCCAGCATTTTTAGAATTTTTGTCTGTTTGTCTGTTTATCTGTTTGTCTGTTTGTCTGTTTCGATGACTAAGCATCACGTAAAATTTACGAAACTAATGTAGGTAACTTTTATACATAAATATTGTGCGTAACTTGGGGTATTACTTAGTCTTTGTTTCATCGTAATCGGTGCTCTCTATCAAAAGATATTTGAATTTATAGTTTTCAAGAAGAACTTTATCATTATGATCATGAATGAGACATGCAGCGACATCTATTAAACGAGTAGGGTACTTATTAATAATGCCTTCAAAAGATAACTTTAATAAAGTTATGATAGCTTAAGGTACTCTGTAGGTAAGTAGTCTAAATGACACTGGTTTCAAAGTCTACTTTAGTCTACATAGCCTAAACCCTATAGTGTGATTGATCGCTTTCTGCATTCAATTTTAGTAGTTTATTTTCGTCTTCGATAGATGGCGTTGTTTTTATTTCTTGCGAAGCCCATGGTGTGGGGTGCTATTAGATAGGTCTTTGAAAAAGATTGTGAGTTTGCTTAAACACTTTTTCAATTAAGGGATTCGTTAGTGAAATATCCTTACATCGGGTTGCACGACATTGGTCAAGTCTGATATTCGCCAAATCGGCAATTCGTCAAATTTGATATTGGTCAAAGCTGTAGTTCGTCGAATCGTCTGTTTGTCCAATTATGAAATTTGCCAAATACGCTATTGGTCAAGTAATATAAGTACAATCAACTGTAAAAATGAAAGTACCTCAAGATATTTTTTTCTAACTCATTTATTCAATTCATATATTTTATTTAAGTACAAAGAATTCAGAACCAACATTAACTGCTTTAGACACTTTAACGCGTCTAATTTTCCACTAAATAATTTTTCTATTATTTTTTCTATTTTAGCATCTTTTATGACGTCGGATGTTTTCCTCTGCTTCTCATCTTCTCTTCTAACTTTATTTAAATAATATTTTGCTTCTTTTTTTAAAATAGGTACTAATGTACATGAAAATATTATGTCTTTCTTGTACTTTAATACCTAATCTCCGATGCCAAGCCTCGACTGCGTTGGTGGTACGATGGCGTTCATTTGCACAACACCACATATCCTGAGATATTCTTTTATGCCATTGCTCAGTAAAATATTTTTGAAAATTTTCCGCCCTACTATCATTTTCTGGCATCATCTTAAGTATTGCTGACCATCCTTCAGGAATATACTGATAGGGCAGTAACGCTAGATTTGTGGTAAGTCTAACAACTTTTTTCAAATTGTCGTCAGTCATCATTCCAAGTGCTTGTGCTTTTTTATAAATGGCTTGATTAAAGTGGAAAAAGCAGCCTTTGACTAAAACATCAGGAAAAATGCTTTTAACAGCGTTAATTATTCCCATTTCGTAATCACATTTTAGAAAATGAATATCAAGCTTAAATTGAGAACGCAAAATCGAGAATACTCTCTCATATGTTTGCTGAGTTTTATTAGGCAAGAGGCAAAAAAATATCGGAATAATATTGGTGCTTGCTCTTGTACTGCCCACGTCTACGTGTATTGATAAAAGTTGAAAAAAGGGTCGCGGTACGGTTTTAAAAGTGCCATCTACAAAAATCAAATCCGTATTTAATGATATTTCTATACCCTCAGCTGTAGCAAAGATGAAGAATTTCGGTAGATCGTCTTTACTTTCATAAACCAAAAAATCATTTGAAAGTATGTCTGGAAATTTGACCGTATCTATCGTTGGGAACTGGCATGTTTGTACGCCAATTGCTTTCTTTCGCATTTTGTATAGACCATCACGTTTTGATTTCAAACTTGGTATGTCTATAAAATCATCTTCTTCCTCAAGCTCACCCATAGTTTCTTCAAAAATTTTACTTACTGATTTCCATTCCTTCTTTACTCTCTTTGCATTTATTCATCTTAACGTCAATCAAATTCTTATCGAAGTTAGGCTTACAGGTATGTCCGCTTTCCCTCAAAATTGACCCAGAATCACTGCCTAAAGTTATGGATCCATTGCATTCGCTTCTATTTACGCAACGCCAGATTGTAGTACCGTTTTTGTTTGTCGAGTTAGAATGGAATTGATATCCTGCACGTAATAGTTTCTTTTTGCCTTTTTCAGTGTCTGTAAATGTAAACACAGAATGGCTGCCTTTACTAGTAGAAGCCATTATATACGAGTATATTTCACCAAACCGGAGACACGAAAATAAAGAATGTAATTGTTGTAATAAGCTATTCTATTTAGCCAGCATTTTTCGCCTACATCCTATTCTTACAGATACAAAGGAGGTAACAATCGTAACAAATTAAACCTCAGAATACTCAATTACTATTTACTACATTTTAATTATGTAAATGGGAACCTACAGCAGGCGGCTTTTCTTTTTGTAAGTTCCTACAAGTAAATTATGTGAATTCCAAACGCATGGTTTCATCGACTGTACTTGGACTTGACCAATAGCGTATGTGGCAAATTTCATAATTGGACAAACAGACGATTCGACGAACTACAGCTTTGACCAATATCAAATTTGACGAATTGCCGATTTGGCGAATATCAGACTTGACCAATGTCGTGCAACCCCTTACATCTATATCTATAAAAGCGAAAGGTCACTCACTGATTCATCACGAAATCTCGAAAACCGCTGGACGTACAAAGATGATTTTTGGCAGGGAGGTAGTTTATGGTTAGTAGACGTCCGCTAAGAACGGATTTTGCGAAAGGGCCGGATTAGGGTGGTCTAAGGGCCCTCGCAAGTTTGTATGAAACTCCTTCATTTTTTATGCTACAACCTAGATTTTTGGCAGAGACGTAGTTTATAGTCAGTGGGCGTCTGCTATGAATAAATTTTGCGACAGGGCCGGATTAGGGTGGTCTAAGGGCCCTCACAAGTTTGTATGAAAGTCCTTAATTTTTCGTGCTACAATCTTGATTTTTGGCAGAGACGTAGTTTATAGTCAGTGGGCGTCTGCTATGAATTAATTTTGCGACAGGGCCGGATTAGGGTGGTCTAAGGGCCCTCACAAGTTTGTATGAAAGTCCTACATTTTTTGTGCCACAATCTTCATTTTTGGCAGGGACGTAGTTTGTAGTTAGTAGACGCCTGATAAGAACAGATTTTGTGGCAGGGCCGGATTAGGGAGGTCTAAGGGCTCTCGCCAGTTTGTATGAAAGTTCTGATTTTTTTGTGCTGCAATCTAGATTTTTGGCAGAGACGTAGTTTATAGTCAGTAGACATCCGCTATAAATTAGTTTTGCGACAGGGCCGGATTAGGGTGGTCTATGAGCCCTCACAAGTTTGTATGACCGTCCTTCATTTTTTGGGCTACAATCTTGATTTTTGGCAGGGACGTAGTATGTAGTTAGTAGACGTCTGCTATGAACGGATTTTGCGACAGGGCCGGATTAGGGTGGTCTAAGGGCCCTCGCAAGTTTGTATGAAAGTCCTTCATTTTTCGTGCTACACTCTTGATTTTTGGCAGAGACGTAGTTTATAGGCACTTAGGCAGTAGACGTCTGCTATGAAATAATTTTGTGACAGGGCCGGATTAGGGTGGTCTAAGGGCCCTCACAAGTTTGTATGAAAGTCCTTCATTTTTCGTGCTACAATCTTGATTTTTGGCAGAGACGTAGTTTATTGTCAGTAAGCGTCTGTTATGAATTAATTTTGCGACAGGGCCGGATTGGGGTGGTTTATGAGCCCTCGCAAGTTTGTATGAAAGTCCTTCATTTTTCGTGCTACAATCTTGATTTTTGGCAGAGACGTAGTTTATAGTCAGTAGACATCTTCTATGAATTAGTTTTGCGACAGGGCCTGATTAGGGTGGTTTATGAGCCCTCGCAAGTTTGTATGAAAGTCCTTACTCTCCTGATTTTTTTCAGGGACGGAGTTCATGGTGAGTAGAGGTTTGCTAAGAACAGATTTTGCATTAGGGTCGGATTAGGGAGCTCTAAAGGATCTCGCGAGTTTGTATGTAAGTTTGATTTTTGTACTACCGGCCTGAAATTTAGCAAGTGTATTATCTAACAATTTTTTTTGTGACGATCTGGCTACCGCAAGTATATAAATGAAATCCTTGGCGTTTTGGAGCTGAAAATTGGTATAGAGATAGAATATAGTTAAGACATATGTATTTGTATGTGTGGGAACAGATTTTATAACAGGGCCAGTTTAAGGGAATATAATCGCTTCGATTGGCATTAATTGTCATTTGCTTTGGCATAGTACATCCAGAGGCAGTCCCACACATACATACACGTCAAAATTTCCTCGCGAACGAAGTCGCGGGCAACTGCTAGTACATAGTATAAAACAAAGTCGTGTCTGTTTGTCTGTATGCTTAAATCTTTAAAACTACGCAACGGATTTTGATGCGGTTTTTTTAATAGATAGAGTGATTCAAGAGGAAGGTTTTAGTATATAATTTGAACGACATCCACGCGGGTGAAGCCGCGGGCATCAGCTATTAAAAGTATAAAAGCTTTGTCAATATCTAGCTATCTTCTGAATTCAAAGCTCCTATTACTAATAAGGGGTACAGCACAAGGGGAAAAACACACACAAAAACACACAATGTCAAGCCGAAAACCTATACAGTTTATAACTCATTATTTTGCCCGAAACTTGAGAGGAACTTCAAAGGACCTACACTTTCAATATTTGAATAGCAGATTCCCTACTCAAATAATTACCCAAATTAGAGGGAGGAATTTTACGCACGCGTAAATAAATGATGAGAGAACTTACCTGTAGGGTTGGAGGATAAATAAAAGGATAAAAGCGGGATTTTAGAAGATATTTTAAGATAAATTTTGATATGTGTGTGCGTAATTCTTTAGGAAGGTGGTGAAACATGGTGGAGGAAGTTTTTATTGACATCAACTGTTTGGCTGATATTTTAGAATGTAATCGTGTGAGTCTGTTAGAAAAGTTATTTCTTAGTTAACGACAAAAATAATGTTTAGTAAGTTCAAAAAGTGCAAAAACGTTAATTTGTCAATCCAATACTACAATATTCTTTTATCACACTTTTGTCTTGTTTTTTATCGAAAGTTCTACAGTCATTCTTGGCATGTCCAACATTTTAATTTTTCTATTTTTCATTACTGTGCATGTTGCCAAATCAGTCTCCATTAAAGAGTCTCTTGATTTACTCTCTAGAAGACAAACACGTATTTTTCTTAATCACCATTTTATTACATACGAAAAAAATGTTAAGAAAAAATGGTATCATAATACTTACTTCAGTTAACCTACTAAAGTTAAAGTCCTAGTGACTCTTAGTTTCGACTATAAGGTAGCCCTACACAAAGATGTCAGAACATGTCTAAGTTATTCATAGCCCAGGAGATTATAAACTTGGTTTTGATGGCTTCATACAAGACTAAATAATGTACACCAGGTTTTAGTGGAAATAAATAGAGGGTAGCTAGGGGGTAAGGCGAAAATTAAGGGGCTATTTTACTAGCCATATCTTTGTAACGATTTTATGGGAATAAAAGTTAAAGTGCGCTTTGAATAAATAAAGGTTTTCGCTAAGAGACTTTTTATAACTGTGGTAACCACTTCTTGCTATAGAGGGCAAGGAAGACCAAAGACACGATGGATGGACTGTGTTAAGAACGATATAGTAAGAATGGAAGTGTCTCATGAGATGACAAGTAATAAGAAGAAGACATGCTGTGCTGACCCCAAATTGGGATAAGGGCAATAGAATGATGATGGTTCTTACTTCTTTTAAGTTATCTTAAGAATTTAAAACAAAGTTTAAAGAATAATTTATTGTCGCCGTCTTCGCATAACACGACATAAACGTATGAAATCACGCAACAAAATTTATGCAAACCGAATCCCTTCGCAACAACAACCAATAAAATTGCAAAATGCAAAAACAATTCCCGAAATCCATTTTTGAAAAACAGGTGCGTACGAAACTACGTTACGGTGAGCATAGAGGGGTATTCCCACTTAATCTGCATACGATAATCGAGGGGAGCAGCGACATCTGTCGGGGATCTACATAAGTTTCGAGTTTCGCCCAATTTGAGTGTGCACTGCCCTTTTGAATTTATCTGTGTGCTGTATACAGGGAGTTGTCGATAGTTTCAGGTTATTTGGAGCTGAAAAATACGTGACAGGTAGGTTGTTTTGAAATAGCTTAAAGTTATATCAATAGGTACAGAGTTTTTCAGAAATAAGGTCGTTTTGTACCTGTAGTTCAAGCATTCTAATAAAGGACTCATTTTAGGTGATATTCGTCTACATAATTATGTTAGTAGGTTAAAAAAAAAAAAAAACTTTTGCATGTCGATTTTTTTTTAACTATTTGAGTTCGGTCTTCTTATCCGTCTACTTACTCTGAGTACAAAACTGATGCCGCAACGAACTCAAACATAAATAATAATATTGGTCAAGTCACATGGACGGTGTCGCATCGATAATTTTCTTTGGCATCTGAAGAATCTTGGATTTTTTTGCTGGTTTTCTGGGTAGATTTACAGAGCTAGCTTCATTATAACATACATCCTTATACCACAACAACCACTTATTAAACCAAAGCCATATTTAATAATAAATTTATTTATTTTCTCCCACAAAAAATAATATGTAATATTCGATACCAGTTATAAACAACATTTTAATTAAAGGCATTGGTAACTAACTGGCATTGTACTTCATTTAACACATACGTTTTTGTCGTTTTAAACTAACACACTCCGCTATCACTCGCAACAAAAGGCTCAACCTATACTATCCCACTCGGCCCCTCTATTATTGCGAGTTTTCCCGAATTTTCCCCAGGTTTTCATTAGCAGGGGTGCGTTTAGTGACTTATGCAAACAATGGAAGGGTGCAAATGATAACAAGTTGCAGTCTGCAACCGTCGACTGTTTATTACGATTCGAGTGTAAACCTGAATAAATTATTTGGATTTTGTACTTTTGTGTGATACTTTGGAGTTTAACGGCGTGGCTTGAATTAATTATTAATGTTTAAAGGTGCTCATAAACACACCTAGGCAGTTATTTGGAATGAAAAGAGAATTATACCCAAAATCTTGAGCTTTGTTATTAAAACTTTAAAAAGGCGAATGTCCAAATACATGACAGACATGTGACATCTACCAACCCGGTAGACCCGTACGATGGACCCGTTCCCTCTTGTGAGAGGAGGCCAGTTACCAGGGTCCAGAGAACCTTATAGGTTGACTATGAATATATGAATGATAGTTGGTCTCTTACAAGAGTGATGTATTGCATCAGTAGATATCTTGTATTTATATGCTATATTTTTCAGATTTCATAAGCGAAACTAATGTATTTTAATCAAGGTTTATAAAAACGTTGATTATCTGATAGCTTGCTAACTCAAGTTTCATACTTTTAAAGGACTTTCAATGTCTGTCATTTACACTAAGAGAGCCTTTTCAATTCATGAACCTATTATCATAAAAATTTAGGTTTTTACCCAGACTAAGGAGAGCTCCTAATTTATTGAATTCCTAAGCGCATGTAAATCTCAAAAATAATCGAACATAACTCGAACATTCAATTAACATGTCTACACGTTAAACTTCCGTAACACAGCCTCACTTTCCCCACACACAACCACATTGCAATTCACAAACTTTTTGCGTAAATTGGAACGTTTCTAGAAAACCGCTTAAAATTAATAAAGCGTAAATTGAATCGTACGGCCAACGAAACAATTAACTAAACAATAATGTTTAGGCTTTTGGAATGTAAAGCGAGCGTATTTACTTCAAAAACTTTGGGTTCTAAATACTCCGAAATGCCCCTTGCCCTTTTGTATTGGCGGCCATCTTGGATTCTGTCAGAATGATTTTAGTGATGTGTACATGCAGCAGTTATAATGTAATAAAGATTATGAATTATGTAGGTGGGTTGTTATTCAATTATTTCAGTATTGACGCGAAAAACAACATGTTTTAATTTTTTTTTATTTCAGTATTGACGCGAAAAAACAACAGTCTATGATAATTTTCCTCTTAATTTTGTATTTCTTTTCATAGCTGTTTCTCATTCAAGGAGTATCGTATTTACCTAAAGGCTAGACAGATGATGATGATTATCTGTTTCTCATAAGTTCTGAAGAAGAAAAAAATTGTTCGAATGAGAATTTCTTTCTTTAAACGAAATTATTATCTGATTGCTTTAGTTGTTTACTTATTATGTATTGACTAGATTCCACTTATCAGCTTCTTCAAAGTAGACACATTTTTCAAGATACAACCCCAAAATCAATAAACAAAAAATAATTGAAAAGCACACAAAACAGCCAAAAACTTTTTTGGAAACTTCCCCTAATTTACATCTAACAATATTGGAAGAGCAATAAACAGGTTATAGCGAAATAACGGTCTGCTAAAGTTTAGAAAAGTAAGAAGAATTAGGGGGAGCAATAGGGGAAAAAGGTTTTTAATAGGGGGAAGTTCGGGACAGAGTTTTTTCGATGGACACCTGAAGTCTAGACTCTATAGGGGAAGTCGGGGGCACAGTTTGTCGTTGGAAACTTTTTAAGTGGGTTTGTTACGTAGTTTCTAGGGTTTAGGTGCTGAAAGTTTTATTTTTTTAGCTTATTTTCTCAGCTGTCAATTGTGCCTTTTCGTCGAGGGTTTAAGTGAATAACCTCCTCCTTTTTTGAAGTCTGTTAAAAAACCGGTTGTGTTGAACAGTACTGTCAATTTATATTTTTTTACTATTTAGGGGTTAATGGACTCTTGAATGAAGTACAATAACTTGTGGATGTGGAAAAGAAGAGCATACTTTTTTACAGGTGAATACAATTTTAAAATCACTTTTGCTTGTGTTCAGTAGCCATCATATTAATAACCTGATTTGCGTATACGTACATAGTCTGTACTCATTTACACTGTAACATGTACAGACGACGCCAGCACATCAAGTTACCCGAAACTGTAAAATTTTCCCAATATAAACATTGAACCTAATGCTTTAGCGATAAAGTTGAAAATCCATTAAAAAATAGGTACAGATTGTAGTAGCCTGATGTACCTACTGGTGACTGTACCTACCCACACAAATTTCCCGTTCTGGGACTTCCTGTGTCGTGCAGGGTGTCATAACACACTCAAATCACAAGTACAAACTTACGTACACTGTCAGACGGAACAAACAGATAGGTCAAAGTAAATGTTTGTTTACTCACAGCCCACAGGTAACTTGCCAACCCAAAGGTGGACACACCAACACCATGCCAATGGTTTATATTTACCTGTAAAGAAGAAAAAAATGTTAATTACTTTAAATTTAAGAAATCGGTTAATAAAGAGGATTTTGACTTAACAAATTACACATTATCCCTGAAAAATTAGGTAGTTATTTACATTTCGCCAGTTATTTTTAAGTTCAATGATAAAATACACATGTCTATTTGCATCAACCGGACACAAATCTAGACTGCGAGCTACCATTGCAAAATCATGATGGAATGGAAGAATACAACTAAACTTTACCCGGCATGGGAATCTAACCTAGGACACGCATGTCAGTAGCGGTAGCGACCACTGTAGACCAACGAGTTTAAGTTCCAAAAAAAAAAAAAAAAATGAAAACAACCGAAATTCGATACAGTAAATGCTGATGGGATGCTGCGACTCAAACGAGACACGAAATTTAAAATCAACAGCCAACCCTCATTACTTAAAGTATTTTAAATTCGAATAAATAACACGGCACTGGCCACTCAAAGGGTTAAAACAGTAACATGTGAAATAAATACTTTCAATACGAACTTAATTTCGAGGCGTCATATCGAATGCAGTGACCACCTTCCGTTGCAAACAAATCTAAATGCGAACGAACACACTCTTAAACCAACTCAATAAAGTCCAAACTCTCTTATATCCTCTGCAAATACAAAGCTTTATATTACCAAAGATTCGTCTGCAGTATTATCCAGTTTTATGCCAACGTGATAAAGTGCATTTTCAGCTGTTTGGAGTGCATTATGCGATGCAGTGTTGATCCGCCGACGGCTGTCTGGGTATCAAAGGCTATCAGATGGAAACCCGATGAATTTTGCGAGCCATTCAATTTTGGATCGGAGGTTTGGTAAAACTAGCTTTGAGGACATATAACATGACGTACGAGTATTGTTACATTAACGAGCTGCCTAGGTGTAATAAGTTCGTTTTCTGTATCCGCATTATGGGAATTTGCAGTTTAAAAATATGTAGATGGAGTCTCATATAAGTTGCAGGAACTATGTTGCAACATTAGTTGGTTTTTATTAAGGGATGTTTATCGAGAAAATAAACTCTAAGAAAAACAATTTCTTATGTTCTCGCTTGACTGTCTCGTTGGTCATAATCGTGATTGCTGAACATAAGAATTAGGATTACAGGTGCGATTTTGAGGATTTTTACCGATACTAAGAAAAGTAAGATTTTTTATCAGCAATATTAGTTTCAATATTGGTTGACAACGACCACACAACGCAAAGAGCGAAGATTACGCACATTTTTCTAGCTAAAATATGTATAGCTAAACTTTAAAAGTAGTAACAGCAAGTATTAAACATTATTTGGCTAGAAACTTACAAAATACCAGAAAAAAAATAAACCCCATTTCTAACTACCTCCTTCCGACATCTCACTTCCCACGAAGCCCTCAATACCCTGACTTCCTAATTCCATCGATAATTGTGACAGGAAGTGGTAATGCGCCTGCTGCAGCGGTAAAGTGACCAATTGGTGGCCGGCGGGTGGTCCTCGGTCCTCAATGATCGCAAATTGTTCTGGAGGAAGTCGTGGGGGATCTCGGCCCTTTCGGCTTGAGTGGTCCCGGTTTTATAAAGGACACTAGGTTTTTTTTTTTGTAGTCTGTGGTAGGGACGGTTGAGGACTAATGAAGATAAGCATGTAGGTCTAGTAAGACTTGACTTACTAGACCTACATGCTTACTCTTAATGACATACGGATATAGAAAGCTAGAAAGAAAAAATATTTATATGATATGTGTCAAATGTTAGTGATTTCTGTTGAAAATATGCCATTACTTTGTCATTGTTTTTTCTCGCCGCATTTTAAGAGGTGTTTGCATAGAAATCTTTCATGTTTGCATAAACAAGCACAACCGGGAGCAACCACTTTTGGATAAACAAATATTTTGTTTCGTGTTGAGTGAATCAGAATTCCGATGCAAGGAGTTGAAGGCGAAAGTAAGATTTGATATGATAGAAAAAAGAATAGCGGGGAGAGCACATAAAAATACATTTGGAAACGTAGTGAGACGTAGCAATTCTTTTCAAAGTAAGAGTTAAAATAATTATTGCGAACCAAGTGTACCTACGTATCAATGTGGAGTTAAGTTTTGGTTAGTAAGTACTTATGTCTTAGTAGCCTTTTACAAGCATTGCAATGTAGGTATTAGCCTGTCCTTATCATACTTAATTAGCATACATTAAAAATTAGTAAAGTAAGTATGTAAGTTCTTTAGTTACTTTTAATGTTTTACCGTGTTCCTCACACAATCATGTACTTTCCTTAAACCTATTCAATATTCATAGCAAAAAAACATCTTATTACCACCTCTAAATCCTCTCATAAAAATCTAAAAACGCAGCACCTACGCAGTACCTATAATTCCCCCAAAATTAGGGTTCCTTCGGTTATTACGCCAAGTCGTTGTCAGATGCAAATCAACTAGGGTTCCGTCTTTTTCAGGGGCTGAAATATGACGGTAATAAACAGTAGCTAGGGACGTTTGGTACACCTGACGCGGTATGGTCACCCTATTCGATATGGGAAGTTCGTATTTGAATATTTTTATGGTAACTGTATGAATATTAATATTTTAATGGGGCTTGGATCCGGAATTTTTGGTGCGTGGACCATTTCTGTAGATGAGTCGTTCAGTTTCCGCTTAGTTAAAGTTTTGTTTCACCTTGCAAAAGACAATGAGAAATATTTGGAGTTTATGGTCATACTTCAGTAATTAGAGAGGCACCAATAGAAAAAGAAAAAAATAATACTCTGTTGTGTTAGTTTGTTTTTTTCTTGACTGGTTTTTATAAGATTTTTGTAGATAATGCACGAAATGGATGAAATGTCAAGAAAGGAGGAGTAATAGAGAAAAGAGAGAGAGTAATAGAAAGATGTGCTGCACCGAAAATGAATTGGGTTAAGAGAATGATGAATGTAAAAAATATTTGCTTGCTTATTTTTTTTTTGCTCGTGCTGAACAACATTGTATTGCGTTGAAAAATCGTTTTTTCGTATCTTTGTTTCTTTTATAGACGAGAAGGGGCCCAAAGCATAACAAGCAAATTTTCCTGATGAATCTCTTCGACACATCTATACATATAATAAATCTGTAGAAAAAATATTTTTGTACATTGAAAATATATAAAAAAGGAATTTTCAGGGTGATAAAGTTTAACCAACAGAACTCATTTCCAGCATTTTTGGATTTTTTGTCTGTTTGTCTGTTTGTCTGTTTGTCTGTTTATCTGTTTGTCTGTTTGTCTGTTTCGATGACTAAGCATCACGTAAAATTTACGAAACTAATGTAGGTAACTTTTATACATAAATATTGTGCGTAACTTGGGGTATTACTTAGTCTTTGTTTTATCGTAATCGGTGCTCTCTATCAAAAGATATTTGAATTTATAGTTTTCAAGAAGAACTTTATCATTATGATCATGAATGAGACATGCAGCGACATCTATTAAACGAATATGGTACTTATTAATAATGCCTTCAAAAGATAACTTTAATAAAGTTATGATAGCTTATGGTACTCTGTAGGCAAGTAGTCTAAATGACACTGCTTTCAAAGTCTAATTTAGTCTACATAGCCTAAACCCTATAGTGTGATTGTTGATTGATCGCTTTCCGTGCATTCAATTTTAGCAGTTTATTTTCGTCTTCGATAGATGGCGTTGTTTTTATTTCTTGCGAAGCCCATGGTGTGGGGTGTCATTAGATAGTTCTTTAAAAAAGATTGTGAGTTTGCAACACTTTTTCGATTAAGGGATTCGTTAGTGAAATATTAAGCTATAAAGTGCAAATTTCGTTTGACTCAAGTCAGGCTACCTAAACTTCTTATTTGCTACAGCGTCTGTAAGTTAACGCAGGGCAATGATTTAATGTACTTTTGTCTAAGCGACGCATTTTAGTTTTCGACAACCTCGCGAACGAAGTCGCGGGCACAGCTAGTAAAACATAAAAGTACGTTCCTCTAATAAAAACAAATGATGAATACTAAAACGTACTTGAACCAGCAGGTACAGTAATATTCGCGAATTATCCTTATTACTTTTTTAATTTAGAGCGGGCCATGATAAATTTGGCTCTTAATCAAATGCCTAGAGGGGTCACACGTCGCTAAAATTGGAAAAATGGCCAAGTGCGAGTCGGACTCGCACATGAAGGGTTCCTTATCAAAACGGCAAACAATTACGTATATTGTATGGAAGCCCCACTTAAATATTTATTTTATTGTGTTTCTAGTATTTTTTGTTATAGAAAAACATTATCTGTAAAAATTTCAACTGTCTAGCTATCATATTTCATGAGATACAGCCTGGTGACAAACAGACAGACGGACAGTGGAGTCTTAGTAATAGTGTTTTGTTTATACCCTTTGGGTAGGGTCGTTAGACCTTTCTGCCCACACGATAAGAAGAAGACCCTTTGGGTACGGAACTCTAAAAAAAAAAATTCAAAAGTAGAACGAGTAATTGGATCACTTTTTTTTAAACTCTGTTGTAGATGTCGCTCGGAGCGAGTGTGCCCTTTATGAATTTTCATATTTGTCAATTGTGATGTATTGTTTGCTTTGAGTCCCTTTTTTATGTGCTCGGGCATAAAATTAGATGGGACGTTATTGAGTTGTGTGTTCTGTATCATTGGGGATGAGTATTGATCTGATTTTAATTATATTATAGGCTATAATCATTATTACATGGGGCTTAAACATAAAAGGCGAAATATGGGTGTATTATTAGGTCCACGTCTGGCTAACCCTTCGGGGATTACAGGCGTGATGTTATGTTTTAATTATGATTTTTTCTATTCATTTAATACACCAACAGTAGTATATAATAAGAAATAAAAGGAAACGATAAAAATAACAACAATGAACAAACAATTATAGTCGAATATTAGATTGGGTATATGTGACAAAAATTGTTTGATATAAGTATGTAGGTATATGTTGAAAGTTTCGTGAAATATGGGCTAATACTGTACAAGTTATATATTTCCAGTATAACTTGGCTTTGCTTTGTGTAGATTTTCCGTGGGATGACAGATCCGAATAAACTGGTTTGAATTCACATAAGCTACACCTAAGTTTCATAGAAATCTACATGCTTATTAAATTATCATAGATAATTATATAAGTTCCTATAGATGAGTCATAAAATCCTCCCGTACGATTCCGGTTTCCACATCCGAAGCAAAAGATTTTCCCTGCATTTTAACAATTATCATTTTCAAACAAAAGACAATTTGAATTTTAATAAAATAACACTTATGCCGATGGTAATAAAGGTCATAAAACTTCTAAAACTCTAAGCGGGTGCGATTAATTCTGGAATTTGCATGACAATTGCATTAAAACAAACCGGTAGAGGGCGTAGTTCCGTTTTGAACCCCCACGTCGCCCCTTAGTGTTTGCCGTTGATTTCATTTAATTTTGGAATATTTCCTAATTTTATTGTGTTTCTGATGGTTCTCTAACGTTTTCCGTTCTAAGTATTTAATGCCTTTGTTGTATTTTGCCTATTTTAATGAAAGGTCTTCTTCTTTCTCCTGTGGTTAGTTTAGTCACACCTCGGACACTCCATACAACGCCCGCAAAATAATTACCTATTACTACTACATAAACAAATAACGTTTGTGCACGACGTGCACGTGCAAATGTGTGCGTAAACTCTAGTAGGGTTGTCGTAGCCTAAAAAATGGCGCGGAAAGTGCAACGGTCTGCGTCGCGAAAACCGAACGACGACTAATACGAGCGCGAGCCATTGCTCAAGAGTCGGCGACGACTACCTCGAAGTGCGGACTGCGGGGTGAGGTGCGGTATTTAATATGAGCGCGGGGAAGGGAGTGTCCCTTCTGTACGTAGTACTATTATGTATTCTGTGGTTTAGTATCTAAACTGGTGTTAGAGTTTTTATGCCGCCCAATGGGCCTTTGACTAAGCTTTACATGCCGTGCCGTTGAGAAATATCTCAGGCATGCTGCTCCTTCTGGTTTCCTTCACCGAACCAAAGAAAAGAAAAATATACAATACTCAGTTACTACTTGGGTTCGATGCTCGAGATGACATTTCGACGGTCAAACCACTAGACTACCTATCACTGTTCTTTTTGTACAAGATGACATTAGGAAACATTGAATTTTGATAAAAAAAAACTGTTACATAAAATATTTTTACTACGGCGAAGCCAAAAGAAAGGGTAATGATTTTTTTAAAGTACATGTCCAAAATCAAAAGTATGAACGTTCAACACCCCACCTAAACACAAAGTCATTAAGCACATAATAACTTCTTAAATAAACTATTCATAATAACAAAAGTAAAGGAAAAAATTCCAAAGCTCAATTAACTAAAGAACATACAAATCCGCTACGAAAATGTATGAAACGAAACTCACGCAAAGGAATCATTTGCGTCAATTGTTGAAAGTTGCTGTATGACAGATTGTGTTCAACCCCTATGCAGTTTTTAGTTGAAACTACCCCTGGCATTGGAGGGTAGAGGTAACTAATATAGTTAGTGGGCTCGCTTGTTTGGTGGGAGTGGAGATCAATTTATGAGTTTTGGATGTTTTGGTCTAGATGAGAGTTTTGGTCTGGCAGAGATGAGGTCCACGATGGAACGAGCTTACCCAGAAGAAGCCTATTTACTCGCGACTTAAATAGATTGGGGTTATAACTCGGGAAAACCGACGCAGGCAGGGTGTTCCACTCCTTGGCTGTACGAATAATGAAAGTCTTGATTTATTCGTTTTTAATGCACTGTGTTTGTGGTTGACAAATGGTATTTAACCACTGTTTTTCTGTCTTAGGTCTGGTCTGGTAGTCTGAAGAAGACCTGATTTATCAAGAATTTTTATCAGAGTTTAACAAAACTGATGATCATAGCAGTGTAGGGTTTTTTTGCAAGGATGCTTATTATTTCATTTCACAGCCTAAATTAGACGTTACACCATCAGCTGGCTGTCAGTAAAAGTTTAGTTAAAATCGGTCCCGCCATTTAAGAGATTAGCCAAGACAGACAGACAGGCTGTTACTCACTAATGTTACCGAAACTGACGTACCTACTTCGGTCAATCTAAAAGTTACCATTATAAGCACAAAACTTCAAAAAATATACTCAAGATAATCCTCACAAAGGACCCCGAAAACACCTCAGTTTAAATCCCTTAACAAACTTACCTCAACTACCACGAGACCATCAATCCAGTCTAGTTTACACCAAATTATCACGATCCTTGGTCTCCGGTAAACTAATTTATACCCTCGCCTGTTGTTCATAGTGCACTAATTTTATAAGACCCCCGCTTTGTTCCTGCAACGCCCAGAACAATGCTATCATTTATAATAAACATAAATGTATGGAAGATTGTTGTGTCTGGCAAGTGCACGAAATTAATGTTAAGTGCTTGTTTGGTAGAACATGTGTTGGGAAAATGTTGGGTTAGAAACAGAATCAAATGGTCTGGTTTGCGTTAGCACAGGTGTTTGTTTCTCGTATCTCTTAAAACGGATTTTTCGGTTCAAAACCTTAAGTTTCCAAATCTGTAGGTTTTACAGTACAAGATAAGCCCTATGAACTGTGTAGTTGTAGTGAAGTATGCATCATTTTCTTTGTTTCTTTCGCTTCCTATTACTTTACAACATATAATTAACGGTTTAATTAAAGTGGAATGTAATTCATCATTCTCTTGCCCCTACACTGTTTAAAATTATGTAATTTTACTAAAAATTATGTAATTTTACATGCAAAAATTTATATAATCCTGTAAAATTTCCGAAAAATCTGGGAAATTTACGGGAAAATATGAAATTTTAAATAATTTTCGTCAATTTTACATTTTTTTATGTAAAATTTCATATTTTCCCGTAAATTTCCCAGATTTTTAGGAAATTTTACAGGATTATGTAATTTTTTTGCATGTAAAATTACATAATTTTTTACAGTGTATCCCAATTTATTTAAGGTCGGCGCAGCATGTCTTCTTCTTCTATACTTCTCTATTTCATCACACCACATCACATCACATCACACAACATCACACCACACCACATCACATCACATCACAACACACCACATCACACCACACCACATCACACCACACTACATCACACCACACCATACTACACTCAACCAGTGCACTTTTAATAACAATTTAAGTTTGTAAATTTTGTTTTCCCCTTTGTTTGTTTACTGTTTCTTCTACCAAAGGTTACAATAAGTTGTTACCATTAAATATTTAATACTTTTAACTTTTTTTTGGGGGCTGGTAATCTGTGTGACAGGATTTTCCTAGTGCAGATACCAGTCTCCCACAAAGGTTTTATCTGACTTAGTGTTTGCATATTTTTAAGGCACCTTTGTGGAAGAGAAATAAATGTTTATTATTTATTATTATTATTATTACTCGTCATCTCATCAGACACCTCCTTTCTTGCCTTAACATTAAAATGTATCCTTTACACAGTCTATCCATCGTTTCTTTGGTCCTCCTCTACTCATACCTATACCCTTCCACATTCATACTCGAAACTTTCCCTACGACATTTTCCCTCGTTTTCTGCATCACATACCCATACCACGGCAACCGATTACCACAAAATACTTTTCACCAGTAAAGTGAATTGTAATATTGCTTAGTGGTAATAGAGATTTCCCGACGACAATACTCTCTCAACTTACGTTTCAAAATCAATCTAAAATAAAGAACTACAGTTCAGTGTATTTGATTGTCAATATAAATAAAACTACTCAAAAACAAGAAGTCAAATAACTGCGCAGCTATGAATTTTTAATATGACCATGTTTAACTTTGTAGTCTACTGTCACTAATATAATTATTTAGTCTGTTATAGTCTTGTCTGACAAATAAAAGGAAACTTTGCTGCGAACGAGAAGTTGCCAGCCAGACAATATTTAATTCAATTAAACTTGCGCTGTCCCTGCTTATTATCCCGACAAAGGAAAAGGTTCAGAAAGAATACTAAATGAAGCGTGTTATCAATATGATCTACGACAAAAGTGAGGGCTATTGAAACGTTTTTGTGTTATCTTCTTGCGTCATTGTGCTCTTAATGAGTTAGATCATATTGCAGGGTGGTGTGTTTTAATATGTTTAAAGATTGTTTTTTTCGGACATTTTTGAGTCCGTAAGAAATTAAAGTTGTTAGTGTGATCAGTGTCGCCACTTTTGGGTCTATTCACTAGGCTGATCCCAGTTGTAAACGTCCCCTTGTTTCTATTGGCCTTGTTCTGTTATATCTCCAGCTGATATGGAAGGAAGTGGGGATTATGTTGTTTCTACTTTTCTGATTAATTTCGTTGCAGGATCCAAGACAGTTAAACTGTTTCACTGGGATTTCGTTGAGCTTCATTGTCTCGAAGCTTTTCTGGTGGTGCCACTGTTGATTCTGGCTTTCAGAAGTTACTGTGGTTTGGAAATAGTGTGGTGGGCTTTTGGGTTTAGTATTTTATTTTCTTCAAGAAATTATTTTTGCATTGTTTTCTTCGAGAGTGCATTCACTAACTGAGGAAAGCCCACTTACCAAGATTCTTACTTAACTAATTCTGTTTATTTTATGATGTTTTGTAAGTTTCATTTTAGATTTATTTAAGAAAAACTCAGTGAAAAGATCATTCAGTCATATCAAGGAAAATGAGACCACTATACCTACCCAAATTCTGAATAAGCATCAAAACAAACTAACTTTAAACTTAATTACTGCGGAAATTAATCATAGTACTCTCAACAATACAAGTATACACCTGTCATCCAAAATTAATCCTTGCTCACGCGTATGACGACTAATAACTTCCCGTGGCTCCGTTTATTAAGAAACCACTGCACCCGCTGCAGTCTCAATAATGGCTTGTCACTCTAGCGGTCGCCGCCATGTTGCGTCGCCATCTTGGTTTTGAGGCTTCTTCGCGCGCTGTCATTTTGCGTTTGGTTTAGCTTGGCTTGCGATTTATGATGTAGCAAGTCTTTTGTACAACAAAGACTTGTGGACTCTTCAAGATACTCTTACTTCAGGGTATAACTTTTTTATCAAAAGCATAACTTTTTATTTAGTCAGCCATGCAGTTACTTCTCCTAATGCAAAATATTAACAAAAAAAAGTTCAGTTATCCCTTATCCCAATTCATTATGAGTCGGCGCAGCATGGTTTTTTCTTCCATTAGGTACCTACTCGTCATCTCAAGAGATACTTTCTTTCTTGCCATATTCTATCTATCGTTTTCTGCTCCTTTGTCAACAAAACACTTGAACAAGCTTCATATTATACTCAAAAAGTTCCAACTATTTCCGTTTCAGTTCTCACTTACTTTTAATTCCCAAGTTTCAACGTAGCACGGGTCATATTCACAGAATTTCAATTCGCACTCGTGACATTTTCTCCAAACTGCCGCCTCGCTCATTTCTCGCTACGTTTCGCTAACTTCGAAAGACTTTCGCGTGACGTGAGATTAATGCGCACTTTAATTACTACTTGAGAAACAGTTTCACAAACAGCTGTTTTTGATTTGTTCTCATGTAAAATTTTGACGGGCGTTAAGAATTTCGCGCTTATATGCTCGTTTGCTTTGAGAATTTTGATTTAAATTAAGACGTTACGCAAGTAACATGTTGTGTCTGACTTTAGGGACGGGAAAATCAAGCTCCTTTCCTTCCCTAAGGCAAAATTACAACAGAAAAGTATTCAAGCCGAAAATTCACAGTCAAATTCCTCGAACTACAACAGACGTCTTAAACCAAAAATCAAATAAAAGGAATTCCTTGACAAGAAAAAAGGTCCTTCAGTCCTCTTTGAATACAACATAAGAGTTGGCATATATCAAGTGGCCCTCACAAATGAAATAGCTAGAGGGACAATTTCTCAAGACAGACAGCACTCAGAGGGACACTGAAGGTCTCCCGTCCCTCCTTACCGTAATCTTGGCGATTATTAAAATCATATATCTTTGGAAAGAAGGCTGGGGTGGAATGCACCCTGATTTCTTGAGGGTGCATTCTGTTCTGTTTCTGTTTAATGCATAGATGCTATGTTTATTTATAAGGAAGGCCGTAAAAATGATTGCTAATCTTTATTTATACTGATGTCGTTATTGGTCTGGGTATTTGTGTTATGACTTCTTGTTCCATTATAGCTGACGCAGCAGGTTTGGGAATTTCATTTTACGGTCTAAGGGATATTACATCGGCGGCGCGTTCGTGTTCCACGCGCGCCTCAAAGAGATGTCAGCAAGGAGGGGCCCGCAAGGGCCGACGCCCGTCGGGGCCGCGGATTTTTGTACTAGATGACGTGGCCTCGACGCAAGGGCAAAGAAGGAACATGGGTTCGGTTTTTAGTCAGTAGAAGTCTGACACTCCCCTTCGCTCTGCCCAAGAGCGGGGGGGGGTCATTGGTCATTTGATGATTTTCCACCCACCAAAAAAAAAAAAAAAGGGATATTACATAATTATTAATCATAGTTCACACATAAATCTTCATAAACCAAGGTACTTAATAATTTTAGTAGAATCCATTACTCAAGCCTGGTTCGAAGTTCAATTCGAAGACATGTGACATCTGTCAACCCGCACGCGTATTGGATTAGAGTCCACTCCGTCTCCTAGTGAAGAGGCCTGTGGGGAAGCAGTGGTACATTAGCCGCTGATTATGCTTAGACTTATCTACCATTAAAGCTTCAGCCACCACCTTGATTGCTTCAACACACCTTACCATTTCATCAACACTTTTAAAATCAAAATATGTTTCAAACCAAAACAAAAATAGTTCACTCCCACATTCAATCATCCACCAGTACGTCACGTCTTCAAAGGCACGCGACCCGTCACAATATTATTCTTACCTCCGCGCCTTCATTCCTTCGTTCACTCTCATTCGCCGCTCATTATCATTCACTCATTCCTCGTAGATAAGAAAAACGCGGAGCATTCGTGAGATTATCGCCGAACTTCCGACTTTTTTCAGGAAATGTTTGGCAAAATGCCGGTGAAAGGTCTTGTAGGAATATTTTCCTACTACCCTACCAAAGTGGGTATAAATATAGCTTGAATTCTGTTAAACAGTGACCTCATTCTTGTTAAAGTTACTTAGTAGGTTGATCGGGTTAATTGTCAGGCTGGCTGGTATTAAGAGGGGTTACAAAAAGAATGCGGTACCTATTTGCAAGGTTTCCTCGTTGAAATATTCTGTTTTCCGTTGGTTGCTTTAAATAAAAATTATATGTTTGGCTCCTCTTCACGATCGGCCATGATGGGCGATTACACGCGAGCACGATCGTGTAGAGGGGCTACTCGCCTGTAGTCGCCCATCATCGTCGTTGATCGTCGTCGTGATCGTGGCGAACGGTAACTTTTCGGTTTTTCGGGCACACATCAAAGGGAATCGCTTGTAATTGCGAGCGCGTGCCCACACGATCGCCGATCATTCATTCACCACAGGACAGCGAGCCGTGCGTACGTCGCGTCGCTAAGTTTCAAGCTTCTATAACTATCCCCAGTAGCCAAAAATCTCAAAGTTATAGCAAGACGGATTTTAACTGGTATAGAATCCCTCCAAGTAGTGTCTTGTTTTGCAACTAATGGGGATATATTATTTTTTTCAACTAAATAATTGAAATCGCTTAGCGACATGCGAAGAAAGTTTTCAAATTCCCCTGAAGGTTCCGCCAATAGCTCAGAGAGCTGATTATCCATTGAATGTCTGAAATAGATATTTAAAGTAAGAACTGGGCAGTAGGATCACCTATTAAGTTGTATAGGTATATTTACTTTGTTCTATTACGATGAATGCTCAAACACCACCATCTTCTCTTCTTCCATTTTTTTTTCGCATCTTTTCGTTCCAACCACATTGATAAAATGATTGTATACAGAAATTAAATTAATGGTAACTGCAGCTATAACCTCCACGTCCATCTTGAATGCTTGCCGCTTAATTAATGATCACCGACGATCGTGTGGATGCTTGCACGATGATGATGGCGATTACCTTGCCGATTATAGACGATCAACGAGTGTCGATCATGGCCGATCGTGAAGAGGAGCCATTAAAAATAGTTTGTTATCTCTACTACAATAATAAAAAACCGAATTTTCGATAACTTATTTATATTAGGTATTAGAAGAGACTGATGCTATTGTAATAGAACATCAATTTTATTTCATCTCACTAAGGTTCATCAATCACTTTTACAATAAAAGAGTACATATCGTTATATACCTTTTAGGTAAATTGTAAAATTAACGTAACACCGAAATGTAAGAAGGATCTTAACGAATTTTCAAGGACAAGTACAGGTTTTCAATTCAATAAACTCTAGATTGCTCAAGATTAGTCTAGGACTCTAGCTTCACCTTATCTGTAACAGTGCTGAGTATTACGAGCAAGGCTAGTTTTCTTCACGTAAATCCCCGAAAGCAATTTCTTCGAATTCTCCCACACTTCCTTTCGAAGCAATAGAAAGCCTCTTCCTAAAGCTGTCGGGTGAAGGTATTAGAACTAGTGGTTCTCATCTCCTGCCATATTACGCTTCAGTTGTGTACGGTACTATTTGAAACGAAGTGGTTAGAAGTATAACAATTTGTGTTGAGTGTGTATGTTGAGTCCAAACACGAGAATTTGAAAGAGGTGCAATGAGAAAGTTTTTCAAAGATGTTTTCTGATGCATATGTCAATGTTGCTATTGAGTAGCGGCTTATACTGCCTGAGTGTAGACGAAATATGCATCGGCCTTTGAAAAGAGAAGAAGGTCACTGTTAGATTTAAAACTGGATGACCTTAAAGTTAGACCCACCTACAGCTATATCCCACTTTTCTTCAAAAGCAAACAACAGCTACATTGCATACAACACATAAACGACGGAATCTTAACGAACCAAAACACAGAGCGCTATTAAGCAACAATCTCCACAGGGCTCTCACAAAAGGTCACGCTGCTCGTTACATAGCACTGCAATCTCGAGACGACGCCATACTCATGTGAGCCTGGTATGCCAGCCGCTATTACTCACAAGTATGACAGTTTTTTGTCTTGGTTTTTTTTGAGTTTTTTTGCTGTTTTCGTGCAAGGATGGTGTATTTGGGTCATTAAACCTTTGTTGTGGTGTTGCTGAGTTGCATTTTTGATATTAAATAATTTAAGACTAGTGTTATTTGTCCAGAATAACAACTCAAGAAAGAAACTCAAATACATTCAATAATTAAGTTATTATTTTCATTGAAAACGGGATATTTAACAACTTGTGTGTGGTTTTGAGTTAGGCCGATATATCGAGAAAATAATCAGGTTATAGTTACCTACTTTATTGAGTTTGATTAAATAAATTGAGTAATTGTCTGAAAATAAATAAATCTTGTGGAACTGTGTCTCGTGTTGTCTCTTAAAGAAAAGCTTAATGTCTTACATTGATAGAAATTGAATCATATTATACTGAAAAAACAAATACATGGATTTTATGTCAAAGGATCAAAAACATCAAACTACAAAAAACTACCACAGTCTCAAATATAACCTTAAATAAGGCTCCGTTATTGAAAATAAGAAGTAAGCAGAAAATAATGTAATAGCTAGCAATATCGTTGAGGAGCACCATCTGGTTGCCATGAAGATGCTCACTTTATGAACTGACAATGTACTTCGGAAAATTCCTACTTTTATCGGAAACTTATAAGAAATGTTCGCGTCATATCCCTTGCAACTTTTTCTCGAAGACTTTTACTTCAGCGGTTACAACATGGAAAATGTGAAGGGATTTTTCGAGACTACGTGGTATATTGATGTTTGCCTTATGTGCGAATATCTGGTTTCAAAAACGTTTAGGATATTTTCAGCTCATTGAGTGACAGGATCAGTCATGATTTCTGCTCGACTTGGTATCATTACATACATGATTAATAGCATTACAATACGCCAGTACTCCTTAAGGGCTCTATGGTCTTTGTTTAAATACCCTTCTTGGGGAACAGTCTACACTTGAGAATTGAGATCAATAAAGAATAAATTAAACCTAATACTAGTAACGAAGCCCTGTTGTCTTCATATGTCATTATCATACTGAAACTGGTACTACCGCTAGGTCCAGCAGTGCTATATACTGATACAGCAGTATATCGCATGCCACTCTTCTCGGCTACTCTCATCCAGTGGCTACCAGCCATCCTGTGAAGATCTTCGATGCTCCGAGCCTGAGGGTGTCCCGCCTTATAACGCTTGCCGATTCGCGGTCTCTGGTCCAGAACACGTCTACCTAAACGGTCATCGGTTTTACGGCTAATATGGCCGGCTCATTGCCACTTTGGAGCAGCGGAGGCCCAGTAGTGGCGGCCCCGACTGACGAACTACAGGTCGTGGGTTCAAACCCAGGCAGGCACATTACTTTGTGTAATTTATTTCACCCATTACTTTGTGTAATTTATTTCATCACCGCTGCTCTCAAAACCGTGAAGGAAAATATCGTGAGGAAACCGGCATGTCTTAGAACCAAAAATTCGAAGACATGTGACATCTACCAATCCGCACTGGGCCCGCGTGATAGATTATAACTCATTCCCTATCAAAGAGAGGAGGCCTGTGTCCCAGCAGTGGGTACATTAATAGGCTGTTGATGATGATTGGTGATTGCCACTTTAGCTTATTTATTCAGTGAGCTATTTCAAATGTGTTGCTACGTTGAAATGTACCTAATTATTGAATATTATCTCTGTAATTGATTAGCTTTAATTACCCTTATTTCTTCTTACGAGTTTGCCACTACATTATAAACCTTACAATCGTATCCATTCCTAAAATAGAACCTTCCAGAAAAACAGTAACAAAAACAAAACCACGAACTTGCCGAAGGTCATCGCGAGGGATTCCCGCAAAAAGTATAAAACGTGGGATCGATAGAAGGGTAGGTCGTGGAGGGACGCGGACGGAATACGAAGTAGGGGTGCGCGAGATATATCAGTCTGTTTCGAACGGCTAGAGGTGAGGTTCAGAATCGCCGTGTTTTAGGGATATTTTAAAACCACTAAGTATATTAAAATTATATTCAAAGGCGACGTTCTCGGATTATTCCCACAACAAAAAAGTCTAGGATGTGTTGACTAGTCAAGAGTGTGGCTCTTAAATAGGTAAAGGTTAACAGAACATAAAATCACGCCTGTTATCTCTGAAGGGTTATGTATAGGTGTTCCAAATATGCACACCCACATTTCACCAGTTATAGTTAAGTCTCGTGTAATAGGGGGCGAGCCTATTGCCATCAACCGAGCACAAATCCAAACTCCGTGGCTGATACTGAGAAAATCCTGTTGGAGAAACCTAATAACACTTTTCCCGATCCGGGAATCGAACCCAGAACCACATGCTCAGTAACTGTGATTGCGACCACTAGACCAACTAGGAAGAGGTTTTTAACTTTACTAAACCAATCTCACAACAAAATAAGCAAAAACATAATAAAATAAAATTGGTCGTTGTTTATAAAACGAGAATCAGTTTAAATTTAAATTTCATTGTATGCAAATGCATTGCACCCCTCAATAGGGGAAGTTTATAGTGTTCACCCCCTCGTTTATAGGGCTGAGGTATTACCTATAGGATATATTTCAACCCTTAGGAAAAGTATTATGTGTCAGCTGCTTATTATACTGTCAATTGCAAATGGCGTAAAATGATTAGGTGTTGTTGCTGTTACAAATATTTAATTTAAATTTTTGCTGTGATTTCTCGCTGGGTCATAGAGGGAAGATTTTAATGGCAATTATTCTATATAAATAATACGAAATTTAAACCAAATAAACGATGGATGGACTGTATGAAGGATGACATGACGAGGAAGGAGATGACTGCTGGAAAGACAAGTAAAAGAGGAGTATGGATAAAGAAGATAATTATGCTACGCCGACCCCAAATTAATAGGGATGTTAACAAAAAAAATCTAATTAGTCCGTCAGATAGATTTCCAAAAAATATTGTACACATATTTTCTTTTTTCACGTAAACAAACAATGAAGACGATACAGTGCTTTGAAAACTCGTGTGACGTCATATTCTAAGACATTAGTATGGCATTTCTTAGCGAGCAGTGACGTCACCACTTCCCACTCAAATCTTTGACGCGTTTTATCTTCGTCAATTTTTATTGATTTGATAAAACAAAAAATACGTATCCAATATTTTCCGATAATCTAACATAGACGGACTAATTAGAATCACATTTTTTTTAGTCAGTAAACATCCCTATTGAGATAAGAGCAGGTTAATGATGATATACTCGTAGTACGGAATTTAAGTAATATATTATAACAAACATAATAAAAAAATATAGTGAAACAATAGGAAAAATACATTTTTAGTTAGAGAAAGAAAATACAATAGCAATGGAAGCTTCAAATTACTTTTACCATAACAAGCTAATATTAAATTCTTCCGCCACTTCCACAAAAGGAGCAAAATGCCGCGACATCACAGACAAGAGATATAACAAAAGGAACACGTCTAAAACATGTCATCTATTAAAAACGTTCCGTTCCACTCTCAGAGCTAATTGCGAACGTTCCTACAAACATAGAAATGAAAGACCTGTAGCTAAACATCCTCCACATCATGCTATAACATTTGAAACGCTAACACAAAGCAATAAAGTTGGTTTTAGAATTGAACTGCAGCTCAAGCGGTAATGATAGAGCGTTTGCAGCAAAGTTAATTTTGAAGTTGTGAAAGTAAAGTGTGGAGGAATCGATATCGTATTTCCAAGATATAAGGTTGAAGTTAGCGAAGTAGATGGGTTGTTAGCTGCAGGGTGTGTTGGTAGAGGAGATGTGACAAAGATGAGGGGGTGTTCCGTTTAATTTTCATTGACAAGTGGTGCGCGTTGCAGGGCATAGGTTATTTAGACGATATTGTTTTTTCGGAATTGTAGATTTTAAATTATTCATTTTGATTCGGGAATTTAGTAGAACTAGTAAAATTTAGACAGGTAAAGTGAAGAGAAGGAATAATTTGAGGAACCAACTTGGGTTCGATAGTGTAAGTTTTAACAATGGCTAAAAGGAAAGACACAAATTCATAACCGTACTAAGTTTTGACGTAATTAAAATCAACTAAACCTATTTTAATAATATGACAGACACCACAACTAACATTATCCAGGACGCCATTCTAAAAGCTACTTTCACAGAATAAACGAAAATTAAAAATAAAACCTCCCCTGGCAGTCAGATATCATAAACAGTTGTTAATAAAAGAGCTGCAGATGTTAGCAGTGCAACATGTCTGTTCAACCCCCCTCGTGTTCACGGTCCACGGTTCACATTGAGACGGTATGACGAGTGTGTACCGTGTTCTATTGTTTTTGTTTTGAAGATACGTTGGAGTATGAATGAAGAATATCATGTACTAGTTGATGATGTTGTAAGTAAATAAGGAAGGAAGAAGGTTGTGGCTAATTCAATTGTTGTAACTGACAAAAATATCAATAGTAATAGATCTAAAAAGTGGATCTGTAGTGTCGTATAGGGCAAGTCCTACGGAGTTCGCGTAACACTGGTGTCACTTTCCCGTATTAATCAGTTGATTGATTTAACTGGAAGAAACTGGCAAATATTGAAACTGTCAAGTAGATGCAACTGTAGAGTTCACATCACACGAAACTGACTAATTTATTGACGAGTGAGCAAAATGACCAGTGTTAAGCGCATTTTTTAAGACCCTTGCGAAAATACTACAAATAATTACAAGTTAGATTTTGTTAAGTTGATTTACTAGTGTAAATGCTGTACTACACTCAATAAACAGAAGCAGCCAGTATGTTGAGATTGAGACCATTTTGAGAAAAGAACCCGGGGACACACTAGTCTAAAAATAGCGACCACATCTTCACTCATTTCATTACAAAAATAGACAACTCAACTGAAGTTGTGCACAATATGTTTCTAATTACGAATAAGTAATGAGGAACACGATTGGGCCATTGTTAAACGAATGGAAATAAAGTGAGAACAAATTCTTTACTGTAAAAATACTCTTCGGGAGGTACGGAGGACTAAATTAATAATACTTTTTGCTTGTACAATGAAAGAAGAAGTATTCAGATTATTCTGACCTGAGGTATCGACCACTCTTTAATTAAATAGAGTGCTGTAAAAGCGATTGTAATTCCTGTAAAAGGGTTATGGAATTTTATCAAATTTTAAAGCTTTCCTACAACCACTACTTTCATGTTTTTACGAATCGAAAAAGGATTCTGTGAGTTCCCAACTCTAGTAATGATATTTCATCATCAACATCCACTTTTGATTCAGTCACCGTAGTATCATCTACATCATCCCTCTCTCCTACCAACATTTCTACTTCGAACATTGCTATAAATAAACCATAATCTACTTCCACTAATACTAATTCAAACTATTATCCGCATCGTACAGTGGAGAACACATGTTGATCATTAATATGTTCAGTAAGCGAGAGAGCGACTCACGTACTTGAGTGGTGTTTTATCTGCGTTGTTATAAATCCTCTTCTATTATCTTAATGGTAATGTTACCCTTGTGAGTTGTTGCTGTTTACCTGTGTGTGTTTCGGTGCTTTAAGTAAGTTGGAGATTTTAAGTGGAGTATTTGTATTCACGGTAGTTATATCGTCTTAGTTTCTTTAGTCGTTTAAAGACACTTCTTGTTATGAAACTCCTTAGTTTTTAATTCCTTTTCTACAGTTCTGTCTTCAAATGAGTCCTATCTTACAGACAAGTATTTTAGGTACAATTTTAGTTGTTTCATCTTGTCTCTCCCTAGATACTTAAAAAAATTCTACGAAACAGCCCTTAGCATACACAAACACAGCTTTTCACGACTGCACTTGACAAGCAACACCCAGTATTCCTTACATTCCCGGAATGGAAATAATTACACGTCCACCAAGTGTTCCATTCTAAAATTACACCTAAATTTGTTCTTCGGGTGAAAAAACAAGGGGCTTGAAGTCCTCAGTGTCAGATGACAAATAAAACAGACAATTAGAGAAGGGAGGGGGTAAGGGGTCGAGGGGGTGTCGTTATGTGCTGGTATCGAGTTGCAATGACATCTTAATTTTGTACGGTAAGCGTGAAATTAAAGTAGCGGAATGTGGCGGAGGATATAAGAGAAAAATAGTAGGGGAGAAAGCTTTTTGAGAAATAATACTGGGAAGCTTTTTATATTGTTAAGGTTCGGATGTGTTATTCTATTTTGAACCAGTCAAGGAAACACATAATCAACAGCTGTCAAATGTTAACACTGAATTGTTTTGGGGATCGCCGATGAAGACTATCTCATCAATTATTCTTCATAATAATAATCTTCATCATCATCATTCTTCTACCTTTATTTCAATTTACATATTTGGGGTCAGCGCAGCATCTCTTTTTTCATACTTCTTTATTACTCTATTCTAGCCATATCATGCAGTTATTATCAGTCAATGAAACAAAATTGTCAGCTCAAGTAAATCTATCACCAAATTCATCCAAACCCATCAACCTGTCACTCAAAAACATTTTAAAGGAAACTTCAGTAAATTCAAAATCAAAATGTCTATGGTGCTACATTCCCTTCAGGGTATGTACACAGGGAGACGGGTTTCGGGTGTCTTATTATTTTTAGTCGAGCGCTCACAAGCCGTCAAACGATGCGACAGCTGCTTCAATATTTTACTAGAAATATCGTATAGCACTTGGAATTTTATTGATTTTCACTCCAAATTAATTGTGTGAGCGGTGTCAGTTACCGGTTTAGGGAAACGGTTTCGAATAATACTGATATTATCCGTCATATTATGAAATTCTTTTATTATTGGATGGAAAGCCACTCGGATCAATTATCAGGTTAAGCCGCGGTTGACTAGGTTTGGTCCCGGCTGTAACTTATAGATCTAGAAAGATGATGGAAGATTTCTCCAACAGAGACAACGCAACGGCATGAGACGCACGACGTACTGCATAGGATGTGAGATCGATTGACATACGATCGTCAATTGTTTTATAATTAACGGAAATTGGTCGTTAGTGAAGGAAATATGAGTAGCGTGTGTTTGTAGAGGACTTATGGTTGGCTGGCTACTTATATTAACTTTCTAGATTTTTAGAGAAGTGGAAGGCATGGGGATTGTCAGATGACATGACGAGTAAAAAAGTAGTATTGAAGTAGTGTGTGTGTAGTGGTAGTACGAAGTGCATGAGAGAACAGACTTATTTTCGTGCAACTTGAGTGAATTCGCAAGAGTTTTGTTAAATTTTGTTTCTTACATTTAATTTTTTGTATTTGTGTTGTTTGTATGTGTTTTACAAGTTATTTTTAAAGTTTAGTGTTTTAGTTATAGTATTAGTTGTAAGTTATTTTCAAAGTATCTTGTGAGTGTTTGCAAACCAAAATGAATTGGAATAAGGGCAAGAGAATGATTATGATGAAAGAAGGTGATCCAAAACAAAAATTCTGAGATGAAAGAACCATTTTTCAGTGCACAGAAATGTAACTTTTCTTGCCTGTGGTAGAAACTATCATTCTTTTACAGTCAACTCGTGTATTTCCGTTCATCGCACAATAAAATTGCCCCGAAGAGACGTGACACTTAATACGCACATAAAATCATAGTTTTTTTTCTTCAAGCTTTGCCAGAGACATAACATTTTTATAGTCCACGGTCGAGATAAGGGTGGGACAAAGCTGGGCTATCACGATCGTCAAACGAACACATGTCTAATGATCTATGTGATAGTATCACATAAACTTGTATCTCCGTTGTGCAGCTGTTTGCTTTTGGTTTTAGGGTTGTCGAGGAAGTTATTTTTTTGGAAGATGATTATGAATTTTAAATTGGATCGTGGTATTTTTGGTAATAGTTGTGTAGGCTTGGCAATGGATAGTAAGGAAATGAACATAAAACCGAAATTAATCATGATATGAAAACGTAGCGTCATTCTGAACGGCTTAGTCGGAGAATGCAAATTGTAAAAAAAATGGAAAGCCATGAGGGAGTCATTTTCCCAGAAGAAGGACAGAGTAGACTCAAAAAACCCTAGCAAGAGGACCTCTGTGTGTCTAGTGTGGGTAAATCCATGTGTTCAATTTTGGATCTTACAACCACTATTATATGAACTACAGAAAGTTGCCGAATCCAGTTTTATTCCAATTTGAGCAGTTCGCTTTTATAGCTTTAAATAATGAGAAAATTCCAAAAAACTGTTTGTTTCGACACAATATTCTAAATTCTCACCGAAAGAATTCGAACGATCTAAAAATTCTTTCGTATCGAACCCAACCCCCAGTTTGATGGCTCTGGGTTTATTATTTATAAGTTTTACGATGCAAGGGGCCTACGTAAATAGCTATACATGGATCATACCGGCCCAGATGAAGTTCACGGTTAAATTCAATTATAGTTTGAAAGATATTAGGAGCAGTTGTTTTGATAACTAATAGTGTTATTAAAGTGATGGATTTAGTGTTAATAGAGAGGTGGGGAAAGGAGCTTGTTTTTAATTTGTTTTTTTTTTTTTTGTTACTTCGTAGGGGTGGATAGTGGAATAAAATATAGTGGAATAAATAAATAGTTGATAGATTTAGAACGCACAGTGTTATTGGTATTCTATCAGGAATTCCTCAGTAGCAGCCTCTGAGTGTAAAATTGTGCCCGGTTTAGCAATAGGCTCACCCCGTATTATATGGGACTAAAACATAACTAGCGAAACGTGGGTATGCTATTAGGAGATTCCTAAAGATTAGGCAGAGGATACCTAATATATATATAGGCGTAATGTTATGTCACATGTTTGACTTTTCCATCACAGTTTTTTGTTACTTTGTCCAGGGGGTCTAAAACGGCCACTTTGGCAGATCATAATATGAATTGCGTTAAAAAGCGTAAAATGGACCTTTCATTAAAATAACTGCGTCTGTAACAATTTAGTAAAATACATCATAATAGGAAAATAATATGAATTGCGTTAACATTCGTAAAATAGTCACAGAAGCAGTTTTTATTATGAAAGGTCCATTTTACGCTTTTAAACGCAATTCACATTATGATCTGCAAAAGTGGCCATTTTAGACCCCCTGTACTCGGATTTAAAGGTTGTAGCTGTTTCGGCAGAGTCCACAAAAGGCAATTATAGGCAAATACTACTTATAACTCAATTACCCAACCTAGCCATTAATCTACAGCTTCCATAGTCCTGGATAGACTTGCAAATGTTCGCATACAAATTCATCTCGATACGAAAGCCGATGAATCGATATAAGATTAGCGATTATGAATATCGATGGCTGAACGTGCAGGGTTTGTGAATGGTGCACGTGACTACAGCGCGATCTGTTACCGATACCTGCCGATATTGGACGGGATTTTCTGCTCACATAATAATTTAGAAAACTAGAGTACACAGACAAAATGACATAGTAATTATCATCGTTGATGATGGATTAAAAATTATTTCGACATGGGCTACTAAAAATCAGTTTAGCGTGTTAATAGTCGTCTAACAAAAACAAAGGGTCGAAAACCAAATTCTTTGAAAGTTATCATTACTTGTTTTGACACTTAGTAAAATTTTAAGTTTATATTTTTTTAAAGAATGTTTGGATGGATTGTGTGAGGAATTATGTGAAACACAAATGATTTATGATGTCTCGACGTCTGACAGGATGGAAGAAGATAACGTGTTGCGCCGACCCCAAATAGAATGGGACATGGGCAGGAAGATGATGAATTTTTGTAAGACTTGATTGATTTGCAGCCAAGGACTGGAATTCCCTGCCTGCGTCGGTTTTTCCGAGTTCATATAACCCTAATCTGTTTAAGTCGCGAGTAAACAGGCTTCTTCTGGGTAAGCTCGTTCCATCGTCGACATCATCTCTGCCCTTAGGGCAAGATTGAAGTCAAGAGCAAGCCCATTTAAAATAAAAAATAATAAAAAAATGGTTTCAGCAGTTAAACCATTATTTGGTCACGGGATGAGATGTTTTTTTCGGTCCTTTTGCAAAATTCTTCTGCAATTTTAAATATTTTCAGTATATTGTCTTTCTTTCGCCTTACTTCTGTTTCCTTTTCCCGTCTTGAAAGCTCACTCCATAAACCATCAAGCCTTCCCGATTCCTAACAAAAAAATCCACGCAAAGATTTAAGCACTAGCGAAGCCGATTTAATGCCTCGTACCGATGAATCGGTATAAGATTACCGGTTATGAATATTGATGGCACAACGTGCGGTATTTACGTAAAGCGCACGTGTCGAGACTCGGTACGTAATCGATACGAATCGGTATTGTCCGTGAAATATGAGATATCGATGTGGTGTTGGTTTATTTGTTTTTTTTTTTTGAGGACGTGTGGGAAAATAGATTCATATAACCCCAAGCTATTTAAGTTGCGAGTAAATAGGCTTCTTCTGGGTAAGCTCGTTCCATCGTCGACTTCATCTCTGCCCTTAGGGCAAGATTAAGGTCAAGAGTAAGCCCATATTAAATAAAAAAATAAATAAAAAAAAAGATACTAATTGTTTATTTGTTAACTTAGGTGCTTAATTTTCTTATGCGCTCTATGTTTAATCTTAAATATGACAAGAGACATACTACTAAAATGAAATATGACAAGTGACATACTTTTGAAATGAAATATGACAAGTGAGATACTTCTAAAATGAAATATGGCAAGTGACTTACTTCTAGCAGTTCTATAGCTGTCTACCAGAGTTAATTATATAACAGTTTTCGTGGTTAATGAAGATTTGATTAATATTTTCGATAAACAGCAGCAGAATCTTTTCTTGCCTAACCTGCTGCACTCTTGGGCAAAGGCATCTAAACTCCTTCGAGTTCTCGTGAAATCGCGGTTTATTTTCGAAATATTATGGCAGGTAGGTAGGTATTCCAGACGGAAATGCTAGATCGTCTAAGCATTGCATCATGGCTTCATTTGCACTCTTCCGGTCGAGCATTTAAGTAATGATTCGATTACGCTCACTGATCAAGATTATATCCTGTTTATGTAAAGATGCTGTTTGATCTTTATCGACGCTTATTGTATAATTGATATCGGCTGTGGAGTAATGTCGCAATCATCGTTTTTAATTGATGAATCAGTGAGATCAAAAGTCATAAGTAAAAGAGCCCATTCGAATTCAAATTTGTTTATCGTTGAAATCATTTTTAACTTTCTCAGTTCACAAAAAAATAGCAATATTAGCAATATTAGACAAATAATATAAAGTTTGTATGTAAGCGGTAATCTTCGAAAATTGCAAATCCAATCTAAACAATTGTTTCACCGATATAAAGCAACACTATTGCCGAGTATCACAATCCTATGAGAATGTGCTTTCGTTAAAACAAGAACTTTACTAAGCCCCAGTCGCGGGCAGAAGCTAGTCAAGTCATACATATTTACAACCCCTAGCATCAAACATCAACACAATCTCTCAACAAGGGTCAGAGTGATGTATCATAGTTTATCACACCACACTATCATACTGAACAGCGTTTTATAAATCGATGTTAGAGCATCACTATCATACAAATTCGAGGCAAGGGTCGAGCCTACCGCTTCTACGTGCCTCGAATGATGAGAAGTCTATGATGTAGGTAGATTTGATGGGATGATACCTTTATAGGGGCGTATGTCGTAGATTTCAGTCTCCTGCAAATATTTTCTAAATAAGTTCAAAGTCAAAGAGCACATTGTGAAAAAGAACGAGTGAAAAGCTTGCTTTCCTATATGAATGGTTTTAATACTGAGGGAATGATAACAAAAGATCAAACCCTAAAACCCCGAAGGGTTGGGCACTAGGCAGAGATGTGCCTCAAAGTACCCCGATATTTTGCTAGCTATGTTTAAGTGTCATGTAAGCTAGTTGCCATCCACCGGGCACAAATCTAGACTCCGTGATGGCTGCTACTTAGAAAAGTAGTTAGTTTCTTTCTTTCTTTTCTTTCTGTTTTTATTTTATGAACAGTTAATCCAAAAGACATAATACTAGGAAGTGCGTCTTAGTCGACGTCCCCAGAGAACTAATTATCGGTTTTTCACTTGCCTATGAATAGTTTATCGGTTGATTAAATACTGAAATGTAGGTAGGCAGGTGCGGTTACTATAAATTCAAAGGCTAATTAATTTAACTAATTAATTTCAAACTATAAATTCAAAGGCAAAGGATTTCATAACAAAAAGACTATCAAAACAAAACAGAAAACATTCGCAGACATTGAAAACACTTCTATGGGACAAAATAACCTATTATCATCACATGACAGCATAATAATTCCAAAATAAACCTCCCCTCGTATTCCACATTAAGTTTAGATCGCTTCAGATTAATCTGAGTATTCCTCTTTCCTCTCCACTCCTTATTTCACTCACGATAACATTAAACGTACCTCACAGACTAAACAAACAGACATTCAGACTGTATCAGTGTTTTTTAGACCGCAATAATCCTCTTATGGCCCTTAGTACAGTTGGGAACACAAGTGATTGCGAGCTTTTCGGAATTGCCCAAGTGTAAGTTTGTTTACTTTTGAAATGTTAGAACTAAAAATTATAGCATAGGTTTTATTATTGTTCTTAATGGCTTCAATTTGCTCAAGGTTGTATGTATTATAATATTATCGCGAAGCAAAGAACGGTATAGGTGATACATATATACGTATACGTAGAAAGCGGTTCTAGACGGTCTTCCACTTGTACACTACTTACTGATGGTTGAATGGTTTTAATATAAACCCGAAAAGTCTCACGAGTGATTCTAGTGAACACCACAGGAATATTTGAAACTTTTACACACAGAGAAACAAAGAAGATTTGTCGAGTCTTATTTCCCTCAAGATGTTTACTCAATTGCAAAGCTTATTAAAGTGTACCTACGTTCATGTTACGTATTTTTAGTCTAGCAATACCTTGAACAGACGAAAGTGTCCTCTTTCTGAAATAATTTTCGTCACATTACACATTTGTCGCTGTCTGTACATCAGAAAACGAATTTGTGTTCCCTCTGAGGTCTTTATATAAAACCAGATGTTTGTTCTCACGTTTTTTGATTGACATTGGATATATTTGAGTGCGGTTCAATTGTTATATGATAGAACAGGAAAATTGGAAAATTCTCGGGGTTTTACTGCGGTTAGCTCGGTAGAGAAATGTTGTGTTTTGTTATTTTTGTCGTGTTAAGGGTGTAAAAAGACCCTTGCCGAAACCGAAAGGCACTTGTTGTCATAATCATTGCGGTATTTGATTTGACCTTAGAACCTTTTAGTTACGGAGGTAGGAAATAGTCAAAGTTGCAACATTTTCACAAGTTCAAAAAAAAATAGTTTTAAGGTTATAACTTTACTTTAAATACCTTTCTGACCCGTTTTGCTATTCAATGAATACATCAGCACAATGTTTGGAGTGTGTTACATCGAGTTTTTACCCCCAAAAAAACAGTAGTTTTCCAGCAATAGGTACTTAATATTTGCATAGGTTACTTAATTTTATATGTAAACAGAACGCTTAGTTGACGGCTTAATGAAGGATCTATTTACACCTTGTATCAGGATTCAGGATTTTTTGTCAATAAAACTGTATTGATTTCGATGACTCAGGTATTTTCATTCAGGCTCATTTTTGCTAAGGAAGTATGAACTCCTTCATATTGCTGAGTTGAAAAGGGCCAATACCATTAGGAACATAAGGAAAAGGAGCAGCCGAAATTCCGACAATATAAAACAATTGACACCGACACTATCCTCCTCTGTCCCAAACTACGAAAGACGCAAAATAAGCGTTGAGTAAAGTAGCTTTTAGTCAACAAAGAACCTCATAACCAATAAATAGATGGACGGTACGGTCCAAAAAATCCAATTTCAATTCGAGTCCCGAACAAATTGGGTCAAATCCATAACGGACTTTGGACCGTAAATCCCGAAGTTCGTATTCCGAAAAGTTACGGTCGATCGGCCAATCGGACGGGCGCTTATCGCCATCCAATGACACCGGCCGATTACCGTACCATACCGTAAATTCGAAATTGGAACTCAACTTCGTTAATTACCGAAGTGAGCTCGATAGGCATCGCTCGGATTCTCCCGATTCTAATTTCTGATATTAAATTATCGAATATGCGAATTATGTATTTTTTCGTCTGAATTTGTGAATTGTTGGCGTGTTTTATTAGGATCAACAGTTTTTTTGCAGAGAAGGCATGATTCGGCGTTTATTTACGGAGTGTTTTCCTGTCTGGAGCATGATCGCAGAATATGGTGTTGTTTGCTATCTTGCGTATTTTAAATGGGCAAGAATACTATTATTGTTTCCTTGGGAATGGTTTCATAAACAACTTTTTATAAGATATTTGAAGGCAAACGCAGCTTAAATAAGTTGAAAAAAAAATCTATCGCGATGACTTCCTTACATACATAGTATAAAACAAAGTCGCTATTTTTGTCTGTTTGTTTGTCTGTATGCTTAAATCTTTAAAACTACGCAACGGATTTTGATGCTTTTTTTTAATAGATAGAGTGATTCAAGAGGAAGGTTTTAGTATATAATTTGAACGACATCCACGCGGGTGAAGCCGCGGGCATCAGCTAGTGATACATAATTTTCAAAGTTTTTCTCTTTGACCATACATTTTTAGCCCATTTTCCATTTTGATTTCAAATAAAAACGTTACCCAGACTACCATTGTTACACAGACAGATAACGTCTAAGTACTCGATATAATTTGGCAATAAAATCGGTTGTAGTTCTCGATTTAAACGGCTCATTAAATCGAACAGTGCCATAACATCGGTTATCGATATAGCATCGACACGTAAACGCCAAATTGGTACGGCTTCATCAATTCACAGGCCGAGTTCAGTGTCGTAATTAGGGTATCTGAAAATAACATGCTATACAGGTGAAAATATTTTGGTTTCCTTGAAAATAATGGATTATTACTGTACGTTTGGTGAGTTTGAGATTGTTATCAATGTGTTATCTAAATGGATATTAGGAGGAAATTGTATAGTACAAAAGTGTGAATATTAATGTATTAATGTGTCTCTATTATTATCTGTAATAGAGGTAACATTTTTAGACCAAAATAGTATTTAGATTTGGCAAGAATTCATTTCTCCCTTGTCTTACCAAACCGATGAATAGGTAATAAATGCTTCTTTTTGAAGGCTCATGCCAAAAGAACACATAACTTTTGAAACATATATCCAGCCATTGCCCAACTATGTTGGGGTCAGCTTCCAGTCTAACCCGACACAGCTAACTATCAATATTTTACATGTAGCGACTGCCTATCTGACCTCCAAAACCCAGATAGTATAGAGTAATACGGCACCCCTTTTAACAGGATGGGTTTTTTTAAGGATGGGAAATCATCAAATGGCTCCTCTCTCTGGCGGAGCAGAAGGGAGTGTCAGACTCTTACTGGCTAAAACCTATCCATGTTCCTCCTCTAATGCCGTTCTGGGGCTGCGGTGACTTTTTCGAACAAATTCCGCATCTTTGGCAGTAGGACTGCAGTAACTTTTGAAACACATGCTCGCACCAATTAAAACTTAAACTACAACCGCGCCCTGAGTCCGTCCCTGTCAAAAATCACAAAAGTTACACAGTAATTACCGAGTCTCGGTACTAACGAGTAACGAAGCTAATATTCTGTATTTCAGTTTCAGATATATTCGTATATTCGTCGGATTGTTTGCAAAAGGCAATATTTTAATTGGTATTCTGTTTAATTATCAACTATGGTGTGTCCGCAATCTCGTTAGTGGTTGTTTGCTGTTCAACGAATTATTGTCGGCTTTTCGTCTCTGCTTTTTGGAGTTGCTAATGTGGTTTTGGTTTGTGATTTTTTCTTTGGTTTGTTGTTTGTGTTATTTTGCGTTTGATTTGCAAGTTGAAGCACGATTTACATTTCGCAAGATAACTTCTAGTACATGAAGTTACTTCTACGTATTATATGTAGCAACAGTTCGTCTTTGAACATAGCACGTACCTATGCTTAAAAGTTAACGAAACGAGACTCAATGTGTGAAGATGAAAATAATTACGAAACAGTGCAATGTGATGGTATTTTGTTTAGTTGACGAATCGGGAAAGTTACCAAACTATGTATCTGTAAGTTGCAGTTTTCTGGGCATTGATAAAACAAACCTTGCCGTATTATGATTCAAAATTTCTCATTTTCCTATTGACATCCACGAATGGATGAAACGATGAAATCAACGAAAGGACAGTATTCATTACACAGGTCACTTCTGTCCGGTGTACCGATTGTCCATTGTCTGCTCAGCGCTTCAAGGTTATCCTATTCAAAGTTCGTGCTTACCTGGTAATCTCACGCTGGGCCGCATGGAGCTTGGCAGCGAGCCTGGCCGCGTCTGCCTCGGCGACGCGCGCCCGCGCCTCCCAGTCGCCGCGCGCGCGCCTCTCGCGCTCCGCATCGCTGCGGGCAGCACCCTCACGCTGTTGACAAAGGAATAAGTTATTAATATCAAAGAAAAACAGACAATAACGCTATAGAATAAAGATAATCATTCGACCAAGTAGGAATTTATTGCGAAATCCAACACATTTGAAAAAAAAAACTTTAGTTATAAAGTTACAGCAGTTATTATAGTTCATAACTAAAGATTTGTTTCAAATTGACTGCCTCGTTGGTCTAGTGGTCGCAAGCATGACTGCTGAGCATAAGGTCCTGGGTTGAATTCCCGGGTCGGGCAAAGTATTAGCGTCAGGTTTTTCTATCAGGAATTTCTCAGTATCAGCCACGTATTCTGGATTTGTGCCCGGTTTATGGCAATAGACTCGGCCCCTTTTACATGAGACTTAAACACACTGGCGAAATGTGGGTGTACTGATGAGTACACCTCAACGTAATCCTTCGGGGATTACATGCCTGATATTACTTATGTAATGTTTATCCGTATCTTAGCAATAAAAACTAAATGTGGCACTCGGAGACTGCCGCGGTAAAGCTATTGCATAGCATTTTTTATCAACAGCAAATAATTAATTATTTAATTTGACAACCTCAGTTGTCAACCTTGTTATTTTCCGTAACCATAGCAACCTGGTTGAATACTGAATCCTGAATATTTTTGTTAGGGAATCTCTGGATTCGCTGTCCACGCTCAAGGCCCGCGATAGAAGCTATGCAATAGCTTAAAAATTCTTTCAAATACTCTAATCACACAAGTAAGTTATACCATCTCCAGAACTAAGAAACAAAAGTGTCAAACTAACATGGAACTAGCAAGATATTCATTTATCTCCCGCACAGCCTCACAGAACCCGTCAGTACTTCTCTCTTGAAACAATTTCAATTTCCTCCGAAGAAAATTTTATAATATTCAATGTGAAACTTGAACTATTGCGGATGATTTATGGGTGAGAAGGTAGAGTTTTAAAAGCTATATGAATTTAAGTTTTGAAGCAATGTTTATTAATAAAGATGGATAGGATTTGTCTCGATTGTTTTTAGTATTCATTCTTTGTTTTTTTATTGTGTGGTTAGAGCCTAATCTTGGTGTCACAGTTTTAATGCCGAACTTGGCTTTACAAGCCGTCTAGAAATACTTCTCAGACTGGTTTCCTCATGATGTTTTCCTTCACAGAAGCAATTGGTAATCCGACAGTTACCCCACTAGACTATCACTGCCATAATAAGAAAGAAGTATTCAATGTGATTTTAAGCTCAGATTTCTGGTCTGGAAAACAGTATTTGCACCACCAAAATATCGTTCACACTTCGCTTACCAGAGTAGGTACCTACTTGTTTTCATTGTCATCATCTACAACGTATCCGAAAGACGTATCTGCTTTGGATGTCCTGGATGAAGGACTTCTTTAACGTTTTCGTCGATTGCAAAGTAAATACAGGTATCTGAACATCTAGTCAGGTGTACCATAGAAGTGGTCGAAGATATTCTAACTGTCATTTTAATCGAAAACGAGATATTTAACACGTCTACTATATGTTTTGAGTTCCCGATATTTCGGCGTTGTTGCAAGCACCATGAACACAGATAAACTAAAGTTATATCGGGTGTGTGTTTATGAGCAGACAAATTGGTCGGTTTTTAGTTTTACTGGGTAAAGTTAGTGACCATGAAACTAATATTGTAAATGTCTTTCCCTACTAAACTAACCAAAGCTATAATGAGTTTACATAGTAAGTAATTGCTAATTTCCATAATAAATTCTTTCAAGAAACTAGCATTTCTGACTACAGCACTCTTTAATTCTCAAACACAGTATAAAAGCTTTTATCGAAGAAAAACTTTAAACAAAGACATCTTCAGAACAAAAACAATTTATTCTCAGCATCGACGTGACGGAAGCGACGGCGAAGGATCGGATAAAAATCCAATTTGGACCGGCCGTCCGACTATGACGTCATACGGTACGCTATGACGTATCGGATCCGTGTCGTGACAGACGACAGATAGCGCGACGATATTGCAAAATTGGTGCGGATTGTTTGCAGGGGTATGTTTTATGATTGAAATTGTTTGGCTGGGAAAAAGCAATGAGACTGAATGTTCGATTTTTGAAATCGAAGTTATTTTACAATAAGTAATGTCTAAGCGACAGTGAAAATGGTGTATTATTATCTCTTATTTGCTTACTGTATTATTTTCTCTTATTTCATGAGGAAAAAGCATGCCTAGGAAATATTTCTGGACGGTAAAGCAAGTCATGGCCACATTAAAGAAAACAGAAGTGAAAATGGTACAGCGTTTCTTTTCAAATCGCGACCTTATACTAAGGTCAACACGGTTAAATATTGCAGAGTTTTCTATGACTCTCCATCTGACCATGCCTAAAAAAAAACAAATGTGGAGTCTGTTTAAAGACTTAAACTAAATAAGTCAGGTTATTAATTTCTAGTAGCGGAACTCCACTCAGAGCAAATATTAAAACAATAACAAAAAACAGCCATACAAGTCTAAAGACAAAGTTCATTAAAACTATAATCAAGGTTTTAAACAAAGTCTAAACGATTAATGGCAAGAAGTATATAAACATAAGCCGTTTGCCACTAACCGTGGTTCAAAGTTACCTGTACTTAGTTTAGCGAAGATCTTATCTTGACTGTGGTTCAAGTTATGGGCTTATGTTAAGTCTGTTGCGATATCTAGAGTAGGCAGGAGAAGATGAAAATGAATAAAGTTTATACTTATGTACTATACCTTTAAAATATTGTTAAAAAATAGCTAAAATATGTAATGTTTCATAACTATACAGGATGGTAATAGGGTCGCCCTTATTACATGGGATTTAAACATTACTGTGTTTAATGTCGGTGAACTAATGTGTAGGTACACCTCTGCCTTACCCTTCATGGATTATAGGCGTGATGTTATATTATACTGGACTCGCTTTTGCCAGCGGCTTCGCTCGCGTGAAAATGACGATTTTCCATACAAACTTTCATCACCACTTAACTCCTTCAGGGGTTGAATTTCGAAAAATCCTTCCTTATTCCTTGTCTACATTATAAAGGGACTAGAAAGCTGAATTTTGCACAGAGGTTCTGTGCAAAATTCAGATTTCTAGGTCCAAGGGTTTGGGCTGGGCGTTGATGAGTCAGTCAGTCAGTCAGTCAGGACTTCTCTTTTTATTTATATAGAAGATGGAATGGACACCGAAACACGCCAACAGTTGTCACGTATTCGGTAAATGATTCTGAATCCCATAAATATGGGTCTGTCTCCACCGATCCCGGGATCCGATTTGACGTAACACGGATCCCGGCGATTTGTCTCCACGGATCCCGGGATCCGTTTCTACAAAAAAAATAATTAAATTTTGTCTCCACGGACGTCCGTGGCTACAATTTATTAGTCAACGGTAAATTAAAAAAAAAACAGATGTTTCCCACAAAAGTGCAGAACCTACACGGTCAAAATTAATGGAACAGCTAGTTTTCTTTTGAAAATATATACATTTCTTAACGTTCACATTGTTCCAAGTAACAAAAACAGAACACTTTTAGAGACCAAAACAACATTCCAAAAACATAATATTTTTCAAACATAAGTCCATTATCACCGTCCAAAAACCGGCCCATTGTTTCCCTACCTTGAACCACCGCCAAACTCCGTGCTAGCTTAAACTTTGATGAAGTTTTAATTGAAAATTAGTCTTGGCCGTATCTTGCTGGCTCCAGTTCATTTGGGCCCAGACCGGGGCCAACTTTGTAAATGGCCACAAAAATCTGTGCTTATAGATAAGATACTTATCCGAAATCTTACAAAGACCAAAGTATCAAGAATGTTGGGTCGGAGTAGAGTTTCGTCTTTGAGAGAAGGAGACGGGAACTCTGGACTGGCCTTTAAAAATTGTGAAGTTGGTTATACTCGTAGTGGTAGAATTGTGACGTCATTGTAGAGTACGGAGGATGGGCAGATGAAATAATATTGTTGTAGGATATTGATATAGTTAGATGATTAAGAAAATCGTAATAATCGTAGGACAGTGACGGATCCTCTAGGGCCAGTGCCTGCCAGGGCAGCGGAAGTTGTAAATGTGATTTTTCTAGTTAGTCTTGTTAGTTATTATTTTATACCAACTTGAAATAAATCTGATTGTTGAGATGTATGTAAAGTTTCAACATTACAGATTTAGTAACAGTGTACATAAGTTTCAACCAATTTAAAAAAAACTCCTGAACCCAAAAATAACCCTCAAAAAGTAATTTTAGTACTCATTCATTTCTCTTTTCAAGACCACAATACTTTCAACGACAAGACAAATTGAATCTTCCGAACAATCGATTCGATATTCAAATCAAGAAAAACAAACGATCCATAGACATCGAAACATTAACATTAAGTGGCCGTTAATGCACCTAATCCTATTCCGATACTAATTCTTGAAATTCAGAAATAGATCGAAAAGGGAGAAGCGAGTTTTTCTATTTACGTTCACACTGTTTTTGAGTTTTAAGTGAAAAGAATTTCAAATGACACCATTTTTAGATGAATGGTGAATGAAATGCCGTTTTTCTTTCGGTTGCTTGAGTGTGAAGCTGGCGTTTTCGTTGATAATGATGATAAATGGTATGAACCATTTATAAACGGTAAACGCCAAGGTACTAAATGGCTAGAATAGTTAGTTTAAAAGCGGCAATTGAATGCAACATTACGTTCATTTAGCAAAAATACTATGGTATACCTAAATACCTTTTTTTAGCGATTGAAAATCATCAAATGACTCCTCCCGCTCTGACCAGACGCATGATAAAAGAGCAAATGATTATCGAAGATACGAAGTTATCGACCTAAGAATATTATTTTATTGTAAGGCCAATTCCTCGATTCATAAAAGCTAGTTAGTTCAAACTCTTCCTATCAGGAAGTTCTTCGAAAGTAGGAAAATGGCCGCAAAAAATCAAACAATAAATTAATAAGAATTCTAAACCATTCACATTACAAAATAGTTCCTCCCACTCAAAACTCGATGCTAAACATTTAACACGCGCCATAACTTTCCAGTCTCATTTACAGACAAAAATAAATCCTAAAACATATTAAAAATGGTCCTCTATTAGCAAAAGAAAACCACAAATTAGTATGGCAGCCCAACCGTGCAAAGTACACAAGTCTTTTCAAAGACAAAATAAAAAGGAGGTGTAGAAAAGGAAACCGTTTCGGCTATTTTCGTCTATTTCCGTTAACGCTCGGCTCACTGGCCCACGGTGTTTCAACATTTATATTTTTATAGCTGAAGACGCTTTGGAAATGTTCTCGAGACGATTATGGGAAAGTAAATATGACAAAATTGTGTATTTTTGGGGCTAATGTTTTTTGATGTTGGTGCGATGAAATTAAGAAAGGGCTTTTGTCTCGGTTACTTTATGACTTTATTTCGAGACCGATCACTGGAAAAATTATTTCTAAGACAGCGAAAGGTAAAATGACAATGTTTTGTTGTTTTATAAATAACATTCGTTGATTATTTGTCAAGTTTGAAACTACTGCCATACATAAAAACTTTTAGAGCACAGACCAACACAAACTTTCTTCATTTAAAATTCAATGCAGTAGACAACACATAACACACTCATACTTTATGTATCATTTCGTACCCTTAAACTTCTGAGAAAACTATTATTTCTCACAATAACACCCCTACCACCCAATAACTGTCAAAACACACCACTATTCCACACCTGTCAACTTGTCAACTGTCAAGTAGACAGCTGTCACTTTGACAGCTCCGTGACGTTAGCGGTAGGGACGTGGCGCGCCCTTGAGCCAACTTTGGTAAAATGTTTGTACATACTAACGCATTGGTGAGTGGAAAAGCAAACAAAATGTTTAATTTGTAGCCGTATGGTAAGTTTTCTTGTGATTAATTGGAGGGAAAAGTTTTATTGTGTTTGGGATGTGGATACAAGTTAAGTGATGGAGTTTAATAAGTTTGGTGGGTTGATAAATCTTCTTGGGGTTGCGCTAAAGTTTCGGGAAGTGATTATGTATGTAGAGGATTATCAGATTAGGCAAATTGCATGCAGGCAAACGCTTGAGAACCTTCTTTGTCTAAAACAAGGGCTGAAAACTAGATAGACTCGCGTTTTTATAATCAACTCTTGCTAAATTGTATCGCATTTAAATCTGGCTCTTAAATATTACTCAAATACAGATCACGTAAACGATGATTCCATATTAATCGCTTCACGCCCTATAAAGCATACTAATGAAACGTTTGCAGAATATATCACGTCTCCATTTGAATGGAAACCAGTAATTTAGAGCTCATTGCTTTTGCGTCGATCAATCAGGAGTTTAGATTGCGATTTGGATAAAGTTTGGCGTATGCTGTTGCGAATTAGGAAGCGTGCATTGAGTACCCATTCCCACACAAATACTAAAGAACTGTTAACCCAGTCTTGGGTTTTGGTAAGTCAGGTTAATCACCGATCATATGAGACAGAAACTTCACACAATTTGTAACCTCTTGATTGTATGCCTCTTATGCGCCTACCACACGCTCACACTTCCCCATGGGTTTACTTGCGCAAACTGGCTTGAACACAGTACATCGCGCGTGTGGTTGGTAATGGTAATACAGTTTTACCAACCATACGCGCGATGTACTATGAAGTGTGAACGAAGAGTGTGGTGAAGCTTGAGCGTGTTACCACACGCTCAAGCTTCACCACACTCTGGACCATTAGCGTGTAAGCTTATCTGGTGTCAGAGTTTTCATTTATTGTTCATTTGAACCTCTTTTTTGTAGGGTGGGAAATCATCAAATGACTCCTCACTCTCTGGGCGGAGCTGAAGGGAGTGTCAGAACTCTACTGACTAAAAACCACCCATGTTCCTTCTTAGCCCTTTGCGTCAGGGGCCGCGGTATCTCTTTCGAACAACCCGCAGCTTCCTTTGGGCCTCTGACTTGGCTTTACATGCCGTCAAAAAATATCAGGCATGCTGATTTGGTTTGGGTCACGATGTTTTCTTTGACCGAAGCAAGTGAGATTTATAGAGTACGCAAATGGACTGAATTCTGTATTGTTTACAAATGAAATATATGGAAAAGATATTGTTATTGAAAAAGCCTATTTTTAGCAAGGACTGCTGATAACTTTAGTAAGTACTGCATAAAATATGCACGATAAACGTCCGTACCATTTACTGAAAAGCCAAGAAGCAGTCTATAAAATCGAATAGTTTCCAGCGATGGGTTTAATGTATAAAACAGTAAAAAGCACCACTTCAATTCACGACAAATTCAATTTCAAAATATAACACTTAACTTGTGCATTATATTCAGGTAGAGGACATTACACTCCTGGCCACGTCCTAGAAACGTACGTGGCTAGGCGAGGGAACTACGTGGCTAGGCAGGGAAACTTCGTGGCTAGAAAACCGTCTAGTGTGTACGAAGCGTAACGACCAGCCAATGCACTTTCCTACAGGAATGAGGAAATAAGTGGAGAGCTGTGCTTATGGCTTATGACTTTAGAGAAGTACTAGTTTAAAATTGTATAGTGCTTGATTTTCTGTCTACTACCGATAAATACCGATAAATTGGTAATAATGCGATTTATTTAAAAGTTTAGTAGTAGACGTTCTTTATATATAAAGAACGTCTACTACTAAACTTTTAATTTAGAACAGAAGCTGGCATATATGCCAGCTTCTGTTCTAAATTAGGTGAAGTTCGATTCAGTATTTGATAGATTTTTTAGACAATGTACCAGGTTACCATAAACAAAGAAGTGATTATGGTCTGATTGATCTATCATTCCATATTAGCTCTAATAGGTCATTTGATCAGAATTAGGGTTGTAGGCAGAAGGATTCTAGCCATTTCTAGCATTGTGATTGTTATCATTATGTGATGCTTTTTGGGAAGATTAACGATCGAATAGAAACATTGTTGCTGTTATTTTGGGGTTTCTTTATAGAGTTTATTTGAAGTACTATGAGTATGAGGGAAAGGTAGGAAGGAAAGTTTTGAGTATGAATGTTAATGGCTGAGTAGAATAAGACCAAAGAAAAGAAACAATGCGATGGATGGACTGTGTGAAGTAGATATATTATGGCCAGAAAAGAGACTGATGACTGCTGAGATTACGAGTTATAGAGTTGTATGGAAGAATAAGATATTCTACACCGACCTCAAATAAGTTGGGATAGGTAAGGGTAGGAGACTGATGATAAAAAAAAAAAAAAATTAAGTATTAGTATTATTTAGTATACACACAATCACATAACTGGTTCGGCGTACACACCTCTCAACCAGGTCCAGTTGAAAACCAGCGTCAAGCACTTAGTTGCCTGACATTTATGCTGAACTGAGCCTGTTTGGAGCAGCCGTGGGGCAAATAATTTTTTTGTACCAAATAGTTTTAAGTTATTTAAATAAAAAACATTTGTTCATTTTAATTTTTGTATGTTTATTATTATACTAGCTGATGCCCGCGGCTTCACCCGCGTGGATGTCGTTCAAATTATATACTAAAACCTTCCTCTTGAATCACTCTATCTATTAAAAAAAACCGCATCAAAATCCGTTGCGTAGTTTTAAAGATTTAAGCATACAGACAAAAATAGCGACTTTGTTTTATACTATGTAAGGATGTATGCCCTGTGTCTGTACCAATAAATGTTATTTCTTTCTTCTTTCTTTCTATGATGCTGGATGTCTGAAGTAACTTAATGATTAGTCTGAGCTTCATACATGAATGACGTTTCTCATAAATACGCGCAGGATTTATAAACAAACCTTTTATTGAGCAAATGAGCACAAATGAATGAAAGAACAATAAAAACAAATGAAAAGCAAGAAATCTTCTTGTTTTTTTTTGTCTTTTGCTGAAGAATACTTACTCAAGTAAAAGTAATATCGTTTAAAATTAGGTCGCTAACCCAAAGAGGCAGTTAAATATAACTTGTGCACGTAACAGACTGGTCTTTAGTAGATCCGACGTTGATTGATGATGTTTCTTATAAACATATTTAAAAGTTGAGTTTAATAAAGTGATTTACGGAACGTTTTAGCTAACATTTGGATTGAGATGGTTGGGTTATGATTGTTATAAAATATTTAAGTTGATTTGTTGGATTGTTTTTTCTTCAATATCCGTTAAAGAGTATGTGGAAGAATATTTTGGTTTCATCTTCTAATCAATAAATACTCTCGAATTTTAGAGTCAGAACATTTTAATGTCTTTACTCGATTTGCAAAATGTTTTTTTTTCTCGTTTGAAAATATGTATGTAGTTTCAAATAAGTAGTGTAGTCTAAAGTTTAAGGTTTTTATCCCAAAACTATAAAAAAACACTAAGCGCAATTTCTACAACTAGTTTTTTTCCAATGGATCTCTCGAGGCGTTAAGTAAAGAAACTAGGCATCATTAAACTGAAAATCTTGTAACAAACTTTAACTCCACTTGATATTTTTAACAGCTCAAGATTTTTTTTGTCTTTTTGTACACAAACACTTTGTCATTGAATTTCCCTAAACACGACCCCCTAACTTGTCATTCAGAAAAAAACATTCTCGTTTTTCTAAGACCCTTGCATCCCTTAATTCGTCACCAAACATCGCTTATTGACAGCAGCCGGGTACTATCACAGTTTGCTTAGGCGTTAGGTATTAAGTAAACCCTTCAAAGGGGACTTTACAGGGGGTGAAACAGGGCACACAAATAAATAGTGAAGATCAATATTTGTTTGATATTGTAAATCAGTTGTGTGCTCCTGTTTTGGATGTTGCGGGATCTGAAAATGGGGGGTGTACAAACTAGAATTATAAACGTTTCTAAATGTTAGTCATGATTCTAAATAAAACGATTTGTATAACTTTACAAATCACTAGAAAGAATTTATCATCTGCCTAGGTATTTTCCAAATATGTTGGGGTAGGCTTTCAGTCTTACCAGATGGAGCTGAATAGCAGTATTTTAGATGCGTCGACTACCTAACCTACATGTTGAGTAACATCACCATAGTGTACACAAAAAAAAAACTATGAGTACTATAAAGACAATATTGCGAGAAAATTGCAGTATAATGTTCTTAGTAATAGTTTTAATGTTTAATTGGCTGTACTCAATTAAATTGGGCTATTACAGTAACATACTGTAAAAAAGCGTGAATAAAAGAAAAGCACTCACTGTTGCGAGCAAAATTTTACGCCATTTAGCGTTCCCGGAAACAATTAAACTGCCATTTTTCGAATCACAAAATGACCCGTTTAATCCAACAAGGAACGATTAACATAAAACTCTTTGATTACCCAATCAGCGTACAGAAATGAAAAAAATATGCAAATTTTTCCTTTTTTCAATGACATAAAACGGGTACGCTTGGGCGCTAGCTCCCCGTCTAATTTCGTAAAAGAGTTGCCACGTGCCGGACACGTGACTCCGTTTCGACCAATGGGAGGGCTTTGTTTGGCTATGACGTCATCAGCGGCTAGTTCGTGAGAGAGTATGATTTACGAGACGTTACAATAGATGGTAATTTAGTTTTGTTCTATAGTTCTGACCCTTTCGGAGTGTGTCATATTTTGTTACAATGGGAGATTATTAAATCGTGTTTTGTTTTTTAGGGGGGTGTGAATTCGGTTCGCCTACTTCATGGCAAATTTGTTGAAAAAAAGAGGATTCAAGAATAACTGTAGAGCACGAACATGATTAAAGAAGACGAATTATTTAAAGTTTATTGTTTATAAAATACACCACATCTACATTTCTGAATACGTAGAAAAACCATAGAAAAAAGCACTTTTATCGAGAAAACAAAATAAAATAAAGAAAAAAAATTAAAAAATTTCCAACTTGATCTGAATTATTGGTCGTTAGTCCAGATCAACATAAAATTAAATACAGGATTACAATAGTGTCCACACAAAAAATCCTTTTACAACTTTAGGCCATGCATCATAAGTATAACTCCCTAAAAATAGGGACGTCAAATAAAATCAGCAGCTGCCCAAATCAATAAGTTGTACTCCCAATTATCTGGTAATCCCTTCGACCCTAAAAATGACTCATCACCCTATGTTACATGAACATCTAAGGGCGGTTTCCCATGGCATCTTTTAGCGATATTATTTTCGTTTGCATCGCTAGCTTGGCCGTTTGGATCATTCATTCCCACTAGTGGCCGGCGATATGATCGCATTTTACCGATTCAGCATCGCTTCTGTATAGTAACTAATGTGTAAGTGTCTTGAACGCTAGAATATGAAGAGGCAGACTGCAATAGTGACCTAGCCACAAAGGAGTACGAATGTGTCGATACTCATATAATATCATAATTTCTTAATAATCATCTTTCCAGAATGAAAGTGAGGGGCGACTGTAATGCTGTGTGTAGAAATAAAAAGACACGGTTTACATGTGCGATGGTATATTTCTATATAGCGACAACATCAAAAGTTTTTACAAGCTTGAATGACGTCTCACCCATACTTAAAATCCTGTTTAAAAAAATGATTATTTTACTAATAACTTATATTATATCGCAAAATATCGCTGTGGGCGACCGCCCTAAATCTGAGATTATAGTTATAAATAATTCAATAAACATTTTCGTATCATGATGCAGAATCGATGTCTGCACTTAGCTCGTAATCTGCTTAGTATATAATCCAATATCGTGGGCCTAGGACAGGGGCTTTAGGATTCATAAGTGCTGTAAATTGGCTTCCGCTGGACAGTGAAAAGCCATTGCCAGATGTAGGTAAAGTTCATGGCTTTAATTGGGTTCGCTTGCAAAATAGGTTACTGTAACTTCATTTGTGTACTTGTACCCTTTAAATTTGGCCGATTGGGCGTGTAGTCTTATGGGCTACTCAACAATTTATTGTTGTTTTTTTGTAGACCAACAAAGAGGACGGACGACTTTTGTGACCTAAGCTCTTTATACATTAAATAATTTTGGGGATTTCGAAAAGAGATTTCTTGCTTCTATGTATGTACCGTCGTGGTTCCTTTATGCCCGACTACCTGAGAAAGTGTGTAATGTTTCAACGATACTTCCCGGCGTCCACCACCGGTATGTCCACCGCATGGTGGACACAGGGAAGCATCGATGTTTCAATAGTACGCAACATCGTTCCAAAATGTTGCTCAAACAGGATGTAGCCAAAAACTAATTATCTCAAAACTCGAACTAGTTACAGCCTCCGAAATTAAACCTCTAATCAATGGTAAACGTTCAAAGGCTGCTCGGTGCAGGTTCGATTCCGCTCCTGGCAAACTCGACCGCACACAACGCAATGAATTTCCGAACCAAATGAGGTGTGCAATTGTGCGTTGTATAACTCTTGGTACGGGATTCGGTGCTCAGCTCGTGAATTGGTTATGAACGAAGTTTTGAAGACGTAGTTAGTTCACCGTTTGTGAGGTTATTCAGTAGTTCTGAATTTAGGAAAGTGTGTGGGAGTTGGAAATTATGAGAACGTTAGTTTTAAAAGTTATATGCTATTGATTTATGATTAAACATAATTGGTTAAATATAGGTATGTAAAAAGTTACTCTTCTGTTTACCCCTTTGGGGATTACAGGCCAGCCAGAAGTATTGGTTTATAGTATGAGTAGTCTTAGTAATCTAATGATTTTACAAAGATTCACTACAGAAACGTTTCGGTCTCACTATTTACAGAAGATATACATTGACAGGGATATTTCCAGAAGACCCTTATCTATAATTTCATCATCAAATTAAGAAGGACTACCAACTCTAGCAAATATTATCCACCAAAATGCCCAAAACTCAATTACCCTGACTATTGACACTCTAAAATAAACAGAGGGTAATACCGGATTTGACGAGAAAACCAAAAGGTCTACAATTCCGTAGTTGAAACGTTGTAGTAATTAGTTCGGTTAAAGGGACCAGGCAGGTCGCTTTGACCCTTGATTTGGACGGTGAGCGACTAATTATCGTGGAATTTCTGCTGGCAACTACCGGCTAACTAGTTAGGGGTAGCTATAGGGTAGTGCTGTTATGATCGCTTGTTTGTAGTAGTAGTAGTAGTAGATCGAGTTTGCGGAACGGTTGTAGGTAGTAGCTCAATTAAATAACAGTGGCTCAATGTTCTTTTTGTGCTCGATTATTAGTTTTGTTTGTTTATTTATTTTTTGTTGATGCCAAAAACGCCGACGTTATAAGATGAGTTAGTGAGAAGTAGTGAAAGTTTAATGAAACTTTTGACCACGTAATAAGTAAAACACTTTTTGAAACTATGTATTTTGCTACTAGAATATCGGTCACCCGTCATCTTTCTTTACAAAAGCTGATGGCGTAGACCATTTCTATCTGACTACCAAGAGAAGAAAAGGTGGCATATTCTAGTGTGTCAGATGTCTATCGTCTATCCATACATATAGGTATAGGCTGAATGGCCACTTCGATTAGCAAACGGCTTAGTAATGTTGTCATTAGCCAAACTGTTAATCACTTTAGCATCTCCGAGTACAACTAGTACTACACATTAATCGATATTGAATACATCACTAGTACTTAATAGGTAAGTGTGCACATCACTATCACCTATAGATAATGTGTATATTGTATCTACTCTATAACCCCGCCAGTCTAAATTGGATTAACACTGAAGGTATGCCTCTTGAAGACCGGCTTGATTTAATGAAACCTATCCACAGTTATATTAAATTAGATTTAACAACCAACCTTTAGCAAAGGTTATAGTTTGGATAAGCTGATGAAATTGAATTGTGTTTTGAATAGAAGGTTTTAGCAGTACCTTTGATTTGTAATTTTATTTGTCTAATTTGGTATACCAAGGACAGTATTGACAGTTTTATCTATTCTCCTTCTTCAAATCCATCTAAATATAGTTCTCCTGACCGTTTTCGGCCACGGCGGCCAATCTTAGCGGAGATGAGCCATCGGCGCGGCAGACATTATAGTGCATATGAGTGTGTGCAGGCATAGGTTTTTTTTTTGTAAATGTCATTTCACAATTCAACCAAAGAAGTAGTCATCTGTTTAACCGGACTATCCTGTGGGTGCCTTGAGTTGCAGAGACAGGTGCATAGTCTGTTCCTTCACTCTCATAGTTCAGACTTTTAGAGGTACGGCAATCCGACATGACCGGGAAAGATCAGGCGAAGGACCAACAGCTTAACGTGCTTTCCGAGATACGGGAGTATCAACCACCAACTTCCAAACTCCGGGCTACTACTGAATTTCTAATGGAAAAACTCAATACTACTTGAACTTTCCATCAAAAAATTCTCATTTTTCGAATTTTACCAAAAGCTAGTTTTTCATTAAAAATCACATAGAAAAACCCAATTTTCTCCCTCTCTCGTTCCCCATGCGTGTTGATTCACAATTCCTGGTACAGTCCCTACTATCAATGGGTATAAAAACTCCATTTTATGATTATGCAACGTGAACGCGTTATCAGACGCTGTTTACATAGAAATTATGCAGGAATTCTGAACGCTTGCGTAGTTCAGATAGTTTTTCAGCATCGAGAATTCAGTTTTAATGAGAAGTATTTGTGGAATGCAAGTCAAGGAAAATGCTTTGAGAAATAATTGTTTGTACTGTGCATTAGTTCTGTTAATTATAAGTGGAAGTTAAAAAAGGACTTTCAGTAAAAGTTTCATAGTGTTTTTAATATTGGTAGTTGTTGTATGCTACTTCATTTACGTGGCGGGCACAAACGGGCACAAATACAAACTTCGTGGCTGCTAGCGAGAAATTTATGATAATAAAGATATCAGATACGTAGTATATGTATCAGATAACGTTATTATCATAACGATTGGTACAATGGTTTAAGTGTAACGTAAAAAGGCCCCAGACAGACAAAGTTCCTCTCTTCTAAATTTTAGTAGAGCTGCTGACAGTTAAAGCCTTAGCAAATGAAATAACAACATTAAAAGTAAGGTAAACTATAAGCAAAAATACCTTTAGTCAAACCATAAACAAGAATTTCCCTTCCCACAAAAATAATCTTAAGAAATAAGCTCTCCATTATGCTGCCACAAAAAAATAAAAGATAATTCTTCTTCTCTTGGGCATTTATTCATTCACCAGCAATGGTATAGTAAATCCTTTGGAGTTGAATGCCATTGGTTTTAGGGTAAAAGAGGGTAAGTAGGGAGGGAGGTTACACTATTTACTAAGAATCCTCAGCCAGTCCAGAGGGTTATAATCCCAAGGGAGTAGGGATTGCAAAAAGATTTTGTTTGTGGAATTAATGTGATGCACTAGTCGTTTTTTTGTTATTAAATGTTGTGGGAGATAATTAATTATGGTGCTTTTAGTTGTGTAAGATGAGAAGTTTTTTTTGTTACCAGGACTAATGTGTGCATTTATGTTGGTTGTTACAATATTAAATTTGCGAAGCTTCAGTAGGGAAAACTAGTAATTAAAACATCTTTGTTGCGAATTTTCGTTTTTTTAATTTGTGCTCTATCATGCGTTGCGGAGAAATGAGGAAAATGTCGTAAGGAAAGTTTTAAGTATAAATATGTATAAGAGTAGAGGAAGACCAAAGAAAGAATGGATGGACTTTGTAAAGGATGATAGTTGAAAAAGGAGATGTCTGACGAGGTGAAAAGTAATAGAGAAGTATGGAGAGTATGTGTTAATTGTGATAAGGGCAAGATAATTATTAAACAATTAATCTAGTTTCTGCTTATTGCTACATATGAATGATTCATATTTTTAAGTACAATTTGATGTTTCAATCCAATTTTCGACCTTATTCTATTGGTAGATCGTAACTGTCAATTACAGCAAAAGGGACGCTCATCGCTCAAAACAAATATTCTTATTTACGTTGCTAAAACTTCAAAAGCAGTTTACTAATAGCTGTCGAAGTAAAACAATCGATGGTGGAAAGTGGATCACGGAGGCGTTTATAGTCCCACATTCAACCTGGCATTACTTATGCAGTTTGGATCGATAAGCCTCTTCATATGCATAGGTGTGGCTTTGAGCCTTTTATACGGTGAATGAAGCTTTTAATAGGTTTTTGAAAGGTGAGTTTTGGTTTACAATGTGAAGATTTTGAGACATGGGAAAAGAACACAGAAATCAACAACCCTAGGTCACGTAGGTTGAATGCGATCCTGGAGTCGTCGAGTCTGTCTCTCCTTACGCTTAGTCCGACACATCACAACTTAGACTCAAGCGATTCCTGGCTCGATCTCATGCTTACGTCTTTAGCGAATCTCGTTGCTAATCATGGTCAGATTGCTGCCCCTGGGTTGTCTAGACACGATTTGATTTATCTCTCCTACAAAATTAAACCCCCCAAGCAGCGGCCTGCCATTGTTTTTATACGAAATTTTTCTAGGTTAGATAAAGAAAAACTCAACGCTGATGCACAAGCTCTTGATTGGGACGATCTTGTTCAATCTACGGCAGTGGAAGAGAAAGTAGACATGTTTAATAGGTCTGTTCTCCAACTCATTGACACGCATGCACCTCTGAAGGCCGTGCGTGTTAAGCGTCCTCCGGCTCCATGGATAACCCCAGGAGTTAGGATGGCAATGAGACGGCGGGACAAGGCTTTTAGGAGGTATAGACGAGATCGCAGTGAGGACAGCTGGAGTCTGTACAAGTTGGCTAGAAATCGCTGCAACCAGATGGTAAGGGCATCTAAGCGCCGATACATTTGTGAAAATGTCCTAAATTCTTCACCGGCTGATATCTGGAAGTTTCTTAAATCACTTGGCTTATCAAAGTCCTCCTCTAGTATTTTACCTTCTACTCTCTCCTTGGATGCTCTCAATAAGCATTTCTCAACGTCCGCTACTCTTTCACTTGATGTTAAGAATAAAACTATTCAGGACATTACTTCCAAGCCTATTTTGCCTCCTGACTCTTTTACTTTCTCTCCCGTGACTAGCCTTGAGGTCCTTAAATTTTTTACGTCTATCAAGTCTAGGGCTGTTGGCTGTGATGGAATCGGCAGAACTATATTATCTTTCATGACTGAAAACTTAATACCTATTATTACTCACATAATAAATTTTTCCCTTTATACTGGTGTGTTTCCAGCTCTGTGGCGTAAAGCCTACATTATACCTCTTCCAAAAATTTCTAGTCCCAGTTTGCCCAATCACTACAGACCGATCTCCATTCTCCCTTTCCTGTCTAAAATCCTTGAAGCAGTTGCTCTTAAGCAATTATCCTCATACGTCCTCAAAAATAGCCTGTTATCCGAATTTCAATCTGGTTTTCGGCCTGGTCACAGCACGGCCACAGCCCTGCTTAAAGTCACAGAAGACATTAGGGATGGCTTGGAGAATTCAAGGGTTACGGTGTTGGTTTTAATAGATTTTTCCAACGCTTTTAACACCGTTGACCACGATATTCTCCTGGCCATACTGTCTCAAATTGGGGCCTCATCGTTGTCACGTGAATGGTTCTCATCATATCTTCGTGGTCGCCAGCAGGCGGTGCGTGCTGATCAGGTTTACTCTGACTGGTGCGATCTGGTAGCTGGCGTTCCACAAGGCGGTATACTCTCTCCTCTGTTATTTTCATTATTTATAAACTCAATTACTACTATCCTCAAGTGCTCTTATCATCTATACGCTGATGACCTGCAGCTTTACGCTCAATCCGACGTTGCCAACCTTAACCATTGCATCTCATTACTCAATGCTGATCTTCAAACTATCAGGGACTGGTCCAGTAAATTTGGGGTTGCTGTCAACGTCGAAAAATGCCAGGCCATTCTCATAGGTAGTTCGTACTACCTGAGAATTTTAGACACTAGCCAACTGATACCGCTTGTTTTCGACAACTCTGTGATTTCTCTCTCACCACACGTTAAAGACTTGGGCCTGCACATTGACGGCACACTTAGTTGGAACAAGCACATAGCTCATGTTAGCCAGAAAGTCACATACTCACTGCGGTCTCTCTATAGATTCAAACATTTTCTACCACCTAGCACTAAAATTACTTTGGTCCAGTCACTGGTGATTCCCATTATAGACTATGCTGATGTTTGTACCTCTGATCTTTCCCAAGAACTTTTAAGCAAATTGGATCGGCTTCTGAATAATTGCATTAGGTTTGTTTTTGGCCTTCGTAAATACGATCACATCTCATCATACCGTTCTCAGCTTAAATGGCTGCCTATCCGGTACAGGAGGTCTCTTAGAACTCTTTGCACGCTTTTTACTATTTTGAAAGATCCATGTGCACCTGATTACCTGAAAAAATATTTCAAAGTGTTGGGCAGTTCACACAGTCGTAACCTTCGAGGTTCTAATAACCTACTTCTTGAAATTCCCTCACACCGTACTGGTTTCATGTCATCTTCTTACGCTGTCTCAGCTATAAAACTCTGGAACGCGCTACCCCTTGGCATTAAAAAATCGGAAAGCAAAATGGCCTTCAAAAGAAATGTGCGGAAGCACTTTTTAAAATCGGACTGAGTTAATCATTTGTATGGTAGTCATGGTAATTATTGTTTGGTTTCTCATTTTATTTTTTTTATTTTTTGAACTATTTGTATGTATTATAATATATATTAGTTTATTTAATTTCATCTTTACTTATATGTATTAGTATGTACCATATAAGTAGGTATATTAAATTATGTTAACAAAATAGAATTCTCTTCATTTATTTGTTTCTGTACTCTACCACAATGCTGTCCTATTTGACCCTAAGGTTGACTGGTAGAGAATGCCTTGTGGCATTAAGTCCGCCTATGTACCACGTTTGTGCATGAAGTTTAAATAAATAAATAAATAAATGTTTTCTCTCTGGGTATGTGTGTTCTTAGCTAGGCAGATGAAGTTATGTACTGTACTGTAATCTCTTTGATATGTATCGCAAACGCGACTGCTGTGTTTGAGGTCCTGGGTTCGATTGCCAGGTCGGGGAAGGTGTTATTCGGTTTTCCATCGAGTTTGAATTTGTTGATTACACTCATCGCCCCTATGACATGCGACTTAATCATAACTAGCAAAATGTGGGTGTTCTGTCAGATACACGTCTACTCTTCGGGAATTACAGACGTGATTTTACTTTATAAAATACCACCTTAAAAATACCACTAAAAATATATTCTGCTGACGCTACATAATCCAAACTTTGAGAGTGGCTTAAACAAGGCGAGTTGGTCTTTCGCGACGCGTCCGCTCCAATGCGTATTTTTAACGAGAGCGACAGACTCGGGACAATACCCTGTTTGGCTACTAATTGATGATTTTTCTCTTGTTTTTCGAAGCTTTTTCTGACAGTAAATGTGTAAGGGATCAACTGTTTGTTTTAAGGGTTTCCGATCTGTTTCAATTGTGTGTTTTTGAGGACGATAGGTGTGAATTAGGATGTTGGGTTTCAGAGTGAATTGTTTGTAAGTCCACATATACCTAACCTATACATACAAACGTAAACTCACGTGTTTTTTGGCTTTATCTTGTGATCCAGTATGTAAAAATTCGGAAAAATATTACAGGAATAGTCATATAAGTAGCTAGCGTTATTTGGGTGTAGATTACACCCCTGCTTTCAGAGATTACAGACGCAATAAATTATTGTGTATGTGGTCAGAAAAGTAGAGTTATATACGGAAAAGACGACAAATTATATATAGATTATATGATATAGATAAAGGGTAAGGTATAAGTGAACCGAATAGTACACCCACATTTCACCGGTAAGTTAATTTAAATTCCATGTAACAGGGGGCGATTGAGGAGCTCGTGGCGTAATAATAACTGCCACTCGGGTCAATCTTTAGGTTAAGCGGCGCTTGCCTAGGTTGGTCTGTGGATGGGTGACCGCCCATTTCATACCGAGTTTTCTCCGTGCCTCGGAAAGCACGTTAAGCTGTTGGTCCCGGCTGTCATATATAGATCTTTGGCAGTCGTTACAGGTAGTCAGTGACCTGGAAATCTGACAACCAGTCTTACCAAAGGGTATCGTATTACCCAGTATAAACTGGGTTGTGGAGGTCAGATAGGCAGTCGCTCAATGTAAAATACTGGTATTCAGCTGCATCCGGTTAGACTGGAAGCCGACCCCAACATAGTTGGGAAAAGGCTAGGCAGATGATGAGACAGGGGGCTATTCTATTACTCCGTGGCTGCTACTAAGAAATTCGTTACGGAAAAACCCAATAACACTTTGCCAGACCCGACCCGGGAAACGACCGCGTGACCCCGTACTTGTGCCACTAGACCAACTGGGCAATCGTGTGGTAATTAACCAGCAACAAATCCCTAAAGAACCACAGGAAAACGCCACTAAAAATCAGAACAACACTATCCTAAAATCTAACCAAAGCAAAACAAGCCCATCCCTACACACGGTGGCCGAACAGTATCAATATAAATCTTCACGCTAGCCCATCACTGGGGTGGCCAGCGATTTACATAGTGGACAACATAAAACTGTCACCGATATATCTAATGTGCTGACAGAAAGACGGATAGTCCATTTTATTGTAATACATGAATGTGAAATGTTGTCTTTTGATCTTGGTATACCTTTGGATAGGAAGGTATTGGAAAATGTATTCAATATTATTCTTGAAAGCTTTGTGACTGGGAAAGGATTTTCTGCGTGATTTGATTTTCAGGGATAGCTTTATTCATTTTCAAGGATAACTTTAAAATGTTTGTGATTTATTGATTTGGTGTTAGATTTAAGGTGTACATTGTCGCAGGGAAATGAGAATATCAGGGATTTCACGAAATCCTGGCAGATGTCGAATTACATACCTACTGTGACACGTGCTAAGCGACAACATTCCACTTATCGTCGTTGAAGTAAGTCAAAAATAGCATCTTTACAGGAGAGTGAAAAAACTTCATGTGGCGTAGATATTGAAAGTCAAAGTTCCAGTTGTTTTATAAGTATAAATATATTGTTTTAATTTGTAGGCATGGACCTATAAAAAAAGGTTTGAGTTATTCCGGTCTGATCCCCTAAAACTGATACCCTAGGGGATCCGTTTTATTATAAATTATTTTCTATTCCGGTCTGATCCCCCGTAAAAGAATCGGACACCCTGACACATTTTTAGGACAGTCAGCAACAAAATATTTGTACACGTTCTATTAGATTAAAAAAAAAAAGAATAGGTAGTAAAGTCCCACAAACTACCAGGAGAACAGAAGTAGGAAGGAGGTATTGGAAATTGGAATCATCAAATCTATATTATGCCTTTATAGTAAAGTCCCACAAACTACCAGGAGAACAGAAGTAGGAAGGAGGTATCGGAAATTGCAATCTTCAAATCAAATCTATATTATGCTTTTACAGTAAAGTCCCACAAACTACCAGGAGAACAGAAGTAGGAAGGAGGTATTGGAAATTGGAATCTAAAAAAGTGAAAAAAAAGAAAAAATAAGTGCATGGTTTTAGAAAGAAATAATATAGATTTGATTTAAAGATTCCTATACCTCCTTCCTACTTCTGTTCTCCTGGTAGTTTGTGGGACTTTACTGTCCTGGTTTCCTATCTCCAACAAAAAATAGTGCATGGTTTTAGAAAGAAATAATATAGATTTGATTTAAAGATTCCTATACCTCCTTCCTTCTTCTGTTCTCCTGGTAGTTTGTGAGATGATCGTACAATTGTAAGTTATAGAAATAAAAACTGATTATTAAAGGGGATCAGAACGGAATGATAAATTACAGGGGATCAGAAAGGAATAAACAAAAGAAAAATATTGGCAGTGGATCGGTTTGGGGGATCAGACCGGAACAACTCAAAGGTTTGTAGGTATAAATTTTATAACTTTGGTTTTAAAAACTCCACGACCACTGTACTATTATTGAATGTATCAAGCGCCATAATGAGTTGAGTGCGTTACATTGAGTCCTATCGTAAACCGTGATTTTTCACCCCAAAAAGTCGATTTCCAGTAGGTAACAGTTTTTGCGTTGAGTTACCTACTAAGTTTGATTTACAGAAATAGAATGCTGAATCTGAATTAAATTAAAACCTTAATGGAACTTTTTTGCCCTTTTCCTCAAAATTAAACTTAATTGTTGTGCTAAAACAAAACGTATAAAGAAGCTTCCATAAAATCAAGTTGCCTCAGTCTTCGCAAAAGCTTTCTGCTTTGTTTTGCTTACAGCCGTTCAGCGCTGCAGCGGCTTTTTTCCGCAAGGACTTAGTTTTTTGCCCACCCCCCCTGGTTCGTCGCTTGAGTGTCTAAAAAGGAGGTTTTAAACTATCTACTTCGTTCAAGCTTCAGATAAAAAGTGGGACGGCTGTAAGCAGTTTTAAATTGAGGGTTTTTTGTGGGATGTAATTAATTTTTAGATACTTGTCAATGGTTACGAAAAAACCCTTTTAACGGTCAACAAGTTGTTAATGCTGACACCGCCTGGTGCCTTCGTTGATATCTAGTCAACAAGTTTCTATCTTCTTCCTTACATAGTATAAAACAAAGTCGCTATTTGTGTCTGTCTGTTTGTCTGTATGCTTAAATCTTTAAAACTACGCAACGGATTTTGATGCGGTTTTTTTAATAGATAGAGTGATTCAAGAGGAAGGTTTTAGTATATAATTTGACATGGGCATCAGCTAGTCGGTTTATAAAACCGCAAGTTTAAAAAATACATTCTGTTATTTTCAATCTTCACTTACCGCTTAATCCTCTTTCACTCACTTATTTATTTCAGTGAACTAAGATAATAATAATAATAATATTTATTTGTTTAAAAACATGGTATAAAAGATGGTAAAAAATACAAAAAATCAAGAGCATACATGTTTTTGCTTAATAGTGATAAGCGTACAAATTTTTGTTAGACAATACTTAACATTTATTTTCAAAGAAGTCTTTGAGACTATAAAAACTATGGCTACACAAATATTCATACAATTTAGTTTTAAATGATCTTACATTTAACATTTTTAGATTACTTGGTATCTTATTATATATACGCACACACACAGAAATACAGCTTTTATTATATTTAGCTAGTCTTGGAAGGATATCCAGAACTAGCTTATGGGGGTCTCGGGTTACGAGGATAAAAATCAGTTGCATTCTAAACAATTCTTGAATAAGATTAAAGAGCAAGCCCTTTATTTAGTCGAGTCTGAAACTCTGTAGAGTAATATAGCTTAAAGCTGCGATTTAAATCTGCTGCCATGGTATTATCCTTGTGATAAAAAAATACAATTAAGATTGCATTTTCGAGGCCTAAACCTACAGTGCAACAGTATGGATGATAATGATACTGAATTACATAATCATAGTGAAATAAACGAACTTGCTATTATGAATACTAATAAGAGTATTGCTAACCGCACGGCTGTCCATAGCCGAACATAGGCCGTCCCTATTGACGACACAATGAGCAATCCTGTAGGGTATTGCAATTATTGAACACGTGGCAATCATTTGAAATTATGTGGTTGAAAATTTGTCTATATTAATACTTAATCATGATATTATACCGGTGATAATAATATGCCTAGACGCTGCATGATGTGTCTGTCTGTTTTTAAAGTGGTATTAGTTTAGAGTATAATTATCTTAAGCCTCTACTAATTTATAAATGGGAAAGTAACTGTGTGTCTGTTGGTTATCATTTAATATCTAAGTGGCTGCGCGAATTAGCTTGGTAGGTAGTGGATAGGTAGGCTGTAATACGGATTAGGACATAGGATGATTTCATTATTTAAGTAGCGTTCTCGTGCTATGAATTTCCGATAATCATGCAAACGAAGCCGAGAGCCAAAGCTAGTATAAAATATTTGACAACAATACGCCTACCCACGCTTCAGTAATAGAAGTATGTCCAATATTGCTCTAGTTTACAGTTTACCCTAAATAATACAATAAGTGTAGAATTTCCAACAGTACCTGGCTGGCAATTTCAACACGAAACAGCCAGCCGAAACTGTAGAAAGTTTCAAACAATAATTCTACCTCAAAAGCAGGTTCTGTCCGAAACGTTGTGTCCATTACAGTTGAAAGTTTGACAAATACTCTGGAGGATCAAAACAAATTAGTTCTCGAGGGAATTAATTGAATAATTCTCAACTAAACGCTTCAAAACCGACAGTTGTCGAGTATTGATTTCTAGTGCCCTCAAGTGGGGGATTGGTGCAAGTTGTAAGGTATTAGCGGAGGTGTGGAATGTCAGAAAGTGACAATCCAAAGTGGATGAGAGAAAGTGCTTGATGGCCGCCAGTGGGTAATAACAAGTGGATCATTATATCATTGATAAATAATAATTCTTAAGATATCTACAAAAATAAAATGCTGTAGAAATATATTAGTGCTTCTACATCCATGATTCCTATATAATTATGACCACTGCAAAAATAGGCCTACGGAAAAGTGCTGAGTTTGATAAAAATATATTTACCAGAGTTAATGTTGTCATTTAACTAGGCTCAGACTCCTTCTTCTTCAACCTTCGGCCACCCAATGCTGAGTGTAGGTCTTTTCCAAAATTTGTACACTCATACCATCTAACCCGCCAGTATTTAAAACAACCAGCACATTTTTAATCCAAAAATCGCTAACCGGTTGTGACCTACCCCTCAAACGATGGCACCCCACAAAAACAAGGGTGGATTTGCAGAATTAAATAAAAAAGTGCACCTTACTGGACATAGAAATGGCGTTAAATCTATTGGATTTTTTTCGTCGACAGCGATTTTTTCGACGAAAACCATTATCATTTGAACGTTATGGTGTGGGGAGCAAGTTTTTGTCACTTTTGATTGTATGAAGATGTTATGTTATTGGAGATGAGTTTGTGGCTTTTAGGAGTGTCTGCAAGTAATAGTGGGGTGTCAGTTTTCTAAGGGTGTAAATAAGTATCTACTTGAAAATGTGGAAGTTGGGTCGATAAGTAGCAACTAAGTATGTTGATTCTGATATTCAACGTACTGACAAGGAAATAGTAAAGATTTTTTATCATTTCTCATCATCATCATCATCATCATCTTTCTGCCCTTGTTCAATTTTATTTGGGGTCGATGCAACACGTTTTCGTCTTCCATTTTCTCCTGTCAGACGTCACGGTATCATTTACATCTTTCTCTTTCATATCACACACAATCCATCCATCTATTGTTTAGCCTTCCTCTCCCGTCATAAGCAATAATATTCACTACTTTTTTAGTAACGTGCGTTCCTATCATCCCTCCTAATTAGATGTCTTTTTAGTTTGTCATAAACTGTTAAAAAGTAATCTTTTCATTTATTATGCAAGTAGCTGAATCAAAATAATAATTTAATCTGCAAATAATTACAGATCCCAAATAATTAACGCCCATTAGTTTCAATTAACAACCACCGGATTAAACCCACCGCACTATACAGCGTGTCCCACACTCCTCCTCTCTATACAGGGTGTATAATTCCTGAACTTGGCGGGCAAATATTCATAAATTATAGACGCACAATTGCGCGTTTACGCATAAAATCGCGTCGCGTCGTATTATTCAGTCGCCTGCGCACATAAATCTAACAGAATAAATCAATATTTGCAATGGCGAGCTAAAAGCACCCCTTCTATTTGTACAAATGCAATTCATTCGATATATACATAATGCATTGGCCGCCGGTGGCCGCTAGTCCACAAATACTAGCACGACAATGGACATTCAACTTTGTAGCACTTGATTTACGATTGGAAGTCCGACGTTTTGTTTGAGGTCCATGTAAATAATAGAGAAGGCTTAAGATTATTTAATTCGTGTGCTTTTTGTGTTCGGGAGTTACGTTCAGTTGTTTTGGAGGGAAATAAAGCAAAAAAATGGCGGACGGTAAATTATATTTGACTGGCAGGGAATGGCTTTTGGAATTAAGTCCGCTTTATGTAACATGTTTTTGTATTATAAATGCAAGAGTAACTCTGTTTGTTAAATTTTCGCGACTGAGCGGCTGTTGTCTCTTATAGACATCGATATTTCCACGCGACCGAAGTTGCGGTCAAAAGGTAGTATTTCTTTCTTTATTGTATGGTATTTTGAATTTTTTCAGTCTTTTTTAAATGCATTACCTCAGTCAATTGTCTTGAAATAGCTTTATAAATCCTTACTACTCGTATATCCCTAACGTTTTTTTCTAAATTAAACAAGAATCTCTATTTATAAACTAGCTTACATATAAAACCATTTGGCAAGACGCTATCTGGAACTCCAAAATCCTCTTTACAAGAACTAAGTAGAGCTTAAAGCTCAAAGCTAAACCACTCCAAATAAACTCGCAACTTTAACAAGATACTAGGAACTTAGCCAGTTTAGACTAAAACCAATAAATGAATTAAAGCTCGGTCTTGCAGACTGCTACAGCCAGAACGTGGGCGATGCTCCGGACATGGACATTCATTCAAAAACCTCAAATATTAAAGAAATGGTATACTGCATAAGATTGTAAACCACAGATAGGTAAGTACATTTATTTCTGCACTAGCTGATGCCCGCGGTTTTGTCCGCGTGGATGTCGGTAATCGTGACCAAAAGTAATCTTTCAATCCTCAAAACAGGCTACTTATGTCCTTTTTCAGGCTCTAGACTATCTGTGTACCAAATTTAAGTGCGACAGAGGGACAGACATAGTTACTTTTGCATTTATAATATTAGTGAGGATTGTGGACACAGGACATGAGGACACTGAGAGATTCATCATTTCAAGATCAATTTTATAGATTGTGGAGTAAAGGAACAGCCATACTGGTACGAACAGATTTCAAACAGGATACCGGACAGGGATGTTTCCTGAGTAAAAAAATATGATTCTGTTTAGTCCGTCTGTTAGATTATCGAAAAATATCGGGAACGTGTTTTTTATTTTATCAAATTAATAAAAATTGATGAAAATAAAACGTGTCAAAGCTCAACAGTGGAGACATGTGACGTCACTTCGTGGTAAAAAATGTACCAAGCTGTGACGTCACACAACTTTTTATCGTCTTCATATAGTGTTTACATGAAAAAAGAAATCTAATAAGATTTTTTTTGTCAACTACCCCATTGTAATAATGCAAGAGTCTGTAGCCGGTCCATACTATGTACGTGCCAGTTCGACTCATCCTTTCCACCACTACCGATAATGAAATAAGACACTAGTGACAGCCCTAAGCCGACAGTGACGTCAGCGATGCACCCTGACATTTTATTGGTCGCGCGACGCTTAGATCTCGCCGCGGCGTTTTCAATTACCAATTAGATGCGGCATACGATACGTACGTGTGTGTAGGGCTGGCACAGTTGGCAGGTTGACTACAATGCTTTGCAGTTTGGAGTTGGCATGAATAGAGGAATTGGTTACTCGATATTGGTTGGTTATTGTAGCAGTCATCTGACAGATTTGCCTTTACTCAATAATATGTAGTTAGCAAGGTATTGGTCATTTTTTTATTGTAATATTTCTCCAGAACCTCAATTGCGAGTCAACATTTCGGTAACAATCTGAAGACTTAAAGGTTATGGAAAGACATAGCTAACCAATTGTTCGACAGTGGAAATAACACAAGCAATATATATTGTCGAATTCTTGAAAGGTAGAAAATTGACAGGCATTGTATTTGTGTTACGTTACCCTGCAGTCAATCACAATGAATGTCGGAAAATTAAACAATTTAAAAAAATAACTTAGAAATACATACAAAAGTTTATCTCAATCTTATAAACGATGTTAGTAAACAATTGTGATACTGAACAATAGTAACAGACAACTAAACATTCTTCAAATGAATCCCCACAAACTGAATAAAGCAAGCACCATCTTGTTTTTTAATGAAACAGCTGTACGCGTCTGTAATGGCCGCCGGTCGCAACGTGATCAGGTTACGTTCAAAATAAATGACTGAAACACTGAAACTTTCAGCTATCCTCTGTACATTAGTTAAACAGATGTTGAACACTCTTTTATGGGGTATTTTCTGAATTTTACTGTTCTTTGTCATGTGGTTTAGGGGGGGATGTACGTTTGACATCATTTTGGAAAAGGCAAGAAATAAAAAAGATTCAATATACCTGCTTAGGATTATTTTCTTCATGAATCTGGACTTAATGTGACATCGCGCCGGTTATCCCTGAAGAGTCAGGCAGAGGTGTAGTGTGTGTACCCACCTTTCACCAGTTATGTTTTAGACCCATGTAGTAGGGCATTTGTCATTAAACCAGACACAAAGCAAGACTCTTATCTAACGTAGGTTAAAGAATGCTACCAAAATTGTGGGTATATTTAAATTACAGAAGGAACAAACTGATGCTAAAAATAAAAAATACTATAGAAATTCCTACAATGCCATGCTAACAAAAGGATACAAGATTTCCTACCTAAATAACATAATTATAGCAGCCTATGATTTTGTCGTCCATTGTTAAAAGATAGATATCTATAAATGGTAAGATAGAAACTACTTATTATAGCCTGTGATGTATTAACCTTGCCAGGATAAATATACCAATTAACTTCCAATTGTCTTTGGTCATTGCTTGTCGTCATGTTTTAAGTGGATTTAATTTAATTATGCTTTCATTATCCTGTTTAAGTTTGCTATTGATTGATTGACGAATAAGTGATCTAAGTTTCATGTCATTTAAGTTAGGTCTTTTTCAAATAACCCCTCCCGCTCTTGGGCAGAGCGAAAGGGAGTGTCAGACTTCTACTGACTAAAAACCATCCATGTTCCTTCTTAGCCCTTTATGTCGACGCAGCGGTTTCTCTTGTGAAGAACCCGCAACCCCGACGGGTTTAAGTTAGGTCTTACTTTGATACTGTGTCTGTGACTTTGAGCATTTACCTATGTAATTGGAAAATAGAGTTAAAATGTTTTTAAAACGTTGTTTTTGGCGGAAATAAAGATAAGATAAGAATAAGTTCTCCTTGAACTCATTTTATGATAACTAAGGCTTATTTTGCAAATAGGTTTCTACAAACACTATTACACGACATTTTTTTTAAGCGAGTTGGAGCCAGTATTTCGACGAAATCAGAGGGTGTAGTCTCTTATAAGGTCTAGACATAATCTTGGTTCAGTCACAATGTCACATGAGGTATATTATGTAGATTAGTGTCTGAGATGGTTTTTAAAGAAAGAATCACTCAGATTTAAGTGGACTTGTCCAGATATGTACGCAGATAAATGTTTACACAGTTATCTCTTGATCGCGATATGGATATAAATATGCTGATTGCGTATGGATTGCGTTTGGTTACATTGGTGAACAATAAATTGTTCCAAGTTGATTCATTTTCTTTAAGTTAAAAATAACGAAACTTATTTTCTTTTACAGCTGTTAAAAATCGGACTTTCACCAAAACCACATCAGCCAACATCCCCTATATCCTTTCCTGCCTTACATTTTTAAACCACTTCGTCCGGGGAGACTGGGGAAATCCAGACCCATATAATCGACTGATCGAATATCTACCGGATATTGAATTTTCCCGCGCACATACCGGAAGTCGTCGCGGCTCAATCCGATTGGTCGGCTGGCCGGCGCCATGTCTTTTTTACCCGACTACGGCAAAGCCAAACATCTTCATCTGTTCCCTCATAGCTTCTAATCTACTTATCGGTACTCGACATATGAGGTATCGTTAGAACCGTCTTAATTTTCCGCTGAACATAGGCTACGTGACGTGTCACAAAAAGCTATTTGGCGCCCTCAAGCGGACAAAAAGTGAGGCTTAAAAAACAAAAATGGAGATAAATACGCCGTGTTTGGTATCATTTGAAAGGGCCTCACTTGTACATTTCCAAAATATTGCTCAAATTTAAAATCACGCCCTCTAGCGGACAAAAAGTCAAGAGTAAAAAAAAATATTTAACACCAAAATAGTTAAAATAAAAAAAAGTAAAAAACTAAAACCCGACTACGACAAAAAAAACGACTCTGAAGAAGTATGAAACAAGATTTTCAGGATAGAACAAAAAGAAAAGCCGTAGTCACACGTTATAGGTACCAACCTAAACACTTTAATACCGTGTGACTACGGCTTTTCTTTTTGTTCTATCCTGAAAATCTTGTTTCATACTTCTTCAGAGTCGTTTTTTTTGTCGTAGTCGGGTTTTAGTTTTTTACTTTTTATCTTGTTTATGTTACTAGTAGGTAAACAAACTCCTTAACTGTATCTTAAGTTTTACTTTGTTTTATGAATTTATGAGTTTTATCTTTCTTTGTTGGTGTAACTGTGGTTTTGACCTCGTTTGATCTATTTGTGATTATGTTGCAGTTAACTTGAGATGTTTGTCACAAAACCAGATGTTTTAGTTACAAAAGTGATCAGGGCTGGCAGTCTCGACAGAGATAGCGACAAAATCGCTAACTTTCGATTGCTAATTACCAACGAATAAATTCGGTTGCAATAATGATGCTTGCGAGAAACGCATCTTGGATGTAGAGACTTGCTTTACTTGCAAGCATCATTATTGCAACCGAATTTATTCGTTAGTAATTAAGGATTGAAAGTTAGCGATTTTGTCGTTATCTCTGTCGAGACTGCCGAGGACATCTGCCTCATTGGTCTATTGGTCGCAATCGTAACTGCTGAGTATGAGGTCCTAGGTTCGATTCCCGGGTCATGAAAAGAGTTATTGGATTTTTCTCAGTAGCAGCCACGGACTCTGGATTTGGGCCTAGTTGATGACAATAGGCTCGTCTCCTATTTGCATGGTACCAAATTTGAGTGTAGGTACTTGTTAGGTACACACCTCTGTTTAAACCTTCGGGGCTTGCAAGGCGTAATGTTATAAAATTCATTAATTCCAATTACAAGCTAGACAAAGCATCACTCTCACTTGACACGACCAAAAAAAAAAGACAATCCATCAAAAACAAAAAAATTTCAATTTCAATATTTTTAAAAGCTCAAAGCCGCTGCGATACTATAATCGTTTTTTAATCCGCTTATCTTCAAAATCGTCACCGACACGCGCGTGATTGACGTACGATGACGTCACACGATCGTGATCGTGATGTATCACATCACATCGCATCATATCATAAAATATCACATCTGAGGCCGGTGACGCACACAATTTCACAAATTGCTGCGCCGATGATGAATGTTTCTGATAGACTACGTGTTAGACACGTGTAATAATATTGTTAAGAGAGTGGAGTGGGGAAATTAGTCAGCTGTAGGCGTTTAGTTGTTTTTTTTTGTGTAATAAGAACATATTGTTTTTTTTTCCGTATCAACAATCTTAATTAATAAGTCAAATTAGGGATCACCCTATAAGTGAAGATAAAATGAAAACTGCTTATTCTCAAATCAGCACTTTTTGTACTTCTTTTTTTATTTCCTTTCTTTATTAATTTTTACTAAATAAATATTTACTCATTTAAAATGTTTTTCTTACGAATGTTTTAATTGCTACACAAAATTGTATAATTAAGAGTCTAAACGTAACTACAAAATATTGGCAACACTACCGAGCAACACAAAGCGAAATTACACATTAAGTACTTACACAACGACCACAAAAACAAAATTAACAAAATGTTTATGTCAAACGTAATTCACAGATAAACAAAAATAATACGCATATCCATACAATAAATAACTTTAATACTCGGGCGTCTTCGCCATTTTTGCCATTAAGTATGGCAACACGATTAGCGTGGCACATAATAATGTTGCCAGACAACTGAGTTATGGCGCTCAGTAATGGCTGCCAGACGAATAAAACGGATAAAACTGCCTTTGCCAATAGCTATTACAATTACGTTCAATAGGGCAGAGGTCTGAGAAATAAATTGTTTTATTGTTTAATTGTTTTGGCTTTGAACGTATTGACAGATTGTAAGCAACTTAACAAGGATTTAATGTTGTTTACAGCATAACCCGTAGATGATTTTCATAATTCTTACGTTAAATAATAAAGCAGGATTATTCTTATTTTTGAGTGCGATGAATTCACGTTCTCAAGTCACTTCAATGAGGTAAAGTAAAAAAAGAAAAAGTCACCCCAAATATGGCACTATTTTTTTTAACTTGGTGATGAACCGGTCATGACCTTTGCTTTAGATTTCATCTAGTAGTGTTAGTCAAAACAAGCCATACGCACAAAACATGCCACAAGAACATAAAATCAGCAGATGAAAACGATAAGAAAATACTTTCAACACTGCAAAAGACACGAAGAGAAATTTCAACATGGCTGCAATGGCAGTTTGTCTTTTAAAAGTTCCAACTTTATGCGAGCATCTCAAGTGTTTATAAGATGCTGAAGAAAATTCACTGTCTACTTAGGTTTAAATAATAAATTCTGTCGATATCTTCTATTTCACTTTAAATATTGTAGAAGTTTATTTTAAGAATCTACTACGATGTCAGTTATTTTCTTACTGTTATTTAAATATTGATTTAAATCAAAATCGTCAGGCCTTGGCTGAAATATAAAACTAAAGAGCTTGGAAAATGCCCAGAAAATTTTCCTTCAGTCGAAATTTCGAAGAAGGTTATAATTATCGTTATATAGGTTTAGATTTATTATTTATATAGGCGTGTAAGTGTAGCTGAAATATGAAACAAAAATACGTGGAAAATACCTAGAAAGTTAACCTTCAGCAGACATTTCAAAGAAGCCGGCAATATTTTTGTTAAATACCGTAGTATGATTCTAAGATTTTTTTTTCTGTTTGTCAATTTTCTTTACTTGATTTTTTTTGGAATTTTCTGTTTATAGGTATCTCAAAAAAAAATTTGTTCTTCTTTTTTCCACGGGCACCCAAAACCGCGACAATAACTTCAGCATACATCATCTCTGAAGGCGAAAAAAATGTTTCCTCGACAAATAACACTGATTTACAAGCAACGCATATAACTCTCTTTTTAATGGTTTATGTATCATCGAGGCGGAAATGCGTGCAATAAAGTGGATTTATACCGTGGCCTGGATTATTGGGATACGGCTGTTTTGATCATAATTGTCGTATTTTAAAATATTTTGGAAACATCATCCTGTAGGTTTGTCATGTTTTATGGTTTGTTTTGACGCTATTGATTTTGTTTTGATATTGAGAGTATGTTATCAAACTTATCAAACGCTTTTATTTTTCTATAAATCTTATTCATTAGGGAAAAACTGTTAAAAAATGGTGAAAAATGTTTTTCTTAAAAAATAACTAACTACATACATTAAACGCTAAAAAGAATTAAAACAAGATGACTGTGTCTCATATCTTCCCGTGGGTGTCGTAAGAGGCGACTAAGGGACTTACCAGAGAATGGGCAGCAGCGTTCTCTGTGTCTTTGTAACAACCATACTGCGGTCGCCAACCCGCCTGCCAAGCGTGGCGATTATGGCAAACCCCCCCAAAAATGCATGGGGGAGGCCTATGTCCAGCAGTGGACGTCTTTTGGCTGAAATGATGATGATGATGATGATGATGACTGTGTCTACTAACTCTTACTATTTCAAGAGATCATAAAAAGGCCGCGTAATTAAAACACACAACAAAAGCAAAACAAAAATCGTAAAAAAGCGTAAATATAATTAGGAAATGTCTAAAGATACTAACATGATTGACACCGGAGACTCTGGTCTTGTTCAATTTAGATAGGTTGGTGCCCATTCGTAGCCATTAATGCCGGTCCTCCCCAACAACCTCTAATTAGAACTTGAACCTTATTCTCGTACACATAGAGTCTAATTTCCCAGTTTGTTCTTGTATAATTTTAACGAAATATTTGGCACAGTTTAGGACACAAAATGTCTTGGACAATCACTATCACAATAGTCTTATTATATTTTGAACACAGTTTATATCATTAATTGTTAGTAAAAGCCACTTTGGTACAGTCAGTTCACGGAAGAGCTGAAATGAAAATTTAGATTTTTAATTGGTGGTTATTTCAGGAAAAACAGGAACAAGGAAAAACTTAAAATGTTAGAAAGTAAAAGTAGTAAGTAGAATATAATTAATTATAGTAAAATAATAACAATATCCCTTAGTCACATCATCAACACACACTACACCCAAACTTTTACTAAAAGCAGTTTTATTTTTCATTTAATGTCATAATATTTTAACCGTCTTTTCAATCAACCAGTACCAACATTCCCACAAAAAAGCCATCTCGTTCCTACCAACATCAACAAAAAATAAATCTGTCAAAATTACCACACTACAAAACCGGAGTAAAGATGTGTCAATACCTTATCAGTGCTTACGACATCGCCCTAAAAAGGGCAGGTCTCGTTCATTCAAGCCCACGTGTGAGAGTGGGCGATCAAGTATGAATCGAAGTATCAATGGCCATACTCTCACTTTGCAAGTTTAACTGTGGTTTGTGAATGAAATACTGGTTTTTGGGTTTATTTGGTCTGAGTTACGTCCATGACTTGTTTGTTTTTGAAGTGAAAACTTCTTTAGCGGCGCTGAGCACTTTTTTTTGTATGGGTAAAAACTTTCAAACTCGCGTCAGGGTCATGTGATGCTGATCGAAAAAGCGTAAGATTTTTCGATCAGCATCACGTGACCCTGACGCGAGTTTGAAAGTTAATATTGAAGTTTTCACTTCTGCCGGCACTCCCGGAGTGCTACCTTTTTTTTTTATTTACGTTGCGTCAATTAAAAAAAAATCCGATTTTATGTAGCATGACTTGAACGTGTTAATCTTGAAAAAACACAATATATTATAGACTCCTCTTAACATAATATCACACCTGTATTCCCCGAAGGATTAGGCAGTGGACCTAATAGTACTACATTTTGCCAGTTAAGTTTAAGTCCCATGTAAAAGATGGCTAGCCTATTGCCATTAACTGGATATAAATCCAGACTACGTGGCTAGTACGGAGAAATAGCTAAAAGAGAAATAAATAAAAAAAGTGATGGAAAAATTTAATAACACCTTACCCGACCCGGGAATCGAACCCAGGATCTCAAGACTCCGAATTGTTGAAGTAATTCTTTTTTGTGCGTATTTGAGCTATAATTTTTTAATTTCAATTTTGTAGTCAACATTAAATTCACCAATTTACACCCCGAACCGTGTAAATTTTTACAGATAATAATCAGCAATTTAAAGCACATGTCCAAATAGGCCTTGCCTCCCCTTATTATGCCGCGTTGTGGGGTAGGCAGTAAAACCAGTGAGTCACTCTGCACCGACCTGCATTCGGTTTGGTAATCGATAAACTTAGCTTGTTTTAGATTTACCAAGTGTAGGGTAATGATTATTTAATATTTCTTGCTTCAAAGGTTTCGTGTTTCTGTCATGTGGATTCTTTTGACAGAAAAGAGACCTATGGTTAATGAGAAGTTTACTATTTACCAAGATTAGCGTAAATACATACATTATTTATCATGCCTATAATTCCCTGAAAAGTTAGGCAGAGGTGTACACACGGCTACACGTCAAGCTATATACAAAACCAGTATAATCTGATCGTTCATTGTGCGAAAAGATCTAGTAAAGTGAGGCCAAGATTAACTGGTTTTGTATAGCTTGATGTGTAGCCGTGTGTACCTACTAGTACACCGACATTTAGCCAGAAAGGTTTAAGTCTAATGTTATATAGGGCTAGCCTATTGCCATCAACCGACCAAGATTACTTAATTAAGCTGGTAATTGTTAACTATCTAAGTTTGACACTGACTGTGGGAATGTCTTTATACATTTTCTATGCTTTAGATCTGAATTAATAATTTAATTTGATGGTAATTTATGTTAACAGAATTGTATTTTTTTTTGTATTTGACTCAAATGTCGACTAGCAGAGAATGACTATGGCATTAAGTTCGCCTATTTACCCCTCTTGTACGTGAAGTTTAAATAAAGCATCCAAACTGCATTTTTGTCATTTTAATTATTAGCAAATAATTCGTTCTCCTCCTCAAAAAAACTGTCTATAATTCCATCCATGTTTCACCCCAAATAATTATTAGTCGTAACCCAAAAGCGTCATTACCAGACATGTGGCCGAGTGCATAACGGACCACAATACATGGATCAATATAGGAGTTAGCTTAGTTTTAACTACGGCAAACGAAGGGTTGGGCCCTCGCCTAACCGTTCTGATATAGATTAGTTTTGTGAATGATACGTTCAAATGGACGGCTGTGAGATGAATGAGTTTTGGGTAAAACGATTTTAGTTTTAGAGTGATTTTAGCTTTGAGTTGTTTTGGGTTTGTTAAACAGATATCGTTGTTAATTATTTAGAGATAGTACTACTTCATGTGTTAATATGTAGACAGCTGTTCAACGAACGAGATCTATGAATTTAGGTTAAACGATTTAAGTTTTAAAGTGGTTTTGAGTGAATTTACGTAGTTTTGTTCATAAAATTATTATTTTGAGAGTGTTTGACAGTCCAGCAGTGAAATGAGCGAGTGTCAACTAAAAGGTTTAGTTTTTAGAGTGATTTCAGTTTTGAATTTGGTGTTTTTTGTTAAGTAATGGTAGCTTTTAAGTGTACTTTTGTTGTAACTTTACTTTTAAGAGACAATGTTACTCTGTAAATTAAGTATAATAATTTGACTGTTTGGCAGAGAGATGAGTGAATGTCTCTATCAACACAAAATTATAATGTAAAGTTATTTAAGTTGTACGATGTTTAGTTTAGTTGACACATTCCAATTCTCAACAATTGGTTTGGTGATTGTTTAGTAGTACTACGAAGTACGAAGCAATAATAAGTTTTTGCTAAAAACTAATTAGATAACAGTCTCGTTGTCTAGTAGTCGCAAGAAGGACTTTGAGCAAGAGGTCCTGTATTCGATTTCCAGGTCAGGCAAAGAGTTATTATATTTTTCATCAGGAATTTCACAGTAGCAGCACTGAGTGCTCCTTTATTACATGAGAATTACAGAATACTTCGAGAATTACAGGTTTGATGTTCTGTAATAAATGACATAACTGCAAAAACACATGGGCAGGGCGAATCAATGTCTCCTAAGTCACTGTTTTAAGATTTCAAGCGACTTTTCGCGTAAGGCGTTCTAAATGCAGTTTATTTATTTAACGTATTTATGTATTTGTAACTCCTACCAACCTGCAGTGGTAGATTATAGCCCATTCCTTCTCATAGAGAGACCTGTGTCCCAGCAGTGGGAGCATTAAAGGCTGATCATGCTATTATGCTTATTCGTAAGCGTTCTAAAAATAGAGCCTTCGTTTTGTGAATGAAATAAGCAGACTGTTTGGCAGCGTTAGGATAAATGGGTTCCTGCCAAATATTGTTACAAGTTCAGTCTGTTACGTAAGATAGATTGGTCAGTTATTTGGAAAGAAGGTTCATTTATTTTCTGGGCTTTTATTGGAAGCCATAAAAAGTATCCGTTTATTTTGCCTGTTTTATTAAAATACATGTTATTGTCATGCAAAAGGATTTTATCTGACATACTCTGATAAACGATTGATACTCGTAAATTCTTCATTCAACGTTTTTTTCGTAGCCCATCTTACAACAAAAAAAGTTTACCTACGTATTACATATGATTGGTAACTGGTATCAGAAAATTACTATTTTAATTAAAACTATAAAATCTTTTAGTTGATTGCTTTATATTCCACATTAATTACCGTTTTTACTCAAGTGGGACTATTAAATAGCGTGATGTGGGTAGCTGAGTAATGCTGGCGGTGCTAACAATGATATCAGTAAAACAAAAATATTTACAATGAAAAAAAAACATAACGATAGAGGAAATTATAAAATAAATAATAGATAACCGAAAATTGTTAGTCAAAATGAATATAATGGAAGAAATAACAAAAAAAAATACAGAGAAATCACCTTGAAAAATTGATATAAAATAATTTTTGACTCCTTATCGTTTCCTTTCGTTTGAAAACCACAAGCGACTTGATAAGAACAAACTCGTGACGTGACACACAGCAGAAAACTCGACAGTTGAAATATAATCGATCAAAACACATAAATGTTTGTACACTAACGTTCTTACAAGGTCACTTCGCACAGATTCATTCGGGTTATGTCTATTCGCGATCCATCCAGCGCTTTACCAGCTACTACCGAACACGCGTCCTTTCTCTACGGGATCCGACCCCACACTGAATAGGAGTGGAGTGTAGGACGAAAGGGAACTCTCGCTCACTCCCAAAGAGAGGGCCAAACTTATTTAGCCTCTTTGTTGTCCCTAAGAGGGGTAAATTATTACGGTTTTGCGATAACATAATAGAATGGTGCACTAAATAATCGAAAGGATAACACTTTTTAGTGTAAGTGCGATAAATATTGAATTTAGTTAATAGTTTTGGATTTTAGCTGTTGGTTTTGATGGAAACTATGATGGGAGGGAAAGAGAGGGCGATATGGTTACCAGCTGTTTAGTGAGTATTTGTTTACTAACAAGACTTTACCGTCTTTGGTTTCTACGAGTATAATCATTACTTACTTATATCAAGGATAACAGAACGGTAATGAGGTTTTGATGAAGTGAATCCGTGTGAGCTAAATGAGGGAATGATGTCAGAGTGAAGGTTCAATGCCGATTTAATAATCCGATAACAAGGCTGTTTATAAAAGAGGAGCTCGTGGCAGGTAAAGCTGTGCTTGCCTAGGTCGGTCTGTGGATGGGTGACCGCCCGACATACCGACTTTCCTCCGTGCCTCGGAAAGCACGTTAAGCTGTTGGTCCCGGCTGCCATATATATAGATCTTTGGCAGTCGTTACAGGTAGTCAGTGACCTGAAATTCTGACATCCAGTCTTACCAAAGGGTATTGTATTACCTAGTATTAACTGGGTTGTGGAGGTCAGATAGACAGTCGCTCCATGTAAAATACTGGTATTCAGCTGCATCCGGTTAGACTGGAAGCCGACCCCAATATAGTTGGGAAAAAGGCTAGGCAGATGATGAAGGATAAAAAAGGTTTTCATGTACAAAAATAATGGAAATGGTTGACAAATATCGTATGTAAAGATCAAAACAACAATTAACGTAACATAATGCCTGAATTTTCGAAGGGATAAGCAGAGGTGAGTGGGCCCACCTTTCTCCAACTATCGTATTTGGATGTCGTGTAAATAGGGACAAGCGAAACTTGTTTCGCCAAAATCGTAAAATGGAATTTGTTATCATATTAGATACTTCAAAATCTACAGACTAGACCAGGAGCCCACAAAATAAATCAGATAATAAAATTCATAACGATGAAAAAGGGCCCAAAATTTTGTTGCGAAAATAAAAATAAAATGCCAGTAGATACCTGATACATACTAAAAGTGAAATATGCTGCAATAAATCGTGAAAATTTTATTTCAGCTGCGTTTTATTTTCAACAAGTAGACAATGCGGCGATTCAACTACTTTGGGGTCTACGCCCGCAGTCGCCATTTTGGAAAAATACCTACTACTACTACTGCTATAATAGTTACTGACTGTGGTTCTCTCTGCGATTTTTTATAGTTCGTACTTTTCAAGGTTAAGCCGTGCTTGCCGAGGTTGGTCCGCGGATGGGTGACCGTCATTACCAACTTAATTTCCGCCGTGCTTCGGAAAGCACGTTTAAGGTACAAGTTGGTAGCCGACTGCACGCAGCAGCAGCCAGTAGACGACGTGCCGCAGCGACACTACTGGTTTCTACGTATTTCTATGAAATTGAGTAATAATAATTTATTATTTTGTATGAAGCGACGACATGTCGTCTGCTGCTGCTGCGTGCAGTCGGGTGCCGGCTATCATGTAGATCATTGCCACTCGTTAGGTACGTTGTATCAGAAGCTGCCCAAACTAGGCAAACCTAAAGGTCGACCCGAGCGGCTCTTATTGCTTATTGTCATGTGCTTATCCATGTATAAGTATAAACATTCTCAGTAAAATGTCACATAAATTTATCGAAAAAGAAAATTAACTCTTCGAATCTTTTGTTGTCTCACAAAATAAAATATCTCCAACTCACTAACTTGCAGCTGTTACGAACATAAATATCTATAAACAATAAAATATACACGTACTTGAATATAAAATAAAACTGCAGTTTGAAACTAAATTAAATTCAGTAACTAAGCACTAAGTTAGTCTGCTCCTAGAGTCTATTAAATATTACTTAGATCCAGTCTAAAGAATTCTTAATTCAATAGAATTGGAAATGTCAAAGTGCTAGACGAAGGAATTTCGATGTTTATCTTAGTTTTAGGAAAAGGGCTACGTATTTTGTGTAGGATAGAAATAAACCAACAGGGTCAATTCAGGTAACAAAAAAAAAAATAGGAAAAAATAACCATGCCACGCTTTTCTTTAGCCTTAGGTGAGACTTACTGAAACAAGTAGCTTAAACTTGCGAAGTCTCAAAGGAGTACTGGTTTTGTCTGGACCTATGTAATTGATTAATTACCTGCAAAAAAGAAAAGCTTTTTTAGTATGTGTAAAAAGTAAAACATTTTTAAAAACATCAAATATTATTGAAGCAGGACATGATAATATAATGCATAATGTAATACATCTCCGATGTAATAGGCTCGCCCCCCATTATTATTATATTATAAACTAGCTGATACCCGCGGCTTCGCCCTCGTGGATACTGTAAAAACAATCCTTGATGCGGATCATTTATATATCATTCTAAAATTTCAGCTCAATCGGTGCAGAACTTTTTGAGTTTTTGAAGCGTACACAAACCAAAACATTTTTATATATTTAGATTGGAGAATGTTCGTGTACTATTAGGTGCACCTAACGATTCAGTGATTATAGGTGTGATGTTATGTTATTAAGGGGATCGGACAAAAAAAAACTAATTAGTCCGTCAGATAGATTTCCAAAAATTATTGGACACGTATTTTTTCTTTTTTCACGTAAACTTAAAATGAAGACGATACAGTGCTTCGAAAACTCGTGTGACGTCATATGATAGTACATTTTGACGACACAAGTGACGTTTCAAGCCCCACTCCAAGATCTTTGACGCGTTTTTTCTTCGTCTTCTTTTATTGATTCGATAAAACAAAAAAACACGTATTCAATATTTTTCGATAATCTAACTTACGGACTAAACAGAATTATATTATTTTGACCCTGTCCGATCCCCTATTAGCCAGAACTTAGAAACATTAAACACAGTCTCAGAGTCTACCAAGACACGCTGACGAATTGCCATAGGCCCACAGTACACAACAACTTCTAATAAACAAAACTTTATGAATGAACCCAACGCAATTAGTCCACCAGCTGTGATCGAGAGGCACGCAACAAAAATAGTCATCACCGTGGGACCCCCGCACTGTTACATATGATTAATTTATTTTTACGTACACTTGGACTAGAGATTTGGTATACAGGCAGGTAATAACTTCATAAAACTTTAAGAAGTATTACATACATGATACAAATGAATACGCAGGATATTTCATTTGTATCGCGTATTATTAATACTGAAAACGAGATATTTACCATGTCAGTTTAAAAACTTGTATCGCAAAGTTACTTATTGCATGTTTGTTGTTAATGCACTTTTTATAATGTTTTTAGTAACCGGCACGAGTATCATCCTTAATAACGTGGGCGAAACAAAATAAGTATGTAAGAGCCTCAGTAAAGGTTTTCTACTATTTTTGCCTACCCCATAAGAAAGGCGTAAGTTTATGTAAACATACATAATATGTAGAAGCATTTTTTGCAAAAATGCCTGGATACTAAGTATCTTGTTCTACTGTACTTACGTATGTATGTTTACGAACATGTGTTGACTTACTTTTTTAGTCTTTGGAATAAACATCGTTGGTTTGTTTAGTCTAGTTTTGATGTCTCCCTTAGGGGTAATGAGGGCTTGAAAAATCTCGAGATTGGGAAAGATAAGATGGTCTAAATCGAGTTTTGTTGAGTTTTTTTTTTCGTAACCTTCTGGACGCCTTTGAGTTATCCCGTGGAGTTATCGGTATAACCCTATATAGACTACCTACTCGTGTTTCATATTAAGTATAATATTATCTTAATTTTGAAGATAAATAAGTACTTAATCTGAATCACTGTTGTTCTGTTTTATGCTTAAAAAGACGAGGACAAACCGAATTATGGAATCGTTTTGATTGACATCCTTGCATAAGATGTTAGACCAAGAATTCTTACTTTACAAACGGCATTAAAATCGATCTAAAACTCACGCCAGCCTCAAATTCAAAAATTCACAAAATTACTTCACTGTCCACCCCGCCACGAATCGAAGGCGTGACGGCACATATTTCCCTGAACATTATCTCCCCTAACTACCGATAGGCAGGCATCCATCAAACATCAAGCCGCCAGATAAAGCCGCGATCTCACTCATTACGGTGCCAGTAAAACTGGCCGATCCATCACTTGGCACTCTCTGCCACTTCCCTGGCGTTTCCCTGGCATTATGTTGCCAGAGTAATGAGATCGTTTTGTAAGTTCCATTTTGTAGGAAAGTTCTGGAAGGTGATTGTAACAATGCAAGATGTATTACCTACCTAGCGAGTGGTCCATGATCGTTTAAGTTGATATTTTCTTTGAATCGGATTTTCGACATAGTTTTGAACAGAAATTAACAGCGATTTTTGAAAAACAATTCAGTAACTACTTGCTCGTTTTCTGAAAAGTTTTTATGCGGTCGTTGAAATCATCATATATGTAGTCTAATATATATCAATAAACTTTGCTAATGTAAACTATACAGTGATTCCTTGGCTTCGGCCGTCTACGAAACCGTAGTTTCGTAACTGGTTTCGATGAAGGAATGATTTGTCCTTGTACGTAACTGGTTTCGATGGAGGACATATTTGTCTTTGTACGAAACTACGGTTATGTGTCATGGTTACGTACGAAGAATTTACTGTTAAGGTTTCGATGAAGGAATGATTTGTCCTTGTACGTAACTAGTTTCGATTGAGGTATTATTTTGGTGATTGAAGTAGTTCAGTAGACGCGTTTAAGCCATAGCGAAGTTCTTTTTGAATGAAATCAATTCAATTTGGGTACTTAAACCTACTTCATTTTTTGGTCAAATGTAAGTTATGACAAAAATGAGTGAAATTGACCATTTATTTATTGTTTTTCATGAGACGACGGATAATGTTGACATTTTCTAAAAAAAAAACACTTCACTTCCCATGCTTTCTCAATTTATGTCACCCAAAACCACAGCCTTCGACCATCGTATCATGGCCCAATACCACTTTCTCCACACCACAAATACACAGTCAAGTGTTTGTCACAGGCTGTTACCCAAACGTATCATATGACACGAGTACCAGATGTCAAGTGGAGTCAGATCAACGCACTAGTCACACTGTATTCAAGATCGCTCACGACGGCTTGTCAAGAGTGTCATCCTGTGTCACTTGATTATGTGCCACTATTAATAATTGTTCTCGATAAACATACAGACAGATCGAAATTAAAGATTTTGGTAAAGGAATAGACAAAACACTAACCACATTAAACACTTAAGAATGTAATAATAATAATTTAATAATTAATAATAATAATATAGTAAATGCGTTTCAGTTGGGAATATGGACTGACGTCGCCATTTGACGTCAGAGCAATCATATAGTAGTTGGTTGGCAGTTGAAAATATCACTAACAAAAAATATTACGAGTAAATTTTTTTTGCTAACCAAACTTTTCAAGTCATCGTTGACAGATATAGTTTTTCACTGTGACGTCAGTGACTTGAGGTCATTCCTATTCTCATTTAAAATTCGTTTTTTCTTTTTATACACTCATCATTTCAGCCGAAAGACGTCCACTGCTGGACATAGGCCTCCCCTAAGTGTAATTTTTGCTTAGGGGGGGTTTGCCATAATCGCCACGCTTGGCAGGCGGGTTGGCGATCGCAGTACGGTCGATACAAAAAGCACAGAGAACGCTGCTGCCCATTCTTTTATACACTCATTGATTTAAAAACTTAACACACAACGTTATTTTAAGCCATCTTTGCATACGCTGCGTACATAAAATCGAAATACCACACCTAACTACATAATATTTATTCAACAAAATCATCCCAACCTGTACTCTCCCCTTTCATGAGCATTTAATTAAACATGACGTTTCAAATGTGAGCGACAGAGCGGCGGGCAATGTGAAGTGGGTTCACTTTACCCTCTCAGTCGCGGGGTGAGGTATTTGTGACACTTGAGGTACTAGTGGTTCTCGATTTACGTGGGCAGTTAGGTATAATTTGTAGTAATGGAATAATTAATGGTAATTTTATGGATATTGTCTGAAAGAGCTGGAATAAAGAACTGTATGGAAGTTTATTGATCTAACACACATACATATATCACGCCTGTAATTCCCGTAGGGTTGGGCAAAGGTGTACCTTATCGTACACCCACATATCGTTCACGTCCCATATATGAGGGAGCGAACCTATTGCCGTCAATCGGGTAGAAATCCATGTTCCGTGGGTGCCACTGAGAAATTCCTGATGAAAAAAGCCAGCAACTTGCCCGACGCAGGATTCGAACCTTCATGCTAAGCAGTCGCGACTGCAACCGTTGAGCATGAGGGTTCGAATCGTTGGACAGGTGAGCAGCCGTTTTTTTTTCTTTCATTTATTTCTTCTAAAAAAGATTAAAAGGCTCTAATGTTGTTAAAAATAATGGTACCAATTTTCATGGTTAATTTATGCGACCACGTGGGTTTGGTGTTTAAGAAGAGTTAAGAATGTAGTCACTTAGGTTAGTATGTCTATTTCAATAAACTTAAACAATACCTTACACACTTTAAACTAAAACTTGCAGCCAAACTAACCAACAACTAAATATAAAACCGAACACCTCCATCATAACTTCAAACAATAGACCCCAATTAAAACTAATTTGAGCTTTCTAATCAAAGACTAATAATAAAAACCTTCATTGAGTCTAGACTAAAGACTGGAATGCAGGGGTTCAGTACAAAGCGGTAGGTAACCTCCTAGGTATCCCATACAAATCTGCACACATCTCTCTATTATTATGAAGCAGACGGGCAACGGCCGGGCATAGAAAAGAAGGCTGTTTTACAGTGGCGGCGAAAGAATAGGTATTTGAAAGTTAGCTGGTTTTTGTGTAGTGGAAAAGGTTGTTGAACTTTGAAGTAAATGTTAATTTGTGATCTTCGGGTGTTGTATTAAGGAATAGAAATTGAATTATTGAGTAAAATACGTTTCATTTTTTATCCTGGAAGGTGCTGTTAGGTCGTAGCTTGGGTTTCCACATTAGAATTTTCCTGCTGAAGTAACATAACATAACATCATGATGTTATGTTATGTTACTTCAGCTGGAAAATTCTTATCCTCGAAGCGTTAAGCAGAGGATTACCAATAGTACACGCATATTGTAAGGAGAGATACTATTGCTGCTGCAAAGAAACTCCCCAGATATCAAATTGCCTCATCCGGAATCGAACCCTGAATCTCATGTTCAGCAGTCGCGAGTGCGGCCACAACGAGGCAGTGTGTATTGATTAAATTAAAAATTAAATTAAAGAGATTAAGGGAACTTATGGACGAACTGGTTATTGTGCTCCATGGGACGAATACATAAACACGTTAGAAAGTGTGGATCAAAACTATCAATGTAGGTATTGTGGTTTCGTAGAATATTTCATGCGACAAAAGCTGAAACATAGCCACCATTATATTGATGAACACAATGTAGATATCCGTCTAAGATACCTATTTACTGTACACAGGTGAAAATCACCGGCCAGGTGATTTGTTATAGAGACCCCATCTTAATGTCTGTTTCGAGGTGCTACCACGGGTTTCAAACTCACAAGTCGCACTGAACTGGAGAACGATTTAGTTCCTAGTAGCTGTTGCCCACGGCTTCGCTTGCGCGGAAATTTTATACCACAACCTTTCCCGAGAACCACTCTATCCATTGTTGAAAACAGCATGAACATCGGTGCAGTAATTTTTAAGTTTATCGCGAACAAACAGACAGACGCGGCGGAGGACTTTAAGAATAAGTAGTGAAAATTGGTAACATAATAATAACACGCCTGTGATCCTCGAAGAGTTTACCAAGTTAGAGGGCAATGCTAATTTCTTTGGCCAGAATGAAATTATTGTGAAAATAAAAACAGATGAAATTTTGACATCATGAATATTTTGAAACTATGAGAACGCAATAAATACTGAGGTATCAATTGAATCCCGCAAGGGCCGACGCCCGTCGGGGCTGTGGATATCGAAAGGTTACCGCGGCTCCGATACAAGGGCGAAGAAGAAGGAACATGGGTTTGGTTTTTAGTCAGTAGAAGTCTGACACTTCCCTTCACTCTGCCCAAGAGCGGGGGGGGGTTATTCGATGATTTTCCACCCAACAAAAAAAAAAAAAAAAGGTATAAATTGAATAGGATAAAGTTAGTAGGTTAAGAAAAATATGTGACTAGAAAATTCACACATAGGGTCGGGTTGTACTCCAAAGCGGAGAGGTGTGCAAGATTCGACCTATCAAAGGAGAGACTAGAAAACCTTTATCAGTATGTAGATTTTCATCATCATCATCATCATTATCAGCCTATAATGTTCCCACTGCAGGGACTCAGGCCTCATCTCTAGGAGAGGGATGGGCTATAATCCACCACGCGGGCCCAGTGCGGGTTGGTAGATGTCACATGTCTTCGAATTTTTAGTTTCTAAACGGTTGCCTCACGATGTTTTTTTTTCACCGTTTTGGGAGCGTGGTGATGAAATAAATTACACAAAGTAATGCTCCTGCCAACATGCTATGGAGCGCAGTATCTTAGGTGTAAAATTAACCGATCGGGTTCGAAACACTACACTGCGCTCCAAAACGCAAATTGCCATACTTAAATGGGACTGGGCAGGACATGTCTGTCGCATGCCGAACGAGCTGTGGGCCCGTAAAGCTCAGGATTGGTGCCCTGAAATAGTGACACGGGGTCGCGGCAGACCAAGAAGGAGATGGCGGGACGAACTGCATGTCTTCCTTGCGAATTGGAGAGACGTCGCACAGAGTCGTAACCGGTGGAAGGAATGGAGGGAAGACTTTGCTCAGCAGTGGGACAACATAGGCTAGCTATAATAATAATAAATAATGCTCCTGCCTGGGTTCGAACCCACGACTCACTGTTCGTAAGTCGGGACCGTCACCACTGGGCATCGCTTTTGCATCTATAAATAAGTTGCAATTTTTCTCCCTTTGGTAACATACAGGTTGCTTATCGGTTCTAACCACCTTTATAGAACTTAATCACGGTGGATTTTATTACTCAAGTTTCCAAAAATATACTTTATGCAAGCCTTTTGTCACAAAATGTGTTACTTGGGTACTGCTCCTAGATGTAGATGATGATCAATGTGAAGTAGATTTTAACCAACGTAATTTGTCAGTTTTTGCACTTTTCTACTAGTCCTACTACTACCAAACTTCAAGTGACAGTAACCCGAGAAATCCATGAATTCTACTAGTACGGTCTGCACCCTAGGTCCCGTACAGTGTGTACGTCCAATATTTTTATTGCACCGTCAATATCGAACCTAGACAATTTATGTTAGAAAATATTAGCTCCGATATTTATCTAGTTTTCCTGAAGCAAAGTGCTATGGCGCTGTAAATCTTGTGGATTCACGTTTGAAGTGGATTTTAAATGTGACAGATTAAAGTTTCTTTGAGTTTTAATGGAGGAGTTTGAGTATTTTTGTTGGAGTTATCTGATTCTTTGAGAGTTCTAAGTGTTTTTGTAGTTGTGTTTGATGGAGCTGAAACTTATTTGCTCTTGTTAAGTTTTTATTTATTTTTTAACTTCTGTTTTGTTTTTACTTTTTGTAGCCTATTTTTATTAAACTAACTACACACACCGGCAAATTTAGAGGAACACAAAAAAAGGTGCCTTTTTTTAAAAACTGGTGGTGTCGCTATTTTAATGAGTACCCTTTTTCAACATAACATTATGGGCCCTTTTGACATTTTTTAACCTTCTTACAGAAATTGTACCCTCTTAAGTGTTTATTGACAATAGACGCTTCTGAGTGTTTTTGATAAGGAATTTGTTTTATGCGGTCAATGGTGGCCCTAGCTCAGTTTGTTTGTTTTGCTTTGAGAGTTAACATTGTATTGCATACAGAATGAGTGATTTGCCAGCAACAAAAGACGCCAGGGCTGCAACAATGATAGAGGAAGGTCACACTTACCGTTCAGCCAGTTGAACGTTGGGTGTGGCAGTATCCGTGATCCACCGTACTGTGCAACGATTCAGAAATACAGGATCTTACGTGCGCAGGCGAGGGCAAGGCAGAAATCGTGCAACCAGGGCCATAGACGACCGTTTTATGTAATGCGTAACGTACGTGTTAGTGAACGAACAGTGAGAGGAAGACTGATTGAAGTTGGTTTGAGGGTTGAGGTCATACGTGCCAGCAAAAACGCCAACAAAAATGCCGTCATGTTAAAAATGATTAAATAGACTAAACTAACAAAAAAAACTATAAAAGACATCAAAAACCCATACTTTTGTTATGTAAAACCCGACTACGACAAAAAAAACGACGCTGAAAAAGTATGAAACAAGATTTTCAGGATAGAACAAAAAGAAAAGACGTAGTCACACGGTATTAAAGTGTTTAGGTTGGTACCTATAACGTGTGACTACGGCTTTTCTTTTTGTTCTATCCTGAAAATCTTGTTTCATACTTTTTCAGCGTCGTTTTTTTTGTCGTAGTCGGGTTTTAGTTTTTTACTTTATTTTATTTAAACAATTTTGGTGTTAAATATTTTTTTTGACTCTTGACTTTTTGTCCGCTAGAGGGTGTGATTTTAAATTTGAGCAATATTTTGGAAATGTACAAGTGAGGCCCTTTTAAATGAAACCAAACACGGCGTGTTTATCTCCATTTTTATTTTTTAAGCCTTACTTTTTGACCGCTAGAGCTAGCGCCAAATCACTTTTTGTGACACGTCACTTAGCCTATGTTCAGCGGAAAATGAAGACGGTTCTAACGATACCTCTTAAGTCGAGTTCCGATAAGTATGTAGATTAGAAGCTATGAGGGAACAGATGAAGATACACACATACATACATACAAACATACATACATAGCCAGTCAAAATCATAACCCTCCTTTGGCTTTGCCGTAGTCGGGTAAAAATAGTGTTAAATTTTAGTCTATATGTTATTGTTAATTCAATGTACTGATGTTTATAGAATTCCGAATTTAATTTCAGTCAAATCCAAAGCCCACATTATAATAAAAGAAACAAATAATTCTTTCGTAAGATTTCCTTATGGAGTTTCAGTTCTGATACAGCCATTTAAACCTTCAGTAAACTTTATGTAACCCACTACCTCCCAACCTTACGTATGAATATATTTCCCATAAAATCTCACAAACATAAAAACCATTAAACGCACCTTTTGTCCACACCATAAAAATATCCCTCTAAGCGTTTTCGTCACCCACCGACCGTCCCTCATTTTCATTCAAAACGCTTTTTTTAACAAAACACACAATTTCGCGAAGAAACCTCTCAAAATGCTATAAAAAGCACCATAAAATTTCCATTACTATCCGTCCGAGCAAAGCGGGTAAACTGCATGTCAGAGGTTAAAAATGTCGAAATAAATTATGAAAAGTTGCAAAAAAACTTGTCAAGTTAGACTAGTAGGGGTTGTTTGAGTTCCGTATCACCGATACTTATATCTTTATTAATATTGTTTGCAGGAGTAAAATTAAGCCAAGCTAAATATTGGAAAAAAATTGGTAAATCGAAGTTTGTATTGATACAACTCGGGATTCATTAATAAGCTGGTTTTCGTTTGTTTTTTTTTTGTTATAGGCTCGGTCCCTATTTCATGGAACTTAAATAAAACTGGCGAAATGTGGATGTACTATTAGACACACATCTTCCCTTACCCTTCGGGGTGTACATGTGTGATTTTATGCTATGTTGCTCGTATAGTTTACTCTCATGTCATTAATTACTTTAAAAAGCTTCCTAAAAAGCTTCCTAAAAGGTTGTCTTTAAAAGATCGCTTTAAGCGATAAGACCGCCCATTGTGTCACCCCTTGTAAAATGTTTTACTATTGTTTTTTTGTAATTTGGTGTACATAATAAAGAGTATTCTATCTATCTATCTATCTAAAAAGGTTCTATTACCATATTTTCGGAACGGAACCCCAAAACTGAATACAAAAAATAGTTGGTAAACAAAAGCCGATATTAATGGGCGTAGTTGATGTCGGGTATTTTTCAAAATAACCCCCTTTTTTAAGCGAGATAGACTACAGACGTATACGGATTGGTTTTATTGTCAGTAAAATGAGATTCGGTGTTCTTTTAGCGATATTATATGCAAAGGATCTGTCTTATTCGTCTGCTTTGGTAAAGGATGTACCTATAGTGTGGCTTTTGACTCAATTGCTGTATAATTTCGAATTAATAACTTGAAATAGGTATTGGTTAAGTTAAAAGAATTAACATATTTTGAATATGTTATTAGAATTATTATGATTGGTGATACTCGTAGAAGCAATGGCATGACTTTTCAATTCCTCGTCGAACTGATATTAAGACCAGTCAACGTGGCGATACTTGGCGAAGGACTACGATCCATCCATTTACTTTTGACTGAAGTATTGATGATGATGTTAAAGGCTAACGGTCACATTCGTTTTTTTCACAAGAACCGCGATGTGTTTTTGGAAAATAAAAACGTTTTAACAAAAAATAAAACCGACTTCAAAAAAAAAAACACTCAAAAGTGAAAAATAAACTTGAGAAGAAAAATCAGTTTCTGAAGTCGGTGACTTTTGTTTCTTTGATTTCATTTTTTTGTCACCGACTTCAGAAACTGATTTTTCTTCTCAAGTGTTTTTTTTTTTAAGTCGGTTTTATTTTTTGTAAAAACGTTTTTATTTTTCACTTTTTAGTGGTTCACATGTGCTTACCCCTTCACAACGTACCGGCGTAATGTTATGTTATGAACTGGTGTAAACAATAGACAGACAATACGAGATTTCAGTAATCCCAGTCCATTTGCTATCATTTATTGAGGAGTTCCGTTGCCTATCTCCGAAGTTCTTCATCAGATCTTCACAAAATAGTTTTTATAACCTTTGTAGTGAGTACAGGCGTGATATTATGTTGTGTGATGGCGTAAACAATGCTTAGATATGCTAAAGCAACAATCGCGGTTAATCTGCTGTTATTTATTGAAGAGTTCCCCCGATTTCTACAAGATCCCATCATCAGATATTGAAATGGTGACAATGGGACCACACGGGAAGCACCAGCTTTCAAATGAAAAAAGAATCATGAAAATCAGTTCACCCAGTCGCAAGATATGAGCTAACAAACATAAAAAAAAAAAAAAATACAGTCGAATTGATAGCCTCCTCCTTTTTTTGAAGTCGGTTAAAAATGATACAGTTCTGCTCAAACACCAAACTATTTAAAACTTTAGATTTTATTTGATACTATGGCCAAGCAGTCTCCGGATATCGACTATTTTTCCTAACAACCACCCAATTATAAACTTTTCTTATAACGTCAGATTTTTCCAGCGACCATGCAAATATAGCCAAGGCAATAACCTGAGTAAAAGTTTAGTAGTCTAGCAATACTGGCGGATAGTTGGCAACACTTTCAATTTATATTCATGGCATTAGGCGGGAAATTGGGTGCCAATGAAAAAGCGATATACGCCCCACTATCGAATAAAGTTGATACTCCTTTGTAAGACAGAGTACATACAAACAAGTTTTTCTTGTAGGTACACAAGTAGTTATAAAACTTACTTCAGGTTTTTCGGAAACTACGGTAAACGAGTGCTCATGGCTAGCAGTAGCTGCCCACGCTGAAGAAGTGATGGCAAGGAAAGATGAAGTAGAAAGGGGAAGAGATGTCTTCTACTCTGCTGATCCACGCCCAAAGTACCTTATGCCTGTCGACTTAAGGTACTTTTTGGCTTGTCGTAAATCAACCATTATGAGATCAATGATCGACCATTCTGACACTATTGAATAGCAGACTCGGGGCCCTGGTCTCGCGCCCACACCTTTGGGCGTGGATCAGCAGAGTAGAAGACATCTCTTCCCCTTTCTACTTCATCTTTCCTTGCCATCACTTCTTCAGCGTGGGCAGCAACTGCTAACCATGAGCACTCGTTTACCGTAGTTTAATGTAATGATCGACCATTCTGACACTATTGAATAGCAGACTTGGGGCCCAGGATTTCATACTTCTTTAAAACAAAACTGTGTCAGTCCAAACCTACAGAGGAAGTAAGAGTTTCTCCTACACACACACACTCAGTCCATAACTAGGTAAGATTCCTAGATAAAACTTCCATCAAAAGCTTTTAACTAGGAGTCCTAGACAAACTTAACTTTGAGACCTAATCCTATCCAGTAACTTTTAAGGCTAGGCGAGTGCAGTCAAAGGATTCATCGGTTTGTTTTACCAAAGCTTGTATACGGGGATCGGTAATTACAGCCGAACAGCAGTATTAAGTAGAGTTAGGGAGATGCCAGACGATGGACTGTCGAGTGTCGGTCTTTTGCGACGCCCGAGAGATGACACTGCGTCGTTCTACATAAATAAATTAGAACGAACATGTCACACAGCAAGGTCCAGAGCAACGAAACGAAGATGGGTGCTGCGGTATGACACAAGCGGTAACGCAGCTCAGTATCTCATTCTAATATTTTAAAGAGCTCAAATAAGTTTGTAAATTTGTAAGTAGAATTTTTAGAATTGAATCATTACTTCCCAATATTACCCAATATTGGGAAGTAATGATTCAATTCTAAAATTTCTTTCATTGACCCAAAGCTACATTAGTCGTGAGTGATATACGAGTAGGCTATAAATTGTATTTAGAGCAGTCATATTAGCCGAGCAACCACCATTTTTGCTGATGATGTCGCAGGCGAAGTGCAAATTGTACTGCTGTCAGCCTGTGGCATCCTCATGACCTCCAAATCTTTCGACCCAGGGTCCATGTACACCACTAGTCGCTGATTCTGTCCAGTTTGTCTCGCTATCTCCTGCGAGGTCTACCGCATCGCCTTCTGGCTGTGTCAGACCTCCACAACGTGGTTATTTTGGCCCAAAGCTCACGTAGTACTCAGTGCGTTGAAACCATAGCGTTGCGACGGCGCAACGCTCGTATGGCATCCCTCTTACCCAACACGGGAGTACATCCCTACCGTCACAAATGACTGATGCGAAAGGTTGCTATTGGCAACTACGCACGCCTCATTTGCTAGCTATTTCATTACCTCTGTCTGAACCAGAGTTCGTTTGATGAGGGCCGAGCAACCCAAACATTTACAAACTTTTTGAACAACTGAAACAATCGACTATCGACACTATTATTGGGGAAAATAAGAGTTAAGTGTGACGCATTTGTAAGTGTGCAGATCAAGTTTGAGTGTTTCGAATTTGGATTAAAGTTCACACATGCAATTTTCAGTTTTATTACAACTGGGGTAAAGGTCAGTGGAGGTCCTTTAAAATGTTTGTTCGATTTTGAGAGGCATCAGGTAATGTTAATATTAATATGTTTGTTTCTGATGTGACCTCAATTATACAGGCGTTTAACGTGGAACAGAGATTAATGATTGGGGTCCAGTTTGTTAAATATTGTGTAAGTCTGTAATGTGTCCTGTTTATTTAAGCGGTACAAGTGGACGAAATCCATCAATGAAACTGAAAACAATCATCACTAACACGTTAAAAAGCTGTCAGTACTGACATTTTTAACCAAATTAAAAAAAAGGTAAGAATGTTACCTCATATTTCATCGTCACCTTCATTTATGAACCGATTTTATAAATTCTATTTTTAATTGAAAGAATATTACTTGTTATGCTTTTCGATTTCCTCCTGGCCTTTTTTGATATGATATCTTTAATAACTTCTACGAGTAGTTACAGTGTAAAATATCCCTATGACAAGGTAAATAAACCCAAAGAGAGCGTATCTATAACCCACTAACCGAATCATAATAAAGTGCAAGAAATACGGACTCCTATCCTATCCTCCTTACAGATGACGTATTTTTTCGCAGCAAATCGTTGCCTAACGGTCCAACTTAATCATGTGGAAACTATTCTCTATTCAAAAGCTTGAAATTTCACGAAAAAACGGTCCTACGGAGATACGTTCCGGGTGAAAGGACCAGGCACACATGATCCTTCGGTCTTCATACTTCCAATGCCCCTTGTGGTTGAGTTTCTGGTGGTTCAAAGGGGGATGGAAGTCCAAGGAATCCTGGTTTTAAAGCACAACAACGACATGCTCGCTCAGCCATTATTTCCATGTGATTAAACATGTCAATGCCACGGATGTGAGATAATTTTTAAAAATAGGTAGAGTCAGGTGAAAATATTGTAGGGTATGGACTATTATTATTTTTGTGGAGAAAGTTGGGGAAATGGATCATAATTTGGAAGGTTGGAATTGTTCATTATTTTTTAGCGCTATAGAATCTAAAATAATTCCTTATTGTTAAAAAAACACCTCGGGTGAGGGCATTGCAATTAGAAAGTGTAGTTTTCTGCTGGTTATTGCATTAATTTGTTTAAAAACAAAAAAACAATAATAACTAATTGTCTTCTATACTAGTATTATAAGGAAATAAAATTGGTTTTTGATTGGTAATCTCGAGAACTAATGACCCAATTCGACCCATTACAGAAGCAGATCTCAGGAAGTCTATTTTAACTAAAAACCTGATGACCTAGACAAGTAAGTATTAATCTATTTCAAAACATTTCATTTGAATATAATCAAGCTTATAAACCAAATAAACCGACTGGATAGAATCAAGCTTTTGAAACAGGTTAGACCGAAGATTTTAAGTAGCTCATGTTAGTCCAATATCTATATACCTACACTATTAACTGCAATCCTCATGGGTGATAAAATTTACCTTTATTTACGCTTCCCAAAGATACCGTACCAAACTCATCTAAACCTCACTCCTTCCAGCTAAAAATCTACAAAAACGGCTGGAAAATATGATGTGAAAAATCCCCGATTGCTCTTAGCATTTCCCATGATATATCTTGCTCTGTGCGTGCAGACGACGTTTTAGATTAACATGCCTGGATATGGCAGGCCAGGACTAATGCCGGCATTTATCATGCCCCATGATATCTTTGAAAACAATTTTCTTATGTGAGATTTCGTTCTGTGGTTTACAATTTTTGGTCGGGTTTTAAGGGAGTTTGGGAGAATGTGGCTTAAAGTCGTGAATTCGGGTTTTTAAGTTGCAAAATTTATTTTGAATTGGGTGAAATTTGGATATTTAAATGCTACTAAAACAACAAGTGGGAAATATGTAAAGTGCAAGCTAGAGCTACCTCCATAGTGCTAGTACCTACCAATGGTCTTGAACAATATGTGTTGGTAGACATACGACATATTTTATTCTGTATGGAGTTTCATACAATGCCGCAGCATAGGAGACTCCCAACTATAATAAAATATGAATAGTGTTGGTACTGCCACCATGACGTGAAATAAAAAAAGCATTCACGCGCTTCTTACTCTAAAGTTAATTTAAATAGCCTTCATAAGTGAAAATTGAAAAACGAATACACGTTCGGTGCTTCCAAGACAAACGGGGAATCAGCTCGAACTAAATCGTATCAAATGAATTATAATAACATTATAACTAGAAAATAATCTGAGACATCTAACCACCGCGGGTCATACACAGGCGTCACACTTAGCAAACCAAAAAACGTGACGTCACATAAATGCCTGCTCCCACAGATCCACCTCCATAACCACACTGAAACAAATCAGTGCTGATACAAGCATTCAATATCCCCCGCCAAGGGACAAGGGGGCAACGCTTATCCCGATCACCCCAATATTTCCATTGCTCGAACGCGTCAAATGGGGACACTTGCACCCAAATTTATTAACGTGAATCAGCGCTTCTGAATTTGACAGATTTATTTTTTTCATCCCCGTATAGATTTTCGTATAAGGAATAGTGATGACAAGTGTGTATCGTGTGATCAGGCCTTTAGCCTGAGGGATGAGCAATGTGTGGTGAGAAAGTGCTTAGTAATGTATACGGGATTGTCACCCAAATATAATGGAATACTCAATCGGTATGTGAAACTGCAGGATGTGAGTTTTTCTATCGTTCTGCGATAGCGGCTCGTTATGATTCGTCGTTTTTTAAGAATCGTGAATCTTGCTTGGTTCGGAATAGCATCAGTTTCTTATTAATGGGTGTAAAAGGTCGATTCATAATGAAGCCAAATTGCACTTGTTTCCCTCGTCATTGCGATATGTTTTTTGTTCTGAACCATTTACTTGGGAACCTATTATATCTCTTCATCCATCATCACTATGTTCTGAGTGTGTCATTGAGTCAGTCACATTGAGTCTTACCATAAAACTCCAAACCACAGAACTAAATCTCCCAAACAAAATTGTTTTTAAAGAAGTCATGGATGTATGATAAATACCCAAAGAAGTGTTTCACAGCAATAATTTTGGCATATAGTTACTTAGTTTGATGTACAGAATGCTTGGTTGACGGCTTCGTGAAGCCTTGCATAAAGAAGTATTTGTCAGTGTCCTGTGTAGCTGGTCCGCGATATTATGTCTTATCATCGTCAGCCTAATATTCCCACTGCAGGGACTCAGGCCTGTCGCTAGGAGAGGGATGGACTATAATTCACCAGGTGGGTCCAGTGTGGGTTTGTAGATGTCACAAATGTCTTCGAATTTTTTGGTTCCAAGATACGTCGGTTTCCTCACGATATTTTCCTTTAAATTGGGGTCGCCACCACCACTAGGCAACTTTTACTTAAACTTATACGAAGAAGCCAAGACCCACATTTTCACTATCACACTTAGGTATAAAATATCTACAAAAAACCGCCATCTTTTTAATTCAACTCGCATCCTATACGTCGCGATGTTATCGACGTTTCAGCCTGCGTTCGTCCGATAGGGTAGCGGGTTCGAGCCCGAGTCGTGCTGATAACGCGGTGATGTAGGAGCGCGTGCCCCCGCATATGTTCCCAACATTACCGATAACATATAAACATACACACTTTTGTTAGATGAAAAGCAACCTTGGGTAAAGGAGATAGAGTCGGTGGTAAAGGAAAGATGTCCCGTTCATTGGCTTAGCTATGCGTCTATAATTTTTTAGGTATGGTTTAGAAAGAATGGTGTTGTGCAAAGGTGATGAAAATTAAGTTGTTGTTTTAGCGAAATATTGGTAATATAGGCGCACAACCTGAAAAAGTAAACTGGTATAAGAAGTTTCCCAGTGATTTCAGGAGTCTCTATTATAGTTACGACTCCAGGTAGGTTCAAGAGTATACTTTGTAAAAACGTCCAATTTTGATTCTGGTTTTTGTGTTTAGTACACCTCTGTTTTAACCATTTGAAGACATGAGTGATGTTATGAACCAAACATTATAATATGCATAGCAAAATTAGCATAATAATATAATATTTGCTGCCGGGGCACATACCATCTCTTAGTAAAAAAGAGCGATCAGTAATCTACCACGCTACCCTGGTTAATTACTGCTCGCTCTTTTAAAGTGACAAGAACTACTTAATACGAAATCACTTATTAAGTTTCAAACAACAAAAATTCTTTATCCTCTCACAAATCCCTCATTAAAAAGCTACACAGCAACCGTTTTAAAATTCATCTCATAAATCATTTCTGCGTCACGAACATAGTTGACTAAACAACTATTTTTAATAGTCAGTCGGTCCGTGGGAGGGGGTCTTAATAGTCAATAAAGCGATAATTACTGGGGTCTGTCGATGATCCATCATCATTACGGGAGGGAGTGTTATGAACTGTTTTTTTATTAAAGAATCATCAGTTTAATTGGGTAGTGAGATGGATAGAAATTGCTCTATTTTTTTGTGAGTGGGTATTTTGGAGAATGTAGATCCGTAATGCTCTCTATGAGTATGCGTGTATGAACGGTAATGAACGTGGAGGAAGCAAAAGGCGAAGAAATGTAAGGATCTTGGCAGACTGATAGCGTTCTGTATTCTCTGCATACTCCCTTAGAAAAAAAGTAGTGAGTTTATTTATGCATTCATAATCAACCTATAGTGCTCCCACTACACCAGTTTTCTTTTGAGAAGAATTCTGTTTTTTTTTTTCAAGATTTAATTTTACATTCAACAATTCGAAGACATGTGACATCTACCAATCCGCACTGGGCCCGCGTGGTAGATTATAGCCCATTACCTCTCTAAGAGAGGAGGCCTGTGTCCCAGCAGTGGGAACATTAATAGGCTGTTGATGATGAATTTTACATTGATATTCAACACCCCTTTAGCTGATATCTACAGTAAAATAAGGATGGGCTATAAACCACCACGCGGGCCCAGTGCGGGTTGGTAGATGTCACTTGTCTTCGAATTTTTTGGTTCTAAGACATGCCGGTTTCCTCACGATGTTTTCCTTCACCGTTTTGGGTCGACTTACTGTTTATAAGTCGAGGCCACCACCACTAGGCCACCGCTGCTTTTACCTAGCCTATCACAGACAAATAATTACCTACAACAATGTAGATAACATCGCCAAAATCACGTAACTATATAACCACCACAAAACATACAATGCAAACTATTCCTGCATTACATTCCTCACTAAACTAAAGACTAAATCATAGACGAGTTAACCGTTCACTGCGCGCCGATCTTATTAAACCCTTTGTTGCTCGAAGGGTCGCTAAGACCCAGCTGCCGAAGAAACTACCCCCACTGATATATGGCGGAATTAATACCCACTTACACTTAAGTCTAAGGAATCTATTGTTGTGGAAATTTGGAGTTTATAGCCAAGTGACAATATGGACACGAGAGGAGATCGTTGTAAATGGGAATACAATGAGTTGGTATTTGAATGGTCGTATAGCCAAATTATAGTACCCTGTTCAGTCGCAATTAGTCATAAATTAATTATAGAAGTTTATTATACCGAAACTAACCGAAAGCTGTGGATAATTTCAACGTATTTAACGTTGGAACCATTCCCAAGGGCCCAAAATAAAATATATTACATAAACCGTTTTAACAAAAATAAAAGACACATTAAAAACGCGTTGACTAATTTGACCTAAACAAATTATTGTCACACACGATTTCTTGGTCTAAGAATTTCTGATACAATAAAAAATAAAACTTGTTAGTACTTACGCGAGGTCTAAGCGCCATTAGTTATAATTTATTGTTGTACGTACCTGAAAATAAAAGAAAAACAATTTGTAGTAGTTACGGTATAATCACGAAAAATCTAGCCTAAATAAACGTAAGCCTTCTAAAGCTAAATGGCTTACATATGAATTATAGGGGCGACCTTGGTCGTAAGCTACTAAGCTGGTGAAAAATATCCAGATGCTTTAGAGAATTCTATATTATTTCGTGTTTTATTTGGGTCGAGTTACAGAGACACTCATCATCATCATCATCATCAGCCTATAATGTTCCCACTGCAGGGACTCAGGCCTCCTCTCTAGGAGAGGGATGGGCTATGATCTACCACGCGGGCCCAGTGCGGATTGGTAGATGTCACATGCCTTCGAATTTTTGGTTCTAAGACATGCCGGTTTCCTCACGATGTTTTCCTTCACCGTTTTGAGAGCAGTGGTGATGAAATAAATTACACAAAGTAATGCGCCTGACTGGGTTCGAATACACGACTCACTGTTCGTAAGTCGGGGCCGCTACCACTGAGCCACCACTGCTCCCACAGAGACACTAAAAGTAGGAAAATTATTTTAGATATTTTCAAAATGGCCTCGTTAGTCGTGTGGGTCCAGAGGTTGCAAGTGCGACCTCTGAGCATGAGGTCCTGGGTTCGATTCCTAGGTCGGACAAAACGGCATTGTGTTTAGACTCTGATTTTTGCCCGGTTGATGGCAATAGGCTCGCCCCCGATTTCACATTTCACTCACATTTCTCCAATTATGCTTATGCATAATTGGTGAAATGTGAGTGCTCTATTAGGGAACACCTATACCTAAAATATAACCCTTACAGGCGTGATGTTATGTTACTGTCAAAATGGCATCCCTTTATGTTATTTTTCATTCATAATCATGTTATTTTTAAGCTTGAACCTGTAACTACATGTGACTTGCTTAGATTTGCTTTATTCGCTTCGTTCGTCAAACTAAAACATACCTCCACTTTTGGGCAATCAAAATACCCTACCTCCTTACTTATACTACAAAATTAACAATATACCCCGTGAATATTACAAGCTACAAGCATATCTCAAATACGTTCCATAATCCGTTTGAAGCAGGCTTAATTCCTCAGCCAATAATATTTCGAGAAATTAATACCTACCTACCATGTTGGCGCTTAAACCAAAGTGTGTTGGGTCGAAAGTACCCCGGTGGTTAGTTACGGGTTAAGCTTTGCGAAATAGAGCGTTTTGTTTGTTCGTATGTGTATATGTTTATGTATAGAATGTATTGGTATTATATGTTTATTTGGTATGTTGATATTGTGTATTTTAGCCAGGTTGGGGTTAAAGTGTGTTTATTTGTTAGAGTCGCTAATTAAGAGTATACCTAGCAAATTGGGTTTAGCGGTGTTAAATAAATTGTAAAAACTAAGGATTAAGCAGCTATGCACTTGCATGGCGAACAACTAGGTCGCTGGGCAAACGCTCATCCCAAAGAAAATGGTAAAAATCGTGTAGCTGTGTAATTACTCACAATGTTTTGACAGCAATATGAATGACAGCTGGTATGAAAACAAATCGATTAATTACAATCAGGCCCCACCAGTCTGTCTCTACTGGTGGTACTTGCAACTATTTTTGCATCTAACACCACTGGTGGCGCGGGCGGTAGCGTCTGATTCAGTCGCAATTGCTCCTAAATTAGTGGAATGCTCCACCAGTGGTCGACGATCAAGTAGCCGTGTAACACCACCAAGTATTCAAACTAAAACATTGAATACATGGTAGACTTTCTAACCGGTCGGTAGGGGCAGATGTAACGGCCGCGGATTTTAGTACTAGATGACGAGGCCTCGGCACAAGGGCAAAGAAGGAACATGGGTTCGGTTTTTAGTCAGTAGAAGTTTGACACTCCCCTTCGCTCTGCCCAAGAGCGGGGGGGTGGGGGGGTCATTTGATGATTTTCCACCCACCAAAAAAAAAAAAAAACGAACGGGCAAATGTAATAAACCAAAACAAAACTCTCATACAACTTTTCTATACACGAAATCTGAACCACAGATTTAATAATATTACGTCAATGAAAACGATATTGATAGGCAAACATCACCTTGTCGGAAATACGCAAATTATGTGTTACTTACGTAAAAAACGTTCTTCACCTAATATTTACCTAGCCACTTCTATATGTAGGAAACATCATAATTATAGATTACAGGACCTATGAAAATCACTATCTCATCATCTGCCTAGCCTTTTTCCAACTATATTGGGGTCGGCTTCTAGTCTAACCGGATGCAGCTGAATACCAGTATTTTACATGGAGCGACTGCCTATCTGACCCCCACAACCCAGTTAATACTAGGTAATACAATACCCTTTGGTAAGACTGGATGTCAGAATTTCAGGTCACTGACTACCTGTAACGACTGCCAAAGATCTATATATAATATGGCAGCCGGGACCAACAGCTTAACGTGCTTTCCGAAGCACGGAGGAAACTCGGTATGTCGGGCGGTCACTCATCCACAGACCGACCTAGGCAAGCACAGCTCTACCTAAAGATCGACCTGAGTGGCAGTTCTTATTAAAATCACTATCTATAGATATAAATCTTTTCCTATAGTTATCATATATAGAAATGATTTACATTCAAATATTCCGAAGTATTTATCTCGTTATGTCAGTATGTGACATTTAATTCAAAGTCAAGGTCAACTGTAGAGGGCATTTAATACTTTACACACCGTGTCATCATCATCATCATCAGCCTATAATGTTCCCACTGCAGGGACTCAGGCCTCCTCTCTAGGAGAAGAATGGGCTATAATCCACCAAGTGGGTTGGTTTGCAACAACTTACACATCGTGAAAGTTGTTGCAAAATATCATCATGATGATGGAGGTCAAAGTTTCATCTTTTTCACAAGTTTCTTTTTTATTAGTAAAAGATTTTATTGTTATTAATGTCCCTTAGGTACTTCCCAATATTCAATGCATCAATCAGCACAATGTAGTTCTACCGTAAACTGATTTATCACCCCAAAAAAGAAAGCCGTTTCTCAGCAATTTTTTTTGCGTAAAGTTACTTAGTTTGATGTTCAGAATACTTGGGTAACAACTTATTTCATGTTCAGAATCATTGGTTTAGGACTTCGTTAAGCGTTCGTTTTCACTTTGACCGTTTACTAACATTGTTTAACTAGGTAACTATGTACCTATAACAGTAAAATAAACACAAGAATTCAAACGAGCTTTTGGGATAACTTTCATGTCTCGGATCAGAGAGAGAATTTGGCCTCGAAAAACATTATTATAAGTATAAAAGCTGCCTTTGACACGATCGTGACACCGTCTCCTAAATTATGTAGTTAAACATTGTTTTAGCTCACCCAAACTGGTGTTTTACAACATAACATCACGGGGAAGGGTCAGGTAGACGTGTCAAAGGTAGCCAGCACCTAGTCCACCTAGTATTATGTACCTAATAATACACCTACATTTCCCCAGAGTTATGTTTAAGTCCCATTTAAATGGTAGCGAGCCAAATCCAGACTCCGTGGCTGCTACTGAGAAATTCTTGATCGAAAACCCAATAACAATTTGCTCGACTTGGGAAACGAAACCCAGAATCTCAAGCTCACCAGTCACGCTTGCGACCACTATAGACCAATGAGGTAGTAGGATTTTTTAAATTTAACTAAACGTTTATTAGGACTTGGTAATTATTGTTCACAATCCACGTTTTTGGAGAAAGTGACGATTTTTAACCGACTTCCCAAAAAGGAGGAGGTTCTCAATTCGATTGGTATATTTTTTGTACTCAAACTCAAAACACTATGAGGACTAACTCAAAAACTCTGTGTTATCATAAAATGACACGACAACCAAGTGTTAACCCATAAAATCCCGCGGTGTCTTTATTAGTACATTTTTATGGTTTCACCTACCCTTATGTTATCCGGACAAATCGAATCGCATACCCGGATTTACGATCACCCATTAAATTTGATACCTTGCACTTTTGGCAGCGTTTTACTGTTAATCATAAATGAGGGAATTTAATTAGGAGGGCTCTTGAGTTTCAGTTTATGTAAGTTCGTGCAATATTACATTGGAACTTTACAGGAACATAATAGGTACATATGTATTTCATGACGTCGAGAACAACCTGCTTATCAAACTATTAGTTGATCATAAACAACTCCTACAGTATGAATATCAATGTATTTTATGTCTTACAGGAGTACCGTCTTCCCAAACCAAGTGATGACAATGAATTATTACTCCTTTAATGCAGACGGTGGGAAAAAAGAACTTAAGGTTTTCAATAAAACCTATGTCGAGAGCTTTTGCCAAGCAATCGTTTCAGCAGATCGAGCCATAAGGATGTGTAAGAAACCATTTATTTCGATAAATGAAAAAAAGACATAAGTAGGTACGAATCTTTCCTAGGATTGACCTTGACCATTGCTCTAGATGCAACAGAAAATGGCTACGTGCACTAATCAACAAGGCTCAAGCTATCAGGTAAACAGTAATAGTCGTAGATATATGAAGTCATGTGAAAGTAAGTACTTAGTACGATTTACGGAAGGACAGGAGCCGATACCTACGTAATCGTAAGTGGCTCAACTAGGTATTGCTGACATGACCGATAAAGATAATCATCTTGACTTCAGATAAACGGCAAAATCTTGAGTGCCAAACTCAATACTACACGCCAGTCACTTCAACACCGCGGTAAACACAACACGTCCAAAATGACGGTCCAAATCGAAAATGAACCAAACAGCAGAGTATTTCGAAGAAAAACTAAAAAGTGTCTCCAAAAAACGTGCAGCATGGAAGTCGTGAAGAAAAGACTTCCCATTATTGAATGGCTCCCGAAGTATAAATCTGAATACATCATTCAGGATATCATAGCGGGTATTACAGTGGGACTTACTGCTATACCTCAAGGTATTGCATACGCAGTCATCGCTGGACTACCACCTGAGTATGGACTGTACGCGTCCCTGACCTCTGGAATCATTTACGTGATCTTTGGAAGCTGCTACAATGTTACCGTTGGACCCACAGCTATTATCGCCGCCATGACAGCTAAGTACGTTGCCGATTACTCTGCCGATTTCGCCATCCTTGCTGCTTTCTTATCAGGAGTGCTCATCTTTCTCATGGGCATCCTCAATCTTGGCTTTCTAGTCGAATTCATATCAATGCCGGTGATAAGCGGATTTACAACCGCTGCTGCTCTACAAATTGCAGCAGCACAGTTAAAATCCTTCTTCGGATTGAACGGTTCTTCAGGAAACTACTTTCTAGAGTCATTTCAGAACTTTTTGACTAATATAACAACAGTAAGACTTTGGGAACCAGTGCTTAGTACTGCGACGATAATAATGTTGATATTGTTGAAAAAGATGGGAGAAGGTTGCAAACGAACAGATGGATTTGTAAGACAAGCGAGATGGTTCATTTCTTTATCAAGAAATGCTGTTGTCGTGGTCATAGGAATGATCATTGCTTACGGATTTAAAGCAACCCTTGGCACGGAACCTTTGTTAATAATTGGTGACATTGGCAGTGGACTGCCTACGTTTGGTTTGCCACCATTCAGCACAGTAGTTGGCAATCAAACATACAATTTCGTAGAGATGATCGAAGTACTGGGCGTGCAAGCAATTGTGATACCTTTTGTGGCGATATTAGAAACAGTTGCTATAGCTAAAGCTTTCGCTGATGGTGGTCGGATAGACGCTACTCAAGAAATGATCGCTGTCGGGCTCTGCAACATTGTTGGGTCATTTGGACAAAGCATGCCCATAACTGGATCCTTCACAAGAACGGCCCTGAACCATGTTTCTGGAGTCAAGACACCTGCTGGTGGCATCACTAAGGTTTTACTTCTTTTTGTTGCACTAACCTTTTTGACTTCAACGTTCTATTACATACCAAAAGCATCTTTAGCAGGTCTTATTATAACTGCTATGTTTTCAATGATCGATTACAACATATTTGCAAGTTTATGGAGAAATAGTATAAAGGAGTTGCTATTGTGTTTAGTGACGATGGTGGTTTGTTTACTAGCTGGGCTAGAATATGGAATCATTACTGGTATTGTGCTCGAAGCGTTATTATTGTTGTATAACGTAGCAAGACCAACTGTCGAAGTTACTAAACTAAAAACTGAGAAAGGAGATCTTATGGTGGTAACATTGTGTGAGAATGTTTCATACTGTGCTGCAGAACACCTTCGTCAAAGAGTAATGAGAGCTACCTCTCACGGTACTACAGAAATACCAGTAGTAATAGATGGTGCAAATTTAAAGAAACTGGATTTTACAGCCGCGTTCAATTTGATGGCTATCATAAAAGATTTAGATAAGACCCATCAAATCGTGCTGTTGAATTTTAATGTCGAATTGAAGAAGTTGTGTTTGGATATTGATTCGAGATTCGAAACCAAGTTTCTGTATGCTGCAAGACCTGCAGAATTGACCGATATTTTTCCTAAAGATGTTTGAGGAAAGAGGAAATGTGTTACGGGTATAGTTTATATACCAGTGACACAAGTGATAGAGAGCAAGATTTTTAGACTTGGTGAAAATGGTAATGTTGGAAAAATATGGTATGTGTTACCAAAATTGAATAATGTTCAAGGTAATTTAAATAAGTGAAATGGGTTTTGGCAACTAAAGGTCACTGTGAAAACGTGGGATTATCGGACGAGATAAGATAAAGTGTTGAGATGTGTTATCACTTATCAGTTATCGCAAATGTTTTATTTTCTTGATGAAACTTTTGAAGTGTCTACGTATGTAATCAACTAGTTCAGACATATTTTGTACTGTGAGTAAGGCGATAAAAATGTCGGAATTACCGAAGTAAAAGTAGGTGTAAGTGGAGTGTAAAAGATAACATCTATAACATCTATATATTTTTGAAATTAAGTTGTTTTTGTGAATTTCAAATTATTCCTAGTTTTTGAAGGTGTGTTGTTTTATTGTATAAATTAATTTTTACATGGCTCTTGTTTTAAAAAGTATTTTTTTGGCTCTATCCAAAAAATCAAGGAAAGGACGATTGTTGGGATTTTTAATGGCAATTTATGAACGCTGCTTCTATTTTGTTTCTTCTATAGTCACCTTAAACAAATCTCTAATATACATAATATCGTCATAAAATGTTCATACATTTGTTTATCATAACATAAACAAATGCCTATAAGCTGATCTCTATTAAAAATAGTATCAGTTTAAAGGAATTTATTTTAAGATAACTTATTTCTGCATGTAATGTAATATTTACTGTTGTCTGATACTACTCAGACAGTTTGACAGGTCGGATCAAATGGATCAAAGGTAACAGTCAAGTTTTAGATAAGTAGGAAAGGTACAGACAGACAGAGAGACGTGCAGACATACTTTTGTTTTTTGAGTACCTACTCATTTATCATGGAACACACACACAAATGAAGACTATACAGATTAGTGTCTGAGATGGTGTTTTGAAGAAAGCACCACACAGATTTGAGTGGACCCGCCCAGTCAGTGCAAGCATTTGTCAGTTATCGTGGAGCTCGACTTGTAACTCAAGGATCTCAACGTCACGACGAACAATACCAAAGAAAGGACATTTGGTGGGTCGCTGATGTTACTCAAACTGCCTGACAATCGTTAAAACTAAAGACATGCATTAATTAGTTTGAGTTTACAAGATAGTTGAAAATAACTACTCTTCTCATTTCCAAGCTTTTAATTATAATAGTCTCTTTTAAAATAAACATATCCCACGTAATTAAATTGTCTGGTACATTGACAAACACAAAGGCGAGACTCCTTTAGCATGCAATATAATAAGTACTCGCTTTAGAATATGCTGCTCGGTCGTTTTAAATTTGTTATTTTGGACGTGAACCAACGTAAGGAATATAGAGAGGATACGAGATCACTTTTATTCATTGGCGAGGTACAGTCGAGCTATAAAGTTGTATAGGTACATTAAAATACGGGATTCCTAGGTTAGCAAGAGGTACGGAAGGACTGTTCGAAAGAGATACCGCGGCCCCAGAACAGAAAGGGCTAAGGGCTAGGGTGTTTCCATTTTTGTATTATTTTTTTGCAAGCACACACTGCTTGATGTACTGACGTCAAATAATTTTTTTTTCTTTCTTTCTTTTTAAGAAGGAACATGGGTGGTTTTAGTCAGTACAAGTCTGACACTCCCTTCAGCTCAGCCCAGAGCGGGAGGGGCCATATTTTGCCAGTAATGTTTAAGTCTCATGTAACAGGAGGTGACGATGGCTGCAACTGGGAAAGTCCTGACAAATAATCATCATCTGCCTAGCCTTTTCCCAACTATATTGGGGTCGGCTTCCAGTCTAACCGGATGCAGCTGAATACCAGTATTTTACATGGAGCGACTACCTATCTGACCTCCACAACCCTAGGTAAACGATACCCTTTGGTAAGACTGGATGTCAGAATTTCAGGTCACTGACTACCTGTAACGACTGCCAAAGATTATATATGGCAGCCGGGACAAACCGCTTAACGTGCTTTCCGAGGCACGGAGGAAACTCGGTATGTCGGGCGGTCACCCATCCACAGACCGACCTAGAGAAGCACAGCTTTTACCTAAAGATCGACCCGAGTGGCAGTTCTTATTAAGCCACGAGCTCCTCCTGACAAATAAATAAAATTACAATAATATTTTGCCCGACCTGGGAACCGTAACCATCAAAACATCATCCTCAGTTAGCGCTTGCGACCACTTTTGCCAACGAGGCAGTCGAAAAAATATGTACATTTAAATAAGGGCATGAAAGTTGTTGTAAGTACTGAATACTCGAAAATTGGAGTTCCTATCTAGTAATACTACTAAAATATGCTTCAGATATTGCCTTAAAAATACAAGGATTTCGTTGGAAAGAGATTTTCGATTTACAATTGTTGCTTTTGGGCGTTTTCCAGTAGGAAAATGTAATTATTTTAGCCGTGCTAGTTGGTACCTATAACTGTAATAACCGGTCTTAGTATACAAATATCTTTGGATGAACCATATTTGTTTGCTACTACAAATATTCTATAAAGCCTATCCAATTTAGATAAAACGTACAAAAACTCCACAAAAAAATATGCATACCCGTACACAGTCCATCCAATTCGAAACCGAAATATTCACAATTTCCTCATCTCAATATAGTTACATCATACATGGAATATTGCCATTTTTAAATCGACTGTACTTTTCAGCGTAGCCTTGACTTTGCCAAAAATCAGTGTCTAGACGGGCAAACGACTGCAAGTATAAATTATTTAAATTATATGAATATTAAGCAAAGATAGGAACGTGTTTTGTATGTAAAATGATTTATGGGATGGAAATAGAAGATGCAGTTGCGCTTCAAAAGGCTCTGTGGCGTTTATTTTTTCATCTTAGTATCTTCCATCTTGGGTAAGAGAATTATTAATTTCCGCAGCTTTATAAAAGGGTTTATTATGCATTAAACTCAAACTCAAGGCATTTGCTTCAATGCGGCAAAGCAAAATTACAGTCACAAAGCAAAATAACTGGTGAAAGTAAAGTAGTTGCCCATTTCAAAGAGTAGAGAAGAATCGCTACCTACACTCATAAATAACAGTGTGTTCGTCGAATGATAATAATGTGAAATGAATGGCATCTGACACCAACAATCAATGAGCAACCGACAGACAATGAAAATTACAGTAAAGGTGAAAATTGGAAAAAAAATAAGCAATTTTCCAGTATTATCGATAATTAATTGACAGAAACAGATAATGGCCGGGATAGAATACATAATTACTGTCACTAAAGTGATGCCAAACTGTCATTTGATAATACGAGTTTATGTAAATTGTTGAAATAAATAAATAAATATGTAATAACACACCGGTGTATATATAATATAGGCGCAATACCCGCTTATTTTCAATCCCAAATAGACCAAACATTTTATACCCTCCATATTCGCTTGTCGTTTGAGCGTAACTCAACGCGCATTTAACTGAAATCAAACGCGATTTCCAATTAACTATTGTATAGCAAAACATTCCACTTTGACGTCTGGTCAAAGTAACGTTCAAACGCTCTCCGTCCCCCACTGTACCGACATCACACAAGTGTCAAATGTGAAAAGCGGTGAATACAGTCATAGATGGGGTAACAATATTTTAATAGACGCGACACTTCTGCTCGGCCGCATTGGTTTCAGTGGCCCAAAAAGTGTGACAACCAGTCCTACCGAAGGGTATCGTATTTACCCGTGTTAACTGGGTTGTAGAGGTCAGATGGGCAGTCACTCCGTGTAAATTACTGGTATTCACCTGCATCGGGCTAGACTGGAAGCTGACCTCATTATAGTCGAGAAAGCGCTAGAAAGATGATAATGACGTCTACTCTGAAGTTATTAGAAGTAAGTATTCTAAATACTTACTTCATTTGATCTATTCATAAACGATGGTTAAAACTGAGAGACGTTTTATCGTCCAAAAGGGTATGGTTGATAAATGGTCACTTAATTTGAAGCAGCGTTTATGAATGAATCCCAAAGATCATAATTACGCGGTAGGTAATACATTACATTGTGGTTTCAATGAGTGTTTGTCAATTTGCTTTGTGTCTGGCAACTATATCATATCTATATGGAAGTTTCTAAGTCTCAATCTTGTGTGAAAAACACGGATATAGTAGTTCCCTTCCCCGATGAGCCTTATAAACAGACATACACACAGTCTCGCATCTACGATTGACCACCTACTCTATGTCAGTGAATACGGTGGAACCAGTGAACAAGGTGAACAAAAGAGGGGCGGCGCCGCGCGGCTCGCTTGTTTATCGGCGACGCGTCAATCAACGCTTCCTGTAATCGCAATGAGATGTTGGAGACTGTGGCACTGTGGAGCCACTGTAGAACATGATGAAAGTGAGTTGAGTTTGTTTTCTCTTGTTTGTACGTTTGAGTACAGGCGATTTGTTTAAATCGATACTTGGAATGGTTTGGGTATGAATGTGCATGGGTATAAGAGTATAGACCAGAGAAACGATGGATAGACTGTGTGAAGAATTTATCCACTGCGGAGACCAGTCTGTAAATTGACTGTTGGTAAATGGTTGAAAACTCTTGATTATCAGGCAACTGAAAATCTATTGATTCCAATCCGCTAAACTTCTATTTTGCACACACACTATTTCAAACATTAACTCACACATATAAGACTTGAGTAATTATAATTGGTCCTTTTCTTTTTCATTATTCTATTTATATTTTATGAACAACATTCTGTATCTAGTTTTTAAGTATAATCATCACGCATTAGCTAATAAGGTTAGTAATCTAAATTAGTTTTATGTCTGAAATTCCGGGGGCCTGGTGACCCGTAACACAGGTATTGTATGCCTATTTCGGGCACCAGTCTCTCACAAATGTTTACCCTGTGTTTAGATTATATAATTACTGTTCACTGTAATGTTTGTGATGAGAAAATAAACATTTTATTATTTACTAGCTTTTGCCCGCGACTTTGTCCGCGTTTCCGTCGTTTTTTCGTAAAAAAGTACCAGTCCTTCCTCACGGTTCAGTGGCGTTTTTAGGTGGCATTGTGTATTTTATTTTTAATTGACGGTAACGGAAAGGCTGTCAGTTACCTAGGTAACAAAATAACCTACGATAGACGTCCTACCTATAGCTTCCACATAAAATCTAAGTGCCTATTTAAACTAAAATATTCTAATAGAATTAAGTATACCCAGAAATATGTACAACTTACAACAAAAAAAGAAATGAAAATAAAGCTGAAACGCCTGTGCAATACATCTACCTATACCTACTTCACTTACAAATAAATACCTATAACTACTATAATTAATAAAAGTATCTACGCTTTTACCTACATAATACAAAAATAAAATTGAACAGAAATTAGCCAAAACTTACCTATATCGGTATCTAAAAAACTATGCGTACTACTTCTACTACTACGTCACCTAAAAGGAAATAAAATGCAAACTATTAATAATTTGTAATTTGAATGAATATTTAAACACTACCAAAACAACTAAGTAATACCTATTTTATAAAATAACAACAAAAGAAATTCAAATAAACTATTTAAAGACTAAAAGTCGCGCTGATAAGCATTGTTTGTTAAAATCAGTTATTGTCTGTCAGTATGGTCGAACGCTCTGAACGCATCAACAGCCACGACCCGCGTCGAGCGCGGCAACCGTTACACAAAAATAATCCTTATGGCATGATTCAGTACTCACGCGCGACGCGGTGGCTTATTAGCGTATTTCATGTATAGGTTTGGTGTTTCTATACCGATTACTATGATTATTTTTTTATTGAATAGGTAATAATATTAACTTCTTTTAATTAGGGATGAGTGAGAGTATTATAAACGTAAGAGTAAACAAATATAATCAGAAAGCTCCGAACTGCTAAGCTATCCGTATTTACACGTGTTATTGTGAGTCAACCATAAAAGATAGACATATGCTGTAGTGGGATATTTTTTAGATAATTTTATGTAAAACATTTCCGTCATAAATGATTTCTATGTAGCTTTAACCATTAAGGCTGCACACGCGACGGAAGCTTAAAAAATCGAGCAACTTCTCCCGTTTTCCCAACATTTCCCTTCACTGCTCTGCTCCTATTGATCGTAGCGTGATGAAAAGTATATTATAATCTCCCCAGGAGTATGAAGAATAATCGTACCAAGTTTCGTTAAAATCCGTCGAGTAGTTTTTGTTTCTATAAGGAACATACAGACAGACAGACAGACCGACAGACAGACAGACAGACAGACAGACAAAAATTTTACTGATTGCATTTTTGGCATCAGTATCGATCACTAATTACCCCCTGATAGTTATTTTGAAAATATATATCATGTACAGAATTGACCTCTCTACAGATTTATTATAAGTATAGATTTATTTTTTAACGATACGACTAGAATCCTTTCTTGTCTACTAGGAATGTTTTGAATAAGAATGTGAATGTGGATGGGTACCTATAAGAGTAAAGGAAGACCAACGAAACGATATATGGCCTGTGTGAAGTACAATAATTATGGTAGGAATTATTTCTTGCCTACTTGCAATGTTTTGAGTATGAATGTGTATGGGTATGAGAGTAGAGATAGATCAAAGAAACGATGAATGAACTGTGTGAAGAATGATATGGTAAGAATCCTTTCTTGCCTACTAGGAACGTTTTGAGAATGAATGTAGATGTGTTTAAGAGTAGAGGCAGACCGAATAAACGATGTATGGACTGTGTGAAGTATAATAATTATGGTAGGAATTATTTCTTGCCTACTTGCAATGTTTTAAGTATGAATGTGTATGGGTATGAGAGTAGAGATAGATCAAAGATACGATGGATGGACTGTGTGAAGAATGATATGGTAAGAGTCCTTTTTTACCCACTAGCAATATTTTGAGAATGAATGTGGATGGGTATAAGTAGAGGCAGACCAGAGAAACGATGGATAGACTGTGTGCAGGATGATATGGCTGGAAAGTAGATGTCTGATGAGTTGGCGAGTAATCCGGAAATTTGGAAGAATTAAAAATACATCGAGATAAATGCAAGAGAATGATGATACTAGTATTTAAACAGTTCGTTAATCAATACAGCTTCTACCGTGTTAACGTACTTGCGAACATAGCATTTGGAAGTCATACTATTACGAAATAGGCCACATCTCAAAGTTGCAATTGTTATTTCACGAGAAATTCGCTTTTGAACTTTACAAAGTGTTTGCATATTATTGCTCATGCCTGTACCCCCAAATTTTCTTCCAGAAATCTTCGAAAAACACCATAAAACAATAAAGCCGATAGTTATTTATTCCTCGTGGCACTTCCACACTATTACGACGTATCACCGACACACCGGCGCCTGTGGGGTCCCTGTGCTGTGGGGCAGGGGTTCAAAACTGAAAGGTTCTGCGACATTTCGCGACATTTTCATATTTAGTTATCTTTGGCCTGTTTCCTGTGACGGCGAATTGAAGTACTGATAAATTAAATGATTTGGTCAAGTTAGTACATCTTGATGTACATCGTGATGTATGTCTTTGTGGTTGTATGTTAGACAAATCTATTCTGATTTGTTGACATTGTATATGTATTTTATTTTCACTATTGTTTTTAGTTTAATTTTCAAATAACTTTTCAATGAATTTGTATTTTATTTATATCGTGTCTCTTAACGTGTTATTTTAATATGGGGGAACCTGAAATAAATGGATTTTATTTTATTTTTATTTATTTAAATCGTGTAGTTTCTAATCTGGTGTAAGAGTTATAAACCGTCTATGGATCTCTGACTTGATTCCTGTATTAGGGCGATACTTACTTTTCTGACATTCAAAAGTGTATGCGATCTAATTTAAATAAATGCCTTGATTTTGCTTATCCCTTACAGTGCTTATAATTGCGCGTTAATGTTCGTAATGGAACACAAGAAAAGATTTGTAGATTAAATAAATAAATGTTTTAATTTAACATAAAACAAAAGTTTTTACAATACTTTTGTTGTCATTAAGTAGCTTTGGAACTAACTTGATGTGCGTCAAAATCATTGTATTTTGCTTCTCGTAAATTTTAGTTTATGTTCAAATAACACTTACACTTTAAGGTCCCATTCAAATAGGTGGACAAATTTTAACACAGCCTTGAGTAGGTCTAACCAAAGATATCTAAACAAAAAAAAACATTAAATAAAGTGTTTTTTTTTTACTCAAAGTAATAAATTGCCGGCACTCTAGAACAAACTCATCCTTTAAGAGTAGGTACTTAAATACGTTTTTCTTATTATTTTTTTACCATCGTCCTTATTTTGGTGGTCTGAATGATTTCTGAAATTTTGTCCACCTATTTTAATAGGACCTTAGATATCTAGCAGTTTATAAGTAGTCAAGCAATAAACTAAGCAGTTAATAGATATAGGCTTTCCTAAAAACTTTCTTCTTGCCCTCTCATTTGGTAAAAGTGCTAGGTAAAAGAAACCTCAAGAAAACACGTTTTCCTAGCTATCTTTTTCCCTAATCTAATTTTAGAAGATTCTTTGAAGGTCGTTCTTATCAAACAATGCAAAGCCCCGTCCACTTCCTCAGGAGCTACGACTTGCGACACGATTTCCGTCGAGCGACAAACACGCGTGTGAATTGTTTCATGAGTAGGTATTGTCGCTTTACCAGTCACAACTCGGTGACTAGCGCAAGCTCTTTACAAGTTGCATTTAAACTAGATTTTCGCAGGCATTATCTTAGTACACTGTCTGCAAGTCGTAAGACGTTGCGTTGGAAGGTCTCCCACTAAGTGGACCGATGACCTGGTGAAGATTACGGGGATCCACTGGATGCGAGACGCACGGGACCGGTCAGTGTGGCGACACTAGGGGGAGGCCTATGTCTTACAGTGGACGTTTTTCATCTGAAAGATGATGATAACACTATCTGTCAAAGTGAGTTTGACAGCACCTTCATTTGTTTCTTCCGCAGTTATTTTCGTACACACGTGTCGCTTGAACGTGAAGTTCGTGGCCAAGCGTTAAATTTACACATGCAGGGTTAAGGCCGGCCAAAAGTACCTCGTCCTATGTCCTTGGAGGGTTATCGAGCTTAGTAACATAGTCCTGGGTATGTGCCAAGCCCATGTTGTAATAGATTTGGTGCCTGATTTATTATTTGGGAGGAATTTCCCGGGATCAATGACTGTTTGTCGGGATTATGAAGATAGTGCCAAGAAAATCAATGAGTTTTGTTTGGTAACCTTGGAGTGTAAGAAAAATAGATTGATCGAGGATTCTTCTAAGATATTATAATAATAATATGTCAATCTAAAAAAGTACAAACAGACCGCACGGTTGGGGCAGTGGCTGAGCGATTGGACTGCTGCGCCGCGTGTCGTGGGTTCGATCCCCGCACGGAACAAATATTTAAATGGCCTACAGATAGTTGTTTCGGGTCTGGGTGTTCTGTGTATGTGAGTTTAAATGTTTGCAACGCTCCCACAATACAGGAGAAATTCCTAGTGTGGGGTCAAGTTTTATAAAAATGTCTAAATGAATATATTTACGACCAACTCTATCCGCCTCATTAATAAAAAAAAAATAGTTAAACCTGGTTTAACTTACGCTTGGTTTATCTCGCATGCCGCCACGTTCTTTTGAATATGTTTGAAGTGAGACGGCATGCGAGATAAACCATGTGTAGGTTAAACCAGGTTTAACTATTTTTATTAATAAGGCGGTATAACTTTGCGATGTTACAAATTCATCATCACCTGCCTAGCTTTTCCCCAATTTTATTGGATTCGGCTTCCAATCCAACCAGATACAGCTGAATACATTGGTATTCAAATATTGATTTTACATGGAGTATGCCTATCTCACCTCCAGAACCCATATAGGTACCTATACAAACCGAGTAATTCTAAACTTAGGTACTTTTCATTAATTTTCCCATACATGAGAGACCGTGAGCACCTTCACGCAGCCCTAAATATAAAAGGTTAACTAAAAATACTAATTGAAGTGTGCGTAAAGTTACAATATAAACCTAACATCACGCCTGTAATCCCCGAAGGATTAGGCAGAGATGTACGAAATAGTACACCCACATTTCGCCAGTGAGGTAAGTCCTATGTAAGAGGGGCCGAGCCTATTGGCTTCAACCGGGCACAAATCCAGACTCCGTAGCTGCTGCTGAAAAATTCCTGTTAGGAAAACCCAATAACAGATTGTCCGACCCGGCAATCGAACCCTCATGCTCTGCAATCGCGCTTGCGACCACTAGACCACCGAAGCAGTCAATACATAATTCTAACAAAACCAACTATCTGCCCAAAATATCAAAAGTAAAGTGACCCAAATATCCTTTCTGATACCAATCTCGTCGAAACTCTTCACTTAACCTAAAAAGTTCTCCTAAAGCCATCTTTATTTTCGTATAACTCCAGGGTCGGGACGAAAATAAACCAGGTAAGGTAGGTAGGTAGACGGTGGACCGCTCAGATATAGCTGACCTTGAGAGGTAAGACCGTATCGATTTCGCAGGCCAGACCTCGCGGCGGCAGGCGCTTTCACTCTCGAAAACAGATCTATCTAATGCGAACTTCTGATGTTTTTGTAAATGTTCGGTTTGGAAATGGTGTGGGTTGATGGTGTGGCTGATTCCATAAGATTGATTTAATGTCTTATTCAGATTTGTGAAATTTTAAGGAAGAATTTTCTCTTCTGTTTCGTCTTTTTACAATTTTCAAAAGGACGCAACCTACAAGGTACTTAATTTTTTCGTCATAATGGTGCTGTAGCACTTTTTGTAATATCTTGAAGTTTTTTGGTGATGTTGATGATGATGCATGACCTTTGAGACACTTCTTAGGGTTTCAGAATGATGTTCATGATCCGCCCCCTTCTTTTTGGCTTCTCCATCATTGTTACCGCTGATATAATGTAACTTGGTCAAGAATATACATATTTTGAAACGTTGGATGTGAGTTTTTCAACCAGAACTGATAGGTTTCCACCATTTTTCACGTGACAATCTCACAGTAAATCGTTTTTCAATCCAACACTAACGCATGATTTATTTTCACCACAAAAACTACGCTAAATATTGACAAACCTAGTGTAAAATCCGTTTGTACGAAATGCGCAACCATCCGCAAAGATATCGGCAGGTATTCAAAACTACCCTCGGAAAAATAACAGTATAAACGTGGATAAAACGCCATAAAATGCAAGGTAAACCCATTATCGGTGGCCAGCCGGAAATGCAGCTGACGCCATTTTTCATAGCCACCGGATGTGACGGCGGTACACGTCATCATTCCGGGTTTTCGCTAGTTTTTCCACCGGGGAATTATTTAAAGTTATTAATGTTGTTTACTTGATACTGTGGTGAGAAACAACTCATTTTTAAAGCTGTTTGCTTAGACGTAACAGGTTGTTAGCCTGAAATTTCAGCTGAAAATTTGCTTTTGTTAGGGCTTTAAAGTCCTTCCCGTCGGGGCCGCGGATTTTAGTACTAGATGACGTGGCCTCGGCACAAGGGCAAAGAAGGAACATGGGTTCGGTTTTTAGTCAGTAGAAGTCTGACACTCCCCTTCGCTCTGCCCAAGAGCGGGGGGGGTCATTTGATGATTTTCCACCCACCAAAAAAAAAAGGGCTTTAAAGTCCTGCCGGGACTGTGAGACTGTTCGAAATAGATACCGCGGCCCCGAAACACAAAGGGATACGACGAAGGAACATGGGTGCGTTTTTGTCAGTACAAGACTCCCTTCCTTTTTTTGACATTTGATGATTTCCCATTCGCCTCGCAACCTTCCTTTTGGGTTTAGCCGCAGTAGGGTAATTATGGGCTTCAAAGTAAAAAAATTTGAAAAGCAGTCGGGTTATAAGTTAATCAAAAGACTGTTTTAATAGTATGTATTGATGGCTACGTTTTCATAGTTGTCCAATTTTTTATTAAACCACTCTTGATAGATTGACACTCGTAATTCATGTTTTCATTGATTTCAATGTGAATAAAAACTCACCCGAGTTTTCATTCACATTTCACGGTGTTTTCAAATAATCGTGGTAATCCCATTCTGTCTGTCCTCAAGCTTACTTTAGTGTTCGCTCAGTCATTTAAATCCATCCCGATAACATCGTTTTTATCTCACCACATTTTCTCAAATAAAAGTCCAAATAAAGTCCTATAAAACTCCCACTAAACTTACACACCACAACCTCCCGGATTTTCCCGGATCATAATTAAAGAAGAAACCTTTCTCTAAACATAAAAGAGGTTTTAATGCAATGTTTTATTATAAACAGAATAGTTCATTATAAGCCCAGAGGGTCTCAATGTTACCGGTGCTTAATGCTTTCCTGTCACTGAAGCCAGGGTACCAGTTAAGCCGGAAGATTTTGGGCAATAAAAGCATTGTATACCAGGATTTGAATGCATTATGTGTTATTTAAATAAAGGTTTACTTACTAATTTATTTATTTATATGAAGTTCGTGGTTTCTTTGTATTTGTGTTAAGTGGCTTGTTTAGTAGAGTCTTGCTTTTTAAGGGTTTACAATGCACATTTGGAATTAAACAATTAAAATAGGGTCAATGTTATTAAAACAATAACAATTTAACAACAACCAACAACCGCTGTGATTCAGAAAACACTTTAATCCGATGCCGTTGGTACCAACTGTCAAAAGAAGTAGATCTATAACAGCCATTACGGGTAGTCAATGGCCCAAAGTATGTTCATCAGTCTTCCCTTCGGGTATCGTATTACCCAGTAGGTACTACGAGTAACTGGTGTGTGGATTCGCCCTATGTAAAATACTGATATTTATTTTTGACTGGCCTGTTGTCTAGTGGTTAGTGACCCTAACTGCTATGCCGGAGGTCGTGGGTTCGATTCCCACCCAGGACAAATGTTTGTGTGATGAGCACGATCATTTGTTCTGTGTCTGGGTGTAATTTATCTATAATATGTATGTATTTAGAAATATATAAGTATGTTTATCAGTTGTCTAGTACCCATAACACAAGCTCTGCTTAGCTTGGGACTAGATGGCGTTGTGTGATAGTTGTGGAATATTATTATTATTATTATTATTATTCATGTGCATCCGGTTAGGCTGGAAGCCGACTCCAACATAGTTTAGCTGTCTGGCTTCGCAGATGATGATGATTTAAGTACATTACATGTAATAGAGGTGGGCCTATTGCGGGATCCAAGACAGTTAAATCGTTTCTCTGGGACTTCGTCGAGCTTCATTGTCTCGGCGCTTTTCTTGTGGTCGCCACTGTTGATTCTGGCTAACAGGAGTTACAGTGGTTCGGGAATAGTGTGGCGGGCTTGTCCAAAAAAAAAAGAGCCTTTTGTATTAGCAGCAGTACTACTCCCAGAAATCAAACCCGGGAAAAACATAGTCCATCTATACTTGTTCTTTAAAACAAAGCTTATATTAACCATTCGATATCCTCAACCCATTTGAGCATCGTTAAACCCCAACTAAAAAGCACGATGGTAAATCATCCCCGGCGCCATTCCGTCGTCATAGCATGCCATTTTTTATGCACCCCCATAGACGTTCATAGACGTGCCATAGACGCTTGATCCCGAATACCGTTAGAGGGTTGAAATTGGTATTTTATGAACGGAAGCGAGTTATATGGCATAGAAAATTGGTAGACTATTCGACGGGTTAAAAATAGGTCTTTGAAGTGTGTTTGATATGATTATAGTGCGATATTTTGCTTTTGAGTGGTAATGTATAATATGAGTGCCTGGTTGGTCTTGTAGTCGCAAGCGTGATAGCTGAGCATAAGGTACTGGGTTCGACTCCTGTTTGGTCAAACTGTTATTGGGTTTGTGCATCAGGATTAGATCGCAGTCTCAGTAGCAGCCACGGAGTCTAGATTTGTTCCCGGTTGATGGCAATAGGCTCGCCCTCTGTTAAATGGGGCTTCAACATAACAAACGAAATGTTGGCGTTCTTGTTAGGTATACCTCTGCTAACTCTTCAAGGCTTACAATCCGAAACGTTGTAGGGTGTTATAATGTAAAGATTATAATATCCATTTTTCCAATTTTAAACCACATTGTAATACGTTTGTCACCGTCAGTTGTCCTAAAATGAGTTGTTGTGGTGCAATGGTCCAATTCAGTTGAAATCGAACGTTTTGAGCTCAGTTTTGAGTTTCTCCTTGGATTGCCCTAAACCATTTAACTGTCTAGTAACGGCAAAAATGTAATTGTGTGAATTTTCAGATTACAGTAAGCATCTTTCTTTATATTCCTACAAGATTGTACTCTTTCAAAAACTACCCAAATCGCTTTAAGAGTGCCTATACAATTTGAAGAGTTCTCTCTATTTCTCCAGGATTCCATCATCAGATCCTGACTTGATGAAATATGAGACCACCTGGGACGTAGGTATACCCATTCAAACAAAATTAAAAAAAAAACAAATCGTTCCTGCCATCTTCGAGTAATCGAGGAACATACATAAAAAAAAAAGATTTCAACGAATTGATAAGCTCCTCCTTTTTGAAGTCGGTTAAAAAAGCTGAGGCAAAAATCAAAGAAAATTCACAGCAAACATATTTTCCCCAAAACCAACCCACTCTAATGTTTAACGACACACTCTTGACCAACGTTTGTCATAAAAGCGAACCCCAACGTTTAATCCTTGTTGGACCAACGCTTGGCGCCAACTAGGCGAGCAATCTCGCGAGTGCTCGCCAAGAGTTATCGACTGTCTTGCCGATACATTAGGGTATCCCTTGCAATATCGTAAACACCCCATAAATAATAGCGTGTAGTTTTTTCTAGCAATATCTTATTTTTGTGATTTTGCGAAGGGAAAATAGGAAGATTAAGAATCGGTCAAACACTGTAGAAAGGACTGACCCCTAGTTTTGAAAATATACTAAGCTAATCGAAACTGAATCGCAGAATGGATGGCCGATGGGGCCGATAAGTTCTGGAGTGGCGACCGCGAATTGGAAAACGTTGCGTTGGAAGGCGTCCCATAGGTAGATCGATGACCTGGTGAAGGTTGCGGGGACCCGCTGGATGCAAGGCGCACGGGACCGGTCAATGTGACGATACCTGGGGGAGGCCAATGTCCAACAGTGGACGTCTTTTTCCTGAAATGATGATGATGAATCCAAACTGCGAATAATGAAGTTGCCAAACAAATAAATGGCTGACTTAAGGCCTGATGTCCGAACAGACACTAATCAAATGAATTTAAAATTGATAAGTTAGCACCTGGCCAGCCTTATCCCAGCTATGTTGGAGTCGGCCTCCAGTCTTACTAAATTCAGCTGAATACCATTATTTAACAAGGAGCGACTACCTATCTGACCTCCACAACTCAGTACCTACTGGATACGATAGGTACCTCTTCGTAAGTCTGGTTGTCAGACTTCCGCCTACCTGTAACGACTGTCATAGATCCACAAAGGACAGAAGTAATATAAATAACGTTCCTCAGGACAAATCAGGTCTCATATTTCACTTATCAAAGTAACAACAAAACTGTCTAATATGAAATAATCTAATTTCCAAAACACAACAGTTCCCATCAAAATTACTCCAGCATAATGGTCCAAATCCATTGGTACTTAAATCCTCCCCCCAGCTCAGACCAACCCTTTCAAGATGCGTCATAAAGCATTCAGGTCCACAAAAGCGGAGACTTAATTCGCATGCGCGGTACGGAAGTCCTGTGACCGGATGTGTAGTGTGTTATGTGCAGTAGGACAAGTTTAAAGTCCATTTGAAGTAAAACAAAATCACCACATGAATTGTTTTTGTTTTCTTTTAAAAGAAGGTTGTGCCAAATTGTGGTTCTCGTTGACTTGATAGTTTTTTCTTGAAGGCAATCTGAACGATTATGGTCGATTCAGTTTACCTTGTTGGTCTTTTGGTTGGAAGCGCGACTGCTGAACAGGAGGGCCTTGGTTCGATTACCAGTTGGGCCCATTACTATTGGTTTTTCCATCTGAAATTTCTCAGTTACAGCCAAAAAGTCTGGATTTGTGGCCGGTTGATGACGATAAGCTCGTCCCATATTACATGAAACATAAACATGGCTAGCAAAATGTGGATGTACTAATCTATCCTGGGATCCGTGGAGACAAATCGGCGGGATCCGTGTTACGTCAAATCGGATCCCGGGATCGGTGGAGACAGACCCAAAGGAAAAGGAACACCTCTGCCTAACCCTATTAGGATAATTACAGGTATATTTTTTGTGTGATTTAGTTTGCCAGTATTATCAGATTAGGGTAGTTAACAAAAAAAAACTAATTAGTCTGTCAGATATATTTCCAAAAAATATTGGACACGTATTTTTGCATTTTTCACGTAAACAAACAATGAAGACGATACCGTGCTTTGAAAACTCGTGTGACGTCATATTCTAAGCCATTAGTATGACATTTCTTACAGGGCAGTGACGTCACAACCTTCCACCCAAATCTTTGACGCATTTTATCTTCCTCAATTTTTAATGATTTGATAAAACAAAAAATATGTAAGTATTCAATATTTTTCGATAATCTAACAGACGGACTCATCATCCTCATCATCATCATCATCATCAGCCTATTGCAATCCACTGCTGGATATAGGCCTCTTTAATCTTACGCCACTCAACTCGATTTTCGGCAACTCTCATCCAGTTGACAGACGGACTAATTAGAATTATATATTTTTAAGTCAGTAAACATCCCTAATGGTTGGCTTTCCGTGCAATTATGGCACATGATACAATATAAACCATTTTCGTTTGTTTCAGCAAACCGGCCCACTTGATTCACTGTCACCGCCGCCCTATACCGGAAGCAGACACGAGGTTTGGGCGGGTGCCGTGCACGCTTCCGAAATACATTTGCATATGCGACAAAATATTCATGCGTGGGCGGGCCAGCAATTTGTCCTAACACGCTTCTCTGTAATTTTATTAACCAGACCTAGGTAAATGCTAAAGAATATGTTAGGACCTCCACTACTATTAAAATAAACGTTCATAATAGTGAATAGGAGTGGAGCTTCGACTGATTCGTTGGTGGACCCCATATGATCCTTGTTTTAATATAAGATCGTTCAAAGTATTTTTGGGCTTTTATATTAGGAGTTTCTCGCTAGCAGCCACGGAGTCAAGATCTCAGTTGATTACAAGGGATTCAAACATAACTGCGAGATTAATTGAAAAGATTTATTAAGCAGACCTAGATAAAATTCGGGGAGAAACGTCTTGATACGAAAAGGAGCGAAGGTTTACCTTGGCGAGAGCCGTTTGTAGAAAAATGGTTTTGTTACCTGCAACAAAATGAAAAAGTTTGTTAGAATATTTTTATGAAAAAAAAAACGAACAACACGGATAAAATTAACACTGTGATATTACTTTCTCAATATAAACTGTAGGTAATCCGAATATCAAAGGTTGATTTACCAGGTCAAATGGTGTTTCCGTTTGACCTGTTTAATCAACCATCTCTTTTGCTACCTTTCTTATTGATAACAAAAATATCCCATTTTCCTCACAATTCTTTATCAATCGGACATCCGCTATAATGAATAACATCACGGCTCCTCATTTCTCACACATTGTTTCCTCCCTCACGAAGGTAAACCTTGGTACAGTTATACCAGAAAAGATATGCGCTTCGGGAACGATCGCTGTTTTTCTACATTACCATGAACGTCATTACGTCACACAACAGAATAATTCCTTACTGGGACAAAGTTTCAAAATTGTGTGTTGCAGCGCTTTAAGTGTTTTGTGCACCTATCATTTGTATGTAGTATTTTAAATCAATAATACTCAGTACAGTACAGTCAGGAGCACCAATATGGATTTTGTTCTACTGTGTTGGGTAACTTGTTAACTAAACATTCTATGACGAAGTAGGTCTTATCTCAAAGTAAAAACCGTTGTCTCCCAAGAAAAACTTGTGAATCTTTCCAATGTGTACATACATTATGTATTTTTGCTCGCACTGTACGTCTGTTATACCTGCACCATCACCGCACACATCTGTATCACTGAAGATAACCGATAAATTCCGAAGCGCATGTTTTTCCTGGTAAATCTATATCCTAGAGAGAGTAAGTTATACCTTAGTATATGGGGCGAGCTTCCGCTCTTCGTCAACTTTTCATATTATCTCTTCTGCACCATTAGTCGGGCGAACTTATCAATTATTTATTATGTAGTGAGGAGGTGAAGTTCTTACGGCGTATTTAATGGTGTGGAGGTATGTATGTGTGTGTGTGTGTGTGTGTGTGTGTTTGATAGTGTTGCTCGACGTAAAATATCGGGCTTCTGATATTCTAGCTAAAGTTTGTGTTTGCGCTACTTATAATTATTATATTACGTTGTTGCATTATATTGTACTGGGATATATTTGTATTGCTTGCATTTGGGGATTGCTCAAAATCTGAAAAGATTGTTCACTCTTGAATACGCACTATTTCGGCTAAGAAAACATTTGCGTCTGCAAAATGTTTTACATAATTTTCGATGTGTGTGTACTATTATGTACGCCTCTGCCTAACCCATCGGGAATTACAGGCGTGTTGTTAATTACCGCAAGACGACACTCACTCGAAAAATATTAAAACCTTAACCAATTAGTGTTATAAGTGTAACCAATTTCATATTTCTAGTGGCGGATAATTCTGTCCTGAACTATTATAACAATGTATCCTACGAATAAATGTCTTTATAACGAACGATCCAGTAAACCATAATTATAACTGACAGCTCAATCATCTAATCAAAAACCGGTTATACAATAACCACAGGTAACGTTCGTTAACCGGTTAACTCAAATTTCGTTGAGTTACATCAAAGCTCAATCCCGCTGTCAGCGTCGCATTAAGAATGTATGCCGTCCACCCTTTCGGTGCATTGCTGTACAGGTTGTTTGGAAACTTGAAAATACCTAAACAGTGTTTGAAAGTTTTCAGTGTAGTGGTATGAAAATGTATTAAGATTTAAGTTGGTGGAAGCTCATGAATTTGTGTCGGTGTTAAGCAAGAATTGAAGAGAAAAATGTGTTGGTCCCGAGAAACATGGGGCATGGTAGGAAAATGGTGTCGATGGTGAGAATGACGTCCAATGAATGACGACAAAGAGGAAAAATTGAGTATGTCTGAAAAACTGGTGACATTTTCATAAGCTTTTATTTAGCTTAGTTAGTTTTCGTTTATCAATTTAATAAGACAAAATTACAATAAATAAAATTAAACTGCTATGTGTATATTCTGCGTCAAACACAACCGCGCGGGCGCGCTAAATTAAGTCACTGGCAACTGAATTTCAACTAGTTCCTAATAACCGATTGGGCTGTATTTTTGCACACACCATTGGTTCTTGTGACAACACATTTTCTCGGCGACAACACACGTTTTCGTGGTCAGGTAGGCAGTGGCCCCATCTAAAATACTAGTATTCAGCTGCATCTAATTAGACTGGAAGCCCTCCCCAAAAAAAAGGCTAGGTTGATGATGACAATATTACGTCACCACGTTGTGTAAGCTTGTGATAGTGGGTAGCTGGTGAGGCGCTGGTACGTTGGTGCCGGGGAAGATTCAATGAAAATAAAATACGAGAATAAAAATTGTACGTCTGTATTGGACCAGTGTCGCAGATGGAAGGGGATAGTGTTGCCACTATTTATATGAGGATTTACATTTTAATGTTGGTGTTGCTAAATAATAATTAAAATCTCCAACACACGTATCAACTACACCCTGTACACACAAGCCCACCTTTCGCTTTAATCGCATTTTGTGTGGTTAATAAACAATGAATTTGTGAACTCGTTAACGGGGCGTGGTCGAGCATTCGTTTATATTGCTGTCAATAATTAATGGCATACGTGTTAGAAGTGACATTGTCATGGCATTAATATGAAGGGTAATTTGTATTCAGGAGTTGCAGGGAACATGGAAATATCTCGTTTTAACTGTAAATAATAGTTGCAGGGAACCTCTAGTAGCAGTAGTCCAGATATTAGTCCGGTTGACCGAACCGCAACTTTTCAGTTGCAGTAGTTTTTATTTTTAACCGACTTCAAAAAAAGGAGGAGGTTATCAATTCGACTGTATTTTTTTTTTTTTTTTTTTTTATTTCAATTAAGCCATTACAGGCACTTTTGAATGTCAGAAGGACGGAAGAAGAACGAAACTACGAGTGCAATACGTCATTCCGAAAGTCACCACGCCGAACCACACGCCACCGAATGCCCGCAACAACGAACACTGCGAGCACGAAAGCACGCAGTGACGCACACCGCAACAACGAATGCACAAGACCCCGAATCACGGAACAACGAATGCACGCCATAACGCGCAACCGCCGCCCCGCGACCCGGAGCCCCGCGCACCCGCTGCCATGGCACGCGCCGCCGCACGCCCCCGCACCCACAGCACTCGCCGCCGGTAACATCCGGCGCCGCGCAGCCCGACGCAGCAACTCCCGAAACGACGAAGATCACAAGGCATAATAACTTGTGAAAGTACTGAGTTGCCAGTTCCATAACGTAGATCTCATGAAGAAGAACGGGCAAGAAACAAAGTTCGGTTGAATATAACAAGTGCAGCTTTTCAGTACCAGTAGTGCTGCTGAAAAGTTGCACTAGTTCGGTCAACCGGACTAATAACCGGACTACTGCTACTAGAGGGCAGGGAAACTGATCCCTGGAACCTGGGTGTAGAAATAAGACTCGGTAAGACTTCAGACTAGTTTAATGGTAGACACGTTGCAGACACAGAGATTGGTAGTGTCCTGGTCAAGGCAGATAAAGACAAGGCCGTTGACAGATGACACACAGATATATATACATTATGTAGGGATGACCATAATATTAACTTACTAAATAGTGATGTTACAACATCCCCCTTGTTGAGTTTCATTTAACTCTAGACTTACAATCATTTAAGCGTACCAACTAATGAGACTATACATTTGACAAAGCTTACCATTATCTTATTGCTAGACAACAACTTAATTTAAGGTTAATTATTTTTAATCTAATGTTTCTTAATTTATTGGTTAATTAAATTTAATCTTTAATCTAATTTAATGTAACTTAATCAATTTCTTCTATTAACCTTCTTGGAGGTTTTACAATGCGACCAGACCTAGTTGTTACTGGTTGTGATGGGGTTCCTTGGGGTCCAGACTCCTGTCTGTCACCTTCCTCTCTCCCCTGTGAGGAGTTGGCTCGCATAGGAGGGTTTGCACAGCTATGAGAGTACTTATGTCTTAGGTGAATTCTATTTCTCCTATACTTGACTCCATTAACATCCTCAACTACATATGACCTATTGTTCATTAGTCTCTGTTTAACAATTGCTTGCTCCCAACAGCTTGTGGGGCTTCTTTTAAAGTAAACATGGTCATTATGGTGTAGCATTGACAATGGCTTAGCATTTCTATTGTAATACTTTGACTTATTTTCATTATTTCGTTTGACTGATTGTTTATAATCTTTAAATGTTACTACTTTTGGTTTCAATTTTTTATATGACACTGGAATGTTATCTCTTAAGTTTCTTGACATTAATAATTGTGCTGGTGACGACAAGTTATTTTTTGGTGTGTTTCTATACTGCAATAAAGCTATGTAAGGGTCTGTTTTATTTTCTTTACTTTTCCTTAACATATTTTTAATTATTTTTACAGAACTTTCTGCTTGACCATTAGACTGAGAGTGATATGGGCTAGTTACAACATGTTCTATGTCCCATTCCTGTAAAAAGTTTCTAAATTCTAATGACTGAAAAGGAGGACCACCATCGGACACCAATGACAATGGTATTCCATGACGAGCAAATATTGACTTGAGATGTATAATGACATTTTGTGCTGTACTGTTTTTGTTCAGAAGTGCTATCTCTATGTACTTTGAGTAATAGTCTGTGACAATCAAATATACTGAACCATCAAAATGCATTAAGTCTATTCCCACTTGTTGCCATGGATATTTACAAATTTCATAATTTTGTAGTGGTTCCTTTTGGTTGTTTGGTTTAAATTTTGCACATACTAAACATTGTTCTACCATGTTTTTGATATTACTTGACATATTTGGCCAATAAAGAGATTCTTTTGCTAATTGCAGACTTTTACTTATACCTTGGTGACCTTTGTGAATTTTTTCTAACATTATTTTATGCATTGACTGTGGTACTATTAATTTTGAACCTTTGAACACTAAATCTTTTATGACATGAATTTCACCTTGAATATTCCAGTATGGTTTGACCAACGGATTTACATTGTTCTTGTTTTTTGGCCAACCTTCATTATAGAATTTTTTTAATAACTGCAGGGAGTCATCCTTTTTGGTTTCCTCTGCTAGTTTTGTACTATATTCTTTTGTTATAGCTAAATTTGCATACATTAAATTGACATGACAAGACATTTCTGATTCATTTTCAGGTGTATATTGATCTTTTAACGCTGCTCTAGACAAAGTATCTGATATATACATTTCTTTTCCTGGAACATGTATTACATCTAAATCATATTTCTGTAAAGTTAACATCATACGCTGTAATCTAGCGGGGACATCATGCAATGGCTTTTTAAATAAATAGACTAATGGTTTGTGATCAGTATGAACTGTGACTTTGTTACCATATATGTATTGGTGAAATTTATCACAACCAAATTGTATTGCTAGTAGCTCTTTTTCAATTTGAGCATACCTTTCCTGGGTTAATGTCAATGTTTTTGAACTATATGCAATAGGTTGGTTTTTTTGTAAAATTACCGCACCTAATGCAGACTTTGATGAATCAACTGACAAGACCAATGGAATCTTGGGATTGTAATGTGCTAAAACTGGTGAATTAGTAATTTCATCTTTCAGTTTGTTAAGACATTTATTGTGATTCTCATCCCAAGTCCAGACTGAATCTTTTTTTATGAGATTTCTCAATATTTGAGTTTTCTCTGACAGGTTACTTATGAAAGGACCTAAATAGTTGATCATACCTAATATTCTTTGTAGTTCTTTGACATTGTTTGGTGTGGGCATGTTGACAATGGCTTTTATTTTGTCTTTGTCAGCCCTTGCACCTTCCTTACTAAAGACATAACCTAAAAAACATACTTCTGTGAGCAAAAATTTACACTTTGACTTATTAAATTTTAAATTTACCTGACGTGCTCTTTGCATGACTTTATGTAATCTTTCATTATGAACTGACTCATTTGGACCATATACTAAAATGTCATCAATGAATATTAGTATTCCTTCTAAGTCTCCGAAGAGGTTCATCATGACTCTTTGAAAAATTTCTGACGAGGCATTTATTCCATAGGGTAACCTTAAATATTTATATCTACCAAATGGTGTTTGAAAAGTACATAATTCAGAACTATATTCATCCAGACGTAGCATCCAAAATCCAGAAAATGCATCTAAATGAGAAAAACATACAGCTCCTTCGAGTTGTGACCTGATTTCGTCTATTGACTTTAGTGGATAAAATTCTCTCATTATGTTCTTATTTAGATTTCTAGGATCTAGACAAATTCTTAACTGACCTGAACTCTTTACAGTTATGACAACTGAGTTAACCCATTCTGTAGGTTTTGTAACCTTTACTATTACTTGCATTTTCTCCATGCGATCCAACTCCTCACGTAGCTTGTTCTGCAGCGCAAATGGAACTTTCCGTGGCGGGTTGACACATGGAATAGCATCTGGCTTGAGTTTAAGATGACAGACCGGAGGCAGGCATCCAAGTCCCTGAAAAACATCATTATATTGTGTAAGAATTTGTTTACTAAAATTTTGTTCTGTTACTGAAAATACACGTTTTATTATACCTAGTTTTTCGCAAGTTGGTAGACCTATTACATTTGGACAATCTAAATTTACTACTATGAAATCTATATTTTCGACTATATTACTGTTGTTTATGTTCAAATTACAATTTAAGTTTATTTTTCCCAAAATTGGTATAGAATTACCACTGAAGGCTGTGACACTTATTTGACATTTGTGAAGTGTCAATTTTGACATCTTCTTTTGACGTTTAATATTATTAAATGTTTGTTTTGACATAATATTGACATCAGCACCTGAATCTATGATGCAACTAATTTGTTTATTGACTATGACAAGGTTAATTTCCCATGACTGTTTTGTGTTTGATTTTATGTTGTTGATACTGTGTCTACAACGTGTCCTGTGTCTGTTTTGTGACTGATCACAACAAATGTTGTTGTTGTGTCCCTCAGACCTGTGACAAATGTCATCATTGAGATGTACATACGGACTCTGACATTCCTTAATTGGGGTTTCTGACGGGAAAATTAATCTCTCAGACGTGTGACTGTTTTCATCACTGAGGAATTTTTTATTTGACCTCTCAGACATACCACCGTTATCATCATAGAGATAATATGGATGGGGACATTGACTTATTGACGGGAGAATTGATCTCTCAGACGTGTGACTGTTTTCATCACTGAGGTGTTTTTTATTTGACCTCTCAGACATACCACCGTTATCATCATAGAGATAATATGGATGGGGACATTGACTAATTTTGTTTTGATTGTCGGAGTCTTTCCTAGATCTCTCAGACATGTCACTGTTTTCATCATAGGGACGCAGTCAGTGAACGGAAATTTCCGTTCACTGGACGCAGTGTCTGTCTTGACCGTGACACCACCTCTCCTGAATCTCTGTGTTTGCTGCGTGTCTGCGACTGTGTTTGTCTGTGTGACTGACTTTGTGACTGACTGACTGAATATGACTGACTGCCATGTGTGATATGTTTCACATTTATATGTGTTTTATGACTTTGACTCGACTGTTTTTGACTAGTTAACATACCAACAAAATATTCTAGATTTTCATCTGAATTAAACGATTTTAACTGACTGACTTTTTTATTTTTGAGACAATATTTAGAGAAATGACCAAAAAGTTTACATGACCTGCATTGGACTCCTTTGGCTGGGCACTTGTAGCGATGAGACTGCCCACAGCGAGTGCATGCCTTCGAGTTGCCGTTGCCATGCTCGCTGTTCGTCGTTGACGCTGACCTTTGGCTGCCCGTGGCTGACTTGCGGTTGCTCGAAGCTGACCTGCGACTGGACGCTCGCTGTCGACCATCTTCTCGACTACGGTTCCTGCGACTGAGATGCATGACGCTTTCACTGGCGACGGCGCTCCCTTTGACAATTTTCTCAGCATCCTGCTGCGCGACTATGAGTGTCTTCGCCAGCTCTTGCATCCTCTGATAGGTTAGTTCGTGCTCCTGCAGTAGTCTCTGACGCACATGTGACAAATCGATATTTAAATTTGCGATAAAAATATCTTTAATTAGAGATTCCCTTAGCGTGCCAAATTCACATTCTCTGCTTTTATTTTCCAAATCTGTGAGGAAATCGTCGATGCTTTCGGATTTTTCTTGTCGACGTGTGAAGAATAGGTATCGACACATCGTGATGTTTCTCCTCGGCTCGAAATATTGGTCAAATCTTGCCCTCACCTCATTGAGCGTGGTCCCTTCGATGCTAACGTTAAATGAGTTGAAAATAGTTAGTCCACGTTCTCCAATCGCGTGCAACAAAATGGCTATTTTCCGCTTCTCGGGTGATTTATCCAGGCCTGTGGCCAACAGATATAGATCTAATTGTTGCCACCATCGTTTCCATGTCGCCGCGTTGTTATTCGTCGTTTCCGACGATATTTTGAGTTCTCTGACCTGGGTTGTGTGACGAGGTTCAAGATGGCTGTCGGTCGCGCTTGTAGTCGACATTTTTTTCTTTTTCGTCGGCGATCTCGGTGGATTCTTTCAGACTCGATTCACTTATTTTTGACTGACACCATGTTGAAATAAGACTCGGTAAGACTTCAGACTAGTTTAATGGTAGACACGTTGCAGACACAGAGATTGGTAGTGTCCTGGTCAAGGCAGATAAAGACAAGGCCGTTGACAGATGACACACAGATATATATACATTTTGTAGGGATGACCATAATATTAACTTACTAAATAGTGATGTTACAACACTGGGAACATCAGGATCTAGTTCTCGTTCTTGGCCTCACGCGCCCCTGTCTCACTGTGTCAGGGCACCAGTTCCCTGCTATTTTGGCCCACAGTTTGTCCGGCATGCGGCAGACATGTCCTGCCTAGTTCCAGTTGAGCAGCCTTTCGGGTCACGTCAGCTATATTTATATTCGACGTAAGCATAGAACATGAATACTTCTTATTTACTTCCATAACGATTATAGCCATTACCGATATAACTATCAAGAATTCAGTACCTACTCATTAATCCAACATGTGGAACTACAAACAAGGTTCAGTATTTTTCGCTTTAAATTCCTAGTACAAAATATGTATTTCCACCATAAAAGTATTAAACATATTCATCTTGTTTTTTTGTGTTCCTGCATGCTGTGTTAGCGTAATTTCAGCGCAAAATATTTCATGTTTTTTCATGAAATTATGCATTCAACATTTAATTTACGATGTGTTAAGTATAAGAATTGCTTGCTGTTTGTGAAATGTTTTTAGGTTTTTTGAAGTAAATTATGACGCGGTTTTTAACATTTGTAAGGAGAAATCGTAACCATAAAAAAAATGTTAAAGATTATAATGGAGAAAATCCACCACCATTTTTAAATTCTAACGCGAATTTTTAGTAAATGCTGATTCTTCTTTGAGAAAAACTCTATTTGACTTCCAAAATATGACCGAAAAAAAAAATGCCCGTGAAAAAACAAAACACTCACACACTCGGAGAAAATTACTTGTAAATCCTGCATACGAGAAATTTGTCTGATCCTAACAATTTATTTACCACCCGCATTCTCTAGACATCCCGCGATCAAGGCCCTTGCAACAGCATCGAAGTATCGGCAGCTCATAATAATGGATAGGTATCCCGTAAGTTTCTGTATATGTTTTATTGTTTTGTTTTTCCTGTGTGCGCATCTACAGTCACTAAGCATACCTTGCCTCTACCTGGGTTTTCCTCTCAACAGGCTGATGCAACAGTGTATCAGCAATCACGCTAAAGAATATTGGAAAAGTGACTCCCGAGTATTACGGAGAAAACAGGCATGAAAATAAATAAAACAACACTATTTCAATAAAACTAAACTCGAACTAAAGTGTAGTGCGTACGACACTTGAGTTAATGAGTTGCAAACTCGTTGCTCCGTGTTTACAAGTACAACAAGTACTCACATAAGTACATGTTAGCGGTTTAATTAACTTTGTCACTGTGCCAGGAGTCCAGGACTGGACTGGTTGTTAGTACTGAAGGGGTTTTCTTGTTGTGGAGTGGGATAAAAGATGGACTGTAGAAGACCTTTCGGTGAAACGTGGCTGTGACCAAGTTTAATGAGAGGCAAATAGAAATGCTGAAATGCCAGATGACATCTTGTCTCAATCGAGTCGGTACCAGTCATTTTTTTTTCTTTTTCGGTACTGGTACCGCTGGTTAGCATTAGATCGGACCTAGAACGAATCGCAAGTACGTCACAAGTCTACCAGTGTTTTACATGGAGCGATTGCTTATCTGACTCCCACAACCCATTCTGTACTGGGCAATACTGGTAAAACTGGTTGTCAGACTCGAATCTGGAAGATTTTATTTATCTCTTAAACGAGGATCATCTGTCGTTGATCTTGCCAAAACAAGATTTCGTAATTTAATTTAACATATCTATATTTAGAAAAGGAGAACTGACTGACTGACATATCAACGTACAGCCGAAACTACTGGGGCTAGGAATGTGAAATTTTGCACACGGCTTCCTATTATAATGTAGGGGAGCACTAAGAAGGGGTTTTTGGAAATTCAACCCCTAAGGGAGTTAAATAGGGGATGAAAGTTTGTATGGAAAATCGTCATTTTTGTAGTTAAACCGACATCCACGCGGGCGAAGCCGTGGGCAAAAGTTAGTTCTGTATGAAAAAGTGCTTCCAAGAAGCTCGACATCTCTTTTTACGGAACACCCATTCCTACCCACCCTCGACAGTAAGTACAGGTTCATAATGATGGACGACGCGAGTACATGATTAACGTTTATTGATAATAATTTAGTGAACAAACAAGCTATTTACTTGATATATTGTAATTATCTTATGTAATGGCCCGTTTAGTTTTATATTAGGTTTACGTGAAGTAAGGGTAAGAAGAGAAATATTGACAGTTGTGGTTATATTGTCTAGCACGTAAACGTAACGTTAATACAAATTTTAAATATATCAGTATTTCAATGAAATTATCCTATAGCAGGCTTTGCTGTAAGCACATGCAGTATCATACAAAGAATCGAGGGGAGAAAGGTTATTTGGTTTAAGCGACATTCGGAATCAGCGCATTTTGCTGATTCCGAATATATATAAATATATATAACTCAATATCGACCAAAAAAAACCAAAAACTAACAGAAAATAGCACATATTAACAAACAAGGTATTATTAGATTTTCAATATGCTGCTTTGCGGAAACGTTTAGAGTTTCAACTTAATTGCATACGTTCCCTAGCTTTGGTTACATATATGCTACCGCTTGAACTATTTATATGCACTCCAGCAAGATAATGGCTAACAGAGCAGACGATCCAGCAATTACGTCCAATCTGCAAGGGTAAGGCCAATTTGGTAGCAGGCCTCAAATCGATACGTCTCTTGTAGTTAAGACTACGTCCTCTCTGTGTTTGGTTGAGGAGAAGCATGTTACTTTAATTAACGTACGTATAGCTACAAATAAAGCTGAAGTGTAGGACGTCTGTTTTCTAACATGGTGATATCGTGTCCAAAACTATTAGGTACCATAGAACTGAACTTTTACTTTGCGTGTAGTTCGGTAATTGCCCCATTGTATCGTAAAACCGGGATAAAAAGTATCCTATGTGCTATTCCAGACTATTATCTACCTGTACCAAATTTCAACCAGATTCATCAGCCGTTCTCTCATGATTGAGTAACAAACATCCATCCATCCAAACTTACGCATTTATAATAACAGCAAGGTTTCAGCAACATTCTGTCAAAATAGCTAAACCATCAAACACTGAAAACGATGAAAGCTCAATTTGGAAGCCTGAAACTGCGTACAAAGGGAATGTACGGAACCTCATTGTAAGCCAATCTGTGCACGTAATGGCTAGAAACAGGCCATGGCTAAAGTGGAAGCTAGATTCTGATTAACAGGTATTTTAGGGCCTAGACTTTTCGTACTGGGAAATTGTGTTTACTGTAGTTTAGGCTTAGAGTTTAATATTGAACAATTAGAAGTGAGAGCTAACTGGCTTTTGACTTAATTTCAAATATGTTTTAAAAAAAATAAGACAAAGAAACTCTTGATTTTATTTTAAGGTGGAAGCGTCTGGGTAGTCAGTGAAATTACTTTTTTTCTCACAGGTTTAGCTATTTGCAGGTAAGTATCGGGTTGTATGTTAGTTAAAATATGATTCGCGACCGTAACCAGTATGGCTTTACAGAGTTATAATAAATTAAAATCATTAATACAACACTCAAAGTTCAATTAAACCCATTCAATTACTTTTTCATGAAATAGGTAATCACTTTCCCTTTTTTTTTGGAGCATGGGAAATCATCAATTGACTCCTCCCGCTCTGGGTCTGACACTCTCTGTGTCAGACTTCCACTGACTAAATAAATAAATAAAATAAAATAAAAAATAAAATAAAAAAGCCTTATATTTCCAGTTTAACAAATTGACTTAAACAATATTGTATCTACCTACACTTAACTAACAAAAGTATTAGAAAAATAACTAACCTAAATTTTATTAACTTAATATCTAATATACCTAATTATAACTAACTAGCTTTTGCCCGCGACTTCGTCCGCGTAGAAGTCGAAAATGGTTCTAATAGGATTTTTTTAAGTGAGTTCAACCTTTTTTGAATAAATTCGAAGTTTTAGAATTTAATTTTGAGTTTTAGACATGTGTCAAAATAAAAAGAAGTAATTTAAATCAAAATCACTAAGGAGTATTGATATCAACTTCGAAGCAAATCACCGCCAAAATAAGTTTCTACCCCTTTTTAACCCCGTCAGGGGATGAATTTCAATAAAATACAAAACACGTCTTCCATCAATTCTGTTAATAAAGGTTTATGCAAAATTTGAAGTAGATTGAACCAAGGAATCACTTTGTCCCATACAAACTTTGCCCCCCGTTTTCACCCCCTTAGGGGTAGAATTTCGAAAAATCCTTTCTTATCGGATGCCTACGTCATACAAAGAACACACCCTCCAAGTTTCAGGTCTCTACGATCAGCGGTTTAGGCTGTGCGTTGATCCGTCAGTCATTCAGGACAAAGCCTTTTATATGTATAGATTTAAAAATCCATATTTTAAGTTGTTAAGCAGTAGCATTTTATTGCACTGGAAGTCACTGGAACCCCCCTCAGGTAAAGGCCTCCTCCAAAGCCTTCCATTTTTCACGGTCTTGGGCTATTTGCTGCCATTGTGGACCAGCAATTTTTTTAATATCATCGTCCCATCTAGTGAACGGTCTTCCTCTATATCGTTTGCCCGATGGGCCTTTCCATGACGTAACGGTTTTTGTCCATCGTTGATCTTTAAGACGTGCTATATGACCAGCCCACTTCCACTTTAGCTTTTGACTATAACTGAGAGCATCTATTGCTTTGGTTTTTAATCGTATTTTAGTGTGTTTTATTTTCTGTATTTTCCTTATGTTTAACATACTGCGCTCCATTGCTCACTGACTAAAGCCACCCATGTTCCTTCTTAGCCCTTTGTGCCGAGGCCCCGGTATCTCTTTCGAACAACCCGCGGCCCCGACGGGTAGTGACTTCCCCTTAATCGTCGAATGTTTTTGGACAAACACATTTAACCACACCTATTTTCACATTCCTGTGAAAAATATGAAGCGGAGCAGAATTAGGTCCACGCTGTCATTAATGTAGATCTTTGGCAGTCGTTACAGGTAGTCAGTGACCTGAAATTCTGAACACCAGTTTTACAATTGGTTATAATATTTAAAAAAAAAAATTATCTTTTCTTGTTATTCTGCCCGTTGCCTTATTCTATAAAACAATGGACTATAAATATTTAAACTTACGAGAATCGATACGAAAAAACGAACACATTCTAATTCAGTTAATAATATAAAAATCACGTACCAAAGCAATTACTGAGAACTAAGCGCCATTTTATTACCCCTGCCGCTAACTTACTCGAATTTACTTAATTTTAATCAGTTCTAATATCACCCTTATCACTGGGGAATAGAGTGCCAAGTATTTGATAGCTAAATTTATAAGGCTATAAAGTATATTCGTTCGGGGAATAGGTACCTGTTTTAAGTATAGGTTGCACACTTGCATTTTAATTTATTTTTAGGAAAGAGAAAGTGTTGGTTTCCACGGAATCTAATTTATTTAGACGTGTCAGTGAGTTTAGGCACGAAAAACTAAAATTAGAATCATGGCTGTGGCTCTACAGACATCTCCTTCCGACATTTATGTTGAAGTTGAAGAAAAGCTCCCAGAGTGCAGCGGGACACCTGCTTTTATGGTCCACCTGGAAGATTCTAAACCGTTTAGGTACTAGCGCCACAATTAGCGTGCCTTGTAAGCATGAGGTCCTGGATTCGATTCCCGGTTCTGGCAAAATGATATTGGATTTTCCATCAGGAATTTCTCAGTAGCAGCTACGGAGTTTGGATTTGTGCCCGGTTGATGGCATTAGGCTCGCACCTATTACATGGGACTTAAATATAACTGGCGGAATATGGGTGTACTATAAATTAGAGGCTTAATATAATGTTATGTTCACAAAAGTTCTCAACCTCACAATACGCTCAAGGCACTTAATTCAAAAATTCCCATAATAAATAACCGCTTACACAGCGTTCAGCAAAACCCTTTACAATGGCTGAAACATTCAGCGCTGGAAATATGAAAATAATGCAGCCGGGTACTTCCGGCGTTGCCGCAACACGAATATATAGCGAATTTGAATCTCTGTATGTAATTTTAATGTCTGCCATGAGCAACCGTGCAGATTTAATTTTGCGTAAAATGGGGGGTTTAAGTTAAGGGATAGAGCGGGTGGGATTGAGAATTGAGAAACTTTTCCGCATAACCTGTGCTATGATGATTTTTCCAACCTGAGTGAATACAAACATGACTAACTGCCACACTCAGAGACTTTTAATGATTACTTAAGCCATCACTTAGTAAAGATTTTGAAAGTTTATTGAAGGTTTTGTATGTCAAATATTTAGAAAGAAAGAAAGAAAAAATATTTATTGTCGCAGAAATATTATAAATAAAAAAAAGCGGTAAACACACAACTTACAACTATTATTAACAAAAAAAAAATAGGTACAAAAAAGATAAAACAAGTTTGCGACGAAGTGACGGCTTAAGTAACCATTAAATATTTCTGAGTACCGGAGTAAGAGATGTATGAAAGGAAAAGGTATTTATATGCTGCACCGGTTTCATAGAATTTAAAGACGATAAGAAAATGGCAAAATTGGAGCATAATTTGGGCAGGTGAAAAGTGAATTTTGCTACAAAATAACGAGCAAACAAGTGTTTGAGTGGTGAACGTATATCGTCAGCAATTCTACTGATGTGGCGACCTAATAAAGATGGCTGGGACAGTTTCGCTGCGCCAAGCAAAGAACGAAGTGGTGGTGCTGCATTTCGGTGGGCTTTTAAGTCCGGCGTGGACAAAAACCTTAACAGTGAATATTTTGCTTAATTCTTTTTTTGCGATCATTTTAAATACTTATTGGTATCTGAAAATTACTCCAATTTTATTTTTTCCCAGTCGCTTGTCGCTGCCTTATGTGCCACAATACAAAACGAGCACATTTTCTGGCAACACAAATGTTCTTACTCTAATAATGTTGTAATTAGGACCTGAAATATGAAATTGTTAAACCACTTGGATTTTAATGCGACAAACGATAATGTTTGTTACATACCTGTACTTTAAGTGCGTAGGTGCTTTCTTTAATTACTAATTATTAGGATTAACCAAGCAGGATAACTTTTCAGTGGTCATCGTTGTGTGTTTTGTTATGAGATCATGTACTTTGGTATTTATGTACTCAGTAGTATACAGTCAGACCATCTCATTAAAGTGGCCGGAAGAAACTGGATGCCCCAGACACAAAACCGCCAAAAGCGGAGTTATTTGGATGAAACTTACAGTCAGCATGGGGTGGCTAAAGTTTGAGGAAATGAGAAGAGGGAGTATACAATAACTGTAAGATAAAGTTACAAAATAATGTTTTTTTACTCTTTAAGTATTGAACTGTCAATCACACATCAGTGGAAACACTTGAACTGTGTTAGTTGCCTTTGCTGCAATGCAACGCTACAAATCGCTGGCAATGTAATTTTGTAACCATTCGTCAATCTGTGACAGGATCGCGGAAAATGGATGGAGACAGAACAGAGAAGAGTGACATAAGAAAGGGGTGACCTATACCCAATAGTGGGTGATTCCAGGCTGAAATGATGATGGTGAACTGGTTTGTGGAGGTCATAATTATAGGAACTAGGTGTATGTACATGTTCTTTGAATTTATATGAATTTTCACCGGAGTCTTTGAGCCTGTCCATGTCCAGTCGCATCCATCACTTTAATCGCAAATTAATCATTTTTGTTTATTCCTTAATCCCACACAGTGGACAATACGGACAATAATTAATCATTTGTAAACGCGTCTCGTTCAAACAGTTTACGGGATCTATACAAGCAGGGTCCTTCGGCGTCACTTGTCATTTGGGTAGGGGATCATTTGTAAAGGTATTATTCGCACCTGTGGCTACTGACCGCGGGCGGAGGTGGGCGATATAAATTAATATTTGGATCATGGCTCCGGATGGAAGCTAAAATGCTACTTATTGATGATTTTGGGAAACTGTAATGTTACTATACTAAAATGAGGGATTGAAGATGTTTCTGACAATCGGTATGGGTGTAGTGCTCCCGATTAGATCTTGGCCTTTTTTCCAAAGAGTCCTTCACTTTAGAGGACTTAAAAATGCTACAAACGCTGTGGTTAACGCAGCCACCACGTGGGTAACACGTGGCATCGATACAAAAGAAGATGAAGACTAGTGTATCTAAAATTGTATGCAGAAACCTAAGTCTGATTAGTTCATAGGCAGAATGGCAGTTAAAATAAACAGGGTATTGTATGCATTTCTAGACAAAAATTAAGCTAACAAACAACCAAATTCCAAAAAGGCCATCATTAGTTTAAATAAAACTAACAAATAACTAGCAACGAGAAAATCATAAGAAATAAGCTTTCAGTAACAACTTAATTCGTATAAAAAAATATCTTTAAAAAACTAATCAATTTTAAAGCAAATAGCTTCATAAAAGAAACATTTAATACCCAATAAACTTTTAAACGTGCTTGCTCATCACCTACGTGCTGAAACAATAGCCTATCTAGACGGTCGACGAGAAGCGCCATCTTAGCGGCCCAGCAACGTCACCCTACCTACTCAAGCGGTCACTGACCGGACCTCAGATGCACAATTTACGACAATATCCCGTAAAAACGTTTATTAATATAATAACATAATTCTCTTTCGACTTATGCAGGTAAAATTTTACTTTTGATATTGAAAATGCTGTATGTGGGTGCAAATTTTATGTCTTTATGACTTTAAAATTGCTGAAGGCGACATTTTAGTAAGTATGCCTTGCTGTGTCTGGGTTGTAATTTTTCGGTGAAATTATTTAGGGACACAGCTTTTGGTAAAAGTGCAGATGTTTATCAAAAGGTGGCAAAAATAAAATGACACATATGGAAGAAAGGTACAACAAATATAGTTTTTTTTGGCAAAATCTGTCTGCTCTTGACCTCACCTTGATCACCCCTGATGGAAAGCGATGGATAAGGACTATGATTGGATGGAACAAATGTGCCCAGAACATGCCTTTTCACTCTTACATTGAAGCAAACACAGATGGCACAGAGGTCCACATTTTGGTTATGTGCATAATAAACGTGAAGGAGAAGCGCTGAGTAAGTTTTTCTTTTGGAGGGTGGGAAATCATCAAATGACTCCTCCCGCTCTGGGCAGAGCGGCAGGGAGTGTCAGACTTCTACTGACAAAAAACCACCCATGTTCCTTCTTAGCCCTCTGTATCTAGGCCGCGGTATCTCTTTCGAACAACCCGTAGTCCCGACGGGTGAGTAAGATATTTGCAAAACATTTTCATAACAGTCTCTATCCCTGATCCACCAAAAATTTACTGAATATCAGTTTAAAACAATAAAGAAACCTCTAACTGCCTCTCTGACGTCATCATCATCTTCGTGCCTAGCGTTGAAACAAGCCGGAAAGATTCCCGTTTCTTTCCGATGCCGTTGTATTTTTCAATGTAACTTTCGAAAGATTCAAGAACATTGACGAGTTTTTTTTTAATGTAATTTTCAAATAAAATAGAAAACAGCGGAAAGATTCCTGTTTCTTTCATATTACCACAATATGCAATTTTCCTGAAAAAAAAAAATGGCGTTTTCAACGTTATTCCTGCCCATGTCCAATATAACCTGGGGTCAGCGCAACACGTTTTTTTACATTCTCCTACGTCAACCATCACATTATCATTGCCTATTTTGACGTCACCAAGCAACACATACACTCCCTGATTCCGGAACCAATCTCTAATTAAAACGACATACAAATGCATGTATAATGTAGCTGTGATTAAAGCAGGTGTGTTCACCCCTTAATTAAGGGCTGGTGCTGTCGAGGGAGCTCTTCACTTGAATAAAAGATACGACACGTGTAACCTCTGCTTAACCTCGTTTTGTAGTGATGTGTGATGGTATGTAGGTGAATCGAATGGTGATAAGAAATTTAGGGGTTCCCGATGTCGTTAGCGAATGATTAGAACTGTCCAGCCATCTGTCCGAATTTGTTCATAATTATTTAAGGTCTCCTGTGGAGTTCCCGTCGGAGTTGTTGGTTGTTTCGAAAGAAATACCGCGACCTCGACACAAAGGCCTAAGAAGGGATATGGGTGGTTTTTAGTCAGTAGAAGTCTGACACTCCGGGAGGGGGGGTTATTTGATGATATCCCAACCACCAAAAAAAAAACAAGGAAAGGTCTCCTGTGGGGTTACCATGACTTTTAAAGAAGTATTGTTTGATTGTCATTCCAGTGTAAGGAAGAGACCGCTACATCGTATCTAGCGCCATCTCTTTCAACACTGGAATAAGATTGCAATAATATTACTTGAATATGCCACGGTAGGTCACCCGGCCTTGTCATTTATCCGGATTTGTCAACGTTACAGATTTTTCTGGTTTGTTTTGCAAATGTCCGGCTCTCTTTTAAGACTTTTTTTAACTAGATGGTAATCCTACATATAATTCGATTGTAGAGTTTATCAACTTAAATAATTATGTAACATGTTAAATCCACATACTAATTATTTTGTCAGTACATTCCACCCATAAAATGAAACACCATAACCGTTTATCGTCCCAAGATTTTTACCACACATTTTAATATCCAAAAAAAAAACCTCAACAAAATTATTTCAGCCAGCTGTCATTTTACCAAAAACAAACCGTTAATACAAAAATCACACAAACAACAGACGAACACAACAAATGACAGCGGGGACGGCTTATTATATTATAAACGGTAGACCTCACAAACCTTAAAATTCTGCCAACCAAACACATGTGGCGTATTAGCAAGTAAAATGACCTAAAATTAACTGGACCCTCCCTTCATTAATTTCTGAAATTAATTGTTCAAATCTGGGAGAACAAGTCTAACCTTGTTTATGGGTCAACTCTTATGGCAGCCATTTTATTTTATGACACCATGGGTTGTAGCTGTTTACGTATTTAGATGTGTTTGGACTGTGATTTGCATTTTTGCTGTGTGTTTTGTTGTTTTGGATTTTATGTTTGAAACGTGGGACTGTATTTTGTGACCAGATTCGCCACATGGACATTTGATGTACTGTGTCAATGTGAAAAGCTATTGTCACAATATTAATCACTTTTTAGCACAATTTAGGACAATAATTCAAGGGGTTTTTTTTTGCACTGATACCTAATCCTTTTTCTAAAATAACATTAAGTTTAGCTTAAGTTAAGGGATAAGGCTGGCACAAGAGTGTGAAGTTTGGCACAAGCAAAGAGGCGGATTTTAGTACGAGATGACGTGGCCTCGGCACAAGGGCAAAGAAGGAACATGGTTTCGGTTTTTAGTCAGTAGAAGTCTGACACTCCCCTTCGCTCTGCCCAAGAGCCCGGGGCCCGGTCATTTGATGATTTTACACCCACCAAAAAAAAAAAGGCCTACACCCAGCTGTGGATGAACTCGTGCTGTGGATGATGATGATAATGAAGCCTAAATAACTCCTTATAAGCTTACCTGCCGGTTAAAGTCCCATCAAAGTCGGTCAATCCATATCGGAGATTAGCCAAACAACAAACCGACAGAGAGACAATAATAAGTACCGTATATATTTTCATATTTATGCATTCACCAAAAGGCTGTTTGTATTGAAATTACGGATACTTCAAATTTATTTGTTTGTATAGATTGATTACACGAATAGCGAAATATTTGTCAGATATATGCAACGTTGCCAACTTACAGCATGCAAAGCTTTAACCTGATATATATTTATGTGCAACCCCTAATTACATAAACACATACCAGAAATTCTGTAGCACAAACTAACGTTGAACTCCTCATATTATGATGATGTGTTGTCGTCTCAACAATTCAAGTCTCAGACAAGGAACTGTCGCAGGGTTTACTCGTAGTATGTTCCTTGCATAATATTTTATACAAACAATTCCTACTACAGTTCATATGTGCATATGTAAAGCGGAGACGAGACATGGTTGGGTTACGGATATTCAAACTGCTTTGCCACGGGCTTCACGATCAACCGATACGCGTATTGCGACTGAGGAGCAAGTGACGTAACGGTACTCACGATAAGGAAACAAACCGTGTCACAAGTCGCGTCGCAAGTCGTGTCGCATGTGTCGTCAGAAGTCGCGTCGCTATACGTGTCGCAAGTCGAGTCGCAAGTCATGTCACTTTTTGTGTCACTACGACTAAATCGCTAACTTTCAATCCTTAATTACTAACGAATAAATTCGGTTGCAATAATGATGCTTGCAAGTAAAGCAAGTCTCTACATCCAAGATGCGTTTCTCGCAAGCATCATTATTGCAACCGAATTTATTAGTCGGTAATTAGCAATCGAAAGTTAGCGATTTTGTCGTTATCTCTGTAGAGACTGCCGGCCCTGTAGTAAGGCGCGTCGTAAGTCGTGTCGCACGTCGCGTCGCAAGTCGTAGCACTTGAGGTTGTGAACGCATCGTAAAGACGAGACGTAAAGACGAGTATTATGTTTGTCCCGGACGACAAGCAATGTCCGAATCCAGGCTACGTGTATTATGCTCTAGAAATGCAAAGGAGTTATTGTTTAACCTGTACCCTAACATGTACATAAATCTACATAAAGGTGACGTTGGAGAATTATGTGTTTCTCACTAAATGTTTCTCAAACATTTGTCAAGACATTACAATATACCTAGGTATATACTTCAATGTTCATGAAAAAATGTTATTCTCCATATGCTAGCGACATTTAATTAACACTAGAATTTTTTATCAATTGCCAATAACTACATGAAACAGGACACTCAAATCTGTGTTGTTCTTTTTTCAAAAGACCACCTCAGACACTAATCGGCAAAGTTCTCATATGAGTATAATATCAAGATTATGTCTGACAAAAGTCCTTAAAAGAGATTAATAAGACATCCGAGTTAGGCTTGTTCCTTCTCAGTTCTCAGAGTAGTCAGTTACGAAACACTGGCCCCAAACAGTTTAAAAAAAACGTGTACAAGTATTTTAAAAAGCCTGATACATGAATTTGTTCAAAAACTTTTGATGCTGAAGCCAAAAACTGCTTAAGCCAAACCTGGTTACTCGAGTCTTTTCTACCGTTAAAATTTTAACCAAAATACAATAATGAATTCGAATATTAATTTAAACCAAACCGTCTCAAATCACCGCAGAATATTTTTGATTATTATCATTAAATTCAAAATCAACCCTTGCAATTATAACTTGTATCTGTTTACAAGTTTATTTAAAACAATAAATGCGGAAGGGTGAATCCTACCCCTTCTTCGGTCATGCTCATTTACCTTGTAATTATACACGGCGAGTAACTTCTATGTTTTGAAGATGGGAAGGAAATTCAGGATTGGGTATGTGGTGGAGAAGGTATAGATATTGTATTTTTTTTTTAATTTTCATCTTGAAGAAATTATCGTGTGGTCAGTGCTTAACCTCGTGAATGTACCTAACACACAAAACACAACGAACCTTTCGATACAAAGGTAAAAATAATGTGCTTCAAATTCGAGGGCGATGACAGAATTAAATTAGCCACCAAAATTCTTCAGTTTGAAAAATATACGCACGAGTAGTACTACTTTTGTATAATATCATTAATTTTCTTAGAATTACTGATAAGCTTTAATGCATTTTCCCTACTATTCATACAAAAAAAAGAGAAAGTACATACATTGCCTCATAAATCGAAATGAAGCAAAATATTTTTGCTGTCATTTAAAAGTAGCGACAAAGAAATACCACTTATAAACCGTATCCTCCTCTTTAACACACAGCCATGTACTCTTCTTACCAAAGTTTCTAATGTTTTGATTTCTAACGACGGGACACGTCTAATAATTCCTTACCTTCCTACACAAACATACCTTGGAAAAACAATCCAACTTGGACCTTATGACTCAGTATATAAGGTTGAGCCAGATGTTATGTTAATTTGCACAGATTCGAAGGTATTTGCAAGTTTTATTGAATGGAAAAGTTCCTTTGAAATGTAAGGAGCAGGGAAATGTTATTAATTAAAATTTAAATTCTGGTGTAGAAGGAGATTTTTGTACATAAAATGGTTTCCAAAAGTTATGAGCTTATGGTTTTATTGGTTTGGGTATAGGGTGTGTGTTTAAAACCAAGGGAAATACATTATAATTGTTAGACATCTTTTTTTATATCCCTGAATGATTTTTTTGGCCGAAAAGTTCTGGAATGGCGACCGCGAACCGGAAGACGTTGCGTTGGAAGGCCTCCCACTAGGTGGACCGATGACCTGGTCAAGGTTGCGGGAACCCGCTGGATGAGATACGCACGGGACCGGTCAATGTGACGACACCTGGGGGAGGCCTATGTCCAGCAGTGGATGTCTTTTGGCTGAAATGATGATGATGATGATGATGAATGATTTTTTTATTGATTCGTCCATGTAGTAGAGAGCGAGCGTTTTGCCAAGAACCGTATTCAAAGGCAGACTCCGTGACTGCTAATGAGAAATTCCTAATAACATCCCATAAAGTTTGATAGACCCGGGAATCGAACCCAGGATCTCACGCTCAGCAGTCGCGCTTGCGACCACTAGACCAACGAGGCAGTCCACGATTTTTCTTTCGTTTTTCTTTCTATATCATTCATTTGGATGGCACGGTTGGCGCAGTGGCTGAGCGATTGGACTGCAGCGCTGCGTGTCGCGGGTTCGATCCCCGCACGGAACAAATATTTGTATGGCCTACAGATAGTTGTTTCGGGTCTGGGTGTATTTGTGCATGTGAGTTTAATGTTTGTGAACGCACCCACGATACAGGAGAAATTCCTAATGTGGTCTTTAAAAAAAAAAAAACAAGTTGCATAATTTCATCGCAGACAGATCGAAACTCAAAACCAGTCTAAAGAGACAAAATTCGTCCAACAGTTCTATGTGAAAACATTAAAATAACAACCGGGCAACATTAAGAAAACACAGCAGCTGGTGGTCTCCACAGAGAATCATAAACACTCAGCATTTGCATATCTCTCCTTTGAGTATAAAGCTCGAATAAATAAGATTTGGTTTCTAGTGCTAAGTAGCGAATTTACAGGTTCAAATCTTTTTCAAGTTGAACGAAATATATTAGTAAATGGTAAGAAATATTGTAACTTCTGTCCTCCTGAAAACAAAATCCGAGCAACATTCAATGGTTACCAATATCCACCGGTGCCGCATACTTTAATACCAGAACCATTAAATTTTTACAATTTGGGGTTATTAATCAATTTCATAAGGGTCAGGCCCATAATGAAACGACTAATTAGCGTCAACTACATTTTCTGTGACTAGCAATCCTAGTCTCAAACATGTGACACATACATTATTATACAACATACATACACTTACTGATACATAGATAAAGGCAGAGACAAATCACCTGCGGTCAGACCACCATGAAAACTAACTCATGTAATCTAGACGCAGCAATATTCGGACCCTCAATACAAATGGCTGGTCAGGCCCCATAAGTGATGGTGCTCATTTATCATACATATCATTGCACCTTTGTGTATGGATAGACGGACAGACGGACACCCTATGCGTAGCATTTATACGAGGTAGAAGAAAAATTGCACCATTATGTGGGTTTAGTGTAATAATTATTTTTGTGAATGATTATTACAATACTTGTGGTTATAATTTAAATTATAACATAACATCACGTCTGTAATCCTTGAATCGTTAGGCAGAGGTGGTACTCATTAGTACACTCACAATTTGCTAGTTATGTAAGTGACACGTAATTAGGGGCAAGCCTGTTACCATCAACCGGGCACAAATTCAGACTCTGTGGCTGCTACTAAGAAATTCCTGACTGAAAAACCAGAACCTCATGCTCCACCAACGAGGTGGCACAATTAAAATCTATCTATATAGGTATCTTCTATCTATCTATATCTATATCTATCTATATAAATAAAGAGAGAAGTCCTGACTGACTGACTGACTGACTGACTGACTGACTCATCAACGCCCAGCCCAAACCCTTGGACCTAGAAAGCTGAAATTTTGCACAGAGGTTCCCTTTATAATGTAGATAAGGAATAAGGAAGGATTTTTCGAAATTCAACCCCTAAGGGAGTTAAATAGGGGATGAAAGTTTGTATGGAAAATCGTCATTTTCACGCGGGCGAAGCCGCTGGCAAAAGCTAGTTACAAATAAAATAACACCAAATGACAAAACAAAACTGTTAATTGTAGGAATTGACATTGCCTTAAATCTTATCTCCTATACCTCGAGTCACTAGAATCAACTAACACTAATTTCTAAAAACAATTAAAAATAAAACGTTCTACCCCGTTTACTGACAAAGAAAATAGTACACATCTGTCAACCCACCGCAGTAACCACATTAACTCTTCATCTTAGCTTTTTTAAAGACGAACTTCTCAGAAACGCCCATGCAGTAGCAGGTGCAAGCAACGCCGCGTAATATAACTAGTATTTATTGATTTTTCTTTAAGAACCACTTTGAGTCTTTTGATGTTAAGGAAAGGAGAGATCCGGATGGACGGCTGGGTTTAATAGGTTTACAGAATGTCATCTGCCTGTATTTAGTAGTAAGAAAAGAATTGGGATGAATTTCCCGTATGAACTAGATTTAAATAGTACTGAAGTCACCAGTCATGAGGTCATCAGTGACCATTTATCTAAGTTGAAATTCAGTGGACAGACGATTTTTTTTCGTCGAATCCTACTGGCGGGGCAGTGTTCGGAAAGTTGCGCGGTATCTTTTCGTCAAACTTACCGCAGTGTCTCAAGACGAAAGTCTATGACCAGTGTGTGTTGACAGTGATTAAATACGTAACAGACATGTGGTCAGTCATTAAGGGCTTCATTCGAAGGCTTAAAAGTCACACAAAGGACAATGGAGGCGGCTATGCTCGGAGTTTCCTTGCGTGATTGGAGCCGAAATGAAGACGAAGCAAAAGAACCAAGGTAACCGTCGTAGCTCGAAGAATGGCCAAACTTAAGTGGCAGTGAAACTTTAGTAGTTATCATCAGCCTAGACTTGTTCCCAATTAAGTTGGGGCTGGCTTTCAGTCTTACCGGATTCAGTTGAATACCAGTATTTTACGTGAAGCGACTGTCTATCTGCCCTCGCAATTAGAATTGAGTAAAATGGAAAGACTGGTTGACCCTTGGAAAGACTGGTTTTAGACTACGTAGTATTTTGATAATAATTTTACGCTCATAACAGGGAGGGTCGCAGGACTCTGCTAATAAATAATAATCCTCACCACAATCAAACCAACCATATCCCAGATGCAATCCAACTCAATTCCCGCAGAGCATCTACATAGAAATAACTCGGGAATGTAAGTCAATAGCGACATTGTTACATACTAATTAAAGTGCCGATCTCCGTCTGCAGTCAGAGTTACATTGTTTACGAAACGACGCAAAGAGACGAACTCGACATACGTTTTATTAGCAGGTCTTAGCTGAACGGAATGTTTGACAGTAGGGGTGATCTGAGATACAATGTCTTTGATGGTAATGAGAATAGTTAGTTCGTATTTTATAGCTATTTTATCTGGTCTAAGAATGTTGAAGAATATGCACTGTTAATCACAAACACACCACAACAAACATACAGATGATTGTGTTTTGGAGACACAATCATCTGTACAATCTTTTCCCAACTATGTTGGGGTCGGCTTCAGTCTAGCCGGATGCAGCTGAATACCAGTATTTTACATGGAGAGACTCGTGGTCACCCATCCATAGACCGAGTATGATGTGAGTAGTATCTACTTGGACTGTGTCGATATTTAAGACTGCATGCAGATCACCTAACATCCTCTCATGGCTATCTTTTATGGCAGGTCCTAAAAAGTTCATATTCAACAGACCACATCTCTAGTCTCACAATCTTCACAAACATTAATTTAATTCACTTTAAACCCTCATAATCTTATTATACAAACATCCTGTCATTGCCCTCTACACAACAAACAGCTAAGACAAATCGTCAAGGAAACTATACAAATGAATCAATCCCTCTACTAATTAGCCAGGGAAGCCGCGCGCGCGCATCTCAAACGAAACCGCGCGCGCAGGAATGCGCGTGACCAATGCAATTAGAGGGTCCTTCGAGCCGGATGCCTTACTTGCATTACGTGAAGTATTTCATCTACATTTTCTGCTTTTAACCCTTCAATTTAAGACCCTGAATCTTGGTGTCTAAAGTGCAATTTTCTTTGGTAATTGATTTTGAGTGTCTATGTAACAAAAAGCCTTAACAGCCAAATCGGTAGACGGAATTTTCAGTTTCATTATTTAGAAATTAAGGTTGGAATTTCAGCGGTAGTGGAATATTGCAGTTTCTTTGGCTCTTCTCCAGAGCCGAGGATGCCATTCCTCACATTTGCAGTCTTATATTTTGATTGCAAATTTGTGACACCTTTAGACATTTGTCATTGTTTTTTATTATGTTATAATACCTTTCGTCTACTCGGTAGGAAGATTTATTTTATTATAAGCGTAAATTGCGGAGTTTATTTCTGGGTCGGTAGTTTAATTTTAGGAATGTTCTAGGCATTTTAAATAAAAAGTATGTTTTAATATTGTGCGACAGGGTTACGCTTAATGATGGTCGGTTAGTGTTCATGTTTTTAATGAATCAAAGTACCTAAGATTATAACGATAAAGCGTGTGCTGTTATTGTGTAATACCAAATCAAATCAAATTATAGATTTTTATTAATATAAAAGTAATTAGTTATTATAATAAATCTGTGTGCATTATTGGGATAAATAAACAATTTATTATTATTATTATTATTATAGTTAAAATATCTACCTTTATTTCATTTATCATCACTTTCAATCTCACGAAATCTCACCTAGCGGGGAGAGGTGATGTGCGAAAAATCGACTGATACAATTACTAGACACCACCTATCTAGTTCTTTGTTTTTTTTATACTAGCCAATGAAAATGTAAATAAGAAATAATTTTTCTTCCATATTCCGATTAATTAATTTCTTAATTACAACTACCCCTAAATTAACGACGCCATATCCATATCTCAGATCGAGTATAGCAATAATCGTAACATGTCCTTGCTAATCAAACTTAGGGGATTCAATTAAACAAGACGCCGTCGGATGACCCGACACCCTTGTTTAAGACAAGATCTTTATGCGTCTCCGTCCCTTCTGTGTTCGCACTGGGATTGTGAAACGCTGCGTTGTTAAAGCGATGTTGTTTCGTGGAAAAGAGAAAATATTTGAACTGTAAGAAAATTTGCAATTAATTCGTTTTGTTTTTGACTTAAAATTATATTGTATCGTAGAAAAGAAATCATCACCGTACTTTTAGCAATCATGCAATTATTTTCTTACTTAGTCCTGACAAGGTCCTGTTCTACATGAATGGGTCCTCACGAAAAACAATGACATTTGTCTGAACCTTATTAAGAAATTAGCAATTGTTCGGCTTGTTAGCTTGTGAGTAACTGGTGTGTGAGTTTACCCATTCCTATGTCTTATTGCCAACCTATGAATTTGAGAAACTGTTGATTAGAGCTATTCGCTAAAGTTGCATAAAATATAGTTAGTTTAGATATACGTAATTATGTACGTGTGTAAATAATTAATAAATATAAATAGGTAAATGTTTATGTTTCGTAATTTCGTTGTAAGCAACGCGCCGAAAGTTACTACATAACTACAGTAAGTTATTTTTGAGACTTTGAAAATATCTACCGTAACGCATTCATTTTCTGGACCAAGTAACCGCAGCGTTATTCCAACCCAGTGCGCTCCAACTCCTTGTCAATTACGATCTTAAGCACGTCCTCTCGTGTTGTAATTGTTTCTTATTCGGGCAACACATCAAGCGACACGGGGGGCAGCCATTTGTAGCCAGCAATTATGTATGGACGAATATAATGCCTATATATGTTATGGATCTATTGGGAATAATTGAATATTTATTGGTTTTCGGCAATATGTTTGGGGTTCTGAAATTATGTGGAGATATATATGTGAATTAAGATGCAATTAAATTCTGAAGTAATTTTGGTAAGTAGGTAAGATCACGTAAGGCATTTTAACCTGGCTTTCTTACTGTTTTTAATCACCCGCACAGTAATAAAAAAGATGCTAATTTGGAAGCTGAATTCATAAAAAAACTGCAGATATGAAAGGCCTAAAAGTTTTTTTGTGTTTTGCCTACTCTTTCCACTTCTGGGCAAAGGCCTCCCCCATTCATTTCCTCCCAATTCTCTCGGTGTTTTGTATTCTCTGGCTAATCAGTCAGGAAAGAGTCCAAAATTAAATCAAATAAACAATATCTCTTGTCTTTGAAAATATTCCATTTTATTTGAAAAAAAAGCTTTGTGCAGCAGGCCTTGATAAACGCTGAATGCTTTCCCATATCACACTACTATCTAAATCAAATCCTATTCCCATTCGCCACCATAAGTGAATAGTGCCGTTCGCATCTAGATAAATTCACTTTATTCCTATTTTAGGTCACGCTGGATCAGATCAGATGCACTCCCACTCATTTAGCACTATATATTGTTTTGCGTTTTATCCGAAAGGAAATCTTGTTTAGGTCGCTTTTTAATCGGAGTTGAAAATAAGTGAAGCTTTCACGAAACAAAGCAAATGAACTTTACATAGGGTGTAAAAGGATGTACAAAATTAAGTAACACTGCAAAATTTATAGTTAGGAGACGGCTTTTTTGTGTAAAAAATCACGGTTTACTCAAATCATTATGCTGATGGTTGCTGTTTAATTCATCCGGGATATCATACTTCAAATATTTTTCTAACTAGAAGGTGCCCAGGTATGGCCAGAACTAAGAAGAAGTGCTGCTCTACATTCATTAAATGCCAAAGTTACAATTACAATTTCTCGAATTTCAATTTTCAGTGCACAGATAGACCTGGATTAGCATAGAATACATGTAAACCCAAAAGAACAACACCGTGTGATAATTTCTGACATACGATTGCAAAGTCGTGAGCAAAAACCAGTCAATTACAAACCGTTTAACAACAAAGACCTGCACCCAAACACCATCCAAACCTCCATCCATACCAGACACCTCATTCATATTCACATGTACCACACTATCATAAACTCCTCCAGACATTCCATAATAACTACTTTCAAGTCCATTCATCTCATTGTCTGCCTAAACCCTAGTCCAGCCTTTAATCCTAACTCCATCCTAAAGGGGGGGAAAGGGGGGTGTTAGGGAAAATGTAAACTTTAACGCATATATCGTCTAGAAACGTTTTGTGGAAGTTGTGCTTGTCCAATCTGAGTTTGAAGTAACAGTACGATTTATTGCGTGGCCGTGGTAGGAATTAGTTGGTGGTTGTTTTAGGGTAGGTAAGCAAGAATTGTGGTGGTGTTTTGGTTTGGATTTAGTCACAGTACTGGCTGATATTTTCTAATGATGGAATTACTTCTGATTGATTTTTGACCCCAAAAAAATGTCTTTTGCCAGCAATAATTTTAGCGTAGTCTTTTTCTTAGCGTGTTGATGCCAATCTAAATTATGCTACTAGTTTGGCGCTTTCGGTGGCGGGTTACTAAGTTTGATGTGCATAAAGGTACAAGTTGCAGGCTAGTACTACTGCAGGCAGCAGCAGCAGACGTGTCGCAGCGACACTACTGGTTTCTACGTCTATGAAATTCCCTCCGTAGTTAGCGACATGAAGCTAGCGCCGCGTCATCGAGCGGCAGACGCATGTGTCGTCTGACCGCAGATCAGTAGTGCCACTGACGATGACGCCGGAACAACGATACGTCGAGCGTGTTTAGAGTTATTGACTAATAGTTATTTGCAGTCGGGTTCGAATTCGTGACCGCAGCGACATGACGCAACGACGTGTCGTGACGACATGAAGCGACGACATGTCGTCTGCTGCTGCTGTGTGCAGTCGGCTACCATCTTAATGCCTTAATGCAATAAAAACTGTATTGCGAATTTGCAAACATGGCTCTCCTATACAAAGGTATACTAAAGTATATTATATTAGTGTTCTATGTCCACAGCTAGATCTTTTATAAAATACAAAAAACTGCGCTTATCTCGTCTTTCTTCTAGACTTAGATATTATTATATTTACGAACCGATCTATCCGTCTCGTAAACAGTCTCAGTACAAAACTAAACACAGACAGTCGACAAACGCAAGACGCTGTTTACCAAGACTTGGACCCCGGGGCCAACGGCATTGGCCCCAAGTTTTAACGTGCAGCTAATGGAATCTGCATGTGGAAATAAATGTTTAAATGTTTGAACTTCGCTACAACTAGTGTGGGATGTTGGGGGTGAAACGTAGTTAAGATTTAACTGAGTGATGTGGTGGAAAGGGTGTAATTTTGTGTATGTGGGAGAAGAGTTTGGTTGAAGTAAACATGGGCGGGTTTCCACATATATTTTATTTGAAATAAAAATTTTATGTGTCAAAAAGATTCTGACGAATTTTGAACCTACTCTTTTTTTGGGGTTGGTTTAAAAAAAGAGCTCAAAATCGGAAAAAAACCTACTTAAATGTGTTCTTATTTAGACTAAAAAATCTCTCTGTTAAAAAGTAAAAATCCCTATGGCCATGGGTGGGGTGGGAACCATCGGGAGTTTTTTTTTTGCAAAACTACCTGTTGCAAACTTAGCATTGATATTGAAATCAATTTCAGCAACTGCTGATCCGCATATTTCATAATATTTTACACAGTCATTTTTGCTTCCTTTCCAAAATCATTTCAATCAAAGCTAAATTTTCCACGCTCTTTGCAGCAGCAAAAGGCCTAAAAATCTAGCTTACTCCCTAAAAAAATATTCCACACCTATCCTCGATACGTTTTTCCGCCCAAGTGCACTACAAAAACATCCCTTTACTTTTGTGCGGTACAAAAACCCGTTGTGATAAATCTGCGGGGAATTCGGCCGCTGATTGGCTGCGCCAAATTGATCGCCGTTTCCATCGTTTTGTTTCCACGATCGATTATTATTATCTGTTCGTGGATTTCACTGATTTTGCTTTGGCATGTCTTTTGGGATTTCATTTGTGGGTTTCAGTTGTTGGGATGAAAAGATTGGGATATAATAGAATGCAAAAAAAAAAAACTAAAATAAATGGAACTTTAGAATGATTGAAACATACATAGAGAAATACAATAGCAATGAAAAGTTGAAAACATTATCTACAGAAGAAGTGCCTAACCTGATGTCTAGAGTCTTTATGCCGACTCTGACTTGGCTTTATATAAGTACCATTGATCTTCTTCTTCTTCTTATCGTGTGGGCAGTAAGGTCTAACGACCCCACACACCCTAGTGTCAGAGTTTCTAAACCGCCTCAAGGGCCTCTGACATGGTTTGACGACCGCCATTTTGGCGGCCGGGACCACCGGCTTATACGTGCCTTCCGAAGCACGGAACCATCTTTTTATCAGACAATCAGGTGATTCAAGCCTGCAATGTCCTAACCAAACTGGAAACAACTTCACAAAGTATGCTTCCCGTGGGAATCGAACCCACGACCACCGGGTACCATTGATAAATATCTCTCAAGCAAGCTGGTTCGATATTTCCCATCACTGAATAAAGTGATAATAATTATACAACCACATGAATCAAAAAACTACATGTGGCACTCGGAGACTGCCGCGGTAAAGCTATTGCATAGCATTTTTTATCAACCGCAAATAATTAATTATTTAATTTGACAACCTCAGTTGACAACCTTGTTATTTTCCGTAACCATAGCAACCTGGTCGAAAATATTTTCGTTACGGAATTTCTGGATTCGCTCTCCACGCTCAAGGCCCGCGATAGAAGCTTATTAAGTAATAGCTTAAAAAGTTCAGAGGAGTCTTGGGTTTGATTTCGAGACACTATTAGACTATCACTACCTACTATTAAATTAATTAATTAATTTTATTTTACCTTTAATTAATTAGGTATTATATTTCTACCTTCACTAGACACACGTATGTCCGTCTAAAGTCACTCAAAGTTCTCTGTAGATACCACACAGAATCAAACAACACAAAGGCTAACTAAACCAATACATATACACCGCTACATAGAAATGTCTGTCTCGACGCGGGAATCGAACTCACAACCGCAGACACTGCCACTGCTTTAATTGGCTCGTTACAAGTTACTATAACTGTTGGTAGGCGACCCAGGAAACGGTAAGATAGTTAATAATGTTCGAATTGGCTGCGTTGGGAATAATAATATGACCTTCATTAAAGTCTTTTAATTTTTACGATAGCAATTTCTATGTGCTTTATTTTCTTTATAATGTTGTTATTGTATGACCTGGCGACACCCTTCTTCTTCTTCTTCACGTGTCGATGAGCTCAAATTGTGTTAGACCTGTATGTAGCCACACGCACCGCTCTATCATTTGCTTCGGCTAAATCATTAAAGGTGCCAGTGGTTGTGATGGACAGGATAGGAGGTGGCGCATATCCTGCAGAGGAGCTTCACTGATTTCATATATCTCACTTTTATTTACCGTCTGTTCTTGCGCGTATATTTTAGTTTACAACTAACTGATACTCGCTACCTTTTTGTTATTTATCTAAGTATTTTTCTGAAATGTTAGCCTAAGTTACATCATCATAAGGTATCATCAGCAATTTGTCAAATCAAAGTTGTAAGATCAAACTCTTAATATCGTTATTTTTGTTCAAATTTTTTGAATGAATAATTATTTTGGTGTGTAATTACATTATTAATACCTAATTATTTATACATATTATTGCATAAGTTGATAAAAAATGCTATGCAATAGATTTTTCACTTCTCTCGCTCTAAAATTCGTCTTTATGTCGTGTGTAGGCGACATAAAATCGCGTTTTATGCTCTAGAGCATAAAGTAAAATCTTCGTCGAAGACCAAGGTAATCGGCACAGGTAATCGGCCCAACAGCCACAGGAACAACTTCAACTTCATAGAATAACCTCTTTAATTTAATTCGTTTCGCTAGTATTGTAAGAACAAGGGATTAATGCTTTTCATTACGAATACAAGGAAAGTTGATGGGAATAGGCTTCCCCCAATTACCTAAATCGCTTGATGGCAATAGGTTTGCTCTTAATTAGGTTGGTTGATGGCAATAGGCTTGCTCCTAATTACATCACTTGATGGGAATAGGCTTACTCTTAAATACATTGATTGATGGCAATAGGCTTGCTCTCAATTACCTAAATCAGTGGATGGCAATAGGCTTGCTCCTAATTACATCGGTTGATGGCAATAGGCTTGCTCCTAATAAGATTGGTTGATGGCAATAGGCTTTCCCTAATTACATCGGTTGATGGCAATAGGCTTGTCCCTAATTACATCAGTTGATGGCAAAAGGCTTGCTCCTAATTACATTGGTTGATGGCAATAGGCTTGGTCCCAATTACATCAGTTGATGGCAATAGGCTTGCTCCTAATTACATTGGTTGATGGCAATAGGCTTGCTCCTAATTACATTGGTTGATAGCAATAGGCTTGCTCAAAATGTTTTTATAACTGAGCAGTATGAGTAACGACATAAGTCAGGTGTTATGTCACGTTTCCCACTGAAAAAAAAAAGTTAATTGGTGGGAACCATAACTATTTTTACAATATTTACAAGTTGCTGTTGCATTTCCTCGCAATCGAAGTGAAAAGTAGAGTGTACAACTCGTCCATAAAACCTATTTTACTCGCTACTTTATATCGTCTATAAACGTCGATAAACGTCTCGCGCAAAATGGTGCGTTTTATGCACTTGGTGTACAATCTACTATACCGCGGCAGTCTCCGAGTGCCACACGTTTTTTTTTTTTTAAGATGGATCGACCGTCAGCAACGTAACCAAATATTTGTACATCATCTGCCTAGTCTTTTTCGCAAATAAGATGAGGTCGGCTTCTAGTCTAATCTGACGTTCACAATTTACTTACTGGGTAAAAGGGTAAGACTGTTTGTCAGACTTTCGGTTCTGTAACGACTATCCTATTACTATTTAAGCACGAACCACTGCACTAAGCAAAAACTTTTTTCACAATAGTAGAAGCGTTTCTAAATACTATGTTCATAACAACACAATAGGGGATCGGACTGACCCAAAAAAATATGATTCTGTTTAGTCCGTCAGTTAGATTATCGAAAAATATTGGATACGTGTTTTTTGTTTTATCAAATCAATTAAAATTGACGAAGCTATAGCGCGTCAAAGATCACGGAGTGGGGTTTGAAACGTCAACTGAAGGTACAAAATGTACTATCATATGACGTCACACGAGTTTTCGAAGCACGGTATCGTCTTCATTTTTTGTTTACGTGAAAAAAGAAAAAAATATGTGGTCAATATTTTTTGGAAATCTATCTGACGGACTAATTAGTTTTTTTTTTGTCCGATCCCCTATTACATTCAATATAGTAGAGAAAATCTGTTTTAAAGAATGCTAAAAAATAACATACAGTAATCTCTTTAAAGTGCATATTAGTACTCGCAACTGCACCTACATGTACTCCGAATGGGGAAAAATGAAAACAAAATATAAACAAGTTAAATGTTTAAATACCATTGCAACATCCCGGCAAATATCAATAAAACGCAGTCAAAATGAGTACCTATTATCGGTATTTTCTCGCTTATTGCCTCTCGAACGCTTCAGTGAGCAAAAAAGTATATTCTGCTGAATTTTACCAACACCAATTTTAATTGAACAATCGATAGAGGCTGGGTTGTAGACTAAGAAATTGGACAGACTGGATAGTGATTGTTAGGTTATAGTCCAGTTACTTTAGTATGAAAAGGGGTCAACCTCGGAATGAGAGATAATAAGCTGGATTTTTGTGTATAAAAATACCTTCATAATTATTGGCGCTCTAAAAGTTGTCTCAATAGTCTCACAAAATCTCGTGTCTGAGAGAATTTAAGATCGTCACTCACTCGACGCCTGACAGAGGAAATCACCGTCGAGGTAGACGAAGGTGTGTGGCGATCTGATTATTTTTATGGGGTGAACATGGCCAGATATCGCATAGTTTGGACGGAGAAAGGGGAAGCATTTGTCCAGCAATAGGACATATGACAGGCTAAGAAACAAAAGGTTTGCAGTTGCAGCGTCGCAGAATACACACATAACAATCATGCTACATAACGTTTGGCTAATGACAAAAAACGCTCCATTTTCAGCAATCTTTACATTTCTACCTCTTTGTCACATCTGCCAAATTTTATACCTTAGTCCCTGACGGAAGGTACGAGATTCCTCGAATCGGCCGCCTATAGGGGAGGGCTTTAATTAATAGAAGCCAAATATTGACAAGTGTCGGTCGTTAAGGTGGAGTTTGTTGAGCCATGTTATTCTCATAAACGGGTTCCGTGTAACGTTAAAGTGTAGGAATTTCGTATAGGATTTTTCGGAAACTATGTTGCAGTTTTTTTTTGAATCCGACTGAAGTCTAGATTTTCCCCTTAACTTTTAATGAATAAAACGTTTACAGGGTTTAAACGGAACCCTTATAGGATCACTTTGTTGTCCGTCTGTCAAAACCCGTTTAGTCCATCCAACAAAGAGATTGTAGAGTGCGTGAGCAAGGCCCTAAGCAATTACTTCAGAAAATTGTTCAGGGTGCTTAGAGAGTTAACATACTAAAAGTCCTGACATCTAGGGGTTGAGGCGGAGTGGGGGGAGGGGGTTAAAGTTCCCATTTTTTAGTTTTTCGCTTATATCTTTTAAACGGTGCGTCATGGAGATAAGAAGTCTTCTACGCAATGAAAGCTTATAAAATTATGTACAACTTTTATCTTATACACTTTTTCACATTCTTACCTATTTTCGAACTACACATTCCGGAAAAGTAAAAATTGAAAAAAAAAACTACTTGAATTGAACACTACCTTTTGTATACTACTTCCTTCACGTTATCTGGGGATAAAAAGTATCTTATATCTTAAATCAACTCCTACTATATCAATTTACTAAATTTTATCCAAATCTGTACAGCCGTTAGGATATCAAAACTTTTATCTACACTTGTCTTATACACTTTTTCCAAATTTTCACCAGCGTACTGGTAATCACTAGTATCGGTACTTATTGAGGGAGGTCAGTCTTGCTGGTGCGCCATACCATTTGAGGAAGCACATCTTCCCAGCCTCTTCAACCTCACTGTGCGTGGAGGTGGGCTTGTAAAAGATCGCAGAATATTATTTTTTATATTATTTTTTAAGATATAAATAAGATACTTTTTATCCCCAAATAACGTGAAGGAAGTAGTATACAAAAGGTAGTGTTCAATTCAAGTAGTTTTTTTTTTTCAATTTTTACTTTTCCGGAATGTGTAGTTCGAAAATAGGTAAGAATGTTAAAAAGTGTATAAGATAAAAGTTGTACATAATTTTATAAGCTTTCATTGCGTAGAAGACTTCTTATCTCCATGACGCACCGTTTAAAAGATATAAGCGAAAAACTAAAAAATGGTAACTTTAACCCCCTCCCCCCACTCCGCCTCAACCCCTAGATGTCAGGACTTTTAGTATGTTAACTCTCTAAGCACCCTGAACAATTTTCTGAAGAAATCACTTAGGGCCTAACACACGCACTCTACATCTCCTTATGGGTGATTTATTGGGTGGACTAGTTTTTTCAAACACACGACGTGTGAAACTATGCAGTTTCTTTCAGATGCGAAAATATCAAAATTGTGTCATTATCAAAGATATGGCCGTTTATGTCGCATATTTTGCGATTTCTTAGGGGAATCGAAACCGATAGGGTAGACCTAGAATCATAAAATTTGCCCAGAAGTAATTGCAAATAAACGGGTTTTCCAAAAAATCTTACGTTGAAGACCTAGCAAGAAAACCCATGGACGCACTTTAACCCTAGTCAGGTAAGCATTAAAATTCCTAGACACTATTTAATTCTTTTTGATGCACGTTGCCACTCAAACACCATCAAACCTTCTCCTTAACCCAGGTACCCATAGAAACAGCCTCCCATCACAATTATAATCATTGTCTCACTCAGACAGCCATATTTAACGCTACCGATTACCCGCCCCCTAGAGATTGAGTGCAAACGAAAAATTCAATCAATTCTCCTCTCACTCATACCTAATCCTTTAAAAGGTTTCAATCAGCTACCGTGTCTTTTGTTTCGAGTGATAGAAGATGATTGAGAGGCAGGCAGGAGTGTTTGCGTTTGGGAAATGATGTTTCTGTTTTGAGTGAAAATTGAAAGAAGGTATATTTATTGGTATGCCCTTAGTGGGGCAATATAGGCTTATAATAATAATACAAAGGACTAAACAAAATTAATAATTTATAAAACAGAATAAACCATAAAATTATATAAAAACTTCTTAACAAAAAATAAAACCGACTTAAAAAAAGACACAAAAAAAAAAGTTTATTTTTCACTTTTTTGTGTTTTTTTTTTCAGTGGTTCACATGTTCATGGGTCATTGTAGGTAAATTCATGTAGCCTAAAACCTTTTTGATTGAAATATTCTTATCATCTTATTTTTAACACACAGCTTATTTTTACATTTACGTTTGTATTAAACATTGTACTGACCTTAATTAGTTTGTTCTGCAGTTTAGTGACGGCCATGCGTTCCCTCTGCGTCCTTCTCTTCTCTTCTTCCAATTGAGCTTCCAGTTGCTTGATACGCTTCTCCAGAAGTTCCTAGAACAAAAAGAGAAGTTTTGTTAACATCAAACTATTTTAGTGAAGCATAGTCCAAAACACCAAAATACCAAAGAATAATATAGTTGAAGACAAATCTTTTTAAAACCACCTAAAGTAATCGGTTACCTAATTATGTTGACGATTGTGTTATAATAACATAACATAACGTCCATAATCTCCGAAGGGTTAGGCAAAGGTGTAGCTCTATGTAATAGGGGGAGTGCCTATTGACATCAATCGGGCACAAATCCGTACTCCGTGGCTGCTACTATATGCCTAATAGAAAAACTCTATGTCTGACACGGAAATCAAATCCAGAACAGCAGTCTGTAGCGCTTGCGTCCACTAGACTAAAGAGGCGGTAAGTGTTAAATAAACAAAATCAATAATTATGATCAAAAGAACGATAGAAGAAGAAGCAATAAAACACGTAACCCTGAAAACTACTCACAACTGAAAACTGAGAACATCAACTTCCTAGATTTGACTTTACTGCCAGAAACATGGTCTTCTAAAATTTTACTCTCATAACATAAGTTTCCTTAAACCCATAAGAGACCCGGATTTTATCCTCAAAAGAAACTACATCTCACACCTAAATATTTACCAACAAACAAAATAAAAGAGAACCGTCGCCTCTCACTACAGCTTCTTTAAAACGGTCATTAAACGACGCCATTTTATATTTTTTAATTATTTTTTCCTTCGTAGCGTAAATTATGGGTATTTTCGTTGATTTCGTGCGAAATTAACGATGCGGCTATAATTAGGGCAGTTGAGTGGCAATTCTAGTTTTTAATGGCTTCTGTCGATAATACACGGACGATTTATGATTGAAGTTTTTGGTTGATGTCTTGGGGATGCTGTTTTGAAGATCATAGATCATACTTTGTTTTTAAAGAGCTAAGTAAATCTTTTTCCAAAAAAATATTAGAGTCGCTTTCCAGTCGAATCGGATATTGCTGAATTGCAGTATTTAATAGGGAGCGACTGACTACTTCCACAACCCCTTAAATAAATGTGGTTGCAAGCGCGATTGCTGAGCATGAGGTCCGGGTTTGAATTCCGGGTCAGGCATTCTTTACCTTCAGCTTTTTTTCTTAGTAGCTTTTGCTTGGTAGTTTAACAAACTTAACTTAGTTGCTTAATATAACTGGCGATGTGGGTATACTATTAAGTTCATCTCTGCTTAGTTCTTCTGGGGTTATAGTTATGACTACAGGTAAGTTTTTTGGGTCAAAATGTTTGCATTTTTTTCCAGTGTAGGGCTCACTGCCTTATTTTGTATCTAAGAAACCGTGATATTTTAGAAGACATTTAAGTTTTCTCACTCATTACACTCAATAAAAACTAACACTCATAAATTAAACAAAATGTGCCCATTAAACTTGTCTAAAGTCTACATCGCGGGAAATGGAGCGATCGAGCACAAAGCTAACCGGATGTGACATCGTTTATCCACTGTCATTAGCCGGAAGTGCGCCCCCAGCGCCCCCTACAGGGTGCTATCTGAAATATGCGAGATGATTCCGTAACAAGAATGTTATTTTAAGAATTTTGATACAATTTTAAAGTTGTTGTGTTGGAGGAGGTGATTATAATGTTATGAATTTAGGTTAACATGTGACGGTTTTATGTGTGTAATAAATCATACTTTTAGCAGGCTTTGAAGTTTGTTATTTATCCTTTGTTTACTGCGACAAAATTAATTAGTCGCACACATACGTGATGTGGTAAAAGATGATAATCGAAAAGTTGGTTTGTTTGGAACCTTTGGACTCTAGGATAGAATGTCTGTTCATTCGAGATATCATGACTTTAAAACTATACCAATACTTTATAGGTCGTTCTTTAATCACGTGAGGTTCAAAATGGGGGCAGAGGTTCAGAAAACATCACGATTAATCAAAACGGGGGCGGAAGGGGCGCATAATTATTTAGATATTTTAAATTATTTAGACCGTAAGACTCTTAGTTAAGTAATTTATGTTAAACTACTATTTAAAACTAGAGTATTAGATTAATATTATAAATTGTACAACTTCTATAAGCATGCGGAGTTTACCTTTAAGTGATTATTGCACTGTTGCATTTAAATTTTTGCATGTTACATTTACCATAAAACCTGTGTAAATAATCGTTGGTGAACCAATAAAAATAAATAAATATTAAGACAATCAAGAGTATTTTTTCTTAAGACGAAAAAAAAAAGTAACGTACAAAATATGTTTTACTAATATCGGATGGAATTTAATTGATGACCACATAAATACGCGAGCAAGCGAATTTGTGCCAAAAATCCAAAAATTTCAAATACTGTTTTCTAAACCTCTCCGATCCTATCAATAATAAAAAAAAAATACATGCGGTGCTATAAGGGAGGAGGGGAGTCCTAAATCCTCACGAAAAATTACAATGAATATACTTGAACTGTCAAAATAGTACTTCTTTTTCCACACCTTTACCCAAATCACTTTCCCATTCACGCCCAACCCCATCACCATGGAAACTAGACAAAAGGTGTCAATAATCATGAAAACATCCCCGTTATCATTTACGAACTGCCCTATAAATATGACGAACACAACCCACTTCCTTTCAAACGGATCATTAGCAAAGGGCATGGCTTTCCGAACGAAATCTCGCGAACAATGCTTCCTACCCTTAAATACCAGCATAAATATAGAAATGGCAAAGGAAAATGAACTTTATTGTGTGGTGTTAGAGACAATTAGATGGGAATAGGTTTTTGGCGAGACGTTTCAATGAATAAGAACAATGGAGAATGCGACAGATAGTTTGGTGCAGAGTTAGGAAGGGGTAAATTTGAAACACCCCTTTATGAAAATCACCATTAACAGGAGCATAGCAAAATACAGTGAAAACAAGCATGTTCTAAGTGTTGCTAATTCATACGAGACGAAAGACGTCCACTGCTGGACATAGGCCTCGACTAAGTGTCGCCACATTGACCGGTCCCGTGCGTCTCGCATCCAGCGTATCTCCGAAACCTTCACCGGGAGCCAATCCAGGAGCTAATTCATATAATTCTTGAAATAATTATGGGGAAGAATGTTACTTCATCATCTTCCGGCCCTTGTCCCGTTTTAGGCGCAACACATCTTTATCTTTTCTTCTAATACACTCCCCCCCGCTGTCAGTCGTCACATTATCTTTCTTGCTTCCTTTCAGTTTTGCTACATATCATTCCTCACACAATACACGCTACATCTTTTCTTTGGTCTTCCACTCCCTCTCGATCCATCAACATTTATAGTCTTCTCTCTTTTAGTCACATGCGACTTGTCCCTCCTCCTCACAAGCCATACCACGACAGTCGATTTATATGAATGCTTCGAATCTTGCATCATCTTTTTTTCAGTCAAAAGACGTCTACTGTTGAATATAGGCCTCCAAGCATAGCCTCAACGACTGGTCCTGGTCTGGCCCCGGGTATCCCACCAATGGAGAAGTTGGGAAACCAGACTTGTCTCTGCTGTGATGAGTCGTCATAACCCAAAAAGTTTTAATCTGTAGGACTAAATTGCGAAGGACCTATTCTATCAGCTACCAAACTCTTCACTTCTCAAAGCTAGATGGCGCCACCCAGGACGCATGCGCTAATAAGTACCTAATAGTTATGCTACCGAGGGGGTGAAATCTTTTGGAATGATCACCGTATTAATGTCCATGTCCAGAGCCATTGGTCGTTGATATGCAGGAACTAAACTGTCACTTGTTTCTTTCAATTCAATAGGTTTGAATGGTGCGGGTTGAATTTTAAATTATTGTTTGATTTGGAGTAAGTAGAGTTTATTGAAATGTCTATTGATACAACTAGCCGAAACCGATTTCTCGTCGAAAACATGACATAGCTTATGCTCATCTCATAAGTTTAAAGTTATTGACATAGGTACATCAGAAAAATGCAGACACAAAAGTTACACGTTGCTGTTCTTGTTGAATCGAACCCTGCAGAACCACATGCTCTGCATCGCGGTTGCGACCACTAGACCCACTAGACCTAGGTAGTTGCTGTACGTAACACGTAACGTAGCCACTTATTTCAACTCATCATCATCCACAGCCTGACTTCGCCCTTTTTTTTTGGTGTGTGGAAAATCATCGAATAACCCCCCTCCCCCCCCCCCGCTCTTGGGCAGAGCGAAGGGGAGTGTCAGACTTCTACTGACTAAAAACCAAACCCATGTTCCTTCTTCGCCCTTGTGTCTGAGCCGCGTTATCCTTTCGATAATCCACAGCCCAGACGGGGGTGGGTATAGGTCTCACTTTGCTTTGTCGAGCTCCACGCTCTTAAGCCAGTCTGTGTAGATTCGGACTACAATAGAACTTGGCAGACGTATCTCATCCCCACAACCAACACATCACGGCCTTACTAACTAACTTTACCCTGTATATCCCAGATACATACAAACGCACTAATCTACAACATACAAATCAGACACTAACAAATGCCAAAACTAGCAGCCAATCGACATCGGTCATTAGCGAACAGCGTCAGGATAAGCTGAACAGTTTCCAGCTAATCATTCAAGGAGATAACATCTATATACAGTGGTGGGGACGAGATGTGGGCAAAAATACGGATGATGATCGTCTGGGATTGATCGGTGTGGGGTGAGATTTTAATAGAGCCTGGTCATGCTGGTGGAGATTTAGGAAGTGAGAAAAGTGTTTATTATGTCTCCTGCCATGAGTTATTTATATTGTGTTTAGCTATCAGATACAAAATACAAATACAAAATAGTTTATTGTGCGAATTAGGTATAACATTACATGATTACGTGTTTGGAGCCCCCATTTAGGCAAACAATGCCTGTATTAGAAGGCTCCTAAAAGATGTGTTTTTACAAGCAATTCGATGACTCAGTGCCGTTTGATTTTTTTAAGCTCAAACTTGTAGGGAAAAACAACAACAACAGCAACAAACTGTTGCATTATTTTAACCTGACTACGCTAGTCAGCCCTTCGAAGTAAAATTAAAGTATGATTCTAGGTGTGTGGTTGTGGAGTTCAGATAGATAGTCGTTCCATGTAAAATATTGATATTCAGCTTCATCCGATTACGCTCGTAGCCGACCCCAACATAGTTGGGAAAGGCTACGCAGATGATAATTCTAGGCTTGGATCCACCAGCCTAGAATCATCATCAACCTAGCCTTCTAGCACAATCGTTCCTCGCCAAGCTGTAGGTCTTAGGCGGTTTTATTACTTTTCCCACATAACTAAAGGCAATGATGACTCTAATACCTGATTGTTCTCAATTGTTTATATTTAGACATAAAACACACCTAAGCCCGCTTCAATTAAGCATAGAACATCAATATCTGTACAGCTCCTGCTCACGGGACCCCGGGGTTGTCGCCGCGTTGTATCATTTTTCAAGCGCTCAATAAATTCGTTGCGCCCTCGCCTCGTCGAGATGTCAACTCGGAGGAATCGCTCCATCTGTGAGCGTACATACTTATCTGTGCTCTTATTTGTTAATTTTATTGTGGGAGAAACTGCACGATAAAGCTTTTCTTGATATAAAAACAAAAGGATCAGTTTCGGGTCTTCAAAAAGTTCAGTTGTAACTGTCTCAAGCACGTCTGTTGAGCATGAGGCTCTGGGTTCGATTCTCAAGTCGGGCAAAGTGCTAATAGGATTTTCCTACGAGAATTCCCCAGTATCAGCCATGGAGTCTGTATTTGTGCTTAGTTGATTACCATAGGGTTGCCCCCTATATACAAAGAAAAATGTGAGGCGTAGTGTTATGTTTTCAAAAATATGGCTTTTAAGATAATGGTTACGTAATTCTTTAATAGTTCTGGCTTACATGGCTGTTCAATCTAAAAGCCATCAAATCATTTCAACTATGTACGGCCACAGTGGGATTGTGTTGTCGCTTTTATTCGTTTCCCCACAATCGGCGAAGTGTCCTATTGTGCGATTGTGGCCGACTGTCTTCACATTGTCTTGCACCATTTGTCTACCCGTGCCCTTATTGTATTGCAGCGTAATTATTTATGTGGGTTTTACCTTGCATATACTTATAGGTATTGTAAATTTAGAACAATAGGGAATAGGTTTTCAATATAGGTACAGACAGCCAGTTAGCCAGAACATAAAAATAAAGAAACCTTAAACTGTCAATGTTACCAATTAACTTAAAATCTAATGCTTAAGCGATAAAACTGAAAATATATTAAAGTTTGACAGATTGTAGTAGCTCGATGTGCCATCATGCTTCTGAAACCAGCAATAAGAATATTTCATAATTCATAATTCATTTATTTATTGTTTGTTTCAGGTAAACATAAGGTCTTACAAATAGTTTTGTTTGTATCACTGTAACATACCCATGGGGTGTACAATATTTATACATATTATTAGACAGTATGTCAATATTATTGGTTAAATTAAAATTGATATTACATTACACATTCAGTTATACAATTAATTGAGGACACAAGACATACACGTTTAATAAAAATAAGTCAAAAATAAAAAAATAAGTTACACATGTCAAGTTTTAGTGAATACAATTCTAGTCAATAATTCGATCATTTAAAAATTCATTAATTGAATAATATGCTTTAGATGTCAGAAATTCTTTTAGCTTTAATTTAAAAACTCTGAACGCTGAAATATTTTTAACATACTTTGGGAGTTTGTTATATATTGCAGTTGTATTCAGTGGCTTTTTATGCAAGTTGTTTGTTTTTTTCTAGCCTCGATGCGATTTTTATTCTGTAATTTCAGTAGTTTCTTGAAGTTAGAACTGTCAAAAACTAGAATTCTCAGATTTGCTTTCTTTACCGGTTCTTACTTCGTTCAAATTCATGTCTATAGCATAAGTCTGTTGGCATATAAGTAATTGTTTAAAAATCAAGTGATTATGTACTTTAACTTGACTATAGATGCTATATCTATAGTCAAGATGTTGATGGTGTTGATGTTGTAACCCTGTTGAGTTTGAATTACATGTTGACAGCACTTGATCCTTATCCAATTCTCAATGATTCAATTACTATAAACACCTGTCAACCAATCACCGACAAGCACCACCAACACTAAACACAATTAAAACCCATACAATATTGACGGATCTATCGAGAGACCTCTCTGCCCATACCGTTGACAAAGCTACCGTGACCGTACTCGAACCCCCATATCTTCAGACAATAACGCGAGATTAACCCGGACGAATTAAACTGAGACCCCATGAAACCTTAGAGTGGAGTGTGGGGCGAGGTGTGAGAGGTAGCGGGGCGATTTTGGTTTGTAATGCAACGCTTTTTTATTGATGGGAGTGAACAAAGTTTCATTCGCTTTTGTGGGACACACATAAAAAGTTTTGAAAAATTCAACTTTAGAAGTTTTCTAACCAGTCAAGTGCAAATCGGACTCGCGTATGCAGTGCTCCACACCATCGTAGTAGGAAAGAAAGCCCCTTTTAATTTTTGATGTTGTGACAGTGACTGGCAGTGACAAATATTGCATGAAATTAGTCAAAGAGAGCAAAGGTGGGATTCTTTTCGCAAGCAATTACAGTGCAATTTTGTTACAACTAATGTATAAAACTGTTATGATATTTATTTTATTTGTATTTCTCACTGTTTAAATTAGATATTTTCTGATCGTTTAAGTATTGGTTTATCTGGCAATAACAGTTTTCTTCACAAGTTGACATGCGTAAAAGTTCGCAGAGCCTATGTTCAGACCTGCCAAGATAATTTGATCGCACTGTAAGACCACACCACACGTTTTCGTCTCCGAAATAAGGCCGAAAAGAAAACGAGTATTAAGTCGTATGAAAGAAATAAAGATGATCTCCTAGATTTAATGGTTAAATAGTTTCTTACTACAAAAAATATAAGCAAAGTAACGCGAGACAAGGGCGCTAATTTCGTAATCCCACAGTCGCGCCCTCTCCTGCCTTACACCCCACGACACAAAACACACCCTCTTTCATCGATCATTAGCGGACAATGGCTAATCTAACGTGTAGCCATGGAGTAGCTGCGGAGGGCACTTCATCACGTGTCGAGATCAAGATGATAATTAGCTTGTGATGCTGGAACTTTGCTTATTAATCTTATCATGGTTCTGGTTCGTATGTCCACGCTTACAAAGGATCGTATGATTTTTTTAAATGTGATGAAGCAGGGTTTTCTCATTTGAATTGAGATGGACGATGTCATTCGAGAGTAGCCCCTCCTGATGTTATGTGGAAGTGTCGACAGCAATTGGAATTAAAGTAGATTTTCAGAAGCATGCTCAAAATTTCCGTCCCTATATCCGCCAGGAGTAGCTAGAAATGTAGGTAAAGTTGGGTTTCAAAAGGTATGTATCATCCGAACTTTTGTTGTCTACTAAAGTCTAGATTACAAAACACTTATTTATATTTTTCTTTTGCGTTCCTTGTTAATGTTGTACTTCTCAAAATGCTTTAAGTAAGTTGATGAAATTGAACGTTCATAAAAGAAAAGATTCTTAGTAGTTACTTCCATTCAAATACGAAGTCGTCGTCAACCCAAGAGCTAAGCAAAAATAAAGTGTCGATAAAAAATTGCAAACCATAAAAACACCGATCAGTCTTACCAGTCCTGCGATTAAAGGTCAACGCACACGTGTAAGCACTAGGGGTCTAAAATAGCCTCTTTAGCTGAATCATAATAGAAAATGAATCACTTCAACAAAAATTAAAATTGTCTCTGAAAAATATAATGAATGTCACTAAGTTTCATTTTTTCAATATTTCACGCTCCTTCACTCAGCACTTTTGCAGTCATAGGTTCATCAAGTGCGCCGGAAACAGTGCAGCCAAAGATAAAAGGTAGTTACCACTGGCAACAACGTGGGTTCGAACCCACGACTCACTGTTCGTAAGTCGGGACCGCCACCACTGGGGCACCACTGCTCTAAATTATGGAGGTCAGATAGGCAGTCGCTTCATGTAATATAATACTAGTATTCAGCTGCACCCGGGTAGACTGGAAACCGACGTCAAGATGGTTGGGAAAAATCTAGGTAGATGATGAACTGGGCCGTGACTCGTGGAGATCAGATCCGGTGTAGAACGTATACGTGTACCTTGAGCTTTACCCAGTCCCACAGATTAATAGAACGACTGTACCTTGTAGTGGTTTATTTTCCATTCCTTTTTACTCTTATTCCCAACCATTCCTTGCAAAACGGTGTAATCGCTCGCTGCCGGTTAGGTTTTTCATTCCTCTTTGCTCCGTGCTAAATTAAAATTGAGAATAATTACCGCCTTTTTAATTGAATAACGAACGTAGCGAGCGTTTGCTGGGATATTGTTTCAGTTTTGTTTTGAATAGGGGATATTATTATGAATATTGTTATATACTTATCTGGAATTTTTCGTATTTTCACCTGGAATTAGTTTTAGTGTTGTGATAGTGTTATTGCACCTTTTTGGGATGCCTAGGTTCAGCAGTAAACATCTACAGCTAGATTGATCGCATTTGTAGTGGTTTTCTGCTTCTAACAATTATTTTTTACTTTAGTGTCCGTATTTACGTTTACGCAAGCCCAAGCAAACGCAACTGCAATAAGAACCTATTACTCGTATTCAATTGTACCCAAAGCTTCAACAGTCAACCTGTCTCAAAGCCGCCACACCAATGACATCCGAACATCACTATGCAATTACCATCACAATAAAATGCTCCTCCCATAAATCTTGGAAAGGTTTCACATTTTTCTTTGTATTTAATTCTAAACAGCCCTTTGTCCTTTCGGCCATTCGTCTGTCACCGGCTGATGGATGACGAATTCATTTGGAAGCCCTTCGAAGGCAATTTAAGAGTAACAGTTTGTTTCAAGGGATTGTGTAGTTCTTGGTTAATGGGATCGTTTGGGAAAATAGTCTGAATATATCGGTGCAGAATGGCAAAAGACAGGTGAGCGAGTTACGTTTTTACCCGGCCGCGACTTAAACCAAAATGAGGGCTATTACGGCCGTGGTTAGGGGACTAACAGACAAATTATAAAAGTTTTTAACACAAAAGAAATTGAAAGGAACTGAGACAAAACTTCAAGAAACAGGTATTAACATACTGTTTCTTAAAGTGTTGTCTAAAATTAATTGAATTGGGGAGAAAAACGGGAATACGAAAGGTCAATCTCGTCATTTTTTTTGTGATCCAATTGATCTGACCTAGCTGTCTATATCGCACTTTATAGAAGCAGGCAAAGTTTCTCCAAATACCTACCTCACAGTTCCGATTCCCTCTTCATCATCATCATCAGCCTATAATGTTCCCACTGGAGGGACACAGGCCTCCTCTCTAGGAGAGGGTTGGGCTATAATCCACCACGCGGGCCTAGTGCGAGTTGGATGTCATTATGTCTTCAAACTTTTTGGTTCTAAGACATACCTACCGGTTACCGGTTACCTCATGTTTTCCTTCAACGTTTTGAGAGCAGCGGTGGTGAAACCACGACTTTCTGTTCGTAAGTCGTGGTCACCACCAGTGGGCCTGCACCCATGCTCTTAATTATTAACAAAGCTAATCAGGATGATTTTAGCAGTAACCTAGTCAAGGTTATTTTACAATATAAACTTTCTTTATTGTTTAACTTTAAATCGTATTATAAACATCATTGTACTACTAAAGACAGGTGTACAGTGACAGTAATCTTGTTTATACGTGGGAACTACTCTTAGTCATTATTCACATTCGATCAAGTCATCTCCTGAGATCATAAGTATCAACTAGGTGTCAAATTTAGTGCTTCGTTCGTATACTTTAGTACCCACATTCGCAAAACCAGACGATGCGGTAATCTGACACAAAATATTTGAGTAACATTGATGCATTTGGAGACAAGATGATGTTTATGTTATTTCAATAATTTGTTTCCTAGGAACATTTTTTTTTTGCCGCTAGGATCAATCTTCAGGTTAAACCGTAGTAGTACCGTAGTAGGTGTGTCATCGCAGCGGTCACCGCGCGCGCGCACAGGTGTGCCCCTCTCTCACCCGCACGCATTGGCGAGTGCGCAGCGCGTGGAGGCCATGACGTCATCGGTTTCGACAATCCGCAATGAAGTGAATGAGGTCTGCGCCTGCGAACAGGTACAGCGCCGGGCGAAACATGATACTGGTGCTGATTTGGAAAATAACACTGATTTATATTTGGATGCGCGTGAGGTGGATAAGTCCTGGGCTAATATTGTGGAGGATGGAGAATGGAAGAAAGTGGAATACCGGAAAAATAGCAAATCCGCATATCGATTTGTTGGTAATCAAGGGAAGGGTGCAATTATTCCCGACAATAAGTTTAAGGCGGCTGACATAAAAATCCCTTTTTACATTTACAATGTGGATATGGCAGCCACCACCAAGGACATAGCCGATTATGTACTAGCTAAGACGCAAGTAGTGATTTTACCTGAGCAAATTAATATGAAGAAACGCAAAGGATATGAGGCCTACAAGTTTTTAATACCTAAAACAAAACTATCAGTATTTATGGATGAAAATCTATGGCCGGAAGGCGTGTCTTTTCGGCAATTTATTGTATTTAAAAAAACCGTGAATGGACAAGCCGGTTAAGTTAATAAGTTTTAACTGTAAATGTGTAACGACGTCAGCTGATTGTATCAGACGACTGTGCGCCACTGCGGACGTTATTGCACTGCAGGAGACATGGCTTTTGCCGCATGATCTGGCATTTTTGGGAAATATACACAATGACTTTGCGTTCACCGGTAACTCTGCAGTGGATACGGCAGCAGGTGTACTTCGTGGTCGACCATATGGAGGTGTGGCACTTCTGTGGCGAAAGAGTCTATTCTCAGATGTTAGTGTCATACAGTGTAGTAGTGTTCGTATCGCGGCAGTAAAAGTGAGATTGTGCGACAGAGATATGCTAGTGTTTTCCGTGTATATGCCTACCAACTCCAGTGAAAATCTTACGGAGTTCACTGACTGTTTAAGTGAAATTGCGGCTATAATAGACACTAATAATATAGAAACAGTTTTTATGTTGGGAGACTATAACGCGCATACTGGTGAGTTGTTCCACAGTGAATTACTTAAGATCTGTGAGGAACAACAATGGTCATGTGCTGATATTGAGTGCCTGCCGCGTGACTCATTCACTTTCGTGAGCGATGCGCACGGGTGTAGGCGCTGGCTTGACCACTGTGTTACGACTGGGGCCGCGCGTCAGACACTCGTTAATGTTAAGGTACTGTATGATGTATATTGGTCGGATCACATGCCTATAGAGGTGGAATGTAATCTGAAACTAATTACACCTAGTATACTAATACCTAAACCTTATTGTAATAACATTGTTTGGGGGGAACGCGATTCTAGTCAAATAAGTGTTTATGAAGAAATGTGTAATGCGGGTTTGCGAGAAATAGATTTCCCACATGAGTTTAGTCGCTGTGCAGACTCTCATTGTAAGAATGCTAACCACCATATTGTTCTGGATGACTTGTATAACAACATAATATGTATTCTCCAAAGGTCGGCTGAGTGTAGTGCGGAGGCAAATAAACCTCGAAAGTATAAACCTGTACCTGGGTGGAATAAACATGTAAAAATAGCTTACGAGGAGGCTCGACTGGCTTTTCTATGTTGGCAGCAGTGTGGTAAGCCGGGTATAGGTATTGAATATGATAACATGCGTAATACACGGAGACTTTTCAAGTCTAAATTATTGTGGTGTCGTAAAAATGAAAAACAAATAAAACTAGATTTAATTACGGAAAATCATAAATCTAAGGATTTTGGAAGTTTTTGGAAAAACACGAACAAGCTTAACCCTAGGTCGAGCCTCCCCGTAAGTGTTGCTGGTAAACATAACCCCACTCAGATTGCCAATATGTTTGTTGACCAATTTAAAGTCAGGCCCTTGGCTGGTTCAGCAGTGGGTCATAAGACGCAGTTGGGGTCTGGCACTGAGGTGAGCATGAAACTGGGAATGAATTTTGGTACTAAACATGTTGTGAAAGTAATTAAGAATATGGTTAGAGGCAAGTCCCCGGGACATGATCACCTCAGTGTTGAGCACCTTAGGTATGCAGGTGTACACTTGCCAAGAGTGTTGTCAATGTTATTTAGGCTATGCATAAATCATTCGTATCTGCCTAGTGGGCTAATGAGGACCATTGTCGTACCTGTCATAAAGAATAAAACTGGTGACGCTGCGGATCCTACCAATTACAGACCAATATCCCTTGCTACGATCGTAGCTAAAGTGCTGGACAGTCTGCTGGATACATACATGGCCCCTAGAATTAGTTTGCACGATGCGCAGTTTGGTTTCAGGCCCGGGCTATCGACAGAAAGTGCCATTATGTGTCTAAAGCGGACTGTCCGGTACTATACGGATAGGAAAACGCCAGTTTATGCGTGCTTCCTAGATCTGTCCAGGGCATTTGATCTTGTGTCTTATGACCTGCTGTGGGATAAGTTAGGAAATGAGAGTAATGTAGGACCAGAGGTTATCTTTTTGCTTAAATTCTGGTATGACAACCAACTAAATAATGTGAGGTGGGCAGGGACTCTGTCCGATGAATATAGGTTGGAATGCGGGGTGAGGCAGGGGGGAATCACCTCTCCTCGCCTTTTCAACTTATATATTAATCAGCTGATTGTTGAACTCAGCAATGCCGGTGTTGGCTGCCATGTTGATGGGGTTGCTATGAACAACATCAGCTATGCGGACGACATGGTATTGCTGAGTCCATCAATCAGTGCGTTAAGACGGTTGTTGAAGGCTTGTGAGGACTACGCGGTGGCTCAGGGGCTTAAGTATAACGTCGCTAAGAGTGAGTTAGTCGTGTTTAATGTTGGCACCAAAAGAGACTTATATGTGCCGTGTGTGTCTTTAGCAAACATGCCATTAAAGCGAGTCTCAAAATTTAAGTACCTGGGCCACTGGGTCACCGAGAACTTATGTGATGACTTGGACATAGAGAGGGAGCGCAGGGCGCTGTCTGTTCGAAGCAATATGTTGGCTCGCAGGTTCGCACGGTGTACTTGTGAGGTGAAAATGACGCTTTTTAGAGCCTATTGTCAGACGTTTTACACCTGCAGCCTGTGGGTCAAGTATACGCAGAAAGCATACAGCGCTCTGCGTGTCCAATATAATAATGCCTTCAGGATGCTTGTGGGGCTGCCGCGCTTTTGCAGTGCTTCGGGTATGTTTGCCGATGCGCGGGTAGATGATTTTTACGCCATCATTCGAAAGCGATGCGCCTCTCTCCGGCACCGAACAGATGTCAGCTCCCACAGCATGTTGAGGGCATTGAGTGACCGGTGGGACTGCCCGATGCTTGGCCGATGGATGAGACTGCACACACAGGTCGACTCAAAGTAGTTACTTTGAGTCGACCTCTGTCGTTTATGACGTCATTTATGTGGTATTATGTTCTTTTGTCTACATTGTGTTGTATATTATTGTCTGTTGTTATTTGTTTTGTACTTGTTGTTTATGTGTGTTACTAATATTAGTTATGTAAGTTTATTTCATGTATTACTAACATTATGGACTAAGGTCTGCAAATAAATGTTTAATAAATAATAATAAACCACGCTTGCCTAGTTTGGTCTAATGGGTGATCAATTTCATCATTTGTCTCATTACATAGCGAGTTTCCTACGTAACTCAGAAAGCAAGTTATGCCATTGGTCACGGCTCGGCTGTCAAATATAGATATTTGACAGTCGTTACAGGGCGTCAGTAGCCCGAACGAAAGTCTGACAACTACACTTATCAAGGGGTATCATATTTTATTTTATTTATTTAAGGAAACTTACAGCTAAAACATTTGTAGTCAAATTACCATGTAGGTATGAAGAAGGCCATTTACAAGTTTATTATTCAGTACTAACTGGGTTGTGGTGGTAATGGTATATTTGGCTGCAAAATCATAAATCAAAATCTAAATTCATTTAAGTATTCAAACTAGGCAGTTAATCAGCACTTTTCGAAGGTCAAAATTTACTTTACTTTACTATTTACATTTATAATAAGACAGTCCCCCAAAACGCCCACCCATCGATACTTCCTAGTGTTTAGCTGGAAAGAAGAAGTGGCGGAACAAACTCCCCAGCATCCGCAATCCAAAGCTTTTAATCCAAAGGTAAAACTGCAAGCTGACCCCAACATAGTTAGGAAAAAGGCTATGCAGATGTTGATAATGACAACAAGTTGTTTTTCTCGCCAACACCTACATAAAGCCATAACATTAAAAATCCCAAGGAAGCCACATTAGGAAATGTGTAGTTTTCTAATTCGCGTGCATGTCGTTCGTTCGTAATAAGTGGGTCTCATTACAATCGTTTAACCTAAATTGGATGTCACTGTCGCGTGTTGTCTGGTCTGCCCCTTATTAATAACAACGTTGTGGAATGTGGAGGGGGTTTTACGTTACAATGTTTGCGTTCACGCCTATAATCTCTCAAGGGTTAGGCAGAGGTGTAACTAATAGTTCACCCATATTTAGTTGTTTAAGTCCACAATCCCTAGAATGAAACTAAATGCTAGTTCCGACGATTTACATCTATAACGCATGGAGTGGCCTTTCAAACTAAGACCTGCGACCTGTCCTTCCTCTTTCCCACTCTTAAAAAAAAAAAAACGACCTGCGACCTTTTACTGATGTCCGAAACTCCGTCGTAAACATGATAGTAGTTAAATATTTCTCATGTATTTGAATTTTGTAACGTGAAATAAAGACATCTCTCAAATCTGAAACCAAAAATATGAGAATCTCAAATCTAAACAAAGGTATCAGACAACCAGTACCACACATTACCAAAATCCTTCCACACAGTGCAACAAAGCTCAACCAATGTTAGCAACATAACATAACAACACAGCACAAAAACAAGGGAACAAGTTGACGCGTCCATTTATCTCTAGGCTACGCTCACAGGTGTGCTGACGTCACTTACAAATGTTGAACCATCACGCGGTCGAGATACGAAGCGATCTTACAGGCGTTTAGGTGTTGTACACGAGCAACTGTTGCCGGCAATAGTAGCTGACAGGTGTGCCGACACACAAATGTTAAGCTATTTTGCGACCGACAGCGTTCGCTGTGCTACCCAGACAGTTGTGTCCTCTTTTGCCGAGGCTGCGGGACTGCGAAAGAGATACCGTGGCCCCGGAACGCAAAGGGCTAAGAAGGAACATGGGTGGATTTTAGTCAGTGGAAGTCTCACACTCCCTACCGCTCTGCCCAGAGCTGGCGGAAAATCATCAAACGACTTCCCATTTGATGATTTCTCAACTACCAACATAGGTAATTGAGGGCAACAGTTGTTGGGCCGCGGATTTTAGTACTAGATGACGTGGCCTCGGCACAAGGGCAAAGAAGGAACATGGGTTCGGTTTTTAGTCAGTAGAAGTCTGACACTCCCCTTCGCTATGTCCAAGAGCGGGGGGGGGGGGGTCATTTGATGATTTACCACCCACCAAAAAAAAAAAAAAGGGCAACAGTTGTTTGAGATTGTTGTGAACTACTATTTAATTGTGTACGTACACGATGCAACGTTACCTTTGTAAGATTGGTGTCCCATTTTTCGAACTAAAATGACTTCAGCTGTTTCAAGTTTATTATATTCTAAACGATCCGTGATAACCAACTAAAAATTGCCCAGCAATGAGCGATTGGTTACCCGTCTAAGCGCGCACCTTACAGGTAAAAGGATGGGAGCGAATTAATATTATGTTTTTTTGCTTTTAAAGTACGGTTGAGTATTTGTCTGTTGTTTCTTGTGTTGTTCGACATACATAGCATAAATACAATCTACATGTATTATTTAAGAGGGAACTGCGAAGCACTCGCAATACACAGTAATTGCTGTATTGAATTACTGAGAAATTGAGTTCAACTGTTCATTGTGATATCACATGAAGAAAGAAATTAATTATTAAGCCAAAGGGATACTTAAAGATCCTTAGACAGGTATAGGTAGATAAGTACACAAAAAGAAGAAAACTTTTTAATATTTTTTTTTAGGATATCTCACCTTGTAATATTGTCCATTATTGCTGTTATTATTGTAAGAATTATTATAGTTATTATAGTACATCACATTCACAAAATTACACTTTAACAGTATCATCAAACACTGACACTAATTTCAGCAGTTGCTTTTGACTGACATTTAATTTACAGTTTCTCCTTGACCTATGTTTTTGATCGAAATAAATTAAACTAGAATAGTAGTTTATGCGACTGTGCATAATGAAGGGCATTACAACACAAGTGTGGGTTTAAGAAACGAGCCGAAGGCGAGTTTCTTAATAGCATCACACGAGTGTTGTAATGCCTAATTATGTATAGTTGCATACACTACTTTATCTAGGCTGTATGGTCGTTGATCTACCCAAATATCATAAGGGCTCTATGATGGGTTCAGGAACCATAGGGAAATGACCAGCATTGTTACCAGTGTAATGCAATAAAAAATAAACAGGTTATTAGTTGCATTCGTCGCTGCATTTACGATATCTGGCGGAGTGTTCATATCAATTTCTGAGTCACTATCACTCATTTTCGACAGAAATAAAGAACTTATCAGAAAATTTTTCAAAAGCTAACGAACAAATGACAGCTCGAGATGGCGGCGTTTCGGATATCTGTCATTTTTTTTAAATCTTAAGCAAACGAACAAAGTCACTATTCTTGTGTCACTCGAGATCAAAATGTCGTGCGATTTATAATTAAAATCATACTGAATTGGGGTTTCGTATCGATAGGTATCTGTTTTAATGTAGATACTAGAATAGCACACTCACTTGAATTTGACACCTGTTCCAAATTTAAACTCATAACCTACTGTTTTCAGTAGGTTATGAGCTCATTACAGTTCTGTTAATTTCTGTTGGTTGGTAATGCTGGTCATTGCCTATGGTTTTTGAACGCATTATAGAGGGTTTATGATATTTGGGTAGATAAACCCTTTTTCCTCGATATCTCAATAGCTAACTATTAAAAAACGTATAAACTTTTTATTTGACCGACTCAATCATTGGCAAAGTGGCAACACACAAAAAAAAACAATTAATTTATAATTCACAAAAAAAAACACAAAGCACTATTAAAACTCTTTCTTCGTTTATACGCAAGTTCTGTAATTATTCAAAATTTGACCGCCAACTACTCTCCCGCGCTTACATTTGACAATCGAACACACAAAACGTCAATTGACGACAAGCGAGTGTATCAACTGAGCCACCTCCACCTTTTAAAATGGATCTCTCAATTAATGTGCGTAGACTAAAACTTTGATGCAGAAAAAACTGTGTGAATTTATTATGATTATTGTACTCGTAGATTGATCGTGATTGGCAAAAAAGATAACTTGTTTCTACATTGGTGATAATAATAATCGACCTTCACTCGAAAATCAATAGTGTTCGAATTGCAGACGGTCCGGATCAAACTAGATAATGTTTTAAATAGTTTCGTGATATTAACATAATGAAGCATCACGCCTCTAAACCCCGAAGGGTTACGTAGATGTGTACCTAATAGGTACACAATAGGGGATCGGACTGAGTCAAAAAAACATGATTCTGTTTAGTCCGTCAGTTAAATTATCGAAAAATATTGGATACGTGTTTTTTTGTTTTATCAAATCAATAAAAATTGACGAAGATAAAGCGCGTCAAAGATCATGGAGTGGGGCATGAAACGTCAATTGAAGGTACAAAATGTAATATCATAATTATGACGTCACACGAGTTTTCGAAGCACTGTATCGTCTTAATTTTTTGTTTAAGTGAAAAAAAAAATACGTGGTTAAGAATTATAGAAGAAGAAATGCTGCGCCCCTACAAATAAAATAGTCTATGGCCAGAACTGGGAGGAGGACGCACGGGTTCGAGGGAAATGGAAGGAGTGGAGGGAGACCAGGAGTGGGAAAGAGCAGTCTTGAAATGACTATGATTATAACATAGGTACTTTATGAAGAAACAAATATCTACCGCATATTACGAAGCCTCTGTCCCATCACATTACTCTGTAATCATTTATACACATTACCATACGTCCATTGATGTCCCGGCGACTATATTGTTCGATATTATGTATGTACTGTGTATGATTGATATATGTATTAGGTTGTTGTTATGAACTGTATATTTGTTTATGTGTGTACCTATTGTCTTCTATGTTTGTCGATGTTTTAATTTGTGTTTGGTGAGATGTGATGACGTCAAATTATCAATAAGATAACGAGATTGAAGATGGTTGGGCAATTACATTGAAATATAATTAATAATTTGTGATATATAAAGTCCTTAGTAGTTTAACGAGTATAAAAATATCCTTAGCCTTTTTTTGTATGGTGGGAAATCATCAGATGACTCCTCCTGCTCTGGGCAGAGCGGTATGGAGTGTCAGACTTCTACTGACTAAAAACCACCCATGTTCCTTCTTAGCCCTTTGTGCCGAGGCCGCGGTATCTCTTCCGAATAAAACCACAGCACCGACGGGAATATCCTTAGCCTTGAATCATAACATAACATCACGCTTGTAATCCCTGAAGGTTTAGGCAGAGGTGTACCCATTAGTAAACAAACATTTAATATTATTACAGGAGGCGTTTTGCTATTAGGCGGACACAAATCCAGACTAGCTGACTGCCACTGAAAAAATTCAATAACACTTCATCCGACCCGGGAATCTAACCTTGGACGTCATGCTCAGCAGTCGGGCTTCCAACCACGAGACCAAAGAGGCAGTCATGGTTCCCTCATTTTAAAATTCGTTTGCCACAAAAATAGACTTCAGTACTTAAGTCTGTTTTCCCTTTGTTACCAGCTAATTAACTACCCCAAAACAGAACTAATCTGACTGCACACAAACGAATTATCTCGAGGCACAAGGCACAGGGTTATATGGCTCATAGGGTTCATAGGGCTCATAGGGCGGGGGAAGGCATCAAAGAGTATGGCCGTATCCATTTGCGAAATTTGTTTTTCCATTACTCAAATTGGGTTCGCCTGGGGGTGAGTTTTGAATAGTGAGTGATGACGCGGCGATGTGTGTTTTTTTAAGTTAAAACTTGTTAAAAGTATGAAAGTTTGTTGTTTTAGCGAGACATGAAGGAGGAAATTAATTAGATGAACTTGTTATTTGGGCTTCGCAGTGAAAAGAGGGATGTTCGTCTATTTCCTGCTATACAAATAAATAAAATTGAAGTGTCTATATCCCGTTGGGGTTGCGGGTTGTTCGAAAGAGATATCGCGGCCTCAGCACAGGGGCTAAGAAGGAACATGGGTGGTTTTTAGTCAGTAGAAGTCTGACACTCCCTTCCGCTCTGACCAGAGCGGGAGTTATTTGATGATTTCCCAACTCCAAAAAAAAAGTGTCTATTTGTAAAATCAAAATAACACACCTATCCTTACCTGGCTCTTTGGGAAAAGCGTGATTATGTATCCTATATAGAGGCCAGATCTCAAAATTGATTACTTAATGATGTGATCGACCATTTCGACACTATGAAGTTGATCTGGCCACGACACGACATATCTCTACAGTACGAATGTATAATTTTTACAGGGCCAAATAATATTTTACCAACACTAGCACCCGTTGAGTTTCTCCACAGCCAAACATTTTTTACAATTTGCCACCAAAAAACCCCGCGATTTTCACAGACACAACATTTTCCCATTTCCCACTAGCTTTAAAAAATAAATAAAAAAGCAAGCAACCAGCACCCATATTCGCAGCCTATCATTATTTCATCATAAATCTCACGCAAAAACACCATTGGCCACCGTCCAACGGCCATGCCAGAATTAATTACAGCGAGGCACCAACAGATGGCGTTGCCACCAGGTGTGTCGTGTATATCATAGACACAGTCTACTCTACACGACGTATGAAATTCAGATTGCGCGCGGTATAAATTTTAAACCGAGTTTACAGGAACGGTAGGTGAGCAAACGTGCTTTTGATTCTGGTTTGTGGATTGGTGGATGCTGTGTTGGTAGGAATCAGGAGAGTTAATCTACATTTAATACAGTGACCTACATTATTTGATTAAAAAATCATCATTACAACACAACCCACCAAGTTCATGTAACTGTCAATAATTACCTTTTGATGAAATACTCATTCTTGACAGTTAGATGAACTTGGAGGGTTGTAATGATGATTTTGATGATTATAATTCTATAACTACATGTCTTACAGCCGCGAATCATATTTTCACTAACATACAACCTAGCACTGGCCTGCAAATCGCTAAAAACGTAAGAAAATTTGAATTTCGCGGGCTACCCTGGAACAACCACCTTAACGATTCCTGCTTTCAACTGCCTTGTTGGTCTAGTGGTCGCAAGCACGACAGCTGAGCAAGTGATTCTGGGTTCGATAACCGAGCCCTGCAAAGTGATATTCGGTATTTCCATTAGGAATCCGTGCCCGGTTGATAGCAATACGCTCGCCCCCTAATACATGGGACTTAAAACATAATCGGCGAAAAGTTGGTGTGCTACTAGGTACACCTCTGCATAGCCTATCGGGGATAACAGGCGTCACGTTATATCCTATTTCCTAGTCACTAGAAACAAAATGTTCACTAGAATCTAGTGAACACTTCGTTAGAATCTGATAGTATTGTTCCTACAGTTACTGAAAGTCGTAGTATTATATACCTAATTATGATCTACATAATGTAAGACCAATCTAATCTACCTGTAAGAAAACTCGTATTGACTAGAGTCAAACTCGGTTCCATTCGACTGCATCATATTGTACCTTCTTTTATTCCAAAGCCATCATGACAAATAGACCACACACAACACAATACCACTGACCATCAAATAAAAATAATCTCTAAACCCATATATTCATAACTCCGATCGATATTTTAATCAAAACCGCCAACCGGGCATAGTATCACATCAACCGGGCAATCTGTTAAATGACAGTTATCTCCGTGATTGATTGCATTTGCATGTAAAAAACAACCGTGGACAAAATCTATCAAACCGTCTCTATACAGGTTGACAGGTTTTAGAGTGGTTATGATTTGGAGTTTAGTAGGACTGTCTGAGAGGGAAGGTTTTTGAAATTCGTTGATTCTCAAAACGGAACCAGGAGGAGGGGAAAACAAACTGGGAGACCAGATACCCAGCAGTGGGTGTTTTTGGGTTGAAGTGCTTTTACATGATTTTACATGAGAGTAGATTAATAACTGTTTTAATTACTTCCTCCAATAATTATTTTTTAGCTCTATCTATCTATCTGTTTTGTATAATCCCAGATTTACTTTAATTATAAATTGAAAACATGTATCTACAGTTTTATAAATCGTATATATATATGTCGCCTCTTTAATACACTTTTATAACTCCACACAAATAAAACATACATTATTTCTGCATTACCCAAAAAGCTTATCCTATTCCAGTCCACAAAACCTAACATAATAAAAAGCTATCATAAAATGAATTCAAGTATTTTTATTATGATGCAGAAAATCTCCCTGTCCTTAAAATTTAACAATACATGGTGACCTAACACACTCTCGATCGACAAATGTAAGGTGAGCCCTCAAATCTCTAACGTTTTTATGTTCCAAGTGTATTTGTTGTAGATTTATGTGTTGTTTGGGCTCAAGTTATATTGGTTGTGTAGCTAATAAAAATGTGTGCGCATGGAGTTGTAACAGCGTCGTATTTTATGCATTATCTATTGATTATGGGCAGTTAACTTTTATTTTGTTTGTTTAAGGGCATGGGACAGAGAGTAACGTTTTTGGTTGATGGATTTGGTCGGAATTCGCTTGATTTATTGATGTTTTGGCCTTCTCCATGTTTATGTAACACATACTGGAGGCTGCGATGATTTGACCAATGAGGTGATGATGGTGAAGTTTAAGAATTAAGATCGTACAGTCGAACAAGCTAATAAGTATACAGCCAGCTAACTTGTATTTACTTTTAAAATTATACAGATACATTTAGAGACTGATATCAAACGATACAGCGTTTGACATCAGTCGCTTAATGCGGACCACTTAATAAAATAAAATTACAATCAATATTTTCAGTGTTATAAAATTATAAAGATCTCTACCCTGTATACTTATTAGCTTGTTCGACTGTACTACAGATAAAAAATAACATAAGTGTTAATGCAGGTTATTAACTATCAGTGTGCCAAAACTCATCCAAATCCGTTAATTAAGTAGTTCTTGAGTGAAAGAGTAAGAAAATACCATAAATCCATTCATTCTCACTACCTCTAGCATTTATAGTAGTAAGGATTCGAAAGCACATATTATAATCCTAACACGCACTGGTGTGGTAGATGATGGCCCACCCTCACACAGAGTAGGACTAGGTCCGAGCAGTGGGAACGTTTTAGGATTAGTACTTACTTAAAATGGATCAAATGCTTCCAAGACACGCACTGTTTTTACCCAGTTCCATAAAAAAGGAGGTTATCAAATTCATCAGATCGTTTTGTGTTTAAGTTCAGCTATATCTTCGCAAACTGTGAACCGATTTCGATGATTCTTTTCGATGGCAAAATAACTAAATCAAAGCAAAAGTCTGTGTTTAAGGTCACCTTATTTTTTGGAAAAAAGTTTTGTGTTTTAAGCCAAAAAAACAACTAGGTACAATCTCTAGCAGCTAGCTAGATTATAGAAAGACATGCCACTGCAGAATTTCACCAGACATCCGCCCACGAAGACATTACAATCTATAAAGCTTTTTTATTGCTCCGAGGAAGAGATGCCAACAATCGGCGAGATTGGATTTCATTCCAAACGCTCCTTTGCGTACACATAAGGAGTTAATGCCGTAATGTCATTTCGTCTGAAGTTAAAAGCGCAGTGAAAAATATGACTTATCAACTCAGAAAATATCTACATGGTCTAAACGCAGACATCCAAAGACGCCAAACAAGCATTTAGTACATCAAACTAAGTAACCCTTCGCATGGCAAAAACTACTGCCGGGAAACAATTTCTTTTTGGGTTGAAAAATCACGTTTTCAAAAAAAAACATGGTGTCGACGGATGCTTTGAAGTTTAGTAAACGGGTCATGGAGGTAATAACGGGCTTTACATGCCGTTTAGAAATATTTCTCAGGCATGCTGGCTTAGTTTCCTCACTATGTTTTCCTATACAGAAGCAAGTGATGACAATACGCTCATGAATTTAAAAATTCAGAGGTGCACACTAGGGTTCCAACTCGATACCTATGACTTCACAGTCCGACGGCCACACTAGAATGCCATCACTGATTATTTTCATTTAAACTTTTTCAAACCAAAAAAGCACAAACGACCAAGTTACTCGCAAAAACCGCCATCCTAGGCAACAAATCCTAGAGAATGCTGTAGAAACAAACGAATAGAGGATCCAGATAGCTATCTTTATTGCGAACGGTGGCAGCAGGCCAAGGAAACACCAAACTTCTGGACATGCAGCGGTTCTGCCAAGCCAGAAGTTTTGCCGCGCTGTAATCTGGCTCCCGGAGTAATGTGTTCCGATTTAGTGTTACTAACATTAATTGTTTAGTTCTACACTTTGTTCTGGCAGGTATTTCAATTAATTGAGCTTGGTTTTTGTTGTTCTTTTTGTTTTTAAGTGAGTTTTAAAAGGATAAGGTTCTGTTGAGTTAACTGTGTGATTTTGTGAACTTACATCCTGCTAAATAATGATGGTATATTTTATCAACTCCTGTGCAAAATTTGATTGTTTTAATGATACTTTTTCAGCTATGAGATAATTTTGTTAGAAACCTCTGTGGGCCTAATGCGAACGCGCGGAGTAAATGTAAACTAAAACGTTGTTTTAGATACTTACAAAATAAATAAGTGGGTAATAAGTAGGTAATATCTATTAGCTATACATTCACTCACTCTACCTATAAAATGGCTTCGCTTTGTATATAATATTTCCCGTGAAATGAGGGTGAATAGTGTACTTATTGAGCTTGTCGCAATAAATTGCCGCATGTTACAAGATAGATGAATTACCTACAACTCGTGTTTGAGTACTTCTTCATTTGAAACCAGCATCTCCACATATTAAACGTAAACCATATCACGAAATAACATAAGAGCCACTTAAGCTAATGCCACACGAACGGCACAAGTAAGTACAGCCAAGCGGAGAGCACACTAATGTGGAATTGTCATTACCTGTACGATATGGTGCTCTCTATGAATGGGAATGGGAAATGTAATCCTAGACCCCTCTATGTTTGTCTTCAATTGTTAGGTATGGGAATGGTATGGTGAAGGATGGTGCTTCACATAATTATGTCTGAAGTGAATTGAGAGAATCTATGATCTGAACTGAACGAAAAAGCTTAAAGAAATGGTCAAGTTTTTAAACTGACATGGTCACTTAAAACGGTATTTTCCCCATGTTTAATTTTTGTTTCGAGTTCCAGATATTAGAACCAGTAAACATGGTGAATACCCCGTTAAAAGACATTACTAGTATTTGCTTTACCATTTCTTTGTTTTATTTCAGTGACTACCTCGTTGGTCTAGCGGTTGAGGTGCTGAGCATGAGCTCCTAGGTTCGATTATTATGAAAAACACTCATGGTCTCTTCTGAATTTCGTAGCAGAGTGAGCTTTTGAATAATGAGTAAATTATTTTAATATACAAAAGGCAAAACAAGCACTAGCTATATAAAAAGGCTGTTGCTAATCGGACGACTAGACACACTTCGAATGGCTGTTGCTAGTCGTCCGCTAAGTGGATGAATCACCCCAATGTCAAAAAGAGATAAACATATTGTTCACGTGGCAATTGTCAACGACAGCCAATGACGTTGCCTCTAGCATCGTTCGAACTGACAACACCGCGCGCCATTTTCTCGTTCTCTCTGTCACTCATACATGCAACGCATGTACTCCATGACGCGCGCTCGCTTCGCTCGCATATTAAATAACACTAATATCTTCTGTCCCCGAAGTGCCGGGCCTCCGCCGGCCTCCTTCGTCGGCCTACGGCCCGGTGCCCATGCCGCCCATAAAGGATACTGTCGCGAGACGGTCGTATTATTTGGTTATTCATCCGGCTTCTTAGCGGACGACTAATTAATTTTATTCATCCGCTAATCGGACGACTAGACACTTCGATATAAAAATCATCAACATCATGCTCTTGTCCCTTCCTGCTTGGGGTCCGCTCAACACATTTTCTTCTTCCATTCTCCCGTCAGACATCATTTACCTACTCTTTTCTCTGTCATACCATTCCTCACACAATCCATCCATCTTTTCTTTGGCCATCCTCTCCCACTCCATCCATCGACATTAAGACTTAGCCCAAAGCATCTTTCTCATATTAATGCACTTTTCTTTCAACGTATTAGAGACTAAGGAAAGTGCCAATGGACACATTCTTAATTTTTTAAGCTTTAGCAAATTAAGTTTTTAAATTACTTATTAGCCTCAAGGTCTAGATTGTAATTGTATGAGTAACCGTTTAATAACGGGTACTTCATAATGAAAAAAAAAAATTAATGCACAAATACTGCGAGTGTCTACAAGAGAATAGCCTATAGAAAAATAATACAAAATAAAGATACTTCCTAACAAAAACTAAAAAAAACGTAACATAAATCAATTTATTCCGATTTCTTAAGCAAAACACCGTTGTCTGTGGACTCATGGATTAAATTCTTTTTCTTCGAAGATGTAGTGGAGTCAGGTTTAGTCTCGTTAGTTAGTGCCTCCGGGATCACAGCCTTGGCTGGGAAACGGCCTTTGACGTCCACAAGAACAAAGAATACAAATACCACTAGTAGAAGAAGGTACATCACTTCATGATTTTCCTCAAGTTGGGTCATAATATACGACACAGGATTCATGATTGTAATAGTTGGTTTTTCCTCTTGCCTGTTGACTATCATTACAAATTTTGTCTCTTTATGTACGGAAATCAGCGGAAATCGATCGAAAGTAAAATAGGTTATTTTTGGAAAGAAATGTAACTCAAACTTTCATGATGTGACTGACGCTGTCAGAAAATAACTGATTTTTAAATATTTAAACATCGTTTGCGGTAGAAAACTCTTTGGTTAATGAAATATTAATTTTCAAATCAAGAACTCTGAAAAGAGGTCTGTTTTCTGGCAATCGTAACAAAACAGACTGATAATGCAGGATCACCACTCGCCAAAAGTCTCTACACAATGGTTGCCAGAAGACGGACGGCGGCGCCGCCTAACCCGGCTCAGAAAGAGGTGGCGAGACAATCTGGACGCGTACCGTGAGGGCTGGTTTGAGGAGGCGCAGAAAAAGAGATCTTTTAAGGAATTGGGGGAGGCCTTTACCCAGCAGTGGCCCAGTACAAAAAATGCATCCTAAAACAGCGCGACTAACGAAAACCAAACCAGAATCACTATCAATGAACTAAATTGGTCTAAGTGCGACAATTAATATGAATAAAGCTATCATTGACGATGTGCTACACGCTCAAATCTGCAGACCGTCTGGAAGGCACATTATCGGAAACCGATTTGCATAGTTAAATAGCTGATCGGTTTCTCTCGTCTATAAAGTTGTTAGGACGTTCAATTTACGGTTTTTGTCTCGACTCATAAAGCCTTTCCTTTATAAATTATCACCAGGAAGGGACGCCTTAGAAAGACATACCTACCCAGATACCCGAGTATTTTTGGTGAGGTTGTGAGGTTTTTCAGAAAGGACAGATGCTTAGTACGTGCAAATACTCGCAACCGGCGTGCGTGTTATATGAATGTGGACGATGCAAAAGAAGTGTGTAAGAATTGTAGCAGGTGGCGTTCTGTTGTTTCTGCCTACCCCCTTGGGTAAAAGGTGTGAGCCTATGTATGTACGTATGTCGTTAATGGGAAAAGGCGATAGTGTTTTGTTCATATTACAGATGCGATTCAAACTAGGAAACTTATATAGGGTACGAAAGCAGGAGAACATTTAGATTCTTTATTATTCCAGCATGTTTACGATGTAACGGTTCTTATATGCCGTACTCGGCCAGCATCAAATAAATTCACATTCACTCCTTCCCTATTTAGGTTTTACAGATTAGACCCGCCCACGGTCGACCAGAATTTCTTCCCACAATAAACCAAGTCGATAATACAAATTCATGGGTACCACACAGAGGTCGATTTACTCACAGAATCGCTGCAATTAATTCAATTTACGGTGTCCTATCGTATTTGCATGTCTGCTGGAGTGCAATAAGTTTGGGTGCAGATAGCACGCTGCGCGTATTTAATTTAAATGTTCTCTTTGAATTTTCTTTGATATTATTTTGCTATGTTATTGGGAAGGGAGTTGAATTTTGCGGTGGTTTTTGCAATTTGCTGGATATCATCACCTACCTAGACTTTTTCCTAACTATGTTGGAGTCGGCTTTCAGTCGCACCCGCTCCGGATTTAGACTGTATACCTGCCAGTATTTTACAGCGCGACTGCCTGTCTGACGTAAGAGGGTGGACATACCCTGACCACAGCCCTGACATTATGTAATGTTCTTCAGAAAGGTACAGGTACGTGTAGTACTCGCAACCGGCTAAGCGCGGTGTGCTTGCGATAAGACCGGAATAACGTATTGCAGGTTCACCGCCAAAGAGAAAAGTCATGTGTTTTTGAGCGATAGTGTAGTGATAGTTTGAATTGGTTGTATATTTAATAATAGAGTAACTGAATGGCATGTATTCCCGCACAAGAATGTTTTTAAAGGGAGAGGGGTAGAGGGCAAAGATAGGTTTTGGATAACGATGATAAAACTGATATAAACTTGAATTGCCCCGCGTGTCATCTCTAAGGTGACTCTAATATGTTTTGATCCAAAATACAACAACAAATAAGTAAAACAAACAATCAAAACAAAATAAGAACAAACTTCTAAAGCCTTAATCAAAAAAGTATCCCCAAAATCTTGTGAGTCAATCTCAGGAAGATCTCGCGAAGGCTTTCAAAAACAATTTAGTGTCGACTAAAGACGCATTATGGTGCATCAGTCCAATTACATGTGAGCAGCCCCCGATTAGGGGATGAGGGTGGAAATATGGATCCGTACCTGCTTATGGAAGGGAGGTACTTAGTTGATCAAAATATTTTCTTCAATATTAACTTTGATGTGAAGAGGGGACTGAGGGGAGTGTCTTTAAAGTTTTTAGGTCAATTAGGTTCGGGTAAAACATTGGGGATGTTTTTTATCTTTCTATAATAGGTATCTAAGTAACCATGGAGTTTCTTGCTGGTTATTCTCCATAAGCAACGATCAACCAGAACCGTGCTCCTTCTCTCGACGTTTTATATGTGCTCAGTTAGGTCCAAGTGAAATAAAATGTTTTGATTTGGGAGTATGGATATCTTTGGATATAAGAGTGGAGGAAGACCAAAGAAATGACGCATGGACTGTGTAAAGGATGTTATGGCCAGAAAGGAGGTGTCTCATGAGATGGTGAGGGATAAAGACGGGTAAGGGAATGATGATGGAATCTACAGTTAATAAGAGCTCGTTGGAGGTGGCTAGAAAAACGAATACCTGAGAAATATGGGGTGAGCACGCCAAGAATCCGACGTAGCCCGTTAAGAATCGCCAGACTTAAGTGGCAATGGGCAGGGCACATTGCTCGCAGAACGAATGGCCGATGGGGCCGAAAAGTTCTGGAATGGCGACCGCGAACCGGAAGACGTTGCGTTGGAAGGCCTCCCACTAGGTGGACCGATGACCTGGTCAAGGTTGCAGGAACCCGCTGGATGAGAGACGCACGGAACCGGTCAATGTGGCGACACCTGGGGGAGGCCTATGTCCAGCAGTGGACGTCTTTTGGCTGAAATGATGATGATGATGATGACGCCAAGAAGTGTGACCGAGTCGAGCAAAAACTTTCAAAAAAAATCTAAGGCAACTACTGGTACTAAAAAATTCTTAAGTAATTGCAAACTTAAAAATTAGAACCCACTTTCCGAATAGTTCAAAAATCAATGTCTATTGTCTAAATGTTAGTAATAGGTAAAACGAAAAAGCTCTTGCCCTAATCCCAATACATTTGTGGTCGGCGCAGCATGTCATCTTCTTATTATTTCTATATTACTCGTCACCTCATCAGAAACCTCCATTCTTGCCAAATCATCCTTTACACAATCCAACACAAAAATGCTCTTCAAAAACCAAATTGCATCAACACCAAAACACAACAACTTTGAAAAGATTTCTGACAAGGGTCAGTCAGACCCCTTTGCTGACTTGAAATTGAATGCGTCCCAAACTTGCAAGTTTTGTGAAGTAGGTATTCACAGAAAGATTGTCGTAGTTGGATTGGACTCCAGAAGTTGTGAAAAGACAACCCGAAACAGTTTGGTTATGGTAAATTTGTTTACTTTTAGAGCCGAAATTGTTGTTTTCGATTTGAAAGTATTTGGAAGTCAGGACCTCTTGCTCCCAAATGTAGGAAAAGCTGCTATGTTACTTAACACATGAAAAAAAACATTACGTCACGCCTGAAATTCCCGAAGGGTCATGCAGAGGTGTACCTAATACTCCTAATAGCCTGTACCCAGAACCACATTTCGCAAGTTATGCTTTTTTAAGTCCTATGTAATGTAATAGGAGACGAGCATATTGCCATTAATTGAGCACAAGTCAAGACTTGTGACACAAAAATCGGGAATCGAATCCGGGAGGTCCTGGGTCCTGGATTCCTTCCTCTTCCCTTTTTGAGTAAACAGCGGTGATACTTACTTACATTAGGAATATTAGGATGAGACTATTACTTAGTAGTCTAGAAAAAGTTTTCGTTTATGGTTAACGCAATATTTTTGTTACATATAATTGTATCAGACTACGTAGTTCTTTCTTATGTATTGATGTTCGCGACGGAAAACTATTTCCTATACCTACTTTAATAAAAATAAAATAGCTTCAGCGCCACCTACCTTATCACCGTCGAACTTCTCAGTCGGCTCATCATAGATGCGAGCCTCGCGTTTCTCCCGCGACCCGCGACGCGCCAACAAAGGAGTTTGCGGCGGCGACGCTAGCGCCACGCTGTTCCTAGCGCTCTCTGGCGGCGACTTTATGAACTCAATCTTACCACCCTCCACGCAAATATTTGGTGTCAGAGGATACATTGGCGACATAGCAACGTTTGTATTTGCCAAGTGATTGTAATGATTTTCTTCTAGAGGGAGGTTCTTCGGTTTGTTTTTCTTGCGGTAAGTTGAGTCGTAGGCAAGAACCTGTGTCTTGTCTTCCGGGTGCACTTGTCGTACCTTCCCGGGTGGTCGGTCAGGTGGCTCTGGGGAGACATTGCCGTCTGTCCCCGGACTTTCATCCCTTTCATTATTTGATATTCTGAAACAATGAAAAATAAATTGTTTTAATATTTTTCGGGAGAATAGGAATTAATTATTTAAATCCCGACCTCACTCAGTGAAAATATTATGATCACCCGCCAACTAAGTTACGACTAACTTTTTGAAATTAGTTTTGTTGCCGTTCGCTAGGTGGCGCTGTTATAAAGATCATTTATAAGATTCCTAAAACTGTAAAAATAAGCTAAAATACACAATAATTATAATTAAATTTATTTGGGGGAGGGTCGTCTGATAGTCACACATTTTTTAATACAAAATTACTTAACGATTTCTGAAAAATAAAGAAATTATAGCCAAAAGTTCTACATCGCGCAAGCAAAGTTTTCAACGAAATAATGACACGACGGCTATTTCAGGCTTATCCATTGGAAGTGTGTTCTTTAGTGTGATGTTACAACTGTATATAGATCACTACTCGTTAGAAGGTCTACAGCACGTGACGTCACGCGCTCGTTGCCAGGCAACGCTCCTTGTAATGTGCGCTACGGACGCTCGCCCGCGCGGCTGCGACGGCTTAGTGGCGCATATTCCTTGGGCTGCCTTCCTGCACCTTACGCGGTATTAGTTAACTCGTTAGCTTAGCTCCGGTTAAATTGAGCACTTCCATACATTGGCGGCGAGAACACTCGAATGCCAGTTTTTTGAAGCAGTTAGATTTGGTTTGTTCGTAGTTTTGATTTTACTTTTTGACCTTACTTATCTGTTTTGAACATGTGCGAAATTATAGGTTAGACTAGGTACGTAAACAGGACTTAATCCGCCTTATTACAAAAGGTAGTTAAACCTGGTTTAACTTAGACTTGGTTTTTCTCGCATGACGTCTCACTTCAATAATATTCAAAAGAAACTACCTTTTGTAATAAGGCGGTATAAGTTTAGAAATACGTGGTACCTACCTACTAACGAAATTAAAACCATGCCATTTTTAAGTAACAACATTACAGAAATAAGTACAGATCACGCCTTGTAATCTCAAAGGTTGGGTAGAGACGAAGGATTAACAAGGAAAACCATAGTAACACGGGGTGGGTAGCCTATCTAACACCATAAAAACACTCAAACAAAGTGTTATCAGACCATGATCTTTCTTATCAGGCAGGCTTAGTTGTCTATGGCGTAGTTAGTAGCAGTCTGTTTGTTGACATTTATCATGTTGGTTAGTTGGTTAGAACTAGGTAACACTGCCATGAAATGCCATGATACGAGATGCTTACAATTGAAAATTAAAAGACTTAATTAGATCCTATTCCTTCTTGAAGAATGGGTTGATTAGGGAGACACTCATGTAATTTTTGATTTTTTAACGTATAGGTAGGAGAGCAGTCAGTGGTGGGTCAGCGGTGGCGGCCCCGACTTACGAACAGTGTGTATTACATTACTTTGTGTAATTAATTTCATCACCCCTGTTCTCAAAACGGCGAAGGAATACATCGTCAGGAAACCGGCATGTCTTAGAACTAAAAAAAAATCGAAGACATGTAACATTTACCACTAACTCGCACTGGGCCCGCATGGAAGATTAAACCCCATCCTTCTCCTAGAGAAGAGGCCTGAGTCCCTGCAGTGGGAACGTTAATTTAGGATGGCGTAGGTAGCTACGTATGGTATTTCAAGAAGAACACGATAACTATCGAGGTTTTGGGTGTATTGGAATGTAAGTACCTACTACGGTTTGTGAACTCTTTGTTTTATTTTAACCATAGTTTCATCATCCTTTTATTGAATTTCTTGGCATAGGTTAGTTAGGTAATAGAATCTTCAAAAATCCTTTTTTTTTGCTCAAATTTAACATTAGTTACCTACTTAGTATAATAAAATTTCTCAAAGCAGTTTAAAAAAAACATAATCAAGCCATTTTCCTCCATCTCCAAGCCTTGATAACCTAATCCTCAGCTCTTACGTTGTAATTAAAGTATTAAGTTTAAACAACGTTTAGAGGATTAAGCCGTTCCTAAGCCGCGTCCTGTCTCGTTGCTGAGTTCATTATGACAAGATTATCCACCTGCTTAATATTTAACTTTGGAGAAGGGGTTTTGTTTTAAATAGACGGTTTCGAATTGCTAGGTCTTTGAGGGAAGATTTGTAAGGGGCAGAGTAATGGAGGTCTTTTGGTTCAAGTGGTCGCTATTTCGCAACCTACGTAGTTACTAGCTCTAGGTTGAATCTTCTTCTTAACGTGTCGATGAGAATTCAAATTGAGTCGCCCCAATATTAATTCAGTAGTCCCCATCAGCTCCTGTGATGTGCAAATAGCAGGACACGATGGTGCCGCATAGTATGTGGGTTGAATTCTCAGGTCAGACAAAGCTTTATTAAATTGGCTTATTCCTTTTGGAGTTTCTCAGAAGCAGCCTGGAGTCTGGGTTAAGCAAGTGTACCTAATAGTCCCACCCACATTTCCAGTCATGTTTTGACTACGGAGTAAACAGACTGTGTTTATACAAACACAGTCTCTGTGGCTGCTGCTATGAAAACTCCTGATGGACAATCCCAAAAATACTTTTCCCGACCCAGGAATCAGAGACAGGCACTACGACATGCTCAGCAATGACGCCACTCGACCAACGAAGCAGTTTACACTGTACCTACGCATTAATCACACCTAAAACGTAATCAATCATTAACAATTAATCCCAAATAATTGCATGTATCACTTCGCTCATCGTCAATCAATACATTGATTGCATTAAAATTATACCTCCACCCAGTTAATTTAGATGATACCACGTTTCAAATAAAACTAATTATGATTTGACACTAATAGGTATGATTAATGAAAGTTTTAGTGGATCATTAATTAAAATAGACGCGACAGCTGTATAAATATGACATTTATGAATAATTAATCTTTTCATTTAAGACTGAAATTAAAGTCACCTGAATCTTTTCTAACGTGTGTCGGTTTGTAAGCGTCCATCTCGAAAAATGTTCCTCAAACAATGCTTAATATCGTGTCCTGTTGGTTGTTTACTACAGGAACTGATGGACACTATCGAAAACACTAAACTAGTAGCTCAGTTCTGGGCCACTCAATTTAGATTTCACGCTAAGAAGACCAATCCTATTCCTTTTCAACTGGGGATTCATCGGATTGGGGAGATGACTTTTCAATGGAGTATAAAATATGTGGTGTTGTTCCACAAAAGATGGAACACTTAATATCGTGTCCTGCCTGTTGCATAACAGGAGCTGTTGGACGGTACTGAATATGCCAAATTCATTCACCGATTCAATTCGGATTGCGATGAGGAGAGGATGACCAACTTTATTTTAGACAGCCACTTGGTATTTTAACACAAATAAACGATCCTACTTAATAATTCCATAAATAAACTCACTTAAGGCGCAGCCTACACCCATAATCATTCCCTAAAGCGTCCTAAATCTTCATTGTAAGAACTTTGCGACATTCTCATTCAAATTGTACTCATTTAGAATGTAAAATTAAGCCAAACAGCTCATCAGCAGTCGTTTGTTTTTAGACAACTTCATTTAGTTCACTCAAGAACGGAAAGGAAGTTACTCTTCAACATTTTAAAAGGGCGTATAATCGCTAGCCTGTCAATGTAATTTAAATCATACCACAGAGTGTTAAAGTCTATTGTTCTCTGTTGCAAGTTTGTCGTTAAAAGACTGATGTCCAGTGACGACCAATATTTTCGTCATTGCTTTGTTTATTTTATTTTAAATGTGTTGTGCGACTACCTACGTAACATGTGGAAATAAGCCCTTTTTATTTAATTTGGCTATAACATCCATTGGGTTCGGTGAAACTGGTTTGGACGATTTGCGGAAGCAATTCCGAAAACCGGACTCAAAATCAAGTCAATTATTCAAATTAGGCTGATAATCACGACTTTTTGACGCCAAAATTTATAAGAGACAGTCCTCTAAAACGGTTGCCTTACGCCTTTTCACCGCATTCTAAGTACATAGTTTGTTGAAGAAGAACTGGGGCAACAAAATCCCTAAAAAAAAAACCGACTGCTGAAGTATCTGCAACATTAGGCTATAAGGTCGTATCGTTTCAGCAAAAACTAGAACCTCTTAGGCATTAGACTGAAAATGTAAATTTTATTGAGTACTTTCAGCTCGAACTAGACTATGTAATCCCGTCTGTAATCCACCGTCATCCCATTTTAGTGAAATCCTGAAATCTGTTTGGCGAACTAAGTAGGTTTACTGAAATATATTTTCTTGGAAAAGGTACTTACAGAAAATCTGGATTCAGAAAGCCGAGATCTCTATCCCATTTTACTTAAGATGAATCTGAATAGGCTTTCTCCAACATAAATGTATGTAAGTATGTACCCAAATTGCGTTACACAAGCCAGAAGCAACCATTCACTTTTATAGAATTAATGCGTGATTTGTATACAGGGTGGAAGGTACACTGACGCTACAATGGTTACCAAGTAACAAGTACCTGTAAGCTACATAGAAGTTTTAATCTTCGACGCCAAATTAAGGACAGGAAGATGATGAATTCTATAAATAATATCAGCTGTTCGTTTTGAGAAGTGTTCCCTGTAAGTATTGCACCACACTAGTCTTGTTTTTTTTTTAACTGACGAATTATTTCTATGTGGGGGGATCCAAATGATGTCCTGGATGTATGTGGTCACAGTTTTAGCGTCACTGCTCCTTCCACTCTGTTTATCTAATCACTAGTCACTATCATCATCACTACATAGTATAAAACAAAGTCACTTCCCGCTGTCCGGATTTTGATGCGGGTTTTTTTAATAGATAGAGTGATTCAAGAGGAAGGTTTTAATACCTTTTTTGCACCCGTGCGAAGCCGGGCGGGTCACTAGTATATTATAACTTCTTTTTAGCAAAGTTCGCATCACCAGCTGTCTACACGAGTGACACACAGCGGTAAGCAGCGACATCAAAAGAGGCGCCAATACGACTTTGTACCGTACGTAGCGTAGTGTGGATTGTGACGTCACACTTACTTCTTGAGTATAGCGTATTGCCGATAGGTGGCAGTGTGAAGGTTAGTAGTGTGTAGTTTTAAACAGTTGCAACTGTTATGCACTACGTTATTTCCGCTGTGTTATTGGGTTTTTGTATCAGGAATTTCTTAGTAGTAGCCACGGAGTCTGGAATTTTACCTGGTTGTTAACAATAGGCTCGCGCTATATTACATGGGACTTAAACATAACTGTCGAAATGCGGGTGTACTACTAGGTACACCACTGCCTAACTCTTCAGGGATTACAGGCGTGATGTTATGTTATTTTTTTTTAGCAAGCTTCCCATCGTCTGCGGTCTACACGAGTGACCAAATATGATTCACGACTGTAAAACTAGTACATAATAATATAATATATTTACAGAGTTGTAATAATTAAAATAAAAACGTCTTTTTAGGTTTATCTAATCCTTCAATGGGATTAATTATTACGACTCTGTATATATATGTACTAGTTTTACAGTCGTGATTTTCTGCAATTTGTTTTCTATAACTATTTCATAAAAAACAAATTGAAAAACACGCAAGATAATTTGAATCACAGACAAGCGTCGTCTACCTTCCTAGTTAAACACCTCTCTTTTTTTTGTGCAGTTTTCAATCTATTCCAGCTGCTTTTTGAATTTACTGCCAAATACGCTATGCCCCGGATATTGCAAATATGAATCGTCGGGACAGCTTCTGAATCGGAATGCCATTCCGCTGGAGAGAAACCATGGTGTAATTGAGTCAATGATGTGTTTATTTAAGAGTTTTGCTTTAAAATTAATGATGGAATAGTAGAAAGATAGGTTGTTTGACCAGACGATTGAGATTTTGTTAATAATTTCAACGGTTCTATTTTTTTTGCACGGAACCCTATACTTTTCTCATTTCGGAGATTAGCCGGAACAAACAGACAGAGACGGATAAAAATTAACCGTTTGTACCGTGGTTATCAAGACAATAAACATACCATATTTACAAAAATACTGTTAAAATCATTCAGACCACGAAAATAAGGACGATGGTAAAAAAATATATAAGAAAAACGCATATAAGTAGGTACTCTTAAAGGATACTCCTACTCATAAAGGATGAGTTTGTTCTAGAATGTCGGCAAATTATTATTTTAATTATAAGTAAAAAAAAACACTTTATTTAATGTTTTTTTTTGTTTAGATATCTTTAGTTAGACGTACTGAACGCTGTGTTAAGATTTGTCCACCTATTTTAATGGGACCTTTTAGAGGTAAGTAGATTAGGAACCCGTGACAGAAACTTTCTATGCAAAAGTTTCGTAACAGAAAAAAAAAATCAAACCATCAAAGTGGTCAAAGCTCTGCATGATTAGTCAACGGCTTAAAGTGACAGACGAAGAAGTCAGTCACATCAAAGAAACGCCAAATTGTTTGTATGCAGGAAGTGACGTCACACTTCCGTTCAACTCAAACGTGTGCTAAATCACTAACTGTTGGTCCACATTTTGAGAAATATTTTGAAAGGCTTCTGTTAGAGTGCTACCAAAATAGTTTTGGATTTTTGCATGATATTAACGTTGTAAAGGATGATAATAGCAAGAAAGGAGGTATCTGATGAGATGACGAATAATAGATTATAGAAATCATGCTGCAATGACCCCAAATGAATTGGGATATGGGCAAGAGAATGATGATGATGATGTTTATCTTACGTTTGAAAAGAATGGGAAAGGCTTACAGATCGACACATCAAGTCGTACCTACATTTCCTGTATTACATGGCCTCCCTCATTGTACGGAATATTCCGTATAATGAGACATCAGCTTAATTTTGTTTTGCTTAGCTAGGTTGGTCGTCTTGCCTTAGATCAATTTGGAATCAGGGAATGTTTTTTTTTACAAACTGTCCAGTAAAGGTTTCTAAATAAGCTGGATAAATAAGTGAACTGAAGATTGAAGTTTCGATTTCTATTCAGATACATCGTCTGTCACTGAGCGGGCTGTATCTCATGTTCCGTAATAGGTAGACAGTTGTTATTTTCACAGAATGAGTATTTCTACTGCCGTTATAATAACAAATAAAAAAATCAGTAAAGGAGTTTCCCTACTACGTTGGTACGGAACCTTTCAAGCGCGAATCCGACTCGCACTTTATCGATTTTTTTTAAACTTCAACTCTCACATACTACAATATATTATCTGCAACACCAGACACTACAAAATCCCTGAAAGTCCACCAGTCAATTCAGTAAACCTTCATTTATTTTTACCTACTAACTGTCCAGTTCATCGTCAAGCAAACTGCCTTATCCACAACGATAATGATTATCGTTATGACGTCATTATCCTCACGGTGTGACAACGTGGTGTCGGCAGACAAACGGCCCATGATTGCCGGGTATATTTTTAGATGTTTACCAACTGGTTCGGTGGATGGACGTCCAACGGGTGTTAATAAGTAGCGTGCATGTTATTTTTAAGTGGATGTAGAACGGAGGTGAGCTAGCTTTTGAGTTGGTAGAAAAAGCTGTTAATATAAGTTGTCTCTCAGATAAGTTAAAACATTTCATCTGCGCCCCGGAGAGCACGCCAACTAGGTTGTGGAGATCAGATAGGCAGTCACAGCATGTAAAATATCTACAGATATTCAGCTACATCTGGTTGGACAGAAAGCCGACCTCATCACTGGCTTTGGGAAAAGGCTAGGCAGATGATGAGTTTAAAATAGAAGGTGCCATATTTAGAATAGTTAAACTTAGCAACAAATACGTTTAAGAGGCAGCAGTATCCAATGATTGCACTAACAATAAAGATCCTTTCTAATATAATAAATTCGAAAGAAACTCTGTCTGTCTGTCTATCGCGCTTTTACGCCAAAACTACTAAACCGATTTACATGAAATTCAGTACACAGATAGTCTAGAGCCTGAGAAAGGACATAAGGGTTGTAAGGGGTTGAAAGGGGGCATGAAAAGATTACTTTTGGTCGCGATAACCGACATCTACTCGGACGAAGCCGCGGGCATCACCTAGTGTCATTCATAAAAAAAAACTAATCCAGTCTATCTTCCTCAAAATTACACATCCACATAAAATTATACATCCACCATCCTGGCATTACCACAACAACGGAAACGGCTCCATAATGACATCCCTGATAAACCAGTCAGGAGTGATATTTCCATTTTTATAGAACAAGAGCTTTTATTAAACATGATAATTAATACTGCACTCGGAAATTATACAGGTGCTTCAATTTTACAGCATTAATTTATACTTCATTTAATTTTTGTACGCTGCTGGTAATTAAAATTGTAATTATTTTATAGTAATGTAGGTATGAAATTAAAACTGGATTTATAGTAAATAACGAAAAGGACCACCCAGAGAACCTTTTGAACAAAATCATAAAAAGACTTTAAAGATTTTATATCAAATACATAAAAGAGAAATCATAGATGCTCTATAGTGAGAAACATAAAAAGATTAGTACTGGCGGGAAAGGCAGCAACTTAAAGATATTTCAAAGTAGAACTAGACAGAATGACAGAAGAAACAAGAAATGTACAAAATATAGAAACTCAGTCGGTAGCTCAAATTGTAGGTACTTCATACATTTTGATGGACGCTCACAGTCCGCAGCCAAAGCTACGACCTAGTAATCAAGAACGGAACTCAAGGAAAACGTCAAGAAGATTATGAAGTGATTAATTGAAAAGAGCTTTCATGAAGTTTCTTGCCCGTTCTTCTACGTGAGATCTACGATTTTTGATTGGACAACTACGGTCTAATCACAGTAACTGAGCCTTTGGTTGAACTGTAGGTAGCTTATTTTGGCCTATGCAAAATTGCCAGTCACGGGTATATTAGAAACTAGCTTTTGCCAGCGGCTTCACCCGCGTGAAAATGTCGATTTTCCATACAAACTTACATCCCCTATTTAAATCCCTTAAGGGTTGAATTTCGAAAAATCCTTCCTTATTCCTTGTCTACACTATAAAGGGAACCTCTGTGCAAAATTTCAGCTTTCTAGGTCCAAGAGTTTGGGCTGGGCGTTGATGAGTCAGTCAGTCAGTCAGTCAGTCAGTCAGTCAGTCAGTCAGTCAGTCAGTCAGTCAGTCAGTCAGCCAGTCAGTCAGTCTGTCAGTCAGTCAGTCAGTCAGTCAGGACCAGGGTTGGCATGTTTAAAACAAGTTGTTTAAAACACGAGTTTTAAACAGTGTTTAAAACAGTTTAAAATAAAACATCGTTTTTTATTAGGTGTTATTTTTTGTGGAAGTCGGTTGTATTTTTTGTTAAAAAGTTTTTATTTCGTACATCGGAATGAATAAATCCAAATGTTGAAAACAGTCTTTCAATTCCGGCACTTGAAGCAACTGCAGTGTGAAGCTGTGTCACTAAGTCTACAGTTTGGCCATTAATTTGGGTTTTAAATGACAACCACCATTCTAGAGGTCCAACGTGATTCACTACATAATTTTCAAACAGAGACTTATGAAACGGATCCATCTTTGCCCTGTATTTTACAACAAGGGGCATCGCTTCTTGCAGTTTTTAAAATAGTATAAAAGTGAATTATATCAGGCTTAATCACTTAGAAATGGATGATAACTAACTTAGGGAAAAAAACAAAAAAAACACCTGTTTAAAACATTTTAAACTGTTTGTTTTATAAAATGTAAAAAAAACTGTTATTTTTCCAACCCTGGTCAGGACTTCTCTTTTTATTTATATAGATAGATAGAAGATAAATGCTTTTTAAGTTTGATACTCGCAAAGTTGTAATTTTTTACCATTATTTTACATGGAGCGACTGCCTATTTTACTGCCACAACCCAGTTAGTACTGGGTTATATGATAACCCTTGGTAAGACTAGTTGTCAGACATCCGGGCCACTGACTATCTGTAATGACTGTCAGAGACATCTACCAATACAGCCGGGACTAATGGCTTAACGGCTTGCCGAGGGACTGTAGTCAGTGTTCGCTAAAATGTTTCAACATTCAAGCCCAATTCACTAAAACTCAAGTAAAATACACCTCCATTTCATAGAAACGAGACGCGTGATGTATTTCCCAACGCAATCACGCTGGGTCACGGCACGGGAGACCACAATAGTCAGGTCATGCCGTAAGTAACTGTTTGCGGTTCTGTAGTAACCACTCTGAGAGCCCTTTATATTTTGATTAGCAGCAAGAGATAGGAAAAGTGCATTGCGTAGTGTTTTAGGTGCGAATTCTGGAGACGGTTTCAAGTATTTTGAGGTACTTACTTTTAGATAGTAGGTACCTCCAAATACTTGAAACCGTGTGTGTAGATAATATTTAATAATTGATATCAGTTTGACGGCAGTCAAGTGTGCTGTCTAGTTTTCTTACGAAGTTACTGGAATCACTTGGCAGTTCTCCTCCAAAGAGATCTACGCTAGGAAATAGGCACTTAAAGTATTAGTCACAGTTATTATGACTGGGACTGTTTCTTATTTTTAATTTGTATTCGTTTAGACTATTCAAAAGTACTTGAAATAAATGGTTTGATTTTGATTTTTGTCTTAAAGGTTCGAATATGAATGGTGGTTGTGTGGCAATGACAAGTGAGGTCAAGGGAGCAGCTGCTGTCGCACCTAATCCACCACGAACTACTAGATTCCGACAAAATCTCGAAGCTATTCTAGCTACTGATTCACTAATACGATAACCATAAAGCATTGTGTATTAACTAAGTAAATCTACGTAAAAATATAGGTTAACGACTTTTTCTTTCTTGTCCGATAAAATCTGCCAATAATCTAATGGAATTTATTTAAATATCGTAAAAGCTCAATATTCAAGTAAGATTCACCCAAACAGGATAAGTTAGTGCCTAAATCATGCAAGATCTTAACACGATCATAACTCTTCATCGTATGGACCATTTCACAAATGACATCCCCAAATTGCTCATACATCGAACCTCTTACCAACGATTTGGAAAACGACGCGTAGCGATCTCACAAGTATAGCCACGTAATCCAAAAGCCAGACACAGAAATACCGTCAATTTTTCAACTTTTACTACCAACATAAGTTATAACAAATTGGCTTGCTCGAAGGTTCTAACGTCGCAGTAGAAAAAGCATAAATCAAAGACGTAAACTCGTTTCTGAAGACCTTGGACTACTTCAGCCTGTAGCGTCCCTTTTCAGAGCGGTTAAGGCCAGCTGTGCTTTGCAGTCTTTTTATTTCAGAAGCTTTTTTCGGTTTGAATGATCAAGAAAGAATTCTGGAGTGTTTGATTGTTCTAGAAATATGTCTGAACGTTGAAAAAGGAAAGGTTTAAGGTTTTTCTTTGCAAGAGGTTTTGGTTAGGTGCCATTAAGAGAGCCTTAGAAATTGTTACTTTAGCTTCGAATTCCCAATCGTTTACACTCACAGATGTTGATTAGTGTTTTTTTTTCAGGAACCTTATAGCTATAACACAATTTTTATTAAATACTTACTTAAAGTTGAAAATTTCAGAGCGTTGTCAATTTTTTGTACCTACCCGGCTACGGCGAAGAGAAAAGAAGGGACATTAATCTGTTTACGGCCACTGAAATCTGAATTAGCACCACTGAAAACACTTATGACGTAACATAACACTTTTGACGTAAGACCTCCCGGCTGCGGGTTGTTCGAAAGAGATACCGCGGCCTCGACACAAAGGACTAAAAAGGAACATGGGTGGTTTTTAGTCAGTAGAAGTCTGACACTCCCTTCCTCTCTGCCCAGAGCGGGAGGAGTCATTTGATGATATCCTACACCCAAAAAAAAAATGAGCGAGTTATGTTAAAGTCCTTACCAATGAATTTTCAAGTACTTTGCCTGCTTTTAATTTGTAAAACTAGCTCGTTAAATAAAAACGACAATCACAAATCAAATCTGTTACTTCAAACCACAAACAACTACCGCGTTTTTCCATCAAATCAAATCTAACACAAAATGAGTTGCGTGGTCAATGTTTACTTTATAAAATGACCACAATTGTTATTGTGTGGTCACCGAGGAATGTTAGTTTGTTTGATTGAGACATGAGTTTGACCCTAACGATGAATTGAAGTGATTTGGCTGTGTGGAAATTTGAAGTTCACGATAGTTTTGGTGTGTTTGTTTTGAAGATGACTGTTTGGTTAACTGGACCCACTCGAAGTGGACCCTCGAGTTAGTCGAACAAATTACATTATAATGTTATTTTTTTCATAATTTTATTGTGGGCCCAGTTGCAAGCGGGTCCAGTTGACCAAATATTCTTGAAGATAGTGTGCAGTTGGTTAAGGTTCTTTTGATTGTTTATACATAGTTCCCGATAATGTACTTATATAGTCTATATATATAAAAGGAGAACTGACTGCCTGACATATCAACGTACAGCCGAAACTACTGGGGCTAGGAATGTGAAATTTTGCACACGGCTTCCTATTATAATGTAGGGGAGCACTAAGAAGGGGTTTTTGGAAATTCAACCCCTAAAGGAGTTAAATAGGGATGAAAGTTTGTATGGAAAATCGACATTTTTGTAGTTAAACCGACATCCACGCGGGCGTAGCCGTGGGCAAAAGCTAGTTGTGTATAAAATAGAAACTGTTCTTCATCGTAATGACTAAAATTAAATGTCCCAAAAGTGAGGTTTTCTGATGACGTAAAAAAGAAAATCGACACCTTTTTATTTCACTTTTTATCCGTGACGCAAAATAGTAATTCTTCTTCTGTTAGATCAGAAGCCTATTTATTTCTGGATAAAACTCTTGCTAATACTTAGCACAAAGAATGTCAAGTTAAACTTTGAAGTCCCATTAAATTCCAAAGATGTTAAACCCAGATTTTCTTTTGTTTCCCATTCCACATTACCACCTCAATCACAAAAACAACCATCAAGTGAGATTGCAGACAAGACCACAATAACTGACTAACAGTATGTACCCAATAAATCAGTATTACCCACCAATAAAACGTAGCCTCCTATAAATTAGTTATACGTTTAATTGCTTTAGGTACAAGGGCACTTCCTGTATAGCCTAGGTTCCTAGTACTTGGACCATGGAATAAGTAATTCGTGTAGAAGTGCAGCTCTGGGCAAGTACTAATTTCACGGAAATACATGCAATTGTCTAGGTAATCTAGGTTGGAACCATTACATACCGAGTTTCCTATGTGCCTCGGAAAACACATTAGGACGATGGTTACGACTGTCCTTTTAAAATCTTTGACAGCCGTTCGTCACAGTGAGTTATTCCGGTCTGATCCCCTAAAACTGATACCCTAGGGGATCCGTTTTATTATAAATTATTTTCTATTCCGGTCTGATCCCCCGTAAAAGAATCGGATACCCTGACACATTTTTAGGACAGTCAGCAACAAAAATTTGTACAGGTTCTATTAGATTTAAAAAAAAGAATAGGTAGTAAAGTCCCATAAACTACCAGGAGAACAGAAGTAGGAAGGAGGTATTGGAAATTGGAATCTTCAAATCAAGTCTTTAATATGCCTTTAAAGTAAAGTTCCACAAACTACCAGGAGAACAGAAATAGGAAGGAGGTATGGGAAATTGGAATCTTCAAATCAAATCTATATTATGCCTTTATAGTAAAGTCCCCAAACTACCAGGAGAACAGAAGTAGGAAGGAGGTATTGGAAATTGGAATGTTATAGTTTGTGGGACTTTACTATCCTGGTTTCCTATCTGCAACAAAACAAGTGCATGGTAGGTATTAGAAAGAAATAATATAGATTTGATTTAAAGATTCCAATACCTCCTTCCGACTTCTGTTCTCCTGGTAGTTTGTGGGATGATCGTACAATTGTAAGATATAGAAATAAAAACTGATTATTTTTTCATTAACAACTGTTTTTCGGTTGACTGTACTTCACTTGTACTTGTGTCAAAAAGGGGATCAGAACGGAATGATAAATTACAGGGGATCAGAACGGAATAAACAAAAGAAAAATATTGGCAGTGGATCGGTTTGGGGGATCAGACCGGAACAACTCGTCACAGTAGCCCGAAAGTCTGACAACCAGTCTTAATCTGTCTTAACAAAGGGTATCGTAATAACCAGTACCTACTACCCGAGTTGTGGAGGTCAGACAGATCGTCACTCCATGTAAAATACTGGTATTTATCTGCATTCGGTTGGGCTGGAAGCCAACTGGTGCGTATAACTTGCAGAAGTTGTAAATTTCCGCTAAAATCACACGCGGATTGAGCCTAGATTATTAGAGCAATCTAGGCTATAATTGCTGATTCTGTCATAACAAGTTGAAGGCAAAAAAGTCTCGCTCTAACCTTGGGATCGTGTGGATGCGAAGTCGCTAATTAGTCCCATCGCGCCTTAAAACCCCTGAACTGAACCTATATAAACCTATATAGTGTCACACATAGCATGCGCATCCACACGATCCCAAGGTTAGAGCGCGACTTTTTTTGCCTTCAACTAATCTAGGCTCAATCCGCGTGTGATTTTAGCGGAAATTTACAACTTCTGCAGGTTATACGCACCACCAACCAAAACATAGTTTTTGTAAAACACTAGGTAGATGATGTCAGGGCACTGACATAAGATGATGAACAGCATATGTCAATGTCAGTGCCCTGTTTGTCTCTCGACCACTATCATGCAGGGCATCGATTCTTACTTTGTCTAAGCTCAAACGAGTTTCGTTTCTATTCTAATCTTATTCTATGCCTAGGCTAGTCTGAGACTACCTGTACTAATCATCGGTACACACGAACGGCGCCGCAGGCCACATCTAGTGTTGCCATAAATTCATTTGAGAGCACACGCGATGGCATTACTGTTATGGTATAGGATTACGACTGAGTTTAAGTTAGTGGTTAAGTTTACTGTTTGGTTCGGAAGAACTTAGATAATTAAATTAGTTAACTTACAGATTATTGTGGCATCTTTTGAAAAAATACGCTTTCAATCACCAGATTGAAAGCGTATTTTTTCAAAAGATGCCAGAATCCATGGCTATTTTTATGAAATAAGGAATTAAAAAAAACAAATTCATAAAATAAGTTACGCACACCCTTTCTTCAGTCAATCTAACAATCTTGTGTGACACTCCTGAACCTGCCTGCCCTTGTCCCATTCAACTTGGGGTCGGCAAAACACCTTTTTTTCATTCATTCTCACCTGACAGACATCACGGCATCCTTACTCTTTCACATCACTCCTCACACACACAATCCATCCATCTTTTCTTTGGCCTTCCTCTCTCTCTCTCTCTCTCTCTCTCTCTCCATCCATCAACATTTATATTCTTCACACACAGCCATCCTTCTGTCAATCAAACAATTGTACATGTTTCCTGAACAAACACATTTAAATTCCCTCGTTGTCTTATTATAAAGCAGGAACCTGAGTGATTCACCCGATCTAGGTTATTCTATTTTGAGTACTAAACTACTAACTCAGCCTGAAGCGATTGATTGCCGGCGAAGTTATTTGTGTGAATTATTGAATATAAATGGCTTTATTAAAATGTTTTTAAGGAATTTCAATATTTTGAAGGGTGTTTAATAATAATAATAATATTCCACAATTATCACACAACGCCATCTAGTCCCAAGCTAAGCAGAGCTTGTGTTATGGGTACTAGACAACTGATAAACATACTTATATATTTCTAAATACATACATATTATAGATAAATTACACCCAGACACAGAACAAATGATCGTGCTCATCACACAAACATTTGTCGAACCCAACCATCGAACCCACGACCTGCGGCATAACAGTTAGGGTCACTAACCACTAGACCAACAGGCCAGTCAAAATCACTGTGTTTGTTAATTATTAATGATTGATAATTTATATTATGCTTTAGTTTCTAATTGATGCCGTTATTAGTGGTAACTAAAGCAGAATATATTGAAAAATTAAATAATTAACTTAGCGTGTAAATATTTACTAATCTTGATTTTCACAAGAGTCACTTTAACGAGAATACTTTAACGAGACCGATCAAATAACTTTTTCTTGAGGCGTTTGTCTGGGCAACTCAGACCAACAATTGATCTGAGCTAGGCAATGACTGCGAAGGTCAAATGACCAAATGATTAATTTTATCATAATTTAACTAGTTTTGTTTCCGACATTAAACCACAAAACAAGAGCCATTGCCTCAATTTATTAATCCATCCACATAATTTTATTCATACTAAATAACTAATAAACGATTACCATAGACACGCCATTAGTTTGATTGACAGTTTAGCGCATAAAATGGCTGCGAGCGTTTAGTTAGTCGATTTTTATTGCCTTCTCGATTTAAAACGACTTAATTCTAATCGATTTATTTTGTAAAATATACCAATTAGGTTAAAGATTAATGGTTTGATTTCAATGTCGTAAATCATTGCGTATTATTGAGTCGGAAATCGTTTAAATTGAGGCACAGAATATAAAATTATGTAAAGAAAGAATCGGGGATTTTGTTGACAGTTTTTAAAGTTTTTTTTTAACCATTTATTTATTAAAGTTTTTTTTAATAATTTTATGGTTACGATAATAATATCATCATCTGGAAAGGCTTTTGCCAGCTGTGTTGAGATAAGCTTCCAGTCTACCCGGATTTAGCTGAATACTAGTATTTTACATAGAGTGATTGTCATCTGATCTCCAAAACCCAATTAATTACTGCTTAATAAGATGTTCCTTGTAAAGACTGGTTGTCAGAACTTCGGGTCTCTGAATATCTGTACCGACTATCAAAGACCATGTGGCTCTGGTTGGCTGGACAAAACTTCAAAACTGCTCGCATTTAAGTAGGTCAGTAGGGCACTTTATGTGACGGCTAAACACCCTTATTTCAGAATAGGTGACGCTACAGAATCTTAGATAATCGATCGAAAGCGTGTCCAGCCAGCTTGAAAAACCACTTTTCGCTGGTCTCTCAATCTCCGTAACGGAAGTGATTTTGACGACTGCATATCAACGGGCGTCACATAAATATGTGACAGGCATCAAGCTAAAAGTTTTGTGATACGTACAGTGGTTTAGTAGAAAAATGCAAAAAACTGTGTCCAGCCATCTTGAATTTACGTAGAAAACTTTTGGCTGGCACTTCCAAATCCTACATATTGATTTATGCCGTCACATGCAAGGGTTTACGAGCTATCAATGAAAACTTAATGTATACTTGTGTCCAGCCAGCTTGAACTCAGGCTGGCTGGACACGTGTATCTCCGCTGCCTGATGATCTACGACCTTCAAAATGGTATCAAAATGTTGTGACGGGGACGATAATGATAACCTGAATTTGTGACGGAGAAACTTTGCGTAGTTTCAAAGATATTGATCATTTAAATTTTCCCATACAAACATTGTAGTAGGGTTACCAATATTGTAGGTTTTATGTAGGACTTAGTATATTTTAAGGTGTTTTCTTTAATGGACGAAAATTCGCGTATTGGTGATACTAATACGAACAACTGTAGATATTTTAATCAATAGAAGACAAAAGTGTAGAAGTGAGGAAGGGGGGGGGGGGGGGATTTTTTTTAATGTTATTGATTATTTACGTGCAGATACCTATCTACTCTTTTTAGTAGATAATTATTGGTGTTTTTATGGTAAGTACATAGGTAAATATTGTGTTAGGATAACAGACGAATGCTCTAAGGCATTTAAATGAATAAATAATGTAGGTAAATAAAATCACATTTATTTATTTGCGCTTAAAGAGCGTTTCAAATGACGAAAATGACGACGATCAACTCCATTTGCACTTCAATAACCCCCGCCTTGTACCAAAGCGTTGTCGTGTTTGAAGCGCAAATGAAGCCAGTGGTCGTCATTTTAATCATATAAATAGCTGAATAAACTAAAATATTCTTCAATACCTATTTATGGAAAAGAATAAAATTATTACACAAAATAAATCACAGCATCAGTCTTCATTTGGTTTTAGTACGTACTACCATTATTACGCTGTCACAGCCTGTGTACAGTGCGATCAAATTATCTTGGCAGCTCCGAACTTCGTGCAGGTCATTTTGTTACAACGAATGTATAAAAGTGTAGTGATATTTATTTTATTTGTATTTCTCACTGTTTAAATTAGATATTTTCTGATCGTTTAAGTATTAGTTTATCTGGCAATAACAGTTTTATTCCCAAGTTTACATGCGTAAAATTTCGCAAAGCCTATGTTCAGAGCTGCCAAGATAATTTGATCGCACCAATCTCAGTATCAGTGCATCAGTGTTGCCAACAAGACCGATATAGAATCTGCTAAAATGGTGTTAAAATTATGCCAATTGCTTTATAGAAATGCTAAAAAATCTGCTAACATTTTTCAGTGTGAAATGAAACGTAACATGACATAGTTTTAACTTTTTTATTATTTAACAAAATGTACATACTGTTTTAATCGACTATGATCTCAAATACTCTTTCCATTATGTTGGCACCAGGAGCGCCAACAATATAGTAAAGGAATTTTTTTTCTAAATGGAAATAATTGCGTACGCATTAATGTATTTTATTTTATAATTATTTTATATGCTATATGCTAAACAACTAATAAGTTTGCTAAACAACATGAAAAAAATGCTAAATTGGCATCACTGAGTGCAATGCACTTTGTTTTTTTTTTGTTAGTGTTTTTAATTATTATTTTGAATTAACACATACTTACGCTTTTTACTGCAGGAAAACATTTTATTCCCACGGAGAAATCAAATACAAAGCAGGCGTGGCTGCTACCGGCCGATTAGTCGATTAAAAAGAAATCCTTTATTTATGTAAAAATTATGGTCACCTCACAATGTTAATGGATGTTTGTATGGGAAAATTTAAATGATCAATATCTTTGAAACTACGCAAAGTTTCTCCGTCACAAATTCAGGTTATCATTATAATAATGATAACCTGAATTTGTGACGGAGAAACTTTGTGTGTGTGTTAATTCAAAATAATAATTAAAAACACTAACTAAAAAAAAACAAAGTGCATTGCACTCAGTGATGCCAATTTAGCATTTTTTTCATGTTGTTTAGCAAACTTATTAGTTGTTTAGCATATAGCATATAAAATAATTATAAAATAAAATACATTAATGCGTACGCAATTATTTCCATTTAGAAAAAAAATTCCTTTACTATATTGTTGGCGCTCCTGGTGCCAACATAATGGAAAGAGTATTTGAGATCATAGTCGATTAAAACAGTATGTACATTTTGTTAAATAATAAAAAAGTTAAAACTATGTCATGTTACGTTTCATTTCACACTGAAAAATGTTAGCAGATTTTTTAGCATTTCTATAAAGCAATTGGCATAATTTTAACACCATTTTAGCAGATTCTATATCGGTCTTGTTGGCAACACTGATGCACTGATACTGAGATTGGTGCGATCAAATTATCTTGGCAGCTCTGAACATAGGCTTTGCGAAATTTTACGCATGTAAACTTGGGAATAAAACTGTTATTGCCAGATAAACTAATACTTAAACGATCAGAAAATATCTAATTTAAACAGTGAGAAATACAAATAAAATAAATATCACTACACTTTTATACATTCGTTGTAACAAAATGACCTGCACGAAGTTCGGAGCTGCCAAGATAATTTGATCGCACTGTACACAGGCTGTGACAGCGTAATAATGGTAGTACGTACTAAAACCAAATGAAGACTGATGCTGTGATTTATTTTGTGTAATAATTTTATTCTTTTCCATAAATAGGTATTGAAGAATATTTTAGTTTATTCAGCTATTTATATGATTAAAATGACGACCACTGGCTTCATTTGCGCTTCAAACACGACAACGCTTTGGTACAAGGCGGGGGTTATTGAAGTGCAAATGGAGTTGATCGTCGTCATTTTCGTCATTTGAAACGCTCTTTAAGCGCAAATAAATAAATGTGATTTTATTTACCTACATTATTTATTCATTTAAATGCCTTAGAGCATTCGTCTGTTATCCTAACACAATATTTACCTATGTACTTACCATAAAAACACCAATAATTATCTACTAAAAAGAGTAGATAGGTATCTGCACGTAAATAATCAATAACATTAAAAAAAATCCCCCCCCCCCCCCCCTTCCTCACTTCTACACTTTTGTCTTCTATTGATTAAAATATCTACAGTTGTTCGTATTAGTATCACCAATACGCGAATTTTCGTCCATTAAAGAAAACACCTTAAAATATACTAAGTCCTACATAAAACCTACAATATTGGTAACCCTACTACAATGTTTGTATGGGAAAATTTAAATGATCAATATCTTTGAAACTACGCAAAGTTTCTCCGTCACAAATTCAGGTTATCATTATCGTCCCCGTCACAACATTTTGATACCATTTTGAAGGTCGTAGATCATCAGGCAGCGGAGATACACGTGTCCAGCCAGCCTGAGTTCAAGCTGGCTGGACACAAGTATACATTAAGTTTTCATTGATAGCTCGTAAACCCTTGCATGTGACGGCATAAATCAATATGTAGGATTTGGAAGTGCCAGCCAAAAGTTTTCTACGTAAATTCAAGATGGCTGGACACAGTTTTTTGCATTTTTCTACTAAACCACTGTACGTATCACAAAACTTTTAGCTTGATGCCTGTCACATATTTATGTGACGCCCGTTGATATGCAGTCGTCAAAATCACTTCCGTTACGGAGATTGAGAGACCAGCGAAAAGTGGTTTTTCAAGCTGGCTGGACACGCTTTCGATCGATTATCTAAGATTCTGTAGCGTCACCTATTCTGAAATAAGGGTGTTTAGCCGTCACATAAAGTGCCCTACTGACCTACTTAAATGCGAGCAGTTTTGAAGTTTTGTCCAGCCAACCAGAGCCACATGGTCTTTGATAGTCGGTACAGATATTCAGAGACCCGAAGTTCTGACAACCAGTCTTTACAAGGAACATCTTATTAAGCAGTAATTAATTGGGTTTTGGAGATCAGATGACAATCACTCTATGTAAAATACTAGTATTCAGCTAAATCCGGGTAGACTGGAAGCTTATCTCAACACAGCTGGCAAAAGCCTTTCCAGATGATGATATTATTATCGTAACCATAAAATTATTAAAAAAAACTTTAATAAATAAATGGTTAAAAAAAAACTTTAAAAACTGTCAACAAAATCCCCGATTCTTTCTTTACATAATTTTATATTCTGTGCCTCAATTTAAACGATTTCCGACTCAATAATACGCAATGATTTACGACATTGAAATCAAACCATTAATCTTTAACCTAATTGGTATATTTTACAAAATAAATCGATTAGAATTAAGTCGTTTTAAATCGAGAAGGCAATAAAAATCGACTAACTAAACGCTCGCAGCCATTTTATGCGCTAAACTGTCAATCAAACTAATGGCGTGTCTATGGTAATCGTTTATTAGTTATTTAGTATGAATAAAATTATGTGGATGGATTAATAAATTGAGGCAATGGCTCTTGTTTTGTGGTTTAATGTCGGAAACAAAACTAGTTAAATTATGATAAAATTAATCATTTGGTCATTTGACCTTCGCAGTCATTGCCTAGCTCAGATCAATTGTTGGTCTGAGTTGCCCAGACAAACGCCTCAAGAAAAAGTTATTTGATCGGTCTCGTTAAAGTATTCTCGTTAAAGTGACTCTTGTGAAAATCAAGATTAGTAAATATTTACACGCTAAGTTAATTATTTAATTTTTCAATATATTCTGCTTTAGTTACCACTAATAACGGCATCAATTAGAAACTAAAGCATAATATAAATTATCAATCATTAATAATTAACAAACACAGTGATTTTGACTGGCCTGTTGGTCTAGTGGTTAGTGACCCTAACTGTTATGCCGCAGGTCGTGGGTTCGATTCCCACCCAGGACAAATGTTTGTGTGATGAGCACGATCATTTGTTCTGTGTCTGGGTGTAATTTATCTATAATATGTATGTATTTAGAAATATATAAGTATGTTTATCAGTTGTCTAGTACCCATAACACAAGCTCTGCTTAGCTTGGGACTAGATGGCGTTGTGTGATAATTGTGGAATATTATTATTATTATTAAACACCCTTCAAAATATTGAAATTCCTTAAAAACATTTTAATAAAGCCATTTATATTCAATAATTCACACAAATAACTTCGCCGGCAATCAATCGCTTCAGGCTGAGTTAGTAGTTTAGTACTCAAAATAGAATAACCTAGATCGGGTGAATCACTCAGGTTCCTGCTTTATAATAAGACAACGAGGGAATTTAAATGTGTTTGTTCAGGAAACATGTACAATTGTTTGATTGACAGAAGGATGGCTGTGTGTGAAGAATATAAATGTTGATGGATGGAGAGAGAGAGAGAGAGAGAGAGAGAGAGGAAGGCCAAAGAAAAGATGGATGGATTGTGTGTGTGAGGAGTGATGTGAAAGAGTAAGGATGCCGTGATGTCTGTCAGGTGAGAATGAATGAAAAAAAGGTGTTTTGCCGACCCCAAGTTGAATGGGACAAGGGCAGGCAGGTTCAGGAGTGTCACACAAGATTGTTAGATTGACTGAAGAAAGGGTGTGCGTAACTTATTTTATGAATTTGTTTTTTTTAATTCCTTATTTCATAAAAATAGCCATGGATTCTGGCATCTTTTGAAAAAATACGCTTTCAATCACCAATCTCGCCACAATAATCTGTAAGTTAACTAATTTAATTATCTAAGTTCTTCCGAACCAAACAGTAAACTTAACCACTAACTTAAACTCAGTCGTAATCCTATACCATAACAGTAATGCCATCGCGTGTGCTCTCAAATGAATTTATGGCAACACTAGATGTGGCCTGCGGCGCCGTTCGTGTGTACCGATGATTAGTACAGGTAGTCTCAGACTAGCCTAGGCATAGAATAAGATTAGAATAGAAACGAAACTCGTTTGAGCTTAGACAAAGTAAGAATCGATGCCCTGCATGATAGTGGTCGAGAGACAAACAGGGCACTGACATTGACATATGCTGTTCATCATCTTATGTCAGTGCCCTGACATCATCTACCTAGTGTTTTACAAAAACTATGTTTTGGTTGGTGGTGCGTATAACCTGCAGAAGTTGTAAATTTCCGCTAAAATCACACGCGGATTGAGCCTAGATTAGTTGAAGGCAAAAAAAGTCGCGCTCTAACCTTGGGATCGTGTGGATGCGCATGCTATGTGTGACACTATATAGGTTTATATAGGTTCAGTTCAGGGGTTTTAAGGCGCGATGGGACTAATTAGCGACTTCGCATCCACACGATCCCAAGGTTAGAGCGAGACTTTTTTGCCTTCAACTTGTTATGACAGAATCAGCAATTATAGCCTAGATTGCTCTAATAATCTAGGCTCAATCCGCGTGTGATTTTAGCGGAAATTTACAACTTCTGCAAGTTATACGCACCAGTTGGCTTCCAGCCCAACCGAATGCAGATAAATACCAGTATTTTACATGGAGTGACGATCTGTCTGACCTCCACAACTCGGGTAGTAGGTACTGGTTATTACGATACCCTTTGTTAAGACAGATTAAGACTGGTTGTCAGACTTTCGGGCTACTGTGACGAGTTGTTCCGGTCTGATCCCCCAAACCGATCCACTGCCAATATTTTTCTTTTGTTTATTCTTTTGTTAATGGATGTTTGTATGGGAAAATTTAAATGATCAATATCTTTGAAACTACGCAAAGTTTCTCCGTCACAAATTCAGGTTATCATTAACGATAATGATAACCTGAATTTGTGACGGAGAAACTAAGTCAATGTTGTGACGGGGACGACCCCGTCACAACATTTTGAAACCATTTTGAAGGTCGCAGATCATCAGGCAGCGGAGATACACGTGTCCAGCCAGCCTGAGTTCATGCTGGCTGGACACAAGTATACATTAAGTTTTCATTGATATCTCGTAAACCCTTGCATGTGACGGCATAAATCAAACGTTATTACTGTCACACATTACGTCACCAAGTATTAGTAAAGGAACCATATTCGAAAACGCTCCCGTTATGTGGGATTCGGAAGTGCCAGCCAAAAGTTTTCTATGTAAATTCAAGATGGCTGGACACAGTTTTTTGCATTTTTCTACTAAACCACTGTACGTATCACAAAACTTTTAGCTTGATGCCTGTCACATATTTATGTGACGCCCGTTGATATGCAAAAAGTCGTCAAAATCACTTCCGTTACGGAGATTGAGAGACCAGCGAAAAGTGGTTTTTCAAGCTGGCTGGAGACGCTTTCGATCGATTATCTAAGATTCTGTAGCGTCACTTCTGAAATAAGGGTGTTAGCCGTCACATAAAGTGCCCTATTGACCTACTTAAATGCGAGCAGTTTTGTCCAGCCAACCAGAGCCACATCAAAGATCTATAATAACATGACATAGCATCTGTAATTCCCCAAGGATTACACTGAAGTCTTAGTATCCTCATACTACGCCCACACATCGCTTGTTATGTTAAGTCCCATGTACTTCTTACATCTGGGTGAGCCTTTGCCATCAACCGGTTATATTATGATTTTATCAAAAGGAGTATTAAATCTTACGTATTTCCTTCAATAGGGGTGTTAACAAAAAAAATCTAATTAGTCCGTCAGATCGATTTCCAAAAAATATTGGACACGTATTTTTTTGACGATACAGTGCTTTGAAAACTCGTGTGACGTCATATTCTAAGACATTTTAGTATGACATTTCTTAGCGAGTAGTGACGTCACAAACTCAAATCTTTGACGCGTTTTATCTTCGTCAATTTTTATTGATTTAATAAAACAAAAAATACATATTCAATATTTTTCGATAATCTAACAGACGGACTAATTAGAATCATATTTTTTTAGTTAGTAAACATCCCTTTTGTTTATAATTATTAGGTATATCAGTTCAGCTTTTGTTAATTAGGCGTGACCCGTGACCCTCTATAATATAATGGACGGTTTAAAGAATGATTTCACTTTAACAAACAGCCTGTACTAACCAATGGTAGTAATATTAACGACCCGAATAGGATATGGTTAACCACTGAAATAATTTCAATGGCGCGTGCCTAATGGCGGTCGATTCATTTCCGGGCAGCATCATCAGCATTTGTTAAAAATAACCAGTCACAGTTGAATGCAGAAAAAAACTGATCTTTGTCAGTTTTAGAGGAAACGGACACTATCGGATTTTGTCCGTTTACTTCATAAATATTATGGCCTTGTGAATTCACAAGCTCGATCGATAAAATCTTGGGTGTTCTATATTTTCATAGTATTGGTAGCCAAGTGTTTACTGATAAGTAATGGGTCATAGGATATACACTTTGCGGTAGGGAGTGTCAGACTTCTACTGACTAAAAACCACCCATGTTCCTTCTTAGCCCTTTGTGCTGAACGCAGCATCTTAGCTTTAGAACTGAAGCCCAAAAGGCTTCTGTGCTAACATTATTCTAAATAAATTGCTTGTCACAGTGGGCATTACAAATGATGTTTATTTTACAAATTGGTTTTTACAAACACTTCTCGCGTGATTTATTTTTTGGCATCAGTATCGATCACTAATTACGCCCTGATAGTTATTTTGAAAATATATATCATGTACAGAATTGACCTCTCTACAGATTTATTATAAGTATAGATATAGGCATGCATGCTCAGTTGAGCTGTTGCTAGAACTTAATACTGTTGAGGCTGCTTGAACTTACGAGACACCAATCACCATTTTCTGGAAATTCTTCAGTTGGTTGTGTACACATACCTGCAACAAAAAAATAGTATGATAAATAACAAATACTCTTAGAGAAGTTTATTTTAACGAGGGAACTTGGACAAAGACAAAGGAGAAGTGTGTAAGGATCGTAGCAGATACTTAGCGCTTTGTGATATCTGCCTACCCTTTGGGAAAAACGCGTGAGTTAATGTGTGTACCTATGTTTAATTTAGCCTTCTAAATAAAACAATAATAGGTTAATCACTTCTGTTTCATAATATGGCAATAGGTCCCTGGTTCGATTTTAAGGTATGGCACTTTGGCCTACTCTGAAATCGAACTTTACTAAGTTTTTCCATCTAAAAATTCTCATTAACTCTTTGTTGATTTGTTCCCAGTTGATGGCAATAGGTTCGCCCTTTATTACATGGAATTATTTCACCAAAAAAATGTAATTAGTCCGTCAGAAAGTAAAAAAAAAATATTGGTCACCATTATTTTTTCATTTTTAAAGAAAACAAAAGATGAAGACGATAGTACTTCGAAAAGACGTGTCAAGTCTTGTGGTGCTTGACACCCGAGAGGATACCCAGAAAGTGACGTCACAAGCCACTCATGAACTTTGACGTTTTATTTTCGTAAATTTTTATTTTGAAAAAACAAAACAACACGTATCCAATATTTTTCGATAATTCAACAGACGGACTAATTATATTTTTTTGGTGAAAACCCTTCGTGGAATGTGGGTGTACTAAGTCTCACCTGTCTGACCCTTCAGAAATTATAGACGCTACGTTACTCATTTCACTGAACCTCCTTCATTAAGTTGGACCTACCCAAGGTCATTTTTCAGACAAAACTAGGACCACACACTTGGTATAAATGCAGTAGTTTCTAAGAAAAGTTTTTGCACATTTGCGTATATCCTTTATTCGTTTAAGCGGAAGAAATGATATTGATCAAAACAGTTTTTTGTTTGAAAACGTTTTCGTTTAACCTTTGTAATAAATTGATGTTATAACACAAAGGATTTGTCTGGTTTTTATCTGAAACTTAAATCAGGAATGAAGGTCGAATCAGGCGGTTCATATTTCTTACTTGGTCGGCGACCACTAGTCGGTAGTGCGAATACTGTGTATGAGTTCCTGGGTTCCATTACCATCGTTTTTAGTTCCGTAGTCAACTAGGAACCCTTATAGTTTCGCCATGTCTGTCTGTCCGTCCGTCCGTCCTCGCTTAATCTCTGTGACCGTTAGCACTAGAAAGCTGAAATTTGGTACCAATATGTGTATCAATCACGCCGACAAAGTGGTAAAATTAAATTTGGAAAAAAATGTTTTATTAGGGTAGCCCCCCCCTATATGTAAAGTGGGAAGTGATTTTTTTTTTATTTCAACCCTAACGTGTGATATATTGTTGGTAAGGTATTTAAAAATGAATAGGGGTTTACTAAATATTTTTTTGATAATAATATCGGAAATAATCACTACAAAAGTAAAAAACAATGTGTCCCCCCCCTCTAACTTTTGAACCATAAGTTTAGAAAATATGAAAAAAGATTTTTTTCTAGGAAAATCATTTTGCCTAATGGATACCCACCTTTAAACTCATAAGTGGGAACAATTATTGTGACGGACGGGAAACTACGGAACCTTACATTGAGCGTGGCCCGACACGCTCTTGGCCGGTTTTTCAATTAGGAATTTCTACTGAGAAATTCCTAATGGTACTGTACTGACCAGCCATGGAGTCTAGATTTGTGTCCGATTGATGACAAATTGACAATAGGTTCGCCATTATTACATATATGGGACTTTACATAACTGGCAAAATGTGGGTATACTATGTATTATGTAAACCTCTGCCTAACTAGTATGTTGGTAGAAACAGACATTTATACCCTTTTTTTGGAGCTTGGGAAATTATCAAATGACTCCTTCCCCTCTGGGCAGAGCGGTAGGGAGTGTCAGACTTCTACTGACTAAAAACCACCCATGTTCCTTCTTAAGCCCTTTGGGTCCGGAATCGCGGTATGTCTTTCGAATAACACGCATCAGCCTCGGCAGAACAGACACATAGGTACCTCAATTTCGATTCAAAAATCGAACTAGGTCCCTCACTCGAGCTAGGCCTCTGATCATCGAAAAATATCTTTAAACCCGGAGGCAAAAGTCAGCAATCCAATCAGCAGGATATTTATAACCCTTTAATCAGATAAAAGGCGCGAAAGATGAATAATTCAGTCAAAATGAGCTTTCACTTATTATCGAACCATTTGGGATATAATCTCCTCCAATTATGATAAGGCTAAATTCATCGAGGATTCGAGGTTCAAAGAGACTTTCTCTGTTTTAATTTAAAACCAAAGAATTCTCTTTATTTTAAAGTTCAATCGCAAAAGGTCCCGTTTAATTACCGTTCTATAATGAATTTGGTCTTGAAATAATGTTATCAGTTTAATTTTTATCTTTTATTGCATTGGAAGACTGAATTTAATTAGGTTCTTATGCTTTATCTGGGTGTCCAAGTGTAACGTGTATAAAGATAAGGAGTGAGCGTTTCAGGAATTGGATACTTAATTCTCAGCAAATCTTTTAGAAGAAGAAAAGGGTCTTCTTCTAAGCGTGTCGATGATAATTTAAATTGAGTTTGCCCAAAATTAGTCGACGAGTTTGGCACTTTCAGTAGAGTCCATCAACTCCCGTGAATCCGTGATATGCAAGCAACAGAGCAGACAGGGCCTGACATCAAGTGTCCCATCGTTTGTGGGGTAGCACCAGACTCACACTCAAGGGCAGAGTCGTCTATGAATCTCCACCTCGTCAGGTTTTCCTTGCTTCTGCCAATACTGATTTATGTAGATTTATCATGTGTCTATTTCTAATATCTCAAAATATTGTATGAATTTTCTGAGTCAACAGTGACAATAGGGGATCGGACTGGGTCAAAATAATATGATTCTGTTTAGTCCGTAAGTTAGATTATCGAAAAATATTGAATACGTGTTTTTTGTTTTATCAAATCAATAAAAAAATACGAAAATAAGACGCGTCAAAGATCTTGGAGTGGGGCTTGAAACGTCACTTGTGTCGTCAAAATGTACTATCATATGACGTCACACGAGTTTTCGAAGCACTGTATCGTCTTCATTTTAAGTTTACGTGAAAAAAGAAAAAAATACGTGTCCAATAATTTTTGGAAATCTGACGTACTAATTAGTTTTTTTTGTCCGATCCCCTATTCATTTATAATCGCTCCAGGAACCAAATCCCTGCAATATCTAAGGTAGCGTTATCTCAGCTAAACTACTGAAAACATCAAAATCTATTAATTAACAGAGTTATCCTCAAAGATAAAAACAGTCAACATATACCCGTCTAATAAACTAAAAATAAACCACTTAAATAAACTATAGTATCAACTTTCTTTTACATCCCACACGATGTAAACAGCGCTCTGTTTAACCTATCTGCGAACTAATTGCTTCTGCGCAGGTTCAATGCACTTACATGCAATTGAGGTGTACACTCGCGACCAATATTATGTATGCAACATGTTTTAAACGTGATTTTCGTCCACTGTGTTGATCAAGAAAAAACATCTGTTTCGTGGTTTTGACTTGTAATTTTGCTATAATAATTGAAACGGGGTCGCGGCAGGCCACGAAGGAGATGGCGGGATCAACTAGATCGGTTCCGTCAAAACTGGAAGGAGTACGCGCAGGTTCGCGAGAAGTGGAAATAGTGGAGGGAGGCCTTTGCCCAGGAGTGGGTCAGAGAAGGCTAGTAGGAATAAAATATTAAAGACGGACTGTGTGAAGGATGATATAGCTTGAAAGCAAGTGACTGATAAAATGGCGAGTAATATGTAGAGAAGTATGGACCGACAAATAAATTGGTACAAGGGCAGGTGAATGATGAATTATGAAAATTAAATCAAATGGGATAGTTTGCTGAAAAATTGTGTGCTAGCAATGGGAGTGTGACGCGGAGTAATGAAGAAATGTCGTGAGGAAAGTTTGAGTAGAAGAATAGGAGAAGAAGAAAACAAAGAAACGAGGGAATAGAGAAGAAATGCAGCCCCGATCGCACATATCATAGATTTTAATAAAATTGCAATCGTTCTTCCACGAGAAAATCACTTTTGGCTAAGTGTATGAGTCTTGCTCATGACTGTACTATATTTTTATACGGTCATTAAAGTACGATAATATTCAGTGAGCTCTGTTCTATCGATATTAATAAACATATGATTTAATATCGAATAGGGTACGCTCTGTTTTTTGATAGGAGGTATGAATTAATAGATTGAGATCAAAAAGCAGATTGAGAGGTTAAACGAAGGTTAAGAAGCAAAAAGGATGATTGATTTTAGTATTTTGGGTGCATTCAGTCCGTTATTAATTTAATGGGAAGCTATGGGAGGGCGAGTAAGGTAATTAATGGTTGATTATGAATTTAGATGGGTCTTTATGAGATCAAAGAAACGATGGATGGCCTGTGTGAGGATGATATAGCTAGATAGGCGGTGTCTGCTGAGATGATGAGGAATAGAGAACTGTGGAAGAAGGAGACATGCTGCGCTGACCCCAAATAAATTGGGATAAGGGCAGGAGAATGATGATGACAAGTAAAATAATTAATTACGTATTAAATATGTAGTTTAGTTTTGTTTTGTTAGCAGGCGAGAAGAATGACTGAGTGACTATAAATTACCTACGTTTTGTAATAATGCACTAAAACTCTACCAATGTGTTATACTTAAAATAAGAACGATAATAGAACCTGACCTAAATCAACAAAAATTCAACCAGTTTACCGACTAACTAAGATCACAATCGCCTCCAACTCCATAAATGGTAACACCACAAAAAACAACTATTTTTCTCACGCCCCAAATCCAATACGGAAAGCCAGTCGATTCAATTAAGACACGACGTCAACCCTGACCTACAGAGTTCACAGCTCTGTTAAGGTTTGCCCAAACTGGTACCGACAAATTGAGGACTGTGTCAGTTCGCTGCTTCTTCTTCAATCGGTTACTCATTAACGAGGAGCGTGGTCACTGGACCACTTTAAACGGGCAATCTACCTCTATCGACTCTGGTTCAAAGTTGCCATCATCACCTGCTGAAAGCTTGAGGTCGTAGCTTCTTTAACTTCGTGTTGGCGACCAGCCTCGTACTCTCAATGGCCAGCTTTTCAAGGCTGTTAACGCCCCTTTACATTATGTGGCTGAAATAGGTCAAAATACGCAGATTTGACAGATAATTAACCTTTTGAGCGCCACAGTCACGTATAGACGACAAGCCGAACAAGCCAAAAAGTACCTTAAGTCGACAGACTTAACACTCGATAGACTTTACTTGTCTGTGGCGTCTGAAAAAATACGCTAATCTGGTATCGCCTTAGACGTAAATTGAATTTTATGTTCCCGAGTATTCCATGTGGGAATTTACAAAGTTATAAGGTTCCCAAAAAAAAAGGATGATGGACTGCAGCGCTGTGTGTCGCGGGTTCGATCCCTGTTCGGAACAAATAGTTATATGGCCTACAGATAGTTGTTCCGGGTCTGGGTGTTTAGTTTGTGTATGTGAGTTTAAGTTTTTTTGTAAACGTAGCCACGCACGATACTGGAGAAATTCCTAGTGTGAGATATCGTTAAAAAAACATATTTGATGACACCAAAGATAAGTAAATATAACAAAGTTTTATTTTCATATAATTTCTCAGGTTAGCATGTCTGAGACTTAATTACAAGCCTGTATAAACGGCTGCCCAAGCGCAACTCGCTGATCAATAACAGAGATAGACACGTCAGACTATGTAGCTGGATACTGCTGGACGGATGACAGTAGATAGGACGATCTCGATTGTGCTTAACAAGCAGGCTTGATAAGCTGTTAAGCTGACTATTTTTACTTGAGTGAACCGAGATGATTGGCTCCACAGCTGGTTGAGATCTTGTTGATTGTTTCAGTCTACATTTCTTGGAGTTTGCTGTGTTTATTTTTAGGCTTGCTGTTGCGCGCGACCTTTGTTGGTGTGAAGTTATTATAAAAATATTAGTTCCTTTAATTAATTGAATTGTGTTAACAATTTCAACGGTCACAAACTTAGCTAAAGAATAACTTGTATCATTAATTTTCTTCTCTTTCCAAATAACATTCTCATTTTGGGGTCTCAGTGGAGGTATGATTGATTGTGATTCTTCTCAATATTTCTAAATGCAAACATCTAAGCATAGAAAGACATTTTACTCTATTCGATTAATTCAGTATTGTATAAATACCACTTACTTCAGTTAAGTAAAACATCATAAGGAAACTAGCACGCCTTTTTTGGGTGGTGGTAAATCATCAAATGACTCCTCCCGCAGAGCGGTATCCCGAGTGTCAGACTCCTACTTACTAAAAATCACTCATGTTACTTCTTAGCCCGGGTCCGCTGCGGGTCCGGGCAAAACTAGCATGCCTGAGAGATATATCTAGACGACCATGTAACGCCAAGTCAAAGGGAGCGGCATAAATATTTTGACACCAGTTTAGACACTAACCGGACGATAAAATGAGAAGCGCATTTTTACGATTTTCTCAATACTAACGGAAGATTAATTTTATTTAAAACCACGTTACAGCTTACACTAATGCTCTAAGCTAAGTGGTCGAACATCATAAATGGAAATAAAAACCTCAAGTACGATACATACGATAGTTCTATCGCTATGTTACTTTACAAGTTACATTAATGCAGTTGAGACACTTTACGACTTGAACAAGTTAATTAAGTCATATTACATAAAATTATCGTCTAATCGGTTATGTACTTATCCGTAATAATATCTGAGACGAGATAGAGAAATGGTATTGAGTCTCCGAGAAAACTAAATGTCGAGTTATTTTGCATTTAATTCCCAAGTTTTTCATACCAAGTATTTTTTAAATACTGTGACCATTCAAATCAAAATCAAATCAAAACTCATTTATTCAAACTAGGCTGATAATCAGCACTTTTCGAAGGTCAAAATTTACTTTACTTTACTATTTACATTTTTATAAGACAGTCCCCCAAAACGCCCCATCGACACTTCCTAGTGTTTAGCTGGAAAGAAGAAGTGGCGGAACAAACTTCCCAGCACACATCTGTCTGTTAGGTTGGTGGAAGAACCAGACTCGATACAATAGCAAGGTGTCAGTTAAATTTAAGATTTACTATAGACACAATCAGTAATAAACAATAAGTATATAACAATGTAAAAATAAAATAATAAATACGTATCATAACAGTAAACTAATTTTGGAGAAAGAACATAAATAACAAACATTGTCTTTCTTTTGATTTCAAATTATTTGAGGTCGGTAACATGTCTTCATCCCATCAGTCACTTCCTTTCTAGCCATATCATCCTACCTCGGTGCTATTTTGGTGGACGCCTCTGTTGTGCTTGTGTCTGACTTTTCATAAGTTTCATTGGCAACCTTGTTCTAACTAAGCTAGAAATATTTTATTTTGCAGGGCCCTTGCAGTGTAATTTATACCTTTGATATGTTTAACTGTTTATGCTGAATAATAATTTATATTCGAACCTGCTAACAAGTTAAATCAAATCAAAACCACATTGTTATAAACTAAAACTAATTATCTATTGTGTTATTGGAAAACAATTTGAATAGGTCAACAGTACCTAATACCAACCACAGTTGAACAATTATAATAAATTAATTATTCCATTACCAGGAATTATCTAGTATACAATTTGGTATTTACTTAGTTGCAAACAATAGGGTGTCTAGATAAATCTTGATGAAAAGTTGCGCCGTGGTAGGCGTGGGTTGAAAATGACACGATTTAGAAATACATATGTACTTAAACTTAGGTAAGTGTATTTCGTGATTGTTTTGTCTGCTTCATAATTTAGTTTCGTTAAAATTTTGTTGGTAAAAGAATCTTTTTAATGATCATGTCTTCTATGTTTATGGTCTGAATTATAGAGGCCTCTGCACTATGAATGTGGTGTTGTTGGATGGAGAGGGAGAGGAAGACCAAGGAGACAAGAAAAAAGTGTAAGGAATGAAATTAATGAAAAAGTAGAAAATGATAGCGTGACGGACAGAGGAGCATGGAATAAATAACGTGTTGCGCTGTTCGCAGGTAACATGGGAAAAAGGCAGAAAGGTGATGATGATGACATTTATTTTTTATACACCTTATATTATTTTTCTTCTGTGTGGAATTACATGGGAACAATACTTTTTTTTTTTTGGAGGGTGTGAAATCATCAAATGACTCCTCCCGCTCGGCGGAGAGGAAAGAACACTTCTACTGATTAAAAAGCACCCATGTTCCTTCTTAGCCCTTTGTGTCGAGACTGCGGTATCTCTTTCGAACAACCCGCAGCCCCAACGGATGGGAATGGCCCTAAAAATTCGCTTCCAAAAAGCAGAACTTACAAAGACAAAAAGAAAACTAAGTTATATCAGATTCAGATCACAATTACAACATACAGTAGTCTCAAATAACGAGGCCACTACCAAAAACTGCTAACTGCAATAAAACATTGTTTACATAAGTTACGTGATATGTCACACAAAGTTACTTGCCGTCTGAGTTGCATCTAAATTACAACACATATACTAATGCATACCGAACTTAGCTGTTACATACCTACTGTAGTTGTAGCACGAACTTATAGCACGCTTGTAATCCCAGAAGGGTTAAGCAGACGTGTACCCGTAGTACACCTACAATTATTTAGGGTAAACCATAATCTATGATTCCCAAAGGGTTACGCGGTACGCCATTTATGTATAGGTACCATGTGTTAGGGGTGTTCAGCATGTGGTATTCAGCTACATCCGGTTAGACTGGAAGCCGACCCCAACATAGTTGGGAAAAGGCTAGGCAGATGATGACCAATTTAAGTGTTAGGGGCAAGCCTATTGCCATCAACTGGGCCTTCACTCCGGACTACTACTGCGAACTGGTTACGATCTATAGGAACTATGTAGAACCCAACAGCTCAGCAATAGCGCTTTTGACCACTATACCAATGTGACAGTCAGTTGCTGTCTTGAAACTTATTTAATATTGCCTAGTTGTACTACAGATGTGCTTCTAAATGACAGCATACATACGTATATTTACTTAGTATTACCTTACTTTACTTTTACTAAGTATAGTAGTTACGAAAACAGTAAACGTTAACATTCGCGTTGCATTGCGTCGCATTCGCGATTCGTGTTTGTTTATTTATGTAGTTCTGACTGTACGCTCTGTTTTTGGTTTAATTATAATTATAGTCTATGTGCGTACTATACGGATAGGCATCTTCATGTACTCTGTAGGTCAATCAAGAATCAAAGGTAGTCCGCGGCGAAGGTGGTGCGACGATCTGATCTCGTTTGTGAGGCGAACATCATCATCATCATCAACAGCCAATGTTCCCACTGCTGGAACACAGGCCTCCTCTCTTTGAAAGGGAAGCTGACTAGATATTGTGCAGGATATGATTTGGAAGGAGAAAGGTGAAGGCTTTGCCCAGCAGTGACACTAAAAAATAATAAAAAACAGGAATATTAGGCATACTCTTGAGATTTTATTATTGATTAAATATTGGAAAAGCCTCTGTACCTAGATATTTTCGAACTAAAAAAACATGAGATGATATTTAAGTAATAAAGAAGTATGGAAGAAGAGGACGTGCGTCGCCAACGACAAATGAAATGAGAATAAGGCAAGAAAATGACGATGATGATTAAAAAAAACTGCTGGCAAAAAACTCTATGCTGTAGAGATTCTAAAAGAAAGCATAGGTAACGCGCCATCATGGTGAGTAAGTATAAGTGAAACCGGGAGGGCAAAAGATTATAATCCTAAGAACGCATCACAGCATTTATTTAGTCTACTCCAATTCTAACTACGCAAAGCCCAGAAGATGAACTAGCCAAACAATACAAAGATACGCAAAACGTTTACGCGGCGATATTTATAACGCCTACGCTGGTACAATGTTGTGCATTATTTGTAGACTATGACTAAACAAAGGGTTCACCGAATGCGCATATAAATACGCTTCTAGTTAACTTTGATTGACTGTGCGTACGAATTAAGAGTTATGGCTGAGAAATCAGTAGGAGTTGGTCTAAATGCGGGGAATTAACTTTCTATTAGTGATTTTGTGAATGGCATTAAGTTTTTCAGGGTTTGAAGATGAAATCAGTTACTGCAGGTTGTAACTTATGAAATTATGAAAAGTCCCATCTCGTAATAGGGTGCCTATTGCCATCAACTTGGCACAAATCCAGACTCCTTGGCTGCTACTCAGAAATTTCAGATGGAGATCCAATAACACTTTGTCCGACCTGGTTACGTACAAGGAAAAATAATTCCTTCATCGAAACCAGTTGCGAAACGACCGCTACAGTTTCGTAGACGGCCAAAACCATGGAAATCGAACCTCATGCACAGCAGTCGAATTTGCGACCACAAGACCATACGAGGCAGTCCGTATGTCCATGGTACTTACCATACATACAGACCTATCAATTGACAGTTTCCTGCATAGGTATTTAGGAATACTCGACATTCTAACTGACAAAACACACTGTTATCAACAGAACAGTGTCAATTATGTAAATGGAAAGCATGTTTACTTCGCCATTTTGAGCAGAAACATTACAAACTGTATCCGTCTCAGTACGTGCCGTCCTATCTGTTTCCGTCTATTAGCACTTATCTACAAGTAACTAGTGTAAATACATAGGCAAATACATAATATAACGCCTCTCTTGTTATTGTATTCTGAGGTGACCTCGGATTTACCCTTTATATGACAGGAAAATACGTTAATACCGAAAAAAGATCGTGCGAAGCATTCGATATGATTTGATTGAGCAAACTATTATGAAGTGGAAATGTCATAGAATCATGTCAAATGAAATGTGAAAGTCTGTGGCAAGTGGCAACACAAACTGAAAGCTTTGGGGGGAAAATCTAAGAAGATAATTGCCCACAGACTGCTCCAGCAAGTTCTTGGGAGAAAAACGCTTGAATACAGATGCTTTAATAACATCACTCCAAGAAATTTAGGCAGAGATGATGACCCATTAGAACACCCACAATTCGTCAATAGGGGATCGGACATAAAAAAACTAATTAGTCCGTCAGATAGATTTCCAAAAATTATTGGACTTGTATTTTTTCTTTTTTCACGTAAACAAAAAATGAAGACGATACAGTGCTTCGAAAACTCGTGTGACGTCATAATATGATAGTACATTTTGTACCTACAAGTGACGTTTCAAGCCCCACTCCAAGATCTTTGACGCGTTTTATCTTCGTAATTTTTTATTGATTTGATAAAACAAAAAACACGTATTCAATATTTTTCGATAATGTAACTTACGGACTAAACAGAATCATATTAATTTGACTCAGTCCGATCCCCTATTCGTCAATTATGTATCCCAGTGCCACCGGACACAAATTCAGAGTCCGTGGCTGCTACTGTGATATAACTGACAAAAAAACAAAATAACACTTTTCCCGACAGGACCTCAGGTAAGCTGTTATGCTTGAGACAAAAAAATAAAACCGACTTCGACAAAAAAAACACTCAAAAGTGAAAAATAAACTTGAGAAGAAAAATCAGTTACTGAAGTCGGTGACTTTTGTTTCTTTGATTTCATTTTTTTGTCACCGACTTCAGAAACTGATTTTTCTTCTCAAGTTTATTTTTCACTTTTGAGTGTTTTTTTTGTCGAAGTCGGTTTAATTTTTTGTAAAAAAGTTTTTATTTTTCACTTTTTAGTGTTTCACATGTGCTTACCCCTTCACAACGCACCGGCGTGATGTTATGTTAGGAACTGGTGTAAACAATAGACAGACAATATGAGATTTCAGCAATCCCAGTCCATTAGCTATCATTTATTGAGGAGTTCCGTTGCCTATCTCCGAAGTTCTTCATCAGATCTTCACAAAATAGTTTTTATAACCTTTGTAGTGAGTACAGGCGTAATATTATGTTGTGTGATGGCGTAAACAATGCTTAGATATGCTATAGCAACAATCGCGGTTAATCTGCTGTTATTTATTGAAGAGTTCCCCCGATTTCTACAAGATCCCATCATCAGATATTGAAATGGTGACAATGGGACCACACGGGAAGCACCAGCTTTCAAATGAAAAAAGAATCATGAAAATCAGTTCACCCAGTCGCAAGTTATGAGTGAACAAACATAAAAAAAAAAAAAAAAAAAAAAAAAAAAAAAAAAAATACAGTCGAATTGATAACCTCCTCCTTTTTTTGGAAGTCGGTTAAAAAGCAACAAGGCAGCTCCATTCCATCGTATCAGCTCATAACGTCCAGTTCGCAAAATGACAACCGATCGCAAAATGTCCTTTTCTCAAAATGTCAACTTCTTAAAATGACTATTCGCGTAATGACCATTTCTTAAAATGTCCGTTTCTCAAAATGACAAACTCTCATAACGTCCACTTCTCATAATGTCAACTTCTTAAAATGACAAATTCGCATAATGACAACTCCACGTAGTTTCTACTTCAACAAGAAAATTTGGCAATAGGTATAGCTAGCTATGCATATCCTGAGGGTATAATATGATGTAAGTACCTAGGTAGATATCTCATTCAAGGACATTTTGCGATCGGTTGTCATTTTGCGAAGTGGACGTTATGAGCTGATACGCATTCCATATCTTTTCCACACTAAAGTTTGATTAAAATAATACTGCTTTATTACTGGTAGTCCCGTTGACCGCAAAAATCATGCAGCATTCCGGCGGATTGTTATGCAGCCAAAAGTATCTCATAATAATGATACCTGACCGCACTGTTATATCCAAAACATAATACCTTTCGTACTCACAAAGATAATTTAAAAATATCCTTCCTATAATAAAAAGTAACGGTGCTACACGTAATTATTTTAATCGAGCCATTTGGTGTTGACACCGTTTGGTGGTTTTACGCTGCTGTATGCTTTATTTTTTATCGTTTTTAACGCATTTTTTTTATGGGAAGAATGTCCTAAATAATATTATGAAGGTGGAATATCAATCTTTTGTATTGAAACTGGTTTTGTTTAATATCTTGATCGTCAACTGTTTTGAAGATTGACCCAGTTTATTGACTTACTCAAAATCTTCTGATGTCTTAAATTGTCAAGGCGAACCAATTTGTGAAATTAATATCTTTCTGTTTTCAATTGCTCTGTTAGTCTTACCTACTAAAGTTTTATAGAGTCAGAAAAATGCGATCAGAAAAGAAAGGAAATCCGTGGCTTTTTCCCCACTAGTTGAACTGAACGTGATTTAGACGTAAATTACGCGAAATAATGAACCACAACAGTTCTCAATTCTATTCAGATGATTTACTTACTAACGATGCATTGTCATCCAAACTAAACATGTACCTATAAAAAAAAAAAACTAGCTGTAGCCAGCGGCTTCGCCCGCTACTTACAACTCGAAAATTATCCCACGGGAAAATAACATAAAAACTATCCTATATGTTAATCCATGTCATACTATCTGTGTAAGTACCAAATTTTATCCAAATCCGTTAAGTATTTTTTGCGTGAAAGAGTAACAAACATCCATACTACTATTTCAGCTCAATCAAAAACCGAGAAGTGGGTCAAAAACTTCTAAGATTTTTTTATTACTTACTAGTTACTTACAGGTGAAACGAACAAAAAACACAAGATTAACACTAGCTAAAAGAAACACTAATTTAATAAACATTATGCAAGACTACGACGATTTGAAAACAAGGTAAGCAGAGAGCTTATCAGCACCTTGGCAAACCCACGCAAGTTATTTAAGTCAAGTAGAAATGGGTTAGTGTGGTGCAAGTAGGCGGGTTGTTGGCACTCACGAGTGGCTAAGTGGCTTAGTTATAGCTGTGGTTATAGTGTGAGCTACGTTTATGAAGCGATACATAAATTATATTATGTGTAGGTTTTAGAATGTTTTGATTGAGAAGTGATTTTGATTGGATTTTTTCTGTTGAATTTGTTCTCCAATTTAGGATTACTCCATCAGTCCTAACTATAGATTTCTTGTATATATTCGGATACTCGTAATTATTTTATGTATGTTTATTTTATATGTTTTTTTTTTGCTTTAGTTCTTAATTTTAATTAAAATCTTGTTAGTCTTGTCTACACACTGTGTCTACATTTCTAATCAAACTTTCCTCTCGCAGGTCTGCTGAAAGAAATTTCTTTTGAAATAAGCAGTAGGTACCTTTGTGCTCTTCTATTTGTTATGTTTTTATCCTTTTTTTGTATTTTGTGTGTGCATAAATAAATAAATGAAGTAGGTAGATAAGTACCAACGATATTCTCTCCCAAATATTAAATCAGCTTACCAGCCAGGTCACTAACATTATCATTAACACTTAAAACGGGATATTAACATTTAGTTCAGTTTCAGTTTTAATAACCCGTTTTAAGTGATGATAATGAACTATCGTATCGTAAGAAACTATCTTGTGGTCCTCTGCCTAGTCCTAAAAATCTTGAAAAATTTCTTTAAATTACGTTACCAACTAAAACGAGATCAAATCTCCTTCGAAAAACTCCCACTAACTTTAATGTGGTCAATCCCCACTATAACTTTAACACAACCGCCATATTTCTCAATATTCCACGTTTCCACTCTATATTCTTTTATGTGGTTATACTCTATTCCTCTATGGTACTTCAACGGCATAGACAAAAGGCTCATAATCCCGAGAAGCCATTAACCGCGGTAAGACAAAAGATGGGTTCCCATAAGCATAAAAAGGTGGCGACATGTAACGGGACACCTGTGGGTGTTTGTCCCGGAAGAGTAACCACAACACCTGGACAAACATGGTTTGGAAAACTGTTTCGTAAAATTCATAGGAATTCGGGACGTTTGTAATTATGGTATGAGGGTATGAGGTAATATTGCTTTAGGTGTTATAAGTTTACATTACAGAACACCTGTATTAGGTATCCTCGCAACAGGATTTGTTGCACAAACGTTAGGTACATTGCACCAATAAAGCGTGTACGATGTTTATTTAAATATTTAGATTTTTTTATATTCGACTAGCTGACCCGGCAAACGTTGTTTTGCCATAAAAAATTTAGGGGTGGACTACCCCTAACATTTAGGGGGATGAAAAGTAGATGTTGGCCGATTCTCATAGATACCGGATAAGCACAAAAAAATTCATCAAAATCGGTCAAGCCGTTTCGGAGGAGTATGGCAACGAAAACTGTGACACGTGAATTTTATATATTAGAGATATAATAAAAATCGAATCATCAACTGTCGAAATAAAATAGGGAACCCGTATTTATGGCCTGGGACATTTTATCAGCTATGTTTTAGGACCCATGCAGGAGGCCAAGAGCGTCAGACTTCTTCTGACTAAAAACCACCCATGTTCCTTCTTCGCCCTTGTGCCGAGGCCGCGGTATCTCTTTCGACATCCCGCAGCCCCGACGGGCAGGCCAAGAGCCTAATGTCATCAAACGCGCAGTAAGCGGCTAGGTAGGTACTACTGAGAAATTCCTTTTGAAAAAAATGTCAAAAATAATTTGCCCGACCTGGGAATCGAAAATCGTTGGCCTAATGATAATATATACATGAACATATCAGTTGGAATAATGAAACTTAGACCTAATTAATGCAAATTCATGCTTATATCTAGAACAAGTCTTTACTCTTAGATTACCTGGTCCCGTACCGCACTCATCAATTACTGGTTTTAAAGCTTTATCTGACAATTACCTCGGATCACTTACACTTAGTTTCATTTAGTTTGCCGGTCAACTTTAGTTGTAGTTTCTCATTTTGCTCGCATCTAAGATAAATCTTTCCTCTTTTCCAATTACAAGATATTATTATAATAAAAAATAAAAAAAAATATTATTGATATTATTTATTCGAGTCGATTGTCCTCACAATATTAATTGGTTAACGCTAAGTAACGTAACGTACGTGGTGCGGTTGTCCCATTGACAAAGCAATTGGCTTCCGCAATGCATGTTGCGGGTTCGATTCCCGTACGGAGCAAATATTTGTATTGGCCAACAGGTAGTTGTTCCGAGTCTGGCTGTTTATGTTACTGATTTTAAATCTTGTGAGATTAACGCACCCTTGGTGAAAATTCAAGTGCGGAGAAAAGTTTAGAAAACACTTAACGAAAATTTGAATTTCACCGACCATCAAATCAAATCAAATCAAAAATGTTTATTTGCAGAAAAATACATAAAAGTTACAAGGAAAGATCTTATATCCTAAGAAGTCACTGTATTCTGCCTGCAAGCAAGCGTCGTCATCCTGGCGTTTCCATCTCGAAACTTTGCGTATAGGAGTAAAACGCATACATAATATGCAATTGTGCGCACAATCTTAATCCTAAGGTGAGTGATATAGGCCCATTAAGGCCCAATCCGATTTATCACATCCCTCGTCCGATAAAATGCAAAGTGCAGGCAGAATGGACGAGCATACTTTAGTTGCTGATGTCGTGAAATTTTTATGCCTAAGTAGGATGTATCAAAGTGATGTTGAAGCTGAATACAAAGTTATGCATATGGTACGCGAATTTTGCAAAAATTCATGGCAGAAAAACGTTTTGTATTTTTTTGACTGCACTGAACGAAATATTGAAATAGTGTAGTTTGTTTGTGAAATTTCGAATTTAAATTGGGATGTATTTTTGTTACGTAAAATAACATCACGCATGTAATCTCCGAAGGGTTACGCAGAAGCGTACCTAGTAGGTACACTCATTTCGCAGTTATGTTTTAAGTCCCATGTAATTCATTTTTCAGTGACAGCCTCACCCCCACTGGCTCACGCTCACCCCAGCCTGGAAAAACCCAATGACAGTTTACCCGTCCCGGGAATCGAACCTAGGACCTTATGCTCAGCAGTCGTGCTTGCGACCACTAGACCTACACTTAATTAAACTTGTTGAAGTTTAAAATTGACAATTTAAAATTTCAACATGTTCAATTATTTATTAGTACCTATGTCTTTTTCTACAGCCCTCGCTTAAAACTTTGATAAACAGATCTGAATCTCCAATCAGCGCTACTGTATTACCTATAAGCCTATATTATTATCTAAGTACTACACAGACGTCAGCGAGTGACGCGTAAACCCCGTCATGCAACAAGAACGCAGTGACAGCACAAAAATATCAAAATATGGTCTCGAAATAAACTCACTCACTGCGACAACGCTCTCGAAAAAATGTTCCAATTTCTAAAAAAAATGGTTCAGATACGACACGAGCTTGTTTTGTGCCTAATCTAATATTGAGTTCCGGAAGTTGTAAATACTTGTCTTGTGTGTTTTTGGAAAAGTTACTTTTACAGGTCATGTTCAATTTGTAAAACATCATCTGGGTATGCTTTTTCCAACTGCGTTGGGGTCAATACAACAGCACAAAAACAGGAGGATAAAATATTTTTTTAAGCCTTTACTTCCGACTGCTTGACAAAAGCCACCCCCAATTCCTTCCAAGAGCTCTTTTCCTGTGCCTCCCCGAACTGGCCCTCGTGGTACGCGTCCAGATCGAAAAATCATAGTTTTTGATTTAATACTTTTAGTCGATCTAAAATCAACTTAATTTACAGACAGCATAAAGTTGTCATTCTTTTCAGTTATGTTAACAGGAATTGGAAACAAGGACTCGAATAGACTTTACTTGCGCTTGCGCATATAATATCCTTTATATTCTCTTATCTGTCGTGAAAGGGTAATATTTATAGCATGTGCAGGCTATTACCGTCTGTGAGGTCGCTGAATACTGATAGGTATGCCTCAATCCAGCTGTTATTACTTAAAACAAAGCCTAAAACCCTATTGTTTGTGGAGAATGCATTTGGAAATGTTGGCATGTGTTGTGTTTTGCGTGTCGTACCTATCATTGCTTGGAGGCCTTTGACTGATATGAGGAAGATACGAAAAGCGGTTGATTTTGTAAAAAGAGTAAGTAATAGCAGCTTTTATGATGTTGATTTATAAATGGTTATAAAGAATTATGTTAGGATAGACAAGACAAAATAGCATAACCTAAGTGACCTCAAAGTAATTAGCATGTAGACACGGCTATACCGGCGATTCATTAGGTGGTACACGTCCAGTATAACATGACCTCGTTTTTTATGGATTACCGGTACAATGTGCGATCCGCATGAACTGGTTTTTGTTAAGGTTGATTGGTCGTCCAGTGTACAGTCGAGCCATGCATTAGGTACTAGACCCCTCTTATAAAAAAGAAAGAGACAAGGAAACAGGAGTCTAGCAAACACTCAGCAACTGCAAATACTCAAGCTTCTTATCAAGAAATGTTTGCAATTAGTAGAGGCGTGCAAATTACCAACTTTCTACAAAAAACAATGGACCGTCAGGTCTGCACGAATAACATAATTCCCAAGTACTCATCGACATACGCGTGCGACGTCCCAGTCCGATGCTATCTGGTAGGTACGTCTCCCGGACGCATGCGTTTTAATGCTTTTTAGGGTTCCGTACCCACTATTGTATAGAATCTGGTTCTTCTGACCTAACAGACAGATGTGTTGCAGACAGAAGAAGTGGCGGAACAAACTCCCTAGTTTGTTCCGCCATTTCTTCTTCCTAGTTAAAACACTAGGAAGTGTAGAAGAGTGGGCGTTATGGGGGACTGTCTCTTGTAGAATTTGACGTTCGAAAAGTGCTGATTATCAGCCTAATTTGGATAAATGAGTTTTGATTTTTTTATGTGTAAAAACAGGACCCTATCACTAAGACTCCACTGTCCGTCTGTCTGTCTGTCACCAGGCTGTATCTCATGCACCGTGGAAGCAAGACAGTTTTTCACTGATGATGTACTTATGTTGCCGCTATAACAACAAAATATGTAAAAAAATTAATTAAGTAGTCCCGTCCCATATGTGATTTTTTTGTGGTATTGGTACGGAACCCTTCATGTGCCAGTCGGACTCGCACTTGGCCAGTTTTTTCTACATTATCGCGTTTATTATTCATACATTACTTGTCGGCTATAAAACCTGAGTGGCTCTTGTATCGAAGCTATAAATGAGTGATAATGACAAAATTATTATTGTTTTACTACGAAGTCATTTTAGCTTACCATACAGTCAACCGCATGTAAATTAACATGCTATAATCACCCTTATTGCAACTACAATAGTACTGTCAATGTCAAATGGGTACTTAAGTGACTAGTTGACTGTACTAAAATGTGATGAGTTCTAGTAATTGATTTCGCTCCACCGAGAAACATTATTTTCTAAACTATAAAAGCAATGATTAGTCGATGGTTCGATGTCAATAAAATCATGACCGACCCATAGTCACACTAAACTACCACACCAGTGTGACTATGGTTAATTATATTTATCCGTACGGCTGAACCGTAGTCACACCAGTATCGTAGCTTTTGGTCACGTCACTCATACATGCAACGCATGTACTCCATGACGCGCGCTCGCTTCGCTCGCATATTAAATAACACTAATATCTTCTGTCCCCGAAGTGCCGGGCCTCCGCCGGCCTCCTACGTCGGCCTACGGCCCGGTGCCCATTACGCCTATAAAGGATACTGTCGCGAGACGGTGATTCATCCACTTAGCGGACGATTAGCAACAGCCTATAATTTTGGTTATTCATCCGGGTGTGACTAGGGATCAGGTTAAATTATCCGTAGTCACACCAGTGTGACCACGGATCAGACGTAGTCACACCAGTGTGACTACGGATCAGGTTAAATTATCCGTAGTCACACCAGTGTGACTACGGATAAATAAAATTAACCATAGTCACACTGGTGTGGTAGTTTAGTGTGACTATGGGTCGGTCACTAATAAAATTAATTGCTCTTAAAGCTTTTATATATTTGAAAGTCTGAACTGAAAGGACAGATAAAAATCGGTAAAGTTTTGTCTTATTTTTCGATTCTTTCAAATCTTTTTAAGATTACTTTATCGATTGTCGAAATCTACACGTGCCAAAGGGTCAATAAATTATTTTGCTTTTTATTTTGCATCTTGATACATTATGAGGTAGGTATTATAAATATAAGGAAATAAAAACTTTTTTTATCGAAAAAAGTCCAATCGATTCCAGTTTCCAAGAATGAATTGAATGATATTTTATTGCAGTTTTTTTTATTTTAGTATTGGTAACACTTAAATTCGGTAGTGAATACAAAATTGCACATTAGTAACTTTATTTTATTGCGGAACTTTAGTGTGTCAACTTGTTAAATATTTTATTTTTTTAAAATAAAAATACTCCGGTTACGATAACATTGATATTGATGAGTTTTATGCGAAAACAAAACATGATTACATGATATGAGAAGATTACATAAAATATATTGAAATAAGTTTGTATAAAATTTTAATCTGAAACTTTGATCACATTTTCTTGTTACAGTAACTTGACTGACAACTTTTTTCTATAGAGGAGTAGTCAGACACATACTTACATAGGTTACACACACTTACTTATTTCAAACAGTTGTTTTATTGAAGAATCATCATGAGCTACTTAACCTTTTCTCAACTATGTTAGGGTCGGCCTCCAATCTATGAATACAGCTGAATAGCAGTATTTTACATAGAGTAGTATTAACTGGGTACTACGATAGCCCTTGGTAAGATTGGTTGTTAGACTTTTGGGCCACTATCTTTATTATTAAAGACTCATAAACTTCTAATTGATGGGAAAGAAAGGTTCTCTAGTGGCGACCACGAACCGGAAGACGGAGCGTTGGTAGGCCTCCCAACCAGGTAAACCGACGACATCGTGAGAGTCGCGGGCAACCGGTGGATGCAAACGGCAGGCTGCCGTTCGTTATGGCGTTCTATGGGGGAGGCCTTTGTCCAGCAGTGGTCGTGATGATGATGAAACTTCACAAAGTCTCTGTCTTGAAGACTTATTACTAAGTCACATTATTACAAATCCATGCACAAAATAAACTAAGGACACTAACATAAAAATGTCATAAACTACCAGAAATGCTTCGGAGCAAACCCACAGGAAAAAATAAGAGCATCAAATAAATTCGCGATATGATCTCCGACAGTTCGACATTTAGTTTCGAATATATTTTTATTGGATCGTGAATCGTGTGAGATGAGCCTTTGATTTCACTTTGTATCACGAACTTAAAGAGCTCACGATTACTCTTTTGAATTTTTTGAATATTCATGCTTTTGGATCAAAGAGCGACAGAAAAATATAATGTAGCTGTGCGCCTGGAAGTAAATCTATATCTATAAAAGCGAAAGGTCACTCACTGATTCATCACGAAATCTCGAAAACCGCTGGACGTACAAAGATGATTTTTGGCAAAGAGGTAGTTTATGGTTAGTAGACGTCCGCTAAGAACGGATTTTGCGAAAGGGCCGGATTAGGGTGGTCTAAGGGCCCTCGCAAGTTTGTATGAAACTCCTTCATTTTTTGTGCTACAATCTAGATTTTTGGCAGAGACGTACTTTATAGTCAGTGGGCGTCTGCTATGAATTAATTTTGCGACAGGGCCGGATTAGGGTGGTCTAAGGGCCCTCACAAGTTTGTATGAAAGTCCTTAATTTTTCGTGCTACAATCTTGATTTTTGGCAGAGACGTAGTTTATAGTCAGTGGGCGTCTGCTATGAATTAATTTTGCGACAGGGCCGGATTAGGGTGGTCTAAGGGCCCTCACAAGTTTGTATGAAAGTCCTTCATTTTTTGTGCCACAATCTTCATTTTTGGCAGGGACGTAGTTTATAGTTAGTAGACGCCTGATAAGAACAGATTTTGTGGCAGGGCCGGATTAGGGAGGTCTAAGGGCTCTCGCCAGTTTGTATGAAAGTTCTGATTTTTTTGTGCTGCAATCTAGATTTTTGGCAGAGACGTAGTTTATAGTCAGTAGACATCCGCTATAAATTAGTTTTGCGATAGGGCCGGATTAGGGTGGTCTATGAGCCCTCACAAGTTTGTATGACCGTCCTTCATTTTTTGGGCTACAATCTTGATTTTTGGCAGGGACGTAGTATGTAGTTAGTAGACGTCTGCTATGAACGGATTTTGCGACAGGGCCGGATTAGGGTGGTCTAAGGGCCCTCGCAAGTTTGTATGAAAGTCCTTCATTTTTCGTGCTACACTCTTGATTTTTGGCAGAGACGTAGTTTATAGGCAGTAGACGTCTGCTATGAAATAATTTTGTGACAGGGCCGGATTAGGGTGGTCTAAGGGCCCTCACAAGTTTGTATGAAACTCCTTCATTTTTTGTGCTACAATCTTGATTTTTGGCAGAGACGTAGTTTATTGTCAGTAGGCGTCTGTTATGAATTAATTTTGCGACAGGGCCGGATTGGGGTGGTTTATGAGCCCTCGCAAGTTTGTATGAAAGTCCTTCATTTTTCGTGCTACAATCTTGATTTTTGGCAGAGACGTAGTTTATAGTCAGACATCTTTTATGAATTAGTTTTGCGACAGGGCCTGATTAGGGGAGATTATGAGCCCTCGCAAGTTTGTATGAAAGTCCTTACTCTCCTGATTTTTTTCAGGGACGGAGTTCATGGTGAGTAGAGGTTTGCTAAGAACAGATTTTGCATTAGGGTCGGATTAGGGAGCTCTAAAGGCTCTCGCGAGTTTGTATGTAAGTTTGATTTTTGTACTACCGGCCTGAAATTTAGCAAGTGTATTATCTAACAATTTTTTATGACGATCTGGACTAAGGGCTACCGCAAGTATATAAATGAAATCCTTGGCGTTTTGAAGCTGAAAATTGGTATAGAGATAGAATATAGATAAGACATATGTATTTGTATGTGTGGGAACAGATTTTATAACAGGGCCAGTTTAAGGGAATATAATCGCTTCGATTGGCATTAATTGTCATTCGCTTTGGCATAGTACATCCAGAGGCAGTCCCACACATACATAAACGTCAAAATTTCCTCGCGAACGAAGTCGCGGGCAACTGCTAGTCTATATATATATCTATGTAAATAAAAAGAGAAGTCCTGACTGACTGACTGGCTGACTCATCAACGCCCAGCCCAAACCCTTGGACCTAGAAAGCTGAAATTTTGCACAGAAGTTCCCTATATAATGTAGACAAGGAATAGGGAAGGATTTTTCGAAATTCAAACCCTAAGGTAGTTAAATAGGTGATGAAAGTTTGTATGGAAAATCGACATTTTTGTACTTAAACCGACATCCACGCGGACGAAGTCGCTGGCAAAAGCTAGTATCTTATAATTAATTATTTTAGCAACCTAATTTGCATGTCTAGTAGACATGCTGTGATGACCTTTGCATATCCTAGTGTCAAAACACGGGCAAAGTGTTACTGGGCTTATCATTAGGAATTTCTCAGTGGAAGCCACGGAGTCTGGATTTGTGCCCGATTGATGGCAATAGGCTCAGCTATGAGCTATTTTATTACATAACTGGTGAAATGTGGGTGTATTATTAAGTGCACTGTAAACGAAATAAAGAGAGAAAAAAATATTTATTTGTCACAGAAATATGAGTTATGTACCTACAATAAAAAGCAGTAAACATACAACTTACAACTAATATTAAAAAATAGTTACAAAAAAGAAAAAACAACAGTTTAAGTTTACATAAAAAATGGAACACAAAAAAAAATGTTTACAGATTACACGTCGTGAAATATTCAATGAACTTGCTCATTTTGCTACAACATTTACCGTCACTTGCATTTCTTAAACTTACTTAACTAACAGCTTACAAGGTAACTGCTGAACTTGTATTTCCTTAAAGTTAAGCAGCTTACGAGGTTCAACTATTTAAGTATCCCTAAACTGTCAGGTCTGTACTAATGCAGTACTTACCTAACGACTTAGGACAGACTGTTATTGGATAAAAATAACACTTTCATAAGTTTCGTTATCTGTTAGTAGTTTAAGTAAGTAGTTGCCTCCGCTGCAGAAGGCATAGAATAGTGTAATTTTTATTAGGGTTCCGTTGCCAAATGAGATATTCGCTTCTAAAGCCGTAAAACTTGCTACTCTAACTCTAACTTATAAAGGCAGAAGAGGAAAGCTATGTGTGAGACTGTAGAACGTAAGAACTTTCAACAAAAGTTGTTTTCATTAAGATTTTGTTTCGTTTTTGATATATCCCAGTACTTTTTCGTTACTGTCAAAGTCAGTCTATAAAAAGTGTGAACCCTTTAGTTAAAACCCTTACTAAGAGGTACTAAAAGTATTACTAACTGGGTAATACTTCTACTTCGCTGCATGTAAAATACTGGTATTCAGCTAGATCCCGACCCCAACGAAGTTGGTACATGGCAGATAATGATGATTTTATGATTCCTTTTCACCCGACTGCGGCGAAAAGGAGGGTTATTGCAAGTATGTTTCTTTTAACCGCATACTATTAAGGCTTGAATTTCTCTGTTTTGTAAATGTTTTCCAAACAAAAATCGTCTTCTCAACGAGAAACCACACAAGTTCAAAGTACATAAATATTTAGCAACGTAACCTCTGCACATACATTGTGCGTCTAATTACAAGCGTGAAGCATCAAGCACATACTCATTGTGGCACGGGCAGGGGTCCACGTGCTCAAGTATCATGTCAGAAAGGGTCAAGTGCGTGCGTTCGTCTACATTGGTGTAGTGACTAGTGATGCTGGATGGGGCTTGAGAATATGTTGGTTGTTTTTGTTAAAGCCAGTTTTATTTTGCTTTTTTAGAAGTTCAGTTTTAACATAACGTAAATGACGCCTGAATACCTACCTCAAGTAAGATGAGGCAGAGAAACGAATTAAGAAACGATTAAACAAATGTTAGTGAGCTTCAAAAAAGTTTTTACAAAGTATTTTTTTAGGATCACTGGGAATACTTATTGTGTCAGTTATGTTTAAGGCCGATGTAAAAGGCGACAAATCTGGACTCCATAGCTGCTTCTGCTGAGACATTCATAATGTAAAAAGTAAAAACCGAATACCACTTCGTTTTTTTTTCTATTTTTAAAGAGCCTACCCTTGGTCCCTATCCTTCTTAAAATTTGAATTAAAAAATAAGAATAGCTAAGCCAGTCTTATTCTTTAACTAATACTATTGGCGAAGGCTTAAGAAAAGTTTTTAATTGTAAGTGCTGGACCGTTTGGTATATTGCCAAATTTAACTTCGCTGAAATTGGCACTAGGGCTCATTAGTAAGACCAGTGCTTTCATTAATGGCCTAGTTAGTTTAATTAGAACCAAATATTACTAGGCACTACTTTTTATTGGCCTGTGCCTGCTTGGTACGGTTTTAATTACTTGGACTAAACATATATAATAGGTTCTTGTTTTTAATGTACCTAATGTGCCCTCCACCCCTCCACCGCGTCTGTCTTTCTGTTCGCGATAAACTCAAAAACTACTGCATCGATTTTCATGTTGTTTTCACCAATGGATAGAGTGGTTTTTGCATGTAATTTATTCCTGGAATAAGTTCCCATGGGTTGCGGGAACGGGATCAAAATTTCATGAGGTCGCGATAGCGGACATGCACGCGGGCGAGCTAGTGCATTATAATTTAGGTTTTTCTCTGCATGATTATAACAACAGCACGATAACAAACAATCACACGGTCATACAATCGAAAACGTAAAGCTATTTTCAGTAATTCCATTACCAATACGCATAATTAATTACCAAACCAAAACAATTCTTAAAGAAGTGAGAGAGTTACTGCAGGTAAACTGAGCATCTGTATCTGCCTTTGTAACTGAAACTTAGTAGGAAATCCAACTTTATCTAGTTAGCAAACATCTTTCAAAGCAACAGATACTTTTTATATATAACTTACGCTGCAACGGAACAAGACACGGAAACTTAATTAATTATGGAACCAACTTAGCTTGCTTTCCAAGAAACAAGGTATTGAATGTCTCTTCTAGCAACATTTCTGGTTACTACCTCTTTGTTCTATTGTTGTTAGAAATATGGGTACAGAATGATAATTCACATAACTCAAAATCATGTGAATATTTACTAAAATCTTTACAAATATGATAAAGCTGAAAAGTTTGTTTGTCCGAACGCACTTATCTTTGGAACTACGGAGTCAGACACAAAAATGTATCTTCATTTTCTTATGATAGCCGGATTCTTTAAGTCAGAAACGGCAGGTGAAACCACGGAGCACTTAAATAAAGGAAATTTAATAATAACAAATGGCAGAAGTGTACTATTTCACTAGGAAGAATAAGTTTAGAATAGCCTTTTTTTTTTTTGGTGGGTGGAAAATCATCAAATGACCCCCCCCCCCCCGCTCTTGGGCAGATCGAAGGGGAGTGTCAGACTTCTACTGACTAAAAACCGAACCCATGTTCCTTCTTTGCCCTTGTGCCGAGGCCACGTCATCTAGTACTAAAATCCGCGGCCCCGACGGGAATCCGCGGCCCCGACGGGACTTTAGAATAGCCTTATGTCATCAACCGTGCACCAATGCAGACTCCGTGGTAACTACCTACTGAGAAATTCCTGATAGAAAAACCCAATTGTTTACCCAACTTGGGGATTGAGGTATTCCCATCGAACTCCGGTCCTCATCCAGTATAGTGGCGTCCACTAGACGAATAAGGCAGCTCTTGACATAATAATGCTAATAATATTCAAACGGCGGCGCCTATTGGTAACCAGACCCCAAATATCTATAGGCCATACAAATATTTGTTCCGTGCGGGGATCCAGCCTGCGATTTGATGAAGATTAACGTCATAAACCTTTGACAAACACATGGTATGACCAGTAATAATACTGACTGTCTGTGAGATATAAATACCGTCTGAGGTATGTCCGAGAACCGTGTCCGTGGCGCGTTCGTGTTCCACGCGCGCCTCAAAGAGATGTCAGCAAGGAGGGGCCCGCAAGGGCCGACGCCCGTCGGGGCTGCGGATTATCGAAAGAGATGACGTGGCCTCGGCACAAGGGCGAAGAAGGAACATGGGTTCGGTTTTTAGTCAGTAGAAGTCTGACACTCCCCTTCGCTCTGCCCAAGAGCGGGGGGGTCATTTGATGATTTTCCACCCCCCAAAAAAAAAAAAAAAAAAGTTATGTCCGAGAGAAGTAACAGTGCTTGCAGAGAATAGGCAGTTCACAATAATCGCTTCGTTAATAACGCCCGTTTTATTTTTGTTTCTGCATAATTATGTTTGCGTGTATGTGTGGTCTAGGTTATGGCCATACTACCCAGGTGTTGCCAGGATGTAGGAACAATAGATTAGTTTATGGAAGTTCTACTGAATTGGCAATCAGATTTTGAGCAGAGTCAATTTTGCATCTAAAGTTCTAAACTATTTAGTGTCAAGCTAAGGTGTTTTTGTGAATAATGCCAAATAAACAGTATTTTCTTTCTTTCTGTATAATACATTTATTAACAATGTTGTCAATAAATAATTATGCTTAACTTTGTTTTTGGCTGTTCCACGAACTTCTCAAGAGTTGTTACAGCTTGTCTTAAAATTATCCATTGCATTTAACATAAAAACCCAAAGAAAGATATGATAGCACAAACTACACTTAGCAGTGGGTGTAATAAGGCACTACTTAGACCCTTTGAAGCAATTATAATATCGTCCTTGCGTCCCTTATATGCCTGACCGGACCTGGTTCGAAAGATACCTGGTTACAACTAAAGCAGTAGACTAAGGCTGCCTGTCCGTTGAAGCGGATCGAGGCTTACGGAGTAGAGAAACGGACAAATACAAACCAATATTGCATACTGGACCGGAGCTAAGATTTTATGCAATCAGATTAGTTAGTATTGAATTTGAATTTCCCGTAGGCCAGCCAGATCCTCCGTACCTACATTGCGTCGCGCGAATTATTTTGCCGCGCGGATATTTTTACATTGCGATATCTTCTAAGATATTTATTTAAACTGTATAGAGTAAAGGGCAAAAATATTCTATATTAAATTTCCGTTCTAACAAACACACTTATTTAGATATAGATTAATACCATATGGGTTAAATAAGCTTCGCAAAAAATAATCCATTTTAACCTAACATTTTAATAGTAAAAAAGGGTTACAGTGAGACAATCTTAACAGATAGACATAATATGCTGTCGCGGACTTTTTTTTAGAACTTTTAAGGAGAAACAATTCCTTCATACATGATATTTACGTAACTTTAACAGTTTTCGCAGCGCACGCAGCGGAAGCTCTCAAAAAGGAAATACCTTTTCCCGTTCTTGTAACATTTTTCATTTATGCTCCGCTCCTATTAGCCATAGCGTGATGTTATATAGCCTAAAGCCTTCCTCGATAAATGTACTATCTCACACAAAAAGAATTTTTCAATTCCAACCAGTAGTTCCTGAGTTTACCGAGTTCAAACAAACAAACAAACTCTTTAGCTTTATAATATTAGTAATAGATTTATGGACACCATCATCATGATCCACAACCCGAATTCACCCACTGTTGGGCCTCTCTTTTCTGGTGCCAATCGCCACGATCTTGTACCCGTCTCATCCAGGTATTTCCCTCGATGGCAACTTTATCGTCTGCCCATCTCGCCGCCGGGCGACCTACATTTCTTTTCCTCGTTCTTGGACTCCATTCGGCGACAGCCTTACTCCACCTGCCATCACTGCGCCTTGCCAGGTCTCCTGCCCAACCCCATTTTCCAGTTCCATAACAATTATGAGTTTATGGACATGGTTAGTATTTATTTTAAATGGACAGGTTGCTTTTAATCGATAGAGTTATAGGTGTCGGAGGGCTTTTAGTAAATACAGATAGATCTAGCAGTCACTTTGTCAAACACCATAGAATTTCAAACCCATAGCCTCACCCCTATCATCATATTATTATTCCATTACATAAACATGGTAATTTTATTTACGAAACAATATGATTTATGCCCTAAAGATAAGCCGTTTACTGAGAAATAATGCTAAATTCTGTAATGCACTTAATAGCATACATTTAGTATTAGAACAGGATAGTAAATTTATTGTTATTGCTTTTAGCTGGTGGTCGGTTAGGGCGGTGACAGACTGAAGGTTTGCGATGTCGGACAATCAGATAGATTGGATTTACCATTTATTAAAGCTCAGTTGTCTGCATTGTTCTATTCCGTATTCGAGATCTTTAAGGATTTATAATTATGATCTTTTATTAATTTTAAAACAAATTCTATAATTCCTTTTTGATTGGTTGACACCTCGCGTGACCAGAACGCTGGCTCCTTTCTTGGCCAAAGAATTCTGAGCATGTTTCCGGATGACAGCGATTTATACAGGACATTTAAGATATTTTAGTTCGTTTATATTACCTAAATTAGTAAGTAAAACATAATATGGAACTCTTCTTTTAAAGGTTTGCTGTATTGAAATCCTAAGTTCAGGAAAGCAACCAGGATAGCAGAACGAATACTTCTCGGTTCTAATCACCAGCTAAAATGGCGCCCCGCCAAACTTAATCCAACGAAGCCAAATTTCCGGCACGTATGTGTGCACTAATCTCGAAAAGCACTCAACAGGTATTGATAATGTTTTCACATAACAACTCCGGGAAATTTATAACGAGTTGTTATCTTAAAACTGTGTTTACTCCTACTAGTAGTAAAGTGTTATTTATAGGAGTAAAATGACAAAATATTAGGCAACCGAATAATTGGTAAGTTGATTTGAAAAAAGAGATAAACAGAAAATTATTCATCATCTCATCTGCCTATCCTTTTTCCAAGAATGTTGGGGTCGGCTCTAAGTCTAATCAGATGGAGATGAATACCAATATTTTACATGGAACGAATATCCTGAAAAGAGTGTCCATGAAGTTTCTTGCCATTCTTCTCATGAGACGTCGCTTTGGAATGGGCAACTACAGTACACTCACGAGTTATTATGCCTTATGACTGGGACTGTAGCTTAGTTTATTTAGCTTCATTAGTTTAGTAGTTTACTGCCGCACTCGGAGAGCTTCAGTGGTTTCTTGGGCCGTCGCTTGGTAAAGGTTTTTGGCAATTTTGTCATAAAAAAGTATGTCAGGCGTTTGCTGGGTTGGCGGCTTGAGTAATCGTTGGATATCTCTGAGTGCCGCAGTTAGTTTAATTCGACTATTCAAAAGTGCCTGTAACTTGCCTACTTGAAATAAATGCTTTGATTTAGGTTAGACTGGTTGCCACACTACCTGGTAAAACTGTCAGAGATCTCAAACGAATGCCGGGATTAATGGCTCAAAGTGTTTTCCGATGGCCTAATTTACCACAACAAGAATTAAAATAATCGGCAAGATACGTTGAGAAACCCTTAAATATTTCTCCAGCTGTTTCCCACGTGAGCACAAATATTTGTAAGGCCTCCCTGCACATATTTGAGCTCGTCTAAATGTTTGCCCAACTGTAGTGTCAAATTAATGACACCTACAACAGAAGGAATGCTTGTGTGGTCGTGTGAAAAAATTTTTGGAACATGTTTTTATTTTTTAAGTTGGTATAAGGTAGGTCACCGGTACAGTCACCTGCAAAAATGCATGGACAATTCAGAACTAAAATCGTGTGAAGCAAGAAATGACGCCACCTAACGTAAACTAGTTATCGACTATAAACGTTCACAGGAAAATTCTCTAATGTAAATAAAAAGAGAAGTCCTGACTGACTGACTCATCAACGACCTAGAAAGCTGTTTGCACAGAGGTTCCCTTTATAATGGAGACAAGGAATAAGGAAGGATTTTTCGAAATTCAACCCCTAAGGGAGTTGAATAGGGAATGAAAGTTTGTATGGAAAATCATCATTTACACACGGGCGAAGCCGCTGGCAAAAGCTAGTACACAATAAAATAAGTATCCATGCAATTTTGCAGGTGACTGTACAGTCAACAGCAAAAGTAGATGATCAAAATCAGAAATAGGGGATCGGACAAAAAAAAACTAATTAGTCCGTCAGATAGATTTCCAAAAAATATTGGACACGTATTTTTTCTTTTTTCACGTAAACTTAAAATGAAGACGATACAGTGCTTCGAAAACTCGTGTGACGTCATATGATAGTACATTTTGACGACACAAGTGACGTTTCAAGCCCCACTCCAAGATCTTTGACGCGTTTTATCTTCGTCATTTTTTATTGATTTGATAAAACAAAAAACACGTATTCAATATTTTTCGATAATCTAACTTACGGACTAAACAGAATTATATTATTTTGACCCTGTCCGATCCCCTATTCAATACTAATATATGGCAGATCACGAATATAATATGGCAGTTGTACTAGTAGTAAATGTTTGGCATAATTTACATTCACATACTTTGGAATCACTTCGACGCCACACAGTTCTGACGCGAACTCCGTTCATTAGTATTGAATTTCTGATTTTGATCATCTACTTTTGCTGTTGACGGTACATACTTAAGTAGTTGCGGAATTTGTTCGAAGGAGTCACAGCGGCTCTGGAACGCGAAGGGCATTAGAAGGAACACGAATGGGTTTTGGTCAGTAAGAGTCTGCTCTGATACTCCTTTCTCTCCACATTTACTGATAATTTCGCATCCTTAAAAAAATACAAAATTTTAGTTCACCGTGTGCTGAGGAGTTTATGTCCAAATAATAGTAGCCACTTGGGTCAAAACGTTGCGTTGGAAGGCCTCCCACTAGGTGGACCGAGGACCTGGTCAAGGTTGCGGGGACAATGTGGCGACACCTGGGGGAGGCCTATGTCCAGCAGTGGACATCTTTTGGCTGAAATGATGAATGATGATGATGACTCGGGTCAATCTTCAGGTTAAGCAGCGCTTGCCTAGGTTGGTCCGTCGATGGATAACCACCTATTACATACAGAGTTACCTTTGAAAAGCACGCTGTTGGTCCCAGCTGCCAATTAGATCTTTGACAGTCGTTACAGGAGGTTTTTTTTCTTTTTTTGATGATTTGTCCTAATACGGTTACATCATAAGAAATACAATCTAGCTTAATACTAAAGCTAATGAGTAATTCTATTTTGACTTAATTTGCTAGGGAGACTACGACTAAGAATGTGTCCATTAACACTTTTCTTATGGTCTCTATTAAGGGGAAGACACTTTGTTCTTGTGTTCTTTATGGGTAGCACTCACTTCACTACATTAAACTAACACTTTACTAAATTAGCTCGAAAGGTTTTGTCCTTTTTAGCCTTCTCACTATGTCCGTGTTGTCGAGGAGCTGGATGGCCTCGATGTTCACATGATGGTGAAGCCTTCGTTCATGAGCTTCGGCGTTCTTTTTAATTATGTCTATGACGAGGTCTATTTTGAGGTCCCGATGAAGGTCGTCATTTACAGGAGGTGGCCCGAAAGTAGCAACCAGTCGTATCAAAGGGTATCGTATTACCCAGTAATACCTGGGACGTGTATGTCAGATAGGTAGTCGCAGATTTTATCAAGTAGGTAGGTACCTAATTGACTAAGTTATGAAGTGATTACCTATGGACCGCAGTCTATTCTAACCTCGTAAATGAAAACATAGTAATTTCAGTTAACGGGTACTTCATTATATAACGGTTTTCAGTAATAAAGTTAGTATTGGCGCTACGGGTAACCACCAGTCTACGGATAGGTTTATCAGTGAAACAGTATTCAAAAGGAGGAAAAATCTGCTTAGGTGGTGGTGATTCATTAAGGACTCCGCCCTGGTGTGTAAATGTGGTGCTGTTCCACAATTGATAGGCACTTAATATTGAGTCTTGCTTGTTCTATTGTCTATTCGATACAGGAACTCATGGGTTTATTGTTACAGGAACTGATGGACGTTACTCAAGGCGCCACACTAGTGGCTCAGAACTAGATCAACATCATCAAGTCTGAAATAACTTATATCAATTCAACAAAAAAATAATAATACAACTTGACCAACCTCCCCCTATCTTAATAAATCATCAACAAAAGGTCCACACAAACCGTTAAGAACATTCGCAACAATTAAACGTGGTTCCGCTGCGCCCGCGCACCTGCCGCCATGCCGTCCGAATCAATCAACTGACAGAAAGCAACTGCGAACAACTGTAAAAAAAGTATCCAGTGCAAGCTTACAACTCAAAAGTACAAAGGACTAATAAAAAAGCCGGTTAAGTGCGAGCTGGGCTTGTGCACGAAGGGTTCCGTACCACTGGATAATATTTGGCCGAAACGCCGGAAAGAGACGTGTCTTGTGACCTTACATTTTCAGGTTGATTTAATTTGTGTGTGATCTTACAGCCTCCATAGTAATACACAATTACACTCACTCACTCTCTGAAAACTGCACCGAAACAAAGAAGCTCGATGAACCCGCAGATAAACAATTTAACTGTCTTGGATCCCGCAACGAAAATAATCAGAAAAGAATAGCGGAAGAGTAGGAAAGTAATTGAGTAAGTAAAGTGTCTACGATGACAGTCCAAGATGCACAGCTCTGGGCTGTGACATATGAATGAACAAACAGACGCATGGATAGCGAAACCTTAGTAATAGGTTCCCATAAGCACCCTTTGAGCACGGAACCCTAAAAACAAACAACAAAATAAAATAGGAACGTTTTGAGGAAAAAACTCCTTACGACGCGCACGCGCCGAACGCCAGCTTGCTGATTGGTTTTTGGCGTTTTTGTTCCATATTCAAAACGAATCGAACATCAGTCGCTTGGTATTCAGTCGAACTGTAATTATCCTCGGGAAAGGACGTGCCCTCACACCTGCTGCATTGTTTAAATAAGTCGTTTATTTAATTTTCGATGCGAAGCTATAATTTTGGAGGCAGTAATAAGCAGGTTTTAGAGTTGAAACGACGCTGTAACTTTGAAATTTTAAATGTGTTTGGAAATGTAACAGATTATCTTAATGTTCTTTGAGCAACTGTTTTTGGAAGTAAACTTTTTTTATTTACATTTATTTTGAGGCCTCGGCACAAAGGGCTAAGAAAGAACATGGTTGGTTTTACGTCAGTAGAAGTCTGACACTTCCTACCGCTCTGCCCAGAGCGGGAGGGGTCATTTGATGATATCCTGCCCTCCAAAAAAAAAAAGTTTCCTCTCTGTTTTTCTTCATCTGTATCTGTAATACTGAAGAGAAACTTAGCAAATACATTATTGATTGAACTTCAGAACGCTTGGTGATCAATGCTCGTACCTCCATTTTTATAAAAAAACCGTCTTTGTTTTACCTAACAGGCTGGTTTTATATAATTAGGTAGATTATTATATATAAGTATGCGAAGAACGCATGCAGTATGCATTTCAAATAAATAAATAATTAACTCACAAAAAGTACCGTTAACTACCAAAATTACAGGTTAATTCATAATGAAAAAAATAACGGTACTCAAACATTTTCGTATCAACACACAATCAATTTATTACGTTATACGTTGAAACAAAAAAACACGCTATACTTCCCGTTTAAGTTCATTGAATCGATGACTGAAAAACTATAATTTATCATGCGACAATTATGTGAGAACAATCGCGCAAGTCAGTCAAAGATTTATAGGCAGTAATGTTATGGAGCTTGGTAACCGTAACCGAAACTACCGGATACCCGAAATAAAAAAATATCCGTAACCAATTTAAAAGTTTCGAGTCTAAATATTTTTTTTAATGTTTGTTTCTGGCATATCAGCCTGTTTTACCTTTTGTACTGTCATCTTGTATCAGATTTTATTGTAGTGTCTAGTGGAGACTAGAAGTAAAAGACAAAAATTGCTTCATAATTGCACTTTATTATAAAATTCTAAGTCTTTGGTCAACTGGACCCACTCGAAATGGACCCACGGGATCAGTATAACACATCACATTTTTAATTGTTTTTTTTTTTCATAGTTTTAATGTGGGTCCATTAGCAATTAAGCGGGTCCAGTTAACCAAAGACTCCTAAAATCCGTAACCAACATTATCCGAAACTAGCGGATAATTCGAAATTTTCATAACCGTATCTGAAACCGATATAATATTATTCCTACATCCGTATCCGTATCCAGATCCGACACATCATATCCATGACATCCCTGATTTATACTCTTACGCAATGTCACCAAACTTGTACCGTAGGGCTACCGGCAAAGATAATACTCATAATAGCCAATTATATCGTAAAATCGTGATTTTGAACGATAAAGCACGTAATTGCTTGTTATTATGTGATTGCGATCGGCAGCGGTAAAGTGAGGTGGCGTAAGATAGACAAGTTATTGTATGTCTGTTTGGCAATCGATAGAGACCCGCCCGCAGTGGCCACTGGTGATAGATAAGCCATTCCTTCTCATAGAAAGGAGGCTTGAGTCCCAGCAGTAGGAACTTTATAGGCTAATAATTATGCTACGCTTAAATGTAGGTAGTTGTTAGTTCTGTTTGGTTATCTTCGACTCCAGTTTTCAATGTACCTAGTTGTTAGTTTTGTTGGCTATCTTCTTTTTTAAGAAGGGTCTGTGTAAGGCCTCCGTCAAAGTTGCCCATGGATGTCGTCTTTTGGTATTTGGCTCCAATTTGAGCTGGCTGTTCTTATTATCTCTTACTCCTGCTAGGAAACTAACCCCTAACTACTAGAAATTAAGTTCATATTGCACAATATAAGCAATAGGCTTGTCTTTTATTTATGCTACGCTTATCCCGATTTAGGTTAAAAGTGGTAGGAATTTAAGAAGCCCTCCAAATGGCACAGATGGTCTGGTGAAGGTCGTGAGGATCAGATGGATGCAAATAACTCGGAACAAACGAGATAGAGCTTTAAAAAGGATGTCTGTGGTTAGCTGTGGAGCTTCTAAAGCTAGTAAAATTATCACAGGTGAAGATAACGAAAGATACAGATCGGCCACTGATAAAACTAAACGTGCAATTATGCGTAGGTAAAACATAAACTAGCACCAAGCACATAAACAAACAGAATAACCTAGACACAAAACCGCTAAAAGTGGACAGATTTAGAAAATACCTACAATGACCAATGCTGAGTGCATTGGGTCGTCAAAGGTTAAAGAAGAAGAGAAGCTCATATTAACCGAAGAGAGAAAAGCATAGCAGTGCTTAAGAACAACCATATTTTGACTATTTTAAATAACCGATATACACTGTTAAAATAATCTTGCAGCCTAGATCTACAAAAGACAATACAAATTCACAGATCAACTTCAAAACTATAAAAAACCCTTTTACAATTTACACATTCCTCCCAAAACTACCAAAATCAGCCAGCAGCCCTACAACCAACATCTTTCACAAGAAACTCCGTAGTGACGCAGCCCGTCTCGAGTTTCGGACGGACAGACAGACAGACGCGTTGCACCTGTACCTCACTTCCTGCCGCATATATTTTTTACTTGCCCGACTGCCCGCCTGTTTCCTGGCATAAGCTTGCTCAATTCACCGAGTATTGTTTTTGTTCACAGTTGATTTAAAGTGACGAAATCGACGATTGTTTTAATTCAGGGTTTGGGCAGGTGAGGGCATGAAACGGTACTTGGTCCTGCGTGATGGATTATAGCTCACTTATGCTGTGCGGTCGGTGCTCCAGAAGTGGGGACGATATAGGCTGATTTTGTGAAGGTAAGGGGATGTTGGAATATGTTGGTTGAAAGCTATTTCTGAAGTGACGTGTGTCACAAGCAGTATTGCTCTTAACTCTTTGGTATGCCTAAGACTTTCAACAGCATCGAAAAACTAAAATAATTGTAGCAAAGGCATGCCTATGCAAATTTTCTTGTCTATCAACGCCGCCTTGAATGAATTGCACACTTACAGTGGTCATACTTAATGTCACTTTGTCATGGTGCTTGCAACAGCGCCAAAATATCGGGAACTCGAAACATACAGTAAGTAGTTAAGTACACATAGTTTGTCTTGTCCCTGAACATCGATATTAACATAAAATGTCATAACAACCCTCATCAATGATGATTACAATCAATACACTACAGGCAATCAATATACAACATAACAAACACAATAATAAAATTCATTCCTTTTTTCTCTACTCATTTCGAAACATGAATCAGTATAAAAACATAATGATACATTGAGGCCCACTAAAGAGTTCGTAATGAGGCTATTATGCAGTACCGGCCCTTTCTGATTCGCGTATTAGAAGCCACTCACGCACAGGTTTTGTAAAAATATCACATCGATCAATGTCGCATACAGTTAGCCGAATTCAATTCGACTGCATCAAGAATTTGAGCAAGCGAAATTTTGTTGAAAGTTTTATGAAGAAGTTTTTTATTTTCGTGCTGCATGTTTACCATGTTTATGACTAGCTGTAACGATTAATTATATATTATACATCAAAGATCTATAAATAACAGTGCTATCCGAGGCACAGAAGAAACTCGGATTGTAATGATGACACCTGCATAGACCGACTTTGACAATCCTTACATTTAACATCTCCGTGCACAAAGACTCCGGACACAAAGCGCTAAGAAGGAACATGGGTGGTTTTTAGTCAGTAGAAGTCTGACACTCTCATCCGCTCCGCCCAGAGCGGCAGGAGCAATTTGAGGATTTACCAACAACCCGAAAAAAAGCGGATGTGCTTTTTTTTAGGTTGCTTTCAACGATAGCTACTTTCCACAGGCAATTGTAGTGAAGGAGACCTGAGGTTAATGCACTGAAATTATCAACACGCAAGAACAAAGCGGCAACCACCATGACCATTTTTCACTTCGTCGTACAAGTATAGAGCATATTTTAAACGGTTCGAAAAACTCTTTGGATTTTTCCCGAAAAACCCGCAGCCCCGGGGTGTCCGGTATCCTCAGCCAGACCTCAATCTGTCTAGATTTGCAATTTATCAACAAGTGACAGATCTGCATACAGAAGAAACTTTGGATTTCGTGGGCCACCTTACAAGCAATTGCAGGATTGCAGACACAAATTCCAAACTGGAAGAATTACATGCACTAAGGGCCTAGTTGCATATAGCTAAAATTCATGAAATACATAAACGGTTAATCAGTAAACGGAAAGGATTAGGTAGAGGTGTACCTAATATTCATCATCATCATCATCATTTTAGCTGAAAGACGTCCACTGCTGAACATAGGCCTCCCCTAAGTGTCGCCACATTGACCGGTCCCGTGCGTCTCGCATCCAGCGGATCCCCGCAACCTTCACCAGGTCATCGGTCCACCTAATATTACATTGCCTATGGTATTTAATCATAACTGGCGGAATATGTTCCGCCAGTTATGATTAAATACCATGTAACAGAAGGCGAGCCTATTGCCATCAACAGGGCATAAATTCAGACTCCTGGGCTGCTACTGAGAAATTCCTTATGGTAAAACTCAATAACACTGGACACACACGGAAATCGAACCCAGGAACTTAATCTCAGCAGTCGCACTTTCGACCACTAGACCAACGATGCAGTCAAATGTATTTACTGACTTAAAAAATCAACAGCTAACCCTTTATCCACCACGTTAACCATCCAAACGAAACCCCAATCAATACCTCACCGAATCCGCAACATTATCTAGTACCGCCGCGTAAACAAAGTAAACACAAACAAACCTCCAAGTACCGTTAACTTAAAGTTACCGGTACCGAATAGAAAGGTAACTTAGCACTAGCAAGCGAAATGTACGCTCTTTGTCACACCGACAGTTTAACTTGTATGCTGAATACTTAATTAATAATATGGTGGTTCTCACGATATGGTTGTGGGTTAAGTGGTGGAAGGTAGCGGTTTCGATATTTTATTAAGTCAACTATTTTAAATCAAATAAAAGATGGATGGACTGTGTGAAGGATGATATGACAAGAAAGGTGTCTGATGAGATGATGAGTAATAGAGAAGTATGGAACAAGAAGACATGCTTGAATGAATTGGGATTTGGGATGCCACGGAGCCTGGATTTGTGTCCAGTTGATGGCAAAAGAATCGCCTCCTATTACATGAGACTTCAACTTATCCGGTAACAAGTGGGTGCACTTGGGGAATACAGGCGTGATGTTTATATATATATGCATTTTTTTTTTGTATTTTATTATTTTTATGTTTTCGTCCTTGAGTTAGCAGTTATTTGTGAGGTCCTCGGGAATCCCCCGAGGACCTCACAAATAACTGCTTTCAGGAAGAGCTGATGTCTTAGCAATCAATTTATTTTGTTCCTATGTTAGCGTTAAGTAATGTCTACTTTGGACATGTCCTGTGTCATTGACTTGCTGCATTGCGTCTGACACTCGAAGACAAAGGTGAAAGGCCTTACGGACCACTGCAATTTTTTACCCGACTACGGCGAAGCCAAAAGGAAGGTAATGATTTTGTTTATTTCTAGGGCTTTAAATTGATCGGTTTCTTAGTAATTGGGTTCTGCTATTTTATCGAAAGACTAAGGAATATGAATGGAAACAAAGGAAGAAGAAGACATGAAGCGCCGACTCAAACTCCGTCTTTGACAAAATATACTAGAGATTCCTAAAATTAAGTTCAAGAAAAAAAATAAAATACAATATAAGAAAATTCATAAAATACAGCCGAATTGAGAACCCCCGTTCTCAATTCGGCTGTATTTTATGAATTTTCTTCTTAGCGTAAGTATATAGGTAATTAGGTATATGGCAAAAAAATCTGCTGGTACACTTCGCTTACAGTTGCAGCATATGAAAGGGTATGCAGCCGAGATGGAAGCAGGATTATTATTTGATTTTGATGTACCTACTCCACATAGAGGGGCGATTAAAAAGAAAGATGTGCCTTTGTGCTCTTCTATTTTTTTTATGTTTTTAGGGTTCCGTACCTCAAAAGGAAAAAACGGAACCCTTATAGGATCACTTTGTTGTCCGTCTGTCCGTCCGTCCGTCTGTCAAGACCCTTTTTCTCAGGAACGCGTGGAGGTATGAAGCTGAAATTTATATCAATTACTCAGGTCTACTGTCCCTTGAAGCTGTGAAAAAATCAAACTTCTAAGCCAAAGCAATCAAAAGATACAGCCGTTTATGCCGCAAATTTTCGACACTTGCAAGGGAATCAAAACCTACAGGGTAATTCCCGTGAACTCAGAATCTTGAAATTTGGTACGAAGCAACGTCTTATAGCATAGATAAAGGAAAAATTACGAAAACCATAAATTTTTAGTTACATGACATAATATATTTTTTTTTAAACGAACTTTGTAAACCTTGCAGGTTTGTACGGAACCCTCGGTGCGCGAGTCCGACTCGCACTTGGCCGGTTTTTTTTATCCTTTTTTGTATTTTGTGTGTACATAAATAAATAAATAAAGATTCAGAATGATCACAACTTTTATGAAACGGCTTCAATGACAAAAATAAAGCCTTACTATCGTGAATTTCGTACTCTAGTTCTTATTTTATAAACAGACCCATCCAATGAATTCCCATACTTACGATTACGACTAGTGATAAACACGGAAACATATGAATAGTAAGAAATGTCAGCGTATAAATGAATGAGTTAATTATTTTAATTAAACGTAAGTGAGTTTTCGTGTCGCGCTACTTACTGGAGTTATGCTTGTATGTCACGATTATTTCCTTATTTAGAACTGTGTTTAATAATAATGTGTTAATAATGTATGTGTTGTGGCATTTGTCATGGATTGACAGGTCATCAGTCAATTCCGTGAGTTTCCTAGTGACTCATTTTACATAACAACCTTATAATATTTTGTTTAAAGTTTATATTACTGTTGATTTCATCGGTTAGTCCGTGGATGGGTGACGAATGACCATCATTACATACCGAGGTTCTTTAGCGCCTGTTAAAGCATGTTAAACCGTTGGTCCCGGCTGCCGTATATAGATCTTTGGCATTCTTTACGGTATTCAGTGGCCTGAAAGCCTTGCCAAAGGTGTGAATGGCTGGAATTTCTCTTCTCTCGAAGAAAAATATGGCTGGAATTTCTCGAAGAAAAATCTAACTAACTCAAAAACTGCTCAATTTCGGGGGAACATTTAGTGGCTGAATTTGTTACATTTGAATCCTACTATGGCGTCCGCAAGGAATACGTCGAATTACCAGTAACCCTGTATATATAAAAACTGTATTCAGCTGCGCCTAGTTAGACTGGAAGTTTAGGCTGATCATTATCGGCCTAGACTTTTCCCGCCTATGTCGCTTTAAGTCTAGACCAATAAGAGTAGAAGTTAAGGCAGATGATGAAGGACCTACTTCTCACTAAGAACTTAAATCACTCCAGATTATTTCGCTACCCCGCTGCGTTAACAGTTTACTCAGACTCATCCATATTCATAGCCCGACCTTTAGTTACACAAGAGCAATTAAATCTAAATCAAAATCTACCATATTCATAGCCAAGACCTTGTTCAGCTAGAACGGATGACACTGGTCATAAACTCATAAATGGGCTATGCTTCGTTTACTACACCGCTTTATGAGTTTATGAGAGCACAAAACATTTCCTGTGCATCTTTTGTTTGGAGTTGACATTAAAAGTAAATTATTATGACTAATGTAATGGGATACAGAGCAGTGGACAAGGTTTAGGACAAGTGCGGAATGGTTTAGCATTTCTACAGCGAATTTTATTTAGTTAACGCAACTGGATTGACATAATTTATGATTTTTCTGTTATCATTGTCAATTTACTAGGCTCTTAGGCGTCAATGGTGGTTGTAGTCCTAGGGTCAATTATTGCCTTTGCGGTGGATGTCAAAGTGAGTTTTTATGCTTTGCACTAGCTACATTTTTTATCTTTTTGAGACCATTAAATACTTTTCCTTTCTATCTTATATCTGCTAGAATGTAGCTAGAATGCTATTCAAAGCAGATGGCTGATATTTTGGTTGTTAATTTTTCACTGACCATCAATGAATCTTTGACGAACTTTTGGTGATAAAGGCATGTCATCGACTTCTGCATTTTAAATTTCCAGCTTGCTTCTAGACTGAAGAGATGCTGCACTTGCATTATTCGTTCACTTATCAAATGAGTTCACCTTGTTTTATCATTGTGCTCTAATTTGATTCTAGATATTTAAGTAATATATGCTCTACAGAACAAAGCCATTCCCCGAAGTATTAGGGTTTACCATTAATAACTTCGAAACTTGCCAAATTATTCTAGAAATTAATACATGTACCAAAATACTTAAGGCGGGGTTGCAGTACTTTTTAAGATTTTTGAACCTACAAAAATCGAACTAATTACGAGTTTTTTAATAAATAAAAATCATTACATAAAAATTGAACATACTCTCTAGGAAATCGTAAAGATAGAAACGCGATTTAGAATGATCGGCTCGATACTTTTTTTATCAAACATGACTCTAAATCACAATTTCAAACGTGTACTGCTAAGACATTTCATCATGAATTTATATAAAAGTTATATCAATAGATAGAACTTTTTATTCTGAAGTAAATGTTAAAAACATATTGTATAATTTCTTTATAGTTTTTCTCCAAGAAGCAAAAAACAGTCAAAATTTAGGCATTATATCGCTCGCGCGGCAGGGCGGGGGGTGAGGTCGTGCGTACATAAAAACAAAGTACTGCAACCTCGCCTTAATCAAAAGCTCCATGTATCCTAGTTTACCTGGTAAACTCGAGTGGGCAACGTTATCGATCCCTCGCTAGTTTTACTTAGAAATCGTCCGTACCTGAAACAAAGGTATGAATAAATTAATATTTAGTGATATTCAATGTTACGTAGTACCTACCTTCCGAGAAGTTTCATATCAGCTATGATATAATTATAATAAGCTATTGATGAAAACGTAATTATAATTTCAGGAGGTGTTAGTCGAGTGGTTGCAAACTCGACTGCTGAGCATAAAGTTTTAGGTTCGATTCATGTGCCGAGATGCCGCAGAGCCTGGATTTGTTCCCGGTTAATGGCAATAGGCTCGGCCTCTATTACATGGGACCTAAACATAACTGGCGACAAATGGATGTACTATAAGGTACACCTCTGCTGAACCCTTCGGGGATTACAGGCGTGATATAACAATATTATCTATGTAGTAAGTAGCCCTTGTAATTGACAGTCAAAAAAAAAATCCATTCGCAAAACCTGACAACAGATTCAACCACAAATTAAATTGAATACCATTTCAGCAACCGTCTGAACCAAATAAATATCAAAAATCCAATATTGCACGTCCAAAATCCTACCATTTTATTTTGTTTTTAAACTCGACCTCACGCGGAGAACAAAAAACTCTGTTTAAAAAGCTTTTGTTTCGAGTTCACCATAAATAGTTTATCGGGTCTGTATGAGCGGTATAAATCATTATGTTTGACAGGCACGGACGCAGGACGGGGCCACGGGTGCATGCATGTGACCTCCGTGCATGCATGCATGCGAGGTGCTATCTGATAACTTTGTAAACTATGGATGGTTCAGTTTATTGAATGTTTGAAGGTGATTTGGTTATGTTTCGATACCTTTATTGATATGTTAATTGCAGATTAGATGGATTGTTTAAGGAATGAAAAGAAAAGGGAGTAAATGACAGCGGGGCGGTTAAAAAACGAATAAGGAAGAAAGAAACGTGTTGCACCGACCCATAGTGACATTGGACAAGGCCAGGAAGATGATGTTGAAGATTATGATAATGTTTAAAAGGTTTTTGTGTTATAGGATTCCGTATGATGACATTGTAATCACATGATAACAAACGAATGTACCACACCAACATATCTATTTGTTATTCCAATTGTACCCTCTTATCTTAAAATCCGGTTAAATCAATCAAATCATCACTAATCAAGTAAACGACCGATTACTATCAACAAGATCGTCCTAATCCGTCCCTGCATGGGATCATCAACCGATAACCGAATGCCATGCAGTCGACGACACTGCATGCATTATCAAGCAGTGATAAAGCTGAATTGATTATAATTTTGATCACATCGTATTTATATTTTTATGTTAGTTTATTTTTGTATGAACCGGTTTCTTTGTGGACTGTATCAGTTATTTAGTTTAATTGGTTTGATGGTTTAGTTGAACTTTGTGATGGTAAAAGATTTGTGTGAAAAAGGGTTGGTCTCTTTAATAAAAGAGTTACCATCTTACTGTAAAAAAATATTTGATTTAGTTGATTATCAGGTCAGTAAGCTGCACTTAGTGAGACAGAAAAAAAACATAAACACGAATAGAGAACCTCCTCCTTTTTGAAAGTCAGTTAAAATGGACATTACGTATCCACCTCCACCCCCACTTTTATTAATATAACCTTCGCTTCCCAACGCACACAAAAACACTTACAAAAAAAAACTATTATTTTTCAAGGAAACAAAAATTATAAAATTCCATCAGGAAGCTCATTAGCTGTCGGAATAATTGAGATTTTTATCTCAAAGTGATGATCCTGCTATACGCCATACCGATGCTTATCGCGTTAACTGTATCTATTCGACCTTTTTGTATGACAGTAGTTTCTCAGTAAGTATCTGTACTTCTGTTGTAACAAATAGTTGTGCGAATAGTTGTTCAAAAAATTCAATGTACTTTATTCGACATCATAACATCACGGTTGTATCCCCTAAACGTTAGGCAGATGTGTCCCTTATGGTAGAGCCACATTTCAGTTGTTTTAAGTCCCGTGTGTAATAGGAAGTGAGCCTATTCCCGCATCATCTGGGCAGCTGGTGGCTGCTGCTGAGAAATTCCTGATGGCAAAGCCCAACGACACTTTGCCCGACCTGAGAATAATAACCCAGGACCTTATGCTAAATTAGACCAAAGAGGTGATCACTACTCGACTTTCATATTTATAGCGGGGTTGCAGTACTTTTTAAGATTTTTGAAAATCGAACTAAATATGAGTTTTTTAATAAATAAAAACCATTACATAAAAATTGAACATACTCTCAAGTAAATCTTAAAGATAGAAACGCTATTTAGAATGATCGGCTCGATCATTTTTTTTATCAAACATGACTCTAAATCACAATTTAAAACGTGTACTGCTAAGACATCATGAATTTATATGTATGAAAGTTATATCAGTAGATAGAACTTTTTATTCTAAAGTAAATGTTGAAAACATATTGTATAATTTCTTTATCATTTTTCTCCAAGAAGAAAAAACAGTCAACATTTAGGCATTATGTCGCTCGCGCGGCAGGGCGGGGGGTGAGGTCGTGCGTACATAAAAACAAAGTACTGCAACCTCGCCTTAAAGCCCTACAAGGACTACACCTTCCGGGAGGTTACAATAAAATCATCCATAAATCCTTTAATTTCCATAATATCCGTGTCCAATATATCTACCAAGATACTACCAAAAATAACTCCAATTTACATAAATATAAGGACTATCCGACAGGACACACCAGGATATATCGCTAGTCAAAAAACACTTCTTTTTTGAAGTCACTTAATACCAGATACCCCACTGTGAGAGGTCCTTCTGACCTCGGGTCGACTTGACCCCGAGTCACCAAAGCCCCATCGTTTCTGCTATGTCAACTTTTGTTTATTTTACACTTCAAAAATATACTCCTTTTGAAAAAAAAAGAAATTATTTCTCGTCTCCTGTAACTGGTTTGCCATTTTAGGCGCGTGCCCTTTAAGTAAAGGGATTAAAAGGATAAGTTTTGGTATGCAAATAATATTATGAGAAAAAAGTTTAAAGAATTTATGATGTGATTAATAGTTATAGTTATCGTCTGTGCGAAGAGTTACTTTGGGTATGAAGACAAGGAATAACTCTCGCAATTTACTCGAATATATTTATTACTAGTTTAATCTATCTAATTCTAGTAAATGTTAGTTAAGTTTTAAAAACACAAAGGGACCTTAAATTAGATAAGATAACGGTTATAATATTTATGAGACTGCTACCGACTGTTTAAATATACTGTAGATAGACGAAACATTTCGAAAACAATGGCCACGGTTTGAAAGGTATCATAAACAAATTCCTTCCAAAGGCTTAATTAACAGAAATAATTATGTTTTTCATAACTTCAGCTAAAGACCACGGCTGGACATAGGCCTTCCCCAACAATCGGCCTGAATTCCACCAATTCTTCACCTCAACACACGAACTCCAAAACATCACGAAAATCACTCTATCAGTTTCTGATATTTGCGCAACACAAATAGATACACACTTCCTATTATTCCAGGCGTACGATCGGGCCCTATTCCAACTAGATTACTGGCATTTATCTAGACTCAGTAACCGACGCAATAAATATCTGAAATTGTCTACACCGCACGCCTTTATAATCTATGGAATTTTGAAGATAGGGCTGCTTGGTCGGATCTAAGTAGACGTATTTATCTTTCTTATTTACTTGAAGGAAAGTGGTGAGATAAAAGTTGTTCAATGTGTAAGCAATAAAGTTCAAATTAATACAGTTAAGATTGTCAAAAGTCTGACAATCTGTTTTACCAGAAGGTATTGTGTAAGCTCGTGATTGCGTTGTGGATGTCAGATAGGCAGTCGGTCTATGTAAAAGACTGGTATTCAGCTACATCCGGTAAGACTGGACGTCGTCGACTCCAATAAACTTGAGAAGAAAAGATCAGGCGGCTATTATGACATTACACGGGTCTACACTCAAATTTTTCAATCACGAAATTTTTCAGGATACGAAAAAAACCAAGGGACCCAAAATACAATGTAGTTTACGTTAAAAACAGGTTTATTCGCATCACATCGGACGGAATCCATCTTGTCAATAACGTGAAAAATCGTTCTGTTTTGAGAACCCTAGAAGTCCTAGAACGAAGTCCATAAATTCTTGGCGTCTTAGCGAAATGATTGAAGCAGTTCTATTAAAGTAATTCAATACTGTACACTACATAGATATAAGAACTAAATTGCTTTACTTCACGACTTCCTTTGCCAAACAAGTTGATAGAATCGTATGGATGGCATCCCAACGCAGTTTACGTCTTTGAAGTTAAAAAAAAATCAAGGCTCAGCTGATCTTGTCTTGCGGCTATAAAAAAAACATATTCTGGGCTGTTTCGTTGCTCTAGTGATCGCAAGCGTGACTGCTGACCATGAAGTTCTGGGTTCGATTCCCGGTTCGGGAAAAGTGTTATTAAGTGTCATCAGGAATTTCAGTATAGCAAGCACGGCTCGCCCCCAAATACATGGGTCTTCAAAATAATTGGAGAAATGCGGGTGACATCATTATACAGCTCTGCTGCCTAACCCTTCAGAAATTTCAAGGCGTGATATTATGTATTCTGGACAATGATCACAAATTAAACTCTTCCCGAGGATCCATTCTTTGCACACGCTTTCTGACAAACTTCCTAACAATAGCATCGTCGTAATCCATCTAGTCTTTCCCAACAATCAATGCTGGGGGAATTTCTCCTGTATCGTGGGTGCGTTTACAAACAAAGAAAGTCACATACACAAATACCCAGACCCGAAACAACTATCTGCAGGCCATACAAATATTTGTTCCGTGCGGGGATCGAACCCGCGACACGCAGTGCAGCAGTCCAATCGCTTAGCCACTGCGCCAACCGTGCCGTCAAGCACCAGCGTCAAGCGTCAGTTTAACAGGATGCAGTTGAATAGCAGTATCTTGCAGAACCGACTGCCTTCAATCTTCACAACCCAGGTTTTAGGGCACACGATACTCCTTGGTAAGACTGCCACCATCAATATCAAATACTAGCTTTTGCCAGCGGCGTCTCCCACGTGAAAATCACGATTTTCCATACAAATTTTCATCCCCTATTTCATTCCCTTAGGGGTTGAATTTCGTCCTTATTCCTTGTCTACATTATAACGGGAACCTCTGTGCAAATTTTCAGCTTTCTAGGTCCAAGGGTTTGGGCTGGGCGTTGATGAGTCAGTCAGTCAGTCAGTCAGGACTTCTCTTTTCATTTATATAGATTAAATCGTTCTTTATAGTGTGATTAGTGCATAAACTGGAGTAAGAGTTTTTACGGCGCCCAAGGACTTCTGACTTGGCTTAAAGCAGTGATTGCCTCTAATGAGCCTATCAAGTCATAAGTTGAACCCAAGACATCTCCGATTATTTTATCGGATTTATGTGCATGTTGTATATATCGCTTGCGTCGGTGAAGGAAAACATTAAGAAAATAGAGAAAATATTAAATTAAGTGTCACCAGCAATAGTCACGGAAACTAGCTGTTGCCAGCGGCTTCGCCCGCTACAACTCGAAAATAATCCTACGGGAAGATAAAATCGGGATAAAAACTATCATAATTATGTGTTAATCCAGGTTATAAAGTTTCTGTGTATCAAATTTTATCCAAATCCGTTCAGTAGTGTTTACATGAAAGAGTAACAAACAAACATCCATCCATCCATCCATACATACCTACTTACAAACTTTAGCGTTTATAATATTAGTAGTATATACCTTTAAGTATCCTATAGGTCCACATTTCCAGCTTCGAAGTTAATTTAGGTCACAAATAGGCACGCAAGGTGTGTCGGGGCATGGCTGCCAGTCTTCATACTGCGATTCGATACAGATTGCACTAAATCACAGTAAGCGTGGAGTTGCGAAGGTGTGTTCTAGGATATGCCTTCTAAAACTGTTGCTTTGACTATAGACAGATGTGTATTAATTGCGTTTAATGTAGCTTGATTGTATACGGTTGATGGTATTACATCATCCCTTTTGGCAATTTATTTGCAGGTAAAGAAAATACACTATTCCTTAACTGTTGGCCTCTTCTTACTTCGTATGAATAATATATTTTTTAAAGTCACTCCACACGGGAATTACTCGTGGCTGCGTTAACAAACATTTAAACTCACAAGAACAAACAGCCAGACCCTCAACAACAAATTTTGTTCCACGCGGAATTAGGACCTGCGACACGCAGTGCAGAAGCCAATCGCTTAGCCACTGCGCTAACCATGTCGTTCTTCACGTCGCACACTTATGAGATTATCGAATCTCTTTTTACTCGACTACGGCGAAGCCAAAAGGAAGGGTAATGATTTTGACAGTCTATGTATTTACCTAAATGTTAACAAATTACACCCATATACCTACAGTTTTCTATTAAAAATAACTCCTCTCTTCAATTTCCTCCGTACCACTTCCCGCTCCGACGCATTGCAGCTAGACGCAAATAAACGCGATTAGTCGCAGTCGCAACATGCGCCGGAGTGCAACAGGATTAGTGGAACGTATCCCGTCACCTATGATCACCGTAACCCGTGTTGGGAGTTAGCTTTCATAATAAACACGATATGATAGATAGGGATCGACGTTGACGGCAGAGGGAAAGTATTTGTTAAAGTCGGGGTTTAAATTTTATAGTAAACTAGCTTTTGCCCGCAGCTTCGCCCTCGTGGATGTCGAAAACTATCCGAACAAACTTTTGTCCCCTATTTAACTGTCGGGGTTGAATTTCGAAAAAACTATATACTTACTAATAAAAACCTTCCTCGACTATTTATTGGTGAAAACAGCATGAAAATTGCAACAGTATTTTTTATATAAGATTAGCTAGTATTTTTTGTGTTTATCGCGAACCGACAGACAGACAGACGCGGCGGAGGACTTTGTTTTATATATGTAGTGATGTAGTGATGACTAGCACTTGGCCCGTGACTTCTTCCACAAAACTGGTGAAGGCGCAGCTAATAATAATATGCATGATATAAATATAGTTTAAAGCCTATAGCACCCACGATCAATGTAGGTTTCTGCCAGTGAAATAATTTTTAGAATTGGGTTATTACTTCCGGAGATTTCCCCCTACATACAAACAAATTTTTAGTTGCTGGGATGACGAGTAATAGAGAAATAAAGAAGCAGAGGACCCCAAATTAATTGGGATAAATCATCATCATCATCATTTCAGCCAAAAGACGTCCACTGCTGGACATAGGCCTCATAGGCTAATTGGGATAAGTGCGGGAGAATAATAATGATGAAGTTGACGACCGTAAAGAAGACAAAAACCACTTGACAAACAATCAACCTGCTAATAACATAGCTTTTCTTTGTTGATTATATAATAAATTGGTTTATTCAGATAAGCTCAAATAAAAGTGACTAAGTACACTAAAGGGATGTCATTGATTGATGACATGATTGATGATATTTACAGTCCAAGTAAAAACACAACATTATCCAAGAAACCACCATTTCCCAGGAACACCCAAGAAATCGGTAATAAAGAAAGAAAATCCAATACGACTCGTGACGGCCTAATAACGGCGGAGTGATTCAAGTTAGCACAAACTAACGTTAATTACGCTCCATTGTGAAGAAACTTTCTCTTTTACTACTAAATTCTAATTTATTCTGCGCGCTCCGTGATCGTGAAGTATGCTCGGTGAATGACAAATGAGATAGTAATGGACATCTGCATTAGTAGTTGCTTTGTTTTTGTTAGAAGCCGTTAGGCATAATCTTTAGACCTGGGAAAATTAGTAACGGGTGTAAAAATTATTATAGCTTTAGTCAAAGGTCTTCTTCTTAGCGTGTCGATGGCAAATTTCTGTTAAATCGTTTTGGACCAAAATTCAGCTATGCGAACTCCACTCGCTGATGCAGTCATAAGGTCAAAGGTGAACTTGACAAAGATGATAATAGCGGAAGACCAAAACAGTGAAAGACGGATTGTGTTAAAGATGATATCATTTTCCCACAGACAGAAAAGGAGGTGACTAATAGAGAGAGCATGGTAGAAGATACTGCGCTAACCTCAAAGGATATGGATAAGTAAGGGTAAGACAATAATAATGGCAAGATCAGAAATCTTTGGTAGGTAATGTCAAGATGGAGTAAGAAACGAAAACTTTTAGGGGATGATATGAAATAGAGTCAGTGTAGTGACGAAATGGATAGGTGTCTAACTGTCTAGAAGAAAAGTTGAAGGCGTAGATAAATAGGGCTTCAAGCGAGACAATTGAATCTATAAATGAAAGCATCAAATCTTTTACAATTTGCACATAAATTGCAGCAGAGAGTTCTTTACACTCCAAGGACACTCATGATATGAATACAAAAAGCACAAGAAAAAAAATTAAAAGGGTGAAAGTTACACAGCAGTAAACTACAAAATTAATCAGCATCTCTAGCAAAAAGAAATATGTTTCGCACACAACCAGTTTATTGAACAATGTTATTTATACGAAGAGGACGATTCGAATAGCCACGCAGACTGCGTAATAGGGGATCGGACTGGGTCAAAATAATATGATTCTGTTTAGTCCGTAAGTTAGATTATCGAAAAATATTGAATACGTGTTTTTTGTTTTATCAAATGAATAAAAAATGACGAAGATAAAACGCGTCAAAGATCATGGAGTGGGGCTTGAAACGTCACTTGTAGGTACAAAATGTACTATCATATGACGTCACACGAGTTTTCGAAGCACTGTATCGTCTTCATTTTTTGTTTACGTGAAAAAAGAAAAAATACGTGTCCAATAATTTTTGGGAATCTATCTGACGGACTAATTAGTTTTTTTATGTCCGATCCCCTATTTAAGATATTTATCGTAATGGGTGCTTTAAGTACTCTCTGAGTCAGAGGGATGTCCCTCCACGACACGAACAATGCAAACCACAAAAACTCGTCAACCGCACTGCCCGCATGGCTTCTGTGGTTAAGATGGACATTGAGTTACCTAATGGATACCTATTATGCACTAGTAATAAATAAGGACATATCGGTGTCTCGAAATAGGAAAAGCTATTCTTGCTGACACCGAAGAAATATTAGTATTTTACGATCTATCCTTGAATTGGGCTTAAACGATTTCAATGAAAAGTCAAACAATATGACCATGGGGTAGAGTTGCGATAATAAGATATCACAGATTCAATGAGCTAAACGACAACAACAGAGCCACGATGATAATGTTACTCAAACTCAAACTACAAACAAAAACGCGAACCGGAAGATGTTGTGTTGGAAGACGCTAGGTGGACTATTAACCCGGTGAAGGTACTCGTAGACCGCTAGGTGACGGAAGCGAGCCGCATGGGACCAGTCACTGTGGCAACACTTGGGGGAGGCCGATGTCCAGTTGTGGTCGAATTTCGGCTTAAATGATGATAATTCAACACCAAACATTAAAACTTACTAGAAACGGTATAAAACATTTAGAGAAGACTATTCAATAACCATACTGGCTCAACTTAATACAGAACATTAGCGATATCTACATCCATTGTTACACAAAGCCATTACGACAGACAGCCATCGACCACCATCGCGATACAAAGACACAAAATGATCATGAAAATACACAAAGAGACAGATCAAGATCCACCAATCAAGAACAGTTGTCTACCAGGGATGCGATACTTGCATTATTGTATCGATATTTTGGATTGATACGGATTGCTACTATCCGGTACGATTCTAGGATCGTAACGATTGGCTTCAATCCGATTTTTCAAGTACAGAATCAAGTCCTCTGGGATGCAATTTTCGTATCGTACTTATTCTCTCCTTAACATTTTTTTTCTGTATGGCATCTCGCAGGTCATGACTCATGAGGCTGGGTTCTGTTTAACCGGATTTTGGGTGCCCTCAGTACCTTTTTTTGTAGGGTGGGAAATCATCAAATGACTCCTCCCGCTCTGGGCAGAGTGGTAGGGAGTGTCAGACTTCTATTGACTAAAAATCACCCATGTTCCTTCTTAGCCCTTTGTGCCGAGGCCGCGGTATCTCTTTCGAACAACCCGCCGCCCTGACTCTGCTAGATTCTAGGATTGTAACGAATGACTACAATCCGGTTACTGAAGTTACCGACACATGACACTGTATAATATTCCCAATCAACCTTGAATCCTTACTTTAGCGATAAAACTAAAGAAACTTGACAGATTGTATTAGCTTCATATACTGGCATCTGTTCACAATCCTAATCCAGTCCTATCGTATTGTACTTATCTTCTCCTAGAGTGTAGACCAAATTCCAGATATTGTTTAAGATTCTTTTTTTCTTCATTTGAATTCTTTTGAATTAATTGATCATGTAGTTCCGGACAACATGGTACAATAATATGATCCATTCATGCCGTTATCGATAATTGTCTCAATACAAAATATCGGAACATCGCACCCTGTCCTATCGATACTGTAAAATATCGGATCGTGCATCACTATTGTGTACAATCAAAATCAAGTGCGATGCAATTAGGACGGCGCTCTATTCCGACAATAAATTGTTCGGCGCGCGCGCACGATTCGAGCGATCGTGCCGGACAACGATCTATCTGAGAAAGAAGTGACTTGTACTTTGGTAGTAACTACGAAGTATTCTATTATCTGTGGTAGTAACGGAGTTTAGATTTGCATGGAATTTGTTTTACAGATAAAATACATAATTCTACATGGGTTTTGAAGGTCAGGGGCTTAAACCGAATGACTTTCGATAAGCGTTAACGGGTATAGTCCTAAATGTATGGATTTCACTCAATTATAAATACAGCGTGTATAAGAAAGGTGTCGTTGAGTTTCTGGCTACACCTTGACTTTAACTGCCTGTCGAGTCGACTCTCTGACTACTTTGTTGATCAAGTGGTCGTAACGCAACAGCTGCGCATGAGGTCCTGGATTGATTCCCAGGTCAGGCAGTTGCTATTGGGTTTTTTAATAAGTAATTTCTCAGTAGCGGTGTAGCGGTCACGGAGTTTGAATTTGTGGCCATAACATAGCTGGCGATATGTTGGGTGTACTAGTGGGTACCTACCCTTCTGTCTTACCCGGGGATTACAGTCACGTTAATTATGATGTTGACTCTAACTGAACCACGGCAACACTTCACCACCACTTCCCGTACCTTAGAAAACCAGTCTTCTATTTCCAATCCATCCAATTTTAAATTCACATCCTAAACGTTTTTCCGCCTTCAAAACCGGAATCCTCGATCCATGATCTATCTCGCCTTCCCAGAGAGTCGCAAGCGCATTCCCACGCCCGTTAATCATCCTATAACGATCTATGGATCTGATTTAGCACTATAGCGCACTTGTTTGTTCGTCGTGTATAGGGATGTTATGGAGTTCCGTAACCGTAACCGAAACTATTGGATATACGAATTAAAAAACAAAACCGTTACCATAACCGAAACAGATCCAATAGTTTCGAATAAAGACGAAGTATGAATCTGTATATTTTTCAACGTTTCTCTTGCTGTGCGTATATAAACATTTAAACTCACATACACAAACCATGCTCCCCGACCCGGAACAACTATTTGTAGGCCATATAAATATTTTTTCCGTGCTGGGATCAAATCCGCGACACGTAGCGCAGCAGTCCAAAAATAATTGCTCAGCAACTGCGTCAACCGTGACCGTGGCGTCAATTTAGTTGTCTCTGGCATATCAGCCTGTTTTACATTTATAATGTACTGCCATGTAGTATCATGGTTTTTCTAACAGTTAAATTCTAATATCCGTAACCGAAATATGGGAGAAGGCCTTAGTCCAGGAGCGGACGTTTTATAGCTGATGATGATGATGATCCGTATCCGTATCCAGATCCGAAAGATCATAGCATAACATCCCTGGTCTTGTAGTGATAAACTAATGAACACGGTATGATACGAATTAGTCGGACACGATCTCGTGAGATTTTGTTTATATGTTGCATTTGAATGGGTGATCTGTTCTGATGCTGTGAAGCAGGCTGCTTGCAGGTCCAGCCCAGTGGAAATTATTTGATTATCTGGTGTGTGAAACATGGAAAGTGTTAGCAGATGTTTATCTTGTAACACTTTACTTATGGTCCGTTAGGTCCGTAAGATCCGTCTTTAGTCCGTTTAACACTTGATTCCTCAAAAACTCTTTCTTGGCAATGTATCAGAAAGTGACGCGTATTAAATAATCTTGATGATTCTTCTTCTTAGCCGGTCGATGGCAATCTAAATTGTGTTGGCTCAGAACTGAGCTACGAGCACAGAATACATAATAGTACTACGTACAGAAGGGACACTCCCTTCCCCGCGCTCATATTAAATACCGCACCTCACCCCGCACTTCGAGGTATTCGTCGTCGACACTTGAGCAATGGCTCGCGCTCGTATTAGTCGTCGTTCGGTTTTCGCGACGCAGACCGTTGCACTTTCCGCGCCATTTTTTAGGCTACGATAACCCTACTAGAGTTTACGCACACATTTGCACGTGCACGTCGTGCACAAACGTTATTTGTTTATGTAGTAGTAATAGGTAATTATTTTGCGGGCGTTGTATGGAGTGTCCGAGGTGTGCTACGAGTTTGGATTGATGATAAAGAATAATTATGGTATTTCTTTAAGATCAAAAATCAATGTTTATTATCAGGTTAAATATTTTGTTGAGTTGTTTGCTACAACAATGTTTTTTTTGTACCATTTTTTTGTACATCTTCTGTTATTCGCAATTATGCATTTTTGCACACTATAAAACAATTCAAATTCTGCACACAAAAAAGTTGGCAGAAATCTCTCTCATATTTTTATAAAGCAAAGGCAGTTCACAGCATTCAGCCTCACTAATTACCACAATACAAACCGGTTTTAAATAAAACATAAGCCCGAGATCACATCAGCGAGTTTTTACCGGCATTGTGTTACCTAATGCCTGACCTACACCGTTTGTGTAGACTGTCCTATTATGGAATACGGCAGTTACTGGAAGGCAGTGGAAGGCTCGAAGGTAGTGTGTGACTGTAAGCCTTATTAATTCGTAAGTATTTAAAAGTAAATACGTTATCATATTATTATATGGTATGAAAATAGCTTATTTTATATTGTGAGTTGTTTTTATACTTTCGTAAATACAGTGGTTGCTAGTCAGTGGCCCGAAAGTGTGACAACCAGTTTTGCCAAGGGGTATCGTATTACCTAGTACTAACCGGGTTCCGTATGGTGTCGGACGCAAAGAATAGCACCATCCCATATCTTCCCGTGGGTGTCGTAAGAGGCGACTAAGGGATGTACCAGAGAATGGGCAGCAGCGTTCTCTGTGCTTTTTGTATCGACCGTACTGCGATCGCCAACCCGCCTGCCAAGCGTGGCGATTATGGTAAACCCCCTCTAAGCAAAAATTACACTTAGGGGAGGCCTATGTCCAGCAGTGGACGTCTTTCGGCTGAAATGATGATGATGATGATGAACCGGGTTATAGGGGTTAGATAGGCAGTCGCTCCAAGTAAAATACCGTATTCGGTTAGGTTGGCCGACCCCAACGTGGTTGGGATAAGGCCATTTTTTTTTTTTTTTTTTTGGGATAAGTCTAGGCAGATGATGATGAATCTTCGAACTTTTGGTACTAAGATTTGCACGTATCACAACTATTTCCTAAAATACACACCTACTTTTTACCCGACTACGGCAAAGCCAAAGGAGGGTTATGATTTTGACTGGCTATGTATGTATGTTTGTATGTATGTATGTATGTGTGTATCTTCATCTGTTCCCTCCTTCGATCAATAATTATTGATCGAAGGTTCCCTCATAGCTTCTAATCTACTTATCGGAACTCGACATATGAGGTATCGTTAGAACCGTCTTAATCTTCCGCTGAACATAGGCTACGTGACGTGTCACAAAAAGCGATTTGGCGCCCTCTAGCGAACAAAAAGTAAGGCTTAAAAAATAAAAATGGAGATAAATACGCCGTGTTTGGTATCATTTGAAAGGGCCTCACTTGTACATTTCCAAAATATTGCTCAAATTTAAAATCACGCCCTCTAGTGGACAAAAGTCAAGAGTAAAAAAAATTAACGCCAAAATTGTTTAAATAAAAAAAAGTAAAAAACTAAAACTCGACTACGACAAAAAAAAACGACGCTGAAAAAGTATGAAACAAGATTTTCAGGATAGAACAAAAAGAAAAGCCGTAGTCACACGTTATAGGTACCAACCTAAACACTTTAATACCGTGTGACTACGGCTTTTCTTAATGATTATGTACGAGCGCTTAACATATCTATTTTAATTGTCTACTAACATTTTTACTCGTAGAGACAGTACAGCTACCCATACGAGTACATAAACTTTTAAATTATTCAGTTATCTTATATGATATAGAATCAAGCAATACTTGTGAATTATATATTTGTTATATATTTTCCCTTCTAATAACAACGTGCGTAACTGCATACTGACTCTGATTTATCTGCAAAGACAATAAAATAAGCTAATCGTTTAGTGGTCAATGTCAACTAAAGTTAACTGGCTGATAAGAAACTGCACTTAAACCATTAGACTCAACTCAAACAACATTTATGATTACAGGATACCGATTGTAAACCAACAGTTTGTTTACAAAATGCCGATCGTAAACAAACTGGGCTGGCAATGATGTGTCCAGTCATTATAAGTTAGTGACCTGTGTTGGCAGACTGGGAAATTAGCAGGCTGCCTCTAGTTTGCTTAATTATGATGTTTAGACAAAGGTAGCTGTTGCTTTCGATCTTCGTTCGCATGGAATTGTTATAAAAATATTACCTTCCTATCTGAATCGGATTTAGTTTACAGTTTCAAATGTTTTTTTTTTATGACATGTATCCATTCAGTAATAAGCAGTTATACAATTTGAATTTACAAACAGACACTTCAGTTTTATTTACTTGAATAGATCTATAAATATAGGCTACTGTATAACTGTACCAAGTTGTTGTAGCGGTTATCTAAACACAACATGCCGCTCATTTATCGTCTACTCTGCAACCTTCTGGTGACCGCATAGCACATAACCAGTGTCTTATTATTTATGTAAAAGAATTACAGCAGCTAATATAATAATGTATAACATAATATAGAGTTGTTTCATTTCCCACCGCAATTCGTAGCTGCCTTTTTTGTTATTGGTGCAACATTGGTCCCCTTAACTGACAAAATAGATGGTAGATATTATGTGTGTGGTAAATAAATTAGGTCAACAAGTATAATCTTCAGCTTCATAGGCCATTAATAACTAACTAACCAAATCTACCCCATATTTTATACTCAATAGGAGGTCTCTATGTCAGATTTACTGTAAAAGTTGTACAATTTTCTGCTATAAACCTTGTCATTTTATAAAATAAAGTGATAAATGATAAAACTAATTTACAATAACCAACACATGTTTTCACACCAAAATAAAGCTCTCATTTATTTAAAATTTAATTTACAAACAAGGGCCGTCAAGGAAGCGATCTCTTAATTAAGATACCCACAGATCCGGAAGTGTAAATGCGAAATTATTTCGACCTCCAAGGCTTGTGTCAGTGTCCACTTACTTGTCCGGTGTGTCCACTATTCAATATGGATGCAAATTTTATAAGATATAAGCGCCAGTAATAAGAGTAATAACAAATTAGCTTCGAGATGGTTGACTCATGGCTGTTGTGGCCATGGTTTTGGTAAATGGAGAGACTTTTTGTAGATTGATTGTGTGGATACTTGATTTATTATTTCTGCTGTGTTGATAACTTGATTCAATCTATAACATAGTTAAATAGCTCTGCAACTTTGAATAAATATCCGGCTTAGAGCTACTATTTTAAATTAAATAAATCTTTCAAGCTTTATTTAATCTAAACTTATTTTTGTAGTTACTTAGCAAAGTAACTACAATGAAACTTGAAGAAGTTTTTTTTTGTTTAGTTTTTACTAACTTATAAGTTGTTTTTCTTTGTAAAATTATCATAAATTGAAAAAAATTTTTTCTATAGAAAATATTCGTAATTCCTAAACTAAATAATTCCTTGATGACAACAACAAAAAAAAACAAACAAAACAAACAAATTTTCCTTTCAATAAAAATAGACAACAATATTTTGACACCAATACTCAAAGAACGCAGTCTACAATCTCCCATAATCTCAAGAAAATCCTTCTTACAGTTAACGTGTGGTCACAACAGAAATTCACGCGCAGGATATTAAAGTGTCCACCTTATATTCAATAGGGCTGCGCTTTCAAAATTTATTTGCATAGTCAAAGTAAAAGGTGTAGCATGTCAGGAGAATCAAGTACTACAGTACTTAGTTAAACTTAGTAAATAATCAGAAGTATAAATTAAAGTCTTCCATTAATTTATTTACTTGTGTATTTTATTTATAACAGGTTATTAGTTAGTCTGTCTGTGTATAAATATGGTAATACGGAGTGAGAGTAAAAGACATGGAAACATTATTTATTAATGAGTTACGGAGCTCCAGAAAGTAAATTACCGACGTAGCTTATAATAAAGCAGCGAGACTCGTTAAGACCCATTTTGTCTTGCGAGGCCATGTCTGCCAGAGCACAATTACGTGCCCGAATATCGCAAGACTGGAGCTCCAACACGCAAGACTGGAGGTCGCGGCAGACCGAGGAGAAAAAAGCAGGACAGGTCTTGGATGGGTTCTTCGCCAATTGGCCAGTGTGGAAGTGGAAGGAGATTGGCCTCTGCCCAGAAGGAGGGACAGTGAAGAAAATCTAAAAAAAAATGAGTTACCTACCCAAAGCCTCTTCCATACCTACAAAAGTGGATTAAGCAATCGATTCCTGCTGGTATATAAAGGTATGTCGTTACGAGTCAGAAGCCAGAGAGTTAGACAACAGAATTGATGTCAACCCAAGTAAATTACTGATATTCGGCTTCATTCGGTAAACTCCAGTTAGACTGGTAGCCAACCCCAACATGGTTGATATGATAAGGACAACTTAAGAAACCTTGAAACAAGTATAATTTTTTTAATTAATGATTTTTAAGTTATTTATTTAATCCGTTGGCATGTCAAGGCGGTCCAATTTTACATCAAAACGTATAATAAAAGAACAAGGTAATTTTCGTTTCGCGTGTGTACCTTGCATCCCTATTTATTTCATCTTAAATTGAAATCTCTGTACTGAATTAAGTAATTTTCTTGATGATTTTAACCCTGAAAGACGTAATATTTAAGCTAGATTGTTCGAAAATGGACTAAGTCATTGTTAGTTTAAGCATTTTCAGACATATTGATATTAAGAATAACCTTCACACACGTAATGTAACGATGCACAAAAACAATATTGCCTTTGTTTATGCAATACATCCTTTACTACATAATTTTAGTTTAATAAGGGATGGCCCGAAGAATCGCCAGACTTAAGTGGCAATGGGCAGGGCACATTGCTCGCAGAACGGATGGCCGATGGGGCCGAAAAGTTCTGGAATGGCGACCGCGAACCGGAAGACGTTGCGTTGGAAGGCCTCCCACTAGGTGGACCGATGACCAGCTGGTCAAGGTTGCAGGAACCCGCTGGATGAGAGACGCACGGGACCGGTCAATGTGGCGACACCTGGGGGAGGCCTATGTCCAGCAGTGGACGTCTTTTGGCTGAAATGATGATGATGATGAAAGGATAATTAATAATGACGGAGATGACGAGTAATAGAGAAGTACGGAAGAAGACAAATGCTGCGTTGACTCCGAATAAATTGGTATATGGGCAGGAGAATGATGACTTGATAAATAATGACATATTTTTACTCAAAATTGTTTAATTCAGGCAGGGACCGAAACCGGTATGATCAATACGGGTATTTTTTCGGTAACAACCTTTTTTTTCTTTTACAGGTATTTAAAGGTTACCTTTATTATTAAATTGAATACTTAACCAATATTAATACCGGTTACCGAAATAAAAATTACCCCTATCTTACACGTGCCGTCGGCAATAATCAAAGTGCGCGCATCGCCTGTGTGTGTGACAAAGAGTCGGGCAGACACACAAACCTAGGCGAACGCGAACTTTTTTCTCGTAATCAAGCTCATTTTTAGGTAGCCGGTATTAAAACGGTAACCTGAATATAAGAGGTTACATTTTTCTTCGGTCTGGTTACCCAGATAGCGCGGTAACCTAAGTCTGAAAAATAACCAAAATTCTTCAATACCTGTACCGTAATTTATAAAGGTTTTCGGTCCCTGATTCAGGTTTCTGTATACGTCTCATAAACCACATTTTGGCCACTGCCACAAAAACATCAAACTGCAAGTATAATACATACGACCAGCCAAAATACGAAATAAGTGAAGTTTAAAAAATGTTGCCTCAGTCATTAGCTAGTCTCGTTCGCCTTCCACCAGTTCCAACTAAAATTCACTCATTAAAGTCTATGTTTGAAAAATCATAACCCTCTTTTTCAACACAGTCGGACAACTCTTTCCTTTTCTCTGACAGCCCTGCTTTCAGTGCCACATCTCAGGATTAATAATCACATTACATTTTTTTTAAACATATATTTTAAACTTTTTTCTTAACTACGTCGGTGGCGCCAGGCTGACACACCTTTGCTTCCTTTTTTTTATAAAATTTTTACGTACGTGTTCAATTTAAAAGGAGAAGGTGCGCGTACGCAAGTTTATTGGTAAAATTTTGATGGATCGCTTGTTTATTTGTTTGAATTTTGTTTTTAGAGATGTTAATTTGTTTTATGGCTTCTGTACCGGTGTTTAAGTGGTAGAAATAAGAGATTAATTCTGGGATGTAAGTAAAAGGAGTTGGCCTCTGGGAAAGTCGATTTGGTCGGAGTTTGTAGTAACGAAAGTATTTTAGTTATGTGTATCATATCTGCATCCTTAACAAGAGAGACGGTTAGGCATAGTTGTACTTAATAGTAGGTACACCACATTACGCCAGTTGTGTTTATGTTTCACGTTATAGGTTGAGATCCCATTGCCATCAATCGAGCACAAACGCAGACTCCCCGGGCTGCTACTGAGAAATTTCTGGTGGAGATATCCAATCAGTTTGCCCGACCTGGGAATCATCCTGTAAGTTTTTGATTACTCCGAAATTCAAAAGGGACGTAACAATAAAAATATAGGTACTACAAGTAAATATCTATATAACGGTGGATACAAAATACCCTACATTCATTTCTATAAATAAACCCTAATAACAAACAAACGGCTTCAAATAACTCTTTTCCTTCACAAGAAAAACGTAGCAATGCGTACAAATATTTTGATTCTCAAAGCACGTACCGACGGCAATACTCCAACACATCATAAAAATGTTTGATGTCTTCAAATAGAAAGCATTGAAACGCCGTCATTTTCTTTTGAACATTCGTTAGCCGATAATCAATCTACAGTCTTCATTATTTACAAATTACCACCACTTTTTCACGACCTTTCATTATGAAGGCTTTTGTAGCAATGATAGGTCTGTGATCTCTGGACGGTAGTTCCATTGTAATTAGACCTATTTAGACGAGTAATTCTTGGTAAACTAAAGGTCTTCGTTACCTGGATGTGTTAAGTAGGTCGTGCTTTAGTAAGCATGTAGTTTTTAGTCCGTGTGCGTGCATGTATGCTTAGTTTGTAGGGAAAAGTTAATAGAGAGTTGACAAACAGATAGCGTTTGATATGTAGATGTAGGTAGGTTAAATGAACTTGTACTAGGCTGGTGCAGTACGATTAAAGTACTGCGTACAGTTAGGTCAACGTAAGTGTAAACAAAGACACGGAAAGATATGAATTATGCAAAATGTTGAAAATGCTGCGTAAAGATAAGACGTGTAACATCATGACGGTAATACCCGAAGATTTAGGCAGAGGAAGGTGTACCTAATAATACACCCGCATTTCGCCAGGTATGTTTTAAGTCCCATGTAATAGGGCGAGCCTATTGCCAACCGGCCACGAATCCAGACTCCGTAGCTGCTACTGAGACATTCCCGATGGAAAAACCGAATAACACTTTGTCTGACCTACCGAGAGAGGTATCGAGACCCGCTTATACGACCACTCAGCCAACGAGAAACACACGGTCATCAAAAGTCAGAATGATCATGATGTCTATTCAAAATCGAAAACAAACAAGATCAATATTATTTCAAGATAGGTAGGTACATGAAACTAAGAATAACCGGCGAAGGTGTAACATTACCAGGTTAAAAAATAAACTTAGCCTTCGTCCTGTAGTAGGAATAAAAAGGCTATGGACGATGATGAAGATGACAAAAACCTGAAGAAACCTTCAAACTTCCATCACATCAATCTCAACACGGAAGACTATACTCAGACATACAGGTTCACTCATACAAAAAAATTATAAAACCTAACACATCTCCCATACAAAAGCGCATTGTTCCGCGTCATACGTCCAACGATTTTATTACACACGGACGGACACGCGTGTTTATGTATGTACACTCGCATTATCTCACGCGTCATGTTTCTGTCATACAATATGAAGGGGATGGTGCGAGGTGAAGGAGATGGCGATATTTATAGACTGAAAAGTTATCGTGAGAAAATTTTGTTGGAGATACTATTTAAAAATTTTAAGTACATGTAAATGATTTTTTACAAATTTATATTAAAGAATCATCCAAATCGATGTGAACAAGAAATGTACCCAGAAGATTGGCAGCATTGCAACATGGGGTGGCAATTCTGAAAAATTACGCCAACGCTGTGCTAAAGTGAAGAGTCGATCAAACGCATTTTGTCATCTCAACATTTGTATTAACATTTGAACAGGCGAAAGTCAGACTCTTGAAGTCTTGAAACATAGAAAAGAACATTAGCAGTAAAATGTACTTTCTAGAAATAAAGCATTTGAATAAATTCCTTCTCAATACTTTCACATACAATTTTATTACCAACAACTTGTCCATCTTCAAACGAAACCGCTTCATCGTCTAACTTGCGAGTGCTAACAATCTCAGTGTGATTTCCGAGAAGGCTTTCTTATAAAACACCGTGTAGTGTCAAATCCAGCATTTCTTTGCATACATCTCACTTGCCACCGTTTGACGTACCTTTTTGGTGTAACTGTTATTTTTAACCGACTTCAAAAAAAGGAGGAGGTTATCAATTCGACTGTATTTTTTTTTTATTTTTTTTTTTTTTTTTTTTATGTTTGTTCACTCATAACTTGCGACTGTGTGAACTGATTTTCATGATTCTTTTTTCATTTGAAAGCTGGTGCTTCCCGTGTGGTCCCATTGTCACCATTTCAATATCTGATGATGGGATCTTGTAGAAATCGGGGGAACTCTTCAATAAATAACAGCAGATTAACCGCGATTGTTGCTATAGCATATTATCTAAGCATTGTTTACGCCATCACACAACATATTATCACGCCTGTACTCACTACAAAGGTTATAATTACTATTTTGTGAAGATCTGATGAAGAACTTCGGAGATAGGCAACGGAACTCCTCAATAAATGATAGCAAATGGACTGGGATTGCTGAAATCTCATATTGTCTGTCTATTGTTTACACCAGTTCATAACATAACATCACGCCGGTACGTTGTGAAGGGGTAAGCTCATGTGAACCACTAAAAAGTGAAAAATAAAAACTTTTTTACAAAAAATAAAACCGACTTCGACAAAAATAAAACACAAAAAAGTGAAAAATAAAAATCAGCTTCTGAAGTCGGTGGCAAAAACATGAAATCAAACAAACAAAAGTCACCGACTTCAGAAGCTGATTTTTATTTTTCACTTTTTTGTGTTTTATTTTTGTCGAAGTCGGTTTTATTTTTTGTAAAAAAGTTTTTTTTAATATCTTGATTTAGCTCGATAAAGTTACGATCATGCTAATCTGATGTAAGAGTGTGTGGCAGGCGTAAAGTTTAGTTGCAGGTTGGATAAAAAAATAAGGCATTTCCTTTTTACCCGATTGCGGCAAAGCCCAAAAGGAGGGTTACGTGTTTGACCTGTATGACGAATTGAAAATGATTTATCAAAACTCGTACTATGCTTACCTTTTGTAACACATCTAAGCTACTGTCTGTAGTAGTTTCTCATAAGACTTTCTCGTAAACATAGCATTTCTTTTGTCGGCTTACTCACACACTCATCGCAGGCTGCCGTCTTACGCACCTGTGTCCGTATATAGGCAAAGGAAATAAGAAAAACTTGTGTAGTTCTAGGTTGCCTTGAGCTTACTAGAAAAAGTAAGTTCGTAGTAAAAGTTCTAAAGGTACCTTAGGTACCTTTACCATTGATTTTCTTTCTTTCATTATCCGCAGATCCAATCGTAAAGGTTCAACAAGGTTAAAAGTCAGAACTAAGACCTAAAAGGTAAATGAAGGTGACGTTACAATGATGTCTTACCTGCGACTAACCAGAATGTAAATTAATATTCCTAAAGGAAGTGCTCGATGCGATAAAGCTCGATATCAGATTGGAATCTAAAACTGTCATCGGTAAATTATCAGAGTACGACGACCTTGCTTGCCACTTCAGGGAATAAATACTGGGATTTATGTTATTTTCAGCGAGAGAGAATTTTTCTTAGATGACGTAACAGAAGCTATTGAAAAGGTCGCAATGTCACGATATCACATAAATGACAAATAAATTCTTAGTTCAAAGGGATTTTAGTATATTTTTGCTTGGGTTTGTGAGAACACCTACAGTTTTTTACACAACAAACATTCTATAAAATAAATATCTTCACAGGCCGGCAACTCACGCAAACATATCACGTTCCCCAAGGTACCATCCTAGGCCCCTATCTGTTCGATCTACGAAGAACTTACTCGGAACCACGTATTTTCATAACGGGATTGAAGATGTTGAAACCGGTCCTTCATTGAATAGATAAGGGGAGATAATCTAATTGACTCTAGAATCCGTCCATGTTAATTAAGTATTAAGAAACACGTTTTTATCCAAGTCTGACTCAGAGGACACTGTTTATTTAAATTTCTTTGCTAGTAATAAAACTGTTGTTAATTCCGTAGCGGGTTTTTCCATATAAGCTGATGCTTAAACGGTATCGACAGTAATATAAATGCATGCAGTTCACGCCATGACGTTAGATATTTATGGTTGAATATTTGCTACGGTCCTTGCAGGCGTCTTTCGCTTCATCCATATTCATTGCTTCTCAAACATGCATTTCCAAGTGTAATAACTTGTTTGGTAATGTTGATCATATCACAGCTGAACATGGGTCTATGGCGGCTTCAATAATGAGAAGTACTTAGGGAATATTACCATTATCACATCAGCCGTACTTAGGGGACGTTGCCAGGATCACCAAGATCACCATGTTTGGGATACTAGTTGATTGATAGCGATTTGAATTCGCAACTACATCTTTATGGAAATCTATTTGAACATTGATATCACCTGCTAAGCATTTGTTTTTCTAGTCACATTCAGTTAGATGGTTCAATAATACTGCAACAGCTGTCTAGCAAGCTCAATACTTTACCCCCGATAGACTCAAATCACTAGCAATTACACACAGCTGCGCATACTCTTATCCTGTGTACCCTCATTCTAATTAATCAGAGTTACAGCATTTTTCTAATTTTAAACTCTCAACAGTCGCTACAGCTAATGCACTCGTATCTCTTTGTTTTACGACGCACAAATTACCCGTTTTAACGCATGTGCACCATGGAACATGCGTCTATAAAATGTAAAGCATCCCACTAGTTATAGAGCTCAATCATTTCTTTTAGAAGCAACAGTATTCCATCCAAGTTTGTTTCAAGATGTACTACAAACTTTTTATTACCTCCCCTCCCCCTCTTTTCGATAGAAAAAAAAAACATTTCTTTTTCTGGAATCGATTTTGTGATTAACGTGCTATGGATTTATAGCCTAAAGCCACAGGCTATAATTTCACGAACTACTGAACTGTTGATTTGGGAAAGAAAGAAAATGCGTCAGCTTGTAATAAATCAAAGTCAGATAGAAACCTGACCAAAGAAATTCTAATAAAAGCCAAAGTATTAAGTGTAATTGTTCAGTGTCAGCTGTTCAATAAACAGTTATTTCTGAAATATCTACTTATGTACTTAATTGTTCGTACTTTTACAGTTCTAAAGATAACATATTAAGTAACCAATAAACTCCACAAAACTTTCCCTTTCAAACTACTTAGATTCAAAAAAACATTATCAAACCAACTTTAACTCTCTAACTAAACTTTGCCGCTCCATTTAACGCAGAAACTTGCAAACTACTTGAACCAGAAGTTGTTCAAGCGAAAATCGAAAATTTTCTTCGGAGTCTTTTTAAAAGTAGGACGCTCGTAGCTGACTGCATAATTCACAGCTGACTTGCACTTGTTTGCAGTACACGAGGGCTCTCAACTCTTGGCTGAGTATATCCTCTTTGATCTCGCCAGATTTTACTTCGAATCTTGATCAAAGAACCAGGCTTAGTGGGTGCAAGCGAAGGATTTCGAGGAGGCTTTTGAAATCTCGAAAACTCAGGTGTTGATTTTCGGATTGGATTACGATTTGTGGAGGATCTTGTTTATACCGTTAGGTTTGGCGATTCCTTTTAAAGGTTTAGTAATACTTAAAGGTAGACGTAATGGAGTAAATGAGTAATAAACATTAATGACTACATGGTTTTTCTGTGTAATGGTAAATCCCGGTAGTAGATACAGATAGTGACGTTATTTGCACTTAACGTTTTTATTGGAAAGTTGCTATCTGCTACGTTGATTTGTAGCATTAATGGCTACTGCTATCTGTAGGCTTTCCAGCTAAAACACTGATTTGTAGAATTCTGATTCATCTAATGGCTAATTCAAAAGATTAGCTTACGTTAGCAAAAAACCATTATCATACATCAATTTCACACCCACGTCTTTTCCCATATGTGAAAAACTCGAACCATAAATTGAATGTCAACCCTACTCATAAAATAATTCTAATCTAAAGCGAAAAAACAATTACATTTTCGCAGAAATTAAAGCAACACACGAGAGAAGAATAAAAATAAAACGGATATCATCATGTCTGCACAGAATCCAATCAGTACAATTCCCAACCTAATTGTAACAGCAATAATGAAAATCCAGCTCTAGAATCTAAGTTAAATCTTGTTACAAACAATAAGGTCCAATGTTGAACGACGAGTCGTAAATTTTATTGTTAATTGGACTCCGTGTATAGAAGTTACGACTGTAAATGGTGGCCAAGGGAATCTCGAGTTTATAGGACGAGATCATGAAGCTGTAGAATTCAATGTAGAGTGTGAGGATGTCCACAAAGATCAGTAAAGCATAAACATATTACAGATCGGAGGTCTAGACCTACAGCCTGTTAGAATAAATGTTAATTTAGTGTGGGTTTTAATTTCAAATTTATAACTGGCGTCAAGTAAATTGGATATGACGAGGCTACTGGGTTCGCGTCGCGTTCCGTTTTATATGTACTACCGTAGTCACAGACGGCCATACACTTTTGAACCTTAATAAGCAAGTTGACTTAAGGGTGTGTAAGCGATAGTACAAAGACAGTGGTCAAAGGTGTTCATATTTTAATTTGTTGTCTGTATATGGCATGCTCATCTCCGAACTTATTGCCTTTTATGTTCTTTTTTTAGGGTTCCGTAGTCAACTAGGAACCCTTATAGTTTCACCATGTCTGTCTGTCCGTCCGTCCGTCTGTCCGTCCTCGCTTAATCTCTGTGACCGTTAGCACTAGAAAGCTGAAAGGTACCAATATGTGTATCAATCACGCCGACAAAGTGGTAAAATAAAAATTGGAAAAAATATGTTTTATTAGGGTAGCCTACCCTAACGTGTGATATATTGTTGGAAAGGTATTTAAAAATGAATAGTGGTGTACTAAAATCATTTTTTGATAATGTAACAATGTGTGTAAAATATGAAAAAATCTGAAAAGTAGAACTTCTTAAGGACTTTCTAGGAAAATCATTTTGAAAAAAAAAAAAACCACCATTAAACTCATAAGTGGGAACACTTATTGTGACGGACGGGAAACTACGGAACCCTACACTGAGCGTGGCCCGACACGCTCTTGGCCAGTTTTTTTTACGTGTGAGTTTTTCAATCATTGTTGGTGTCACTTTATTTGAGGCGGTTTTCACTGTTTCTTAAAACCTCAAGAAATCAGAGTTTGTATTTGACTTTTGAGATTTCTCACCAGTTTTACGCCCGAATACTCGAACGTCACTCAATTTTAAGTTGCACTTAAATCTCGTGCTGTCTTTGTTACTTTAACGCAGAGTGACAGAGATAGCACGAGCTTTGAGGGCTACTTATAATTGAGTGACGTTCGAGTATTCGGGCGATAGTCAAGCAAATCTGATAGACAACGTAGTGCAGAGCTGGTTCATTAACTAATATAGGTTCAAGTTAAAGCTTGAACGTGATCGTCAGACTATTTTAACTCCCTCGTTGATCGTTTTTCGTCGTTGGTCTAGTGCTAGACTGCTTATTTATTTATTGATCACAAAATCCACAGCCCTTGAAGTTTTATCCTAAGGGTCAACTCACACCGAAAGAGCGACGAAGGGCAGCGCAGTTTCAGTTTCGTAGGAATTTTAACTTTATTATCATTACCATAATACTTAACGGAGCTCCGTTTATGGAATTCCCCGGAATTCCTGCGGCGCCGCGGGCATCCGCGCGACGTTCGAGTTTCTCATGCGATAATAAGTATTATGGTAATGATAATAAAGTTAAAATTCCTACGAAACTGAAACTGCGCTGCCCTTCGCCGCTCTTTCGGTGTGAGTTGACCCTAAGAATATAAACTTAACTTACAGCCAATTACGGATTTACAATTTAATAACTATACAATACATTGCTTAGAGTACAGCGTGTGTGTGTGTTTGTGTGAGTGTGTGTGTGTGTGTGTGTAGGAGTGTACCACCACCATATCACACCCTTACAAATGTATGGTGGTGCATGACGATTGTCTGTATTATACCTTTTACCTATTGTTCAATTCTATTTATTTAGTTTGAGATGTATCAGTTCATCACAAACTGATGAAGCATGAGGTCCTGTTTGATTCCCGGGTCGAGAAAAGTGTTATCAGGATTTCCCATAAGGAATTTCTCAGTAGCAGCCACGGAGTCTGGATTTAGGCCCGGTTGATGGGAATAGGCTCGCCCCCTGTTACATGGGACTTCAACATGACTGACGAAATGTGAGTGTACTATTATGGGCCTACTACACGCTCAAGCTTCACCACACTTTTCGTTCACACTTCACAGTACATCGCGCGTATGGTTGGTAAAACTGTATTACCATTACAAACCACACGCGCGATGTACTGTGTGCAACGTGTAATCGCGCAGGCAAGACTGTGGTGAAGTGTGAGCGTGTGGTAGGCGCATTAGGTGCACCTATGCCTAACCCTTCTGCGATTACATAGGTACATGACTTCCTGTTATGCTATCGTCATAAAAATGTATAAGAACACAATCCATCTCATCAACTTTTTAGAACATCTCCTCATTAACAAAAACGGTCTCCCATTACATGTGCAACAAAATATCCAGAAGCAACTCCAGGAAGCTAGACCGCTGTACCGTGACTGTAACACAACACACGGCGTCATATTACACACCGTTAGAAACGAAGGACCGTGTGTACATTACAATGTACAGTGTACACGCTTTCGAGAACGGTACACTTTTGTTAGAGTATTACTGAAGTGTAAAGCGGGAGCATACTCCATGAAATGTTGTTGTGAACTTGTGAAATGAGTGTTTTTGCTATGCGAGTGTCTGGTTCGTTAAGTTAAACATAGTGTTTTACACGAAGGGATAGGTTGGTGCTGTGGGTTGTTCGAAAGAGATACCGCGCGCCTCGGCACAAAGGGCGAAGAAGAAACATGTGTGGTTATTAGTCAGTAGAAGTCTGACAATCCCTATCGCTCTGCCCAAGAGCGGGAGGGGTTATTTGTTGATTTCCGACCCACAAAAAAAAGGGTTAGGTTGGTACATTTCCTAGCCTCATTGTTCTATCAGTCACAAGTGCTACTGTTGAGTATGGTCTGGTCTTGGATTCGATTCTTAGGTTAGACTAGTGCTATTGGGTTATTCCCCCAGGGATTACTTTTGGAAGCAGTCCGTAAAAATTGCTCGTAAAGTTAGTATGTACAATATTAATGTCCCTATTATGTTGACAATAATATTTTACAAACTTTACGCCCTACACTTTCATTGATCATCCACATTGCATACAAACAGTCGAAATTATCACATGTGATTGATAACGAAATCATTACTATGCACTGCAGTGCAGTGACGACAGAATTGATGCCAAGATTCTGGGTGGTCCTTTGAGTTTATAGAGCGAATTGACACACAAAACATACATTACATGCAATCCAATATATGGGTTACAGTGTAAAGAGTTACGAGCAGTGACAGCGGTATGAAAGACTGCAAACAAAAGCTAGTTCAACTGTGTCTATCTATAGTCAAGTTAAAGTAATTGATTACTTATGCAACCATTTTCATGCAATAAATAAAGACCGTCAAGAACCGTCAAAGATAGCAAAGCTAAGAATTCTAACTTTTGACAGTTCTTCTAACTTCAAGTAATTACTAAACTTTAAGATGAAAATCGTATAATTTTTATGTTCTTACTTTTACTCAAGTAATCACTTTGACTTACATAATTATAGACAAGGCTGTGAGATACTGTAATCGCATACATTCTTTTGTCAAGTTATTTTAATAACCAGCCTGTTATTGTCTCTTATCAGGGGTCCAAGCTTCTTGAAATTCACTTAAATGAGTTTAAAAAATGATAACTTTCTACAGACGGTAAAAAATATGTCGTATACTTAACTACACTTAATCAAGAATAATATAATAAACTAGCTGATGCCCGCGGCTTCACCCGTGTGGATGTCATTCAAATTATATACTAAAACCTTCCTCTTGAATCACTCTATCTATTAAAAAAACTGCATCAAAATCCGTTGCGTAGTTTTAAAGATTTAAGCATACAGACAAACAAACAGACAAAAATATTGACTTTGTTTTATACTATTTATGGATACTTCTAAAATTGCATTTCCAACAGTTATTGAAACCAAGTTCTTATCAATCTTGCAGCTGTTACAAAATAATTATCAATCAAATTCCTTCATCGGTAGCTATCACAAAATGATGATTCATCACCTTACCAGCTTACGGTATCAACAGGAAACAAAGCGATAAGGGTGGTCCTATCCTAAAGAAAGGGACCACACATTCGCAATCCGTTTCTTCACTTATTGCGAAACAAAAACATCCAGGTTTCGTTCTTCTGAATATTCGTTTTGCTGAACTAAACCTTGTATTACCTGGAACAAGCAACATTATTGGAATTAATATAAGTATTTGTATAAACAATTGTTGGGAGTATTAAAAACATGAGAGCGTTTCCGGTCTATAAATGAGGTCGTTTTGCTGAACTAATTAATATGTTAAAGTTAGTTACATATTCACACTAATTTAATTTGTATTTCACATTATCATCTGGGTGGCCTTTTGCCATCTAAGTCAGGGTCGGCTTTCAGTCTAACTGGATGCAGCTGAATACCAGTATTTTACATGGAGTGCTGTATATATCTGACCTCCACAACCCAATTTATTTTGAGTAATATATCCCTTCAAAGGACAACTACTTGCCGAGGCTCAGAGGAAGCTCGGTATGTAGCAACGACCTCCTTTCTATCAGTGTACCAATTTATATTTCACATGTTTAGTGAAATAATACCGCCCTAGAGGTCATGGCGAAATTGGTATGTCCCCAAATTTTAAAGGCGTGTCACGCCCACTCCTACTCACAGGTAGAAGGCCTGTGTCCCAGCATTGGGAACATTAGCTAATCAGCCTACAGTGTTCTCAGTACTATAACTGAGACTCGGATTTCCTTTCCATATTATTTCATTGTCACACTGGGCACGACTGTGTCCTATACATTTTCGCCAACACAGACCGAAAGGTTTACAAATTTCAATTTCGTGTCCTAATTGCCTAACAAAGTCACAATACACGGCAACAACACGAATATTGAATAAACAAACAGCTCAGAAACATTTACTATAATATTAGATGTCGTAATAACCAAGGAAATGATATTTTGCAACAGATTTATAGTTTACATTATGATAGACCAGTTGAAATGTATTTATTACTGAGATAGTATCGAGAAAATCGAATAATGTTATTATTTATGATGGACTAAGTTTTGCCTGCGACGTTGGTCGCTTGAAACTCAAAACTACTCCCACAGACACGTTCTACAGGGATAAAAAATATCCCAAATTCTAGGTCAATTCATGGTCTATCCGTGTGTCAAATTTCATAGAAATCCGTTCAGCCGTTTAGGCATAAGAGAGAGACAAACAAACAAAGTCACGTCCAGATTTATGATTCTAGTCGGAAATAGTCGGAATGATTGTGAGGTTATCGATTTGCGTCAAACGACATTCGATTATGAAGGGATTTAGAGATATGGATTGTTGTGTTACGATTAGATGACGGTGTTGACATCTGTCTATCAAAACAAAGAAGGAAGGAAAGTTTATTAATTAGTGCACCATAAAGAAAAACAAGTGAAGAGTGATAATGGAATCTCAGTTGTAGCGAGGCATTTGCGCCTCTGAGAAGAAACAACTGTTGAAATTTTTGCGTCAATCAATAGCCAAATGACTAACTCGTAAATTTTATTTACAATATTTACAAACTACAATTTACAGAACTAAAATTATAATAAAATATATACAAGCAGCAAAAGAGAAGAATTACAGGGCGTCAAAAAATTCGTCCACATTGCTGTCAACAGGAAAAGTGCCCAGAAGGCTGGCAGCATTCCCACGTTGGATGGCAATGCTTATTCTTTGTTGACTAACTGATGTATTTACCCATATGTATGATAGGTAATGAACTACATGCAATCTCATTAGGTTGCGAATCAAGACAGTTGAGTGCAGTGTGATCTCAAAAAGGATTATTTCGTAACCACCTCTTAAAACAGTGTAAAACGAGATCGTGAGGAAACCGGCATGTCCAAGAACCGAAGCTTCGGAGATACTAATCCGATCTATGGCTCGAGTAGTCTTCTGATCTAAGCCCGCTCCATTTCGCAGAGTAGAAGACACTATCCCAACAGTAAAGACGTTTTATGCTGATTGTGCAAGTCTGCCCTAGGCTTTATGTTTTGAAGCCTCCTTTTTATACCTTTTGTCTATTTTTTGATATTTATTGTTTATGTATTTCTGATTGACTTATTACACTTTTGTTCTCACTACCAAGAACCAGCGATTTTTATTTCGGTAGTTAATATTGGTCCTTCTACGGAAAATGGAAACACGTTCAGCAAGTTCTAAACGCGCAAAAGCGGCCGCGCAGTGTGCAGGAGACGGCACCCAAGTTGCGGCGAGGGAGACTGCCCCGACCACGCCACAGAGCGCGGACGTGCCCCCTCAAGCCGCGGCTCCGGCGCCTTCCCGCCCGGCCAGCACCGCTACCTCACGCTCATCCGCCACCATCGTGGCGCGTCAGCTGGCGGCACAGGCGCAGCACGCGCGCCACTTGGCTGATTTGCAAAAAACTGCAGAGCAAAAAGCTCTGGAGCGATAGCAAAAAGCTCTGGAGCGAGAGCAAAAAGCTCTGGAGCGAGAGCGTCAGGTCGCTGAGCTTCAATTACAAGCTGAGCTCGCCGCCATAGAGGCGGACGCTAGCCAGCGCGGCAGCCACGGCATGCGTAGCTGTGCTAGTATTCAAGATTGGGTAAAAAATGTAGTGCCTAATCCCGATGAGCGAGATTTTTTAAGTGCCAACCCACATTTCAGGTACGGCGACACAGCCCAGTGTGAGGCACCCAGCATGGGAGCGTCCCACAGCAAAGACGCTGTCGCGACCACACACGCTCTCAACCAAGATCGTAATGAAGATGGAGGAGTGACTCGCTTAATCAACTCGCTCGGAATGTTAATAAACAAAGTTAACAAGCAAACCCCTACGAAGACTGACTTGCCTACGTTCGACGGCAAGTCCTATTTAGATTGGCTAGCTTTAAAACGTGCGTACGAAAATACAGCTCAAAATGTTTCGGCTACCGATAATTTAGCGAGGCTTTCGCATGCACTGCGCGGAGCGGCGCGCGATGTAGTGGCAGGCCTGCTGGCGGCGGCGCGCGCCCCCGGTGTGGTGCTCGCTGCGCTCGACGCGCGCTACGGCCGCCCCGAGCTCGTCGTGATGCATGAAGTATCTGTGATACGTGCGCTGCCTAAGGTAAGCTACGATAGCAAAGATATCCTTATTTTTGCCAGCCGAGTACAAAACTGTGTGGAAGTGATCCGCCTGTTAAATCAGCCGGACTACTTACGCTCGCCCGAGCTGTTTCAGGCACTGTGGAGCAAGCTGCCACCGCTATTACGACCACGGTGGTTGGATTACGCTCATTTGTGCGATGGCAGCTTGTCTAAAATCGAAATGTTTGCCAACTTCCTCTCTCGTGAAGCTGACTTGCAGTGTAAGTTTGGCGGCGCCATTGACTGCTCGTTGCCTACTGTAGCACGTCCTAACACAGATAACAGAGGCTTCAGGGATAGGGTGAACGTTTTAGCTGAAACTGATCATCAAAATTGTAGGATTTCAACAGAAAAAATATCATCGACAAACATTGAGGTATAACGTATAGAGAAGCTATTTCAAACAAAAAATGTGCGCGCACTTGATGACAGCGGGGCAGGCGGGGGGTGTCATGTTCTCATAGATTACTATCAATACGTGCAGATGCGACATAATGTTATTATTCTGCCTACTTGATATTGTACGTATGTACTTAGAAAATAAATAAAAATTTTCTTAAACTGTAACAATAATTTTTATTTTATCTGTGATTGAATGTTGATGGCTGATTCAGTAAATGTTGATTCAAATTTGCAAATACTTCTTTCCTAATTAAATGCTTTACGGTGTTTACGGACATATAACTAAAATCACATTTCAGGACAAGACCACTTTGCCGTATTAAATTACGTACCTATGAAAGATGTGTGAAGTGGAAGTTTAGTATAGTCAAACTATCAATGCAATCTTCACATTTTAACTTTTTTATTAATTGTCTTGATACATAAGCAAATATTATAGAACCTACTATCAATTTTGACTCGCATGTAGAGGATTCGTGGCCAAGCATTAAATACGTCGATAGTGTCTGGTCTGAGCATTTTATTCTTTGACATTCACGTAAAAATGGCCGCCACGATGACATATTGCAATGGAAAAAATATAATTAAATTATGTGTGTTTTAAAGATAATAGTTATATTTACTGGTGAAAAGTCACTCCTTGACTTTTACTTATATTTATTGAATTATTTCTACAGTATCTAAATGCACACGAAGGCATAATTTAGACAAGAAAACTTTACTCAAATATGTCATGTCGCAGCAACCGCTCGGCATAGACTAAATGAGGTTCAGTGCACGAACCGAAACGTGTGTTACAAAAAATCTAGTTGAGGCGTCTCCTCTAGTGCGTAGTACATTATACCTCAATGTCGACAAATAATATTTGTCCGTTGTGTCAACAAAAACATGAATTGAAGTTTTGTGATAGGTTTGTCAAAATGACAATAAATGATCGTTGGCAATTTATTAAGAAAAATAAAATATGTCATAGATGTTTAAAGAAAGGTTGGCACAAAAATAAAACTTCTTGTACTAAAAGAGTGTGTTCAGTAGAAGGTTGTGACATGCGCCACCATGCTTTATTACACGGGTCGAACTTTGAGCGTGCAGTCACCGCGCATGTCGACGTGGAATACGACGCTGAGCCATCGACATCCAGCGCGGCCGCACCCCCGACATGCAGCGCGCCGATGCAATGTAGCGCGCCCGCAGCCTGTGACGAGACCGGCGCGCCATCGTCTGACGATTCGGATCACGATGTCTTGGCTCACACGTCCTCCTTATCAGCCGCGGAACCTGCGTTTCGGCCGTTGTTGAAAATAGTTGGCGTGACCGTTACGGGACCTTCTGGTAGCGTTGATACGTACGCTTTGCTGGACGACGGTTCCACGGGCACTTTTATAGATTCTAAGCTGGCGGCTCAAATTGGTTGCATGGGCCAAGAAAAACTCATTCATTTAGACTGTGTCGGTGGTCTAGGTATGGATGTTAAAATTCAGTACGTCAATTTCAGAATAAAAGGCCGTCATTCGAATGAAATTCATTCCGTTAAGCGAGCCAGGTCGATGAGCGGCTTGGGCGCTGCGCGTCAGTCAGCGCATCTTGAGAGCGTGCGTAAGTATCCGTACCTGGCAGACATTTCTAATGAATTTTGCTACGAAGACGTTAAGCCCATGTTGATTATAGGTATCGACAACTGGCACTTATCTCTCGCTAAAGCTACGCGCAAAGGAACCAAGACACAACCCGTAGCTATTTTAACTGCTTTAGGTTGGGTTTTGTATGGTTTCGGTTGCAGCAAAACTAAACTGGTCGATGTTATCAACCACGCCACGGTTAGCGAACCTGATATAGCGAACGATCAGTTGATTCTGGAAGGTCTTATTAGGGAGCAGTTTAAAATTGATTCAATCGGCATCTCTAAACAAGAAGCTCGTAGTGCCAATGACGAACGCGCCGTGCAAGTTCTCGAGCGAACCGCGCGCCGTCTGCCCAGTGGCCGCTTTGAAGTAGGCTTATTGTGGAAGGCTGATAAACTGGATATTCCCGATAGTTACAAATTAGCTGTGTCTAGGTTCCTTAGTTTAGAAAAGAAAATGGTGAGAGATCCCGACTATGCTGAACGCTACCGTCGGAATATCCATGATATGCTGTCAAAGGGATATGCTGAACCGTGTTTAGATCCTCCTAACTTGGGGTCTCCGTTGTGGTACCTTCCTCACTTTGGAGTAATTAATGCAAATAAACCTGACAAGCTGAGAACGGTACACGACGCAGCCGCCAAGTCCCACGGTGTGTCATTAAATTCAATGTTATTAACCGGTCCAGACCTTTTGCAACCTCTACTAGGTATTCTCATGCGCTTCCGTGAGGGCAAAGTAGCTCTAACAGCTGACATTCGTGAAATGTTCCCTCAGATCAAAATAATTGAAAATGATAGGGATGCCCAAAGATTTCTGTGGCGCGACGATCCGAATGAGCCTATACGTACATACCGCATGTCATCCATGATTTTTGGCGCTGCGTCCAGCCCCTTTACTGCTATCCATATCAAAAATAAAAATGCATTAGAGTGGCAAGATACATACCCCGATGCAGCTCGAGTAATTCTACACGATCACTACATGGATGACTGCATCACTAGTTTAGACAACGTTCATGAAGCAGCCAAGCTGGCTGCGGATATTTACAACGTACATTCTCATGCTGGCTTTGAGATGCGAGGCTGGATATCAAACGATCTCATGGCGCTCTCGTTGTTACCAAAAGAGTCCTTGTTAGAGGCGCCCGTTGTAAATGACGTAAATTTAGGTCACCTGGCTAGTCATGTCCGCACGCTTGGCCTTATCTGGCAACCTCCCTGTGACGTGATTGGTTTAAATACGGGAGTCCATAAGGGTGTGTTGCCACAGAAGCTCACCAAGCGAGAGGTGTTAGCCCAGGTGATGCGAGTCTATGACCCTCTTGGAATCATTGCGCCAATCGTTGTTCGAGGCCGCATCATGTTTCAAGACGCTTGGCGTAAGGGTTTGAATTGGGATGAGGAGCTCTCTCAAGATGACAACACTGCGTGGAAGACGTGGTTTCAGGATTTATCCTCTGTTTCTGTTTTACGAATTCCACGTCGCTATAATTTGTATGATTTCGAGTTAGCAGGCTGCGAACTTCATGTGTTTTCAGACGCCAGTGAGTCTGCCTTTGCCGCAGTCGCTTATTGGCGGTTTCTGTACGGTAGCGGTGAAGTTAGACTCTCTCTTATATGTAGCAAAGCTCGCGTGTCACCCCTCAAGCCTGTCTCAATTCCCCGTTTAGAGCTCCAAGGTGCTCTGATGGCTGCTCGTCTTGCTACGTCTATATGCGAAGCCCACCGACTCAAACCCACGAGACGAGTTTTCTGGTGTGACTCAATGACGACCTTAGGTTGGATTCGCAGCGACGCTAGCACTTTTAAGCCTTTCGTGTCTCATAGAGTAGGTGAGATACTGGAGCTAACGGACGTCAGTGAATGGCGTTGGATTCCGAGTGATTTAAACGTGGCAGATGATGCAACTCGGGTCAAACGTTTTGAGTTAACTTCAGAATCTCGTTGGATCTCAGGTCCTGCTTTCTTGCTCTCCTCGAACTGGCCCACTGAACCCTTGATCGATGTCAGTGGTCTAGGCCGTGAAGAATTTAAACATCATGTTCATCTTATCACTGATACTGACCTGCCCGCACCAGTCTCCGCGGATCCGCTGCGTTTCAGCTCGTGGATGAGAATGGTGCGAGCAACAGCAAAAGCGCATCAATTCATTTTTTTACTGCGTATGCGTAGTCTACAAAGACGAGGTGACGTCGCCAATTTAACTCGTCTTAAAGGAAGCTTATGTACATTTATTCCCTCTTGCACATCCTCTCCTAATGTTCCCAATAACCTCAATGTATCAGCAAGAATAACAGCAAATGATTTACGCCTGGCCGAAACCCACATCTTATGGCAGTCTCAGCTCGATTCCTTTAAAGAAGATTATTTGCAAATAAAGAATCAACAGCCGTTGCCTCGTAATAGCCGCCTGTTCAAGCTGTCGCCATTCATTGATGATGATAATCAGCTGCGAATGTCAAGCCGCATTGTTGCCGCCTCAGCCGTATCAGACGACGTTAAGCGTCCAATAATTTTGTGTGGAAAACACCCGGCAGTTCGTCTTTTGATTCATAGATATCATCAGAAGGCCGCGCATTCACACCTAGATTTGGTAATCAACGAGCTTCACCAGCGTTACTGGATTATTGGACTCAGAAACGCTGCTCGATTCGTAGCCCGTACTTGTCAGCTGTGCAAATTGCGCCGTGCTAGACCGTTCCAACCACCTATGGGAAATATGCCAGAAGCGCGCTTAGCTCATCATCAAAGAGCCTTCTCATTCACCGGTCTCGATTATTTTGGGCCCGTTTATGTCACGGTTGGCAGAAGAAAGGAGAAGCGCTACGTAGCCTTATTCACATGCTTGGTCGTCCGCGCCGTACATCTGGATCTGGTGCACAGCTTATCGACTGACTCAGCGATCATGTGCCTACGCCGCTTCGTGTCACTCCGAGGAACCCCATTGGAGATTTGGTCCGATAACGGCACTGCCTTTGTTGGGGCCAGCCGGGAACTGCGAGAGTTATACGGTGATGCGGTTGAAGAATACGCTGCCAACGAGTCTATAAACTGGCGTTTCATCCCGCCCTCGGCACCATTTATGGGTGGAGCTTGGGAGCGCCTTATCCGAAGTGTCAAGGGAGCACTGAAAGTGTCACTCCATGAGCGGACTCCCTCTGATGAGGTACTCAGAACTGTGCTGGCTGAAGCTGAAGCCTTGGTAAATTCACGGCCCCAAACTATTATTTCACTCGATCCTAATGCTGAAGAAGCACTAACCCCAGCTCACTTTCTACTAAATGGATCACCAGGACGTCCCGTTCCAGCCACGCTTCAGGAGTCGGACCTTTCGAGCAGAAGTCATTGGCGGAGGGCACTCAGACTAGCCGATCATTTCTGGCAGCGATGGGTTCGAGAATACCTGCCTTCGCTGTCACCCAGAAGGGGTGGAGGCAGCGCGCCGTCAATTGCGGAAGGAGATGTGGTCGTAATATGTGACTCAAATTTACCGCGTGGTTCATGGCCCAAAGGCCGAGTTGCGAGGTTGTTCCCCGGCAGAGACGGAATAGTACGAGTGGCCGATGTTGCCACTGAGGCCGGCACATTCAGGAGGCCCCTCCAAAAGCTGATTAAGCTCCCCATTTCATAAAAAAGGGGAGAATGTGCAAGTCTGCCCTAGGCTTTATGTTTTGAAGCCTCCTTTTTATACCTTTTGTCTATTTTCTGATATTTATTGTTTATGTATTTCTGATTGACTTATTACACTTTTGTTCTCACTACCAAGAACCAGCGATTTTTATTTCGGTAGTTAATACTGATTAAGATATTGAGGATCAATATTAAAATACTAGTCCTCCATCTGACTGGCCATTAACGCGATAAATATTATGTGTGTGCATAGTTGGTTTTATCTCTCTTCCCTCACTATAGACCAATAGGATGAAAATTCGATAGAGAGTAAAACTGTGGGATTAAATGAGGATGGGCATTTGGGCAGTAATGTCCTTCTGTCTGCCAATAACAACAAACGGCTATCACCAATTCCTCTGCAAAGTGTATTGATAGTGGCAATTGCCCTTTGGCTTTTGACCGTTCGCAGTAACGGTTATAGGAGGCACATGTTGGGAAATGGACATTTACTGTGTGATAAACTGGAGGTTATTTTCTGTGAGATATTCTACGGTAGAAATTGATAAAGCAGAAGTGCGCAAAAACGGAGGCTTAACTGGCCGCAAGGGCGACTGCTGACCAAGAGGTCCTTTTTTTTTTTGGTGGGTGGAAAATCATCGAATAACCCGCTCTTGGGCAGAGCGAAGGGGAGTGTCAGACTTCTACTGACTAAAAACCAAACCCATGTTCCTTCTTCGCCCTTGTGTCGAAGCCGCGTTATTCTTTCGATAATCCACAGCCCCGACGGGATAATCCACAGCCCCGACGGGATAATCCACAGCCCCGACGGGCCAAGAGGTCCTGGGTTCGATTCTCAGGTCGGCCAAACGTATGGGGTTTTTCCATCAGGAATTGCTCAACAGCCAGTAGCAGCCACGTAGTCTGTTGATGGCAATAGGCGCGCCCCCATTACATGGGACTTAAACATAACTGTGGAAATGTGGGTGCAATATTAGGTACACTTCTGCCTAAACCGTCTGCCATGGGGTTACAGTAGTGAAGCCGTGTCACCATGAAGTGGTACATTATGGCCACTTTTGATATAAAGTTCTAAACTATTCGTTCAAGAATCGGCTATAGTTATATGTATGTTTTAAGCCTATGTCCAGCAGTGGACGTCTTTTGGCTGAAATGATGATGATGATGTTTTAAAGAGTCAATGACCGATGGAACATAAAAACAAGAAGAAATATTGTGCAAAATATAATAAAACTAACGCGGTTTCATTATAGAAGATGCGACAATCATAGTCGCCAGTCGGTGAGGAACGGCAAGTCATTATCATTACCAATTCGATGCACTTGAGAACGAATAGTGCTGTGAACAGGATGGCCGAGTGTCTTGTAGTTTGATTTATATGCTTGAGTAGAGGTTAGATTCAGTTAGATTGATATGGAAAAGGAAGGCATACATTGTTTTTTTGGCGTTATAAAAATGTTCAGCTACATTGTCCTCGGAGAAAATACTGTAATGAGCACATAATGGACATTATGTCTGTTTCAATTTAATTTAAGGGCTCAGTAGTAGAGTATCGTCTTTGCGGAAAAGTGATAATTTTAATTTGATGGGTTTTCAATTTAAAATATTTTACTTCACATAGTCACTTTTAAAACGCCAAGAAAAGTTGCACGGTTTGGGTTGGCTGTTTCTGGGGAAGAACCGGCAAGAAACTCCATGGTTACTCTTTTAAAATGATTTGGTTTTACAATTACCATATTACAGCATTAGTATTCAGGTATCCCCATACTTACAATTTATAATGATGTGGTCAACTGGACCTGCGGCTCCAGTAGCGACCGGGTCCAGCCGATCAAAGAAGTTGTAGTCGTACACAAAAAAACATAAGTCAAGATAAAAAGTTAACAAGCATCTAGGAATCTACAAGTTCTACAATATTTACACTTGTGTCTAATGATTTGTGTATTGTTTTGTTAGCAATTCTAACTTGCATGTTATTATTTACTATATTCTAGTAAACATTACCCAACTCCTATTGGATAGAATAATCCATCATTTCAAAACGGTCCTTGCTATTAATGCAAATCCTTCAAGATAGAAATCGTCATACCTTCAAACATTAACATAAATTAATCATTTTCTTTATCATGAGCAGCTGAATCAGTTAAGACAGACTTTATTATAATCCAGCTGTCTATTATTGAGATATTTTAGTCTTCTAATCCGGTTGAGTTGCAAGACTGTAACGTTGGGTAACTAGCTTTATTTCAAACATGCTTTTGCCCGCTGCTTCGCCCGCTTGAAATTCGAAATTGCTCTCACGGGAGCATAGTACCGGGATAAAAATAATCTTATGTGATAATTCAGGATATAAACTATCTGTAAGCTAAATTTCAACCAATTCCATTGAGTAGTTTTAGTGTGAAAGAGTATCAAACATCCATCCATCCTCACAAACTTTCGCATTAATTATAATATTGAGTAGGACATGTCACAGCCTGATTGATTTTCAATATAAACGTCGGAGTAAAACGGTCAGTATGACAAGCTGTCACAACATGTTTTATCGAGTGTTTAATTGGTAATCTGTGGTTGTTATGGGATCTAGACTTCGAGGTTATGCAAAAAGTCGTGAGGTTTGAAGCGTATTTGGGTTATTTTGGTTATTTTAATTACTACACATTTTGACGAATTGCAAAATACTGCTCTACATACGGATAGTGTTTGTGAAAAGAATATCAATTTCCAAATACCTTCTTATGTGAAAGGGTGGAAAGGAAGGGCCACCGACGTTGAAACGGTTAACCACGTATTCGGTACTTATTGAAAATATAGAAATTGGTGGTCGGTTGTTAAAAGAAAAGCGGTTTACAAAACTGCAAAAGATACACGATCAAAAAGTATGAAACAGGTGATTTGACAAAAAAAATCGCCATGACATATTTCTATGTGGGGTTCAGAATGATGTACTTACCACGCCCTTCCTCATTATTTTTACATATCTTGCTTATTTTTTTTAAATATATCGTCTTTGGTAACGTTGCAATAAGTTTTAGATATAAGAACAACTATAGAAAAACCGTGTACAAAATTGGCAAACTCGACTACCGAGACCAACAGCATCGCCAAACTAACATCATCACGCTAAACACCCTTACAAATTACACACAACATCCGTTATTATCAAAAATGTGCACAAAATTGCATTTAAGGGTTGTTACAAATATCGATTTACTCTAGAGGGGTAGTCTATTATGTGTTAAGGATTATAGAGGGGCGTCCTATTGTTGGGTACAGCCCCTAGGCACGTGCATCCGAGTGGGCTTTGAGAAATTGGTAATTTTAGGTCCCTTTGTCATCCTCTAGAGGGTGTTTTGGAGCTAGTACGGTTTGTGCCTGGGAAGGGTGGCATGAATGTTATCGGTTGGAGACTCAGGCGCATGGATCCTACTTTGTATAGGTATATCCTGTTTGTGTTGTTCAAGGATCTTATGATGCGGGATTAACGGTTTACGTTGTTCTTGCAAATGAAAAAGTATAGGAAGATCAATATCATCAGGGGATTAGTGATTATGGACAGAAGATCAATATTTCATTAGCATCGATGAAGTATCAAGTAATTTACCACAACAATATGCTGGATTCTGTGCGAGAGATGAAGCTCTCTAGAATTGAACTGAGTCAAGAGATTACCACTAATACTCATAGAAAGGGAGTAGTTTGGAATAAGAAGATATGCTGCTAAATAAATTGATAAGGACAGGAAAATAATGTTGATGATGCTCTAGTACCCAAGGTGGTAGTATAGTCCCTCTTATCGATTTCGATAATGATGTGGAATCCCGTAAGTAAATTATAAGTATAGCACATCCACATTTTGCTTATTATGTAAGTGACATGACATGTTTTGTATTGGTGTTTATGCTATTTAGTCCAGTACCTAATAATGGTCATCTTTAGACTTGTAGGACTTAGATTAACACTTTAATACAGTATTGAAAGGTGTAAACGAACTAGGAAAAGGAACTAAGTATATAGTCTCGCTTGGTCTCGCTCATGTTACACTTAGTTTAACTAAACACATTAGGAATGGCTTGTACATAGTCAGCTCCACAAAACAAAGAGCGTGACAACACAAGCAATAGCGAAGTTTTCTAATTATTAACATAATGAAAGTTGGTTGTTTTAGGTTTTACTTTCGTTGTCAAAACTAAACGTGTTAGATTTTTTTACACGACTGTGGCAGAAAAAGGAAGGCAATACATTTTGTAGCTTGGTTGCCTCAGATAATGAGTAAATTTTAAATTCACTTATGATACAGAAAAGTTTCTAGTTTGTGGTTGTCGATGTCAGGACAAGAGCAATCGAATGAAAAGCGAAAACCAAATGTTTCTGTAGGATAAGGTAGCCGCAGAAATTGATCAGAGGATATTATAATATCCGACATGAAAAGAACTGATACCAAATGGGAAATCCATTAACCAGAAGAACATAACATTGGCGAAGTTTATTTATTTATTATTTATTTATTTATTACTTAAGTTATTTTGACTTTCACAAAAGCAAGTCAAGACTTGATGTTGAGGCTGCGGGTTGTTCGAAAGAGATACCGCGGCCCCGGAAACAAAGGGCTAATTAAGAACGAACATGAGTGGTTTTTCGTCAGTAGAAGTCTGACACTCCCTTCCGCTCCGCCCAGAGCGGGAGGTTCATACAAAATAGAGTAAGTATTTGCAATAAGCTCAGGGGTGGTCTAAGTCTCGTTGGTTTAGTGTGCACTAGCGCTACTGTTGAGCGTGCGTGAGGTCCAGAGTCCAGCTCTCATACAGTCTTTTTTGTTTATTTTAAATGGGCTTGCTCTTGACCTCAATCTTGCCCTAAGGGCAGAGATGATGTCGACGATGGAACGAGCTTACCCAGAAGAAGCCTGTTTACTCGCGACTTAAATAGATTAGGGTTATATGAACTCGGAAAAACCGACGCAGGCAGGGAATTCCAGTCCTAGGCTGTGCGCATAATAAAGGACTTGGCAAAGCGCTTCGTTCGAATGTGTGGAACATCGACTAGGTATCGGTGGTAACCTGCAGAAGGGAGATGGTGAAATCAGCTCGTGGAGCTCCTGCGCACACTCTCCAAAGTACAGTCTGTAGAAGACCGACAGACATGCGACTTTGCGACGGTGGGCCAGGCTACGTAGCTTGACAACCAGCTTATCGTCACCAATTAGCCTCCTGGCTCTGCGCTTTAAAGAGTCAAGTGTGGCAAGTTGGTATTTGGCTGAGCCATCCCAAAGGTGACGAAGAAAAGTCCAAAATGTTATTAGGTTTTTCCCTCAGAATTTTCTCAATAGCAGCTTATAGCTAAAGGCTCGTAGGTACTTATTACAAGAGTCTTTAAACACACAAGCAAAAAGTGGTTGTACCTATATAAAGTGCGCGCGGAACTAGTTGGCCGCGCTTTAGGCATGTTTTTTTGTTTTTTATTTAAGTATTCTTTTCAATAAATTGAACAATTATTGTTCACCATATCTCGAGATTGGTCATCACTGTCTAATTATAGTCTCCTGTGCATTGCGAGCTGTAGGCAACCCGCCCCCTCACCCCTGTCGCCACCTAAGGCCAACTAGTTCCGCGCGCACTATAATACAGGTACTGCAGGTAGAGGTAGGTATATTTCTACCTAAGGATTTGGGGATCGCAGTCATGAATTACTGTATTAAATCTTGTGTTAAGTCTGATTCACCTTTATCCGCTGACGTGCGATCACATAACGATGTCATTTCAATAGTCATTAAAACGCTTATCAATGACGATTCTGTGTCAACTGTCACACATGGGTCATTGGCTGCTTGCATGCGGGCAGATAAAAACGGGTTAGCAGTAAGCACGCGCTTTTAAGTGATGATTCCGTATACAAATGAAAAATTTTAATGAACGATTTTACAAAAATGCAATGACTATGTGAAATTTGTTTAAATGTGAGGACGGGCAATTTTGTTATTGTTCAGTTAGAAAACTGTCAATGTTCCTATAACGTAACATATTAACATCACGCCTGTAGTGTAGTACCTACACGAAGGGTTAGGCAGAGATGTACCCATTAGTACACGACCCACATTTCACCAGTTATCAAGTGGATTGCCATAAACTATATACATACTATAAATATTTCTGATGGAAAAACCCAATATCACTTTGCGCGACCTGGGAATCGAAACCAGGACCTCATGCACAGCATTTTGCTAAAAACCAACACAAATTTTACAAGAGTAGTAAGTAGCCAACCATTCTAAAATGTCTCTTTGACGAATATACAGAATATCCCAAAGGGCCGCGGATTTTTGTACTAGATTACGTGGCCTCGGCGCAAGGGCAAAGAAGGAACATGGGTTCGGTTTTTAGTCAGTAGAAGTCTGACACTTCCCTTCGCTCTGCCCAAGAGCGGGGGGGGGGTCATTCGATGATTTTCCACCCACCAAAAAAAAACAAAAAAAGGGAAAAAAATACACACTCACTGAATTATCTATATGCTCTCCAAAGGCAATTTTTCGCCCCCAACCACATGTCAAATAGACTGAGAGACAACTGAACAGATGCGCAAATACAAATACTCGTTTAATCAACTTTGGAGCTCATCTCTCTGTGACACAGAACCCTAAATAAAAAAATGGACCAAGTACGTTTTGGGTAACTTTAGGGTTTCGTAGCTGCCTATATCAACATAATTATTATGCGGAGTTGCCTCCGAATAATGAGTTTAATTGTAATAATACAAAAACGAATTTACATTTGCAGTTAAATATTTGTGCTCCCCATGCATTAAGTTTAGAAAAATATGTTATCCAAGTACATTTAATAAGTTCGTCGATTATTACTCGTAAACTTGTAAAGCCTACTTAACTGTACCTAATCGTTTTCCTTTTAATGCGGGCGCCACACACTCGACGAGTGGCATGGGAAGTAGCGAGGAAAGGAGGCAGGGACATAGTGTGGCAACGTTACTCGTCATGCCGCACGTCATGCTCCTCGTCCTGCCCACCGCTCCGCGATGATCGCGCGATGAATACATGTGATCCACCATCTCCGTTGGCAAGGACGATGACGACGATGTATATTTCTTTTTATGACATTGATAAAATGAATCACATTTTCATGCAAATAATTTATTGAATGACAGATAGTATAAGTCACATTTGACAATACGTCCATAGATATAACATTCCTCCCCATTTATGGTTGATTCAGATCTCCTCAATCAAACGCCGTGGAGGTCGCACCTCACGCTGGCTGCGCCGAAGAGGTGCTGCAACCGTTGCAGTCGGTGTTTCAAACGCTGGGGATGAGGATGATGATGTAGATGCAGAAGGTTCTGGTGTGGATGGAATGTGAGAGGACGGTGTAGATGGAGAAGGAATTGACATAGGTGGTGGTGCCAAGCATGTGGGTGGTGAAGACGTAGAAGCTGTCGCAACACTTTCAGGTGACGCGGCTGCAGGAGCAAGTCGCGGCCTCATGTGATCTGCATGTTTCCTTTGCTCTACCCCATTAGATGTTGTGACCACGTAAGAGTATCGGTGTTTACGGGTCGCTACTGTAGCAGGTTGCCACTTTTTTTCCTGTTTAGTTTTTATGTACACGTTATCGCCTGTCTGGTATGTAGGAGTAGATGACACGATGTCCGCCTTCACATGTTGGTACTGCAAATTTCTTCTCTTATTCGGTCGGATATTTGATAGAACACAGTTCAACTGCCTGCCGAACATCATTTGTGCTGGTGATTTGCCGGTAGTGGTATGCGGAGTGTTCCGGTAAGTGAATAAAAACTCCAACAATCGACGCTTAAGTGGGCTTCCGTCACTGGAGGTCATTCTGTTCTTAAAAGTTCTCACAAACCGTTCAGCTAACCCATTTGTTCGGGGATGATACGGAGATGAGGTGACATGTAGAATGCCCTGATTTTTACAGTAGTCCTTGAATTCCTGTGATGTTAGTTGAGGGCCATTGTCAGATACAATCATTTATGGGAGTCCAAAGGTGCTGAAAATCTCATCCAGAACAGTGCATAGACTTTTTGAAGTTATGTTTTTCATTGGTCTTAGTTCACACCATTTCGATAACGCATCACACAAAACGAGCCAGTAGCTTCCTTCGAATGGACCTGCAAAGTCTATGTGGACTCTTTCCCACACTTGCTCGGGAATAGACCAGGAGAATACCGGTAGTTCGGGATTAGACGGTCTGTTTTCTTGACACCTGGTGCATCTCTTGATAAAATTCTCGATGTCCTCGTCAAGTGATGGCCACCACACATAGAAACGTGAGAGTGCTTTCATGGCCGATATCCCTGGGTGCCCTCGGTGCAAATAGCCTAAGACTGTCTTTCTTAGAACCTCAGGTATGACCATCCTTCCTTGCCACAGTATAATTTTACCTTCTACAGACAGTTCGAAACGTTTCCGATAGTATTGTTTCATCTCTTGCCTGTAATCCAGGTCTCTCCACCCGGTCTTTAGGTACTGGCACACGAGTGACAAATTTGGGTCTCTATATGTTTCCAGACTCAATATTTTTTCTGTTAAATGTAGGTCAACAATTTTGTTTTCTTGGAGACGTGACACTACTCTATGTACAATGTTTTCCACGTGTGAGGGTTTTGTTTTGGAATTTGGTAATCTGGACAGGCAATCGGCCAGAATATTGTTTTCGCCCTTCTGGTAACAAATTTCATACTGGTAGCTTCCAATCAAAAGAGCCCATCTCACAAGTCTATTATTTACAAGCTTCGGCAGGTTACGTTGAGGTCCCAGAATGTGCATCAGAGGCTTGTGGTCAGTTACCAAGGTAAATTTCGTTCCTCTTAGATATTGGTCAAATTTCTGTATTCCAAATAATATGGCTAGTGCTTCACGGTCAATAACAGAATATTTGCTCTCAGCTAGTCGAAGTTTTCTTGACGCAAATGCTATCGGTTGTTCGACATCTTTGTGTTTGTGGTATAGTACTGCCCCAACTCCTTTTTCTGACGCATCACACGCTAGGAAAAGGGGACGTCTTTCATCGAACGCTAGCAATGAATTTGAGTTAGCTATGTTACTTTTAGCATTCTCGAAAATTTGTTCTTCGTGTTCGGACATCGCCATTTTTTTTTCCGCTTGTTAGCTCGTACAGGTCTGCACATGATCCATGAAGATGTGGAATGAATCTTTCATAAAAATTTATAAGGCCCAGGAAAGAGCGTAATTCCTTTGCGTTTGTGGGTTGTGATGCGTTGGTTATAGCGCTAATCTTCGCTTTTGTTGGCCGTATTCCGTTTTGATCGATTATGTGACCCAGATACTCAATCTCTTTACTTAAGAAAGTACATTTTTTTAAATTAACTTTCAAACCAGCTTGTTTTAGCCGGCTTAATACTGTGCAAAGTGTTCGTAAGTTCATCAAAATACACTGCTACATTTGGTATGTCTCCAAGTAGTTGATCGAGAAAATTTTGAAAAATTGATGGTGCTGTAGAAATACCGAAAGGCATCCTGTTGTACTGGTAGTATCCTCTGTGTGTGGATATTGTTAAATACTTTTTTGAGTCTGGAGCTATTTCAAATTGTAAATACGCGTCTTTGAGATCAATTTTGGAGTAGACTATGCCGTTTGCTAGTTTCTGTCGTAATTGATCAAACACAGGCACTGGATGTAAATGTTTTGTTAAAACAGGATTAAGTGTAGTGCTGTAGTCTCCGCAAATTCTGACGTCACCAGTTGGTTTCAAGACATTTACAGTAGGTGTGGCCCACTCCAAAGGAGTAAGATTTGGATCTATTTTGTTAATGATACCTGTATCGACAAGGCGATCCAACTCCCGTTCGACGTTTTTCTTCATGCTGAATTTGATTGGACGTGCAGGTAGGTGTACTGGTTCTGCGCCGGTTTTTACATGTATGTTAACTTGGTAGTTATTGACTTTACCTAGTTTGCCGTCAAAAAGTTCGTTGTATTGCTTGAGTATATGTTTTAATGTCGTTGGAGTAACAGGTTTCTCTTGGACTGAATAAACAGGTTTTGGAAATTCCATTCCAAACTTCTCGCTCCATCTCAATCCAAAAAGCAATGGGTTTGCGTTTTTCATTACTACGACAGGCAAGGTTTCGTATCGTCCGTTCACTTCTACATTTACGTTTGCGGTTCCTTTGGTTTTCAGCTTGGTATTTCCATATGCTTTTAGTTTGGGCCCCTTTGTTAACGTTGGTGATCCAACCTGTTTCCAAACTTCGGAACTAATGATAGAGTAGGTAGAGCCAGGGTCCCAATCCATTGTGCAGTGAACTCCATTTATGAGAATGTCGATTTGTTTGCAATCCTTAACTCGAGTGCTCGTGACGTTGTGGACAAACTCGTCGTCATCTTCACTATTTTCCGTCGAAACGTCTGTAGAGCTTGACGTGGGGGCTTGATTATCGCTTATCCGTTGTAGTCTACGTTTGGAAATGTTTTTTCCCTTGGCTGGCGATATGTAAGCACGACCAGTTTTGATGCAGCAGTTCTCAAAGTGCCCCTTAAAATTGCACTCGTCGCATGTGTGGTTTTTTGCTGCGCATTTTGAGAGGTCATGTTTCTCGAATTTCCCACATCTAAGGCATTGATCAGTAAAGTGCAACTTGCGTTGTCTATTGTAATGAGATTGCGGTGTTGTTGTTTTTTGAGTACGGTTCCTTTTGACTCTGTTTATACTTGTAGCTGTGCCTGTTGTGTCATGTTCTGCCTGTTCTCGTGATTGTGCAATTGAAAAAATTTCTCTAAAAGTAACCTCCCTTCCTGACTCCTGCAAATCAGGCCACTTTTGCTTGAGGTCTGTCTCTAAATCTGTATGATTCAAGCCTGTAGCAAAACGATCGCGTAGCTGTCGTTCCAACATCTCATCTTTGTAGCCGCAATCCCGGCTTAGACTTTTGAGTCTGTTAGCGTACTGTTCCATAGATTCTGAAGACTCTCTAGTGCAGTTCCAGAACTCTGTCAATGCGCGGTACCTGGTTTTCTTTACTCTAAACAAGTCAAGAAGTTTGAGGCAAATGTCGTCATAAGTACTCGAGTTAAAATTCGGTGTAAGCGCTATTTTTAACTCACGGAAAATCTCTGGTGTTAAAGTATTCAACAAGATGTCCTTTCGTAGGTCTGGCTCCGTAACGTTCATGATTTGACATTTGTTTGAAAAAAAATCTAAAAAATCTTCAATCCTGCAGCTGTCGGAGTTGTATTTGTCCATGTTAAAATTTTTAATCACCATCATCTTGTCAGACGATGTGGCCGACGATGATGAAACGCTCGTCGAGCTTTTTGTTTTTGTATCTTCTTTGTTGTTCATTGTCTGTACCAACAATGTAAGTATTTGTGTCACCTGTTCTTGCTGCGCCTGTTGAGCTCGCAAGAACAGCTCAAATTGTTCTTTGTCCATTGTTTAGTATTTTAAATCCTCGTCGCCAATAAAATGAATCACATTTTCATGCAAATAATTTATTGAATGACAGATAGTATAAGTCACATTTGACAATACGTCCATAGATATAACAATTGATATAATTAACTATACTAAAAATGCATAGCGCGCACGCTGCCACAGTTTCATCGTCCACCAAAGGCAAATAACAAGTGAGGAGCGTCGCGATTAATTGCGCGAGTAGAACATCGCAGCAAATAGCGGCAGCGCGAGGAGCATGGCGATGAGCAGCGCGAGGAGCATAGTGTGGCGCCCGCATAACAGATGGACGGACATGGCGAAACTAAAAGGGTTCTTCGTTGGCTACGGAACCCTAAATAAAACGAATAAATATTCAATAAAACGCTATTGAAAATAGAAATAAAGAAGTTGCGTCATTTAGATACGGAGGTGTCAATTAAAATGATAACACCATGTGGGCTGCAGTACATAATTGTCGGTTTTCGGATCATTAATTTTGATATAAGTGGCTAAAAGATTACTTAACTTTAGGGCAGGAAAAAGATTTACCACCTACGTTTTGATAGATTTTAAAGTAGATCATTTCCGGGTTTTATTATTTACGAAAGATACGAGAAGAACAGAATTCACATCTGAACCTATTTAAAAATCAATTCCCAATTACGATACTGTATTAAACGAGCTAACTGCAAAAATAATAATAAACAAAGACCAATTTAATCCCTTTATAAATTATCTACAAGAAAATATCTAAAAGGTTCGCTAAAACGTCACTTAAATACCTCTAACACATAAAAGGAAATGCCTATTATCTTTCGCAATATACATTTAATGCCGAGCACATTACTACCCTCATAATTTTTATGATATCAACTAAAACATAAAGTTCAGAAAAGAGAAAAAGTTTTTTGCAGACGGTACTTTACTTAAGTGCTACGATGGTATCAAAAGGACTTATATACGTACATAGGTACAGTCACTGCAAAAATATGTATCCACTTGGTTTGCCAAGTACAAACGCGAATTTTTCGTGAAATAATAGTTGCAATTTTCAGATATGACCAACTTTAAGGTGCTTCTAAACGGGCTATTCTTTGCCGGCAAATGTGTGGCTATACTATCGCCATCTCGAAAATGCTTGGCCATGCCAAATATGTGTGGCTATATGGCTGGGCCACTACTGCAATATTGCATTGTATTGCTGGCAATGTTGCCGGTCATTGTATTGCAGCCACATAATGCAGTAAAATATTGCCCGTTTAGTTTACCTTTATGAATAATTCCTAAATATAAGTTTCGTTACTTAACATGAAAATGAAATCAATACAATAGGCGAAATTATTCTTTCGAAACGTTACTAAATGCATACATATTTGTGCCGCTGACTGTACATCCTTTTTGCTGACAACATGGCTAACACTTCCCTTACCCATACACGAGAAATAATTATAACCCTACAAGCGGAAATAGACTTTGTTTTAACAGGAACGAGGTTGATTTTCGAGTGAAATGTGTATTCTAGTGCTAGACCGTCTACCTAGCGTTTATATTGTAGATGTACTAGGTAAGCTAGGCTTAGGTAGCTCTAAAGTGCTTGTGTTGAGTGAGGTGAAGAATGTGAAGATGACAGCAACATCACAATAATAAATATACCGTGTTTTTGTACGCTGTTTGGTTTATTACGCTTAAAATGTGTAATGGGCTTGAAAAAGTATATAAGTAGGACTAAAGTATCTACTTATTTACTCTTGGAAGACTTTGGTAAGTTAGCAATTTAGGTTTAATAGGGTTGTGCTTGTGTCCTGGGTAAAAAAATATGATACCGTTTAGTCCGTCAGTTAGATTATTATAATATTGGATACGTGTTTTTTGTTTATCAAATTAATAAAAATTGACGAAGATAAAACGCGTCAAAGATCAGGAGTGGGGGCTTTTGACAGCACTACGTGGTAAAAAATGAAGTGCGATGTGACGTCACACGAGTTTTCGAAGCACTGTATCGTCTTCATTTTTAGTTTACGTGCAAAAATAAAAAATACGTGTCCAATATTTTTTGGTAATCTATGTGACGGACTAATTCGATTTGTTTTGTCAACTACCCTATTGACCTTTCTGCTACCTTTGGATTACCTCGTTGGTCTAGTGGCCAAAGCGCGAAGTTGACTACTGAGCAAGAGGTCTTTTTTTTTAGGGGTCTGGGAAATCTCGCTCTGGGCAGAGCGGAAGGGAGTGTCAGACTTCTACTGACTAAAAACTACCCATGTTCCTCCTTAGCCCTTGTGCCGAAGCCGCGGTATCTCTTTCGAACAACCCGCTGCCCCGACGGGGAGCATGAGGGTCGAGCGAAGTGTTATTGTGTTTTCTCATTAAAAACTAAAGCCACGGAGTCTGCATTTTTGTGCCCGGTTGATGGCATTAGGCTCGCCCCCTCTCTAAGACATAAAAATTAGCAGCGACATGCAGGTCATTGTAGGTGTTCTATTAGCTACACCTCTGCCTAACCCTTCGGGAATTACAATCGTGATGTTTTGTGTGTTTTGTGTTTTTCCGCAGATTGGAAGCGAATTTTTGTGACGAAAAGAACAAAGCATAATTAACTTTATACCAATTGGATGTGTATATATGTAAATTGAACCACATTTGCTCGTTCCAATCACCAAATGTATATTTTGTTTTGACAATTCCTATGTCATATTGTGGTCTGGGCAGCAATGGACAGATTTGATAGATCGATTTATTCATTCGCAAAAACTCATACATTACATAAAGGTTGATAGACAAAAGTATTCAGTATTGATTGACTGAAAGACAGTCAATTGACAACATTCTAATTTATTCGGCCTTCAAGAATATTTTATGTGACTTCAGTAGAAGTATTAGAACTAATGGATATTGAAACAATGGTTTTATGTGTCAGCCAAATGGTATCTACGAACTACTATAAATTTTGTCTACCTATCATATAGGTCTTCAAAGGAGGTCATGGTTTTGTGAATATTGACTAAAACATAGACGAATATACTACCATCTGAAAAAACTAAAATTCTGTACCTACTTCGACATAGGTTGGTTGTAGTACCTTCATAATCTGCCTAGCCTTTTCCCAACTATGTTGATTTCGGCTTCCAGACTTACCAGTTGCAGCTGAATACCAGTATATTCATCATCATCATCAACAGCCTATTAATGTTCCCACTGCTGGGACACAGGCCTCCTCTCTTTGAGAGGGAATGGGCTATAATCTACCACGCGGGCCCAGTGCGGATTGGTAGATGTCACATGTCTTCGAAATTTTTGGTTCCCCAAAAAACCAGCCAGTATATTACATGGACCTAATGAGGCGAGTTGACGGGATTCGTTATCTGACCTTCACAGCCCCGTTAATGGGTAATATCATAATCCTTAGGAAGACTGGCTCACAAACTTTTGGGCTACTGCCATGACCACTGACTTTGGATCACCTGTATATAAAAAAAAATAAAAAAGCCTTTTATTTCTAGCATACAACAGGATCACCTGTAACAACTGTCAAAGATCATGCTGAGTCTTCAAAGATAAACTGAAAATTAAAAATTAGGGGTAAAAGTTTGAGACACAAATTAAAGTTGGTTTAATTGGGTTGGTTCTAGTATCTAATAAACGAAGAAGATTAAATAATTACAACTGAAAGTCTGAAACTGGAAGACTGCTAAACACTTGAAGACTAGTTTCATTATGTTTCAGGGAGTAAAATTAGAAGCTTCAAGACGGTTTGGTGAAAACTCATTAGCCCCAGCTCATTATGGCTTGCTACGTTTTTCTTCAAGATAATTTGTTGACGAAAAAAAAAGAATTTTGAGAAGCGTCTTATTCAAATATAAAAAAACTGGCCAAGTGCAAGTCGGACTTGCACATGAAGGGTTCCGTACCATGATTTCATAAAGGTTTTCCTGTAATCTATAAGAGTTGAACTAATTTCTGTATTTTTTCAGAATTTTAGGCTCAGTTGTTTCGGAGATAAGGGCCCCGGGGAATGGTCGGACAGACAGACACACGAGTGATCCTTTAAGGGTTCCGTTTTTAGGGTTCCGTAGTCAACTAGGAACCATTATAGTTTCGCCATGTCTGTCTGTCCGTTCGTCCGTCTGTCCGTCCTCGCTTAATCTATGTGACCGTTAGCACTAGAAATCTGAAATTTGGTACCAATATGTGTATCAATCACGCCGACAAAGTGTTAAATAAAAATTGGAAAAAAATGTTTTATTAGGGATGTAAAGTGGGAAGTGATTTTTTTTTTTAATTTCAACCCTAACGTGTGATATATTGTTGGAAAGGTATTTAAAAATGAATAGGGATTTACTTATATCATTTTTTGATAATGTCAATAATTTCGGAAATAATCGCTCCAAAAGTAAAAAACAATGTGTGTCTAACTTTTGAACCATAAGTTTAGAAAATATGAAAAAAATCTGAAAAGTAGAACTTCATAAGGACTTTCTATGGAAAATCATTTTGAAAAAAAACCTTTTGAGGTACAGAACCCTAAAAAAATGTATAGGCTCTTTAGAATGAGAATGTTAAGGGGAATGTGTGGTATTTATACGCGAATGGATAACAAAAGAAATGAGGACATAAAAATAAGTCTGAAAGTGGTCCCGGTGACAGAAAAGTCGAATGATAATCGGTTGTCACGGGCTTGTGATGCGGAGAAATGTGAAAAATGTCGTGAGGAAAATTTTGAGTGGTATAATAGTAACCAAAGAACGATGGATGGACTGTAGACCAAACGATATGGCATTAAAGGTGGTGATATTATGATGATGACGAGTAACAGAGAGTATGGAAGAAGTCATGTTGCGGACGGACAGCCGAGGTTTATAGCTAATAATAATAATAGCGTCCTATTCGTTATTCTTCGGTTACAGAACCCTAAAAAGATTGGTTGAATACTCCTCCACTCTACTAAGCTACTATAATATAGATCAAAACCAGAAAGACAGAAACTTTACCACATAACTGCCACAAACTACTACAAAGATGCAACACCAGAACCTAAATCAATAATTCCAGACACATCTCCCTACAGGATGAAAGCGTACTTGAGAAGTACCGGTAGCCTATCTACGCAGTCCCATCAGGTACAAATTGATAGACAGATCAATCAGCCTCATCCAGCCATCCAGCCTTACTTAGCTATTCTCAGGACGTTCAGTTTGTACGCCATTTGAATAGAAACGCGCCTTAATTTGATCATGGTTAATAGACTATTTAGTAATATTGTTGGGCTAGATTGATTCTGGAGGCGGATGATGTAATCTACTTGAATTAGGCATGAAGTTAAGGTTTATTGGTTTGGCAGTTCATGACTTGAGTGAATGATAATTTGGGCAGACGTAGATGCAATTTTTAATAGCCATAGGAACTTAGTATTTTTTTGTCCAATGAATCCTAACTAATAATATAAAAGCATCCTGATATTTTGCTTATACGTGGTCAGGTAAATAGAAACTGACATAGATAAACTCTTTAGTATTTTTATAATAACTTCACGCGGACGAAAGTATATTAGATATAAAAAAAGACTAATGAACGGAGACAGTGCAAATCAAAAAATAACTTCATAAGACGAACAAACAACAGACCTAAGACTAAAGACGAACGGCTGTCATCCTTTTTCACCTTAAGATAGATTTATCTTCGAAGAGGTTCTTCTATCCAACTTTATACCAAGAAGAGAACTCTCAACAACTGCGAATCCTTTACCACCTCAATCACAACATTTCATCACATGAGCCAAGCTGTGTCTTAACAAAGTAGTTACAAAGAACCATTTCATTGTTCCCGCTACTCAGGAAATGGTAGTAACACGCAGTTTTACGAGGACGTCCGGGTGCCACACCTAGTGTACGTATAACTATAATATACGAGTATACAGAGGTAATAGCGAAGGATTGTATGTTACTTAAACACGAAAAATTAATTTTGCGATACGATTGTTAAGTCACTACATACCTATAAAACAAAGTCAGTTCCCGCTGTCTGTCCCTATGTATGCTTAAATCTCTAAAACTACGCAACGGATTTTGATGCGGGTTTTACTTTATTAATTTATGAGGAAGATTTTAATACCTTTTAATCTATTGCATAGATTCTATCACGGGCCTTGAGCGTGGAGAGCGAATCCAGAATTTCCCTAACAAAAATATTAAGATTCAGTTTCAGTACTCAACCAGGTTGCTATGGTTACGGAAAATAACAAGGTTGTCAACTGAGGTTGTACAATTAAATAATTGTTTGTCTCTTTGCTTTCTCCTTCTAAAATATTCTTACTCGTATAATTTGTGTACAAAGTGTTTTAAATATGAATAACCAAAGTGCATTTATTAATGAAGAAAGTCACGAAAAAATAGTGAAAGAAAATGAGTGAGGAATATCATTGGTGAGGAGTGAGTACCTACTCTATATACATTCATTTTATTATTAGTACGCATCAATCATAAGTTTTATTGGTTTTTGCATTACTATTCTGCGAATCGGTCTAAAACGATTCGTTTTCTTATAAAATATCTAAAATAAAATAATTTTTATATTTTTCAATGCTATGACACTTAGTGCTCGTTTACGTACGCGCGACGCGACGTGCGGCGCGACCGGCGACGCGACGAGCGACGCGACGTGCGATTTTTGTGTTCACGGACACGCGATGCGTGCAGCGGCAGATATCATCGCACGCGCAAACACAAACGTATGGCAATGTACTACGCTGTTCATACAGACGCGGGGCGGTGCCCGCGGCGGCGCCCGCGGCAACGGCCGCCGCGATTATCGCGGCGACTTTTCAAGCGGGTAGCAAAGCACGCGTCGGCGCATGCGGCTTTCTCAATCAAACCGTCTAGTTTTAGGATAGCGAGAGTTGCGAGCGGACGTGTAGTAAAATGAATGACGAAAACCTCGAAAAATTTATTTCTGCGATGCAGGAGCGACCCCAGCTGTGAATGGCTGGTCATTCACAACACAAAAATCGCGTAATTACAAAACGAAAGTGGACGGAAGTATCCGAAATTGTGGATATGGACGGTAAGTAGATGTGGTGCTTAGTAGGTATTTAGAATAGAATAAATTTATTTTTAGATAACAAAGACCCATTGACAAATGACAATCTGTATAATACAGTAGAATCCGTTTATCCGAATCAATTAAAACCGTGGTAGGTAAGTAAGGGTAGTCCGGCGGATAATCGATTTCAAAGTAAAATCAAACAATATAATAAGTACTTATTAAATACCTACGTAACTTTTTATTATAGATAGGTCGAGTTTCACATGCGTCAATTAGACAATGCGGTAATATAGCTTAATTATTCAAAATAAGGTAAGTAATTAGAGCCGTGAAGAATCTCCAAATTCTCCAAATAATCGGACAAGTAAGTACGAGTGTTCGAATAATCTGGAATCTACTGTTACATATTGATTTTTTAGTGCAGGTAGGTACCTATGTCTATTATTATTATTTGGTGTGCGAATTCCAAATTTACATCGAGAATTGCCGCTGCGTGAGTCGCCGCGGGAATCGCCGCGATTATCGCCGCGGGCATCGCCGCGGGCGCCGCCGCGGGCACCGCCTCAAATTCAAACAATCGCGTATAAAATCGCTTCTCCGTGAACGCACTCATACACCGCCATATGTTTGAATTTAGTGCGGGCCGCGCCGCGAATCGCGTCGCGCGTCGCGTCGCGCGTACGTGAACACGCACTTACGTGAGGCTGTCAAAACTTTTTCTTTTAAATTTTCTGTCATAGAGTTTCTTACTAGCTTAGTCTATGAAGGTTAGTTTTGATTTATATATTGTACATCGCGCGAAATTCGAAGATCAAACTCTTAATATCGTTATTTTTGTTCAAATTTTTTGAATGAATAATTATTTTGGTGTGTAATTACACTATTAATACCTAATTATTTATACCTATTATTGCATAAGTTGATAAAAAATGCTATGCAATAGATTTACCGCGGCAGTCTCCGAGTGCCACACGTTTTTTTTTTTTTGCAGTGTGCGAAGCCGGGGCGGGTCACTAGTAAATTAATAAAGTATTCGCGACTGCTTAACTTGTGGCCGTGCGTTCGATTTCCGGATCGGGCAAAGTGTTATTGGGTTTTGCCATCAGGAATTTCGAAGAAGCATCCACGAATTCCGGTTTTGTGCCCGGTTGATGGCAATAGGCTCACCCCCTTTTACAAGGTACTTAGCTTAAGCAAAAGTAGGTAACTAATATAACGGGGATGACGGGCGCGAGTTTATGTATTCTTATATTCTGGTGCGCTTCAGGTTCTGTAAACAACTAATATGACGAATGTTAGTTATAGGATTATAACTAACATTAATAATAATAATAATAATATAATAATAATATTCCACAACTATCACACAACGCCATCTAGTCCCAAGCTAAGCAGAGCTTGTGTTATGGGTACTAGACAACTGATAAACATACTTATATATTTCTAAATACATACAAATTATAGATAAATTACACCCAGACACATAACAAATGATCGTGCTCATCACACAAACATTTGTCCTGGGTGGGAATCGAACCCACGACCTCCGGCATAGCAGTTAGGGTCACTAACCACTAGACCAACAGGCCAGTCAAACATTCGTCATATTATTTTACGCATACAGTTGTAAATCCAAGATTCTAGCTCTGTCCCTTGGTTTAATACTCAAGAGATATGCTGCACCGTACTTAGCGAAACTTTGTCAAACGCTTGATAAAGTTACGAGATATTTGCCAGAACTAGTTACTGTTAAGGGGTTTCACTGTGTCCCTGAAGATACGTCTGTTTCGTAGCAAGATTCTACAATTCATTTTAAACTCTAGAATTAATTTCTAACATAGTCGAGTGTTATTTTTCTGCAAGACACGAGACGACATACGAGTAAAGTTGAGTTATTTACAGACGTCAAATTAGCTCAAGCAGTTTCATAAAAGTTGTGACCATCGTTAGGTTTCAAGATTATTTGGTGAACATAATAATATTGTTATTAAATATAGAAACAGTCTTGACTTGGACTGTCCTCAGCATTATTCATTAATTTAATTATTCTGAAATACATATTCTCACAGTGTTCATCAAGTCATAAATCAAAATGTCAAATTACATCATATAATCACAATAATTCAGAAATCAAAATAAAAATTTCTAAGGTACGATATACCTTATAAATGTTGTAGGGAAATGTGTTCTTCCCTCTTGGTCCTTTCCACAATCAATTTGATGATGATTGCTTACAGTGTTCCTTTTTCCCCTTTCCTATTGTTTATTTGATAAGGGAGAAACTTTAATAGGAGAATATGTTGCCAAGCTGCGCATACGCCTATAATGGTCCTATTCAATTGGCGCAATTTTACGACTCCCGCGATAAGCTGTCGATAAAGTTTATTTGGTTTCTTTCTTTGGATAATATAAGCCTATAGCCTAGTAGGGACATTCCTAAAATAAAGATATTTTTCTTTTTATCAATATTTCCTTTTTTGTAGTCTTTTTTATCTTAATTATTATTTTATAGGTGAACCAAACGATCTTGATACTTGCTATAATTACTCTTTAAATTCCGAATGTAATCTTTTGTTTAATAGGTACTTCATTTCTTTCTGGAATGGTGTGCGTTTTTCTAATTATCAGATGAACGCAGAGAATATTTCGAGATTTAATTTTAAGTACATTTTTTTTTTCAAGTTTTACTTTTTTTACAACTACCTAAAATCTCCAGACCTTTTGAGCGTAACATCACCGAAATGAGATATTTAAATATAGAGTTGGCTAACTACTAATTCTACCTTCAAATTCTACCGATTTCTAAGTACATTCCGCTTGCTTAAAATAAGCTATCTCCCAAACATGACTATCTCCGACAGTCCGATTCCAATGGTTTATTTCTAAACGTAGGCGTTAAGATTAATCACCAATAAATATGTCGAGAGCAACACAGGGAAGTGTATTTCATCGATATTTTATCGCTATCGTCACGATAGAGCTGCACCACAATTAGATCGACTTTTTATCGATTCGCTGTATCTTAATGGGCACCTCTAGTTATCGAGAAGTTTAGAAGATGGTACCTATCTATGTTAATTCGTCGGTGTTATCAATTAAGAATGCCGAGTACCTATGTGTTCTTATTAGTACTGATAAGAAATTTCCTAGTAATCTGAATGTTAATGATCTAGAATTCAGAGTATTTTGTTTGAACTCTTCGTGTTATAGAAACAATGGGTTTCTATTTTACCTTTTTTTTTTAGCCTATGTTGTCCCACTGCTGGGAAAAAGCCTCCCCCATATGATAGCCTTCCACTCATCCCTCTGTGCGGTTTTCTGCATCCAATTGGGCAAAAACGCTTCCAGGTCGTCAGCGTCGCCAGCGTTTCCTAGGCCTCCCTCGGCGACGACGCCCGTCTTCTATTTTACCTACGTGAGTAAAAATCAGATCATCATAATTATTATGCTTACCCTTTTCCCAACTATATTGAGGTCGGCTGCAAGGCTATAAGGCTGTATTCAGCTGAATACCAGTATTTTACATGGACCGACTGCCTATCTGACCTCCACAAGCCTGATAGTAATAATGGCTAATACGATGACTCTTTGGTCCGTAAGACTGGTTGGTAAACGGCTTAATGTGCTTTCCAAGGTACTGAGGGAACTTGGTATTATCATCTATATCTTGACTGACTGACTGACTCATCAACGCCCAGCCCAAACCCTTGGACCTAGAATGCTGAAATTTTGCACAGAGGTTCCCTTTATAATGTAGACAAGGAATAAGGAAAATTCAACCGATAAGGGATTTAAATAGGGGATAAAAGTTTGGATGGAAAATCTACATTTTCACGCGGGCGAAGCCGCTGGCAAAAGCTAGTCAATTATGTAACGGGTGTTCCTGGTCATCCATTCGGACCGGCAAGACGGGCTTAACCTGAAGATCAACCCGAGCGCCTGTAAGTATTTAGCACTATCCGAGTAAAAATCGGATGCAGCTTCCTTAACATTATAACAATTACAACTAATTCTCTATCTGGAGTATTTCATAATCCTAACTAATAAATTGAATTCCTACTTTAACATTTTGTGTAAAGTGGAGTGATAAACGTTTCTAACGTCACTAGTAATGATTCTTCCATAATACGTTACTACCAAACAAAAGTTAGGTTAAGTAATTCGTTTTCCAATTAGTCTTGTACCTAACTAATCACATTTAATGCCATAACTACAACTAGTTAGCTGTTATCTTTAGTCATTTCCTGTTGATATAATTTTCATATAATCGCTTAATATGAAATAAGTGTAGTATAAATCATAGCTACAGTTTTATAACTGACTTGATTTCCGGCGAAGTCCGTACTCGTGATCTCAATTTTTTTCGTAATTGGCTGTCTCGTTGGTACCTAAAGAGGCCGCAAACGCGAGGTCCTGGTTTTGATTCTCTGGTCGAGCAAAGCGTTATTGGTTTTTTCCATGAGAAATATCTTCGTAACAAAATCAAAATTCATTTATTCAAACTAGGCTGATATTCAGCACTTTTCGAAGGTCAAAATTTACTTTACTTTACTATTTACATTTTTATAAGACAGTCCCCCAAAACGCCCCATCGACACTTCCTAGTGTTTAGCTGGAAAGAAGAAGTGGCGGAACAAACTCCCCAGCACACGTCTGATAAGTTGGTTATAAGAACCAGACTCGATACAATAGCAAGGTGTCAGTTAAATTTAAGATTGACTACAGACACTAATAGTGTATAAGTAAAGTATAAGTAATAAACTAAAGTATATAACAATAAACAATGTAAAAGCAGCCACGGAGTTTAAAGGGGTTTGAACTTTTTTGTATGCGAGGTGGCATATCGACCGCCCGCCATTTTGATTTTTTTTCGAAATCGCGGCCCACGGTAACTTCAAATATCTCGGTAACGTGACACTTTGGGTACCGTGTTACTAGACCTTTTTTTTTCGTCTAAATGTCCTCTATCCATACATACCACTTTCATCATGGGCCGCGATTTCGAAAAAAAATCAAAATGGCGGACAGGGTGATATGCCACATCGGTTATATCCCCTTTGTGCCCGGTTGATGGCAATAGTTCGCCCGCTTGAGACTTACTGAATTTATTTGAGGTCAGTACCTACAGAATGTCTTCCTTTGCCATTGCCATATTATAACTTTCTCCCGCATACACATACCTGAAACAAGTAAAACATAGTTATATAAGTATCATCATAATAAGGGTACCTTTAATGTATAGAATTCAAATAAGTGTTTTAAATTAAAAGTGTTTAAAAGTCTATAAATAGGTAATTGTTAATTGAATAGATAAGAATTACGTTGCTACATGACAGCTCCTATTTTAATTTTATGACAGTGATAGCATTATTTACTTGCAATGTTTGAACAACCGTCTCAATGGTACTGTTCTACAAATTAAATGGTTATAATTTTATGAGTTGTACAACATAATGTTTTATTTTATTCTATGTTATAATTGAAAACGAAAGATTTATGTAATAGTGAAAGAGTTTAACTGTACTTATATTGTTTCCTATTAAAGCCTTAGCCTGCTGAATAGATTTAAAAAAAAGAAGCAAGTAAAGATCATGACCTAAATCAGAACATAAGATACTTTATAGTCCTGTAGGAAGGAAATCCCTGTCGAATAATTTCAAGCGGCCATGCGAAGACGCTAGGTGTATTTTGTAATGCATTTGTGTTTCATAATATTAATGATATAATATCTACAACATTTACCTTACCTCTCACTTGTCTACAGGTAGATTACGGTAAACGTCGTTTATATCTCAGATTAAATTGTCTGTGGTGTAATCTTAAGGTAAGTAATGAATATGAATATCCCACGATGCAAAACTCTATTTGGCCTTACCGACCTTTTTGCGTACCAAAGCTAAGGTGAGTTTTGTAAAATAGCTTTTGGCTTACCTTGGTAACTTACTAGTAAACAAGAATAATCAGCCAATGTATTTATTTGTAATCATTCATCTAATCAATTAAAGAACCCGTCAACCAAATAAAGAAACGTCACAACAAGAAAAACTGACCCCAACACACCTAAATGAAAACAATCCATTGTTTCTTTCCTAACCTATAGTTGACCCAGAAAACCGGCAACTAGTAAAACTCTGTTGACATTTCTAACATTCACATAGTGACACATATTCTCGCACTAGTGTTACTATAAATTATACAAGCTTTATTTACTCGAAGCTCGTTAGCCCACGTAAAACACCCACGTGCTGTTACATCAGATGTCGATAAAAATCAAAAACATTAGAAATCACAGGCCACGCCTCTAGGCGATCTGCCGATGCCGTGAGGTCTTGCGGACTGTGGTAAGGATGGCAAATAATAAAATGTATAGTATAAGTATTTATATTAATTAATTAGGCGTTGGATGTTTTGGCAACACAAAACCAGCGGCACAGTATAAATATCGTAGCGGTGTAGCCAGTCTCCTAGACTGAACTGCGAGATGCCATATCAAAAAAAAAAAAAAAAAAGCTACGTTGGGTAGTCTATATCTAGCAGTGGACATGGACATATTTCAGCTGATATGGTGATAATGCAAAGGAAAAAGTGAAGGTTTTTCGTTCAAATGTCAAACCAATATTGCAAAAAAGGACATTGATAATCTAAGCAGAACAGCTATCATGTTTTATTTTAATTAGTACTAAACAGAAGGCTTTTTCTGAAAAACGTATGACTGTGTACTAAAATTTCGACTGTCTATTAATATCCATTCCGTTTTGGGTAGCCCTATACAATTTAAAATCACTACTAATGCCTTTCCTTTCATCGATCCTCTAAACAATATTATTTTAATTTATCAAAATCAGTAATATTATGCTTTCCTTCACGGACACAATAGAGGAATATTCCACAGGTCTGGTAACCCTGTATCACAAGAGCGGTCGTCGACGTGCCGCCCACGCTCGTTCTCAATGGGCCCGAGCCGACTGTCGCAATCCCTGATGCGTGCGCGCACGTGACGGGAATAACAGTCTTGATACTTTTAGCAAGACTAAGGAATATTCAGAAAAAATAGGTTAAATTGAAAAGAAAAAATATGTGCCAGTAGGTTGACTGTTAACTTGAATAAAAGTTAGCAAGTCTATAGTAACATCACATAACATGGTGCCTGTTTTCCCAGTAAGGATAGACAAAGTTGTAGCTGTATAAGGCGAGCCGGGCGTGCGTGTATGACCAGATGTATAAACGTGGAAGAGGCATAAGGAGTAGTTAAGGATCGTAATACGTGGTGTTCTGTGGTTTCTACCTACCCACATGAGAAAGAGTCGTGAGTGTATGTATGAAATGAAATAGCACCGTTAAATTGGTAACTAGTAGTAACAACTGCAATGAAAATGAAACACATAATAATATGGTTTTCCTTGGTTAGCAACTGTTAACCTGTAAGCGAATAAGGACGTCATATAATTCTAAAAATAGTTTACTTTTTCGTATTCCATGGTCTATCTCGCACTGTTTTTGAAGTCCTAAAAAAAACGATGCCATCTCTCTAACAAATACTGTCAATATCTACCACAACAATAGCCTTCTCAAAGTATCAAAACCGTTTAATCGCGCTACACCATCCGCGCCATCCAGTCTAGGGAAGTGATTGTTGTTTTAATGGCAACCATAATATTATAAACGGCGATCGTAGATGTAACCCTCCGTTGTGCCTGAATTTATTAACGCTTTGTGCTAATATTTCCTTTGATTCTGATTTATTTTTATTGTTGTTTAAGATTTTCCGGCTCATTTTGAGTTTATGGACTTTACCGTGGCCTAGATAAAAAATATTGTTCTTCCGCTTTGACCATTCATTGTTTAACAAAAAAGATAATATCACACACATTACATTACATTTAAATCTTATAGAGGGTTTAGAAATCAATAGTCAATTAACAAAAATCTAAGAAATCATCAGTCATCTACATGATAATATCACACACATTACATTACATTTAAATCTTATAGAGGGTTTAGAAATCAATAGTCAATTAACAAAAATCTAAGAAATCATCAGTGACCCTAACTGCTATGCCGGAGGTCGTGGGTTCGATTCCCACCCAGGACAAATGTTTGTGTGATGAGCACGATCATTTGTTCTGTGTCTGGGTGTAATTTATCTATAATATGTATGTATTTAGAAATATATAAGTATGTTTATCAGTTGTCTAGTACCCATAACACAAGCTCTGCTTAGCTTGGGACTAGATGGCGTTGTGTGATAGTTGTGGAATATTATTATTATTATTATTATCTGTCACGTGTGACTGTTTCAGCTATTTCATTAGTAATTTGACAAACCGTGACGACACGGTTGGCGCAGTGGCTCAAGCAATGGACTGCCGCGCTGCGTGTCGCGGGTTCGATCCCCGCACGGAACAAATATTTGTAAGACCTACAGATAGTTGTTCCGGGTCTGGGTATTTGTGTATGTGAGTTTAAATGTTTGTGAACGCACCCACGATACAGGAGAAATTCCTAGTGTGGGGCAACGTTTTAAAAAAAAAAAAAAAAAATCTCGCAGTAGATGCGGTGTCTGAGCTTGTGCCCGATTATTGGCAATACCCCTATTACAATATGGGACTGAAACTAAACCTCTAACCCTTAGGCTTCGATCAATCGAAGCCCTTAGGTGATCAATTACTGATCACAGGCGTAATGTTATTGTTTTATGTTCGAGATATTTAGCGTAAATTTTAATTTGAATCCCTTATTTTAATTTTTTTCCCTCCTGTTGTGTACGATGGTATCGCTATAGCCTACCCACTCCAAGAAAGTTAAGGACTTAGGTGTATTCTTGGGCTGCAACCTATCTTGGCATGGTCACATTACTGAAGTAAGCAGGAGGATGTTTTGGTCGTATCGGTCTCTTAAGCGTCTTCAGAAGTTCCTGCCATTTGAAACTAAAATTACTCTTGCTCAGTCTCTCCTTCTACCACATCTAGACTATGCTGATGTCTGTTTTCTTGATGCGACTGAGGAACTTCTTAATAAGCTCGAACGTCTGCAGAATTTGTGTATCCGCTTCATTTTCGGGCTTCGGAAGCAGCTGAAGTGGCTACCTATTCGGCAGCGTCGAGATTGTCACATTCTTTCTTTTCTCTTTTCCATTCTTCACAATCCTAAGGCTCCTTCGTATCTTCGGGAACGCTTTGAGTATCTCGTTCCCAGAGGTAAACCTTGTCGCTCATCATCATCTCTTCTCCTTCGTTTCCCTCCTCACTCCTCAAGTCGGTATGATGGATCTTTCACTGTTCGTGCTGAGCGCCTTTGGAATTCACTTCCACACTCCTTGCGGGATAGCCCTTCGTTAGAGGTGTTCAAGAAGGGTATAAAAGAACATTTGCTGACATGAGTCATATTATGTATAGGGTAGACCGGGGACAATTGAAACAGGTCATGATTGCAACAACTTCAATTTCTCGGAAACCATGATACCTACGCGTGTGATGCGGCGTTCGTTGCATCGTCGGCCATATTCGGTTTTGTGTTTAGCACGGCTCGAGCGAGCGAGCAATGTAGTCGCACACAGGACGCCTCGAAGAATTTCACGCCAAAAAGTAAGTTCTCACCATTTTTATTTTTTTGGTTTTTACCTATTTTAATCTTGTAGTTTGTCAGTTTTTCTTATTTGAGAGTATTGTTTGTCTATTTAAGTTAGTTTTTATTACTGTTAATTATTATTTAAGTCAATATATTACAAAATATTGAGTGTTAAAGTAGAAGATGTGACATGGGTACGTTTGAAACGACGTGGCTGTGGACGTTTGAAACGTTTCAAACGTCCCCGCATATTTCGCATTTTTATCCGACTGCACAGAAGAAGGTTGTGTTTTCTAAAATGAGTCTGCCGCAGGATTTGAAGCCGCTGTTCCATCTTCTCCTAAGTACTTAGGGACTCCACAGCCAAATTCCATGGTCATACATGTGTCGGAACAGTGACCTTACCAGCCCGATGACACTACAACCTGGGTTGGGCAGTATTTGAATTACTTACTTGTAATTAAAATACGTAAGTAATTGAAATACAAATACGTATTTTGTATTTGTATTTCAATTACTTCCTTAAAATGAAATTTGTTTTTCGTATTTCAAATACCTGACGACGAAGTATTTTGTAATTAGTATTTCAAATACTTGAGGCTTCAAAACACATTTTAACATTAAAATACATTTATCCCCTCGTCTGTCCACTTTTTTTGTGGTGGTTTTTGAAGGCGATTATTTTATTTTGAAAAAGTTTTTGTTATTATGTATTTTGTATTTCAATTAAAAATAGCTAAAAAATACTGTATTTTGTATTTTATTCAAATACCTTACTTAAAGATTTCAATTACTTGCGATACTGTATTTTGTAATTTGTATTTCAATTAAAGCAAAGCATGTATTTTGCCCGGCCCTGACTACAACACCCAACAGTCTACCGCAGGACTTGAAGCAGACCGTCAATAAACCATTGTTATGATTGAAACATTTTTATGATTGAAACATTGTTATGATTGAAACATTGTTACGATTGAAACAAGCTGTTTTGTATGAGACTGGATTATCTTTTTTTATCCCCCATGTAAGTGCAATTACAGCAAAATAGGGTAACAAGTCTTTCAATCATGTGAAATAGTATTCATTAGCACAAATTAAAGCTCGAAAATGATTAAAATAAGAGATATTTTACGTTGTTTATATTAAAGATGTTTATGCTTTTATAATTTTCAAAATATTAACTTTACGGTGACACACTTGTCACGATCTCAATAAATAATTTAGTAGTAAGTTAAATTTTTAAGATTGAGTAAAAACCTTCAGTAGTTCCTGAAATATTTCAGTGTTTCAATTATCCCTACTTACCGTTTCAACCGTCCTTGGGGTGGGGTCAATAGAACCACTGTGCCCGGTCTTCTTTAATGTGTGATTGTAGGTTAACTATTCAAAATAGAGATATAGATTATGTTTAATTTAGGACCTAGATAACGACCCTTTCAACTATATAAATTCGAGGGATGTAGGTACTATAGATACTTCACTGCACACGATTTAAGTCAAATTGTTTCAACTGTCCCCGGTCTCCCCTACAGTATGTATATAGGATTTTATAGGTATGTATATATAATATAATGTATATTACATTGTATGTATGTAGTTTAGTTTATAAATAAGTCTATTTAATTTAAGTAACTTAATTTAATGTTAATGCACTATACATTAAGTGTATCCTCTATTGCAAATCTCACTTTCGAGATTAGATTTGCTGTAAGAAAACCCAATTCTGGGTTAAGCTCGCCTTTGTATATAAGCTTTGTAATTTATGTTTATACTTGTTATTTTATGTGTGCAATAAAGAATAAGAATATTTAATTCGAATCATTCTGTAAGTAAATATTCCCACAAAAGTCAGGCCAAACGGCAACCGTACAAACACTCAAGTATTTTTCAGTATCCGTGTCCGAAATCGCGTCCGCACTTGCTATGCACCTACTACTCAACCACAGTACCTAAGTATGTACGTCATAAGTATCGCAAGTTAATCATTAGCCACAACATACGCAATTAATTGACCTGTAACCATACAACGTGATCCCTATTGCATCGATGACGCACTGTACCTAGTATAGTACCTAGTATAGTATAGTACCTATTAATTTTATATAAACTACATAGGTACTAGGTTTGTTTTTTAAACATTTGTACTTAAGAGCGCGCATTATAGCCCAACGCGAGCGATTTCGTACCTCTCGCCCGCGCCCCCTCTTCCATAATACGCGGTGGCTTGACGCCCGGCGCGGCAGCTCGGCGCGCTCCGCGCACAGGCCGCGATCGAGTGTGAGTCGAGTACGAGTTTGAACTGCGGTGCCCCGACCGCCCAGCTGGTCGACAGCTTGATTCATATTATATAATTATATATAAAACGTATTCGTAAAAAAATCATTCAAATAAAGTTGAAATTCATGGAAGTACCTATTTTCACGGTACGACGACGGATCGGAGCTGACAATCAAGCGAGGATAATAAATTATTGTCGGTATACTTATTTGAAGCTCCGTCCATAACCCTATTATTACCTAGGTACAAACTAATGACACACCTAAACACTATACATAATAGTAGGTAAAATAATAGATAGGTAGGAGCAGTGGTGGCCCAGTGAGCAGTGGTGGCCCAGTGGTGGCGGCCCCGACTTACGAACAGTGAGTCGTGGGTTCAAACCCCGTCAGGCATATTACTTTGTGTAATTTATTTCATCACCACTGTTCTCAAAACGGTGAAGGAAAACATCGTGAGGAAACCGGCATGTCTTAGAACCAAAAAATTCGAAGACATGTGACATCTACCAATCCGCACTGGGCCCTCGTGGTAGATTATAGCCCATCCCTCTCCTAGAGAGGAGGCCTGAGTCCCTGCAGTGGGAACATTATAGGCTGATGATGAGGTAGGTACTAGGGCCGAGATTCAAGTTTCGAAATTTAGAGGTTTTTTTTTTTCGTGGACTCGAAACTTATTGATCGAAGATCCAGACTGATCTATCATTCCTCACGTAGATAAAAGTAGGTAAGTAAGTAGGTACTCAATCTATAAACCTTAAAGGTTAGTATGAAATAAAATGTTCTATGTAATTAATCATCAATGTTTATTTATTAAACAGTTTAATATGTAAGTATATTCAGAATATACAATATAGGTACACACGGCTACACATCAAGCTATACAAAACCAGTATAATCTGATCGTTCATTGTGCGAAAAGATCTAGTAAAGTGAGGCCAAGATTAACTGGTTTTGTATAGCTTGATGTGTAGCCGTGTGTACCATTACAAAAACAATAAAAATCCCATAAAGAAATAAAAGACAAACATTCGTAGGTACTTACACAAATATCGTAGGTAGTACCATAAATAACAAAAATAAATGTTCCGTCGAAAATAAACTATAACTATTCAAAACAAATGTTTCCATAAATAAATAAAACCGGGTAGGTAGGTAGTAGGTAATAGTTAGGTAGTAGGTACCTACTACCTACTACCTACCTACTACCTACCTACTACCTACCTACTACCTACCTACTACCTACCTACTACCTACCTACTACCTACCTACTACCTACCTACTACCTACCTACTACCTACCTACTACCTACCTACTACCTACCTACTACCTACCTACTACCTACCTACTACCTACCTACTACCTACCTACTACCTACCTACTACCTACCTACTACCTACCTACTACCTACCTACTACCTACCTACTACCTACCTACTACCTACCTACTACCTACCTACTACCTACCTACTACCTACCTACTACCTACCTACTACCTACCTACTACCTACCTACTACCTACCTACTACCTACCTACTACCTACCTACTACCTACCTACTACCTACCTACTACCTACCTACTACCTACCTACTACCTACCTACTACCTACCTACTACCTACCTACTACCTACCTACTACCTACCTACTACCTACCTACTACCTACCTACTACCTACCTACTACCTACCTACTACCTACCTACTACCTACCTACTACCTACCTACTACCTACCTACTACCTACCTACTACCTACCTACTACCTACCTACTACCTACCTACTACCTACCTACTACCTACCTACTACCTACCTACTACCTACCTACTACCTACCTACTACCTACCTACTACCTACCTACTACCTACCTACTACCTACCTACTACCTACCTACTACCTACCTACTACCTACCTACTACCTACCTACTACCTACCTACTACCTACCTACTACCTACCTACTACCTACCTACTACCTACCTACTACCTACCTACTACCTACCTACTACCTACCTACTACCTACCTACTACCTACCTACTACCTACCTACTACCTACCTACTACCTACCTACTACCTACCTACTACCTACCTACTACCTACCTACTACCTACCTACTACCTACCTACTACCTACCTACTACCTACCTACTACCTACCTACTACCTACCTACTACCTACCTACTACCTACCTACTACCTACCTACTACCTACCTACTACCTACCTACTACCTACCTACTACCTACCTACTACCTACCTACTACCTACCTACTACCTACCTACTACCTACCTACTACCTACCTACTACCTACCTACTACCTACCTACTACCTACCTACTACCTACCTACTACCTACCTACTACCTACCTACTACCTACCTACTACCTACCTACTACCTACCTACTACCTACCTACTACCTACCTACTACCTACCTACTACCTACCTACTACCTACCTACTACCTACCTACTACCTACCTACTACCTACCTACTACCTACCTACTACCTACCTACTACCTACCTACTACCTACCTACTACCTACCTACTACCTACCTACTACCTACCTACTACCTACCTACTACCTACCTACTACCTACCTACTACCTACCTACTACCTACCTACTACCTACCTACTACCTACCTACTACCTACCTACTACCTACCTACTACCTACCTACTACCTACCTACTACCTACCTACTACCTACCTACTACCTACCTACTACCTACCTACTACCTACCTACTACCTACCTACTACCTACCTACTACCTACCTACTACCTACCTACTACCTACCTACTACCTACCTACTACCTACCTACTACCTACCTACTACCTACCTACTACCTACCTACTACCTACCTACTACCTACCTACTACCTACCTACTACCTACCTACTACCTACCTACTACCTACCTACTACCTACCTACTACCTACCTACTACCTACCTACTACCTACCTACTACCTACCTACTACCTACCTACTACCTACCTACTACCTACCTACTACCTACCTACTACCTACCTACTACCTACCTACTACCTACCTACTACCTACCTACTACCTACCTACTACCTACCTACTACCTACCTACTACCTACCTACTACCTACCTACTACCTACCTACTACCTACCTACTACCTACCTACTACCTACCTACTACCTACCTACTACCTACCTACTACCTACCTACTACCTACCTACTACCTACCTACTACCTACCTACTACCTACCTACTACCTACCTACTACCTACCTACTACCTACCTACTACCTACCTACTACCTACCTACTACCTACCTACTACCTACCTACTACCTACCTACTACCTACCTACTACCTACCTACTACCTACCTACTACCTACCTACTACCTACCTACTACCTACCTACTACCTACCTACTACCTACCTACTACCTACCTACTACCTACCTACTACCTACCTTCGGAGTCCATCATCAGGTGGGTGACATCATTAGTCAACAAGATCTCCGTTAGACCTTTCAAATGAGTCCAAACACGATGATTCTACGTAGTGCCGTCACCGAGATCCTATACCTACCTTCGGAGTCCATCATCAGGTGGGTGACATCATTAGTCAACAAGATCTCCGTTAGACCTTTCAAATGAGTCCAAACACGATGATTCTACGTAGTGCCGTCACCGAGATCCTATACCTACCTTCGGAGTCCATCATCAGGTGGGTGACATCATTAGTCAACAAGATCTCCGTTAGACCTTTCAAATGAGTCCAAACACGATGGTTCTACGTAGTGCCCTCACCGAGATCCTATACCTACCTTCGGAGTCCATCATCAGGTGGGTGACATCATTAGTCAACAAGATCTCCGTTAGACCTTTCAAATGAGTCCAAACACGATGATTCTACGTAGTGCCGTCACCGAGATCCTATACCTACCTTCGGAGTCCATCATCAGGTGGGTGACATCATTAGTCAACAAGATCTCCGTTAGACCTTTCAAATGAGTCCAAACACGATGGTTCTACGTTGTGCCGTCACCGAGATCCTATACCTACCTTCGGAGTCCATCATCAGGTGGGTGACATCATTAGTCAACAAGATCTCCGTTAGACCTTTCAAATGAGTCCAAACACGATGGTTCTATGTAGTGCCGACACCGAGATCCTATACCTACCTTCGGAGTCCATCATCAGGTGGGTGACATCATTAGTCAACAAGATCTCCGTTAGACCTTTCAAATGAGTCCAAACACGATGGTTCTACGTAGTGCCCTCACCGAGATCCTATACCTACCTTCGGAGTCCATCATCAGGTGGGTGACATCATTAGTCAACAAGATCTCCGTTAGACCTTTCAAATGAGTCCAAACACGATGATTCTACGTAGTGCCGTCACCGAGATCCTATACCTACCTTCGGAGTCCATCATCAGGTGGGTGACATCATTAGTCAACAAGATCTCCGTTAGACCTTTCAAATGAGTCCAAACACGATGGTTCTACGTAGTGCCGTCACCGAGATCCTATACCTACCTTCGGAGTCCATCATCAGGTGGGTGACATCATTAGTCAACAAGATCTCCGTTAGACCTTTCAAATGAGTCCAAACACGATGGTTCTATGTAGTGCCGACACCGAGATCCTATACCTACCTTCGGAGTCCATCATCAGGTGGGTGACAATCATCATTAAAAGATAGGTATATAATATATTTACACAAAACGTTTTCAACTCCTTTTTACAGTAAATACTGTCCCTAAACTTTATTATAGGTACCTATATTGCCTACCACTAAACAAAATAATTGCGTAGAAAATAGTTCGCTGTCTGTAATGTCGCCAAACATAGGTTCGTCTCGCAACAGATGCCGCAGCAGACTGAATGTCTGAATTGAACAAATTGAAAAGGACAGCGCTATTACTACCGCGTTCCAAACGTGAGACAGAAAGAATGTGCGCTCGCTTAGAATAAAATAACGTAAGCGCCAATCACAGGAATGCTAATTACGAGAAAACCACGTAGAAAATTAAAAAAAAAAATCTGCACGATTTGAGATAATATAGTTACCTATCTATTATGTAAAAATCGTCACTAAATTCCTTAAGGTTTCAGAGATCCAACTCTAAATAAGTGCAAACCGAGTTGTTTTAGTATTTTTTTTCTATCGAGGTTTTTTCATCCAATCGTGTTTTCGCTTGTACAGATTTAAAGATTATAAGTCCAAGTTTAATGGTGTCCAAATACCGAATTCTTAGGTCATATAGATACCGAGATCTAGATCGCCCAATATCACCAAAACAGCATCATACGAACTCTTAATGATAATAATATACTTATTACTGTTATCGCCCGGATTTCCTATAGTATGAGTTGTCGTGATAATCCCCTACTCTAAATGTTTGTATTATGAGTATTAGCCTGGATAATCAAACTACTTGAAATTTTTTTTCAGGAGAAATATCGCTATTATTGTGGCTTTATTTCTTTGTTTCCGCAAAACAAGGAAAACCAAACCACTATACTGTCATCATCTGCCTAGCCTTTTCCCAACATGATTGGGTTCGACTTCCAGTCTTACCGGATGCAGCAGAATACCAGTATTTAACATGGAACGACTGCCTATCTGACCTCCATAACCCAGTTAACACTGGGTTCTTGACTCTTCGCAAGACCGGTTCTCAGACTTTCGGCCCACGGACTACCTGTAACGAATGACAGCCGGGACCAACGTGCTTTTCGAGACACGGAGGAAACTCGGTAAAGAAAAGAAAGAAAGAAAGAAAAAATATTTATTTGTCGCAGAATTATGATACACCTAATGTATGGTATGTACCTAATCAGTAGTTACCCATCCACGGATATACCTAGGCAAACGTCACTTAACCTAAAGGTCGACCCAAACGGCTACTACTGTTTAACAATGAGCTCCTCCTAATTCATCATCATCATCATCATCATTTCAGCCGAAAGACGTCCACTGCTGGACATAGGCCTCCCCTAAGTGTAATTTTTGCTTAGAGGGGGTTTGCCATAATCGCCACGCTTGGCAGGCGGGTTGGCGATCGCAGTACGGTCGATACAAAAAGCACAGAGAACGCTGCTGCCCATTCTCTGGTACATCCCTTAGTCGCCTCTTACGACACCCACGGGAAGATATGGGATGGTGCTATTCTTTGCGTCCGACACTATACGGAACCGTCCGACACCATACGGAACCCACCTCCTAATTCAAGTACGCCTAATTCAAAATTAACTTATCAACACACAAAGTGCCATGGATACAACGGCCTAAACAAGTGAATGTGCACCAGTTGGCACAAACAACAACGTATTCCAAACACAAACACACGGCTATATCCATAGAGACAAACGAACATTAAGCATAGACTATAGATTGAACATGCCAAGTGCCGCACATGTTGTTTGACACTTGATTAAGTTTTGCTTATGTCTGCTGTCAGTAGAAATAGCGTTGTTATTGTTATTCAATACATAGTATGCCTACATAAGTGTTTAGTTTGGTAGTAAACCTATACGAAAGCACTGTAATGTACTAATGATTCACAAAGTAAACTTTATGTTGTATGAATTTGACATGCGAAGAGCAAAGTCAAAGCATGTATTTCAATAAGACCATTACTGACTGCTGCGCTGCGTGTCGCGGGTTCGATCCCCGCACGGAACAAATATTTGTATGAGCTACAGATAGTTGTTCCGGGTCTGGGTATTTGTGTATGTGAGTTTAAATGTTTGTGAACGCACCCACGATACAGGAGAATTTCCTAGTGTGGGGCAACGTTTAAAAAAAAAATTACAGGCACTTTTGAATGTCAGAAAAACAAATATAACGAAGCTACAGTCACAGTCACAACTTCACAAGGCATAATAACTTGTGAAAGTACTGTAGTTGCCCATTCCAAAGCGTAGATCTCTACGGAGAAGAACGGGCAAGAAACTCCATAAGTTAGAGAAAAGTTAAGGTAAGCTGTAACGCAAACATAACATCAACCCTGTAATCACCAAAGAGCAAAGACAGTGGTGTGTACCTAACAATATTACACTCACATTTCGCCAGTAATGTTTTAAGTCCCATGTAATTGGGGACGGGCCAATTGCCGTCAACCGGGCACAAATACAGACTCCATGACTGCTACTGAGAAATTCCTTATGGAAAAACCTAATAACACTTTGCCCGACCCGGGTATCAAACCTGACCAAACAAGAGGAGCAGGAGACAGGAGTCAGGAGGTGGCAGGAGTAAACTGTAATATGCACTATAAATATAATAAAACTGAAAATATCTCCATTTTTTAAGTCGATCAACTCTTTCACTATTCCTTGAAAAATCCAATTTTTTTAATAGTAGTTAAAACGCTTGTTCCAACGAATCGAAACAATACAATTGCTATCCAATAAAAAACTATTCTCGTACTCTACTAGCAAGCACCAATAAACAAAATCCATCCAATAAACGCCACTCGTAAATAAAACATCAAAAGCATACTCTTTGTTACATGAAACATGTAAGAAACAAATAAAACTGCTGTATCCACTATTTTCCGCAATGCCAAGAACGTTCAAAGATACGTCTAATGCCTTGTTTACGACCTCAGGCGACTCGCGCGTGCTTCACTTGGTTCTTGCGAGTGAAGCACGCGCGAGCCGTTGCATCGTAAGTCGCATCTTTTAGGCCCCTAGCACACGGCGTATTTTAAACGCGTAGACGACGAACGCCCGTGTGCTTAGGTTACAAGGTTGTGATCAAACCTCGATATACGCGCTACTTCTGCGCGTCTTCTGCCCATTTAAAATACGCCGTATGCTAGAGGCCTTAGTAGTGCCCGAACAAGGCTTTGATATCGGCCAAAAGAACCATCTTCGACTTCGCGAATTGATTTGTCTAGTCACTTCTTTCTTTCTTTTACTGTGTGGTTAGTGCCTAAACAGGTGTCAGTTTTTATGCCGCCCATGGGTCTCTGACTTGGCTTTACATGCTTTCGAGCAATATGTTGACATGTTGGTTTCTTCACGATGTTTTCCTTCACCGAATCTAGTGATAATTATGTAATCCGCTCATGAATGCGAAAATAATAGGTGTGCGTTTTGGGTTCGAACTGCACTGACTTTGAAGTCATACGGTCAAACCACTTTATAGGCTTTCACTGCTAAATCAGCAGTTACTGTCACCACGACGCAACACGTGTGTATTTGATCGGTGTGCGGTTTTGCGAATGGAATGGACGTTTCGAGAACCGCAATACGTCTTTTTTCCAGTAGGCAGTAGGCATATTGCGGTTCTTTTTGCATTTTGCATACTGGACATTCTACACCAAAACCGCTTGAGTGCGTATGTCGTGGCCACGCGGTATAAAAGTTTTTCATCTCGGAAAAACCAATCTGAATTCTAACCACGAAAATCAATCGGGTTTCGTTGTTTTATGGCCGACTGAAAAAATGGCCTCGGAGAAAACAAAAAATATTATAAAAAGGGTTTTTTTGTGAGACTAGGATAAAGAGAATTGGTTTTGCATTGTCTGGAACTTTCTGGATGAATATACCTTTTGGATAGGACTTTATTAAACGACAAAATAATGTAAAACAGCCGACATCTTTCTCACAAAATGAATAAATCAAAGAAAGAAAAATATTCATTCAGATCTTTGTAAAAGCTTTTTGGTTTTATTGAGTCATGAGAATCTAGATGGTTTTCTTTGGTAAAACTGATCGCCAAAAGGACATCCTAACTGTGAGCTGCGTTGTACCATCATTGTTCCGAAACATTCACACTGACAGCTTCTTGATCCTGATCACAGTGAGTTTCATTTGTGAAATTCGTAGTCGTAGACTTTTAGTATGACAGACAGTTGACGACTTTCATTGAATAAGAGTAGAGGAAGATAAAAAAATGGATGGATGGACTGTGTTCAGAATGATAAGGCAAGAAAGGAGGTGTCTGATGAGATGACAAGTATGGAAGAAGAAGGACATGCTACGCCCGTCTCAAAATTAATTGGAATAAAGGCAGGAGAATGATGATGTCGACTGTTATTGATGACGTAACGTATAGGATAAGTTTTAACCTTCAATAATCCACACTCAACAAGTTATATAACAGTAGGTACCTACCTACCTGCACGATTATCATTTATAAAAACATTATGCGCTTTCAATTATTAGATAAATTGCTCAATGCGTTAAATTAACACCACAATGATAATTTCAAATGAAGTCAATTAAATACATAAAATAAAATATACATGGCTACTTGATAAGGCAATAACAATTCAGTATGAAATATACCTACAGTTAAACAGGAAAATGTGGTTATTACAATTATTCTAATACGTATTCAAACAGTTTTTTAGAATAGGTGTAAGCAGTTGGTAGAGAGTAGAGACTCGATGAGATTTCTAATGATTTTTTCTAGTGGTCTGTAAACATTCAGAGGACTGTTTTTGGTCCAGGTTCCAAAAGTTGTGTGGTAAGTAATCGATTCTCGTGGTATGGACATGTGATGCGAAGGAATGAAGAAAATGTTGTGAGAAGAATGTTGAATATGAATGTAGATGGCTTTAAGAGAAGAGGAAGACCAAAGAAACGATGGATAGACTGTGTGAAGGATGATATGGCTAGGAAGGAGGTGACTGCTGACATGACAAGAAATAGAGAAGTATGGAAAAGAAGACATGCTGCGCCGACCCCAAATAAATTGGGATAAGGGCAAAAGAATGATAGTTCCATCAGGAATTTCTCAGTAGCAGCCACTGAGTTCGTATTATTTGTGCCCGGTTGTGGGTAATAGATGCGACTGAAACTCAAACTCAAATCATTTATTTCAATTAAGCCATTACAGGCACTTTTGAATGTCAGAAGGACGGAAGAAGAACGAAACTACGAGTACTGCACTTATCTTATCTCTCTCTTCTCTTATCTTATCTTATCTGACTACTCTGGTTAAATTAACGTTTTTTTTTTTTTTTTTTTAATTAAATACTTGTTTATTTACATGAAACACGAACCAAATCTATGGGTTTCGGTAATTAATTTTGACAAGTTACAGCAGTTATTATGAGTAGCTGCAAAATTCTCGCATTAACACTTCAGCCACACGTTGGGTCCGTTATCCCTGAAGGGCCTAACCCTTCGGGGATTACAGGCGTGATGTTCCGTTATGTAAATAACTATTATGTAATAATAACTGATTAGTTTAGGAAATATAACTGCTCATTTCCAATTTAAGCAACCAGAATTAGCATAAAACAAAGAAACATAAAAATACAGCCATTAAAAATGCACATAAATACAAATTATGCCCAAATCCCACGTTGCCATAACCATCGCCCACTATGCGCTTACAGATCTCAGAGATGTTGGTAAATATTTCAGTAAAATACACTAGGGTGCCACATCAAGCTATACATTTCCAGTAAAACATGGCCTCGCTTAGTATAGATTGCCCGTACAATGAGAGATCCACATACTTACACTGGTTTAATTAGCTTGATTGGTCGTTGTGCGTTATAAAAGAGGTTTGTATTGTATTGTCTAAAGATTTCAAACAATTATACGAACGCAAAACATGGAGCTTATACAGACATGGAGGAAAAAAAACGAGAGATAATCATAGACCCTGTTGGACACCAATGAAGGGCTTTACTACAGTAGAACCGGAGACAGTAACGATTACGGCAGCAGTAATCATGTAATTGAGTGTGTTAGGTCCCCTTAGTACTCACTGCTGCTGCTAGGGAGCTAATGCAGTGTCAGTGTCGCGATTAGTCTGCTTTGATTCGAGAGCAGGGTTAGATCAGTTTGTGCTATGCCAAAACCTCAATGCATCCTGGTGAGTATCGGTGTGCTTATTTTCTGGCTGATCATTTCAGAATAATTCTGTACCAATTTAATTTACTATCTCTCAGATAGTTTCTATTTGGGCCACGGAAATTTATGAAACATGCTCTAGCAGTCACAATTACACGGCATAGAAAATAAATATGACGTTCCCATCTCTTTCTTGAACTCATAGTTTGAAAGTGGGAGTGATTGGAGCGGCACGATATGCCACTTGATATGCTGACTAAAAATTCAATCGTAACGAATCGTAGTCTAGATAGTCCTCCACGCCTTTTAAACATCCAATTCATTAAAATAAGAAAGTCCTAACTATCTAGAATCTTGTTTACATGGCTGAGCTACATATCTTTGGCTACCATAGACTCAAAACAACAACGCAATTCAAACTAACCTCCACAAAATGTAAAATACGACCTATCCCACTTTTATTGTGACAGAGTCGTAAACATGTCATACGATGTTCTAAGGAACGCACTGTATCGTACGATTTAGTATTCAAGTCAATGATAAACAAAGAATCAAGTCGACCTTGCCGATTAGCGAATTCATTAACACAGACTTGGCTTACTGAACTTTGACATTAACGCGACTGTCATAAAAAAAACAACCGCTTTAAAACAATAATAGATTGTTTTAATTACGGGTTTTTACTTAAACGTGTTTTGCATTTGTTGTCCTTGATGACAAATTGTTGACACACATACATAGACACCACAGAACGCCACCTGCTGCGACCCTCACATGATATACTCCCTTTGCCTCGTCCACGTGCATGCTCATACACGCACGCCGGTTGCTAGTACTATCCACCTGACATTTCTGTTTCTGAAGAACCTCAGCAATAAAATCAGTGTATGTCCTGTGTACATTGTTTTGAGTAATCTGAAACTGATTGGAGAATGCGATTGGTTTTGTAAGGAGTGATGCCCTCGAGCTACGCAGGGAGATCTTCAAAGGTCTCTGGTAGAAATTAGACGAGAGTCGTTGAGAACCAAGTTGAATGGCATGCGTTTGCAGAGGCCTATGTCCAGTAGTGGATCGGTGTCGTAACGGGTAGTCAGTGACCTGAAAGTCTAACAATCAGTACTGGTACTAACTGAGTTTTGGAGGTCAGATAGGCAGCCGCCATGTAAAATACGAGAATTCAGCTATATTCGGTTATACGAGAAGCTGACCCCAACATATTGGGAAAAGGCTAGGTAGATAATGATGATGGCGTCAGCCAGTACTGGTATTTCCTAAGTAAGAAAAAGGCTAGGCAGATGGAGTTCACTGAAGCTTTAGAATACCTGCAGACAGAGTGTAACACGGAAGAAATTCCTATGCCCTTTGGAGATTACACGGAAATACAACATTATTTCACACACAGTAAGATTTTACTAATTACAGACATTTCTTGTATGATGCCAGTACACTACCAAATAAGCCTTTTCTCCATCCTTACATAGTATAAAACAAAGTTGCTATTTTTGTCTGTTTGTTTGTCTGTATGCTTAAATCTTTAAAACTACGCAACGGATTTTGATGCGGTTTTATTTAATAGATATAGTGATTCAAGAGGAAGGTTTTAGTATATAATTTGAACGACATCCACGCGGGTGAAGCCGCGGGCATCAGCTAGTTACTACTAAAACACAATACTTAACAATGCTTTTCTTCCTGAACAGAGTAAAAGCAATCAAACATGATTTTCAAGGAAGACATCGTGAGAGAAATCGATACGCTCAAAGCAGTAATGAAGACTAAACTGTGTAATGACAAAGAAAGGTGACAGGTGAAACAAGCTTTTATGTTGTGTAAGAATATAGATACGGAAACGTGATGGAAAACATGATTGACGGCACGAAACTGTGGAGTGAGGGAAGCAGTGTAAATATATACCAAGAGACTTAATTTGACTATTTATGTTATGTTCTACTGTCTTCAAGCATTCTTCGATCGTAGTAGCACGAACTACTAAAGTAAGAAAACGCTTGACTTCGAAAATATTTTAACCGTACCGCAAGGAGAATAGTAGTAATATCAATAATAATCTTTCTTCCATGGAGAAAGTTGTGCAGTTTGATGGTTATGCACAGCCTTAAATACAACTACACCCTTTCTGTTACACGCTATAACATTAGGTACTTCGACATTAGGATTAGAATGCAATGTAGAGATGCGCAGAGCTTTAGTTTAAGTTTTCGGGCAAATATCCAAACTGCGGATTCCTTCTGAAAACCAATAACGCTTTGGCCTAAGTTTCTAGAGAATGTTTCCAATATACGTACATTGTGGGTTCAAGTGCATCTTTGGCACGAACTACAACCCCACTTTGCACATTGCCCAATAGTGTTATGTGATGGTGCTTGGCATGTTGGCATGCATTGCCAAATGACTAAAATCTTTAATACGCCCGATTGCGTCAAAAGCTGCTCTTATTTCTCCTTCGTTGGCAACAACATTGGAAAAATAATTTGTATGTCTGACCTGGAAGTCTTTAAATAAGCTCCGGACACAGGTTTGTCAAAACAAGAAAAATCTGTTCAGGGAGATTCATAGATGACTGAGTATGAAAGTGGTGTTGCCCCATACATTATGGTACACTTGATATCGTGTTCTGCCTGTCCTGTTGCGTCCACGTCACAGGAATTGATGGACGTTACAGAAAGTGCCAAACTCGTAGCTAGATTTTGGGCTGGCTCAATTTAAATTGTTATCGGCACGCTAAGAAGAAGAACTACTTGTCTTGCTCATTAATTCCGAAATTGGTTTGTATCGTTCCATGTTGAACGGTGAGCCCACTCCTAGACCGAAGTAAAACGAGGGCACTTCGAACGATTTAAATATTTAGTTCCCCGTACTTAAGCGTTTCCCACAATACCATTTGTTGTGTTGTTCTAGATTAGTGCTATTATTTATAAATAACGATGATAATACATTATGGTAATTAATCATTCATTATGTAGTAAATAAGGTTGACAATGGTAAAGCAAATGTGACGTCACACCTGCGTACAATGGCACCATTTTGGGAGAGAACACGGAGTAAATAACAAATGAAGTAATTAAATTGGGAGAATGCGAATTACAAAATTGATATCTATTTACAACTTCGGGGAATCGACGTATTACTAACTTTCTACTATTTTGCATATTATTATTACGATGATATTGCTAATTTGTTACAAAGGGGATGATTACTGAACGCCTTTACTAAGAGAGAAGTATAGAAAAAGAAGACATGCTGTGCCGTCCGCCTGTGCTATGTTAAATTATACTTTCATGTACGCTAACGCAAACAAGAAGCTTTTTCAGGGCATATCGAGAAGAAAACAGAAATGCAATTCAAATTTCTATAGCAACGGGGCTATAATATTGTAACGTAGGTACGTAGATATTCTTAGGACTTCATTAGCTATTCCCTCCATGCTACAGATACATGCGCCTAGGCATTCGAAAACATGCAATATATCAGTCGCATGCGCACTATGACGCGACAAGAGGAATGGACGTGTATTTATAGAGAATTTGTCATGTCATTGATTCGTCTGTTTGTTCATAAGTGGTGTGGTGTATTATAAATAGGTTTACATTTCTGCATGGTTGTTGTTATCAATGCGCTGATAATTATGTGGGTGCGGGCTTGAAGGATTGACTACGGACTGTTTCCTCAAGTGCAGAATAGGTTTAGGTACTAAGGATTACTCATGAGATTTCGCAGTTGCTCTGATAACATTTCATATGTGACTACAGATTTTGCCCGTGGCTTCACCCGCTGGACAGCTGGTGCAGTGGCAGAGTGCTCTGAATCTCTGAATCCTACATGGAATAAATATTTAGACGAGCTACCCGAAACAATAGAACTTTGTACGTACTTTCGCCCTTTTCTTAAAACCATTCATCAAACTGTTTGCCAATATTTCATCAAAGATAAACTCTACACCGACTTACCAAAACATAACAAAAACGGTATTAAACGCAGGTGTCCCTAAAAGCGGTAGCGGTGTTCCAAAGCTCTTTGCTTTCCTTTGTTATTGAGGTAGGCAAGTAAGCACCTCAATGCCACATGGGACTTCATTTAATAATGTGACAACTGTAGTGCGCTACACAAATGGGTGCGCCTCTATGCTACCACAGAATAAGAATTCTAGAGGCGAAACTTGTTCATCATATCGATGATTCTTTGATTTGAGGTCGATGTGAAACTTCGACTACAACTTTTCCAAATTAGTAGGGTTAGCAGTAGCTTTGGACCTCCTCAAAAGTACAGTTGGTGTTCCACAAAGAGCAGAACATCATGTGGGACATCGTTTGAACGACTATGCAACCATACTCCATACACAAACACATCCCGCAATGCTGCCAGACTGCTAAACGGTGAAATAATCTCCCACCTCTCTCCAAGTTCATATTTAAACCTTGCAGTGACCCACAATCGCTCTAGCCGAAGGGGTTATCAACATTGTTGACTAAAGAGCCATGGAACAATCTTTACACCATTTTTTTTTTAACTGTAAAGTATTAATTAGGCTTCTGAATTTGTTGTAAAGACACCAGCACTATACAAACTACTACAATCTTTCAAATTTCCTTAATAAATTAGATTTTTTATTCCGCAGAAACTTTAAAGTTTCGGGTAACTTGATGGGCGTCTATACATTTTAAGCGTCCCAAAGTTCAAAGCAGGAGTGTCGCCTCTGTAACATCTTACTCTACGACACTAGTAGGAAATGGGTCAATGACAGTTCCGACGACACAATAGTAAATTGCTTCCCTTGATGATATGTGGATGTGAAGCAACTAGTTAATGCAATTAATGTATTAACAATGGCTCTTACTCATAGAAATTAGAACGTGGTGTGGTACTGTAATTTATTATTTATTCTTTAAGACAACGGACTGTTTGGCAGTGTCTGTAGTGCTAGTTCCGTTAACCGGAACTTATTATTCTAACACTACCTGTCTTAGTTTTTTTAGAGGAAGGTGGAATAGTGTATAAAGTTTCTCGTAATCCGTTGAAAAGGGCCATTCTGACAATTATTTGCCAATGAGTATAAAAAATATAATATCCGAATAGGTGAACAGTAAAGTAATCAATCAGATTGCTCATTAAATTGCCCGAAAAAAACTGAATAACCATTTAACAAAACCGCCAAGTTTTCAAGATTCGGAAAAGACCAACGCTCAGCATTCATACCCAATGCTAGCCTAGGTTCCAGACCAATGATTGAAGAAAATAAAAAATATGCAATTTAGTCATAATATTAAGTAGTTAGTAAGTAACCACTTATACTTTTTTTGTTGTAACGCATCATGCCAAACCAAACCAAATTTTCACTTTACAACGAAAATACAGTCGTGTTTTGCTTAGAAAAACTAATCCGTATGTAGGGTAAGTATGTAAGTTTGTATATATGTACGAATGTAATTGCGTAACTGTGATGTTCTGTGAAGTCTGTTCAGCGTCTGTAAATCAGCTTGTGAAATGCTCACGGTATTTTAAGATGGGTGCGGTGCATTTCCATTGGTGCTTACGTCACGAGAAAAATGTTTTACTGGACTAGTTCACTAGTTGACTAGTTCTAGTAGTTAGTAGTATTAGTAGTTCTTTTGGGGGTCAAAGTGTCATCCAATCAGCTTTATCGAAGATGGAAAAGCCAATAAAGTATCTGGACATTTACTTGATTAAAGGCAACAGCATGATTAGAGGAGGGGTATGTTCAGCAGCGAATATGCATTGCGGGAATATCCTGGATGCGGCTGACACCAAAACGTGGAGCTTGGTACCTACGAGCAAAGAGGTCTATTACCCTGCAGTGGGTGAAATTGGGCTTTGGATGATGATCATGTTCAACAGTAGACTTTTTTGTCTGATGGTGAATGGCGTTATTTGGATAGGAACCCTTTGAATAACCCTTCAAGGAATTCAGAATAAATGTTTGTTTATTCCATGTTGTGGCATTAGGATTCGTTTAGATGTCACATTATCTTGTATGATGCTATATAGGTTGCAGAAAACTTAGTAGGTAACAAGATAAGATAAATGTTACGATAGGAGTGAGTGACATTGTGACTTTACTCTGTGATCTATTTGAGAGTCTTTCTTGATAAACTAGAATCCTTATCGAAGCGTCATCAAATAGAAAATAAGATAGGGTGTTAACCTGTAAATTTGAATAATATTGGCCTATTTTGTCATTCGTCAATATTTAACAGTATTTAGAAGTATTTAAAAAAACACAAACATTAAAAAAATTAAAACACAAAAATTTGAACAAAAGCGAAAGCATTGAACTGTAGGAATAAGTTACTGATTCGTCTTCTTCAAATTGATGATTCCCATAGATTAGTTTCGACTAAAACTCTGCCAGATGAACAGCGTTACTGCTTATACACTTTTCTCTTTCATTAAATTTCTCTGTTCAGCGCTGTTTCCGAAAATAAAACCAGTAGCTAATTGGTCATAAATACAGTATTACTAGATTCAAATGACTGTATTTCGTTACTCCGAAGTTCAAAATACCGAAGTACGGTATACAGAAAGTTTGTGAGTCCGAATTACGTTAGTCAGAATGTACGCTATGACGAAGTACGGTATTCAGAATGTTCGTTACTCCGATGTACGTTACTCCGAAAGTTTGCTACTTCGAAGTACTGTACTCAGAATGTTCGTCACTCCGATGTACGTTACTTCGAAAGTTTGCTACTACGAAGTACTGTATTCAGAATGTACACTATCGCGAAGTACGGAACTCCGAAAGTTTGCTATGACCAATTACTCAATAATAATTGAGAATTACTGACTTGTAAAACCTATTTGCACAATAATCATCATTTATACTTGACTAATTCGAAATACTCTCTAATGAGGAATATTCTCAATTATTATTGAGTAATTGGTCATAGCAAACTTTCGGAGTTCCGTACTTCGCGATAATGTACATTCTGCATACAGTACTTCGTAGTAGCAAACTTTCGAAGTAACGTACATCGGAGTGACGAACATTCTGAGTACAGTACTTCGTAGTAGCAAACTTTCGGAGTAACGTACATCGGAGTAACGAACATTCTGAATACCGTACTTCGTCATAGCGTACATTCTGACTAACGTAATTCGGACTCACGAACTTTCTGTATACCGTACTTCGGTATTTCGAACTTCGGAGTAACGAAATACAGTCGATTCAAATGTTACAATTGAAATACTAAGATCATAAGGTCATGTTCATCCGCCATCTTTATTTCCCCGTGCGCCAGTGGTCACAAACCAGGGTCGTCTCCACGTGCCGTTGTGTTTTACAACTTTTTAATTTACGTCACAAGCGGTGCTTACCCGCTTAAATTTATGATTCGCCCAAAGAACCACTTAAAAACTTTACGGTGGGTACAACTAACACCTAGTTTTGGAGAATTAACTGTAATATAGGGTTAAATAAGTAGGCGTTTAGGGGTGCTTAAAGAAGGTGTGTGTGTTGTTACATGTTTTTGTTGTTTTTCTAAGGTGATCGTCTATAAATCTTTGGTCTTTGATCTTTGTTTGGTAATGGGTTGACTGTGGAGATTATTTTCTTTTATTTCGTAACTGATCACAGGAAAGTATAGAGCTAGTTATACTTCGGAAATATGCCTAATCTTTAAAGTAAGTAGGTAGCTATAATTTACCAATATTTTTCAGAAATTACATAAACTTTTTTCCGAGGTTCTTACGTATCTCAGAAGCACGCTTAGCCGTTGGTACCGGCTGTTATTGAAAATCTTTGACAGGCGTTACAACTTACAAGTGACTACCCGAAAGTCTGACAACCAGTCTTACCAAAGGGTATCATATTACCCAGTACTAACTGGGTTGTGAAGGCCAGATAGGCAGTCACTCCATGTAAAATACTGGCATTTAGATGCATCCTGTTAGACTGGGAGCCGTCCCGAATATGGTTGAGAAAATGCTTGGCAAATGATGAGGTAAATAACAACACGAGACAACAGAATAAAGTTTCATCACTATATCGCAATTTCTAACATACCTAGTCGTGACCTGCTACTCTTTAAGGAACATTATTAATTTACAAGCCTATCATAATAATGTTATGTCAGTAAATCGTAAAACAGTTGTAAAACTGGTAGGTAATGTACTCCCATAACTTACGTAAAGACAGCATAATTTGGCATTAGGCAGGCTCATAATCATATTATGTAATATAAGTACCAAAAAGTTAAGCAGTATTAAAAATGTGTTGTCAAAAGGTTGTCAAGCCCTGAAAAATGAACGAAAAAAATATCATGTTTTCCAATCAACAAACCGAATTTAAATCACTATTTCACCTCATCAGTCATCACATCTGCCAGCCTAGCCGGTCGGTTTCCAGTCTAACCGAATGCAGCTGAACACCAATATTTTACATAGAGCGACTACCCAGCATACCTCTACAATCCAGTCAGTACTAGGTAAAACGATACCCCTTTTTTTTTGGGGGTGGGAACACATCAAATAACTTTTCCCGTTCTGGGCAGAGCAGAAGGGAGTGTCAGACTTCTACTGACTAAAAACAACCCATGTACCCCTCCCAGCCCCCCGTGTCGAGGCCACGGAATCTCTTTCGAACAACCCGCAGCCCCGCACCGGATAGGCGGATACCCCTTGATATCACTGTTTCACCAGCTGTTCTGTCACTTGCTGATTGACTACTCCAAGTCTATAAAACGATATTACATAAGTATTATCTAAAGCTAACATTAAGTATAATATTATGAAGCCTATCATCGATTTTATTAGAAAGTTATGTAATAATTTGCGCGAAATTACGTTAGATAGCAATTTGCGATATTAAACGCTGACCTTCAGTAGTAATTGGTATTGGTAGGCTGGGCACAATATTATTTTGACAATTATTATTGTTAGATAATAATCTAACCGACAAAATGCTCTACATTTAGGCTTTATTCCCATGGAGCACGATAGAGGAAATGTTTTCTTGCATCTAAGCTGAAATGCCCCAGATAAGATAACGAACGACAGTTTTTCTTCAATCTAACAACTTAGGGAAACAAAGAGATCATCTGGGAGATCAAGGGCTATGTAGCCCTTGATCTCCCAGAGCATAATTAGAAAAAGGCAACAAAAATCTAAGTCCCAGTAAGAGGGGGCGAGCCTAATGCCATCAACCGGGCACAATAAACAAAACCAGTGAAAAGATGGATAGACAGTTTAACCATGTGAGAGTTGAAAAGAACGTCAACACTGAAATGACGATTGATAGAGTAACTATGAAAGAAAAAGACGTACCTGACGCGCTGAACACAAATAAGAATAGGGGTAGGAGAATAATGATGACGACAATGAACTAAATCGCTAACATAGAAAAGACTGTAACGTTATCAAAGTACAAAGAAACCAACCTACTTTCAAAAACAATTTCGCTCCGATCACTTTTACCCCAACAATAGGCTAAACAATCGATAAACTAGAGCGAACGCCTGAACAAATTGATTGTTACGAAGTATAACTAGGTAACTGTATAGCTGACCCGTTCCGATTCGCAACTAATGTACAGTTTTGGCAGCGTCTCTAGTTCAAGTACGAGCAATGGCAATGCCAAGGTTGGCATACGAATGGAACGTGTGAGCGAATTGTAAATGCTAGATACGGTGTTAAGTCTTATTGCAAACGGGATTTGTTTGTTTAGCATCTACGTCAATGTGTCTGTTTGTTGTTGTACAGAACAGTAAATAATTATCGCTTTCAGTTGAAATTTATCAATGATATCTATCTTCACCTTGTCAAGCATTAATATCGCCTGTCTTGATGGATTCTTTATCATAAATTAAAAGATCTGACGTCGCAATATTTATTTACCAGACATGTCATTTTTCGGGCACAATTCCAGACACGGTTTAATCTGTTTATTTTTAATTATATTTATTAAATAGGTGATTGTTTCTTCGTCCGGTCGACCTAAAAACCATTACATGTGTCATATTTCGAAACTAACTCTTTCTGTCGGTCTCCTTCGAAAGGCTACAGGTGGAGTGGAGTCAGATGATGAATTGCATTCAGAACATCGCACCTGCTTGAGACACGTGCAGAAGACAGAATGCCACAAAATCGTTAAGGCCATGATAATGATGATAAACAGCTGAAGTGGCTCTCAAGTAAACAAGTACCACGCTATTGAAGCCGTAGACAGAACCAGTTACTTAATCAATCATTAAAGTTTTTAAAATAATCGATCATACGCTCCCACAATCGATTAAGAATCGATACAAATTCATCGAGGCTTACGTAATACTAAAAGTGAATGTACGATTAGGTCGTATAGCGATAGTTAATGAGTTGTGTAAGCAAATAGGTGAATATCTAGGCTAGATTGTGTTAACATTGCCCCGTTCGTTAGGTAACGAGTTTCGATCGATAACCAATCGGGTTGTCCTGCAGTTTGACTGATAAAAAGATGTGGTTGATATGCTGTTGTCAAGTTTTTGTGTTTAATGACATGTTGTAATGAAAGTGAATACCAGACAAAACGACATAAAAAGCACTCTTTTGAATTGACAAAAACTAAAATACGAAGCTACAGTTCCAGCCAAGAGACATTAAAAACCATCAATTTAACAAAATTTGAAGATGACGATGAATAGAGATTTAAAGTACTACCAAGTCTGTGGTAGAACCGTACAAGATGGTATAGTAGGAATAAACTCGTAGTGGTTATTAGTAACAGTAGAGGAAGACCAAAGAAACGATGCATGTACTGTGTGAAACATGATATTGCTAGAAAGGAGGTGACAGCTAACGTGACGAGTAAAAGAGAAGTATGTAAGAAGAAGACAAGCTGCACCGACTTCAAATAAATTGTGAAAAAGGCAGAAATATTATAATGAGTAACAATAAACCTAGTCGACAATATAAAGATGAGGCAGATAATGCCAGGGACGATGACAAATCGGGCTCAGCTATAAAGCCATCAAGCCTATATTTTGTAACACTAAAGGTCACACTAGAGACACGGCTATTCATTTACAACATTACATCATGCCATACCAGCTTTCTATATAATTTATTAGACTCCATTTTAGATCAAGATGTATTCAATTTTATTCAAAAAACAATAATATAACATTGGTTATGGTAACTATTTGTATGGTACTAGAAGACAATAGTAATAGTAAGATCTACATCGTTACTATTTATGGGAAGTATGGGTTTCTCTTTTTTACGGGATTCTGTTGTGAAATTGTTATTAGTTTTGATGGTTTTAAAAAGTACTCTATGATCGATTTTGATTTCATTTCCAATATGAGTCATAAGCCTGTTTAAAATATTGCATGTCCTATATTTTTAAATACTTCATACAATCAACATGTTAAATTGATTTTACGATAACATTTAGAATTTACTTAAACGAAGATATCAGCTTGAAAATCTGGCTCCAAAATAATTTACCATTTCAGGGCCTAAAAATATTTCATCAATCATTTGTTTTGCCTCACTACCAAAGGATCAAGGCACAGCTGAAAGCATCGTCAATAACAGTCTTGATTTATAGATATTCCCCAGTAGAAACAAACATGCAAAATAAATGAATTCACCAACTAAAAACATACCAGTGGAATTTAGAGCAATTAAACACCACTTTATCCTGACCTACCTCTCCCTTCTCTCTAGACAAAAATTCGTTGATTTCGGTGGAAAGGTTGGAAGTAGTGAAGGTCGTGATAAATTGGGTATCAAGTGCATTGAAGTTTCAACTTGGCGGGTTTCCAAGAGGTGGCTTACGCCATTTTATTGCGAAGTTTATTACTTTTAATGTTATGTTTTAGGTGAAATAAACGTTATGTGAGTGTAATTGTTAGTGAATTAGCGGACGTTTGGTGAAGAATGGTGAATGAGATTTAAATGTAATCTTGTTTTAGTTTCCGTTTCCGCTGTGACGATTTGGCTAAATGTTTGATTGTCGGACTGGCCTTCTTCCAACTATGTTTGGTTTGGCTTACAGTCACAGCTACATCCATGTAGCAAGTGTAATACCATGCTTGTTAGGTTGTCTATCTAAACTCAAAAACCCAGTCTTTAGGTAACACAATATTTGGTAAGACAAGGTTCCATGACAGACTGTTGAATACAATGCTGCAATGGTAACGCCTTTGTCAAAGATAGGCAAAACATTTGAGAGTTCCGTTTAAACTGAATATTGATCTCGTCTAGATTCAGGAAATGAAAAACAGTCCAAACAACGTGAAACGATTCCGTAAAGCACCTCGTGATCTACTGTCTGAATAGAGTAATGTTTTTATAGTTTAGCTAGGAAGTCGGATATCAATTAATTTTTGATTCTGTACCTAATTTGAAATAATTCCTAATCTAAATACGAAATGAGAAAACTGGATAACAAGGCTTTAAGTTTGCAGCTCTTTGGGGTTTATCAGCTGTAGTTTTCATTATCAGTCGACACCATAATTGAAACCCAAGAATGCTATTTGATAGAAGAAATAGAGAATACCAACATCGACAGTAGGTCCCAATTCACAACCAGTATCGCTACAAGATTCATAATTCTGATACAACAAAAATACCACCTGACAGATAATTACCATTTCAAGCACTGTATCTCCGTATCGCGAATAGTACAAATAACTGTTCCGAATAACAGTTATTTTCAACGAGTTATTAGCCTGCGATTTTTCGCACGGCGAGCAGATAAAAAAACCATTTTGAATAGGTACTTGATTCTATAGGGTACGGATTGAAAGCGAGAGCTCTTTATGCTGGGTTCGAATGACTCATACATACTTCAAATAAATCGATTTCTTAAGTACAGGTTGTCGTTAGAGTTCCGTAGTGAAATTATGATTTATGTATCTCGGTTAGTTTTCTGGTTTTGAATTAGGTAATGTTACTAATACTTGGCGACGTTTCTGAACAGGACTTCGACGTCTTTTATACCTGGGGATGCAGTTCTGAAATCTGTTCAGAAAATGCCTGTGGATTTGCGATTGTTTTAACGATTTCAATATTTGATTAATATGTGTTTACTTACCTCCTCAAACTAAGTAAAATTCCAGATATTATTTATACACCCATAAATCAGACAATGTCTTATATTGACCAAATTACCATAATATTCCACCCGTCATTGTATAACAAAGGTTTACGCCAAGGAGATGTTCCTTGGTAGAAAAGGCAGCATTAACAATGACTAAAACGTGTACAGCAGACGCCAGAACATCAAACTACCCGAAATAGGGGATCGGACTGACTCAAAAAAATATGATTCGTCCGTCAGTTAGATTATCGAAAAATATTAGATACGTGTTTTTTGTTTCATCAAATCAATAAAAATTGACGAAGCTATAGCGCGTCAAAGATCATGGAGTGGGGCTTGCAACGTCACTTGAACGTACAAAATGTACTATCATATGACGTCACACGAGTTTTCGAAGCACTGTATCGTCTTCATTTTTTTGTTTACGTAAAAAAAGAAAAAATATGTGGTCAATATTTTTTGGAAATCTTTTTGACGGACTAATTAGTTTTTTTTTGTCCGATCCCCTATTATCACATCCTCATACGTCACTTTGACCCTAATGCTGATAAAGTTGAAAATCTATTTAAAAAATTGACAGATTGCATGTAGCTCGATGTGCTGGCATCTGTACAGAGACCCTTATTCCACCTTTACTTATGTTTGTTTATCATTACACACGATACTCTTCAAAGCAGCACATAAGCTGACTTATAGAGGGATCGACCTCCTTAGCAAGCGCCCATAACGACCCATTTCGCTCAACTTAGCGATAAGCCGCTTACACTGTAAGTTTTCCTTGCATAACATTATAGACGACCTGCTGAGATGACCTGACGAGTGCTTCTTAAAACTTAAGCTGTACGCATCTTGAATAATTAAAGAGGTGTGATGAAAAAATGGTAAATCAAAATGTTACTGGCTAAACTCGATTTTCGGCTAAACTAGTATGTCCTAGGCCAAAAGGGCGATCATAGAGTAACCTGTCTAAATGAGTTGGGTTAGACATTTGATCAATCACATGTAAATTAGGCGCATTGTAATTTCTTTGTTTGGGTTAGTGTATTCTGACACGATAAACCAGTAAACCGGGTATGCCTAGGAAAAACTAATTTGGCGTGAAACTGGGTTTGACTGGCAACATATCCAAGTCAGTAAGAATAGCAAGTTCATCCGACGAAGCCAGTTAGCAAGATTGGTAGACATAGCAAGTTCTACCAAAAGAATAATCTTAAAAGACAAGGTCTATTGTATGACCTAATAGATAATGCACACCATGGCATAATTGGCATACCTAAGCCACGTCTTACTGTCCATTAAAGCCTAGTTACAGTCTTTAAAACAAGGTCTTCTTGATACAAGTGCGGTTTAAAACGATAACGTGACCAAAACTATAACAATGTTGGAAGACAATAATACAGTTTTACTAGCTTATCTTTTGTTGCAAAACTCGCACCTCTCTCACAAATAATACCAAGACGGGATTTAAAGACAATGAAAAATCTCGAATGTTGGATAGACATTGGCTCTATTTGATCACTTCAGTGTCAATATAAACACACACACCCTTATGTAAGTATATACTTACACACAAAGCACTAACATAGTAAAAACCATACGGAACCCTATTTAAAACGGACTAAAATAAATTCAAAACAAAGTGGTCAATTCTTTTTTACCGATACTGTATCAATACATTCAGACATTCATAGGTCGCCCCAGATTCGAGTAGAGACACCAAATTATCAAGCATTACGCGGACTGTCCTATTGTTAGGAAGTATTCCATGTAATAATTTTTAGTTAAAAACGATTTTGAAGTTTTTTTGACTATACTATACATACCTATCTAAATTAATGGCAAAACCAAAAAACAAGTTATTAATTTAATTTTTAACAAGCTTTTTACAATAAATAAATACAAACGTTTTGAGACCTTCCGTCTACTAAAAGTTTGTTAGCTAAGAACAGTATGGGCCACTGATTGGGTGTCATTAGCCCATATTACTAACTCAATCACTGACTATGGCGGTTAGCTAACTGTTACGTATTCCGCACTAATTACTGTCTTAAGGTCAATGTCCCGTAATGAGCATGACGTTTATTTCGTTATCTATTAACAATGGCTTATAAAATGATAATCTGATGAAATTACCAATTAAGCAAACATTATTAGTATGTTGAACTTGACAGCAAAGAAATACTAGTTACTTTTTATTTTTATTTAATTTATCTAATTATCTCACGGCGTTGCTTTTTAAAAAAGGACATTCACTGCCGGAAACATGAAAAAAAAATCTGCGTTAATTTTTCTATTTTCTTTCAACAATAATAATTTGAATCATTGAAACCGATTCATTAGAACCAAATAGCTTTGAGTAGAGCCATTTTGTTATAAAAATTCAGTTGAAACTATCCTGATGTGTGTGCCAACATGGCGACCCCATTTCCAAGCTATTCGACACCAGATGAATGGACACAATTAAAGATGATAGCCACAATAAGTTTTTTGTATACTTTACTAATGTTCCAAATAAAAAAAACAGCACAATAGTGGTCGCTCGTAAAAGATTTATTAGTATCACTTTAAAAACTAGGCTTTTGTGGTTGCGGTTTGGACAATTATTCTGAGCGGTGTATGTGGGTCATACTATTATTTGGAGAGATTATTCATCGTTATTTTGTCAGACCATTCAACAGCAATATTCAATGTACGTCAGCATAATATCAAGCTACAGTACAATCTGTCAAACATTGATAGATTTTCAACTTTATCGCATAAGTTTTAAGCTTTTAAGTTGGTTGGGAAAATTTAACATTTTCGGGTAGCTGATGATGCGCTGGTCAGGCGCGGATCCACCGTTGTGGGCACTGTGGGCATGCCCACAACCCCAATAGACTTGTGACGTCACATTTTTACGGTCACACGAGTCATGACCCCACCAAGATCATCAAAAAATTGTAATTTTTTGGAAATTTGGTAAATTATTAACTTTCTGCACAACATAAACTAACCATTCCACGGCGGGAACCTAATATTGTAAGCGCGCTTCGCTCGCTATTGCATTTTGCCCTTTTTTATTAAGGTCTTTCTAAGTATCAGCCTGCATGAATAAACAAAAAGAACCCAATATATGGAGGTGGGGTGGGATGCTTAAATTTTGAAGCTCTCTTTCGCTCCTGCATTATGTTATTATCAAAAGCGGTTTCAAAGGCTTCCGCCTTAAAACCTAATACTTTCGAGGGCCGGCTTGCTCCACTCGCTCTTTTGTTGTCTTAATCTTGACAAATTCTAACTCATCTCGGGGAAACTCCTCACCTTCCCCCGAAATCGAAGCAATCAACCTATCCGAGGCAGAACGCAAAAAAAATCTCGCTCGCTGCGCTCGCGAATACATCCTGTCAGTTCCTGTCTCGTTTCTACAAAAATTGCCAGAGTGCTTTCTATTCTCAATCCCGTATGTATATCATATTATAAATCAAATTTTTCCGAGGACGTGAAAAATTTTCGAGCTCGCTGCGCTCGCTCTGGCAATTTTATAGCTTTGCCGTTTTAGTAACTTTTGACAAGACACAATTTCAGACAGTAAGATAACCTCCAAATAAACCTGTAGGCGCCCATGCACGTTTTGATTCAGAAAACTATCGATTTAGTTCGTAGTAGTGGCACTATATCGATCATGAGCGAGTTCATACTCCAACTCGCACTTGGCCGATTTTCGGGTGACTGTGCCCGCAACCTTTTTTGAGGGCTAGATCCGCGCCTGGCGCTGGTGCCTTTATTATATTTTACTTGGTACCTAAAAAGTTTTTTACTTTTGGAGCGATTATTTCCGAAATTATTGACATTATCAAAAAAATATTTTAGTTAACCCCTATTCTTTTTTAAATACCTTTCCAACAATATAATAATATCACACGTTAGGGTTGAAATTAAAAAAAACACTTCCCACTTTACATACGGGGCCACCCTAATAAAACGTTTTTTTTCCTTTTTATTTTACCACTTTGTCGGCGTGATTGATACACATATTGGTACCAAATTTCAGCTTTCTAGTGCTAACGGTCACAGAGATTAAGCGAGGAAGGACGGACGGACAGACAGACATGGCGAAACTACACACATCAAAAGTGTCTAGGGATCAACATATATTTTTGCAATAACTTTTCTCCTGATTGATATTAATTAAAATTTTCTTTAAGGATTCATCAAATAAAGTGTTTTCGTTTGTCACAGTAACGATAAACCAAGTCACCTTTGCATTAATAAAGAAATTTGCCATTTTCCTAATAAAGGGATTTTTGACATTTGAACCACTAACATTAAAGTTCGAAAAAAAGACTGAAATAACACATTTTTCTGATTAAAACCAACGTTATTATGGAGCGGCGACGTCATTTAAGCAGGGGAGAAATGCTCAGAGCCGTTGGAATGATAGAAGCTGGTTCCCGGTAACGTACTGTGGCTTTAGCTCTGAATACAAGTCAGAGTGTTATCAGTCGACTTTGGACACGTTACCGAAGCACTGGTACCGTGGCTGAGCGCCATGGAGGACGGTATCGCTGCACCACACGGAGACAATACCGATACATTCAAATCTTAACTCGAAGAGCTCCAACAATAACCGCCATGATGTTAGCCGTGAGGCTTCATCACTCTTCAGGGAACTTAATTAGCGACCAAACAGTCAGAAACCGCTTGCATGAAGTGAACCTTCATTCCCGAAGACCGCTACGGGTACCACCTATAGCAATGCACAATCGTAGGATTCGATATCAATGGGCTCTTGAACACAGAAATTGGGCAGAAGAACAATGGCGTTTCGTGTGCTTTTCTGATGAGTCTCGTTTTGGTATGAGACCGGATACAAGACGTATACGACACTGGAGAACCCCTGGACGCCAACAGCGATTAAAATCCTGCCAGGAAGTCCATCCTTATAGTGGTGGAACCATCATGGTATGGGCGGGTATTTGGATCGGCGGAAGAACTGAGTTGATTTGGATCAGAGGCAACCTCAACGCTCAAATTTATGCTGAGACGATTGTATCAGACGTCATCGTTCCTCTACAAGTGCAAATCGGTCCCTTATTTCAGTTAATGCATGATAATGCACGACCGCACACCGCAAGAGTTGTAAGACAGACTCTCGCCGCAGCTAACATCAATGTCCTGCCCTGGCCTGCTCAGTCGCCAGACTTGAACCCGATTGAGCATGCATGGGATATGCTACAGAGAAGAGCTCTGCCGAATATGGAGGGTATCCAGTCGCAAGAAGACCTTTTTTTGTTGTTGCAACGAACATGGGCGGCCATTCCACAGCGTGATTTGGATGAACTCATTTTGAGTATGCCAAACCGATGTTCTTGTGTTGTTAGTGTTCGCGGTAGAAACACGGATTATTAATTGTTTAAGTTACCCAATAAAATTTTAAAGAAAACTGTTATTTCAGTCTTTTTTTCGAACTTTAATGTTAGTGGTTCAAATGTCAAAAATCCCTTTATTAGGAAAATGGCAAATTTCTTTATTAATGCAAAGGTGACTTGGTTTATCGTTACTGTGACAAACGAAAACACTTTATTTGATGAATCCTTACAGAAAATTTTAATTAATATCAATCAGGAGAAAAGTTATTGCAAAAATATATGTTGATCCCTAGACACTTTTGATGTGTGTATAAGGGTTCCTAGTTGACTACGGAACCCTAAAAAAGGAAAGATTCAAATCGTGCCTCTTGTCTCTAGGTCTCTACCCAATCCTTAGGTGATTACAGACGTGATATTAAGATATGACAACGAGAGAAAGAGAAAGGAGAAAATGATGACGTGACATCTGACAGGGAAGAGAAAATGATGACGTGACATCTGACAGGGAAGAGAAAAAGGAAACGTGATGCGCCGATCCCAAGTTTTCACCACGGCGGCGGAGAGGAGCGGAGACGGGAGATGTGCGGAAATCGGCCAATCACATTAGTTAAAATTTACGTCTGGTCTTTCTTTTCTTTACAGGATGGGTCCTGTGATTGGTCAAATTTGACGCATCTCCTCTCCACTCTGCTCGTCTCCACTTTGGTGGATACCGGGCCTAACATAGGACAAGGGCAAGCAGATAATACTGATGTCGAAATAGCGATTTAGCTCTTTGATAAATTACTCATTTATCATTGTAGGTGCCAGTCAAGGTTATTTCTTGATTACATTCTGAAACTAAATCCTAAGCTAGGTGCAAATCTATTTTAGTCTTGTCTTGAGTCTAGAATTTGTAACTAGATAGTGCTGTATCCAACATACCATATCCAAATACGGCATCAAGTAAAGCGTATCTTGATACGCCTCAAGGATCATACACGTACCTATTAATTCAGGCATGTAAGCACTATTAAAAACTTTCTACTATTAAAAAAACACCGGTAAAAACTTTTTGCACGACATTTTTATCGACAACAACAGAAATAAACAATAATAACAACTCATAATCATAGAGTAGACCTCGGACAATAGACGATTCAGCGGACCGCGCAATCTCGATGTATCGATACTTAATAAATTATATCGATAGTCGATCGACATTTATAACGAACCGCGTTCGGACCACATCGCCGACATCTGAACCAAATTAATGACCCTTCAATTCCTTTGGATTAAATACCAGAGACAAAAAATAAAAAAGTTAAAATGCTTTTACATCGCGTCGTGATTTGTATAAAAGTGCTGAAACGTATTTTACAAGGCGGTGCGGTGTTTTGTTAGTGTTTAAGTTTTGGATTAAATTCTTTACTTAAATTAAATCGATTGGTTGTGAAGCCGACTTACAAAGTAAACCGAAACGGTATTAAGTGGAACATAAATTCTGCTACTAAGTAATGCAACTAAAATAAATGATGGTACTGATGAAGAAAAATCTCGGCGTAATCGGTGTACATAAAAAAAAAATACCAATCGAATCGAGAACCTCCTCCTTTTTGGGAAGTCGGTTAAAAAAGAACACAAAAATACAAAAACTATTTATTAACTAAAACTGACCCTAAAAACACAAAAAAGTAAAAAAAAAACAAAATCGAAGAATTGAGAATCTCCTGCTTTTTGGAAGTCGGCTAAAAATAGATTGAGCCTTAGGGTACAGCATCAATGGTGTAAGGAGTGAGAACTATGCTACCCCATTCGTGATCCCTCATTATGAAGTCAGTCAATCTCCTGTAATCCCTGAAGGATTATGGCGAGGTTACCCCGATAAACGTCGTCAACAATAGCGTATTACTCGTACATGGAACGGATTTAAATTTTGAGAAAAATGTATTACATAGTTGACTCTTTGATCATGATATGTCGGGCATGCGATACACGATTACTTACACTTCACTGCATCCAATTAAATCGCAAAGACATGTCCAAATGATGGCTAAATAATCGTTTTACTTGAGATAAATTAGGCTTTGAAAATTAAAACTTATATCATAATAAAGATCGTAAAAAACGTGTATTATCTCGGGTCACATAATGTATAATTTCTTTATCATTTTTCTCCAAGAGAGAAAAAACAGTCAAAATTGGTGAGGTCGTGCATACATAAAAACAAAGTAGTGCAAACTCGCCTTAACCAGAGGTAAAGCCACAACTCGCCAGTATGTAATAGGGGGGCGAACCATCATATAAAAAAATCGTATGACTCAGTAACACTCGGTGGTCTTACATTATTTTGTACTGCTGATATTATGAAGGCCCACACAAGGCGGTAACACGATCATGCGGGCCCATGGCCCAGGGACCCTATCTCTTTGCCCGATAGTTTAGTTAAATCTTAGTATACGAGTATTAGTGACCTACAGTACAGGGTATGAAAGATCAATGCAATAGGGGATCGGACAAAAAAAAACTAATTAGTCCGTCAGATAGATTTCCAAAAAGTGTTAACCACGTATTTTTTCTTTTTTCACGTAAACAAAAAATGAAGACGATACAGTGCTTCGAAAACTCGTGTGACGTCATATGATAGTACATTTTGTACCTTCAATAGGGGATCGGACTGGGTCAAAATAATATGATTCTGTTTAGTCCATTAGTTAGATTATCGAAAAATATTGAATACGTGTTTTTGTTTTATCAAATCAATAAAAAATGACGAAGATAAAACGCGTCAAAGATCTTGGAGTGGAGCTTAAAACGTCACTTGTGTCGTCAAAATGTACTATCATATGACGTCACACGAGTTTTCGAAGCACTGTATCGTCTTCATTTTAAGTTTACGTGAAAAAAGAAAAAATACGTGTCCAATAATTTTTGGAAATCTATCTGACGGACTAATTAGTTTTTTTTTGTCCGATCCCCTATTGACGTTTCAAGCCCCACTCCATGATCTTTGACGCGCTTTATCTTCGTCAATTTTTAATGTTTTGATAAAACAAAAAACACGTATTCAATATTCTTCGATAATCTAACTGACGGACTAAACAGAATCATATTTTTTTGAGTCATTCCGATCCCCTAGTGTTCAGATCATGATTCTAGGAGACACAGGCTGCGCCGACTCGCCAAATTTAGGATAAGGGCAGGAGAATGTTAAGATGATGATTTTCGTAAGTCTAGCTGTACCCACCAACGTTGAAAGTTTTTTTCTGTTTAGCTATAGTATTGTTGCAATAATTTAGACCCTGCAGGATAATTGCAAGGTTTAAATGAATGCTAAATGATACATATTTTTAACAGTTTTCGCATGGAAGCATGCGGTACACATTTAATAATTAATAATAACATATACTGATAATAAGTTTTAGATTTGACAAGATATAACTTTATTATCAAGCAACTAACTTAAAAATAACATACATAAAATAAAAACAAACTAATAATAGGTGAAGTGACAGGTTATTGGAAAGGTTTATGACAAGACGTGGGGAAGAGCAGCACCATCTTCATAGATGTTTATCCGTTGCCATTTATGACGTGTGCCGCGAATGCACATACTACTTGCTCTGATGATGGCTGTTTCTGTTTGTATTCTCGCACGTAACCAGCCTGTAATTGTAGAAAGGGGCCTGCTCCAGCGGTCCGCTAGTGCTTCGGCAAGGTGTGCTATGAATGAAGACATGCTTCATGGATGTCCCTTGTAAAAACGGCAACACATCAAGCTTTACATATTTATGTAATTATGTATAAGTAAGTATAGTATAGCTTAGCATTTTTTAATTTTGGTAGATCAGGTTTTATTGGATACTAGCTTTTGCCCGCGACTTCGTTCGCGTGGAATAGTGACTTCCGGCAGATTTTTGGCTAATCTCGCGAAAAAAAAAAAACTATCCTATGTCCTTTCTCAAGTTCCAAACTATGTCTGTACCAAATTTCACACAAATCGGTTCAGTAGTTTAGGCGTGAAGCAAAGACAGACAGACAGAGTTACTTTCGCTTTTATAATATTAGTTAGGATTAGGATGTCCAGTATAACCTGACCTCGGTAAATAAAAAAAAACAACAGAAAATGACCTTCCCATGCCCCATGAGAAATCAGTTCCATTTGGTTTTACATAGTTTAATCGGTTGTCATGCCATACCAAGATTTGATGGCACATTTTGAATATAATACTAGAGCTATAAAATGTTAAGAATTTGCAACAAAAGAGTGAAATAGTCGTTTTTAGTACGTCGTATACTTTCTTTAGTCTCAGGAAAGTTTCTCACGGTCTCTTGTGGACTATAAAACAGCTATAAACAGTTTTAAAGCCAATGACTGATAGAGAATACGAAAAAGATAGTTAATAATGATAACATACTGATAAGCTGTTAATCAACTGATGAATGCAATTTTAGTACTTTTATTAAATTTAATTGCAACATTTGCAACGTATTTCGTAACTGACGGTTTTACAGAATTGAAAAGTCCTATCATAACCTCCTCCTTTTTGAAGTCGGTTAAAAATCGGTCTAGCTATATCGGAGATTAGCCGGAACAAATTGACAGACACACAAAAATGAAAAATGGGTTATTTGGGTTATCTTATGTACATAGTAAAAAGCAGTTTTTTTTAAATATTACAAACAGACTTGAATTCAATTTTATTTATTTTTATATAATAGAATCGATTCTTGGGTTTCGGTCGAGTTTCGTCAGTGAAATACGCCTTTTATTCTTATTAGAGATAAGATTTCATCGAAGAAAGTTTATTATCAAGGTATCAAGAACGTTCACTGATCTACCAAAATCTAAAAACGATCATTACCCACATCACTAAATATCCCTACATAGCCAGACATTGTTCTGGCATGTCATATCGATTCGACATTGTCACAATCGTCAATATCGTAAAAATACGACCGCCTGCGGCCAGCTCCGTAATAAACTATAATTACTTTCTAAACGGCCATCCGATCCGATATTCGTACGTATATGTAATGAATGTATTAATAGTAATTATTAATAAGATATTTTATTTTGTGATCAAATCATTAGTTGCTAGCTATGTTACATGAGAGTTTGACAGGTGACAGTCGGCTTCGTTTGATTTTGAATTTCGAATCTTGTCTTCGGAACGATTTTTTGTTTTTTTTTTGTTACGTCATCCAGTATTTAGTTGGTTTTGGAGGTCGGATAGGCAGTCGCTACATGTAAAACACTGGTATTCATTGCAGCTGCATCCAGTTAGAGGTACACTACTAGCACACTAGCACGCTCAATGACGTTCGACCAGTTTTCACCCTTATACAGTCTCAAAAATAAGGTTGAAAAGTGGTTGACCGTCAATGAACTCGGAATCCATATTCATACTCTCTGAAAATCCCATTAATTAATCATCGTAGGTACTAAAATACGACCTTGTCTCATAACCGTGTTTGTTTTGACAAGTCTTACCGAAATAAACTTTAATAATTGTTTATTAATATTAAGTGTACGCGGTCTTAGATTTTATTGTCTGACAATAATGAGCGGTCGTAATTTTCTGCTCATTACTTTTCGCTTCCTAAAGCACGTAATAAAATACAGAATCTAATCACGATAAAATAATTTGTACGACATAACTAAGAAGATACATCGGCGAAGTCGTACGCGACCTGCATAGCTATTCATAAACAATCGAATCGAAACCGAATCGAAGATGTCGATTGTCTATCTCGCTCGCTCTCGTAATTCCAAACAACCCTCCTTTTGGGCTTCGCCGCAGTCGGATAAAAAAGAGATATCGGTGTACAACTGTACATAGGTACATAAAAAAAATTCAATCGAATTGAGACCCTCCTTCTTTTTTGAAGTCGGTTCTATAGAGATACATTATTTGATTCGGTTTCGATTCGCCTGTTTGTGAATAGCTATGCTGAGTTTCGAAATTTATCCAAACGCATGGAAGAAATGGCAGAGTCAAGAATGTTTAACCCGCGGGTCGAAAAGATCCAGTAGGTACTCTAGTTTTTGTGCCATAACTGTTTTTGTATTAGTTCATTCGTATCGTCGCACTACGTACCTTCAAGTAGCTTCACAGGCTATCCATACACCCCTCTTCAGCCAGTTCCCGTGCGGTATTTGGACATTACGGACGTTTCAAGTGAGTATGGGTCGTTTCGACCCTTGTGCGACGTAATGCGTTAGATTAGTGTATTTTTCATCACAAAAATATTATTTTGTTTTTATTTCTTTGTAGATATGTCGTCAAATCTTTTGAATGACCAGAGAATAGCAGATATATTAGAAGAGGAAGACATTGAACGTGAAATAACGTCAGAAATTGAAGACAATTTGGATATTGATAATTTTTCAGGCTTAGAAACTTCATTGTCCTCAAGGAGTTAATTTTTACCATTCTGACTTTCTGACAGTCTGAATTGTTCGACTATTTAGAAGATTGTTGAAATTTATGATAATAAAAATTATTTTTTTATGTTTCTAGATTAAATAAACAAAGTTAAACTTATTTTTAGTTCCTATATCGTAAATTAAGCAGTGATCTCTTGAATTTTGTGATTTATGTATTACTTTCTTTCTCTAAATAATAAACATTTATTATTTTTAAGTTTGTTTTGTTACCCTCTTTCGAAATAAATAACAAATAATCCAGAAATTTAATTAAGTTATTAAAAACAATGCATTCAAAATCTGGGTCTTTTCGACCTTCGCGCGACTGCTCATGCATGACTTAAAAAAAGTAAAAAACTAAAACCCGACTACGACAAAAAAACTAGGTACGCTGAAAAAGTATGAAACAAGATTTTCAGGATAGAACAAAAAGAAAAGCCGTAGTCACACGGTATTAAAGTGTTTAGGTTGGTACCTATAACGTGTGACTACGGCTTTTCTTTTTGTTCTATCCTGAAAATCTTGTTTCATACTTTTTCAGCGTAGTTTTTTTTGTCGTAGTCGGGTTTTAGTTTTTTACTTTTTTTTATTTAAACAATTTTGGTGTTATTTTTTTTTTACTCTTGACTTCTTTTTGTCCGCTAGAGGGCGTGATTTTAAATTCGAACTATATTTTAGAAATGTACAAGTGAGGCCCTTTCAAATGATACCAAACACGGCGTATTTATCTCCATTTTTATTTTTTAAGCCTTACTTTTTGTCCGCTAGAGGGCGCCAAATCGCTTTTTGTGACACGTCACGTAGCCTATGTTCAGCGCTCAAAAATTAAGACGGTTCTAACGATACCTCATAAGTCGAGTTCCGTTAAGTAGATTTGAAGCTATGAGGGAACAGATGAAGATACACACATACAAACATACATACATACATACATAGTCAGTCAAAATCATAACCCTCCTTTGGCTTTGCCGTAGTCGGGTAAAAAGGAGACGCGAATACCCGGCGGGTTAAAAGCCAGGTGCAATTGCGAAGAAACGTAAGAAAATTGGAATATCGCGGGCTACCCTGATGCAAGGATTGTAGCAGGTTTTGAAGGTCTTATCTGATAGCATGGGAAGAGGCGGGGAGTTTGTGTTCAAGGATCCAATAGTTATGAGGACGACATCGACGGCTCTTTTAACTTTTGTCGTACTGTATCAGTACATCACTACATAGTATAAAACAAAGTCGCTTTCTCTGTCCCTATGTGCCTTTGTACGCTTAAATCTTTAATACTACGCAACGGATTTTGATGCGGATTGATTCAAGAGGAAGGTTATACCTTTTTTGCACCCGTGCGAAGCCGGGGCGGGTCACTAGTACCTAACTAAAATGTTAATGTCTTCTTCTTAGTCGTTATCTTCATTGCTGAAGGTCGTGTCTAGCTTGAATTGTTAGTCACTCGATGCACTATGCCTCTCCACGTCTTCCTGTCCTCGGCAGTCCTTATAGCCTTAGTTATTGATAGGCCAGTGAGCGACTTTACAAGGTCTGACCAGCGGGTCGGTGAGCGACCGCGTGATCTTCTTCCGTCGACCTGGCCAACCACCATCAGCTTCTCTAGGCTGTCAGGGTTCCTGCGAGCGATGTACCAAGCATTGTTTATTCATAGGTTTTATTACAAAGTTAAGATAGAGTTTATATTGCAAAGTCGCCTTCGTGAGCATTGTTTCCAAATTCGTAATTTTGTGATATTATTCTAGTTAGGTATAAATTACATTTGTCTTATTATGTTTCCGTTCATAACTTCCTACTAATATCTATTGAATATTGTTTTGTATCTTAATGTAGGCGAAATTATTTGCTTAGTAAAATAGTTATCGACTTCAGACTTCATAATTATGCAAAATCGTGGACACAAATAGGTTCCAGTACTATTAAAGAATCTTCCATCATCATCTGCGAACCGTTATGCCTGTCTAAAGTTAGACATAGGAATTCTAAATGTTCAACATTCCTGTGAGCTGCAAATTAACAAAGACCATTTGCCGTTTTACACAAATAAAGAGAGGACGCGGAATAGACCCCTGGCGAAGCCGGGCTGTGGATGATGTTAATTTTGAGGAACCGAACTGCTATCAATAAAAGGCCGAGCATACATACTTGCATCCAATTCTTTCCAAAAAAGACCTCACCCCGAAATATCTCGTTTGTTTCTACCACAACAAGCAAAACTGTACTGCAATTTCTGTTTACAATTTTTTTTATTCACAATTCACTGAGGGCAGTATTTCTCGTACATTTTTCTTTGTCTTGCTGTAATGGATCCTCGAGGCAGTCCACTCTCGGATATTACGTACCCACATTTTTCTCCTCTTTACATTTATCAAATTGCGACGCTGTACTGAATTATTTTATTCTTTTACAGTAGCGTACTGGCTTGATTTCCTTGTGCCATCTGTTTGGCATAATAATTCGTGAAATATGAAAGTATTTCAGAGGGTCTGGAAGAAGTAAATTACATAAAGCAATAGTATTGAGAGTTTTGCTCTCTTATACCCGAGAAATGCTGTAAAGTGCCTAAGAATATCTGCACCAAAAAGTGACCTGAAGACCTTCTTGATAAATTACATTGCTATTTTGTCGAATCATAGTGAAACCTGCACACAACAATTACTTACATGATAATCTATACTTAATATTATAAAGAAGTAAAGTTTGTGTGTTTGTATATTTGTTAAATTGTAAGGGGTAATCTCGGGATCTACTGAACCGATTTTAAAAATTCTTTCACCAATAGAAAGCCACATTATTGTTGAGTGTCATAGCTACTTTATATCCCTGTATTCCCACGGGAACGGGATCTACGCGGGTGAAACCGCGGGAAGTCCGCTAGTAATTAATATGAATACATCTAGCTACTAAAATCCATCATGATAAACTTGCAAAAGGATTGGCTCTCACAAAAATTTTCCAATCACGCCAATTGATGTTATAGACCACTCGATGCATGAAAGTCTACTTCACTGCTTAGATAAGTTAGGAGTTAGAGAGTACTTAAAAGAACACTCTATAAATAGATATTAAGCAATCAGAACATCTTCAAATCAAATCCACACAAATTCGCCTGCTCCTATCGCCTCAGAGAAAATATATTCGGTCTTAATACTATTAATAAGACGTAACGGATACGGATATGACTCGTCACAGAGACACTTTGGGTATATTTTTGTAAAACAATAGCATCGGCACTGTATAAAGATAGCCGGTAGACCAAACGGGCGTTCTTTGTGAAATCAAACGCGGGTTGTCAACGAAACGTTGCCCAGGGGCCGTATTTTTGAATCAATAGAATTCCAAATCGTGTACGAAATCGCAGAATTCATCACGTCATTTCCGTCATTTCTACTGGTAGAATATCGGAAACGAGGACCACTCGTTGCAAAATTCACGGGTATGAATATTCAAAAATAGCGATTTCGTACGGATTCGCATACGAATTCTGCGATTTCATACACGATTTGGAATTCTATAGATTCAAAAATACGGCCCCAGTACCAGTACAGTGCAAACGATGACACTCTTGGTATTGTGTCCTGTCACAAACACGTCACCTTTGAGCTGACTCAATTTAAATTGTCATCGACAAGCTAAGCTAAGAAGAACGAAACTTTTGGTTATGCACTGCACACTACTACACTATACTGTCAGCCACAGCCATGTCATGTCATGTCGACAGCCCCGATTTACTCACGAGAAACCTGTTACCTGAAGCATGCTTAGAATTTGTATTTAAACGCTCTGCATGCAATGTGTGCGTATTAGTTAATCATTTGTCCCTAGTTCAAATACTGCATGCTTAAGTACTGTGGCACCGGTGAACCGACACAGCCAAACATTTGGGCATGTGTCAAGAATTAATTACCAAGAATTGGAATGCTTGGGTTATGGCCAAATGTGGTAGACAATATGTAAGGTTTTTAAATACATTGAATATTGTTACAAGGTGTGTTGGTCAGGGAAGAGTTGTTTTTCTTTTGAATATGAGATCTGCTTTAGATTTGCGCAGTTGTAAAGCTTTTAACTCAGGAGTCAGGGATTATTCATCATATTTATGGATCGATATAGGTATGGTATCTCTGTGTATTTGACGGAAATTGATCGTCATGTTCATCTTTTTTAATTACGTAAATATATTTTATGCCCATAATTATTCGAGTTGAGTTTTTTGTTTTCTGATTTGTCTCTCCCAATAACTTTTCAAGTCGTAAAACGAAACTTCTTTTGTACGATTGAATATCATCCTCGATTGTTTCATCTCCAAGATCCTTCAAATAAAGCAACTTTATGCTAAATAATAGTCAAGAAGTTTCTTCATCAATGATAATATTGCCATCAGCAATTTATACGCTATCACGAATTACAACGAGATCTGTTAACCCTTCTATGGTAAGGAGCGGAATGATAATAAAATCATGTAGATTTTGAACGGCAATTTGTTTTAAAGTTTAATTAGTAACTCCTTTTACGTTAGGTTATCTTGTAGACATTTTGTTTTATCCAGCACCTTTGAGATGACAAGCAATAAATATTTTGACATTTTACATTATGGTGCGTTGTATTTCGTATTGAATAGTGATTTATTATCTCTATCATTTTGTTTGAGTGTTTGAAATACTGGCATAGTCTTATAGACAAACTAGAGGTCAGGTAGAGGTAGAGTCAGAATCTGGTGTTTTGAGACGCGGTCTGATGACCATAGAAACGCAGTTGATGAAGAAAGGATGCACTTTAGAAGACAGCTGATTGTGGTGGGTGGAAAATCATCGAATAACCCCCACCGCTCTTGGGCAGAGCGAAGGGGAGTGTCAGACTTCTACTAACTAAAAACCAAACCCATGTTCCTTCTTCGCCCTTGTGTCGGAGGCAGTCGGAGCCGCGTTATCCTTTTGATAATACACAGCCCCGACGGGAGATGAGAAACCTCAGTTAGTAAAAACAGAAGTGAAATGACAAACGTGACACGAGTAGAAGAGTTTAATTAAGAATTCAAAAGATTTATTCACACCTTACTTGATTCTGTTAAACTGTGTGATTTTGAGAATCTCGCAGTTCAATTTAGGACATTGTCGTCTGCCCTGTGGGTGCCTCGAGTGTAAAGCCTCCAGCCAGGGCAAAAAACTCACAAATTAAGCGAGTACACGCTAACTGAAATCCCTGTGGAATACGTGCCTCGGCTTAGAGCGTTGCTGGGGGATACCCCAAGGGGACAGGCTGGATCTGGTAGTGTGTAAATATTTTAAAAGAATTTCATTGATTTTGAATTTGCCGCCATTTGTAATGAAGATCATGCTAGATCAGAATTCGCAATAAACCCCACCACAGCTAAAACCCGTCACTCACGATAACTCAAATCCCACAAACAAACACGAGACAGATATTCCAACTGGCATTTCTCGACACACTGTGACACAATTCCATTCAGAACTTAATTCATTTAGTTCCCGAGTCACGCGACACAACTAACACGCTTGGACACACAACATGCAAATCCTTTATTTAATTAATTCACACGCTTTACGGTATAGGTCGTTTGGCCATTAATAATAAAAACAATGGTTTTAAGGGTTTACGAAATGTTGCTATGAGAGATTAGGTAATTGGTGAGGTTAGGCACGATTTTAATTATATAAGGTCGTATTTCGTGGAATATGTGGATTGCTAAAAGAGTACTGAAGTCTGCCTCTATGAACTAGTGGCCGCAATCGAGAGTGCTGAGTATAAGGTCGATATACCGTGTGAAGGATGATATAACCACAAAGGGGGTGACTATTGAGAAGACAAGTAATAGAGAAATATGAAAGAAGACACGCTTCGACTCCAATATATTGGGATAACTGCAGGACAATGATGAATGATGAGAGGGATACCTTGTCATCATTAATCACACATTGCTATTATTACGCGATGTCTAAAAAGACTGAAAATAACTAATTTGCTCCTTAAAGCTAGCTTCACAATTTCCGAATGAAAGAATCTGGATCAAAGTCTGAAAATAACTCAGCTTGAAATAAAAAATAAACGTTTTCAAATCCTAATTCTAAAACAATATTTTGACTTTTGTGAATATCCGATGACATGGCAGGATACTCATAGCTAGATTTAATCTTAGAACTCATTCCATTTAAAAAATAGAACGACCTAACCTATTTATTTCTTTATGCTCGCACAAGTAGCAGAGGAAACGCTTCTTTCAGCCGACTTGAAACAGGTTTTAGTAAGCAAAAAATAGTAAGTAATAGCGAGTAAAATTAACACAATAATGCTGCTGCCGACTCGTGCTGTAAAAAGTGCGAATAGCTTCGGAATACTTCATAACTAGCTCGAGGAAACGCGAGTGCGTGCGCTATTATATTTTTTAAATATTTTCTACATAACATTATGAGTTTCTTTTGAAGTCATGAATGAATTTATGGGTAGTAACGAGTGTTCTTTGTGTTTTTGAATAGGGGATCGGACAGGGTCAAAATAATATGATTCTGTTTAGTCCGTAAGTTAGATTATCGAAAAATATTGAATACGTGTTTTTTGTTTTATCAAATCAATAAAAAATGACGAAGATAAAACGTGTCAAAGATCTTGGAGTGGGGCTTGAAACGTCACTTGTGTCGTCAAAATGTACTATCATATGACGTCACACGAGTTTTCGAAGCACTGTATCGTCTTCATTTTAAGTTTATGTGAAAAAAGAAAAAATACGTGTCCAATAATTTTTGGAAATCTATCTGACGGACTAATTAGTTTTTTTTTGTCCGATCCCCTATTGTTGAACTATTTGACAGCGGGGTTATTTTGGCGTAATCTTTAATTTTCTGTTTTGCATTTTACTTTCAACTGTGTACATCTCTAGGACAACTGTTGAGATGAGAAATATGTACCTCTATTTAGGTAGAAGATACTTAGAAGTATATAACTTTTGATGGAACAGTTATTTTAAAATTAAGTACCCTCTATGTCGTAAAAACAAGTTCTAATTAAACTTCAGGTTCAAGCCAAGTGATAGCCAACTCATTAATGTAATACGTAACATAACATTGAATTCTTTGATAGTCCAGAAATCAGAACTTACAAAAATAAATTGCAAAGGACCAGAGACAAGTTTTTTTCTAAATAGGTTGTACAATATTACCCAGTATTCAGGATTTCAGGTGCGTCTTCAATTCCTTTGTCCCCTTTTACGACACGGAACATGATGTTGATGGACGCTGTCTATTTGCAGACGACCAAGTGACTTGACAGATGCTAGACATACTAGGCGCTAAAATAAACCGTAGTTAACACATTGCTAGCAAAAAACAACAACAATAAGTTAAATAACGTCGGCATTATAAACTTTATTACAACGAAAATAAAGGTCAAAATCTAAGGAGAAATAACAAGAGGAGGAGGATAGCCCCGCTGAGTTAACTCAAATGACTCTGGTACTAAATTAGAAATTACAGAAATTAGAGCTACGTCTCTATTCTTTTTTTTTAATTTTGACAGCTAGCTGTCTAGGTGACATTTGTTTGATTAAGTACCTACTTTTTTTCTGTAGCAGTGATTTACAAATTTTAGAGAATGTTTTTATTATTATTTTAGTAAGACTAGGTAGGACTTTACATGCAAGCTGAAATAAGTATAAGTAAGTACAATTTTGTTCAACCAACCAACTTAGGACATAGGTACTTTGGCTGTAAAACAATATAATAATTATGTTCGCATGAATACCTACCTACTAAAAGACCATAAAACTTTATTAATATGAATTATTTAATATATATTCCTGATAACGAATACAGATAGAAAAAGTAAGTACTTACTAAGGTCCTGTTAGTGAAAACATAAATAAACCAAAAAAAAAACATAAAAAAGTAAGTAGGTACATAATTCTTATTGGTAATTTTCCCCATGTTTTACGTACCTAGTTATTTATGTACCTATTAACTATTATTTAAACAGACCTACTACTTATTCTAATACGAAAAAAACGTAAGGTACATAATACTGAACAAATAAGTTTCGTAAACCCCATTACCCAATTTAAAATTCAAATCAAATTCGGTACTTATGTAAACAAACTAAAATGATGCCAATTAAAACAGTATTCCACCCACCTTTTAGGTTTCCACCTTCTAATGAATACTCCAAACATATTGGTGTCAGATTCAAACTTCATTCACATCACTAGTACACTTCACCCTTCACACTCCGGTTCACAACACTACGCGAATCTTACACACACATTTTGTACCAACAATTTTTAGTTTATTTTCACTCAAACGAAAGTAGAAACTACATAATCAACGTTAAAAATAAGCGTGCCTAATTTTAAATGTAATGTTTACTAACATAATAGCACTAAGAATCGGATACGCGGTAAAAAAAAGCACAAATTCGAACGTAAAATCGATTAGAAATGAGAGTATTCGATTTTTGAATGTTACTAAATGTTATCGACTCGATAAAGCGGGGTTCGCACGTGTGACCCGCGCAAGCGATGCACGGCGACTGGCTGGCTCACGGCTCCCGTTGCATTGCAATATGCAGCTGGTGTATATCCCGGCTTTGTATTAATAAATTTTAGATGTCAACCGCTTTGCGTGGTAGCTGGTTATACTTGCTAGTTGTTAGGCTGAATGGGATAGTGTCATTGCCTTTAGTTTGCTAGATGTAGGAAGGAAATTATGGCGAATCTAATAGACCGTATATCTTTTGTTACGCATTTGTTGTAAGAACTGGTAATTATGTAAATTGAAGTTGGTAATTTATTCGAAACGTTGCAACTTGTTATAAATGTAATAAGAAATTGACCATTATGCTTTGATATTTTCGCAATATCTGAGTTATTTATTAATCAAGCAACACTACATAATATTTTTTAGGAGAATCACCTCTAAAATAAATTGCCATAACACAAAAAGAAACATAAATCCTGATTGGTTTTTGCTTTTTAAGCTATTGCTTCTATCGCGGGCCTTGAGCGTGGAGAGCGAATCCAGAAATTCCGTAACGAAAATATTCATGATTCAGTATTCAACCAGGTTGCTATGGTTACGGAAAATAACAAGGTTGTCAACTGAGGTTGTCAAATTAAATAATTTATAACCTAAGGTGTAAAGTTTTTCTGTTTTGTCTCTCTGCTTTCTCCTTCTAAAATATTCTTACTCGTATAATTTGTGTACAAAGTGTTTTAAATATGAATAAACAAAGTGCATTTATTAATGGAGAAAGTCACGAAATAATTGTGAAAGATAATGAGTGAGTACTCCTCGAGTACTCTAACATTCATTTTATTATTATTACGCATCTATCATACGTTTTATTGGTTTTTGCATTACTATTCTGCGACTCGGTCTTAGAAAACGATTCGTTTTCTTATAAAATATCTAATATAGAATAAATAATTTTCATATTTTTCAATGTTATGACATATCAGGCTGACAAGCTGTCAATACTTTTTCTTTTAAATTTTCTGTCATAGAGTTTCTTACTAGCTTAGTCTATGAAGGTTAATTTTGATTTACTTATGTAATTTAAATTCTTTTTAAAAAATACTGCATAAATAAAATAAATAAATAATTATTTGCATAAGTTGATAAAAAAAGGTTTGAATAGCTTTACCGCGGCAGTCTCCGAGTGCCACATCAACTTTTTTTTTTTATATCGCTGACATCAAAAACGTCACGTACAGTCAATCCTTTTTTCTCTAAACTAAATAAATCAGAGATAGCGAAAGGTCTCTACGGACAAGGAAATATAAGATAACGCCGTGGCCCACTTTCAAAGCATTTCGTGAACTGGATCTATCAGCGGGGCCCAGGGGCCCAGAGGCTCTCGTCAAATGATGAGTAGGGTTGCCGACTGGCCCAATTTTTTACGCCATTTCCCATTTTTGGAGAGGATGAAATTCATTTAGACGTGTGATTTTGTTCGATCTCGTGTAATTTTGTCGGGTATTTTGTAGGCCAACCCTTTGAGATAGTAGGTAGCAAATTGTCTTACTTGATTAAGTCAGTAAGTCAGTGACTTTCATATAGGTAAATCTATTAAAGTAACGAAGGAAGACCACGAAACTACATTAATTTGATTGCATAATTTTTCGTAAATTGCAGTTAACCTTTCTGTTATTATTAATTTTTAAGTTTTAGTAGAGCAGCCAGGTTATAGGATAAGCGTATTCTTCTCAAATTACTAGGGCCTGACTTATAAACCAGAATAGCTGGCCCAAAAAACCGAACCATAGACTTCAAACTTTTAATTTTCCGTTTCACCGAATATCCCCGATATTGGTATAATCTAATGGCAACACTACAGGTGACCTACTTCCGTCCACAGGATCGGATTGAACGTAATAAGCTCCCTTTTGTGGTTACGTGATTCTTGTGGATTCGTTCGGTTGTCGCCGGTGTCTTTGTGTTCATGCGGAGATGAAATCATGCTTATTGTGATCTCTTACGACCTAGTTAATAATGAAGATTGTTACATTATGTGATTATTTGATTAGGCCGTAATTGATCTCTGAATCTTTTACGCCCTAAATTCTGTATCTTTTTGGTCCCGATAGTGAACTTTGAGAATTTTTAGTCCCGAATGATAGTGCTACGATTTTGTACCACCTGAAATTGTAGAACTATGGGAATATTTATTCCCATTAGTTCTATAGTAGAACGAACCCGAGTTTCACACTCGCCAGTTGACTAACAAGTCGTTATTTTTTAACTACCAACACATTTAGTTACACTCCTATAAACTGCCTAAAAATATGGTGTAAATAAATAATGTACTTAGAAAAAATCAGCGAAAGATGTATTCATCCTAGCTAATGATTGCAACCGTAAATATTACGATACAGATTGCAAGATTTATAAACTTTAATGAGTCAATGACGATGTTTAAGTTAAGTATAGCATTATTATGTAATCATTAGCTAATCGTTAATATAATATTTTAGCTGCATAGGTTTCGATCTGCTAGTCGATTCCTAATCGTATACTCGTAGTTTGGTTTCCCATCTCTACGATTTCATTTTGCAACGAAGTAATCTTTCACCTTTAGTTAAATTGCCAATAAGAGGGTTAGGTATTGGCAATTTATTGCTCAATTAATTGACTGCCTTGGTGGTCTTGTAGTCGCGAGCCTACTTTTCCGTAGAAGAATCTTGGTTTCATTCCGAAGTCGGGAAAAGTAATAGGGGTTTCTCTACCAGGAATTTATCAGTAGCATGCAGCAGCCTGGTGATGATCACTGAATTGCAGATGTGGAGCTACCTAGTTTTTGGTAAAATATACTCTACATGAGACTTTAACTTTACTGGGATATTTGATTCTACTACTCAAACCTCTGCCTAGTTCTTTGGATGCAACAGGCGTTATTTGTAAAAATATCCCTTTCAAGTTACAACTAAACGTAATATTTGGTCTTATAGTTCATTGAGCTAAGAATCAAATTCAAAAATCTTAAGAGTTCGCAGTTGCTAGACAGGACCGTGAGAAAACGAATTAATTAAACATTAATTGAAAAAAAAAGTTAGTAGTAAAGAAAGATTGGACCTCAAATTGAACTAACAAAAAACAAAATTGCGTGACTGACATGACCTTGTGTATACCATGTTATGTCCCTGAACTGAACTTAATTTACATTGTATTCAAGTTTATCTTTCTATATCAAATAATGACAGGCGTTTTTGGCTCTTGTGGCGATTACATAACTAAGAGATTGGAATTTCGACAGTGAATAGTGCAGTGTAGAATTGGATCTTGTTTTTAACCGACTTCCAAAAATGAGGAGGTTCTCTATTCCTTGAAGTATTATAGTACTGTTTGGGAAAGGTAAGTCTACCACGGCAGTAATCTATTGCTGTCAAAAGAGTAAACCTTAAGACATTGGGACTAGAGGGCCTATCGCCTCGCAAACAAGATCAGCAGGTCTCACCACCTTCACCGAGGCATTAGAATAGCTTGCAAAGAGTTTTTATATCTACGACTTTCGGTAGCTTACGTCATGTCACCCTATTGGATTTTTCGATAGCTTTTTTTTTAGCCCGTACTGTCCCACAGCTGGGCAAAGGCCTCCCCCAATTCCTTCCAAGAGCTCTTTTCTTGTGCCGCTTCGAACCAGCCCTCATGGTACGCGTCTAAATCGTCACGCCACCACTTTCTAGGCCTTATGTCATGTCAAACATACATTACATTTTTCGATAGCTTATTTTTCGGCAGCTTATGACAACTTTACTAGATTTTAACTTTCAATCATCTCGTTAATAAAATGTTTATCATTTTGTCTCTCTCTCTCTCTATCTCTCTATATCTAGCTAGGCTCTCAGTTTATCTTTACATTAATCAGTTTTTCAATACTTTGCTAACTTTTACTGTATTTCTGACAACAAAATGCACTATTGTATCATTACTTTCCAATATTTCCTTATTCCTTTTCTCTTAGAATACCACCACCTTCAGTACCCAATACTTACGTCCATAGCACAAGAACAAAACATCATAAACATAGCCTTTGGTACGTGCAATGTGCATACTGCCTATAATGTCTACCGGCCCGTGCATTTGTTTACACCGCTTCGAATATTTGAACCACAGTTAAAGATAGACTTCGATAACGCAAGAGCAACTACTTCGCGTGCCTAGCTTACGTACAAAAATCGTAAGTGGCCACTTTCGGACTCAGTTTGCATCGGTGTATAGCGCTAGTCGGACGTTAGCGCTGGTGCAAAAGGCAGGGGTTGGGGCGAAGAAGGCGACGTACGCGACGGGCGGCGTCTTTGAATCGATTTGGTTTTTTCGATTTATAGTGCTGGTGACGTCATCATGAGTCAAAAAATCGCACGCTTTCATACAGATCGTGATACAGTGCGATCAAATTATCTTGGCAGCTCTGAACATAGGCTTTGCGAAATTTTACGCATGTAAACTTGGGAATAAAACTGTTATTGCCAAATAAACCAATACTTAAACGATCAGAAAATATCTAATTTAAACAGTGAGAAATACAAATAAAATAAATATCATAACACTTTTATACATTCGTTGTAACAAAATGACCTGCACGAAGTTCGGAGCTGCCAAGATAATTTGATCGCACTGTACTTGCGTTATCTAGATCTATCTATAGCTGTGATTTGAACATTTTGACTAAAAGCTATGCAGCATCATGCGTCTGTTTTCATGTTCAGTTGAACGGGCTTTTGGAGAGTTATTTTAACATTTTGTGCAACGGTTTTTGTTGTATGTTCGTAAATATTGACAGGTTGTTTTGTATTACATTTTATTGCGTGGCTAAATACAGGCAGTCCACTTCATGGCAAGTTTTGTGGCTGCAATGCATCAGATACATCGTAGGTGCGTTTGCCATCTTAGAGAAAGAGCTGAAACGTCTCAAGCACCTGTTTTTATCTACCTATTAACTTTCAATGTCTCTTTTTTTTTTTTTCTAGCCTGCTCTGTCCCACTCCAGGGCAAAGGCCTCCCTCCACTCCTTCCACTTCTCGCGAACCCGCGCGTCCTCCTTCCAATTTTGACGGAACCGATCTAGCTCATCCCGCCATCCTTCGTGGCCTGCCGCGACCCCGTCTCTTAAACTTTAATAAGTTCTCAGTTATTGAGGTATGGAGTGATCACAACGACGAGAAGAACAAGTGCCTTTCGGCTTAGTTAAAATTGTTCTTACACCCATTAGATAACAGATGGGTTCCTATATAAAAGCCATCCACAAAGAGCTTTACTACGAAATAGATGTCTAAAAGAGATGCTTTATCTCCCAAAGATTACAAAACAAGGCCGTACCATCTAAATCCCATATAATCACACACACACAAGCTTCACTAATACGCTGTAAGCAATGTATTCCGGTTCCCTTGGGGTACTTACATGTATTTGCGTCTTAACCTTCTCAAAGACGATATCAGAGCTTGATGGGTTTGACTTTGAATATTCAGGCATCGCTAAACTATTCATCTTGGAACTATCTCCCTCAAAGTGTATAGGAGAAACCAATCAGAAGACCGCAATCGAGAAATTATCAATGAAGATGGTGACTGAATCATAGTAGATTCTCCGTTCGCAAATAAAGTTTAAATTATATTATTATTATATATTAGCTGATGCCCGCGGCTTCACCCGCGTGGATGTCGTTCAAATTATATACTAAAACCTTCCTCTTGAATCACTCTATCTATTAAAAAAAACCGCATCAAAATCCGTTGCGTAGTTTTAAAGATTTAAGCATACAGACAAACAAACAGACAAAAGTAGCGACTTTGTTTTATACTATGTAAGGATTAAGGAATGGAGGGAGGCCATTGCTCAGCAGTGGGACAACATAGGCTAGCTATAATAATAATAATTATTATTATATTGTATTGTTTTATTATATTTAGTATTTGTGTATGTGAGTTTAAATGTTTGTGAACGCACCCACGATACAGGAGAAATTCTAGTGCGGGGCACGTTTAAAAAAAAAAAAAATGCACTTTAATATATAAATGAGCTCGTTGCTAAATAACACCAGCCACTAGGATCAATCGTCAGGTTAAGCCGTGCTTTCCTAGGTTAAGCTGTGGATGGGTGCCCACCCAATACATACCGAATTTACTCCGCACCTCGGAAAGCACGTTAAGCCGAAGCAAGTTATGGTAAAGTTAATCATCTTGTATGTACCTACTATTACTTAATACTTTCATAAGCAATCAGAATGAGTACCATTACCAACCAATTAGTGGTTGATAAAGCAGTTTATACTTAAATCAGTTAATAATTTTACGCGTTACGACTCTACGATTTATTAATGACAAAAATATATTATATTCTTAAATTGCATTTTAAAACATAAACTTATAATAATTACCCAAATGTAAAAAAAAAAACCAATAAAAATATAATAAGCGAATTTTCCAAAAATATTTCATCGTCATCATCATTTCAGCCAAAAGACGTCCACTGCTGAACATAGGCCTCCTCAAGAAAAATATTTAACGCTACCAAATTCTTTTCGATAAAATCGCAGCGTTAAATTGAAAAAAATGTTAACAAAACTTTAACTTCAAAGTGGCCGCCACATTCCAGAAAACGGTTATGTGCTGGCAAGTACTGGCAACACAGCTAACACCTGACATTTTCGTAATAGTAACCCCAAACCGCCGGCGGCAGCGCGTGCGCAAATCCAAGTTCAAAGTTATATGAAAGTAGGCAATTTTATGGAGTCGCCGTTATGTTTTCAGATTGTGGGGTATGCGTAATTTTGTTTTGATTTTCAAACAGCCTGGGTATACTCTTACCTTTTAAGATATGGCTTTGTTTGTTACAAAAGCTAGAAAAGGTTAGCTACATACCACAGGACAGGTATCACTTTCCGGTTGTACAGTACAGTCTGTCAGGCTTGAGACTTATTGATGTGACTGGTCTCGTGGTTTGATGAGGTCTTGGGTTCGATTCCATAGTCGGGCAAAGTGTTATTGGGTTTTTAGATTTTTACATCAGAAATTTCGCAGTTGTAGACACGAAGTCTGGATGTTTGGGTGGTTGAAGGCAATAGACTCTTTCCCTATGACATGGGACTTGAACATTACTGGCTTTAAGTGGGTGTACTATTAGGTGCACCGTTGCCTAACCCTTCGGAATTAGAGGCGTTATGTTATGTTTTAAATATCACCTGCTTCATGAAGACCTAATTTCATTGAACACCATGGTCGTTTATCAGAATGGCTTATTTATACCAAGCAGTGTTCTTGGAACCTTTACAGTTTATCGGTTGAAAAGAAATAATGTTAAAAGCTCAATTTTTACCTTGAAGTACATTAATTCATTGTATGAATACAATTGCTCCCATTATGCTTTTGTATTGGAAGTTTCCAACACAGCTAACATTTTTTTGCTTAGGCACGCCATGTTATCGTTTACGTAATATCTTGTTGTTATCAGCTCAGAAAAGTCGTAATTGAATTATTTTTTACGAAAAATATTACCTACCTAATGCAATAATTCAACAAGCAGAGGTTTGATAACCCAAGGAAAGGATGAAGAAATAATACAGAAACGATTAAAGTAACAACTGCTCTAAAAAAAAATAAGCAATTAAGTACGGGTCGAATTGAGAAACTCCTCCCTTTTTTTCGTCGGTTAAAAAAGAGAAGTAGGTACGGAAGAAGACAATATCCACTACCCCAAGTCAATTGGGATAAGAATAGAAGAATGTTAAGATGATAAAAAGAAACCAAATCAGTCTATTCAGTTTCTTGTTAAATATACAAAGCCCCAAGTACTCATGACGACCATTCAAGCTATACAAGATCAGATTATTCTGATCTCTTATTGTACGGGAAATCTATTCAAAGCGAGGCCAGGTTATACTGGACAAGTACAGCTTTATGTATCCCCGTGTGTTCATCCACACACTTCAAACTCCATACTTTGTTCTTTTTATCTCCCATAAAATATTTCGCAAAGCAATCTAATGGTGAATAAAAGGGTTCTGATAAAAAACAAGCCGTGAGAAGAATGCCTTGTCGCTGTTACTACGTCGTCAGCCTACCAGTGTGTTGACTATAGTCTTTTCGCATTTAGGTTACCTCGAACAGCGGCAGCTCAAACACAACCTTACTGTAGTGAGAAAAAAAGAAAAAAAAAGATACTATTACTTACTTGTTACTATTATTAATAAATGAGACTATTGTTTGGCTTGTCAGTGGTAGCAATGGAACAGTAACCATATTGTGAAAGTTATAAAGATGATTGTCATTTTGACAGTGATGCCCAATCATATTATGTAAATGTACTGGGAAGGAACTGCAGCTATCTTGATATAGTTGTGTTCCCACTGATCTTAGGTGGCTGTCCAAATCAATGTGATCGTTATGACCGTAATATGGTTGGTTGTTGTTAGGTTAGTAACACTAACAAGTTTGCCAAAATTAGAGTAACGTGACCATAAGATTGGTGAACAATGGTAACCGATTGATAGATTGTGGAATTTATTTCATCACCATAGCTGTCAAAAAAAGTGAAAGAAAACATCATGAGGAAACCGAGCCATACACCGTAACCATGTCATAGAAAGAAAACATCAAAGATAATTATGTAATCAACCCGCACTGGGCACGCGTGGTGAATAATATCCCATTCCTTCTCATAGAGAAGAGGCCGGTGTCCCAACTGTGGGAACACTATACGCTGATTATGCTATAGTTGCAGTTGGACTGCTTACAGCTGACACAGGAAAATATACTTTGAAAGGACTGTACGTTGTCAGTCAGTCTGTTGACGAAGCTACGAAGCTTGGCAAAAAACAAACGAACGCCTGCCTTTGAGAAAGGCTGCGTAAGCTATGGTAGCGAATGTGAAGTGCTAGCATTCAGACGAAGTGGGTTACTTTATCTAGGCTCTGTATATAGTCTAGGTATTTTTTGAGCTTTGTTGGTGGTCGGGTTCTTGTTTCAAGTGAGATGGGTTTTAGTTTTTTTGGAATGAAATGAGAAAAAGTTTATAATGTTCTTGAGTAGGACTAGGCAACCTAACCTTTTTTACCCGACTACTGCAAAGCCAAAATGAAGGGTAATGATTGCGTTGCGGAAATCCTTAATGGAAATCCTCCGTTCTCCCCAGAGTGGAGGTCGCCCGCTTGATCTGCGGGCTTCGTCACTTGGGGGTGGGAGGCAATACATAATCCAAGCCAAAATCTTGGAGTAAAACATTTAGTGGATCATAGCTTTATATGTGAAAGCATCCCTAAATGAAAGCATTAACTTTAAGAAGAAAATCATGTACCGAATCAAGAATACGTCACGTAGCGACTGTCTATCTGCCGTTTACAAACCAATTAGCAAGAACCACAATTCTCCCAGAACATACAAACAAAACCTCCAAAAAATTCTCAAGACCGTAAAATGCAAAAGACATGCAAAAACGAATTGGCAGGCTGTATATTACATTACCGCTGCCACGCAACAAATAACCAATCAGAGCACCGGATTCTGTGCACGTTCGCGCACAATAACACAATTTCCGTGCCGTCGGGTAAGCAAGCAAGTTTGCCTGAAAATGGATGGTTTTCTTAAAAACTGTTTTGTAAAGGCTGTAAGGAAAGTTTTGGATATTGCGTGAATTTTGTTGATGTTTTCGATAATTTTATTAGATGTGAACTAAATATGATTGTTCTGGATACAACATTAAAATAATTTAATATCTTAATCTCTATGTAAACTTTTGATCAATTCTTAACAATATCATTAATTTCTAAATTAAAATACTTATCCTAAATTATCTTACTTGACATTAAACTAAAAAAAATGGTGTCAAAAACTCTTCCTCAGCGCTGTCAGCTGGTAATGGCCCCAAGAGACTTTAAACGTTTAACGTTAAGCCTCTGGCCAAGGTAAAAGCCAGCCCTTGGGTCACTGGAAGTGTCAACTCAACGTTTTGAAATTTCCTTGAAACGGCTGTGAACACTCGGGTTTCACGGTCCTAGAGTTTCAACCCCAAATGGCTCGAAAATATACTTACCAATTACCAACCACTTTATGTTTCGAGATGATCTCGAAAAATGAAGCGAGATCTCGGATGATCGGGATTTCGCGAGATCGAGATTACATTCCCTATTACAATATATCTGAAACAATCGAGTATTTGTTACCCACGACCACGAGAAAAGTCACGCCCCAATTATTACAAGACACATGCAATTGGCAATACAACAGATTCTCACAATAATTAATAATAGCGTTATGTCACGAAGCTTATAGCACGGATATTATCTGCAATATTCTCATAGAGTGTGTCAACTCTGGGAATTGGGTCACCAACTCACCACGAGTGTGTAATCTGTTACGATAATATCATGTTTTGACTGGATATTTCTAGCCGATATGTAGGGTGGCATGAGATTGCTCGTGGTGGTTATTGGTGCTGACTTACTCGTGGTTCTAAGTGCGGCTGCATAGGTTCTGGGGATAAATCTCTAGGTCTGACAAAGTGTTATTGAGCTTTTTTTTCTCTATCATAACTTTCACGGTACGTAGCTTTTTACACATAATGTCTACATTATCTTTTCCAGTATGGTGAGAAACTATATTATAAAAAATAGATCACAACAAAAGTCACTTATGCTAGATAGAAGTAGCTTAGTTTAACTGGGCCTTTACCAGCACTAAGCCTCTTGATTGGGTCATTGTGCGTGCAGAAGTAGCTTAATCAGCTCTAAAAGTTCCCACAACTGGGACATAGGCCACTTATCTGTGGAAAGGATTGGCGCAACCAGCACAGGCGCACCAGTGCTGTTCGTTGTACAGCACATGAAGCTCCCCGAAACTGTCATATTTTCCAAATCAACGTTGAACTTAATGCGTTACCGATAAAGTTGCAAATTAATTGGAAAACATTGACAGATTGTAGTAGTTTTAGCGTTTGTGTATTCAAAAGTGCCTGTGCCTACTTGAAATAAATATTTTTGACTTTTGACTTTGACTTTGACTTTGTACATATACCTTTGTTTTTTAAGTACTAGGATATGAACATTCCTTCCCAGTATGACCAAATCTTGCTATAGAAGATGTTAATCAATCAGTAAGTTGTTAATAGGCATCAAGATATAAGTACTAACGTACTAGAGAAGCTACGTCAAATAACTGAATTGTCCCATTTCGTAATTTGAATCTTTAGTTAGCTGCAGCGCTAAAATAATAACAATTCGTCTAAACCGTAACTAATTTACCACAAGTTAAAGAAAAGTAGTAAATTAGTAAATTAGTTCAGTTTCCGATCTTAAGCGCCATGTAAATCACGGCACTTACGCATTTCTTCGGCGACGGTGCGGCGAGATCGCCGCAGTTGAACGGGACAAAGTAGGAATTTACGGTGTCTTCTCTAGTACGTTAGTACTTATATCTCGATGTTAATAGGTCTGGTTGGTTGCCCAGGGTGTCGCTATTCTTATAGGCCATTTGATTACACTCCAAGATGCATATCAAGATCTTCATAAGTTCATATAAGGCAAGTACCTATATTAGTTTAGAATCCGGTATACACTCTACATTGTAAGACAGACATTTATTTCTTCACATTTTTACAGTCCTTGCAATCTATTACCTTAGTCTCAAACCACCCTCTTTATCCCAATATGCACCTTGTTCTTTGGAGCTAGAGTCTAAGTTTCTTTCTAGGTTGGTATTTGCCATAAAAGTCGTTACGATTGGCAACGTATCCTCTATGGTGGTTGCCATTTACCACCACTTACCATAACATCGCTATTTACGACAGAGTTATATTGAAATATAGGTATGTACTCCAGTTGGTTGGGCGTTGATGCATTTCATAACTTTGTAAGCATTTTTATTATATCTACATGCTGAATATTAAGCATATCATCACTATCACTATCACTTTACTATCACTAATAATTCACTATCACTACATAGTATAAAACAAAGTCGCTTCCCGCTGTCTGTCCCTATGTATGCTTAGACCTTTAAAACTACGCAACGGATTTTGATGTGAGTTTTTTTAATAGATAGAGTGATTCAAGAGGAAGGTTTCAGTATCCTTTTTTGCACCCGTGTGAAGCCGGGGCGGGTTTCTAGTAGTAAATAATTAAATCGATGAATTGAAACATCTTTACATACTATAAAACTAAGTCGCTCCCGCTGTTTGTACGCCTAGATCTTTTAAACTACGTCACAGATTTTAATGCAGCTTTCAGCAACAGATAGAATGATTCAAGAGGAAGGTTCATGCGTAAGTAGTACATTACACCCTCGGCGGGGCGCTAGTATCTTATTTAAAAGGATAATAATAATAATATGCACGAATGGGTTACTGAGTTTCCTCCGTGCCTCGCAACGGCTTAACGTGTTTTCCGAGGCACGGGCCCTAGACCTAAAATTGACCTAGATCTTTAAAGACCTATTAGATAAATGACAGTCGTTAAAGATAGTAAGTGGCCCGAAAATCTGACAACCGGTCTTACCAAGGGGTATCATTTTACCCAGTACTAACTGGGTTGTGAAGGTTAGACTGCGGTCACTCCATGTAAAATAGGTCAGCTTTATCCGGTTGGAATGGAAGCAGACCCCAACATACTTGGCCGATGATGAATTCGTCATTGTACAAACATCACACTTAGCTATTTACATTGGTAGTGATTAGTAAGGCGCCATTTCTTACCCGATACGGAACTGAAAACAGTAGGATTGCAACTTGTGTGGGAAATAGAGCGATGTTATTGTTTGTAAGTTATGAACTTATGATGTAGGGTCGTATCACATTAGCAACAGTGCAAAAGGCAAAAGGGTAGAAGGGACACAGACGCAGAACACAAACGGTTACCACGTATTCAGTACATTATTCTGAACATAGAAACATACATTCGTATTAACAAAAGAGTTACCAAAAATCTACCTAAAATTACAGATATATCTTGCTCAAATATTCTTTAAATTATACGATCGATCTAGTAGAGAAGAAACCAATTTTGAAGAGTACGTACAAACAAGTGGCAAGCTAACACCAGTATGATAAGTTCCCTATAAGGCTGTTTGTCAAGTATCCCGAGCTGCCTAGCTGTTATAACGATTGTATTAGCTTCTAATCTATGTAGGGTTATAGTCGTCACTTGCAAATGTCTTCACAATACCCCATGCATTAGCAGAGTTTGCGGTTATGTTATGTTATTGTGAGAGTTGTTCACACCTGCCCCCGTATTTACAAATGCTTCGATTTGACAAGTGGTATATCTATCTTTTTTTGGCATTATGAAAGTGAGTGAGATAGATAAGACTTAATCTTTTTACAATAATAATTTTACGAGGACTTGGTCGCAGACAACAGCTATAGTATTAAATGAAATTTATAAAATGATACCAACTGGAAATCTTGACAAAGCAATGATTTTTCATCTTTCTTTTTTTGCAAATCCTGAGTTGGCCGTTCTTAAGCTACTGCAGACATGGATCTTTTAGTACCTGTAACAATAAGACAATATAATTAATAATAATACAACAATGCTGATGATGAACGACTCTTATTACAACAAAGAACATCCTCGTTAAACATGACATAATCGACGGGAAAATCAATTGCATCACATACTCAAGGAAATTCATCAGTTTCAAAATATGTCGTAATCTTTTTATTGATGTTTGTATGGTGGAAGATTGATTTAACTGTCTTGGTTTCCGCAACCAAATTTACCAGAAAATAATAGCGGAGGAGGCTGAAAACATACTATGCTTGTGGTTAAATAGTAACAGACGCACAGGTCGACTCTATAACCTAAATATTAAGGCTCGTCGAAATCGCTTCATGTAACGGTAAAAGAAATTCGGAAGTGCACCTTGTTGCCTCTTGTAAAATTCTGGCATTCGGTGACAGAAATTCAAATTGTGGACCAATCCTAACATAATTATTTGGGAAAAGACTATGCAGATAATGATGCAGATACTGATAAAACACAAAGTTTTCTTTCCATAGACGTAAAGATTTTTGGAACTATCATCAGCAATACCTACTCCTTGTGTCTATCGAAAGATCAGGCAGGTTACACCTATATTTTAGTTAGATTTGTACACACTCATTCATTATTTACACTCAAGACCCAAACGTAATGCGTTACGAAGTTTACAAATCGAAAGACCCAAGCGTACCTCCACCTATTTTTATTTAGGAAGTAAAAATATAAAATGGAAGTTGAAATAACGGTAATATTTTCCGAGGGAAACTGGGTCGCGGAGTGGAAACCCTCAGAACGAGAGGGATTAAATAAGGCTTAGGGCTGCCGCACCGCGTATCAGCAGGCTTTGAAGATTTTCAGGGTTAAAAATACATTAGGGTAAGCGTTTCTTCGCACATGAATTGATGGCCTAATGGTCGAAAAATTGTGTCAGGTGACTGGTATAATTTTTAAAAATTTGTGCGTTATCTTTTTAAAGAATAAAAGTATCTACCATATGCATCGTGGCCATAAGAGGAGTCACTAGCCAAAGATTGAGCAGCTGATGCAAATGCACACATTTTCTGCTGTAAGGAATCCCTTTCCTTTCATTGGAATAATGTTTCACAGACGGGAACTGTATGGAACTACGACCTGGGGAAGGAAGCAGGAATCCGCTGGATGCAAGAGGCACAAGACCAGTTGACGTGGTGACACCTGGTCAGTGTTTGCAGGGGACATCTTTGAAAGAAGGTTTATAGCGGCCTTCTATATGTCGGATCTTGATGAGTATGCACTTAAAATTAAACACAAGCGCCTTTGTTTGGCGTTGTGCGGAGTCTGGAGGTAGGTGTCGGATACGGACCTCAGTCCCATGGATCGCCAGAGATCGTTCGGGCATGGTCGCAACACATACTATCTAGGAACTGCTCTGTGTTTCCTTTTAAGTTCAGAGTATTAGTTAGTACAGTAGTGTTAGTAATTGACTGTACAATAAGCTGTGTACAAGTTAAAGGAGCTATTTCTCTCATTTTACCCGTATCCCTTTCTGTGCCCACAACTGCTTGACACTATGTATGTCATTTAGTACTTCCTGACTAGCGTCGTATGTACCTGGATGCGACATATAGATGCGTTGAACATCCTGTTTATATAAGCCGAATATGGTCGACTGCTGAGCATAGCCCTCCTTTCACCATTACCACATTGTTATGGCTTTACATAGCCTAAAAGTTGACTACTTATAACCTAGTCAACTACTAATAAACTCTTCATGATGAACAGATATATGGTTTCTGAACAGTCTGCTTGCCTTACCACTGTCACATTGGACTATCCTATTCCATTTATCTTCATGTTATGCATCTATTGGAAATACTGAAATTAAGCATAGGTTGGTCATAATATTGGTCGCGTTTACAAAAAGTATCAGCCCTACGGTTGAGAATATTCCAGTGGCGTATCGTCTGTAAGTTTAATGCAGCCCACCTCAACTTGCGGCCGCAGTCACATAACATGCTTCCTTCCTAATTTGACGCTATTTGGTCAAGGAAATAAAATAAATATAAAAGGATCTACCCTGTATTTTTGGGTACGAGTAGCATCACAGTGACTTTCGTCGAAGACAAGGATAGAGGGAGAGGTAAGATCATGTGTAGGCCGGTAGGTGAGGTGTGTGTATCCAAAACACTTTATTTATTTCTGTTAAAACTAGTTACTTTATTTATTGAAATACTTTATGTACTGTAGTGGTAGATAGGTTAAATACGACAAGACAATTTCTATCAGTTTAGTTAAAAGTCTTAGAAAGGAACCAACCTTTTGCATATTGCTTGGACACAAATCCAGACTTGACTGCGATAGAAATACCTCAGCACACTTAGACCGAGTGGTTCTCAAGCAAAGATGAATCAAATCTATTCAAGACTAAGGTAGTAGAATTTTGTGGAGAAGACGGATAAGCTCTTATTAACCTGGTTATTTCAATGTCATCAAACTCCTGCCCTATATTATTTGGGCATATCTTTTTTCATACCTACTTCTCTACCACTTGTCATTTAAGTAACCCCATAGCTACCCTCTTCACTATCACTATCAATATCTAATGTAAAACTAAGTCGCTTCCCGCTGTCTGTTCTTATGTATGCTTATATCTTCAAAACTACGCAACGCATTTTGATGCGGGTTTTTTAAATAGTTTTTTTTATGTTAAATGGGCTTACTCTTGACCTCAATCTTGCCCTAAGGGCAGAGATGAGGTCGACGATGCAACGAGCTTACCCAGAAGAAGCCTATTTACTCGCGACTTATATACATTGGGGTTATAAGTATGAACTCGGGAAAACCGACGCAGGCAGGGTGACTCTAGAGGAAGGTTTTAGTTTTTTTTTTGCACCCGTGCGAAGCCGGGCGGGTCACTATATTTCATCAACCTAACCGTATCTCAATATCCCAACTATATTGCATTAATCCAATACAGCTTCCAGATCACGGTCCAAAACATTTCATGGCTGACCTTCTCCATAAAACTAAAAGTAAATATAAAAAGAAACTTCCTGTAAAAGGGAGGCTTTCAAGGAGGTCATAAGTTAAGTGAAGTGTTTTATTAACCCTTTTCAGGAAAGCGGTATAGATAGATGGTAAGGAATTTTGTGTAGCTGAAACTCGAAACGATAATAAGTAAGGGCGGAAGAGAGTTGAAGATGCTTTACAAGGGATATGTTGATGTGGTATTATAAAATGGATTCCTGGAAGCAGGAAATAGTGAGTATGCTTGTATTGTCAGGTTTGACACCATCCCGTCGGGGTTGAGGGTTGTTCGAAAGAGATACCGCGACCTCGGCACAAGGGCTAAGAAGGAACATGGGTGGATTTTAGTCAGTAGAAGTCCGACACTCGCTTTTTCTTTATTTATTTTTTGGTGTGTGGAAAATCATCAAATAACCCCCCCCCCCTGCTCCTAGGCAGAGGAGAGGGAGTGTCAGACTTCTACTGACTAAAAACCAACCCATGTTCCTTCTTCGCCCTTGTGCCGAGGCCACGTCATCTCTTTCGATAATCCGCAGCTCAAACGGGCGTCGGCCCTTGCGGGCCCCTCCTTGCTGACATCTCTGTCCGACACTCCCTTCAGCTCTGCCCGGAGCAGGAGGGGTTATTTGATGATTTCTCAACACGGAAGGGAAGGGGACACCGACGGACGCTCAAACGTTTACCACATATTCAGTACTTACATCATTCTGAACGTTGATAATGTTTCCTACAAAACTGCAATTCCTACACGGTCAAATTAATGGATCGGCAGATTTTTATAAAAATTGTTTCTAGTCAGTTTCGCCTACCTTTTCCGGACTATATTGGGGTCTACTTCCAGTCTTACCGGATGCAGTTCAATACCAGTATTTCACATGGAGCGACTGCCTATTACCATCAACAACTCAGTTAGAACTGGGTAATACGATGCCTTTTGATAAGATCGGTTGTCCGACTTTCGGGCTACTAAGTAATTGAAACAACCGTTAAATATCTACAAATTATTAGTTACATTTGTGGCTAGAAGATACTAAAATTATACTTAAAACACCATCTTAACCACCATAACAACTTAACACAAACAAACAACACTTAAACACTATAATTCCAAACAATTTAAATGTTAGTATTGACGCGGCAGCAAACCTAGTGGTCGCAGGTTCGACGCTCGGCCGGTCACGAGAGCTCGTTACCGCCAATTGTGAGAGATCACGACTGAAGTTCGTGAAAAAAAAAAATTGGCTTTAGAAAAGTTGATTGTAGGTACGCTACTTTAGTGTGGGTTTAGGTTGTCTATTAGGATATTTGTTGTTTGTCTTTCTTATAATTAGAACATTAACTGCGGTACTCAGAGATATTTAATGATTACTTAAGAGCGTATGCTACCTCAGATTAGCAACCCTATTTGTGGTGGTTCAAACTTCGCTTGAAATACTGTAAGAATACCTAAAGTTCTAATCAGCTTGCACTACAAAGCGGTTGTTACGTCTTTCGCTGCGGCCGAATAGTGCGAAATTAGTGGTATTTTGCGATTTACAAAAAAACACTATGACTTTAGTATGTTGCTTGTAGAATTATTTGGCAAAAAAATCAGAACGATGACATGTATTTTAGTATGGTTTTTACTCGTTAAAAGACATTTTTAGAGATATCTTCGCGATTTTTTTCTATCGAGCAAAGTTAGTTGTATTATGTTTTCACAACACTATGGCACTAGCATATATCCTGAAGAATATCATATATTTTTCTGATGTTGATTACTGCAGTGAATCATATACTTTTACGCATTATAAAACTCGCGTTTGAGATACCATAAGCTCTTAAGCCGTCACTTCGTAAAAATGTGACATACAAAACCTTCACTAAAGTATCAAAACCTAACTATTAAACATCTCTGCGTACGGAAGTTAGAGAGATGCTTTCATTATCATAACATAATGCCTAAATCCCCGAAGGGTTAGGCAGATAGGCACAGCCACGAGCACCAATATGTAAACAGGAAACAACTTTTAAAAGTGATTCTCTCCTACTTTCTTGATTAACGTTTTTACGAACATAGCATTTAGGAAGTCATATTAGATAGAACTGTCGCACTTGCGGTTTACACTACTTGCGAAATGTGGGTGTTCTGTTAACTATAAGATACAACCTCTGCCTAACCCACCGGGGATCCCAAGCGTGATGTTATGTTACCTATGTTTATTAGAGTTATTCCGTTCGGATCCCCAAAAAATGATACCCTAGGGGATCAGTTTTATTATAAATTATTTTCTATTCCGGTCTGATCCCTTAAAAGATTATAATCTGATCGGATACCCTGACACATTTTTAGGACAGTCAGCAACAAAATATTTGTACAGGTTCTATTAGATAGAACATAATGTGCCATGTTCTTTTATTCCGCGATCTTGAGAACGTGGAATGATTAATCATTCCGCATAAAAAAAATCAGCATAATATGACAATCATCATTCAATAAAAGTTGACAACCGCGAATTAAATAAGATTATCAGAATGAATGTTATTATTAACTTTGATAAGATAAGCCTAGCCAATACTACTAAAATTAAACTATTAATAATAACTACATAGGTCGTTGATTACGGTTAATAATTTTGAGAATGTTCGTACGAGCATCGATGGTTCAGTGGTAGAATGCTCGCCTGCCACGCGGGCGGCCCGGGTTCGATTCCCGGTCGATGCAATATCTTTTTGATTGTCATTTGGTTTTTTTATTTTATTTTAATTTGATAAACTAATGAATATTAAACTTTAAATTAATTATACATTTTAATGTCCCACTAATAAAACGTAATTAGTATTCATTTTACTAATGAATGACATTATAAAAGTAACAAACATCAAAGAATTCCATTAAATCTTTTACGCTTTTACGAGACCTTTTCGAAATCGTAAAAATTATAACATCCCATCGCATTTGGAACCTTACGCCTCCTAAAATAAAGTTCAAAAATCAATGGTCTTAAAATAATTGGGCAAATAAATTATGGCCCGATTCAATTCTCAATATTAATAGACATTTTAACGATTGTACTACCTACTGTATTATTCAAATAAACAGTAATAACATGGCCATTACTTCAGAAACATCAAATATTTGACACCTTTTGGAAAATCTTCGTGAGAACTAGTTTGTACGGCATTCTAAAATTATCGCTTATCGGATTTTTATTCTTCATCTAAAGTAAATAATAACAAATATTTTATCTTGTTTATATGGATGAATGTGAATGGGTATTAGAGTAGAGGAAGACCGTGGAGTTTCTTGCCGGTTATTCTCCATTGGAAACGACTAAACCGAACCGACGTTTTTTTACCTTTTGACCGCCACAGTCACGTATAGACGACAAGCCGAACAAGCAAAAAAGTACCTTAACTCTGTCGACTTAAGGTACTTTTTGGCTTGTCGTCTTACTTGACTGTGGCGCTCAAAAGGCTATGTGGAAAAAAAAAAAAAAAATTGGCCAAAGAAATGATGAATGGACTTTGTGAAGGCCGATAATATTATTATGGCTAGAAAGAAGACGATTGTTTAGATGACGAGTCATAGAGAAGTACGGAAGAAGAAAAGTTCTGGAATGGCGACCGCGAACCGGAAGACGTTGCGTTGGTAGGCCTCACACTAGGTGGACCGATGACCTGGTCAAAGTTGCGGGGACCCTCTGGATGAGAGACGCACGGGACCGGTCAATGTGGCGACACCTGGGGGAGGCCTATGTCCAGCAGTGGACGTCTTTTGGCTGAAATGATGATAATGATGATGATGATGATGGAAGAAGAAGACACGTTGCGCCGAACCCAAATTAATTTGGTTAACGGCAAGAGAATCATGATGATTTCATCTTGTTGACCTAATGGGTACTTTAATATTTCATAGTTATGATTTATTTAGGAATCCATTCAATGATACACATAAACCTTAAATTGTTGACCTAAGGTTGAATTTCACACGCAATTTGCACATCTATCTATATAAATAAATAAAAAGAGAAGTCCTGACTGACTGACTGACTCATCAACGCCCAGCCCAAACCCTTGGACCTAGAAAGCTGAAATTTTGCACAGAGGTTCCCTTTATAATGTAGACAAGGAATAAGGAAGGATATTTTGAAATTCTACCCATAAGGGAGGCGATGAAAGTTTGTATGGAAAATCGTAATTTTCACGCGGGCGAAGCCGCTGGCAAAAGCTAATCGTAAATGATGTCGTATTGATATGAAGTTGATTGAAAATTCTACAATGCAATTTTATTGCAGCACTTATTTTGATGTCAGCAAAAGTAGGTCAAAACGTGCTAAAACAAAATAAATAAGGCCTACCTAAAGTAAAAAATATACGTAGGCATAAATGAAATACCTAATATTTCATTTTCCCTGACAACCACGGAAATATAAAACACCTTGTAACAAATCGTAACGACAAATAATAATTATTAATAATGCTGACATTATTTACTCAGCACTTCAGCAGTACATAAATTATTATAATAATTGCTAAATAAGACTTATGACAAGTGAAGCGGTAAGCGATTATTTGATATGCTGGTAGGCTTGAGTGCCTCGTATTATGTATGTTAGGGTGCGCACACATTTCGAAAAAAAAATATTCAAAAAAAACAATTTTTTTTTGTATTTTCGACCTTGCCGGGGCAAAGTAACATTCTATAAGCCGAATGATATTGAAAGAGTCGGAAATGTATAAGGTTGACATAAAGCTAACGAAAAGTTTTTAGTCAATCCTGTTGAATTCCTTGAAGTACGAATCAATCATTGTTAAACACTGGGACCTCTTCACTGCCGCGCTGGCCTCAGCTTATATTGTGGAGGAGTACGAACCGCGTTGAAAGTGTTCTCTCCTCTACTAACTCGTCTAAGCCCTCTTGTCAACTAAACCTCGAGAACGGAATGAGGCATTTAAGAAACATAAAATGTGTCTTCGTAAACAGTGTGCATGACATTTATTGTAGTCGAATCACCAAAGTATTAAACTAATACAGCTTGAAATCGATCCAAAATTTAAATAATCATTTTGCCAAGTAAATTTGAACTTTAAAACTGCAAGACTAAAGTCACGAAATTTGAAGCAAAATCGAACGTGAATCAAAAGCTTTGATTTACATTCCCTAGCATCACGGAATGCAATTTAGTGGTACTTTATAAGTACACGCAATACATTGATGTTATAAGGTTAATTTGAAATGATGGCTACGCAAATTGAGTTGCCTTGTATTGGGAATTAAGCTGACAGCTCACGTCAAAATAAATGTTTGGCTTTTGATGGTTTCGTGGGAATTCATTGGATCGATTTGTGTGAGAGAAGTGGGCTGAGAATGATGGTATTATTTATTACTTTAACGTTTGAGATACATATAAATTGCTTTGTTTATAAGTGATTTGAATAAAAAATATCAACTTTAGCCAATTATTTCTGATGGGGTAACGGTATGATACGAGCAGACGTAGGCGTTTAGTACAATGCTAAGAAAACTTAAAATGGTAGCGGGTAAGAGATCTGTAGGTAGATTGAATGAACCCAGGATAAATTCACCAAATCACCACTACTTATGAAAAGTGTATCAGCTTCGGTCAGAGTATATTATTTTCTTAAGGTAATGTCTTTTTTTTTAAAGAATTGTAAGGTCTATGTAAAAATGAATAAACTAAACAAATACGGGATTAAAACAGCTCTAAAGTTCAAATTAATAATAAATTCATAATACTCTATAAAATACTAATAAATCTCCACAACTTGTCTAAAAGTTTTATTACGTCCTAAAATTGCAAAAATTAACGCTGGTAAGTAATTAAAACTTTTTTCTAATGCGTACGCACCCTAACACTTTGAGACAGTGTTGCTGAGTCCGCGATTGAATTGCAACAACGCACGTCTGTATCAAATAGAGCGTACCTACGTGATGAAATATGGGAAATAATATACCTATGAGTTAATTATGTGCGTATTTGTTATTTGCTAAACCTAGTTTTTTGAGCCTATTTTGAGCTTACTGGCTAGTAAATAGGTACTTTTGGGATCGCAAAATGGGGTTACAAGAGATTTAGGTTCATTAAACTATTTTTTTCAGTACCCAAGCCATTATTATGATTTACTTATGCGGTTATAAAAAGTTTCAGAAAATATTTAGAGATTACAGTTTTACACTCACCTTTTGATTAAATAAATACAATATATACACGAATAGTATACTTTTTTATTAAAAAAACACCCGGAAAAAGTATTGAAAGTGAAAGATGGAAGTCAAAGTGATATCTACCAGTGATATGATTATTTTATGTAATTATCTATGGTGATAAATAACAGTGACGGTCCGATATGCTAGTCGCTGATGTAAAACATTGGTATTCAAGCATCTGGTTAGACTGGAACGCGATCCCGACATAGTTGGGAAAAGGGTAGAAGGATGATGGTGATAACAGCAGGGTAATTCCAGGATAGTTGCCCCACTTTTTGAAATTACTTTATATCTCTTTGTCCAAAAAGCAAGATTCTCTATTTGTAAGACGCGTAGGTACTTTGGTTTAGTATCTTCAACTTCATGAAAGGAATGGACAATATCTTTGATATTTCCAGAGTTTTGGCAATTTTTGCGGACCTATAAATTTTGGGACAATTAGCCCATGTAGGGGATAGTTGCCTAACCCATGTAAATTACGTTTAGGGTAGATGCCCCGTCGAGAAAGAGGACATCTATCCCGCAAAAACTTTGATCGCACCTAGCCGTCGTCGCAATTGCACAAAGACATGCAACACGGTCAACTCAGTTGTAGTTGCAGAGTCTCTCGATAGATAAATAAAATAACGTGTGTTTCATTCTCAAAACTAGAGTAATTGCAATCAAGGCAACTATGCCCTCGGGGCGACTATCCTGGATTTACCCTAAAGACTGGTTAAACAGAAGCCAGCCTCCTACCTGCGAAACGCCATGCAGAAAATAAATCTGGACGGAAAAGACTGTGCCAATCCATTACGAAGTCTTTGTCAACCATAGAAAACGCTTTTAAATCGACTGTCTCTTGCCAGGGGTCTAACATTGCCACTTTTGCAGATCATAAATTATGAACACATACATAAACTCACGCCCTTTTCCCATGGGGGTAGGCAGAAACCACAGAACGCCACCTGCTATACGATTCTTACATACCCCTTTTGGCTCGTCCACATTCATACATCTGGTCGTACACGCACGCCGGTTGCGAGTACTACCTACGCACCTGTCCTTTCTGAAGAACACCACAAATCATCAAAATCATCACGAATTGCGTTATAAAGCAAAAAATTGACCTTCCACAATAGTAACTGCGTCTGCGTCTATTGTGATCTAAAGTGGCCTTTTAGACGCCCTGGTCCTAAGAATTCTAGCATATTCATCTAGCCCTGTTAAAAACAAATCTCCTTACGTCCGTCAGTGATACCATAGTCAAAGGAGAGAGCGGTCCACTCAGGTCAATATTCTGCGATGTACACCGTTTAGACACGTGGGCGAACCAATTCACTGAATTGAAGACAATAAGGTCAACACGTGATGAGCCGATGATTTGCATGTAATGGACCCACTTGAGAACTACATGGGAATTTAAAATTGTGACGTTGAAGAGCGTCATAATATTGTCAGATCATTACGATAATACAATTAAAGGCCTTATAGTAGCAGACGCTTTTTATAAGGACACAGTTAATATCAAATCTTTACGCATTATTTTATTACCCAAAGGGAAAGCCAGGACAATGCATGATCGAATTATAATAACTGGGTAATACGATACCCTTGGTATTGTATTTCAATAATCGTGTGGTGTCTAGGTTTCCTATTTTTACCGGTACATGAAAACATACTGGTCAATTACTGGTACGCAGCAGTATTCTTTCAAACAGCATCGCGATCTCAACATCGACGATATCAAACACGACGACACGGTTGGCACAATGGCCAAACGATTGGACTACTGCGCTACGTGTCGCGGGTTCGATCCCCGCACGGAACAAGTATTTGTATGGCCTGTAGTTGTTTCGGGTCTGGGCGTGTTTGTGTATGTGAGTTTCAATGTTTGTAAACGCACCCACGATACAGGAGAAATTCCTAGTGTGGGGCAACGTTTTTTTTTTTTTAAAAAAAAAAGTAACATTGTTGGGAAAAGGCTAGGCAGACGATGAATAACCATCGTAGAACTGTCAAACGCAGGTTGCTCAGGACCTTCATTTTTATAGGAGTTAGCAATACAGGCATTTCACAGTTATAGTATCTCTAATTTTGCACTATATAAATCCCAGTGATCTTTTTTTCTGTACCTAGGTGTCTCTTGATCTTTATGGTCAAGGCAAAAAGGTTGCTGTTAAAACAACAGTAAAAGGTATGTTGTAGAGGTGATTTCAATGCACCCAACTACGCAGAAGCTTACACGTGTAGTGACATGATGACATTCAAATATCTCACACAAGTAGGTAGCCAATTTAAAGTGTGAATTTCTTGGTGGCGCCACTGGTCAAGAAAAAAAGCATCGCTACGTCAAACTTAGTACATTTATTTTAGTTCCGTATTTTCCCACCTGCACAGATAAGTTGGTCGAAGTGTATGAGATATTTGAATGTCAAAATCATAATAACATTAAATGCATGGAAACCGAAATAGTGCACTTGTAATAGGGCATTAGGTTGGTGGCAACCCACGCGCTGGTCCAGGTGAATAATAACTCTTAGATCATGGTTGGGTTCACCATAAGTTGGGGTTACTGTGGAATATTCTACGACCATTTATACAGGGGTCATTATTGAATTAGGGTTACAAAAATACAAGGTAATTAATTAACGTTTTGTTTGAAGAGTAATGAATACCCTTACATTCATATAGTATACTCATTCTCTAATACCTTAGTTGGCTTAGTTCAGACGGACGCCAGCACATATGTATTACAGTCTATCAAATTTTTTCAATAGTATTTCAACATTATCGCTGAAGCATAAGGTTCAAGTTAGCTTGAGGCAATTTAACAGTTTCAATTTAAAATTTAACAGTAGGTACTAATTATAAAAGAGCTACAGTTGTGTTACAGTTTATTCTCTTTCGTTTTGAACAAACTATTTATCATTTCGTGTTATTATTTTCGTCAAGTAACGACACCACGACAGATGGCCGAAAATAATTAAGGCTTCAATCAATCTTTGCTCAAAATTTACTTTGTTAAATCCGTTTTTGTGTATGGGTCACGCTTGACAAAACCAAACAAGATATTTATTTGTAGAAACATGAAAATACTGTATACAAAGCATGCTGGTTAATCTTAACCAAAAAAAGATCCGTCAGGTTCGACCTTTGTGGCATAAAAGCATATTCGTTAACGTCACAAAATATCCCATTTCACTCCCAAATTATTGTCACCCTACCACCGCACGCTGCACACGGTCAAACAGTCTAAATCCGTTAATAGTGACAACTCATTTGGGTCACTAGTCACTAGGAAACGTAACAGGACAGTTAAAATTAACTGGAACACATTTTAACTGACTATAAATCATCGTAATATAAACAAACATGTCAAATTATACTGATGGACAGCAAAAATATATACCATAACCTCCTCCATTTTAAGTTGGTTAAAGTGTGGTAAAGCTTATTTATGAGATGTTGAGATGAACCAGTATATTATTAGATTATGACTTCAACTGAACCGAAACAAAAGGGGCCCTCCCTTGGTTCATAACGTCCCTCCCCCCCCCCCCCCCCATAGACAGACCCAAGCTGTGTTCCAATATCATTCTCCTCTATTCTACTGATTTCTACTCCTAAACAGATGAAACTACGATCGAAAGAGCTCAAACTACGCTACGGTAGAAAGATTTTTTTCTGTTGGAATAAAATACGACTTTAAGATTAAAACAGTTAGCTTCTTTGCGACTTGATAAAAATGTACCGATAACTTTATTTTTTGTAAATGAAAAAAAAAAAGATAACAGCATCTTTCTAAAAAGAAATTCAGATTTTCAAACCTTACTGTAATTTCGGTCTCCTCCTCAATATCCGATATGGTCTAGTGGCTAGGATACCTGGCTCTCACCCAGGAGGCTCGGGTTCGATTCCCGGTATCGGAAAATCTTTTTGGTTTTTTTTTACTTTAGGTTCATTATAATTTGGTTTCTGTATGTTTATTAATTTAATAAAATAAGATTTTTAGAGTTTTTTACTTGCTTTCAAGACTTGGCTGATTATGTTGACATTATAATTTGATATTTTATTACATTTAGGCAGGTGCCACAAGTTTTTGTATCTTAAATGAATGAAATAAAATATTGGTTTAATTTATGCAATAAACACGATTTTGTGTATTTACTGTTCGTTAAAAAATCATATTGTTCGTCATTTTGCATAAATTATTCAAAATCTAATCTTAGGCTATCTGAATGCGAATAACCTTTGAAACATTTAAATCACAATAGTTTCTGAGTTTCTACCGTATTATTTAAATTCCTGTCATTCTTGTATTATAAATTGTGTTTAAATGCGAATAATTTAAATAATTAAGATACAGCTTATTAAAAAAAGTTTATCCTATAATTATGAGGATAGGTAATCATATCAGAGTATACTTACACTGTTTTATTTATTTTTTGCCCTGTTATTTTAATTACTTCATTTGATTGTATATAATATCATAAGTTGTAGGAATCGTGTTCTGCGTCGCTTCCACTACATAAGCACACGGGTTAAACGCTACACTACATGAGCGGAGGTAGAGTAAATAATTTGATTTTGATCGCACGTTAACATAGTGCTTAAGCCAATTACTAACACAAATAGTATATTATTACATATTTTATGTTACTATGTAAGATATTTATCTATGCGCCAAAGTTACCTGAGAACAAATTAAAGTAATTTTATAACATGGGACTTAACAGCCGAAATGTGGGTGAACTATACTCTGCCTAACCCTATATACAGGGCATTACAGGCATGATGTTTTATCACCTACTGCCGAGTCCTCTGAAGACTTCGATCAATAATGTACTAGATTCCCGATAAGCGCTTCAAAAACGGCCCGAAATATAAGACCACAAACGTATTTGTGGTCTTATTTCAAATCAGTATGGTCCAATCATAGCCAACATTAAGACGTCAAAATACCGCAGTATGCGTTCAAAAACTGCGTAAATAACCACCGTAACACCAAGGTTTTGGTAGGAATATCTTTTTTTCGGTAATTTAATATCATTATGTGCTTTTTCATAATATTTAAACATAATTAAACTGTAAATATAATTAAATCAGCGAATAATATAATTGTTTGGCCAATGTTTGCTACAACGCACCAACTATTGTATCATGTTCTTGAACAGGGAACGCTAGTTCCGCAATAGAATAAGCACGACATTGTACACAAAATGCTTATAACCGTATTGCTTAGACTTTAAGTTTCATTTTAGAATGAATATTTTTGTACTGATGACTTTTTACTTTGGAGCGACATTTAAAATGTTTTGCTTCTAATCTTTCTCCGATGAAAGGGCTTAAATAAATATACTTTACAATGATAATTAAACGTTATGTTTACGTGTTAAGGTTTATAATCATCTGAAGTTGTTAGTAATATTGAACTTTTTCCTAAGATGCTATGTAGATGTTTACGTATACGTGTGTGCAAACGTGGCCACTTGAGCGACTTAGTTTTGTTCCTGATGCTTAATCTAGTACTATTATTGATCGAAGTCTGAAGACATTGACGGATTGTGTATTGTCATCGCAAAAAACAACGTGTATTGGTCATTAACAACTGAAAATAGTTTTAATAGTCTTTGACCGAAGGCCTCTCTCAAAGTCATTTCAAATTAGAGCTCAATTTACTCACAGACTAAACAGACAAGTTAACAGGTACAGTATAATTGCCTTCAGTGATAAACAAGCCTCTAGCTAGGTACAGTCGAACAAGTTAATAACTTATTAGCTTGTTCGACTGTACTATTGCTTATTTTTCAGACGTCTCTACAATTTTACTCCGAAAGATTAGAGATTATTATTGTTTAAAACCTCGAACTGAAAATATTTTAATTTCTGCTCTCGTCTTCGTCAAAGTTCTTCCTTTGAAGGAGATGAAGCAGTCTATTTACCAACCTAGCCAAACAAAACACAGTAGGAAGTTCTTACTGCGTTTGTTTGTCAAGGTTGGTATATATAGACTAGGAGCCAAGACAATTTCTTTAAAAAAACTTTTTTGCAAAAAAAACAACCGACTTCAAAAACACCAAAAAGAGAAAAATAAACTTAAGAAGAAAAATCTGCTTCTGAAATCGGTGACTTTATCTGCTTCTGAAATCGGTGACTTTTGTTTGTTTGACTTCATGTTTTTGCCACCGACTTCAGAAGCTGATTTTTCTTCTTAAGTTTATTTTTCTCTTTTTGGTGTTTTTGAAGTTTTCATTTTTAGTTGTAATAAAAGTACATTTATCTGGGACAACTTATTACTCAAAAGGAACCCATGCAAAAAGAAGTGGAGAGAAGAATTACAAACAGCTGGAAGAGATACTGGAGCTTGAGAGAAGCCATGAAAGACAAAAACCTTCATATTAACATAAAAAGTAAATTGTTCAACACCTGCATACTACCCGTTCTTACGTACGGCTGCCAATCATGGGCTTTAAATCAAGAGATTTTGAACAAACTAGCAACTTGCCAATATGCAATGGAAAGGAGCATGCTAAATGTCAAAAAGTCGGACAGATTGAAAAACCAGGTCATTAGAAACAAAACAAAAACTACAGATGTAACGATAAAAATCAAAAGACTTAAATGGAGATGGGCTGGCCACGTAATAAGGGGACACGACAAATGGAGCAAAAGAGTGACACGATGGTACCCCAGAGAAGGCAAAAGGAAGAGGGGCAGACCGCATAAAAGGTGGGATGATGACATCAGACAAGTGGCAGGAGTCATGTGGAACAGAGTAGCACAAGAAAGGAAAGAATGGAAAAGGTTGGAGGAGGCCTTTGCCGACTGGCAAACAGATCTAGGAAAAATAACAAAACAACAGATATTAGTGTAAATAGTCTATAAGTTCAGTGTTAGTTATTTAAGTTAAAATTTTGTAAAGAGATCTGAATAAAAGGCTATATTATTATTATTATTATTATATAGATATTAATCCTATACAAATATTTACTATGCATTTAACATTCAACCAAGAAACCTAACCCTTAACCTTCAAGATTCCCCTATTTTTGCTTTCAACTCTTAACCGTGAGAATTTTGAGAATCGGTCCACAAATGGGGGAGAAATCAGGTAACACATAAAAAAAAAACGTAGGTACACACGAACATCCTCCTCCTTTTTTGAAGTCGGTTAAAAATGAATGTTATTGCTCACAAACACAATAGCTTATGTCAACAACGCAACGTTCGGAAATGAATAAAACTGTCTATCCTTCCTAGAAGCATCTGCTTAAAAAAATTTACGAATGTAAAGGGTTCCAGTTTTATTTGCGTTTTATTTATTCCCTTTATCACAAATAAAAACCCTAGACGGATAAATCACAGTCGCAAAAAAAAAGATACCTCCTCTGAACCGAACAAAGCCGAGAGCCTGAGAATTCGATAGTAAAAGTACACTACACAGTTACGACAAAAAACATCGTTTAGAAACGTAAAACAATCAACAGTTTGTTTCAAGTAGATCTCGGTTCCACTTCAGTTGGCTCCACGGTCTGCTACTCATCAGCAACCAGTGACCAGGAAGTAGCCATGGTTAGCGGGGTAACATACCCTACTGATGACTATAAATATACTGATTAAATGTTATAAACTGGTGAAAGAGAGATTTATTACAATTTCGTTTCCGGTGGTATGGAGATATTTGGGCATGGGAAAGTTGGAATTTTGGCCGTAAATTTGGTTGTTTTTAATGATATGGTTGGATAATTTGGTGGGATCGACATATGCTGGAATTGTATCAGCGTTCGGACTAACGAAAAGTAGTAAAGTAGTTTGAACATTTCGGACAATCATGACAAGCTAGCAAGACTGAAGTGTGGATGAAGAAGTCATGTTGCGCCACCGCACTGGCAAACCCCAAATAAATTGGAATATGGGCAAGGGTGATGACGACTGCGTAGAATAAGAATAAGAAGCTTTTATTTGGAAAGACCTGAAACCTTTTTTAAATGGAATGGAATCGGGGAGATGAAAATATCTGAAATTACAATCACATTCGTAGTAGTTGCATGAAATCTAAAAGACGGTAAAAAGTATGGAAAGGCGATAATATCAGATGAAACTAATCATCTCAACACGAACCACTAATTAGTATTTACCACAGACATACATACAACTGCACATACTTTTTTTAAAGAAAATTTCTCGCTCCGTTTCACTGCCACAAAAACTATGCGAGAGTTAATTCCATTGTTTCAAAAGAGAACGCCGCCTCAGACGCCTGCGCATGACGTATTGTGCAAACCCGCATACATTTAGCATAATTTTGACACGTTATGCAAAGAGTTTTTAAGGATTTAGACCTCGTTTGACTAAAGACAGCTCAATATTTAAAACTTAACATCAACATCCATCATTGGAGGACAAGACAACAACGACTTTGTGACATCGCTGCCAGTAAAATTGTAATGGATATAAACAATACGTTTGTGTAAAAGTTTCACAGAGAGATGCCAATCGGAAAAATATCTGTGCTATCAGCTCTTCATCTGAGTTATCATCATCTGTATCAACCTACAGCACTACCTCACTGTTGGGCATAATCCTCTCCAATCCAACAAATCGCACGCCATTCAATCATTTGCTACCAGCCAACTTGTGAAGAATGTTGCTTTATTTATTTATTTAAGCAAGTACTTGCTACACTTACAGTTTGCACCAACGCGTGCAGCAAGTCAACATCACACACTAACTTAAAAATCGTATGCAACTATTAAGCATAGCTTTATTGCTACTCATAAAAAGATCTAGATCCGGCTCCTGAGCAATCAGGGCGTTTAGCAGATTCATCGCCTGGGTTGTGGGCGCATATCGAGCAGTTTGGGTACGCACAATGGGAGCCGCGAACAAGCCTCTCGAGGCACAGGCCCGCAACCGTCGCAGACGGTCCGGAGCAAACAGTGAACAACGAGCCAAAGTACCATTCCTGAGGGCATCCTACCTTACGTTTGCGGAATAGCGGTCTCCTGCTCTCCACTCAAGAACACGTCTACCTCAACGGTCATCATCTTCTTTCGGCCCTAGTCTCATGTTACCTAATTCTCTTCTGTCGACCGTCACGCTATCTTTGACTCCTTCTCCTTTCACATCATTCCTCACACAATTCATCCATTGTTTCCTTACCTACCTCAACGGTCATATAGCTGGTGAATATGGAACCATTGCCAACTTAGCTTACTTATTTTGTGCTATAACGACATCCTTTTCATCTTCGAAATGGGAGTCTTCAAGTCAAGTCAGTCTGCAAGTGTGTTCTGTACCATTATCGCTAACTTGACTCAGGATATTGATTGGTTTGGTTATTACATCATGTAGTAATCATTTAGTTATCTCCGTGATTGATTCTACTAGCAAGCTTTGATTTGTATTATAAAATCGAATCAATTACTTATTAAGTTTAACAATAGGTATTGCAATGCTCTTTACGATTCAAGCTCTTGCATATTTATTATTGTCACTGTGCACATAATAAATTATCGTGACAGCTGGATTAGAGCAACCGGCTTTCAATACATCACATTACATAGGTAGTTGAATAATAGATATTTTGATATATATTATGTTATTAACCTATTTGTTAAAGTCATAGTCATATTGCAGCAATAAGATATATTATTCTGGACAAAGATTCAACCTCCAAAGTGTTAGGTACTATATAATAAGAAAACACTTCTGTTTTCTTCAGTGATGTTAGTCATATTTTTCGTTTCTTTAATTTATTACATAATTGTACTCGCTACCGCTGCTAAATGAATAATTAAAATAACCTAGTTTATAAGTGCAGTGCGAAACAAGAGGCACTATACCTTGAATACCTTCTAACTTATCTGCTCTCCACATTTAAATAAATTCTCTCCTATTTGCTGATTGATTTAATCGTAGAGTTTGTAGGTATGTCATGTCTATTACCAATCAGTCTTTCTTCCATAATTAAGATAATAACCACAGATTCTTCATTCCAATCATATTTATCCTTTACAACATAATCGCGTACCGTTTACCAACTCATCTAATACGATGAACTCTGAGATAACTTAGTGGAGAAAGAAACCAGTGGTTTCTGGGCAATTTGTTTCACTCTGATGACTATAACGACTTGCGTGTGGTGTGTTGTGTTGTGATAAGAGTTACTGATAATATCAGCTTCTTATATCATACAATAGAAATATAACATGAAACAAGGTGCAATAAGGAATCAGATTTCCACAGTAATTGAGATACTTAGAGGTCGAAAAATGTATAATTGAGATTGCTCAGTTTTACAATATCTGTGATTCGGTTCATAAATCTAGTCTTACCAAGTGCTATCGTATTACCCTGCTGGACTAACTAGCTTGTGGAGGTCAGATAGGCGTGGCTCCATGTAAAATACTGCTATTCAGCAGTATCCGGTAAGTATCCATATTTTAATTATGCATGATTTTCAAACAACCTCTTGTAATTTCTTAATATTTGAGCTAGATGCACACCATATTTGTACGCCTCCTGGCATAACATAGCGCTCTGTTCACCAAACTCAAGACCTGTATGTTTACCTGTGTTAACACTACAGTACACGCGCGGCCTACTATAGTAGACCAGGGTAACTCTTTTTCCAATAACTTTTTAGTATAGCGCGCTAGAAACTAGTGATTCCAGGTAAGCCTCTTCTGGTATATTTGTCACAACCTCAATACCCCGCGAAACCCCGTAGGCGACGCACGCGCAAGCAATTAGGCGCCAAAACCGTGGGCCTACTAAAGTAGTCCGCGCGTGTATTGGTGTACCAAATTCAGCTATGTAACTTTTGATGCATTATTGTATGTATTATATTAAGACTTGCAATAAATGGATTTGTCCCGATCACCAAGCAGTAGTGTGTCCTGAATGCTATGAAAACAAAGAAAATATAAATACAGTTCAGTTTTTAGTTTAAAAAAAGTTACGTTGATCTCAGAAGTGCCATTTTTGTTAATTTTTCTTATATATTTACTAAATTGTTGATTATTAATACTCTCTTAATTATTTTTGTAAAAAGTAAGGTTCTAAGACTAAGTTAAATAAACACCTTTTAATTTCATTTGTTGTTTTATTCAGATAAATAAGAATATACATGTTATTGATATTTTAAAATGGCCTACCATAGTAGGCCACGCGTGTACTCAAGTAAAAAAAAGGGGCGCGTGTACTGTAGTGTTAACAAATAAAAATGATTTGATTTGATTTGATTTGATTTGATCCGGTTAGACTGGAAGCCGACCTCAACAATTATTATTTGGGAAAAGGTTAAGGATAGAATGATGATAAGGACTATTTAGAGGTTTTCGAGTTTTACCATGAGTTAAGCCGCTAACGTTCAAACTGACCATCAAAAGCCCACAAGCAGTATAATTTAACACCTAATGAATGTAAATGTTATTCTATCCACGCCACGTTAAGTTACCTCAAACACGTGTGACGAGAACTCATTACAATAAAAATACATTAATTACAATATGAAAAACACCTTTTTACAGTACATTGATCTCTTTATGTAACCCTGTTATTTTAAACGCTCGAGTATTATACGACAATGTGTTACTTGAAAGATTCTCTTTTTAAAGGAATTTGAACTTTATTTTTGTGTCGGTAAAGTTTAAGTATCTAGGCTTCTTCAGTCAAGTAATGATGTACCTATTGGGTCAGTTGCTCAAGGAAATTGAACCTTATTTTGTTTAGATAGAGTTTAAGTAAAAGTAGCCTTCTTTAGTCGACTATTGTTGAATCTATTGATACAGTTGCTTAAGGAAATTGAACCTTATTTTAGCTAGAGTTTAAGTAAATATTCTTCTTCAGTCAACTAAATGCTGTATTTTCGTACTTCAGCGAGTTCAAATATTTGCTCTAACTACTTACAATTCCAAGGTTTTGTATCGTTAGGTGTACTCTTGTTAGGAGTATAGTCAACGAAATAGTTAGGTTAACGTAGTTCCATATTCTTAATTATTATTTTTTTTAACATATTCAGACTTGCTGAACCACTCATTATTGTGTAATGTTGAGGTTTTTAGGAAGCTCATAAAACGTCTGGTATCCCAAAAAAAGGAGAAGTCTGATGAGATGTCGAGTAACAGTGAAGTATGGAAGAAGAAGACATGCTGCACCGACCCCAAGTAAATAGGGATAAGGGCAGGAGAATGATGATGACTTTTCTGCCTATACTTTCATTTCATCGTTTTGTTGACCGTCGCGACGGTGACGATGTTGGCGACGCGTCATCAACATCGGCAGCCTTATCCCACCCACTACTGAGTCATTTTTAACCGACTTCCCGAAAGGAGGAGGTTTTCAATTCGATTGGTATGTTTTTTTTTCTATGTATGTACACCGATTACGCTGCGATTTATGCTCCGATTTACGTGATTCTTTTTTAGTTTTATGCGGATTAATTGACATTTGGTCCCATAAAAAATTAGTATAGTTTGGCCCGCGACTTTCCATTATATGAAGATATTTCTTAATTTATGAACATTTTTCGTTTAGGTGTGTTCGCGAATAACTTCGTCGTTTAAATGAACCAATTTTGATGATTCTTTTTTTATTGTGAAGGAGATATTTTAAGGGGTGTACTATGATAAGGAAATCAGGACCTGGTGATGGAATCCCAGAGAACTTGAGGGCAACCCTCAAATTTAATAGGCACGTATTACGTGTTTTTTTTGTCGAATGTTAGGTTTCGTATTCGAATGTTAAATGTACTATAGTACTCGTAAATATTTCTATAGGATATTAAAACTAAAAATTAAAAAATAAAAAACTTTTTTGCAAAAAAAAAACAACCGACTTCAAAAGCACCAAAAAGTGAAAAATAAACTCAGAAGAAAAATCTGCTTCTGAAGTCGGTGGCAAAAAAACGAAATGAAACAAACAAATGTCACCGACTTCAGAAGCTGATTTTTCTTCTGAGTTTATTTTTCACTTTTTGGTGTTTTTGAAGTCGGTTGTTTTCTTCCTCATGCATCATTCTTCCTCGGTCTATACAGCTAAAGTGAGCAGCAAGCACTGTGAATTTAGTATTATACGCACTTAGTACAAGTCCAGAGTTTAATTTAGCCACCCTCTCCTAGTCGACCTTTGTTCATCCAGGTGGTCTACTATGACCTATCTTATTTCAGTGTGGAAAATAGTTGTCGCTAGACAACCTGTGTAGCTCTGTCGCTTTTCCACACTAGACACCACCCGCCTTATTACAAAACGTAGTTAAACCTGGTTTAACTTAGACCTGGTTTATCTCGCATGCTGTCACTTTCTTTTGAATATTATTGAAGTGAGACGTCATGCGAGATAAACCAAGTCTAAGTTAAACCAGGTTTAACTACGTTTTGTAATAAGGCGGTACAGGTCTTACTCGCGAACCTCTGAATGTCATCCACTTCTCTTCTCTCTTATCTTATTCTTTGCTGTCCGTACCCATTCATATTGGCAAATCATTGACAGAGGTAGACGAACTTGAAGTATCTTGCGAATTATCGTGTAAATGCTAACTTGTGATAAATGTCCTGTTGTTACGTTACATGACGTGTGTGTATTGTGTGCGAAATGTGTGTTTTGTAGTTTTCTTGCCTTTGGAGGCAAGACGATAACAAATTGACAATTTGTGGCAGAGAGGCCGTAAGAGGCGATAAGCACGGAATATTTGACTGAGTTGTCTTAGTTAAGTACTTACGTTTTAAATGAATGTGGTCAGTTTTTTTTCCTAGCATACGTTGTGCTATCAACTTCACCAACGTACACAGAATATCTTCAAGTAAAATACGTTAGAATATAGACTCTCAAAACATCACGATTATTCTCTACAATCCAGTTAGTTCTAGCAAGTTTCGGGTCACTGATTGTAACGACTCTCAAAGATGTAAAAATTACAGCCAGGACCAAAGGTTTAACGTGCTTTCCGAGACACGGTGGAAATCCGGTAGTTAAGTTATGATGGTCCCTATCCAGTGACCGACCTAGCCCAGCGCGACTTAACCTTGAAGATCAACCTGTGCGGCTGTATTTACCTACGAGCTCCATGATAAGCATTTACTGTTTATGAATATTAATTTTCTAACAAAGTTTAAATATCCCAATGGTTTCCTATATACGAAAAAACAACATGAAGCCAAGAAAAACTTATCCGTAAAGAAACTGTAGATGAAATTGTGTATGATAATAGTTACGAGTCCCAAGGAGCTAGAAAGGTCTATCTTCATACAAGATAGAACAGAATATAATTTGTACCATCCCTCAGGGCATGTCGGGTAAGCGTCGGTAGTAAAAGTTGATAGTAATTTTGTAAAAAGGAAACTACAATAGATAGATTGTAGAGGAGAATATGGGATAGCGTAAATGGTCCACAATTTGATTGTCAGTTTGAGTCATCATTTCAGCCAAAAGACGTCCACTGCTGGACATCTAGGCCTCCAGTCCGGTAGGCCGTCAGTTTGAGTATTAAAAGGGGATTTCTTTGCAGTTTATTTGAAGCTTGGATTTGGGCGAACTCAAAGTCAAAGCATTTATTTCAATTAGACCAGAGGACAATTGATATTGTGTCCTGCCTGTCCTGTTACTTGCACATTGCAGGAACTGATGGACGTTACTGAAAATGTCAAACACGTCGCCAAGTTTTGGGCTGAGTCAATTTTAATTTTAATTAGAACATGGGATATCACAGGTATTTTTGAATTTCAAATAAAGCAAGGAAAAAGAAGCTATCACTGAACTGTCACAGTCAATATAAGTATAGATATATCCAAGATGCGTTGGAAGGCCTCCCACTAGGTGGATCGATGACCTGGTGAAGGTTGCGGGGATCCGCTGGATGCGAGACGCACGGGACCGCTCAATGGCGACACTTAGGGGAGGCCTATGTCCAGCAGTGGTAGTCTTTCGGCTGAAATGATGATGATGATGATGAACCAAGAATCGAACCCAAGACAATTACAACAACAATATTACAACTGAACAATCTAGACAAAAGCGCAGCTGAATCTAGAACTATTAAGCCTAGTACCCACAGTCCCCTGTCTCCGTTAACAAGTTGCCCAGGTATTCATTAGCATACGGCAGGTGGCACTCTTACACACAGGAAACACTAATTAGATACCGCAATTATACTAGAGTTTAACTACAGATTAAGATTTAAACTACGGTTAACAGCAGCTGATGGTTTATCTTTTAGTGGTGCTCCTTTTTTGGGATGATGTTGTTTGTTTGTTTTATTGAGCAAGTTTTACGATTTTTAAGGTGTAATCGGACTCTTCACGAAGCCGTTAACCAAGCCCATTATGCATTAAAATAAGTAAGTCTACGCTTGGGGATGAACTCAACACATTCAAAACATTGTGGTGATGAATGCATTTAATAGTATCCAATGGTCAAGGAGGTATTTATTAAAGTAAAGTTATAACATTAAAAACTTGTATTTAGTCGAAAAAAAAAATGTGAAAAAGGTGGCACTTTGACCTTCAACTAGAAGGTCCCCAGATATAACGCAGAACAAAACCCCAAAACCCATACCTGAATGACGACGAGAACAACTGTCTTTTGGCTTCGATAATTATATTATCAAATACAGTTGCGTTTTATCAATAACTAGCAGCGAATAAATTAGGTATTGTCTAAATCCCAATGATAAGAATTCTTTAGAGTTGTCATTTTTACGTGGGCAGATCGAAAATTATCCATTTATTTGTCCATTGGCCGAATTAGGCCTAACCAGATCGAAAATTGTCCAATGACCAAACCTAGCGTGTGATTGTTAAACCCGATTTAGAGCAGTGTTAGTAATGTTCAGCTGATTTAATCGGATTACTTAGGATTACAATAGTTTAATTCGGATTACGAGACATGCTGTAAGCAGTATTAGTGGTATTGGCTTATTAGAGCATATTTTATTATTACCTATTATAGCTTGATAAAGAGCTTTACAGATTTTTGCCGCCTTTGAAAAACAGACCTTTGATAAGAAGGAATAACAATACCGACATCAAAAAAAAAGTGTAAGTACTACTTTCGGAAGTCGCTGACTTTGTTTCATGGACATTATTGCTACCGAATTCAATCAACTTTATGGTACAATCAAGCGAGCTTCCTCTACCAAATGAAACAATAATAACGAAATTCGGACAAGTAATTTATTAAAGCGAAATCAGTGTTTAACTGTGTGTGTACATACAAGAAAAAAAAGATGTTGGTGTAATACATAACCTCCTCCTTCTTAGGGTTCCGTACCCAAAGGGTAAAAACGGGACCCTATTACTAAGACTTCGCTGTCTGTCCGTCCGTCTGTCGTCACCAGGCTATATCTCAAGAACCACGATAGCCAGATAGTTGAAATTTTCACAAATTATGTATTTATGGGCCCCTCTCATACAATAAACGTGATTTTTTGACGTATTGGTACGAAACCCTTCATGTGCGAGTCCGACTCGCAATTGGCCAGTTTTTAGAAAAGTGAGAACAATAAGGAAAAAGGACGAACTCAAAGAGCAGTGGGCCTCAGTCCCCACGTGTATATAACAGTAGTACTACAAAAGTACATACTCGTATCACACGATAGTGTAGATAGTGCATATTGCCTTATCAGTCAATTGCTGATAACTAGGCGATGACGAAGCCGCTTCATGAATATGTATGCAGCATACAAACGTTGAACGTGATTTAACTTCTTAAGGCGGGGTTACCCCGATAAACGTCGTCAACAATAGCGTTTTACTCGTACATGGAACGGATTTAAATTTTGAAAAAAATGTATTTCATAGTTGACTCTTCGATCATGATATGTCGGGCATGCGATACACGATTACTTACACTTCACTGCATCCAATTAAATCGCAAAGACATGTCCAAATGATGGCTAAATAATCGTTTTACTTGAGTTATATTAGGCTTTGAAAAATAAAACTTATATCATAATAAAGGTCGTAAAAAATGTGTATTATCTCGGGTCACATAATGTATAATTTCTTTATCATTTTTCTCCAAGAGAGAAAAAACAGTCAAAATTTTAGGCATTATATCGCTCGCGCGGCAGGGCGGGGGGTGAGGTCGTGCGTACATAAAAACAAAGTAGGGTAACCTCGCCTTAATGGTTTGTCGATAGCTTTATTTTGTAGTCATTTGTCTGTTTAAAAGCTTTTTTGCAATTCACACAGTGTCAGAGTCTTCCTTTTATAACAGCTCTGAAAATTGGAAGGATGATCACATTCAGTAACGTTACTGTGTAAGCTATAAAGTATTTTTTTTTCATTTGCAGGTCAATTTTAGGTTGATTAAAATATGATTTGTGACCCTAACAAAAAATATGGTTTTACAGAGTTTTAATAATCATCAACTTAATTTAAGTTCATTGAATCCATTGATATAATAAAACCCAAGATACACACTCCGCGTCTCAAAACCGTCCGCTTAAAATGAGTTCACAATGAACTCATTTCAAATAGTCTCGCGTCGCTCGCGTCTCTGCACGGTCGTACAAAATACTTTTTATATTGCTTTTTATAACTGCATTGTAAAAGGAATCTGCGTAAGGTTGAATTTGCCAAAAAAAATATGTTTATAGTGACGATAACTACATGTAGTAGTGCGTGTATTGGTGAGTGTTTGGCGACAGCTTCGACTGTTTGTTTTGTTCGAGACTGTGCATCTAGGGTTTTATTATATCAATGATTGAATCCCATATTGAATAGGATTACCAATCTAATAATCAGAACTGAGCTACACAAATACTCTATCTGCAACTTAATTTAAGTTACTATTATTAACATAAACGGGATATTTACCATGTTTGATTACTGTCGAGAGCCTGGAATCCAGTGGTTCAACTGTGTAAAAACCGAAAAAGTGCCGAAAAAAGTTCGCGAGTGGACACAGTGAGATTTGTGTGTCGGGAAGAGAATCGTGTAGTGAGTGACAATGGTAGTGGTGCCGAACGCAAAAAACGAACGAGAAAGAGGGTAGACCGTTTTGTCTGCTCATAAACATCCACCCGCAATGACTTCAGTTTATCCGTGATCATGGTGCTTGTAACAGCGCCGAAATATCGGGAACTCGAAACAATAATCAAACATGGTAAATATCCCGTTTATGATATTAATAGTAGTGTCAGTGACCATGTCAGTTTAAAAGCTTAATTTAAGTTCATTGAATCTCTTAATGAATAGGATTACCAATCTAATAATCAGAACTGAGCTACACAAATACGCTACTTCTTCATAATTTATACCCAATTATTATATTATCGCCTGCAAAACTGCATGGACAATTCAGAATTAAAATCGTGAGAAGCGAGAAATGATGCCACCTACCGTCAACTAGTTAATCGACTATAAACGTTCACAGGAAAATAGACACTAAAGTATCCATGAATTTTGCAGGTGACTGTAAATGTTAATCTTCTGTTGCCATAGCAACGCAAACCAACCTACCTGAAACGCCACAGTACTTTTTATCCAAATTTAGTCATCCGTCGCGGCTCAATGGACACAGTAGAATGGCTAATCATTATCCATTTCAACGTTTAACAGATTAAAATTAAAAGTTACGTCATTTGGTTATATTTGAACGGTATATATACCTGGTTTATGTATTAGGTATAAGTATATTATGTAAGAGGTAACCATGAGTGGTTGAGCCTTGATTAAGTTCACACCTTTGCTTTTGTCACTTGCTGCCGCACTCAGAGAGTTCATCACTTAGTAAAGGTTCTGACAGTTCTGTCATACAAAAGTATGTCAAACCTTTACTTAGTGATGGCCTAAGTAATCATTTAAGCTCTCCGAGTGCGGCAGTTAGAGGTATGTATAGCAGGATTTGTTTGTTGACGACTTCATTTAGTTAATAAATAAATGAATCTATATCACAAGCAAGCTACCAGTTAAATTCTGTTAGTTATCTCAAATTCAATATCATCATGTTTGGTCCTCGTTTTGATTCCTAAGTCGAGCAAGGTATTATTGAGTTTTTCCAAAAGGATTTTTTTTTTAAATAGCAGTCACGAATTGAATTTGTACCCGATTGACAGCAACTGGCACTGGCAATAGGCTCGCCCCCTATTACATGGGGCCTAAACATAACTTGCTAACCACTGTAAGTACACCTCTGCCCAAGCTTTCGGGGATTATAGGCGTTATGTTATGTTGAATTGTAATATAAGTCCATCGCTTGTCTATTTGTGAACACAGTGCCAATTCCAAAGGTCACGAGCCTCTCCAAAGTATTTTTTTACCACCAACTGGTCACACCAAATAAGCAAACACACCTTGCTACTTACAATTTTTTTCTTCGCCAAATAAATCATTACTAGGTACACATTACTAAATAAAAAACAACGTCCTCCACCACGTCTGTCTGTTCGCGATAAACTCAAACTACTGCACTGATTTTCATACTGTTTTCACCAATGTATAGAGTCGTTCTCGAGGAAGGTTTTAGTTTTTATATTTTTTATAAAATTTGGGTTGAATTTAGCTAAGGCAGTTATAGCCCGTCGGGGCTGCAAGTTGTTCGAAAGAGATTCGACACAAAGGGCTAAGAAGGAACATGGTGGTTTTAGTCAGTAGAAGTCTGACACTCCCTACCGCTCTGCCTAGAGCGGAAGGAGTCATTTGATGTAGTTTAATAGGGGATAAAAGTATGTTGGGATATTTTTCGACATCCAAGCGGTTGAATCTGCGGGCAAAAGCTAGTTTTTCCTAAAGAATAGTCAGTTTGACGTAAACGAGTTGCCATGGGGTTCGCTGGTTGCTCGCCAGCCTGTCATTAGTTCATTACGAACCTATACAGCGCAGGTCTTTAACCCTCGGTGCGCTGTTGTTAGTGCATGGGAATTGAAGCGGTTTCTTTGTACTTTATGACTGACTGGACGGTCCAAAGAGGTCGAATAGTGTTTAATACATAATTTCGAATGCGTAGGTTATAACAGAATATGGTGGCTGAGTTGAGTATGTGAATAATAATTATGGTCGATACCTACTAGCGTAAATCTGAAAATAAAAGCTGCTAATAAAATTACATATCTTTACTTAGTACAAAACAAAGTCACGCAACGGATTTTAATGCAGTTTTCAGTAATAGATAGAGGCATTCAAGAAGAAAGTTTATTTGTAGGACATATATACATGCTAAACGACTGTATTTCGTTACTCCGAAGTTCGAAATACCGAAGTACGGTATACAGAAAGTTCGTGAGTCCGAATTACGTTAGTCAGAATGTACGCTATGACGAAGTACGGTATTCAGAATGTTCGTTACTCCGATGTACGTTACTACGAAAGTTTGCTACTTCGAAGTACTGTACTCAGAATGTTCGTCACTCCGATGTACCTACGTTACTTCGAAAGTTTGCTACTACGAAGTACTGTATGCAGAATGTACATTATCGCGAAGTACGGAACTCCGAAAGTTTGCTATGACCAATTACTCAATAATAATTGAGAATATTCCTCATTAGAGAGTATTTCGAATTAGTCAAGTATAAATGATGATTATTGTGCAAATAGGTTTTACAAGTCAGTAATTCTCAATTATTATTGAGTAATTGGTCATAGCAAACTTTCGGAGTTCCGTACTTCGCGATAGTGTACATTCTGAATACAGTACTTCGTAGTAGCAAACTTTCGAAGTAACGTACATCGGAGTGATGAACATTCTGAGTACAGTACTTCGAAGTAGCAAACTTTCGGAGTAACGTACATCGGAGTAACGAACATTCTGAATACCGTACTTCGTCATAGCGTACATTCTGACTAACGTAATTCGGACTCACAAACTTTCTGTATACCGTACTTCGGTATTTCGAACTTCGGAGTAACGAAATACAGTCATGCTAAACATGCATCTACATCGCACCCGAGCGAAGCCGTGGCGGGTCACCAGTACACACGGCTACACATCAAGCTATACAAAACCAGTTAATCTTGGCCTCACTTTACTTGATCTTTTCGCACAATGAACGATCAGATTATACTGGTTTTGTATAGCTTGATGTGTAGCCGTGTGTACAACTTCATTTTTAGGGTTCCGTACCTCAAAAGGAAAAAACGGAACCCTTATAGGATCACTTTGTTGTCCGTCTGTCCGTCCGTCCGTCTGTCAAGACCCTTTTTCTCAGGAACGCGTGGAGGTATGAAGCTGAAATTTATATCAATTACTCAGGTCTACTGTCCCTTGAAGCTGTGAAAAAATCAAACTTCTAAGCCAACGCAATCAAAAGATACAGCCGTTTATGCCGCAAATTTACGACACTTGCAAGGGAATCAAAACCTACAGGGTGCTTCCCGTGAACTCAGAATCTTGAAATTTGGTACGAAGCAACGTCTTATAGCATAGATAAAGGAAAAATTACGAAAACCATAAATTTTTAGTTACATCACATAATATATTTTTTTTTAATAATTTTATAAACCTTGCAGGTTTGTACGGAACCCTCGGTGCGCGAGTCCGACTCGCACTTGGCCGGTTTTTTGTACTTAGATATTGTGATAGCATCACAAGAACGCCGGAAAATAATTCCTATTCATCGTTTAAACGTTATACCGACGCCTATGGGAAAAAATCCCACATCCCACTTAGCATTGGTGACAATAAGTGCTAAAAGTCTAAGGAAAAGCTTTGAATGCGATGATGTTAAATAAATAAAGATTTCCATTTTACTTCTGAAAGTGTGAGTTTATTGTTACAAAGTAAACCGTGGAATTTAAATCTACGAAAAAAAAAACAAAGTAAGTTTTATGGATACGCGTTTTTGAAGTGATGTCTGATTCAGAGCCGCTTGACAAAATCGTCGAGGGAGTGTATAGTTGTCTCTGAATTAATATGCGATTAGATTTTATTTATCCTAATTGCATCGTCAGTAGCCACAGTTCTAGGAGCCAATGGCTTAACTGCTTAATCGTGCGTGACGTTGGCCTTCATTTGTTTAGCGGAAATTTAGTATTTCAGTCATCACATCATCATTTCTGCCAAAAGACGTCCACTGGTGGACATAGGCCTCCCCCGGGTGTCGCCACATTGGCCGGTCCCATGCGTCTCGCATCCACCGGGTCCCCGCAACCTTCACCAGGTCATCATCACATCACCTAGTGGGAAGCCTTCCAACGCAACGTAACGTATTTAACAACAATAACAATTTTATAAGTTTGAATTTTAGCACAAAGACAGAGACGGCTATACCCAGTAGTGTCTCCTCTTTCTATCTGTCGGACTATGGTTGAGGATCAGGATTTGCAATCCAGATTCTGGGATCGTGTACAATAGGGGATCGGACAAAAAAAAAACTAATTAGTCCGTCAGATAAATTTCCAAAAATTATTGGACACGTATTTTTTCTTTATGCACGTAAACTTAAAATGAAGACGATACAGTGCTTCGAAAACTCGTGTGACGTCATATGATAGTACATTTTGACGACACAAGTGACGTTTCAAGCCCCACTCCAAGATCTTTGACGCGTTTTATCTTCGTCATTTTTTTATTGATTTGATAAAACAAAAAATACGTATTCAATATTTTTCGATAATCTAACTTACGGACTAAACAGAATCATATTATTTTGACCCAGTCCGATCCCCTATTCAATGGCACAGGCTTTTTTTTCTTTTTTATGGGTGGGAAATCATCAAATACGTCCTCCCGTTCTGGGCAGAGCGGTAGGGAGTGTCATACTTCTAATGACTAAAAACCACCCATGTTCCTTCTTAGCCCTTTATGTCAAGGACGCGGTATCTATAATATTTCGAACAACCTTGCCCACCGGCTTGATTTTATGTTCTGTTTGTTAAGTTCAACACCAAAATTATCACACACCGTTTATGCAAATGCCATACAAATGACATCACCTTTGACTTAAAACGCAAACAAATGACTATTTTTAGGAGGCTTTAACCAAAAATGATCATGACTTAATGTTTTAAAGGTTACAAAAGCATTCAATCCGGAGGCCCTTCAGAATTATACGACTTTGATGCATGCCTATCGACGATTTAGTAAAAACGTTGATAAATCTCTGGGTGGTTTTTAGTCAGTAGAAGTCTGAAACTCCCTTTCGCTCTGCCCAAGAACGGGAGGGGTTATTTGATGTTTTCCCACCCAACAATAAAAAAGGTACACCTAGCCGTACAATGTGCAGTGCTACTGCAGATCATGGAATGAAGTAGGCCTTTAACATTGTACTTAACAAGATTTAACATAATATGACGTTGGTGAATGCCCGAATGGTAAGGTCTAGCTAATTTATAACGCCCACATTACACCAATTATTTTGAAATCCCATGTGATAGTGGGGAGCCTATTGACATCATCATCAGCCTATAATGTACCCAGTGCTGGGACACAGGCCTTCTCTCTATGAGAGGGAATGGGCTATAATCCACCACGTGGGACAAGTGTGGGTAGGCCTGGGCTCAAATTTAGACTCTGCAGCTGCTACTGAAAAGTTTCTAATGAAAAAACCATAAGCCACACCTAAAAGTGTTCACTAGTCAAAACAACTACAATCTAAAATCTCGCACTTAACCCATCCTACACTCTGATATTTTTGCCCCCATAAAATATATTTATTGCTCAATCACTTCAAACGAAGGGTTGTAAACGAACCATTTATTAAATTGCATGAGCAATTGCAATTTGTGTAAAGAGAATATCCATGCCTATAACCCTAAGGGCATGAGCAGTAATCATGTTAGTCAGCATACAACTAAAAAGGCAACGAAACTACTTGGCCCAAGGGAAGATAGAGTAATTTAGATAAAGATTATTTTTAAACCGAGATTTTTCATTAAACTGAGGGATCTTTAAATAAACAAGCCTGAGAATAATATGTAAATTACTTTAATATTAACTTGTTGTTTTAATAAAGTGAGAAAATACAGGTTTTACGACCTCGCCGCCTTTATAGAGCCTAAAAAAGTAATTTCCTTCGAAAAGGTTTCATTATTTATGAAGAAGCCACTTTATTAAAAAAAAGTCGCGGTATTTTTGCTGTAATAAAACATAATAACACGGCATTAACACATTACTTGCGTCCAGCATGAAATTTATCATACCTTTACATTTATCCCTTGAAATATTCACGGATGAGGTCCCAAGGAAAACCATAATTATACCGGCGTATGCGTATCCCACAAACAAATGAGGAACGATTTACATAACACATGACCGTACGGCTGTACGAACACAGAAAATAAGAAACAGAGGGTGACCACCCACCGTGGCGATATGAGGCTGTGGGCATTACAAATAGAGAGGGCCAATTTCCAATTAAAATCTCAGCAGGTGGTCTGGCTAGAGGGCAGCACTAGAAAAATAGATTGCTCCGGTCTCCCCGACCGCGGGCCGCTGGGACGGGTTGAGAAATAAAAGAAAAACTTAATAACGTTGTCAAATTAAAAATATTCGTATAATTAGTTTGGGTACTTAATGGTCGTTTTGGGTTACAGAATGGTGTCATAATAGACGTGGCTGGACAAAAAAGGGTTAAAGAAACGAAAAAATGCTGATGAATATCGTCACCTGGTCTCTAGAAATCTTGTGTGATTTCAAATTTTATTGGATTCATACATGTACTATTCTAGTTGTTCTTGCTTCCGTTTAAGAATACAACTCACAAAAATGAAGTCCAGTGACGTCCTTTCATTTTACCGGTACCTTGGTACCTGGTACGCCCTACCGCCCTAGTAGATATACCAAAGAATCAAAAATTATGCTGGCCGTAAACTCAGGCTAAGAGGCCTTTGTCCAGCAATGTACTGCAGTATCTCAAATTCGCGATACAACTACATTTACCGACAAAAGTGGAAATGTATTTATTGCCACTGTATCGAACAAACTCAAGGAGCTCTACTTACCACTAAATACTACACACATCAAAAGTGTCTAGGGATCAACATATATTTTTGCAATAACTTTTCTCCTGATTGATATTAATTAAAATTTTCTTTAAGGATTCATCAAATAAAGTGTTTTCGTTTGTCACAGTAACGATAAACCAAGTCACCTTTGCATTAATAAAGAAATTTGCCATTTTCCTAATAAAGGGATTTTTGACATTTGAACCACTAACATTAAAGTTCGAAAAAAAGACTGAAATAACAGTTTTCTTTAAAATTTTATTGGGTAACTTAAACAATTAATAATCCGTGTTTCTACCGCGAACACTAACAACACAAGAACATCGGTTTGGCATACTCAAAATGAGTTCATCCAAATCACGCTGTGGAATGGCCGCCCATGTTCGTTGCAACAACAAAAAAAGGTCTTCTTGCGACTGGATACCCTCCATATTCGGCAGAGCTCTTCTCTATAGCATATCCCATGCATGCTCAATCGGGTTCGAGTCTGGCGACTGAGCAGGCCAGGGCAGGACATTGATGTTAGCTGCGGCGAGAGTCTGTCTTACAACTCTTGCGGTGTGCGGTCGTGCATTATCATGCATTAACTGAAATAAGGGACCGATTTGCACTTGTAGAGGAACGATGACGTCTGATACAATCGTCTCAGCATAAATTTGAGCGTTGAGGTTACCTCTGATCCAAATCAACTCAGTTCTTCCGCCGATCCAAATACCCGCCCATACCATGATGGTTCCACCACTATAAGGATGGACTTCCTGGCAGGATTTTAATCGCTGTTGGCGTCCAGGGGTTCTCCAGTGTCGTATACGTCTTGTATCCGGTCTCATACCAAAACGAGACTCATCAGAAAAGCACACGAAACGCCACGAAAAGCAAACGAACCATCATGGTATGGGCGGGTATTTGGGTCGGCGGAAGAACTGAGTTGATTTGGATCAGAGGCAACCTCAACGCTCAAATTTATGCTGAGACGATTGTATCAGACGTCATCGTTCCTCTACAAGTGCAAATCGGTCCCTTATTTCAGTTAATGCATGATAATGCACGACCGCACACCGCAAGAGTTGTAATACAGACTCTCGCCGCAGCTAACATCAATGTCCTGCCCTGGCCTGCTCAGTCGCCAGACTTGAACCCGATTGAGCATGCATGGGATATGCTACAGAGAAGAGCTCTGCCGAGTATGGAGGGTATCCAGTCGCAAGAAGACCTTTTTTTGTTGTTGCAACGAACATGGGCGGCCATTCCACAGCGTGATTTGGATGAACTCATTTTGAGTATGCCAAACCGATGTTCTTGTGTTGTTAGTGTTCGCGGTAGAAACACGGATTATTAATTGTTTAAGTTACCCAATAAAATTTTAAAGAAAACTGTAATTTCAGTCTTTTTTTCGAACTTTAATGTTAGTGGTTCAAATGTCAAAAATCCCTTTATTAGGAAAATGGCAAATTTCTTTATTAATGCAAAGGTGACTTGGTTTATCGTTACTGTAACAAACGAAAACACTTTATTTGATGAATCCTTAAAGAAAATTTTAATTAATATCAATCAGGAGAAAAGTTATTGCAAAAATATATGTTGATCCCTAGACACTTTTGATGTGTGTATGTAAACATGTCATACGAGTTACGTTGACAACTTAACGTGAAGAGCTCAGGCGCCAGTCTGATAGTATTTCTAGTGGTTGTACTATGATAACAGCTGATAAAGTGATAACAGTCGTAGAGTATAGAAACATATGTTCTGACCCAAATACCTAATGCTATGTAAAATAATTACCTACTATTGTTATTGAGAATAAGTAAATATGGCTCAGATAATGTGACATATTCTATTAGCGAGAACATTTTCTTTTAAGAAAGCATGCTCCACCCAAGATCATCATCGCTTTACAAGTTCACACACCAAGGGTTCTCCACCCGGTATCCACCAAAGTGGAGACGAGCAGAGCGGAGAGGAGATGTGCCAAATTCGACCAATCACAGGAAAAGCGAAAGACCAGATGTAAATTTTAACTAATGTGATTGGCCGATTTCCGCACATGTCCTCTCGTCTCTGCTCCTCTCCGCTTTGGTGGAAACGGGGCCTTATGCTGTCGAACGTAAGGCAATTCCGTGTAAAATGAAAAACTACTCGAACAACAAATTCGAAAACTCAAAAATATTTTGAATAGACAATCTAAAGCAGGCCATAGACGATAGGTGCATGCTACTAGGTTTTTCCATCACGAATTTCTCGATAGCAGCCACAGAGTCTAGATTTGTGTTGATGGCAATAGGGACTTAATTTAACTGGCGAAATGTGTTGTACTATTAGGTACACCTTTGCCTAATCCTTCGGGGATTACAGGCGTGATGTCATGTTAAGTTTGTAACATTAGCTTACTAAGCCGCCAAGCTAATCCCAAAACAATACGTGTCACAAGACAAAAACATAGAAGGATCTAATAATAAGTAGATAAGCCTAAGACCTAAGCCTAAGTCTTAAATCTTACCCGAATTTCTAAAGATATAATAAATCAGCTTTCTCATAGTTACAATATATCAGAAATCAATACAATCAATATGAATAACTTTGTCGTTTGGTGAACTATTGGAGATACATAGCACAGTATAATGATAGCCAGTAAGCTAACAAAACCCTTTTTAAAAAGGGACCGTGCAAAAGTTTGCCAACTTACTGCCTCCAGTGTCTGTACGTTTGTTACAGGGTCGTCTTTAAACTCGACATAGGGACACATTTGTAATTTTCAACCGAGTTCTAAGAAGGCGAAGGTTTTTAATTTGTCTTTGTTAATAATTTTCTTTTTCTTTTCTCTAATCTCGGTCTTACTTTCTGTTACAGAGCTGTCTTTAAAACTGTAATAGGGACACTTGTATTTTTAGAGTGCTCTACTACTACTGCTTTGCATGTGTGTTCTTAGCCAATCCTGAACATTTGTTCCTAGTTGTTATACTGCAATAACTGTGCTGTGAACATAGATAGGTACTCGATATGCGGGTACACACGGCTACACATCAAGCTATACAAAACCAGTTAATCTTGGCCTCACTTTACTAGATCTTTTCGCACAATGAATGATCAGATTATACTGGTTTTGTATAGCTTGATGTGTAGCCGTGTGTACAGCGGATTTATTACAAAATGCTAAGCTTCTGCTCACATCGCGTGATGTGCTGTGATATTTTACGCTTTTGTTGTAGCTTGACTTATTTATTACAATAGCGTGTATGTAGGTACTCCATTTTGAAGTAAATCTTCTTTATTGGACCGAGTATTGTGCCCTGAGGAACACCTATGATTTCCATATGCTTTGTTTGAAATATTGCTCGTTCGGTTAACTTACCTTAAATATGTAGGTACCGCTAGTACCTACATATTTAAGGTAATTTAATTATATAACCTGACCTTTTGTATTTTCCTCCGTGGTTTGTAAAAAGTAATTAATAATTAATCAATACAATTATTTTATTATAATTATTCTTAAACAAATGCTAGCTTTCAATTCACAACCTTTATTACTGCCAGGGTGACACTCATCTTTTTCATTGATGAAAACTTTAAGTAACATACATACTTAAAATGTAGAAAACTATAAGTTTTCTACATTTTAGAGGAGCTCGTAGCTAAATAATAACAGCTCTCAGGACAGCAATCTTCAGGTTAATTCACGCTTGCTTAGGTTGGTTCATGAATGGGGACCACCCAATGCACATTGGGGTTCCTCCGTGCCTCGCAAATCATCAGATTTTTGACAGTTGCACAGTAGTCAGTGGCCCAACATTCTGCCAACCCGTCTTTAAATAAGTCCAAGAGATATCGTATCACCCAGTACTAACTAGGTTGTGGAGATCCGATAGGCAGTCGCTCCACGATTAGATATTTACTTGAATCCGGTTAGACTGGAAGCCGACCCCAACATGGTTAGGAAGAGGCCTAGGCAGATGATATTTTTTTTTTACATGGCTTCGTTTTCGCTGGTAAACATAAAGCTATGATTTACGATGTCCTCCACTGCATACATAATACAAGATAATTTTGCGTCTCTAAACTTTCACTGTGTCCTATAATGTTAGTGATATTATTAATAGATGTAATGATAATAATTATGACTAGTGGCACTATTAGTGTTGATGGGACAAGCAGAAATACAAAAACTATAAGCTGCATTTTCTTTTACGAGAGCAGTATTGGTGCCTTCTTCATCACGTCGATTCCGTTTTAAGTAAGCAAAGTAGTTTTGACCACAACTCTGTCACCTCGACGGGCGGCGTAGGGGCTTCGGACAGGTCCCTCAAAGTGCAGGTGGAACACCACATAGTGCCGGAGAGCCTGAGGTGAGCCTTAGTTGAGGTACCGCAGTTACACACCATGCACCATTTCATCAGAATACATACACAGGACCACCTGCCTTCGTGATCGGTTTAGTGTCTTCCAGGTGGGTTGTGGCAGTAGGTGTCCTGCAGAGGCCTTTGTTGTAGCGAGACGGAATGATACTACCGATGATACTACAATTATGTATACAGTTGTTATTTCCCAACATAATCGTTTAAAAAACAATGAAAAACAAAATTGTATGCTTAATTGTCTTTGGCTCATTCAATTATAATTAATGCCTTCATTAAAGTCCGCTCTAAAAGCATACGTTAATTGAAAGACAACATATTTAGGGAGTGGCCTTAAATGAAACACACGAAAGTCAATGTAGAGGCATTAATTCATTGAACATGAAAATTAATGAAAATATAATGTTGTGAGCTGTGTGACCAATTCATGAAAGAAGAAGGGGCAAAACGTCCCTACCCTTGTAACACTTTCTACTATATATCAAATGAAAGAGCGTTAAAAGTACATCATTTTATTGTATGACAGTAAATGTGTAAATAATGGGAGAAAAAAGTTATTCACCGATAAACATAGAAAAAAAAAATTTTTTTTTTTCATCGAACTTACTTGAGTGGGGTGTCTATTGATAGGTATTTTAAAATGATACTGAGGTTTCTAAAACCATTTTTTCTCAAAGTCAATTGTTTGAAAGATAGACACTTCCAAAGTGCTAAAAGGTGTCCCCCAACCCCTCTAACTTTTAAAATAAGGGAGTGAAAAATCTAATAAAAATATATGCTCTAGATCGCAATAAAAACTTACAACTAAAATTAGTTTGAACGAGATATAGTTAGCAGTTTTTGAGATAGAGAACATTCAAAAAACCGAAAATATAACTTTGTCATTCATACAAACACTATGAAAAACAAACTTATCACAAAGTGTGTATATCTGTTGCCGCTTTAACAACAAATAATACAAATTAAAGGGCAGACCCTACGACGATGGTACGGATTTTTTTTTAAAACCCAGATTTTAGTCAGACTTGTACTGACTAAAAACCACCCATGTTCCTTCTTAGCCCTTTATGTCGAGGCCGCTCTATCTCTTTCGAACAACCCGCAGCCCCGACGGGCGTCGACCCTTGCGGGCCCCTTCCATATTGCTGACATCTCTCTGAGGCGCGCGTGGAACACGAACTCGACGTCGACACGCCTGTCGTCCTCCTAAGACGGACGGCGCGGCGGCGAGCTAGCCCATTACTCACCGACCTCAGGTCCGCGTCTATGGTTGTTGGAAGCCATCACGTGGCCCCCGACGCCCGGAGCGTCTCCCGCGGCGGCTGCGACGAGAGGTTCTCTTCCTCTCACGTTCTACCACCTCCTTCGCTAGTATCACTGCTTCGCAGAAGTAGGCGACGGCTTCCCATTCCCTCTCGCCCCGGACCAACATAAATACATATTTTGTGATAAGTTTGTTTTTCATGGTGTTTGTATGAATGACAAAGTTATATTTGCGGTTTTTTAAATGAGCTATATCTCAAAAACTGCTGACTATATCTCGTTCAAACTAATTTCGGTTGTGAGTTTTCATTGCGATCTACAGCATATATTTTTATTAGATTTTTCACCTAGTTAGTTTAAAAGTTAGAGGGGTGGGGGCACATTTTTGCACTTTGGAAGTGTCTATCTTTCAAACGATTGACTTTGAGAAGAAATGGTTTTAGTAACCTCAGTGTCATTTTAAAAGACCTATCAATAGACACCACACTCAAGCAGGTTCTACGAAAAAAAAAAAAAAAAATTTTCTTTCTTTATCGGTGAATAACTTTTTTCCCCCATTATTCACACATTTACTGTCATACAATAAAATGATATATTTTTAACGCTCTTTCATTTGATATATAGGAGAAAGTGTTACAAGGAAAGGGACGGGGTCTATACAAAAATACCCATTCTTCTTTACGTATAAATTACTCGAACTCGCATGACAACTAAAGTACGTTACAAACCAAAACATTGGCTTCTGCCTAATTATGTACCTAAATAAATTAAGTAGATGAATAGTCTAACTCTAAAGGTAGATACTAACAAATAGTTAATCATTTTTTAATCTTTTCACAAGTGTCATCCATCGCCCATAATTACATTTATTTTAATCAATGATGGACCCATTATTGCACCCTTGGAACTCCAACTCTTCCACGTATATTTCTTAAAGTCTTTATTCCAAAAGTAAATTATTTGTCCACGTTTTAGGTCTTGTTAGTTAGCAAAACTAAGTCTTGCTTTGTTAAACATCTTCAATTTCCTTTAAGCTCTTTGTTCGTTTATTCGTCAAGCTCAAAAGGCACAGATAATTCTTTACTTAAATAAAAAAACCGACCAATGTCTCCAGTTATATTTTTATCAACATTTATTTTCTATATTCACACAATTCTGCGTTCTTAATTGCCATTCATAAAATTTAAAGCCGTCACTTCATGCAGAACATAAAACATTTTTCTCAACACCTTGATGCCTGCGTATGAAACGCGATACGTACCTAATTTGCCTGTATGACTTGCATTAACGTTTTTACCGGGAGTCAAACCCGATACTGGTACATTAGCTGACTCAGGCGTCAGCAAAAACTGCACTTGGTAACGGTATGAGCTTGTGTGTTATTATAATGGCTAATTTGCTAAGGGACCTGGGTTTGCTTATGTTAATCTAAATGTAAACACCTTTTGGTCTCACCATTTTTTTTAGTTTAACGGTTGTCTCACTAATTCTGCTGTTACGGCGTTTTTGATACTTACAACCAGCGTCTTTTCCCGTATTTTGCGAAACTCTGATTATGCTATAAGTCTTCTATTTTTAACTTTCTCTATTCAGTTCTATGCAATTTGAAGTCTTATCAAAATACGATCGTCTGAACTAACTGATGTTGTTATTATTAAAAGTCTAAATTGTTTCCAGGAGTTCTTTCTTATTCGAACAGAAAATAATTTTTAAGTCTCACTCTATCCTTCAATTTACAATTCTAATAGCTTAACTCTTAACAAAATCCTCGAGCCTATATTAAAATATTATTAAATAAACACACGTCCTCGTAACAGTTACATCATATGGATTCACGGCTTCGACTCAGGTATCGATAGGTAACTAATCTGCTTTTATGTAACACGATAGTTTAAAATTTCAGTTTTTGCTCAATGAGAATTACTTACTTGGCTTCGGCCGGTGTTTTATGTTATGAAGATCTTGTAAGTTAATTTAGAGGTAATTTCGTGGTAGATTATAGCTTATCTGACAAGTGATGGACAGTGATTATAGTTCAATAACTAATAAACCTAGGTATGCTGATTGTTCCCTAACTATCATAGATCGGGGAGCCAAGGAACATAGGATGCTTAATTAGTAATTACTTACTTCAAGGTAGTGGAAGAGAAGTACTTATATTCTTAACAGAGCAATAAGAATTTTACTGCAGATCAGTTGCTATGACGTATTAAAGCAGGATTATGTCCGAGATTTTCGCATTGCTTTGTTAGTTATTTATTTCATTGGTGGATTCTATTCATCCACGTTATCTACTATCCACAGTGTTGGTTGATAGCTTTTATTTTAAATTAAGAGCAAATCGGTTTCAAACGGTATTGGTGCGTTAGCAATAAAGTCTAAATTGAGTCTTATTTATGTCTCGTTTAAATGACCTACTTTATCAATCCCGGAAGTATAGAAGTTTTTGCAATCTTCGAGTCTCTGATACTAATATATTCCTTTTTAAATCAAAGAATTCTTTAGAATATAAAGATCAAAAAGAGTAAGTAAGCGTAAATCTATTTCTTACTATTTCATCCATTGAGTCTGTCAACAGTGCCGCGTTTGTCTGCAGCCGTGCCAAAATTAGTCCGAATTTAGATGCAAAAAACTACGGAATTTCCGACGGACAGTTAGACATTAGTATCTAACCGAGTCAAATATTTCTTTGATGTCCTCAAACGGGTCTCTTAGAATTTCAAAATAATCTACATTAGATTATTCTTCAAACCCGACTACCCATTGACCCAAAAATTAAACGTCTTCAGTTATATCGACCTCAGCAACATTTTCCCTAACACCATTATCATAACTCTGTTTACTGTACAAACTTACCTTTTGGGCTTCCACCGCTTCATAAATACTCCAAACATTGTTTTATCCTCCTCACAATTCACAAAAACAACAACAATAATCGCTACTGATAACGAGTCAACGACTTCCGTTCAATCAATAACACACCACCCGCACGCAAATAATTGCACCATTGATAAGATAAACATCAAACTCGGGACCAAAAACATTTGACCTAGACACACTGACTGAGAAGCCTGAGGAACACTGTCCTACTTCGCGAGCATCTCTAAAATCGATTAAATCCTCTAACTATAATGCTTAGAGCATAGTTACGCAATCGTCCTTAGGATCTCACAGCATTATTTGTTTATTTAGAAGAAACATTGGCATCGTAATCTTGTTTTAAATAAACAGTACGTACACGCGTCGCTTCCGTCACTCGGTCTTGGCGCAACTGAGTCATTCGTTTGGTTGGCTAGAGTAGCAAGACGCGAGTGTGCCGGTGCGCGTCAGGTGCGGTCGATCAGCTGCTCGCTTGTCACGTCGCCATCTTGTTTCGCATTTTGGCGCCATCTCGCGGTGACCTTTCAACTTTGGAACATGGTTTGTGTTGTTTATTGGTAAACATTGCACGCCCCTTCTAAATGAAGTAGCGGTACTACTGGTACATCGTTACGTGTCATGTTTTATGTGATCTGTGGTTTCTGTAATACCGAATAGATAATAAATAGTCATCCATGTATGATCTATGTCATGTCGCATATTGATCTCGCATGTGCTAGATCTTATTATCCTGATAATTATGAGGTATTTGTGTGGCCTCAGTAAAACCTGCCAAAATATTAACTAAGTAGTGTTTTCTCTTAACCTGTCGTTTATTCGTATTATTGTTGAATCGGTAACTTACTACTTATTCCTAATCTTCGTTAGAAAAAAGGTAATAGGTATAGGTACAATAATGATCATAATTATTATTATAAACACAGCTACCTGTACGAAGGCACGGGTAAGATGCTCGGTCCCGTAGGTATCTGATTTACCTACACGTACTGTTACAAAATTCCTTAGGTATTGCATAATCTGTGAAATAACCAGAGACGTACCTAGTTCAAAAAGGTAGTGTTTCCTTTCTAAATTCGTTAAGAATTAAGAACGTAGGTACCTATGTAAATACACACTGCTAGATATAAGGAAACACTTGCTTGTACCTGACACACAAAGCAGAAGGAATGTTGTACGAGTATGTACGCGAAGGAAACTATTTCAAAATAATAATGGAAGTCATTTCATATTCTTATTGCTTCAGTGAAACATTTAAGTACAAACATTTAAAAAAAAATAACTTCTACGTAGGAACCATTACATAATTTCGACCGCTTTGATATGAGCATCGATGGTTCAGTGGTAGAATGCTCGCCTGCCACGCGGGCGGCCCGGGTTCGATTCCCGGTCGATGCAATATCTTTTTGACATTCTCTTCTATATTATTTTTCAATGAAGTTTTCGTTTTTTTCATTGATCTTTATTTTAAGAAAAAATTTCATTCTTAAAACACGAAATTATGAAACTTATCAAACATTATTTTAAAAGTGGTAGAAGGACCAAACCACAGATTAACCAAACTATGATCGTAAGGACAGTGAAATTAACCTAAATCATAGGTAGACACAATAGTCGCCCCTCATACGCAATATTATAATTTGCCCCCTAGTGTAGGGGACGGTTGACCTTGAACTTCGTTTTCGTTCCAACCCACTGCTAGGGGTTGCTTAACCTTCAGGGTGCCAACTTAGCCCCACATTACAGCGAAAGTTGTGTTATTGCTGAGACTAGTTTTAGAACAGATTGAATTTTTAGGGTTCCGTAACCGAATGTCAAAAAACTAAACCGCAGGAGTTATACTAAACTAAACCGTAGGCCGCTATAACAAGAAATGCTTAATACTAATTAAACGGGAGTCCCCTTTAATTAAAGAAAGATCTATAGCACTTAACCTGTGTCAAGTGCTATAGATCTTTTATTAATATTCGCTCTTAGATTTCTTTCGACAATGTTTTGAAAAAATAAACCAACCAAACAGATCATCGGTAGTGCTGCCCCCATTTAAATCAACTATAGCAAAGAGATTATCGAAAGATATAAACATGTCTGGAACCCCTCTATTATAACGTCAATTACAGAGTTCAATCGATTGAAATCTCGATGCTATCGGTGGCAATTCGATCATTTATCGTTATCGGTTGAGACGAGGGAGATAATGGGCTTGACTTACGGACTTGCGAGCAGAGGTTAATCAGGATACAATGATACATCATTATTTATTTAATGGGTATACCTGTCTTGACGAGCGAAGCGGAGAGATGTGCCAAATTCGACCAATCACAGGAAGGGCGAAAGACCAAATGCAAAGGGGTTTGAACTTTTTTGTATGGGAGTTGGCATATCGACCCACCGCCAATTTGTTTTTTTTTCGAAATCGCGGCCCACAATGAAAGTGGTATGTATGGATAGAGGACATATAGACAAACAAAAAATGTCTAGTAACATGGTACCCAAAGTGTCACGATACCGAGATATTTGAAGGTAAAGATGGTCATATGAGTACAATGACCACATAAAAATTAGACCTTTTACGTGTCTATAGGCGTTTATTATTATTATTATTACTGGTTACTGAAAGAGAGTAGGTACATAACATACTAAGTACTAGGAGCACGAGAAAACTATTTTTGACATAACATAGCGTTTCATTGCGATGTGAAGCTATTTTATTGTGCGTATAATAATAATCAACTTGGGAACTATTATTTGGATACAATTTAACGCATATACACGTAAAAAGGCAATTTAAAAAATATTTAATGATTGTCGTTGTACTTATTTGTCGATCTTTAAATATCTCGGTAACGTGACACTTTAGGTACCGTGTTACTTGACATTTTTTGTTCGTCTATATGTCCTCTATCCATACATACCACTTTCATCGTGGGCCGCGATTTCGAAAAAAAAAAAACAAAATGGCGGACAGGTTGATATGCCACATCGGTTCTATCCCCTTTAACCGCACCTGTCCTCTCCGCTCCGCTCGTCTCCGCTTTGGTGAAGTCCCGGCCTTAACAGAGTGGTTACATATCAGATGGTATAAGTAGCTAAGTGTCCAACAACGCGAAACGTCTAATGAGCAGTAGGTCTACAACATAGCAGCGTGCCACTTTCCACAGCCGACGGTGGCTGTCGATAAGCTTTTATGGAGTTATACCTTCCATCATCAGCTCATCAACATGAGGTGATGACTGCCAGATGTGAATACTTGAATAGTTTTAGAGAACACACGAAACACAGTACCTATGTGCCAAAAAATTTGAGAAATCGAGGGCAACTCGATTTCTCTGAGCTTCAATCATCAGGGAGTCTAAAACGGCCACTTTAGCAGTTCATAATAGGAATTGCGTTAAAAAGCGTAAATGACCTTTCATAATAGTAACAGCGTCTGGGACCATTAAGGAAAATAGATCATAGGTAAGTAATAATAGGAAAACAATATGAATTGCGTTAAATTCGTAAAATGGTCACAGACGCAGTTACTATTTTGAAAGGTCAATTCATATTCTGATCTGCTAAAGTGGCCATTTTAGACCCCCTGATCCTGACATGGTGACAATGGAACCACCTCGGGAGTATACTCTTTCGAATAAAAAAAAAATCTAATCGGTTCATATGACCGAGTTATTTATGCGTAAACAAAGATTAAAAAAAAAACAACATATACACACAAACGAATTGAGAACCTCCTCCGTGTGAAGTCGGTTGAAAATGATATGAGAAAGAAAGGAGTAGATAAATAATGGGAGATAGGAGCCATCATGCTGAGAATCTGAGATAGGAGCCTTTTTGGCCTCGCACAGGTTTTCTCTTATTTAGCTATAAATTCTTTTTTGTAATTATTATTTTTTGTAGTTCCTGTGCTTGTTCCAAATAAATATTTTTCTTTCTTTCTTTCTTTCTTTAATGCCTTTTTTAGGGGGGGTTGGAAGTCATCAAATAACTCCTCCCGCTCTGGGCAGAGCGGAAGGGAATGTCTGACTTCTACTGGCTAAAAACCACACATGTTCCTTCTTAGCCCATTGAGTCGAGGCCGCTATATCTCTTTCGAACAACCCGCAGTCCCGACGGGCAGTAAATGATGCCTTGACGTCTGATAGGGAGGGGAGAATCGAAGATGAAAACGTGTTACACTGACCCCAAGTCGAATGGGACAAGGGTTGGAAAATGATGATGGTGATGTAACGGAGCTCTAACCGAAAATTGATGCATTCGTTGGGTTCCTCCTAGTAAGAGTCTCGAACGACCCATCATAATACCATAATGTAGAATACAATAAGGCTACAGATACGTTGCATCGTCGACCTCATCTCTGCCCTTATGCAAGATTGAGGTCAAGATTAAGCCCATATTAAATAAAAAAAAAAAGCTAAATAATTTAATAGCAATAGTTATTGGAAAGGATGCGTATTTTTGTGGGATAAACCGGGACAACTACACTGTAAAATTTTTGTTTACAATATTTAGGTTCCAATCTATAAGTTTTGAAACGTTTATGGGACCAATACTTCGTCGTAGTCCAGTGCGTTCAAACTTTTTGGTTTATTTTCAATATTGTCTACCACCTCATTATCCTCAACGTGATCTTCAATGTCAGATTCATGATCTTCTTTAGAAGTATCTGTGGATACCACCTCAGTGACATATTCAATCTCAGATTCATGTTCTTCTTCAGCAATCGTGGTTGGTACCATCTCAGTAAAATCCTCAGTAACATTTTCAGTCTCAGTTTCAGGGTCTTCTTCAGCAACGGTGGTGGATACCACCTCAGTAACATCCTCAGTGACATCTTCAGTCTCAGATTCATGATCTTCTTGAATGCGAGCAATGGTGGTGGATAATAAATCAATTAAATTCTCATCAACATCTTCAGTCACCGTCTCATTAATTTCCTCGGTAACAGCCTGGGTTTGAACTTCCTCGGTTTGAACTTCCTCGGTTTGAACTTCCTCGGTTTGAACTTCCTCGGTTTGAACTTCCTCGGTTTGAACTTCCTCGGTAATAGCCTCGGTTTGAACTTCATCTTCAAAGACATACTTCAGGACTTCATGAATTTCTTGTAAATTCGCCTCATTAATATCCTCTAATGTTTGTTTTAGATCTTGTTCCTCTAATGTTTGTTTCGGATCTTGTTCTTCTGATGTTTGTTTCGGATCTTCTTCCTCTAAATTTTGTTTTACAACTTGTTCCTCTTCTGCAAAACGAATATTTTTGTATACTACGCAGGCAAATATTATATTATAATATTATATTATTATAAAAAAAAACGACTTCAAAAAAAAAACATTAATCGTCCGTGTGGTAAAAGTCGGTGATTTTGTTTCATTGACGGTTTTCCACAGACTTCTGAAAGTATAAGTTACTTTAGACTTTTATTATTTATTAGAAAAAAGTTTTTAATTTTGCCCATTTTAGTTGTAGTCTAACAAACAAATTCTTGTTATGAATCAATTTAACATTATAACTAGCACTTAGCATTAGCAGTATTAAGAACCATCATGATATCATTAGGCCAAAAAATCAACTTGCTGAACTGATTTACTTCATGAATTTTCGATACGACCATACACGGAAAGCATATATTTTCACTCATCGAAAGTGCTACATTGAGTTTTAACTAAAAACTTGAAATTTCGCCCCAAAAAAAGTTGTTTTCGTAAATATATTTAGTTTTTTTATGGACATAGAGCTTGGTGAAAGGTGAGTATCCATGCAGTATTAAATGGGCCTACTCTTAACTTCAACTCCATTGGACCTACCCCTGCTAAACCTTTCTTAGTGAAAACTTACCTCTATACGGCTGGTATACAATAAGACTCATTCTGAAGACGCAGTCTTGAATGCAGCGGTATTCGTCATCAAACAGGTTTTCCGTGGGGCACCCTCGCCATGTTTCCAACTCGCAGCGGGAGCCAGGTTTGTAGTATGAGAAGACCTGCTTCGGCTCCAAGTGGCAATCGCTGGTATTTAGTGGCGAATTGCAGTATTCTAGTGGCACTACGAGCATTTAAAAAATTAAATTAAATCTGAAATGAAATGAGGATGATACTTATAACTTAGTTATAATTGGTTTGTTGGTCTAGTGGTCACAAGCGCGACTGCTCAGCATAAGGTCTTGGATTTGATTCCAAGGTCGGGCAAAGTGTTATCGGGATTTCTCATCAGGAACAGAATTTGTGCTCTCAGGAGAAGCAAAAAATAAAAAATAAATCCTTATATCTCTCTAAATTTAATAGGTAATATCCAAGGGACAAAGTTCTTAGATTTTTGAAATCATAGGGAAGGTTTTTCCAAAAATGGGTCTAGTTTTGTATAAATTACAGAGATAGCATGTCATGTTCTTCACGACATCACGACCAAAAAGCTCGTGGCTTAATAAGAACTCGTGTCGATCTTTAGGTAAAGCTGTGCTTGCCTAGGTCGGTCTGTGGATGGGTGACCGCCCGACATACCGAGTTTCCTCCGTGCCTCGGAAAGCACGTTAAGCTGTTGGTCCCGGCTGCCATATATATAGATCTTTGGCAGTCGTTACAGGTAGTCAGTGACCTGAAATTCTGACATCTAGTCTTACCAAAGGGTATCGTATTACCTAGTATTAACTGGGTTGTGGAGGTCTGATTGGCAGTCGCTCCATGTAAAATACTGGTATTCAGCTGCATCCGGTTAGACTAGAAGCCGACCCCAATATAGTTGGGAAAAGGCCAGGGCCTGATTTAGAGTTCTGACCGCCCTAGGCTAACTATGAATACGCGCCCCTAGCCTGTCCTGTCCTATACCATTTCACACAGGTGCAACTAATTAAATTACAAGTAGGTACAAAAGAGAGCTTACGTAACCTTTTTTTTTTGGTAATCATCAAAAAACCCCTCCCGCTCTTGGGCAGAGCGAAAGGGAGTGTCAGACTTCTACTGACTAAAAACCACCTATGTTCCTTCTTAGCCCTTTATGTCGAGGCCGCGGTATCTCTTGCGAACAACCCGCAGCCCCGACGGGCGGTGGCCCATGCGGGCCCCTTCCATGTTGCTGACATCTCTTTGAGGCGCGCGTGGATCACGAACGCGCCGTCGACACGGCCTGTCACCCTCTCCACGATTATCGCAACCCCGCGTGTCATATTGTCGGCCACCGCCTCATGCGACCCCCCCTGTGCCAGCAGAAGCGTATCATCAGCGTAGCAAACTACGCTGACAATCGGCGTGCAGCACCCAGTCGTAACCGATGTTCCACAGGGGCGGCCCCAGAACCAATCCCTGTGGAACACCGCACGACATCTCCCGCCGGTTTCATTATCCGTCATGACCAGGGTAGATGACAGCCTTGTCTGTCAAATAGTCCCCGACTACACGGCGAAGGTAGGCCCCGGTGATGCCGGAGTGCTTCCCTAATGCAGCTCCAGGGCATGGTGTTCAAGGCGTTGGCAATGTCGAGAGACACCGCCAAGACCACTCCGCCCCGAGAGACCACAACCCCCGTCGTGAGGGCTCTCACGCGCATGATGGCATCCAGCGTCGAGCGCGTCTTGCGGAACACCAGTTTGGTTTCCGGACCCATTTCCTCAAGGTGCTCGGCGAGCCGATTTACAATTGCTCTTTCTAAGAGCTTGCCCACCTCGTCAAGCAGCACAATGGGCTGGTATGCGGACGGCAAGTCCGCAGGGCGCCCCGGCTTCTGAATGAGGACCAGCTTTCCCGTCTTCCAACGAAGCGGGAACTGGCCTCTTTCCAAGCACGCGCGCTTAAGAACCCCTCCAGTCGGGGCCCAAGAGCCTCTGAGGCCAGGACCCAGGCTTTGCCTTTACCGAGACCTCTTTTTCTCACTCATTCCACCTATCCTACTCTCACCTGTGTCAAACGAAATGAAAGAAAGAAAAAACAAATAGCCGAAAAAACCGGTTTAAACTTGCTATGCAATGAGAGGGGAGCGCGTGGCGCGGCCGCCGGGCGCGGACGTTGTGGGGGCGCTTATTTTTACACGACTGCCTAAAAAAAGAGTGTTATGTTTTTACATATTTTCCCAAAATTACCAATATAAGTCCCAGCTCAGCGCCGCGCCCGCCGCCCCCTAGGTCCTTGCGCCCTAGGCTCTAGCCTTATTAGCCTGTGAGTAAATCAGGCCCTGGAAAAGGCTAGGCAGATGATGACACTCCATAAAAATAAACCCTGAGCAGGTACACAAAGGCGTAATTTCAACTTTTCATATAAATAATAATATGACACAAAGAAACAGCTACGACTCTTACATATTCGGTTAAGTTATATTTGAATAAGCTTACCTGAATGCACGATATTTCGAAGACTTAACGTAAAAAGCAAGTAGCCATATAAACACCAACTACAACTCATGATGAAAAGAACCTAAATGTGTATCAAAGCAAATGATTCCATAATTAACTTCTCAGTTTTACGACTAATTGTTAATTAAATATTAATGGTTTTTTTCTTGCTAATTGAGACGATAAAAATGTTTTTAAAACGCAAAATGATATTGCATCGACCGGGAATCGAACCCGGGCCGCCCGCGTGGCAGGCGAGCATTCTACCACTGAACCATCGATGCTCATGTAAGCAATGCAGAAATTGTTGTTTAGTTACTTTGGAAAAGTACATGAGGAAGTTACATTTTTAGTACAAAAAACATAATAGCTAATCTTTGGTACACACTAGGACACTAGGTTACACTCATACTCTTATTAACACAAAGGAATTGAAAGGAGAAACAGAGTCCTTTACTTTGGAGTAAGACGATAAAAGCTGGAAATTATAACCAATAATAGTAAATAATAGCAAATTTAGTTCTTCTTACAATTTCAAATCCCTAATTTAACTTTTTGCAGCCAGTACCGGTACCCTACTTTTTGAGTGCGTCTAGTTTTTATTATTAAACTTTATTTGCCAGTGCTGCCACCTAACATACGTTTTGTACACCAGCTTCAACCAAACTTCACTGTTTGTTTCATCAAAACGATGGTAGATGGCGTGAATTTCAACAAGTTTATTCATTGTTGTAGCATGTTGATTTTTAATGATAATAATTTATTACGCAGATCATACAAAATTAGTATGAATAAAACGTAAAATAATATTTTGGTCTCATTATCGTTTATTTTGAACATAATTTTCTAAAAATAAATGCGATTTCATTAAGTTAAAAGTATTTTCTCAATTATAGCTATAATTGAAAACAAGGCACTAGCATTAACACAAGAAGTAACAATAGTGTGATTATAAAAAATTACCCGAAATAAAAAAATAGATGATCAAATAGGTCCATGGATAATCTTTTTCAACAACTTACTCCAAAAGTGATTATAATTAAAATATATAGTTGCTTTTACATGTTTTAAAAAGCTTTAATCTTAACAATATAATATCTTATTGTTCTATCTGTCTATTATTTTTGTAGCAATAAAATTTGCACTAAAAACAGGTTTTAAAATAATTGGCTACAGCGCCATCTAGTTTGTGTTCTAAACAACTTTTAATTCTAAAGTGAGATCTCAACGGCCGTCAGACGATTACCTTGTTTTCGATGCATTTTTGAATTAGGTATATTACTGCAGTCTGTAACAGCTGTTAGTGAACAACTGATTACTTTGATGGCTCGTGTGTTTTTCTTCGGCACAACACCGCACCAATTATAATCAGCAAAACCTGAAATTTTAATTACCTAGTTTTATACGTGTTTTGTTATGTAATAGTCGAGCGTAGGTCAAATACCTACTAGAATACTGAAACCAAAAAATTGGCGCGTGGCTATAGTCGGAACTAAAGCCACGACTTTCTCTCATTTTACAAAATATTTTCTATTTTTTATTTTATTTTCACGGTTATATTAAAAACATGTATTTTTTTTGTGAAAAATTTGGAACAATTTTCTCCAATATCACTGTTACTATGATTTCCAGGCATGATCTTGAGAAAAAAAATATCGCAACGGCCGGGAAAATAAATGCCTCTCGGCTTCTTTAACGGTCTTCTCTACACTTAATAAGAAACAAAGTCCACCGCCGCGTCTGTGTTCGCCATAAACTCAAAAACTGCTGCACCGATGTTCATGTTGTTTTCACCAATGCCTAGAGTGGTTCTCGAGGAAGGTTTCAATAAATAATTGGTCAAGTTTTTGACATCCACGCGGGTGAAGCCGAGGGCATCAGCTAGTTTACAATAAAATACACTTACCTCAATAATAATCAACAGAACAGTCACAATAAAGACAATAGACGAACTGTCCTTGAACACATAGAGCACCAAGTCTTTGCAGCCTCCCGTGTAGTAAGTCTTCTTCACCTTGCACATCTCTCTGTCTCTCTCTTGCACCAGGTCAGATCGTGTCGAGACATAACTTGGGCAGCACGAGATGGGCACGTTCGGGGGCAAATAGTATAGAAACTTAGAGCTTCTGTAGTCTTCGGGGCCATCGATACCGCAGCAGTTTAACTGAAATTGATGGTTATTGTTAGGCAGGACACCTAGCAAGGCGTAGTGATGACAGGTGGACTAAGGCTGTCAGCGAATGGCGTCCAAGAACTGGCAAAAGAAGACAAGTGTGGGTCGTCTGGCGGCGAGATGGGCAGACGACATATAATAGTTGCCATCGGGGGCAAAACCTATATGAGGCTGGCACAGGACCGTGGAGATTGGCACAATAAAAGAGAGGCCTATACCACCCAGTAGTGGGTGAGTTCGGGCTGTGGATGATGAGGTGGGTCGTTTACTATTTATACACGTAGTATTCTGAAGCTTAGTACTACAACATATGACTTACATCGGATTGCGTCGTGGCCCAAATCTTGACATGCCTTGGGTTTTCCACCCGGGCCAGTTTGAAGGACTGGACTAAAGAGTTCATCAGCTTGGCTTCGTCTGCTGGTTCAACGTTCACTGATATACCGGCGATCATAGCTTGGACGATGGTCAGGAGTATAAGGACTATAGCTGCCTGGAAAAAGTAAAGATTGGATAAGCAAAAATGAATACGAAATATATGTCACCTGGCGGTCTAAAGTGGCCAGTGAGCATATCATATTATATGCGTTAAAATTCGAAAAATGGTCACAGACGCAGTTTAGTTTTTTAACTACCTACTTTTTTTTTAGTCAGGAAACCATATCCATAATGTGTTGGCCTAAAATAATTACTAATTATAATAAGGTGCTCAGAGTATAGGTACTAGTCTAATTAAACCATATAAACATTAAGTCAGTGGTCAAGACAATAATTAGCTTGTCAACTTGGCGTGATATGCCAAAGGTTTTGTATTGAACTTGAATAAATTACGGACTCCAAGGGCGCGAATATACCTTGGACTCCTTTTCTTGTGTTTGTAACTCGTAGGCACTCGTGGCACGCTATTTCCTCGTGAGACTTTGTCGAGTCCCTCTTGTTAGCGTTTTAATTACTGTTTTGTGGCGTTCTATAAATGGTTGGCCTAAATTAACGTATATGCAAGAGAAGCTTGCGGCTCAGATCTATGTTCAGGTAAAGCCCGTGCTTGGTTGGTCTATGCATGGGTGACAGACAACCCATTACATACCGAGTTTTCCCGGTGCCCCGGAAAACACATTTAGCTGAAAACCAGTATTATACATGGTGCGACTGCCTATCTGAACTCCACAACCCAGTTAGTACTGGGCCATACGATACCCTTTGGGAATAGGGGATCGGACAGGGTCAAAATAATAGGTTTCTGTTTAGTCCGTAAGTTAGATTATCGAAAAATATTGAATACGTGTTTTTTGTTTTATCAAATCAATAAAAAATGACGAAGATAAAACGTGTCAAAGATCTTGGAGTGGGGCTTGAAACGTCACTTGTGTCGTCAAAATGTACTATCATATGACGTCACACGAGTTTTCGAAGCACTGTATCGTCTTCATTTTAAGTTTACGTGAAAAAAGAAAAAATACGTGTCCAATAATTTTTGGAAATCTATCTGACGGACTAATTAGTTTTTTTTTGTCCGATCCCCTATTGTGGTTGTCTGATTTTCGATCTTTTTTTGGCTAAATAGGCCAGCTCTTGACTTCAATCACGCCATATGGAAAGTGATGGTAGGCATAAATGCCTATTAAAACGCTAGGCTACTTCAAGGTCAAAGGGTTACCAGTACTTACCAGTTACCACAGTCGAGTCTAGTGGTCATTAATAACTCAGCTGTAAAACGTTTAACGACTTATTGTACAAAAAGTAAAATTAATGTATTGTTCTGATGTTAGCTTTATCAGAGTTATACAAAAATGCATTAAAAAAAAATTATTGCATTTTCATAGAGAACACGTAACGTTATAACAGCTTTAATTGATTCTGAGGTTAATTTATTGAAAATTACTTCATTTGGTGGCGCATTTCTGAAGTACTCTTCAAACTGATTTTTCATTTGATGTGAATGTGAAGTGATTTAGCTCAAACAAATACTGACTTAAAAAATATGATTCAGTTTAGTCCGTCTGCTAGATTAGGTTTCGAAAAATATTGGATTTGCGTCGCTTTCTGGAAAAAATAATGTACAATTCTGTGACGTCACAAGACTTTTCGAAGCAATACAGTGCTTCGAAAAGTCTTTACTTAAACTTGACTTAAACTGCTTAAACATAACTGACGAAATGTGGGTGTACTTATTTATTGTACTACTAGCTTTTGCCCGCGACTTCGTTCGCGTGGAATAGTGACTTCCGGCAGATTTTTGGTTTATCTCGCGAAAAAAAAAAACTATCCTATGTCCTTTCTCAAGTTCCAAACTATGTTTGTACCAAATTTCACACAAATCGGTTCAGTAGTTTAGGCGTGAAGCAAAGACAGACATACAGAGTTACTTTCGCATTTATAATATTAGTTAGGAAGTTATGATAGTTAGGATTAGTATCACTTCTGGCTAACCCTTCGGGGATTACCAGCGTGATGTGATATTATTTATACTAATATTATAAAGCCAAAGGTATCTTGTAAAGGTAACTTACCACGTTAATAGATCTCGAATGCCACTTGAAGACAGCCACCTGGCCGTAGATGATGACACAGATGGTGACAGCCCCTGACACGGCTAGCAGTACCATGGCCACCATTCTGCTGGACTGCTCCGGGTCATACGCCTTCGTGGCTATCGACGTCATCACCGCCATGATTATTAGCGTCAGTGCTTCTATCTGGAATATTTATTATAATAATCATTTTATTTTTAGGTAACTGAGGCCCATAGAAAACAATATCTTAAACAATATTAAACCGTATTAAAAGTAAGAAAGAAAGAAGAGATATTCATTTAGCATGACCAGCCATCGAGAGACGGGCAGCAGCGTCCCTTAAACTTTCGGCGTCCTCACTGCGATCCCCAAGCCACCTGCCAAGCGTGGCAGACGGCTTGGGGATTAATTATGGCAGCCCAGAGAGGGTTGCCATAATAGGAGGAGCCTTTGTTCGGCAGTGGAAGTATTCCGGCTGATGATGATGATACGCCACAAGTGGACACAATAAAAAATAAAAACTAAAATCTAAACAGAAAAATAATAATAATATCGTGTGTTTCACGGCAGCGCCAAATAGGCCCAGTTCAGCATACTGTCGAGCAGCTAGTGCCCGACGCTGGTTTTCAACTGGACTTGAGATAGTGATGTGACGGACGGTCTACCTATGACTATCTATGTGTAACGTAACCGTCATATAAAAGGTAAATTGGGCTAATGGGGCAAGACAATGATGATGATGAATCTGGATCCTTTCATCTTTTATATAATAGGTCTTTACCTATGTAATTGCAGATTCCACAACCGGCATTTTCTGATTTAATTATCTGTGGATTGGCGCGTAATTCGAAATTCAAGTTTTTATTTTATTCGAAAGACGTGTTAATTTAATTTCAAATTTAGTCATTTGTTTTTTGATAGTTTTTTGTTTTTGTGACTTTTTGGTAGTTTTTGGCGCCATGGATAAACTACAAATTCGTACAATTTTTAACCGACTTCAATAAAAGGAGGAGGTTATCAATTCGACTGTATTTTTTTTTTTTTCGCTCATAACTTGCGACTGGGTGAACTGATTTTCATGATTCTTTTTTCATTTGAAAGCTGGTGCTTCCCGTGTGGTCCCATTGTCACCATTTCAATATCTGATGATGGGATCTTGTAGAAATCGGGGGAACTCTTCAATAAATAGCAGCACATTAACCGCGATTGTTGCTATAGCATATCTAAGCATTGTTTACGCCATCACACAACATAATATCACGCCTGTACTCACTACAAAGGTTATAAAAACTATTTGGTGAAGATCTGATGAAGAACTTCGGAGATAGGCAACGGAACTCCTCAATTAATGATAGCAAATGGACTGGGGTTGCTGAAATCTCATATTGTCTGTCTATTGTTTACACCAGTTCATAACATAACATCACGCCGGTACGTTGTGAAGGGGTAAGCACATGTGAACCACAAAAATAAAACCGACTTCAAAAAAAAAACACTCAAAAGTGAAAAATAAACTTGAGAAGAAAAATCAGTTTCTGAAGTCGGTGACAAAAAAATGAAATCAAAGAAACAAAAGTCACCGACTTCAGAAACTGATTTTTCTTCTCAAGTTTATTTTTCACTTTTGAGTGTTTTTTTTTTTGAAGTCGGTTTTTCGAATATCAGTTCATACGTGGAAATACCGCTGCGCAAACAACACGAAACATTAACGACGTGTACGGACTTAACACTGCTTGCATAAGCACGGTCCATTAATGGTTCAATCGTTTTCAATCTGGAAATTTTGAGTCGAAGAACGAGCCTCGCGGTTGGCCGGTTAACATTGTCGACAACGACGAATTGAAGGCGATAGTGGAAGCGGATCCAACTCAATCTAAGGCTGAGCTTACTGCAGGCCTTGGAGTTAGTGTCAAAACAACATTGAGGCACTTGCGTCAAATTGGAAAGATAAAAAAGCTAGATAAGTGCGCGCCACGTGAACTAAGCGACCAAAAGCGAGATTTACGCGTCGAAGCATGGATAGCACTACTGAATCGGCATAGAAACGATGAAATTCTTATCAAATTGTTACCTGCGATGAAAAGTGTATCCTGTACGACAACCGTAAGCGTTCGTCTCAGTGGGTGGACCCGGGTACATCACCTAATCAGTGCGCTACAAAAAAGATTACTCATAGGAAGATGATGGTGACTGTCTGGTGGACCAGTGCCGGACTTGTACACCACAGCTTCTTACCGAATGTCACAACAGTGACGGCAGATGTCTATTGCAAAGAATTGCAAACAATGATGGAGAAGCTCGCAATTCAACAACCAAGACTAGTCAATCGTTCTTCCCCATTGCTTCTCCACGACAACGCGCGAGCTCACACTTCACGAAAGACCATCGCAAAGCTACAAGAGTTACAGCTGGAAGCTCTCCGTCACCCACCGTACTCACCGGACCTTGCCCCAACAGAATTCTACTTTTTTCAAAATTTAGACATTTTTTTAAGTGGTAAAAAATTCGACACCCGAGAGGCACTACAAAACGCTTTCGCTGACTTCATCGCCTCCCGTCCGGCAGACTTCTACAGTAAAGGGATAAACAAACTGCCATCAAAATGGCAAAATTGTATAGATCATTTGGGCCAATACTTTGATTCGCTGAAATAAAAAAAATACCAAAATTATTATATTTTAAAATTCTCATACAAATCGGCAATTTCATAGGTAAAGACCTAATATATACCTATGTATGATTTAAGAGCTGGTCAAAGAATAATGTAACGCCCCGTTCATAACCTCAGACGGATGCGACTTACATCTCTTGTTACTTTGCCGTGAGTACAGTAAGCAACAGAAGTAGCTTGACATTTCGGAATTTTAATTGTTTGATGTAGGTACAGGACTCAGCTATTATTTTTAATGTTTCAGAAGATTATTCTTTATAAAACATACCTTCCTTTCTTTTTTTTTTGGCAGGTGGGAAGTCATCAAATAACCCCTCCCGCTCTTGGGCAGAGCGAAAGGGAGTGTCAGACTTCTACTGACTAAAAACCACCCATGTTCCTTCTTAACCCTTTATGTCGAGGCCGCAGTATCTCTTGCGAACAACCCGCAGCCCCGATGGGTTTAAAATATACCTTACTCTTCAATAACTTATTAGTAACGAGTCTAACAAGTTTTTATTAAAAAACTTGCTTTAAAACTTTGAGCAGTGTTAATCTTTTTCTGACGCTGACTGTACTGACGTAATATAACTCGCATCTACTAATTGAGTCTAATTGTTTATCTCAGTGGTTGCAGTCACCGCATGAGTATGAGTATTACGGGCCATGCAGTGATAGTTTCGCATTTGTGTCGCTACTTTCATACACCTGTATCGAGATAATCGGTTAATTATTTTGTATTTTGTCTTACGTGCGGCCATGCAGTCAGCCGTTAAAAACATGCGCGGATGCATCGCTGCAAGAATACTATAGAAGTATTGTGAGTTTTATTTAGTGCGGTGTTACGACAGAAGATAAACTAAGAAATTAATACGAAAGAAGTTGCGTCAGGCAGGCCCGTATTACATGGTTGCGGAACGTGAGAGGGAGAAAACCTCTCATCCCAGCCGACGCGGGAGACGCTCCGGGCGTCGGGCCACGTGATGGCTTCCGACCACCGTAGACGCGGGCCTGTGGACGGTGAGTAATGGGCTAGCTCACCGCCCGTCCGTCCTATGACGATGACCGGCCGTGTCGACGGCGACGGCGAGTTCGTGTTCCACGCTCGCCTCAAAGTTATGTCAGCAACATTGCAGGGGCCCGCTAGAGCCGACGCCTGTCGGGACTGCGGGTCGTTGGAGACAGATACCGCGGCCTCGGACTCAAAGGGCTAAGAAGGAACATGGGTGGTTTTTAGTCAGTAGAAGTTTGAGACTCTCTACAGCTCAGCCCAGAGCGGGAGGAGTCATTTGATGATTTTCCTCCCTACAAAAAAAAAAACAAAAATTCACTCAAATACTCAAGCATTAGGTACAATCGCCAGCATATCAATCCACCGGAAACTGAAATCCCAATCAACCTTGAACCTAATACTGTAGCGATAAAACTGGAAACCTATTAAAGTTTGATAGATTTAAGTTATGGTTTGAAAGAAGAAAGAAAGAAAATACATTTATTCAGCACAGGCTATAAGTGTACACAACACTCAATAAAATGAACAAAAAAAAACTAAATTGAAAAAATACAAAAGAGTGCGTGCATCTCACCGCTCACGGCTGCGCCCAATGATGTATAAAACTAGCTGCGCCAAATCAGCTAGTGCCCGACGCTGGTTTTCAACTGGCCCTGAGATGTTTACTACGAGCACAACCTTTCCACATTTTTTAGGGTTCCGTAGTCGACATGGAACCCTTATAGTTTCGCCATGTCCGTATGCCTGTCCGTCCGTCCGCACTATATCACGCGATGGCTTCCGGCCACCGTAGACGCGGGCCTGTGGACGGTGAGTAATGGGCTAGCTCACCATCCGTCCGTCCTATGACGATGACCGGCCGTGTCGTGAGGAAGACCAAAGAAACGATGAATGGACAGCGTTAAGAATGATATGGTAAGAAATGAGGTGTCTCATGAGATGACGAAAAACAGAGAAGTATGGAAGTAGAAGACATGCGGCGCCGAACCCCATGAATGGAAGATAAAGGCAAGAGAGTGATGATGTTTATTTGAGCTTGTAGAATGGAATAGAAAAGAAATTTTAATTTTAATTAAATTTTATAAGTGTATGAGTATTACTATAAGTATATTTTTTTTTGTTATTTTGTACCCTACCAGAATGTTGTCTTGTTTGACCCTAAGGTTGACTGGTAGAGAATGCCTTGTGGCATTAAATCCACATATGTACCTATCACTATTGTGTATAAAGTTTAAATCAATAAAATTTGTATTGTCTTCATTTTTAATAATCTACACAATATATTATATGTATAAAAAATAAACAATATCACTAACCACTCCAACAATTCCTAAGATGACGAAGAATGCCTTCAGACATCTCATACATTTTGGATGCTTCTTCTTTCGGCCCTCAGCGTGATCCAACGTCTTGTCTGTCTTCTCCTCCAAGCTGGCTTCGATAGTTGTGTCTTGTTGCGGGCATGATTGGTCTGCTGTGGAAATGAAGAGCATTAGCATACGAATGCCTTTTGTAGATACAAACATTTTCATTGCAGCTTTTTGTAGCTGGACATTTATTAAATTATCTCTAATGTCAGAAACATTAGAGATAATTTAATAAATGTTAGGTTGAAAAAGCTCTTTGGTTTACACGCAGAAGTAGGTATTTATTATTTTAGTAAGTTGGCAATATTGATTGCAATATTTTGAGATTCAGCAGTAGAGTGCCAAAAATACTACACCACCAAAAGAGAGCATGCCATTGTGGCAATTTTTAGATATTTATCTTTTTTACGGTGGTGGTTTTAGGTGGTGGCTTTTTAAATTAAATAATCTTTTCAGCGAATATATTGTACTACATATATATATTACCAATTGACTGTAATTCCAGTGACTTTTAGTACTATTTAAATCTACTGAACACGTTTGCTTCGATTTAATATTAACACTAGAAATTGTAAAGTTGTTCGGGGTTTTTTTATTGGTATCTACTCAGTCTCTTACATATCTTCTTAAACTTAAACAAAGTCTACTTAATGTTGGTCCCGTACAAGTCAGACTACAAGGGCTGTGACTTTTGTTTAAATGTTACCACACCACTATGCTTTTGGCTTTGTAGAAGAATACTTTCGTTTGTCTTATTTTTAATTTTTTCTTATGTTTACTTTTTTAATATAATTTTGTTAATTCTTATTTTTTATCTTGTGTCCTGTGCGAGATACCTAAATAAAAACTTTTAATTTACTTATTTATAATAAAATATCGAATTCAGGACTTACCCGCCTTCTCAGCATCGGCCATGTCGACCCACTGTATGGGAGTCTGGTCCAAAATAACCAGCACATCCGGTGTCCCTGTGTATATATAGTCCAATTAACAATACATTGTGGTCCAATGGTCTAACGCACGGTTTCCAATACATAATGGAGACGGACTCATTCACCATACTTTGTGCAGTATTGTGGAAGGTCGCTTGTTTGCAGAAATGCGCGGGAGATGTCTAGATTGTTGGTGTTCTAAGATCTTAGATTAAAAATAAATAAAACCGTTTAAAAAACTGGCCATGTGCGAGTCAGACTCGCGCACGAATGGTTATCAATAAAAAATCACGTTTGTTGTGGTAACCCCCTTATATATTTATTTTGTTTTGTTTTTGTATTTGTAAAACAACAAATATAAAAACAAAATAAATATATAAGGGGGTTACCATACAACAGGAGGAGCTCGTGGCTTAATAAGAACTGCCACTCGGGTCGATCTTTAGGTAAAGCTGTCCTTGCCTAGGTCGGTCTGTGGATGGGTGACCGCCCGACATACCGGGTTTCCTCCGTGCCTCGGAAAGCACGTTAAGCTGTTGGTCCCGGCTGCCATATATAGATCTTTGGTAGTCGTTACAGATAGTCAGTGACCTGAAATTCTGACATCCAGTCTTACCAAAGGGTATCGTATTACCTAGTATTAACTGGGTTGTGGAGGTCAGATAGGCAGTCGCTCCATGTAAAATACTGGTATTCAGCTGCATCCGGTTAGACTGGAAGCCGACCCCAATATACTTGGGAAAAGGCTAGGCTAGGTTACCATACAACAAACGTGATTTTTTATATTTGCGGCAACACAAATACCTACATAATTTGTGAAAATTTCAACTGTCTAACTATCGCGGTTCTTGAGATACCGCCAGGTGGTCAAAAAAAGCATAGGTGGTATCTACGTAGTTCTATCCAAAATCTTCTTTTCTTTCGTTTTCGAAACAACCGTTTTCAAAACTATTAGGCTCTAATTGTAAGTTAAAGTTTTTCTATTTTTTTATATTTTCACGCTCAGTGTAGGGTTCTGTAGTTTCCCGTCCGTCACAATAAGTGTTGAACTTATGAGTTTAAAGGTGGGTATCCATTATGTTTTTTTTTATTTTTTTTTGTATATATTTTTAATTTTTTTTTTCACTTTCAAAATGATGTTCCTAGAAAGTCCTTATAAAGTTCTACTTTTCAGATTTTTTTCATATTTTCTAAACTTATGGTTCAAAAGTTAGAGGGGAGCGATTATTTCCGAAATTATTGACATTATCAAAAAATAGTTTTAGTAAACCCCTATTCATTTTTAAATACCTTTCCAACAATATATCACACATTAGGGTTGAAATTAAATAAAAATCACTTCCCACTTTACATACCTAATATATGGGGGCTACCTTAATGAAACATTTTTTTCCAATTTTTATTTCACCACTTTGTTGGCGTGATTGATACACATATTGGTACCAAATTTCAGCTTTCTAGTGCTAACGGTCACAGAGATTAAGCGAGGACGGACGGACGGACGTACAGACAAACAGCGAAACTATAAGGGTTCCTAGTTGACTACGGAACCCTATAAAGACAGTGAGAATTTATAAATGCAAATACACGACTTAAGTTGTGTTATATTTCAAGAGTCGTGTTTTGTGCTGATCATTTATTTGTTAGTTATTTATAAAAGCTTCAATTGATAGTTATCTGAAAACTAGTGAAAAGGGGTTTTGTGTTCACTGTTTCAACAACCGTTAATCGATCGGCCGATTTTTCCAACACTGAATTCGCGACAAATCTGAATTTCAGATGCTCAATCCACATAATTCGACAAATTGTAAGAAACAAGAGATTTTTTAATTTTGATTTTCAGTGAGGTAGGTAATTGCATATTTTGCAACTATAACACCTAACATCACATTCGTAAAAGGGTAAGGCAGAGGTGTACCTAATAGTACACTACATTTCGATAGGGGGCGACCCTATTGCCATCAATAAGGCACAAATCCAGACTCCGTGACTGCAACTGAGACATTCGTCGTTAGATCTTGCACCCATCGCCATATAAATGTATTTTTAGTTGATATTTTTCCGCATCAGATACGGTTCCTATAAAACATATGAAAAATATGGTCATACTGGTCATACTATGGTAGATATGCGAACATATGTAAAGCCTTTTAATAGGTTTGATAACATAGCAATTTTTATTGTATAGATCCTCATACTTCTTATTGTTCAGTTGGAAGACATCCACGAGCCCATGTCTATATTGGCCTTACGTCTTATTATTACCTATTTACTTATCTATAAAGGATGTTTGTGCCCATTGCATCTGTTTAAATCGAATTCGCAAGTTCTCTATAATAGGGGCGGAAAACATATATTGGGTATAGTTCGGAAAAGGCCTAAGCAGATGCTGATGTCTTAAAATAGGGAATACAAAGTTCCACAAACCTGCACAATAATTCTTATACCAAACACTAACGCTAATCAGATACTTGTAATACGAGTAGGCATAAGCCACCGACATTTCACTCTGAGAACATTTTCCCAACTTCCACTGACTCGAAATATAGGATAATCCATCCAAAAAGGGATCTATTTTGATATTTTAAAGTATAAATTCGTGTACACACGTCTCTGAATATGGCCAGAGTTTTGTACTAAGACTGACAAGTAAGATGTAGACTTCCTCCTCGAGTTAATTAGCACCCGTATGTCGTATGGTGCTAATTATTATAATAAGAGATCGTGATGTGAAACATTGTTATTGTGGTTTTTCGGTTATTTTTATAACCGACCGAAAAATCTGATGGAGAATGACTTCGAGATTTTAGATGCAAAACATCACGCCTGTAATACCCGAAGGGGTTAGACAGAGGTGACCCTAGTACACTCACATTTCGTTAGTTATGTTTAAGTCCCATGTAAACTGCGGGTGAGCCTATTGCCATTCACACGTTCCCTGTCCCAGTACAAAGTTAGAAAATGTATTAGTACGGTCAACATCAGAAGTAGCTGAACATTTCGGAATTTTAATTCTTTGATGTACAAGACTCTAGCTAATATTTTTAATGTTTCAGAACAATATTCGTTAAAATATTTCTTACTCTTCGATAACATGTTAGTAATGAGTAATATCTAACAAGTTTTTATAAAAAAACCTGCTATGAAACTTTGAGTAGTGTTAATCTACTTCTGATGCTGACCGTACGTCCACCTACAATCTCATTCTAACTTCACAATAATCATTTAGACTAATACGGGATATACAAACTTTTTTTAAATTTTCGGTAGCATTTTTGTCTAACCATACGCCCATGAAAATCTTTTTCCTCTTATTCATACGCCCAGTCAAATAAAAAACATTACATTTATTCTTGGACTGGCTTTTGCCAGCGGCTTCGCCCGCGTGTAAATGACAATTTTTCATACCAACTTTCATCCCCTATTTAACTCCCTTAGGGGTTGAATTTCGAAAAAATCTTCCTTATTCCTTGTCTACATTATAAAGGGAACCTCTGTGCAAAATTTCAGCTTTCTAGGTCCAAGAGTTTGGGCTGGGCGTTGATGAGTCAGTCAGTCAGTCAGTCAGTCAGTCAGTCAGGACTTCTCTTTTTATTTATATATATAGATAGACTAGCTTTTGCCAGCGGCTTCGCCCGCGTGTAAATGACAATTTTTCATACCAACTTTCATCCCCTATTTAACTCCCTTAGGGGTTGAATTTCGAAAAAATCTTCCTTATTCCTTGTCTACATTATAAAGGGAACCTCTGTGCAAAATTTCAGCTTTCTAGGTCCAAGAGTTTGGGCTGGGCGTTGATGAGTCAGTCAGTCAGTCAGTCAGTCAGTCAGTCAGGACTTCTCTTTTTATTTATATAGATAGATAGATAGATGACTCCAACTAGAGTCACATGTGACTCCATTTGGAGTCATTGGACAGTGAACGTGTTAACCTGGCACAAATTCAAACTTCGTGGCTACTACTTAATGAGAATTTCGGGTTAGAAAGACTTTAAAACACTTTGCCTGACCTAAGAATTGAACCCAGGAACATGCACAGCAGTTGCGCTTGCGACCAATGGACCAAAACGAGGCAATCATTTTATCATTATCGTGATGTTTTCTCATGCATGATGAATTCTATATTAAGGACTAAAATTAATCTTTCTAACAACAGCTAACTAAACCTACCAAATACAGCAATGTCTCATTCAGATTCCAGAAAGCCGTTAGCCCAAAATGCTCAGTCAATAAATCATAATTATGCGAAGCACGGCTTGTTAACACCTCTTAACACCAAAATGGACAAATTCCTAGAGATGACAGTTAACATTGCGTGTGTTAATCGGGAAGTTATTTAGCTCTTTTTGGCTGTTGTTTATTTTAAGACATTTGCAACTTTTTTGTAGGGTTGCGAAGATACGAGGCACGATAGGATTGTGGAGGTTGATTTGAAGATTGTTGGTTGTTTTGAGGATATAAAATTACAACTTAGTCTTAGTGTCTTGTCACTAAATCCAATTTAATTCAATCAGTAAACATCCCGGAAAAAATTGGTTTAAGTACATCAGAATCAGACTAGAGCATGCTACGACAACTATTGTGACTTCCACAAATGCAGAAGACTGTTGGGCGATGTAGATGACTGCAAGATATTTAAACGCTACTTTGAGACCATCTGCCCCAACTTTTGGATAAGTCACTGGGACGACCTTAGGGACAAAGGAGCATTTCCTGGACCAATATGACAAAAATGTTGTTACTCTCTCTCTCTTGAAGTTGCTGCCGGTTAATTTGTTAAAAATACGAATTACTTGAGTTAGGAATTTAAACCAGTCTGTTTCGAAGATAGCATCGTTCTGCAGCCCTTATCCCAATTTATAATTATATCATTTAAATATCATGTCTTCTTCTTCTATAGGTATTTCTCTACACTAAAATAAAACCCAGGAAATCAGAATTTTCTCAGTAACAGCCACGTTGGCTGAATTTGTGCCTGTGCTATAGGTTCGCCCCCTATCACATGGGACCTAAACATACGTAACTAGCGTAATGTGGTTGTACGATTACGCACACCTCTGCCTATGTCTTCAGGGATTTACAGGGAAAATTTTATGTTATGTTATAACTAAATGATCAAAATCCAAACGTTCAAATGCTGATCGCAATCATACTTTAGATTTTTAACAGTAGTTAAAACGCAATACAAGTTTAAACTGATTAAGGCAGATATAAGAGGACACGCAGGTACACGAGAAATGGAAAGAGTGAAGGGAGGCCTCTGCCCAGGAGTGGGATAGAGCAGGTTTTTTTTTTGGTTACCCTAATCTTTCCCACTCCTGGGAAAAGGCCCTCCTCCTTCCTTTCACTTTCCTCGTTGTTGCGCCTGATCCCGCCAGTTTTAAATGAGAAAGCCACCCAAGGCATCCTGCCATCTCCCCCTCGGTCTATCGCGCCACCGTCTAGCTGTCTTTGGGCTCCAGTTCTGAGGTATGCGGGCCCCACAGCTTTACTTTATTCGGCAGACATGGCCTGCCAAGTCCCACTTTAGTTTGGCAGCTTTATGAGCTACGTCAGCAATTGGTGCAGGTTGGGAGAAAAAAAAAGATAGAGCTGAGAATGTGAGCATTCTTATGTACGAGAATTGCTTCTTTGTTTCAACTGGCGAAACTGCCAATATACATACAAATAGCTGAACTGAGATGGTACTAGTTTAGCGATACATCAGAATTTAAATAGCGGAAAGATTATGATGTTTTTTTTCTTTTTAGAATATTATACTTAAACTGTTTTACTATTTTCTGAATCAGTTTTTGATGCCTTTGTTGTTTGATGATTTCCGTGAAATATCACTAACATATTAAAAAACAAAGTCCTCCGCCGTGTCTGTCTGTCTGTCTGTTCGCGATAAACTCAGAAACTACTGCACTGATTTTCATTCTGTTTTCACCAATGGGTGGAGTGGTTCTCAGGGAAGGTTTTAGTATATAATTTGACCGACAACCACGCGGGCGAAGCCGCGTGCATCAGCTAGTTATATATAAGTAATAGTACTAATTTACAGTACCTAAGTAAGTAAAGTAATAAGTTCTATACCTAAAAATATAGTTACAAAAAGAAATTGGATGAACATGGCAGTTTTAATGTTTAGTGCCGAAGTAATTTATGATTTCGATGGTGTGGGGGAGCCGTAGGGAAAGTACCTATTGTTCTTTTTTGAGGGTACAGTCGTGGTGGCAACTGTTTTAGTTTATTTTAGGTTTCTATAATTATTAATTTTAACTAAGGTCCTTTGTAAATATTAATTGATTATAAGAAAATATAACATCACGAATGTAATCCCTGAAGGTTTGGGCAGAGGTGTACCCATTAAGTACACCCAAATTGTTACCAGTAATATTTAACTTTAATTTATACTATGTCCTAGGTCGGACAAAGTATTACGGGTTTTTTTTAGGGATTTCGTATGATGTTCTAGAGCCCTATTACATGGAATTAATTGATTATAGTTAAATAGTTATTTAATAAACACCGTTATTTTGGAATGTGGGATGTAACTTGAAAAGAGTCCCTTTTTCAAGAAATGAGAAAACGGCTGTGAGGAAAAGTTTGAGTTAAATCAGATGAACGATGGATGGAATATGTGAAAAGTGAAATGTCTATAAAATGGATGACTACTGAGAAGACTATGAATAGAGAAATATAGAAGAAGAAGGCATACATGACTTTTTTTAATAATCCTATCACGCAGGTCAACCTTAAGGCGAGGTTGCAGTACTTTGTTTTTATGTACGCACGACCTCACCCGGCCCTGCCGCGCGAGCGATATAATGCCTAAATTTTGACTGTTTTTTGCTTCTTGGAGAAAAACTATAAAGAAATTATACAATATATGCTTTCAACATTTACTTCAGAATAAAACGTTCTATCTATTGATATAACTTTTATATAATTTCATGATGAAATGTCTTAGCAGTACACGTTTGAAATTGTGATTTAGAGTCATGTTTGATAAAAAAAAGTATCGAGCCGATCATTCTAAATCGCGTTTCTATCTTTACGATTTACTAGAGAGTATGTTCAATTTTTATGTAATGATTTTTATTTATTAAAAAACTCGTATTTAGTTCGATTTTTATAGGTTCAAAAATCTTAAAAAGTACTGCAACCCCGCCTTAAGGCTGGCGTCTTCTTAACCGGACTATTCTGTGAGTGTCTTGAGTGTAAGGCCTTCAGTCAGGGGAGTGGATAATGGTAGGAGACTAATGATATCATTTTAACTGTCTTTGCCATGTTTTATCTCAAACTATAGTTTACATAAACACTTATTTTCGCAGTAACTACCACCAAAGTACTGACGAAAATGACCTTCATAAGTCTTCAATGCGAACTCTCAAGAAAATGGTGGGAAAGATCAATATTTCGTATTACTTATATTAGACAAGGCTTTTTAAATTACTCACCCGACTTGATACTTACTATCATATGGACTACCCGACTTACTATGGACGTCCTGAAATGTAACATATTTAGGCGACGACATGGCTGAAATTCAGGACCCAGTAGAACAATTTAGAACGCGTTATAGACAAGTACTTTTGACGTTGCCAGTCCTGCCATAGGTCATAGCTATCAGGCATGGCACAGGTTGCCACTCATTGCGCGGTTGCCATAGCAACCAGGGCACAACACGACGCACAAAGCCATTGACCACCCCTTCTCACCACTTTGCCCCAAGGACGAAAGAATTCGCGATTGTTCCATTAAACAGAATTTATTCAATTCAAAATAATAATTATTAAGGCTGTTTGGGCTGTTCGCAGTTTTTGACCTTTGCCTGTCATGTGTCAGTCTTTTTTTTCAGGCTAGTCATTCCTCGAATCAATTTGTTTTGATTAGAAATGGTTCCTTGGTCTGAAGTTCAGGTTTTTTAGTACTTTGTTTGATAGTATTTTGAAATACATTGTCTCAAGGTCTTTCTGTAAATAACAAAACTTTACATCACGCCTCTAATTCCCGAAGGGTTCAGGAGTTCAGGGGTACGTAATGTACTCCTTCATTTCACCAGCTAAGTTGTTGTCCCATGAATAGGGGGCAAGCCTATTGACATCAACTGCGAGCTAATTTAGACTTCAAGGTACCTATTGATCCCGTCGGGGCTGTGATTTGTCGAAAGGTTAACGCGGCTCCGACACAAGGGCGAAGAAGGAACATGGGTTTGGTTTTTAGTCAGTAGACGTCTGACACTCCCCTTCGCTCTGCCCAAGAGCGGGGGGGGGGGGGTTATTCGATGATTTTCCACCCACCAAAAAAAAAAAAAAAAAGGTTCCTATTGATAAATTCTTGATGGCTAAAACCAATAACACTGCATGCTCCGGGGGTCGAACCCAGTGCGTCATGCTCAGCAGTCGCGCTTGCAACCACTAGACCACCGCGGAACTTCCTTATGTATGTAAGGTACTGGCGATATGAAGATGCAGGTGCTCTTTTACCCCGTCGGGGCCGCGGGTTATTCGAAAGAGATACCGCGGCCTCGAACACAAACGGCTAAGAAATAATGAACATGAGTGGTTTTTAGTCGGTAGAATTTTGACACTCCCTACCGCTCTGCCCAGAGTGGGAGGAGTCATTTGATTTCTCGAACCCTCCAAAAAAAAGATTCTTTTTTACCGACCCCTTTAGCGCTGACAGGCGTTATGTGATGTTATAGGGTAGGTCCATATACCCTCTTGTCCGCTAAGACATCTCCAGGAGAATTTTAACAATGGCTTTTTAATTGAGTCTATAATATGGCGTATGAGCTCATAAGTGCCGATCCTAAGTTAGACTTAGCGTTTGTAAAGGTCATTAGAGATTGTGATACAAATAAAGCATAAATATTGCATGTGTAATGCAAGGCAAGGTCAAAAGTATGTGTAAAATACTTCTTCATGTACTTGTAGATGAAGATATTATTCTATTTATAACTGACTTTATGAGGGAAGTTTATTTCTGTTGATCGCTAACTGCTTCAGACATAAAAATACATAATAATAATAATAATAATAATAATAATATTCCACAACTATCACACAACGCCATCTAGTCCCAAGCTAAGCAGAGCTTGTGTTATGGGTACTAGACAACTGATAAACATACTTATATATTTCTAAATACATACATATTATAGATAAATTACACCCAGACACAGAACAAATGATCGTGCTCATCACACAAACATTTGTCCTGGGTGGGAATCGAACCCACGACCTCCGGCATAGCAGTTAGGGTCACTAACCACTAGACCAACAGGCCAGTCATGATTTATTTATAGGGAGGGAACGCTACCTAGAACCAACTGCGTTTATTTAAAGCCATTTTCAAGAAATGGCTATAGACCAACAAGCAACCCTGTAAGCATTTGCCTATTTACTATAAAATGAGCAATATTTATATATTGGTAATCACGTCATTGAAAGCGGTTCTAACGATTTCGATAAAAGTTGCAATAATATGGCGGTTTAGTGGTTTAAAAGTTCCAAGTTTTGGTTCAACGATGTTTTCTGCGAGAGCAGCGGTGATGGTGGTTTACGGCGGCGAAATATCGATCTAGTTAGGGTTCATATCTTTTAGGCTACAATTTAAATGCTCACCAAAAAAGATTTTTAGACCCTAGATTAAAGTACCTACAGTAAAGTACTAAAAAAAATATTTTAAGTTCAAATAAAATAAACCCACCCTATACCGAGGTGCCTAAAGAAAAACGTTTTAAGTTCCAAAATAATTAGACACTCATCAGAATAATTGTACGTGTTGTATTTATATTCTTTTTGCCTACCAAAATGGATAAAGGCTCACCAAATCAATTAACCAAAATTATAATACAATCGTCACGCGACAGTATCCTTTATGGGCGGCATGGGCACCGGGCCGTAGGCCGACGAAGGAGGCCCGGCGGAGGCCCGGCACTTCGGGGACAGAAGATATTAGTGTTATTTAATATGCGAGCGAAGCGAGCGCGCGTCATGGAGATAAATTGAAAGTCGTGAAATACAATATTGGTGACATCTATTTAGTGATAATATACAATATTTGGTCTGCAGTTAACTTTATAGGCGTTTATAAATCTTTATGGTATAGAATAAAAAGGGAAATAGGTTCATTCCTACAATACTTTAGGAAACACACAGCATTAATCCATTTTGGCAGGCATTTCGAATTTTTTTGGTAGTAAAATAGGTTCTTTTCTGGTAGGCGTTTAAACACAAGCCTATCTTTTATTATCGTTTTTTTCTCACTAGTGTCATACTTACATATCACGTTAACATACTCCCAAAATAATTAAAATCTTATACTAAAAGCACTTACTGCCGCACTCTGATACGTCTAATGATTACTTATGCCATTGTCTTAGTAAAGATTTTGACACTTAACTGCCGTACTGTGAAGGTTTTATAAATCAAATCTTCACTAAGTGACGGTTTAAGTAATCATTAAATATCGCTGAGTACGGCGGTCAGTAAACAAATGACTACTAAAAATACAATCAATAACTCATCTAGAACAAAAAGAATCATATTTGTATTAACACCTCCCACGAGGAAGCTTTATTAAATAAATAGGGCAAAGCAATACCTCCCCTTCCCCTCCCCATACATTACTTCCATACAACACACCCATACATTTGGCAGTTGACTAATGATACCAAATGATACCCTATCGACTATCGAGGCATGGAAGTAGTTAATACGTAAGTAAACAAACACTGAAGGTAAATGACTTTGGTAAAACTGGTGTGTTAATGGTGGGAATTTCGATAGAAAGACAGTTAAAAATAACTTATTGACTTCCTGTAACCCCTAAGTAAAGGTGTCTCACCTTTGGAGGTTCACAGCCCCGTTTAGTTCCGGGTTCAGTGTTTGGGCCAGTCAAAGTGTAGGTTCTTCAGGGTTTTCCATTAGAAAAATATCTAAGTATCTTTCGTGATACTATGTTAAAAACATATGGACATGGAGGTGGACCACGGGCAAAAATTATTGCCCGTAGTGCACCCAGGTGGACTACGCAGGTGGACCACGGGCAATAAACGGTATATACACGTGGATGGTGGAAGAACCATACTATAGTAGCATGCGAATTTCAATATCTAGATCTCCGAAGCTAAAAGGTTCCCAAGTATAGTCCAGACCACCATCGCAATAAAGGGGAGTACAAGTGCCTATTTCTTTTATTGGGATTCCCACCCTGGGAAATCATCAAATGACTCCTCCAGAGAGGTAGGACTTCTACTGACTAAAAATCACCCATGTTCCTTCTTAGCCCTTTGTGTCGAGGCCGCGGTATCTCTTTCGAACAACCTGCAGTTCCGACGGGGAGTACAAGGGGCGTAGCCAGCCATGGGCTCAGGGTGGGGCAGCAGTCTAAAATAGTATGTAACAAGCTAGTTAATTTTTTCATACAAAAAGGTTACAAGTTATGGAATCTGGCGTTACTTTGCGGAAATCCATGACATTAAATGCTATGAAATATATGTACTCGTCGAGCGTTCGGGTCCGAGCCCGAACGCTCGACGAGTCAACAACTCCTGAGGATGCCCCGTGGAGGGGCGAAACACGTGTCGAGTATAGGTTTGATTGCATGGCATGATAATTATTTCACACTTGTTTTGTATGTGTGCATATGCATGAGGGCGGGAGGGTGGGCCCATTTGTGCATGTGCATATGCATGACGGTGGGTTTTGTGTCCTGTTTTCAGACCTGGATATATGACTCGCGGAATTAAAAATACATATATTTCATAGCATTTAAAAAGGTTACACCCTATATAGCACCCTGTATCTGTATGTATAATTCGAATTATTCAAAACACTTTCTTATTGCTCACCTACATAAACCACGAAATCTTCCATCCAAAAATGTGTCTCTAACTACAGCCGTTTGGGCTCTGGGCGTATGCCAATTTGTTAATTAGTCAATTCAGAGGTTTATATCTATCTGTAGATAGTACTTTCAGATACAGTAAGTAAACAATTACACATAGGTATTTTATGTTGTTTATTAATTTAGGCCAGGGACCGAAAGCGGTTACGGTTAAAGGTTATGATACCTCAAAAACATACCGGTACCGGTTTAAAATAAAGGTTGAGCTATACCGGTACCTTTATAAATAGAGGTTACGCTGAACCGTTATTTAACCCCTTAACTAACTTCATGATATTACTTTAAGAGAAGCCGGCGTGGGTTCTGGCAGAACCTCCTTAGCACTTCGACTATCAATTTTTTTTCGCTTCGGCGATCCTCTTCCTGTGAACACTCAGCATACAGAGACCGTTCAGACGATTTTCACTAATGGTGGAGCGAAGCCACGTCTTGACACGCCGTAACGTACTGAAAGACCTCTCTATAGTACAGGTCGTACACGGTGGGGCCAGTAAAATAGCAAGCGCAGTTTTTATGCTTGGACAAAACATTTCTGAATCCTTTATCAGTTCTGCCACTTCCATGTCTTTCAGGACATTCAATGCTATACTTTTTTCTTCCCACAAGTGGTATCACAGTTCAGCCTCGCTGTGGAAACTAACACTAAAGTTATAAAACTCGCGAAAGGCCTCTGTTTTTTTCAAAAATTCTTCGAAAGTCATTTGTAACATGATATGTAGGTGCAATGAGATCAAAGAATATGCCTGAATAATAGTAGGTTGTTCTCCGAGAAACGCTCTTCCAATGAGATAAATGCCTTAGGATTTGCACGGTGCGTCTGTCTATAGAGAGTCTCCCACCCAGTTTTGGAAACGGTCGTTGATTATTCCCTACCTAGACTCGCCAGCCTGCGCGGGACGGAGGCGGCGGCGGCGGGTCGCTTTACCGCTCAACTCAACCCTCAATAGCGCGCGCGCTTTTTGTTTTGATCGCATTTTTTTGTGTTGACTGTCAAGTGTGGTCAAGTGTGAACTTTCTTACAGATATTAAGTATTGTAGTTAGTACCTAGATAATTTATTTTTTTAGGTTTGGTTAGGTACCTTACAGGTCAGGTCCAGGGTGGGGCAAGTGCCCCACCCTGCCCCACCGTGGCTACACCCATCAAGTGCCTTTGGACTTCGATAAGAGTATTAATTTTACATCTAGATTCTAGGTATTATATTTTAGAAAATGGACCGGATACCATACCTACTTTAATCTAAACGGCTGCAGTAATAAGCTCATTTAAACAGCGTTGAATTATAATAGCTGTCATTCAATAACATAATTTAATAAGCTGAACGCGTTAGGATTAGTTAGTGAAATTCGTTGTGAATCGTTTTATAGTTTTTTCAGAGTGCAACTGAAAAATGTATTAAGCTTTTTCATTTGAAATTGCTTGTATTTTTACTGCAGTTATTTTCGTATATTATTTTATTTTTTACCCGACTGCGGCGAAGCCCAAAAGGAGGGTTATTTGGCACTATACTCGATTGTCCTACTTGTTTCTTTACTTTAATTTCGGTACATTGTGTATCATCCGATATGGTCTAGTGGCTAGGATACCTGGCTCTCACCCAGGAGGCTCGGGTTCGATTCCCGGTATCGGAATATCTTTTTGGATTTTAGTCAACTTTTTCTGCGAAAATAAGAAGCTGTAGAACACTTTGTATTAAAACTACATATTTATTACTCAGTAAATATATCTAATTGAAGTATTTTTTCGGCATTTCGGTACCTCTAAATATTTCTCATTGAAAAAGTTATTTATAAGTATCACGTGGACCGATTCTCAGGTTGTTAAAGTATTACTAGGTTTTTGTGCTCGGTTTATGTCAATAGGCTTTGCCTAAACATAACTGGTGAAATGCACGGCACATGGTTGGCGCTATGGCTGCTAGACGCGGGTTCGATTCTCACGCAGTACAAATATTTGAATGATCTGGTTGTTTGCGTATGTGAGTTTAAATGTTTAAAAACGCACCTACGATACAGGAGAAATTCTTCGTGTGGATCAACTTTTTTTTTGATAAGTAGTTAGGTTTTTGCATAACCATTCGAGAAATACAGGCACGTTAATAATTATGTTATTCAGTTTAAACAAACCGACTAGACTAGGTACTCACATTATAAATCTCAATCGTGTCAGGTTTAAACCTATCGATCGAACTTAGGGAACTTAGAAAAAAACTAGACTATCCTAAGTTAAATAAATCCTTTTCGTGTCAGGTTCAAAGCTCGATACTTAGGTAACTTAGTGCTTACTAATTGAGGACCTAGGGCCGATAAACTTGACATTGTTCTAGCATGTTCTAGGATCAGTTAATTTATCACCGGAAACTGACTGCTGAAGAAAATTGTGCTTTAGTTTTATTTTGTAGTTAAATTAATGGTTTGGTTTTACGTTTGTGGTTCCGCGGGGTTGTTAGGTATTTCCAAAATATGTATTTTCTTTATTAATTTTTTCACGTGTTTATTTATTTTTCTTTTTTAATTACATACATAAAAAAAATGTAGCCGTTATCGGTAACAGGGGTATTCAGTAATACGTCATTAGATTCGCTTTAGTGGCGTAACTTTCCAAAAGATTACGCTAGATCTGAAGTCAAGTTAATTGTTTTTTTTTGCAGTGTAAAAAATACTAAAAAAACCCACTGAATAAACCGAAAACAGGCACCTTTGTTGCCTTAAGCCTTTTGGCCTTATACATGACCAATTTCTTATGTTTTGTTAGGTATCAATTTGTTTTCTTTGTTCACATTATTTTGTTTAAAGAAAGAATAAGTATTATAGCAAGTATATTTGTTTCGCACAGGATAGAATAAAAATCGATAAATTAACAATTAAACATAACTATATAATAAGATAAGAATTCAAATAAAATTGATAGTTCAAACGTACGAAGCAAAAATCCCCTCTCTCAACATACGTCTTCAAAGTACAATTTAGTGCCGGAAACCTTTCCTAAAATGAACTAAAGATCCCTAATGGCAACAAGGCAGTTACAAATACATTGACCCTACCGCGGCAAGTGTTAACAATACGGCTAAAGATTTTTAACCCAAGAGGTGAAAGTCCCTAGTGGTTCAACATTGGTCGCCATGGCAATTCGTCGTATTCATATTACTTACTTACTTAAAATTATTTAAATAAATTCTTTGAAAACAATTTAATTTAGCTTTTTATCAGGAATTGAAAACTTAAACTGCCTCGTTGGTCTAGTGGTCTGAAAGACGACTCCTGATCACTAGGTCCTGGGTTCGATTCCAGGGTGGGGTAAAGTATTATTTTTGGTTTTTCCTTCAGTATTTTTTTTGGTTTTTCTTCAGGAATTTCGCATAGGTACACTAAGCCTGGATTTGTTGCCATCAACCACTTAAACATAACTGGCCTAGGAGGTGAACTAGCTATGTATAAGCCTTATATACCTATACTAGCTGATGCCCGCGGCTTCACCCGCGTGGATGTCGTTCAAATTATATACTAAAACCTTCCTCTTGAATCACTCTATCTATTAAAAAAACCGCATCAAAATCCGTTGCGTAGTTTTAAAGATTTAAGCATACAGACAAACAAACAGACAAAAATAGCGACTTTGTTTTATACTATTTAGGGAACACCTAACCCTTCGGGAATTACAGGCTATATTATGTATGTATGAAAACTGAAAAAAGTTCATGCTAAGTTGCTAACAGTTTCTGATCAAACTTCTAAGAAGTTTGCAATAATAATAAATTCAACAGCTTTTCATATTCATATACTGCTTCCGTTTCTATCAAAGCTTCTTTGATAAATTATTCAAACTATGCACATTTTTATCGTAACGAATTTAAAGCTTTTCAGTATTTGATTTCCTATCCTTTCTTGTATACTGACGAAATTGTATTAATTCCAGCTAGGATTTAGAATCGTTTTATGGATTTTTAAATGTAAGTAAGTACCTATTGTTCAGATTATAAAATTTTTGCTGAATTTCTGAAAAGAATCTGAGAAATCACTTGCTTACCTTGCATTAACATAATTAGTATGTAGTAGTATGTATTTATGCGTAATAGTAATAGACCAGGCGAAATTCTAGGTTGTCGGGTCTAGTAGAGCTAGCAGTAGACTGTGGTAAAATTTGTTTGTAAGTTTGTATAGGTATGGGATATAATCTTCGGAATTAATGATCCCATTCTAACATTATCACCACATTATAAGTAGGTGCTCTAGGAAAAAATATATTTAAATCATGCTTAGGTATTAGGGGAGCTAACCCAATTTTTGTGGAGGAAGTCGCAGGCCAAGTGTTAGTAGATAATAAATTAAGGAAAAAAAACAGTAATTATGATGTTTCCTACCTTTATAACAAACAATTGAAATATCAGACGGTATTATATTAGTGTCAATATTGCTGTCAGTAATTTATTGTCCTCTTAGAGTAATTATGAATAGGTATGTCAGGTATCTGAGTATTGTTTTATTGATCATCAGTTTATTTATAAAAGGCGAGGAACTTTCGAGAGAGGAAAGAATTTCTTTGTCCTAATGATGCTTTAACTTTTTTTTCTGACGGTTGGGAAATCATCAAATGACTCGTCCCGCTTTGGGAAGTGCGGTAGGGAGTGTCAGACTTCTACTGACTAAAAACCACCCATGTTCCTTCTTAGCCCTTTGTGTCGAGGCCGCGGTATCTCTTTCGGACAACACGCAGCAGCGACGATAACTTCACGCCTGCCAGAGTGAGCACGAGGTGTGCACGAGGTTGTTATTAGTCAACCCCCATTTCGCCTATGTTTAAGTCCTACGTAATAGGGGGAGCATACGCCATCAAAAAATCAGAATCCGTGGTTGCTACAGAGAAATTACTTATATAAAAAACCTTATAACATTTTGACCGACCCGGGAACCGAACCTTTGGCCTCATGCTCAGCAGTCGTGCTTGCGAGCACTAGACCAACGACAGCAGCATATCTATGCTACGCTTCTAAAATAGGAATGGGACTTTCAAATAAAAACAATAATGACAGTTTTCAAACATCGTTTTGTCGACGAATCGAAGCGATACAAGCGTCGAATTCATTGGAATCCGATAGCTGTCCCATTTCTCCAAATCGATTCCACCATTACGATGGTAAAAACTTTTAACACGTTCTGGGTTCTAATTTTTTTTTACCAGCCATGCTTGCTGGAAAAAAAATATTTGTTCCATCACGTACAATCGATTAAAAATCATACTTTTTTTTTTGCTTGTCCTGGCTGTATTGTGTTGTCCCTTTGATTACAATGGTTTTATTTTTAAAAGTAGTTATTATTGCCAGTTTTTGAATTGAGTAATTTTGAGCAAGTTTAGAACGAACTTAAGTTTTTTGAATTTCGAAGCTAATCTGGCAATAGACAAGAGTGAGCATGACATAGATAAAACTGTACTATAGCAAAATAAAATCACGTCATTGGTCCTTGATGCCAGTTAAAGTGGAAAGAAGAGCTAACATACCTAGAGAAAGCGATCAGCTCTGCATGTTACGTACTTAGAAGTCTAAGGAACGAAGTAACCATAAAACATTTGAAAATGGTCTCACTTATCAAAGTACATCTTTGAATATGAGACTGAAGATGAAAGACAAAAGAGGGAGAGTACAAGAAGGAAAGATCTCCAGTTGAAACAAGTGCCTCACCTGAACGTTGCAAAGCATAGTGCCTACCACAAGTCGATAAAAATGTTTAATAAACTGCCGGTAGAAATAAAAAGTCTAGTACATACTGTAAGTGAGTTTCAGAGTAAGCTTAAACGGTTCTTGTTAAACAAGTGTCTATACTCGATTGATGAACTATAATTTAATACAAAGATTGAAAGTATCATGATCATTGACTTGCAGTGGACATTGTTGTTGTACTTTATTTACTTTGAATTGACATAATTATGATGTTAATTGATTTCTGAATTGACCTATGACATTAATTTTTATATATCTTATTGTTTTTTTGCATTTTTCTTATTGTGATCTTAATTTTATTTATATAATTTAATTGTGGTAATTTTGATATTCTGATTGCATGTATGATGTTTCTTTTATATTTAGTTATAGACATTCAGACACGATGTAAAAATTGTTCTTGAATAAATGAATTGAATTGAATTGATGACTCTATATTAATATAATATCAGATTACGATTATTTAATATTAAATGCGAATAAAGACGGTCTTCTACCCCACTGCGTATATTCTCATATCATATTCCAATCTATCCAGTCTACCATAAAAAAACGAAGGCTCTTAGGTAACTAACCGCTTAACAATCTTAGACCAGAGTCCAATAACCGATCGCCAGTTCTAGCCGATTAACAGTGATCCCTATCAGAGCTTTACGACGTCAAATTTGAGGGTCGAAGTAATTTGGGGGTGGTGGTAGTGCGTGACTACATCCCTCTTGCGATTGGGTGGTGTGAACCCAACTCTTGGGCTACTAAAATACAAAACGGGTCGAGCTTCATCGCATTCAGCCAGAGACGTCCGACGCGAGCGAACGACCGTGTCGCTATTTAAAAAAAAATCTTGAATTCGAAATTGGAACTCCCGCGCTTTTGTCTGTCATTCATTGCATTCAGTTGGATTCGAATTGTAGATTACTGATTTATTTGTGGTTTTCGGTGTTTATTTTTGAATAAATCTATTCAAAATGGAGGGATGCGGGATGAGCTGTATAAAATATCTTCTGGTGGTCTTCAATGGAGTATTTTTGGTGAGTAAAGCTGTTTTTATGTCTCATTTTCGCGGACGTGAGTAGAAATCAAAAGTATGTTTTCAAACGGGTTAGAGAATCAGTTTTTGCGAACACAGAACAGATGTTTCTCGCTTCTATTTTAATGAACGTTTATTTTTGTCGCCGGTCGCTTGTAGATTTCGCGTCGCGGCTATCGACAACTTAATTTACGAAAGAAAAATGTTGGATGACGCAAACTTTTTAACAGAACAAATGTTTTTTCGAACACATTGAAGTAAACAGTCGTTTAATTACAAAAATGATCTTCGTGTGTGTTCTCTCGTGAATCTCGGTCACGTTATTTTTAAACGTCAACAAACCAACGATATTTTCGTCTGTAAAATGAAAAGCGGCTAGTTTTATTTCAAGGGTATTATTCTGAAAGCACGCGTATCGCTAAAACGTCAATTATGTGAATCAGAGTTTGTATTATTTTCGAGGTTATTAAAGTGGTGGCGAATCCAAGGCAATTAACATAATATGTAAAGTAAAATACACTGAAATAGTTAGGTGTTTCAAGGGTTTCAGGGTTGCTGAGGCAATTCAATGTAAATTAGTAGCGGTTTTTGCGTATTTTAATATTTTATTCGACGTGAACCTATATTTTTGTGAAGGCTGGTTAATTATTCAACTGGAATACACAAGGCTCGAAATTGAATAAATAACATAACATTACACCTTAAGGTACTCCCCAAAGGTTAGGCAGAGTTGTATCCATTAGTAAACCCACATTTCTCCAGTTATGTTTAATTTCCGTGTAATAGGGGAGAGCATATTGCCATCAACCGAGTACAAATCCAGCCTCAATAGCTGCTACGGAGAAATTCCAGGTGGAAAAACTCAATAACAATTTGCCCGACCCGATAATCGAACCCAAAACCTCATGATTGCAATCATTAGATCGTCGTGGCATAAAATAAACTAGCAAAATATATGTGTTTGTGTTTTGTGTTTTTTGTGTTTTAGTAAAACGTTGCCACACACTAGGAATTTCTCCTGTATCGTGGGTGCGTTTACAAACATTGAAACTCACATACACAAACACGCCCAGACCCGAAACAACTATCTGTAAGCCATACAAATACTTGTTCCGTGCGGGGATCGAACCCGCGACACGTAGCGCAGCAGTCCAATCGCTTAGCCACTGTGCCATCCGTGTCGTCAAAATATAATAGAGTTACATTTTTTTAAGCCCGCAGCTTCGCCCGTGTGGATACTGTAAAAACAATCCTTGATGCGGATTGTATATCATTCTAAAATTTCAGCTCGATCGGTGCAGAGCTTTTTGAGTTTTTGAAGCGTACACAAACCAACATAACATTTTTATATACCTATATATATATATATATATATATATATATAGACTTCAGACTTCATTACCATTATCTCAGTATTATTAAGGTTGTTACATAAAGAGACAAGGCAGATACGATCTCTAAAGGCCAATCAAGGTCCACATTTAACATAAATGGCCAGGCTCGGCCAAATAAGTACTGTCTGAGGTCTGTACAGTTTTCATTTGTATAATGATGGCTTTTAAAAGTATTATTAAGAATATTGTAGGTAGGTGTCATTTAAATTGATACTTAAGGCTTAGTAAATGGTTTAGTTTTTGTTTAATGTGATTTCTTGAGGACTGTCTTTAAATGCTGTCTCGTTATTCTAATGGCCCCAAAGCTTCGATCCGGGTTCGGACCCGGGTTGGGCAAAGTGCTATTGGGTTTTTCCACCAGGAATTGAAACTGGATTTGTGCCTAGTTTTTGGCAACTTATACGACTTAACTAAAGGTTCCTGTTTTTTTTTTTCTGTTTTTTAGCCTATGGAGTAGGACACTACTGCTGGCCCAAGGTCTTTCCCCAAATTGCCGTAAATTAATAGAATTAAAAAACTAAACTAGATTATCGTAGGCTTTCGGGGGTGTTCTATAGTTTTTGTCTACCCCCATGGGAAAGGCGTGAATTATTGTATGTATGTAGAGTACCTAAGAGTACCTACCTATGAATGATTAATTTAAATAAAGTGGTCGAAATATGAAAAAGGTCTCTTTATGACTACTCATAATCCGCCTTATTACAAAAGGTAGTTAAACCTGGTTTAACTACGTTTTGTAATAAGGCGAAAAGAGTTTTAAAAGAGGCGCCACATCAACCAATCATAATATCTATTAAAACATAAGACTATCTCAATTAAAGCTCACGCTTGACCTTGATAATTATTTTTACTTTCAAGCACAACACTAATTTCTTGTTATTGACCATAGAATGTTTTATACAACTTACCCATTTCTTTAAATTGATTCACTAAATGTCAACTATTAAACGAATTACTATTACAAGTCTTTTTAAAAACACATGTAGCACACATTTTAGACATTTTATTATTTTAAAGAAACTTTTTATAATCGAAGATATGAGATACTAAGTGCACTTTATTTCTCAGGTATAGTTTACTTCTAACTGAGCAATTTACCTAGATGACAAGTATATAGTTGACTTCCTTTTGGTCACGGGAAATTGATGTCCAATTAAGGTTTTTTCCGTGGTCTTTTCATTAATTAATGGCCTATATTACGTACGTATCTGGGGGTGTCGGATTTACCTGTCAAAACGTCAGACTGGCGCTGCCTCTCTGACGTCTAGGACTTACTACGTCACTGAGAGGTAAATAAGAGAGGAAACTGCATTCCCGGATCGTCGATCGTCACTTCTTGTTATATAAGGTCCCATTAAAATAGGTGGACAAAATTTCAGAAATCATTCAGACCACCAAAATAAGGACGATGGTAAAAAAAATAATAAGAAAAACGCAAAGTACATACTCCTAAAGGATGAGTTTGTTCTAGAGTGCCGGCAATTAATTATTTTAAGTAAAAAGAAAAACACTATATTTGATGTGTTTTTTGTTTAGATATCTTTGGTATTAGACCTACTAAACGCTGTGTTAAAATTTTTCCACCTATTTTAATGGGACCTTATATAATGATAGTTCGTTTTCCTTAAATGATCCTGATGGCAATAGGCTTGCCTCCTAAACTGATGAAACGTGGCTGTACTTTTGGGGATACCTCTGCTTAACCCTTCGGGGATTACAGGCGTGATATTATGATTCTGCTAATCATGTCTTTCGCTTTTTGCAATGTTACTCTTTCCCTGTAAAACAAGGCAACAAATCTCCATTGTTGTCTGTATGTACCTAAATGGTCGTCCTGAAACAGTTACTGGATCTTTTTATCCTATTCAATACATAATTCAGTATCGTCTGTAAGATACTGAATTCTGTTGTATCCGAAGACTACTTCAAAATTACCACTGAAAAACAAGTAGATGTGAAGTCATAGTTACTTTTATAAAAAAAGATTTTGCTCCTCCGGGTCATTTTCAGTTCCTATTGTAATGTAGTAGTGGGGTAGGTATATAATATGGCTAGGTTTTAACAGCTACTTCCTTAAACCAACTACGTACATAACAACTAGAATACTAGTTTCAACATAAATATACCTAAGTTTAGTATTAGTCAACCTATCATTAGTTCTTGAAGGTACCTAAATGATCATCATTCTGACTCATATGTTCGTCACCGGTGACTGCAACAAAACATCATTTTTCTTATTTAATTGTGATTCCTTTACATCATAAAACAAGTATTTCATTTGTCACCTTTATAATTACAACAACATACATACATGGCTGCAAGCCCCGAAGAGTTAGACGAAGGCATATTGTTAGTACTAGACTTAAGACGCCATAACACACAACTCGTTCATGCTGCTTTAACCAACAACCGATCCCTAAGATCGGCTATGCGTGGTATGGATGCAGGCCGGTCTTCAATCACACATTTGAGAGATAAAAATGGCATTAAACAAGGAGATAGAGCAAAAATTATTGAAATAAGTACAGAGTTTTATAAATCTCTGTATTCCAGCGATCAAATATCCCAGCAAACAGCCGAAATCTACTCATGTCCTGAAGAGATCCCAGTTATTACTGGCTATGAAGTACACCAGGCTCTCAGAGGCATGAAGTACAGTAAAAGTCCCGGCGAAGATGGTATTACAACCGAATCTCTTCGAGCCGCAGAGCCTATCTTGTTGCCACACATCTGCAACCTATTCAATTCAATTCTGCAGACAGGTGTTTTTCCAAGTGGTTTCTGCCACTCTAATGTTATTCTCCTCCATAAAAAAGGGGATAGGACTGACATAGGTAATTACCGCCCCATCAGCCTCATCTCACACTTTTATAAAATGTTTATAAAAATAATTGAAAATCGGATTTCTGGTCAATTAGATCAGCATCAGCCTCCTGAACAAGCCGGATTCCGCCGTGGCCTCTCCACTACTGACCATTTACATTCCCTTAATCAAATCATCGAAAAATATTTAGAATTTAACCTACCCTTATACCTCGCATTTGTTGATTATTCGAAGGCATTTGATAGTTTATCGCACAACGCCATATTTGAATCTCTGCAAAATCAAGACATCGAACCTCTTTACATTAAATTACTGCAAAAAATATATCAAAGTAGCACAGCAGCCATAAGAATTAACAGCACAGGACCATCATTCCCAATCGAAAAGGGAGTTAAACAGGGCGACCCACTCTCTCCAAAGCTCTTCACAGCCACGCTTGAAGAAGTCTTCAAAAAACTAAGTAGCAATTGGAGGGACAAGGGCATCATCGTGGGCGGCAGAAGGTTAACAAATCTCCGCTTCGCCGACGATATTGTCCTTTTCTCCTCCACGGCAGCCGAGCTAGGCCTAATGCTCGACCAACTGAGCAGTGCCAGCCTCGAGGTCAGACTCGCGATGAATATGGAGAAGACCAAGGTGATGACCAACAGCACCAAGCGCACCATAGGAGTTGGGGGTGTGAGGATTGAGTATGTCCATGAGTACATTTACCTCGGCCAAATAGTCTCCTTCCAGGCAAGACAAGACAAAGAAGTTGCTCGACGCACCGAGAACGCCTGGAAGAGCTATTGGTCGATGAAACAAATAATGAAGGGACCTCTTCCTCTCTCCCTGAAGAGAAAACTCATGGACATGTGCATTCTTCCTACTCTCACCTATGGAGCGCAGACATGGTCACTAACCAAGCATCAAAAGTCCGCACTCGGGGTCTGTCAGCGAGCAATGGAGCGTAGTATCCTTGGAGTTAAGCTCACTGATCACGTAAGAAACTCGATACTGCGTTCCAAAACTCAAATTGCCGATGTATGTCACACGGCTGCCAAGCTCAAATGGAACTGGGCTGGCCACATCTGCCGCATGCCGGAGGAGCTGTGGGCCAAAACAACCACGCAATGGGTCCCAATCAGCAGCAAACGACAACGCGGCAGGCCCAGAAGGCGATGGCGGGACGAACTGGATTCTTTTTGCAGAGATTGGAAAACCGGAGCACTGGATAGGGATAAGTGGAAAGAGGGAAGGGAAGCCTTTGCCCTGCAGTGGGACACAAATGGCTGATAATAATAATAATAAATAAATGCTAATATTAATTAACCGGTCACAAATCTTCATTTTTCTGGCGCAAAAACTCAATAACCCTTTGCCAAACCCGAGATTCGAATCATTATCGAAACAGTATAGTGCTTGTGGCCACAATACCAATGAACAAAACTACGTCACCTTCCTGTTTTACGAGTATATGACCAAATAAAGCTATGGTTGTTTATATTTAATGTAGATTAGTATTCATAGGAATCTTTATACTCACGTTTTTCCGGTGTGATGGCCTTCTTCTTCTTAGCGTGTCGATGGCAATCTAAATTGTGTCGGCCCAGAATTGGGCTACTAGTTTAGCGCTTTCGGTAGCGTCCATCAGTTCCTGCAGTGAACAACCAGCAGGACACGCAGGGCACGATATTAAGTGCCCCATCGTTTGAGGAACAGCACCACATTTACACTCCAGAGCAGAGTCATTTATATATCTCCACCTCAGTAGGTTTTCTTTGCTGCGACCAACCTGGGTCCGGAGTCTGTTTAAAGACTTCCAGGTCAGCCACGGCAACTCTTGTCCAGGTGGGAGATGTTCAGCAGGTGGAACAAATGGGTAAGGTAAGGATGCACTACCTCGCCACAGCTTTAATCTTTCCGTAGACATCTCGCCAGTGAGTGGGGTGACACACTTTAGGTGCAATGGGTGTCGTTTACTTACCATAGTAACAAAACAGACCGCTTTAAGCTTCTATTTTATATAAATAGAATATTTGTTAAATATAATTCAATTTCTAGTCTCAAACTAAAGCGAATCCCGCTCCGGATGTAGGATGAAATTCGCTCGCACTGATAGTGTCAACTATCTTGAATGAAGGTGTACAACTGGGTACACTATTGTCGCCAGTTTGATTGTTGAAACCTCAACTCAGTTGCCGACTTTGCGGTTGTGTGGTCAAGGCTTACCCGCAACATTTTTTTATAAATTAAATTGTGCTTTAGTAAACAAAACATAACATCACGCCCGTAATTCCAAAAGGGTTAGGCATTGTGTATTCTTAAGTAGTTACACCCACATTTCTTTGTTATGTTTACGACCAATGGGAGCCTATTGCCATCAAACCGCCACAAATCCAGGCTCCGACACTGCTACTGAAAAAAATAATGATAGAAAGAACCCTGGGCCTCATGCTAAGCTGTTACAATAATATTCTTTGTTCTAAGTTAACTTTAGTGCAACTACTTACGCCATTACATTATAATAATTCTGCTTCCAAATTACATTTCCGAAGCTTTACGAACAATTTTGGGTCTTTGAGACGTCTACACACGACGTCGAAATCACTCGACCGTGCAGACATTTGATTCAGTCATACATTCACACGCCGCTTAAAGTTACCCAAAGGATATCATAAATTACCTCTATACTCTCTGTTAACCGTAGGGATGTTATACAAAAGCTTTTTGGGTAACCTTTGCTGGATAGATAAAAGGGAACTTTGAGACAGAGTTGGTCGGGGTACTATCATTTGAATTAAGTGAAGCTTATAATAAGTTAATTGTTTGTGAGGTTAATATGCAGGCTATCCTTTTGCATAATCTTCAAAACTTCTATCAGGGTTGCGAATTTTCTTCGAAGTAGTTACCACGGCCCTAGAACGCAAAGGGCATAAGAAAGAACTCGGTTGGGTTTTAGTCAGAAAGAGACACTCTCTCTTGCTCCGCTCAGAACGGGAACCCATCGCTAAAGACCTGGGTACGTCCTTAAACTGCGACCAGCCATCGAGGGACGGGCAGCAGCGTCCTTTAAACTTTCGGGGACCTTACTGCGATCCCAAGCCGCCTGCCAAGCGTGGGGATAATGGCAACCCCCTCCCCCCCTTTAGGGGGAGGCCTTTGTTCAGCAGTGGACGCGATCGGTCTGATGATGATGATGATAAAAGGGACAAAACCCCGTGTGACTCTCGCTGATAACCGCACGTTCATCTAATAGCCGTCGTCTTTGTGTCCAAATTATGATCATGAATCTTAATTTTACAAGTCACTGATGTTTCCTCACTGGTAAGTTTTAGTTAAAATGATAGGTAGGTACTAATTTTGACGATTGCAAGTTCTATGATTAAGATTCATGATCACATTTGGACGTAAACGACACCTAGATTGGAAGCGAGCGCGTTTAGGTCTCGTTCGTGCAAATAACTCCAAATTACAAACACTGAAGCCACTTTAGTATTCGCATTCATAAAATGATGATGATGGTATCAGATAGATAACTTCAGTTACATCTTTAATGACATTATTGTATTACGAGTTACGACAAGACGCGCGACGTTCGCCATGGCGTGAAGATATACTATTTAATTGGCACCGTGCGATTTCCCGCTCTGAATTAAATTTCCCGTTCCCAAGCTGCTAGAAATATTTCGTTTTTGGAACCGAGACTTTTATCTTTACAGCTATGAGTGGCCCTTATTGACCCCGAGTACGACCAATCAACCTATGCAAAACCTTAAAAAGCTGATCTTTCATTGTACGGAAAGCTGACAAAAAGCGAAGTCATGTTATACTGGAAACACAATATATTTAGTATTCATTTTTTGAAAGATATGTTTCGAAGGACAAACATGAACCCTATCTTTCTATGAAGAAAATGTGACATGGTCGGAAAGGGAAATGAGATAACATTTGTTAGGGACACGTTGAATTGAAGAAGAATAATAATAAATGAGAATAAACCTCCTTTTGGGCTTCGCCGCAGTCGAGTAAAAAGAGTAAACGATGATGCTCATAGAAACATAGGAAATAGGATATCTAATGTGCTAACAACCAGTAGTTAATGATAAAATCGATGTTATAAATGCAATGTTTGAAGTCACGCGAGGACTTCAATTTCGAGGGTTTTAAAATGTCTGACTGACCGTGTTGGTATAGGTTAAGTGAGTGATTTCGATTGCCCAACGTACTAGTTCTGTTTCCATGTAGGTATTTATGATTCGCACTTGATTTTCCAAAGTCCAAAATCTTCTACTGACAAATTAGGGAAATCGGTCTGGATCCAAAAATGACTATAACCGCAAGCCACAGCGAATAAACCCCGCAATCGTAATTTTAAAATTGTTTTTCCTACTATCCCGCAACGAAAAATCTAAAAAGAATATTGCGGGCTTTTAGATTTGTTTCGTTGCGGGATCCAAGACAGTTACTTAAATTGTTTCTCGCGGACTACGCTAAGCTTTATTGTCTACGCTTTTCTGATTTATTTCTTTTGATTCTGCCTTTGAAGAGTAGCAGTGGTTTGGGGATAGTTTAACATACCTGTCAAAATTTCTCAAAAATAAATTGATGCATCCCGGTTGTGGTTCAAATAAAAAAGAATATCGCAATGACGCTATGACGGGGGAACGCACCTTTCGACTTTGTTAAGGTTTTGCTGCGATCAGCAGTGGGGATTGCTATAAAAACCATTTGAGATCAGTTCAAGATTGTTCGTTCATACCAATGACCTTCCTTAAAATGCCTTTTTACTAACGAAGAATAGATTGTCATCCTACAATCGATTATAAATAGCTCAAGTATTGTTTATAAACATGACAACATGACATATAATGTTGTTCGAATCCAGTCTAAAATCATCGCGTGAAGGACGATCGCGTTTTTGTTATATAAGCTAAACAGACGGACAAAATCCGCGCTAAGGTTGGCACGGTCCACTAACTTTTATCAATTTTTTAAACAGACATGGTCACCGGATAAATTGTGTGCGCTTGCGATCATGGTGCTCGCAATAGTACCGAAATATCGGGAACTAAAAAACAAATAGTAAAATCCCGTTTTCAATGTTAATGATATTATCAATTTTTGATAGATGTAATGACAAGATGACACATTCATAGAACAACAGAAGATAACATAAGTACATTTTTTTGTATAATAGGTTACAGAAAGCTTATTTATAAGCTCCTGAACAATTTGTAGCTGTATGTCAGGAGGCAGAAACTAAGTACAATAATATCGATTTTATCATAACTACTCCGTCATACCGTTTCTTTGTAAACAAACAATGAACCGGTATTTGTTACTTTTTCCATAACTATTGGTAATACAAACAAGGCTAATTCTGGGGTCCATATTGGCTCACCTAAAGTTCTTTATCCGAAATTGTTCTTCCTAACGATTTGTAATACGAATGATCACTCTTCCTAAAATTTTTCATCCTAAAGTTTTCATTCATACTATTTGTAGTCCTACCGACGATGTTCATAACACTCATGTTTCCGAAAATTGGAATTCATAATATCATTAGTGTAAATATATTTAAACTCCTACTGTTTTTTATCCTAACGCTTTTATTCCTAAACATAATTACCATAATATTTTCACTCATACAACTGTTTAGAATGGTTAAAGGTCGTTTCACTGATTTTTGTCTTGAAATAAAATAAATGAATGAAATTCAGGTCAGAGTGTCGTCTTGGGGGCACTATGAAAAAAATACTTAGAAAAATTTCGCGACCAATTTCGAGGTAGCGCTCGCCGGCCGCTGCCGCGGCACCGCTCGCTTCGCTCGCTCGGCTCGCGCGTAGTTGGTCACAGTTCTAACCTAACCTAACCTATGGATATCTTTGCATAGTATATAAGGTCCCATTAAAATAGGTGGACAAATTTTAACACAGCGTTTAGTAAGCCTAACTAAAGACATCTAAACAAAAAAAAAACACTATAGATAAAGTGATTTTATTTTGACTTAAAATAATAAATTGCCGGCACTCTAGAACAAACTCATCCTATAAAAGTAGGTATTTTATTTCTTATTCTTATATATTTTTTTGCTATTGTCCTTATTTTAGCGGTCTGAATGATTTCTAAAATTTTGTCCACCTATTTTAATGGGACCTTTTATAATACTGATTATTATGAATAAAAAGTAATATAAACAAAAAAAAGATATGACTTTGAATAATAGTGTAAAAGATGGTTATGTTGAGAAAATATAGGAAAACAAATAATAGTGTAATAGATGTTTATTGCTACTGACATTATGAAGTTGAATGCTTCGGAATTAAAACATTAGAGACAGAGAAGTTAGGAATTGCGATTGTTAGGATGACAAATGTTAGGAAGAACATTTTCGGATTTCCAATTAACGGAGTTGAAATTTTAGGTGAACTTTGGCGCACCCCTAATTCTGCTAGTTATCCCACACAAGTCTTAAAATGGTTTGTGACTACTTTCAGAGATACTTTATATTCATTCTGAGAGCTTTGTTTACTAACTCAGACAATTATACTTATTAGGATACGGTAGGCTTTCTTAAGGTATGTTGGCCGTAAGTCTTTAATCAGATAAAAGTAAGCGCAGAGTACGGTAGAGGTAGTCATGGCTGAATAATTAAACATCTTTGTTTACCTACTGATTAAAATAAATGAGCAATGAGATCACCAAAACGAAGTATTGGATACTAAAAACATTGGTCAAAGTAAAGAGCATTGACCTCACATTAATATACACCAATTTTAATGTATTTTTTCTCAAAAATGGTATGTAATGTTGCCATAACATCTCTAAAAAGTATCCAGAAAGTGAACTTTACCGGAGACTTATTCACAACAACTGTCCAGTAAGAAGCGAGATTTTAAACTTGGAATCTCCTACTGTCCAGTAAGTAAGTATGTAATTTACTTACTGGACACTAGGTCATCCTCTTTAGATCTGTTTAGAAAAAAAAACATAGTACCAGACACAGATTAGAGTTTAGCCATTATAACATGGTTATAGAATCGGTTCCAAATATATATCTATCTCTCTTTTTGGTATGACATTTTATGAGATACATATATTTTTGGAACCTTAAACAGCCATTTTATACGTTGCGTTTTGTACTTAGTAATGTTGTAGAAGTATAGTGTGGGATTTATGATTGTATTTAGTAATTTCAGTTTATTAAAAAGTTTTTTCTAAAGTTGTTTCCTAAACTGCCTCGTTGGTCTAGTGGTCGCAAGCTCGACTGCATAGCATGAGGTCCTGGGTTCGATTCCCGGGTCGGCCAAAAAGTGCTATTGTGTTTTTCACATATGAATGTAACCTTCAATATTAATTAAACGAATTTGTTGTTAAACTTTCTTTAATTTTTGAGAAAAGCTACAAACCTCAACCAGTAAGAAAGCCATCCTGGCCTCGTATATAACCAGACCTCACCTGCGGTTCGGTCCGGTTAACTCATACTTGGCCAGGAAGGCTTACTTACTGGATTCTGCAGTAATTTACTATTATGGTACAATGACACAAAGAACACCAACAAAATTTTAATTTTCATAAAGGCCTAAAGGTTATCCAAGGCGCCACATTTCCAAGTTCGGAAGTAATTAAAAATTGATTTATACTAACACGTGCGTTAACTTTCATATTTTGAATGATTACTATCAGAACATTTTCATTAAATTATAATTCGTATTTAATTTTTTGTCTTTATGAACTGTCACTAATATTTTTAACAACCGCGGAATCTAGATCTATGGACGGTTGATGGCAATTGGCGCGCCCCCTGTCATCCCCTATTATTTTGTATTGACTCTCTGTACTACAGTGCTAAAAGGAAGGCGCTAGAATTTTACCCAATTGACTTGACGCTTGAATTTCACTCACAGAGTTTCATTACACATTATCTAAACCTTATTCGTGAATTTAAAAAATCAGGTGCTTTAAAACCAAGCTTTTTCCGCGCCAAAAGATCACTGTTTATGTTAAACAGAGAATATACTTCTACCTTGACTTACCAAGTTACTATTAATTACATGAAATAAGTACTATTCTTAGTCAGCATATTATCTAAGTGGTTTGTAAGTAAATCTTACCTTCGTGACCTAAGCGATGCATCTACTGACATGGCATAAATATTGCAATTACATTACAAGCATAAAACGTGACGAGTCTATGTTCTCATCTCATGTACAAAAAAAAACAATGTTGTATTTATCTTAATATTCATATTTTCTTTAGTGGTGGTCTGTGAGATATAATATATGTAGCCAGGAGCTGAAACTCTGACAACGAGTCTTATCCAAGAAGTATCGTATTATCCAGTGTGAACTGGGTTGCGGCCCATGAGCGGCATGAAAACTCTGACATCAGGTTAGGAACTAACCAGAAATCTATAAAAAAGAATGAACCTTCTTGGGTTTTTTTAAGGTGGGTGTTTTATCTTTTTTTCAATTAATTTTTAACAGTCGTGGGTTTTTTCAAAATTTTAATTTTTTTTTAATTCGAAGACATGTGACATCTACCAATCCGCACTGGGCCCGCGTGGTAGATTTTAGCCCATCCCTCTCCTAGAGAGGAAAACTGCATCAAAATCGGACTAGTAGTTTTGGAGAAAAATGGCAACATGTATTTGCACAAACACACAAACAAACAAACAACATCTCACCCCAAACGCATATACCGTCTCCGTTCCGTCGTGGGTAAAAAGAGAGGATCCTCCAACGAGGAGGTTTACATGTCTGGTGGGCTACTAGGCTACTGGACTACGACACGACGGTTATTGTCCGGTTTCTGTCCAAATTATAATAATGTAAAACACTCACTAAATTGTAAGCAATAACCTCAGTGCCATTCAAAGAACAGCTTCAAAAACTAAACAGTGTCGAAATAAATGTCAAAACAATTCCTCTCAAACCTTATCATAACAGTCGAACCAAATTACCCTTGAACCGTAATCAAAACACTCAACTATAAAATTATGAAAATTATAAAAATATTGTGTCAGCCCTGACCTGTTAGATCACCATTGCGTATTCTACGAGACTAATGTCATAATGGTTTATTTATTCATCCGCTTACTAGAAGCGCCTCCACGCATCGATGTGACTCATTAAGAGTACGCATGGTACACGCTTTACATTTCCAATTTCCAGTATAACCTGACCTTCATTGTATAGACGAAAACACATCCAACTAATACAGTCTGTCAAAGATTTTCAACTTTATCGCTGAAGCATGAGGTTCAAGGTCGATTGGGGAAATTTGATAGTTTCGGGTAGCATGGTGTGCTGGCGACCGACGACCGAAAGATCGTTCGAAACGAAACGGATTTAAAAAGCATTATGTGATTCCGGACTCGTACACTGACTGATATTTTATGAGTAATTATGTTTAAGTCCCATGTAATAGAGGGCGAGCCTATTTCCATCAACCGGGCACAGATTCAGACTTCATGGCTGCTACTGAAAAACAGTGTACAACTGTACATTTTGTTGCAAATTATAGCTGCGTCCTTTTAAATGCATCCAGTATATTGACAGGTCCGAATATACTGGCAATTAATTACTTAATAATTGTTGCCATGTGTACATAAAGCACTCTTAACACGAGATGAACGTCCATTTGATTGAAATAAAAACAAAACTTTAGAGTCTGGCAACCTTGTACCAAGTGGATTGACTAAAGAAGTTTCGTCTCAAATCGACGATGGCGACGAGACATTTTTTATTGCTTAACGTTTTTGCCATGTGTTGTATCATATTGGTAATATAAAACCATCATCTAGAAGGCTTGTCTGAATACATGGATTGTCCGGAACAGATTTCAGACTCATGACTTGATTTTTTATTCTTATTCTTTTGCTTGTATGCAGTAACTTAAGCTCCTTATATTTTAGAAAAATAATTAGGATACCGTGTAAAAATCGAAATCCGAATGAAAATAGGGCAGTAATGTTTTATAATAATTCAATCGGACGAAAGTCGTCGGTAACAGCTACATACAAATATAAAGTCACGCCTTTATAGGGGTAGGCAGAAACCACAGAACGCCACCTGCTCCGATCCTTACATACTCCTTTTACCTTGCCCACGTCCATGCATGTGGTCATACGTACACACTGGTTGTGAGTATTACGGTAACAGCTAGTCTATAGTTGGAACTAGAAAACGATTACAATGAACGAACAGTAAGCAGTTCTGTTACAACTAATTGTAGGTAGAGTCTCCCGCATTGTTCACTAACCAAATTAGCCAAAAAACAGAAGCATATTGTTTTTAAAACTAGAATAAAAAAACCTTATAAATAACTACCATAGCAAAGAATTCAGTAGTCGTATCAAAACAAACCTAGCGTGATTTGTAGCTGTTTACACGTTTCAATCTACATTCGGGATTTTGGTCATGTTACTCATGTTAGCTAACAGGGGGTATTGTTTAGAATAGTAATGTGCCTTACACGTGGTTAAGCAGTAGACAACTACGCCCTTGAAGTAACACGGTAGGTGAGTTGGGCGAAGGGTCGAATCAAAACGAGGCATAAGTGTGATTTTCTTTAGTGACAAAAATGACTATAAATCCATTCAATTAGAATTTTCTTCACTAATTTCATCAACATCATCGTGTCTTTCTCTTACTACACTGTATACTTATCATCTGTTATACCAGTAGTCTTCTTCTTTGTAGCTCCCATATCCATAGTGACTTTTGTCTTGTTCTATTCGTAAAGCCATTCAGATTTGTGCTCAAAATTTTTTTCAGGACCTGTTCCTCATTTTTCCGAAAACTTGCATCAATTTCGGATTTACCCACAAGTACGTAGTCACTTGGGTTCTCCCTTAGGCTCTTTTAAACCTTTTCATACAAACACGTGTAATCGTAATTACACTATTCACACCTATTTCTAACAAACACATAAAAAGTTTCTAGAAATCAATTTGTTTCAGTCGAAAAAATTCCCTTACAACCGAAAAATTTCCATGATTCACCTGAATATATAATTTGATGTCCATACAAATGTCGTTATAATTATTTCCGTGACCAGGTCATTGGATTCCTCGCGATAGAATTGTATAGTATATGTTTATCAGTCGGGGTGGTTTCGACCTCTGTGGTCATTAATTATGTAGGCACCATCAATCAATACTCGTTATTGCATTGCTACTTACGCTGAATGATTTCTTATTCATCAGATATTGACTGATGGAAATGTTACTTGGAAGTTTTGTGTGAGAAAAGTTTTTCTAGTTTCACCGAGCTCAGTAATTTAGTTAGCTGTTATTGATTACTTTGGCATCTTGTAAGATTACAATATTTGATCATCTTATAGCTCACCAACCTAGGTGAATTTTGCTAAGCTCTTGCAAAATTCCTCCGGAAATATAACTTACACACACTAGGTTTTCTTCTTTAATTTATTTAGTTATCATTCCTCCTTTCATCGTTTCTCCAATGCTTGGGATTTGTAAGCACATTATGGTTCTAAAGCTTTCTTCTACCTACTGGGTCTTATTGATTGACATTGAGAATGGTTTCAGAGGTTCCTCCACCAACACAATATTTTGATAGATCGTCACGATCTTACCAAGAGAATATTACTATGTAAAAACATACCAATCGAATTGAGAACCTCCTCCTTTTTGGGAAGTCGGTTAAAAATACTGGTATTCAATCAGACTGGAGGCGACCCCAATATAGTTGGAAAAAGACGAAATAGCATTTGATGTTGATTTACGAACTTACCACTGATATTTCAGTTAACATAGGTACTTAAAATTCCCATAAAGAATATTTATGTAAACCACACGGAAACACGATTGCGGCTACAGTTAAGCCAGAAGGTGTATTTTTAAATCGACATCATAACCAGGTCGACGAATTGGGTCGCGCCCGAGAAGTATGACATTGGTCGATGGAGTAGCGGAAACTACCCTGTTGTAAAATACAATACTAGTGGTAATAGTGGTCCATTTTATATGTAGTTGATTTTCTTGTCTGTTATTGTCTACCTCGTTATTCTAGTCGTCGCTAGTGTGACTGTTAAGCATGAGATGCTGATCTCGATTCACAGCTCGCTCACACCTCTCAGACTACGTGCATGCCATTAGCCCTTTGTGTCAAGGCCGCGGTATCTCTTTCGAACAACCTGCGGACCCGACGGGAGTAACAGAATATCTCCTGTGTTGGCAATACGAATTGATAGCGCCATTATCGCATTAGGTTGAAGAAAACCTGTATTAAAAAATTATAAGTTGAATAAATAAATAATCTCGACCTCTACTTATGAAGTCGTTACAAAAATATGAAATACAATCGTAGTAATTAAACCGATTGACGATGTTTGCTTAAAATAAAGTAATAGATTACAATTTCTTTCCATTTCATTTGATTGAAATATCCGTTAAAGACAACCCTGAAAGAATAAATAATTACTATAATGACGATGATTCTGATCTGCTCATTGTCATTGGACATCTGTGTCGTTCTAGAACATTTGTAGGTCGTTGTCATGTTATTACAAACATGAAAATAAATGCAGCCGGGTTATTCTGTAAAGTTCACTTACTCAAGAGACCTCACAACTCGTAAACCAACTAATTACAGTAGATCAAATCATATAATCATCTTTGGCCCAATGGTATGACCTAGACCTACGTATACGTAGGTATAGCAGGTCATTTTAAACAAAACCCAAATAAGGACTGTTCTCTATGTAAGTAATTTATTTGAATGCCACTGCTAAATCGAAGAAAAGAAAAAAAAGTGAAAAGCTCATATGACAGAAAAACGATTAAATGCTAACGTGACGGTTGACAGGGGAGAATTAAAAAAAAAATATTGCGCCAACTCCAAACGCCCCAAAACATGGGACAAGGGTAGAAAGATGAAGACCACTACCTACTAAAATGATAAAGGCAATAACCCTAGTAATAACAATTCGAAGGCATAATTTTTTTTTCGCCTGCATTCAAATTTTGCAGTAAAACTGTGTTATATACGTACGAGTTCGCGAAGTGGACACCATACATAATAGAATAATGATCCTGATGTCATGCGATGCTATCACGCCCGGCTGCAACAATTAGACCAATTTGGACCAGATGTTCAACAGATTTTCAAGAGCGCTTTTAATTTCAAGGTTCATTGAATTGAAGTAAAGGGAACATGTGATTGTGTTTGTTTAGTTTTAGTGTTCAAAATTTTTCGTTGTACATACCGAGTTAGCATGGTGGTCATAGTCAAAGACTGACTATGAGTGCTGACTACTCGCAGCCATGTCTATTCGTTTTTTATCTCGTGGAGGAGCTCGTGCCTATATAATAACAGCAACTTAAGTCGATCCTCCGGTTAAACCGCGCTTATCAAGGTAAGCATCCAAGGTTGGTCCGTAGATGACCCAATACATTCCGAGTTTCCTCCGTGCCACGGTAAACCGTTGGTTCCGGCTGTCAATTATTGCAGATCAATGACAGTGGTTATTGGTGGTCAGTGGTCCGAAACACTGACAAGTGTTACCAAAGTGTATCGACACGATTTGTGATATTAAATTTTTTAGTTACCTACCTTGATATTGAACATGAAATAATATCTGTTCTTTTTTAAAAGACTCGTGGCTAAAACCCTAATAATTCAATTATTTATTCAAGTAACATGACTCATGTTAGTAATAATTTTCCTTAAGTATGTCTATCTAATTTAGTTTACTAAAAACTAAATTAAACAGAAATGAAAACAAACAAAACAAAACATGAAATAAGGGCACATCATATGTGTTTATGTATGTATATGTGTGTATTTATTGTATATAATTATGTAAATGGTACACCACAGGCTACCTGCAGTATTGTTTCTCCTTCTTCCATATATCCATCCAAAGGTTGTCTTTAAAAGATCGCTTTAAGCGATAAGACCGCCCATTGTGTCACCCCTTGTAAAATGTTTTACTATTGTTTTTTTTGTAATTTGGTGTACATAATAAAGAGTATTCTATCTATCTATCTATCCACATCGTTATTATGATAGGTTCAGCAGAAATCTCTGGAAGATTTCCAGCACCGGTTAACGATCGCGCAATCCATACGGCCAGAGATCATTTTTAGAAAGTTGTTGGCGCTGCCCTGCACCCTGCGTACCAGGATTTTGATTTTGGGAGTCACAACTTATTATTATTCTGTTGTTATATCATCAAGATCTACGGCACAAATTATAATTGGCAATTGTTTTACGCTAACTAATAAATATTTATAAACTTTCCCCTCCTTATTTAAGACTACGTTGTCAATCAAGATTCATGTTTTTGTGCTGGTCTCATTACCATTGTATGTATGAACGAAAATTTGCAACATGTCTGGTTTGTCAAGCTTGGATTGGCAATAAGCCTGTTTTTATATCGATTTCTCTGTCTCATGTGCCTTTATTAATGAGCTAGCTCTGACCTTGGCTTCGCTCTTCTTTTGGACGGAAGTTATCCCACAGTAAGTTTTAAATCCTATAAGCCTGTGACACTCGAGGATGACGTAGTTTCCCATTAGTGAAAGAATTTATTTTCCGAAGAGGGTAAATCGTTTGTCAAATTAGTAGCTTACATCCAAAGCCATCTTCACTAACATTATAAAGAGCTAAAAGTTTATTCGGCGATATAGATTTAATAGTAATGAAATCGAGCTGAAAGCTTTATCTGTATTGACTGAAAGCTGATACCCAAGGACTAATGATGATGAAATAGGCTCACAGTGTAGCTAACTATACTGACATTTTATATGTACCGCAGCGACATGGCATACATGACTTTGTACACATCATTTAAGTTCTGTTAATGTTGTAAAATTACAAAAACATGACACCTATCAGTCGTCGAGATACTCCTCAAATTACCATTTATCAAAATGACGTAACCTACATACAACCGTGGATATTACAGCATTGATGACGGCATCCCACGGAAGCCAGTTTTCGCAGCTCTGTCATAAAGAAATAAAGACAGTCGTAAAAGAAGCCAACATGTCACCGATGTGTCGGTTAGAACTTTATGGTGGTTGGACCTGCGAAGTTATTGTTTTGTTCACGTAATAGGTACTTGTACTGGGTTTATTGATTTTTGCCGTAAACTGTGAGTATCCACTGTCGTAAGTGGCTCCAGTTTGGTTAGAGTAATTGTGAGGATAGGCACTATGGGCATTTCCTACTTCTCCACTATTATTTTCTAATTAATTTCGTTGCGGGCAGCGGGATCCAAGATAGTTATATTTTTTTCTCTGGGACATCGTCGAGTTTCATTGTCCCGGCACTTTTCTGTTTCTGTTGTTTCAGGCTTTCAGGAGTTACATTAGTAAAAAAAGGTACTGCAGTCGCTCCATGTACAATACTTGAATTTCATTCCATTGTTTAGACTGAAAGCTCTCCTCAACATCTTAGTTGAGAGTAAGCTTAGCAGATGATATAAATCAACTATAGTTTATGATGTAGATACTTCTATATAGCTACAATGGTCCGCATCATTTTGGGTTAGGTACTAAGTTGTTCATCAAGAACAGCAATTTTAGCAATATGAACATTGTACGCTGATTATGAATTTGTTTTTTATTTTTATTGTTTGTTGTGTGCACTTGTGGCATGTACTAAATAAATATGTTTTCTTTCTTTCTTTATTATGCGTGTATCTATATAATAATATTAAACACATTTTTTTTCCTCACTTGCATACTAAATAATTCTAGTAATACAAAACCAACAAGTAAAAATAGCAATAGAATGACTATGTAGGACGTGCCCGTTGGCATTGAACGAAATAACCATAGCAGTACAATACCTTGACGCCATGGAAATGCAGTGACGTCACCACTGCACCATGCCTTATTGAAAGGCATCCATTCATTCATTCACACATGGTCGTTGAAACAAGGAGATGTTACGACAATTTGTAGGTTACGACATTTTGCGGCTGTTGTGTCATCTGACGCTATAGGTACCTTATTTTGGAATAGTACCGCTAGTCACGACAAACGTGTACACGATAATGAAGCATAAATAATTTGTTGTGTGATAAAAGTTCCATAAATGTCATAACTTCATGAGTGAGCTTGTTCCTTTAAACAGGGCACGCAAATTCAGACGAAATGTGGGTGTGTCTGTCTGGTGTATGATGTGTGTATAGGGTAGGGTAGGCTACTACTCGCTAGGTATATCTAAGACTAGCGGACGTCCTGCGGTTTCACCCGCGTAGATCCCGTTCCCGTGGGAATACAGGGATAAAAAGTAGCATATGTTACTCAGGGTGAATGTAGCTTTCCAAGGGTGAAAGAATTTTTGAAATCGGCACAGTACTTTTTGAGCCTATTCATTACAAACATACAAACATACAAAAATAGGTACAAATCTTTCCTCTTTATAATATTAGTGTAGAAGATAGCTGACCAAAAGAAGTAAAAAATAGAGTGCATTTTTTTTTTGTTACCAGCTGACGCTGTCATTTGAATCCGGTTTCTTGACTATACCATTGAGTATACCATGGGAGTTAAATAAACAGACGGGCCTGAAATCAAACAATCGTCCTGTGTCTACCCCACACCAATACAATTTTATTTCGCATTCGTCCAGTTCTTTTTGTCAGCTGTTGTTTGCTGCTGCTGATGTTTTGTCAGTTTCTGCTGGTATCGAGCTAGCAAATTTACAAACAGCTGTGTTTTATAAAACCCAGTAAAGTACAGTCCTAAAGTGCATAATACCTATGTAAACAAAATTGACACAAGTGACGGACAGGAAATGTGCGGATTTGAACCGAGATTTGCAACTGAATAATTTTCACAAGGCCGCCGTCAAAGTGGACAATAACAACCATGCAATGGCGATTTCCATAAAGTAACACAACATGCAAATTATAGCGTACTTATATTTATACAACATACTATAAAATTGGCACCAATGTGGTGACGAGTTTTTATTCATCTCGAAAACAAATGAAAGTGAGTTCTAAAACTCTAATAACTAATCTACTACGTTTTAGTATGACAAAACTAAGTCTACTGGAGAAACTTACAAGGGACTAACTTAGTTGTAATAACCGTTAAGAGGCAGATAAGATTCAATTTAGATAATCGACGATACGCTTAGAAGAAAGAGATGATAATGAAAGCAATAAACTAAATAAGCGCGACTGTTGAGCACGAGGTCCTAGGTTCGATGTACGAGTCGGCTAAAGTGCTATTGAGTTTTACTATAAGAAATTTTTCAGTAGTAGCCACGAAGTCTGGTAATCTGTGGTCTGGGTTTAGGCCTGGTGGATGGCAATAGGCTCGCCACCTATTACATGGGACTTAGAAATCATAACTGATATCTGGCGAAATGTGGGTTTACCATTATGGACACCTCTGTTTAATTAACCCTTCGAGAATTACATGGTTGATGTTATGTTATCTTCAACTACTACTAACTCATCACAATGTGCATCGACCAAGACAAAAAGTATACTTACTGCAGACAAAAAGGTTTACTCATTACGTCTATTAAAGAAATCATTTCCCAAGAACCAACCGTGACCAGCAAAGTTTCGACACTTTTGACCCGAAATCGGGTATTTTACGCTCAATTTATGACCCGTTTCCTTGGCTACTCATACAACGCTAGGGCAGCGTGACCCATTTTTATGGCCTGTTTATCAAACTGACGTAGTAAAACATTCAAGCTTGCCGCATTTAAGATTTATGAGAAAGATTGTAATCTCGTAGTATTCCGTCTTGATTGCCTTTCGAATTCGATGTAAAGTTGAAGCTCTCTTGTGAAGGCTCATTATGGATTGTACAATGATGTACCAGATGACCTTTAGTTGTCAAGAAATAAATCTTAGACCTAAACGACGATGTGTGCACACTGTGTACACACGGCTACACATCAAGCTATACAAAACCAGTTAATCTAGGCCTCACTTTACTAGATCTTTTCGCACAATGAACGATCAGATTATACTGGTTTTGTATAGCTTGATGTGTAGCCGTGTGTACTTGATCAAGTTAAACTACAATTGCATCTTCAGATACAAACCTTTTGATGGTCACAATTGAACTGACTTTAACTTCCTCGTCGGTCGTAGGTTCGACTCCCAGATCGAGCAAAGTGTTACCAGGATTTTCCATCAGGAACTTCTCGTTTGATGTTGATGGCAATAGCTTCTCTGTTACATTTGAACTTAACCGGCGAAATGTGAGTGAACTATACGGTACACCTTGGTCGACTGAATGATGTAATCTTATTGAGCACTTCAAATCAAAATAAATTCAAGTTGCATTCTGCATCCATTCTTCGGGCTCATCTACAAAAATATCAACGATTTATCATTCAATCAAAACCTACTCAAATATCTGTCGTTGAATCAAGTCCTAACATGGGATATCACATTACAACGATAATAAGAAGAATTCACATCAACCCATTGACACTATAAATCACAATGTGAGAACGAGTGATCGTGGGCGTTGCCAAATAGTAATCGGATATAGCCACTAATTGACTACTCCCACCTTTAGTTAGCAATGACGGATTTCGGCATATATCGCCGTAAATAAAATTATGCATTTAATTTGATTTAGACAAACTTGGACATTAATCAAATTCAAAGCATTAAAAGAAAAACAAATTATAGGCATTTTTGAACTTTCAAGGTGTCGATGTCGGTCAGTGAAAAACTAAAACTTCAAAGCAAAATTTTAGAAACCAGCAATCTTATAAGAACATGATTAGGACACAGACGTAAATCAGCGTCAACATAACTCTGGAAGGATTCTAGTTGCCTGTTCCAAAACGTAAATCTCTATGGAGAAGAATGAGCAATCCATGCAACGATATCCTCCTGAGTAGATGTCTCTGTGCTCTATGGCTTTAAAGATTCTGCCCACTACACTGTACCATACGATGACCGTGCTATGAACGTATCAGGCAAAAACATATTTCTTTGTATTGAATTGAGAGTGTGAAACTATGGCCACTTCACCGTTCCCTTACCGACCTAAACCATCGCGTGCCATGCAAGTAGCGCATCGGCCCTGGCAAAACATTCTTGGCGACAAACTGTTGACGCTCTGTGCAGTAACGTGTGGAACGGTGGGAATAGTCTAATGCTTTTCAAACAAAATAACACAAAGCAAAATGTTTAAATTCAAATAATGTACGAATTGGGGCCTAATTTTTGTGGTTTAATTCTTTGAGCTTTAAGGAAAATCGAAGGGATATAAGTGTGAATTAAAGTTACGAAGAATTGTAACGATATTCGTGGGTTAGGTCACGTAAGTACATTGGAACCACGCGTAGTTTAGTTGGTGACCTGAGCTACATACCTACCTACGTAATCGTTCTGCTGGAAAAAATGTCCTTAGAACGGTACAGATCAGATATATTATATACAGTACAGTACAGAATTAAATATACGTGGCCCCAGGAAAAACACCATTATAGAAGTCACCAACAATATTTTCGTCCAGCGATATTCTTATTTTTCTAATTGTTTGTACAATGTGCTACTTATCTACGACAACAGATATCATTTGTATGCAGTTCATCAACCATCAGTAACAAAATTCTTCTCATTCCTCAGATCTTCGGCATCGTGATAATAGCAGCAGCATGTGTGGACATGGGAATGATCAAGGGGTTCGCTGGCATGGAGCCGACGGGCCACGAGACGGATGCCCTGCTGATAGCCATTGGAGTCCTTATCATCATTATCGCTTTCTTCGGCTGCTTCGGGGCTTGGAAGGAGAGCCCTAAGCTGTTGTATATTGTGAGTAACTACACTTTCATGGATTGTTTCTTGTATTTTAAGAGTCAAAGTAGTAATGCTAGCAAGTTATAGGTACCTACTTGCTGAGTAATCCACAACCAAGATCTACTAGTTTCTTCAGAATTTAGTTTCTTCTGCTATCAGCAGCTAATTCAGCCTCAGCTTTCAGGTATGTAGTGCATTCAAGGCCGATGAACTTACACTCATCATCATCATCATCAGTCTATAATTTTCCCACTGCAGGGACTCAGGCCTCCTCTCTAGGAGAGGGGTGGGCTATAATCCACCACGCCGGCCCAGTGCGGATTGGCAGATGTCACATGTCTTCGAATTTTTTGGTTCTAAGACATGCCGGTTTCCTCACGATGTTTTCCTTCACCGTTTTGAGAGCGGTGAACTTACACTATTGCCATTTAATGTTGGATCTAAGACTCTCCTAAGAAGCACGATACAAAATGCAAATCAAATTGGAAGGCCAAAGAAAATATGACATCGTCTTTTTTGATTGTCTTTTTAAATTTGAAAAAAACAATAGTCATTTATTCAAACTATGCTGATAATCAGCACTTTTCGAACGTCAACACTTATTATTACAACCATAGAATTCCATTCTATAGAATGATGTCAACAAGTCTCCAAAGATTTAACTACAGAGACATTTAAAACAGACAAAGTAGATGACGATATTTAGTGTGACCTTGAAACAAATAATAAGAGCTGCGAATCACCAATAGACGCGTCAATTGACCAATAGAGTGTGACGAAACATTGGTCACCACAACGTGTTATTTGGTACACATTCAGAAGTTTTATTCAATGGAATAAAAACTTTTGAATGTACAATATAATGATATTGTAGGTACTTATGTGTCCCATGTCCCAACTAAAGTACCAATTATTAGGCTGCGTAAATATTTGTGATCAAAGAGGAAATTGAAGTGATCTTCTAAAAATGTATAATTCTACCTACTGAATCCAAACCTAATATGATTCCATTTATTGGTTCTGTCTCACAATATTTAAAAAAAAAATATGTAAAAACCAATAGCTCAGTTTTTGAGAGAAGAACCTCCTTCTAACAATACGCGCCGAGTCTAGAGGTACTGCTTTCTGAATCAAGCCATCCAGCTGCCAAGCGAGAGCTTCCTCCGATGTTATTAATAATATTTATTTCCTTTTGGCATCATGGATCAGTAGTTTGATTAACCACCCTTTTTTTTTTTGGTGGGTGGAAAATCATCGAATAACCCCCACCGCTCTTGGGCAGAGCGAATGGGAGTGTCAGACTTCTACTGACTAAAAACCAAACCCATGTTCCTTCTTCGCCCTTGTGTAGTGTGTAGATGATGACGTCCTCCATAATATTTTCGTGTGATAATCTACAATTTTGTAAACGCAACGCAACCCACATTAGGGTAATTAAATTAAACTTTATCGTAATTAGGTCAAACTTCAATTCTACAGTGACTCTGACCTTCCTACCTACCTATTCAACATCGTGACTTTCGCCTATATTTCAATATTGACCCAAAAACATAATTGGTCATAGGCAGGCCCCTCTATGGTAATGACGTAGGCCGTGTAATGAACTGTGCTGTTGGTAAATGTCCTATTGTTTTGTTGACTGCATATATTTTTGATAATGAGGTTGATAACGATTTCAACATAAATGAAGCTAGTCTGGTGGTAGTGGCTTTAAATGGTTTGTTAAGGAAGTTTATTGGAGAAGCAAACAATGGGTTGCTGGAAGTTTTTTGGATTGTCATTATATAGATAGAGCGGTTGTAAATTCAGCTTTAAAAGGTTTAGATTACAACTTTGAAAACTCTTATTTGAAAATACACCAAAACGAAACGAGTTTAGATCTACTTTTTGGTAGTTAACTTTGTAGGGTCAGTTGTGGCTAACACCACAATATTTGATGTAACATTATCATGATGATTCTCCTGTCCTTATTACACTTTAATGGAGTCATACTCCTCTGTTAGTTCAGTAGTCATCACCGTCTCGGCCATAATTATTATCTTTGAAAAACGCCATCTCATCTTTTATATAATTCGTCTTTATCTTTTTTCTCCAGTTCGTCGGCTGCTTGATCATCATTATTCTCTTGGAACTGTCCGTTGGCATCGCTGCTGCCGCCTTACGTCCGCAAATTGAGGGTCAACTGAAATCTCAGCTGCGAGGCTCCTTCATCAAGAACAAGTCTACCAAGGAAGAGGATTCTACTTACAGGGAGTTCTGGGACCGCATTCAGACTAGCGTAAGTAATTCTAATAAAACTGGCGTTTTTTACCTCACCAACCCAGTTTTCATATTATTACCATTAATGTCAACAATGTTAACCTTTGTATGAATGCAGTAGAATGCAATTGTTGTTCAATGACTAGGTTTCTGTTGACTTCCGAATGACGGCCAAGCCATAATTGTACCCTATGGAGTAAAATTGTGACAGCTATTAATTTTCATGTGATCATTAGCCTACTTTACCTTACTTATTATTATAGTTAGGGAAACTTAATCATACTGATAAAATACCATGTCCAATAAAAGTTTAACAGTAATTTAGGACGGAGATCCTGCCAAAAGATGCATAGACGTGGCGCTCTTTCAAAAAATGTTCTCCAAGCTTTCAATGAAAAATAGAACCTCACTTAAACGTCATGAAGAGGTTCAGGTCAGGTTCAGGTTCTACTGCACCATATTCACCGTCCTTCCTTCCTCTTCCAGCTCGAATGCTGCGGCATCACCGGCCCTGACAACTACGTAGCCTCGGAGCCCCGTATCAACCCTTCCTTCAGCTGTTGCCCCAACGACGGTACCGACCGCTCCGCCGAGATCAAACGCTCTGACTGCCTGTCCTCTGAGAAGTACTACAAGGAGGGATGTGAAGAGAAGGTGCTCGGGACTGTGCATAGTGCTGGCTTGACTGTTATTGTCTGCGGGATTCTGTTCTGCTTTTTGGAGGTTAGTATTCTATAGAGTGCTTATTTAATTTAGCAAAGATTCTTCAGACCAAATTTCGGAGCAGTAGTCACTGGCGTGGATTGTATTATAATTGGCAAGTTTGTGGCAAGACATTGGTGCTCTCTCTTCCCATTTTCTCATAATGCGTTGGGACGGTAATCCAACACGATCGGAAAGAAATCACGCACAGGACCAACGGCTTCAGCAGAGATAGGGAGGTTTACGCTTTTAAACCTCTGCTATTAAAGCTGTTGGAGTTGAGTGTTTGAACGGAGAGAAATTACGTGCAGGACCAACGATTTCCGCAATGATTTACTTCTCGATCTGGTGCCTACTATGACGTCTTAAATCACTCCTAAGTTAATCTTATTCTAGTGTCTAAACGTGACAGAACTATACAGGGTGTCTAGCGCCATCTCTTTTCCACACTGGATTAAGAATAAGTTAGGACTGTTAGTAAGACGTCATGGTAGGCCTTCTGCTCTCGAATCACCTCTGAATCTGCTTAAACCGATTTGTAGTTGAGTGTATGTTTAGTCTTTCGTCTGTCGTCTATTGTGACTGTTACAATATATGCCTAACGTTCCACAGCAGTACAAAATAGCGTACCCAGTAATGAACTCATCAAGCAAAGTTATTGATCGAAAAAAACTCGTTACAATAACAGCTTGTGCACAATAAACCTACTTTATTACCCTCGAACGTGGTACCCTAATTACAGATTCCAACACATTTTCAGACGACACGCCTTCGTTAATTTTTCGCGGAAAAAGCTTGGAAATTATATGCGTAGCCTGTTATAAAATAAAATGTTCAAAGCCTTGAAATCTGGCTTTATACACGTCTTACAAATACCTTTGCATGTCAGACCGACATTCGCGTGGCGTGAATTTATATTAATTGCGGGATCGATCTAAGTCACTAGGTTATCACGCGTTAACTCACTAGGTTATCACGCCTGAAAGTTTTTTTCGTGATAACGGGTTAATTTAAATTAAACATAATATGCGTAGACTTTATAAAAAGAAATGTAGACGAATTAGTTTAAAATTAAAACAAAATCCAAGCTTGAAAGTTTTTATTTTACAATTCACTGTTTCAGCCTTGACAATAGTAGATTTAGTTTATTAGATCTAGTCATTTCATAAAGCTAAGGAACACTTAGTTATAATATTCAATGTCCAAGTCTCATTACCTACTATAACTCTAGGCAATACCCTAAAGGCTCTGCTTACACCCTTTTTTTTGGGTGGAAAATCATCAAATAGCCTTTCCCGCTCTTGGGCAGAGCGAAAGGGAGTGTAAGACTTCTACTGACTAAAAACCACCCGTGTTCCTTCTTAGCCCTATATGTCGAGGCCGCGGTAACTTGTGAAAATTCCGCAGCCAAGACGGGCCGCAGCCCCGAAGGCAGACCCTTACTTCCTGAGATTTCTTTAGGTGTACAGACGCCAGGACTGACCACATCATCATTCATCATCATCATTTCAGCCAAAAGACGTCCACTGCTGGACATAGGCCTCCGTACGTACTGAGCACATCAAGCTACTACAATCTATCAAATTTCTTTAATAGATTTTCAACTTGACAGCGTTTTCTGATATTTTGATGTGCTGGCGTAAACGTAACTCTGTATTTGCTTGACAACAGCTCCAAAATACAAGCGAGTTCGCGACCCTTAGTACCCCTTCTGACGTCACAGAGGTCACGCTATATTAGAATTTAATGCCACAATCTTAGATCTCTAACCCTAGGCCGAGGATTGTATCAGCCTTTCTTTATTGAGCGGTATGCTAATCTAGATGACCTCTTTACATGCCTAGGTAACGTAAAAGAATAGTTTTAAGGGTCACTCGTAAGATTTAGTTTTTTGATAGACTATTTTTTGGGGTAATGTGAAAAATTTAGCTCGCTTTGTTTTTTTGGGAAAGTGATTATTTTAGTAATAAACATGATTTTTCATGAAGAAATTATGATAATAACTTTCTAGTACTATGAATTCTAATAACTTCTGTGCTAAAGCGACAAAAAAATAAAAAGGCAAAATTATAAAATAGGTAGCAATTTTTCAGGGACATTCATGGTGACTGTGATTCCAACTCATTTAAAAAAAAAACATTAAATTTCAATTAGAACATTACAGGAACTTATGAATGACAGATTAACAAAGAGGATGAAGCTACAGTCCCTGTCACAACTAGGGAAAGTACTGTAGTTGCCAATTCCAAGACGTTTTATTTATTATTATTTATTTATTTTTACACATACAGTCTTAACACAGTTTCGTATTACTTTCGTACCATTAAACCATAGATGGTTTGTCACATTCGCTATAACAACACTGCTTAATTACTAAAATAAATACAAGTAAAAATGTAGGTATGTACATGAATAATATTTTTGCACGCAACTACCCGTAAACATCTATCCGTAAGTTAGTGAGTGCTTGCTATTGGGCGGCTGGGCCGCTCATTGGAAAGCCGGTTTTTGTCAACGTATCTAATACAGGTAACCGTAGATCTCTATGGGGAAGAATGGGCGAAAATTTCATGGGTAGGTACATGGACATTGAAATGTTTATGTTCTCCATCACCATACTGCTATTATTTTATGACGGTTATAGTTTTAGATTGAAAAGAAAAAAAGAGTTTGAAAATTCATAGATAAAAACAACATATAATTAAATGTGGCGTTTCCGTCTATTTCAGGTTGCAGGCATCGTGCTAGCTCTATGGTTAGCGCACTCCATAAAAACCCAGGGAAAAAGCAGGGACACAGCCTAATTCTACACCATAGACCAGCACAGCTACAGAGTATAATTTCTTATGCATTGCACAATAATATGTAAGTTAATCTAAGTTACCTTATTTATTTAAGTATAGAGAATCTATTAGATTTTAAACAAGTCAGAATGTCAATTCTTGCGCTGACGTCAATTATAAAGTGTGACGTCAGACGTCAAGTTAACAGTTTGACGTCACAAATGTGACGTTTTAATAAGATTTGTAACGTAATGGCGGGATATCGTGCAACCAAAGGTAGTGCATTTAATGATTATTACAGAAAATACTATTTGTATGTTAAATGCTATAATGTTTATTAAAATTCTCTATTTGTGTCCACCTTTTTATTTATTGAATAAATGTGTATGATTATTTCAGTATTTGCTAATTTGTTAAAATATGTTAATTTAATTTACAATACTGTCGCGGCATCATTTTGTTTAAAAAAAACTTTATTGACTCAAAATACCTTTATTGTATGTTGTCAGTCAATAACCTTATTTGCATTGTTTAAATAAGTATACTTGGTTTTATAATTAACTCGAAGCTATTATCTAGCTTTAGCAAAATGCTCTCTATGCTGTTAAACTTCCTAAATAAGTTTAATTTAGAAAATAGTTGTTTTGGAAAGTAAAGTATATTGAACCGCCATTATGTAGTGTAGTTGTTAGTTTTCTATTATTATCGAAACCAAAGCTGTAATAGTTTTTAACGTTATAATTTAAATTCTTAAAAACATTGGTTTAAAACAAATACAATGAAAAATCAAATAAATTAAGAAATTCTAAAGAAGCAGTAAATATAATTATTAATAGAAACTATCAAATAGTGGAAACGCTCAATATAAAAAAATGCATGACATAGCATAATAATTATCATGCCTATAATTCAAGAAGGATTAGGCAGGCATACACCCACTTTCACCTTTTATAAAATATAAATATTTCTTTTGCATTTATGTAATTCAATCATTTTGATAGACAGAGCCACTAGCGGTACAAAATCCACTCAAATGACAAGAAAAATGCCTTTATATAAAAATATCGATGTTTTTTAAATTAAGCATTTTATTATTAAGTTTAACACGAGTCTGTAAGTATTGAAAATGCTTTACTAGTCATTAATTTATTAACAGTATTTCTTAAGTGCTATGTGTATATGTTTCCCACCATATTTTTAAAATTCATTAGAAAATTCATTCCTTGAAAATTTAAATAAATCTAGATGTTAAGTTTTTACTTTCTTGTAAACGTTCCTTCGATTTCGAATATAACTACTGAACTTTTGAATTTTTGCGACAATTATTTATTTATTTATTATTTATTTATTTAATATGGGCTTACTCTCGACCTCAATCTTGCCCTAAGGGCAGAGATGAGGTCGACGATGGAACGAGCTTACCCAGAAGAAGCCTATTTACTCGCGACTTAAATAGATTGGGGTTATATGAACTCGGGAAAACCGACGCAGGCATGTTCCACAATTATTTGTTGACTAGAGTTGCAAGGAGGAGTTATGAATCTCAGTGACCATTTTTGATATTTCAACTACATACTAACCTAATTTTATCAAGTGTTAGATTAGGGCGAAGTATATGATTAGGGCGACTTTATAGGACCGAAAATAGCGTCACCGACATTTTATTTCTTTTACTCTGAAATCCCGCCATATTTCTCTCAATTTATCAAGTCTCGAAACATGAAAAGTTATTTTAACATACTACAGGTAATTTACTATCATGCTAGTGTTTTGGATGTTTGCAATTTGATGTGAAAATCAAAATCAAAAATCAAAATTCATTTATTCAAACTAGGCTGATAATCAGCACTTTTCGAAGGTCAAAATTTACTTTACTTTACTACAGTGAAACTTGGTTAACTGGGACTTGGATTTAAGTGAGAAACCTCTATAACTGGAACTCATACTGGGGTCCCATGAGACAGATTTGGATATCTGAGACACATTTAACCAGGTTTCACTATATTTGCATTTTCATAAGACAGTCCCCCAAAAACGCCCACCCATCGACACTTCCTAGTGTTGATTTTAGAGTAAAAGAAATAAGATGTGGGTGGCGCTAGTATCGGTGCTATAAGCGTCCTAAGCAAAAGTGAAGCCTCATACAAGGTGTAAACGGTCCCTTTACGAAGCCGTCAACCTGGCATTCTTTACAGTCGCCAGCGTATCAAGTTACCACCAACTGTCTTATTTCTCCAAATTATTTTAAATCATAAAATATTGAAAGATAAGTCCAAAATCGATTGATAAAATTTTACAGTTTGTGGTAACATGATATGCTGGCGACTATACATCAAACTAAGTAACTCTACGCATAAAATAATATCAACTGGGAAACAACACATAAAACAACAACAAATAAAAATGAAGTTCAGTAGTTAATTCAATAAAATGGCAATATTATTACGTATTATAAAGTCTATAAGTGTTTAATAAATGTTGAAATAGATTTTCTTTAAATAAAGTATCCGTGTTCCATTTTCCGTTGTTTCATTTATATTATTACCTACATTCAATACAGCTTGTATTATTAACTTGAAAATAAATCTATGGAATCATAACCAGATCGTAATCAACTGTCCCATACAACATTTTAACACCTCATCATTATAATCTCGTATAGGATGCAGGACGAAACACCATCCGCCTGCCTTCAAAAATAAAATAAAAATATGCACATGCAAGAAAATCAATTAATGAGCATACCATGCACTGAAAACCCTACTCGTCTATTCAGACAGACATACGAGTTATTCTATTTTCTTCCTCAGAAAAGCAACTCCAAAGCAAAAAAAAGCAAAAAGCTCCTTTAAAGCAAATAGCTTTAATTATTAAAGCTATTTGCTTTAAAGGATATTGCAGGCAATTTAATTCATGCTATCCGTAATAATTATGGATAGCATATTCTTTCGTTCCTCAGTACTTTAAAAAGTAGCTAGGGAATGTGCTAGCTGAAGGTAGCTTATACAGTGATCACCAATATTAACCTGCATGACGTCATGTTTGCATGTTTTCTGTGGGGAAACTACAGAACTCCCAGATACTACAGAATAAATTTTGATTTTGATAATCAAGACCACGGTGACGTCTCTGGTTCAAGTCATGGTCCAGGGCGAGAGGTGGCGGAGCGTGAGAGGGAGAGAACCTCTCGTCCCAGCCGCCGCGGGAGACGCTCCGGCATCGGGAGCCACGTGATGGCTTCCGGCCACCGTAGACGCGGGCCTGTGGACGGTGAGTGGGCTAGCTCGCCGTCCGGCCGACTTATGACGAGTTGACGACGACAGGTCGTATCGATGGCGTGTTCGTGTTCCACGCGCGCCTCAACGAGATGTCAGCAACATTGCAGGCGTCCGCAAGGGAAGACGCCTGGGGGTCTAAAATGGCCACTTCAGCAGATCATAATATGAATTGTGTTAAAAAGCGTAAAATGGACCTTTCTTAATAGTATAACTGCGTCTGTGACCTTTTTACAAATTTTAACGCAATTCATATTAATTTCCCATTATGATCAATTTTCCCAAATGGTCACAGACGCAGTTACTATTAAGAAAGGTCCATTTTACGCTTTTTAACACAATTCATATTATGATCTGCTGAAGTGGCCATTTTAGACCCCCTGTTGGGGCTGCGGGTTGCTCGAAAGATATACATACCGCGGCCTCGACACAAAGAGCTAAGAAGGAACATGGGTAGTTTTAAGTCAGTAGAAGTCTGACACTCGCTCCCTCTCCGCCCAGAGCGGGAGGGAGGAGTCATTTAATGATTTCACACCCTCCAAAAAAAAAGGCCACGGTGACCTACAGACTGGATGAGAGACAAGCACATTACGGGTTAACGTGATGTTTAGGGTATTATATGTACAAACGTCGGTTCTACACTGAACTGTGACCCTAGTCTACCAGGGTTGCGGATTTTGTTCGAAAGAGTCATCGCGGCCCTGCAACGCAAAGGGCATTAAAAGTAACACGGACAGGTTTAAGTCAGTAAGAGTCTGACGCTTTCTTCTGCTGCTTTGAGATCCTTAAAAAAAAACAAAGCTCTTGGAAGCCTTTTTTTCAAAAATAAAAATTATCGTCTTTTTCTAGCAGAAAACATCTTACGTCTTCGGCAGATAAGCTAATGAAACTTCAATAAAAATGCTCATAGCAGTGATAAATATTTTATTAACAAGACAATACACAAACACTGTAAACACATTAATTTCCAAAGTTTTCCAATAATAACTATACAAAACATGTAAAATTTCGCACACAAAATGCCAAATACAAATAGTTTACAAATCACATGACAATCACATAGAGTGCCTTAATTTTTAGCATAATTAACTGCATACCTACTTTGTGGTTTTCCTTATGTTTTATTTGTTAAACAAATATGGTGAAGGATTCACAAGTTTTCACATTAATCACATACTAAAAAAATAAGTCTCGCCTAATAGTAATACCTACTGTGATAGTACTGCGCCAGTGCTTCGTTGGTCTAGTGGTCACCAGCGCGACTGCTGAGCATGAGGACCTGGGTTCGATTCCCAGCTCGGGCAAAGTTATTGGGTTTTGTCTGTGATATATTTTTGTATTTGTTTAAGTTGAATTTGTGCCCGGCTGATGGCAATAGGCTTGCCCCCTATTAAAAGGGACTTAAACGTAACGTGGCCCAGTGGTGTCGGCCCCGACTTACGAACAGTAGGTCGTGGGTTCAAACCCAGGCAGGCGCATTTCTTTGTGTAATTTATTTCATCACCGCTGCTCTCAAAACGGTGAAGGAAAACATCGTGAGGAAACCGGCATGTCTTAGAACCAAAAAATTCGAAGATATTATGTGAAATCTGCCAATCCGCACTGGGCCCGCGTGCATGGTGGATTATAGCCCAACCCTCTCCTAGAGAGGAGGCCTGAGTCCCTGCAGTGGGAACATTATAGGCTGATGATGATGATGATGAAACGTAACTGGCGAAATTTAGGTGTACCACTAGGTACACCTCTGCCTAGTGCCCCTCGGGGATTGCTGATATGATGTTATGTAATCAAATAAGTAGTCTTGACGGTGTTTCCAAAGCTTATTCGGAATTCTTCACTAAAGGTAAGCGAGGCTTTCGTTAATGCCTAAATAAAAGCACAAGTTGTTCAAGTTTAGACTCTGGGCTTTATTTGCGCAATTATTTTGGGATCGATTTCTTTCGCAACAGGGAAATCTCAGTTACAGATTTGTTTTCCAAATAAGACAATTATAGGAAAACATAGCTACGCTCTATTTTCTACATAATTATAGACTTATATCTAATTAAATTGAACTCTCCATTCTTTTTCAAAGATGCTACGTTTATGCTATATTTTTTACTTTCAAGTGTCGTGTATTTTTATTTCGGTTTTAATGGGACCTAGACCTACCTATTGTTAATTGGATTTGATTTGAAATAATTTGGTCCCAGATAAGGCACACAATTTTATAAATTCATTAGGTACTTATTTACTTTGTTTATTGGATTTTATTCAAGTGTTTTTTTGTTGTTTTTTTTTAAATATTACATACAGGGTGAAAAGTAACCCATCACACAACCGTAAACCAAGCAAACTAAGTACCCCTACGCAAAAATGTTTGCTGGGAAATTACTTTTTTTGGGGTCAAAAATCACATTTTACGGTAAAACTCAATGTAGCACTCTTAAAACCTTGTGCTAGTGGATGCTTTGAATAGTAAATATGCCATGGAGGTAATTTAAGTAAAGTTATAACCTGAAAAACTAGTGATTACAAAAACAGCTGTTAAAATTTGGAACTTTGACCCCCAATATCTCCGAAACTGGGGGGTTCCCAGGTATGGTCTAGAACAAAAAAGTGATCGCAGTGATGGGTAGAACAAGTGCCCTTCGTTTGAGTTAAGGGTACTTTTACACTTTTAAAGGTCTATTTCAACTAGCGTTCTAGGCGCTTCCAATAATGGGCCACAGAAATTTTGGTACGCTAGACTCCAAGTTACTTTGCACATGACCGGCCAAATAGTTATCGTTAAATTCTAATTACCTAGTTAAAATTTATTACGAAGACTATATAGAGTGATATTTTTATGTGATATTTCAAATCTTACCATAGTTATGCGCTCTAAAAGAAAATACCTACATAGTTATAAGTACTTAAGAAAAATAGACATACATATTTATCTAGATTAGGTACACTAAAATCCTTAGGTCCCTATAGTACGCAAACGCTTAGTTCTAGTTAATTTTATGGACGGTTTCTTTGGTCCTTAATATAATACAACACTACTCCTTAAATCTAGTCGCTATCTTAGAACTACCACGCCCTAACCCCTCCGAGGGCAAATGTTACCCTAAAAATGCTAAATAATAGGCGGAAAATAAACTAAAAATTTGCAAGGAATTCAAAACAGAGCATCTAGAAATATATTAATATTATTTTCAATAGGGGACCAGAATAACGATATCTTTTCATTGTCTTTGTTCCTGGATGGTTTGAATTAAAGAACTCCAAATTCCGCAAAAACTGGTTTCGTATAGATTAATTGGTCGTCGTACGTACTTTAAGCAGATCATTTTTAATTCAAGGGAGAGATTGAATATAGGGACAGAATTACTTCAAGAGCCTTGTATTTTAATTTACAGACTGTATCGTCGTGTAAAGAGATTCTTTCATCTATTGAACACAATGCTGGTTCCAGTTTTAAAATTTTCATACTTAAGCATTTGATGCATATCAGCCGCTTAAGTTTAGCTTTAAGTCCTGTTTAAATACTAAATCCCTATAATTAAATCATAATTAATTACTTAATGTTAGATAAATATCCCAATCTTGTGTTGGACAACCTAACAAATAAGACGGAGTGTTACAAAATAAGTATTCGTAGTACTTATTAAGAAACAGCCTGTGGCTTATAAGTAATCGTCTTTTTCTTAATCTTGTTATAATAGTAATTCTTAAATAATTAAGGCAAATGAATTCCATAAAGGCGTGAAAACACGCGAAGCAGCTACTGTGTAATTGACATACAGTCATCTTTATAGTTTCTAGACTCTTCTTAGATCTAAGAAATCTATCTTATATTAAGCTATTCATTGAACTACTTATTCAAGTTTTTAACTCTTCCTAATTTATTTTATAGAAACTATACCGAAACCTTAACTAGAAAGCATTAACACTGCAAAAAAGAGTTTTGCAAATACAAATCTTAAAAAATAAATGAATTTGTAAATAAAAGTATCTTTTGTAATTTCAAAATAACAGCTATTTACTGATTGCATATGAAAGTACAGTAGAGCGTCGATTATCCAAACTAATTGGGGGACATGGGTGTTCGGAAAACCGATTTTTTCGGATAAGCGAACTTCCTATAATATGTATGATTTGTCTCTCATAGAAAGGACAACATGTTTAGGCATTTTGAATCGAGAGTTTACTTTCACGCGGCAGTTTATCGACTAGCGGCTACTTGTAAGGACATATGAGTGCAAGTAAAAAGTCGTGACATGTGGGCGAGCACTGTAGCACGGGATACGAGAGAGAGGCACACCGTCGTGGATCGGGCGCACGTAGTCGTTCGGATAAGCGCTCGTTCGGTTGATCGACGTTCGGATAATCGACGCTCCACTGTATACGGTACTTATAATTAATTAACTCTGCCTACTTCTTATTTTTTTTCTGTCTATTTGTTTCGGTTAATCTACGAAACGGCTAGACTGATTTTGACGAGATATTAGCTTAGGACACATAAGGAGTAACATAGACTAGTTTCCAAAAAGGATTAGGTAGGTAGAGTTCCGTGCAAAAAAACTAAATTCCGTGAAATTTTTAACAAAAATCGATTCAACTGCGCGAACGAGGAAAGGTTGCTTCAGCTAGTTATAAATAAAAAACATGTTTTAAATATATTAACTGCACAACTGAATAAATTGAAACTTTAACAATTTTTTTTAGGATAGTTAATACCTTAGTTTTAGTTTAAACTTAAAATACACATTTATTATTTTATTCTAGTTTATCTACGAGTAATTATAAGTTTTGTTTTGTAGATAAAGATAAAAGTTTTAATTTTCTGTTCTTTTTTAATGTATTTTTATAAGACGGACACATTGGAAGATACTGGACTGAGTTCTGCAAGTAAGCAAGCAATAACTTAGCAGAACTTAAGTTTTCTAGATTTTAAGCATCGTTAAGTTCTTCCTCATAAAGGGATTAAGACACTATGGCGCTATAAAGTTTATTGTACCCATACATCATTTGCCTTCGATATAAATTACATTATAATAATTATACACGATGTAACCCTAAAATAAATTTATAGATAGTATTTGTGCAGGAATACAACGTGCCATTTTGTCGTCTATTAATGGAAAATCTATATACAAATTAATCAAATAGTTTGTAATTTCAAAATAACAGCTTGTGACAACAGCAACTGTATGAATATGAAATTATAAACGTAAGTACTTGTTACTAAAAATAAAATTATATTAATAAATATATATAAAATAAAAATATATAAAATAATAAGTAATACATTTTTATTTTTGTCTGAACACCGGCTAATCTCCGAAACGACTGGACCGACTTTGATGAGACTTTACTTTTACTGGAAGATAGCTGATATTAATAAGGAGTATCTTAAGCACTTTAATTTTAGAAAAAAGTTTACGGTTCTGTGCAAATAAAATTAAAATTTTAAAAAAAAATTACAAAATCTGATTCAAATAGGCACGAAATAATTTTACGCCAACTAAAGTTAAAAATTCACTGTTATTTTTCGAGTAATCATAAAATATTGGGATGCATTGAGTGAGGTGCTTGAAATTGTTCAACGATAAAATGTCACGGTGTACTTATTTTAAAATTAAGGTTAGTTTTAAAACTGTTGTTCACCTAAATACTAGTAATTCACTCATTGTCAACTCCAGTGGACATTGAACGTCTTAGGAGAAAAAGAAAATTAAAATTTTAATAAAATTAATATTTTATTCTATTTTTATTAAGTCGTTTTGGCTTTCTAAGTTTTTACTATTGTTTAGAATAATCCCGCTATTATTTTATTTAATTATTTATAAAGTAAATTATTAATTATACGATGAACTGTATGTTGATAACGATGAGCTTCAAACTAATTTATTTTCTTTAATTATTAATAATATATTTTAATAACTTTAGTTTTGTTGATAATATCGCAATATCATATTTTTATCCGAAAACCATTAGGTTTTATTTTTATCAACACAGTTCGTTAATTTATACTGTAGAATAAATATTTAACTTTTATCTTAGTTAAGGCACGGTTATACAGGCAAATACTGTTAAAATAAATTTGTGACTAATAAAAATAATAAGCGGGTTTAGGTAAAGAATGCGGTTGAGTATAAGTTATTGGCAAGTTTGCCGAACTAACTCGCGATAATTAGCGGTTTTAATATTTACCTATGCTATTTCAATGCAACAGGAGGAATATTGAGTTGGTACAATGGTTCTCAATGAATAAGTATGTACCTAGCGGGATGTACCAACGTTATACATTCAAAAAGTAAAACTACAGTCGTTCCACAGTTATTTAACCGCTGATTTTATTTTATTGTCTAATTCACAGTGACTTGAAAATACATTTGAAAACGACACTGTTGAAAATACTTCTTTTCTTGTTCATCATCAGCCTATAATGTTCCCACTGCAGGGACTCAGGCCTCCTTTCTAGGAGAGGGATGGGCTATAATCTACCACGCGGGCCCAGTGCGGATTGGTGAATGTCACATGTCTTCGAATTTTTTGGTTCTAAGACATGCCGGTTTCCTCACGATGTTTTCCTTCACCGTTTTGAGAGCAGTGGTGATGAAATAAATTACACAAAGTAATGCGCCTGACGGGGTTCGAACCCACGACTCACTGTTCGTAAGTCGGGGCCGCCACCACTAGGCCACCACTGCTCTTTTTCTTGTTGCAATGAGATTATTGTACAGAACTTGCTTTGAATTGTTGCTGTCAGAGAGGTAAAATTATTGTGAAGTGACTGTAGGTAGGTAGTACTCTTAAAGCTTTTATCTGATAGGAAAACATTTTACAAACTACAAATCATGGGTCCCAACGGCTTATTTATAGCCACAGCTGATTTATCACTACTTTTATTATCACAGGTTATAGCTAAATTGACTCAAAAAACCCCAGAGACAAAATGACTAGACTATTGTATCTCCCGAGAAGATATTAAAATAATCAAAAGGAGTGAAATTGCGTTGAAATATTAGTCTGGATAACAATATTTAAATATGACTTTTAATACAGAGAAATTACAGGTTCGAAGTTTTTTATATAATTATCTATAGTAGATTTTTGTTTTTTAAACTCGTCAAAAAATCCAAAAGATAATTTTATTTGGTTTTCCCTTCAAAACTATAATTTCAAATGACTAATTTTAGTTACGCGATTGACTAGGTTTATCTTAGGTATTAAACTACTTACATCTAACTTAAATACTTACCTATTTAACTTTTCCGACTGACTAAACTAGGTTCTTATTTTATATTTATTTCTACCTAACTTAACTACATAAACATATCGATTAATTTAATTAATAATATTATTTAAATTGTTTTGTGAGAGGGGTTTTTCGATTTGATTAAAATTTTGTTAAATTAATATGTTAACTGACTGTTACTCTATTGTGTATAATGCCATAATTTACTGTGGTAGTGCTTATCAGTGGCAAGATTTTTTTTTCTTTTCAACTCCATAGATTTTCATGGAGCTAGCATATAATTTAAAAAATGAACTTGAAGATTTATCAATCAATTAAAAACCGGCGGGAACAGCTGCTTACCTGACTCTCCCTCACCCCTCCATAGTTACTCCTACCCTCCCCTACTTTCCAGATTTTCTTTGAGTTTAAGTTCAAGTTATTTTATTGCTTTATATTTAAAAATTAAAACGTTAATTAATGTAGATACAACTAAAACAATAAATACCTACAAGTACTAATATAGGTATTTATCAAATAATACTGAAACCTTCCATGTACATTAAAGCAAGAATAATACTGATAGAAGATTACCTAGCACCTATAATACTGAAGCGGCAATAATTTAGTTTCTAACAAGTTGCTATGACTTATGCTTCTGAGCAAGGAAAGCTTCTAGTTGCAAGGTGCTTCTGCTTTCATATTAAGACTCAAAATGGGCCTGTAAATTGGCCTGAAGCTGTCGACGTTCTGACCTCACGGTGCGAGCCATCCATAGAGCCAACACGATGCAAAGGACCTGAAAGAAAAGACGGAAGTATAGTTTATGTCACTATTGTATACAGGGAGGGACACCGACGCTAAAACGGTTAATAATCGTCCTCTTGACGTTTTCGGTCACGGCGGCCAATTTTCTAATGCCAAACCCAATAGCACTTTTTGCGACCACGAGACCAACAGGGCAGTCGAAAACGGTTACCAAGTATTCAGTACACTGTTCTGAACACAGTCATATTATAATATATATTTTTAACGGCAATTGTCTATTTGACTACTGTTAAAAGTTCATGAAAATGTTATATTATTTCAAAGAACTAACACAAATAACACGATGTGTGAAAAAGTAATAAAATCGATCAAAACATGGAGTAGCTCTAGAAGTTTTTGTTCAGGGCACTTTCTATCCTTGTCTCACGAAGCGGCCATTTGTACTACGTAACTATGGCGGTATGAATTATGACGTCACATTTTTGTCGCGCTGTCTTTGTCTAGCATTAATACTTTATTATGATCAATTTTATTACCTTTTTCACAAATAGTGTTATTTCTGTTAGTTCTATGAAATAACATAACATTTTCGTGAATATTTAACAGTTGTCAAATAGCCAATTTTAAACAAAATCTGCTGTTAGTTTGACTGTGTATATATTGCATTTTTGTACGAAACAGCCGAGTTTTTCTTGTCAGTTTTGTTTATTCGATCTGACACGTACGGAAGTTAGCTTATTGTAATTCAGCTGTAAAGAAAGATAAGTTATATCCCGCCTGTTTCGCGTTCATCATACAACTGGCTATGCACGCACGCCGGTTGCAATTGTTACCTGGCCTTCTGTAACTCACCATCGATCGGTGCCATCCTACGGATCCCGCTTCAACAAAAAATAAATCTGTAACAAATCGAAATTACCTCGAGCAAAGTAAATATGACGCCAGTTGAAATGCAAATCTTTCCTATTAAACCTCTTTTCGTGCGGAGAGCTTCGTCGCAGCCGCGCATGTAATACGTCCGGTCGCTTAGACAACTGGTGTGTAAGTGACGGCGAGCTCCCCCGTCGCGGAGGGGGTGTGCGCGGGCGCAGCAAGAAGCGGGGATGTCGCGGTGAATGATGGCGTAGTCTTGAGGGCCGTCGACGCCGCAACATTGGTTCTAAGTGGAAAAATTAAGACTTTTAAGAATTTTTCCTGTTTTTTTAGTGTAGGTTCGTTAACAGAACTTAGAATTGTGTAAGCGGCGCCTGCGCCGGCAGCCCCGTTAAACTTATAATTGTATGCACTAATGTTGTCCTTCAACTACATAATAGCCGTCACAATAATGTTGTTGCTGATTCCCTTGAAGCATCAAGCGAAGATCTGTATTTTAGGAGAGGACCAAAGGTATCAATACTAATACTACTAAAGAATGCACACAATTGAGTCGGCATGATGTAACTAATATTGAATTAACTAATATTTAATTGAATTTAATCATGATTTAATTAAATATAATCATGATTTAATTGAATTCAATCATGATTTAATTAAATTTAATCACGATTTAATTTGAAACAGCTGAGCAGGTAAAGATTTGTTCCCAAAAAAAAACCATTTGGCTTAGTCTGTGTCGAACCAAACATGATTATAGAAGTATAAAGAACAGAGTGCAAAGTTCTTCATCCCCCATAGGCAGGAGGATTTTTCGACCAGAAAGGTCATGTGTCTGGACGGCTACTACCCGACAGTTGTAGTCAGGTTTTTCTAACAGCTCGATTTAGAATTTTAGTTCATTATTTGTGGCACAGATGGTGCTGTAGGATTTTTTGTTCTAAGTTGCTGTAGTACTTTTTGCAGTGCTGCTACATGATTAAGCGAGGGTATTTACCATATCAAATAAGGCGGGGCGAATTGATAGAAAGCCAATTATGATTTCGGTGGTGATAACGATTTCATCAAAATTCAATACTATATTGCGACAAGGACACCTTTAAGGTGTTCACACTTACATCATGTTGCACGTTATCCCAAATCGCCTGATACACGCCGCCCTCATCATCCATGGTGCTATTCCTATAGAAATGCACACGCAGTTCATTGGATCCCCCCATCCAGGTGCTGAGCACTGCGCCCCCCACCCCCGCGATCACCTCCACAGCCACTATGAATATGAAGAAGCCCGCGTTCTGAAAAGGAAATATTATTCAGACAAAAATAAATAAGCAAATTATAAGTTACTAGCTGTTGCCTGCGGCTTCACATGCATGCTTGGATGTCGGCCAAATTATATACTAAAACCTTTCGCGAGAACCACTCTATCCATTGGTGAAAACAGCATGAAAAAATTATCGCGAAAAGATAGACAGATATAATATTTAGTGCATGTAGTAAATAATGAATAAAAAAACCATGCCTCTATTCTACGAAAGAAACACTTAAGAATTATCAAGGCCTGAGAGGAACTTGGAAGATTAGTATTTGAAGAAACTGCCGACAGCTGAGACCCATTTTTTCAGCAAGAATAAACAGAACAAAAAAATTGTCTAGTTTCCTATTAAATAATAATAATAATAATATTCCACAACTATCACACAACGCCATCTAGTCCCAAGCTAAGCAGAGCTTGTGTTATGGGTACTAGACAACTGATAAACATACTTATATATTTCTAAATACATACATATTATAGATAAATTACACCCAGACACAGAACAAATGATCGTGCTCATCACACAAACATTTGTCCTGGGTGGGAATCGAACCCACGACCTCCGGCATAGCAGTTAGGGTCACTAACCACTAGACCAACAGGCCAGTCCCTATTAGTTTCATATATGTCAAGAGCTTTTCGAATTTGTCTGGTAGTCCTCTAATCACGGACTTAAAAACTTAAAATTATATTATTATTATTATTTGTACAGATAATCGCAGGCCTTATTCCCTCTTAACTGCCCGCCAGATTTACAAATCACACTTATAGTTAGAGGGTTAATGGATTCTGAAATTTTTGTGATTTGTGCACTGGCTGGATTCTTATCAACTGTAAATGCAATGCAAACAATTAAAGATACCAATACCTACGTATTTTTTCCTTTTTAACCAAGTAGCACCGTTTTTTTTTTTACATAATATATCTATTTCACATAATGTAAGTATCTTCTTATTACACACACATATTAAAATACACACAAAGGGCTAAACTGTTTTACGTTCGTTACGTCACCATCTCAGGGCCAGTTGAAAACCAGCGTCGGGCACTAGCTGCTCGGCAGTTTGCTGAACTGGTCCTATTTGGCGCAGCCGCGAGATGCACACACGCTTTAATTTAGTTTTGTTATTTTTTTTTTTCAATTTGTTTTTTATTTTTATTGTTTGTTGTGTGCACTTGTGGCATGTACTAAATAAATATGTTTTCTTTCTTTAAATGCAGCTGGAAATATTTCTTACTGAAAACTCAAGTAAAAAATTTCAGTAGCCAGGAGATCAAACCAAGGACCGTAGTCACCCCGTCGCCGCGTCGGGGCTGCGAGTTGTTCGAAATAGATACCGTGGCCGTAAAATTTGCGGGTTGCCCTCGATTTCCCTGGGATCCCATCATCAGGTCCTGATTTGGTGACATTGGGACCACCTCGGGAGTATAAGTAATCTTTCGTATCCGAAAACAACATACAGACGAATTAAGGACCTCCTCCTTTTTGGAAGTCGGTTGAAAAGGAGAAGCGACAGGGTAGATGGCGAAATTCAAATGTTCTCTCGCTTTTTGCAGTCCAGTCAGGTGTACGTCAGTAAGTTAAACTAATTAGGATTTGTAATGCTAAAACAAATTGTTTTTATTTCTATTAGCGCTATTTTCGATTATTCAGTTACTCTTAAATATTTGGATGATACCGTACAAGAAGCTCTATTACTAGCAAATAAATCTGTCAAAATCAAAATAATTAATGTTTGAATTTTAATTGTACTTTATTTCTTAATTGAGTCAATAGGGTTGTTGACTCATATTACAAATTCTTATAAATTTATGTTGTAAAAATCAATGATAGTTTTTAGAATCCTAAATTATTAATTTACGGAACTAATTTTTTGTCTTTAATTAATTAAAATTATTTTTAATTGCGTTATTTCATACTCACTATCACGTGACTCCAAACACCAATCAGAGCGCGATGACGTCACGAGCCGCGAGACTAGCTGATTTATCTGTCATATCGAAGGCAAAAGTATCAGCTGTGAACGATTTTATTCCATAACTTATTAAAATTACTTTATTTATCACAATGGAGACTGGATTTATGAAACGAAATGGTTCTAACTTACCGGAAATTAATTATTTGATGGTTCTTTGCTACAAACACGATTTTTTGTGCGTCGGAGTTTTGAAGTACAGTATGACCAACTTAATTGTGAAGTACAAGGTGGCGCTACTTGTCAAGCAAAATTACATCTATACGTCAAACTTGGTACATTTATTTTAGTTCCGTTTTTTGCCACCTACGTAGATAAGTTGGTTTAAGTGTAAGTAGTACCTAGTCTTTGTAAGTATTTTTAAAGTGATATAGTGATATAGTAGTGATAAAGAGACTTACTAACTTACTCGTTTTATACACATAAGTATTTAGAACTTTAAACTTGTCATTAACATCAACAAAATAAAAAGTTACGTTATGTGCAATTTTTTATTTTTAGTAGGTACCTATGTTGATATACAAACCACGGCAAAAACAAAAAAAAAAAGCTTTGTAGGTAAACAACCAGGTCTCATCATTATTCGAGATACTTATTACTACACCCATTGTAGTATATTGTATATAATTTTCCATCATTTTAAAGCTGAAATTAGATTTAAATTAAACAATAGTTAAGTACCAAAAAGTGGACCGGTAAACAAACAATAACATTAACAAACTAGTATTAAACGACAATTTAGGAACATACTCAAATACATTGATTCAATTTTGATATTTATAGTTTATTTAGAACTTACATCGAAGTGATCTTCACAAAAATAACTGGTACCTACTTGTTGTTGACAATGATGATGGATGTCTTCTAGCCATTGTTAACCATTTTCTCCTTATTTCTGCCCTTTTTGGAACGCTTATGAAAAGGTTTTGTGGCATACTGATTGACGTACTTTTGCACATCGGCACTGTACAACATTTGTAAATCGTCGTGTTCATTTTAGAGTTTTTTTTATAGTATATTCATAAGAACTGAATCAAGATCAGTGCAATTTGACAGATCGTAAAGTTTTCAAAACGGCCCATGACGTCATCACAGCCATTTGACAGTTTAGAGCGTTTTAGCCGGAATTTTTAAAACTATTTTTATTTACGTTTTTTCTTATTCAAATATGTCTTATTTTTTCAGATAATATTTTTTTTTGTGTATTTATAGGGTCTATCTATAAAATAAAAGCGATTCCAAAAATTAGTCAACAACCCTATTCAATTCGTATTGTATTTTATTTTTAGCTTTTTATTAACTTTTTATTTGCTTATATAAGGTCCTATTAAAATAGGTGAACAAATTTTAACACAGCATTCTATTATATATTTATTTAATAGAATTATATTATATTCATTAACTAAACTGACAAATGCTTGCACTGACTGGACGGGTCCACTCAAATCTGTGTGGTGCTTTCTTCAAAAGACCATCCCAGACACTAATCTGCATAATCTTCATGTATTTTATTATTTTTATATTGTGAATGTGAGGACCGTGTGGGTTTTTATGTAATTTTAACGATTGTCTGGCAGTTTGAGTACTATAAGCGACCCACCCAAATGTCCTTTCTTTGGTATTGTTCGTCGTGACGTTGAGCTCCTTGAGTTATAAGTCGAGCTCCACGATAACTGACAAATGCTTGCACTGACTGGACGGCTCCACTCAAATCTGTGTGGTGCTTTCTTCAAAAGACCATCTCAGACACTAATTTGCATAGTCTTCATGTGTGTATTATACCAAGATTATGTCTGTACCTTGAACATATTGTAAACCCAAACGATTTTAAAAGAGTGTCCATGAAGTTTCTTGCCATTCTTCTCATGAGACCAACGCTTTGGAATGGGCAACTACAGTACAATCACGAGTTATTATGCCTTGTGACTGGGACTGTAGCTTAGTTTAAATAAACTAAGCTACAGTCCCAGTCCCAGCTTCAGTAGTTTACTGCCGCACTCGGAGAGCTTTGGTGGTTGCTTGGGACGTCGCTTGGTAAAGGTTTTTGGCAGTTTTGTCATACAAAAGTATGTCAGGCCTTTGCTGGGTGGCGGCTTGAGTAATCGTTGGATATCTCTGAGTGCTGCAGTTAGTCGACTATTCAAAAGTGCCTGTAACGGCCTACTTGAAATAAATGCTTTGACTTTGACTTGACTTAAACAAAAAAAAAACACTAAATAAAGCGATTTTATTTTGACTTAAATAATAAATTGCCGGCTCTCTAGAACAAACTCGTCCTGTATGATTAAGTAGGTACTTAGATGCGTTTTTTTATTTTTTTTATTTCACCATTGTCCTTATTTTGGTGGTCTGAATGATTTCTAAAATTTTGTCCACCTATTTTAATGGGACCTTATATTGTGATAAATAGCAATGGATGTAAATTACCTACCTTTTTTGGATTTGGATTTAATGAATTTATATCTTCACTATTAAACCTAAACTCCTTATTCAAGACGAAAATATTTTTATTTAAAAAATTAATATTAAAAATAAATAAATAAATAAATAATAATAAATAAATAGTAATAAATAAATAAATAATAATAAATATAATAATAATAAATATTAAAAAAATATTTAAAATGTCACTTACGGGATATTTTAAATATAGTTATGAACCGTGAAAGCTTAAAACAGTGTTTAAAAAATTTATATTAATATTTTTTTGCTATAAATGCAAAATGTTTTGCTAGTTTTAAATGCGCGAAGATTTTACCTAATTATTATTTTGACCAGTTCGCAGAATCTCTATTTATTTACTTTGTTTTAATGTAGTCACTTCGCCATTTCCTATCAAATGTGCAGTAAAAATTCGCAATTGCAATTTAATTTTATCATTTTAGAATCGGTACTAACTAACGGTAACCTATATTATACAATATGCATTATTGCAATTAAAACCGATTAAATAAATTAACAACAAACTATCAAAGTAATATTAAATTTACCATCTAGTTCGTATAACACCTGACGGCAATAAAAATATAGTACAGACGTCTGTAATTAATAAATAAATAAAGTTTCCCAAACAATTACAACTATTTCGATGCATGTTTAAAAGATTATTTTTTGTTTCAAATGCTATGATAGTTTATTTACTACGACGAGTAGACCTCACCTCCTTGAATACAGGCTCAGTAATTCAATACTTAATTAATTAAACTGGTAAAATGTGGGTGTAAATGTTCGATACACCTCTGCCTAACCCTTCGGGGGTCACAAGGCGTGATGTTATGTTATCACTATCACTACATATTATAAAACAAAGTCCTCTGCCGTGTCTGTCTGTCTGTCTGCCTCTTCGCGATTAACTCAAAAACTACTACGCTGATTTTCAAACTGTTTTCACCAATGTACAGAGTTGTTCTCGAAGAAGGTTTGAGTATAAAATTTGACCGACTTCCACGCGGGCAAAACCGCGGGCATCAGCTAGTGTTAAATAAAATAAATCGCCTCACTGCATAGCACACTCACCACATAAAGGGTTCCAACATGCTCCCTCAAGGCAGCAATGCAGCCCAGTGTTCCTGTCACCACCAGGGCTATGCCCCCCGACAGTATCAAGGGCAACACTCCCCTGGGTATGGCCGTCTCGATCTCAGGCTGGGCCTTCGTGGCCCTCATGTCGATCACACATATCACCATCAGGACCAGGCCGAATAACTGGTTGACAAACGAAAATTGGTTAATGGAATATTATTGAACTAATTTTGGATTTTAATTGGGCTTTAACACTTAATATTACGAGATGCACTACTTGATTAAAGATATTCAAAACTAAGTTTAATATTTCAGAACTGAAAAACATTTTGTAAAAACGGCAACATTTTTTTAAAATTATATTTATTCATTATATTATTTAAAAAACTAAACGAAAAAGGAAGGTGGTTGCTCTTTCTACAAAATACGAAAATACGTAACTATAACACCCTAATACCACTGATTCTAACAGTAAAGTCAATAAATATAAAAACTTGTGTTACGTAACGTAGCAATCATTAAAATAGAACCATCACTGTTGTCTAATGTCTTTCATAACCGACCGCGTCACCAACAAAAACTACGACGTAATTTACAGAAAATCGAAAACTAAAATTTCGAAAACTGACAAAATTTATTAACGAAATATTAAAACTAATACAGAAACTAAACTTACAAGACAAATAACATTAAAGAGAGTCGTGAAGAACTTCATACAGCGCACCCGTCTTGACTTCATGATGTTAAAGCCAATTTCAATTTGTTCGTCCGGAGTGGTCGAGGTGGACATGGGAAATGAAGGCTTAGGGCTAAAATATCGATCAATGCATTTGACGACCTATACCGGTGATTACTGGGAGCTTAGTGACGAACGGAGCGGGGTGGAAAGCTCATTAATGATGCATGTACAAGGTTTTTGCCTTGGAGCGTTGTGTTTGTAGTTTATTTTTTGAAGTTAACGTTTTTATTTAGTAAACATAGGTGCAATAGATGTTAATCTAGGAACCTTAATGTTTTGCCTTCATCGACGCACTAATATTAAAACAAAATTGCCTGCCTTGTACCAATATGTTGAGATCTCTTTTATATTGACTGACACAACACTATCATAAACACTGAAAGCGGGATAGTTTGTTTGTTTATCATGTTTGTGTTTTATGTTGGGCTTGGATTCCAAGTGTTAAGAATTTCTTTTAAATTGACAGATTTTTGTTGCAAAAGTTGCTTTTGCACTTTTCTTACCAGTGTGTCCTGTTTAAATCCTTCGCTTTACCCTCTCCGCTACCCGCCCCGCTTGTACCAACGTCGCAGTATTTAGAATGTGGGAACCCATGTGTCCACTTACCCACACTTCAGGGTCCATGTTCACCACCAGCCTTTGTTTCTTTACCACCTTACATAATACATTCATCATCATTCTTATGAGAGTGGTTTTATAGCCTACATTCCTTTATTTCAACTATCGTTTTACCTTGGCTATAGGTGATTCTTTGTCCATGTATTACAAAGTTACTTTCAGCTTTTTTACACGACTGCCCCCAAAAAAGAGTGTTTTTCTTTGTGGTTAAGGTTTGAATTCCTTTCTTTGGAGTAAATATTATACTTTGTAGTATTGCGATATATCGTCCTGTAGTTATTAATTAAACATAGGGTATCAATCGACCGGCCTCTGCGAATATACTTTAATGCATTTTTTCAAATAGGTCAGTATTTAGTACTAAGACTTGGTCGTGCGTGATTGGCTAGTTATTTCTAACTCGATCAATAGAATATTCACAAGGTATTGAAGACTGTCTCTATATAATTACTGGGTAGCAGCCCCTTGATGACACGCTTTACATATTCAGAGCTTGGCAAATGCAACTTTCCTTTGTTGTAGTTTTCTATTTCAAACATAATCGATGGACGGACATTTCCTTTGTTCTTTTTTGTAAATATATTTTAGTATCTTGCGACTATATTGGCTACTGCGTATATAGGTAGCAATCAGTTTCTTAGTAAGCTTTAATCGGATTGCAAAATCTAGGTGGACTTGGGATAGTGGTAAAAGTTAACAAGATATGTAGCTATTACTTTGCCAAGTGATTTGTTTTTCTTCATCAACTTTCGCCAAGTTGACATACTTTTCGGTAGTACTTACCGTAATATGTGAATCCAATATATAGTTGAGTTAATTCTGACATCGTTATATATTTTGTTATCTAAAATACAAGGTAAACCCTTCACGAATGCTTCGTACAATCATTTATTATATCCCTGGGTATATACTTGGCACGTGCCACCAATTTCATAGTGAAAAATATGCCCAACGAGTATATACTGAGTAATGTTTGTTCTGACCAAACATCACTGCTAAATATTTTCTTCCTTGTTGATGATGACTTTAAATTTCCTTTCCGACCACAAACAGTGGCTAAACCGCAAACAAAGTTATCATCTGCCTAGCCTTTTCCCAACTATGTTAGGGTCGGCTTCCAGTCTAACCGGACGAGTGTCCGCCTATCTGACATCCACAACCCATATAATACTGGTATTCAGCTTTTCTGCCTTTCCGCAAACAGCAAACAAAGTAAACGCGAAAAATAAATAAAACAGGCCATCGGTGCATATTCAATTACGTAATAGCATATTAGCTGCTACCCATGTGCCCACACAGCTGCACGCAATTCTTCAGCTGGTTCGATACCCATGGCGAGGACGATACCACCCCAATCATAGAGCATTTAATTTTTAACAACCACCCCTTTGTCCCTCAGTTGTACGGCGATTAAAGTCAATTAACTAAGTTTTGCGGGTAAGTTGGAAATACGAATATGTATAATTACGCCGATTTTATTAAGTGTCTATGATATCGTTCTTCATTATTTTCTTGTCAACTTATTTAATATACATCAAGTCCTATTCTACATTTTCCCAGTCTGCTCCAACTTCCGGTGTCATGTCTATCTTAAGGCGCTATTAAATTGCCAGCGACCATGAGCTAAGCAAACAAAACCCACATTTTATTTTTTTACTCTAAAATCACATCAAATTTGAAAAATCCGAAACACTATGTTGCTACAAGTTATTTACTAGCAACATAGTCCCGGGATTATCGAACAAATGAAACAATCATTGTTGTTGTTATTAAGATAGGATAATTAGGTATTCCTACATACCGAATTTCCTCCATGCCTCGCAAAGAACGTGAAACCGTTATCCGTTAGCCGGCTATCATATAAACTTATTTTAGTCGTTACAGGTAATCAAGTGGCCCGAAAGTCGTTCCATCTAAAATACTGGTATTCAGCTGTAACCGGTTGGACCGAAACCCGACTACAACATAGTTGGGAAAAGTCGAGTTAGATGCTGATGACGAATTAGGTATTCCTATAATTCAGTTATCGTGTGGGCAGTAAGGCCTAACGATCCCACACATCCTAGTGTCAGAGTTTCTAAACCGCCTCAAGCTGTGCCTCAAGGGACTTTGACATGGTTTGACGACCGCTATTTGCGGCCGGGACCACCGGCTTATCCGTGCCTTCCGAAGCACGGAATCATCTTTTTTATCAGACAATCAGGTGATTCAAGCCTGCAATGTCCTAACGAAACTGGAAACATCTTTACGAAGTATGCTTCCCGTGGGAATCGAACCCACGACCTCCGGGTCACAAGGCAAACGCCTAATCCACTCGACCACGGATGCAGCTATTCCTATAATGAACTAGGTAGGTACTTTTCTAACTGAATTTCTAGTTAGGTACTCTGGTCGTATTTAAAATATGAGTTATTGTTTCGTCATATACAGCTTAAGTTGCATAACATTTTGAAATTTTCGCGGAGGACGGTTGGCAAAACCATCCAAGGAGCCTACAATTCTTTAAATGGGCACAGGCCCAGTTATTCTAATGAATTGTCACTTTGTCACTAATTAAACCTCTTCAGTACCTGAGTTCTGTTTAGTCTGAGAATCAGGCGGGGTCCATCCTATTTTCATTTCATAATTTAATATTCAAATGAACCCCACCTGCTTCCAAGTTTTATTTAATTTCACATGTGCTTTTTTTTGCTTTTCCGTTTTTTCAGTCGGGTTTTTTAGTTTTTACCCGACTGCGGTGAAGCCCAAAAGGAGGGTTATGTGTTTGACGTGTATGTATGTAAGTATGTCCGTTTCTTTGTTCCCTCATAACTCATAAACGGATGAACCAATTTGTATGAAATAAACGTTGTTAGATTCGTCTTGATGGCGCGAGTTTTATAGGCTACATTAAAATTAAAAAACAAAGAAAAATTGCGGATTTTGGGGGCCAAATCGCGGAGTTCAAAAAAAAAAATTTTCCAATACCATCGAGTAGGATATCAAAATAAAGGGTTTTAAAAGGAGATTACAAAAATATACAACACTTGTAAGTTTAAAAGATATTCAAAGTGAGAAATCCTATAAACAAACACAAAAGTTAAATCATCTGCGAAGAATTTTACGCGACCAACGAAAGAACAAACAAAAACAACTAAAAAGTTGGAAATAAAAAAAGTAGTTAAAAAACTAAAAAACCCGACTGAAAAAACTGAAAAACAAAAAACAAGCACATTTTATTACCCGACTGCGGTGAAACCCAAAAGGAGGGTTATGTGTTTGACGTGTATGTATGTAAGTATGTATGTATGTCCGTTTCTTTGTTCCCTCATAACTCATAAACGGATGAACCAATTTGTGTGAAATAAACGTTGTTAGATTCGTCTTGATGGCGCGAGTTTTATAGGCTACATTAAAATTAAAAAACAAAGAAAAATTGCGGATTTTGGGGGCCAAATCGCGGAGTTCAAAAAAAAATTTTTTTCCAATACCATCGAGTAGGATTTCAAAATAAAGGGTTTTAAAAGGAGATTACAAAAATATACAACACTTGTAAGTTTAAAAGATATTCAAAGTGAGAAATCCTATAAACAAACACAAAAGTTAAATCATCTGCGAAGAATTTTACGCGACCAACGAAAGAACAAACAAAAACAACTAAAAAGTTGGAAATAAAAAAAGTAGTTAAAAAACTAAAAAACCCGACTGAAAAAACTGAAAAATAAAAAACAAGCACATTTTAAATTTAACAAAACTTGGAAGCAGGCGGGGTTCATTTGAATATTAAATTATGAAAAGAAAAAATGAAAATAGAATGGAACTCGCCTGCTTCCAAGTTTTGTTTAATTTAAAATGTGCTTGTTTATTGTTTTTCAGTTTTTTCAGTCGGGTTTTTTAGTTTTTTTAACTCCGCTATTTGGCCCCCAAAATCCGCAATTTTTCTATGATTTTAATTTTAATTTAGCATATGACACTCGGGCCATCAAGACGAATCTAACGACGTATATTAAACACTGTTTTAAGCTTTCACGGTTCATAACTATATTTAAAATGTCACCTACGGGATATCTTCCGTGATTTTTATTTGGAGTTCCCGATATTTCGACGCATACGTATATTTGACGTATATTTTATTGAAATCCCTTAATCCGTTTAGGAGTTATGAGGGAACAAAGAAACGGACATACATACATACATAATACTTACATACATACACGTCAAACACATAACCCTCCTTTTGATCTTCGCCGCAGTCGGGTAAAAAAGGAAAAACGTGTCCAATATTTTTTGGAAATCTATCTGAAGGACTAATTAGTTTTTTTTGTCAAATACCCTATTGAAGGTAATCCTAGTTTGATAACTACTACTTCTTAATAAGATTGAATTTGAAACCTAAATTATTCACCTTCCGTCATCGAAAAGAAGCACACCATCGGAAGAAGTGGAAAGAATGGGGGGAGGCCTTTGCTCAGGAGTGGGACAATAACGGCTAAATAAATAAATAAAAACATGTTTCGGTTAGTTCGAAATTAAGAATATCTGATGTCCGTCTTAGGTAACAGACGTGCACGTTACAGGGTCATTTATAATGCACACGGCTTAACATTTTAAAGTAGCACCCTAATATAATATTCTACGGCTACGTCTTCCGGCCGTTTCTAGTTATATACGTCGAATTTAGGTAAATAATAATAAATCTTTATTAAATCGTTGTTACAATATCCTTAATCTAACTTAACGTTAATAATAAATGTAACAAGTTGTACAATGTAACAAATGGCCTTGAACTTATCACATTGAAGGTATAGGTACCTACTTGATTCTGAGACTTTGTTTATCTACTATTTCTGTATTTACATTACTCTTACATAAGCTTTCCTGGTTACATCACGAAAAAATCGCCCTTGGAAGACATAACTTTACAGCTTTCTTAGCAACTTTCTTTAATAGATTTTCAATGTTATGCTGTTGAAATAAAGCTGAAAATCTATTAAATAAAGTTTACGATTTTACGACTTAGCGACATTCGTAGCGTCGTTATTAGTGTAGAGACTGCAGCCCCAGATAACCTTACATCATGCCTGTAACCTCCAAAGGGTTAGACTGAGGTTTACTTATTAGTACACCCACATTTCACCAGTAGTCCCATTGTAATATGGGGCGAGTCCATTCATCAACAACACCGAAATTGAGACTCCGTGACTGCATGCTACTGAGAAACTCCAGGGCCGGCAGTCTCTACAGAGATAACGACAAAATCGCTAACTTTCGATTGCTAATTACCAACGAATAAATTCGGTTGCAATAATGATGCTTGCGAGAAACGCATCTTGGATGTAGAGACTTGCTTTACTTGCAAGCATCATTATTGCAACCGAATTTATTCGTTAACTTAGTAATAAAGGATTGAAAGTTAGCGATTTTGTCGTTATCTCTGTTAATTAAGCGTTATTGGGTTTACCCTCTGGGCCAGCGCCCAAAGGGGAAAACCCAATAACGCTTTTCCATGAGGTCCAGTTGAAAACCAGCGTCAGGCACTTACTTGCCTGACATTTATGCACTGGGCCTGTTTGGAGCAGCCGTGGGGCAAACAATTTATGTACCAAATAGTTTTAGGTTATTTAAAAAAAAAATCATTTGTTCATATTAATTTTTGCATGTTGACTATTGTGCTATGCCCTGTGTCTGTACCAATAAATGTTATTTCTTGCTTTCTTTCTTTTCCCGACCTGGAAAGCGAACCAACGACCTCATACTCAGCAGGACCGGCGAGACTTATCCTTCAGGGAGACAAGCGTGACGTTATGTTATTTTTTAAGCTATTTTCCGCTTTCGAAAGCAAGACTAAAAGTAAATTAAACATCGTTAAGTTAAAATAGTATAGTAGTTTAATAGTTTTCAGGAATCTATAATCGCTGCAATTTTCTCTATGTAGATAATTATATGTCATTTGAACGAAGAAACGATACCTCTAATTGCCGTAACATATCATCGATACAGTACTGACCACAACCTCTCGGCCTGAATGCAGTATTCCATAAATTTATTGGCATGCGAGGTCGATATTTCTTTGTCACAACTTGCAACCTAGAAACTAGGGCAGACGATTTATAAATAATAAATAGAAACTGTAATTCTGCTCTATGTTGAAAGAAATAAAATATTCTGTTTTATGCAACAAATACCTACAAATAACATTCTTTATAGAAAACATTCCACAATGGGCGGTCTTATCGCTATCTTAACGAAGACGTACGATGACGTATCAGTTTACGTCTTTTTCTGTGGGGAAAGGAGGAATAACAGAAAACCACGACGGCACCTCATCATCATCATTTCAGCCGAAAGACGTCCACTGCTGCACCAAACCATACTCTTTTTCCTTCATCATCACAAGTTCAGTGCGCAATCAGTCAGTGCTGGGTCACAAGCCCTTCCTTTTCTCAGTCAGACTTCCCGGTTCTGAACGGAACCTTACAAAAACGCTGGTTGTGACTACGCACCTGATTTTTTCTAAAAACCTCACCAAAAATGTCTTTGTGTGTTTGTCTTAAGAAACTTGCAAAATTAAAAAACAGCAACAAACAATGAGTAATCTATATCTATCTATCTTCTTCTTCTATCTATACTTATAATAAATCTGTAGAGAGGTCAATTCTGTACATGATATATATTTTCAAAATAACTATCAGGGGGTAATTAGTGATCGATACTGATGCCAAAAATGCAATCAGTAAAATTTTTGTCTGTCTGTCTGTCTGTCTGTCTGTCTGTCTGTCTGTATGTTCCTTATAGAAACAAAAACTACTCGACGGATTTTAACGAAACTTGGTACGATTATTCTTCATACTCCTGGGGAGGTTATAGTGTACTTTTCATCACGCTACAATCAATAGGAGCAGAGCAGTGAAGGGAAATATTGAGAAAACGGGAGAAGTTGCTCCATTTTTTAAGCTTCCGTCGCGTGTGCAGCCTTAATGGTTAAAGCTACATAGAAATCATTTATGACGGAAATGTTCTACATAAAATTATCTAAAAAATATCCCACAACAGCATATGTCTATCTTTTATGGTTGACTCACAATAACACGTGTCGCGCCGTTGCGCGTGAATACTGAATCATGCCTTAAGGATTATTTTTGTGTAACGGTTGCCGCGCTCGACGCGGGTCGTGGCTGTTGATGCGTTCAGAGCGTTCGACCTTATTGACAGACAATAATTGATTTTAACAAACAATGCTTATCAGCGCGACTTTTAGTATTTAAATAGGTACTTAGTTTATTTGAATTTCTTTTGTTGTTATTTTATAAAATAGGTATTAGTTGTTTTGGTAGTGTTTAAATATTCGTTCAAATTACAAATCTATATATATATATAAAAGAAAGTCGTGTTAGTTACTCCATTTATAACTCAAGAACGGCTGGACGGATTTAGCTGAAAATTGGTAGGGAGGTAGCTAAGAACCAGGAGAAGGACATAGGATATTTTTTTTTTTTTTTAGGTAGGTAGGGTAGTAGGTAGGGTAGTAGGTAGGGTAGTAGGTAGGGTAGTAGGTAGGGTAGTAGGTAGGGTAGTAGGTAGGGTAGTAGGTAGGGTAGTAGGTAGGGTAGTAGGTAGGGTAGTAGGTAGGGTAGTAGGTAGGGTAGTAGGTAGGGTAGTAGGTAGGGTAGTAGGTAGGGTAGTAGGTAGGGTAGTAGGTAGGGTAGTAGGTAGGGTAGTAGGTAGGGTAGTAGGTAGGGTAGTAGGTAGGGTTGTAGGTAGGGTAGTAGGTAGGGTAGTAGGTAGGGTAGTAGGTAGGGTAGTAGGTAGGGTAGTAGGTAGGGTAGTAGGTAGGGTAGTACGTAGGGTAGTAGATAGGTAGGTAGGAAAAACGCATTGCAACGCATGCGCGGGTTCAGCTAGTTATTAATAGTTTACATTTTATTTCCTTGGTGAAGTAGTAATAGAAGTAGAAGTAGTACGCATAGTTTTTTAGATACCGATAGGTAAGTTTTGGCTAATTTATGTTCAATTAATTTTTGTAGTAGGTAAAAGCGTAGATACTTTTATTAGTTATAGTAGTTAGGTATAGGTATTTATTTGTAAGTGAAGTAGGTATAGGTAGATGGTATTGCACAGGCGTTTCAACTTTATGTATTTCAAATACCTCATGCTAATGACTTTACATATCAACATATTTTTTTCTTATTATTAAAAATATGTTATAGTCCGGGTGCCACAGAACATTTTTTAATTTGATTACTATATCAAGCTAGTTTTTCATTTTGATGAGACGCCCAACATTTCTTCAACAAAAACTCTCGAGTGTGGTAGCTAGCAGAAGTAGCAAGGATAAAATATTTCTGAGCGTAGGCAATGTGACTGTAAAATTATTCAAAAACAACCAAAGTAATCAAAAAAGAATCTGCTGGTTAGTAATCATTTTTGATGCCCTCCTCCACTTCCAACATAATTATATCGATAACGAGGTCAGAGATATTTTATCCTTGCTACCTCTGCAGCTCTGCTAGCTACCACAATCGAGAGTTTTTGTTGAAGAAATGTTGGGCGTCTCATCAAAATGAAGCTACTCACGAAAAACTAGCTTGATAGTAGTCAAATTAAAAAATGTACCGTGACACCCGGACTATTACTTTTGCCTCTTTTTTGTCAAGTACCTAGACTATAAGATAGGTCCTGTAGTAAAAAAATTGTTTGTTTGTGGCCCTGTCTAACAAAATGGTTCTTCAATTCTTCCTTTTTACCCGACTACGGCGAAGCCAAAAGGAAGGGTAATGATTTTGGCAGTCTATTTATGTATGTATGTATGTATGTATGTTCCACCGTGGCGCCTAAACTACTGAACGGATTTCGGTGACATAGGCTATATAAATTTTATAAATTATTTTTGTGACGGAATTTAAATGTCAAAAACTTACCTAAAAAATATTAAATTGAGATAATCATAGCAATTTTGGTATCAAATGAAAGGTCTTGGCGAGCACATTACAAATATGTATTATTAGGAATCAGAAGTGAAATACGTGAACAAAATAAACAATGTTTAATATCTTTTAAATCACACTTTTACAAAAATATCACGACAAACATTTTAAACAATAATCAAATAGAAATAGCACTAGCAAAATGGAATAATCAGTACACGAGCAAAAACATAAACCAAAAATAGCGAAGCACACGATAATAGTCGGGTAGCAAGTCCTTTCCGAGCGCCGTCCAAGCAAAAAGTGACCGTTGCAACGCCGCTCGCCTCGTTTTATGAACTTCTGTCGGTTGCCGCACATCGACCGTACGCTAACCGGACGGCTACTGGCTGATGGCGTGACTTTGAGCCAACACGGCCTCTCCTGACGCTCTGACGTCCTCGTCAGCTTCCAACAAGGCGGCTGAGTCTTCGCTGCCTCCTTGATAGCGTGTCTCACAACGCCAGTGGGGCGTGCTGGCACCGCGTAGTGCCGCACACAACTGCGCCAGTACGGCGCGCTGGCACCGTGGAGTGCCGCACACGACTGCGCCTGTGGGGCGCGCTGGCACCGTGGAGTGCCACGCACAACTGCGCCTGTGGGGCGCGCTGGCACCGTGGAGTGCCGCACACAACTGCGCCTGTAGGGCGCGCTGGCACCGTGGAGTGCCGCACACAACTGCGCCTGTAGGGCGCGCTGGCACCGTGGAGTGCCACGCACAACTGCGCCTGTGGGGCGCGCTGGCAGCCTGGAGCGACGCGCTTAACACGTCAGTAGCGCGCTTGCAGCCTGGAGCGACGCGCTTAACACGTCAGTAGGGCGCGCAGTCGGCCTGCAGCGACGCGCTTAACACGTCAGTAGCGCGCTGGCAGCCTGGAGCGACGCGCTGTACATGCCAGTAGGGCGCGCAGTCGGCCTGCAGCGACGCGCTCGGCCTGCAGCGAGGCGCTGGGCTTCAGCGAGGCGCTCGGCCTGCAGCGACGCGCTCAGCAACGCCAGTAGGGCGCGCAGTCGCCTTGCAGCGACGCGCTCAGCAACGCCAGTAGGGCGCGCAGTCGCCTTGCAGCGACGCGCTCAGCAACGCCAGTAGGGCGCGCAGTCGCCTTGCAGCGACGCGCTCAGCAACGCCAGTAGGGCGCGCAGTCGCCTTGCAGCGACGCGCTCAGCAACGCCAGTGGGGCGCGCAGTCGCCTTGCAGCGACGCGCTCAGCAACGCCAGTGGGGCGCGCAGTCGCCTTGCAGCGACGCGCTCAGCAACGCCAGTAGGGCGCGCAGTCGCCTTGCAGCGACGCGCTCAGCAACGCCAGTAGGGCGCGCAGTCGCCTTGCAGCGACGCGCTCAGCAACGCCAGTAGGGCGCGCAGTCGCCTTGCAGCGACGCGCTCAGCAACGCCAGTAGGGCGCGCAGTCGCCTTGCAGCGACGCGCTCAGCAACGCCAGTAGGGCGCGCAGTCGCCTTGCAGCGACGCGCTCAGCAACGCCAGTAGGGCGCGCAGTCGCCTTGCAGCGACGCGCTCAGCAACGCCAGTAGGGCGCGCTCGCACCCTGCAGTGACGTGCACGTTCACGGCGTCACTGTGGCAAAGCCCTGGCAACCACTGCTAAGGCCAAGCAGCGTTGCGTTGCATCCACGTCCACGTTGCGTTACTCTGCAAACAAACAAATTTACAACAGAATTTTGTTCCGCTCGATCACTCCTGACCAAACTTTAGTTCCATTGGGTGGCACCAAATTCGACTCTCATTAATTAAATCAAATGTACTAGAAATTATCGAAAATACAACACTCAACTACCTTGAGTCATATACCATAGTCGTTCACACCAACCTTAAAAATTCTATTGCAACAAAAACTGCTGAAATCATCGAGTAAAACCATTAACACCAAGGCTCTCTAACCGAGTAGTACAACAAGAGAGTAATCTCATTCATTAAGGAACATTCAAGTCGAGAATCAAATTCAAAGAAACATTCACCAAACAAAACTTGTCAGACAAGAATACCAATAGGCACATAGGGATGTATAAGCACATTGTTAGCATATCACACTGACTTCTTCCAAAACACTGTAGGCATAGGCTCCAAGTTTACATACCCCTCAGATGTCGACTTCCACACACACTGTAGGCATAGGCTCCAAGTTTGCATACCCCTCAGATGTCGACTTCCACACACACTGTAGGCATAGGCTCCAAGTTTGCATACCCCTCAGATGTCGACTTCCACACACACACACTGTAGGCATAGGCTCCAAGTTTGCATACCCCTCAGATATCGACTTCCACACACACTGTAGGCATAGGCTCCAAGTTTGCATACCCCTCTGATGTCGACTTCCACACACACTGTAGGCATAGGCTCCAAGTTTGCATACCCCTCAGTGGCTGTTGACATAGACACATTGTTAGCGTATCACACAGACTTTCACACACGCAGCTGAGGCCACGCGCTTGACCAAACCACACGTTCTTATGTAATGGTTACTCTGCAAAGAGACAAATCTACGACAGAATTTTGTTCCACTCGGTCACTCCTGACCAAACATCAATTAGGTCCCACTCTCGTTGATAAAATCAAACGTGGCTAAACTGGAAATTATCGAAAATACAACAATCAACCACCCTGGGTCATGTACCATTGTCGTTTAAATCAATCTTAAAAACATTATTGCGTCAAAAAAATGCCAGGTTCACAAATATCATCGAGTAAAACCACAGATCTATAACTAACTAGTAAACAAGTCGATCTCCCGTGTGTATCACTATTTGACTTCACTACGGTCTTTCCAGACCCTGACCTCAACCAGAGCTAAACGCACAACATACAACAAACACACTCACTGTCTACTCGAGTTTCCTCAAAAACCTTCAATTTTAATCGGACTACGACTACACAATAATTACTGGTAATGTCTAACACAATACAGCCGATAGAATCTCTTAATTGGCTTACAACCACAACTTTACTTCATCAAAATCCTTATAAACATCAACTGATACGTAACTCATTGGCATCTTTCTTAGCCTATAATGTGTATTAGGCACCTTCTTTAATAAAGCAAAACTTATCAGACTTTACAGTGAACCTGATACGGCCTACGTCTTCACACGAAAACAAGTCAACTGATCATATTGCGTAGGGGTTTGCATTTACGCAGACCATGATTATTTGAGTTTGATGTGCCAACAACTGCAGTTTTGGGTTTCAAATATACGGAAAACAAGACTTTTGACTGTATTTTGCTTAGCATCAGATATACCACAAATCACAACGTTGCCCCACACCAGGAATTTCTCCTGTATCGTGGGTACCTTCACAAATATTTTAAACTCACATACACAAGTACCCGACTTTGAAAAAAAACTAACTAGGTCATACAGATACTTGTACTCATAACGTCATTATAGCACAGTGACCATATCGACTTCACGCGGACACAATGACCGAAATTCGTGTTTAAAATGAGTCCACGTGCTGTTATTCATCAACCAATCGTTAAGCGACGTATTAGCACCACCATGTAAATAACCACCAATGCGTCCGAGGCATTGCCAATCACCCCAGTGACCTTATAAACACACACATAACATCACGCCTGCAATCCCCGAAGGGTTAGGCAGAGGTACCCAGTATACCCACATTTCGCCAGTTATGTTAAAACATAAGCTTAACCATGTAAATAACCACCAATGCATCCGAGGCATTGCCAATCACCCCAGTGACCTTATAAACACACACATAACATCACGCCTGTAATCCCCGAAGGGTTAGGCAGAGGTACCCAGTATACCCACATTTCGCCAATTATGTTAAGACATAAGCTTAACCATGTAATAGGGGTGAGCCCATTGTCACCAACAGGGCACAAATCCAGAAAATAACACTTTGCCCGACCCGGGAATCGAACCCAGAACCTTCATGCGCAGTAGTCGCGCTTGCGACTACTAAACCAACGAAATATAAAAATGGTTCGATCTTACTTGTATCAGGAACGAAAGTAAATCAACAATCATGTCCGGAGATGTCATCTCAACCGCGAGGTCTCTCACGCGGCTCCTACGACGATCTCGTTCGCGCTTGGAACGGCGATCGGATCCCGAAACTTGCTACGTACGTGACCTTCCACTCCGCTTACGGTGGCTACGAGATCGCTTAGAACGCAAGGCACTAGTTTTTGAACGCGAACAACTCGATCTATCCATTGCTAACTACTACCCGCTTTTATCTAAAATTAAAAGCCTGAAAACTAGTTTTTAACTTGTGGGCGAAGAGATTATTTATCCCACTTCTGATATTAGGAATCAGAAGTGAAATACGTGAACAAAATAAACAATGTTTAATATCTTTTAAATCACACTTTTACAAAAATATCACGACAAACATTTTAAACAATAATCAAATAGAAATAGCACTAGCAAAATGGAATAATCAGTACACGAGCAAAAACATAAACCAAAAATAGCGAAGCACACGATAATAGTCGGGTAGCAAGTCCTTTCCGAGCGCCGTCCAAGCAAAAAGTGACCGTTGCAACGCCGCTCGCCTCGTTTTATGAACTTCTGTCGGTTGCCGCACATCGACCGTACGCTAACCGGACGGCTACTGGCTGATGGCGTGACTTTGAGCCAACAGTATTATATTATAGTTTAAGTACACACAAAATAAAATTCAAATAAAAAAATTAAGTTCAAAAATCTAAAACCCAACTACTAACAAAATAGCGGTTTTAAAAGTAGAAAACAAGAAATAATTCTTGTCTGATATTCTTCGTAGTCGCATGCCACCTTGCTAATGGCAATTAGCAGCTGACTTCTGTATCAATGAGAACGCCATGAAGGAGCATCAGGTATCAGTGGCATGCGACTACGAAGAATATCAGACAAGAATTATTTCTTGTTTTCTACTTTTAAAACCGCTATTTTGTTAGTAGTCGGGTTTTAGATTTTTGAACTAAATTTTTTTATTTCCGAAGAAGTCTAAGTCTAAGGTCATTTGACAATGACAGCATTTATTAGGTACCTACCTGGAAATGCTGGTGTCCAATCAGTTGTGGGAACATGCAGGTGGACTACTTATTAACATTTAATAGTTCGATTTTATCGATCTTAAGTGTGTCGGAGTAACACGACTTTGTAAAGCTAACTGTACATAAGGAAAATTTTATTTGCAACGTCCGCGAATGACTATTTTTGTAAATTAGCATGGATTTACTATGACAAAGCTGTAATGCCATACCAATAAACACTAAACAAACGCGTTGAATTTAGGAATAACAGGAAAATCATAAAGGAAATCTTGTTCCAATGACTTAAGGGGAAAACCAGTAGGTACATACATGGCTTTGCATAACGGCATATTCACCGGTACTACATAAGGAATAACTTAGATCGGTTGCTCCAGTCATCTATAACCTCCTGTGGTGCTCCGGACGCGTCAAAATGTTAAAGTTCCTCTTCGTATTTGTTCTATTCGGATTATACATTGCGCCATCATTACAAGAATCGTGCGATGGCTACGATTTCGGGACATACAACAACTGTGAAGGGCAGTGCCATGATGCCTGTTACCAGGGGCATGCCAACGGCTGTTCTATGAAAGAGTGTTTCAGGTTTGGAGGATCCTGTCATCATTACCATGGAAGCGCTGTGTGTTATTGTGAGGGGACTCCGGGCAAATGTGGAAAGCACTGGGACTATGAATAAAGATATCTAGAGGTATAAAGGTATCTTGGATTGAAAAGGCGCTGTGTTTCCCAAGGATGTGTTGATACCCGATGATACTTTTGTCTTCCTTGTGATTAATCTGTGGACTGTACTTCAAAGTCTTGTTTTTTTTTCTGGTTTTTGCCAAAATAAATAATAATTGTTAATTTATCTGAACCTGTACCTAAAAAAATATGCGAAATGTCTTTTATTACCTGTGCTATGTATCCATGTGTCAAAGAAGTTTACTATATAAAATGTTTATTTTTTAAATAGGTATTTAACTCATAGTTTCTGCTCTCGTTGTTTCAGCAGTATTTTATATTATAAAATAATATGACAATAAATAATATGACAATTTTGTTAGACAATATCTTAACTTATTACATTTGGGCGCACTATTTTCCATCTGCTTTGACAGATTGTGGTAGCTTGATGTACCTTCCTTACGTATCAGATCAGGTGTTTAGGTACCTGGTCTACGTCATGAACAAAAAAAGTAGTTAAAAAATAAACATTAGAAGAAAAATCTGTTTCTGAAGTCGGTGACTTTTGTTTGTTTGATTTCATTTTTTTGCCACTTAATTTTCACTTTGTGCTTTTTTTTGAAGTCAGTGTTATTTTTAAAAAAAGTCAGTGTTATTGGTAAAAAGTTTATATTTTTCACTTTTTAGTGGTTCACATGTTCGTGGGTCATAATGTGGACAATGTAGTTTTTTTTTTGAGTTTTGTTGATTTTTCAAAAACCGCTTGTCCGATTTCGATAAAAAAAAATTGGGACCATTTGGGAAGTATACCCTTTCCAACAAAAAAAAGAATTTTTCAAATCGGTTGGCAAGTGACGGAGTTATGCCCGAACAAACATAAAAAATATATATATATAAACATCCGAATTGAGAACCTCCTTCTTTTTTTAGAAGTCGGTTAAAAATTAAATTAAAAAATTAAACAAAACTTGGAAGCAGGCGGGTTTCATTTGAATATTAAATTATGAAAAGAAAAAAATAAAATAAAAATATATAAATATATAATATAAAAAATGTGCTTGTTTTTTGCTTTTCATTTTTGCAGTCGGGTTTTTTAGTTTTTTAACAACTTTTTTTTATTTCCAACTTTTAGTTCTTGTATGTTTGTTATTTCGTTGGTCGCGTAAAAATTTACGCAGATGATTAATTTTAGTTTTTGTGTTTGTTTATAATATGATTTGTAACTTTGAATTTGTTTTAAACATATAAGTGTCATACATTTTTGTAATCTCCTTTTAAAACCCTTCATTTCAATACAATACTCGATGGGACGGGAAAAAATAAAATTTAACTCCGCTATTTATGGCCCCCAAAATATGCAATTTTTCTTTGTTTTTTAATTTTAATGTAGCCTATGACACTCGCGCCATCAAGACGAATCTAACTACGTATATTTTTTTATTCTACGTATATTTAGGAGTTATGAGGGAAAGAGACAGACATACATACATACATAGATACACGTCAAACACATAACCCTCCTTTTGGGCTTCGCCGCAGTCGGGTAAAAACACTAACTTACAATAACGACCAAATAAAGTAATACTGCTTCAATGTATATAAATAGTTTTATTACGTCAACAGGTATAAGGAAAAGACTATATAAATATTTTCATAACAATAATACTTGTCTGTTTTCATCAGAATACAGGTAAATAACACTTAAACACATGAAATATTTAGTAATAAACACGGTAGCTTACTTACATAAACATTAAGTACTTTTAAAAACTTATATCAAGTACCTATGTTCTTACCGAGACATATATAACATATTAAACCAGCTGATTCTATTAATTTTATAATAAAAGAACACACTCACAACCACTAGAAAGTACATAAGTAAGTTATGTAAGCCTATATAATAATTTTAAGTTCAAAACCACGCCTTTATTTAAACACGTGTATAAATTAGCTAAGTCTAAACTAAGTTCAAGATGTATTAAGTACACAAATATCAAATGAAATAACAAAACAATTCGTAAATTAAAATACTAATACAATATAATCACGAACACCAATATGAATATACAAATAATTAAATGATTGTTTATATTATAATGAATTTAAAAAAAAAAGTGATTTTCTGCTAATGTGTTGATTAACGTTATAGCGAACATAGCATTTCGGAAGCCATAGATCTTCTTATCTCAAAGAACGAAATTTCAAAAGAAAGCTTTAAAGTTTTGGTAAGTGCACACATATTTTTGCGCGTAACTGTATATACAATAAGTACCTACACAATTAAATAGTGATTTTATTCTTGCATTTGTAAGCTAATTCAAAAGAATTGCGATCAGAGAGTACATAGAAATTGCTATTAAAATGTTGCTAGTTGAGGCTGGAGCGGAGTTTGTCTTTGCAGGAATTTCTTCGCTGTAAAAGAAAAATAACGGGATATTATAAACTAATAGTTAATTTGTTTGTTTAGGTGTTTTGTGTATGAGTGTGGATGGAGAAATGATGGATGGACTGTGAACTAAGAATGGTATGGCGAGAAAGAAGGTGTCTCAAGAGATGATGAGTAACAGAGAAGTCTGGTAGAAGAAAACGGCTACTATTTAAATGCTTACCAAAAAATGTTAATGTTATCTTCAAATAAAATAAACCCACTCTATACCGAGGCAGGAGCCTAAAGAATAACATTTTACGTTCCAAAATAATTACACACTCATCAGAATAATTAGACGTGTTGTATTTATATATTCTTTTTGCCTACCAAAATAGATAAATGCTCACCAAATCTCCAAAGTGAGCCAAGCGAGCTCGGGACTTGGGGCACCCCGACTCGGACAGGTTAGGTTATAAGGGGATGGTGGGGTCGAGTGAGCGAGCGAAGCAAAGCGAAGGCAAGGGCGAAGCATGTTTTCTTCGGCTTGTGTTTACAAGCCGAAGAAAACATGCTTCGCCGACCCCAAATAAATTGGGGTAAGGGGAAGAGAAACTAGTATTACTTAATTAGTTTGTTTAATTACAGTTTGTTTTGTTATACTAAGGCCATACTTTAGTACCCACTCAACGAAAAAATAACTTTTCTTTCGGAAGTCGGTGAGTTATTTGCTATTCATTGACTTTATTGCCACTGACTTCCGAAAGGAAGTCGATTTTTTTGCAAAAAGCTATAAGACATAATTATTATGCTAGAACTCTATGTCAACACAGGTCAACAAAAAACTACTGCGTTGTGGTATCTGTCTACTCTGATGTGAAAAAGGCGTGAGTATATGTATATATCATTAAACATGTATACCAGTTTCATACGCACTTAGGTAAACTTCACCAGGAAAACTAAACAAGCAACGGCCAGTGGTGATGGGATTTCTATGGATCACAGAGAAAATACAAACACTGAACTAGTCAGGGAAAAAAACGTCTGACGTCTACTTACTTTAATAAGAGAAAATATCACGTACACCTGTACAGTCAACTGTAAGGGCAAGGTAACAAATCGACACTGACGGCGCTTTCTTCACGTGAGAGTATTGTGTGTAAAAAGTAAATCTTCTTCAATTTAAAAAGTAGCATTAGTGCATGATAAGAAGCATTATAATAGTATTTTCCTCCACCAAAAACAGAAAAGGAGAAAGAGTGGAAAAAGAAGGGTGGTAGGACTCGGCACATCAACCTACTACAATGAGTCAAATTGCTATAATAGATTTTCAACTTTATCGCCCTTGAACCTAATACCTTAAGGTTCAAAGTTGATTAGGAAATTTCGACAGTTTCGGGTTGCTTGATGGAGGTAGGTACTGGTACGACTTAAATATTAAAATTTAGAATCTAAAAAATAAAAGACGTAATTTGAAAATCATTTAATTTCGATCAATTTATTTCGATCAACAGTTTGAAAAAAATAAAAATGTCTTATTGAGTTTTATCTGTATGACTATTCACAAACATTCGAATCAAAACCGAATCGAACATATCGTATTCTATCTCGCTCACTTTCATAATGCCAAAAAAAGATAGACATACGACTTGTCGAAATCGAAGCCGAATCGAAGCGTTGTGAATAAGGGGCCTGGAAAGAAGTGGCCGAGCCCAACCAAACTCTCGGTAATGTAGTTGGCACCTACAGTCTATTGCATAGCCAGGATTCCTTTTTTCATTCAAGACCTGTTTCATTTCATCTTATGTCCCGTTGATATAATCTACTGTATCATTTCATCTTATGTCCCGTTGATATAATCTAGTAAAGTCTTTGACTCAATTAGCATACTTAGTTACTTTAAATCATAAAACAGGTTCTCTGTACACCTAAGACTGTATTATAGCTATTTGCAAATGCTATAATTGATAATTAGCATCATAGACGTCGGTACAATGCACCAGGTTACCTATTGGATTCAATTAGTATGACCTCGCTTACATTGGATAATGTCTGGATGGCTCATCGTCCGTGTTGAATCTAGTCAACTCGCTTAAAACCATTCATCATCATCAACTCTGTCAGATTGTTACTACTGCTAATATAACATAATTTTAATAAAACAGGTTTTAATGGAGCTATCTTTTAGGATTAGGTGAAATACCCTGGAGTAAGAATCTATCCGTATTCAATCCGCCAATAATTACTGGTTCACACATCGAATTCAATTTCGTACTTAAAAATAAACTGACTAATATGAAACAGTGTATCCACGGAATATAAGAAAGGATATTCTAAAATCATGCCGGACATTAAGATATTCCATTTCGCCCTGTTGTTCTATTATTTTAAATGTATTTCTGGTAAGTGCAGTATGTCTCCTACTACCACGCATTATTAACTGCCATCTGAGTAGTCTCCTACTTTCTAGCCATATCAACAACTAACACACCCTAATTTTCACCGCAATTATATGTTTGGTTTTTCCCAAAGAGATTTAAAAGATTTATAGAGCAGGTTTTTCCTGAGATAAATAAATACCTACATCTCACGATATCTTATCATAATGGAAGAAATAGGTACCTTTAGATATTGTAAAACAAAGACGCTATGTGAATATAACAAATTATCACTAGTACATAAGTCACGATTTAGGAGTATAACATTATACCTATACTGTGAAATAATTTAACGAAACGGAATCCCCATCTCGAAGAAACAAACAAGTTAATTCAAGCACATTTTAAGTTTTTGTATCGTTCACTCTTTTGTATCAAGTTTAACAACACCTACAATAAAAAACAACATTTATAAAGACAATTTATTCAATTTGGCAGAACAGGAAGAGAACGTGGCAGTCACCATCGCCGGCGCCACAACACAAGAACATATAAAAGTAGAAAACGAAGGTCTTAGCCTAATTAACAATGTCTACTGAGATTCTTAACAAGAACTACTTCAAGTCCTTTCTATGAAATACTTTGTACCTGATAATACCAGAAGGTATAATAATAGCTGCTGTAATAGTACGGAAAAGAGATGTTACCTGGTTATGTGTTGTATTATTTCATACACCAATCAAAAGTATCAAGAACTCAAAGCCTGTTAGTGCCGTGGAATGTGATGGGATTAGTCAATAGACAAATATTTACAGTCTAAATTATGAACCACGAGAAATAGTAACAAAAGACACAACTAAAGAACCTCTTTCAGGTGACGGAGAATATGAAAACAGTATTGTAAAGTGCTAAGATGTTCAGCATTAGTAGTAAGATCAACATAAATCATTGCTCTTCCAGTCATTATCTCTCGAGGACATAATTTTGGACATAACTGCACCCCCGCCTACAGGATTCCGATGACGCCGCACGCGACACGTCCTCCGGCGTTTCCTGTCGTCTTGGAGTCAGGGTGGTCTGTCCTGCCGAAGTCATCGGTTCCACCGTGGAGGACCAGGCCCCTGCCAAGGATGTTGTGAGGGCCGTTTAACTTGATTAGGCGGTCGGAAAAGTCGATATGGGCGACTTTGTCGGCGCCAAACTCAATGTTGCCGAGGTCACCGACGTGACGGTTTTCGTCTTCGGGATGACCGTGGTCTTTCTGAGGAATTAAGATTTAAAATTAGTCGATGGTAGTGACTGATTTTAATTTAAGTATCGCTTGAAGATCAAGCCTTTGATAAGATGCAGATAACACTCTTCAAAGTAGATTTTTTCTAATACTTTGGGTGCCATTTCAACAGCAGGGAACGAAAGATTTATATCGTAATTTGTCCCAGGACAATACTTATTCTCTGCTAGCCATTTCCCACCTATGTTGGATTCGGTTTTCAGAGCGACTAGTTGTTAAACATTTGACTTCAGACTTTCTCTTACAATAGGGGATCGGACTGGGTCAAAATAATATGATTCTGTTTAGTCCGTAAGTTAGATTATCGAAAAATATTGAATACGTGTTTTTTGTTTTATCAAATCAATAAAAAATGACGAAGATAAAACGCGTCAAAGATCATGGAGTGGGGCTTGAAATGTCACTTGTAGGTACAAAATGTACTATCATATGACGTCACACGAGTTTTCGAAGTACTGTATCGTCTTAATTTTTTGTTTACGAGAAAAAAGAAAAAATACGTGTCCAATAATTTTTGGAAATCTATCTGACGGACTAATTAGTTTTTTTATGTCCGATCCCCTATTGTCAAAGATTTACAAATTACTGCTGGGCAAATTAAAGCAGTCAGCACTTGGTGTGCTGACTGCTTTCCGAGGCATAGAGGAGTCTCGGTATATTTAGGGATGGTCATCTACAAACGGATCAATCTAGGCAAGCATTACCCTAGGCAACCATTACTACAATACAGAAAAAGATAACCTACTCCATTAGGGTTGAAGTGAGCGCCGGTAGATCCGCATCCCTTGGTGATGTCTCCGGTCTCGTGGATGTGGAAGCCGTACATGCCGGGTGGCATACCGGTGACGGTGCCAGTGATGCGAATGTTGCCGTCATCTTGTTTGGTGAAGGTGACGCTACCGGTGACGCCTTCAGCGTCGAGTTTGACGATGGCTTGTTTTACTTCCTGGAAAACGGAGAAAACGGCTCAGTAAGTGGAATGATGGCACAAAAAAATAAGTCACAGTACAAGAGCTAGGCCGTTTTTCTTAACGATACGAAATCATCAAATGCAGATTCCTCGCAATCTGGGCGGAGCAGGCGTGTTCTTTTTAATGCCCTTTGCATTCCAGGGCCGTGGTAACTTTTTTGAACATGTCAACCCTGGCAGGTACTGGCTCTAGTGGACCCCGTCAACTAAGAGTCAGGAGTAGTCCTGACTCTGATGTTTGTTTGTTTTGGTGTGTGTGAAATACTGAAGATGAATTTTAAAATGGTCTTTTTGATGTTCTAAAATTAAGAACACTCAGTACATAGTTCAGGTAGTTGGCCAAACTGCATGGACACCATAAAATCACACTATCACACTAATATTATAAAGGCGAAAGTTTGTGAGTGTGTGTGTGTATGTTTGTTACTTCTTCACGCAAAAACTACTTAACGGATTTGGATAAAATTTGGTACATATATAGTTTATAACCTGGATTAACACATAGGATTTTTATCCCGATTTTATCTTCCCGTGGGATAATTTTCGAGTTGTAGCGGGTGAAACCGCTGGCAACAGCTAGTACACACGGCTACACATCAAGCTATACATTTCCAGTTTATGCTGATCTCGCACTGTACGGAAATCCTATACAATGCGAGACCAGCTTATACTGGAAATGTATAGCTTGATGTGTAGCCGTGTGTACAATATAATTCATGTAAAAACTGAAAGAAGTTTTCTTATTGGATGGAAGTCGTAGGTAGTTAGGCCTGTTCATCATAAAATAACAAAATTGATTAAGTGTTTTGATTTTGGAAAGAAAATACTTACTTTTTCTTCAGCAGGCGCGGATAACACCAACGCTACGGCCGAAGCCACGAATAGCAAAGTCTTGAACATCTTCAAATTATCTGAAAAAAAATAGAATAAAATCATTTATTACATAGTGTTACTCCTGTAATACCCGGTTATTAAGGGTTACACACCCATTCTATTACAAAAAAGGTCTCAAAGTTGGAACGATATTTCACGAAAAAAAATAGCTTGCCTGTGGATTTTACTAATGTAGGTATACATATCTGTACTCGTGACTATACGTGAGTTACTTACTGTAACAGGTTTTATCTTAGCTCATAACAATGTAACAAAAGATTGAAGCAAAAAGGTTTCCAACGATCATTCAAGGGGATAGAAAAACTTGACTGTTAATTGATCATAGTATTACGTAATAAAGCTTTTGCGCAACTTAATTATGAGACATGTAGGTAACTTATAGTCACTCATTTCGCCAGTTATGCTATTGCCAATGAATAGTTGTAAAAGAAATTGAAAAAGAATATTCATGTGAAATTATACAAAATAAAAAATTATACAAATTATTATTTTACAATTTTTTTAAATAATCAAAAATACCTAATTAGCTCTCCTATTGATATTTAAAATTCTAAATTGACCATGAAAATGAATTAGATGCGGCAATTACTGTAATTACTCGTATTGCCGTTAACTTCATTAGTTTCTAGAGCACTTCTGCTAACTGAAAGGCTTGTTACCTAAATATGTGACTAGTTACTGATTATACAGGGTCTAAAAAATGTCCATCACAAAGCTGTCATCTTCGCATTATGTACATCAAACTACAAAATTAATTTTGGAAAATTAACACTACATTGCGACTTGCTGCAAAGTAAAAAAAATAGAGAGAAACTAAAACTTTGACAGCCACTTTGACTATCATTAGAGCAAAAATAACACTTTTGTAAAAAATTAATACACATAATTATCACAAATAATATGGCACTTAAAGTCATATCCTACGTGTCCTGTTGTTTGTTAATAACAGGAACTGATGTGATGTACGCTTCAGAAAAGGTATAGTGAGACGACACAATTTAGATTGATATCCACGCGCTTAGAAAATTGACGTTTTTTGTATTTTTAACTGTATTTTTTGGAATACTTACTGCTGTACACTAGAGATATTTAATGATTACTTAAGCTGTCACTTAGTAAAGATTTGACATACAAAACCTAGTGTCAAAATCTTTACTAAGTGATGACTTAAGGCGAGGTTGCAGTACTTTGTTTTTATGTACGCACGACCTCACCCCCGCCCTGCCGCGCGAGCGATATAATGCCTAAATTTTGACTGTTTTTTGCTTCTTGGAGAAAAACTATAAAGAAATTGTACAATATGTTTTCAACATTTACTTCCGAATAAAAAGTTCTATCTATTGATATAACTTTTATATAAATTCATGATGAAATGTCTTAGCAGTACACGTTTGAAATTGTGATTTAGAGTCATGTTTGATAAAAAAACTATCGAGCCGATCATTCTAAATCGCGTTTCTATCTTTACGATTTACTGGAGAGTATGTTCAATTTATATGTAATGATTTTTATTTATTAAAAATCTCGTATTTAGTTCGATTTTTATAGGTTCAAAAATCTTAAAAAGTACTGCAGTCCCGCCTTAAGTAATCATTAAATATCTCTGAATACGCGGCTGTTAGACAGATATCACGTGAACTAGTTAAACGTATGAATACCATAATTTCTGTTCACCATTAAAACAATCGTTTGAACAAACAATCATATTTGTCGAGCTACCAAATCGTAACTGTTATGCGTAGTCTGTCCGCCACTCCGCCCAATGGTCTATGAACCCAACAGCTAAAGTAGCTCATATTTCGTAATACTTGAGCTCGTATACTCGTATTATGTATAGAGCAATGTTTACATTCATCTTGATTCAAAACAGGCTTATTGAACGTATCTGCGTATGTAGTTTTATGTATTCAAGATTGGGCTTGGTTCTAGCATAATTTATAGAGTGACTATACACTGACAGTGTGTGTGAGTGTATAAGTATTATATGTATAATATAGGAGCAATCGTCTGGCCTCGATGTTCCTCGCTTGGCTATACACTCTCGCACTCGCCTTGTCTCGGAGTTTATCTGCGAGACTGTAGCCACCTTTAAGAGGGAACAGGAGCTGCGATTCTCCATACAAATATATTGTTCCTTTTTCTTCCGGAATAATGCCTCTAAAGCAATCTTTTTTTTCTAGTTAAATCACGGTAATCAGCCTCTAATAAGTAGAGAAAATATGATCCTCCAATAATGTCAAAAGATGACCACTTTTAAATAAAAGCTTAAACATAGGTACTCTTTCTTAAAAAATTTATGTCAAAAATAATTGAACCGACTCAGATTTTAAGGAGAAAGGGGAAAAATTGTCATCAACCGGGCACAAATCCAGAAATACTGATGGGAATACCCAATAACAAATTGCCCGACCCGGATTGCGAGCACAAGCGAAGCAGCCAGTCATTGTTGAATGGATTCCATAATCGTTATCGCTTTATAAAATGTCACTCTGTTGACGAACTCCGATCTGTATTTCGTGAGATAAAAGTCGAAGTTATTTTATCATCTCACGTTTCTGGAGATAATGATCGAATGTCTCGATAAAAGATTAGATAGGTAATATCGGTCAGAAGGTGCCTCAAATTTTTCAAGTAGCGACTATTTGCTTCTATTGTTTTTTCTATTTTTTCAGTTATTATATTATATATTGCAAACTAAATATTTATGTTGCTTCTTACTTTAAATAAAGCGGTGTGTTTTTTATTGTTTTGTGCTCACAATATAAATATATAATTATTATTATAAGTCTATAAGTGAGGATAGTAATGTTGGCTTTCTGTTGACCATGATTCTCTTCTCGTTTCTATTAGCTTTAAGTCCTCCATGAAGTAAAATAAATGAATAATTAGAATTCTAGCAAAGGTAGTATTTTTTTACCTATATTTTAGGTTTGCAATCGATTCTTTAACTACAAGATCATTGACATTTCCTCCTCATGAATGTTTTTAGAACATCCTTCCTTGAGAGTTATGCATCTAGAGTTCTAGACCCAACCGTACAATCTTTTCTAGGTTGCACAGTTTAAACTACTGGATCAAGAAGTCTGTATTTCATTGAGTATTAATGTAAAAAAAACAGCTAAGTAGACCATTATACATTACTAGCAACGTAGTTTAATTCTTTTTTTGGTGAAGCATTTATTTCAGATAGAAAAGTTCATAAAAAAAAAATATAATCAAAAATTAAAAACTGTTGCCTTTGGACCCTTATGCAATAGTGTTCCAGTAAGACAAGAGGGTAAATCTACCCTTTCTCTATCATGTGCCTAGCCTTTTATCAACCTTTTCTTTATTGATGGTTAATTATTACGGTTATTGTAAAATTACCTACAATCATTGCCTGCAGCCTTCACTAGTAGGTATTGTTGACAAACAACATTATGGCCACAACACTGATCATTATGACTCAAGCGACGCTTCGTTAACCCCACTCCAAGCCAGCGAGCGAGCAAGCGATTTATCAACAACCGCGCCTACGCACAAGCCGGTTTTAACTTTATTTACTTTTAACCAAACACTAGTTTACAAAACCTTCTATAATTTTATTTTACACCCAGTATTAGCCACTTTAGTGTTAAAAACAAATATTTATTTATTTTATTATTCAACTTTACTGTCAATATTCTGAATCTTTCTAGAACAATCTGAACATTCACGCAAAACAAAAAAAAAAGATAAATTTAATAAAAATACGCACTATCAAAAGATACTCTCATGAAACAATAACAAAAGAACCAAAACAGCTGATAATAATAACGTAATAATAGATTTATTATTAATTATTCTTGCAGGTCAGTAAGTGTACAAACAAGCGACTTACCTGAGCGCAGAGTTGCGGTGAATGGTCCAGCTAGCTGAGTGCAGGGGACTGTAGTGTTGAGACACATTCATACTCGATTTATACTCTACTTGCTCGGTCACTAGTGCGAGGAAATCAGCAGAAGTACCACTTGGAAGTATAGTTTTGAGTTGGTAAAAATAAATCGGATGGAACGACTAAAAAAATGGTTACTACAAGTGTTTTTTTTTTGAAAAATTGTGTATAAAATTGCTGTCTCTACTTAATTAGATCAGCCTATATGGCCAGTACTCTACTTGACTCTAGTGTATAATTATGAAGTATAAATAAATTTAGTTTAAAATAAATGATTTTTCTTACATTTTGGCACAGTTAGGAGAAAATCTCTTATTAGATATCCGCATAAATCTACCCCATCGGATACATAATAAGGTTGACTGGTAGAGAATGTCTTGTGGCATTAAGTCCGCCTATGTCCACGAAGTTTAAATAAATAAATAATATGTAAAGATTTCAGTTACATCATAATGCTTGTAATAGCCTAATCAGCCCAAATATTTTAAAAACTTTTTCATACCTAATTATGTATTTTCAAACATACATGAACCTCTAATCAAGGGCGTAAAAATGGGTCATAAATTGTAATTGTGGAACTTATATATTTACTTTACTTACTACTTGCTGGAAAAAAAAAGAATGACATACATTGTAGACACGTCCCTGTCATTCTCTTTTTTAGATATAGTAGACATTGATGATATGAAAAGAAGATAAGAAAGAAAAAAGGGAATACATAATTTGTATGGTAGTCTCAGCCCCTGGTCCCTCCTAATTACTTCAGTGAATTTGTTCGGGAGACTTTTTTTTGTATGTTTGATGGGCACACCCCTGCTTAACCCTGTGGGGGTTACAGGCGAGATTTTGTGTTATGTGGTTTGAGAGTTACAACACCATAGTTTAGCAGACAAATCGTTTATAATCATACCCAACACGTCTTAACAGCATCATTTTTCATAGAGTTTAAAAACATGCATTAGTTAATTCATAAATAGTTATTAACTGGCGCACAAAAAGTGAAAGAAAAAATCTTTTGATGTACCTTAGTTTTCCTGCTCGCCATATATTATGTGCAGCGGAATTCCCCACATACTTGCGACCTAATCTTCTGCTCACCGCACTATAACATATCAACATCACGACTAATGAAAGGAAACAAGGAAAATTGTTTACAAGCTGAAGAGAAGAACCCGTTTTTATTTTATTATTGTTAGTAATAAACAAAAATTTTGGGTGCCACAAATTAAGAGGCAAATGATTATTTTTTTCATTAATCGTATCGCTATACACTCACTCCTTTTTTTTCGGAGGGTCGGAAATCATCAAAGGACTCCACTCGCTCTGGGTAGAGCGGTAGGGAGGGTCAGACTTCTACTGACTAAAAACTACCCATGTTCCTTCGCCCTTTGCATAGCCCTTTGTGTCCGAGGCCCAAGTATCTCTTTCGAACAATCCGCAGCCCCGACGACACTCCTGCTCATGACTTTGTCCGTGTCAAAAAAACATGTTCTATTGTACTTGGTAATAGAGTGTGTTTTCCATCAGTGATCGATGCATCTTAGTATTCAATACTAGCTTTTGCCAGCGGCTTCGCCCGCGTGCAGAAAATGACGATTTTCCATACAAACTTTCATCCCCTATTTAACTACCTTAGGGGTTGAATTTCGAAAAATCCTTTCAGCTTTCTAGGTTCAAGGGTTAGGGCTGGGCGATGATGAGTCAGTCAGTCAGTCAGTCAGTCAGGACTTCTCTTTTTATTTATATATATAGATAGAATAGTATTTACTGACTTAACTGCCTAGTTGTCAGACAAGCGCGATTGCTAGCCTGAGTTCGATTCTCAGGTCGAAAAAAGTATATTGAGGTTTTCCATCAGGATTTTCCCAGTAGCAGCCACGGAGTCTGTATTTGTGAGACCAGTTGATGGCAACAGGCTCGCCCCATATCAAATCGTATTTTACGTCGCGTCTGTGGATTATCGAAAGGATAACGCGGCTCCGACACAAGGGCGAAGAAGGAACATGGGTTTGGTTTTTAGTCAGTAGAAGTCTGACACTCCCCTTCTGCCCAAGAGCGGGGGGGGGTTATTCGATGATTTTCCACCCACCAAAAAAAAAAAAGGCATTGACTATTCTTGCACTTTTTAAGCATTAACTATTAATAAATCGTCAAAGTGCGAGTCGGAGTCACGCATGAAGAGTTCCGTACCATCGAAGCCTTTTTAATCTGCCAAACCCTTTGGGAATTACAGGTGGGCTGATAGATATGTAAGTCATCATGACCATATATTTTTTTTTAAATACTGTGCCCCTCACTAGATCAGATATTTCTCCTGCATCGTGGGTTCGTTTACAAACGTTCAAACACCCAGACCCGGAACAACTATCTGTAGGCCACACAAATATAATATTTCGGGGATCGAACTCGCGACACGTGTCAACCGTGTCGTCGAATTTGCCCTTACTTTTTTTTTATTACCCGTATTCCGATTTATTTAGTATTTAGTTAGATTTTCGAAAAATATTGGATACGTGTTTTTTGTTTTATCAAATCAATAAAAATTGACGAAGCTATAGCGCGTCAAAGATCATGGAGTGGGGCTTGAAACGTCATTTGAAGGTACAAAATGTATTATCATATGACGTCACACGAGTTTTCAAAGCACTGTGTCGTCTTCATTTTTTGTTTACGTGCAAAAAGAAAATATATGTGGTCGATATTTTTTGGAAATCTATCTGACGGATTAATTAGTTTTTTTTTGTCCGATCCCCTATTTTACAACAACAAACTAGCGTCATAAAAATATTTGATACAATTTATATAGCCTATGACACCCGGGCTATTCTTACGAATCTATTGACACCTCATTTATTAAAATCCGTTCTGTAGTTTAGGCGCTACGGTGGAACATACTTATATAGACTGCCAAAGTCATTACCCTTCCTTTTGGCTTCGCCGTAGTCGGGTAAAAACGAATCGTGATCACACGCCAAGGATCTCTAAAAATGTTAGGACGAATACCTATTTCGTTTTCCTGGTAAAATATTAACAGGAAAAAAGCATATTATCTATAGGTTAGATAAATGCTACATCATGTTTGATTTCCATCGACTGGGCACAAATCCAGACACCGTGGCTGCTACTCAGAAATTTCTGATGGAAATACCCTATAACACTTTGCAAGAAACCTGGGAATCGAGCTCAGGACCTCAGGCATAGCAGACGCGCTTACGGTTACGAACAACCGGCAGTCATCTGTACTCATTCTTACGTAAATTATTTTACTTTTTGAAGGTTTCCTGAGTGAGGATGAATAATAGAAAAAATGAACTGCGTCGCTGTATCCAATTGACAATTGATTCATCACAATAGGGGATCGGACTGGGTCAAAATAATATGATTCTGTTTAGTCCGTAAGTTAGATTATCGAAAAATATTGAATACGTGTTTTTTGTTTTATCAAATCAATAAAAAATGACAAAGATAAAACGCGTCAAAGATCATGGAGTGGGGCTTGAAACGTCACTTGTAGGTACAAAATGTACTATCATAATTATGACGTCACACGAGTTTCAAAGCACTGTATCGTCTTCATTTTTTGTTTACGTGAAAAAAGAAAAAATACGTGTCCAATATTTTTTGGAAATCTATCTGACGGACTAATTAGTTTTTTTATGTACGATCCCCTATTGTGTAACACATAAACGAGCTCAAATTGAAGCCTCGAAAAATATCATCATCATCAGCCTATTTGTTCCCACTGCAGGAACTCTCTAGGAGAGGGATGGGCTATAATCCACCACGCGGGCCCAGTGCGCGTTGGTAGATGCCACATGATGTTCGAATTTTTTGGTTCTAAGACATGCACAATGTTTTCTTTCAACGTTTTGAGAGCAGCGTAAATAAGAAAATCTTAAACTAAAGAAATAAAGACCCAAAATATTTGATGAGACAATGCCAGAAAAACGCAAACATTATTTTTGATTGATCTCCAAACTGCAAATTATTTAACGATGCACTAAAAGTTTCAAACAATTTCTTGGGGTTTTACACCTTCATAAAACTGCAAATATAAAAGGAAACACTGCGGGGAATCCTACATACCGGTGATTATAAATGCAGCTGATGTGCGAGCTTTAGATAATTGCAGTATATAGGCATAAGGTACCTGCACTACCTGCATTGTTTGCCATACGGGAGTATGTCGTATCTCGTATGTAAATCAGTGGCCAGATGAGTGACATATCCAGTAACAATTCGGCTTAGTAACCAGCTCAACATGACATTTCTAGGATTTTTTTGACATTGTTGTGTTTTTCTCATCAACATTCATACATAAATGTTTACAGATATGTGTATGCTAATTGATCTTGTCTATGTTAATCAAACAGATGGATCAGAATTGTCACGCAGTGGGTGTCAGAACTCAGAAGACGGACGTCGTCCCGAGAAAAGCCAAAGGATAGGCCTTTAAAAAAAAAAAAAAAAACAGGAATAATGGCTTAGAAGTGTTTACAGGAGATTGGCCGAATAGGCAACGTAAGGGAACGGTGGACTGCGGGTTGTGCGAAAGAGATACCGTGGCCTCGACATAAAGGGCTAAGAAGGAACATGGGTGGTTTTTAGTCAGTAGAAGTCTGATACTTCCTCCCATTCCGCCCAAAGCGGTCATTTGTTGACTTCCCACGCTCCAAAAAAAGAGAACTATGGACAGCCGAGAGAAAGACCTTTGCGTAGAGCAGTGCATATTGAAACATTGATTGTTGATTTTAAATTATGGATCTTGTTGTCTGAGTAAATAAATTATTATTATTATTATTATTGTTAAAAAGTGACCGACTTGCTGGTCTGGAAGCATGGACGAATCGAATTCACAGAAACGGTCTGGAGTCCAAACTAAAGTCAGAATGCATTACGTGATCTTGAAATATACTAAGTCGAATTACACAGCGCCGAAAGTTTGAAACAAAAAAAACACCGACTTCAAAAACACCAAAAAGTGAAAAATAAACTTCAGAAGAAAAATCTGCTTCTGAAGTCGGTGACATTTATTTATTACATTTCGTTGTTTTTTTGCCACCGACTTCAGAAGCAGATTTTTCTTCTGAAGTTTATTTTTCACTTTTTGGTGTTTTTGAAGTCGGTTGTTTTTTTTGCAAAAAAGTTTTTTATTTTTTCATTTTTAGTTTTAATATCCTATAGAAATATTTACTATACATTTAACATTCGACTAAGAAACCAAAAAACACGTAATACGTGCCTATGAAGAGGGTTGCCCTCGAGTTCTCTGGGATTCCATCACCAGGTCCTGGTTTCCATATCATAGTACCACCCTTATAAAAATATCTCCATTTTTATGGGACCAAATGGCAACTATTCCGCATCAGACTAAAAAAGAATCACGTAAATCGGATCATAAATCGCAGCGTAATCGGTGTACATAATTATACTTACCTAGAAAAAAAAAAAAAAAAAACATACCAATCGAATTGAGAACCTCCTCCTTTTTGGGAAGTCGGTTAAAAATGTTGTGACGACGAAAGCACGCAGCAACGCATATAATAACAACGAATGTGACTTCTAATTACTAAACAACGAATACACTACGTTACACCAAACTACGTGACACCGAAATAACGAAGTTCAGCGAACTTTTCACCTTTAATAATTATGGCTCTTTCTGTATGGCTCTTTGGTCTAGTGGTCCCAAGCGCGACGACCCAGTATGAGATCCTGGGTTCGATTCCCGAGCGGGCAAAGTATGTATTATTGGGATTTTTTATCAGGAATTACTCAGTAGCAATCACGGAGTCCGGATTTGTGCTCGTTTAATAGGAATAGGCTCGCCCCCAATTAGATGGGACTTAAGGCGAGGTTGTAGTACTTTGTTTTTATGTACGCACGACCACGACCTCACACCCCGCCCTGCCGCGCGAGCGATATAATGCCTAAATTTTGACTGTTTTTTCTCTCTTGGAGAAAAATGATAAAGAAATTATACATTATGTGACCCGAGATAATACACATTTTTTACGACCTTTATATACACTCCTTTGCAAAAAAAAACGGGCACCTTAGGAAATTTACGTTCTAAGGTCGATTTGAGTTAATTCAATGAAATTTAATTGTTTGACGTAGTCTGTATACTTATAATCGTGTAAATTAATACGCGTGAAGTGAACTGTGGCAATTTAAAAAAAAAAATCTATGAATTCTTTAAAACCGATGTACACGGCCAAACAATAAGAAGTGGTCGGCAATAAAGACAAGAATATTTTTTTACTTTGTTTAATTAAATAAAGTTACAAATGTAATAACCTAATAACGAGTGTGACCTCCTCTTGCCAAAATCACAGCTTGAATCCTTCTGGGCATGCTTTCCACGATGTTTTTAATGACGTTTTGAGGAATGCGTTCCCACTCTTCTGCAATGAGTCTTTTTAGCTCCCTGATGTTTTGTGGAGCATGTTGCACTGATCTTACCCGTCTCTTTAGAACATCCCAGACATGCTCAATTGGATTGAGGTCAGGACTTTGAGCTGGCCAATCTAAACGACGGATCCCAACTTCTTGCATGTACGCTTCCACGTCGCCAGAACGGTGCGGGCGAGCATTGTCGTCCATAAAAATGGAATCTTCCCCAAGTGCAGTCAATGCGGGTTGTGCATATGGAATTAGGACTTCCATTATGTACCGGTGTGCATTTAATGTTCCATTTTCTATGAGAACTAACTCCGTACGCCCCGTCGAATTAATTGCTGCCCAAAACATAACGGAGCCTCCGCCATAAGGAGTGATTTCTTCGAAACACACTTCCGCATAGCGTTCCCGTGGTCTTCGTAGCACTCGCCGGCGTCGGTCCTCTCCACACAAAGAGATTCTAGCTTCATCAGAAAACAATACTTTATTCCAGTCCTCCAGAGTCCATGAAGCACAGTTTCGAGCAAACTGAAGTCGAGCAACACGGTGCTCACGGAGTAATTTAGGTCCCCGAGCCGGGCGGTAACTCCTGATATTGGCAGCCAAAAGCCTCCTCCTGACGGTCCACAAGCTAACTTCTACTCCTCTTACTTCTTCAAGGCTCTTCTTCAGGTCCACACTTGACGCCTTACGATTCCGCAAGGCCTGACTCACCAAAAAGCGGTCATCTCTTGGTTCTGTGCGTCGTTTTCTTCCCGAACCAGGTCTTCTTTTGACCGAACCGGTCTCTTGATACCGTTGCCAAGTCCTCTGGACAGTTGAACGACTCACATTTAGCCGCTGAGACACGTAAGTTTGCGAACAACCTTCTTCAAGTAGGGCTATAATTTTACCGGCCCTTATCGCTTTATCACTCATGTCAAAAAGTGGTATTTAATGTAAAAAGAAAGATAAAATTGTTTAATTTGCAGAAAATATCCAAAAAGTTTTAAAATTTTAGTAATCAGTAATAAATCGTTTCAGCAATTCGCGCCATTAGTAAAGCAATTTTACAATAATCTACAATAATCATTATTTTCCTTTTGTTAATTTCAAAATTTAAATTTGGAACGTACAGAATCATGCCAGCATTCTTCAAATAACATGCCAATACATCGTCAAATTAATAAAACCTCTTACTTGTCCTTCTTCATTGAAGTAGAGAAAAAAATATAAAGTGCCCGTTTTTTTTGCAAAAGAGTTTATATATATATATGATATAAGTTTTATTTTTCAAAGCCTAATATAACTCAAGTAAAACGATTATTTGGCCATCATTTGGACATGTCTTTGCAATTTAATTGGATGCAGTGAAGTGTAAGTAATCGTGTATCGCATGCCCGACATAATATCATGATCGAAGAGTCAACTATGTAATACATTTTTTTCAAAATTTAAATCCGTTCCATGTACGAGTAAAACGCTATTGTTGACGACGTTTATCGGGGTAACCTCGCCTTAAATATAACTGGCGAAATATGGCCATTCCAGAACTTTTCGGCCCCATCGGCCATCCGTTCTGCGAGCAATGGGGCCTGCCCATTGCCACTTAAGGCTGGCGATTCTTCGGGCTACGTTGGTAACCTTGGTTCTCATGCGGATGTCCTCATTTCTGATTCGATCACGCAAGGAAACTCCGAGCATAGCCCTCTCCATTGCCCTTTGGGTGACTTTGAGCTTTCTGATGAGGCCCATTGTGAGCGACCACGTTTCGGTCCCGTATGTAATCACTGGCAACACACACTGGTCATAGACTTTCGTCTTGAGACACTGGAGTAAGTTGGACGAGAAGATACCGCGCAACTTCCCGAACGCTGCCCAGCCGAGTCGGATTCGACGATTGACCTCTTTCTCGAAGTTTGATCCACCTAACTGGACCATTTGTTCCAGGTAGACATAATCTTGCACAACTTCGAGCGTAGTCTCCGATTTTGATAGGAGTTTTGAGCTTGTTGACTCATAATAAAATTGCAATTTTTTGTGATGAACAATAATGACACAAACATATTTTAATTAAAACAATATTGTAGGTGGGTCGCCACGTTCATTGATAACATTGTGGGCGTCTCCGATAAGAGATGAAAGTAACACTGTCACCTGTTGCTGATAGTGACTTTGAAAATATGGTAGGCAAAGAGTATAGTAATATACAGAGATGGTAGGTATCGCCAACATAACCAAACATATTTGATATGATGTAATTTTTAAAAGAGATGGAAATGAGCGGGAATCAAAACATTCGCCCGCATTGCTGTCGATGGAAAACAGTTCCTATGATGGATCAGTGGCACCGCACAAAAAATCAGTAATAGTTGTCTGACAAGGCATAGGTCTCGACTTCGAACCCAGACTTGCGTATTGTATATTGTCACTTCACTTCGGTGGAAGAAAACATCGTGAGGACATCTCGACAGCACGTAAACCAAGTCAGATTGAGCGGAATAAAAATACTGCATAGATCATTGATATAATAAAACCCAAGATACACACTCCGCGTCTCAAAACCGTCCGCTTAAAATGAGTCTCGCGTCGCTCGCGTCTCTGCACGGTCGTACAAAATACTTTTTATATTGCTTTTTATAACTGCATTGTAAAAGGAATCTGCGTAAGGTTGAATTTGCCAAAAAAAAATATATTTATAGTGACGATAACTACATGTAGTAGTGCGTGTATTGGTGAGTGTTTGGCGACAGCTTCGACTGTTTGTTTTGTTCGAGACTGTGCATCTAGGGTTTTATTATATCAATGGCACAGATGAAGAAGATGTCACACAATGGTAAAACAAACAGGCTACTCATCTTTACTATGGAAGTCAGAAAATACTACCTACTTAATCATTCTTCATTTTTCGCACTTACGTGTTTACTAGTTGCTTATTGTCCATACTAACATTCTCTTTCACAAAGAAGAATGGGTATTTTTGTATAGACCCCGTCCCTTTCCTTGTAACACTTTCTCCTATATATCAAATGAAAGAGCGTTAAAAATACATCATTTTATTGTATGACAGTAAATGTGTGAATAATGGGGGAAAAAAGTTATTCACCGATAAAGAAAGAAAATATATATTTTTTTTTTTTCGTAGAACTTGCTTGAGTGTGGTGTCTATTGATAGGTCTTTTAAAATGACACAGAGGTTACTAAAACCATTTCTTCTTAAAGTCAATCGTTTGAAAGATAGACACTTCCAAAGTGCAAAAATGTGCCCCCACCCCCTCTAACTTTTAAACTAACTAGGTGAAAAATCTAATAAAAATATATGCTGTAGATCGCAATGAAAACTCACAACCGAAATTAGTTTGAACGAGATATAGTCAGCAGTTTTTGAGATATAGCTCATTTAAAAAACCGCAAATATAACTTTGTCATTCATACAAACACCATGAAAAACAAACTTATCACAAAATATGTATTTATGTTGCCGCTTTAACAACAAATAATACAAATTAAAGGGGACTTCCCTACTACGATGATGCAGAACCTTTCATGTGCGAGTCCGACTCACACTTAGCAAGTTTTTTTACCAAATTCATTTTTTTTTCAATTATTCACACGGTTACTGAACCGTGTGAATAATTGAAGAATTGAATTGAGGAAATGGAATACTTCTATGGTGTATATGTCGCAGGGATATGATAAAAACAGGGATTTTTCCAAATCCCTAAGGGATTTGATCAAACCACGGCGGAAGATAAAATAACAACACGGTTTTATCATTTCCCTAAACAAATCTAGTGAATTGAACAAATCCCAGTAGTACTCCGTGACGCGCGCTCGCTTCGCTCGCATATTATTTAACACTAATATCTTCTGTCCCCAAAGTGCCGGGCCCATGCCGCCCTTATAGGATACTGGGATTTGTTCAATTAACCGTTCAATTGACTAGATTTGTTTAGGGAAATGATAAAACCGTGTTGTTATTTTATCTTCCTCCGTGGTTTGATCAAATCCCTTAGGGACTAGTTCAGGTTTTTGATCAAAAATCTGGATTGTTACAGGTTTATGATGAAATTGAGTTTAAAATGTGTCATCTTCCGGTTTTTGATGAAAAACCTAGGTTTTTGATCAAAAACCTAATTTTATGAAAAACCTGCGACATATACACCATAGAAGTATGTCTAAATTAAAGTCCAAGAATGACTGACTAAGAAATCAGAATCGACGGATCCGTGTTGCTGAGAGGCCGCATTTTATCGTGGCACATATAAAAAAAAAACTTATATTTTGTTCAATCCTAACACAGAGTGTAGTTAGCTTGGGGCAGTTTTCAGCAATAGACAGTGATTCAAGAGGAAGGTTTATATGTAGCACATTGCACCCGTGCGTAGCCGGAGCGGGTCGTTAACTAGTAAAAAAATAAAGAATAAATTCAATTCTTTATCGGTGAATAACTTTTTTCCCCAATTATTCACACAGTAACCTTGTGAATAATTGGAAAAAAATGAATTGGATTAAAACTTTGCCTAGTCGGACTCGTACATGAAAGGTTCCGTACCATAGGGCACGCCACGATAGCGGCGGTAAGTCCGCTCATTGAGGAGTGGCTGAAGAGGCACCACGGGCGCCCTCTTCAGCGGACACGGTTTTTTCGGGAGGTACCTGCACCGAATCAGGCGGGTGAAAACACCTGAATGCTACTATTGCGAGGATCAGCCGGAGGATACGGTGAAGCACAACGTGGAGGTCTGCCCCGCTTGGGCGGAGCCCCGCCGTGATCGGCGATTGGCGGCGGTGACCTCTCGCGTCCAAGCTCTGGTGCAAGCCATGGTCCGGGGCGAGAGGGAATGGGAAGCCGTCGCCTACTTCTGCGAAGCAGTGATACTAGCGAAGGAGGTGGTAGAACGTGAGAGGAAGAGAACCTCTCGTCGCAGCCGCCGCGGGAGACGCTCCGGGCGTCGGGGGCTACGTGATGGCTTCCAACAACCATAGACGCGGACCTGAGGACGGTGAGTAATGGGCTAGCTCGCCGCCGCGCCGTCCGTCTTAGGAGGACGACAGGCGTGTCGACGTCGAGTTCGTGTTCCACGCGCGCCTCAAAGAGATGTCAGCAATATGGAAGGGGCCCGCAAGGGTCGACGCCCGTCGGGGCTGCGGGTTGTTCGAAAGAGATAGAGCGGCCTCGACATAAAGGGCTAAGAAGGAACATGGGTGGTTTTTAGTCAGTACAAGTCTGACTAAAATCTGGGTTTTAAAAAAAAAAATCCGTACCATCGTCGTAGGGTCTGCCCTTTAATTTGTTGTTAAAGCGGCAACAGATATACACACTTTGTGATAAGTTTGTTTTTCATAGTGTTTGTATGAATGACAAAGTTATATTTTCGGTTTTTTGAATGTTCTCTATCTCAAAAACTGCTAACTACCTATATCTCGTTCAAACTAATTTTAGTTGGAATTTTTTATTGCGATCTAGAGCATATATTTTTATTAGATTTTTCACTCCCTTATTTTAAAAGTTAGAGGGGTTGGGGGACACCTTTTAGCACTTTGGAAGTGTCTATCTTTCAAACAATTGACTTTGAGAAAAAATGGTTCCAGAAACCTCTGTTTCATTTTAAAATACCTATCAATAGACACCCCACTCAAGTAAGTTCGATGAAAAAAAAAATTTTTTTTTTTCTATCTTTATCGGTGAATAACTTTTTTCTCCCATTATTTACACATTTACTGTCATACAATAAAATGATGTACTTTTAACGATCTTTCGTTTGATATATAGTAGAAAGTGTTACAAGGGTAGGGACGTTTTGCCCCTTCTTCTTTCTGCTGGCAATATGCTTTCGTCTAGCAATAAAGGTTGTAGGGACAGCCCTCCGCAAATAGATACGGTACATGCTCCCTCTCAGTCCCTTCTTCTGCCAAAAAATCCGTAGAATCATATTTCACCAGAATTTTCCTCCTGAAAATTATTTCCTACCAATGGTTGTTCAACGAACTTGTCGCGCTTGCTGTTCGATAGTGCGTTTTGCCAAGGTAACGATACATTGCCTTATCATCATCATTCCAGCCGAAAGACGTCGGTGCTGGATATAGGCCCCCTCTAAGAGTCGCCACATTGGCCGGTCTCGGGTTCATTGCCAATGAGGAAATAAAATAAATCAATTTGATTTGTTTTACGTTCCTGTGTGCGTTCCTCAAACAATTTCTTGTCTTTTTCTTTTATTCTTGCCTAAAATTTAGTACCTATATCATCTTAGTATGATATTCTAAATTTACTCCATCAGTCTGGGGAGTATAATGCTATGTTTGCATTAGTATTTTAATCAAACTTCAATTAATATCATAAACGGGATATTTACCATGTTTGATTGTTGTTTCGAGTTCCCGATATTTCGGCGGTTTATGATATTAATAGTAGTGTCAGTGACCATGTCAGTTTAAAAACTTAATCAAACTTGTTTACATTTCTACAAGTACATTTGCATAACACAATGTTCTATGTCTTCGCATCCACACTTCCCCTAGTACCGGACACCAGTGTCCTCACATACTCTATAAATAGGAACTCCATCGAGCTCGTAGTCGTAGCACCGTCTTCAAGGACATCAGGACATTGCCGCTCGTCAATCAGGTCTGGAAGACCTTGACGCTACTCTTTAGGACGAAAAATATTACATGGAAATTTTGGTAGGTACACACGTGTAAATATCTCGTGTCATTATTAATGTTTTGTTTACAAGAGCCTAAGCAAAATAAATACTAGATTTAAATAATAGGTATTTTGGCGCTTAACCAGTATTGATGTCAGATATCTTCTGATAATGTTTCCCAGCAATAACTTTTGCGTGGAGTGTTCGATTCATGGTGAAGTTTAGGCAGGTTTTGGTCGTTGATGTTATAATTGATATTTTGGATCCCACCCGGCGATTATTTAAAAATCATTGACAGTTCATATTATTTTGAAAATCAAAATGGTTTTTTTTTTCAGTGGAACTTCGTATATAACTAGGTGTTAAAAATAACCTTAAGGAAACCGAAAGGCAGTTGTTCTTTTCGCCATTGTATCTTTTTTTATTCCAGAACGTAACTTTCCTTTTGTTCCAGAACCTTCTACTTACGGAGATATTGAGGGTCAGAGTTTCAACTTTCTGCAAATTAAGTAACTGCATCCCCGTACTATTAATTGCATCATTGAGTCCTACTTTTTTCAAGCCCGCCACACTATTCCCAAACTACTGTTGTAACTCCTGTTAGCCAGAATCAACAGTGGCGACCACAAGAAAAGCGCTAAGACAATGAAACTCGACGAAGTCACAGAGAAACGATTTAACTGTCTTGAATCCCGCAACGAAATTAACCAGAAAAGAATAGTAATTTCCACTTCTCTCCATATCAGCAGGAGACAGAACAGAACAAGGCCAATAGGCTTACAGGGACGTATACAACTGGGCTTATCCCAGTTGCCTTTAAGTATTAACTTATATTTATCTAGCTGATGCCCGCGGCTTCGCCCGCGTGGACACTGTAAAAACAATCCTTGATGCGGATTATATATCATTCTAAAATTTCAGCTCGATCGGTGCAGAACTTTTTGAGTTTTTGAAGTGTACACAAACCAACATAACATTTTTTATATATATACTCAGATCAAAATTTGATCTGAGTATATATAGAAGAAAGATATTATACATAATGCTAACTCATATACGTATATATTAGCCCGCGGCGTACATTGCCCTTTCTATGTACAAACAGATCTAGTAGCAATGCCTCACTTGATAAACTTGACCCAGTAAAAGTCACAACTAACACTCTTGCGCAAGTACAACGCAATGTCTATATGGATTAATTTCTTGTTGCAAATTCAAATTCAAATATTTATTGCTCAACACAGTACATAATATTGCATTTATAGGTGTTAAGGCGACATTAACTGCCCGCGCCCTTGAGCGCTCGTTTAACTCATCGCCTAAACAAATAAGGTTGAAAATGGGGATGCGTTTGATTCTCGTGACTGCCAATATGAACGATAGTTCGCAGATTTAATTTATAAAAAAAAAAATACGCTGTAATGTTAAAATATTACATGTGTAGGAAGGCATAGACTAGGTTGGTGCGCTTTCTAAGGCGAGCGTAGTAACGGAACGTTTTTCCCGCGCCACGCCGCCGAAGCGCGCGCTCATCTCTACAGTACATGGTAGTCCGGCCCGCACCGCTGTCGCATACGGTCACTTTGTGTTTAAAATCGTTACCTGTCACAGTTATTACTTAGAACTGAATGCAAGGTGTTAATGTGTAAAACTCTTATAAAATAAACGATAGTCGCATTGTTCTATGGATATTTTAACTGTCCCTCTACAAACTGGCGCTCCAACGCGGCACGCGTACCTAACCGACGCGACGCGAACTCAAATACCTACAGTGTAACGGTTTTCTTACTGGACGAAAAAAAACTGACTTGTGTGTTGTACAACGTGAATTAGTGTTTCCTCGTGTTGACTATTGTGTTGTGTACCTACTACAATGCCTCGTCGCAAGAGTAGGAGCAACGATGATGACATCAGCGTGCCGCCGGCGTCCCCGACGCCCGCGCCGCTATCGGAAGGGACGCTTACGTCGTTCTTGGAGGCATTCGCCCAGGCTCAAGCGGAATCGAACCGTCAACTGGTTCAGAGCCTGCTGGCTGCGTCGACCCTCAACGGCTCAGCTTCACCGTCTCCATCGCCTGCTGCACCAGACACCAAACACGGAAACTTCGCGCGCTGCACGTCGCGATTTAGCGGCGGCCGCCCAGACTCAGAGGCCCTCGAAGCATTTGTCGACTCCATAGTTATATACAAGGAGTGTTCATCTATCAGTGACGAACATGCGCTTCGCGGCCTACCTATGCTCCTAGAAGGGGAGGCAGCTGTGTGGTTTCGCGGCATAAAATCTTCAGTGACGTCATGGGATGACGCGCTACAAAGACTTCGCGCCATGTTCGGCGCAGCCCGACCGCATTGAGGTATAATGTACTATGCCCGACCGCCACACAAGATATTCCGGGAAATATTTGCCGCGGAACAAACGGAAGAACGCACGGAGGTTTTCGTTGCTCGCCTCCGCGCGCTTATTGCTAAACTTCCCTATAAAGTTACCAATGATATGGAAGTAGACATGATTTACGGGTTACTACATAGACGAATTAGAAAACGTGTAACTCGTGAATCGATCGAGAATCTAGAATTATTGATCGAGAAGGCGCGAAACATAGAAGAATCTCTCTCCGAGGTGTCGTCGGACGCTCGTGGCTCGGCCGCTAGCGCGCAAGAGCCGCACGCGCCACCACTGCAGCCCCGGCCTCCACAGACGAACGCGCGCGCTCCCGCCGTTTCCGCGACGAGCGCGCCCGCGCCGTCGGCGTCGCCAGCGAATGTTCCTACAGCGTCGTCGAGTGCTACGGGTACTGCGCCCCCGCCTAATGTGGTAAACAATTCGGAGAATAAAGGTAACAAAAGACTTTACTGTGTTTATTGTCGTAAAGTCGGACATACACGCGACTCTTGTAAGAATAATAATAAATCCGGTAAAAGTTCCGAGTCTAACAGTGTAAAGTGTTACGGTTGTGGCGCGATCGGTGTAATTCGATCTAATTGCGCAAAGTGTTCGGTTAATCCGAAAGAATCTGTTGTAGAATTTAATATGTTAGAGCCCACTAGGGTATGTGATGATAACACAGATAACTTTGTTGTTCTTTCCCACAATTGTAAACGTAAGATAAACTCCTGTAAGTGTAATGTGACTCAAACTTCCTGTTTATGTACTAACAATGTATGTAATGTGTCTCAAACTACTTGTTTATGTAGTAATAAGTGTAATGTCAGCTCCGACAGCGATGCGTTGCCGAGTAAAGAAGGTAACTTGCCCGCGTCGTACTTATGTACCGACGGTCGTCCGATACTCGACATCGAGATAGACGGTCATCGTGGTACCGGGTTGGTCGTTACGGCCGCTAAGCGTAGTGTAGCCGGTTCGCGACTGTACGCACTGCTTCGTAAGCTAAAACGTTCGTTTCGTAGTAGTTTTATGTCGGTAAAGTTAGCCGATGGCATAGTGCGGGAACTCAAGGTCTTACTTGTAGATGTTGACGTACTACTTATGGGGTTGAAGATACCTATTAGTTTTGTTATTTTTCCTGATTCAGTTAACAATGACACGTTACTCGGTATTGACTTCTTACGAAAAGCCGGTATTGTTATTAACGTTTCGAACAATACTTGGTTCACAGCTGATCGGCCTCAGGTCATTCACCCCTTGCGGTGTGAGACTCCACGTGACTCTATTGGGTGCGCTGCCGCGGATGTCTTACGTAATAATGAAGGTTCGATGCTGTCAATTTCAGAGAAGGAACATCTTGCTCAGCTGCTCCAAGAGTATGAAGATATCTTCGCAGAAGGGGGAGACCCTACCCCGTTCGCAGAGCATCGCATCGACTGTGGTGATCACCCGCCGATTGCGGTGCCGCCATACCGACTCACGCCCGCCAAGAAAGCCATTATGGAAGCGGAGATAGAGCGGATGCTGCGCGAAGGTGTCATCACGGAATGCGAATCGCCATGGGCAGCTCCTGCTCTACTGGTACCGAAGAAGGATGGTAGCTATCGCTTCTGCGTGGATTATCGTAAGCTGAACGCCGTCACTAAGAGCGACTCGTACCCGCTACCTGTGATCGATGACCTTCTTCAATATACTGGTAAGAGCTGTTTTATGAGTACTATTGACCTCCGATCAGGGTACTGGCAGGTCAAAGTGAGACCTGAAGACCAGGATAAAACTGCCTTTGTATCTCCACTCGGAGTTCACAAATTTACTCGCATGCCATTCGGTCTGCGCAATGCGCCCGCAACGTTTCAACGTTTAATCGACCGATTTCGTTCTGCGTCATCACTTAAGGAAGTGACACTCCTTGGTTATATTGATGACCTGATAGTAATATCTGGATCATTTCACCAGCATCTCCAGGACTTACGTGCGGTATTCGACCGCTTACGTGTCTTCAGTCTCCACGCGAATCGCAATAAGTGCACATTTGCTCGAGAGAGTGTGAAATACCTAGGACATGTTATCACCTCAGAAGGAGTGTCGCCAGATCCAGATAAGGTTACTGCAATATTAGATATGAAGGAACCAGCTAATGTAAAGCATCTAAAATCCTTTCTACAGAGTTGCTCCTGGTTTAGAAAGTTCATGCCGAATTTCTCCCAAGTTGCACAGCCACTGACTATGCTAACGCGTAAGGATCAGTCCTGGCTGTGGGGTGAAGAACAGATAAAGGCATTTAGAGAACTAAAAGGATTACTAACCTCACCTCCGATTCTTATTCAGTCAGATTATAATGTGCCATTCGTTCTCAGGACTGACGCTAGCAATTACGCTCTGGGTGCTGCTCTACTTCAGGGGGAGTCGCAGCGAGAAGAGAAACCCATCGCGTATGCCAGTCGCCTCCTCACGCCGGCGGAGCGGAACTACTCTACCACCGAGCGCGAGGCGTTAGCAGTTGTCTGGGCAGTCGAGAAGTTCCGAGGGTACATTGATGGCCATCCAGTACGCGTCGGCAGTGATCATCAGCCCCTGAAATGGCTACTTACCTTGAAATCTCCTGCTGGACGTCTCGTACGATGGGCCATGAAACTCCAGTCCTTTGATCTGCAAGTCGACTACACTCCTGGGAAGGCTAACGTCATTGCTGATTCACTTAGTCGCCCGCCGTGTGAGGAGGGGGCTCAGGATTCCTGTGGAGTCTGCATGGTGCTCGTTGACCCACCGCGCTGGGATGCTGCTACTCTTCGTGAGGATCAGCTCGCAGACCCTGAAGTGGCGAAGATCATGAAGGCTCTGGAAGGCAAGGATGAATTAGAATTAACTCGATGGTCAGAAAGAGGTTATCATACGTGCAGAGGTGTACTGTACCGATATACTGAAGCGGAGACAGAAGAACCGCAGCTCGTCGTTCCTGAAACTCGAAGGAAACAAGTACTCGTCGAATGTCACGACTCAGCTACTTCAGGTCACGGCGGTCTGGACAGAACTCTGCACCGTATAAGTCAGAGGTTTTATTTTCCTGGTATGCGACGTTATGTAGCAGAATACCTGAAAAGCTGCATAGAATGCCAACGCTACAAACCTTCAAATGAGAAACCTGCGGGACTCTTACAAACTCCGGTTCCCGCTCAGCGCTTCGAAGTCCTAGCTGTCGACCTTTTCGGGCCACTGCCCAAGGGAGCTAATGGTGAGAGATGGGTCCTGATTATTGAAGACACAGCCAGCAAGTGGGTTGAGCTGTTCGCCCTCTCCGAAGCCACAGCTGAAGCATGTGCTAAGGTACTGATTGAAGAGGTTTTCTTACGCTTTGGTGTTCCAAGGCGTCTCATATCCGATAACGGCGTACAGTTTGTTGCCGATGTCATGCAACATGCAATGTTTACACTTGGGGTGAAGCAGAGTCTCGTGCCACTCTACCATCCGGAAGCCAACCCAGTCGAGCGTAAAAATCGGGATCTCAAGACCCAGCTGGCGATCTTGGTAGAAGGACACCATCAGCAATGGCCAGAAGCTCTGCCATTCATCCGATTTGCATTAAACACCTCGCTAACCAAAGCAACGCAACAGACACCTGCTTACTTAACATTTGCTCGTGAACTTCGCTCACCTATTGCAGTACAGAGCGATCTTCGTGCTGTGATAGAGGCTGAAAACTATGTTCCACAGATCACGCCGTATCTGCTGAAGCTAGCGGAGACACTCAGCAACAGTAAGGAGTGCATTGAACGACAGCAAGACCTTCGTAAGGCTGCCAAAGACAAGACACGAAAGGCTGAGGAGATTGCCGTCGGTGATCTTGTCCTGATGAAGACTCATGTGCTTAGCAGTGCTGCTAAAGGAGTCAGCTCAAAGCTCATGCCTAAAAGGGATGGCCCTTACCTTGTGCAGAAGAAGGTTAGCCCAACTACTTACCTCTTAACGTTCCCTGATTTACCGGATGAAGTCATTGGAAAGTACCACGTTTCAGCATTGAGGAGGTATCATTCTCGTGATGGTGAGTGCCCTGAGGTTCCGCAGCCGGTTGCTCCTAAACGTTCTCGTGGTAGGCCGCGTAAGAAACGTGTCATTGTTGACGTTTGACCAATGGTGAGGGCACCAATAATTGGTCAAAAGGGGGAGTATGTAGGAAGGCATAGACTAGGTTGGTGCGCTTTCTAAGGCGAGCGTAGTAACGGAACGTTTTTCCCGCGCCACGCCGCCGAAGCGCGCGCTCATCTCTACAGTACATGGTAGTCCGGCCCGCACCGCTGTCGCATACGGTCACTTTGTGTTTAAAATCGTTACCTGTCACAGTTATTACTTAGAACTGAATGCAAGGTGTTAATGTGTAAAACTCTTATAAAATAAACGATAGTCGCATTGTTCTATGGATATTTTAACTGTCCCTCTACACATGTAAATTTTACATGTCTTTAGTTGGTTAAATTTCCTTTCTGATAGTAAAAAAAAAAATAACAGTTATCGCTCAAAATATTGAGCATTTCGAGACGAAAAAGTTTTTTCGTGTGATTTTTTTGTGATTTTGTGATTTTTTTTTCGAGGTTCTTGATTAATTTTAGAAAATATTTTTGCATAAGTCTTTTACCTATACATTTGACTATACACTGTATTTTTTTTGGAATTGTAATAAGTAGCAATACGGCTAACTCTGCAACGAAAAAGGTCGTTTTTACGGTGTCCCTCTTATCTGCGCCTTAAGTGAATGCGCAGTTCACTGTGATGTACCAAATTAGGCATGCAAGATTTATTGTTAAAAATTATACACACATTCATTCAAAAATAATATCAATTAATACCATAAACCGGGTAAAAAGAAAATTGAAATCGAATTAATTACACAATGTCATAAATACATACATTGTAACTGTCATAGTATCAAAATAATCAGTATGTAATGTCAAATCATAGTGATATAATGTCAGATAATTCTAATATAGTCAACAAGATATTAGGAATACAGAGGAATACATACAATTATTTTTTGTTTAAAATAAATCGGACTCAGGTTCATACCATAATATCTGAATTAATATTAAACAACCAAATTCTTATCAGTCAGGTATTCATTTATTGTGTAGTATGTTTATGTCATTGATGCTTAAGGCGCTACCAAAATAAATTGGGGTCTTTTTCGTATCCATTTATTTCACTATTACAGCATTGTATTGATTTCATTTTTGGATATATGTTTATTGACTATTTTGTTAATACTTTGACTGAAGGAAAACACAATTATTGGGTTAAATTTGCTCGATAGAATTTAATTCCGAAAAGACCTCCACTTTTTTATAATTTTCTCTGTAATTTTAAAATCCTAAGTAATTTCATTGCAAAATTGCATTCAAAATGTGCGTATTAGGTAATTGAAAGTTCTGACTGAACACATTTTTGATAGGTAGATAGCATAATTTATTTTTAAACAATTTTCATTTGGTTTGGCGCTTACGTTATTATATTTTGGCCCCAGAGCGCACTGTTGCGCTCTCTTTTTTCGCATGTGGAAGTAATTGACTCTGTCCCTTTCTTATTCCCGCCCACTGGCGATTTTTCACGTATCACATTAACAAAGCACTTGGTAGTTTATTGTAAATATGCGGTGCCATACCCAAAAGATTCTTATGAAAACTTGAAGCTTCTTACAGAGCTCTTGATGCCATTAGGAGTACAAGTTGAGAGTGAGGAAAACTTTGCAGACTGCCTCGTTGCAAGTTCGACTGCTGAGCACGAGGTCCTGGGTTAGATTCCCAGGTCGGGAAAAGTGTTATTGGGTTTTTCCGTCGTAGCTGCTATGGTGTTTGGATTTGTGCCCGGTTGATGGAAATAGGATTATTACATGGGAGATAGCACATTGGGACTTAAACATAACTGGGGAAATGTGGGTGTAGGGTAGGGTGGTAGCCAATGAACCGCGTGTACCGTATGAACCATTGTACCTACCGTCCATACGGTACATGGCAAACTTGCATAAAAAACATGTAAACAGGCTTCTACTGGGTAAGCTCGTTCCATCGTCGACATCATCTCTGCCCCTAGGGCAAGATTGAAGTCAAGAGCAAGCCCAGTCAAAAAAAAATGTCACGACTCGCTTGTCACATCATGCAGTTTGGTTGGTCTAGTCGCCGGCCGCTTGTCGCCACAAACGAACGCGTGCGCCGCATCTTTGTGTTTACGAAAACAAAAAGCTGAAAAAAAAATTAGTTTCTTCTTTTATTACTTTAATTAACTAAGTCTTACTAAACTTTGAGTGAATTGTATGTGTAATGTAGGTCCTTGCGCTTATTTTAAACTACTTACTACTCCATGGTTATTATGTAAACATACCCAAATATATCTTTTTTCCTGGGCTACCAATGAACCAGGAATATTTATTGAATTGTGCCAATAAATTCTAAGACAAACAAAATTGGAAAGTGAAATCGTAAAAAGTCCATGAAATTGCAGGCCAAGATTGGTTGAAGGTCAAGGCATCTCTGAATTAACAGTGAAAATCCCGAAAATAACGTCGGAATAACATATTTGAGTGCTATGACTCCTGAAAGTTAAGAGACCAAAATAAAAAGTTTATAATGACTGTAATAATTAAGTTCCAAGACTGATTCTGTGGTTTTTATATAACCCGAAACCTGATAAATATTTAAACTTATTACTGTTATATTTATTTTCAACTTAAAATAAACGTTTATTGGATTTTCTATTACTGTGATTCATTGTGTACCATCTGGATCATTCAGTACCACCCCGTTCATCGTGTACCCCTAGGACGGTGTACACTATGACCCATTTGACTTGCTTTAAGAAACGTGTATTAATTAGGCAATAGCAAATATTTTTCATTTTGTTTAACGCAGTTTGGTAGTTTAATAAATAACCTATGTTAAGAGATAAAAATATTTTCTTAAACTCCAACAACGACCGCGCTAGAGCTCTTCAAACTTTTGGTGGTTCAATGGCTACCACCCCACCCTACTATGTATTTGATACACTTCTGCCTATACAAGTCTTCTTCGTCGATTACAAGACGTGATGTTATGAGTTTGTTATGTTCATCTTTTTTACTAAGGGGCATACCAAATAAACCTGACTGGTATTACTTTGCATTCTATAACCAATTCGCTTTACAAAACATTTACATTATAGAACCTTTGATTAGTAACCAAGTCGTGTTCACATTGTATACCATTCGCAAATAAAAATGAGGGAGTCTGTGTCTGACATCATTGTCCTTCGCAAAACATGTCAATTTATCATTTCATAGGCAAGGATACCCAGTCTATTTTTTCCTCTCCATGCCAATTTATCATTAATTCTTAGGTAAGGACACAGATATTATAATACTTCGTACAGATACCCAATCCCATACAAAGAAATGACACCTCCCTAAGTCATCTTATTGCTCGTTTTATATTCTTTCCTCCATTATTTCAACAGATGGCAGCACCAGCGTCGCACTAATTGCCACAGACTGGAGTTTTACAACGCCATCTAGGAGTTCACGTTTCGTGTTAATGTAGTTCCGGAACTTTCGGGTTCAGTAAAATGAGAAAAATATGTAATTATTTCGCTTAGAAATGTTAAAAGATGTGTCATATTTCTATAAACAGTAATACATATGCTTTATAATGGTTAAATTTAATTAAAATTATACAGCAGTTACGATTATTGTATGTGGCAAATTGAGTAAAACGCCATCTATTGCAAACAGCTCTAGAGAAAATGATTTACAGATGGCTTACTTTTGACAACTTTATCAATCTATGGGTACGAATTGAAGTAAAAGTCCTCCTTTAACCTTTTTTGTTGAAATAACGTGATAAATGAGTGTAAATAGATAAATAAGCGTTAAACATGGAACTTTTGATTTTTGCAAATCTTATTTCGGCCGAAATCTACCGTATTAACGCATTTATGCGATTGTTAATTTCATTACTGCTACCTATGCTGCCACCTATTGTGTTTTTTTCAAGATTAATTATAATTTGTTCGAGTTGTGACCCCATGGTAAGGATAACTAGTATAATAAATTAATAGATAACATTTATTGCTCTCCATTTGGGCATAAATTATGATGCAATGGAATTAGCGTTAAAAGCATTGCTTATTTTTACCCGACTGCGGCGAAGCCCAACAGGAGGGTTATGTGTTTGACGAGTATGTATGTATGTATGTCCGTTTCTTTGTTCCCTCATAACTCTTATACGAATGAAGGAATTTAAATAAAATATACGTCGTTATATTCGTCTTGATGGCGCGAGTGCTATAGGCTACATTAAAATTAAAAATCAAAGAAAAATTGCGGTTTTTGGGGGGCCAAATCGTGGAGTTCAAAAAAAAATTTTTTTTTTCAATACCTTCGAGTAGGGTATCAAAATAAAGGGTTTTAAAAAGAGATTACAAAAATATAACACATATATTTAAAAGAAATTCAAAGTGACAAATCTTATAAACAAGCACAAAAGTTAAATTATCTGTGAAGAATTTTACGCGACCAACGAAAGAGCAAACACAAAAGAACTAAAAAGTTGGAAATAAAAAGTAGTTAAAAAACTAAAAAAACCTGACTGAAAAAACTGAAAAGCAAAAAAAACAAGCACATTTTAAATTAAACAAAACTTGGAAGCAGGCGGGGTTCTATTTTATTTAGTTCTACTTTTTTTTCATTTCATAAAGTTTTGTTTAATTTAAAATGTGCTTGTTTTTGTGCGGGTTTTTTAGTTTTTTAACTATGTACTTTTTTAATTTATTTTGTTTTATTAGGCTGTGTATCTGACTGACTGACCCATTGGTCTAGTGGTCGCAAGCTGATGACTGATGAGCATGAGGTCTCGAGTTCGGGGATTGTTGTCGAGTTTCTCCACCAGGAATTTTTCAGTAGCAACATGTAGTCTGGATTTGTGTCCGTTTGATGACAATAGGCTCGCCCCCTATTATATGGGACTTACACATAACTGGCGAAATGCAGGTGTACCTACTAGTACTATTAGGTACAGTCAGCAATGTCAGCATCAGAAGTAGATTAACACTACTCAAAGTTTCCAAGCTAGTTTTTAATAAAAACTTGTTAGATATTACCCGTTACTAACAAGTTATTATAGAGTAAGGAATATTTAAAAGAATAAACTTCTGAAATATTAAAAATAATACGTGGAGTCCCGTACATTAAATAAAAATGTTAAGCTACTTCTGTTGCTGACCGTACACCTCTGCCTTATCTGCCAAGCCCTCTCTTCGGGGATTACAGGTGTTATGTTATGTTATTAGACTGTACTTTCCCCTCCCTCAATTTCAGCCTTTATAGGCGTTATGATATTATCCTGTTAGCTAAGTATTTACCAGCAAGTGATCAGCACACCTGTTTGTTGATACGTAAACAAACACATTGTGTAAATAAATCGATAACCAATTAGTCATCTTACATTGCGTCCAGTTTACCGAGACATACGGTCAAGTAAGACAATTAGTTTAAATGTAACATTGATAACGTAACTTTAGGTGTTACAGTACTCCCGTCGCGCGTCGGGGCCGCGGATGTTAGTACTAGATGACGTGGCCTCGGCACAAGGGCAAAGAAGGAACATGGGTTCGGTTTTTAGTTAGTAGAAGTCTGACACTCCCCTTCGCTCTGCCCAAGAGCGGAGGGGAGTCATTTGATGATTTTCCACCCACCAAAAAAAAAAAAAAAGGTGTTACAGTACTTACAGTCACATAATAACTACCTTTCAGTGTTGTATCTGGAATGGCTAAGCACGTTCTATGACAATTTTTGAAGTGAAAACTTCTTTAGCGGCGCTGAGCACTTTTTTGTATGGGTGATACGTGATGCTGATCGAAAAATCGTAAGATTTTTCGATCAGCATCACGTGACCCTGACGCGAGTTTGAAAGTTAATATTGAAGTTTTCACTTCTGCCGGCACTCCCGGAGTGCTATTATTCTTTTTTTTTTTATAGTGGAAATTTAAGGACTCTTCCCGCTCAGCCCCCCCTATTGCGTATCTTTTTAACGTCAGTGGCTATCAGAAATGTCCATAGATTAACTGTAAATTGGTTATGGTTTGGTACATTTTTTTCTTAAAAACTCACCATTTGACAGTTATTTGATAGACATTATAAGTTATCCACTGTCATTAAAAGATACGCAATAGCCCTGCTGGGCGGAGCGGACGGGAGTGTCAGACTTCTACTGACTAAAAACCACCCGTGTTCCTTCTTAGCCCTTTGTGTCCGTGTTGCGAGTAGTTCGAAAGAGATACCGCAGCCCCGGCAGGTTTTGGGCAGGTTTTGAGCTAATGTTAGCACTTTCTATGCCTATGCCATTGTATTTTATGCTTATTAGCTGGATACGGTTAGACTGGAAGAAGCCGACTCCAACATTGTATGGGATATCATCAAATTAGTCCTCCCGCTCTGGGCGGAGCAGAAGGGAGTGACAACTGACAGACTTACTGATTAAAACCCATCCTATGTTGAAAGAAAAGAAAGAAAAGAAAGAAAAGAAAGAAAAGAAAGAAAAGAAAGAAAAGAAAGAAAAGAAAGAAAAGAAAGAAAGGAAAGAAAAGAAAGAAAAGAAAGAAAAGAAAGAAAAAATGTTTATTTGACGTCAGTACGTCAAGCACACACACAATAATATTAAAAAAAAATAATACAAAAATGGAAATACATAGTAGGTACCTATGTGCTGTGTGCCTCACGGCTGCGCCAAAAAGGTTCATTTCAGCATTCATGCCAGACAGGTGATACTGTCGTCTGTCATGTGTTGGAGTCGGCTTCTTCTAGTCTAACCGTATCCAGTTAATAAACCGTGTTACTCCTGTTTGCGTTCCAGGACCGCGGTAACCCTTTCGAACAAATTTCGATACCCTGGCAGGCCCCGGGTCCTATCGGGCCATTTAGGGTCGCCTATTGTAATGAAAACGAAAACAGTGCTTAGATGTCAAGATATACAGGTAAAGTCTGTAGGTAATTGATAAGTAGGTATGGCAACACAATTTATCTTACTTTTTATGAATCACAAGATTTCCTTATGTGGTTTTCCTTCCGCATAAAATGCGTCTGATCCATTCATTTAAAATTTATGCTAAGTTATTCGAATTACGACTTCATTACATTAAAATTGACTTACCTCATTCAAGCAGGCCACCACTGTGATACTCACAAATTAAAACCAAATGCTATAAAAGCCAAAAAAAAAATAACAATATTCTCACCGTCAAAAATTTATCACACACCAAAAATCAGGCACTGATAAGCGATAACAGCTGATCTCACCAAACTAACACAGTGTACTAAATAAAAAGCCAATAGTACCGAGACGTGACAAGTAAGACGACCTAGAATCACGTTCTGACCGTGAAGATAGGGAGTCAGAACTCGTCAATGCCACTAATATTATAGTTATATAAAACTACAAGACCACTGACTCACTGACTCATTGACATGTCGTTTCTCGGAATGGGTGAGAGATGGGTTAGGGGTATGTTTTGCAAAAATGTGCTATCTGACCAATCGAGTAGAGGAAAATTATAGGGAAAGTTCAAATCCAAGATGGTGGGCGAGTCCATTTCCGGTTTCGGTGGGGGAAAGATTTGGATGGATTTCGACTCAGAGGTCCTATACGAAATCTAAAAACATTTAAAAAAAAAGTAAAAAAAAAAAAAAAAACAAGATGGCGGCCGCGCCAGGACGTTTTGAAATTGTCGACTTTTTTCACTCGACTTTGACAAATTGTTTTCTTCTACTAAATTCTAAAACCGCCAACAAAAAGTCTGCCAATTTGTTGGTAATTTTAATGGCAATTGGGAAAAATTATGACATTGTGAAAATCCAAGATGGAGGATGCTGCGGCGGCCATTTTGTAAAAAGTTGGAAATTTCGATTTTTTTCAAATCCATTTTTCGGGTAGTTGGCAACATCGGACGGGTTCGAGTTGTATCGAGCGGTTGTGTGCTTTGTTGACGAGTGTTGCCTGGTGCAAAATTTTTCCCCATTTTTAGGGTATTTTCCCAGATTTTCCCCGAAAACATGAAAAGTAGAAATAATGACATTTTAAATAGAGACTTTGACTAGCCGGCAACATTGGGGTCCCACAAATGACATTTGACCATTTTCGTTCGTTTTAATTGGCAACCCCAAAAAATATTAAACTTTTTAATTTTTGGGACTTTTTGACTTTGGCGAATTAGTTTGTTCTACCAAACTCGAAAGTTGGCAACACCAAGTACACCAATCGGTGGCCTATATTCTTGACATTTCAGAAAAATTATGACTTTTCAGAAAAACAAGATGGCGGATTCCATGGCGGCCATCTTGTAAAAAGGCCGAAAAATCCCAATTTTCGACACGATAATTGGGACAGCTGGCATCCCCCGACCGGATTGTGTTGTATGGACCGGTTATGTAATTCGTCAAGGAGTGTGGCCTGGTGCAAAAATTTTCCCCATTTTTAGGGAAATTTCCCAGATTTTCCCCGAAAACATGAAAAGTAGAAATAACGACATTTTGAATGGAAATTTTACATAAACACCAAGAATGGGGTTCCCCGAATGACATTTGACCATTTTCATCACTTTCAGCTGGCAACCCCGAGAGCCATTGGTGCTTGAATTTTTGGGTCAGACCCGACTTTGGCGAATTAGTTTGTTCTACTAAACTCAAAAGTTGGCAACACCAAGTACACCAGTTGGTGGCCTATATCCCTGAGATTTCAGGAAAATTATGACTTTTCAGAAAAAAAAGATGGCGGACAGTCTGGCGGCCATCTTGTAAAAATTATGAAAAATCCTAATTTTCGACACGATAAATGGGACAGCCGGCATCCCCCGACCGGATTGTGTTGTATGAAGCGATTGTGTATTTTTTTGTGGAGTGTTACCTTACGCAAAATTTTTCCTCATTTTTTTGGTTTTTTCCCAGATTTTGCCCGAAAACATGAAAATAGAAGTAAAGACTTTTAGAATGAAGACTTTGACTAGCTGGCAACATTTGGGTTCGTTGAATGACATTTGATCGTTTTCATCACTTTCAGCTGGCAACCCTGAGAGCCATTGCAGCTTTACTGTTGATTTACTGTCATTATAACACGTTTATTTTAACAGTAAGGCATCAGAGATCTAAGTGGTTAGACTGACATCATTTGAAATTTTTGTTTTCGGGATATAACATAAATCCTTAGCAATTTTCAGCAAATGTACAGTTACACGTCCTCAAATTACTCTGTTCATTTAGTGTCATTATAACACGTTTATTTTCACAGTAAGGCATCAGAGATCTCCCAAGTAGTTAGACTAAAATCATATACAATTTTTGTTTTCGGGATAAAACAAATCTTTAACAAATGTACAGGTCCTCAAAAAACTATGTTGACATCCTGTCATTATATCACGTTTATTTTAACAGTATGGCATCAGAGATTTCCCAAGTGGTTAGACTGACATCATTCGAAAGTTTTGTTTTCGAAATATAACATAAATCCTTAGAAAATTTTAGCAAATGTACAGGTCCTCAAAGAACTTTGTTGACTTACTGACATTATAACATGTTTATTTCAACAGTAAGGCATCAGAGATCTCCCAAGTGGTTAGACTGAAATCATTTGAAATTTTGGTCTTCGGAATATAACAGAAATCTACAGTTAAAAGTAACTGAGACATTTGGTATCTGATATTTAAACCCACACCTTCGTGCAACACAGCAGTCCACGGCTTTTTTATTTTTTACTTTTTAATACAAAGTAACTAAGACATTTGGTATCTGCCACATAACTCGTATCATAGCTCCATGCCATTTATCTTATTCAATCAATACAATGACTCCACCCACACCTTTGCACACTAGGACTCATTACTGATAAGACAACAACTTTAACACAACAAATATGTTAACGGACTTACCAAACGTCCCTACAGATCCACCACAAGTCAGAAAAAATAAAATAACCTATTAAATGAATGAACCGATGACTCTACCTACACCTTGGCCAGTGCGATTTATTACCGATAAGACAACAAATCATATCAGCGTGGATGGTGAGCGCTGACTTGAGACCCATGTGGACTGCGCGATAGCGATTATCGTTACCGCGCAGTCACGGGGTCTCAAGTCAGCGCTCAACTTTCATGCCACTTACAATAGCCATGTTAACGGGCATATCATCCGTCCCGACCGATCCACCAGAAGTCAGATAGCATCCACATTCCACAACTTGACATCGATTCCCATCCTGATTTTCGCGCCACAGACAACGCAAGACATCCCAGCAATTATACCCACACCGACCACACTTTACTGACCCCCCAACATCGGTATGACAACTCACTTCAACGACGAATTCGCAATCACTCGGTTCTATTGACTTCATCACTAACCGAAGCATGTTCTCGGCAGTAAGCCAACACTGATCAGAATCCAGAGCCTAACTCCTTAGTAGTTAGTCCCTGGAAGGGACCACGGAGCTTTTTTTCTTCGTGGTCCCTTTAATACTGGAAAATTCCGTGGTCCCTTTTTTTTCTTCGTGTTCCTATAATACGACCGTCTCGCGACAGTATCCTTTATGGGCGGCATGGGTACCGGGCCGTAGGCCGACGAAGGAGGCCGGCGGATGCCCGGCACTTCGGGGACAGAAGATATCATTGTTATTTAATATGCGAGCGAAGCGAGCGCGCGTCATGGAGTACAATTTAATTTGGCAGTAGGTATATATTTCTAGAAGAAACCACGGACAAAAAAATACTTGTGGTCCCTTCCAGGACTAATGCCTGGTTTCTGAGGCATTTTATCTATGGTTTATATGTGGTTTATCTATTCAAATGTACGCATATGAATAGATAAACCACAGATAAAGTGCCTCAGAAACCGGGCTTAATAACTATCCTTACATTCACATGATACATTTTACTCAATCAACAACACAGCCATTGACATAACTGTTAAAATATAAGATAACTGAATCATCATAAATTTAATATTGCTAAGCTTTCTTGAGAGGTCCAAATAGCTGGTCCGGTCCATGTAGTTGGTCATCACTACTAAAAAATACCCACAGTCCCCCTCCCTGAGGTCCACCTTGGTAAACCGTTGTAAGAAAACTTTCCACGATTCACCCAAGTGGGCGGTGGGTAAGAATTTAAGCATTTGAAATAGGTAAGTGCCTATCATAATGATTTATTACTTAGTAATGACGAATTTTCTTTTCAAAATAAAATAATAGTTCCCAAGACCACGATAGATGGCGATAAAAAAAATGTACGAGTTCATTCAAACAATAATAGGTTTTCTTATGGCTTTCTCTGGACTTACTACGTTTAAGAGTTCGATGAAGTAGAAACCTTTCGGGTCTCTTCTGGGCTCTATTAGGCATTTCACTAGAGTTTGAAAAGTGGAAGACTAGGGTTCTTTTTGACATCACGTTTAAGGTTTATTTATACTGTACATTGCATACGATTAGAGCATAAAATTGGAACTTATTTCATTATTTACCTAATCACTTTTATGGAATAACATTATAATTATAGTTTATTTGTACTGACTTTTATGTACATCAACTGAAGGAATAAAAAATCGTTCAGTTGATTTACTTAAAAGACCATTTATGTACTTAGGGTTCTCAAAATATTTAAAAGATTTTATACAATTTACAAAATCTTGGACTCTAATGGATTTTCCAATTCATTTAAGGATTCCTAGGGATTCTCAAAATTTTACAAGGGTAAATAAAACTCCTCAAAAGCACGACAGAACCGCGAGCTGCGCGCAGCTCGCGCAGCCACGCAAATACTAGTTATACTATATAAAGCTAAATTACCACTCACTGACTCACTGACAGAATTGTTCTCCCAGATGGTGGATGGGGAGGTGGGTATATTTTGACAGATTCGTAAACAAGTAACTCTCGTGAGTATGGGAAAAGTCCCAAACCCCCCCTTTCCCCCCCCTTCTCCCCCCTCCCTATCGTATCTCGGAAATAAAGAGACTTTACTTGTTTTTGTTTAGGGATTCGTATAGAGGAGGCTCGGGGAAGTAAAAACCATTTTTCGAATTTGACCCCCTTGCCCCCCTTTACCCCCCTTTAGGCGGATCTCGGAAATAAAGAAATTTTACGTGTTTTTTTTTAGGGATTCGTATAGAGGAGGCTCAGAAAAGTAAAAACCATTTTTCAATGTTGACCCCCTTGCCCCCTTCACCCCCCCTTTAGGCGGATCTCGAAAGTTAAGAGACTTGGAACGAATGTTTTTTCAGATTCATATAGAGGGGCATTGCGTTAGTCGATATCACTTTTAGAAACTCCCCCCTCTCCCCCCCTTCACCCCCCCCCTCTACCCCTCTTTTTTTACTCCTGAAAAAATTTTTGATTCTTACCTAAATCTATTTGAGGGGCGTTGAAATTTGTATACCCTCCCCTCCCCAACCTCCCCTAAAATTAAAAGGGCTGTAACTTCATAACTGTTAGAGATAGCCATTAGGTGTTTGAACAAATATTATAGTAGGCGTCGAAACCTGTCCGGTGGTGGTACAGCGGTAAAGCGAAGGGGGGAGCGGGCGAGCGAAGCGAGCCGGCGACCCCCGTAGCGTAGGTATAATGTCATGATAGCTTTCCGGTGGTAGGTAGGTCCTGAGTGGAGCGAACCTGCGAGACCGAGTGGAGCGGAGGGGGGAGGTGGCGAGCGAAGCGAGCCGGCGACCTCCTTAGCGTAACTAAGGTTGAGTGGGTGAAGCGTAACTCAGGGGCGACGACAAGCAAACTTTAGGGTAATGTTTTTTTAGTGGTAGTAGGAGGTAGTAGTTAGGTAGTAGGTAGGTGGTAGGTATGTGTAGGTAGGTGTAGGTAGGTAGTAGGTAGGTGTAGGTAGGTGTAGGTAGGTAGTAGGTAGGTGTAGGTAGGTAGTAGGTAGGTGTAGGTAGGTAGTAGGTAGGTGTAGGTAGGTAGTAGGTAGGTGTAGGTAGGTAGTAGGTAGGTAGGTGTAGGTAGGTAGGTGTAGGTAGGTAGGTGTAGGTAGGTAGTAGGTAGGTGTAGGTAGGTGTAGGTAGGTAAGTAGTAGGTAGGTGTAGGTAGGTGTACGTAGGTGTAGGTAGGTAGTAGGTAGGTAGTACCGCGAGCTGCATTGGAACTTTTTTTTTTCAGATTCATTGAGAGGTGCTATGCGTTAGTCGAAATAATTTTTCAAAGCTTCCCCTCTCCCCCACTTCACGCCCCGCGAGCTGCGCGCAGCTCGCGCAGCCACGCGAATACTAGTTGAATTATATAGCTAATACTTTCAAATACCTACTACGGGTGACCTAGTTTTAAGATGGATCTATCTATGAGAAAGATGGCGAGAAACTGAATAGGTATAACAAGTTAAGAAACTTATGAAAAATGAAAATCTCATTGTATGGTAATTGAGTTATATAATGACCGTAAATTTATAATATCATTGCCGTAATTGAATTGCTTGCAAATGTCTGATTTGTGCATCTAAAATGCATTTTATTCTGTTGTACCAGATGAAACTATCTTCCTCATGAAAGGAAAACATTTCAAAGAAAGAAAAAGTAAGGAATTTAATTCTTTCTTCGAAATGTTTTTCTTTTTCAACCACCGCATATAATTTATTATAACGCCATCTATGCACGAGATGTTGAACTACAGCGTTACAAGACTTCACGTTCGAATTTACGAACAGTGGTACCAAAAATGTAGCTCACTCACTAGTTACATGGTTAATGGATAGATGTCAGCAGTAATATATTATGTAGAAATTGAACTTTATTTATACAATAATACAAAATATTTACAAAACACTGTACAATGATTAAAATATAAAACAAATAACGCACTTGCCAAGCAAAGCTAAAGGTCTATCCACACATTTCATGGTCAGGGTTTTCCGGGTTCACATTTTTACTATTCTAGCAGTTGAGCTGTTTAATTAATTGTTAAGCTGTTTGTTGTTATTTGTTTATATATGTGCTGCTCTTTTGTGTTGCTGCTGTCCATTAGCGAATAAATACATATTCTATTCTATTCTATTCTATTCTAATCGGACTCCCTTGATCTTCGTAATGATGACACTGACAGCAGAAGTCTGAAAGACCCTGACCTGGAACTGTATGACTAGAATTCCATAAAAATAATACCAATCCTTAATTATTAACATTGTAAATTACAGACAGAGTGTTACTATACTACCCAGTTTGAAGGGTAAACTAAAATATCACCTCACGATACATCTATTGAAATTAAGCATTGATAAGTTCTTTTAAAACATACTGTATTTACAATTAACTCAATAAACTTATAAGTACCTACGTAAATATTTGAGAATTGAATTTGTAACTTCTATACAATGATCTAATGAAGGAAGAATGCGTGAAAGATTGACAGCTTTAGCATTACGGCTCGATAACATTACTTTTCTTCCTCAGTTATTTTGAAATGAGTCGGCAAACCAACAAAAATCTTATTTTAGAAAGAAAAATGAACATTGTTGCTTTGACAGCAATAAAATAACTGCAGGAGGACTGTATACGCCATTTGGAACTACAAGCGCAAAACTTACGTTATATAAAAACAATATTAATCCTGAACCCTCTCATAACGACGCAAAATAACATAGATCAATTTCAGTGCGTCATCATCTAAGATTCTTAGCCATATTCCCTTAATATTCTTCAACGGGTGACGGGTCCAACTTTGGAAAGACATCAACCGCTCAAGAAAAATTGGCAAAGAAAGACATCGGGCAAGATTGCTTACAGCTTGCTTGTAGAGATCTATAGCTATACCCACCAAACGAAGTGTGTCTGGCAGTGAACTCAATGGCAGATGCCAGCAGATGCAATATAAGAGACTATTTTATTAATGCAAATATCAGAAAGTACTGTGCAACTTTAGCATAGGCTACACACGAAGATCAAGAAATTGTCAAACTAACAGTTCTTTAACTTAACAAATACGTTTAGGTCACGAAATCGTGTCGCTAAAAGGTAGATATTATCGCAGACATATCCCAAAAACAGGATCAAGATCGAAGACAATTTCGCTCAGTTTAGAGCTGTGTTTGATGAAACCTTCCTTCTTTCCTTTCAGCCTGGTTCGCTGGATTGTGCATGATGATGGTAGTCTGGCAGAATTGGTAGCCTCGTTGGATGAACATCTTGGATCTTCGCCGGTTCCTCCTGAAGCTGCGACAAGGCACACCGCACAGCTGAAAGTGTTTCTGGCGTGTTTTTCCGTCCATGCGGGGCGTATGGCCTGTGTGGGCGTGCCATACGCTCGGTTGTCGCTGTGGATTCTGTTGAGGAAAGACAAAAACTGTAGTATACTGAATTTGAAACAGTAAAGCAGGTCACTACTGTAAAATATTATGGAGACAACGTACCTACCATGACAGCCGATTCGAGATGATGCGGGAAAAGAGTTCCTGGAAGGATTTGGGGAGGCATTTGGCAGCCGTGGGATAATACGGGAACTTTATGATCCTAGTTACGTCACCGAAAAGCAATTAGGAGTCTGCGGGAACTTAAATTGCCAGGATTTCATAAACTGGTTTAACTACACGTTGAACCAATACAGTAATTACAAAGATTAACTTTTCACATAACTGTCAGGAAATCATTTAGTAAATCGTGAAACCAGTCAGGTTCCATTGTTAGCAATTTATCAATGTTATAGTTCAATGATGCACAACTCACGATAACATCTGACTCATCGGTTGAATTTTCCATCTAAGGTGCTCTATCAAGTATGCTAGTTTCATATTAGATTTACCATCAGCATAAAATATAGTAATTCTCACACCTGGGTTACAGGCAGGGTTGGGCAGTATTTGAATTACTTGTTTTTAAAATACGTAATTGAAATACAAATACGTATTTGGTATTTGTATTTCAATTACTTCCTTAAAATGTAATTTGTAATTCGTATTTCAAATACAGCTTGTCTATAAAGTCATGAAATTAATGTTTGAGGAACTAACATTATTCAAAAGTAAGGCAACACTAAATCATGGTACATCAAATGTCATCGGCTGTCATCAACTTGTTATTTATCTTGATATCTTTTGCATTTTTTAATGTTTTTCAAATCTACGTCGACAAAACTTCGAAAAAACGTGTTAAATATGAGGAAAACAAATAGGAGTGGAGCTCGGGAAATTATTTCAAAGTATATCAGCGATGTTTGTTAGAACACCAAGCTGACCAAATTTTATCAAATTTGGATGATATTTAAACTCGAACAGCAGCTATAACAGGTATGTAATCGTGTTATTGTTTGTTTTTTATCTACCAGAAGTCACAAATTTACTAAATATACGATTTTAAGACTAAAATAAGCATTGTTTACATTGCGCATTTATAGGTTAGATTGCAAACGTAAGTTAGCTCATGTTGTAGTGCGACGTAAACTTTTGATACTTTTGGGTAATCAAATTTACCGGTGATTTTAAATATGAATAAGTTTTAACATGTTTGAAATAAAAACAGTGCTATGTATTTTCTGTTAGATATTACATCTTTTTTTAAATCTTTCTTTCAGGAAAATCTGAGAGTACAGTGAGGCGTATTGCAGATGAAGGCAAACACAGATCCCGTCGGGGCCGCGGATTTTAGTACTAGATGACGTGGCCTCGGCACAAGGGCAAAGAAGGAACATGGGTTCGGTTTTTAGTCAGTAGAAGTCTGACACTCCCCTTCGCTCTGCCCAAGAGCGGGGGGGGGTCATTCGATGATTTTCCACCCACCAAAAAAAAAAAAAAAAGGCAAACACAGATCAGGCCGTCCTAAGAAAGAAATGGATGACTTCAACATAAAATTTCGCTAAAACAGATCTGGATTTTAAATGTAGCCTAGAAGTCCTGCGTAAAATTTTGAAATCGATTGGATTTTCTTACAAGAAGATCAAAATAACAGAAAGGCTCTAATCGAACAACATATTGCAGCAAAACGGGCAAGAGAAAATGGGCATACAGTGGTACAAAAGTTAAAATATAACATTAATAAAAAATATGTACGAACATTTTTCTTTTATTTACTCATTTTTATTTCAATGAAGGTCGGAAGGAAAACATCGTGAGGAAATCTGGACTTATAATTATTATAAGTCTGAAATCGCCAACCCGTCTTGAGCATGCGTGGTGATCAGTGCTCGTGCCGTCTCTGTTGAGAAGAGGCCTTTGCCCAGCAGTGGGACAGTAATAGGCTGGTATTATCATGTATAATGAAGGTCGCATCTTTGTTTATGGTTTCTGTATTTTTTTTATATAAGATAACAGATTTTAATTAAAACCAGGTTTGCTTCTAGTACAAAATAATGTGCTAGTATCAAAACCATTTTAGTCACACTATACAGGGTTGCTATGTGCACGAGTCTTCACGACCGCAGCGCCCTCATTTATTTTCATGACTTTATAGACAGGCTGTACCTGACAACGAAGTATTTTGAAATTAGTATTTCAAATACTTGAGGCTTCAAAATACATTTTAACATTAAAATACATTTAATTTTCATTTAGCGATCGTGAGTGTGAGTGCGATGCGAGAGTGCAATGATGATAAAGCAGCTATTAGAGTTTTTTTTTTAAGTTTTTGTATTTATGTATTTTGTATTTCAATTAAAAATAGCTAAAATACTATATTTTGTATTTTATATTTCAAATACCTTACTTAAAGATATTATTTGATATTTTGTATTTTAATTACTTGCGATACTGTATTTTGTCATTTGTATTTCAATTAAAGCAAAGCATGTATTTTGCCCAGCCCTGGACACAGGACTCTTCTCCTTGAGAAGAAGTGGGCTATTATTCAAGACATGTCTTAAAATAGATCCTCTTTGCCCCGGCATTACTTGGACCTATTGTGAGTTAGGAAAATTACACGGGCAATTTTCATTACCACAAATTAGGAAATTCTCCTTATGTGGGTGCGTTTACAAACATTTAAACTCACATACACAAACAGCGAGACCCGGAACATCTACCTGTAGGCCATACAAGTAGTCAGTCTTTGCGCTAACCGTGCCAGCTTTAAATTGTCCGAGGTTACAAATTAACGTTATCTGCTTTTCAATATCTAGTTACGTGGATCTGTGTTTTGTCTGTCATTCTGTATGTTAATTACCCCGTTGATCTCACGATAATTGGCTGATCTGAACTCTCTCCCGTAATGTTAGATGGCCATCCCATTGCACTATGGGAGTAATAGTTCAAGAGAGAGTGCATCTGTGTCTCCGCGTCGCTGACTCCGCTAGGATTGATCGCAATGGCTGAAATTTAATCAGCACTAGAAATATTAAAACTCACGATTAACTCTAGGCCTCTCACTGCCGTTGCTGCTGGTCTCGATCCTTTCGCAGCAGGTGCAGAAGTAGCAGGGTATACCTGGCCTGCCGCAGCACAGCGCCCCCCACAGCCACTTGTTCAGGGTCCTCCACCATCCACCCTGCCGGTCCTTCAGGGATAAAATACTATTACAGTTGGTTTAATTGACTAAAAGTACAGGATTTTGCATTATGCCGCCTGCCCCAAAACTAATAAGAAGCAACTTAGCACATCCACCAAGAAGCAACTTCATGTATTTTGACGCATGACCTACGTAGCAGATCATATCATTTCTTGACACCGTTTTTGCAAGCTTTTAGAATTTCGTCACATAAAGTTGTTTCGTCGAAATAACTTGAAATGCAAATAAAAGTACTACTTTCCTAGTGCACCAGTACACATAATTATTCATGTAAAATAATTTCATTATAAGGGTATGTAGTGCATATCTCACAGTGCTGTGTACTCTATATATACCTAGTCCAGCAGATTTGAAACTTGACAAAATCGTAATTTTTTATATCAATCAGGTTTTCAACAATCAACTCACCTTGCCGAAAAGACGATTGGTTCTCATGTTAATCTTGCAACTCTCAAAAACTGACCATTCAATCACTGCCGAAAAAAAAACTGATCAAAAAAAGTATTGCTGTACTTAAAATAAAAACAGAACAAAAAAAATACAAAATAAAATGGTGCCATAGGTTCTGAGGTCTAAACATTTAAGCTTACTGTTCCATCTATTAAAGTAGGTAAGTCATACCACGAGAGTACGATACATTTTTTGATCAGTATACTTATACAAACAACGTAGTTCTTGTCCCAAAAGCTATGCTATGCTAAGCTTGTTGTAGCTAATGTTGACAATTATTTCTTATAGAACCACTGATTTATTTCAAAACACTGACCCAGAAGCTTGGACCCATTGTAGTGTTTTTGAAGTCAAGAACACAGATGATCTTGGATCATACAGATGATCATTTTAACCACACGAACACAGATGATTATTTTAACCAAAACAACACGTGTTCTGTTGTTGATAAACTACACTATTGAGACAAATTATCTTCTTGATTACCTGTTGTTGGTTGAACACAAAATTCCGGTTCATCACCACTTCATCGTTGCTGAGCTCATTGACTTCAACTCTTCATTGATGGAACTTGTGGATGATGCTAGGTACTTCCTATGGTATACCATCAAACACTAGGATGATCAGAAAGAAAGAAAGAAAGAAAAATATTTATTTGGGACAAGCACAGAACTACAAAAAATAGTAATAACAAAAAGAATATAAAGCTAAATAAAAAAGAGAAGTCCTGTGCGAGGCCAAAAAGGCTCCTATCTCAGCATGATGCTGCGATAAATGAAAACAAACACCGCAGCGCTGGTATTCTGATAGGGGCCCACTGTGATGTCACGGTTACACCTACGGACACAAAATACATTCACACACAAAAATAAAAAAAAATAGATAAATATAATACTCACAAATAAAATAAACACTAAAGTCTATAGTGAATAATAGTACATTACTGCAGCGGCCAGCAACAGAGGCATTGATGGACGAACGTGTAAATGTGGGCCGAGGCGAAGCCGAGGCACACATACGTAAGTCCATCAATGCCTAGTTGTGGCCAAGGCTTGTATAGTACTTTTCTCAAATAATGCGAGGAAATTAAATACAATTTACTTTTCAAAATCACATACAACAATAATTTTTCACGCGTTGAAGAGTTCAGCCAATTCGAAATTTAAATAAAACCTTTAATAAGTCACCTCCTTGGTTGCTATGGTTCAGAGTAAAAGATCGTTCCATTTTTAAATAACACGACAGATATGAGTTTAGTATGTAATTTATTTGGCCGCTAAACACGACAGATATGGATTTTCATACAACTTTTGCCGGCCGCTGGTCGCATGTATCTGGCCAGTACAGCAATTTCGATTTATCTCGAAGAAGGTTGTCAAAATAATGCTCAAATTTCCAAGCATGTTTGAGAAAAATAAAATATGTAAACAAAACTTAATTATTAATAATCGGCTCGGCTGCACCGAGACGTTCCGACTTCGCTTGTCAATGCTACAGACTATTGTCCATGGTCCATGAGAAGCGAAGGGACGCGACGCGAGCGCAGACGACTGGATGTCAATAGTGTCAATGTCAAAGTGTTTTTGAAGAAACAACATGAAAACAACAAGAAAAAACTTCCGAAACAATAAAGCACAACAACGGAATGATTATAATTATGCTACTACAGAGATGCGATTAAACTAAGTTATGACAGAAAAGTTAGGTAATCAGTGGGTCGTCTTGGTGAAAATATAAATATTAAAATAATAAAGTGGTGTTGAACATGGTAGTGATCCAGGCAAGAACTCCGTTACGATACCAGTATTAGCTTCATGCAGTCTTAGGGTAAGTACAATTATTAGTGATTGGTTTCTTTTTGTAAATTTAGCAAGTATTGTTTATATTTATTTCTAAAAGTACCTACTGTTCTTAGAGCACGTAAAGGCGGTGGCAAGTCGTTCCAGCAGCGGGACGCAGCGAATTTAAAGCTTCCACGAAATGCTGCAGTTTTGTGGGATCCGGCCAACAAGAGGTATGATGAAGCCCTAGTTTTAATTCTACTAATATCGCGCGACCAAGTCAGTTTATTATATAAATAATCAGGTTTGCTTGTGAGAATAGTGCCAAAGAGAAGGGTAGCCAGGTGAAGCTTTCTGCGTGCTGACATTCTCATCAAATTACCCATATTTAAAAATGGTGTGATGTGGGAGCGAGGTGGAACATTGTAGCAGAATCTTGCACAGGCATTCTGGACCCGCTGGATAAGCTTTTCGCTTCTACCGAGAATGCACGTCCCATACACAGTGTCAGCATAATTCAGCTTGGATAAAACGAGTGACTCACACAGCATGACACGCATATCCACACTTATGTAGGGACGTACACGATATAACAGCTTAAGTCGGTAGAAACAGTTGCGCACAGCCTCCAATATGTGAGTTTCGAAATGCAGCTGCCCGTCAAATATTACCCCAAGATTACGAGCTTCCAGAACCCTTTCCACACCACAACCATCAATCCTGAGGTCCAGATTGCAAGCCAGCATTTTATTAAGGCAATCCCTAGATCCCATAACAATAAACTTGGATTTACTTGGATTCAGGACCAAGGAGTTCCTTCTGGACCAACATGAAATCCTTTCTAAGTCCTCATTTATTTTGCTAACAGTTTCAGCAGTGTCCTGGGAGCGGAAGGAGAGGTACAACTGTAGATCATCTGCGTAAAGGTGGAACTTCGAGTTGATCAGACAGTTGATGATGTCCGCAGTGTACAAGATGAAGAGAAGCGGGCCCAGTATCGATCCCTGCGGCACACCCCTGTCCACACCCCTCAGACCAGAGGACATGGTTTCCCCGCTGTCATTTGTCACCTGCACGAACTGTGATCGATTCTTAAGGTAACTCTCAAACCATTTGACTGTTTCGACATCACACCCATAATAAGACAGTTTGGAGAGAAGAAGTGAAGTATTGATAGAGTCAAACGCACGTGAAAAATCCAGTAGGACGAGCAGGGCTCCCATACCCCGGTCTCTGGCCTCAAGTATGTTACCAACGACATCCAGAAGAGCAGTCGCCGTGCTATGAGCCTTTCGAAAACCGGATTGAGCTACCGGTAAAATGCCATTTTTCTCAAGATATGCCCTGAGTTGGTCAGAGACAACTCTCTCCAGAATTTTGGACAGACATGGCAGTAGGCTTATGGGACGGAGGTCTTTTACACTAGTGGGGTTAGATACTTTAGGGATTGGTCTAACTATTGCCATTTTCCACAGATCAGGAAAAGAAGAGGTGACTATAGACCTGTTGATGATAGCCGTGATAACTGCAAGTGTCCGAGGAAGTGTCAATATCAGCATCTCCAGAGAAATGCGGTCAGAGCCCTGCGCGTTTGACTTCAGACTACGCAAGATCCTCATCACCTCATCCTGCTGGACCGGCTCAAGCTGGAAATGAGTGTTACCGTACCTGTGGTGCTCAAAATAAGTCAAATCTGCAGTAGCAACATTACCACTGCCTGGCACATCCAGAAAGTGCTGATTAATTATTTCTGGATTATTACAAAAAGGTGGCAGTCCATGGGCAGGTTTCTTGGAAGTGGCTACAGTTGATTTAATATGACTCCATAACTTCTTCGGCTGTTTGATATTGTTATTAATGTATGTTTTAAAATATGCACACTTCTCACTTTCGAAAGCAGCTCTAACAAGGTATTTCATCTGTTTGTATGATTGAATGTGATGTTCAGTTTTTGTTGTTTTAGACTTCGAGTGGCATTTGTCACGCAGCCTCATCATTTCCCTAATAGTGTCTGTTATCCAGGGATAAGATTTCTCTTTAATTAATACTTTTTTAAGGGGAGCATGCAAATCAAATAATGTCAAAATGTATTGATTAAACGTGGCAACCATGGAGTTAACATCTTCCAAACTTTCAATATATTCCCAGTTCATTTTATTTAAGTCGTCATTAAAAAATTCTGGGAGGATGTCTTTGAGTGGCCTATAAGTAACCCAATGAGGGGGAGGTTTCTCTAATTTAAAGTTAAATTCAACAGATATAACTGCGTGGTGACCAAGCTCCGGTATGTGTGATACAGAGACCCCACACACACGGGCATCAGTACACACAACATCAATTAGGGTTTCACTATGATCTGTGAAATGGGTTGGTTCGGTAATAATTTGTCTAAGTTTGCAGCAATGTGTAAAATTGTTCAATAGTTTAGTTTTATTGTCAGTTTGGTTTAAAACATTAATATTGAAGTCGCCCAGCAAGACAACCTTGTCAGCATTAGCAAAGGAGCAGAGCGAATCAGTAACCGCATCCAGGAAGACATTGACATCGAGCCACGGCGGCCTGTATGCAGTACCGACGACAACTGATTGTGAGTTGATGTAAAGCCTGAGCCACATCTGCTCGACCTGCGGCGCCGGCGGGTGCGGCACGGCGCGCACGCACAGCCCGCGGCGCACGTAGAAGCCCACACCGCCCCCGCGGCCCCCGCGCACGGAGCGCTCGCGCGGCACGTGCCGCAGCCGGTAGCCCGGGACCGCCGGCGCACGGCCCTCTTGTCCCTGTCTGAGCCAGGTCTCATTTATCGCCATGATGTCCACCGAGAGACTCTCCATAGCGACAAGGAACTCCTCATGGCGCGAACCAAGTGACCCCGCATTAAACAATCCAACTTTTAAATTTCTTGACTTATTGAATTTTACAAATAGTGGTGCAGCAGAATTGTATAATGTAGAACGAATTAGTAGTATTAATGTTAAGTGTAATTTGTACATAATTAAAGTGTAGTGTTGTAAATATTGCAACAATATATAAGATCAGCCAAAGTGATAAAGTATAGAAAGTCCGTAAATATAAATATATTACAAGATAAGGGATCAAAGGTGTCAGAATAGTGAATAGAAGTGTGATAATATATATAAAAATAATATATATAAAATGTACACAGGTAGTCCCCGACAGAGCAGCTGGGCCACTAGAGGAAACCAGAGTATACTGAGACAGTAAAATAGCCGGCCTCGCACAAAACAAACTTAAAATATTAATCCAAATCAAAACATAATGTATAAAATGGTAATGTTTTAAAATAACAACTACTAAATTAATGTGCTTTACAGAGGTCATGGTATTAACCTTCTTCTTCCGCATGCCCCTCAACACCAAAAACCCGCGCAAGGTCCTTCTCTGAGCGGATACAGTGGGCAGGCTTCCCGTCACCCTGCTTAGCCAAGATGCGGCCGAACTTCGTCCAAGTATACCTCCACCCGAGACGGCTGCCAGCTTCACGCACACGGTAAAACAAGTGCTTGTTTGCTTTGGTTAGTCTCTCATTCAGATAGAAGCGACGCGCGGGCGCGGGAAGTCCCAAGTCCGCCGTGGTGGCACCACGCCGCACGCGCGCGCTCTGCAGCAGGTCGTCGCGCAGTGCGCGCCGCGCCAGGCGCACCACGATACGCCGCCCGCGCGCAGTCGCTGCCGCTGCTCCCACTGGGCGCCCTCCGCCTACCGGACTTGCACCGCACGCAGAGCTCGTCTGCACCTCCCGTTCGAAACGCTGGCCTACCCGTTGCGCGAACACAATGTCTCGCTCGTCGATGGTCACCCCAAGCTTTGCTGCCACCAGCCCGACGGTGTGCAGTACATTCTCACCGGGAATCTCCGGAATGTTGGCAATCTCCAGATCAGAGCCCAGTAAATCCTGCTCGCGGTCGTTGAGCTCGAGCTGTAACTGCAGAACCACCTGCTCGAGCTGGCCTACTTTGCCATCTGGCACTGCAGCACTTTGCCTACATTCAAGAGCCCCAATCCTGGCCTCCAGGCTGTCAACCCGCTCAGTACAGACTCCCAACGACGTGTGCAGGCCGGCCATCTCGCGACGAAATTCCCTCATTTCATCCCTAACCTCCCGCAGCTCTGAACGGAAGAGCCTTATTTCCTCACGGAGGGTCAGCTGAGTATCCGGCGAAGGCTCTCCATCAGTAACCTGTTCGCTCCTAGCACTAGAATGCACCTTAGCTACCGCACTCGGAGGCTTGGTGAGAGTGCCCAGAGTCTGAGTCCTGTCGACAGGTGGTGACCTAACCGTACCGCCCTGGGCTAATAGCCCCGCGACTGAAGATACTGCTGCTGGAATTTCAGGGGGCCCACTTCCTAGGTCTCTGACAGGTGTGGCGCTGTTGTCTCTCCTTGGCAACTTACGTTTGCACTCAGGGCACAGCCAATCGCTACTAATCGAGGTTGGGTCGGGCAATAACAAGCAAGCGAGGTGATAGCGATTGTTGCAGTTGGAGTTGCTACACGTAGCGCCCCCTTTTGCTGTTAAAAACTTTCCGCAGGCTGCACACTTCACCATTGTAATACGGCTACACGCAGCTAGATGGCGTACACCTTTCTTTCACGTCTAACTGGCCGGCGGCGCTAGATGGCGCCTGTTTCGAAACGACGAGTCGATAAAATTCACTGCTATTTTATTAGTCTGTGGTGTCAACACTAAATTGTCAAATTGAAAATATGACACTTTTCGTTTTTGGAGGTAACGGTGGCACTAAAAAACTTCCAGGTAACTTCAAAGTCAAAATGTAACAATAAAGTTATAATTGTTTTATGGATATTCACTACCGAACAGCTGTAATATTGACTTACAAACGCTAACACACGTAAGTAACACTACCACGATAACGTAAACACGAAATTTCCGCAGAATTTAGTGGTGTTTTATTTTATAATTGTGCAGACACGAACAGCTGATATACGCCGTAGGCCGTACCGTGACGTCCCAAATCAGTGATCTCCTTCACAACTAAAACTTCACAACGAAAAGATAATTTCGTGAGGTGACACTGTCACGATGACTAATGGCAACTGATGGATTTTTACTTTTTTTTATTTTGTCATCAGATCCTATTGGACAGTTGTTGTATGTAATACTTTTTGTAGTTTATGGTCCTGTATTTATGTCATAATTAACAAATGCAACCTTTAAACATATGAATTGTATTTGTGTTTAGGTTATGGAACTCCATCGCCGGTAGCATTTGGCTTTATTTAATGTAACCAGTTATGATTCTGTTCAAAATGTTCTTTGTGTAATCTTGGATTGTGATTACAGGCTGGTGAGAGCTTTTTCATGAAGGCGGGTGCAAAAAGTTCACTTATTCTGATAAACCGAAAAACGTTTGCGTCATCATCATCAGCTTACAGTTGTCCACTGCAAGACATAAGCCTCCGCAATCGCAAACCATTCAACTTGATTCTCAGCAATTTTCTTCCAGTTACTACCAGCCACAGTGCGAAGATCGTCGCTCCACCGACTAGCATATGGGCGACTCATCTTACGCTTGCCGATTCGCGGTCTTCATTCAAGATCACGTCTATCGGTCATTGGTTCTACGGCTAAAATGCCGGCCGACCGATGGCTTGTCTCTTTAGCTGAATTCAACTGACAGAATCACAGAATCAGTAGGTATTCTATGTCGACAACTCTGGTTCTCTGTCCTGCATGCATGATCCTGTCAAACTAGACGGGGCGACGATCTTGAACGAGTGCCAGTCAAGTAGACACTCCTTAATAAATTAATGCTATGAGGTACTATGTCAGAGAATTAGCTTATCAATATACTTTCATAAGCTGATGCATGAAACAACTGTCCTACTCTGAATGATACAGCAGAAATAATTAGGTCACAAGGTGATCATGATACTAAAAGTCTCGTATGTTCCACAAATCCAGTTGAATCGAATTAATGAGAAGATTCTCTAAATTACTATCCATTTCCTTATCCTACATCAAACACGTCTTACACATACCATTTTTTGCCACAAAAATAACTAACAACGAAAATCACATGACAGTCAAAACCCAACAATTCAAACAATTCAAGAACGACGTAAAATTACATCGAAACAATTTTAATTAACGATCTTAACATTAAAACAAGTTAATATGCCATTCATCATCAACCTTGAGGAGTTAATGAGCGTTCATCACATGCGGCACGAGCTGCTTCCAGGTCAGACAATGCCGTAGCTAACCTGCTATTAATACACGGTTATGTTATGAAGCCTTGGTTAACATCACTAACTAAGACTTGCTGTATCTTCGGTTAAAGCTATTCATTAGGAAAATCTGATGGTAGTCGCCTTTTTGGGAGGTGTGGTTCCGTATGTTGTTGAAAATACTGTTTTCTTTTTCAATACCTACGTGAATTCAAAGGAGAAAGCCTGTGCCCTGCAGTGAGACACAATAAAGGCTATTTAAAAGAAAAATAAAACATGCAATCCTTTGTGATAAGGAAGATTTGTTTTAAATTGTCCTGTTCTCTGACGAAATGTGGGTGATACTAATGCGTACACCTGTGCATAACCCTTCGGGGATTATAGGTGTGATGTTATGTAATGTCCTGTTGAATTACACGTTCTAGTTTTCGGTAAGATGCTCACCTGTTTCTCCGGAATGTAGACCAGTTCTTTTGAAATCGTCTGAAAGCCAGTTTATTTTAGTTTTTGTCAATTTACTCAATAAGCAAATGGCTAAGGCATTATATACGCCTTAAGCCTACACTTCTCATAACCGATAGATTTCATCACAACCTTCACCACGGTGCACGGTGGTCCATCATGATATCATGTGGGACTGATGGTACCTCATTAATAACTATGTTGTGATCATTTGTTAAATAACAAACACCATTTATTTTGTAGCCACCAACAGGATTTGTAGTTTTAAAAAAACTTTGCATATCAGGCATGAGATTAAATGGCACCTACAAATGAAACAGTTTCACCTCAGCACTCAAGGAACCCTAAAAAAGAGCATCATTTGCAGCCCAGCACTAAGAACTTCTAAGAAGTCAAATCATTGATACGGAGCCGCTTGCGAGGTTCACACGCGTAATATAAGAATACGAAAACTTTTTCACGCAGTTTTTTTCCAAATAGTTTTTATATCAAAATGAATTTGAGGCTCCATGTGTTTTTCGGCCAGTTCCTCTGGCTCCTGGCGGTTTTGAACGGCAAAAATATCCAGGGGATTCCAGGGTATGGAAGGAACCTGATAATCAAGACCTTACCAGCAATTGAAGACTACCAGAGTAACATTTATGAAGTTTTTATGGAACCTTACTTATACGTAAGTGCTAAGTTACAAAATTTTCTTTTTTTCCTGGTCATCCTCTTCATTCTGCTCTTGTCCCATTTTTACTTGAGATTAGCGTGTCGAGTGATGTCCCTTTATATAGCTCTGTCAACCATCACGCAAACATTAGCCTGGTAGTTAATTTAAATACGTCAATTTTCTTCCAAACGGTCTAGTGTTCGCAAACGCAATTGCCGAGCATAAGGTCATAGGTTCGACTCCCAGGTCGCCAGATCGGGCAGTGTTATTGGGAATTTCTATCACGTCTTTACTACTTTTAGCCACGGTCCACGGTGCCCGGTTAATGGCAATAGGCTCGCCCCTTATTACATGGACTGAAACATAACTGGCGAATTTTGGGTGTACTCGGTACAACAGAGGCTTTGTTTGATGTTATGTCTTCCAAGGGCAACTTTTTTCGTAACGAAACCAGGAAGGCTTATGAATGAGTTATGTCATGTACCACCCACTCAGGGTCATGGTTAATAGTACCTTTAGATTTGATGATAGAGTGACAAAATTTCTGCGGTGTCATGACAGGAAGCTTGTCTTAATTATCGTTCATAATTAAGAATGCCTTCCTGTCTTTTGTGTGTGTGAATTGGGAAATAAGTATTGGAAAACAATATTTTTGCTGAGGAATATTCATCATCATCATCAACCGCTCATTAATGTTCCCACTGCTGGGACACAACCCTCCACTCTTTGAGAGTGAATGGGCTATAATCTACCACGCGGCCCCATTGCGGATTCATAGATGTCACAATCTGCTCAGGAATATTCACTGAACTAGTATCTGCTGAACAAAACACTTTTTTATGGATGACTAGCACTTTGTCCGCAAAAATTGTGATTGCTCGGATAATATGTATTAGAAATATAACTTTTAGCTTATAGCATCCACAAATAATGAAGCTTTTTGCCAGTGAAAGAATTTTTTGAATTGGACCATTCGTTCCGGAGATTATCCCCTACATAGAAACTTACAAACTTCACCTCTTTATAATAATTTTAATAAATATTATGAAAAGTTTCGTTAATTGGCGACTAACTTTAATTTATTTATTTACTTTAGGGCCGTGGGGTCCTAGTGCCCACAGCCTTTTTAAGGATATTTCCATACGCCTTGTTGACGCTTCCTCCGACCCAAGGGCTGGCTTTTTCTTTGGCCAGAGGATAAGTGTTGCCATACAACGCGGCAACGCTGCCAGTCTCTTGGGTACTTTACCTGCTGACAGCGTTGAGGAGGAGTTTTTCGATGACCTTTTATAGTTAGTTTGTTTTTAGGTTAGTTTAGTTTATATATTTAGTATAGTCTTACTTTAATGTTTAGAAAATAAAGTTATATGTTTCACATTAAAAAAGAAAATTGATGGTAAAGCCATAACTTTAAGGGCACTTCCAAATTATACAAGAAGCTATGATTAATAATAGCTATCTCTACTGACACCGGAAATACATAAATATGATTGATGATACAAAAACATTGATGACAAAAACTTGCAGTCATTCAGAGTTATTATTCATAGAAATTATCATATCTACTCGACGACGCCATTCGCTCTTGGATTTAGTTTTTATCAAAAGCATTTTTTTATGTGATGACAATCATATAGTTTTCTAAATTGCATTTATTTTTAATGTTCTATCTGTAATCTATGTATGGTCCCATTAAAATAGGTGGACAAAATTTCAGAAATCATTCAGACCATCAAAATAAGGACGATGGTAAAAAAAAAATAAGAAAAACGCATTTAAGTACATACCTACTCATAAAGGATGAGTTTGTTCTAGAGTGCCGGCAATTTATTATTGTAAGTAAAAAAAAAACATTTTATTTCATGTTTTTTTGTTTAGATAAATGTTTGGTTAGACCAACTGAACGCTGTGTTAATATTTGTCCACCTATTTTAATGGGACCTTATATAATTATCTATGTAGGTACTCTAATTTACTTCTGTAATAAGAACATTTATTTCTACAACCTACTATAAATAGTAAACTGCCTCGTTTAAATAGTCGCAAGCGTAACTGCTGAGCATGGAATTTTTTTTTTTTATTGTGTTTCCCATCAGGAATTTCTCAGTAGAAGTCTGGATTTGTGTCCGGTTGATGGCAATAGGTGTTGGAGATTTTAATTATTATTTTGCAACACCAACATTAAATGTAAATCCTCTTGTAAATAGTGGCAACACTATTCCCTTCCATCTGCGACACTGGTCCAATACAGACGTACCTACATTCTATTATTCTCGTATTTTATTGAATCTTCCCCGGCACCAACGTACAGTGCGATCAAATTATCTTGGCAGCTCTGAACATAGGCTTTGCGAAATTTTACGCATGTAAACTTGGGAATAAAACTGTTATTGCCAGATAAACCAATACTTAAACGATCAGAAAATATCTAATTTAAACAGTGAGAAATACAAATAAAATAAAAATCATAACACTTTTAAACATTCGTTGTAACAAAATGACCTGCACGAAGTTCGGAACTGCCAAGATAATTTGATCGCACTGTACCAGCACCTCACCAGCTACCCACCATCTATCACAAGCTTACACAATAGACTCTCCCCCTATTACATGGAATGGAACTCAATGTTGTAACTACCTACATCTCGATGTTTTGTTCAGTCGTAAAAACTGCATGAATCAGGTGCGGGTTAGAATTAAAATATCATTGAGATGTTAAGCTTCACTATGACTCTATCAATAATGTTATTGATAAATAGTTTTTTACTATGACTAAAGTTTGTTGAACTCTAATTAATTTCTTGTCAGTTTATTTTGGTCTGTAATTCTATAACATAAGTAGGTATATGTACCATGTATGTACTTACATACCTATAGTTGTTAAATAGGTGTATCGGAATAAAAGTAGGTTAGCGAACACAATAATTACTCTTCTGCCCAATTTTTTTATATAATTCTTGCGTCTTGCGTCTCAATTTCTCGTCATCTCAATATACACCTCTTTCTTGCTATATCATCTTTCACACAGTCCATCCATTATATATTTTTTTTTTATTATTATTATTTTGTGTTGCTCTACTAGTACTCTAATAATAATTATAGCCATCAACATTCATATTCAAAACTTTCCTCATTACACCACATCAGACACCAATACACTATCACACAATGTTTCTGTCATCGGCAGCGCCACTTTTAGACATCCTGAAGGTGGAGTTCGGCTGTTCTGGCGTGTCGCCTGAATCATCTGCTAAAAATAGGAAATGTAGTCTGCCTTATTTTAATGAAAAATCATTTAATATTTTCGATGGGTTGTAGAGTTCAGATAGGAAGTCGTCGGCAGTCGCTCAGCTGCCAGTCTAACCGGATGAACCAAAGTTGGGAAAAGGCTAAGCAGACGATGATGATGGCAGTTTAATCTTACTGCCATGTCAGCGCTACTATTAAGCTTAAGGCGTTAGGTTCGATTCCCACTCAGTTTGAACAAATTAGATAGGAATTTCTCAGTAGCAGCCTAGCATATTTAAACAGGACGCAAACGAACAGTATACAATAATTGACGCTACCTAATAAAAGTAAAGGATCAGTATTTTATAACGATTGATTCATTACCAAGAATCAAAGGCCTACTAAGCTTGTACTAATGTATGTTTAATTGTTCATACATTGAAGTGACACGTTATGCTGAACAAATGTGTAAACAGTGCTACAGTGACTTCAGTGCGTAGCTCTATGTCAATATCGTCTTCAAAAATATTATGTAGGTAGTAATTTATAGAACTTCAGCACCATTGTTATTTTTTAACTGACTTTTACTATAAATATGACAAAGTCTGAGTCTATTCGTTTTTACCCGACTGCGGCGAAGCCCAAAAGGAGGGTTATGTGTTTTTCATGGTTTAGTTTGAACCACCATCTCCCTTTCTGAGTTAATCAACACGATACAGGTAATCGAAGGTTTTTCTCTCATTCCGGTAAGTTATCTAGGTATCACACCAGATCAAGTCATCATAGTAGCATTTCGGTTGGTATTCAGCTCAGTGGCTGACTGAAACTGAAACTATTTTGAAAAATCGATCTTTACGATAGAGTCACTGTTTTAGTGGACTCTTCCTGCACTGAAATACCTACAATTATATTGTTTTTTTTTTCTGTTTTCCAGGAATTCGGCCACCAAGTGTACCCACCGGGAAATCGCGCTGAAAAGCAAATAGAATACGTTGTCGTAAGTACTTTCTACTTATAAAAATTCTCTGAAGTTTCCCTAGTAACATAATAATTAATACATTGTGCGTAATACTTATCGTCAGCTAGGATCGTGTGCCAGAAGCTTGCTCGGTGAAAAAGGACGTAAGCTCTAAAGTTTTAAACTCATTCTACACTGCGACTACTGTGTACCAATGAATGTTTCAATTAAATTTGCAGCAACTCATTAATGTTAAAAAATAACAGTAAAAATATAAACAGTAAAATATGTAATTTATTTTACTGTTTATTATATATTTTTCAAAAGCAAACAGTTCAGACAGACATCAGGCAAAATCAAAAGCCTTCCTAGTCGGACAATTACAATAATTATTTCGCACAAACAAAATTAAACTATACGAAAAATAGAATCATTTACACTATATACGACCCACAGTTCACGGCCCTATCAACTTCCCAGTTTATACAAATTATAATTATTTTACACAGATATGCATATTCACACATCTAATACACGAACACCGTGACTTGATGGGCGTAAACACCAGTCAAGTGCGAGTCGGTCTGGCGCATGAAGGGTTTCGTTCCATCGTACATTATTTAACACTATAATTATTTGTGTTGCTGCCCAATTGCCTTGTTGGTTTACTGGTCGCAAGTGCGACTGCTGAGTATGATATAAGGTCCTGGATTCCCTGGTCGGCCAAAGTGTTATTGGGTTTTGCCATTAGGAATTTTCTCTGAAGCAACCACGGTGTCATAATTTGTGCCCGGTTGATAGCAATAGGGGAGCCGCGAGCCTGTACCAAACAATAATTATGGTTCATTAAGTACAGCCCTGTGACAAACGAACGAAGAGACTGCAGAGTCTTAGAAATACGTTCCCACTGGCATACTTTGGGCACGGAACCCTAAAACACCAGAATCTGTCTGTCTACGCGTTCCTCACGAAGTTGTAGTTCAAGTCACTGCGAACTAATTGTTTATCAATTAAAACAAGTTTGTTTAAACGTTTTAGATCGTGAGGTCGTAATATTATTGTGAGTACTTCCTTGGGTTTGAGAATTAGGAGGAGCAGAGGATTATGGGCAAAAAATAATCACAATGATTTCCTTGATATTACAGGAAATATCGAATTCTGTTAATTTAATAAACATTCATTGAAAAATTGTGGCAATTTACCGGACAAGTTTGGTCTACTTGAAAAATAGTTCACATTACCTAGCTATTACTCTTTAGTTGGGTAGTTCTATAAATTAGACATTGGTAGCGTAGGGTTCCAGTTTCTAATAAAAGTAAAAAAAAATAGCACTCCGGGAGTGCCGGCAGAAGTGAAAACTTCAATATTAACTTTCAAACTCGCGTGACCCTGACGCGAGTTTGAAAGTTTTTACCCATACAAAAAAAAGTGCTCAGCGCCGCTAAAGAAGTTTTCACTTCAAAAAAAATATAGATAAAGAGCAACTGGAAAGTTTTAATTAAGCTTTGTGAAATTACGATAAAATATATAGGTACCTTGCACGACTTACACAAAATACTTACGCGGTGGTAATACGGAACCCTAAAAACATACCTATTTAGAAGATAAGTAATTAATGATTGTTATATCTATGATTTTAAAACTAAGTTAAGTAGCCGATCGTAAAAACTAGACAAACACATGTAGCTACCGACACTTTTTTGTTAAAATCAAACACCTCGCCTGTACTTGATGAAACAGTTTACCATCAATTACTTGATCACCATTAGTGAATAACTTTATACTTAATTGAAAAACAACTTCGATGATCTTCATCTGACATGTTTTATATCGCTCGACGGATTGAGCAGAGGTGTTTTAGTACATCCATTGCAGGGTGCGCCAAAGTTCACCTAAAATTTCAACTCCGATAATTGGAAATCCGAAAATGTTCTTCCTAACATTTTTCATCCTAACAATCGCAATTCCTAACTTCTCTGTCTCTAATGTTTTAATTCCGAAGCATTCGACTTCATAATGTCTGTAGCAATAAACATCTATTATACTATTATTTATTTTCCTATATTTTCTCAACATAACCATCTTTTACACTATTATTCAAAGTCATATCTTTTTTTTTGTTTATATTACTTTTTATTCATAATAATCAGTATTATAAAAGGTCCCATTAAAATAGGTGGACAAAATTTTAGAAAACATTCAGACCGCTAAAATAAGGACAATAGCAAAAAAATATATAAGAATAAGAAATAAAATACCTACTTTTATAGGATGAGTTTGTTCTAGAGTGCCGGCAATTTATTATTTTAAGTCAAAATAAAATCACTTTATAAATAGTGTTTTTTTTTTTGTTTAGATGTTTTAGTTAGGCTTACTAAACGCTGTGTTAAAATTTGTCCACTTATTTTAATGGGACCTTATATACTATGCAAAGATATCCATAGGTTAGGTTAGGTTAGAACTGTGACCAACTACGCGCGAGCCGAGCGAGCGTAGCGAGCCGAGCGAGCGTAGCGAGCGGTGCCGCGGCAGCGGCCGGCGAGCGCTACCTCGAAATTGGTCGCGAAATTTTTCTAAGTATTTTTTTCATAGTGCCCCCAAGACGACACTCTGACCTGAATTTCATTCATTTATTTTATTTCAAGACAAAAATCAGTGAAACGACCTTTAATCATTCTAAACAGTTGTATGAGTGAAAATATTATGGTAATTATGTTTAGGAATAAAAGCGTTAGGATAAAAAACAGTAGGAGTTTAAATATATTTACACTAATGAAATTATGAATTCCAATTTTCGGAAACATGAGTGTTATGAACATCGTCGGTAGGACTACAAATAGTATGAATGAAAACTTTAGGATGAAAAATTTTAGGAAGAGTGATCATTCGGATTACAAATCGTTAGGAAGAACAATTTCGGATAAAGAACTTTAGGTGAGCCAATATGGACCCTCCATTGCATCCATATTTTGCCAGTAACGCGTAAGCCTAATTAGGCTGGGTAATCTCCGGCCAACCGAGGCGAGGTAGATAGCATTACAAGCTATAAAATAATATTATAAAGGTGACAATATGTTAAGCATGAAGTCCCGTGTTGGATTCCTAGATCGGGCAAAGTGTTATCGCGGGTTTACATTAGGAATTTCTCAGTAGCAGCCACAGAGTCTGGACAGCCCGGTTAGGGCCTTCAATCAATCATCAACAGCCTATTAATGTTCCCACTGCTGGGACACAGGCCTCCTCTCTTATTGAGAGGGAATGGGCTATAATCTACCACGCGGGCCCAGTGCGGATTGGTAGATGTCACATGTCTTCGAATTTTTTGGTTCTAAGACATGCCGGTTTCCTCACGATGTTTTCCTTCACCGTTTTGAGAGCAGCGGTGATGAAATCAATTACACAAAGTAATGTGCCTGCCTGGGTTCGAACCCACGACCTACTGTTCGTATGTCGGGGCCGCCACCACTGGGCCACCGCTGCTCGTTAGGGCATTATGCTTGCATAAAAGGAATGTCGGCGTACTTTTAGGCACCTCTGCTTAACCCTTCGGCGATTACAGTCGTGATGTTATGTTATGTTAAATAGTGGTTCGATAACAAACAAAAACATCGTACAATTCGTGACAATACTCATCAGATATCACGGAAGAGAACCTGACATAAATGGATCGTGCAAAAACTTACAAAAAGTTTAAAATAACTCGCGTGATTTGATTGCCGATGGGTTGATTATATTCGAATAGAACAGTGATTAAGATGATTGAATTGGTCATACATAATATTTAATTTGATTATATCGTTGTGCACTTGACATGTTGATAAATTAGTGTTTGATTTATGAGTAGAGGTAGATTCAGAATATTCAGATGCATGTTTGCCTTGAGTGTGCACAAGATTCAAGTTTTCTCGCTGGTTCGACTGCACGGTTAATTTTTATATTTGACAATATTGAAAGATTGGTGTGATTCAGCAGTTTTTTAAATGACTGGTAATTTTCCACGTTTGTGGGAAACGTGGAAAATTACCTAGCGTTATCCAAAACGTAGCATGGTCTGACGATATCATCATTTTAACCATTCATAGTTTCTTCTTCCTCAACTTTTGGCAGTTTGTGTCATGGCTATCCAGTTTCTTCCGGGCACATACCGGGCATTCCAAGAGTCTCCATGGAGGTTCTTGCCCGTTTTTCTCCATAGAGATCCGACCTACACTAGGGAATGGGCAACTACAGTACTTTCACAAGTTATTATGCCTTGTGACTGGGACTGTAGCTTCTTAGTAATTTGTATTTGTTTCGACTATTCAAAAGTGCCTGTAATTGGCCTACTTGAAATAAATGTTTTGATTGCAGAAAAGCAATTTTTGATTTTGATTCTGGGCATAAGTCGTCTGCCCACCTAATCGGTTATTTGCCTTATTTATTACATTCTTTGGTCCCGTCTGTGGTCTCCACTCCAGCACTTTCCTCCCCCACCTTCCATTCATCATTCTATGATATAAATAAAATAAAAAAACCTTTATAACAGGTCATTGACCCATATTAATACAACACATACAATAATTTTACGGCACAACTGATTAATTGATGAATTAATGATGATAAATTAATTGACAAAAATAATGAACACATTAAAACAAAAATGACAACATGATAAAGGGTCCGATAAGGTTATAGAGTGTCAATTCTTTTTAGTTAAAGGTGGTACCTACTAACCTCACGAGATTGTCGTGAAACTCTATCAGTTACAATGATCAGGGTGAGCATGCACCATGAAACGTATTCTACGTAACCATAGTATTAAGTAATCAGTGCCACGAAGCCTGACAATCAATTACCTACGATAACATCATAATTTGTACCTTTAGATACACACTGGCTTGATCATCGTTGTGCTAAAAACAAAATAACACCACCTCGCGTTTTTCAAGGAGGTAGGCTAGGCGCCTGATAGAGCACCCAAATGTTTCCAGCCCCTTATTGCGTATCTTTTTAACGTCAGTGGCTATCAGAAATGTCCATAGATTAACTGTACCTAAATTGGTTATGGTTTGGTACATTTTTTTCTTAAAAACTCACCATTTGACAGTTATTTGATAGACATTATAAGTTATCCACTGTCATTAAAAGATACACAATAGCCCTGCAGGTCAGAAGGTTGCGTGTTCATATCACGTCGGCCACCAGTTTATGCACCAACTGAGCACAGTAGGTACCTACCAGGGGATCAAAACCAAAACTTCATGCCGAGCCGTAGTGCTTGCGACCACTTGAAGTGACTTGAATGTGGAAGGGTATAGGTACGAATAGAGGAAGATCGAAGAAACGATGTATGGACGGTGTTATGAATGATATGGTAAGAAAGGAGGAGTCTCATGAGATGACGAAAAACGGAAAGTTATAGAAGAGGAACACAAGAAAAGAAGAGAAGAAAAGAAGGGATGATAATAATGCTTGTAGCTTATATTTAGGTCACGCCTTATTTAAGCAAATACGTGATTTTGCCAGTTATGCTTGAATCCCATGTAATAGAACCCCTAGTTACATAACTCAGAAAATGAATTTTTCATGGAGTTTGTTGTCTAATAACGAGCCTGTCTTCGCATTGCGTGTCCGTAATGGCTGCCGTGTCGAATCCGGCGACGTTGTCAAGGACTTATTTAATTACTCACTAATGTCAATGGGCTACGCTATATGTAATGTTTTTAATAATAAAGATATGTAACTAATTTTAATTACCTATATGAATATAATATTATGATATTTTGAAGTGAAAACTTCTTTAGCGGCGCTGAGCACTTTTTTTTGTATGGGTAAAAACTTTCAAACTCGCGTCGAGTTTGAAAGTTAATATTGAAGTTTTCACTTCTGCCGACACTCCCGGAGTGCTACCTTTTTTTTAATTACTACCTGTAGATACATTTTTTTATAAATTTTTAGATGGTAGGTAGTGACGTATCATTCCGCGGGTTATGGGACATCTCGCCCACGAAAAATCTTGCCCGCGGGCCAGATGTCCACTTTTTGAAATGTGCATGGGTAGATTCGCCCGAACCAGTTTAGTATAACAGGCCAGTTGTCTCCAAAATAAAAGATAAGGGATATTTCGTCCACATCGTAATTAATATTTTGAAATTAAACACCTGGGAAATCTGTAAATCTCATTTGAAGACCAGTAGTATTATATTGCATGCATAGGTGATATAGCAATGTTATTTTACAAACTACCAGGGGGCCAGAATCGCGAAGAAGTATTTTCTTTTTAGCTTGCTGGAGAATCACGAAGGAGGTATTGAATATTTTTAATACCGTCTTGTGGGAACTACTAAAATTACGCGTAACAACTAATCTCAGACGGGTGACAATAAATATTATTTCAGTCTACCCTCAAATATAAAATTATTTAAAAAAAAATTCATTCGAGGGTACATTGAGCCACCTTCTTGAACCTTGAAATCTTGAAGCTATAGAAAGTACAAAATCGATTGAAGAAATTTGACTGATCGTAGTGGCTTGCTTTATAAGATGATAACTTTGATTGTTTTTGGACATTATTGTTACAACGCCAAGCGTGTAGTTCATTTTATTTTATTTATTTAAGGACAACCAACAAAGCATACACCAAAATACATATTGAAGTACTCATATTACAATGACAGTATTTAAAGTGTAGCCTTAATTAAAGGCTGCCACGGCATGCATTAAACATAGGAGTAGACATTCAATTTATTACAGATTATTTAGTATATATTAAATACCGTTAATGGGTCTGACAAACGTTTTTTACTTTACACACCAAATAAATCTACAAAAAATTACAAGAAGAACTATGTTTTTACTTTTTTCATATCTTAAAAAATGACTGAGATATTTACGATCAAAGTGCGTATTTCCGCCCGAAGGTTTTTAAAAACGCGGGCGGACGCTCACTACCCGATGACGTCACAACTCCCACAACCACGCTCTCGTTAGCACGCCCGTGCGCAGTAAAAATCAAAATTATAAAGTTCTCTGTGGTAAAAATGGAAAAAAATACTGTATTGTGCGGTGTGCCTCGGCGCTTCAATCACCTTCAATTCAACAGTTTAAACACCTGATAAACTCTTTTTTTATGTGCTTGAGGACCCAAAAAATGAAGAAAAAGTGGATGACACCCGTAAAAAGAGTTGATTCAATAGGTCCTAAAACTAAAGCGCACTGCTGTGAAGACCATTTCGATTTTATTTTCTTTTCAATTAAAAATAAAATTATTTAAAAATATCTGGTTTAGTACCTATAAAACTATAATAATGGTAGGTATTTGCCTACTTACAAAACTGGTAACTATGTAAATACCTACTAAGACTTACTACATTCTGTATAGGGGTAAATAGTGACTTTTTCTTTTAGTTTATACCTTAAAACACATAAAATAATCATCGACAACCTCGAGATTCGAGATGTTGATTGCGAGTACCTACCTATAGGTAGGTAAGTGAGTCTTTCTTTGTGTAAGTTAGTACCTATAGGTACTAACTAAATGACACACTTTCAGTTAGGTTTAAGTTTGAACAAATACCTACCCAGGAGTAGGTAATGCTTACATAAAACATTCCTATATACCTTTTCATCGTTATTCCACGATTTTCAGCAGCCATAAAATCCTAATTTTTCATGACATATTGTGTCACCAAGTCACCATCAAACTATCCACTCTTGGCAGATTGTTCGACTGACATATTAGAAAACCTTCCATTCTAAACAATACACGTTTCACTTTAGTGTAATCGGATATAAAGGATAATATTATTATTACTTTGAAATACAAGGACACTATAAGTACGACGACAACGACGAGGCAAAAGGAGTACCTATGTATTAAGGATCGAAGCAAGTGGCGATCTGTGGTTTCTGCCTATCCCCATGGGAAAAGGGCGTGAGTTTATGTATGTGTGTATGTATGTATAAGTACATAATAGGAAAACGAAGACGATCGAAACAAAATAAAACGAAACGCGCCTAATTTATTATGGTCAACGCACCGGACTAAGTGCCGCGCAGTGACGCGGTCGCGGGCTTGAACAGGGTTGTGACGTATTAGTACGAGCGCGCGTAATTTCGGAAAATCAAAAAATTACTTAAACTTCTCGGCGTTATAACTTCGGAAATACTGCATGTATCGAAGTAAAACAAACAACTAATGTAATGTACACGTTCTACGCTTCGATTTCATGTGTATTTGCTACGAATATTCTGACCCTTTTGTGTTCCTCATTGTAGCAAAAATCAGACATACAAACAAATACGAATAAAACAATTATTGTAGCACTACCTTTTTAAATATTTTTGTGAGCTGGCAACACCGTCCACGGCTCCTGGCAACCCAGCCCGCGACGCGCGAAACCAAAGACAGTGGAGTTCGGTTCGCGCGCGCTTTCAACACTTTCGCAAAACGCTCGTTGAGACTTTCTATAATTTACTGTTTAACCCGTTTGTTTATTTTGTTTTACCAATATTTCCGTGTGTTACCCTTTTTTTTCAATATACTTTTACCTAACATAACGTACGTGACTCATTTAAATAGCCCAATATTACAACCCTGAGAAAACACTCTCCTTACATTATTAATTAAGGAAAAAAACAAAGGGTTGCACTCCGGGAGTGCTGGCAGAAGTGAAAACTTGAACATTAACATTGTGTAAATGTGACCGAGTAGTAAATGACTGTGTCGATCGAGTTTAGTTTTATTTTATTTTCGAAACTGCCCCCCGGGGAGAGGTCCCCGTCGTGGCTGCGGGTTGTTCACAAGATACCGCGGCCTCTACATAAAGGGCCAAGAAGGAACATGGGGGTGGTTTATAGTCAGTAGAAGTCTGACACTCCTTTTCGCTCTGCCCAAGAGCGGGAGGGGTTATTTGATGATTTTCCGCCGGCCCATAAAAAAGAAAACGTACGCCACAAGCAAATAAGTTTCATAAAACATTCTAGTCATATTAACCACTATAACTTTTTCTATCCCCAGCCTCAAAGATCGCCGGGTCTCCAAGCGATAGTCCACCTACAAGCCGACGAGGAGTCAGGCGTGGAAGGCGACCTGATCTTCACGCAGCTGGTACCGAACGGCCCGGTCTCCATCGAGGGCAACATCACCGGCTTGGCGCCTGGTCTTCATGGCATACATGTGCATCAGACTGGAGCTGTGAAGGATAACTGCAAGGATATTGGACCGCATTTCCTGGCTTTCTATGTAAGTTCAAGCTTTGTGCCTGATGCAATGGTATTTCCCCGTTGGCAGAAATTACGAACTTATAATGATACTTTCGTCTCTTTTCGGATTTATTTGGACTTTGGCTCTTTATAGATATAAATAAGTGTCACTGCAATCGTGTTATAGTTAGTAAACAAGAGGTCACTGATGCTGCCTACTTCAGAATTAGTATTAATTAATTAATCACACGCATATTAGTGATTGATTGCTATGTGTGTGGTCCTTATTAAACATAAGGATTCTGTCTCCACTTGAGATAGGTAACTACTTAAGATTAATGTCTCGCACGAAAAGGCATACCTATGTAGGTTCTGAAAATATTTACCACTCTACCTAAGGTACCAATATCCCTTTGGCTACCCCAATTTATTTAAAACACTTGAAAATTTCCTCTCCTCCCACAGGGTCGTCACGGCGGTCCCCGCGACAACGTCCGCCACGTCGGAGACCTCGGTAACATAAAAGCAGAAGAAGAAGGACCCCTGACAGTTCGTCTCATAGACCACCTCATCTCTCTCGCCGGCCCAAGGTCCATAGTCGGTCGATCTTTAGCCATATCTAAAGGGGAAGATGACTATGGCCGCGCTAGCACGGAGGACAGTGCCCTGACTGGTACTTCGGGACCTGCTATAGCTTGTGGAATTATTGGTTACTTACATTGATGTTTTGTATCGATTTTCTTCTTCTGTAAATTGTGATATTTAGGTTTTTTTACTTGTGTTAATATTATATCTGTCTGTATGTAGTGATGTTTTATTTTCTATCAATTTTTAAACCTTAAGATTTTTTTGTAACTAGCTTAATGTTGACAGGCGGTGCAAGGCCAGCAAGCGCGTAAATCCTGGATACCGAAGTTAGTTCTGTTTTGGCAACATGCTGAAAGACCATGTACAGTTATTACACTGGTCATTGGTACATTCTCACGGCTCACTTTTACCAGAAAAGTATGGCTTTTTCAGCAGGCGCTATGCTCTTTTAGTATGGCGCCTGCTGAAAAAAGAAATGTAAGCCACTCATTTAGAAAAAAAGCGCTCACCTATGCCATTAATCACAGGCGCTTTGAATCCCACTACCGGGCAAATAGACCTCCCTTTTTCCGCCACATTTCCTGGTCCTGTGTGTCCCATAACCAGGTGTTCCCAGCGACTTACACGATATTAACAACACAATGAGCTTTTGAACTGCCCTGGGCCCCGAGTCTGCTATTCAATAGTGTCAGAATGGTCTATCATTGATCTCATAATTGTTGATTTTGACAAGTAGAGAAACAAGTAGAGTAATTATGAGATCAATGATAGACCATTCTGACACTATTGAATAGCAGACTCGGGGCCCTGGTTTCCTTGGCCACTATAACTCGGCCAAAGCAGATGGAGCACCATCGGCTTTGAATCATTTTCATAAATGCCATTTTAATACAGTATTATTTTCTCCTTATTTCAGAACCTAAGTAACTAAGTTGTGAGTACTTTTGTGTGTAAATGTAGGGTTCTACCTTCGATCAATAGAAGGGTTCTACATATAAATGGGATCATGGTTGATGTAATATCTTATCTAAAGCGGATTAAGATAAGGTAACATTATTTTTCCATTGCCATCGACCACGGACAAATCAGATTGAATGTATAGATAGTATAAACATAACTCTACGGTTCATGATAGTAAACGTGATATCACGTATTACCTGAATGCTACGTTTTTATACATTCCTAATCATCTCTCTGAGTTTTTGCGGGTAGTTGCCAAGAAAGGGTATCATGTAAGTACCCCAATAAAATTTAGCTGATGGAGATCAAATAGGCAGTTACTCAATCCAAAACACCAGTATCGGTGCGTCCAGTAAGACTCGAAGTCGATCCCTACATCATCATCTTCGATGATGTAGGGATCGACTTCGAGTCTTATGCCATGTCATTTGGGGTCGCGGTCGGCGCAACACGTGTTCTTCTTCATTCTGCCCTGTCAGTCGTCACGTTATCATTTATTCCTTTTTCCGTCATATCACTCCTCACTCACTCCATCCATCTTTTCTTTGGTCTTCCTCTCCCTCTCCACCCATCCACATTTATATTCAAAACATTTTTTTGGAACCCAATCCCGTACATAGTTGGGAAAAGGTAAATTATGAAACGATGGCTTTTTCCATTTTTGTACACCTATTTGGCCAGAACTCAACCCAATAATGAAACGTGTAAGTAAGAAACACCGGACCTTTCCTTCAGGGCTTTAGTCTGACGTTATTGCAGTTAAGCTTTTCTGTGTATTTTCAATGTTCACTTGCAAAGTCGACCTATAAATTGATTTACAATGTTTGCTAACTACATGTCTGTCTCAATATAATAATGGCCGAATAAACTGGGTGCTAATGTTGGCCGCTCCCGATCCAATTTTGCTGAGTGGGGTTAATAGACCCATCAGACACAATAGGAGTGTTGACCCCAACGTAGACCCCACACCTCTCCTGCCCGCCGTGCACACATATTTACACCCTCCAGCAGTCCAGCAGTCCAACACTTGAAAGAAGCAAACGACAGAACTATCCAGGTTGCTAGCTACACACGCAGCAACTTTTGTGATAAATGTGATTTTCTCCTACTGTATTGATTAACGATTTACGTTTACCCGAAAATAGTATTTTGGAGGCCATACTCATACTCATCATCATCATCATCATTTCAGCCGAAAGACGTCCACTGCTGGACATAGGCCTCCCCTAAGTGTAATTTTTGCTTAGGGGGGGTTTGCCATGATCGCCACGCTTGGCAGGCGGGTTGGCGATCGCAGTACGGTCGATACAAAAAGCACAGAGAACGCTGCTGCCCATTCTCTGGTACATCCCTTAGTCGCCTCTTACGACACCCACGGGAAGATAGGGGATGGTGCTATTCTTTTTCGTCCGACACCATACGGTGAAGGAATTACGACATAATAGGTAGAAACCGTTAGTTTACACGAAAACGAGTTATCTATTTCGCTACGTGTACCTACCTACAACTGGTGACTCTACTTGTGGGAAAATATCTGACTCGCGAATCGAGAAGAATGTACTATTATTGAGACTGTCATTACGCATAACGAAGGTCTTATGAAAGGCGTCGAAATTGTTTACGAATTTCTGTGATTTTATTATTTAAGATTTTTTTTTTTTAAACGTTGCCCCACACTAGGATTACTCCTGTATCGTGGGTGCGTTTACAAACACTTAAACTCACATACACAAACATACCCAGACCCGAAACAACTATCTGTAGGCCTTACAAATATTTGTTCCGTGCGGGGATCGAACCCGCGACACACAGCGCAGCAGTCCAATCGCTCAGCCGTCGATTGTAATAAGTGTATGACGCAGAGTGTTTACCTGGATATGAATACAATAAAATACAAAATTCAGTAACCAACGGATATATTTCATGTATAAAAAAATCTTTTTTTAACAAAAATGCAACTAAAACAAGAATCAGAAACAGCACCTCATACCAAAAAGTACGGAAAAATCTATTGATTCAAAGGTATCTTTTGTATCCTTACATTATGTGATGTTAACGCCTAAATACAAGCTAGTTGTGCCTTAACCGAAGTAAATAAATAATGATTTCATGAGACGGACGGTCGACAATACCTACTAGATGAAAATTGTGCTGTATCTAAGTTTGTTGAGACAGCGATTGTAATATTACACCATTTAATGCTATAACATTACAGCCCGGAAAAAAGAATAGTAGTACGAATAAGATGGTGATAATTCCGTGTATAAATGCAAGAACATTTTATTCGTGAGAGAACTTACTAAACTTTTAACCGTGACCAAATCGCGTCCGAAACTTAACCCTGCTCGTTCCGCTCAAGTCAGACTCGTTCGTTGACAAACCAATCTGACGATTTTCATGATTTTAATACATAAATAATATACATAGTTGTTTTTTTTTCATATATAAAAATTTCACACTGATTTTAAATTACAAATATGCTAATTGTCAGTCACACTAGGGTTATTTACTGGAGGCCGATGGAGGCAACGAGTTTCTCGACCTTAGCGACGTAGGCCTTCTGTGCTTCTTCCTTTGAGACTCCGCGCTGCTTGCTCCATGCCTCGAACTTGGCCTTGCCCTTGAGGTCCAAGAAGCCGGGGGCCTCTGTAAATAAAAAAGAAAGAAATTTAGTGCATTGTTACTAGCACCTATCTATTTGACATTGGCAAAATATGTGTGGACTATACACCTCTGCCTAACCCTTCGGGGATTGGAGGCGTGATGTTATGTATGTGTATTGTGCTAGAAGGGTGCTCAATAGTCGTGTAATAATGACAACATTTTTCATTTTGACAGTTCAATTTTTATTTGCATTTACGCTGTTGAGTTTATTTATTATTTTTCTCGTTGTCCTTGTGGAATATTTTTTGGATTATAATTGAAGGATTGACACGGTAAAGTAAACGACAACTTCTGAGTAAATGTTTCGTTTTTGTGGTTCAAAGGGTATCAAAATATACGCTGTTTACGTAGTATATTAACACTTTCATGGAATTCATATCATTCATTGATCAAATACAATTCTAACATTGTGTCAAGAAATACGTTTGTTGTCATTTTATGCCGTTATGTCAGTAAATGAACAACAAACACGAGTTGGGCCCGGATGTAACTCACTCCCGAGAGGAAATCTGTGTCCCAGAGTGGGTACCAGTCACGAAGACCAATATGTATACTTACACGAAGCAACTTTTCATGTTTTTCATTTTGGAAGCCATCGTTTTACGAAATAAGTCTCATCTCAAAGTAGACACAGTTATTATAATTATATCCCAAGAAAATACATATTCGTGCTCGGGACTACATAAGCTGAGTTATATCAGCATACGAATCTAAAACTAATTGTTATTTGACAATGGCCAACTAAACGTTCAATGATCACGCATTGATCACGTAGCATTTTGTCAAGAAAAGAATCACGATTTCATCATCATAATACTCATCGCTGCTTATCTTTTTCAAAAGAACAATAGTCCATTCTCTAGAAAAATATCATTATGGCGATGGTGCGAATATTTACTGTGAATCACAAGATGAGGTTAACAGAATTTGTACCTTAGCTTGCTGTATCTAGAATTAGAAATTGCGTATCCTAGGCATTTGTGGACTGTTGGTAGGAAGTGTAGATAAAGTTTCTGATACCATTCCATGCAATTTATATCAATTGATTCAACCTAAATAGCTATGTGCCAGCTCTTGTTCCTTCTTATCAAGGATTGAGTGATTGAGTCAGTTAGGAGACTTATTTTAAATCATGATTTATATCTACCTTTTTTAAATGATTGTATAAGTGATTAGTAGCTAAATGATAAATGGATTTAGATATGATTGATTCATTTGTTGGTATTTTTATTTTAAAATATTAGGTAGCTTAGCTTTTTGCGGTTGATAGATGGAATGGAATTCATCGTCTGCCTAGCCTTTTCCCAACTATGTTCAGGGATTTTACATGAAGCGACTGCCTATATGAACACCACAGCTGTCCACAACCCAGTCAGTACTGGGTTATACGATACCCGTTGGTAAGACTGGGTGCCAGATTAGCGGATCACTGACTACCTGTAACGACTGTCAAATATCTACAAACGACAGCTGGGACCAACAGCTTCAGTGATACAAATCCATTTCAAATGTATTTATTTATGCACAAATCGAACCGGATTTCTGTCATGTCCATCTATTGACCATACAGAAACGTTTGTCACATTATAACAGTATATAAATAAGCCATATAAAAGCAAACGGAGTACGAAAACGTCAAAACCAGGTCGCTTTTACCGAGAAAGCAACGGGATAGGTGAACCTGCCCAGAGCCTTGTACGGTACTCGAAACTGGTTGAAATTAAAGAATGTTGAGCTATTCACTAGTTTAGACTAACTAGTAACATGTTATTTTAGTAAAATAAGATAAGCCACAAAACCACATTCTGCTCCGTATAATGTGGTTTTTTGGGTCTCGTTTGATGTGATAATTTCACTTGCCCACAACAACGCGCTCAAGGTTATTGGTGAAATACGATCTAACTTTTAGAATATCCTTAACTAGATTTACTATAACAAAACAAGATTTGTTGAAGGTTTACATTGGCCATAAATATAAGAAATTAGTAAGGATACTGTTGAAGTATGGAAGAACAAGTCAAGCTACACCGACCCCAAATAAATTGAGATTGAGGCTGGGGAATGATGATGACAGCTGGAAATCCATTTGATAGAATTTCCAGTTTCCCACATCATCAGATGTGTTTAATTCTCAAGGTCTCAAAGTCCCCACCACATCAGTTCAGCAAATATGGTCAATCAGTCATCTAACTCGATTACCATACAAAGAGTAGTTTTAATTTTCACACAATTACTCAAGAGGTTATTATGTAATTATAATCTGCATGAAACAATACACTAAGCGTCAGACGCGGGAGCAGACCTATTATATTGAGGTCCTCTGGTTAAGGCCATCACAGCTATTTAAACACATTGCCATAGATAGAAAAGTAATGGTTTTACGGAAGCTCATTAAATTTACTGCAACAAAATAAATATATCACGATGAAATTCAGACCCTTGACTGTAAAACAACAAAATAAGTGCAGGCACTTATTCAATATAACTGCCCCAAAATTAAGTAATTGAATAAGATTTAATCCACAGTAAGCTAGAAGACACATACATAACATCGCGCCTATAATTCCAGAAGGGTTAGGCACAGGTGTACCCGTTTGTGCATCCACATTTCACCAATTATGGTTACCTAAGTCCCATGTAATAGGGCGCGAGCCTATTGCCAACAACCGGTCACAACTCCAGACTCTGTGGTTGCTACTCAGAAATTCTGGATGAAAAAACCTAATAACACATTGCCCAAAAAAAAAACAAAAAAAAATATGAAAAATAATGGAAAAAAAGGCAAAATCAACAACAGATAGTGTGATTTTTGTAATAATTTCGTTGATGATGTTCATCACATATTGACTGAGTGTTAAAATTTGTAAAACCAACCAGGGCGGCATAATCGCATGTGCGACAAAGCCCTTTTTATTGAAATAAAAAAAAACACATTGCCCGACTTGGGAATGAATAACCTCGTGCTCAGCAAACAAGCTTGTGAAAACTAGACCAACGAGACAGATATTAAAATCCTCAGTAAACCAGAAGACTATGATTAAATAACCTAGATTTCGTTTAGTTTTAGGTTCTTTTTTTATATTATTTTTGTTAAACATTGTGTGTATTTGTGGCCTGTGCCAAATAAATGCATTTTCTTTCTTTCTTCTTTCTTTCTATTTCAGTTAAGTAGTCTGACTCGAATGCCGCCACAATCGAACAAAATAAATCGATAACACAAAAACAACCCATAAACAGTAAGGCGGGAATCAGATTAATGGATTAAATTCAGTATTCGTATGCATTATGTATGTTTGTTCAGCGACCGATCACGAAACGCTACCATTAGATACACGAAAAGCTATTATTACTATGGAACTAGCGTGTGCATGATAATTACTTGGTAGTCAAGATTTTTTGACGGATATAGCGACTAGATATTAAAAATATGAGTACCTACGTTGCCACAAGATACTAAGATATAAATAATAGCACGACTGTTCCACGGCTTAACTATCTTAAAATTCAAATTAACTTCGTAAAAAAACTAGACTTAAAAAAAGTTAGGATTTTCCATCCATTTCAGTTTTGATTGTTCATATAAAATATGTATAACCTTGCCCAATTTAAAGCCATTTGAATCCCCAAGTAGTAGGTAATTTGGTTAATTGATTTTCAACTTTATCGCTTTCTCATTAGATTTACGGTTGATTCGAATATAATAAGGTAGGTACTATCATTAAAACTTGATTGATTGATAAGGCAAACACTGCAATCTGCAATCATTGCTATAGCATTTTCAACCGAACTACGAGGGCTGCACTAAAAGTATCGGGAATGGAATATTTCCACTGTTCCTGTCATATTAAAATCTTTTTTATTGAAAACTCCTTGGTTTTAAAAATCGAATACCATTTATTTATTTAAAAAAAGATCCTCGGTCTAGTCACAAGGTTTTGTCAAACTTGTTAACCCCCGTATTTATAGTCAAGTCAAAGTTTATAAGTCATTACTTGGACTTAAGTAATTAAGACTTAAGACGTTTATAAATACTATTACTATTACTTGTAATACTTGAGTAAATGTCATTGTAAGATACGATTTTTTGTCTGTAGTTTAGTAATTCCTTAATGTTAGAACTATAAAACGTTAGAATTCTTAGTTTTGCTTTCATTGACGGTTCTAACTTCGTTTATATTCTTGCCCATTGCATAAAAAAACAGTGTGTTGACCGGATGATTTCTGCATTTGGTGATGAAGCCCCATCCAAAACCACAATTTATCGCTGGTTTGCTGAATTTCAACGTGGACGTGTCAAGCTCAGTGATGATCCCCGTCAAGGTCGTCCAAAAACTGCAGTCACCCAAGAAAACGTTGATGCTGAGCGTAAGCTGATTGAGGAAGATCGACATGTGACATACCGCGAAATTCAGGCAACTTTAGACATTGGCATGAGTCAAATACAAATAATCTTGCATGAACAATTAGGTGTAAAAAAGTTGTTTTCCCGATGCCATACCGCATTTGCTCTGTGAAGAGCAAAAAGCGGCTCGCGTTACTTGGTGCGTCAGAACTCTCGAAAGATTCCACGCAGGATCCTCAAATGCTGTATACAACATCGTATCAGGTGACGAATCCTGGATATACGCGTACGAACCCGAAACAAAAAACCAGTCACGAGTTTGGGTGTTCGAAAAGGAGTTAAAGCCAACAAAAATTGTTCAAAACGGCCATTTTGGAGACCCAACTTCCGAATGGAATGGTTGCTTCAATGATTGGTTCCATCGTATGGAAAAATGTGTCAAATTTCGAGGAGAATACTTCGAAAAGCAATAAATACATTTTTAAATAGTAATGTTGTGTCACTTCCTTGATTCCCGAAATTTTCAGTGTACCCCTCCGTATCATTACTATTTGTGAAAAAATCCCATTTAGTATGTGTAAGGTGTAAGTGCAGTAACAACACCCCAACCTCCTTGTAAATATACTAAATTGGCTAATTATACCTAACAATGTAAATTAAAGTCTGATACGCGGCTTACACGTTAGTCATAATTTACCTACGTCAGTCGTGAAATTAGCAAGTGATACCTTGTGAGTTGTGGTGTTAAGTCTAAGGATCCCGTCGGGGCTGTGGTTTGTCGAAAGGTTAACGCGGCTCCGACACATGGGCGAAGAAGGAACATGGGTTTGGTTTTTAGTCAGTAGAAGTCTGACACTCCCCTTCGCTCTGCCCAAGAGCGGGGGGGGTTATTCGATGATTTTCCACCCACCAAAAAAAAAAAAAAAAGTCCAAGGATTCTATTTCTGACTCGTATCAAAGTCTTTAAATCCAATTTATTTTAAAATTAGTCTGAGGTTTTACTAGGTATGTTTTTCGTCCCTTATTGTAGAACCATATAAAAAGTAAACTCCGCGCGGAGTACTCCGGACTAACATATCTTTTGAGTAAAGTATATATAAAAATATACTTAAACCAAACAATGAACAGCTACACACCACTTCGTACCCTAGAATTAGAGCGAAACGAAGTGCATTAAAACCGTATATAGTGGAGAAACTATGTTGTTGCAGCCAAAGCAAAATTCTCGCCCGAGCCACCGGCGAGGGTGTTATGGAGGAGCCAAGAGCTACAGTAGTCTCAAACGAAATTTATAAAAACATTTTCGAACAAAATAAAATAATAGAACGAAAAGTATTTTGGAGTATTTTGTTTTTTGGTTTTTTTGGTTTTTTTTTTGTAAGTAAGTATTTTTGTCATGGCTTATTAGCAATTTGAAGAATTATTTTTTTATATAATATGATACCTATTCTATTTATCAACACAATTTAAATATTCAAAAAATATTTACGCCAGACGCCGAGATATAAAAAAAACAATCGCCGCCGATTATAGGAATTCAACCAATTTGGACTTTGTAAGTATATCAATGGAAATTTTTATTTCCGCACTAGTAAACATAAAAGAAAAAAACACGTGTGTGAAATACATTGAATGATGAAACTAATCGTAATGCGATAAGAGCCAGTTTCCCAGGAAGTGTATTGAAAAAGATTTACATACTTTGAATTTAATTCGTACGGGGACAATGCAGTATAATTCTCTGATAAATAAAGTTATACGGCCATTATACGGCTCATAACCTGCTTAGTGCAGTAGATAAATAGTGGAATATTTAGAGCGAAGCAAAAGCTGAATTAGAATACGGTAGTTGATACACTTGAGACCAATCAATTGATTTCGGTTTTTTTTAGCTATCAAAACGCGGTTTCCTTTCGTTTTGTATGGCAAAAACAACCTGTGAACTCATTAATATACCAACTCAATGATGCGACTATGTCTTTACTTTAAAACAAATAAGAATCGAATTCTACAGTAAATTGAAAATGTATTTGGTTTTCAGGTACTTAAGTATAAAATAAAATTATTTGTTTAGAGTAGAGTAGTTTGTGTCTTGGCTTTTTGGTTAAAACTGGAACTGCGATTGGAGAGGCCGTATCCAGTGTGTTTGTGTGTGTGTGTGTGTGTGTGTGTGTATTGACTGCTGCTGTAGGCAGATGATTGATGATGTCAACATAGTGTGATATTGACATACATATACAATAATTGATTGACATACTTATATAATTGACGGATTCAAATGGCTTCCGATTAGAGAAGCCAACATCCAACTGTAGACTGCTGTAAACTGATGCTGACAAAGTCGCCAGGGTCTGTCATTGTGCTACTTACTTGAGGGGTCGGAGTCTCCGACGGTAGCCTGCTTGAAGAGGGCGTACAGCTCCAAGAGGTCGGAGTCGCTGGGGAGGGACTTCAGCTTCTTGACCTCACCGGCGGCCTTGTCGAATTGCTGGAAACAAAGAGACACTTGTTAAGTACCGTACTAAATGTTATGACTATTAGAAATAAGTAAGTTGGTGATGATGGATGCATAGATGGTTGTTTGTAACTCGTTCGCGTAAAAACGGGTGAAATTATGCACATGACGGACTCTAACCGACTAAAAACTCACTGTTTCTACTACTATCATGTTTCGGGGGGCTGGAAGATACAAGTACCTACACTCGTGCGCACCCCCGCAATAGTTTATAACCTGGATTAACACATAGGATACTTTTCACCCCAGTACCTACTACGTTCCCATGAGATAGTTTACGACTTCCATACGGGCAAAGCCGCGGCGTTAGATCAGTTATATACTAGTCATCTTTCAGTTTTAAACACGGATCATAAGTAGTTGAATATATTCTGCTATTATGTCTATAGACGTCGAAAAACCTTGAACTTGTAACGGGTTAGAAGATACTTTAACCTTTTTAGCCATTAATCAGCTGTGGCCGTCACATAAAACATTTGTTAGGCTTTCTGTACTTTGTCTATGCCAATCGGGAAGCATAACATCACACCTGTAGGTAATCCCCCTAAGGGTTGGGCAGAGGTGTACCTAATAACACCCATTTCGCCAGTTATGTTTAAGTCTGATGTAATAGGGGGCGAGCCTATATTGCTATCTACCGGTAAAGGTGTGCGTGTTTACTTACATTGTAACACCCATATTTTATCGCGTGTCAAGTTCGTAGTGATAATAACTTTCATAGATAAACCTCAGTGTGTAATATGTATTATAGTGGGGTTTTACGCCTGTTCACCACAAGGAGAAATCATAGTCACTAGACTCGTTTGTCAATGGTAAACGAAATTGGAAATATCCATATTGACGATACAGAGTCATGGCCAAAAATCTATTACGGGGAATCCCATTGTGGAACTACTTAATTATAACCTCTGCTTACCTACCTACTGTTTGACATTTTCTACTAATGACGTGGTAAAAACTTTGTCTAGCCTCATAAATACGCTTATTCAAAGGTTTACTTAGCAATTTAATAATACTAATATGGTAGAAGTTATTGAACTTGATGAATTATTAATTTGTTTAATGACCGTGTTACGCCTCAAGGCCTAACTTTGGCAGAAAAATGGCTTTTAATAACTGGTATGCCGCCTACTGTTAAATATATATGGCTCCTCGCCAGCCCTAGCTATTATAAAGGCCTACCAACTAAAATTCTTCGCTAATAAAAGTTAACAAACATAATTTATGTAACTTCATATTTCCTTGCTTTATATGTTAACAGCCACTTACAAAATATATGAATATGACGTATCAAAATTAAGTTGTTAAAATATTTCCATACAATAACTTTAAATGGCTAAAGTGTCATCCTTAAAATCATGATAAATAGTGAACATGGAGGAGAACTAAGATTGTATGTCAAAGAAACAAGAATATTTGTGTACCTATGTGTACATAGTATGAGTTTGTCATTTATATTGGCAAACATAGATTATTCTGCAAAATGCTAACACTTTTAAGTGCTTGGACAAATTCTCTTGAAAGCATTGACTTCGTAAGTAGGGTGTTTAGTCATAAACTTAGTCAGGACTTAGAGGAGGTAAGAGATGGAGCTGTACAGGGTGTACCTTTAAGTGTACCTCTTTCCCACACTAAAGTGAGATGAGGAAACCATTATTATACAATACAATACATTAATAAAACTACTCTAAAAGTGGGTGGTAGGTACTGTTGAAATGATCAAAGTAATTTAAAGGTCAGTTAAAAATAAATAAAAGTTTCCATTTTTGTTACAATAGTGAATAATAATTAATTAATGAGAACAGAAAATAAAACAATAATTAAGTTTTTTTTCTCAACATACTAATTGGTAGTTAATTAAATATTTTGACCTCTAATGTCTCATTGTCTTGATACAATCGGGGACAAAATTACAAAACAATATTTTTTATAATTTTTTTTTTCTTTAAGTACAGACACACACAATGAATAAATAAGTTTTATTACTATTACTACTATTTTCTCGTGTCTTGTAACGTGTAATTTTAATATAGGGAAACCTGAAATAAATGGATTTTATTTATTTTACATTTATTACAGCATAATATGAAAAGTCAAGGCTAACCTGGGAGATTTGAGATTTGGGTTATATCTCAATAATTATAATGTTTATATAGATAATTATCTAACTAGCCAACACTGAACTACAAAGTTTATTATTAAATCTAGTTCCTCAGGTTAATGCAAATTATTCAATAGTTTGTAAATCTAGCTGTACCAGCAATGGTTATGTTTACAAATATCCTCATGCGTTTGTTATCAAATGTGACAACTGACAATGTCTGATACATACTAAGGAAGTCTATGTTATTTTGTTGATGTTTAGCTAATTAGGAATATACTGTTACTTGGCTTGAAAATAATTTTAATCCAGGATCATATTATACCTATATTATATATATTCATGCTAAACTAACTAGCTGCCCCCATCAGGACTTGAATGAAGCAAATGACAGAGCTGTCTAGGTTGCTACATACTGAGGAGAAGAATTGCGAAAGTAACTTTGCATGTCCATCTATCTGTTGACTTTCTCACCATACATATTTTGACCTGTGTAAGGACATGCTTATAGACTACTTTTCATTTACTTAAATAAAAAATACTCAAGGGATAATTTCTGCTACTCAAAAATGAGAATGTTAATTGTCTAAACATGCTTGCCTGAATGTCTACCACACTCCTTCAAGTAAAACCAGTAAATTGATACAAAATTTTATGATAATAAATGTTAGATGACAGATATTTTCTATTTGGACTCTAACAAGAATCTATTAGCATTTTATAATTTAAAATTCATTTGAGACAAAGTACCTAAATACTTACTTGAATCCACATCCCAAAAAATTGACTGGCCTGTTGGTCTAGTGGTTAGTGACCCTAACTGCTATGCCGGAGGTCGTGGGTTCGATTCCCACCCAGGACAAATGTTTGTGTGATGAGCACGATCATTTGTTCTGTGTCTGGGTGTAATTTATCTATAATATGTATGTATTTAGAAATATATAAGTATGTTTATCAGTTGTCTAGTACCCATAACACAAGCTCTGCTTAGCTTGGGACTAAATGGCGTTGTGTGATAGTTGTGGAATATTATTATTATTATTAAAAAATAAGTCCGCAGTTCAAAATGCAACGTAAACTTGAAATGAAGTGTAAAAATAGTTCCGTTTGTGTCGTTCACTTGACAGGTCGCAATCAAGGTTAATATTATGTAAATAATACGTAATTATATACCGAATGCTGATAACGCCCTTTGGAGACTGAATGACAACAATATATCTATTATATATGTGATTATATCTTAGGGAAACAACTATATTCTTTAAGTATGTTGATTAATGTTCCCACCGTCCACCAGGCCAGGCCTTGGCCCCGGCATATAGATGGAAACAGGCCACTAATATTTTATGTCTTTGTAACAGTAAATTATAGTGTCATGCCTAAAGTTTGGGAATCTAATGACTTTGACCTCCATTTTCAAGGTCCTAACTAAAAAAGAAGTTTCCAATGTTAATGGATACAAAAACGGACAATTTGAGTGTTTTGACTTAGCTGACATTGTGTCATCATTTTATAAAATAGGTAGAGAGTTGAACAAGTTGTTTTGTTTAATATTTAAAGTTCAAGCTAATGACTATGAAATATTTATAAAGTCAAGTCAAAGTCACAAGTAACTCAATCAAGACTATTTTCAGACCATCTAATAATTTTTATTTTAGATTTAAGTAAATAATAACTTTAATTTAAAATAATGCACTAAAGAAAATGAGCAGCATTGTAAATAATTTCCCAAGCAATGTGCAGCTATTATTGTTGATGAGAATCTTCAAAATTAAAAAAAAACTAACATCTAATTGAATATCAAGCAAAGATTAATAAACTATTTCTTCTTTCTGTAACTTATAATAATAAGTATGTCCCTCTAAATAAAATCTCAGAAAGACAAGTGGGTCTGAATAAAATGTAAAAGTAGGTAGACAGAAATAAAATTATTGTCAATTGAGTTGCCAGTCATCCTCTAAATAATTTCACTTTTCACTTTCTGAAATAGTTGCTAACTAATGCATGAAGCACATAGCCAATGGGTATGTAGCTATTTATAGTTCTAACTTAAGTTCCCGGTGACTGGCCATCAAGGCGATTTAAAAAAAAAAATATTTAACCCCCATAAACTACCTTTGCTACTTAAAAAAAATTAAAAACTAAAAGAAATACTCACTTCTTGGAGAGACATGGTGATTTGTTGATTGTTGATACAGCTAACTAACCTAAAAACACAAATAATATAGATAAAAAACACCACAGTTGCAAATCAAGCGCAGATAATGGGGGTAAAACGTGATTGCCGGCTGAATATAATGACACGTATCCTCATAAAAAGTTTAAATTAAAAAAGGAATGTCATCCGTAAACTAAAATCGAATTACTGTAATGAAAACAAATGAAGTCTCGAATTATTATTGAACAAATTGATGTACTTTTAGAGATATTTTACTATTGAAAACAGAATACACGTCACTAACTTACAGTTAAACAGAAGCGTGTGCTCGGTACGAATACTCGTTAGGAACTGGTCGTGGTATGAGACTTTAGCAAACACAACGCAAAGCTCACAAAACTAATCAAAAATATGGTGACGAATCGGCTATCATTAAACCACGTAATGCCAATGTTATCTTTATCGTAACGTATCTTTGATCTATGAAAAATTAAAGAATTTATAAGTATGTAATTTACCTCGAAAAAGTTTGTAACCTGAAATTACAATCACTCTTGTTTTGTTGACCAGGGGGCCAATTCTCAATTTTCGACATTTATCTCGAGTTCGAGTTCGTAAGTCTATCTCTATGTCTATCAAAAATATCTCTATCTCTACCAAAAAAATTCGAATTGAGCAGAATTCCGTATTCTCAGTCAAAATAGAAATAAATGTCACGAAAATGTCGATTCGAGTGAAGCTAATGTTACCATTATGAAGAATCGCGCGTTCCGTTTTAGGTAGCTATGAGTGAATGAATGATTTTGTTTTAAAACGCTGACTAAACCTAACTATTTAAGTATAAAAGAAAGAAAGAAAGAAAGAAAAAGTATTTATTGGTTTCACAAACAAACAAGTAAACATAATTATGAGAAACACTTAAAATTAGGACATCATTTATATATTTTTGAATAAGTCCCGTGCAAAGCCAAAGTAAAACGAAACGTTTAGTGTAAAAATAATCAGTTTGACAGCTGACTGTCTGTCAGTGACTAATAAAATTATGAAGCAAACAATTATTTAACTTCGTTTTCAGGTCTATTTTAGTGGTATCCTGAATTACAGGAGCCAATAGATCTAAGTATTAGAACCCTTATTAAATCTTTATTTAGTCTGAAGTTTTTAATGACTTCTGTTTCGATCAAGTCGTAAATATCGACGGCGGGATAGCTGTTGTCGCCGTGTATTGGCCAGTTGCTCGCCACTTTCCAACAACTCCGAGATAAAAATGCTAATAAACTCGTCCATCTTTCAGTGGTTTCAAGTCCAATCGTAGGTACACAAATTACAGAGTCTGTTATCTGCGCGAAGGTCGTCGTTTCAAGAAAACACAATTCACAAATCAAAGAGTATAAATCGAATTTCCAGTATGAGATGCCAAGGCGTATTTTAGTTAAAAACTAAAGAAAAGAAAACACAGTGTACAATCCAAAACTCAACAAATTCACTCAGAAATGACGTATCTATATAATCGACATGACATCTCTACTGCTCAGAAGCACTCGACATGAACTCTAACGTTAGCCTTCGACAAATGTCGAATTCGACATCCCCAGAATAGCAACTTTTAAAATTTCTCGAAAAAATGACGTCATTAGAAATTTTTCTCGAGTTCGACACCATCTCTAAAACCGAGAATTGGCCCCCTGGAACTGGATTTGACGTTGACAGGGAAAGTAACAAATGGGATTTTTTAGGGATGACACTGACAGTTACGTTTTGCAATGATTCCGAATCACTGCAAAATGTAACTCTGCGGCTGTGTCTTTGTCGTTTTACTTACTAAACAAAGTAGTAAAATAAAAGATTTAAGGATTATACATAACAAGCTAAAGGATTCAAAACTTTCGCGAGTCTGTCCTGTATAGTAGGTACTTACCTAGGCGGGCTAAGAAAGGTGCTGCCTGTAAGCCTGTGATTTCATCGGGGGAAGCTGGGGATTATTTAACAAAGTTTTTCGCTGCTAATTTAGTGTGGTCGCTGTTTGATTGCTATCCGGAGTAAAATAACTAACAGAAAGGAAATAAGAATAAGAATAATATATTTATAATAATTGCTGGGCGTAGTACTGCCGTCCTATCACTAAAAAGCAGTTAAGTGACAAAAGTTGTTTTCGAGATAATGGCAAAAAAGGTGCGAATCGTTGTCTCTAAAAAACTATGATACTTAGGATTATCATTCTTGAACGTATCAATTGGTATGGTATTCTGCCTTGTTTCAAGAATTCTTTCTGTTCTGAAACTCTTACCAATTATTTTAAAAAATGATTTTTATACTTTAGTTAAGCATTTAATTAACATTTTTCATCTAATTACTCTACTAAAAGGCCGTTAACCATACCTTAGCGGCTTTTTAGTTAAGTTATTTATTTAAAATTATGACATTCAGTATGTTGGTTGATAGTTATGCAGAAATACTTAACTAAAAAGTCGTTAAGTGACGTAACTGCTTTATAGACATGGTATTCGCTAAGATTAAAGTAACAATACCTTTCCTTAGGAGCAGTTATGGGGTTTTAGATGCTTTTAAGCTAATTATGCCAATAATAATTGGAAACTTTGTAAAATGTTAACTACCTTACTTAACTAAAAGGTGGCTAAAAGTATTTCGCTTGTGGGTTAACTGTGTGAGATTTAATGGCATGTTCTTGTAAAATCCTAAAACATATTTCAATATTTTAAATAAAATATTATGATTTAAAGTTACATTTATACCCACATTGCCTACACTACCTGAAGCCACTGGGCTAGACGATCCTTAACATTAAACTCTACTTTTTTTTAAATTGGGTAGTGTTTATTGATATACCAGGGTGTGAGAATTCATGAAGTCATCAAGAATCACTTTGTGATGAATGAAGAGTGGGTGGATACTTCCAAAATACTTGAATAAACGCACTATAAATAATAAGAACAAAATGTAACCGATCACACCCTGGGGTGTGAGAATTCATGAAGTCACCAAGAAACTCTTTGTCATGAATGAAGAGTGGGACAGTGAATGGAATCTTCTAAAGTACTTGAATTAACGCACTATAAATAATAAGAACAAAATGTGACCGATCAGACTGCAACTCTTATTTATCGTGGCAAGTCGCTGCTCGTGACCCGTAAAAAGTATTTGCAAAAATTGTTGCAGAATCAATGGTTCCAGAAACCCAAAATAATTAGGTTGTCGTTCTGGGAGTGGAACTTTTGAAGTGATCTTCTCTGTTGGCGATTTGTTTTAAGATGCACGTCATTTTTTTTATGTCACTAATGTTAAAAATGGGCCTACTCTTGCTCTGAGGACTGAGACGAGGTTGACGCTGGAACGTGCTAACCCAGAACAAGCTTAGGTATTAACTCGCGACTTAAATAGGTTGGGGTCACTATGAACTAGGGAAACGTTTGACCTTTTATTAGACGTCATGCAAAGACAATGAACGTAGACAACCAGCTCTTAATATTCTAATCAGCTCCAGTTAAAAGTAACAACAACAGTACAAAAATAGGCAGCAGCATCACATTCAAAGGGAATCTCGACGCAATAAATCAGAGAGTTGAAGTTCAGCAGTAGCATTTGTAAAACTATAACCCAAAGTTTTTCGTTCTCATGATCTCAAGATAATGTGTGACGTCTCAAATCTCAAATCACGATGAGAGACTAAGCGTATCTTTGACTCTGAATGGGACTGTGTCGGTTTTTACATTTCAAAGATGGTCAGAATTCTACTTATTTTGCTGCCTTTACTCAAAGTTAGCCAGGAATAACTCCACTTCTCTTTTGCGAGATGGAACAGCTCAGCAACGCTCCTGATTACGGTTCATTCGAAAATGTTTGTCAGTCAAGATGTTTTTCTCCGACCGATGGCGTTTTCCCACTAGGTGCTTTGCCATTATAATTTGTTGCATTAAATCTCAACTGCCACTACTATTTATAACGGGTCCGAGCTAAGCAACCTTTCTTTGTTTGATGGTCTGCATGCACTTGAGGTCTTAGCCTATAATATTCGTCTTACGACTTTGCCATTTGTAACTTTTTGAGTCCAGCTCTCTTTCACCTGTAGATTAAAACGCGATGACCTTAAACCTAGAAAACCTAACTATGAATTTTCAAAGGTGTCCTGACATGACCACTTTGTAACAAAGTTTTTCGTCCAAAGTTGGAAATGCTACTAATATGAGAGCATATGAAAAAGTAGTACACCTAAACTCCTACAAAAAACATAAAATGCAGTCGTTGTGGGTGAAATCAACTGAATAGCTTGTTTGTATTTGTCTTTAACTTTGATATTTTTGATTGAGGGCATTTATTCTTCCGTCACGCCTCTAAATCTGATCCGATTTAATAGAAATGTGACACATTGGTAGACCATGACCTGGAATAAGACTTGAAATACCCCGTAGTGAAAAAAAAACGCGAGAGTCGGCAAACTGCCTTTTAGCTAAGTAATGGGGCTTAACTGCTTTGTAGCTAAGCATAATTTATTTTTTTCCACCGTTTTCATCAGACAACTACGAAATATTTTCAAGTAAAATATTAAATACTTAGCTAAACAGCCGTTAAAGGCGGATAACTGCATTTAAGCTAGCTTTTTAAAACATATGCATAGGAAAAAACTAAACTACAAAGTAGTTATAGTCCTTTTGCTTCTTTATAGTCAAGAAAAGTGAGATAACGTGTTTGTAGTTAAGTAAAAGACCAGACAATTATAGACAAATCCGGCAGTTAAGGTATTTTAACGTATATTTAGCGAAGAAGTGCGGGTTAGCCGCTTTCAAGTGAAGGAATCATCATAAATTATGTTACTTAACTGCCTGAGAAGTTTTTGTATCTCTGAAACTATTCATATTATAAAAATGTTTCTTAGACAGAAAGATAGAGAATTTCGAACTCTATCACGCTGTATCAAAAAGTAAAAATTGACCATTTGTCGGTTAACTGCTTTCTAGTGACAGGACGGCAGAGTAGTGGTCAAAATCATATAAGTACCTACCTAGAAGGCATTCAAATGTAGGTATCCAAATTCCACATACCTGTGATGCATGATGCTGCTTCTTATTTGGATCTTGTCATAAAACAGTAAATTTTACGCATTTTCTTCACTTTTAGAATTCTTTAACCTCTCAAAAGCCGCGCGAAACTAACTGCAACTAAACAAATACTTACAACGATTTTTAGGGTTCCGTAGTCAACTAGGAACCCATAGTTTCGCCATGTCTGTCTGTCCGTACGTCCGTCCGTCCGTCCGTCCGTCCGTCCGTCCGTCCTCGCTTAATCTCTGTGACCGTTAGCACTAGAAAGCTGAAATTTGGTACCAATATGTGTATCAATCACGCCGACAACATGGTAAAATAAAAATTTGAAAAAAATGTTTTACTACGGTAGCCCCCCTTTAAGTAAAGTGGGAAGTGTTTTTTTTTTTAATTTCAACCCTAACGTGTGATATATTGTTGGAAAGGTATTTAAAAATGAATATTGGTTTACTAAAATCATTTTTTGATAATGTCAATAATTTCGGAAATAATCGCTCCAAAAGTAAAAAACAATGCCCCCCCCCCCCCCCCCCTCTAACTTTTGAACCATAAGTTTAGAAAATATGAAAAACATCTGAAAAGTAGAACTTTATAAGGACTTTCTAGGAAAATCATTTTGAAAGTGAAAAAAAAAATTAAAAATACTTATATATAAAAAAAAAATCAAAAAATACTTTGTGGATACCCAATTACCCACCTTTAAACTCGGTGGGAATACTTATTGTGACGGACGGGAAACTACGGAACCCCGACACGCTCTTGGCCGGTTTTTTTAAGTTGCTCTCACTAGGTACCTATCGAACTATCATAGTGACCCCCATCATTACTAGCCTTTTCCCAGCTACTTCGGGGTTAGCTTAAACAGTAGTGACCTTGTCATTATTTTATGTCTGGCAGCTAACGAGCAAACAAAAATTAACCGTACCTATCTAGATCACACATCAATATTTCAATGCTTTTGTAACATTTATCACTAGATCGATGTTTATTTGAGCCATAACCACTGTGGTAATACAAGGTACCAGGTAGAAATAATCCCCGAAGGAATAGGCAATTGTGTAGGTACCGATCTCTTATTTATTTCATAGTGCTTTTTGCCAGATAAGCTGTTTGAGTGCCATGTTCCATCAGTTTCATCACAGACGGGCACGAATCTATGCTTTCTGGGGCTGAGAAATCCAGACGGGAAAACTCAATACACAAAACACTGCCCGAATACTTAGAATATTTCAACGGAACAAATGAAAAACAATTTTTATTAAAAAAAAGCATTTAATGATAATAATTTATATAAAATTAAGAAGTATCCTTAAACATAATTAAGCGTATTTGGGGGCCAGTTTGGCGGCTAGGTCGATATATTGCTTTTTGGCATCAGCCTGGGCGATTCCCTTGCGGCCGGTCCATGCCTTGAACTTGGCGCTCTCGACTAAACCGCTGGGCTCAGCTGGAAAAAAATAATAAAATTATAAATATCTTCGTGTTGTGAAAATAGGAGCAAATTATTAATTTACTCATTCAGTACGAGCACTCGGGAAATTCGATTCTAATCATGGAGATAAATCATTCCATTCTGTTTTAAAATCCGAAGTGTTGCTGGCCAGTTGTCTTGTTGGGCATTTTGTATGCAATTTTTCATCAATCTATAGCAATCAGCCTAATTTGAATATAATTGTTTTTGTTTCTATATTCGAATATCAAACGCGGAATATTCCTGCAATTCCTTGACTTGGAGACGGAATGAGGCATAGGTTTATATGTTTAAAAAATTACCAATGTTGACGTCTCCGATGGTGGCCTGCTTGTACAAGGAGTACAGCGCGAGGTTCTCGTCGTTGCTGGGGGTGGTCTTCCAGTTCCTCACGGCGCTGGAGACGGTGGAGAATTGCTGCAAAAAGATCGACCATAACGATATTTTAGACAGTAAATCTCCCTTAAAAGCACTTTCATGGACCAGTAGCTTTTCCAGGCGTTTTCCCGTCTCACAGAGAGGAGGCTCTCTGTGAGACGAAATAGTCTCGGATCCACCGCATGAGACCAGTGCGGGTTGGTAGATAGATCTTTGAATATTTGGTTGTGAACATGTCAGTTTCTTCACGTTTTAGAGAGCAGTGGTGGTGAAATAAATAACACAAAGTAATGCGCCTCTCTGAGTTCGAACCCACGACTTACTTACTGCTCGCAAGTCGGGGCCGCCACCACTGGTGCTCTCATGTCAGGAAGACTAAAATTCAATTTGAAGCCAATAACATTTTCTTAATTTGTGTAGAAACTTACCTAGCTACATAGACAAAAGGAGGCAAAGGTAAAAAATCAGAAAATTAATCTTTTTTTTTTTTTAAACGTTGACCCGCACTAGGAATTTCTCCAGTATCGTGGGTGCGTTCACAAACATTCGAATTAGCTAAGTGAAAAGAAGTCAATGACTCCATGCAATTCATATTCAATTGATCCGTCGGTAATTGGATCAGAGTAATGGTATACCTTAGCAATTATTACTCCATTTCTAACTGTCCGATGTCTATTTCAAAGCGCCGTTATTACCCTCACGACCGACCGCGACGGTTTTATATTTCCATTATTAATCACTAGCTGATGCCCGCGGCTTCACCCGCGTGGATGTCGTTCAAATTATATACTAAAACCTTCCTCTTGAATCACTCTATCTATTAAAAAAAACCGCATCAAAATCCGTTGCGTAGTTTTAAAGATTATGCAGGGTGAATTTCACAAATGATTGAACGGGATCAGCATTTCTCGTCAGGAATTTAACGTCCGACAGTATCGGTATGCTATTTTTAAGCGACTTCCAAAAAGGAGGAGGTTCTTTCTAAAATTATTGGTCTGAGGGCGAGCACTATAGTTTTTTCAGGGCCAGCAAAAGTTTATTGATCATAGAACCAAAGTGGTTTTTCTGTCAAGAATAACTGTCAGACCTGTCATCACCCGTCGCGGTCGGTCGGTGTCATTCACTGACAGCTCTTAATCGCAACTAGGGTATGTTGATCTCGTTCAGTTTCATTGAATTTCGCTCTGACTGAGGTACTCGGAGATATTTAATGATTACTTAAGCCGTCACTTAGTCAAGATTTGAAATACAAAACCTTCATAAAACTGGCAAAACCTTTACTAAGTGGTGGCCTAAGTAATCATTAAAAAGCTCTCTGAGTGAAAACGTTCTCATTGCTGGGAATTTGTAAGTCTGGGTTTAGGGCATAGTCTCACATGTTGTCCTAGTATGAGTTGGGACAACAACAATCCGTCTTTGATAATTCGTCGTCTAGGTCATCATCATCTTTCCTGTACCCAACTATATTGGGGTCGACTTCTAGTCTATACCAGATGCATCTGAATACCAGTTTTGCACATGCAGCGACTGCCTATCTGACCTCCACAACCCAGTTAGACTGGTTGTCAGACTGTCAAGCCACAGACTGAGTACCCGCTAAAGGACTGTCAGAGATCTACAAAGATAATGACAGCCGGGACCAACAGCTTAATTTGCTTTCCGAGGTATGGAGAAAACTCGTTAAACCTACAATGGTTGGTCATGGTCACCCATTCACAGACCAACCTAGGCAGGGTGCGGCTTAACCTGGGGATTGATCTGTGTGGCTGTTATATCTAGCCACGTGTTCCTACATAGTTCTAGGTCAATACCATCTATTATTTCATTCAAAGGTATTTGAAATGATATGCAGTTATAAAGATTAGATCTTCAGACTTGACTAAATAATATTAATCGGTTGATAAATACTGTACTTTACAGTGTTAATCACGGAACACGTACCTACTAAAAAAAATTATAGAGATAAAGTAATTTTAAAGTACTAGCACTTCGCCCTTGACTTCTTCGCTTGCTTGAATTGATTAATTTTATTGTAGGTAAATAAAGTTCGTAAGTAGTCAACTTTTTTATCTCACGACAAAATCCTCCCCATTATAATTAATTCGGCTCTTCCAACCCCATAATGAGCGACAGTCAGACTGGCAGTTAGTTTCGCATTTGATAAATGTATTAGTTTTTAGTATTGATTACTTTACCTTATGGTACCTACGGGTAATTTATACGTTTTAGTTTTAGAAATAATATGCAAATATATGAGTCCATGAAGGTACCTTGCTATTATTATACTTAATCTCATTAAACATATCTTTTTAATTATTAAATTGTTTTAATACGACCTCCAAATTTTATTACGCCAATATTCGCTAAAAGGTTACGTTGGCACAATTCGCCCTAGTCATGTTTAAGTCCCGTGAAAAACGTGTCTAGCCTATTGCCATGCCACAAATCTAGACTACGGGGCTGACTGAGAAATACCTGATCAAAATTAACCCGATAGCATTCGCTCGACCTGGTAATAGAACTCAGGACCTCATATACCCAGTAGTTGTGCTTGCGACAACTAGGCCAACGAGGCAGTCACTCATCATCATAATTTCAGGCAAAAGACGTCCACTGCAGGACATAGGCCTCCCCCAGGTGTCGCCACATTGACTGGTCCAGTGCGTCTCTCATCCAGCGGGTTCCTGCAACCTTGACCAGGTCATCGGTCCACCTAGTGGGAGGCCTTCCAACGCAACGTCTTCCGGTTCGCGGTCGCCATTCCAGAACTTTTCGGCCCCATCGGCCATCCGTTCTGCGAGCAATGTGCCCTGCCCATTGCCACTTAAGTCTGGCGATTCTTCGGGCAACGTCGGTAACCTTGGTTCTCAAGCGGATGTCCTCATTTCTGATTCGATCACGCAAGGAAACTCCGAGCATAGCCCTCTCCATTGCCCTTTGGGTGACTTTGAGCTTTCTGATGAGGCCCATTGTGAGCGACCACGTTTCGGTCCCGTATGATATCACTGGCAACACACACTGGTCATAGACTTTCGTCTTGAGACACTGGGGTAAGTTGGACGAGAAGATTCGACGAGGCAGTCACTACTACCTACACGTAATTTATTTTGTCACTACTGCTCTCAAAACGTTGGAGGAAAACATCGTGAGGAAACTGGCATGTCTTAGAACCAAAAATTCGAAGACATGTAACATCTACCAACCCGCATTGGGCCCGCGTGGTGGACAACCCATTCCATCTTATACCGCCTTATTAATAAAAATAGTTAAACCTGGTTTAACTTACGCTTGGTTTATCTCGCATGAGGTCTCACTTCAAAAATATTCAAAAGAAAGTGACGGCATGCGAGATAAACCAAGCGTAAGTTAAACCAGGTTTAACTATTTTTATTAATAAGGCGGTTAGAGAGGACGCCTGTGCCCCAGTAAATGAAAATGAAAAATGAAAAATGCTTTATTCGTTTGAACAATAGTAAACCTTAACAACTAGGGGTAGGAGCCTCCTTTTAAGCAAATAAGCCTGTGTTAGGAGACTCCGCTCTTCCGTAACTTAAATTACTAATTTACTTGTTATAAACTGAAAACATTTTTAAAGAAAAAGATACTATAAAACTAAAAAAAGTTAAAACTAAACAAGCAGAATGCACGCAGGCATGTGAGTGTGTGATTGAGAGTGGGTGAAAGTGTGTGAGAAGGTGAATGTGAGCATGTGTGGGTGTGAGTGTGAGTTTGAGTGTATGTAAGGTTGTGTGAGAGTGAGATGTTTGTAATCATTTGTGAGGGTCAATTAATGAAAGAGTGTGTATGTGATTTCCAGTGTAACAGTTAAAAACTGATTATTTATTATGTGTAAGGTTATATTTTATTTTATTCCAACAGCGTTTCCGTGTCGTCATATGTTAGTGGTTTTATCCAAGTGGTCAGAATTTTCTTACAGTCGGTTAGTTTCTTATCATATATGTAGATCTCTCTATTTACTCGATTGTATAGCTGAGCTGAGCGTTTTTTATATTGAATCCGAGCGAGCTTGGTTTTGGTTTGTGGAACTTCAGCTATTATATCCTTTCGTCTTTTTAAGGTTAATTTGGGGTCATAGTAAAGTGTTCGATGTTTTTTCAGAATAGTTTTAATTATATAGAGTTTGCGCACTGAGAATAAATTACTTATTTGATAAAGACTCTCTGTAGGATACCTTCTGTTTTTAAAGTACATAATTTTTATTAGACCCCGTTGTCCCCGCTCAAGGTCTATAAATTTAGTCTTAGCCGCACCCCCAAATGGGGATGCAGTATACTAACACAGATTGTACCAAGGCTATATATATTTCGTTTAGTATATTTCTGGTAGTACTCATGACAGTTGTTAATTTGTTTGGCACAATATGTCTTAAAGTTTTAAAAATCCAGCTCAGCTTTCTAACTCTATTAGTGACCTGTTCGAGCTGGGAGTACCAAGATAATCTTTGGTCGATAATAACGCCAAGATATTTAGTTTGAGTCACTCTGAGTAGAGCTGGACATTGACAGTTATTTGGAGCATCACACGTATGTACTTTTATATTAAAATTGTTGTTAGGTTGTGTTCTGTGTGATATGCTGAAACATATATAATTAGTTTTTGCTGTGTTGAGTGATAATAGGTTTTTTGAAAGCCATTCAGCAATTTGAGTCATACCAGCTTCAGCACTCCTAGCGACATCGTTCCAAGTTTTCCCAGAAAAGACTACAGCAGTGTCGTCGGCATAGGAAAATACTCTAGCGCTATTGATATTAAGGTTGCAGAGGTCGTTAATGTAGAGAAGGAATAACGTAGGGCCTAGCACGCTTCCCTGGGGCACACCAAATGTCACTTTTTCTTCATTACTGACGTATTCGCCCACCCTAACTCTTTGTTTAGTGTTTGAAAGGTAATCAACAAACATTTTGAGTGGAATTCCTCTCACACCTAGCGTTTCCAATTTGTTTATGAGGATAGGAACAGAGACGGTGTCAAAGGCCTTTTTTAAGTCGAGGAAGACAGTCAGACATTTATTACCACTATCCAGATCACCAGCCACTAGAGAACTGAGGGCAGTTACTGCATCCTCGGTTGATAATCCGGGTCTGAACCCAAATTGTGAGTTACTTAAGATCTTGAATTTGTGAAGAAATTTTAGCAGCCTGTTGTTAATTAGTTTTTCAACAATTTTCGATATGGCTGGTAAAATGGATATAGGTCCTGTTAGGTAGGTAGATCCTGTTTACTTCTTCTGGATCCGTATCCAAAAGCACAAATGAGCTCATCTGTGTAGTAGTCCCAGTAGTGGGAACATTACAGGCTGATTATGTAGGAGAATACTGGTGATATCAATGGCAGGGCTATCTATTCCATTGGGCACTCCGGACAAGTGCCAAGAGCCAATGATCAAAGAGCTTGCTGCGCTCGCTCCTCATTCCACAAGCAAGGTTTCGAGTATACTCCCAGAGCCTCCAATTTGTTAAAAGACGACCCTGTTTATGGTGGAGACGTCAGCACATAAAACTAAAACAATCTGACAAAATTTTAATAGATTTTCAACTTTATTCCTAAAGTATTAAGTTCAAGGTTGTTTATGGTAGCTTGATGTACTAGCGTCTAACAAATGGTTAACAAGCTAATTTTAAGGAAAATAAAAAGGAACTTACGTCATCGAGAGACATGGTTTTTGATTTTCTTTGAGATCTGTAACAAATTAAAAAACATTAATTGCCTAACAATACGATGCACCTTTTATACGCTCTACAGAGAATTTCTTTATCTGCGAGATTACTTTCTTTAAGCCAGGGGGGAGACAAATCCGGTGAAGCGATACCAATAATCAATATCTTAATCACTTTATCTTAATTCCGGGATTAGTATGATTTATATCTGTTTTCATAAACACTAACCGCCTTTTTAATAAAAATAGTTAAACCTGGTTTAACTTACGCTTGGTTTATCTCGCATGCCGTCTCACTTCAAAAATATTCAAAAGAAAGTGACGGCATGCGAGATAAACCAAGCGTAAGTTAAACCAGGTTTAACTATTTTTTAAGCGTTTCATAACGTTGTTTAATAAATTAAATTAAATACATTGTTTAATAAATGATTATTATTATAACGTCCATTTACATGGAGTAGGTAAACGCCTCAAAGAGTTGTCAGCATAGCCACACTACCAAACCACACTACCTACTAGGGCCTGTGCCTGCGAAGGTTGCGGAATTTGTTCAAAACAGTTACCGCGGCGCTGTACGCAAAGGGCATGCATAAGAAGTTTTAGTCAATAATAGTCTGATACCCTTCTGCTCCACCTAGAGCGGAAGGTGTAGTTTGATGATTACCTACCGTTAAAAAAAAAGTCTTTTCACCGATTGTTTAGCAGCCTAAAGAAACATGAAAATCTAAACCAAAAGAAACCCCATCTTCCTCTACATCTAAAAAGCAAACCCGCTTATTCCTAAAACCACATAAACAAAATCGTCAAAAATCCAATTTGCAGTGTGCAGAACTGCAGACATTGAACGCATGACGTGTGCCCGCGCATTCCTCGGGTTCATCGACCGCTATCAGCGGAACTGGAGCCGTCTCGTGCACTTTCCAGCGTTCATTGACAGCAAGCGGTGATGTGAAGTAAGTAAGTGGAGGAAATCCGGATAGATTAGCTAGCTTGCTAGCTATGGGGGAGTGAAATGCAAATCAGTAGGGAGAGTGTTTTTATAACAGGAATAAATCGGGAATGAATCTAGCATAATATCTTTCTTGTCAAATTACTTTTTCGTTCTGGTTAGAAAGTGTGTGACTAGTGAGACCAACCTTTGAAATAAAATGTCGTGGATACTTGGGTGTAGTCTGGTATAAAAGGAGGTGTATACCAGATATGGGGACTATTAGAAAACAAGGAAGGAAGAAGAAAAACATGCTGCGTCGACTCCAAAAGAATAAGAATAAGGGCAAGAAAGGGAATTGCAACGTTACATTAAAGCACAGAAGTACTACGATTAAAGTCAATGGAGTCACAACTTAAGACTAGACAACATACAAGAACCGATCGTTAGATCATTACAAAAATGGTTCTGTGTGCATCGCCTACTTAATGAATACCTTATCAGCATAACACCACGTAAATACCCGAAGTCTTAGACAGACTGAGGTGTAGTGTGACCTATAAACATCACATTTTCAACCGGCTACAAATCCAGATTCCGAGCTGCACTTTGCCTGGGAATCGTACCCAGGACCTCAAACTCAGCAATAACGCTTGCTACCTATCCACTAGCGAGACAGTAAATTCATCAATCATCGGAAATAACAACAACAGTCATATAATCAATTGTACAAAGACACCAAGACAGGTTACAAGCACACTACTTAAGCACTATAGTTCACATTTCCACAACCAGATACATGAAGAATTGAAGAACTTACCACAAGGTGGAGAAGCTAGGTCGATATCGCAGAGGATACTGAACGATTTGGTGTGAGATCCTCAGGTTAAGTTTCGTCAATTATATGGCTGGTGTACACAGGGTTGTCAATATTTTGATTGCGATAGCGTGGAAGATAAAATCTATATTAATATATCTTTGACTAGTCAAAATTGTAATGAATTGTTGATATTATCCGATCAGGCCTATTATGAATGATCAGCGGTGTTGTGATTTTAGTAATTATCTGTGACTCATAATTAATTAGGGAGTGGAATTTGAACTGAACCTTGCCTTGATAAGAGCCTTGAGGAATCTCAAGAACTTCAAAACGGAAATGACAATGGCAGACATATCATCGATATATCCTAGAATCAAAGATTCGAAAAAAATGTGTGTGTATCCCACTTTATCTCACTGACATAAAGTGGGATATCACATGTATCCCGTATCCCAGCCAGATCCATAAGTCGATTTCTCTATAATTTGTGAGGTGAGGATTAGGATGACAAGGAATTTCCACGTCTATCGTACGAAAATCACGAGATTACTCTGCCACGTCAGCGTTCAAATTCCTACACCCAATCTAATGATGCAAGAGTTTGCTAAAATGTGTTTTTAACAGTCATTCAATTGGTGACTTTTCCAGTTGTAGTCGATGCACTTTACTCATTCCGGCCTATACGAAAGCCGTATCACTGATACACAAACCATTTAAGAAATCCTGAAATTCTAATTAACAGGAGTCACTGACTTCTTATGTAATAATTATGTTAGTAAATAAATCAGCGAGCGACTGAAGAAAATGTAGTGAGTAAAATGTTAAGTCATGTACATTCATATATGATCAGATGGCTATAAGAGTAAGAAGCCTTCCCTTACTTTAACTTTACAAAAATGATGTAGGTATAGATTGTGAAGGATGATGCCTAGAAAGGACATATGTGACATCATGTGACTGCTTATTAAATATAAGTAATAATGATAGAGAATTATGGAAAAAGAAGACATGCTGTGACTACCCCAAATATAATAAATTGAGATAAGGGCAAGAGAATGATCAAGATCTTGGTGAAAAAATAAAAGACATAGATATGAAAGAAAAAAAAAAAAAAAAATTAAGATAAATCCTAGAATATTTAGTAAAGTGAAAACCCTATGTCATGTGCAATATAAATAAACGCTATCAATCCAATAAAATGTTGAATTTTATCGCAGAGCCATAATCCAGCCGAAGATTATCCAGTATGGTCCAAATAAAACTCTAGTGTGGGGTATAAAATTTGTCTTCATACATTATGGAAATTTGCTTCGATACAGACCTACGGACGAAGAAGCCAGTATACTTATTGAGGCTATCATCATGGTCTTGCAACCTAATGCATTTCCATAGTGTATTTATCCCAAAGCTAAGATTATCTTCTTGTTTTTTTTTTTATACAACTACATTCAACATTTTCGTACAATTTACTAAAATTAAGGTAGACACGCTTGATCTTGATCGTCTCGTTTTCAAGGAAACTCTCCAACTGGTGATTCTGTGCCCAAATAATTATTAGCATTGCCAATATTTTGCCAACGTGACATACCGAGTTTTCTCCGTTCGTTCTTCGGAAATAGCAGTAAACCGTTGGTCCAGGCTGTCAATTGTAGATCTCGATACAGGTGGTCCAGTGGCCCGTAACTCTGACAACCAGTCTCAGTATTAAGGTATCGTATTGTCCAGTAAGTACGAACTGGGTTCAGGAGGTCAGGTAGACAGTCACTCCTTGTAAAATACTGGCAGGTATTCAATGAAAGCCAACCCAAACATACACTCACAGGCACAATTAACCGCCCACCCTGTATTTCTTTCAATTTGCAGAAATTATCAAATCTAGACTAAAATTTTATGATGGGTAAATTGAAAGCTACCAATAATAATGTAAAAAAAAAACAAAAATCTTGAAAAGAAAGTCATTAATTAGAGAATGCATACCAAAAATCGTTTTTGTGATAATCTATACATATAAATAAAAAGAGAAGTCCTGACTGACTGACTGACTGACTCATCAACGCCCAGCCCAAACCCAAACCTAGAAAGCTGAAATTTTGCACAGAGGTTCCCTTTATAACGTAGGAATAAGGAAGGATTTTTCGAAATTCAACCCCTAAGGAAGTTAAATAGGGGATGAAAGTTTGTTTGGAAAATCGTCATTTTCACGCGGGCGAAGCCGCTGGCAAAAGCTAGTCAGAGATAAACATTTAACACTTTTGGATTTGTTAAAAGTGGCCCAATCAAAAAAATAAATAAAAATTAATAATGGGTATTTACCGCCTCGGGCTCTAATGACTTCATGGAGCCAGTTTGGCAACCCATCCATGATAATATCTTAGATATGGCAGGATTGGCAGGTTGAGGGATTTTGTGCCACGGGTTGTAGGGGCTAATTGTATTCTTGCTCGAACATGTCTTTTGCCGCTGTTCAATTGGGTTAAAATCGGAAGTGCGTGCTGGACATGATAAATTTTGAATCCCGACCTCATTAAGGTACTCATCGGATGGATTATGCAGTATGAGACGTGCATTATCATGAATCTAAAGTTATCACTAATGAACGGTGGAAAAGGTATGATATGGTCTTGAATAACTTCCTCCACGAATCTTGAAGCATCCATACAGCATCTATCAAACGCAACAAGATCAGTACGAGCCTTGTAAGAAATACCTCCCCAAACCATTACCATTACGGACCCTCTTAGGTAACCTACGTTTCGGTTAAAGCACATGGAGCAAACCTTTCATTTTGGCACCTGTAAACGTGCTGACGTACATTTAAACATTTTAAGCCTATTTTGCTCTCATCTGAGAACAGTACGACCTTCCATTCCTACACAGTCCAGTCAGCATATTCTCGCGCAAAAGCAAGTCTAGCTCTACCGTGTTGTGAGAGCAGTTGTGGGGCGCAAGCTGGATGAAAAGCCCTAGATTACTTTCTGTCAGTCTTCTTCTAATGGTACTTTCACTCACTTCTCACCCCAAAATGACGCATATGAGCTTCAGTAGCGGTGCAAAAGCGATTTCTCAACACGTTGCTGACAACCAAGCGGTCGTCTCGAGCTGAAGTGCATCGATGTCGGCCTTAACCTGGCCTGCGGGTGTATGAACCTGTCTCCTGAAATCTGAAGTCTGATGGCATCCCGTACCGTGGTTTGAGGTACACCGAGTGTACAATCGATCCGACGTTGGCTGTATCCAGCGTCAGTTAAAGCCACTGCCCTAACTGCACCAGTTGCATCGAGTGTAATTTTTGGTTCGTTGTCACTAGTACCATCGACAGTTCCATGATGGAACTACTGAATGTTTTTTTTTATCACTAGTTCCATTTTTAAAAAAACTGAAAATAGTGGTACACACGGCAACACATCAAGCTATACATTTCCAGTATAAGCTGGTCTTGCATTGTATAGAATTTCCGTACAGTGCCAGATCAGCGTAAAGTGGAAATGTATAGCTTGATGTGTAGCCGTGTGTACTAGTGTTGAATTTTTTATCATTAGTTCCATTATAAACGAATCTGAAAATAATGGAACTAATGTTGAATTTGTTATCATTAGTTCCATTATGAACGAATCTTAAAATAATGGAACTAATGTTGAATTTTTTATCATTAGTTCCATTTTAAAAGTATCTGAAAATAATGGAACTAGGTAATGTTGGATTTTATTATCAGTAGTTCCACATTATTATTTTAGGCACTTGTGAAAGGGGATAGAATAGAACCGATGTGGCATATCAACCTGGCCGCCATTTTGATTTTTTGCCGAAATCGCGGCCCACATTGAAAGTAGTATGTATGGATAATGGACATATAGACGAACAAAAATGTCCAGTAACGTGGTACCTAAAGTGTCACGTTACCGAGATATTTGAAGGTAAAGATCGACAATTGAGTGCAAGGACAATCATTAAAAATAGACTTAATACGTATGTAGGCGTTAAATTGTATCCAAATAATAGTTCCCAGGTTGATTATTGTTATACGCACGAGAAAATCGCTTCGCATCGTAAATAAACGATATGTTACGTCAAAGAATAGTGTTCTCGTGCTCCTAGTAATATATAATGTGTGTACTCTCTTTCAATTATTATTATTAGCCTGTACTGTCCCACTGCAGGGCAAAGGCCTCCCTTCCCTCCTTCCACTTTTCGCGATCTAGTGCGATGATAGGCCAATCCTTTGAGAAGGAATCCAGCTCATCCCGCCATCTCCTTCTGGGCCTGCCGCGTTGTCGTTTCCCGCTGGTTGGTGTCCACTGAGTGGTAATTTTTGCCCATTGCTCCTCCGACATGCGGCAGATGTGACCAGCCCAGTTCCATTTCAACCCAGCAGCTGTATTGCCAGCATCGGCTATTTGGGTTTTCGAGCGAAGTATAGTGTTTCTGATGCGGTCCGTGAGTTTGACGCCCAGTATACTTCGCTCCATAGCTCGTTGGCAGACCCCAAGTGCGGACTTCTGACGTTTTGTAAGCGACCATGTTTGCGCTCCATAGGTGAGGGTGGGGAGAATGCACATGTCCATGAGCTTTCGTTTAAGAGAAAGAGGGAGTGGTCCCTTCATTAAATGCTTCATCGACCAGTAGCCTCCTAGTAGTAGTAGACCAGTACCTCTTTCAATAAACTGTATTAATAATAATCAACTAATAAAGACACGTAAAAGGTCTACTTTTGTGGTCATTGTACTCATATGTCGATCTTTACCTTCAAATATCTCGATAACGTGACACTTTGGGGTACCATGCTACATGACATTTTTTGTTTGTCTATATGTCTTTTATCCATACAATATACTACTTTCAATGTGGGCCGCGATTTCGGAAAAAAGTCAAAATGGCGGCCAGGTTGATTTGCCACATCGGTTCTATTCTATCCCCTTTCACAAGTGCCTAAAATAATAATGTGGAACTACTGATAATAAAATCCAACATTACCTAGTTCTATTATTTTCAGATACTTTTAAAATGGAACTAATGATAAAAAATTCAATATTAGTTCCACTATTTTCAGATTCGTTCATAATGGAACTAATGATAACAAATTCAACATTAGTTCCATTATTTTCAGATTCGTTTATAATGGAACTAATGATAAAAAATTCAACACTAGTTCCACTATTTTCAGTTATTTTTAAAATGGAACTAGTGATAAAAAAAAACATTCAGTAGTTCCATCATGGAACTGTCAATGGTACTAGTGACAACGAACCTAATTTTTTACAGTCACAAACAATAAGCGAACACTACAAACTTAAATTGAGCTTAAATTAAACAATATTCACACACTGTGGCACAAAAGAACAGGAAATGTTAAGACGGTAATGAAACGGCAACAATGTCAAACAACGACTAAATTCCAAAAACCCGTCATTGACACAAAAGGATATGAAATAGGTGTAAGTGTTTAATTTATTGTTACAATAGCCACTTGACAAAAAACAAAACAGTAGAAAAGCCATTGTTAACGTAACTAAACAGAGCGATGAATGACAGAGGCGGGCGGTTAATAGTGCCTTTCAGTGTAGTTGGAAAAAGGATAGGCAGATGATAGATAGAGATCGATTCAGTTAAAAAACTACTGAAGAATGAAATAAGAAAAGTCTGTGATCATGACATGAGTCCACAGATTACAGAAACAACATGAGTCTGTGATTCATTTAGATAAAATATTAGTAGGTATCTGCGGTATCTAACCTTGACGTTGATTTTGGCAGGAAGTTTCCGACAATGCCATTTGAATTCATAGGTATACCTACTAGGTTAATCAAAGTACCTATCTATCTAAGTAGCTACGCACTAGTTAAGAGTATCTGTACCCATTCTAGTCTAGGTAGTTTTCATTTCAGATATTTGAATAGTTGTGTGCGTTTGTAGTTTAAGTTGAACTCAATGACTTATAACTAAAGTTCATTTACTTTGAGTTCAGTGTTGGTAGCTTGGTAATCCTCAGGACAATTTATTTATTTATTTATTTATTTATTTATTGGCCTATCTACAATTGTTACACTGTTTGATCACTTATTACAGCAAAAAGATACATGCATAGTGTACAATATGGTGCGATAGACACAGCATGCAAAAAAAAAAAATATTAAAATATTACAAAAAAATTACAATTATCGTGCAGAAATAACACTTTAAACAACAGTAGGTAGCAATAGCAATAGCATCCGCATCTATAGTCAAGTCAAAGTAAACACCTGAACTTAAGTAATTACTTATGCAAAAAATTTATACGAGTAGGTATGCAATGGGCAAGAATTTAAACGAAGTTAGAACCGTCAATGAAAGCAAACATAAGAATTCCAACGTTTCATAGTTCTAACATCAAGGAATTACTAAGCTACAAAAAAAAAAAAAAAAAAACGATAAACGATGACCTGCCCATAGATGCGGCAGTAAGCACAGTTAATACAAAATGACAGTTCAGAAATGCAAAAAATAAATAAGAATAACGTTAGTTTTGATGGACTTGGCGCTTGAATTTGTGAAGTGTTGTGGAAAAAATATCTATTGATTCATCGCAATTATTTAGAAGTCTGCAAATTCTGGGAATGGGGGAGTTGGATCCTGATACAGTTTTGCGGAATGGGGGACGTAATAGTTTTATAGGGTGACGAGGATAGTTGTGGGGTAGGTTAAAATTAAACTTGCTTAACAACTGCGGGCAGTCTATTTTATTCTGAAGTATTTTAAAAAGAAAAATTAAATCTAAATCATTTCTTCGTTTTTCGAGAGAAGTCATACTGAATTTTTGAAGACGTTTTGCATAGCTCCGAATTCTTTTGTTTAATCCCGCGGAATAAGCAAGATGGTTTAAAAATCTTTTCTGGATCCTCTCTAACCTAAGACTATGTGTTGCATAGTGGGGACGCCATGCAACCGCGCAGTATTCCAATATAGTACGAACGAGACAGTTAAAAAGATAAATCTTAGTTTTAGGCTTGCGAAAACATTTAGCGTTACGTAACACAAAACCGAGTGTCTTTGAAGCTTTTTTAATAATATTGTCCATGTGAGGAATAAATGTTAATTTACGATCAAGAAGGACTCCCAAATCTCTGATCTCATCAACTTTACTGAGGTTCGTACCACTCATGCTATAATTAAAATCAATGAAGTTAGCTTTGCGAGTAAACGTAATTTGGGAACATTTTTCAACATTAAGATGCATAATGTTGTCCTTACACCAGTTTAAGAGTCTGTCCAAGTCATCCTGAAGTAATGCTGAATCGGCTAGAGAATCTATAGAGCGGATAATTTTCAAATCATCGGCGAATAGGAATGGCGTGGAGTTAAGGAAGCAATGAGGAAGGTCGTTTACAAAAATAATAAATATTACGGGGCCAAGGTGGGAACCCTGAGGGACACCAGAGGTTATGATCATGGTTTCAGATTTATAGCCATTGACCACGACATAAAAGGATCTATCCGAAAGGTAGGAGTGTAGCCAGTTTAGAAGGGAACCAGCAAAGCCATACGCAGCAAGTTTTTGAATCAGCACTTCATGGGAAACTTTGTCAAAAGCCTTGCTAAAATCAGTGTAGATGGCGTCGACTTGCTGGTTCGAGTCAAGTGAAGCAGCAATAACCTCAACGAAAGCTACTAAATTACTGCAGGTTGATCTTGCAGCAGTAAAACCATGCTGGTGGACCGACAGATATTTCCTGAAATAGTTTTGTATGTCAGGGCATACCATTGCTTCAAAAACCTTGGCAAATGTTGGAAGGATGGATATAGGACGATAGTTTCCTACCAAATCATCATCTCCTGATTTATGAATCGGTACCACTTTGGCCAGCTTCCATTTTTTAGGGAAAATACCAGTGCTGAGAGATTTATTAAAAATCAAGCATAATGGGGTTGCAAGTTGGTCAGCGCAAGTAACGACAAAGTTAGGGGGAATTTCATCACTACCAGAACCTTTAGATATGTCTAAGCTTTTGAGATGCTTGGCTATTTTATCCTTTGGAATCTGTATCAAGGAAAAATTGTCGGAGTTGCAGACAAGGTTTTCAAAGAAAGGCGAAGTTTCAACTAAGTTGGAAGCCTGGGAGGCTGGACTATACACTGAAGCAAAGTAGGTCCCGAACATGTTGCACATCTCATTGCCATTACAAGTTTTGATGACACCATTTGACATTGAGGCTGGATAGGCATTAGCAACACCCCGCTTTGATTTTATGAAGGACCAGAAAAACTTGGGATTCGTTATAATTTTTTGTTCTATGCTATTTAAATAGGAGTTGTAACATTCTCTTGCCATTCTGTCACAACGCTTACTACAACAACGAAGAGAAATCTTATCCATAGGGTTTTTGTACGTACCATACCTTCTTCTTAAGTTATTTTTTTCTCGCAGCAGTCTTTCCAGCTTTTTTGTGTACCATGGCGGTCGCGAGTTGCTTTTAACTAAGGTCGATGGGACAAATTGGTCAATAATTTGATAAAGTACCGTATGGAATCGTTCCAACATTATATTGGGGTCATCTGAATCCGAGAGTAATGAATACCAATCGGTATGTTCTAGTTCTGATTTAATAGCAGAGTAGTTGGCTTTTTTGAAGTTTAATCTAATATTAGGTGCTGGTTTTAAACAATGATTCACTTTGAGGCGCAAGGAAATTTCAAGAGGAGGGTGATATGGATCGATCTTTGTCAGACTATTAAGGGCTTCAGTCACCGTACATTCAAGACGGTCTACAAGAACCAAGTCCAGGATTCCATCCTTAATATTACGTATATTGTTAAATTGTATGAGGTTATTTACATGGATAAAATCTAGAAGGGCCTGATTGAGTTTAGAATTGGTTCTTGAGAAAACGGAGGAGGTGCGAGAAGTGCCGCTGCTAAAGTTTTGATTCCAATCTATATTGCTCATGTTGAAGTCACCAATAAGAATAGAACAACAATCATTTCTTTCTGCTACAGCATTGTAGCTATCCAAGAAGTGCTCCAAAATAGAATAATGCACAGGTGGTGGCAAGTAAAGAGCACAAATAGCTATTTTGAAGCCAGCCGCTACATTCACAGTGACCCATAAGTCTTCGCACCCACTTTCCCAAGAACATTGTCTGTTGGCAGCGTACTTTCTCGATACAGCGACCAAGACACCTCCTCCGTCCTTTTTTGCATGAAAACTCGAAGTTTCTCTATCACGTCTAAAAACTATGTACCTTTTATCAAATAGTTCGCTGCTATAAATACAATTATTGAGCCAGGTTTCTGTTAATACTAATGCATCAAAATTTGAACATACTAAATTACAATAAAATTCTTGAGTTTTGGATCTTAATCCACGAGTGTTTTGGTAATATATAGTAAAGGTAGCGAATGTAACCGAGAATAGCCTTAATAATAGCAGCTTTTGGTTGAATATTTAACATTATACAATTAGGTTTAGCGAATCCATGTCCTTCATAATCTTGGTATCGGAATCATCTGACTTTTTAACATAAATACGTCCTCCCCTGATCCAAACATAACGATACCCTTTTTCTTTAGCCTTGAGACGTGTAGCCGTGTGTAGTGCCTTATTAGCCGGGCTCAAATGTTCCGTCACGAAGACGAGACAATACAAATACTTTTGACAAAGTTTGGAGTACTAGGTAGGACTGTCCTACGGAATGCTCCCCTGCAGAAGAGTCTACTTCTTAGACTTCATCATCATATCATTCTCTTGCCCTTATCCCAATTCATTTGGGGTCAGGATGTCTTCTTCTTCCATAGGTACTTCTCTTTTACTCGTCATCCCATCAGAAATCTTCCTACTTAGACTTGCGATTATAATTTTGAACTCTTACCTACTAGGTACTACTTAAAGGAACGACATGGGGGCATGGGGCACTTTGTGGTTACCAGGATTTTAATTTACGATTTTAATCAGAACCTCTCCTACTGACACGATATTAGGGGTTCGGTATTTTTATTATGTTTAACAAAATAGTCGAATATTCAGTTTTCATTCAGTTTTCATCATAGGTCGGAAAATGCGATAACTAACACCTATTCTATTTTTACCGCAATAGGTTTTTTTATTTTTTTTTGGAACTGATCAATTTCGATGAACGTTATTTAAGACTTCTTGGCAAAAAGCCGGTTCTTTACACGTAATCTCAATGATATAATAATTTAGATATATATTGGATTTTAGATAGATATATATTTATATATTGATAAAGAACGTTTTAGTTGTTACGATTTCCAATAAACAGATTGCCTACAATGCCTACGTGTTTCCAAATTCGAACTTATCATTTTCTAGTAAAACTAGCTATCTGTTCCTTTGAGCCTCCTCCCTCAGCCTCCAAATCTTTAGGCCTAACTAAAACAAGGTGCTCTTGGTTCTTGAAGGTTCCCCCAAAAAACCATTAATCATTATCTGCCTAGCCTTGCCCAACTATATTGGAGTCAGCTTCCAGACTAACCGGAGGAACCTGAAATATTTATATCAGTAGATATCTTAATTTAATAACTGCATAGGTACTTATATGATTTCGATTTGGTGGCTTGGTGGAGGTACTCGTGGCTAAATAAGAAATCCTTCGTTTAACCCGTGCTTGCCCTGGTTGGTTCGCGGATGGGTTATACCACCTATCTACTACCGTACATATCGAGTTTTCTTCGTCTCCGTGCCTCACAAAGCACGTTAAACTGTTGGTCCCGGCTATCATCTCACTGTTTCTGGGATATAAAAACTCCTTTGGTGCACGAGGAGCAGTCACCCCTTATGAGGAAACTGATGATAGAACCAACCTACCCATGGGTACACAGCCATAGCTGTTTGTATGTTTGATAAAGGGTAATGTTTGATGTTTCTGAGTCATTTCATTATTGAATCTATGGTGTTTCTTAGCTTCGTACTTTATGTTTGGTTCATCTGGTACGATATCAGATAATATCGTCCGCAAAGAGAATACATTGTCTGTTGTCCGAATCAAGTCCCTCCAGTATCTTATTTTAGTTACTATATTTAGGTACATCAGTTATATTATGGAATAAAAGAGGACCTAACACACTTCCCTGAGGACCTCCAAAATGAGGCCAGACCATGGCGAGGGCAAGTACTGGAAACGTATACTTAGCTTGATTCGTCGTGTCGTCACTTCGTCAGTGTGTAACTATACGGTATTTGTACAAAATATTTGCTAAGTTCGATGGCTGAACTCCGTCGTTTTTGCACAGCATGTTATCAGATTCAGAAATAGGTCGCGATTACAAGTGTTTGTAAATAATAAAACATGTTTCTGTCGAAGGGACACGGTGTTATCTAGTACTCGCCTACTGGTAACAAGGAATTTTCCATTGGACACACCTTCCACGCCTCAATAACCGCCGATTTGGGGAAAAAACAGAACGCAGTTTACTCGTGGTAAAGTTAGGTCAAACCTGTTTGCAAATGGGTAAACACAAGTTCGTTTTATGCAAAGACTATGTGGTTATATTCTCTAAGGTTTTATGGAAACAGATTATTAAATTCGAAATGGAATTCCACGGTGATTGGCTGGCAATAAGAAACGTCTATTGTCGTCGTCGTACATGAATAAGAAACTTGCAATATTTATTTTATAGATGGTAGGTGGAGCAAAGCTGCGATTGAGTGGCGTCCAAGGACTGGAAAGAGTTGGTCGCCCGGTGGCGAGATGGGCAGACGATATTGTTACCATCGCGGAAATATCCTGGATGAGGCTGGCTAAGTAAGAAGTCTGACACTTTCTACCGCTCTGCCCAGAGCGGGAGGAGTCGTTTAATGACTTTCCACACTCCAAAAAAAAACAGGCTGGCACAGGAACATGGAACTTGGCACAATCAAAGAGAGGTCTATCCCCAGCAGTAGGTGAAGTCGGGTTGTGGATGATGATGAGGTACTTACCTACCCATACCAAGGCAAACTGGAATTTAGGTGAAACTGCCAAGTGGTTGCAAGCGAGACTGCTGAACATCAGTTCCTGGGTTCCATTTCCGGGTCGGAAAAAGTGTTATTGGGTTTTTCCATTAGTAATTTCTCTGTATCAACCACAGAGTCTGGACTTGTACCCGGTTGATGGCATTAGGCTCGTACGTTTTTCACGGGACTTGAACATAACTAGGGAGAATAGGGTATTTCACCAAAAAAATCTAATTAGTCCGTCTGTTAGATTATCGCAAAATATTGGGTACGTGTTTTTTGTTTTATCAAATAAATAACAATTGACGGAAATAAAACATGTCAAAGATCATGAGTGGGGGCTTTTCACGTCACTTCGTGAGTAAAAAAGTACTAACCTTGTGACGTCACACGACTTGACACGACTTTTCGAAGCGCTGTATCGTCTTCATCTTTTGTTTACGTGAAAAAAGAAAAAATATGTGTCCTTTATTTTTTGAAAATCTATCTGACGGACTAATTAGATTTTTTTGGTGAAATACCCTATTGTGAATGTAGGTACTATGAGATACACCTCTGCCTAACCCTTCGGGGATTAGAGGCGTGGTGTTATGCTGCATGGTGGCTTATTGTCATTGACCAACATGTCACTTATTTATGAGGCAGGTCCAGCCTGACAAGACGCTTCTGCTTCGTAAGACGGCTGCATTAATAACCTCGATCCTCCAGAAGGTTATTCTCGATTTCATACACATTTTGCAATTCCCTTAACTAGAGAACACCAAACCACCTGAAGCTTCTACCCTGTCTGTGTCCATGGTCTATGGCTATTTTGTTTGATTGTGAATGATGTTCTGAAGATGAAGACTGGTTAGACCAAACCGTGCCTGGAGATATGATATCTAGATAAGGCGCGGTTTTCACCAAAGCACGGAGAAGAGCGGAGCCGCGACGAAATGTGCGGAAAACGACCAATCGCATTAGTTACATTGCATTAGTGCATTGTCTACACCTACGTCCAAATTAGCTGTTAAGTTATATATGTTAATTGTAAAACTAATTAAGGTAAGATCCTAGTTTTTATTTAGATTATATTTATTATGTAAAACTACGAGGCTGGCATAATCGCGTCGCGACTAAAGCCTTTTTCAAAATAAAGATTTAAAAAAAAAAAACCGGCCAAGTGCGAGTCGGACTCGCGCACCGAGGGTTCCGTACAAACCTGCAAGGTTTACAAAGTTCGTTTAAAAAAAAATATATTATGTGATGTAACTAAAAATTTATGGTTTTCGTAATTTTTCCTTTATCTATGCTATAAGACGTTGCTTCGTACCAAATTTCAAGATTCTGAGTTCACGGGAAGCACCCTGTAGGTTTTGATTCCCTTGCAAGTGTCGAAAATTTGCGGCATAAACGGCTGTATCTTTTGATTGCGTTGGCTTAGAAGTTTGATTTTTTCACAGCTTCAAGGGACAGTAGACCTGAGTAATTGATATAAATTTCAGCTTCATACCTCCACGCGTTCCTGAGAAAAAGGGTCTTGACAGACGGACGGACGGACGGACAGACGGACAACAAAGTGATCCTATAAGGGTTCCGTTTTTTCCTTTTGAGGTACGGAACCCTAAAAATGTGCGGAAAACGACCAATCGCATTAGTTAAAATTTATATCTGGTCTCTCCGCTCTGCTCGTCTCCGTTTTGGTGGAAACCGGGCCTAATGCAAGAGCAGCTGCTTCGCCGACATTTTATATGTTGTAGCAGCAAGCTAATTTGTTAGAACACTAACGTTACAACTCAAGAACTCAATTTTGAACAGAAACGTATAAGCAAATCTTGTATGGTAACTTGTTTGTATGGTACCTAACTAAATAATGCGTATGACGTCATAGTGGATTTCTATTCAAAACACATAACCATCTTTTTGGGATTCACCGCAGTCGGGTAAAAAATGGCACGCTTGATTTTCATACGGATCGTGATACTCTCGTAATCTGGGTATATCCTTAACGGATTAAGAAGGTGCTTATCAACATTTTATTTTGATTAATGTCCTTCTAGCAGAGTTCAGAAACTTTGAACGAAAAACAAATTCCTTTTTTCCTTTTCGTATTAGAAGAGGTAGCAAAATCACAGCGACCTTAATCTTGTTACAATAAGGTATTCTATTGTTGCTGATGTTGCTGTTACAGGTAAGACAAGTGTGAAAAGACTACTTCAACGACACTAGCATCGCCAAATGATTGACATAATAACTCTTGTGTATGACCAAAGAGTTCCGTATTAAAAGCATTAACACACATAGCGTGCATTCTTCATACCTGTGCTTCATACGAAGAGGTTAACGCCTTGGCCGCTGTGGGTCAACTATGGCGATTCACTTGAAGTGGTAACAACTTTAAGTACGGTAAAATACTGCGTTCCCTTTTACCAGAGGTATGTAGGGTCATTACTTAGGTGGGTTGAGTTATGTAGCATCCAAATGTTGAGGATATGGGTAATGAGTCGTGTTCAGTAAGTAGCTTGGTTGGTTGAGACTCGGAAATAAAGCCATTTATTCAAATAGTAGCCCGAAATACAAATTTTCTAGTGCGTTTTTTTGCAATTTGCTGGGCAGTCAATGTCAGGTTGTATGTTGACGGTCGCGGGCTGACCTAGCAGAATCATAACAGTCCATCATAGCCGTTTCACCTGGGGAGAAGCGGCGTTACAATCTCCCCAATAGTAGGTACACACGGCTACACATCAAGCTATACAAAACCAGTTAATCTTGGCCTCACTTTACTAGATCTTTCCGCACAATGAACGATCAGATTATACTGGTTTTGTATAGCTTGATGTGTAGCCGTGTGTACATGTTCGCCAAAATAGCAGTCATCTTATTCCTGCAATTTGAAATAATTTTTGTTGCTCGGCTAGGCCATATTTTAGTACCCTAATAATTTGCATCCAGATATAGTTCTTATATGAGTAAATACGCGTTCTTCGTAAGCTTACTACATTCCTCATCATTGAAATGCAATTAAACTCATACCTAATCATAGGTAAGTTAGCAGTTCATTATTACAAAGTACAGATTACAGCACATCAAGCTATCAAACGAGAACCTAATGTTTTACCCATAAAGTTGAAAATCTACTAAAGAAAGCCAGAAAGTATAGAAAGACGGACAAATATATAGTTTAGTGTAGTATCTTGATGTGCTCCAGTCGGTACACAACACGTGTCGTTTGTTCTCATTTGCAAGAATAATATCACTTTTCCAATTCCAATGACATATTTTTCCACGTTTTCCACGAAACGTATAAAAACGTGGATCTATCTACGCCGTGCGATGTATTTGGACTGATAGGTAATCTATATTTACGGTTCCTCATTATTTTACAGTTTAGATATCGGTAATTTTAAAAAGTACCTTATAAGTCTGTCGACTTAAGGTACTTTTTGGAGGTACTTTTTGGCTTGTCGTCTATTTGTCAAAATCAACAATTATGAGATCAATGATAGACCATTCTGACACTATTGAATAGCAGACTCGGGGCCCTGGTTGTCAGTGTTTCGGGCCACAGACTACCTGTTATGACTGTCAAAGTGTTAAAGATCTACAAATGCCCCGGGACCAACAGCTTATCGTGTTTTCCGAGGCACGGAGTAAATTCGGTTCACGTGGTTTAATATTCGCCATGTGGACCCACAAATGTGGGGTGCTTAATAAGATCATGATTTCTCCATCGGCGATGGATCCATCTTTGAGCTGGACTGCAGAAACATAGGTATATGTCGATATAGCAACTGTTTCCTATTCCACTGGATAGACTATTGTCGTCTAATTTGAGCCAAGACGACATTTGTTTGAAATTAAGGAAGCTAAGGGATTCTCGTGTTATCGCATCGTTCCATATGCCTCTGTGTGGAGGAATGCATGCTAAAATGGGTGATACAACTTCAATATAGTTTCCTCCGCATGTCGATAATCCTTTACCTAAATAAGAATTTATAATCAGCCGGCCGGTGTCCGTCGCCAAGATAACAAAAAAATGGCGCACTAAGTATTTATTTATCGCCGATTACAGTTATCTCTAACTTAATCGATGAATTATTGGAATAAATACACCACTGATTAAACCACGAAGCCACGATTATCTTCAAGTTGAAGCTCCGATTACATACTGTTAAAACCAAGATTATGAAATAGTCGCGACTTGACAAAATAACATCGTTGTCAAGTGGGAATTTAGGCGTATCCCGAAAAATTTAATTTGATCATGGCTGATTATGGGCTCGATCTACAAGAAATTTCATTAAGTTTTCGAATTCAGCGTGCAGCTCTTTTCCTATTATATCTTCACGATGCAATGTCGGCTACGATGCCCAAAATTTTAAATGAGATTATCTAATTAGGTACCCTCGTTCGGCCGTTGTGTTAAATCGACGTCCGTCAGACTAGATCTGACGGACGTCAAGCTAACACGACGACCTAGGAGAGATTAGGCGCTAAACCAACTGCTTCATGTGCTTTCCGAGACACGAAGGTGTCACCCTACTAACTTGCAACAAACTCAGAGCTACTACTAAGAAAATCCTAATAAGTCAAACAAACCAAAAAAGACAAACCAAATATGTACTTAACACCTGGCTCGAAATGCATACATCAACCGAAAAAATGTCATGTAATGATAATCAAAACACAAATGTAGTAAGTAGGTACCTATAGCTCTATGATAATGAATACTTAACCTTTTTTTTTTTTTTGGTGGGTGGAAAATCATCGAATAACCCCCCCCGCTCTTGGGCAGAGCGAAGGGGAGTGTCAGACTTCTACTGACTAAAACCAAACCCATGTTCCTTCTTCTTCGCCCTTGTGTCGGAGCCGCGGTAACCTTTCGATATCCACAGCCCCGACGGGATGAATACTAATTAACCTTAAAGCACGTAACACGCACTTTAATAGTAAACACTCGTACCAAGCTCTTACACAATGTCATCTAAGGTACTAATCAAATTATGTGCTTGACAACTACCTAATTCCAAAAGAATGAATATTTTGAATAAATTAGCGTCCGAATGGTAACTTTCTACCACTTCATCTGTGGGTAAATAAGCACCTATAATTAAAAGCGTCATGTGTCGTGGTCTGAACTTTTATAGGAAAACGTGTTTAAAACTTGAAATACTGGTTTCCTACGTCTTTGATGAGATGAGCAATGAACAAAATAGAGCTTAATTATTATTAAAATTTCCCTGTTTTGTAAATCAAAACAAGATGATGATGTTTTGATGCAAATCGTACCATGGTTTTTCGAATGGTGAATGGCGACTGGCGTTCGACACATCTTCGGCCGATTTACGTCTCAGAAAGCTGATGAAGTTTGGAATACGAGAAGCAGCACACGCCTGTTCAAAGTTATCTCACAAATCTTAGGCATTACAAAGACATTCGTAACCTTATCGACCATCCGATTTCAATAAACTGTGAAGTCCCACAGGGCAGTGTACGTGGTCCCACACTTTTCACGACAGCTAAAAAACAATATTTCATAAAAATTCAGAACACCGAAATAATATCTAACTTGGACGATATTGGGATCTACTTTTATGAATTTTGTTGGATCTTACGTACGTATGTACTAGTAAGTAGGACCGTGTGAACCACAGAAGGGTTATGTTTTGTGCCCCGTAGGAAAATTAAAAGGATCAATTTATTGTGGTTAAAATGAAGGTACCTAATCAATGTTTGATTAATTAGATTAGTAGTCAGGTATATACGTACCTACTTCTTATCTTTTGCGCTTACCACGATAACTCTTATTAGTAATTGCAATATTTGCACTGATGCACGTACCTAGGTATTACTTTCTTAGAATAGTTACTAAGCTCAGAAAGAAATTGTATCCACCTACTTTAACAGTTTTGTTCGAATGGGTAATGACTATGTCAGTAATATCTACTTAATTAAGGTAACCGTTTTGTTTGCCACTTACATACAATAGGGTTCCGTATACTTAAATGGAATAATTATTTACGGTCCCTGCTTCTTTAAATGTGTGATCCCACAACACCAATTACCTATCAATTGCTAGCTTACGCAAAAAGTTAAGCATAAACAAATCATTAATGTGTTAAGGTTTATTATACAGTAATTTGTGCTACACGCTACCATAAGATTGCTAGTTTTCCTCAATCGATTCAACTCAATGATAAAGTAATTGCTCAAGTTTACTTATGTACCTATATAGTTAACCTGCGTTCCTCGACAAATGGTTGCGTAGAATGCTCGATTTATTATTATTTAAATATTTCGATTACTCCGTAAATGAATCATGCAGCAATGGCTGAAGTACTGGCAACTAAACCCCGATGCTATAATATCCTCAGGATGAATAATTCCTCAGGATGCCGCTGGAGCTAGCCCGAACCCTGCGGACCAGGGATGAGCACTGTAAACAGTCTACGTCTTACGATTCGGTAGGTAAACACCATGGGTTAAAGAATCAGGGCAGTTTCATCAGCACCCTAAACGGATTAATCTATTGCACACGATGGCAATATAGGTAATGTGCGGGCGGATTTGAAATCCTAACCCTAAACCGCTCGTGATTTATTTTTGAAAAAAGCCCTGTTTATATATATTATTTTAAAATATTCTATGTGTAACTAACTACCTGCCTGCCTGTGTGACTTCCTCGTTGGTTTGGTGATCATAAGCGCGACTGGGTCCGGTGATAATTCGACCTAGGTTCGATTCCTAGATCGAATAGAGTGCCCGGAAGACAAGCAAACAAGTCCCGGAGACAGGATTTGTTCAGGTACCACATGTTAAATTGTTACGAGTATGCTTTGTGTTGTTCTTAGCATAATACAAAGGTGAGGTACCAGCAGGTACCTACCTAAGTTTACCAGGTGTATAAGGTAGGCACACCACGTGAAAAGATAAGAGTGTTCCATTTTCACTTTATCGAACATTTTGAAACCCGGGCTTTAGATAGTCGAAACAGATTATGCAAAATTGATGATGTCCTCTAAAAAGGTCATTTTAAGTACCTACCTATTGATGCATTTTAGTCTTATCAGGACCTGTGATCATGACAAATGCTGCTAATCACGTAGGTACTTTAGCTATGCACATCATTTGCACAACCTGTCAAACTTTTTTTTTTTTTTTGGTGCGTGGAAAATCATCGAATAACCCCCCCCCCCCAGCTCTTGGGCAGAGCGAAGGGGAGTGTCAGAGCGAAGGGGAGTGTCAGACTTCTACTGACTAAAAACCAAACCCATGTTCCTTCTTCTTCGCCCTTGTGTCGGAACCGCGGTAACCTTTCGATACCACAGCCCCGACGGGAACCTGTCAAACTGCAAATCAAGTTAGAGATAGATATTATGACGTGACTAGAAGCCCTAGCAGAAGCACACGGTGTAAACGTAAAGAAAATACCTACGTAAATTAAATAAAAAAATACTCGTTTTACATGTAATCGGACGGATGAACTTAAAATGCTTCATGCCATTCGCAAGCAGACGAAGGGTGTCTGTGTCGCAGCCGCTTTGTTACACAACGGGTCCGCGTGAGAGCAATGCAGCCGAGGTAGGCCTAAAGTCCATTTCACGAAAGAAGTCCCGCGGACAATTGTGGAACTAAATTTGACAGATGGCGAGAGAGAGAGAGATAGCAACATTATGTCGCGCGAATACAGCGCTGCGTCTGCGGGACTTCTTTCGTGAAATGGACTTTACAAACTAGGCAAATGCAAAAAAGGCAGTTGAAAATCACTTTCTGATTCTAGGACTGCATGTGTCACAAATTCACTAAATCTGCATGGTCCTCATAACGACCTGACCAATATTATTCCACCCGGACTTTAAAACTAACCAGACCCTGTGTACGGTTTGCAAATTGCCGATTTTGTCAAAATACACTCCTTTAATTGGTTCAAACGGTGTGACGTTTATGTCGTCACTGCTCTGCCTTGTGGGTTGAAATAACGTAAGTAATGTTACGAGGATAAATAGCAGGCTGGAACTTATCCCACTTGATTTAAAACGTTGTTTCTTGTTAGTATTATTTGTTGTATCCTTTTGTTTTTCAGTGCAGTTTTTGTCATTGGAGGTGGTGGTGTCAGGTACTTCTATAGGAGATTCTGGTATTGGGAGTTTCACTAATTTTGTTATTGGTACTACTATTAATATCATAAACGGGATATTTACCATGTTTGATTGTTGTTTCGAGTTCCCGATATAGCGCCGAAATATCGGGAACTCGAAACAACAATCAAACATGGTAAATATCCCGTTTATGATATTAATAGTAGTGTCAGTGACCATGTCAGTTTAAAAACTTATTTTGTTATTGGTCTTGTTAGTAGCCCTGTTTTAGTTTTTAACGTCACAACTCTGACTAGATTGTCTCTCCCCGGGTGAACTTCCTGTATTCTGCCAAGTGCCCATTTCGCAGGCGGAAGGCAGTCTTCTTTAATTAAGACAATATTGTTAAATTATTCGTTTGGTTTAGCCATTTACTACGAACTTGAAGTTGTTGCAGGTATTCTGATGACCATCTGCTCCAAAACCCTTGTATCATTTTGTATAATAACTGCCACCTATGTCGAATGTTGATGTTTTGATTTTCGATATTTTCCGTTGGTAAGAATGTTAAAGGTCGGCCAATTAAAAAATGTGCAGGTGTAAGGTAATCAATATCGTCCACGTCCTCTGTTAAAGGGCAAAGTGGTCTAGAGTTCATACAGGCTTCTATTTGTGTAAGCAGTGTTAAAAACTCTTCGTATGTCAACTTTTGCTCTCCTAGGACACGCTTTAGGTGATATTTCATTGACTTAACTGCAGCCTCCCAAAGTCCTCCCGCAGTCGGCCAGCTTGGGGCGTTGAAATGCCACTCTATCCCCATCTCGTTACTCTTTTTCGATAATGTGTCGTTGTTAAATGTTTGTGAGATATGCAGTTGTTTGGCTAACTCCCTTTCGGCTCCAACAAAGTTTGTTCCGTTGTCAGAATAAATATGTTTCGGACAGCCTCGTCGTCCAATCATGCGGTTGAGAGCCTGTATAAATGTTTGAGATAATAAATCTGATGCAAGTTCTAAATGCACCGCCTTTGTTGTCATGCATACGAATACAACGACGTAACCTTTGCTCGTTCTGACGCCCCGGCCCTTGTTTAATTTAACATTAACAAACCCTGTGAAGTCCACTCCTGTGTGATAGAATGGTGGTGATTGTGTTATTCTCTCCCTGGGTAGGTCAGCCATCAATTGGTATTGTTTCGATGGTTTGAAGCGACAACATTTTACACAGTCCTGCAGGTATTTTTTAACAGTATTGTTTCCTCCTGTAATCCAGTATTTCTGTCTCAATGTAGCCATAGTTAGTCTCGCTCCACCATGTAGTGTTGTAGCATGCGCACGGGCAATTAAAAGATACGCCAGTTTGCTGTTTTTTGGGATGATAGCTGGGTGTTTTGTTTCTTCTGGTAAATTTGAATAATGTAGTCTCCCTTCGACCCGTAATATGTTATTTTCATCCAGGTAAGGGTACAGTTTCTGAAGTCCTCTATTTTTGCTTACCTTTCCTGTAGTCTTTAATTCATGGATTTCTTGTTCGTAATATTCATTTTGTACATGTTTTATTATTATGTTAGTGGCACATCGAATATCAGCGAGTGTTAAGTTGCATTGTTTTGACGCGGGCGGGTCATTCATGTTTGGATGATTCATAGCTGTGTCTTCCCCGTGCCGATTGCTTTGCGACGTCTTTGTTATGAAACGTGACACCCAAGCTACGATGCGTATTATAGTCATAATACAGCTGTTCTTGTTAAGTAGTTCTGTTACAAGGTTGATGTTTTTGTTTTCCGTAGTTTGTGACGTAACTGCATGCACCTTTTTAACTTCTATTTCAGGCATCTTTATCGTGTCATGTGTTACAGGAATGAATTCACTGTTAAGCCATTCAGGTCCATTAAACCACAGAGGAAAGTTGTGTAACTGAGACGGCAGTAGTCCACGTGACGCGCAGTCAGCCGGGTTTTGCTCCGATCTGACGTGTTTCCAACTCCCTGCGGGCACTACAGATGTGATCTCTTGCACTCTGTGTCCGACGAAGGCTTTCCATCGCGAGACATCTCCCTTCAGCCAGCCAAGTACGATCATCGAGTCCGTCCATGCTGTTACTTTAATGTTAGGCTTTTCAAGGCAATGTTTTATTTTCTTTACCAGTTGAGCTAACAGCTGAGCACCGCATAACTCAAGTCTGGGAAGTGTTTGTTGTTTTTGTATTGGAGCGACCTTTGTTTTAGCCGCAACCAATGCAATCTGTTGCTGTTTTCCCTCCGTAATCTTACTGTACACTACGCACGAGAACGCTTTTTCTGATGCGTCACAAAATGCGTGCAGTTCCCAATTCTTGTTTGCTTCTAATCCAAGCCATCGGTTAACTTTTAATGGTTGCATGTTTGTTAACTCTGTCTTTAATGTTCTCCATTCCTTTTCTATTCCATCTGGAACTGTATCATCCCAGTCGATTTTGTACTTCCAGATCTGTTGGAATAAGATTTTTGCCTTGATTGTTTTGATTCAAGAACAATGTGGATCACTGGTCACTGATCTTGTCCAAATCGTCTCGCGATCTTCTACGAGTGCAAGTACAAGTGCTCCAGAAAGTGGCTATTTTGGAGCACAGCTAATTGGACATGACACTTCTACATAGCGGCGTTTTTTATTAAGCCCTCCACACTATTCCCAAAACACTGAAACTCCTGAAAGCCAGAGTCAACAGTGGCAACCACCAGAAAAGCGCCGAGACAATGAAGCTCGACGAAGTCTCAAAGAAACAATTTATTTTACTGTCTTGGATCCCGTAACGAAATTAATCAGAAAAGAATAGCGGAGGAGTCTGAAAACATAATTTCCACTTCAGCGGCTTTATGAGCAACGCCGCAACGCCAGTAATTGTGTTTTGGCACTTACAGTGCGGTCAAATTATCATGGCAGGTCCGAACTTCGTGCAGGTCATTTTGTTACAACTAATGTATAAAAGTGTTATGATATTAATTTTATTTGTATTTCTCACTGTTTATATTAGATATTTTCTGATCGTTTATGTATTGGTTTATCTGACAATAACAGTTTTCTTCACAAGTTTACATGCGTAAAAGTTCGCAGAGCCTATGTTCGGACCTGCCAAGATAATTTGATCGCACTGTACTAAACGCATTTAATTATGCAGGCTGTAAAAGAGACCGACACAAACGGTTAACTCAGTACTACATCATTCTGATCCTCCCAAACAGATATCATTTTCATAGTACTTATAGGTTATTTAAAAAAAAAACTGTTTCAAAACATTTTTTTAAACACCCACCTTTTACCCTACCATACTTACAAGACAGACACCTATCCCCGCTACAGGGTGGAGGGATCTGCTCAATACTCAACAACTACATTTTTAAGTACCTGCGGATATTTAGTTAAGATAATAACATTGTTTTTACTAATACCCATAATAATAATATCATAGTCGGCTATCGGGTCAGTCCGTAACATGAGCCCTGATAACGCATAGATAACACTATCCTCCTCAAATCTTTTAATAACATTATCTATGGACGTCATAGATGTTATGTTATTATAGTAAATATATAGATTAAGACAAGAGCTCAATGGGTTTACCCATCGGTAAAAAAAGTAGTTAAAAAACTAAAAAACCCGACTGAAAAAACTGAAAAGCAAAAAGCGGGGTCCATTCTATTTTCATTTTTTCTTTTCATAATTTAATATTCAAATGAAACCCCGCCTGCTTCCAAGTTTTGTTTAATTTAAAATGTGCTTGTTTTTTTGCTTTTCAGTTTTTTCAGTCGGGTTTTTTAGTTTTTTAACTACTTTTTTATTTCCAACTTTTTAGTTCTTTCGTTGGTCGCGTAAAATTCTTCGCAGATGATTTATTTAACTTTTGTGCTTGTTTATAGGATTTCTCACTTTGAATTTCTTTTAAACATATAAGTGTTATATATTTTTGTAATCTCCTTTTAAAACCCTTTATTTTGATACCCTACTCGATGGTATTGGAAAAAACTTTTTTTTTGAACTCCGCGATTTGGCCCCCAAAATCCACAATTTTTCTTTGTTTTTTAATTTTAATGTAGCCTATAACACTCGCGCCATCAAGACGAATCTAACGACGTATATTTCATTCTAATCGGTTCATCCTTTTATGAGTTATGAGGGAACAAAGAAACGGACATACATACTTACATATATACATACACGTCAAACACATAACCCTCCTTTTGGGCTTCGCCGCAGTCGGGTAAAAAAAGACTTACACTAACTTTCATTCAAACTTACACCCTCTATTATTTTATCCCCTCTAGTGAATGAATTTTCAAAATGCCTGTCTTAGTTTTTTGAGACTGTCTGCTCTGAAATGAGCATGCTTAATTATCATTCTCATCCTCAATCCCTTATCCGAATACATTTGGGTCGGCGCAACATTTCTTCCATACTTCCCTATATTCATCATGTCATCAGACACATTGACATTGCATTTCTTTGGTTCTTCTACTCTTATACCCATCCGCATTTATGCTTGTACCTTTCTCCATTCTAGCGCATTACATGCGCATACCACGACAACCGGTGTTGTGTAACAAACGATGGGCCACAAAATATCGTGTCCTAACAGCAACTGATACGCTTCAAGAAGATGCCAAAGTCGTCTACAAATACTAGGCCGAATCAAATTAGGTTGCCGATAACACTCTAATGAGAGAAGTTTAGATATAGTTCTTCTGCTGAGTTCTGCTTTGTGTCGGTAGCGCGACAGTACCTATCTATATTATATTACTTAAGTTGGCTCAAAACTTCGCCACCTCCACAGCGCCGTCGGTGGCAGCACGAAGTATCTGAAAAGTCTGCGGATCCAGGTGGGACGATGTCACCACAGCCTCGTTAGGTGGGTCTGCCTCGCTGGAACAGCTGAAGCGCAGTATGGAACAGTACTACAAACTGTTCCACCTCCAATCCTGACGTGTGAGCCCCAAAACATTATAAAGTGTTTAGTTGCGTTATATAAAAAGACTCGTTTCCAAGATACGATTTTTTTTTTTAGCTAAACCCAACAGTTCAGACTGTATACTGTTTCTGTCAGAGAATAAATGATTTAAGATTTCTTCAAAGGCGGTAATAGCAAGCGCGACTAATAGGGCGTAGGGTTTTGACTTTAATTCCTGTTCGAGCAGTGTTTGTTGGGATTTTCTAGGAAGTTGCAGTCAGTGTCCACAAACAATCAATTAACTTTGTTCTAACAATTTATTAATATCCATTTAATCAATTATTTTTAAACATATTAAATAAAAATATATGCTTGTCTGCACGACGACGAATCAAGCTATATACCAGTCAGTACACGTGGATCTATTATTATACAGGAAATCTACATTAAGTGAGGCCATGATACTGGAAGCTTATAGCTTGATAAATCGCCGTAATGTACCAACCTAGTTAATACAATATCTTCTGTGTAGCATTCTCATAGATAAGTAAACATTAAAACACCATTGAGATAATTCCTCCTTTAAAATCACGCCATCTATTATCCAGAACTCGAACTACCGCTACCACCACTTGACGATAGATGGCGTTATCAACAACTTCATTCGCCTATGCCTTTGTCGTCCAATTAGGATCTTCTTTCTCGTCAATGCCGGCTAAAGCCTGCATTTTATCAAAAGGTAACATCATAGGGTCTGTAGGGGGCATTTGTACCGTCGCAGCGAGAACTGGTGTAGTTTTACCATACTTTAGTAATAGAACTTTGATCAATGATCGTTCACCGCCTTGTCCCGTTACGGGGCGGAACAAAACGTCTGGGTTTATATTCTCGTCGAATACTTCTTCGATTTTTGTCGGGAACTTCAGCTTGCCGCCTGGTGAGAGGAGAGGTACCTGAAATGTTTAAACAATAAGAACCTTTTACTGCCAACTGGATCCTCAGTTCGATTCCCGGGTCGAGGAAGAGTTGTTGGATTTGCCATCAGGAATTTCTCAGTAGAGCCAGTCTTTTTTTGGAGTATGGTAAATTACCCTATTGAATCCTCCCGCTCTGGGCAGACCGGAAGGGAGTGACAGACTTAAACCGCCTTATTAATAAAAATAGTTAAACCTGGTTTAACTTAGACTTGGTTTATCTCGCATGCCGTCACTTTCTTTTGAATATTTTTGAAGTGAGGATTTTTTTAAAGCGTCTTTCTACGCGACCGTTCTGAAGGATTTAAACAAACAATGTTATATAACGCGTGGTTCAAACCCCCACCTGTCCCTGTAACGCATCGTAACGTTCTACAAGACCCCCCCCCCCCCCCAATTCGTTACGTAATACTTGAACGCTCCTTTAGGTTCAAAGTTCAATGGGAAAAATTAACAGTTTCGAATACCTTGATGAGCTAGTGTCTGCACCTAATGTGTGAAAATTACCTTTATATAAGGATTGGATACTTTATAGTTGCCGGGGTTCACGTGGAATAGTATGTATAGTTTCATGACCGCCTTGTCTTTGGAATTGTTCTCTATTATCAGCGTCACACGGAACACCGGACCTAGACCTTCAACCTGGAAAATAATACAAAGAACATGTGAAATACCATAGCAGAATTGTTATTTATATGCATATAATTTTTTTTTTTTTTGGTGAGTGGAAATTCATCGAATAACCCCCCCCCCCGCTCTTGGGCAGAGCGAAGGGGAGTGTCAGACTTCTACTGACTAAAAACCAAACCCATGTTCCTTCTTCGGCTCTTCGCCCTTGTGCCGAGGCCGCGTTATGCCTTTCGATAATCCGCAGCCCCCACGGGAATTATGTATACCTTCACATGCGTTCCATTTATTTTAAGCAATTTGTGAACCACTGCAGGGCAAAGGCCTCTCTTTCTTTTTCTCATTTATCCACCCAGTGCTCTCACTGTACTGATAACAAAATGACAACATATTTTTTATTTTCTGGCTGTTTTTTCCGAGTCCCGTACGGTAAACAGAATTACACTTGATCGATCTAATTGTCTACAGAAAGCATGATTCGCCGAAGAACGTTAATACGAAAAAGCGTTTTGCCGAAACATTATTCAGCGAAAGCACGTTTCGCCGAATAACGCTACAAAGAATGAATGGTTGGCCGAGACCAAGATTTGCCGAAGTCATGGTTCGCCGAAACACGTTTGAACTAAATAATCTTTCACCGATAGCTATTTTCACCGAAATCATCTTACGCCAATCCAAAACAATCGTCTTGTTTCTTTCTCATACAATTTAGACAGGCCTCGATAAAATTGCACTAACTTCTTTTTCCATGAGTAACAGTTTATTTTTTTTGGGCCAAGGGCCAAATGTTTTTCAAGTCTCTTTTCGTATTCTATTTGCGGCGAACGACGACGCTTCGGCATTGGCTCTGATGCATAGATGCGCTCGATTTCGCAGTAGGTATATGCACTGCGGGACCGATTTACATAGAATATTTACGTGCAGATAGCCAATGTTATAGGAAGTAACTAAGGCTAATTTTATTTCAGAAAAACGGTTAGGGTTCCGTGCAAAATATTAACTGCCATAATAATAGAAAACCGATTCAAATTGGGAAGAAATATTCGCGATCGAAGGTTGCGGAGCACAGCAAGTGTACTTTATCACAAAAATGAACAGTTTTTGTAGGTAGTAATAACTTTAACTATCTTTACCTCGGCAGTAAGTCTGATAGACTCCATACCCCCAGTGCCTACGGAGTTATCCGATTTTTTATGCGCTTCCAGTAAAGTGTTCGCAGCCAACAGGCGGAGTCTGTTCATCTCATGTTGGAACGTCTCGTGCATCACTGCAATTTGATAAAACATTTATGAAATTAACAAATGCAAAAAAAAACGCAGGTTTTTGGTTTTTCTTCTTTTTTTTTTATTTATTTTTTTTATTTAAGATGGGTCAGCTCTTGACCTCGAGGCTTGCCTGAACAAGGATGAGGTCTACGATGGAGCGAGCCTTCCCAGTAGCACTGGCTCTCCCGCGCACCAACGGAACACAGCGAACTGTTTGGCGCCGGACTTCGGCGGCGGGAGGGTGGTAACTAGCCAGGCGGACCTTTGCAGGCCCTTCCATCAGTGTTGGGATCATTCAGCCGTAACCGCTAACAAAAGTCAGCGATTCCGTTGCCCGGGGTAGACCACTAGGAGGTAGATCCCACCAACCCCAAAATTTAATTCTTCTTATCGTGTGAGCACTTGGGCAGTAAGGTCTAACGACCCCACATACCCTAGTAGTGTCATAGTTTCTAAACCGCCTCAAAGGCCTCTAACATGGTTTGACGACCGCCATTTGGCGGCCGGGACCACCGGCTTTATACGTGCCTTCCGAAGCACGGAACCATCTTTTTTAGCAGACAATCACGTGATTCAAGCCTGCAATGTCCTAGCCAAACTGGAAAGAACTTTACAAAGTATGCTTCCCGTGGAAATCGAACCCACGACCACTGGGGCACAAGGCCACTCGACCAGGGAGGCAGTATATCTGTGGTATTTGCTTGCAAATAGCAGTGACAGTGAGTTATGATTTTATGAAGATGTTGCCATACGCCAAAAGTAATAACTATGCAACTCAGACAGCAAAACCAGATCAGAAGACAGAGAGAGAGAGGGCTATACTCACACGTAGCGTTCTCTCGCTCTCTCACAGACTGCTCGAGGAACAGCTTGGACTTCTTGGGTATGAGCCAGGGTTTCTGTCCAGTAAGTGCACTGGGTGACATCTATGTAAGTAAGAAAGAGAAGGAGTATACTCACACGTAGCGTTCTCTCGCTCTCTCACAGACTGCTCGAGGAACAGCTTGGACTTCTTGGGTATGAGCCAGGGTTTCTGACCAGTTAGTGCACTGGGTGACATCTATGTAAGTAAGAAAGAGAAGGAGTATACTCACACGTAGCGTTCTCTCGCTCTCTCACAGACTGCTCGAGGAACAGCTTGGACTTCTTGGGTATGAGCCAGGGCTTCTGTCCAGTAAGTGCACTGGGTGACATCTATCTGAGTAAGAAAGAGAGGGAGTATACTCACACGTAGCGTTCTCTCGCTCTCTCACAGACTGCTCGAGGAACAGCTTGGACTTCTTGGGTATGAGCCAGGGTTTCTGACCAGTTAGTGCACTGGGTGACATCTAACTGAGTAAGAAAGAGAAGGAGTATACTCACTCGTAGCGTTCTCTCGCTCTCTCACAGACTTCTCGAGGAACAGCTTGGACTTCTTGGGTATGAGCCAGGGTTTCTGACCAGTTAGTGCACTGGGTGACATCTAACTGAGTAAGAAAGAGAGGGAGTATACTCACACGTAGCGTTCTCTCGCTCTCTCACAGACTGCTCGAGGAACAGCTTGGACTTCTTGGGTATGAGCCAGGGTTCCTGACCAGTTACAGCACTGGGTGACATCTGTTCAAGTAAGAAAGAGAAGGAATATACTCACACGTAGCGTTCTCTCGCTCTCTCACAGACTGCTCGAGGAACAGCTTGGACTTCTTGGGTATGAGCCAGGGTTTCTGACCAGTTACAGCACTGGGTGACATCTGTTCAAGTAAGAAAGAGAAGGAATATACTCACACGTAGCGTTCTCTCGCTCTCTCACAGACTGCTCGAGGAACAGCTTGGACTTCTTGGGTATGAGCCAGGGTTTCTGACCAGTTAGTGCACTGGGTGACATCTATCTGAGTAAGAAAGAGAGGGAGTATACTCACACGTAGCGTTCTCTCGCTCTCTCACAGACTGCTCGAGGAACAGCTTGGACTTCTTGGGTATGAGCCAGGGTTTCTGACCAGTTACAGCACTGGGTGACATCTGTTCAAGTAAGAAAGAGAAGGAATATACTCACACGTAGCGTTCTCTCGCTCTCTCACAGACTGCTCGAGGAACAGCTTGGACTTCTTGGGTATGAGCCAGGATTCCTGACCAGTTACAGCACTGGGTGACATCTGTTCAAGTAAGAAAGAGAAGGAATATACTCACACGTAGCGTTCTCTCGCTCTCTCACAGACTGCTCGAGGAACAGCTTGGACTTCTTGGGTATGAGCCAGGGTTTCTGACCAGTTACAGCACTGGGTGACATCTGTTCAAGTAAGAAAGAGAAGGAATATACTCACACGTAGCGTTCTCTCGCTCTCTCACAGACTGCTCGAGGAACAGCTTGGACTTCTTGGGTATGAGCCAGGGTTTCTGACCAGTTAGTGCACTGGGTGACATCTCCACTCCGGCTGCATGCGCGCTAAAGTTTGCGGTGCGCTTGAGTATCTTTAGCATTAGGTTTCCGCCTGAGAATTATTAAAAGAAATATTAGATGATTAACTACCACATTTTTCCCCCTTTATCCCAAATGATATGTCAATAAAATACAAACCCATCCTCGTCTGCCACGTAGGTCCAGTGCTCACAATCGCGACTACTGAGCATGAGGTCTAGATTCTAATCTAGACTTAAAGGTAACTGGCGGAATGTGGCTGTACTATAAGGTACACCTCTGCCTTACCCTTCGGAGTTTACAGGTGTGTTGTTATGTTATGTTTATGCAAACCCATATATCTCTCTCATCACTGAACATACATTGTGGAATCCCCAAATATATTCAGCTATATTACTGGTAAGACTAAGAAAGAACTAAACAAAAGAAAATGGAAAAACCTGGTATAGTTACCTCCAGTTATAACAATGAGTACATGTTCCTCTTGTCCAAGCTGACCAAACTTCATCACGGACACCACATCTGAAAAAATGGACGAACCCTACATTAAGAAATTTAAAAATATTTAAAGTCGTTTATCAGTGTCAGTGGCATGGCAACTATTCTAACTGTACGATGAGAACATTGACAGACGCCAGCACATCAAGCTACCCGAAAGAAACCGTACAAATCAACCAACCTTGAACCCCATGCTAAAGCGAAAACGTTGAAAATCTATTGAAGAAATTTAACAGATCGTAGTACGAGTATATACCTACCTAGCTTGATGTGTTGTGTCATTTCTGCAAAGGTTTTTTGGCGGTTCAATGATGTTGACAGGGAGAGTTGCTGAAAGGCCCAACGAACACCGGCGGAGGAGCGGCGAAGATACAGAGAATAAAAAAAAAATAAGAAAAAAAAAGGAGGATATATAGGAGTTAAGGTTTATTTTAAATTGATTTATTCTCAGTATCTTCGCCGCGCCTCCGCCGGTGTGCGTTGGGCCTTAGTAACATTTTATGAAACTCTTTTGTTAGTAGGTACTAAAAACCACAAGATGACGGCGTTACTTCAAATTTATCAATCGGCCACACGCCTAATGAGTAGGTAACACAGTGGCGGTAAGTCCCCTCTTTGAGGAGTGGCTAGAGAGGAGCCACGGCGCCCTCACCTTCCGTCTGACGCAGGTCCTCACCGGACACGGATGTTTCGGGAGGTACCTGCACCGAATCAGGCGGGAGGAAACGCCCGGATGCTTCCACTGCGAGGATCGACCGGAGGACACGGTGGAGCACACTGTGGAGGCGTGCCCTGCTTGGGCAGAGCCCCGCCGTGTCCTCGTAGTGGCAATCGGCGGCGGCGACCTCTCGCGTCCGGCCCTGGTGCAAGCCATGGTCCGGGGCGAGAAGGAATGGGACGCCGTAGCCTCCTTCTGCGAAGCAGTGATGCTAGCGAAGGAGGTGGCGGAACGAGAGAGGGAGCGAACCTCTCAACGTCCTAGCCGCCGCGGAAGACGCGGAAGGCGCTCCGGGCGTCGGGGGCCACGTGATGGCTTCCGGCCACCGTAGACGCGGGCCTGTGGACGGTGAGTAATGGGCTAGCTCGCCGTCCGGCCGTCGTCATGACGGCAACAGACCGTGTCGGCGGCGCGTTCGTGTTCCACGCGCGCCTCAGAGAGATGTCAGCAAGGAGGGGCCTGCAAGGGCCGACGCTCGTCGGGGCCGCGAATTTTAGTACTAGATGACGTGGTCTCGGCACAAGGGCAAAGAAGGAACATGGGTTCGGTTTTTAGTCAGTAGAAGTCTGACACTCCCCTTCGCTCTGCCCAAGAGCAGGGGGGGGTCATTTGATGATTTTCCACCCACCAAAAAAAAAAAAAGCTCTGGGTGTGTGGCCAAAATCGAAAGTTTTTTTAAATTCGAAGTCACGTACCTCTCACAAACACGGTGTCTCTCCGCGACTTGCCGTCGTACAGATGCACGTGACCCGATGCCAGCGCCACGCCTGTCAGCGTGACACCCAGGTGTAGCACCGGTATCAGAGTCATAGCGACTGGACGGTGTTCTAGCGTTAAACACCATTGCTTTTTGCCCTGGAAACAAATGGGGAATCTTTATAGGAGTTATGAATCGAGCTACTTGTTAACTGACAAATGCTTGCAATGACTGGTAATGGACAGGTCCTTTCGAATCGAATGTCCTTTCTTCAAAAGATCATTTCAGATATTAATCTGCATAGTTCTCATGTGAGTATACCAGGAACCTGTTTGGACCTTGAAACAGACTATGTTTCTTCTCAGAGTAGGCAGAAGACCGACCCCATATAATTTTAAAGAAATTACGTGTAAAAGTGTTTGTAAAAACCTATTTGCAAAATAATAAACACCATTTATCATTTTAAGGATTGCACCAGATCAGTAGGTAATTCAGCAGTGTCTCTACTAATCGGCTCAGCCAGATGACTGTTGCACCCATATTAAAATTTGCAGATCCCGATCCAAGGCAATGCTGATCGCACGCAGTGCTTAAAACACTGGTTCAACCTTTAGTTGCACAAACTACCCAAGCAATGAATGACAAATATCCCGTTTTAGTTGTTAGTGACCAACTGACCGTGTCAGTTTAAAAATTCATAACTTTGTGACGGCGAAGAAGAAAGGACATTGTCATTTAAACTACCACCACCTACCTGCACCATAGTTTACTGAAAAACAGACTATAAGTAGTTTAAAACATAGTTCAAACTCCATCTACAAGTCCAACCCACCTTCTTGCTATAACAAGCCATGGTGTGGTCAGCACATATCACCATGATGCTGCTGTCAGCAGTGACTACTTCTATAGCAATGATGTGATCATCAGTATTGAACAGGATGCGACCTTCAGGCCAATCTCTTTTTAGGACGCATACTGTCTTCTCTCTGAAAATTAAAGAAAACTTTATTTTGTTTGGTACCAGTCGAATAGGATTGAGGATTATCAAGCTTGGTATCATGCATGAAAATCAAAGTTTTTTGGTTCCGAAATCCACACCTATGATATGATTTATTCTCGTAATATCCTGCGCTTAAGTTATTGTAATGTATTGAAATAACCAACACTCTAAGAAATTCTATGAACATATGTGATACATGCATACACAATTTCACGCCTTTTTCCCATGGGGGTAGGCAGAATTCACAGAACGCCACTACCAGATATATAAATCGCTTTCTAACAGGCGCAATTGAGATCAAGCCAGAGCTAGCCCAATTTGCAAAAAAAAAACTAACTAGGCAAAAGGAGTACCTATGTAATAAACGTAGCAGGTGGCTTTCAGTGGTTTCTGCCTACTTGTGCAATGTGTGGTGTAAAATAAAACCAAGCAGCAGTGTTTTACAAGACTACAAGTGCCTTTAAAACTTGAATAGCAATAAGTCACACGGTCACACCTTGTAGCTATCGTAACTCTGTAGTCAACAGTATACAGTCCAGTCGTTATCATTTGGTATGGAGTTTTCTTTACCCCACATATTTTAGCCTGGACAAATCAGGAATAATAATTATTCAAAAAGCATCTAGAATTTTATTGGACTGATCTTTTACAAACAGAATTTGGAGATAGACCACTGTTGGACCGCTCATTTTAACTGTGATCGAGTTTCTCCAACTAACTTCAGGCTGTTTCAGGTACCAGGTGAGCATCTCATTAGCAACTTATTTCCCCTAAATCAAGTTAATTTTTTATTTTTTTTTGTTTATATTCTCATCTACTATGAGTCATCTGACTGACCCTGACTATGATCAGTGAAAGGAGGCATAACAGTTTTGCAGAATCAGGAGCAGTGTCCAAATTCTACTTAATCAGGTAGCTCAATATCCGCTTTCTTGAGTCTCATAACATGACTAGCTTTTGCCCACGGCTTCGCCCGCGTGGATGTCGGTTTAACTACAAAAATGACGATTTTCCATACAAACTTTCATCCCCTATTTAACTCCCTTAGGGGTTGAATTTCCAAAAACCCCTTCTTAGTGCTCCCCTACATTATAATAGGAAGCCGTGTGCAAAATTTCACATTCCTAGCCCCAGTAGTTTCGGCTGTATGTTGATATGTCAGTCAGTCAGTTCTCCTTTTATATATATAGATTTGGCATAAATAGTGAACCTTAGATATAATGAAAATAAGTTAAAACAAGTTCCATACAAACCTGAGACAACTGACTAAAACTTTGCGGATCCAAAAAGATCACGTCTCCATCCTCCGTAGCAATCACGACACAGCTCACAGAGTATTTCTCAACAGAGTGGATCTTCATCGTGGCGATACACACAATCTCCGTATTAGTCTGACTGGGTAGCAGTGGGTTACTCTCCAGGTGTTCCAGCTGCTGGTCTGATGTTAGGGTAAGGAGACGCTGTGACTGTGCTGTTAGGGTTTCGTGGGGTACTGCTCTGAGGCTGTCCGTGAGGGACTTTATTGCGTTGGTGTTGTGGTTGATTGGGTTTGTTAGCTGGAAATATTAGGATACATCTTTAGCTTTAACATAACATAATTCAATCTCTGCAATCCCTGAAGGGTCAGGCAAACTTGTGCCTAAGAGTAGACCTAAAATCGCCAGTTCTTTATGTTTAACACCTATGTACGTCCCATGTCTATGTCCATGTCATACCTATGTCCGTCCTAGTCCTATAATGGGCGAGCCTATTGCCATCAACCAAGTAATTCCTGCTGGAAAAACCCAATTACATTGTCAGTTCTGGGATTTGAACTCAGGACCTCATACTCGGCAGTCACTTGAGCAACAAGGCAGTCCATTTTCCGAAGAAGAATATTGTAACTAAAATAGCAAAGTACGTACCTGCTTCCAAACCTCCAACTCACACATACCTAGCTCAGTGGCCGGCAGATAGTACTTATAGAAAAGCTTCATGTTCCTGTACATGAACACGCAAGAACTGTACGCTACAGCCACTATGGGGACTGAGCGAGGCACTGTCTCACTTATGTAGAAGCCTACTACGCCCAGAGGTAAGTCTGGTACTACCATGTCTGATATCTGCATGGCTCCTTTGAACACCTGGAATAAATAAGTTGAGAATTTTTTAAGAAGTTACTGTCTGAAAAGCAAGTGAGAACAAAAAGTTTGTTTTAGTGTGTCATTCAGGACTTAAGACGTGCATGTAAGGTCAGGGAGTAAGTTTTCATACATATAAAATAAGAAAAAATATGATGTTTTCCAAACGTTGCGAAAGATACCGGTACCTACCAGCCCAGGCTAAAAGCTACCAGTAGTAGTAAGTGCGTTTGTTAAGCTATAACAATTTACTATAAGTTACACTCACTTTCAACTTAGGTCCATCCTCCCCTCGTCCGAAATCTCCAACAAGAAGTTTTACCTCGTTATCATTGTGTAAGTCCAATAACGCCAAGTTTTGAGGCAAAGTATCTAGACCTATGTCATCTGTTCCTACTTCTACGTCTAACCAACGAGTCATGTTGCTCATATTTCGCATTTAATAATAATTGATTTGGTGGGCTAACGGCGTTTATTTACGTTTTTTTGTCGTCATAGCAACTTTGAAAATAGTAAATAAAAACTTTTTGACAGTGACAGTTCTTTACAAACACAACAGAAAAAAAATCTTTCGTAGCTCACTCCAAAAATGTGCCTGAACAATTTGTGCTCCAAACAAACTGACAATGTGCAAATAGAAAAACAACTTGTCTGTACACAAAGTGTTTTAAATCACATATTTAATTTGTAACATCTTGTGAGTTGCAAGTAATGTAGACTATAATATTGGAACTACTGTTCGCATTGTTTTATCATAGCTGCTTTCGCAAACGCACGTCACGTGGTGCGTTCAGAACATAATCATTACAAATTTTGATTTTTACTAAACATTATCAAAATACACAGAATTTTATAGAGAAATTAACTAAACGAAATCTTAGAGAGGAAATATAAAAATCAAAATAAACAGTCGTTAGGAATAGTTAAACTAATTTTCTTTCCACGATTTTGTACATTCGTGAAAAAAATATCAAAATAAAAATGCACCAGGTTTCGAATTTCTGTCCTTGACGTTACATTACAATACGCTTTTTTTGTTTGTGATGGTTTGTGATTGTGATTTTTTAACAATCGCGCAAGTGTTGTCTCATTTTTCAAGTTATAGATAACTCATGAGTTATCTAAAAACCTTATTTAGTGATAGTAGTTCTTATTTTCATTATGTTTAATAACTTTAGTGTTAAGTTTTTGTGTTACTTCGCCTAAGGACGTCCAACCAAGCTAAGTAAGTTGTTAAAACTTTTCTAAAAACAAAAATATGTTCATGTTTTCTTCAGAACTAATTCTGACAATCGTTTTAATGACTTAAATACATGCTATAATTATAGTTAGTACCAGTTGGCAACAACTTTATAACTTTATTTCGTATAACTATGCTTAATTATCATGTTATTTTTATTTATTTGAAGCTTGAAGCACAAGATATTTATTAGAACTAAATTAGAAGCCCAAGTAGCCATCAAAACAAAAATCATTTTGGAAGAGAATACTGAAGACTGAAAGTGCAAAAACACTGATGAAGTTATTATCACAATTACAATGAAAAGAATTGTCATTGAAATTGAATCAAATTTAATACACAGGGTAATAGAATGATGACACTGCTGAGTTGATTTTAATTTATTAACTAACTTAATCAGGATCTTTCATGATCATCTATATCATGGCTAAATTATCAAAGCCTTGGTATACTTCCTGTAAACAATTATATTTATGTAAATAAAGTACCTGCAACCTTCTAAATAAATAACATATTACCAACATTATGTAATTTACTCTAAGTTCAGAAGATACTTATCAAATCTTGCTCTTGTTTATAAAGAATAGAAACAATGAAATTACCTTCTAATAATTAATAGAAACATTATTTATTTTTGCCCTAAGAATAATTTAATAACTGTTGTTTTTTTTTTCATATTTCTACTTATTTTAAAGGTAAATTGGTTTTTTTCTGATGATGCCAGTTTGTTTTTGTAATAGGGGATCGGACTGACTCAAAAAAATATGATTCTGTTAATTTCCGTCAGTTAGATTATCGAAAAATATTGGATACGTGTTTTTTGTTTTATCAAAACAATAAAAATTGACGAAGATAAAGCGCATCAAAGATCATGGAGTGGGGCTAGAAACGTCAATTGAAGGTACAAAATGTACTATCAAATGACGTCACACGAGTTTTCGAAGCACTGTATCATCTTCATTTTTTGTTTACATGAAAAAAGAAAAAATATGTGGTTAATATTTTTTGGAAATCTATCTGATGGACTAATTAGTTTTTTTTGTCCGATCCCCTATTGTGCCAGAGTTACAAAGACATGGCCATCCATGTGTATACCTACGCTCCTAAGATGACACACTGACGACTTTTCAAACATAAACAAGCGGTCATAAATCGGTTCTTAAATGACAGAGTTAAAGTTAAAAAAATTAAAAAATACCACAAAAAGTAGTAAACCCCTCCTCTTTTTGAAGTTGATTAAAAAAAATACAGTCCAACTTGTCATGGTATGTAAGTTCTGTTCTATTGTGTGGACATTCATATCATCTCAATTTCTCACAATCATTCCTTGTATTAAGTAGGTATGGTGCACCAACTCCTATGTCCATTGATAGACAATGGACATCTACCTATACTACCTACCTACTATACCTAATGCTATGTGTGCTATTAGCTATAAAATACATATATTTTACTCTATGTCTTCATGTATTATTTCCTCTATTATTTATTATGGTAGGGAAAATTCTTCCATTTTTTATCTCCTATGTTTTGTTGCGCGAGGCATGTTTACGGGAATTCTAGCCAATCCGCTAAATTATCCTGTAGTAAAACAAGCGTGTTAACGCAACACAACCCACAGTTGCAAAACAATGAGTCCATATAATAAAGGCCAAAAGGTGCAAAATCTCGCCGCGATCTCGTCTACGTCGGCAACTGTACAAAACTAGATACCCGACTGCGGCGAAGCCCAAAAGGAGGGTTCCTTTTGGGCTTCGCCGCAGTCGGGTAAAAATAGGCCACTGTTGCACATTCATGTGGTGGGTAGATCCTTAATTTTCTTTTATTTTTCGTTTAAATGCGAATTGTGCGTAGTAGTGCCATTAATTAATTTCTAAATAAGTAACAGAGATGACACTCTGCAAAGTTGAACTTAACCCCATGTGCCACTTAGATGAAGGTGCATCCGCGTATTTCACGTCAACTCGCGGCTCTTCTATTCGAAAGATATACCCCCCCTTTTTGAGGCACAGTTGTGCCTTTAGTATCCAGAAAATTTTCCTCAAAAAATATCCACCCACGTTTCGCAGGTGTGCTCCAAGAGGCTTTGCAACAATGTTATTCTCGGTAGCAATCAGAGAAATTCCTCGATGACTCATCGTAGCGGAAAATGGTCGCCACTCGCTACTCGCTAGGCGAACGAGTTGTTCAGCGGGTTTACTCTTAGTTTATTTGGCCTTTCTGTCTGGACGCTGCGGAAGGCTGACTCACCAACCTGTTTAGCTATCAAGGTGTCGCGCCTATATTTGATTTTTAAAGTTAATACAAGTTTGAAGTTGTTGCGCAAAAGATTTGACAGTATAAACATAAAACTCGTTAATGTTTCGATGACAAACAGCCATTCATTTCGAAACACAAGTACAGTTGGTGAAGTTCTAACAGCAAATTAAAAAAGAGCGTAGGTAGAAAAGACTGCATTTTTATCATCTAACGGCTGTAACCATTTGCTGTAACGCCTAACGACGTCCAAAAGTCTTAAAATGCCCGATCATTAGCGTTTATCTTAGGTCCTTCCACTTTACTACCCACGCAATAACGGTCTAAGGCCCTAAAACGATGTTAATCACGGCGCAAATCTCGAAAACACCGTTACCTAAATCAAAATTTGTTGAGAGCCAAAACGAATACACTCCCAAAAACATCTGCACAAAATTGCTTTCTTATCAACCTGTAATTAGGAGTTAGGTATTCCTGACAGTTTCTTAAAACATTAATTAAGGTCCTTTAAAGTTTCACCAAAACAATGACTGGTCGACGACCTCGAAGACCTTGTGCTATTACATATTTGGCTGAACAGTATTTTACTTCCTACGCACGTGGCTTGAAACCATGTTTGGTAGAGGTTTATACTTGATAGACAAGCAAACAGACCAACAACTGTCGCGGGAATTCGCTATCGTTCGTGTTGCTTTTACAAAGTAGTATAATCTCGTATCAATTTGTATTTCCTCCACGTGTAATATATTTGTAGATTTCAAAATAAAACACCAATCGCTTTGCTAATACTGAATTTAATAATCAACTTCAGTTTAACAGTTTGCACTTATACACGTATACAACAGTAATTATCGACCTTCCCAGTCGACGGTCCAGCCGATAGTGCGCTCCTGCGGCAATTTCTGCCTAAAGTGTCATTCTGATAACCGGAAGTCAGCAATTCAACCGTATTCATAATGGATAATATTTAAAACATTATGTTAACAGGAAGTCAGCAATTCAACCGTATTCATAATGGATAATATTTATAACGATATGTTAACAGGAAGTCAAAGTAGTGTTTTTACGAACATTTAATATTTATAAATGACAACAGGTACACAGGAAGTTAATGCACGCTAACAGCTCGGCCATCTGTCATTCGGTTACGTCCTCGTACCGAAGAACTCGCTACCAATGCTTGATTTACATACATGTATCATATGAAACTTATTATTGGAAACAATTATAAATTATACAGGGTTAATCAAGAATACATGAAATGATCTGATTTATAAATAGAAATAGAATACATGAAATAATCAAAATCATTCCTAACAATTAATTATTATACAGGCTCAATTCAAGGAATACATGAAAAATAGTCTGGTTTAAAAAAAAAAGGAACAAGTAAAAGTAATGATCGATTAATATTAATATACTGTTAATCACTCAAGTATGTACTTATAATTTTTATTTTTTTTTAACAATCTTATTAAATTATAACTAAGCAAAAAAACAGTAAGTACTCTAATCATGATTACATTCAATATGCACTTCATCTGACTCATTTACAACTCCACTGTTCTCCTCGTCTCAACTACTTGCTAAATCGGTACTAAGATTAAGCCAAGGCCGCAAGTTATCTCTAGCTACAATGGTTTCGTATTTATGATTGTGTTTTCTAGTTATGGGGGTGTCTTCGACTAAGAATCGGTCATTGGGGAGTACTTTAACAATGCGATAGGGCCCTTGATATTTTGCTACTAGTTTCTTAGATTTGCCATCGTTTTTGTTAATTTCCCTTTCTAGCCTTACTAAATCTCCTTTTTTATAAATAGTTTGATTAGTTATTTTCCTATTTTTATAAGAACGTTCTCTATCTTTTTCCTGTTGTTTTCTTTTATGTTCTCCGGATTCTTCGCGCATTTTTGATATTTGATCTAAATTATTATCTAACGTATCGCACTTAAAATAGACTCTGAAATATTCGTTACTTTAAATCCGAAAAGTAGCTCAGAAGGACTTTTTTTGATTAGTTTTGTGTTTTGTGGTATTAATCCCTATTTGTATATCTGGCACATATTCATCCCAAGTCCTATCATCTTTCCCATGAGATTTAGTGGAGAGGGCATCTAGTATCGTTCTATTAGATCTTTCCACTTGACCATTAGTCCTTGGGGTTGCAACAGCATTTAAAATATGCTTAATATCAGTGTCTTTAATAAACTTACTAAAGATATTACTTGTAAAGCATGAACCTCTATCGGTTACCAAACGTGTGGGAGCATCAAAATAACTGATATGATCTCTTAAAACTCTAATAGTTGTGGTTGCTTTAGTATTCCTAACTGGAGTAATATTTGTATATTTAGTGAAGCCATCGACAATAACAAGTAAATAACAATTGCCACGTTTACTACGTACAAATGGTCCTAAGTGGTCTGCATGTATCGCATGAAACGGTTTTTCTACCTTCGCGGGGACCACCAGGTACTTTGTGATGCGCGCACTCAAGACAAGCAGCAACATATTTTTTTACGAAGCGTCGCATCTTTGGGAACCAAAATGAATCTCTAATCCGGGCTAACGTTTTATCGAATCCAAAATGACCAATATCGTCGTGGTTTTTATTTAGAATTTCGACGCAAAGACGTTTTTCACCAGTCTTCTTCTTGACCAACACTATTGGACTAGCATAAGGGGATGATGACTCTTGAACGATGTTAGCAATTTAGCATCAAGCATTTCTTGGACCATATCTCGGACTAGCGTTCTCTCTGAATAGGACATTCGATAAGGGCGATAAGCAACAGGTTCAGAATCTTTAAGTTTAATTTCCATCTCACTAACAGATGTGTAACCTAGATCTTTAAGATTTTTAGATATGCGTGTTATCTGTGTTATGCGAATATCTTTATATTCGCATAACACAGATTTCAATTTGTCGAGTTGTGTAGTGGTTAATGAGTCTCCATAATTGATAGAGTCATTATCCTCGATATCAGAAATGGTTAATTGAGATACGCGGCTAACACTATTCAGAGGTACAGCGCGAGCGATTAAAATCTCTTTTTTAAACACGATGGTATTTAATGTTAAATTTTGTACCAGTAATCGCCCTACACCATTAATTAAGGTGTATTCTCCAGGCAAAAGATAAAATTCCGATCCAATTTTTCCCCTAACAGAGCCGTTAATAAAAACCTGACCAGTAAAAGCCCCATCTGAATAAACTGGTATGGACTGCATAGCATGACTGGAAACATCAGTTGCCTCAGAAACCATCAGAAACACTTTATTCGTTCTTTGAAATATAAGACGAGATGGTGTCTTAGTTATTAGAATACCAGGAAGCTCGGTAAAAGAATGACCCAAAAGCATTGGATATTTCAAAACGCAGTCGTCAACGACAAGAATATCGATGGATTCCTTAACTCCCTGAATTTCTATAGTCACCCGAACTTTACCAACCGGCTGCACTAAATTATTACCTAGTCCTTTCATTAAGGGTTAATCACAATAGTCCAATTGCAAATTAAAATCTTTCGCTTCAGTTTGCCGCATTATCGAGCATTCACTACCAAGATCCATGAAACAAGAAATGGGAAAATCATTTAGTTTGGCAGTAACAATATATTTATCATTAGGGCCGTGAGTTTTTGTTCTTTTTCTAGTTTTTTGTTTTTGTTCTGCTGGCGTTACAATCAACCTTTAGAACCTATTTTTCTTGACCTACTCCGTCGGGTTTAAGGTTTTCGCGACTCTTTTGCGTGATATTGGGACAATTGGCAGTGACGTGCCCGAGCCTATGACAGTTATTGCATTTTTCGATAGGTTTAGGACATTTAGAACTAGGATGACCTTCAGCGCGGCAATTAAAGCATCTAATTGGCGGTTTTGTTACCGTTGAACTCGATTTATTGTCCGACTGGTTTGTTTTATCTGATTGTAACCCTAAAGTTGTCCTAATATCGTTTCTACTCTTTAAATTATTGCCATTGTTTTCTCTTGCCTGACCGACTTTAACTGATTTAAGGTATCTAAGGACTTGCTCAGGCGTATCATATTGTGCCGCTTGAGCTCCTACTCTAATAGCCCTATCTTCTATGCCGTATAGTATACAATCTACTGCCCTTTTTCCTGTTATCTGACATCTATGTAACAAGTTAAGTTTGGAGTAATAGTACTGTTCTAAAGGTTCCCCATATTTAGCCCTCAATGCAAGCATCTCTGTTAATAACTCAGCGTAATTTTCTCTACATGGAAACGATTGAAAAAGTTTCGTTTTCCATTCTAACCAGGTAAATTTTACGGTGGGTAGGCTCTGGTACCATGACTTGGCTAAACCCGTGAGCTTCGGAAGTGCATAGTAAATGATTTCACGTTCGTCCCATTCATGTATGTCGGCGCATTCTTCGACTTTATTGATCCAATTCAAAATACTCTGATTTTTGGACATAGGGTCAAATTCGGGAATGACACTACTCATATTGGCTAATTTATGACTGCCTGATTTTGAAAACCCCTTAAGTGCATCAATAAATTGGAATAACATATTATTAGGATCTGAATTCTCATACCCAGGTGTTCCTTGCGTCGGATGACTGTGATGACTGCTGTTCCTCGAATGCCTTTCGTCTCGTGACCTGCTTCTCGAACGCCTTTCATTGCGTGACCTGCTTCTGGAACGCCTTTCGTTTCGTGAACCGTTCGATCTCGATCGGTCGATTGTAGAAGTATAGGTCCTCAGTGGTCCCCTCAATTCATCCTCAGTGTAATCCGAATTATGCATTGTTCTCATGTCCAAATCCCTGTTTCTAGAGCGTCGCTCAAGCTCACCGCTCATCATATCATTTGTACGTTTACTTGAGAACCTCGGCCGCCGCTCAAGCTCATCGGCACGGGGTTGACCAGCAAACGCACGGTTTGTACTCGGCTGTCGCTCAAGCTCACCAGCACGAGACTCACCAAAAATCAGTTGGTCCATACCCGGCCGTTGCTCAAGCTCATCGGCACGGGGCTGACCAGCAAACGCACGGTTTGTACTCGGCTGTCGCTCAAGCTCACCAGCACGAGACTCACCAAAAATCAGTTGGTCCAAACCCGGCCGTTGCTCAAGCTCATCGGCACGGGGCTGACCAGTAAACGCACGGCTTATACTCGGCTGTCGCTCAAGCTCACCAGCACGTGACTCACCATAAATCAATTGGTCCCCACCCGGCCGTCGCTCAAGCTCATCGGCACGGGGGTTCCCTTTCATATTATGTGACTCGTTGTCATTACGTCCCTGTCGGTTTAGTCTCTCAACTTCATTGTCTGTTCGAGTTCGCTTTGACCCAGATGGTAGGATAGGTCTACCAGGTTCCGAATAATCGTTATTTGTATTCATTTTGTTTCTGAAACTCAAAAGAATTGTGTTACTATTCATCACTCACCAAAATAATTCGAAAATATGTTTAATAGAGTTGGTGGAAAAGAACACGTTCATTATAAAGAAAATGGACCCAAATAATACACCTACCGTGTTTAGAGAAAAAGAGTAAAGTGCATTCAGATTAAGAGAAAAAAAATATTAGTTCACTAATAATACTATGTTTAGTGAGCAGGCATCAAATCTGAGTAATGAGATAAAAGAAAGGAGAAAAAGAAATGAAGAAAGGGGAAAAATAATATGTAAGTACATTAATAGACGTAGAGAAAAAAAAATATTATTATTATTTGTAAAATAGAGTCGTCATTGAGACAGTAAATCCATCATAATAATCCTTCCATCATGATAATCAGTTCATCGTTGTAATAAGTTCATCAAAATAACCAATCCATCATAATAATCAGTCCATCAATAGCAAAACCTAAATCGCAAATTCATAGTAAAAAATAACTTCTTTTTATATTATAAAATAACATGTTTCCGTTACTTACGTTTTCTTAGATGGCACAAAAGCGTATTTTGCGTTCGTTCCACTTCTGAACTATAATCTCGTATCAATTTGTATTTCCTCCACGTGTAATATATTTGTAGATTTCAAAATAAAACACCAATCGCTTTGCTAATACTGAATTTAATAATCAACTTCAGTTTAACAGTTTGCACTTATACACGTATACAACAGTAATTATCGACCTTCCCAGTCGACGGTCCAGCCGATAGTGCGCTCCTGCGGCAATTTCTGCCTAAAGTGTCATTCTGATAACCGGAAGTCAGCAATTCAACCGTATTCATAATGGATAATATTTAAAACATTATGTTAACAGGAAGTCAGCAATTCAACCGTATTCATAATGGATAATATTTATAACGATATGTTAACAGGAAGTCAAAGTAGTGTTTTTACGAACATTTAATATTTATAAATGACAACAGGTACACAGGAAGTTAATGCACGCTAACAGTAGGAAGATAAAACTACACATGAAAATGTTGCATTACATTACTACAATCAGCTACAGATTGTATGAATTGTGATTGTGAGCCGTATTGTTTTAACCAGTATGCAAGACGGGCTGTCTGTTGTGCTCTATTCAGTGCAAAAATCAACATTTTTTTCATTATTCAGTCTTTCATTATATATTTTCCTCATCCTGCCATGCTACGATATAAATGGGGATGTTTACTGACTAAAAAAAAAATGATTCTAATTAGTCCAATGGTAATCTAACAGACGTTAGATTATCGAAAAATATTGGACTTTACGTATTTTTTGTTTTATCAAATCAATAAAAATTGACGAAGATAAAACGCGTCAAAGATTTGAGTAGGTTGTGAACTTGTGACGTCACGTCACTGCTCGCTAAGACATGTCATACTAATGTCTTAGAATATGACGTCACACGAGTTTTCAAAGCACCACTGTATCGTCTCCATTGTTTGTTTAGGTGAAAAAGAAAAAATATGTGTCCAATATTTTTTGGAAATCTATCTGACGGACTAATTAGATTTTTTTAGTTAACATCCCTATTGCTGAAGTCGACAAAGAAACTAGAATACGCCTAAGTCTGACAGACCTATATAAAATTCATGTTATTAAAGACTCATACTACGTCGAATAGTAGGCCTCTATCATTACAGTCTTCGATCTTCGAAACGCCCATCCAAGCAAAGAAACACAGTCAGTTGTAGATGTACAATTAGATTACAATGACTATAATTAGAGCACACGTGGGCATCAGGTATTATCGTTAGCCTGCGGGGGCTTACCAAGGAGACAATGAGAAAGCGACCTCGATAACACTTGTGTAACAGACCCGCTGCCGACCTTACCCTTGTTTATGAAGCTATTTGTTTGAACGTTACGATACCTGGTACGTAATTGTTACTAGAGTTGGTGTTTAGATTATTGTAGTGGTAACCTGCGGTATAACGTCGGTTTTCAATTCGGTTTGGTGGAATGTCGAATTTCTTCAGCCCTAGTCTGCCCTGGCGTAAAGTTTGTTCTGAAACTGTTCACATTTTTCTGCAAGCGCAAATGCGAGCAAACTTTCTGTTGAAACCTCCTTAACTGAAATTGCCCTTTATCTTCTGGATAGGTGCCTAGATGGGACCTTTATTTACATTTTTGTATGCCGAAACTAAAGAATTTCCACGACCTGTTTTCCAGCAGTGATTCGTGTGAATTGTTTCAGTTAAATTCGTTCGGCTGACCTTTGCTTGCTTGACTGACCCGTGAAACAAATGATTTCACAGATTTTAATTTGATTAAGTTTTTACATATAGACCGAGAGAGTCAAGGGCCTGCACCCTAAACACACTTCAATCCATCAGTCGCGATTCCGCGCTACTTCTTTCTGTCTAAAGGCGATCCCTCACCGGGAGCGATCCTCTGGATCCTCATCTGAACTGTAACAGTTCTGATTCACTCATTTCTGTACAAAACCGAATAAACCGGAACCCAGTAAAAAGAAAACAAAATAGTTGATTATCATGATTGCATGCTAGAGAATGGATATCTACAGTTTATGGTGTATCATTAAATCTAATACAACAACATTTATCACGCATAGCATAGTGCACTTGTCGAGTTGCGCATTTAGGTCAGCCATGATCACAATGAATACCTAATACAATAAAATATTTTAACAATTACTCATGGTCTGTAATTATCTGAATAAGTGCCTAATGGTGGATGACTAATTACCTACGTGGAAGAACTTACTTATTATCTATTATGATAAACATGCAATCTTAATAATATTGCCAAAGTTCATTGTCAACAGGTCCAGTTGACGAATTCGTCATTAGGTCGAATTAAGCGCAGACCCTGCCTTAGTGGGATCAGTTGACTATAAAGCCTTAATTAACACCGTGGTTGCTAAAAACAAACACGCTACAATTGCAGGCTGCAACATCCATTGTCGCAATTAACGCAGCCATATTATATTATCAATAAGAATTATACCATCAGCCCCACTGATAACTTGATTTAAGCCAAACAAACCATGCAGCACTGTACTGTTTACTTGTGGATGCCGATTTCTACGTGCCTACGTTAATATGTCTCAAGTCGCAAGACGCAGTCACGGTGCATTCCTGATTAGCGCCGGTTGCCGGCACAATCATGATGTTACACTATCCAACGTATTGGGAACAATGGCTTCGATCGATCTAAAGTAGTGTAATGCACATTGTAATTGGCACGATATGTGAAGAAACTATCGTAATATATCAGTAGCAACGCTCATTAGAAAGCTTAGGTCTACTAACTCAGACCAAGAAAAAAAGGTTTTTTTTGTTGGTCTGAGGGTCCTAAAAATTAAAACTCAAAACGGTGAAGTAATACTTCATGAGGAAACCGGCAAATCCTGGTCTCAAACATTTGAATAAGTGTGACATTTAGCTTTACCCACTATGCCCCTAGTCTCTAAGACAAAAAGGAAACCTGAATCCTAGCATTGAGAAGCTTAACGGGACTGGAGTAACCGCTAACCAGTAAAAGAGAGTCCATGGAGTTGAGTTTGTATCCCATTCTTCTAAGAGATCTACGCTTTGAAATGGGTAACTCTTTTTTTTGACATTTAAAGTGCCTGTAATGATCTAATTCATATACCTACATAATATCACGTCTGTAATCCCCAAAGGGTTAAGCAGAGGTAATAATACATAGGTACACCCACATTTCGCCAGGTATGTATATGTATAAGTCCAATGTATTAGAGGCCAGGGCCTATTGCCATTATCCGGGCACAAATCTAGACTCCGTGGCTGCTACTAACAAATTCCTTTCGATTGCTATTACTTCAAAAATAAACGTAATCAAAACCTGTGGAACATGGACACTATGGTATTTTTCAATCAAGTAAACTAGATCGAAAAATACTTTTCTCTCTCACAGAGTCACAGCACTCGCAGCGTAAGAAAATCTAAAAATCAAATCGTAACCAATCTTGTTACATCGGTAATCTAAATTGCCTTCAATCCGTTATTTTATAGCTGTAACGTAGCATTAACAATATTAGTAACGCATCACGATTGCTAATATAAAGAAAAGCGGATTGCTGTAATTAAACTAACTGTAGAAACATTCTGTGGGTAGTCAATCACAACGGAAAAGATGAATGAACTTCGGGAAGAAAATGGCGCTTCAACGGACGGAAGCTTTGTCGTCTCTGCTTATTGAAAGGCAGAGGAAATTGCTGTGTTCATCCTATGTAGTCTGATGATGGATTGTGATTTGAGGATGTCCGCAGAGTAGAAGGTACAGTAAGGTAGTTAGGTTATCTATTCCGGGTGCAATTTTTCACTAACAATAACTTAAAACTACAATGCTTATGCATTAAGTGGTCGCCTCGTGTTAGTTAAAACGGCTAAACAATCTGTTAGTCTCCTTTGCCTATATTGTCCCACTGCTGGTCAAAGACCTCCATATTATAGCCATCACCTCTTCTCTTCGTGCGGTTTTCTCTGGTCAATCTTTCAAACGCCTCTCAGCGACAATTATTAAAGAAAAACAATGTTTAAATTAATGCTTCATCAATGTCCTTTCAATTATTCTTTCACAATTGAAAACAAATTGTCCACGCGTGGGCGCTGACCCGTAAAGCGGAAACAGATTAGTTGCTGAGATTTAACACATGACAGAATGACTATATCCGTGCTAGTTTATACTGAGATAAACAGCTGCGTGTTTGACGATATCTGTGCTAAACGTAATTTTCACTTCAGTAGCTCAAACATGTAGGTTTTGCTGCCTGAAATCAGTGAGCAAAATGCGATTTTGCTCACTGAGTGAGACAAAGTAACTTTTTAATTTTTGTTTTCAGAAAGCCGCGAATATCTTATTCAGCCTTGAGTTAATCATGCAATTCGAAACATTCACACTCGATCTCTTTCCCACCATTAGAAACAGAGAGACAAAGACCAGCCCTTTCGAAGTTCCGATTTTGAATTCGACCTCAAAGGCAAACACGTTCGGAATTACGTACTAACTAAAGAAATTTTGCAAAAAGATAATTATGTCTTTTAATGTACCTAATTTATTGATTTTTTAACATATTGTTGTATTTAAACGAAAATGTATTTACTGCAAATAAAACTGATATATTACCTGTAAATATTTATTTATTTAGTTTCATTAATGTTACGCAATATACACACATCATCAAAAGTGTCTAGTGGATCAAGCATTTTTATGCGGATTTCTTGAGATTGAGATGTGGCTTTGTAATAAATTTATGATTTTATAAATTTATATGGATCCTTATTGGTGCATTTCATAATTTGAATCAGGAACTGTGAATCAAATTCGAGTAAAAGATGAAAATCAGCTGTCAATATTTTCCCTATAAAAACATACAACGCATTAAAGACATTATTAGTGCTACTGTTTCCCTACTACTGATTAAAACCAACGTTATTATGGAGCGGCGACGTCATTTAAGCAGGGAAGAAATGCTCAGAGCCGTGGGAATGATAGAAGCTGGTTCCCGGCAACGTACTGTGGCTTTAGCTCTGAATACAAGTCAGAGTGTTATCAGTCGACTTTGGACACGTTACCGAAGCACTGGTACCGTGGCTGAGCGCCATGGAGGACGGTATCATCGCTGCACCACACGGAGACAAGACCGATACGTTCAAATCTTAACTCGAAGAGCTCCAACAATAACCGCCATGATGTTAGCCGTGAGGCTTCATCACTCTTCAGGGAACTTAATTAGCGACCAAACAGTCAGAAACCGCTTGCATGAAGTGAACCTTCATTCCCGAAGACCGCTACGGGTACCACCTATAGCAATGCACAATCGTAGGATTCGATATCAATGGGCTCTTGAACACAGAAATTGGGTAGAAGAACAATGGCGTTTCGTGTGCTTTTCTGATGAGTCTCGTTTTGGTATGAGACCGGATACAAGACGTATACGACACTGGAGAACCCCTGGATGCCAACAGCGATTAAAATCCTGCCAGGAAGTCCATCCTTATAGTGGTGGAACCATCATGGTATGGGCGGGTATTTGGATCGGCGGAAGAACTGAGTTGATTTGGATCAGAGGCAACCTCAACGCTCAAATTTATGCTGAGACGATTGTATCAGACGTCATCGTTCCTCCACAAGTGCAAATCGGTCCCTTATTTCAGTTAATGCATGATAATGCACGACCGCACACCGCAAGAGTTGTAAGACAGACTCTCGCCGCAGCTAACATCAATGTCCTGCCCTGGCCTGCTCAGTCGCCAGACTTGAACCCGATTGAGCATGCATGGGATATGCTACAGAGAAGAGCTCTGCCGAATATGGAGGGTATCCAGTCGCAAGAAGACCTTTTTTTGTTGTTGCAACGAACATGGGCGGCCATTCCACAGCGTGATTTTGATGAACTCATTTTGAGTATGCCAAACCGATGTTCTTGTGTTGTTAGTGTTCGCGGTAGAAACACGGATTATTAATTGTTTAAGTTACCCAATAAAATTTTAAAGAAAACTGTTATTTCAGTCTTTTTTTCGAACTTTAATGTTAGTGGTTCAAATGTCAAAAATCCCTTTATTAGGAAAATGGCAAATTTCTTTATTAATGCAAAGGTGACTTGGTTTATCGTTACAGTGACAAACGAAAACACTTTATTTGATGAATCCTTAAAGAAAATTTTAATTAATATCAATCAGGAGAAAAGTTATTGCAAAAATATATCTGTGGTGTCAAGGTAAAAGGGGATGAGTCAGAAATTTTGAAAAATGAGTTAATTACACAGTCGGATAAAATATATTACTAAGTATTACGGTAAAAAAGAGATGAGTCAATATAATGAATTTTTACTTAGTGAATCTTAAATAACAAATAGAGTTTAGTCAGAAATAGCAAAACCTAAAAAGTAAAAAGGAGTTATGTGTAGTCATCTTCTTATTACATACGTAATTCTTAACTTATAAAATTAAGCATAGTGAGATAAGTCGACTCGTGCCTAAATTCGTATTTGTCGTTCCACGTTAGTTGCATTTCGCGCGCGAAGTTGACGTGTTTTGACCTGTGTGAAACACCCAAAATTTTGGTTTACTTATGTATTTGAGTGTTGAAACATATACAAATGAATAGGATTATCATTATCATTATTATTATCATCCCATTAGAGGTCACTGTACTTGATTGAGTACAGCCATATCCGTAAGGGCAAATTACAAATATCGTAAAGTTAATGAGGGTATTTTTGTTATTTTACTTCATTATAACACTGTCTAACTATATTTATAAATAATACACGGGTAGTGTAACTTTTTTTGATAAAAAGTGTCTGTTGAAGTTTTGTTACCGAAACACTGTGGAGGTAAGTAAATGATTTTTGATTTTATAAAATAATTTCACCCGCGTAGATCCCGTTCCCGTGGGAATACAGGGATAAAAAGTAGCCTATGTTACTCAGGGTGAATGTAGCTTTCCAAGGGTGAAAGAATTTTTGAAATCGGCCCAGTACTTTTTGAGCCTATTCATTACAAACATACAAAAATAGGTACAAATCTTTCCTCTTTATAATATTAGTGTAGATGTAGATTATTGCCTAGAAGTTGTTATTTTCATTTTGCTTGTATAAAACACATGTTAGAGTAAGTTATAAAGAACAATATAATTGATTATTTATTACTAAAATAAAACTAAGGTAATATAAATGTTACTGTACTCGGTTGAGTACAATGACAACATACGTAAGTAAAATAACTGTTGTTTTCTTTCAGATTCCTTGCAATGAAGAAGCAGCAATTTACACCGCAAATGAGCTCTAAGGGGCTTGGAGAAGCTATTGAAGCTATATTACAAAATAGCGATAATGATGAATGTGACTTGGCTTTTTTTTGGTGGTGGGGAATCATCAAATCCCGCTCTGGGCAGAGCGAAAGGGAGTGTCGGACTTCTACTAACTAAAAACCACCCGTGTTTCTTCTTAGCCCTTTGTCTCGAGGCCGCGGTATCTCTTTCGAACAATCCGCAGCCCCGACGGGCGTCGGCCCTTGCGGGCCCCTTCCATGTTGCTGACATCTCTTTGAAGCGCGCGTGGAACACAAACACGCCGTCGACACGGCCTGTCGTCGTCATAAGACGGACGGACGGCGAGCTAGCCCACCGTCCACAGGTCCGCGTCTACGGTGGCTGTAAGCCATCACGTGGCCCCCGACCCCCACCTCTTTCGCTAGCATCATTGCTTCGCAGAAGGAGGCGACGGCATCCCATTCCTCCTCGCCCCAGACCATGGCTTGCACCTGGGCCGGACGCGAGAGGTTGCCGCCGTCGATCGTCAATACGAGAACACGGCGGGGCTCCGCCCAAGCGGGGCGGACCTACACATTGTGTGCTCCACCGTGTCCTCCGGCCGATCCTCACAATGGTGGCATCCGGGAGTTTCTTCCCGCCTGATTTGGTGCAGGTACCTCCCGAAACAACCGTGTCCTGTGAGGACCTGCGTCAGACGGAAGGTGAGGTCACCGTGATGCCTCTCAAGCCACTCCCCCCCTGGAGCCCTGGAACGTCTGGAGTCAAAAAGAAGGCGATTAGATTCTACCCGCCAATCCACTTCAGATTCGAGCCCAATTTGGCGAAAGAAAATTGCGTCAGGCCGATCAATAGTCGAAGCCTGCCTCAAGATGAAGTTGGACATTATCCTATAAATAATAAAAAACAGCTGCGATGTGTCCTTTGTCATTCAAGAGTGCGCTGGCAATGTAAAAAAAGCCATAAAACACTTTGTGTTGAAAAATCTTGTTTTGAAAATTTTCATACTTAGGCGGTCAGTGTACTCAATTAAGTACACCCCTGTAACTTCATGAAAACTGTAATTTTCTTATTTTTTCTTGTATTTTGTGTTTATGTATTCTTATTTCAACACGAAAATAAAGAAAATTTGAAAAATATTTTGGTACTTTTTGTTTGACCTCTAATGGGTTAAGAGGTTGATGAATGATGAAGCAAAAGAGCTTTGCTTGGAACGAAGCAATTGATTTGCCATAGTCTCTGCCTACCTCAATGGGAGTCGGGTGTGATGATTTATAATTACAAACTGTCAATATTGAATACATAAATAAATAACACATAAAGAGACGAGTCAATAGAAAGATTTTTTAATTTTTTTTCTTGTTATGGAAAAAGGAGATATGTCAATTATTATAATAATTAATAAATAAAAATATTTTTCTGATACATATAAAAGACCACTAAATTGTTAAATGAAAATTAAAACCAATTTGTGTTAAGTATTTCTATATATTTTTGATTAAACTGCATTTATCATAAAAAACAAATAAGCGTTTTCTTTATTAGCCCCTGGTGAAAAGTTGTGTTTTTAGACTCATCCCCCTTTACCTTGACACCACAGATATGTTGATCCCTAGACACTTTTGATGTGTGTATTTTGAATAATAAAATATTATGGGTGCTATTTCCGGAATAACTCTTCCGAACACGCCTTAATTTAAATAAAAGAGCGGGAATTAAATTTGGCTGGCGTAGAGTTGAATAAGTTAATAGTTATTTCAATCTATTCCTGTTTATTATTTTATCTCAGTGTTCTCGCTGCTGAAGTGAAAAGTTATGTGTGTTACACGAGAGCAAAGTTTTTTGCATCTCGTGCCTTTGAATCCCTCGCCACACTCAGGATTTAAAATCAGCACTCGCAGCAAAAAACGTCTTTGCTCTCTTGTTGCACAAGTAACTATTACACGCCAGTTAAAAGGCAGCAAAATAAATGTCGAAAGTAGTTGTTAATTCCATTTTTTTACCTATATTATCATGTTTATTGAAAAACGTAGAAGGTTGACTGGTAGAGATTGCTTAGTGACTTTTAATTCACCATTTGTAGATTATACCAGTTTTATACCTGAAGAGTTTGACCTTTTTCTCAGCGGCATGTAAAGCCAAGCCGAGGCTCACAGGCCGTATAAAAACTCTGACAGCAGGTTATGCACTAGCACACGATAAAGAAAGAAAATCCTAGTATCTATGTAAGTAACAACGAAATTTTCAACGCATGGCTAGCTAGCAGTGACAATGAACTTTACAAGATCTACAATTTTATCCGAAGCGCCTTTGTTTCGCGCTTTTATAGTTGTTTTGTGGTAATTTGAAGAGAATTGCAGCCTTCAAGACAATGCCCTCCACAATCAGACTTGCAGTCAAGACCAAATTAAAAGTTTTTTAAATTTTTATTTATTCAAATAAGGTTGGGAATCGCAATATTTGAATGCCAAAATAAAGTATTTTGGAGAGAAATACTCATCCTTCACCCTTCATAGCGTTCAGTTGGGGCGAAGAAAAGTCGCAGCAACTCCTCTGTCGGAGTGTTGGCAGTTGGATTAGTACTCTAAAAAACCTTGTTTGAAATACAATACAAAGAACTCCAAGTTTATAATTACTATTATCAGAACACGTGTGATTCTATTCATATACACACAAGTGTTTTAATAACCCCTGCTACGCAACAGTATCATAAATTACTATGAAAGACCGGATGCCTAATAGTGGTCATGTAAAATTTTGAGGCAAAGATCTAAGAAAAGCGCAAATCCTTCCTGTTTTGGTGTAAAAGATACTTTCCAACCAGCTTGTAAACTTCGAAAGTTGTACACATTATACAGCAAGTTTCAAGCAATGGCTAGGAAGGTTATTAATGGGTGATAACAGGTGCTGAAAAATCTTTGTGACGTGGATAAGGCAAGGAACGAGTATAACTTTAGAGTTGAGCGTACGATCTTGGTGTGGACATGCATGATATACGAGTGATGCATATAAATGTTGGTGGATTAGAAGGAAACGATGGATGGATTGTGTGTGTCACTAAAGAAATAGGTGTAGGTAAATGATAGTGTGGCGGTTGACAGAGAAGAATGGAAGAAAAAATTACCTTACCCTCATGCAAATGACAAAAAACCACCCGCTACGATCCTTGTATAGGGACTCATGCTTCGTCCACGTTCATACTTCGCTAGTAGGTACTACGCACCTGACCTTTCTGAAGATTTGAAGAACACAACAAAGTTATACCCTGAAGTTGTGTACTACTCTCAATTAGATTATAATTAGCACAACATAATCAGATTATTAGTGCTAATTACAATAATCTATGTGCGTGTCCGTCAATGCATGGTGAACACGTAAGTAAGAATACAAACTATCCTTGGCCTATTAATTATTTGATTGTTCTAGCGATCTGTTATCACGGTTCTTCCGCTGTTGGTCAGGAAGTACAGCATACAAACAGGTGCTACTTACATGTTAATTGTGAAGATTTATGTAAACAATCTCTGATTGATTGAAGGCATATTAAGTAGGTAAGGAACGTTAAACACGCCATCGTAGAATAATAATTTCTTATTAGTGTAAGTGTGAGTCGTTAACTTCTTTATTGCGTCAAAAAGTTCCTCCTAGGGCAGTACCTACAATATAGTGAAGCATCGTAAAAGGGCCACAGATTGTTTTTTCTCAACCCGAGAACGTACAAATCATCACCACCTTTGTCCCATGTTATTTGGGGTCGGCGCAACACGTTTTTTTCTCCCATTTTCCCCTGTCAATACCTGTGTCCTGACGTCACGCTATCATCTACACCTTTTTCTTTCATATCATTCCTCATACAATCCATCTATCTTTTCTTTGGTCATCTTCTCCCTCTCCATCCTATATTCATCACTCTTTCAGTCACATGCGAGAATGTACAAATGTGTCGAAAAAATTGTTTGTACCGGTAAATAATTTTGAACGGTATCGCCGTACCAGTCCGTGTGGGTCGCTACAAGGACAGCTCTTAACCTCAGCTCACCGTAACATAACAGTAATAATATTTGATATGCTACTCTAAATTATAGTTCCTCATGAGACTCATTACGTTTTTCCGTATATTTTCATTGTGAAGAAAGTTGATCTAAGTTACCATATAAAAACTTAACAACTTATTTTCCTTATCTGTATCAGCAAAAGCTCTTCGAACCTTGGGACTTCTCCCATTTTTCCCTGGCCAAGTCATCGCTCCGCCTCATCTATTATCATGATCTGCCTGCTGAAAGCTCCATCGGCCAGGCCTTCTAAAATCTACATCATATAACGTAGAGATGGGCTTAAACGTTAAAAAATAATAACACTGCTAAATGCTAATGCTAAAAATAATTAACACTTAAAATTAGCAGTTATTTTTAGCAACTGTTAAATTTAGTCACAGACAGATTTTTAACATAATTAATTCTCATTTCCTTCATATTTTTCACAGGCTTAGGACTGTTAACTTTTTCTGTTGGCGTATTTGTAATGAGAATTTTTTTTGTTTTCATGTCTGTTTTTTTTGTATTTGTAATTTTCTTCTAATCTTTTTTATCTTATCCCGCGTAAACCTTCGTAACGAAGATCAGTCTTTATTTAACTCTCGTTAAATGTAATATTTCCGAATTCAGCAGTTAGCACTTAGCAGTGAGTTAACAACTCGCTCGCTAGTTGCTAAATAACTCGTTATGTTGAAACCAATTCAATAGAGACGGAACTTGTCACTGTCAGTTGTGACTGCTATATTTAACAGCTATATCAGAACTTATTAACAGGTGTTGACACTATTAGCAGTGAGTTAAATCAACTCGCTCGCTAGTTGCTAAATAACTCGCTAAGTTGAAACCAATTCAATAGAGACGGAACTTGTCACTGTCAGTTGTGACTGCTATATTTAACAGCTATATCAGTAATTATTTAACAGGTGTTGACACTAAAAAAATTTAGCAGTGTTAATTTAGCAGCTTATTAATTTAAGACCCATCCCTAATATAACGCGTCTGGTCTATAATAGACCCAAAATATTTGCATTCCTTGGCAGTTTTTTTTTTCGTTGTTGATGTCACCATTTGAACTTTCCTACGTAGATTTGAAGGTCCAATAAGCCATTCATCATTTTATTTATAATTTAAGAAAGTTCATTTAGTTTGATCAAAGATGCGCACGCACGACTTCATTATGTAACTGCAAATTGAATCAAATCGGAATATAAATCGATTCTCCAAACTTAATTTTCGTATCAATCTCTTTAGAATTGGAACTCGTACTGAGAGTCTAAGATATAATTAATTATTCGTAGTAAATTAATTACGTGCTGAGCTGTTGCAGACAAATTCGATAAGGTAGATAGTAAGAGTGACATGGTATGCATCGATTTGCATATTGCTTACTTTTATCTAATAATTAGCAGTAATATTAACACTAGTAACACGATATCTTACGATTACTGTTCTTGTAGACTATTAATCATATTTAACGTCGTTATTGTGTTGTTCATCATAAAAATAATCGCCGAGGAAAATCTTGCAAAACAAAAACGAAACAGAATGTTAACATGGCTGGTCCCAAATGTTATTTTTAGTATTTTTATTACCATGTAAAATATGTAGGTACAGTAAAGCGTATACCTTAATTTAGAAATAAACTCCGATGCGACCAATCAGGTATGCACTAGGGTTACGGGTAAACTTTGAAATCGTACGTTTTTGGCAAGGATAAATAGGGGGAAGTCCCCTAAGCCCGTACGGGTCCTAAAGCCGGACAGACATTGAATCAGTGCGAAGAAGCACACCAATTGGTTGCTTAATGTCGCGGTTAGAAAGCTTCTCCCAAGTGAAGAGCAGGGGGGGAGTGCCAAAAGCCAGTGCTGACTCGTTCGTCGTGGATCGTGGTGCGAATTTTGAGGTTAGTAAAAAAATTGTACGAACTCATTTTATGAGGTCTGTTAACAGTATTTAAAGCATGGGATAATATTCATTGTTATAAATTGTTATTGCTATTGTACAAATCTGATATAATTCAAGCGTTTTTTTGTGATTTATATCACACAATGAGAATGAGAATTTTTCTTGTAAGTGTCTAAGGGTCCCTAAGTTCGGACACTCTCAAAGTCCCTTAAAACCGGACCGTTTTACAGCAAGTTAGTTTTTTGTTGTATTTATTTTTATTTTTTGTTTTTCAGATTCAACATGGATAAATACAATACCCCCAAACATGAAATATTGAAAAAAGCCATCGATAAAGTGATGTAAAAAAAAATGTCCTGAGAAAGTCTTCTGAAGTCTACAATGTGCCAAAAGTACGCTGTTCGGCCAAATTTTATTAAAATTATGATTAGTTTTTCTATATTAATTAGGGATTTGTTCTATTGTAATAGATATTGTTACAAAATAGTTTGTTAAAATAACCGTTGAGTCTAAAAATGACCGAAAAGTTTGGTGTCCGTCTTATGGGGACCTTTTTGAAAACGTCCATGTATCTATGTTGATTATTCCTTATTAACTAGTACATTTAATGTGACATTTAAGACTGCTGATATATCTGTGTTGATGAGTTATATACTAGAGAGCTTATTAAAGAGAAATAAACAAATTAATCTATAACACGTTTATTTTTATTTTCATTATTCCTTAAGTGTCCGGTTCTCGGGGACCTCCCCCTATATAACAAACATGGGATCAAAACAAAACACTCTGCTTATCTGTTAACGAACTGCAGTTACATTATGAAATATTAACATCAAAGGACCATCTATCAGCGAAGTGATCAGCGCAATCGACCATCAAATTGCCTCTCGCCGGATGTCTGTGCGTACGCAGCACAATAAAACAGACAGACTTGTGCAGACAACGAAATAAAACATTTGCAATGAATAATGTAACAGTAATGCTACTAATAAATATGTATTGTGTGATATAAACAGTGCTGAAAGTAGTGTAGTTTGTAAAACGATAAATGTGACTTAGCAGTGTCTCACAATTTGGTAAATATGGATGTTGTTGCGGAATAATGAGCTTGTTTTGTCAGTTGCATCAAAGTACATATTACTGAAGTTGTAAACTCCGTCTTTTTGATGCACTTGTAAGTCTCTTTAGCCTTTACCGTTATCAAACTCAACGCAAAATTCCACGGAATCCACTCCCTCAAATAAGGTTTATTTTCGTTTATTTCCACGATCGTTTGTATCCTTAGTAATTACATCTGCTTTTGTCAATAAACGACAGAATCCTTTTTCTTTTTTCTTTAGCCTGTCTTCCTAATTTGCTGAATTACCATTGTGTATTTACGGCCAGTAGCCCGGGTTAATGACCACGATGTACTGATGCGTCTGTGCGTACGCAATGCTGCTACAATGAAGGATATTCGCAAGCAAAAGTATATTTTCATAGTTGAACAATAGAGGTTATATTTCTGTGAATAGCAGCTTTATAAGCCTCAATTGTTTAGATGCATGCTGATAGTAGTAATGATTCTAGTTTCAGTTTCTATTGATCTGTTTAACCTGATGGTGTGGTGGTTAATGAGGAAGGAACTTATATTGGTTTGGTTGGTTTCACTACTTGGTCTATTAACAAGTGCCGGATGTATGAAGTCATCAAAGTTTTCTAATATGCACAATTGCACACCCGTTATTCATTTTCGGCCCAAAACAGTGCTCTTCTTCATATCTTTAACTTGGCCCTCAATCAGTCATTAATCCGATTATGTTTGTCTTGCGGTTCTTGCCAATTACAGCTATCGTGTGTTCATGTTTTGTTTCAACAGATGCCTCGTAGGACAACCACATAAACACAACATAAACTTCAACCACTAGAAAACAGTTTTTGAAAACCCACGTGGCAATTTGTTCAGTACACTTTTAACTTATCATACGCTTGATACCTAAGTTTCAAGGAAAAACATCTATTCTCAAGAGTATGATCTAACATGACTATTAATCCGTTGTCTTGGTATCTCAGGAATGTTAGCGGTAACCGACATTTATGTTGTTCAGGAATAACATTATATTGTAAAAATATTCTGCCTACTATACATGGAAGCTAAAGAGCTATTCTTAAGTTACCGAACGTTATAAAACAAATTGACATAACTGTTGACTATCCGTCATTTTGTTTCGCAAACCGTGACATTGATGACAAGGCGAAATATTTCCGAATTTGGCATCTACTAATGTTACCTTGACCTCTTCAGTAGCTTTAAAATCCAATATCGGATTATCTGAATTATAAGAATGCTTAATTTACTTTTAATTTAGATGATATTTAAGTTCACTCAGATTGGTCTGCCTCGTTTTTCTAGTAGGTCACAGGCTTGACAGAGAATGAGATTATGTTTCGGGAGCGATTCCTTGATTGGGCATAGTGTTATTGGATTTTTCTATCAGGAGTCCGGATCCTTTTTTTTTTTTTTTTGGTGGGTGGAAAATCATCGAATGACCCCCCCCCCCCCGCTCTTGGGCAGAGCGAAGGGGAGTGTCAGACTTCTACTGACTAAAAACCGAACCCATGTTCCTTCTTTGCCCGTGCGCCGAGGCCACGTAATCTAGTACAAAAATCCGCGGCCAGGAGTCCGGATCCTCAATTGATAAAAAATAGGCTATTATTGCGTGGGACTTTTAACATAAATCGTGAAATGTGGATGTACTCTAAGAATTTGAGATGTCAGTGAGTTCTTAACTTACACACAGTATCTACCTAGAGACTAGAATAGAGGGGCCACAAACATGTTTGTTGCGACGTGATAGCGAAAATCATTTTAAGGTTAAACACCCGCTCGTTGACTCGTCTAACCTATTGTTTTTTATATGCGTAGTGGACAAAGTCGTACAAATAAAATTGTACATTGAAAAAAGGTACTTTTGCTCTTCTATAAAATTTTAAGGCTGTGGGAGTGCAATTTTTAAACTAGTGTTTTAAATTGGCAATAAAAAGTGGCCTGTATTAACCCTGGTGGCACATAGACATTGCTTTCATAAATTTATCGATAAACGATGAAGCGAAGACTTAACGGTATTTTAAATTAAGAAAGACTAACATTAAATGCCACATCTAAATAATTGCTGAACAGCAAAATTAATATTTACTTCAATTTCATGTCCCAAAATTATATTTAAGATAGGTAGGTAGGTACCGTATAAATGTCGCGCCTATAAATGAAGATGTCAGAAGTTCAGAACATGCGCGGAACCTACTTTTTTTCTAATTTTAATCTGACAGGTGACAGGTGTCAAACGGTACCAGAATATAAAAACCAACTAACTTTTTCTTCGTTGCGTTGGAAGGCCTCCCACTAGGTGGACCGATGACCTGGTCAAGGTTGCAGGAACCCGCTGGATGAGAGACGCACGGGACCGGTCAATGTGGCGACGCCTGGGGGAGGCCTATGTCCAGCAGTGGACGTCTTTTGGCTGAAATGATGATGATGATGAACTTTTTCTAAGGGGAGGAGTAACATGATTTATGTAGCTATGCCTTTATATCTAAATATTTGCAAACATATTTTATGACTAGCTTTTGCCCGCGACTTCGTCCGCGTTTCCGTCGTTTTTCGTAAAAAAAGTACCATATGTCCTTTCTCACGGTTCAGTGGCGTTTTTTAGGTGGCACTGGGTATTTTATTTTTAATCGACGGTAACGGAAAGGCTGTCAGTTACCTAGGTAACAAAATAACCTACGATAGAGGTCCTAACTATAGCTACCTTACACTTAAAATCTAAGTGCCAATTTAAACTAAAATATTCTAATAGAATTATACCCAGAAATATGTACAACTTACAACAAAAAAAGAAATGAAAATAAAGCTGAAACGCCTGTGCAATAGGTACCATCTAAGTACCTATACCTACTTCACTTACAAATAAATACCTATCTACTATAATTAATAAAAGTATCTACGCTTTTACCTACATAATACAAAACTAAAATTGAACATAAATTAGCCAAAACTTACCTATCGGTATCTAAAAAACTATGCGTACTACTTCTACTTCTACTACCTTCACCTAAAAGGAAATAAAATGCAAACTATTAATAATTTGTAATTTGAACGAATATTTAAACACTACCAAAACAACTAATACCTATTTTAGAAAATAACAACAAAAGAAATTCAAATAAACTATTTAAAGACTAAAAGTCGCGCTGATAAGCATTGTTTGTTAAAATCAATTATTGTCCGTCAATAAGGTCGAACGCTCTGAACGCATCAACAGCCACGACCCGTGTCGAGCGCGGCAACCGTTACACAAAAATAATCCTTATGGCATGATTCAGTATTCACGCGCGGCATATGCCGGGCATACGCCACGCTAATATTAGCGTATTTCATGTATAAGTTTGGTGTTTCTATACCGATTACTATGATTATTTTTTTAATGAATAGGTAATAATATTAACTTCTTTTAATTAGGGATGAGTGAGAGTATTATAAACGTAAGAGTAAACAAATATTATCAGAAAGCTCCGAACTGCTAAGCTATCGGGAGTTACACGTGTTATTGTGAGTCAGCCATAAAAGATAGACATATGCTGTTGTGGGATATTTTTTAGATAATTTTATGTAAAACATTTCCGTCATAAATGATTTCTATGTAGCTTTAACCATTAAGGCTGCACACGCGACGGAAGCTTAAAAAATGGGGCAACTTCTCCCGTTTTCCCAATATTTCCCTTCACTGCTCTGCTCCTATTGATTGTAGCGTGATGAAAAGTATACTATAATCTCCCCAGGAGTATGAAGAATAATTGTACCAAGTTTCGTTAAAATCCGTCGAGTAGTTTTTGTTTCTATAAGGAACATACAGACAGACAGACAGACAGACAGACAGACAGACAAAAATTTTACTGATTGCATTTTTGGCATCAGTATCGATCACTAATTACCCCCTGATAGTTATTTTGAAAATATATATCATGTACAGAATTGACCTCTCTACAGATTTATTATAAGTATAGATCAATTTTTATTAAAGCTAACCTCGAAATTTCGTTGCGCAACCTGTAGAAAGTAAGGCTAATTTCTGCGTGATATTACGTAAAAAGTGTTTAAATAAAGATAAAGCTAAATCTGTGTAAACTACAAAGAGTCCTAGTTCTATAATTATATAAATAAGAAAGTCTTTGGATTTTTTAATTGTTAATCACGGGGAAACAGCGAGCATTGAGGTTTCGATCGAAGTTAGCAGAGACCTCAGAGAAGTGATTCATTATCCAACTAAGTTACGCATAGAGCTAGTATCTTTCCTGATTACTAATCTACTTCTAGCAATTTTCATTGATTTATATATTACTGCATAGGGACTGGGCGGACCGCATGATAAAATGACGCCTCGAATTTGGTCCCAAATAGGTCTTGACCTAACCGAAGTTTAAAAGAAAATGAAAATTAAAAATTTAAATTTAACATTTTTTTTTATTAACATTTTAATGAAAACTTTATTTAATTTCTTTATACCTCGATAATACCACGCCACGCCGCTCATACAAGGTTACGTTTACGAGCAGCCTGCATATTAGTTCAAATGACGTTAGTGTTTCGCTGTATGGGGAACGTATCGAGCAAAATGTTCGGACGACCGTATCTTTAGTTTTTATATCAATGGCAATTTTACAAATCGAATCACGATTCAAGAATTTGTTTCAGTAAAATGGCTGCTTTAGCAGAACGAGCGACCGTTCTAAGACCCCAGCATCTTTTAAGTTTTTATATAGTGAATTGTCCTTTTCCATGATGGCAATTATTATCTGCTTTGCCGATTCAGCATTCGTCTTTAAGTGACTGGTCCGGTAATATTATAAAAATTACACGCTTTAGTAGTAATCGGACCAATTTGACTATAGATTCAGCCACAAAAACGCCTTGTTGCTTCAAGCTCCATCTTGTTCTCTTTGTCGCTTTTCGCAGTAATCGATTTTCTTCAGTTACCATCATTGACTCAAATGAATTTTGCCGTAAAATTGGTAACTGTATCGGTGGATTCCAGTTACAGTAATTTGGGTAGATTGGATAATGATTTTGCATAAAAAGGACCGATTCTTGACCGATTCAAAGTTACTTAATAGGTATATCAAAGGACAAAAACTGATTGTTTCTTTGATGTCGCCGCGTTGATAGAGCAATATATTAACATGGCGTGAAATAAGGCTCAATTTAAATGGAATATTGACAGTGACAAATATTTTAAACGCAAATTCGACCTGAATATTCACAGCTTTAGCTTTCCATGCTCATAAGCTTCGGTTCTTTATACAATGCAAGTGCATTTGTACAACCCATCGTTTGAACATGTAAATTTTCGAACTTGCAGTGGACATGGTGTTAAGGTGGATATTATGGACGCTGTGAACGTAAGTAGGTGAATGTCTGCAGTTCTGTGCTCATCACAGTGGCATGTCTCGATTGTCCTTTGTCACAGATACATGCGAGGCTTACTACATAGACTGTATCAGCAAGGTAACTTGGTCAAGATATGCTGATTGGCTTGTAAATGGATAAAAGTACACACTGCGACCCATCAAGCTATGCATTTCTAGTACAACAAGGTTTCGCTTTGTATAGATTTCCCGTACAATGAGAGATCCGCATAAACTGGTTTTGGATAGCTTGATTGGTCGTCTGACGGATCACATTGACTTGGTTATAAAATATTGATTTGGTTAAATTTATCGGATACAAAACAAATTCTTGTGTTTTGAATCAAAAGGTGGAGCTTGATATTTAGACTTTGCTTTTAATAAACGTCTTGTATGTAGGAAGCGACACCAATTTGTAGGTACAGGTTTTTATCCTCGTGTATTCTCATAGAGGTCGTTAACCACCGCAAAGCTATGTACATTATATCCGTGTCATGTCGAGAGCAAAGTTCGCAGTAAAAACCGTTTATTAATAAAATGCCTATTACCACGAGTCACGTACAATAAACCCACCATACATAATGAAAATGTAACTCGACACACAAAACGAATTTAAGTGACACGAAGACAGTTACCACGTAACAGTTGGCACGATAACGCTATAAAACTATAATACTAAACACATCAAAGAACAAATACAAAAATAAGGTATGCGCAGAACATCGTCCGTTACGATCATTGTCTTGCAAAATGTCTTCAAACATTAGCTTTCGACTCCTGCGCAAGGACATTTCAAATGATCGATTGTGATTCGTCGCCCGTCGTCCGACCACCGAATGACGTACGCGTACGTGATCTAACTTAGCATGAATTACTAGTATTAATTATCGCCTTTCCAGCATTGCTATCAAGCGAGCACTTTCGTTTTTTTCTCAGTCGCTTTTGACAAGTAAAAGGCGTAGAGAGGTTTGCACAAACAAGGGTGGTTAGTGAAAGTGCTTGCACAAGTTGCATAACCATTGTTTGCTCCTTAAAACCTGTAATATACCAGTTGTTTGACTGCGACTTACAATTTCGCACTTGTGGTTTTGGCAAACCCGTTGTCTTCGTCTTCTTATCTATATTCAGTGTCCGTTTGTCCACAATGAAGTCACCGAGTAAATCCAATTTGTTCTATGTTATTAGCTCAACCGTGTTTTTGACTTGATAAAATCTGTATTCAAGGACATGACTGTCACGTCTGCTTGATGCGTGTGTGCTTTAGGTTTTTCATCCAATTACTAAGTGCGAAGCCAAAAGAATTAATATTTATGCTATGATTATACGCTTTTTGTATGCGAGTGTGTCAGGATATTGATTTATTACACATAATTACTCAGTAAACGACAGACTCCATTATGATACACGGTGTGGCTTGACGACGAATGGAACTCCTTGTTTATACGGTATCCTTTTTGTAAGTACTGTAGCTGCCTCGTTTAAAAAACTAAAAATAGATCATATGGCTCTTATAAGTGAGCTGTTGAAAGTGTTTACTCGTCTTCCATGTTGTCAAGTTAGTCATTTCAATGTGTTATCATGTCCACAGGACTTGCTTGTTTTGTTAGCAAGTTGTGTACAAATGTATTATTACTCCTGGCAGCTCCACCAAGCGATGCTTTTATAAGATATTGTAGAACTTTGCCGAACTTAATTTGAAGATTAACTTTTAATGTGCTTTTAGAACTTCATAGTAATTGACAGAGCTCTTGTAATCATCACCTCAGCCTACTGTTGTCCAATATTGGTCATGAGCCTTCCGAATCCTATCTGTCCCATGTACCATTTTGAGGTCATGGGCTAAATCATAGATCATTACATACGGACCCCTTTAAAAATAACTTAGAGATCAATAGCAGTGTACTAGTGTTGGTAACCTAACAAAATCAATCCAAGGTTAAAGAACTACGGAAGCAGCTTTAAGTATCTTCGAATGGGCTTATAAACCCTTTACACATCTTTTAATTGATGAACAGAGTAATAAAAAGAAAGACGATCCTTAATAAAAACAGACATCGTACGTTGTGACGTAGGTTTCGTGCCAACTGGTGCCAGGCTGTTCGCAAAAATAAAGGAACTCGACCACAGTAGAGTTCCCGTTACTGAGTGAACCATTATTCATAATATTGATTTCAAACATGATCTGCGGGTTGAAGGAAAAATACCTAATACGACTTGTTGTAGAGTCTGACATTTAATTGCGGTTACTATAGCTTATAATGTGCATTTAGATATAGTGAATCAATTATTTGAAAACTCATGTGCAACAACAAGCAATACATACAAATAAAGAAACCTCGTGAATTAGAGCTAATATTGAAGAAACAGCTATCAATCAAGACAAATTCACAAGTGTCTTTCTAATTAATACTCAGTTAAACTATTCACACTTGCTTCTGAAACTCTCTGACATGACGCTTAAATGACAATTTGACAACAAAATCAAAAAGATTCTTTCACATTTACATAATTTTACATCATTTATCCATTAGTTGAATGCAGTTTGGCGTATGACGAACAAGTTCAGTCCGGATCGATGGCATTTTAGGCAACTGGTCAGACTGCATTGTTGGGTAACCACATTTAATTAACGCCTTATCGAATGCTTTGCTTGTATGATCACATTTATTTTATTCGCAGAATTTTCGTTGAGTTTTGGTTGTCGAAAAAGGAAAAGTGTTTCGTTACCTCATGGAGTTGAGGTGTCTTATTGAAATTCATTGGTGTTGGCATTAAGTTGACGTAAAAGAATTCTCTTAAGTGGTGTCTTCATAAAACTTATTGTGACCTGATCATGTTCCTAGTCATTATCCAAATCGTTGCCCTAAATCTTTAGTCTTTACATAATTAACAAAATTAGCTTCATGTATATTCAGTTTGCTTGTTTGAATAATTCTTATACTTTACTTCCACCTGTTCCGAAATTGTGCTTATTCACTTCAATTCATAAATGCATTTATCAAGATTCAAATTCCGGAAAGGATTACCTGTTTGTTTAACAACAAACGTAACTTTGCAAATTTGAGATCTTTAAGATAACGCCTTACTGACAGCAGCTCTGGTTCCCAAGAACAAGGAACCGATTGTGACGCAATTGTCGTACTTTTTATTAACTCAATGGAATCTGATATTATTGCTTTCACAACATTGATTGACATTAACTTTTTTATTGTAGATCTCGTTCCCAAAGTCTTGTCTTTCATTTTCACTTACTTTCGTTTGGCGTTGAAATTATCATTTATATCACTCATCTTCATATTGATTGGCAATATAAATTATAAGCTTTTGCCCGCGGCTTCGCTTTATTTCGGGCCATAAATTATCCCATGGGAACGTTTAAAATATAGCCTATGACACTCGGGGATAATTTAGCTTCCCATTTGTGAAAAGTTTCGGAATCGGATCAGGATCCCCTTCATTCACAAACAAACTTTACGTCTTTGTTACGTTTGTAAAGAAGTATAGATTTAAGTGGACATAAATTGGAGATATAATTCAGTGTCATGTTTATAGCTTGTATAATCCAGCGTATTGAATGAACGGTTAAATTCTTTTGGTTTTGACTCCAAACCAAAAGAATTTGATCCGAGGTTAATAACAAATTCCACGCACACAGAGCGTAGCTAGAATCGATTTATTATTTATTTTTAGTAGCCTATATTGTCCCACTGCAGGACAAACGTAGCCCTTCCCTTCCATTTTTTGCGTTCTAGTGCTATTCTAGGCCAATCCTTCGAGAAAGAGTCCAACTCATCCCACCATCTCCTTTTGGGCATAGAACCGATAGATGATATACTATACACCACCAGTATACACATATCGGTTGTATTCCCTTCAATCAACCTTGTTGCTTTTACGTCTATTGACGCGTAATCTGATACAGAGGTCTTTAGCTCTAACAGCCTATTGACGATAAGTTTATCAGAACTCCTCAATCGCAGACCACTTTCAGAGCAAGTTCGCTTTCTTTGCTTTCCAATACACTCGGTATGTTGTTCTATTATCATTTGCAATTTCTTGCTATGTTTCTATTACTCCTATCAATCATGTGTTGATGGGATCACTGCCTTTTTAGTAAGCCATTCAAAAGATAAATCTCATTCCGTATTTGGCTTGGCACTTGATCTTGCTCACTTGTTATGTAAGGGGTCAGACCTCACAGCTTTAAAATTTATATGTAATGAATTTCGAGTTCACCCATCTACTGCTTGCACTGGAGTAAAAGTATATCTTACATTCCTATCGCTAGCGATATCGTGAGATGATAATGTGTAATTATGATTATGAAACATTTAATGGTCGGAAGTCAAAAGATAATTAATACCTTTACAATTTATCGTATGAATGTTTCGTTCCTCGTCTTCAAATACTGAAGTAACAGTTTCTCAGTTTGACAGAGCGTGGGAGAAAACAAATGACGAGCTCACATATCAATTTCTAACTAATAAAAATAGTTTTAATTTAGAAATCATTTATTTAATTCGAAAGTCGATCATCATAATTATGTATTATCAACTGTCTTTACGAAGACGGATATTTATGAGAAAACTACATGACTTCACTATTTTTACTGCGTAACTATTACTCTATTAACAGTTAATCAGTCCGTGCATCTTTGTCCTCCGTTCTCAGATATTACGAGCATATTGCATAAGTCTCGTATGTTCATTGTTTTGGCCATATTATCCAGAATGAGATAACATTTAATTCTAATGAGACTGAGAACATTTCTTTGGACTTTCCATGTCATTAACAAAGTATGCGTTACGTCCGTTTTGTAGAAAATTCGTGGAATGTTGACTGTTTCAGTTAAGTTACTTGTTAGCGAAGCTTTAACAAACTGTCTATCGTTGTAACAAATTATTCTGCATCCGCGTATAAGTGATAGCTTATGAATAAACTGCCTGTTATACACATTTTATATTTGACAGGCAAAATTAGCACTTACGAGTACACTGAATAGAAATCAGTCACGACATTACCTTCAAATACTTGAATACGTGTTGATAATTTGTTGGAACAGATTAGTTCCAAATTCCAAGCCCACGCTTCTTTGCACCAAATCGACACATTCACAAAATAGTACCTATCTAACACAATTATCCAAATGTTATTGACCTCCGATGTTGTTTAGCGCTGCAGTGCCTGCGTCATTGACACATGCATGCAACAGTTCTGTAATAAAACCTTCATTTTTATCTTTAGATCTGTGTTGTTTTTCTATTTTACGGTTAGTTTCTTTATGATATGATCCTTACGACACGAGAATAAGGGTCGATGTACAAATCAGAGGCTACATAACCATGAAAGGATGGGGTAGGGGGCAACTGACCTCTGGTCCGCGGCCCAGATTACACGGAGTAGGAATAGTAAGTCCAAAGAGTCGACTGCTAGTAGCGCAAAATTAAATATTACTCTTTGGTGATATTGTTAATAGTCCATCAATCCTCATGGACATCACATTGCGGGGAAAAACTGTTTGAGCTCCACAGTCTTATATAATATAACTGAGAAGAAAGCAACTTTGAAAAAAGTTGTATCTGCTGTTTATAGTAGTATAATACTTCGTTCGTTCGATTAATATCGATAAGATGTTGTTTGCAACTTTTTGCACTGTGTTTGTTTGTGGCTTGACATGGGCGGGGACATCGATGCCTTTATGCTCTGGTGTTCAAAAGGTTAATGTCCAATCTCATTTTACTGCACACCGCTTTTTCTGTATCCATGAGAAATCCGAGAAATTCTTTACCGTTTTTCCTTTATTTATTTTATTTGTCAAGTGCATCATGAACATCATAGAGACTAAAGATTATTACTTACATCCGTGTAAAATTTATTGTATTTGGTTAACGCCTTCTAATACTAGTAATTCCGAGCTATTACGCCTAAGCTATCGTTTGTCTTGCGCGACTTTCTACGCTACTGCGAGACGTGACTTTAATTCGTTTGATTACACTGCAGGCTTTCTGTATTTGTACCAGTAGTACGTTGCTAAATGATGGTTTTACAGTGTAAATATTTTGTCATCTTGCTACGTACTGTGTGATAATTGATTGGGAACGCGTTGCAGCACCCCTTTGTAGTGTATTTGCATACGGTCTTGTTTTGACAGAAGCATTGCAAGTTGAAGTTTAACTAAATGAAATATTTTATGAGATAGGTTACGGGAAACCACATTTCTTAATTTAACGTAATCATTTAGTTTTTTAGCCTTCGACTAGTTTAGAAATGTCTTTAAAACTTTGTCTGCCCCTGTTTTAACTATAGAATACGTAGTTATAATAGAATCTTTCAGGCTCGTTATCATTAGGCGATCTTGTATCATTGTTATTTTCAGTTGGACCAAAATCTTCTCACGTCTACGTCTCAACTATTATAAAATCCACTATGTTATTTATTAGACACATGTCAAAGTTTGCGTGGTCATTAAAATTCTTTTAATATTTAAATGTATCATTAAAATTCTTCTGTACTTATCAGCAAGTAGCCGCCAGTATAATCTTGAAGAACTTCAACACTCGAAAGACACTTGTCATCATTTCATTAATTCAAATCTACGTTTTAGACAATGAGATGAACACAGTTGATTTTTTACGAACAATATGTTGTTTTTATATTGTTGATTGTATGGCGTTTCAATGGAATATGATTGTGTAATAAGCTATAAGTGTCATAAAAGAGTTAACTGGTAACTGGCACTCGAGACAATCGGATCTTTGCCGTCATCATCATCCACAGCTCGACGTCACCACCGCTGGATATAACCGTCTCTTTACTTGTGTGTGCCAAGATCCACATTCCTGTGCAAGCGTCATTAAGGTGATCCAGGTTATACCAGCGAAGGTTATACCATCTCACCGCCGCGCGCCGGACGATCCCTATTTTCTTTCCAATCCTTAGAAGCCGGACACAACGTCCCTTTGTGCCTTTCATTTGGACTTGTTCTGTTCTGTCTCCTGCTGATATGGAGCGAAGTGAAAATTATGTTTTTCCTACTCCGCCGCTATTGTTTTCTGATTAATTTCGTTGCGGGATCCAAGACAGTTAAATTGTTTCTCTGGGACTTCAACGAACTTCATTGTCTTGGCGATTTTCTGGTGGCCGCCACTGTTGGTTCTGGCTTTTAGCAGTTACAGTGGTTTGGGAATAGTGTGGTCGCTTGTCCCAAATAAAAAAAGCCGGTCACAACTTTAGTCCATCTTCATAATGGGATCTTCAGTTTCTCCTTACCGGTATTTAGCTCAAGCGTGGTATTGACTAATGTTTACACTCAATCCATGTTGATAACGATCGTGTGCAGGTGGTAAAGATGTCGCGAGGACGCCGGTGATAACGTCAGCCACTATTTCTAGTACTAGTGAGGTGCCATTTTTTATTCGATTCGAAATTAGAACGAATCGATCATGCGAACTTTTTGTTAATATTTTGAACTTTTGAGAGTAACGGCAATGCCGAATAGACATGATTATTGCTCGGGTCAGTAAAAAATAGGAACACGATGCACGTTTTTCAGTATTATTGTCGACTGAAGTATTATTATGATTTCCCGTTTTATTACTATTCTATAGGTAAGGCCTAACATCGAAATTATATTCGAAAAGTTGGTCAATTCCATTCATAGTGCATTCTTGACCCCACTGCACATTCTATAAAATAAAACTGTCGTAAACTGGTTATATATTTAAATATTAGATAAAATTTTCCCACTAACTGCTGCCGTGAAATATAAATGGTTTTCTTGTGTTTTATCAACTTTATTAGTTACTTAGTGTTTCACATCTGTAAGTAAGATGAAGAAACCAATTACGAAAATCTTTCTTCCAGAGAAAGGTACTTAGATAAGTATCTTTCTAAGTATTTATTAGCAAACTATTATTTATTAATTAGAAAGAACGAAGAGACGCTTTCGTAAAATGTAATTGCAAACTTTTAAGACCCCCCCGTATTCGAAGAAACAACTTTAAGACTCCTAAACTCAACGCCCATTTCCGCAACAAAAGTAATTCGCTACCCATTAACAATAAACTTTATTCGAGTTTATCGATTCATAAATTAAATCGAGCCAATCGGAGTCGGTTATGCAAACGTCTCGCGTCCTCATCTCTAGACGTGCAGCCTTCGAGGCTTCGATTGAAGTTTGAAGCCTGCTGGCCAGTCCGTGGGAGTCGCTGCGCGCGCGCACTACAGCGCGACAAAACGTTGACGTTCGATCGTTCGATATTCAAATTTTCAAATTATCCTTTCGTTAATATGATAGTGAAGTGCAAAAACGTATAATGTTTGTGTTATAATTTGTTCAAGCATTATCTTCTCTTTATTTAAGCGATAGAGGGATAGATGCTGTTATAAATAAACAGTTTTTTGTGCAAATTGTGAAGGATTTATGTTATTGCTTCGCGCGGTAAGTTCTATTTACAAAATGATGTCAGAGCAAAGGACCGTTATTTTTTTTGGTGTATAATAAAAACTTGCTTAGAGATTATAAGTACCTAGATGGTATATTTGAGGAATTAATTCTTCAATAATATTATACTTATAGTTTCCTTAGCATACTATTTTGTTTGTTCAGGTGTCAGCTTACAGAATTCAGAGCTACAACACAAAAATGTGACTCATTGTGTAAAATCGTAAACTGCCAATTGCACTAGAAAAGTATTCGATCATGTCATTGCACAGGAAATCGTGATTCGGAACACGTTTAGTAGCCTACATTTGACTTACAATCAGAACAGGGCTTACGCGGCTATTCACCAAAGTGGGTCCATGTGTCCAAAAACAGTTTTTTGTCCGAAATAAACACATGTAGGTACTTACTCTGAGTCGATATTTGAATGTAATGTACGTGAAAGTAGACTTCACACTTGTTTGTCTCAGCATACTTATAAGATGTTGACCCGAAACTTAACGGTGCTACGGTTTACAGGGCCTTTATTAGTTACGCCTTTTCGATTTTATTGATCCATTGACGTTGAATGATTGGGTATTTTGTATTTTCAAACATATTTTTGCTGAGAAGTTTAATCTCTTGAAGAGGTTTTATGCAATCGCTAAGTAATTCCAAGCTTCTATTTCATGCTTCTAAATGATTACATCAATCTAAACATGCTTGAACCCCGTAGCAATTTCAGTTTTCCGCTGAAGAGTTCCTTCTTTCTTAAAATGTCTTTGATATTGATAACCATGAAAATAAAAGTAGGTACAAAAGTACAAATACATAGACACCTACAATACAAACGTGGTGATAACACTGATATGCTATGAAGTTAAAACTAATTGCTATAAATAAAAAACTAGCAGACGTCCCGCGGTTTCACCCGCGTAGATCCCGTTCCCATAGGAATGCAGGGATAAAAAGTAGCCTAGTTGCTCAGGGCGAATGTAGCTTTCTAATGGTGAAAGAATTTTTGAAATCGGCGCAGTCGTTTTTGAGTTTATTCATTACAAACGTACACACAAACATACAAATCTTTCCTCTTTATAATATTAGTGTAGATAGAATGAACAAACCGTGAGGCAATAAATGACGTTCTTGTCCATCTATTGATTGCCTCGCATTTATTAAGAACTCCACTTAGTAATAAGTTTTGATGACCAAAATTATCAATTTGAATGACTGCAGTGTCCTGTCATCCTGTAGAGTTAAGCCTAGTCAAAATTTTAATCTCTTCTTCACATTTAGAGAAACAATAACCGTGTTAATAAGCATTGAAGAACAACCATCATCATCCATTCGCCCATATACGTTATTTTGGGTTATATGAGCCACAAGAAGTAATAAAAGCGCTGTGAAGATTGCAAAAATTCGCTGAATACGAAAAGCATGATGGTTATAGCGACCCTTAGGACTTGTGACACTATGGACGTCTTTAGATAAAAATCTTGATATGAATTAATACGATATCCTTGATTAGGGTCATATCACACAATCTTTACGTTTCTTACTTGGCCAGCTGCTTCTCTACATTAACTACTGAAGTATTGAATAACATATATACTTAATGAAATCAGTCCTAAAGACAATCATAACAAGATGTAAGCGTGTCTCCAAGTCAGTCGTCTTCTAGGAAATCGGATGAATCTTCCGCGTTATCTAATCGAAGGAAACCTGCTCAATCTCTGCATCTAAATGTTGCTATTTCTGGTTTAGAATTTTATTATCTCACTTAATTATTATCTTATTTGATGGTGGCTTTTGCTGAATGCCTAATATCGGAGTCATATTTTATAAATAGCAATGTTAAAGAGTACCTTCCGATATTTACGAACCTTAACCCGATTCCGAACAGATCAGATTCAGAAGATGAAGAAGGAATGACTTATGGTCACATAAGTTAACAGGTATAAAAGGAATCATGGTTAGGTTGATCCGTGGATGGGTCTTATGAAGGGATACCGTATTAACCGGTTCTGACTGGATTATGGAGGTTATATATCCAGTCACTCCATGTAAACAGTATTGTATTCAGATGCATCCGATAAGGTTTGAAGCCGACCCAACTTGGTTAGGAAAAGGCTAGGCAGATGATGATGATGAAAAGAAAACATGGACAAGCAAACCACTCCACAACAAAATCGTCTGCAAACATTAGAAAGAGTAGAGTTTGCGGAAAAACGAAGTGTTACATAAACAAAGACTAAAATTATACTCGTATCTCTTATTTCAGCAGAAGACCCGCGGGTATTTACTATTGAATCTTTAAACCCGCAGGGCTCACCATTGCATCGTTACCAAACCCTCAATTAGGGTAATTAGATCCACATAAGTGACCAACATGAATCCATTGCACATATTATTACCAAGCGACCTACCTACAGGCATTCCAAAGATTAACATCTGATTTATGGGCACGTGTAACATGTACGTTAATACGGTCTCCACGTGAAAAATAACCGTGTCCAATCCGGCAGTTAGCAAGAACGCGATTACAATAGTTCTTTTCAAATCTTCAGTATTTTTTGCCGACTCAATTATTATGAAGATTATTTTTATTGTTTTTAGAGGTTTCCTCAAAATTTATCTCTTTTCTGGGAAAGTGTATAGATCTAATGTTTCGTATTATTGTAGTTTCGCCGTCAAATGCTTTCATTTCTTTGCTCTCCTAAACTGGCATTCCATCATTCATTCCGGTACCCCTAGTAGGTTCTAAACATTGTACGAACAATCGCGGAGTTGAAAGCCAAATTGGATCTGCCAGAATACCGGAGGTTTTTTTTTATATATATATTAAATGGGCTTACTCTTGACCTCAATCTTGCCCTAAGGGCAGAGATGAGGTCGACGATGGGACGAGCTTACCCAGAAGAAGGTTGTATCAGAAATTATTGTACGCTCTGTTTGAAATGCAAAATACCATTATTCAATTTCTTTTAGAAACGTTTAGACCTGCTTCATTAAATAATGAGTCAGTTAATTTTTCTGCGAAGTTCATCATATGACTTGTAGACCGGTATGCAAGTAGAAAGGTGTTATCTCGCAATGTGTTAGTAAAACTAAAACAAACACCATTTGAAGTCTAATGCAGTCTTGAAAAATCATTGTATTAGTATTCGATGTTCTTGCAGCTACCATCAAAGAGGTTACAAGAGATCTTATTCAGGTGTCGGTGACAAACTACTATGCGTTTAGCACTATCTCTAGCGTCCATTAATGACTTGCTTATTCTAATTAGGATCATTTATTACATTCCATAATATGCTTTTGCGTTGCTGTGATGTCATGTCTAGTTAGATTCCACTTGTTACAGAAGAGAGATTTTAGATTCTGGTGATTGATGATTCTTCCTAATGTTTGTCAATTTACTATTGTCTCTTACGTATGAATAATGTTCTATTATTCTGAAAGCAGACATTATACTGGCTGTTTAAACAGAACTCATAGATATTCATCATGTTTTTGTGGAACATCGCAGCGTTATTTTTATGATGCTACAAAAACTATTGCAATTGGTTATTCATATATTCATTTTTACGTAAAAGTGACAATTGAAAATGTCCTCACATATGCCTGTGTTATCTTTAGTGCAGGGATTTCCACGAATAACGCTAATGTTTTTACAGCGCGCACGCACACTGCTACCTTGCACTAGGTAGATATCATTGTTGATAAAAGGTTCACTCTTAATGAACATTCAGACGTATTGAACATCTTTACCGGCATTATAAGTTTTTAAACTGACATGGTCACTGACACTACTATTCAAATCATAAACGGGATATTTACCATGTTTGATTAATGTTTCGAGTTCCCGATATTTCGGCGCTGTTACAAGCACCATGATCACGGATAAACAAGAAGCATTAATCAAACATGGTAAATATCCCGTTTATGATATTAATTTACCGGCATTGTAACATCAATCACTGTTACTTCTTTGATCCTTGATACTTCAACTTAGTCGTCATCATCATTGCCCTATCCTTGTCTCTATTTATTTGGGGTCAGTGCAGTATGTCTTTTTCTTACATATTTCTCTATGAGGCTCTTTAGGAGCGTCCCTCTCATTAAGGACCTACGGGATGAGTACTAATTCATTGCTTCTCTCAGTTAAAATTACTTCCAACTAACCTTCTTTTTATACTTATCTTGTGGCTTCAGACACATAGCGTCGCTATATTAACATTCTTCAAGCATGCTGAGGAAGGCTTCGTCCTTTGATTTGCTCCTACTTTTCCGCGTAATAATAGTATTCCAATTGACTTTCCTCTACTTTGACATGAATATGTGTTTTCCACAGACCTTGAGGCACTTTGTTTAATGAATCTTGATTTTGTTTGTTATCAAAATATTTGGATTTCAAGGTGAAGAAACGAGTGGCCTTTATTTGTTTCACACTTAGGCATATTTATTTGGCCCTTGCTTGAAGGTGCGTAGCTCATCTGTAGGTGCGTACATTCTTGTATTTCTAATGTACGATTCTAAACTTTAACATTTAGTTCTAGTGCTACTAATAGCATCTAAAATGTCAAGGCTTTTAGTTTCCAATGGTCAGCTTCGTGTCTTAATATTGTAGGGCAAGGGATATTATTGTAGCGTATAAGAGCCCAAAACCCGATATTCGATATTCAATGTATACGTAAGTACCTATTTGTTACAAGAAAAAAATGCAATTTAGATAAAGGTGAAGGAAACTACGCCAATATAGCTGTTACTTTACATGAATTCTGATGAGTCCATGAAGAGAGCAAATTCCTAACAGTTCTATCTAATGCCAGTTTTCCACAAATAATGAATGTATGCTTCTTGACATTGTAAACAGTGAATACTTCTAATTCAAAAGCATTCCTTTTCACACATTCTTCGATGGTCATTGCCAGAGCCACCACAAAAGCTGGTCCGATTTCCCTTAGACAAAACTGTCAGATACAGCCGGATTCCCATACAAGGTTTGTTGGTAAAACTAAGGTATAAAGTATGAAGAATGTGGTTCTCGCTCCGTCATGCCAGTCACGATCGTGAAACTGCAGGTTGGATGAACTTGGGCATTCCGCGCGGCTGTCGACGTTCCACATCTAAGCTACGCCGTCCACTTGCGGTTGCATAACAAGATGCATCGCTCTGCTTCTAATAGAATGCGGAATTTTGTTTTAGATGGGCAACGATGTGTAGCAGCCATATTTACTTTAAAGTCAGTATCTGTTTTTGGTATTGGAAATAGCTGCGATCGTTTATCTTCATGGACAAGTGGTGCTATGTTGTGTTGAAACTTTCTTGATATATATCTTTGTTCAGTTTCCTATTCACCTACTGTTTCTTAGGGATCTTCAACATCGTCTTGTGTCGTTTCATGTTTTATGAGACACTTCGGTGGTTCCTGCTCTGATTTTCTCACTTAATATTCTGCTGTTTAGGAGATTATAAGGGGTGCATGTTGCAATGTCGTGAGAAAAGTTTCAGGTATTCATGTGTCGGGGTATAAGAGTAGAGCAAAACCAAAGAAACGATGGATGGACTGTGTATAGAGATATATGGCATGAAAGGAGGTATTTGATGAAATGGGGAGTAACAGAGAAGAAGGCATGCAGCGCCGACCCTAAATGAATTGGGATAAGGGAAAGAGAATAACGATATAGAATATAAGTGGTAGCATGAACCCTGCTCTTGTTATACATATAATTTATAAATTAACCTCATCCGATACATCACTGCTGCACTGTGTATATATAATAGCAGTAAGTAGTTCCCTCGTTATTGTAATGGCAAACACTCCCGTCTTTCAAAATATTTTATAAGCGTTGCCTTCAAACAACCGTCGGTGTTATTGTGTCGTCAAAGTCAACTCCGACGGGTGTGGCAGACAACTCTTGATATACAGCCCACTGCTTAGAAAGTTGCATCTGTCAGGAAGACTTTCAGTCTGTAATGGATTTCTATTGTATATTGTATCACGCCGCCTGCTCTTTGTTTAACTCGAGAAAATCGTCATTGTTTTTGCGGTTTCAGTGACTTACACCATAAAGTCCAATAAATGCAATATTTATATTATTAATACTTACTACACCAAGTAAGTATATCTAGGTACCAGTGTACCAACCTATTAATAAATATTGTGTGTAATTCATCCATACCTTTTACCTATTTATATATGGAGAAATAGGTAAAATGTGTGTCTGTCTCTTACTTTTCACGCCCAAATCTCTGGACCATTTGTTATGAAAAACATATAAGAGCTTGACATTTGGAGATGAACCTATCTTCATCTACCATCCATCTTTCCACGGTACTTATCATCTCGTAAGTAAGTTTAACCCCCGTATCTATCGTCAAGTTAAAGTAATTACTTGAATTTAAGTAATTACCTAAGCAAACATTTTTATGAAATGGGCAAGAATTTAAACGAAGTTAGAACCGCCAATGAAAGCAAACCTAAGAATTCTAACCTTTGATAGTTCTAACATCAAGGAATTACTAAACTACAGGGAAAAATCGTATCTTAAAAATGACTTTACTCAAGTAGGTAATCACTATGACTTGTTTATAAATACGGGTGTACCCGGGTGTGTTATAATGAATGCGACTGCGGAGTCTCTTCCCAAACCATGACTCAGCTTCTGAACTACTCTTTATGTTACTCCAGCTGCACTTTAATGGACTTATCAAAAACAGAGAGGTATGAAAGAGGAAGAATTGCTGCGCCAATTCTCTCTTGCCCTTATCCAAATTATTTGGATAAGGGCAAGAGAGAATGGTGATCTGAAGCCTACGTCTTTGATGTCTGAGTTCTGTTCGACTTAAATTTAATTAAATTAACTAAGAAGTGTTATAATTTTCCGTCTAGCACGCAAACAAAACCGCAGATAAAAACTATTATTAAATAAACAAAATAACAATAGAGTTGACGTAAAGAAAAATCTGTATTTGGTCTTATTTCAACAACAATAAGTAGTTATTAATTTTAATAATATAACAAAAGCCTATAAACCTAACGATTAGTCAGACCATAATGTAACGTAAGAGGCTCTAGGCAACACGCTCTAGGTAACTACACGTCATACAGTCAGTGTCCAGCTTTACTTGACCCCTCGTATGAAGAAGAAGAGGACAAATGGTGTGAGAAGAGAGGTCAGATAATACTGGCCATTAACTGTACTGGCAGGTATCAATCAATAGTTTTTTTTTTGCTTTTAGAACATAACGTTTCGTTCAATAAGAATATATTTGAATATGATTGAGACCACGCCCAGCATTCCTATAATAATTATAACTTTGGACTGTTATGTCATGAATTCATGATTCGTGCTTGTTCAATCCTTAATTAGTTTTCTTTTTAGGCCTAGCTGTCTGTCTGGCTGGTTACCTAATGGATGTTTTAAGTAATTTTATGCCAGTTTTTTTTGCTTACGTGATGTTTCAACAAGTTCCCCGTGTAACATGTCCGGACCAATCCGGACATGTTACACGGGGAACTAGGAATGTAATTCTTTCCTGGTCAAGTTGAGCCAACTCAACTTGACCAGGAAAGAATTACATTCATAAAACACAGTTTGTAGGTTTGTGGTTGCTTGAAGCCTGATCAAGTAGACAACATGCTGAAATTGATACCTCACTGAAGTCTAGTACCGAACAACAAACATTTTTTTTATTATTTGTCAGCAAGTTCATATCGAACTACTATTTAGTTTTTAGAGTTCTGTACCCGAAGTGTAACCAACAGGACCCCATTACTACTAAGCTTCCGCTGCCTGTCTGTCACCAAGCTATATCTCATGGTCCGTAATAGGTAATTCTTAAATTTTCACAGAATGCGTATTTATGTTGCCGCTAGGTACAGCAACAAATACTAAAAATAATAGTGGGCTCCCCTACTACGATAGTACGGAACCATGTGCGAGTCCGACTCGCACTTGGCCGGTTTTTATGAAAAAGCCCACGAAGCATCCTCGGATCTTTCAGTATTCCAAACCTCACAAACCATTCAATAACGTTAGTCAATTAAGGAAAATCTTCAATCACACCCTGTCGCGGAAGCCTTTACTTTCAAAGTTCCATCGGTATTACGAAATTCACGATGAATGATAAGGTGCGCCCGCGCAGATAACATCGCACACCTACATGATTTATTGTCTGTTCAATTATCGGACATTATTGTATTATTAATTTACTTACCTATACATTTTTGACACTCTTATCTAGATTATGCACATATTTCTTTAGAAAGTATATAGTTTACTGTGTAATCAATCAACCAGGTTATTGATTGCAATGCGTGTTTTCGGTAGCTTTCGCTGCAAGTATTGTTTATTTAGATAGTGATGATGAAACTTATAAACAAAGGGAATGGATGAGGCTATCCATCTTTATTGAAGTCGGTTCTGTGAGGGCCTAGGTAAGTACGGAAGTTTCCAACTTAACTTGACGGTGCAACGTCAGGCACTTATAAGCTCGCAAGTGGTGTGCATGTGTGGGTAAACATACCGCTACACTATCAACAGTTTTCATACTCGTAGGTACTTCTAGAATACCCATACTTATTATATGTTCTTCAACTTTGAACTAAATTAACTAAGTTACCCTGAGCTTTTTCTAAAAAGGAGGAGGTTCATCATTTGGCCCATTTTGAACGAAGATTTACAAAGTAGGAGAGTGTTTTGCGATAATATCTTGTTTCCACAAATTTTGTTTGGCATTAACTAAGATTTTGGCATATAGACTTTTACTGTAGTGTACATAGTTTTTCAGGTACAGGTGGGCGTTGGGCCCTATATCCTCTATGTGAGAACCGAGGGCCCAACTTTACAGTCAATAACTCGCTTATGACTTTCACAAAATCTGATTCCAACTTCCACAATTGTTGAGGAATGTATACTAAATCCTAAGCACATTTTCACAGAGTTTTAACAAACGGGCCCTCACACCACACGCACATATTCGTTCGTTACCTCATATCTTCGTTATTACTTCTTTTCTTCTACAATACATTTTTAATGTCTTAACTCTGATATAAAAATATTTTAGGTAGGGTTAAAGATACTACACCAAAACCAAGAATCTGAACCTCACCTTCAAACTCCTATTTATTTGGGATCGAAGCAGCATGTCTTCTTGTTCCATACTTCTCTATTACTCGGTATGTATCTGAGCAGTCACTACCTTTCTAGACATACTTATCATCCTTCACACAATCCATTCATTGTTTCTTTGGTCTACTTCTATTCTTATTAAGAACAGTAGAGCTTTATTTCAGCGTGGCGACCCATAAGTACCTCTGAGGTGCAAAATATGAAGGAGGTCTAATTACAACTTTGAATGGTATCCTCCATCGATCTAGTGATTAGTAATAAATCATGGAAGATAAAACACTTCTCACGAAAGCACAGTTGAGAGAATTGGATTAATTAGTTATACGAGTAGAGAGCTGTGGGTGGAGCTGTCTATTCAAATTCAATATAATCATGTATAATGGCTACCATTACTGTCAGGAGATCTTCGCGTTGATTAAACAGGGGTAACACAATATATACTCTTTATTATGAACACCATTAATAGCATGCGAAAGATTATAAATGAGGCTATACAAATAAAAGCTGTTTAACGAACAGTTTTTATTAAGAATGTTTGACATAATTATTTTGGGAAAAGAAAAAAAAGATTGGATTGGACAAAGTCTATGGAGTCACATAGGTAAGTATAATGTTTTGATTAAATAAATCTCATCGTTTTCCGGTTTTGCTATCACCTATAAATAAAACCCAGGTATTTAGTTAATTATATCGATATTATAACGTTAATAATAATCAGTCTATTATACTACTTTTTCTATTCGGTTGCAATGAAATTGTGCAGCTGTTTAAAACTAAAAACATTGGTAAACTTGCCGACTTACGCAAAATTACTATTATCAACATAGTTAGCAGTAAAACAGTTATCGTGATGATAAAATTGAATTGCCGAATGCATAATTGAAAAGTTCATGTGAAGAACACTGTGATAGTTTTTAAAAACCACCATGTTTTATTTCACAACTATTAATATTAGCCTGCCTGATCTCACTACTGGGCAAAAGCCACTCCTCATGACTTCCAGTTCTTACGATTTAAGTAGTAATGTAGTCCATTGGTTTTGACCAGTTCGTCATCTCAGCTAGTTTGTCATCGACTTGCTCATTATCATCTTCGCCGAAGTTTGCCACGACGCGACGCCTTCTGGCGGCGCGGCGTCAGGGCTCTTTCACTCTTCATTTGTTGAAATGCTTCTTGGGTACTGAAGTACGAGAGATTCATTACCAAAGCATTGTATTTTCACACACTGTTAAATGTTAAATTAAATTTGCACTGATTATGCACTTGTGCAAGTGCAAAATGCATCATTACTGAACTTATCAATTCACATCCGTTTCATTATCTCTTATCATTTTCGTTGTTATTCAATGCTATCTCGCTGTTATTAGTTATGTAGTATAGTAACATACTATTAAATCTGCGTCAGCCATGGCGGATCCAATATCGACGTCATAGTTACAATCGACCTAGAAAATTACAAGTTTGGCAATCTCTCTGTGATTCATATTTTTTGAGCGCAAATCGACAGAAAGTTCGCTTAGGTACGTCTTCACTGAGTATCGAACTGTCTGGTGATTGATTTACGGTTTCTTTTTCGGTGTTCTTAGTTGTCCATTCATCCGTAACGGAGAAATGAATGAATCATTTGTTAGTAGTGAATATTTTGTAAACTCAGCAACTAACGTTGTTGTTTCGGTGACAAGGTCGTCCCTTTAAACAATAGCTGTAATTACTCTTGTTATGATTCTTTGTCATCATCATCACAATATAGTGTCAATGTAATGTTAACTAAGGACTTCTCAAGTTCGATGACCTTCATATAATTTTGCATCAGCTTGAGGAAATTCTTGTGCCTAAATGTATTGATAAATTGGCAAGTTGGATTTTTGATAGAGCCTTGTGACCTAGTCCTTGCAATATGTAAAGATTTCCAAATTATAACCGGTTCTTATTTTGTCATCTATTGGGGATTTACAATTTATTTTGAAATATCGATTATGAAAATACTTTTGACACTATCTTTTAGAAATATTTGCTGCCTTTACGTAGGTATGAAAAAATCTTTTTGACTGGACTTCAATTACTCGGCGTACGGCAAAAACGAAGCTTTTGAGCAAGACCTTTTGCCTGTGGCTTTGCCCACGCAGGTAAAGAGATTGTCCCGTCTGAACTTACTAACGGCCTAAAAATTATGCCATGTCTTAACCTAGGTCATGGTAACCTTGTGCTAGTGCTAAACATTGCAATCCGTTCAGTCGTGAATGCACAAAACAGTTACTTTCGCATTCATAATACTAGAAAGGGATCCTTAGCGAGCTACTTACTTCAACAATAAAACCTAAGCGAATATTCGCCACCGATCGAACTTCAGAAGCAATTGACGTCACTCCTGAATAAGTTATGTGTAAGCATAGTAACACACATACAAGCCTGGGGTATCGGCACAGTAAGCTGTGGTAGCGTGGTAGCTTACTGTGACACACATGCAAGTGTGGGGTATCGACGGACACAAACCGCGACCACTGAACTGTGGGCCATATGCGGCGCTGGAAATACAACTGCGTATTATTGTTGTTATTAATTAACTGTGGTCCGATGAGGGGAATTCCATGTTTGCTTAATGTAAAGCTTTACTTAGCTCAAGAGGTTTATATAATTATCACATGCAGCACATAAAGGTCTGTTTTTGAATTGTGGCCCTGGAGCTCCTTTTCTCCATATAAAGCGACTAAAACGAAAAGTGCACCTTTTCTCGACGTTTTTATGAAATAAAATATTTTGATTTTGAATTGGTTTGTATTCTTGGGTTCATTTGGATGAGGCACTACTTACAGTATTCCGTGTCAGTTCCCACTAGTTGTCTAGTAAGTACAGATAAGAAGTTTACCAGCCTCATCATCATACTTCTGTTTGTGACTTTCAATGACACATTGATAATCCAAGTAAGGTCAATCATTCTATACAATTGTATTGTGGTCCTTATCAGAAGGGCCGTACTCTTCAATATAAAAAGTAATAACTATGAAATTACCACACAATCCTTCACATGCGATAGTTTGTGTAAATAAATAGTATAATTGCAGTAATTTGCAAATGGCCGCGGTTTGCGCAAGCCTTAACAAACAGTTTACATGGTAATGGTAACTTTGCACCAAAATCGGTCAAGTACGTAAACTTGCACATACACATCGTCTTTTATGAGTTGTTAAGACTTTGCTGCCGTTTGGCTCATAATGGTTAATTTTATGGCTTTTATATGCTAGCACGATTAGGCGGATCTATGCAGAGTTCCACACTAACATTATTCAAAATCAAGTAACATGTGTCATGTCTGATATGCCACCAAGCCTATTGTTACTTGATTTTGAAAAATGTTATTGCTGACCCCTCATTAGGTAAAGTCTGACCTCTTCCTTAATAAAAACTTAATAGTCTCTTAATGACACTATTGATAATCTCGTTTGCATCACAACTTTATCTTCAGCATTGTCACACATAACAAACGCAGGTTCTCTACAAAAAACAACATTCCCTCCACATTACAACATTAGTAAAGCAGTAATCAGAATAGGTGTTCTAATTACTTGTCATTTCACGCAAGTCGTAACACTTAATTAAGGGTAACGAGCGATTGTTGGCAAACTGTCACTTGTTATATAGGTACTAGATAAACAGCAGTGCGATATAAGGAGATAATACTGCCGAGGTAACTAGGGATTAGGTAAGAAACGATAATGCAACAGACGATGTGGCTGCAGAAGCCGATTTAATATTTCATGATGGTGCTACGGGGAGTAATTGAGTCTAATATTGTGGCTTAGAGACGGAAAAGTGGTTAATATTCCATTGTTCGAATACAAGTTAACCAAAATATAATAATATCTTAATGATCCTTAATTCTCATAATGATTGATAATCCTCCGCTATTATTTTCTGATTAATTTCTTTGAGGGATCCAAGACAGATACTGTTTCTCTGAGACTTCGCTTCCTTATCTCAGCGGTTTTCTGGTGGTTGCCACTGTTAAATCTAACTTTCAGGAGTTGCAGTGGTTTGGGAATAGTGTGGCGAGCTTGTCCCAATAAAATATCTAAATTATTAGCTTCACTTCTTTCTTTTGTTACTGCCCTAGTCCCATCTCATCTACAATAATAATTTCCCCTTTTATCATGTTCCCCCGCCAATCTATACATTGTCTTAAATAACTTTTCTTCGCTGGTATCTACCTCCACTGAAAAGTGATTAGGTTTATTACTAATGTCCATAAAATTACCTCTTACGCTCATGAAGATATTTTCTTATTGACGGTGAAACGTTACGGCTTCTTGTATCTAACGCTAGTTATTTTCTAGCATCCAGCTGGGTACTTTCCATCTTTAATAGTTATTCATTTAGTATCTTGTAATTGACGCTAAAAACTTTCTTCTTTACGCGTTTCAACAGTGTCAATAATTTCATTAATCTCTTCGTTACTTACACCTCGTACATAACTTTTTTCCTTAACAGTCTTGTGTACATATGTGGAACCTCCGTCGTCCACACTTTGCTATTTCCTGTGGTCTTCCTCTATCCCTGAAAAAGTGATTATTCAGACATAAACACTTTTCTAAGGCTCTTCCCTTGTCCCAATTTATTTCGGCGCAGCATGTCTTTTTCTTCTATACTTTTGTATTACTCGTCAACTCAGCAGTATATTATTAAGAAGTACACTTACTTATTGCTTTCTTCAATTGACGTGTCAACAGTGACAATTATTTTAATAATCTCTTCAGCTACTCACTCGTACTTAACTTTTTTATTTAAACATTCTTGTGTACATATGGGAAAACACCGTCTCCCACACTTTACTATTGTTGCGTTACCTAAGTACCTTATGTAATGTCACAACGAGCATTCTCACTTTTGTGGCATATTATGTCTTTGTCGTGCTGATGAGCCTATTGATAATAATTAGATAATAGAGGAGTTTTTGAGGTTAGATCATTGCAAGATATTAGTTGGTTAGTAGTACAGACGCCAGCTCATCAAGTTACTACAGTCTGTCAAATGTATTTTATACATTTTCATTTTCGACTTATTCGCTAAAGCATAGCATTAGGTGCAAGGTTGATTGGGAATTCGAGAGTTTCGGGTTTCGCTTGATGTGCTGACGTCTCGTCTGTACAAATGTGACACCTGTGTGTGGTTAAATAACCTAAAAAATGAATCACAGAAGCAAATGAAATACAATATATGTACCTATATTGAACATACCCAACCAATTACTTTTGTTTTAATTAGAAATGTAGGGAATCCCCCGGCGAACATATAAAATATGCATTTTATTAAAGAAAAAGTTGTTGATTTGATGTTACAAACAGACATCTCTATTTTATTTATTTGTATAGATTATTAAAATTAATTATGTCGTTTCCGACGTCAGAAAATCATTGACAAATTCTCGTTTCGATTGTGGTTTTCGAAGTATAACGTGATTCATATTTTAATTAATAAGCTAGGTTACCTACGCAATAACACTGAACTTAAACACTGTGTCACACATATTCATATTTTCCTAAACCTAAACAATCAAAGATCAACGTGCACAAAGACTTGACAGTCTTTACGGAAAATAAAACAATTATAAATAGTCCTAGTTATTATGTGTTGCAGTAACAATACAGTGTTCTGGTAACAATAGAGGAGCTTCATTCACTTCCTCACACAGTAAAACATCATGGATTCCACGTAAATTACGCGTGTCGTTCGCTTAAACGAGAATATCAGTTTTTATTTTGATTAGACGAGGCTTGGGAGGTATTTATTCTCCCTAGATGTATTGTCTTCCTTAATCTTTTGTCTTTTGTTGGTATGTCTATGTTTATTTGCCATTTGACGTTTGTCGATATTTACGATGTATGAAATGTGTCATCATTATTTTAATGGCTAGAAAGGAGGTGACTGCTGAAATAAGGAGCAATAAAGAAGTTTTATGGTATTATTAGACGTTAATTATATTCTTTGAAATCTATTATTTTGTTAACGATTATATTAGTTCTTGATTCTAGACTCCAACCTAAACCAATTTTCTTTTCTTTGTTGCAGAATCTGGAGTCGGTGTACTAAAAGTCTGATCAGGTACGCTGCAGAAACATCACCTACTTATATTCGTATATTTTTCTCATAAAACCTTCATCTATGTCTACATATTTTATAATTAGTTATAATGATTCGAGTTCTATAAAAATCATTGCACCTAAAGATGCATTATGAATCCATGATTTAAGTCTAAGTTGTACAATAGTTCGTCGTTGTACAATAGTTAGATTATCGAAAAATATTGGATACGTGTTTTTTAACCGACTTCAAAAAAAGGAGGAGGTTATCAATTCGACTGTATTTTTTTTTATGTTTGTTAGCTCATAACTTGCGACTGGGTGAACTGATTTTCATGATTCTTTTTTCATTTGAAAGCTGGTGCTTCCCGTGTGGTCCCATTGTTACCATTTCAATATCTGATGATGGGATCTTGTAGAAATCGGGGGAACTCTTCAATAAATAACAACAGATTAACCGCGATTGTTGCTATAGCATAATTATCTAAACATTGTTTACGCCATCACACAACATAATATCACACCTGTACTCACTACAAAGGTTATAAAAACTATTTGGTGAAGATCTGATGAAGAACTTCGGAGATAGGCAACGGAACTCCTCAATAAATGATAGCAAATGGATTGGGATTGCTGAAAATCTATTGTTTACACCAGTTCATAACATAACATCACGCCGGTACGTTGTGAAGGGGTAAGCACATGTGAACCACTAAAAAGTGAAAAATAAAAATGTGATATCCGAACGTAACAGTGGTAGTAATTGTTTATGCCTTGTATGTGTCTATTGTCTTTTCGTTCTGCTGTCTCGCTCTCTCGCAACCAATCAGCCATATTGTAAACCTGTACAAGAAAACTGTCTACAGAAATAAATACGATTTCAATTAATAAAAGTGTTTATATCAGTATACAACAAAAAACTTTTTTACAAAAAATAAAACCGACTTCGACAAAAATAAAACACAAAAAAGTAAAAAATAAAAATCAGCTTCTGAAGTCGGTGGCAAAAACATGAAATCAAACAAACAAAAGTCACCGACTTCAGAAGCTGATTTTTATTTTTTACTTTTTTGCGTTTTATTTTTGTCGAAGTCGGTTTTATTTTTTGTAAAAAAGTTTTTTGTTTTATAATATTAACAAAAATTAACGTAAATAAGACGTGTCAGAAATCATGAGTGGCTTGTGACGTCACTTTATGGGTATACCAAACTGTGATGTCATAAGACTTTTCGAAGCACTGTATCGTCTTCATTTTTGGTTTAGGTACGAGAAAAAAAAACACGTGGCCAATATTTTTTGGAAATCTATCTGACGGAATTATTAGATTTTTTTTGTCAACCTAAGTATTGTGATTTTCTGCATATTTGTCTCAAACTCTCAATAGAGGTTACAACTTACGCGGGAAAGCCAAGCTTGCGACTGTGACATTGTTTTCTCTCATCCCAGATTATCATGTAAATAATATGTATACACGATAACGCGAGGTTTCTATTTAATTTGACACATTATGAATATTTACTATATTTACTTGGCCAAATGCTGTGGCCTAACACATTTATGAGCATGGACTTCTTACATAATAATTTATAATCAGCATAATAATATAATGTCCCCTCTGCTGGGTGGGACACAGACCTCGTCTCTATGAGATGGAGTGGTTCATAATCCACCACGTGTACTGGTTGCATAATAGATAACGTAAACATACCATCACGCCTGTAATCTGGATGGGGACCAGACCTCATACTCATTAGTCACACTTGCAACTTATCGACTAACGAGACATTTGTAATTTCATCTCCAGTCGTTTGCTGATTGTATCTTTTATGAACATAATTATGAACATAATTATGATGAATAGGGCTTATTCAACAATTAACACTCCTTAGATTGTTGTACCTACTAAGTAATTAACATAGACACTAATATTTAAGAATTGCACTAAACCACACTTGTAGGCATACAAGCATTCTTGAAAATAACAAAAACACGCCTTCAACTGATTATCAAATCAATTACGTATTCATGATCACCATTTTGGTCATCAGTTTGATCCTAAGCCAGATTAAATGGCCAAACACAGACAGACAACTGGTAGAACCGGTTCTGTTTGGGTGCCTATAAATTCACCGCTAAATGCGGCAGGTGACCATTAAGAGGAAAGGAGGACCGATAATAATCAAACAACATCATTTAATGGTCTTCCAATACAATATAAACAAAACGCCACGCCTGTCGCCCGAAGGGTCAGGTAGAGGTGTACCTATAGTAGTACTATTTTATATTTAAGTCTTTGGTAATCAAATGTGAAACAAATTCAAATTCCGTGGCCGGCCCATGTAAGGTAAATAAATAGTTCGATTTTCTCTGTTGGGAAAATGCAATAACACTTCGCCCAACCTGGCAAACAAACCCAGGAAGGACCCCACGTACTTTACGGTTACCTACCGGCATTATGGAGGGAGGAACATCGAAGCAAACACTGGTTAATATTTGTATCAGCACACAATTCAAGTCGCCGCTATTGAGCGTGGAAAATCATCGGTTATTTTAAAAAAATTGCTGTTCCATAAATAACACAACAAAAAATTTATGTAAAATTAAAAAAAAAAAACTATGCTTATGGGTCTATAACCATGGAGTGAATTCATGATAACCGTTTGCGCTCTCTACTTTACAACCTGCTGCTATTTGAACTTTTAGAACAAAAAAATAAATTAGTAAATAGTTTTTTTACACGGAAATATTCCGATTGCTAGCGTCTATTAATAACGATGATCCTATTGGTGGTGATTCAAATTAATTAAAAACGTTTGCGACACGAGAAAGCTTCGTCACAACAGTTTTTGTCTTACGCTTCCCTTTCGAATCACGGTTACATAAACTTGTCACTTTATTTCTTTCTGCAAACTTGGAATAAATGTCAAAAATAATTTGATGATACTTAAACAAAAAACTCGTATGCATTGATGGGCTCATTCTTGCTCGGATAGCCATACTCGGGGCATGTCAAACCTGCTTTACGAGCGGTAATAAAAAATTTGGGCGAAAAAAATAATTTTCTCATTTTAATGATCTGTCGAACGGTGTCATTAACTCATTAGTCATTACACACCAATAATATTCATTATTGATTGATTAAGGGTCCACCCAGCTTAGAAGACAGCTGTTTACGTAATTTTAAATCATCATTCATTGATGCATTCATGTTTTTCGTTGATTTTCTCGTCTAGTGAAAGTTAGCTCATAAAACGTTAAGATTAGCTTTCTGTTCTGTAATTATCTAACTACGTAATGAACAGACGACAAAGGCGTTATTAATAATTGGTAATTAGACAGTTAATTTTCAATTAATTTTCACTAAAGAAGCACATTCAATGTCGTTAAATACAGAGATTTACTACGCAAACGCTTTTCACTTTATACCTTTTACTAGCATAGTCGATTGCATTTTTTGCCTTTTGTTCCCCTCTGTCACCAGTCTCTTGGTTCTACTTTCAATCGCCACATTCAAAACACGGCGGCAATGGCTTTTTTAAGGAATAGCCATAGTGTCTTCCTGGTTCTTCTCCATAGGAAACGATAAACCCGAACGGCGCACCAATCTTTTGATGATTCATAAGTCCCCTGTTGTTTGATTTTGAAGACTGTTGAGATGTGCTTATCGCGGCCAGCTTTTTGTCAAAATCTGCTTGCAGTGACTTCTTAGTTTACTGAAACTTAGTTACTTATCTCTACCATCAACTTCTATCAACGTCTCTTTTGTTTCTAAGTAAATAGTACTTTCTCTTCCATCAGCACACACACTATTTCATCAGCACTGTTAATTGCTGCTAATGTTTGAGTACTTACACTGTTAACTGCCAAAGGTACTCTTATCGCAATTCCAGTCTTTTTTATTTTACTGTTAAAATAACTACCTATTAACTTTCTCCGGAATATTGCACTTGCGAATAACGATTTCACCACGTATGATTCGATATCGATTCGATTAATGGTTATGATTTGAATCGATATTACTTTCGTATGCAGAATTTCACGCACGTACACCTTGTTTATGGTAAAATGGTCTTCTTGTATCTGCAATATTCCGGTTACTAGCTTCATAATCATCAGCATCATCATCAAGTGAAAGACTCCCACTGCTGTGTATTACGTCTGTCGACAGGTACTGTGCTCCTTAGCCTCACATCTAGTAGACTTCTGCGATCATCAATTAAGATTTTGAAATCGTCAACTGTCTCAGTTGATATAATCTCATCACATTCTTTTCCCTCTTTAGAGCTAACGGTATTGAATATGGCAACTATGGCAAGTATATTCACTTTCAGAAAGCGATTCCCATTACTCTCGTTAGCATCACGTTGCATCGCGTTGATCTTCGTCTGAATCGAATCAAAGAGTCTCTATTTTCCTTCAAATCTTGTACACAACGTTCCATTTAACATAAAACATACCAGGATATGCCTACAAAAATTAAAAGTAAGTATAATCTAGTATGTACAAAAAGTTCTACCGGTACTTTTTAATGATGATCTAACATAATATTATTTTCAATATCGAGGTCATGACCGATGTAGTCAATCAATACCAAATTATTGAGTGATTGGATAATAATAAGCAATATATGATTATAACATATATTGTCATAGAACTTGGAAACTACCAACTGAATAAATGGTCAATATAATTGCAATAACAACAATTTCATACCTATTTATAATTAGCAATTATTACAAATCATGATGCAACCACAAATCCCACCTAAATAAATATAGATTATTTTCTATTTTTAAAAGGGGATAATAGAGTATGTCACTTAGGTGCCTATGTTCAAATGATCATAAACAGGCCTTTTAAATTACCTATATTTTATTGCCACTATTGATAATCTTACCTTTTTAGTGGTTTTCTTCAAGCAACTCTTTGAAAATTGACGTCTGACGACGCAAAGGAAATTTAATTCACGAGGGGTGGCCATAAAAATGATGGAACGGCCTCATTCATCATATTCCACTTATATTTTTACGCCCAGAAAACCGGCTTTTACACTTTCATCTACTGCGTCATTCATAATCAAGTAATAATCATTTGTCACTTTTCTTACTCATATGTATTTCTAGTTTTCTTTCGACCAGAAGTTTTCTGTTGCCACAAATACAGCGTCGCTTTCAATTATTGCAGTTAGATCTCTAACGGCTGCTGTTTAAGCAATATCGCGTTTAAGATGGAACATTAAGATTAATCGCACCATTCAACCAAATGGCTCCTTATTTGGGTCTTGGCTTCAATATAACTTTACAAGAGCCACTGTAACATTTGTGGCATCTATTTTGGTTATATTTCTAGAAGCTGATATAAAAATAAATCACAAAAACTTCCGTCCGTCGGTATTTTTATTTTAACCACTGATTGAGAGATCACTCCACCAAAAGTTGAATGAAACGTAACCTTAATATCAAGTATAAGAATGTAACCGGTATCGCATTTGGGAGCGTACCCTTTGGTTTGAGAAATCGCGGGCCCATTCGTTAAAATGTCAGCTATAACAGGTGCAGGTCCATTGACCCTTCGAGTTACTTTCCCTTGTTCCTGGGTGCAACCTGAACGGCAGACGACATAATACAACCTTTTAGAGGTAATTGGCGACCATGCCGGACTACGACCGGTATGGGCAAGCTCGCTTACATTAGCCGTACCTACGGCCGTACCCATTCCCTCTAGTTTATTGACTTTTCAGCAGCGATGGCACGTCCTGGACTGCATGGTTGTTTTCACTTTTCTTGGTGCATTAATTTGTATTTAAATAGAAATAGTTGGTAGTAAAAGTACATCCAGGAAATTGCGTGTGTGGAATATTGAGAAAATCGGTCGTTTATGCAAATAGGAAATTAGTCATCATATTATATTACTTGATGCTTCGGTGGAGCTGTGTCTTGATATCTCATTGAGTTTAAGCTGTCAAACCAGTTGTATTTCAATTAATTATTTCTTGTATTCTGCAACATCAGCTTCATAAATACATCTTCATTCAAGTTCCTTGTTAGTGTTACTCTCCTTTACAAGTCTCAAAAAATTCGTTCCACTGTTGTCGCGTCAAAGACTCTGATTTATGCAGTTTTTACGTGTTCTTACTACAGTTTCACAATTCGCGGTATTGCGTGCTCGCTGCAAAGTATTGACGTCCCATTGTGCGCCCGCGCCAGTAAATGTATCATATTTAATAGTGTGTGTGTTTCGTTTGGTAATGTTACGAGTATATTTCTCAAGTAAATCATGTTGCCTAACAAACGCAAGCAAGGTTTGTTGCCCAACTGACAGTTTAATTCTCATCGGTCTCTGCTTTACATTTTTTGCTTCCTATTAATTTGTTAGTCTACTGCAATGTCTAATTGTCTAGTCCAACGCATTGTTAATGTTACTTACTAAGTTGTCTTCTATATTAGTTGTGTGCTATACACTCCACAGTGCTACTTCTCCTAAGCAAACAATTTAAATTGTCATCGACGTGCTGGCAATCTAAATTGTTTCGGCTCAAAACTTAGCTCCTAGTTTGAGCTGAGCTACTCCTTGAATCATTTTGATTGAAATAATCTTCAGATCAAATAGTATATTATTAAAAGGGAAATGGGCCACATTTCCTACAGCTGTTGACTCGCCTCCATTGTCTTACACATGTGCAATATGCACGTCCGTATGCATATTACTCAGATGTATTATACATCTAAAACATGGGTATAAATAATCCTTCAAAGACTTAATTGTTATCTTTAGCTTGTTCTACAACTTGTAGTCTACATCCGATATCAAAGTGGGTCATCTATGATTTACACTAATATAACAATAGACTGAGAAACATGCAATTGAATATGATTGAAATAGAATATTGTTCTCAGCTTGTTTTCAGGGTATTTGGGGGATTCAAAACGCAAGGTGCAAAATCGCTGTGCTGTCTTTCGACTGACGTTCTTTTCTCAATCAAATTCGATTGCACATTTTCATTAAAAAGTTATAAATAAAAAAACATGGCGTATTACAAATGAACAAGTGCACATGATTGTCTTTATAAACAAACGATCAATGAACATGTAATGAAATCGTAGACAGTTTGAATACCTGATACAATCATCTCAACTCGAAAATGAAACTGAATACAGTTGTAATAAACGGCTAAGCAACTCCTCTTGCATCACTAATAGGTAAAAGTAAGAAACCTGCCTCAACATCGAAAGTATCGATTTAAACAAATGTAAATCGAGATTCCGAAACCGTACTTGTTGTGCAAGAATCGATTCCTAGTCACAAGGAAGGAAACCCTAGAGGGCTAGCTTCCGTACCTTCCTCACTATTTAGGATTCTCCTCCGTAATGTTACACCGCTCGATAACATAAACACGGGTTTACGTAGGTATTACATGACCGTCTGGACTCTTAAAGATATCGGCGTGACTCAGGTTTCAAGCTAAGTCTGAAGTTCTGAACTCTGAACACGCTCTGTCAACCATATGTTCCAATTTTGAATTAATTTTGGTGTTAATGAGCATGTTTTTCGCACTATTAGTCTGGGTATTTCATTAATTTCTGTTTTCTTGCTCGTTTCTATGCATTTCGTTCTATATGCAACTAGTGAATTTTAAAATTATGCTAAGTGTTACATATTTCACGAGCTATTGGGTAACTCTTAAGATTATCTTTGCTTATTACTCTGTTTGTGTCAAGATTTTCTTAAATGCAGGTTTACAGATTTAACATGTCTTTTAAAATTAGGTTTACAGATTTAAGCACAAGGCTGTGTGCGTTCCACACCTGTTGAAGTGATGAAGACTTTCTGTTATCATTAAATTCAAGGATTATAGCTACATGTTCACATGTGTTATTGAATTCATTTGTACTAGCTGCAGGCAAACGAGTATAATTTGTATCGTCTGAAAGGTCAAATTCTTTATCCACGTGCAATATGCGCTGACCATCAATATTTAATTTAGTTTCGACTTTAATAGCTTTGTCCAACGAATATCCACTTATCTTTGACATTGAAGCTACAATTACCCGGCACAGGTCATCATTCATTCTGCCTCTACTCTATGGAATCACAAAAAGTGGTCAGTCTCCCATAGATACCGGTTGTCTTTGGTCGGGAATGCTGTTGTGTGTGTGAGCATGTAATTATTGTGTATATAGTATGCCACTGATAGCCTTATTGTTGCTGATTGATTTTATATACGCCGCAATAATGGTTTGCCCTATGGCTTGATGCATCATAGGTACTCGCTGTAGGCTAAAAATAATGACAATAGGACTGATATGCTAAACTTTTATATTCATTTTCCTGTTTGTGAAATAGCGAGTATATTATTCAGTGTTAGATCATTGCGTTGACACACTGAGGTTCTTTCTATCTCTGTTTTTTTCTGAATATAATATTGTGGCCTGAGTGCTTTTTTTGTCATCTTAAGTAACTTAACAAACACTGATCAAAAGAAAATGTCATTCTAAATGAATTCTGAGCCTTCAACCACACACGCGATTCCCAAAAAAATCATAATGATTGACGTTCACGAAATCCAATAGCTATTTGTCAAATAAAGAATGAAGTCGTCGAAATACCGCAGTTTTTAATGTATGAGGCAAAGGCAAGTGACCCAAATTCCTTCGTAATTGGATGTATAGGAGCGTGCGCGGGCAGGCACGAACCGATAGCATTATTATTGTCATTATTTTTGTCATTATTTCTGCATACAATCATTATTTCTTTATCTATGCTGCCAGCTATATTAGTGACGTGACCAAGGTCGCCGCAAAAAGGTTTTCTGGTTATCCTTTTAAGGTTGAGCCTGTTATGGCAACGGGAATTACCTATTGTTTGGTGACCTGTCGATGTCCTTTCATTTCCCGACGTGATTGTTAATTCAGTATGGATACCCTCTTACATCATTAGTTCAACTTTGAAACCTGCTAACAAAACAAACTATAATTATGTTTTATTTGTTATTGGCAGTAAATTCTGTATTATTGGACTTAGTGCAGGTGTTTTAAAACAATACAAAAAACATTGATTGATATTAATTATTCAATAATATTCCTACAGACTTGAATGTGGTAAAACATATAGCTTTGGAAGTGAAACTCGCCGAATAGAATAGTTTAATAAACATTGAACAGCTGCTCTACATAATATTATGAACCTTTGTGATTAAGGTGATTATTATACACATGTATGCCGAAAAAGTTATGATCCATTCCCACACGCAGTGAACCCTAGAAGTCAACTTAACTAACATACTCAACTCTGCAAAGCCTAGATATACAGCCTCAAAAGTAAGGTACGGACAGGTAAGCCCACGTCCGTCCGTTTCACCCAATTCCACCAGGTCATGTCGTCACGTCACAACACCATCATATGTCAGTCAGCGCTGGTGCGCCCGCCGTGACAGACGTATAGCGTGCGCTCCGACGCCATTTTGAATCGCGACGATACCACCCGCAGAGAAACCGTTTTTAAAGAGCTAATAATAACGTCATTCATCATGGAATTACTTGATGACTCGCGTGTTGTGATGTAAATGAATACTTAACAGTGCTAGTGGTGTTCTGTGGTTAGTGTTGTGCCCTCGGATTTGCCAAACATTGGATGACGGTAATAAAACAAAAATACTTAATAATTAATTAATTAATTTAAATGTCTAGAGAAAGTAATATTAAGTTGTGCGAATAACTGTCTGCTATCGATATCCGGCTCTCGACTATTATAACAATAATCACTTTTTAATTATCGATTCTGGTCATAATAGTTTTGGTTTCGATTGATAGGTTTTTTATTAATGGGCAGTGTTATGTCATAATTGTAACTTGCAAACATAGTAAATAGAACCAGTTTCTAAATTGTATCGAACCGTTACAACAATTACATAAAATAAATTCCATTCAGCATATTAAATTAAATTGCGTTATAATAGAGTCCATTTTCTACATCATTGTTCTGTATTATTGAATTTATTGCAGTAAATTCAGTTCAAAATAAAGTAACAACGAGTTGGCAGTGCAGTTACTCGTGCGTAGAGATAGTTATGGCAATTGAGAATATTCAACTTGCAGGCAATCATTTCAATCATGATGGCAAAGCGAGAGAAATTGGTAATGTTAACATTGTTGTAAACGATAATGTTTATAATGCTGCTGTTCTAGAAGACTTACCCCACGCAGCTTAGATGTAGAATAGACAACAGAATTCCATGAAACAAGTAGTAGAACTTGTAAAAAACGAGCACATGGAAACTAACAAAGGGATCAATATTTCTGGAACCGCGGAGTTTCCACAAATATAAACAAAGACACGTCAAACTTCATGTTAACTACTGTGAGTTGTTGACGGAATAACAACAACAATCAAATCTTTGGACATGAGATTCGACAACACAGTAACTTCAATAAATGTAAAGAAACCGGGAGCTCAAGTTATAGGTCCAATTAATTATGAATATTTGGTAAAACCCACTGGCACTTAATAAGATGATGGGTGTGCTCCAAATAGCTTAGAGATTTTGTCTATCCAATTCGTTCTTGAAGCAGACTGTAAGACAATACAATTTCCGGAAGCCTATTCCTTGAATGGTATCGAATTATTTTAAAATGGAAACAAAGAATAAACTAGTTCAATAATTGCCAATTGCGGATACAATAAACGCAATAACCACAGATCTAAGCAATCACAGTAAGAACGAGTTTAACAACACATCGACTGCAGCCGTAGACAATTCATACCGGGACATTTCAAATCGAGTCGACGTGACTTGATTTATAGTCAATATATCGAGTAGGGACTCGATTACAAGTTATAACAAATCTGTTACCTAACTATGGAAAGCGATCAAATTCTCTTGTAATGTATTATTCGTCTGTCTATACAACAGTGAAAGTAATGCTATCATGGCACCTAAGTCGGTCGAATTCTAGTTAACGTTCATGTACAGTCGAACAAGTTAATACGTATACAGCCAGCTAACTTGCATTTACTTTAAAGATTATACAGATACATTTAGAGACTGATGTCAAACGATATAGCGTTTGACATCAGTCGCTTAATGCGAAACACTTAATAAAACAAAATACCAATTAATATTTTCAGTGTTATAGAATTATAAAGATCTCTACCCTGTATACTTATTAGCTTGTTCGACTGTACATAATTTGGACATTTAAGTTTTATGTGTAACGGAACGTGAGATAACTATCGTAACAAGGAGATTATTATGTAGTTGCTGGTCTTTTTCCACTACTTAGTTGGGTTTTAATTTGGTTATCTATCATACGTCTAAGATTTTTGGCTGATTTAGCAATTTGGGACCTTTTTTGGTCCCTTGCAGGGCTAACATGCGCAAGTCGACATATCTCATAAACGAGATGACAAATTTTGTCGTTCTCGATTCGTTTGTCACTTTTCCTAACATGCGCACCACGCTCGAGAAGATATCCCGTCGTGACTTCTCCTTCTCGACGCGAGATAACTGATGTTGCCATTTCATGAAAACATACCATAGTCTAGTTTAGTAACGCCGGTTTCATTCGGTCAATATTGGTGGGAATTGCGTGAACGCTGCCATATTTGTGAACGCGACCTTAAAATTGTCTCTGACATTTATTATTTTTCAAAAATTTTGAATTTCAAAATTTGTTGATAGTTGTGGTTCACGCTAGATTAAATATTTTCAATACAATTTGAAAAGTTGTTGGATTGTTAGAAAGAAGATGGCTTTGGCATCAAAGAGATTGTAAGTATTAGATCAAAATCCCGTCACAGATGGCGGAGATGCATATTAGTTTATTAGCAACTCTCTAATCAATGTTCTTTAGTGACTCCCAAAATAAACCGTGTGAAGAATGCATTTTTCTACGAGAGAGAAGATAAGTAATCATAATATTATGTTACATTATTTATCTCGATGAATTAATGTACTAACTGTATGTAATGTACAAAATACAACACACTATGCCATACGTAAATCTTAGTGAATGTTCACTATTCAGCAAGTACCTGGTTTTCCTTCCTGACGCTATAACTCCAGAACGCACGAACCGATTTCCACGGTTTTGCATTCGTTGGAAAGGTCTCGGGCTCCGTGAGGTATAAAAATACTTTTTTTTTTTTTTTTTAATATGTTCAAAAATATTAGGTAGTGTAGTAGGTAGGTAGGGTAGTAGATAGGTAGGTAGGAAATACGCATTGCAACGTATGCGCGGGTTCAGCTAGTCTAATATAAATAGCCATAGGCTTTGTAATTCGCCAGAGATACTGGAACTCGTTATCCCTAACTCGAATGGGTTGCAGACGTCGCGAAGCACCTTCCTCTGTATTTTTCTTGCTTCCCTTTCCTCATAAACAGTTAAAAGATAATTATAGTACGGCACTGCCATTATACATAAATTGTTTAATTTCACAGAACACTGTAACCCCCATTTTGCAGTTTTTTTCTCTGTTTGTCGCGGTTTCTCGTCTACGAAAACCATCAACGACAAACTTGTCATAGGAAAATGTCAAAATTCGACTAAATAAATCGCGCATGTTAGAGCCTGTCGACAAAAACAGGTTTGACAGAACGACATGAGTTCTTTAACAGAACGACACGAGATAAAAGTGTCGCCATGTTAACTCCCATCGACAAACAGACATAAGTCGTCTCAGCACGAGATAATGCGTCGACAAAATTTTGTCGACTTGCGCATGTTAGCCCTGCTGGTCAAAGCTCATTTAAATTATTGGAATCATAACTTAGCTAAAAAAAACATTTTAAGCTAGAAACGATGAAATAAAACTTCTGTGGTTAACGAGTACAAGTAAAAAAATATCGCTTCTGCTGGCCCCGAACACAACCAATTGTGACCAATACAGTTTGTGGAGAAGCACTATATTACAGGACTAACAGACCTAACTTGGGTGTGAATGAGATCATTAGTCTTTCCGCTACTCTGCACAATGTTCGCGTGATGTGTTTTTGCATATGCTTTTACATTCCGCTGATCGTAATCACCTTCTTCTTATATTGGCAGTTCGTTTTCCTCTTATGCTTGTTCAGTAGTCATTAATCAATTATATTCATTAGCATTTATGGAGAGAAGCGGTAACGGAACCTCATAAACATAGTTTAGAGACTTTTCTTCTTTTATTAAGTAGATAATCAATTTTAAGTTTGTTGAAATATTTTGTTTTATAAAATCATCCAACGTAAAGCAGGTTTCCTTCATTAAAAATAGTTCTTGTTCATTCTCACTTGCTTGATGATGATGATACTACTAAAAATTAAAGAATCAACTCTCAACAAGAATTAACAATATGCGAGTATCAATACTTATTTAACTTCGATCAATGAACTTAAACAGCGCGCTCAAGAAAACCAATATTCTATTACAGATTTTATGCCTATCTATTACCATACAGACGCGTGTATGAATATTAAGTTAACGATTAATGAAAAACAAGAAAAATATGCACCGGCCATCTACCATTTAAAAACACCTTGAAATAAAAGAAACAGAAAGCGGTTTTGCATGTAGCATAGAATCGTGGAATAACATTATTGAAACGATACTCATGAAGATTTTTATATCGTGGAACTTTTTGTCATTTTCTGTGTTCCCTTCTACCTATAAACTGTCAGTTATCAAAGCAGGAGTGATCAGACATCTTTTAGGCACACCCGCCCAATTATAGATCCCAGACATCGCTTTCCATCAGACAAAATCGAAGCCAAGAAAAAAAATACTGATTCGTTTTCAATCGCTAAAAGGGATTGCAACAATCGAAAACGCACAAATAAAAGTGTAATTAAGAATAATAACAGCAATTTCCAGTTTATAAATAATAGAATTAAAGTTGGCCACACATGTGTATGCTACGTCAAATATTAAGGTCGGTCGGTCATGCGCGAGCAAGCGACTGCAATTATTACTTTATTACTAACTTCATATGATGCCGGTGAAGTAATGCGCTTGTAACAATCGCAATGATAATTGCTAGCTGAAGTAGCTTCTATTTTCATCCTAAATAGTTGCAGTTTTCTTAAATGACATAGAAGTTAGTACGGGCAATTTGTGGAATAATGCAGACGGTAATTACAGTGTAGGACGAAACGGTTTGTTAACTATCCAATATTATAATTTAGGTTAATCCTTTTGCTAAGGAGGCTTTTCTAGCTAACGACAGAAATAAAATATAACAACCGCCCCCATTACACACTGAAGCTATAGAAATAAACATAAATTCAACGTTGCTAACGCCATTACGAAGTTTTAATAGATATTAGCTTCGCCTTTGTCTAAATTTCCCCACAACTTTACCAACATCTACAGTTCTACACCAATGCTGTAAATTTCGCCTGACACGGTATCCATTGCATTGTTTCATTTAACAATACCTGCATTCATTGTAAAAATACACGTCCGGCTATGTATGTAACCTTGGTTATGGGAACCATTCTTCAAGGCATAGTATCTATGGCTGGTCGATCGCCCTTTCCTTTGAACTCATTAACAAATTGCTTATGGGATTCCATAATTCCTTTACCTGTGCCATTTGGTAGCTAGTTTGTATTACATATTTTGTAATCCTCAGAAGCGTTTATTTTGAAAGTGGCGTCTAAATGGATTATATTTATGATATTCTCAGTAATTGCTTCATAGTTTATTCATTCTTGACTTAAATCGCTTCTGTTATTAATGACTAATTCGGTAGCCTCTCAAATATTGATAAGGTTAGTATTTATACTTAGTCGTATTGTTTGATTCATGAGTGATAGTAAATTCCCTGTCGATATTACTCATAGTTCTAGTCACATCGTATCTAGTATCGTCAGGTGTGATACTAATTGAATACAATGATCGCTAGGCTTCATAAATAGTATCGTAGTAGGCATTGTTTGCATAATTAATAAAATTATCATTAGCTCGTAACTTCGTTGATTTGATAAGTGTCTAATTATAGTATCTGTGATGTGGATCTAAGTATTCAAGGATTGAGAATAGACTTGAACCAATTTGCTTAATGTTTTGATATTTAAACTATCCTATTAAAAACCTGTAGACCACCATTGTCCATTTCTTCTTGTATCTACCCGGGCCGGCTTCTCTGTTACTTTTATTAAACAAAACAATAATAGACTGTTTCTAAAATGATTCCTAAAAATATAATCGACTGATCCAAAGTATTTGTATCTTAATACTTCAAATTCAAACGCCTGCTGAGTTAAAGATTCAGGAACTTCATCAGGTCAAGAAGACTTTACAACATCTTATGTAGTCACTGACGTTTACAAAAATAGGACTAAACAATAGGGAGTACTCGCCAACAGAGTGACGGTAACAAAACCACAGAGTAACTACATAATATGACTTTATTAAACCACTGATCACGCAAAGGAAAGTGATACAGTTTCATAGAACACTCTGTGAGAACTTATTACTTCCCACGTCCACTATGCACTTTTACTGGAAAATCAATTACACGATAATGGTAATCAATTATCTATTACTGATAGGTATAACAATATAGCAATTATATAGTTATGGCTAAAGGTGCTGTGTAGAAATAATTGTTTGTAACAATTTGGTTAATGCCAATTGTTAAGCTGCATTGTAAATCCTAAACGTTACTCTACGTTTTCCATCTGATAAATTAGATCTTCGTTTGATTTCTTTTATTTCTAATCCACTAGCTACTTCTAAATCAATATATTGTTGTCGTAGAACCTCATTATGACCATATTCTTCTCAATTTGTCATGCAATGGTTCCGTAGAAAACTAACCCATGTCAAAGCAACTTGATATTAGAATGTTTGTGTTTGTACAGTGAACTGTGTAGTGTAGATTCTTTCAGAAGGTTACAGAGTTTTTATGCCGCCACATGAATCCGAAAAATCAGAAGTGCTTGTCCTGGGTTTCGAACTTGAGAGTCCGATGGTTGTACCACTAGGCTATCAATGACAACTTGTAATACTTTTTTATCTGAGTAAACTGTTAGTATTTACCGAGCTACATGTAGCTTCAATCAAAAACTAACTACAATTTAAAACTAAACAATATGTTTGTGCGTAAGCTTCCTGTCATTGTGCCGGGTGGACGCACAAGTTGTAATAACTGATGTGTCGGTGTCCACAGGGACCGTAGATGGAACAATAGGTGTTGTTTCATTGGATCATAATATACGGCGTTCTTTAATTAGGAAGAAAACTATATGAAATAATGTGCTGTCAACGAAGATACCATCTTCGTTGACAGCACATTATTTGATTGTGATGTTAAGTGTCCGGGCAGTTTCAGTTGATGCTTCATCATCATTCAGCCAAGAATCACAAACTGGGTATATCTCTTCCCTTTCTTCTGCCACTCATCTCTGCACTGTGCGTCCCTCATCCATACGTTACGTTTCCTCTCGCGCTCCTGACAATAACGTCAACCAAACGCGCTTTTAGCTTCCAAGGCCCAACCATGACCACCATTCGAACAGAACCTTACTCCATCATGGCCTGCCCCTCTCCATTTAAGACGTATCGCCCTGTCCGAAGACTTTCGTCGGATGACGAATTTCGGTTGTCTCGCACTCGGTTTTTATTGGTTATGCTGAGCATAACTCGCCCCATGGCCCTTTGTGCAACGCAACTCAGCTTATCCTTATCGTCGGTGATACTCGTATCTACTGTAATGTTCAGTGCTCCCAAGCTACTTTAGCAGTCAGCCTTGCTAATTAACTACCTCTTTATTTTAGGTTTGGTAATCATCAAATGACTCCTCCTGCTCTGGGTAGAGCGGAAGGGTGTGTCAGACTCAGATTGTTTCTTTTCCATGTTCTAGTTCTAAGTAGCACAATTCAGTCTTCTGTCGGGGCTAGAGCAAATTAGGGTCTAATTGAAGCCTTAGAACATTGTTAATACGCTTTTTCTGTGTATAACGGTTTTCTTCAAATATAACTGGATCAAGACAAGTGTGCCAGCATTGCTAGCCATGTGATAATTAACAATAACTGACCTACATTAACGTATTTTATTATAACAGTCCGGATTTTTTGTAAAAACATCGACCAACCATTTATGGCAATTTAAACAAGCACAGTAGCACTCGTAAAAAATTAACTAATTGAATTACTAATTAACAAAGTTCAATAGGTACTTATTAGACCATCTAAATCGTATAACCATAACTGGCCTTTGGATGTACAATTGGGTACACCTCTGCCTATCTGGGATTACAGGCGTAATATTCGAATCAATTATTTCCTAAAAAAACTTCTGTTTTTTGCAGACTGCATTATGAATATGATACGAGAATCTCCATTGTTGAGGTATGTTCAAGTGGTCAATTACAGTAATACACTGCAAATTTGAAAGGAAACGTGATAATACAGTGTTTGTGGGCCAACTACCTGGCTCTAGGCATCTCACTCGTACGCCGCATTCTTCGTGCCCATTCCTTTAGTTTGTTGAAAATATGGTACTTATACAAGCTTGTTGAAACTTTGCGATTAACATACGGAATAAGATGATGACCAAAAGACCGAAAGTTTCTGGATTTCCTCCTACAATTAAGGTGAACCAGATAAACCCTATGGGAATCTGCTGGATGCAAAAAGCAGAGGACCCGTCGATGTAGTGGTGGTTGCGCTTGGGAGAGGCCCTAGAATCCTAGATGCATCAGTGAACATCTTTCGGGTGATATCATGGCTAATTAACTTAATTAAGTCACCCGACCCTAAAGAACTCAAATTAGAACAATAACCCACTTTTCTTGTTCTCTTTTATTTGCGCTATTATATATCTGTTTTATCGTCTGAGAAAAATCTGCAACACACAGTCATAAAACATAACGGTTATACGTTTATGAGTCCTTAAACTTTATTTATTCTCTATAAAGTCTCTAGATTCTGTCAGTCTACGATTCTCGAGATAATTGACTTAGCATAGTAACAAACTCTTCATTGCACTAAAAGGCTGGCCAAGTCCAAGTAAGACTTGCACCTGAAGGGTCCCACCCATATCATTGTAGTAGATAATTATTGAGAGATTTTCCATGTTATTTTAGCACCATAGACTTCTTATAGGTTTTCCTGTAATCTATAAGTGTTGAACTAATTTCTATGTTTTTTTTTTTCAAACTTTTAGGCTCAGTAGTTTCGGAGATAAGGGGGTGTGGAATGTCGGGTCAGAGCCCATTCGTCCCCTAAAATTCGTCCCCCAGCATAAAAGTTGTAGATTCGGCCCCTATATAGGTGCCCATTGGTCTCCTGGTAGGGGACCAATTAATATTTTAATAAAAAATATTATTTTTAAGGTACCCATTCGTCCCCTCTAATATATATACAATATAAGTTAAAGATTCGGCACCTAATCAGGTGCCTATTGGTCCCCTGAGATAAAATTAGCTATATTTTACATAAGAAACGGTTAACATAGTACACTTGTGAACAGTTTATTACCGGAATTAATTTAATAAATCATAACAGATCATTGAAAAAAGAGCTATGATGAATGATAATCCGTCATGATAATAATATAACCTGTCGATAGGCTTACGATGTAAAATTGTCTCACTAATAAATAAATACGGTAAATCACTAATAAGTAAATATACAAAAAATACGGTGATTTTAGCCAATTTTTATGTAGGTACTTCTAGTTGCAATTTATTAGATTTAAGTTATTACGATTTAGCATGTAGTTGGTTAATATACAAAAAAAATATATGTTGATTTATCTAGTCTTCAATAATTACTGTGATTTTAGTATTTTTTTTTTTGTACTGTTATAATTTTTTAGATTTAAGTTATTATGATTTTGCATGTATGTAGTTGGCAAAAAAACAAAAAAATAAGAAGTGATTATTTACTGTTGATATGTGTTCTATTTTTTTTGCATATTTTATATTTAATGTTGATTTATATGATGGTCAATCAAGGCTGATTTTTGTAAAAGAGTTGTATTTTGTTAGTTTCTAGGACATTGTGATTTTGTATGTGTTAGTCTTATTTGAAATAAACATGATATCTACCGAATTACTATGTGGCGACTAGTGACATCTATCGCAACACCTGCGTACTAACAAACGATCGACAGAAGTTCCTACATCGCGCTATCAACATTATCCGCGACATAAGCCTGTAGAGGAGTTCCCGACTTACAACTGTCGGGCAGTTAGCCCGCCGGACACAACACCCGTCCGGTCGGAGGATCCTCCCTTTTCAATGGGGGATGAGGAACTTTACACCCTGTTCCTCATACCTCCAAAACTATATTTTTTATTTTAGCCTTTTCTGCGCGACTGTACCAGGACTGCAGTATACACATATACATGTACTTATATTAGAAGAATGAATAAAAATAAATATTCTTCAGGGGACGAATGGGCCCCTCAAAAGTTCCAGGGGACAAGTGGGCACAGGGTGCGAATCTTAGGGGACGAATGGGCTCTGACCCGAATGTCGGACAGACAGACAGACACACGAGTGATCCTATACCTATATGGGTTCCGTTTTTTCCTTTTGAGGTAAGGAACCCTAAAAAGTATAATAAGAATGTGTAACATTAAGCTGAAATCAAATATATTTGAATATGATAGCCATGTCGCAAACGAATGTCACTTAACTAAAGTGAAAGTCAAACACTGTCAAACACATAAATATTATTCGACGTATCTATTTACATATTCGTCGCCATCGTTTTACAGCCCTTTGTCTCATACAATGTAGAGAAACTTAGAATTATGAGAAACTCGACATTACGAGAAACTCGGAAACTTCGTAAGATTGGATAACTAAAAATGTGTGACGAAAATTACACGCTTTGTTATGTGTCATTGTAGTTAAAGATGTCTTTACTGCTACTTGAAGACTTCCCGTCATTTCAGGTTAGAGTTCAGAGGTCAGCTCTTATGGCACAATACCTAGTCTATGGTATATAAAGTGGCCAGTTTTCCGCTTGCAAGCAAGGTGTTGCGCAGTAAATTACCGTCGTATGTACACGCACTTGGAAAAACACTTGAATAAAATTCAGAGAAACAAAGTTGGTAATCAATCAACATAATTCTTAATCAATTCTCCTCGTCTTCGCAATTCAATGGTGCAATCGAATAGTTTGGTGTTGTTTATTCTGTCATTAAATATAACACAAAAAAAAAACAGTAAACGCTTACCTGTCATCATCATCATCTTTTTCCCCCCCTTGTCCCTTGTTAATTAGGATTGGCTCATCACGAGTTTTTCTTCAATTACTCCTTTATCTTAAATATCATCTTCTCCAAATCCATTAATAATTAAATCCACTGAACAAAAACAAATGACATTATTTAAACTATTCAGGAGACATGCCTTAAAATCATTTCGCTGTAGCCTACTGTCCGCAATCCGATATCTTATCATTCTCTCGTCGATAGCATCAAGTGTTTGAGATGCATCGTGCGTGTGCGCCGTTACTGACAGTTATTCAAACTGGGCAATGGGCTCATCATCACTCACACCTCACGGTGCCAAGACTGCCAAGTTACGGTGGACACCGTGCCATGTTGGTAGCTGATGGTATCGGGACAGTAATGGCAGGGTTACCGTTTCAAAACTTGAAAAATGTTGATTGAGAGCCGAAAATAAATCTTTTTCAGTAACATAATTTTTAAAATTTCTTCCAAATCTTTTTCTCTTCATCGTGTCGAAGATACCCATAGTTATTTAATTAAATTAGTATGAACCAGAACTCAGCCATATTGACGACGTTGGTAGGGTCTCCAGTCCAAGTCCCTTTAAAATGCAACTGGAGATGCACACAGAGCTAGTCAGGAGGTAAGTCATGGTTTAGGATCAGACTCCACAGTCGCAATCTACTTTACGGAATAACCCCACCGGACCAAGTTGTCCCGTCAACGGCTTACCTGACTGGAAGTCGGTTTAAAATCCCCTTATTATAAAAAGACCTGGTAATTGGGTAAACGCACCCCCACTTACACCTCGCGTTGCCAAGTTATAAGTACGACAATCGCTGAACACCGTGCGTTGCCAATAAGTTATTAATACTGATACAATGCTCACTTAGGGATTCCCGTCGATCACAGGTAACGATATTAGACTTCCTTTTCAAGATGATGATGTCAAGATATCTGCTACTACATGTTTCAAATATTAATGATGCATTTTGTGGTCAGTGGTCGAACAACACGTGTAAAAGAAAAATATTGGCAGTAGATCGGTTTGGGGGATCAGACCGGAACAACTCATTCCATTGAAGCAGTTCAAGGATGTAGCCCACGTCATCTAGTCAAAACAATAAATTTTATCCATTCTAAATTCTAAACTTTATTCTCGCAAGGTCGGAGAAGTTCAAAAGCTTACTTTTTGTCTATTGCCGAATTTGGCTAACACGTAACTTATAACATACATCAAATTACATCAAGCCTGTAATCCCCGATGGGTTAGGAAGAGGAGTACCGATTAGTTCACTGACATTTTGCCAGCTAGGTTGTTGGTATGTCTATTGCCAAAATAACTCGAAAAGGAAAAACGCAAGTAGAATGTTGCATTAAAGCTGATAAGCTAATTGCTTTTACCGTCATTAGCTAATCATCTAAGTGGAAATACCGTAAACCCAAACCAAAAAAACGTGCTACAAAGACAACAAACAGGATTTTCCAAATCCAGAAAGGACCTTCCCTTCTGGAACCATCTCGTACAAATAGCAAAAAAACCCCATCTTTTGTTGAAAAGATAAATAGGTTTCTGTGTTATCCGTATTTATCTGTAAACAAAGCAAGTCAAAAGACTTTCTTTTCTTTTCAAATTGGTCCACTTACTGCGTTATGGCACAAATACGAAATTGGCTAGTTCGCGCTGAATAGCCGTCAAAGAACTCAATAATAACTAGTGAACAACACTGACAAAAGCATTACACTTTCCCATCTTTTAAAGGGTATTTTGCTAAAAGATAACGAGGTATAAAATACCTGACGGTTTAGCGAGTATTTTGCATCGCTAATGGCTTGATAAGTAGGCCAGCGCATCCATAAGTTGCAAGCCTGTTAGAGGGGCATAGTTCAGCCCGTCGGGGCCGCGGATTTTAGTACGAGATGACGTGGCCTCAGCACAAGGGCAAAGAAGGAAAATGGGTTCGGTTTTTAGTCAGTAGAAGTCTGACACTTCCCTTCGCTCTGCCCAAGAGCGGGGGGGGGGGGTCATTTGATGATTTTCCACCAAACAAAAAAAAGGGGCATAGTTCTCATTATCTCATAGTTATACATCACTAGCTTTTGCCCGCGACTTCGTTCGCGTGGAATAGTGACTTCCGGCAGATTTTTGGTTTATCTCGCGAAAAAAAAAAAAAAAAAAAACAAACTCCTATGTCCTTTCTCAAGTTCCAAACTATGTCTGTACCAAATTTCATCAAAATCCGTTCAGCCGTTTAGGCGTGAAAGAGTAACAGACAGACAGAGTTACTGTCGCATTTATAATATAGTATAGTATATAGTATGGAAGTATGGATGGATTTATTATTACACAAATTGTCTGCCTCGTTGGTCTAGTGGTTGCAAGGAAGACTGGTGCGCTTGAGGTCCTTGGTTCTATTCCCTGTTCGGCCGAAGCATTATTGGGATTTTCCATTTTCCATCAAGAATTTCAAAGTAGCAGCCACTGAGTTTGGAGTTGTGCCTGGTTGGTGGCAATAAGCCCGCCCCTATTAAGTACACCGTACACGGTACTTAAAGGAGAATGCCCGCGTACAGTACTCTTGATAAAAGACTTGTGTATCAAAACCTAAAACGGCATTAAATATCTAAAATAAAAATACATTTTTTAAATAAGCATTAACGATTATTTACAATGGGATAGTTTTTCAAACAATAAATGAGTACTTTTATATTTCCGACGTCATAGTACGCCATTTTTTACTATCACCTGACAATACTAGGGATTATGTTACTCGTAGTGCGGGTAAATTAACATTTATTGTGCGTTTGTCATATTTTGACAATACAGTATGACGGTATGTTATTTTTGCTGGTTTTATTACATTGTGCTTCGAGTCGAACCTTTTAGTTACTCCGTTAATGCTGCCAACCCATTGACAATAAACATACTTCTAACGCCGCTGCACCGTGTGTGTTGTTTATAACTAAATACAGGACTTTTTGTGTTGTGATCATGGCGAGTGCAACTGTGGTGCGATGTCTCAACTGCTCTTTGAGATTAACGCAACTTATGCACAGACTTATGTTGTCGGAGATCCCGAATAACATCATGAACATTTTACGAGTCTGGAACTCTGGATCTCACCAACACCGGTAAGAGTAAACATTGTCTTTTAACGTAGAATGGTGTTTTTTAGGAACTGTACCTACTTTTATGTTTATGTACCAAATAACAAACCTTAGAGGGCAAAAGTAAAATCCATGTGTATGTTAGTTTCTCACCTCACCACTTAAGTTACCGGATTTTAATATAACTTTTATAGGTAGGAACCTCATACTGATGTGTTGTTAATAACCAACTTATTAACTAAGATGGTTTATCTTAATCAGTGTGTATTCGAGGATATTAATTGTATGTAGTAGGTACCTATCATTTAAGATTAGTTGTACAGAAATATAATTATTTATATATGTTTTTTTTTCAGCTGTCAACCGAAGGCACATTGTGTCAGGCGTGTGTTACACTGTTGCAAAATACACTTACATCCCAGGGACAGTTGACACCTGCAGTAGGACAAACGGCCGTCTGCTACGGCTGTGGGGTTTCCGTACTGAGATCAAGAACTCACCGAGTGCCATTAGACTGCCCACAAATAATTAATTATTACTGCGAGGGGTACTATTTATCTCATCAGGTAATATATAACATTTTTTTATACACATACAATTGAGGACGTTAGCTTGTTTTTATAGCCTATCAGCTACGAATTCCCTTGCGTACTACACTAGTCCACACTGTTTACTGTTATCTTACCAGTGATTGTACATTATATAGGCTGGTCAAATTATAAACAAGTCATTGTATTGATCTACAGGTGTCACGTCTGGAAAGCGTTTGCCGAACATGCTGGATAACTGCAACCAGACAAACTCACGATGCTGACTGAGTGGAAGATTCTGCTACCCAAAACCGATCTCAGACACATAGACCCTCCTGCCAGAACCCTGGTCGACCAGTATTATGGATTGTTAATAATAAGGTTAATTCAAGAACATATAAACGTGTTGCTGCCACACCAAACGCAACAATAATGAGCGTCTATTGGTATCATCAATAGTTAAAGGATTATTGATACAGCGCGGCGCCACAAAATATAATTATGTTCCTTAGAGTGCCCGGATCTGCAATATCCATTTGAATAACAACTTTTGGGACGGAGAAGAACTGAAGGTTGCTGTGTGCATTTAATGTGCATAGTATGGTACCTATTTAAGCTGGGGACGTTATAACAATGTTAGTGTTCCAGCTCCATTTTTGGATACACTATTTTTAGATGAATAAAATAAAGTCCAGAAATAATCATTCTTTCATTTATTGTATTTAGTATTGTGTGTTTTCCCTTTCCACCCTACTTACAAAGACAATTTCATGATTTCCACTACCTTAAGATTTGAATAGTATCTACAAATAACACTGAGCGATTGATTATCTTAGTAATGATTTCTTCCATGCTTTGCAATTTCATGAAACACGAGAATATTATTTTGAAATGCTCAAAATCTAAATCAGTTAGACTTGGTGAGTTAGTCACAGGTGGTCACCAGACACGGGCGACCTGAAATAGCTAAACCGTAACAGATTTTACAAAAATATGCTTTAAAGACACAAAGCTCACTCGTAATCCCATTCAGACCCTTTCAAATAGTTTTTTTCAACTAATTTTTGGTTGAGCATAACCTAAAAATAGTCATTTAATTTTTGTAAATATCTCGAAAATGCCATTGTCTATTGTGTTCAATCTTCTGAGGTAGTATTTAGACATGCCATCCAGAATTTTAAAGATGATTTGATGAAGACACAAAAATGTTGAATTGAGTACATTTGCCCATAGTGCCGCTGGCATTCTCCTTTGACTGGTAGAATGTGGGTGTAGAATAAGGTTAGCATAGAGCGAAGACTCAAGAAGTCAAGACAAAGATTCCTAGATGTGGCATCAGAGAACAATACAAATCTGACCTACTTTACTACTTAAATAATCCTCACAAGAAAACTGACCACTTTTCTCCACAACATTGCTAATTTCGCGAAATCCCAACAATCAACTATCCGCTCCTACTCAAACACGCGATGTCAACAATTAGCCTTGATTCGAAAACTGTTTTCTAAATAAACACAGCCATTAGATAACCATAGAGTTGCACTATGGTGTCAGACATGTTCTGACTAACCTCTATGTTTGCTATGATTTCCATCACGTAGTTTACTTTCTAAGATGTACGCAGGTGCTGGTAAATAGTAAATGGAGTATCTAAAGGCATCGCACGCGCTTATTGTGTAACTGTTACAGAAGATTGATCGCTTTATGGATTTGTTAAACACTTCCCTGTCGTTATGTATGCCTTTTTTATACGCTAAGCAGGTGTATGGGACATCATTAGCTGTCAAGTAAACGCTACTTAGTTATGCGACGTATTTTTTTTAAGGATAGGTAATTGATTTTTCTTGAAATTAAATTGGTTGTACGTTATTTGGTAAATACTCAGGTTATAATCTTGTTATCAGAATAAAGGGAATGATCAAAATATTTTATGCTTACACCCATTAGGAATACGCATGTGTTTATACATGTATAATGATCATATAGTGTACCTACTTCGCGAGTCGGAAGACCAGGGCGAATGTGGCAGAACGAGCTAGACTCCTACCAAAAAGACAAGCCGACTAGCAAGCCAGAATTGTGTAGGGAAGGGTGCCCTACTGAAGAACAATTTTAAGTTAGTTATATCCAAAAACTAAGTATTAGGAGTGAAAAAACTAAGTGTACTTACAGGTTCCCAAGCAATTTATTATGGCTATTAGACCAGCATATTGACTAACATTTTACCCAACCTAACAGTATCCGCACATCAGGTTCTATTTCCGATCAAATATTTACATTGTCTGTCTGTGCATAGTTATTTTGGCAGCGGAAGTTTGTGCAAGAGAGATTTGCGTTTCTAAACGCACCCACGAAAGTACTCTGTGGTTAGATTGCTCCTCAGCTAGAATACCATCCTGAAGTATTTGCAAGGATTGCATCTATGATGCTGAAAATAAAAGACTGTCTATATCAGGGATTTCCGTCTTTTTTACCCTACGCGCCTGTTTTCTGTTCCGGGGTCCAAAATCCCAATGAATTTTCTCCCTCCTGGGGCCATCGGAAGGGACCACCCCGATGTTCCCTTCTCAGACTTCCACCTCACCTAAATTCAACGTAACTTCAGCTAAACTATGCCCCCCTCGATAAAATTAAAAGATATTTTTATTTTCTTAGCAAGGGAGCCGAAATGGAGGGTCGATAACAAATAAATTGACTTACTTGAATATTTTAGAGCAGGGCAGCTCTTATACTTAAACTTAGTCCAGGTACTCAGTTCCGGCAAAAGCATAAGCCCTTTCTAATCCATTAAATGTCTTCGTTTTACGACCTTCCTGAAATCCCGATCCACAATCTTGCGATCTACTGCGATCTTATAATTATTTCTGCCTCCAATACCGCTCCACTAAAGGCTAGGTTACGCAACCATGTTCATCTCACTTTTACCTAAGTCTTAAACTAGTTCTCCAGTATTTAGCGATTCTGCATGCACGGTCTAGAATTATTGCTAAACTGTATTGCTTGGAAATTCAACCATTCTAAATTGTAGCTTTGAATTTGCGACGTTATAAGACTCAAAATTGATGTGTTATTAAACGTTTAAGTTTAATTTAGCTGTTATTGTTGCAACTTTAACTTTGTATGTCATAACATCAGCTACCCTGATTGTTTACAAACGTATAAAAACTCAAGCATTGTACCCATGGCGATAGACAGAAACGATAGAACCCGACCCTACGATCCTTACATACATAACATCATACCAGTAATTCCCGAAGGTATAGTAGTACTAATTAGTTCACCACATTTCGCCAGTTATGTGTTAAGTCCCATGTAAAAGGGGGGCGAGCCTATCATAATCCACACTATCATGTTTATTGCTGTATAGACGCCTATACTGATCTTACCTAGAAAGAACCTTGTTGCTACATTTCCAAAATCTATTTCATCGATTTCTGCTTCCTTCAAAACTATCTAAGAAGAATAATAGCTACCTCACAGGTCCTACCTTTCTAAGTATACTTTAAGTACCTACTTATGGGAGTTCCACTAAAGCTAGTTATGATTATACTACGTAAGTAAACAAAGGAATTGGCAAATCAGGTGTGATCTACGACGCGTGCGCAGTTCCCACGCGGAGAAAGCACTGCCCCGCACGCCATGACCCCTTGCCTGGTAATGTGCTCCTAGTAGAATAGGCGCAAACTGATAGACTGTATGCTAAGAGAACGGTAAGCGAAAGTACCTGATAATCTTGGGAACTTAGAAAGAAATGAAGAAATGAGGATCTTTGTTATTTCGTTCGTTGAGATACTGACAACACTTATGGACACGGAATCGGTCAATCATAGAGTCTATATGCAAAAAAAAAGCGAATAGTCCGCAAGGCGAATGACGTCTTTTTTAATTTTATAGCGTGACCATCATTAGGCTCAAAGGGCTATTCCGAGTTCTTTGATTTTTCTGAACAAAAGAAAGTCGCAAATCAAAAAGAATTTTTGTTAAAGATTGATACCTGCATCTTGAAATAATGCATGAAAACAGCTTTAGAAAGTAAAAAGATAGTATAAATATGGTGCTGAAAAACCTTGAGTCACTCAATATTGTTTCCTGTGTGTCCTGTTGTTTGTTCGATACAGGAACTGATGGACGCAAGCGAAAAAACCAAACTACATAGTAGCTCAGTTCTGGGCCGAAACAATTTAGATTGCCATCGACACATTCGACACGCTAAGAATAAGAATGAAAATCCATTTTCATTTCTCTCAAACCTAATTCCAACTGTTAATCGCACACACGTCTCGAACTATACCCACTTAACATTTAGCAAAGAATGTCTTTGTCGCCTAAATACATGTAGTTATAGCCAACTGTCGTCTTTTATAGTCCGTCACGACTCAGCATTGTCATGCAAACAACCGTGAAATTGTTGCCAGTAAAAATATTAGCGTGTTGCATGCGTAAAGAGGACTGTAACTTTGAAAGATGCCAAGACCCTCCGCTAGTGTTGAATAGATCTCTTAGAAGCTGAACTAAAAACTGTTTGAGGATATTTACATGGTCAATTTTTGCTTTAACAAGTTGTTTAGAGGTGCCTGTCTTGTTGGTCTAGTAGTTAGAAACGCGATTGTTGAATAAGGACTTGGGGTTGATTGCGGTCGGGCAAAGGGTTATCTCCATCAGGATTTTTGGGTTGCGTGTACGGAGTCTGATTTTTGGCTACTGACCTGTTGATGGCAATGGGCTTACCTTAGGGCTATTGATTTTAAACATAACTGGTGAAATGTACGAGTACTATACAGTGGCGGGCCTCCCATACAAGCAGAAAAGCTGTGCTTGCCTTAAAATAAAACAACAAATAAAAAAACAGTCGTACTATAAACACTAACAAAATATAATAATATCATTTACTATAAATTCGCGTGCAATAATCAGCGCGCGGCGTTGTCAAACTTCATATTTCTCCGCTGCGACCGCGTGTCTCTAGCTCGCTCTAGCACTAACAAAAGAAGAGTTAAGTAGTGAGCCAGTGGGCGGGGCTAGCCCAGTAGCCCTTTCTCGAAAGCACGCACTGTTTCAACTGCATTTTTCATTCATAAATTGGTTTGTTTTTAATAATACTTTTAGGAAACATTCGAAATTATGAATGAGGAATAAGCCGAGCTTCTATTTTATTTGAATGTGTGCGTGGCAAGTCAGTGTATGTTTGAGAGAGAATGTGTGTTTCACGGTTCGCGCGATGGATGATGCGTGTGGCGAGAATTTTGACACAAAGTAGATTTCAAGTTAGTTTATATTTGTTTTGAGCGATTACTAGTGAGTGCATTTCTTTCTGTGTTTCTTTTTCTAGTGATTTATAGTTTGACATTAGTTTTTGATGGAATTACCTAACTTTGTTTTGAAGTGGTTAATGTAATATTTCCTTGTGAAAGATTAAAGAGTGTGGATTCGTTATTGTGTAATGCACCTAAATGTTGTTCTTAAATTGTGACGTAATATTAAATAGGAACTACGAAAAGGTTTATGATTAGGTATATTAAAAATAACTAGTAAAATAAAACAGCCGTTATTAAAAACTTAAACAAAACAGTCTGCTTGTTGTAGTTGTGCTTGCTGTATTGCTTACTCCTAGGCACGCCACTGGTACTATAGTACACCAGTGTGCCTGTCCCTTCGGGGAAATACAGGCACTTTGTTATTTTTTTTTTTATTGCAAAGTATCTCACGCTATAAGTTTTTCTGCCAATCTGCCGCAACCAATTGCTTTGAATTACAAATACATATTTCATTCTATATCAGTATCACAATCTCGTGGGACACATATGGCTATAATGAGCTATTCAACTTACACGCCGCGGAAAACTGTACAAACAAAACGTAATGACAATGGAAACTCGAACAGTCGCCTTGCAACCGGCCATTGTGATCTACATCGATAAAACTAAACCAGGTTCATACTCTAGTTCATAATTTTAATACGACAAAATTCGTGACATAATCTGTATGAATTGTCTAACGGTTATAGCTTTTGGGTAAACTAACCTCCATTACGTTCACGCCTATGTAATTACTTCCTTCACTTTAATTTGCTACAATTTTATGTTTCCTTCTGTTTCAGATGGCGTAGTAAAGCAGCGACAGATATCCCTCACAAATGTTAATCAACCTGATGGAAGGCGACACGATAACCACCAACACTCTCATATCCTCGATAAAGAAGTTCAACACCGATGGCAAACAACACGGCACTATAAAGGCTCTACTTAAAAACTTCATTCTACCAGAAACTGAAATGGCGATAAAAGAAAACCAAAATAACAGCAACAATTATATTTACACAGTACCCGTCAAACCACCTATACCAACTTTGACGGAACGAATGAAGTCCATCAATGACGCGAAGCAGGCGTTTTTGAATTCAACTGTCAGTTCCACTAATGTACCCACCAGTTATGAAACAAAAACGGAAAAACACACTGTACACTACGCACAGATAGCAATAACAACTGAAAGTGAAGATACTAGAAGCACAGGGGGAGGAAGGTTTGGAAAGCATTCGTCTGCTTTAAATAACAAAGAATACAGCATTCCAGTTCGTTCAGTATCTCCGAGTATAAAGAAAACAATGGAACAGCATCAGAGAAAAGTTAGCTTTAAAATAAAAACCGCTGCAACATCCTATAAACGACCGCCTCTAGCCAAAACGATGACTATTACAAGCAATAATGTAGCAGAACTGACAAAAAAATTCAACAACTTGCAAACCGAGACACATACTGGATCACCTAAACATTCAAAACTTGCAAAAACTTTAGAAGAATTACAATCATCATCACGATGTACAGCCAGTAACAGCTCCACACCCTCTTCCACCCTCAGTTCGAGTCCAAACATAAAAATAGTATTGCGGCAAAGGCGGGGTTCAAAAAAGCGCAACAACAGAAAAAGGTGTTCTAGTATGGATTCAGTGGACGATTTACTTATCGCTGACAGTTCAAGTAAAATTCGCGTAATCCGTTCAAAATCAGACGGTACTAAAATACCAAAAACAACAAAGAAACGCTTAAAATATCAGGATTCAAGTGAACAACCGAGTGGATCAGATTCTGTTGATGGTAGTCCAGCTAAGACAAAAGAAGTGGAAACAACGAAAGAAACAAATCCAATAGAAAGTACTGTAGTTAAAAATGTTATTAAAAAGTTTGAATGTGAAATAACGGCTCAAACGAACTCGAATAATACATTAAAAAGACAACCTGATAAAACTAAGAGTACAACACCTGTAAAAGAAAAACCAAAAGTACCTGAAAAGAAATCATCACTAGTATTAACCAAAAATCTTGTTGTAAAGGATGGCATTCCAAAAATTAAAACGATCAAACCTGTCATAAGCGAATTAGCAAAGCTAGATAAAACAAGTCACCAAAGCCCGGAGGTCGTTAAAAGGAAAGAGCCTCTATACGACCGGAAAAGGTATAAAACAAACTACATACACTCGGAGAAATTATCTCTCAAGGCCGTTGAAATAATTCCCGAAGATATCAATGAAAGTAATACAGTAACAATTACAGTTAACAATGAACATAAAGAAGAAATTCCAGTAGTAAGCATTGGTACTCCTAGTGAAAGTGAAAAGGTATATCAGGAGATTAATTCGCCGATTACACCTAATGAATCATTTTTATGGCGCCGAAAAAGTAGTACTCAAATATATTCGGACTCTGAAAAGTCAGATAACTCATACAGTTTTGTTAGTATTACAACCAATGGTACAACTATTACTTGTTCCGATGACCCTCAAGAACCTGCTCAAGAAGAATCTCAAGTAGAAACATACGAATCTCAAGTAAATATATCGACAAGTGAACAGCAACCTGATCACAATTCGGATTTCGAAAGTAATCTTGTTGAAGCCTGCAACAAAGAAATTATAGTTGGTTTTACATCTAAACCAAAACAAGAAGAAGTGGAAGATTATTATGAACCTTTAGAACCTAGAGACGCGGAAAACATTGTTATAATTCCCGTTAAAAGTGTGGATAGATCTTCTAAAATAAATTGTCCTTTGCCGGAAATTCCTAAGGTTGCAACAAATGTCAACGAAGATGACTGTACAGACAAAGATAATATTTACCAATGTTTACTAGAAATGAGATCACATCCCGAAGGTGATGAGAGTAGTCTTCATAATTATGAACTTTGCGAAAATGATCTTGAGGAGAGAACGCGAGGTGATGGTGATAGCGATGATGGCTATGAATACTGCAAGTCACCGCCTATTAAACCGTACTGTTTAACTTCCAGCTCTGGTATACAAATCGCTGAAGATTACCAACCCTTTGCCAAAAATAACAACAAAAATTACGAAATATCAAAGTCTGTGAGTGGTGCATCCACTGTTAGCTACGAAAAGATAGGTCCAGTGTCAGAGAGGATTTATGAGAAAATCCCGGCTCGGCCGCCAAAGTCCAAGGACAGCAGTCCCACGTACAGTAGTAGACATTCCTTTATATCCGACTATACGGGGTACAATGAGAACGAGAACATTTATGATACGATAAAACATGGTGACGCTGCGTCGCTGTCGCACTGCTACGAGAGCATACCCAACAGCCCAAGTATGGTGAAGCTACGCAACGATATGAGGAAGCAGGTAGCTTCGAATGTTCAGAAGCGTCTCTCGTTCGACACGGTGTCTAACATCAGTCAGTCGACGTTGTCCAGTGAGCAGAAGACGAACAGCCTGTACGGACAGAGGTCAGTGATCAGCTACAACGGGCAGGAGATCGCGTTCCAAGTACCAAGCAGCGAGACCAGCGTCAGCGACAGGAGTGATCGCAGCGATGATTGGGTCGACGTGTCCGATGAAGAAAAGAATGAGCAAAAAATTATCATGTAAGTTTAAATTGTTGTTTTCGTCTTACATCTTATCTTCTTAATATTTGATCAAAGCGTTAGTAGGAATTCAGATAATCCAGAGCTCTGCTAATATTCGAGAATCATTTTCGCAAATAATGGAAACACCCATGTATTTAACAGATTGTTTACTAAAGCTGTTACACCAACAAGCAAATGCAAATTATATCGAATTACCAATCAAAATATTGACAATACATTTACCAGATGTGCGATAAACCATGCGATAAAGTATATTACAACTTTTTCCATGAAAACTAAACAGCAAATTATCATTCACTTGACCTAATAAAAAAGCTATACCAGTTTCCAAAGAGTAGTACAAACATTGTTATCGGAACTTGATATGAAATTGTGTTTGGCGGTGGCTCATTCAGAAAAACGCGATGAAAAGGGGAACACGCTTACATAATTTTAGTTTTCGTTAACAATGGAAATTCTGAATTACAGTGTACGCGAAAGAAGTCGCGGCAGGAAGAGTCCGATCAGCTGGTCACAGAAAGTTCGGCATCAGTGGCAGAAGTCACCGAAACCGAACAGCAATGATAAAGGTGAGCTCCTTTAATATTCTTCTTTAATTATAACAATTTTTTACTAGAACTAATAACGCAAAACAATATTGCATTTAAATGTAACAACGAACGAACGCCGGATTTACGAGCGTTGGTAGCAGCGCCATCTATGATTACTTAGGTGAACTACGTGCTACCGATTGTGAGGTTAGTTCTTATAGATCACGGTAGATGGCGTTATAAACCTGCAAGTAACAAACAAAATCATTGCAACAATAAATTGCGATGCCTAAACATTACTTCCAATACTGATTTGTAGGTTTTAGTGTAGTATTTTTCAGTTAAATGTGAAATGGGTAGGACCTGCCGTTTGTAGTAGTTGATAGAGTTTGCGCAAGCGCGCGCTTTGGCTACCGGTTGCGCAAACTGTGGCGACAGGCGTCCTACGCGCGCATTCCGGCGCCTAAACAATGCTTTGCTCGTTGTTTGTCATTTCCTTTTTTTGACAGTTCGCTTGGAACTTGGTACGCTGTGCAAATATTGGTCAATGACTAGAGCCTTTTAGAGAAATCATAAGTGCCATGACACATGATTTTTTTGACTAAATGCCATGTTTTTACTATTCCAATGCAACTCATTTTACGTACCTACACAGTCACAAGAACATTCTAAATTCAACCTTTTGAAATTAATGTACAAAATTATTGTGGTCAAAATATGTTTTTGAGAATTAGATAGATAGATCAGATTCATTTATTTGCCTGCAATATGGTATTTTGCAGATTGTATATACCTACATCACACATACCCAATAGTTCTTCATCACTAACCTTCGAAAACCAATGGGTACAGTGATCTATCTGCTACTCTGCACCTGTTTTTGTACGTATAAACAACTTAGATTAGTTAATTAAAACCTTTTGACCAATATTTGTATTTTCTAGAACCGTTCTATTACAAGAAACATGAGCATTACTAACTCAATTTAAACTAAATCTACATCATAATTTCAATCCATGCGGTTTTTAGGATTTCGATAGCTTTAATATAAACTACTTAGTTCTGTTAGTAAGACTTATGATTGTTCCAATAATTTTATTGCAATTTTGCGTTGTTGCAACTTCCGAACATAGCGCAATCGGTTCCAGTATGGACAATCATTGGTCAATGCCCTGTACGGCATGTATTGTATTAATTCGGTATTTTTTCTAATTTAAACCCACATTGGTATTCGGTAGTTTGGGAGGCGGAAGTTCTTGCTTTCCCGGAAAAGCTTGCATCGACAGATTTTTAAGTAGGCACTGTTAAGGGTTTTTATTATTCTAGGTAAAAGTTAGCTATTTTAAGTACCATGTGTCATCATTGTCATCCACAGCCCGTTCTACCCCCATCAGGCAAAAACCCACTCTTTACTTGTGCTCTGCTCATGACGATCCCCTCCAGGCTTTACCCGCTAGCTCAACAATTTTTATAAATGAATACCACGTGTATCTACAACTTTATTTAGATAATGTCTACTCTGTACAAATGCAAGTGTGGGTCTACATAAGCTGCAAGTTCATGAACCGCTTATGTTGAGTTGAGCCGGTGGGCGGCAACTAATTGTTACCGGATTCCTTCGCGCGCGCCGCCCGCCTATTTGCCTCCTTGCGGCATGGATCATAGTCATGTGTTGTGTATTCTAGGTTTAAATAACAATTAATATCCAGATTTTTTTACATTAAATATATGTAGATATGTACGGTATGCACCGTCAACCTTCACAGTTTCGTGTCCTCAACATTCTTTGTCAATATAAAGGCAAGCAACTGAGAATTTTAATACGACATTCTATTTACACAAAAACTGCATTTTATTTACAGACAAGGCAAAGACTACCAAAAAGTTAACCTTTGTGTGTGAAAAGGCATCCAATCGATCTGGTCAAAATAATTTCTAAAAAGTGCAGCATGGTTTCAATAATTGTCCGTAGATTTTTATCGCAAAAAAGATGGTGGCGCTAGTTTCAACTAACGCCAGACTATAAAACATACCGCGACCCTGAAACACAAAGGGCTAAGAAGGAATATGGGTGGGTTTTGTGGTTTTAGTCAGTACAAATCTCACCCTCCCTTTCACTCTGCCCAGAGCTGAAGAGGTTTTTTGAAGATTTCCAATTTCCAACCTGAAGAAAAAAAAAAAGGCCAGAGCATAAAAGTACCATGCAGCTCTGCAACGATGTTTTTGACCGAATTATGAAATTGATAAAAGAGATTGTATATCTAGGCTGTGCCATTATAAATGTGTATGTTATAATATTGCTAGGTACCCAGGTAGGCGACCCAGTAAAAACTATTGATTTTTCATAGTAGGGTGGTTGAAGCGGTCGATGTGATATCAAGCGACCTACTTTGATTACTATATCATATTGCTAAGCTTTGTTGTATAAGCTTTAACTTCAATACTGGCAGTTAAAGCTGTTAACCAATGGATTCAACTTTGAACAGTCCTAAATTGCTTCTACCTACGACTGCTCAGATTTCCATTTACTAAGAATTATGTGCGGAAAATCAACCAAAATCGCTTCCTCATAAGATAAAGCAAATGAGTAAAAAGCAATAAAACCATAATTAACTTCTCCAATAGTTGTCAAAGTATTCATCACAATTACATTTTAAACAAAATCATTTAATTTCCTGAACAACAATTAAAACAAAATGCTTTGCGACAATCACTTCACAACTAATAAGTAACAATCGTACTAAATGCTTTTGATTTTCACCTTCACTTTTTAATGTCTTCCGGCTCACCATTATTAGGATTTATGCACAATAAGTAACTCTTACTTTCATGCCGTATACTGCCTTATGTATGGACATGATACTTCCTGCCGGGTCGTCATTCAGTGCTTTGTATCAGACAAAGGCTTTGTTGTGGTTTAAAAAACAGATGTTCAACATACATCAACTGTCTACAATTCCGTCTTCGGAACTGAAAACACAGTAACTTTTAATTTAAAAGTAACGTCCACTTATCATAAATCATGGCGATCTTAAATAACATCGTTAAGATAAGATGATACTATCCAAACATATTCCCTTTCTTTGTCTTTATCTTATTGTAAAGAAGAGAAAATTCCTTCCGACCACATTTTAATACCAATTGTTGAATCCATGACTTGTACAATAATTGCACTCATTATTTCTCCCATCTTTAGAATGATGAATTTTAAATTAATGTTGTTGTTATAATTCAAATTCAAAGCGATCTCTCTACAACAAATACTAATACCAAGGCTTTAGGTGTAGGTACCTTTCTGTGACTAAACACAACCTGTTACAATCGATGTAGTCTAAAATAAATCAATCAAATATTACAATCTTGTACGCAAGCTAGTCAAGTGTGAATCAAATAGAAAGTTACGGACCTGCCTGTCAAGGTCTAATGGTCTGTGTAGAATATAATACCACAGGTTAATAAATAGGAACCTATGTTTAATGTTCTGAGATCAATAACTGGTATTTTTAGTGACTGGTTCTGTCTTCGACATTTATTTTGATGTATTTTCCTCTTCAATTCGTTATCTGTAAAACGTATTTTAAGCCAAAAAGCATCTAGAAAGAATTTTTATAATAGTAAAATTTAAAACTTATAACACCTAGGGATGGATTATTATGGATGGAGAGGTAGAGGAAGACCAAGGAAATGAGAGAGATGCATGTGTGAGGAATGATATGGAGGAAAAAGGAGGAAATGATAGCGTAACGGTTTACAGAGAAGAATGGAAGAATAAAACATGTTTCGCAGACCCCAAGTAACATGAGACAAGGGCAGGAAGATGATGAACACCTAGGAAATTAGAAACGAAATCCTACTTCTGTTCTCCTGGTAGTATGTGGGATTTTACTATAAAGGCATAATAAAGATTTGATTTGAAGATTCCAATTTCCAATACTTCCTTCCTACTTCAGGGGGTCTAAAATGGCCACTTTAGCAGATCAGAATATGAATTGACCTTTCAAATAGTAACTGCGTCTGTGACCATTTTACGAATTTAACGCAATTCATATTGTTTTCCTATTATTACTTACCTATGATCTATTTTCCCTAATGGTCCCAGACGCTGTTACTATTATGAAAAGTCATTTACGCTTTTTGACGCAATTCCTATTATGAACTGCTAAAGTGGCCGTTTTAGACCCCCTGTTCTCCTGGTAGTTTGTGGGACTTTACCACCTATTCTTTTTTTTTAATCTAATAGAACCTGTACTTACAAATATTTTGTTGCTGACTGTCCTAAAAATGTGTCAGGGTATCCGATTCTTTTACCCCCGTAAAAGAATCGGAATATCAGACCGGAATAGAAAATAATTTATAATAAAACGGATCCCCTAGGGTATCAGTTTTAGGGGATCAGACCGGAATAACTAACTCGATCTTTATTTTACCGACTCAGGCTTAACATCCTAACACGATGAAGATAAAACACAAAGCCAAACAACACTATAGAAACCTACAATTAGACAGATACAGAGTTACAGATATACAACAGATATATTTAACACCTAAAATAGCCAAACAATCTGTCAACAATAGCAGTAATTACAGCGCGAACACAATGTTTTCAACAATGTACTGATAATATATCATTTACTCAGTCATTGTGTAAAGCAACTGAGGTAGACTTCCTTATTGGGCGCGACCGCCCTTCGACCCGTACGCATAAGCCGTGACTATAAGGCCATAAGCTATTGTTACGAGCTGAGACAGTTGGCTACTTTATGACCTGATCAGGGCTGCCTGATAATAACTTTTCTTCAACCATTGAACAGAACGATAGAAACTTATTGCCAGTGTACAGCCTGTCACCGCTGGATTTCTTAGAGTCACAATAATTAATCCTTCTCATCCTTGTTTTCTTTTTTTTTAAAAACTTCTTCCCACTCTAGGAATTTCTCCTGTATCGTGGGTGCGTTCACAAACATTTAAACTCACATACACAATTACCCAGACCCGGAACAACTATCTGTAGGTCTTACAAATATTTGTTCCATGCGGGGATCGAACCCGCGACACACAGCGCGGCAGTACATTGCTTGAGCCACTGCACCAATCATGTCGCTTGTTTCATGTATGACTTTTATTCCTTTTTCTTCTATTTTATTACTAAAATATTAACTAGTTTGCGTCGCCTCCGGATCTATTTTTGACTTTGAAATCAGTAGTAGTATTTCAAGATGAATACATTCGTATTTTCAATCTCAAGATTTCCAAGATTATTTCTTCCTTTAAAGCCTTCCGCTTTTTCTTCGCAGGTCTCACGCAAATCTATAAGATTGTCAGCCCTGTCTGTCCAAGACTGCCTTCTGCTGACAACTTTATGTCGGCTCCTTTAAAATTATATTGTTAAGCTTTTTCGTATCAGATTCGTCCATTTTACGAGTACTTTCACCACAGATGTTGCAAACAGTTCTGAATCATTGTTGCCTTTACAAATTGTCACCTGAATTGTGGTAATATCTGGTTTATTATTCGAGGCTACGCGTTGACTGCAGAAAGCTGTACCGTCGAATTGATTCATTTTGTGGTCATTGCTAGTATTACTATACCAGTTTCATTTAAAAAATCGTAAAAACATCCTAAGGGATGATTTATTTATTTTATGGTATACCCTGTGCGACCCGTGCCTCGGAAGATGCATGGATTTTATTTTTTGCTTCACCATGCTACGTCCGTGGCCGGCCTAAATCTTGATCCATACAAATTCAACAGACACGGACACGTCTTGCTCACGATTTAGCATACAATTTGATTATAATTGGCTTTCCGGTGAATGCGGTTTCTATTTTTTTTAGCTGCAAGTCCTCCATGTACTAAAATAAATAAATGGTGCGGAAGCCAAGGGATAAATACTTTCGCGACAACAGCACCATTGTCCTACTAAATTCTTTATTGTATTCCACAAATGCATATATCTCTAAACATCTCCCAACAATAACATTCTGCGCACTGATCCGCATCGTAAACATATCAAAGAGATAATGGTCGATTAAATTAAAGTCATCGTAAACTTCTTGCTATCTCTTTTGTTTGTCAAGTCCGAATAAAAACACCTTTAGTCCTAATTACCATACCAATAGCATCCAGTCATGCTAGTGGAACAGTAACTCTTCAACATTCAATTGATATGGCATCTTCCTTTTCAAATTATCATCATCGACAGCCTGAATTCACTTACTGCTGGGCCTCTTTTTTCTTGTGCCAATCTTCTTTTTACTTTGCTTTTATTCATTGTCTTCATTGGCATCTCAAGCATTAACGTATTCGCTTATCCCATTTTGAGCAAACATTCCATCAAGCCGTATATCTCTGTCGAGCACTTAAACGAACTCTTCAACATTGCACGCGGTGTCCAAACACTGAATAACATCAGCCCACGGCTGGCTACATGATTAAATGATGATACGCATCAGCGCACGCTCGCGTTTAGGCCATATATAGACACCGCCTCGAAAGCCTTATGTCTCAACTCGCCTTCGTGAACCTGTTTACACTATATCCTACGCAACTTACGATCGACGTCCAACGTTAACCTCACTTCTCTCAGTTCTCTCACGACTCTTTGAACTTCTAGTGCTAACCTAAGAAGTAAGAGTACTTTCACCACCCAAGTATAGATGAACAGCTTGCTACTTTGCTAGTAAGCTGCCATAACCTAAGATATATTGAAGTGTTGGCAGAAATAGAATAGCAGAAAGCAACTTAGAACAAGAACTATAGTCGAGTGTAGCTGAGCTGCTAAGCACCAGGTGTGAGGGCGGGATTTCCTTTATACAAGTTCCTCAATCGTTGAGCCTGAGGCACAACAAATGCAACTCGAAGCATTTACTCTAAATTACTCCATAATGATATTTGATTTTGCGACCCTGCTATGCCTAATATTGCCGAATAAGTGCAAAAACACGCCTCAAACCAGAACCCACCTTCATTGACAGAACTGCTTACTATTTTAGCTTACACCGTAGTCACAACAAAATATTATATCTTTGTCTACCAAGATGGAGCAAAGTATTGCATATTTACAATGTCTGTAAAGATTGTCATTTTCGTCATATGAACACGAACATGATTCGGCATTCTGTTATATCGCAATAGTGTCATCTACAAGCATTTCAAAATGTATGTCTAGGTCGTATTCATCTTGCATTGAGCTTATGTATAACAGGTCGGTTTTAGAATTTTGGAAAAATAATGTCCTTAGCCAAAACGTATTTTATCCAGTGCTCTTGCAACTTCTATATTATTTCAATTAAGGAAGATATCTGATGCAATGATATATGTAGACACATCTAATCAAGCTTGAAGTTACACTTCATTAGTTTATGGAGTCGAACACTGGTCATGTACAAAGCTTCTTCCTGCTCAACAAGTTCGTGTTGAACCCAGGAACACGTATTAGCATCAGCAGCCACGCTCTATTAGCAATATGATGTACTTTCCTCTGCGGAACAAACTGGATTCACGTACTTCACAACATCTATTTCCTTATGACTTCCGCTTCTATAACTGCACTTAAAACAGCAGGTGCACTTATTGTTAATTAATTAAAATGAATGTGTTTCAATATTGCACTTGCAGTTTTTCAAGTAAGCATAAATAAAATGGCGAGGACAGGTGACGTAAGTTGTACCTACGTAACACAAAAATGCCGTCTTGTTTACGTATGTTTGAGATAAAGCATTGCCCATGAACATAGGTGGATGAGATAATATCATAGCTACATTTATATTTAAACAAATCCGCGCGACAAAAGAATTCCTCGGCAAGCAATGTCATTCAACGCATAATAAACCTTCTCACGTTACCGTGCAGTGTTTATTACTCATCCTTGACCGTAAAAATAGATAAGAGCTTAAAACATGAAACGTGCAACCATTTTGAAAAGACCTGTCGAGTACAAGTTTTGTATTGGAGTTGTTAAAGAAACCAATGCCAGGGGAGATCTTGATGTGGACGCTATAGATGAATTGCATCATCATAACAGTGATGATACGCACATTTAGCTCGCACTGAAGGTTCAGCTAGCCAATTCAAAACAAATTGAACAAATAAGCAATCATCCACTATACTTATGGGCAGTTAAATACTAAGAAGATAATTATGCTTCTAACGCGAATGTATCATCAATGATGTTTCAATGAAAGGCACTTTCAAAAGTGATATTTAACGCTTATAGCTTTTTAAATCCTATTGTATTTGCGTTCTTGTGAATTGCAACACACTTTATGGAACAAGTTACCGAAAAAATGCATACAATGACGAGTAAAAAGTGATAAATGATCAACACATACGCGAGAAATTCTACATTTGGTTCTCTGAGGAAAACTCCAATAAAGTGGTGTTAACGTTATACGAAGAATCGATTATACAATAATGCCTGATTGCGAAAGCGAAATCAATGATTCAGAGGTGATCAATGAAGAATTAACCGGGAAACAACTTACAGACAGTATTTTACACGATTTCGTTAAAATTGCGAAAATAATTTGTAGTCATTATTGCGGCTTTCACTGAACAATTTTAACAAATAACAGATAAAGACGTAATTGTGGGAATAATGTTTGAATGCAGATAACAATACATCGGTTACGTTGCATGAGGTTGTAGTTATCATTGTGTGGCTCGTGTGTGGTCATCACGACTGTTAGCAAAACCGTGTGATTTCCGAATTTACCACATTTACGCGCCTCCCACATTCACAACCAAGCAACGCCTTCAATAGTAAAAACGTTGATACAACTATCCCTCGAGTTAAGTAGCCAAGGTTACAAAAATGCAACGATGAACCAACGGTTACTGAACTAGAAAAGGAATCGAAACATTTCGCAGTGTTCCAAGTATTATAGCCAAAAGGAGATGCTATCACCAATTGCATTGGTAACCTTCCTTGGGCAACCAACCATACGAAAAGCCAATCACTCGTCACACACGCGTTTGAACGCAATTCAAGGAAACTAAGTGCACAGAATCTTCAATCTTGTAACGTAATTGCAAAACATGAAGTCAAAATCACCGATGAATTCGAACGTGGGATCAATTATAAAGCTGCTCCAGTTGTGGCTACTCCAACGTTATGTCACTATCCAGTAACGAGTGCAATGCTCTAGATTTCTCGCACAATTAGCGACTATTTACCCAGCAAGTTTTTCAGCCGATCTAACCAAGTTACCTTACCGCATTGTTTATCGAAATCTCAGTTTCGTTATTCGCTGGCAACACTTTGATTTATAGCTTCATTGATAGCGTATCGCCCTAAATTCTCAGGGACAGACTCACCGGACCAGTTTTCTCGAAATGTAGCTTTTGCTGAATCAGTTTGCTCCCTATTGTTAGTTGCTGACTCTAGTCTAGATAGTAAACCAGATATAGATATCTGAAGTAGGTGTTGCTTCCAAGTCATGATTATTTATAATTGTGCCTTTGTTTACTGATATCTTTTCTATCAAACAGTTTTTGCGCTCTGTTTTGTTTTATTTCAGTCTGAACGACCTTCTTGCCGTTATAAGTGCTTTTAAGGCCCGTGATGACGTCGTGTCTTGTCATGTCTGCATCGTTTTACCTCATTCATTATTAGGGGTGTTACTTAAATGGCGTTTCTGGTACACCTACAAGTTTGCTACAGTTGCCGCAAAAGGTTGTTGCGTGGGAGAGGGACGGCGGCGAAGCGGCGCGCGCGCGAGTCAGCCCTGCGCCCGCGAAGCCGAGCGCACGCGTCGCCGCCACCGCCGCCGGCTTCACGCCCCGCGACAGTGAAAGTGCTTCATTCGTGTTTACGGACTGTTCATACTGTGAATGTTCATGAAAACCCAATACTTTATACTTCAGAATCAACACTCGTGTTTGATTGTTCTCGTTCGTACTGCTGTTTCGTAAACGTGACATGACATGACATCCGTTTACTTACCTTAGCCGGCCGGTCACTTTTTGGTCTAATAAAAACCGTGACAACTGTTGCGAAAACTTACAACTGTCGTACGTTACACGTAAAATTATATTAATTAGCTAGTATGTTATGTAGTGTTTTACTTTCTAGTGTTTCTTTATCGCTACTTAGCACATTATCTTTGGTCACGGTTCGTGCGGCTCCATCAAAGTTAACAGAGTCAGTTACAAGCGTTGCTTCACACATTTTCATGTATTCTAAGCGCTTGTCCACCTTGAAGTATCGCAACTTGCTATTTACATATCCTTTCATTTGACATCTAATTAAAAATTATCAATTTGTCAACGCAAAGTCATCCAAAATCTTATGCTTAAATAAAATGACATACTTCTGCAATCCTATAAATATGCACCCACATTTTTACAGTAGTTTACGTAATATCATCTTTGAGATAAGATTTGTTAACAATGTCCATCAAAGTTGATTCTTCTCACGCTAATTTGATAACAACAATTAAATGTTCAGCTTAAAATTGAAAAACACAATAATGAATACGGAAGATGATACGACTAAAGCGGTTCCTGGAAATAATGCATGCACTGATACCCCAGGAGAATGGTATGTGGTAGTGTCTTCAACATCTAAGTATGAGGAGCATGAAACTGTTTCAATATAGAACCTTCTACAGAGTGCTTCTACCAAACGATACTATGTAGATGCATAATAAATCTTTAGTTAGAAAACAATCGTACATCAGATTGAGTCGTGAGCGAGTGTCGACCCGCGGTGTCTGCACCGAGCCGGAACTGTGACAACTGCTCAACGGAATTCCACTTACCAATGCTACCTTATTTAGTTAATCCACATTCGTAGCATTCCACAGCATTTACCTCTAAAATTCGACTCTATAACCGACCATTAAACAGCGTTAATCGAACTGCATGTAACTTGAAACAATCGGTTTGAGCTGCAACTTGCCTGCAAGTATTTAGACACGGTCGTATTTACATTCGCTTTAGCGAGATTAATAGCAGTAGTCAGAATATCATTGTATATCTCTGCGAATTCCATTGCACAATCCACTATACAAACATCTAGCTTAATTTCATTTCATGGTTCATTTATATTCGTTTTCACATTAATATTCTTGACGAAACTGTTTCAATTCGCTGCGTTCCGCGACAAAAAACAAGACAAAGCTTGCATTGTCATTCTATCTGTTGATCTAGATCTAGAAAGTGTCTCCAGCAAGACATAATGCTTCGATAATTGAAGTAATTTCAGTGCTGTTATGTGCAGTTGTTTAGTTGGCTACTTAGCTGATAGCGCTATAATGGCTACCGCTCATCTTGTTACATATGTTGCGGTGTCATGGCGATCATCGTCCGTTAGTTTTTTGCTATCATTCCTCGCATCTATTACACAGATTGCATGTTGATTTCCCGATAGCTTGAAGTCATTCAGTGCAGTAAGTAGCTCGCGTTCCTTGCAGCTCGAACATGCAGCTCCGTAATGCTACAGTTCTCTTTCCGCGGAACAGATTACGCGCCGCGCTAGGCCTTCATTGTTTCGCAACCCGCAATGCTCTGATTGCAACGCCATACATACAACTACAGCTCGTTTTGCAATTACACCATAACTTGTAGTCGTAAATATTATCTAATAAGTAGCAGTAACAGTTATTCGTAACATCCTTCTACAAATTGTAAATGAAAATAATTAGAGTAATAGAGAGGACTCTCTGAGGACTTTCACTCTTAACATAACTCATAAGTCGTACCGCATCGATCGAATTGGACAATAAAGAGCGTTCGAAGTGGTTGTTAACAAAACAATATTATTTTATAGCTAAACATTTCTGTGCATTGAAGCGCAGCTAACGATTTTCAAATAGCAATTTAAGTGCATTAACCACGTCCAATGTCAGGTGAACTGTTACAAATGTTATTTGGCACATTGCGATACTGCGGCGCGGCGCTTAGCATTGAAACAGTGAAAAAATCAGCAGTTCTCGATTGTAGTGGCGATGCAAACGTCGAACCGTACGATCGTGGACTAGTCGACCCTGAGACCGCCGGCAACGCAGCTGCCGACGACTTGTTTCGCTTTTTTTATAACTTGATCGTGCGGCTGAGTTAAGGAAGCCTGTTTTAATCTTAAACTTCAATTGGACATTCGATGATTCAGCAGTATGAACGAAACTTGACAGTGCTACGTTGTTCGTTGACAGTGCAAGCGGATGTCTGAACGAACGTTCTTTGTTCGAAAAAGTGCTCGTGAATCAGTGAAGTGATGTGATGCAGTGATAACGGTGATGATGAACGATGATCTCCGAGAGGCCTCCGGTGAACGGTGGCGTCGGGCCGCCCGCGCCGCCGAGGCTAAGGACTTTCCGAAGGAACTGCGGCGATCAAGGTGCCACAGGCTAATTAATAATCCCAATTATTATTCGATACATGGTTAACAATTTAACTGGTTCTGACGTGACTCAAGATTGAAATTTATCTTAATTGAAGAAAATCCTTGCGTTAAAAGAGCAAAAACTTGTTTGTTTAAAATAACAAACATGTTTGGCGAATTTCGTAACACTTGAATTACCAAAAACATTATTAGCATTAGCCTTTTTGGCAATGAAAAATCTTCGATTATTGTAAGCATGACGGCGTTAATTTCACGGTATCTTGAGTCGTGATCACGAATCCGTTGACCTGGGATTATTGGGCCTGTGGTGACCTGGTTCGTCATTTATTGTAGTGTTCATAACGTCGCCGACGAAGGTGTACATCGACACGAGCGCCAAGTGCTCGTACTACAGTGAGAACGACGAGCGCCCGCGCAGGCCGCGCGATGACTTGGCCAACCGGGTGCGGTTCATCGATGTCCTGGAGCGGTCCTGCTGGCTCAACATCAGGACCGTCCTGCAAGATGGAGAAATCGAAATACAAGATCTCATCGCATTTTTTGGTACTGACTGTTTTGTTGCTCTTATTCTATCAAGATAGTTTTTCTGCTGAAACAATTCCGTCTCATTTTCCATGCATGGTATTATCTTTACCTGCATAACATCAATAGGTACTATGCGGATGGTAAAAACAGCTCAAAACTATCCCCCGGAAGCCAAAACAACCGTTGAACGGGGATGTTAAACAAATAAATAGAAAAAAAACATTATTGTCTGATTGTTAGTCAACATTCCTCGTGTATCTGGGATTCATTGGCTTCGTATTTATGTGCTTGTAATAACACCGTGCAGCGTATCATTAGCTGTCGACGGTTCACGTCTCACAGTGTGCGCTTTCTAGCTTTCTACTTGATAGACGTGCTCTTCTAGATCATGTGGTGAACAACTATTATAGTTATTGATAACCAGTGTGTGTGTGATAACCATGTTTTCATCTGTTACGTTCCTCGAGATTTACAAAAAACGTGCAGTCATATGTTGTCCTGCTCGAGCTTCTATGGTCGTTGATTTTCTGAACTTTGGTAAGCATCTGCAGCAGACACTTGCCTCATACTTTAGGTTTAGATAAGCTATAGCGGAACAAATTTTAAGAACTCTGTTCTGCAAGATCTGCTGTTGATACTTTTAGGTCTCTGGAATTGAAACATCAACTTTTCATATTAATAGTTGTGACTTCATATTAAGATATTTCGAACTTCTTCTTCCAGTCCTTGTTCCATGTAACTCGGGGCGGCGAAGCACAGTCTCTACCATTCACTCCTTTTTTTTTTTTGGTGGGTGGAAAATCATCAAATGACCCCCCACACTCTTGGGCAGAGCGAAGGGGAGTGTCAGACTTCTACTGACTAAAAACCGAACCCATGTTCCTTCTTTGCCCTTGTGCCGAGGCCACGTCATCTAGTACTAAAATCCGCGAAGTACTAAAATCCGCGACCATTCACTCCTTCATCTTTCATATCAAACCTCACACAATCTGTTCATCTTTTGTTTGGTTTTCCTCTCCCGGTCCATAATATCTATCTATCTTCTTCTTCTTCCATAACTTCTACTTCCACAAATTATGTTTTTCCTACTCCTCCGCTATTTTTTTCTGATTAATTTTGTTGCAGGATCCAAGAAAACTAAATTTATTCTCTGAGTCTTCGTCTAGCTTAATTGTCTCGACGCTTTTCTGGTTATCGCCACTGTTGATTCTGCCTTTCAGGAGTGCAGAGATACTCTACAAATAAAACCGCTTTATAAACTAAACCAGCTGTGATTAAAGGCTGTTTGTCTCACCCTAATTCACATAGACAGTTTCTAGTTCAACACCTATCATTATATTCATTGGATAATAGCTCGCGTGTCTCGCATAATAGACACAGTTGTCTCCCGAACAACTGACAAGAAAGTGAAAACACAAAAACGCACACTTGACGTATACTTAAGTTATTACTTACAATCACAACTTCATGTCACCTTTCGCGTTTTTCAACTTAACATTTGAGAACTATGATAAATTGTTTGGGATGTCTCTCGATTTCTACTTCAATGAAGTGTCTTGCATTGGAATATCTTTTGCAGTCGTTACGAAAAGGCAAAAGTCTGAAATTCTAGCAACAAGTAATTCCTAGAGGAATCGTTGTACCCAGTCACTAGGGTGAAGATCAGACAGGCAGACCCCAACATAGTTGGGTAAAGGCTAAGTACAGTCGCCATCAGATATATTGTAGCAGACAAGGTGACCAAATACTTCTGAACAATTTAAAATGTCACTATGATCCATATGTCGCAGGGATATGATAAAAACAGGGATTTTTCCAAATCCCTAAGGGATTTGATCAAACCACGGAGGAAGATAAAATAACAACACGGTTTTATCATTTCCCTAAACAAATCTAGTGAATTGAACAAATCCCAGTAGTACTCCGTGACGCGCGCTCGCTTCGCTCGCATATTATATAACACTAATATCTTCTGTCCCCAAAGTGCCGGGCCTCCGCCGGCCTCCTTCGTCGGCCTACGGCCCGGGGCCCATGCCGCCCTTATCATAAACCCAAACTAGTTCAGGTTTTTGATCAAAAATCTGAACTAGTCTGGATTGTTACAGGTTTTTGATGAAATTGAGTTTAAAATGTGTCATCTTCCGGTTTTTGATGAAAAACCTAGGTTTTTGATCAAAAACCTAATTTTATGAAAAACCTGCGACACATACACTACAAGTTACCATTAATATCTGAACATTCATTACTTCATTAATATCTGAGCAGATGCTTGTCAATAATTTCTATACAAACAACTAACCAAAAATATCTGAACACTTACTTACTTACTCTTTATACCTAGAACAGTCATTTGGTGTTCAATAAAACCGAGTTCAAGTGAAAAATAAACTTTAGAAGAAAAATCAGTTTCTGAAGTTGGTGACAAAAAAATCTAGATGTAAAGAGTAATAAGTAAGTATAAAGTGTTCAGATATTTTTGGTTAGTTGTTTGTATAGAAATTATTGACAAGCATCTGCTCAGATATTAATGAAGTAATGAATGTTCAGATATTAATGGTAACTTGTAGTGTATGGATCTTATTGAAATTTTAAATTGTTCAGAAGTATTTGGTCACCTTGTCTGCTACAATATATCTGATGGCGACTGTACAAGCAAACGATGTCATGAAACCTGTGAATCATGTGATAAATCTTTTGGTTTATAATTCGATGTCTACATCTCTCACGTCACTGGTTCTTAGTAGTCTTACATTCAATCTATACTAATATTATAAAGCTGAAGAGTTTGTTTGTTTGTTTGTTTGTTTGTTTGTTTGAACGCGGTAAACTCTGGAACTGCTGGTTGGAATTGAAAAATTCTTTTTGTGTTGGATAGTCCATTTATCGAGGAAGGCTATAGGCTATATAACATCACGCTACGGCTAATAGGAGCGGAGCATAAATGAAACATGTTACAAAAACGGGAAAAGGTATTTCCTTTTTGAGAGCTTCCGCTGCGTGCGCTGCGAAAACGGTTTAAGTTACGCAAATATCATGTATGAAAGAATTATTCCTCTTTAAAAGTTCTAAAAAAAAGTACGCGACAGCATATATCTATCTTTTAAGATTGACTCACTGTAACCTTTTTTTACTGTTAAACTTTTAGGTTAAAAATAATTATTTTTTGCGAAGCTTATTAACCCATATGGTATTAATCTATATCTAAATAAATGTGTTTGTCAGAACGGAAATTTAATATAGAATATTTGTGCCCTTTACTCTATACAGTTTAAATAAATATCTTAGAAGATATCGCAATGTAAAAATATCCGCGCGGCAAAATAATTCGCGCGTCGCATTGTAGGTACGGGGGATTCTGGCTGGCCTCCGGGAAATTCAAATTCAAAATATTTACTGCATCATAATGTTTACAAGTACAGAGTGTTATAGTATATATAACAGTAAGAGATACCTATAGTAATTCACACTTTAATACTAAAGTCTAAGCTAATCTAAACCATCTAAACTATTTTAATAAAGAGGAAAGATAAGATTTTTTGTTTGTTACGATTTAGCTTAATTTATGTCGGATAGTCGATATATCGAGAAAGGTTATAGCTATATTTATGTGACGCAGACGAAGTTGCGTGGGTCAGCTAGTATCTAAATGAAGTCATGTTTAGTACCTGTCGTCTCAACTGGTTGTCAAATGTCAAAGGCGTAGATGATTATCGTCCAATCAAGTCATTCCACTTCCTTTAGCGTATTTGTAGCCGCAAGGGCAGATATAATAAGCGTATTACGTACTTCATGCGGTTCTACGGCATATTTGTCGTGGTTCCCATGGTCATTTACCATTGCGGGATGAGCAAATAACCACGGATTATAGACATGTGAATATTTTGCAGTGTTCATTGCGAATGATAGTGTGCATCCATAATTAACCGGTAGATATTATTGAATATATTTGCGACTGTATTTGTGCACTTGAAAAACTTAATGATGAAGTTTACCGTCCGATGTGAAATTTATGTTATAATCACTTAAAACAATGAAAAGAAAAATGAAATTGGCTAATATATGAAATGGGAAAATATAAAACGTCGCGGATCTTGGCAATAACCTGGAAAAACCCTGACCACAACATGCAAAGCATTACTTTAAATATAACAGGTACTGTATGCGTGTGTGTGTACCGTATCCGTATGTAGTGTGTTGTTTGACTATAGCGTATGTCATCCATAAGAATTTTGAGTGTGGTGTGAGTGTGACTCAAACATGTCCAAATTTAAAAGAATGCAATGGTTCATTAGATCGATCGTATCTACTCAATTGGGCAATTAAGCGCTATAGTCATTCGATCACCAAATCGTTTTTATTGCGATCGCATTGTTTGAGAGTGCTTTTTGAGTTGCTTATTTATCACTAGCTTTTGCCCGCGACTTCGTTCGCGTGGAATAGTGACTTCCGGCAGATTTTTGGTTTATCGCGCGAAAAAAAAAATAAAAAAAATAAATCCTATGTCCTTTCTCAAGTTCCAAACTATGTCTGTACCAAAGGAGAATGCCAGCGGCACTATGGGCAAATGTACTCAATTCAACATTTTTGTGTCTTCATCAAATCATCTTTAAAATACTGGATGGCATGTCTAAATACTACCTCAGAAGATTGAACACAATAGACAATGTCATTTTCGAGATATTTACAAAAATGAAATGACTATTTTTAGGTTAAGCTCAACCAAAAATTAGTTGAAAAAAACCATTTGAAAGGGTCTGAATGGGATCACGAGTGAGCTTTGTGTCTTTAAAGCATATTTTTGTAAAATCTGTTACGGTTTAGCTATTTCAGGTAGCCCGTGTCTGGTGACCACCTGTGACTAACTCACCAAGTCTAACTGATTTAGATTTTGAGCATTTCAAAATAATATTCTCGCGTTTCATGAAATTGCAAAGCATGGAAGAAATCATTACTAAGATAATCAATCGCTCAGTGTTATTTGTAGATACTATTCAAATCTTAAGGTAGTGGAAATCATGAAATTGTCTTTGTAAGTAGGGTGGAAAGGGAAAACACACAATACTAAATACAATAAATGAAAGAATGATTATTTCTGGACTTTATTTTATTCATCTAAAAATAGTGTATTCAAAAATGGAGCTGGAACACTAACATTGTTATAACGTCCCCAGCTTAAATAGGTACCATACTATGCACATTACATGCACACAACAACCTTCAGTTCTTCTCCGTCCCAAAAGTTGTTATTCAAATGGATATTGCAGATCCGGGCACTCTAAGGAACATAATTATATTTTGTGGCCCCGCGCTGTATCAATAATCCTTTAACTATTGATGATACCAATAGACGCTCGTTATTGTTGCGTTTGGTGTGGCAGCAACACGTTTATGTGTTCTTGAATTAACCTTATTAACAATCCATAATACTGGTCCACCATGGTTCTGGCAGGATGGGTGGATTGGAATATTAAAATCTTGTTCAATATGTGTCTGAGATCGGTTTTGGGTAGCAGAATCTTCCACTCAGTCAGCATCGTGAGTTTGTCTGGTTGCAGTTATCCAGCATGTTCGGCAAACACTTTCCAGACGTGACACCTGTAGATCAATACAATGACTTGTTTATAATTTGAGCAGCCTATATATGTACAATCACTAGTAAGCTAACAGTAAACAGTGTGAACTAGTGTAGTACGCAAGGGAATTCGTAGCTGATAGGCTTGAAAAACAAGCTAACGTCCTCAATCGTACCTATGTGTATAAAAAAATATTATATATTACCTGATGAGATAGTACCCCTCGCAGTAATAATAAATTATTTGTGGGCAGTCTAATGGCACTCGATGAGTTCTTGATCTCAGTACGGAAACCACAACCACAGCCGTAGCAGACGGCCGTTTGTCCTACTGCAGGTGTCAACTGTCCCTGGGATGGGAGTGTATTTTGCAACAGTGTAACACACTCCTGACACAATGTGCCTTCGGTTGACAGCTGAAAAAAAACATATTTAAATAATTATATTTCTGTACAACTAATCTTAAATGATAGGTACCTACTACATACAATTAATATCCTCGAATACACACTGATTAAGATAAACCATCTTAGTTAATAAGTTGGTTATTAACAACACATCAGTATGAGGTTCCTACTTATATAAGTTATATTAAAATCCGGTAACTTAACTGGTGAGGTGAGAAACTAACACACACATGGATTTTACTTTTGCCCTCTAAGATTTGTTATTTGGTACATAAACATAAAAGTACAGTTCCTAAATAAAAAACACCATTCTACGTTAAAATACAATGTTTACTCTTACCGGTGTTGGTGAGATCCAGTCTCGTAAAATGTTCATGATGTTATTCGGGATCTCCGACAACATACGTCTGTGCATAAGTTGCGTTAATCTCAAAGAGCAGTTGAGACATCGCACCACAGTTGCACTCGCCATGATCACAACACAAAAAGTTCTGTATTTAGTTATAAACAACACACACGGTGCAGCGGCGTTAGAAGTATGTTTATTGTCAATGGGTTGGCAGCATTAACGGAGTAACTAAAAGGTTCGACTCGAAGCACAATGTAACAAAACCAGCAAAAATAACATACCGTCATACTGTATTGTAAAAATATGACAAACGCAGAATAAATGTTAATGTACCCGCACTACGAGTAACATAATCCCTAGTATTGTCAGGTGATAGTAAAAAATGGCGTACTATGACGTCGGAAATATAAAAGTACTCATTTATTGTTTGAAAAACTATCCAATTGTAAATAATCGTTAATACTTATTTAAAAAATGTATTTTTATTTTAGATATTTAATGCCGTTTTAGGTTTTGATACACAAGTCTTTTATCAAGAGTACTGTACGCGGGCATTCTCCTTTCACACAAATCGGTTCAGTAGTTTAGGCGTGAAGCAAAGACAGACAGACAGACAGACAGAGTTACTTTCGCATTTATAATATTAGTTAGGATATTAGTTAGGATATTAGTTAGGATATTAGTTAGGATATTAGTTAGGATATTAGTTAGGATATTAGTTAGGATATTAGTTAGGATATTAGTTAGGATATTAGTTAGGATATTAGTTAGGATATTAGTTAGGATATTAGTTAGGATATTAGTTAGGATATTAGTTAGGATATTAGTTAGGATATTAGTTAGGATATTAGTTAGGATATCATTATTGGTTGTTTACATTACCGATGGCATTGCCATCTAAACACTTTTGCACTCAGTTTCGTCCTCGTGGTGATTGCATACGCCACGGATAAAAAATATTTAATGTGCTAACCCTTAGTCCATGGTCTATCCATGTGCCAAATTTTATCCAGATGAATTCAACAGTTGAGGCGTAAAAAAGTGACAGACAGGCAAATACAGGCTCTCATTTAGTATGGTATATTTGAAAATGCGGCTCCACTGGCTTTCTGCTTTTACTTTAATAATATTTGTGTACCTATGCCCAATTTCTATTTACCTTTACTTCAACTAAGCTATTGGGTAATAAATTCGATTCGTGAGTCATGTTCTTCCATTAAATAATATATAATGGGAAACTTGTATTTTATGTCTGCACAGCAATTTGCTATTAAAGCTCTTCCGCACTTCATTTTAATCGTTTCCAATTACATGTTAGTTACCTTTTCATAAAATGTTAATAGTACCTACCAATGCTTGGTATATTACATATCAGAATAGGAACCTACAACTATTGATTAGCGATATGACGCGTGAATCAATAATTTCGTAATTATGTACTAGTTGTAAATTACTTTCATCACAAAGTAGAGCAAATTGAAGAGGTTTTAAAAGCTCGGGCTCACGCACGCTTTTATTTATTATACATGGAGAATTTCTTATGGAAACCTTCAGCCCTGAGTAGCTAGGTGGTTTATCAGAATTCTTCTGACTTCTTCTTTAGTGCCGACCGCGACGATACGTCGTATATATGTATACTATTAAATTACTTGGGTCCAATACTTCCGACAATTCTTCCAGTTAAAACGACGCCATTATCCCAAAAGAGTCTGACAAGGTGGATCTTGTCGAAGGCTCGAGTATCAATAATGCTAGCACAACATAACGTAACCTCAGTCCACCTTGCATTACACATCGACAGAGCTAACACATGATGCAAATCTTCGACCCAATCAGTCATAGGTACACTTGTTACTCGTAACTTTGTAACGACCCGACCGTCTGTCCATGTGACCACAGCTTGCGCAAAAGCAGCAGTTGCGAATTGGAAACATGGTTTCGTGATTCGTGGGTTTGAAGTTTGAACCCCGGAAGGCGCGCTACTTAGTGTAATTTATTTCATCTCCGCTGCTCTCAAAACGGTTAAAAGAAAATTGTGAGTAAACCGACAGGTTCTACAACCAAACTTTCCACCATAGGGCTGCCTGGTGGGTTACAGCCTTATCTTAGAAAGAAGTCATATGTCCCAGCAATGGGAACATTATAGGCTGATCAAGATCATGCTTCTACAAACGTTGGTAAAAAAACCTGTCAGAGACAAATCTTAATCATGATCACCTAATTGACATTTGGTATTCTAACCGGTTGGTTTCTTCTATTTTCCTCAATCCAAAATGCAAATGCACTTATTTTATCGCCAAAACCACTTCGATGCAGTCGACGTGAGTTGATAAAGAACCGAATAACGATAATGTTGTGAGAAGTGAACTTCGGTTTAACAGTAATTTTTTCAATATTTTTCTTAAATCTTGTAAAATCTAATGTTTGTACCTACTGAGATTTTCGGTGTTGCATTTTCTTAAAATACTAGGTACATCTAAGATTCTAATCTAACACGCCAGAATCACCTTCATACAACAATACATAATCACATAATAACAACTCGTACATAATTGATCGGTGTTTTCCTTCGCGATAGACGCATTTGGGGTTCACCTAATTTTTTCTCGACAACCTTCGTCGCTAAAGTGACTGGTCGGTCCGGTTTCGGCTGATCTTTTCGTTTTCCTTCCTTTTACTTAATTTTGATTAGTTTTTATGTCTCAATATTGTTAATATTTGGCACACATATGTATACTTAGACTATGACGTAGTTTAGGATATATGACACTATTCATTTCCGAATTCCGTAGTACGTTTCAGTGGCATAATTTTAACGTTTACGTGGGTGAGGCCTCTAGTTTAGCCTAGTAATAATAAATCATCGTCATCAACACCACCATCATTACCATTAGCAGCCTTGTCAGGCGCGTTACCGAACAGTCTTGGATTGAAAAAAATCGGAGACTTGTGACATCTACGCGTACTGGATCTGCTTGGTGGATTACAGTCATATCTCTAAGAATTTTCCTCCTCCCAACAGTTCCTTAATGATAATTGTGAGCCCTAACAGAAGGAACATTAAAGGCTGGTTATACTTGCGAAAGAGTTGCTAAAGAACCTGCCAGCGACGAATTATTAATAATATTAGTGACCTTAAATGTCCTTTGATCATCTAATTTCTATTTGGCATTCTAACCGGTTTGATTCTTCTATCTTCCTCAATCCATAAGTCTAGTTTTTACACTTATTTGATCGCCAAAACCACTTCGAAACATACTTAAGTGAACGTTTGATGCAGCCTGCATGAGACTTGATTAAGAAGCTGCTAGCAATAGTGTTGTTTATTGAAGGGATTTGAAATTAATGTCGATTATTTTCTTCTTCAGTCTTGTAAAATATATTTTTACTGAGTTTGTTAGTGTTGGCACTGTTGGCAGTGAATTTACTAAGAAATTATACACAAACTAGTCAGAAGCATCGTCAGAAAGTTGTTAAGTTTTTCCAATAGGGGATCGGACAAAAAAAAAATAATTAGTCCGTCAGATAGATTTCCAAAAATTATTGGACACGTATTTTTTCTTTTTTCACGTAAACTTAAAATAAAGACGATACAGTGCTTCGAAAACTCGTGTGACGTCATAATATGATAGTACATTTTGACGACACAAGTGACGTTTCAAGCCCCACTCCAAAATCTTTGACGCGTTTTATCTTCGTCATTTTTTATTGATTTGATAAAACAAAAAACACGTATTCAATATTTTTCGATAATCTAACTTACGGACTAAACAGAATCATATTATTTTGACCCAGTCCGATCCCCTATTGGTAAGTTTTTCCTTGTCACTAGAGTATTTGGAGGTTCTTTCGTGGTTCTTTCACTATTTTCCTTCCTTGTCAACCTTCACTAATGAAGTGACTGTTTACCTGTTTTGAACTGATTTCTTCATTTTTCTTTATTTTGATTTGGCAACGTATCTTTAAATAATTTATATTCTTTTACTTATTAGGGCAGAGAGATCTATGAAACTCCATCTCAGCATGTTTTCCTAGCTTCACCCAACGTGGGTCCTGAATCTGTTTAAAGGTTTCAAACTAAATTGATAATACTTCGTCGTACAATGCAGCAACACATGCATGACACGGATTTCACGGATCCATTAGGCGACGCAATCACTGAAAACTGTTGACTCTCTCTCGTGTTCCATCGACCGCAGCTTGCGCAAGAGTTTGTTGAGCTAATACGGCGATGCGCTTCGCTTATGTAACGAAGGGACTAAAGACCTTGACATTCGCTGCTTCTATTGTTGTACACTTTCATTAGTTTTATTATTTTACTGATGGGTTGAATACACTGCGAGAGCTCGATCTGTACTTACGGATATACTTTATTTTAGAAACAAAGAGCTAGGGAGAGCTCTTTGAGAGGTACCACCTAGTATACCAAATTAATTGGAAGTATCCATATTTCAATTATAAATGCGTAATAAACTCTGTGTCGCTTTTCACTCCCGGATATCGATATTTACCACACGGGTACCTATGCCATGATCAAGGTATAGGACATAGGATACTATTTATTCTGATTTTTCGTTCTCTTGGGATTATTTCAACCTCCACGGGAGCAAAGCAAATTGCTACAGCTAGTAAGAAAAAATACTCACCTGTATGTGCTCTATGCCTCTATATCTCTACATTCTCTAAAGAGACGGAATAATGTTTTGCCAACAAACGTTATCTTTGTAACCGATCGACTCGCCCGGACTCCGGATGACTGTTTCACCAGCCACTCTTGCGCAAACCGCTATCGTCCAACCTGTGTGCCGGATGCGACACTTCGGTTATGTAACAAGCCAACGAGGGTCACCGAAGACCCTGAATATACGGGCCTTTTTCCTGTCCGCATTAATTATAATAATGCGGACAGTTGATTGATGATTTGTCTCTGAATTAAAAGAGGAATAGAGTTTCTGGTCCGTCCTTCTCCATAAAGATCTGCGCTTTGGAATTAGAAGCTAAAATTCTATGATAGTTATAACTGCTTTTTTCTAGGACTATAGCTTCATCTTTTGGTATCTGCCAATTGAGGTGTATTTTTGAGTTTGTTTTGCATATTCTTGAGTTTTATTTATGTGTTTTCATGTTGATTGATTGCAATTTAGTGAAATCTATAATAAGTTGATCTTGAAAGTGGGTCTTTATTTTAATTTGCTATGTTTAGGTATTTGTTTGTGATTAATCGTGCCTGTCATAAGGATACACTTTCTTTTTGATGTTTACGTTTTTGATATCCACTCATTTTTCAACACCATTCTATTAATAGCTTTGCCTTTGCTATTAAATTTATTTCCCCAAGATCGTTTAACCGAATCTCAGACATTATCACCTACTTCTGAAATGCTTGTATCAGGTACCCTTTCGATTAAACTTTATATTTAGGCAACTTTGTGACGATATTTAGGATTCATATGAAAAGTTAAACTTGCAAGATGTAGGTACTTAAAATATAATGCAGATCATAAAAAATACTGTGTAATAAACATAATGTTTCACAAAGGAATAGGCGAAAAAGTTAAACTTTAGTACCCGCTACCTCGATAGATGGCGCTGTGCATTCTGTGCTCGATTGTTTCGTTACCGCGCGATTTATTTTAGGTCGCCCAAACAGTATCCCTGCAACTGTCGTTTGCTTTAAAAACGTATAAAACTTTCGAATTTTACTAAAGTTTACCGTGAGGAGGTGCACTCAATGGAGTCTTTAATATTTTTTGAAAATTCGGCTTCGGGAGTGTGTGTGTGTTATCCTTTTAAAATAAATGCTAAGAAATTACCGTAGTAGGGGATCGGACATAAAAAAACTAATTAGTCCGTCAAAAAGATTTCCAAAAAATATTGACCACATATTTTAAACAAAAAATGAAGACGATACAGTGCTTCGAAAACTCGTGTGACGTCATATGATAGTACATTTTGTACGTTCAAGTAGCCCCACTCCATGATCTTTGACGCGCTATAGCTTCGTCAATTTTTATTGATTTGATGAAACAAAAAACACGTAACTAATATTGTTCGATAATCTAACTGACGGACTATACAGAATCATATTTTTTAAGTCAGTCCGATCCCCTATTCCTGTTTTATTCATTGGCTAACATGATTTCACTGATATGATAACTTTATCCGAATACCAAGGAGTCATTGAGTTCTTTCATGAGCCTGCAGTACCTAACTGTATTCAGGCAGAAACTTCCACGGAAACTCATAATATCTGACGTTATAACTAGGTTTTTTTTTTTATTTCAAAGCAACTAGTTGTTAAAAAGACATACCGTAACTGGCGACAATTCTTTCTAAGAAGAAATAAACATATTAAGATTCGTATACTTAAAAAGTTTAATAAAACAAATAAGTAAATTCGTGATAGCACAGTTACCTACTTATCAAAATATGCTTTATGAAAACTCCATCATCATCATCATCATCATCAGCCTATTAATGTTCCCACTGCAGGGACTCAGGCCTCCTCTCTTTGAGGGGATGGGCTATAATCTACCACGCGGGCCCAGTGCGGATTGGTGGATGTCACATGTCTTCGAATTTTTTGGTTCTAAGACATGCCGGTTTCCTCACGATGTTTTCCTTCACCGTTTTGAGAGCAACGGTGATGAAATAAATTACACAAAGTAATGCGCCTGCCGGGGTTCGAACCCACGACCTACTGTTCGTAAGTCGGGGCCGACACCACTGGGCCACCGCTGCTCTCCATGAAATATATGATTTAAAAATGAACTTTTTTTTGGGGGGGGTTGGGAAATCATCAAATGACTCCTCCCGCTCTGGGCAGAGCAGAAGGGAGTCATATCATATCATTTATTTCATAAACAATTTTTACATTGTATCGAAAATTATTATAACTAACACACACAGCTCTTAAGTTATACAATTTAAAATAAAATAAAATTCAATTAAAATTCGTTACATAATTATGCAATAAAGAAATGAAAAACATAAAACAACAAAAACGTAAACACTTGCTAACATAAAAATAGGTACCTACATCATAACATTAGATGGTAAATCATACAAAAAAAAAATACTAAAATCAAGTCAATAAAAGGAAAAAAAATTAAATGTCAAAAGAAGTTAAACCAGATTAATAATAAATAACAGTCGTGCAAAAAATAAAGAATCATGTCAATAAAAGTTACAAGTTAAACCACATTAATAAAATTCGAAACACATTAAATTAAATAACAAAAATAAAAAATATATAATAAATCATGTCACTACAAGGTAAATCATACAAATAAAATGAAAAATCAAGTCAATCTATGTTAAAACACAAAAGTAAAAAGATCAAAAGTCATGTCGATTTAAAATTAAACCATATTAATAATAAAAAATCAAGAATCATGTCAATAAACAATTAATTACAGATCATGTCAAAAAAAGTGGAAAATAATTTATAAATTGACATCACTGAGAAACTCATCAAGTGTATAATAGCATTTTTCTTTCAGAAATGACTTTAGCTGGGCCTTAAACTGATTTATGTTATAAATTGTCTTGAGAGCTACGGGTAGTTTATTAAATAATTTTATTGACTGATAACATGCAGCATGACTGACTACTTTCAAATGCGGTTGTATCGTATATTGCAAATCCTTACGTCTTGTAGCTTCTCGCTTAATTCTGTCCTCAAGTGTTTCATAATCCCGCAGTTTTTTCATAAGGTCTGTTAGTACGACTAAAATGTATAAGCAAGGGACCGTTAAAATCTGTAGTTCTTTAAAGTAATCCTTACATGATACCCACTGCGGAATTCTTACCATAGTTCTTATTGCTCTTTTTTGTATGATAAAGGCTGTGTTTAGATTGTACGCATAGCTACCTCCCCATAGAGCAATACTGTACCTGAGTTTTGATTCAACAAGCGAGTAATATACTATTTTTAATCGTTCGACAGGAATCTCATCTCGAAGGCTTCTAAGAGCATAGCAAGCCGAACCAATTGAATTCTCAACGGCTGATACTTCCTCTTTCCAATTTAGGTTTTCGTCAATATAAATGCCTAGAAATTTCACGGTGTCTACTAATATTATTTTATTGTCATTCAAGGCTATGTCAATTGAATCTTTCTTTCTTGTCGTTGTTCGAAATAACATTGCGTTCGTTTTGTTTGTGTTTAAAATCAGATTGTTAGCTGTAAACCAAGAATGAAATAGGGCCAGAGCTTTATTTACTTTACTGCTAAGCGTTTCCAAATCTTCTGCGGTTATTATGGCATTTGTATCGTCAGCAAAAAGAACGAGTTCGGCATCTGTTTGTTTTAAAATATAGTAAATTAAATCATTGATAAACAAGATGAAGAAGATTGGCCCCAATATTGAACCTTGTGGAACTCCTTGTCTTTATTTGTTTTAGTCCCGATTTGAAGATTTTCTGGCATTTTTCTTGTTCCACTTTAATTTCTACGTATTGCTTCCTATTTTCTAAGTACGATTTAAATAAGTTTAAAACTGGTCCTCTTACACCATAATGCTCCATTTTTGCTAGTAGTAACTTGTGATTTACTGTGTCAAAAGCTGAGCTTAGGTCAAGGAATAACCCGACAACCTTTAATTTATTGTTAACTAGCTGAACCCGCGCATGCGTTGCAATGCTTGTTTTCCTACTTACCTACCACCCTACCTACTACCCCCTACCTACTACCCTACCTACTACCCTACCTACCACCCTACCTACTACCCTACCTACTACCCTACCTACCACCCTACCTACTACCCCCTACCTACTACCCTACCTACCACCCTACCTACTACCCTACCTACTACCCTACCTACCACCCTACCTACTACCCTACCTACTACCCTACCTACTACCCTACCTACTACCCTACCTACTACCCTACCTACTACCCTACCTACTACTCTACCTACCTACTACCCTACCTACCTACTACCCTACCTACTACCCTACCTACCACCCTACCTACTACCCTACCTACTACTCTACCTACTACTCTACCTACCTACTACCCTACCTACCTACTACCCTACTTACTACCCTACGTACCAACCACTTTCTCACCGTTAAAACCTTCTCTGGACTTCCACAAATAATTCAAGACCAAAATTAGCCAAATCGATCCAGGCGTTGTTGAGTTATGCGCTTACCAACACATTTTGCGATTCATTTTTATATTATAGATGACAGTTGACAGTTCGATTGTGATTCGATACCGTTAATTTGAAATGACGTAACGGACTTCAGCTTTCTCTTGGATTTGCAACGCTCGCAACAGGTGCTTAAAGTGAAAAATTGCACAGCACGCTCAATGCCCCTTGCCTTATTTCGTATTTCCAGTATCAAGCTGTAAAACAGTTGAGGATTATGGATAATGCAATACTGCTCACCCCCTTAAGTTATTATGGGGATAATATATAGCCCATGTGTTATTCCAGACTATAATCTACCTCTGTGCCAAATTTCATCCAGATCCGATCAGCCGTTCTCGCGTGAAAGAGCAACAAACATCCATCCATCCATCCATCCTCACAAACTTTCGCATTTATAATATTAGTAGGATTCCGTTAACTACTGCCTCCATTAATGTATTAACTGCGTCATTTGTTCCCACATTTTTCTGATATCCAAATTGTTTGTAATTAAGAATTTTATTGCGATTTAAATGTCTAAGAAGTCTTATTTTAAGTATTTTCTCAAAAATTTTCGAAATAATTGGTAAGAGAGAAATTGGTCTATAGTTGTTGGGATCTGTTTTGCACCCTTTTTTATAAATCGGTAGTACTCTTGTATTTTAAGTTGATCCGGAAACACGCTCTCGTTTATACACTCATTAATAAGATGCTCCAGTCCAGAGTGTCAGACTACTGACTAAAAACCACCCATGTTCCTTCTTAGCCCTTTGTGTCGAGGCCACGGTATCTCGTTTCGAACAACCCGCGGCCCCGACGGGGTAGAAATGATCATCTGCTTTTATTATTGAAAACAAAAACCATTTCACCATTTACTAAAGACCCCATCATTGTCCACAGAATGTGACAGCAGTGACTCGGGCCACCTGTACGAGTCGCTGGAGCCTGCGCCGGCGCACGCACACCCCCTCCCCGCGCACGCACCCCCACCCCTGCCGCTGGAGGAAGACTTCGACTCCTTCGACAGTGACAGCGATACTGATGATCATGACAAGGTATATAGAAAAATCCTACTACGAGTAATATTACAAACGCGAAAGTTTGTAAGTTTTTTTGTTTTAGATGTTTGTTTCTCTTTCAAGCAAAAACGACTGAATCGATTTGGATATTTGGTACACAGATAGTTTATAACCTGGATTAACACATAGAATAGTTTTTCCTGATTTTATCTTCCCGTGGGATGATTTTCGAGTTGTAGCGGGCGAAGCGGCTGGCAACACCTAGTATTTATATGTATATTTAAACTAGAGCGCGCTTCTCACATAACATCACGCCTGTAATCCTCGAAGGGTTATGCAGAAGTGTACCCATTAGTACACCCACATTTGCCCATGTTTAAGTCCCATGTAATAGGGGGCGAGCCTATTGCCACCGTGGCTACTACTGAGAATTTTTTTATTATATTCACGTTGAGGTAAATGAACGGGGTTCTAAAATGACCACTTTAGCAAATCATAATAGGATCATAATATGAATTGCGTTAAAATTCGTAAAATGAACCATTCATAATAGTGACTGTGTCTGTGACTATTTAACGAATTTCAACGCAATTCATATTATGATCTGCTAAATGGCCATTTTAGACCCAGGCCTAGAAGACAGGATGTTGAGGCGAGGTTTGGGAGTGGCCTGTGTCTAACTGTTGACTGCGAGTATATAATTTTATTGGCGGTCAACGCCATCTAGTGGTAACTCTAGTATTAACAACTCTCACTTTAACTAAAACAGCTCATTGAAATATTATTATTATAGCTAGCCCATATTGTCCCACTGCTGAGCAAAGGCCTCCCTCCATTCATTGAAATAAAATAATATTAAAAATAGTTTATTGGTAAAAACAAAGTAAAACCAGTAAAAATATATTCATCGCCTTGATTGTAATAGATGATCATCATTTATTTTTGATCGATTGTTTGATTGGAAGCAATACGTCATTCATTTTTTTAATTGTTGACTTAATAAATTCCATGATACATGAAGTTCATGATTATTACAAACGATGGAAGGTGCATAAAATATCCAATGCAACAAAATCAAGGAAAACGATTCTTAACGCGCAGCGCCCTCTGAAGCACAAAGTATGAACTAATGATTATGCCTGGTGTACGAGTATTTACCATTTAAAACACCTTTATTAATAATACTATAATTATTACAACTCATTGGAAATCCAATTATGTAATTAAATGTTTGACTTTAAGGAAATAAACAAGCCACAATTAGGGAAAATAATAAATGTAATTTGTCTTTGTAAGGGCCCCATAACATTTAGTTTGTGTTTTCCTTACTTTGAGTACACACGTTTATAATGAGTTGTTTTTATTCGGCATCCACTGAAACTGTTGTTTTATATTTCCATAAAAATGGCTATCGGAAATATAATAAAAGTAAGTTAATACAAAATTATTAGGTTGAAGTTTTACAATCTTACTGGAACATATTTTTGTCAAAAGTTCGGACTGAACACTGAAAGATATTTCAGTACATAATCAGTCCTTCACTTTGACTTTACCTTGAAAATATTATCACAATATCTATTATACTATGTATTGTCATTAATTTTTTTCTTTCTTTCTTATTTCAGTCCACATATGCCCCAACAGCGCCGACTTTACCGGCATCGAGGTTGCCCAACCCGCCGACCGGTGGTGGGCAATACACGCTAACCAAAATAGCCAGCGCCGCGCAAAAGAAAATGAGGCAAATCAAGAGAAATCTCACCAAAAGATATTCTGGTAAGAAAAAAAATATTTTAGAAAAGCAAAAAGATTTTCCGATACCGGGAATCGAACCCGAGCCTCCTGGGTGAGAGCCAGGTATCCTAGCCACTAGACCATATCGGATATTGAGGAGTGGGTTGAAATTGTATGTGTCGTGCTACCGCCACGATTATAATAATCATACATACAATACATACACTCACGCCCTTTTTCCATGGGGGTAGGCAAGAACAATGGAACGCCACCCATTATTATCACATTGAGGCATATCATTTGGTGTTTTACATAAACCTTTTTTTATTTAGAACACAAATCATTTCAGTTTTTGTACAGTGCGATCAAATTATCTTGGCAGCTCCGAACTTCGTGCAGGTCATTTTGTTACAACGAATGTATAAAAGTGTTATGATAGTTATTTTATTTGTATTTCTCACTGTTTAAATTAGATATTTTCTGATCGTTTAAGTATTGGTTTATCTGGCAATAACAGTTTTATTCCCAAGTTAACATGCGTAAAATTTCGCAAAGCCTATGTTCAGAGCTGCCAAGATAATTTGATCGCACTGTACATAATATTTTATTATAGTATCTTTTCTGCACATAAGTTAAATTTTAAATATTTCTTAAAAACACATAGATATTAAAAACATTTTATTATTACGTATAATTCTATAAATTGTAGTTAAAATAAAATTCTTTAGTTTTTAAATAAAATTAATCTTTCAGACATCTCAAAAACAAATCAAAGCCAATTTCTTCTGTGTAAGCAAATTTTAAATTTCAAAATATTTCCCAACAATTGACTGGCCTTGATGAACGCAAAAATAAAACTAATTTACTAGAAAGTCGGTATCTTTGAATTCTTTGATGACAATAAATCGTACTATTTCGTCCGCCCATATCTTTTTATCCGTCGATATCTAAAGATAACCACTGACCTACTTTCATCATCTCAAACAAAGCCATATTAATCACATTTTCTGATTACAGTGGCAATGGACGGCAAGCCGTTCACGAAGACGAACGCTCAAACCACAATCTACGACATGACGAAGAAGAAGACCCCAATATACGAGAACTGTGAGCGACAAGAACCCCTGTACACCAATATCAACTTTAACGACACGAAGGCAGTGTTAAATAAGACTGAAATTCCCTTGAATAAAGTGTATGGATCCCTCAAAGAGGAGTTGAAGACTGTTATTTCGGATAAGAGGGCGAGTAATGGAGATGTTCCTCCTCCGTTGCCTGAGAAACCTCCTCCTGAAAAGCCAGTGACTCCCACTAGTGAGGCGATTAAGAAGGACAGTGGGACGTTGTCGAGGAAAGCGTATTTCTCGTTCAAGTCTCGGTTCAGGCGGGCGACGTCGTTGGCAGTTGATATCAATTCGGATGTACCCAGTGCGCTCAAGATCACCAACTCGACCTTCTATCTGACTGATTCTATGGATGGTGACTCCGGATTTAGCAATTGGTGAGTTTTGTTTATATTTCTGTTATGATAATAATCCGCCTGCTGATTTCGTTAAGTCTTTGACTGGCGTTAATATTCACCAAACTTTTTAACTTCAGAATTAAATATTTCAAGATAATGACATGCTTTGAACAAGACTAGAAGGTAGTCAAAATAAAATTGATTTTACACTGGTGTATCTTTAGATAAAGAGCTAGCAACGAGGTCCCGACTAGTCCCGACTCCATGCTACCTTTACAATCGTTTCTGGGTGCACGGTAGTGCGCTGCCAAGTTCTAAATACGATAGGTAAATAATCATTTTGAAAACATCAGACCCTAGTAATTGTTTTAATTTCTTTTTTAGTGGTAAACCCTCTATTTTTGTTATATCTAATAATAATAATAATAATAATAATTTATTTATTATCGAATAACAAAGATCCATAATGGTTAGTAACAGTTGAACTTATAAACTATGTTAGTAGGCATAAAAATCACTTAAGTAATACATATTAAAAAATAAAATTAACTGTGATACAATTTGTTAGTAGTACAATAACTTATAACTAATGTTAGTAAAACAGGCTTAATCCACTCGCCCCCTGCCTGATCCACGAATCGATGTATCAATACTCATGTGAACATTAATACATCGATTCATGTACAGACAGTCAAGTCTACTGGCTATCATACCTAAAACGCTGTTGCGACTAGCCCGCACTCTGCTCAGCATTGACGCGCACCGCTTGCGCAGAGTAGCGTAGAAGCAATCGATGCGCGCCTCTGCAAACATACGTGACGCACTACAGTGGCGGGGCAGCCGCAACATCGTTCTAAGCGCATTATTGTATTGTACCCGTAGGGCACTGTACGCTTTCTGAGTATAGACTGCCCACAGGCTGCAGGTGTAAAAAGATGTACAGAAGGCCCTGAAGAGAGTGATTTTTACCTCATTCGTACATCGGGCAAACCTGCGAGCAATCATGTTTGCTCTCACGGACAGTGCCCTACGTTCACGTTCAATATCCATGTCGTCCTTAAGGTCCTCGGTAATTAGATGACCCAGGTATCTGAACTGTGGTACCCTAGCCAACTCATCTCCATACAACTTTATAGGGGGCACGCTAGCGGGACACCTAGTACCAGCCCTAAAGACAACATACTCGGATTTTTTCACATTATACTTTAAGCCGTGACCATCTGCATAATTTTCACAAATTTGTAATAATTTCCTAATGCCACAAACCGAGGCGCTCAGCAGCACCATGTCGTCCGCATAGCTAAGATTATTTACACATACGTCATCTATGTGACAACCAACCCTCTGGCTACTGAGCTCCTCGATGAGGGCATTTATATACAAATTAAAAAGACGGGGCGAGCTCAAACCACCCTGCCTCACGCCACATTCCAATTGATATGGATCTGAAAGGGTGTCCGCCCACCGTACATTATTACTTTGATTGCTATACCAGTACTTTAAGATATTCACAAGTTCAGACGGTAGCCCTACTTCTTGTAACTTTTTCCACAGTATATCATAACAAACTAAGTCAAAAGCTTTGCTCAAATCGAGGAAACAGGCATACACAGGTGTTTCCCGGTGGGTATAGTACCTGACAGTATGCTTCAAGCACAATATGGCACTTTCCGTCGATAGCTGAGCTCTAAAACCAAATTGATTGTCATGTAGTACTATGGATTCTGCCAATTGTGCATCCAACAAACTGTCAAGTACCTTAGCCACCACAGTCGCTAAAGATATCGGCCTATAATTATTTTTGTCGGAGACATCTCCCGTTCTATTTTTAACTATGGGCACTACAATAGTTTTCATCAACTGTTCCGGCAGGTAAGAGTGACTTATACATAACGAATAAAACATAGCTAGTACTCGTGCAATGTGAGGCCCGGCATGCTGCAGATGCTCAATACTAAGTCCATCATGGCCAGGAGACTTTCCTCTTCTCATTTGTCGAATAACTTGTGTCACAGTTTTTGCTGAGATTTTTAAGTTCACCCCCCCACCCCGGGACCCAGTACTGAGCATCGACACAGACGGACCAAGTGGTGACCTAACAAAGAAGTGATCCTTAAATCTATTAGCTATCGTTCTAGGATCAGATTGACCCTCAACACTCACGGGAAGGCCAGGCTTACAGTTTAACTTTCTAGTGTCTTTCCAAAAACCAGAGAAATTCTTTTCCTTACATAGTGTCGCTAACTTATCCATTTTAATTTGTTCTTTATGGTCTTGACACCACTTCAGGCGAGATTTAAAAATCTTTCTACTCTCACACATCGTCTTATATATTATTCCTGTTTTCGGCTTGCCATGATCAACCCAGTCCCGAAACATTAGCTTGGCCGTCCCGTGAGCCTCACTCACATGCCGGTTCCACCCTATTACACATTTACCTCTATGTTGCCTATTTCCCCGATAAGAAGCCTTCGCAGATTCACGGAGGGCGGTCACTAAATTACTATACATTTCATCCAGTAAATGTTTATGATTCTGATTACAACACATTCTGTCACCACACTTAATAAACTCATGTGGAAAGTCAATTAATCTCAATTGCTCATGACAATATTCCCTGTACTCATGTATTTGATTTAAGTTCCTATTGGCCCACCTTACTTCGCAATTTACATCATTTTTATTTGCATCATACAAGTTAGATGATACAGGATTAATGGCGTCAAATTTACATGACAGGTGTAGAGGAAAGTGATCAGACCACAGCGTGTCGTAGTCTATCCTAACATCAACGACAGCATTAAATGCAGACCTTGTGACTAAGCAATGGTCTAACCAGCTTGACGTCCCATGAGCGTCACTTATAAAAGTATAAGAGCCTGAGTCCAAACCCAACTTGTCCACATCTACACAAAACAGTTCATGTTCAGCACAAAAATGAGTCAACTCACCGAAAAATAGTCCACTTGGGTGAGCGTTAAAGTCACCTAGGATAAACACAGATTCTACATCCTCAATGTCTATTATAGCACTCACCAGCCCCAGGCAATCCGTAAAATGCACTGTGTTTTCAGCCCTTTCAGTAGGCATGTAAACACTCATCACTATTATAGTCCTATTACTGGAAACAATTTTGATAGCACAAACCCTTGGGTTATCACTGTGTATCACTGACACTTCACTGAAAACACTTTTCCGCCATAGAATTGCCACTCCTCCATAAGGCCTGCCGACCAGCATTCCCGCCGCGGTGTCCACTGCAGAAGTTCCAGTGCTGGCAAATTCTACATCGATATTGCCTAGATACGAGATCTCCTCGGGCAATAGCCATGTTTCCTGTAAGGCTATAATGTCACAAGTCTTACAGAGCTCCTTAATACTTTCGGTCGATCGCTTGACACTTTTGCAATTGAAACTAACCATATTATATGTATTATTTGTTCTATCCATTAGTTGGTTGTTTACGTTCATTATCCACAAAAGTATTGGGCTTAAAACTTACAAAACGCCGGAATAAAATTCCTTGCGGCCAGAGCTTATTTTCCAAAAATACTTGCAATTTATATTTGGGAACAAGTACTTTATAAGCATTATATTCTGTGTCACTCCTTTGGTTTATTTTATGCAAAGAAACAGTCTCCTGGGTTTTCCGTCGAATATACTCGATAATATCGTTCTCAGTGGTGTCTTTGTGTACATGACTGATAAATACGGGTACTTTTAAATCAGCCACTTTGAATCGCCCGTCAATATCACTAGACGAACCCAACACACTAACTAATCGTTTTTTAAATTTCGATTTCCGACTTTCTACCGTTTTCCACTGCCCATCACCATTTTCCTGACCTCCACTGTGACGAGGAAGCGAGGATAACACCTCCGACATCGTCTTAACATTTTGTTCACTACAAGTAGTTAACTTCTCGGCGCACTGCCCCGTTATCTCGCATGATGTCAGATCAGCTGATGAAGTTTCATTCGCTTGTGTATTGCTTATTTGAGACGTCGCCGTCGCGGCAATGTTTACTATATTATTATCACTACTATTGCACTCCGGGCGGGTGGGGACTACCTCAGAAATTAATTTTGGTGATCCCTGAGGTGATAGTTGGGATATTCTGGGTTCGGATTCACTATTAATGTACCCTCCACGTCTTGAATTTATGTTGGTGGCCTCATACAATACTGGTCCTGATTTAATTGTATGAAGTTCCGCTTTGAGCCCCTCCAAATCCTGTTGACTTGCATACCTGATTTTTATGTCTTTGACCTCTGATTGCAATAAAGTTATGTCTTTGAGCAATTTCGTCACATCTAGATGATCGAATGTGACAGGGGGTAGTCTGTTCAAGTCTCGTGCCACAAAGACTGGTATTTTGTCAGGATCCGTGCTCTTCAGAAGGGCCACTATGTCTTCCAGATCACGATTTTCCTTTCCTTTGTTCTTCCTGGTTATCTTCCTTCTATCCGTCGGTACACAGTCAAACAACAGCGATTTTGACTTTTGTATATCCGCCGGTGTAAACGCAGATAAACAAATTCTCGATAAACTGTCCTCGTCAATCACTGAGATCTTATTACTGATGTATGCTAACATTTCATCTATTACGATGTTGCAATAATTACACTTTAAAGTGTCCGTCATTATAACGTTCACTCGATAGCACGTAATTGGTAGGTACACGTCTGTCCCCATCAAGCGCGCGCGCAGACTGCCTATATCTTAGGCACCAATTAAGATCGAGGTGCTTTTTGAAAGCCTGTGCTTTGCCTAGTTGGGGGACCTTTTTTGTAATGTTCCTTTTCAATCATTATTATATTGTGTATTGTAAGCTGACTGATAGTACATAAGCAGTATTTCAAATAATCATGCATGTTATTTCTGAACAGCAGCGACAACGGGCAGCCAGGCAGTACGGAGACACTCTCCCCGACCGGCGTGGTGAAGCGGCGCGACGGTAGGCGGCGCCTCGCTGACTCCTCCCCCTGCCTGTTCCCGGCCCGCCCCGCGCTCCCGCCCCCTCCGCCCCCGCCCGCGCCCCCCGCACCTGTAACCCCCCCGCTCGCGCCCTCACCGCCCGCGACCGACTTTAGCGCTGTCAACGAAGGTAACGCACAGCCGTCAACTGGATTTGGTGTGGAATAGCGCTAAATAACTTATATAAGACCCTTTGCTGAGTGATAGAATATCGCTTTACTAATCATTATTATATAATTAATGCTAGGTTTTTGATAAGCAGCTTTGGACATGATGAGAGGGTTTCCTTTTAAAATTATATTAAGTAAACTTTTAAGATATTGGAAATCGAACCAACACTGTGCTGACCGCGCTAGTGCTGAACTCGTGCAGGAGTGTATTTTATCGAAATTGTGCAATTTTTTTTGCTGCTTGTATGATATTATCATGAAAGCTCTGTTGCAAACATTATTTCAAATGCCTGTATTGCACATATAATTTTATGTTGGTTCGATTACCAGGTCATAAGATTATCTGCATTTTAAGATTCTAATTTAAGTTTTACATATAAGATCGACTATGATCAAGATTAATTTCTTCTTCTTTTTCTTATACTATTGAACTTGGCCCGGCACACTACCATGTGCCCGACTAAAAATATTTTTCTTTTATTTTAGTTTCGTTTATACACAATCTCGAATATTTTACCTTCCAATATCGAATATTTATTCTCCTATCTATATTCTAAATGCCATGTAAATAGGTATTTCAGTTGACGTCTGTCCGTATCGCGTAATAATTTGTCCGTTGACCATAGACTTTAGGTCATAGGTCTATGGTTTGGTTGAATATTTGTATCGTGGCCTTTAGGCTGACGACGAAGACAGCGCTAAACTGAGGTCAGTGCTTTCGACATGTTGGGAATAACTATTTGGTAGATACCTAATTATTTATTATGAACTGACATTAAATTATTCAAGTGGTTAATTGTAGGATTATTTAACTATGTATGTACTGACAGTAGGTACCAACATTGCTTTGCTTTGATACCGAAGATTCAAAATAAGATATAGGTTTAGACTTAATTATTTGTCATCACCAAATCTGCTTTTTTAAACAAATTAATCGTTTCAAGACCATTATCTTGAAAATAACACTCCAAAATGACCCTAACTTAGCTGTCTTATGTTAACTTTCAGAGCCAATAAAAATAGCTTAAAAATAAAATAGTAATACCGAACATAGATGGAAAAAAAAATTGGCCGTCACGGGACGCCATGTGAAACATTTATGTTAATAGGATTCAAAATTAATCAAATAAATATCACATTAAAGTATTTTTTATGGATCAAATCTGCACACGACATAAACATTACTACATCACGAATTAAGTAGCGTGGATTTTCGAAGACGGAATATCAACAATCATTCCAAAGCAAACTTTATTCTGGGTAAACATTGATTTTACGTGACAGAGAGAAGGCATCACACCACGACAGCGTCATGCCAAGGTCCGTCACGGCATGCGAGTCAGTTTTACTGCCTAAAAGAAAAAAATAATGAGAATGAGAATGTTATAGGTTGACTGGTAGAGAATGCCTTATGTGGCATTAAGTCCGCCTATGTATCACTATTGTGCATAAAGTTTAAATAAATAAAGATGTTTAACACATCAAAAACTGAATATAAAATAAATCTAAATGGTTTAAAATAAATAAGGCAATTCCTGTTTATTGTCTAAAATAGCAGCAATAAACGTATTTATTCGGAAAATATTCCTGTTAGAAACAGCGCCGTATGTAACGAATTATTGTAATTTTCCGCCAGTCATCACTATAAAGTATAGTAGGCTGGTAACCTTGTAGTAATCGCTTCTTGTCTCTCAAGAACATTGTTCTTAATGCACGCATGTAACTTGTAAGGCATAAACGCAGTAAGTACTTGCAAGGATCGTTGCGCAATGGTTTTCTTTGTTTTTTTCCTCATTTATGAGCAGCATCTGTTGTGAAGAAACTCTTTGGTACTGATAGCCATGTTTATGCGTTTGCTTTTACCGTTTAAGACGAAAAATAATTTGATTTACCTTGGAAGTTAATAAGGTTTGTAAATGCAAACAAAATCATTACCCTTTCTTTTTGGCTTCGCCGTAGTCCTGGAAAAATAGAAAAACAAACTAAATTAAATCTTAAAATGGGTGAATGTTGGTTCAAGGGGCGTGCCTATTGCCATCAACCGGGCACACATCTAGGCTCCGTGGACGTACTGAGAAATTCCTGATGGAAAAACCCAATATCAATTTGCCCGACCTGGGAATCGAGCCCAAGACCTCGACGAGGCAGTAGTTAGCTGGCGCTTAGTGGTAGTTAAAACAGGCATCAGTAATTAAATTTTTGTTAAAACTTGTATAAAGTAGTTTTTCCTTTATTCCAAAGGATTTAGGCACCGTTCATTCTGTTATTAGTTATTCATTAGACCCGATTCTACATCTGGGTTCCTTGAACTTAGGTTTAATCAAATTCAAAACATAGACTGCGGTTAACCACAATTGAGTCAGTTTGACGTATTCACTCAAATTCATAAATAATTAATTTAAATAAATAGTTATTCCCACAACAAGGAGATTAAGGATCCTGTGGGGTTACCATGACGTTTTAAAGCAGGATGGCTTTAATCTTATTATAGTGTGGGCAAGCGACAGAGCTATACAGGGTGTCTAGCGCCATCTCTTTTCCACACTGGAATAAGAATAAATCAATAGGTACTGCCACGCTAAGCGCAAAAACGGTATCTCAAAACAAAATACCAAGTTGATTTTAATGACTACCGATACCTTAAAAAAAGGCGCTACTAATAAACTAAGCCAAATAGCGGTATCTATTTTAAAACATAAAAAGCGAATATGCAAACAAAAATCAATCTTGTGTCTAACAAAGTATGTTTACAAAACTTGTTTTTTTTTTCTAAACTGGTTTTCTTTAAGATACCGCTTTTACGCTTAGCAGCAGAATACTGCTTTAGACGTCATGGTAGGCCACCTGCACTGTACACGTCTATTATGTTTGCACTGTCTTTCGTTCTTGTTTAATGATTATTTTCGAGTTCCTCTACAAAATGGTGTAAAATAGACTGGTTTCGAAGTCAAGCCATCTTGTAATGGGGCCATAAATGTTTTAATATTTCCTGTAGTAACACTGGTTGTGGCTCGTAACACTTTCAAGATATATCCGTTATTTTTTTATTATCTTCTTCAAAAACTTGATCATTAAAAGGGTTTAGGACTAAGTAAATCTCAATGGGTAGGCCTAACTGTTCTTAAATTGAGAACAAACTTCATTAAGCTTTTTATATTTCGCCGCGTGTTCAGATAGGTTTTTTTATATCATCCTGAAGGGGAACACCAAAGTGTTTAACTGTCCAACCCACCTTTCTAGCCCAATATTCGAATTATTATAAATGATTTACCCTACGCGCACAATCAACTATCTAGAACAAAGATCTAGAAAACAATATCCAAATGACTCCAAATAAACACTTCCTATCATTACAGTACCTACTCAAGCAATTTATTTCAATGAAACATGACAAAATCCCACTGATAGTGAGCATTAAATATCATATTCTCAGTAATCTGGGCCATTTTACATCATGATAAAATACATTACCTACATGTATTAAACATTATGTTTGGTCCAAACCAGTCTTTGACTGACCTCCTATATGGCACGGACTGGTACTGCTTTTATACTTAATAACTGGTTATGGCTAGTTTTATTTTTATTATAATCCAAAAACAATAGGCAAGAGCTTAGGGCAAGATTGAAGTCAAGAGCAAGCCCATTTATAATAATAAAAAAAAAAAAAAACCCAGTGAAGAATTTTAGTAATCTCAATAAAAACGTATGTTGTCAATTTCAATAACAAAAGGATAACAATCCATGGGTGGGTCTTATTTCTATGGGCCAGTGTACACCATTGTGTATATTGTATAAAGATGTTTATGCCATGGTGGTGACGCCAGCGACCTCTGTGCACAATGCGCGGGTTTGTGCAATTTACTTCATAGTCTGTTAGTCATCTGTGAGCGCCGACGCAAGCTGCTCTTGTCCATAGATCAAGTCCCGCGCATTTCCGTAAATTAGTACGTCTCTTGTGATGTGTAGCACTTTGTGATGGGTCGTGAGTTCTATTCTCTTCCTCTCAATGCATGGTCTGTTGGATCGCATGATTATTTGATTAACACAAAACGTATGATTATGAATACGATGGCATAATCTACCTACACATAATTCTAGTTATAACATTAGTGTTTTTTGTTCTGTATGTAAATTATACTTAGTCGCACTTTATGATAACATCATATGTTACTTATTGTTCAAGTTCACGTCCCACATTTATAACGTTGACTGCAATTTTAACTGTTTCTTTTTACTGCATTCTCACAATGTACAAAGGAAGATAAAGTAAAAAGATGCAACCATTCCGAATCAAAGGTAGTACAGATAAAATGAATGAGAAACAGGAAAAATAAGTCTGCAAACAATTGCTCGTTCTTTTTTTAATTTGATGTTCATCAGCATCCGTCACGATTTCATTAATCTTTGTAATTGACAGCACAGTTCTGTTGTGAGTCGAAACAATAAAAACGCAACGATTGCATGCAACTAGTCATTATTGTGGTTACATAGAGGTGACGCAGATTAATATTAATATAATGTGTGTACAGATGTTTGACTTCCTATGTTAGAATTATGACACACGCACACTTGTATGACTTTTGTCTACATATAAATCAACTGGGAAGTACGGGGGCTCTCAGGGAAAGTTTAGTCTTCTTGAATATTGAAATATTCTTTTTTGTGGTGATAATGAATGACCCCAAAAAAAAGTCTGATTTTAAGTGTTTACTACAGAAGTCAAACTGTACAAAGGTCAAGCATCTGTACAACGATTTACTCAAAGAATGGCGTTAGAACTGGCTTTACCTACTATTCACCCACCTTTCTCTCTGACAGCACCAGTTTCACTGCCATGTCTTCCGCCAATCTCAAAGTAAACACTAATAGTACAGCATGGTTCTTTTGCGCCCATAACAATGTCATTTTAATACCAGTAGCCTGAGTAGCCTGCTGGTAGGTAGATATTTTGTGAAATTATTTATGGAAATTGTAAAAAAAAAAGAAAAACAAGATGGCGGCGTTCCTAATTCGCGCCAAAAAGTACCATGCAGCACTATGACTGGTGTTGTTTATGACATGATGACGTAACGCGTTGGTGTGCACTGTGCAGAGTTGAAACGGTTGCTGCCGACGCTGTCGCGCAAGGACAAGAGCCCGCGCGCGCGCACCTCTTGGTACGCCGAGTGCGGCGCTGATACGACGCCTAATACGACGCCTAATACGACGCCCAACACTACGCCTAACACCTCAAACACTTCTTGGTGAGTAGATCTGTTTATTTCAACATTTGGGTTAAGGAAGTCGATTTGTATTTGAATACCTACCTTCTTTGCAGAGGTTTCCTTGTACTGACTTTATCTTGTGCGCTATTCTGCGAAAAAAATGCGTAACCAGTTTTAAAAATGTGTTGTCAGTGTCGAAAAATTGTTTTCGCTATGGTATAGAGTTCGATCTGACTATTAGCAGAACTTATAACAGCACTGAAGTTATGACCATATTCCTCTGTATCACCTAAAACAGTACCAGCAATGACTTTCTTCCAATCTTAGTCCAAAAGTCCAAAGTGTGTCTGCCTTTCAATAGCGGTTTTTAACTATTTTTATCTACCCAAATATCATAAACCCTCTCTAATGCGTTCAAAAACCATAGGCAATGATGACCAGCATTACCAACCAGCAGAAATAAACGGAACTGTTATGAACTCATAACCTACTGAAAACAGTAGGTTATGAGTTTAAATTTGGAACAGGTGTCAAATTCAAGTGAGTGTGCTATTCTAGTATCTACATTAAGACCATCAAAAATACATCTGAACATCTACATTTTTTATTGCATTACACTGGTAACAATGCTGGTCATTTCCCTATGGTTCCTGAACCCATCATAGAGCCCTTATGATATTTGGGTATATAAATTAGTGTATGCAACTATACATAATTAGGCATTACAACACTCGTGTGATGCTATTAAGAAACTTGTAATGATGCACAGTCGCATAAACTACTATTATGGCACAAAATTAATTATTGCTTAAAATAATAAACTTCTAAATCAGAATACAATTTATAGGAGTTTCTAAAGTTGACATCTCTAATAAAGGAAATCCTCAACCATAGTTTACGGCATCCTCAACCCATTAAATCTAATTAGTCACGCCCTAATGCAGGGCTTGGCCTAAGTAGTATACGTAATTACAAGTAGGTAAATCCGACACTCCTACAACATCCTGTTTCGTTCATAAACACTGTTTTTTCCCGTCTCGACGTAAATATTGTCCCAGAAAAAGTTTACTCACATTTATTATTGATTAATCAGAATTTCAGCGAAATACCCTTTCAACTTGTTCCATTTATTGCAAGTAACCCTTTGTCTGCAAATAAACTATATGGACCTAGATTCGAAGAACATAATTAACCAATTACACTACTACTATTATTACTAGGTAGGTGATACATTAAACTTCGGACTTAAACATGACAGTCTTACTAAACAACTAGAAAAGTAGAAAGTACCCTTGTACATAAAATTCCAAGTTTACCTACAATGAATCTTGATCTTGACATACTTTAGAGACATATTTATAATTTCGCACTGCAATACGGCTGATGGTAAAAGCAGCAGCATGGTTACCTAGCAACATAAGATTTACGCTACAGTTACGATTGCGGTCCGTTTGGCATTCGGCTCCGGCTGCCGACTGAGTTCAAGACAAAGGTCAACTGCGACACGCCGAGCTTACCCTGTCCCACTTGGAGAAACTCATGCAGACATAACCTACATACTGCAACTTGATTTCAATGGGCATTCGGTCTTAAAATATTAACCACGTGAAATGAAGAAGTATGGACAAGAAGATATGCTGCGCTGATCCCAAATAAATTGGAATAAGGCCAGGAGAATGATGAAGTACCGTGTGTGGCCCTATGAAAATAAGCTTTGATCAAAGCCTTTCATGGCTAGAAAAGGCCATATACAGCATTCGATCCTAACTTATATACAGGTCAGACCGAATATAACCACGCCTCTCCCTCCCACCACTAGCTCCCTGTATCCTGTGACCTAAACATAGGTGGTGAAATCGAATGGGATCATAGGTACATCCGTACCTACCTCTGCCTAACCCTTTCGGGATTGCAATCTCGAAGTTATGTTAACAGAATCACTGCTAGTGGCAAAAATATAAGCATATAGATCAGAACCGTTAATTGCGCCACGCGGTGGCTAAGCAAAATAATAAAATGAAACTGGTAGCGACTAGTAGCGAGTTAACCCGAAGTGGCCCACAAAGATGTTCCTGGGAGGTAGCTAGTAGCTGATCTTCGAGCAGACGTTAGTCAGTATAGTGAACGCATGACGTCGCGCATTATCCACGAAACCGGTGACTCACTACTTCACAAGCCAGTTTTCCGTACCACCGTTACCCGTGTCCCAACGCATGAGCGTAAGCGATTTAATATTATTTACCAAACTTAAGCATAGTCCTAAATTGTGGAATTAAGGCCCCCATTATTTTTTAATTGGATGATATTCAGAAGAAGATTGGGTTGAGTTGATGGAGGCAACTGAAAGTACCAAACTCGTCACCAGACTTTGGGCCGACTCAATTTGAATTGTTACCGACACGCTAACAAGAAGAAGTTGAGTTGATGGACCCGAGAAAAATGGCTCAAAATGTTGGAAGCCTATACTCTGCTGAGTATAGGCCCCCAACAACCCCGCCTCCCCTCGCCCCCCCCTCCTTTCGCCCCTTTCGCAGGTCGCCCTTTTGTTCCACCCATTGCTATGGGTGGAACAAAAGGGCGACCCTGGGAACATTTTGTAATCAACCAGGCACAAATCCAATCCAGGCAAAAACCAAACCTAATACAATTTTACTCGACCTGGAAATCAAATCCGGAACTTTATGTTCAGCAGTAGCGTTTGCGACCACTAAAATAAGAACCAATCAACTGTCCTGAGATAAATACTTTTATGTGCCGTCTTGGCTCGCTTAACGGTCGTGCCTTGGACCACCTCATAACTTTAAGTCCGCTATTACGCGCCTGCTCAGAAGGACGTTGGTGGGTTTTGAATCGTAGTCGTTACCTCGCGGCTTTTAGCGCGCAAATATATTCTATTTATATTATTTCTCGTGCTAATAAATACCTATTGGGCATTTACATACAGTGAAATTTAGAGAAAACTTTGAAACTGGTGATTTAGTGGAAATTGTGTTTTGAAAGTGGATTAAAAAGTGAAGTTATAAAAAGTGTCATACGTAACTTATCTACTGAATTTATGGGAAGATAAACAAAGGTACTTAGTTCTTCATTTTAACTGTAAAAATAGGTAAATAAATATATAGTAAATCTATATCAATTAAACTTTTTTAATTGTATTAAACAAACAAACAACCCACATGTTTGTACAAAATTATCGCCTACCTTCAACATTTGTCTGTATATTGAGATCAATGTCACCTTGCAATAACTTTTAAATATCTGACATTCGGTGCAAAAGTAGGTGCCTAACCGTGGTGCCTAATTAAACAGTCATTTGTTTGTGATGAATTGACCAATATGTACATACAACCTCCTTGGAACATGATTTTTCGAAAGAGTAGGACCATTTATAATTCCGTCGGGGCTGTGGGTTGTTCAAAAGAGATACCGCGACCTCGACACAAAGCGCTAAGAAGGAACATGGGTGGTTTTTAGTCAGTAGAAGTCTGACACTCCCTACCGCTCTGCCCAGAGCGGAAGGAGTCATTTGATGATTTCCCACCCGCCAAAAAAAAAACATTTTATAATATTCTAATCTTTTTTGCGGGGTGAACATGGCCAGATATTTCGCAGGATCGAGATTCGAGAGGTTTGGAAGGAGAAAGGGGAGGCCTTTGCCCAGCAGTGGGAAACAAACAGGCTAACAAAAAAATGAACATAACATCACGCCTATAATCCCGGAAGGGTTAAACAGAGGTGTGGTGTCCTATATTTATACTATATCCACGTTTTTCTAGTTATGATCAAGTCACAATCAAGTGGGCGAGAGTGACAATATAAGGAAATTATGTCGTTGAGCTGAAGGATGTTCCTTACATCATCATAGTTCTTAGGAAGATGCTAACAATAAGTCATGATAGTATTCGTCATAGCTGATTACCTACTCATTATTTATGATACTAGCCTTTACCCGCGTCATCTCGCGTGGAGGTCGAAAGTTATCCCATACGGGGCCTTACTGCTGGAACAATAACTACCCTATGTCCTAACCCTGGTACTTATGGCCGTGGACTATCAATAATATGCCACAATTTATTGAAATCTGTTTAGCCTTATAAGAGTGATGGCGTGACAAACAAACAAACAAATTCAGTTTCACATTCAGAACACTTAATTACTACTTCATGCCTATTTCTACATCTATTAGCTATAGTTCCGAGAATAATTTCCTCTAACATTAGGTAGGTACATGTATTGTTACAATAGCACTTTTGATAAGGCGTTATCAATCCCTTTAGGATTCCCAAAACATTTCCTATCCCTTATCTTGCTTAGCCGTTCAATTGCTGGAAATTTAAACAATCGGAGTTGAATAACGAATATTTTATGTATATTTATCCAATCGACCTTTTACTTTTTATTTAGAACAGTAAGGTTATGGTTACATTAAAATAAAGTAGTGATGAAGATATACCATAAACTAAGATGTATCATTTAGTTATTACTTATTATGAACTAGGACCCATGAGTTCTAGGTCTTGTTATGTGTATGTGTTTATGACTTCACTGATTGTTAATATCTAAAGACCTTGCAAGGTTGTTTTTTTCTCACGCTGTAGGCACATACCTACCTATTAACATATCTACCATATGCACTTCTGTCCATACACACATCACCATACAGACGTTAGTTTGCTGAAGGCAGGTGTAGGCCTCTCTGAGACATCTACCTCTAGCATAGTATAAAAAAAACTAAAACCCGACTATAGAACAAAAAGAAAAGCCGTAATCACACGTTATTAAAGTGTTTAGGTTGGTACCTATAAACGTGTGACTGCAGCTTTTCTTTTTGTTTCATACTTTTTCAGCGTCGTTCTTTTTGTCGTAGTCTGGTTTTAGTTTTTTACTTTTTTTATTTATACAATTTTGGTGTTAAATATTTTTTTTTACACATGACTTTTTTCCCGCTAGAGGGCGTCACTTTGAATTTGAGCAATATTTTCGAGTGAAGCCATTTCAAATGATACCAAACACGGCGTTTTTATCTCCATTTTTTATTTTGACATTTTGTCCGCTAGAGGGCGCCATATCGATTTTTGTGATACGTCACGTAGCCTATGTTCACCGGACAATACCTCATATGTCGAGTTCCAAAAAGTAGATTAGGAGCTGTGAGGGAACAGATGAAGATACTCACATACATACATACTTACATAGACAGTCAAAATCATAACCCTCCTTTGGCTTTGCCGTATTCGGGTAAAAAATACTGAGTAACCCTGGTTTGATCCCAGGGTTTATTGGGTTTTCCCATTGGAAATTACACGACAGCCAAGTCTGGTTATTACCACGGTTGGAGTTGGCGTCAGTATGAAATCCGGCGAAAATTAAAATACACTAAAACGCTCTGAACGCAGTGATTGCAATCAGTATTTTTAAATGAAATTCACTGTTAATTTTTTACCTATAAAAATACGGTATGGTACCCATGACTTGACACAAATCTCTGAGTTCCATGCCATTGTTCTCATTCCCTATCTCCTTTGCCCACAGGTACGCGGAAGCAGGTCTGTACCAAGCAGGCAACATCTCGTCATCATCGGGTGCGTCTTCAGGCTCGCATCCCGCCAGCCCCCTTCCGCACTCGTTGTTCACACACGAACCTTTGTACCAGTTCTATAACGCGGCCAAAGTTGAGGTCAGTATCACAGACTTATTTTGGAGAACTCCTTTCGAAAATCTGTTGAATGGTTTTTTCCGCTTAACCAAGTGTGTTTGTAGTATATGGTCTCTTCTTCTTAGCGTGTCGATGACAATTTAAATTGAGTCGGCCCAAAATTCAGCTACGAGTTTGGCACCTTCAGTAGCCACCATCAGCTCCTGTGATGCGCAAGTAACAGGACAGGCTGGACACGATATCAAGTGCCCCATAGTTTGATATTTACACTCCAGGGCAGAGTCATCTATGAATCTCCACCTGAACAGGTTTTCCTTGCTTCGGCTTACCTGTGTCCGGAGTCTGTTTAGAGACTTTCAGGTCAGCCATGGCAACTCGCATATGGTTCGTTAAAACTTGGCCCACGAAACCAAATAACAAGAGTCATGACGGCATTTTGTTTTTTCAATAAGCCACAGACAACTTCAAATTGAATTACCAATAGAGCGAGCGCTCCGATATTTCAAGAGCCAAAATAAATATGCAGCACTAATAAACAACATTTTTAGCGTACGATTAAGTCGTGTCTGAATATTTACGCATTCGACATGCCCAGGTTTGATTTAGCTGTTAATAAAGTCAGGTTTAATTGCTATACAGTACTAGAAATTGCTGAAACATTATAACGACTTCTGACGGAACCTGTCTAGCTAGTCCCGCCATCATCTCCTTCGTGGCCTGACGCGACCCGTGTCAATTTCTCTGGGCACGAGTTTCCTGCTATTTTGGCCCACTATTTTGGTCTGTTCATGCAATGGGAACAATATCAGCTGAATAAATACATGTTACTTGTAAACAAGGAACTCCCAGCACATAGCATAGCATTATATTGGTGTGCTGGTACGCAGTTCTTATCTGACGGAAAAGAGGCACCTTGAGAAATGGGTTACGAGCCCATAGACGATAAGGCTCTCCAACGTACGCACTGCATAATCTTTACAACACCTTTTACTACCAATATAAAACGTTACGACGCCGACGATGCAATTAGGAAGGCGCCGGTTGGGTGTTCCCTAAACTAGGTGTCAACTACGTCTGTAGTTTTGTTTGACGCCACCTGATGCGCGTTGTAAATGTAAATGACAAGTTAGTTGCGAAACCAGTGGGTGACTTGTAACTGGTACCTATAGATAGACAGTTTTCAAATCTTTTTTCTTCTAAGGTGTGTTTATTTGAGCCCGTCTGATAGCTATAGGCTCGTCTCATATTACATGGGACTTTATGATGGGGATGGGGATGGGCACATTAATCATGAGGAGTTAAGCATAATTTAAAACATTGTATGGGTGTACTGCAAGGTACGCCTCTGCCTAGCTTTCGGGGATTACAGGCGTGATGATTCTCTTCTTCTTTACCGAAATCGAATAGAAGCGTGCCAATATACGGGGCCTGTAATATTCCAGTGACGTAGAGCTAGAGTAACAACAGTCACTGGATTTTATTACATGACGTACAAACAACTGTCCTTCCACTTTGAACGCCATAAAACTATTCATCACCCTATTTCTATATTTCCCGCAAACGACACAAATTTTCCAGGGTTAATTTGCGGTTGAACACTTCAACCTTACACTAAACGCATAGAGGTCAAAATTGGTCCACCACCAACTTTGTTTGGTGTAGGTACTAGGTACCTACATCCCGCACAAATATAGATAGGTAAGTAGGTACAACACTGACGTGTGTTTAAGGAAGTAAACAATTTAATTACGCTTATCCAGCTCGTGTCCAATTTTAGCCGGCGTGTAAACGATTGGCGCTAATTCTCTGCTAATTGCTGGTAATTGCCGTGACCTTCGGCGAACAGACTAGACTCGGATCTGACTTGTATGACCTAAAACGTAGAGTAAATATCTAGCGCCAATACCCAGTGCAAATATCTAGCGGTCAACGGTCTTATAGCGAATCATTTCCGTAGAGAAGTTTGATTTTGGAACTATCGAACTTTTTAGGGTTCCGTAGTCAACTAGGAACCCTTATAGTTTCGCCATGTCTGTCTGTCCGTCCGTCCGTCCTCGCTTAATCTCTGTGACCGTTAGCACTAGAAAGCTGAAATTTGGTACCAATATGTGTATCAATCACGCCGACAAAGTGGTAAAATAAAAATTGGAAAAAAAATGTTTTATTAGGATATCCCTATATGTAAAGTGGGAAGTAATTTTTTTTTTAATTTCAACCCTAACGTGTGATATATTGTTGGAAAGGTATTTAAAAATGAATAGGGGTTTACTAAAATCATTTTTTGATAATGTCAATAATTTCGGAAATAATCGCTCCAAAAGTAAAAAACAATGCGTCCCCCCCCTCTAACTTTTGAACCATAAGTTTAGAAAATATGAAAAAAATCTGAAAAGTAGAACTTTATAAGGACTTTCTAGGAAAATCATTTTGAACTTGGATGGAAACAACAGATGGAAACAGCAGAAAACCAATATAATTTGGTCCCTGAATCGTATGAGCGCCTATACAATCTAGAGGTCAAGTTTTATTGGCCCGTAGAAGAAATTGTATAAATTATTATAGCATACCATTTTGGTACGGAACCCTTCATGTGCGAGTCCGACTCGCACTTGGCCAGTTTTTTTTTCTTAAATTAATGCATGTGGCACAATCCTATCACAGTTTTTTCACGTATGACTACTTCATAACATCACGCCTTTTCATCGAAGAATTTAAGTTGAACGCACATTTCGCCAGTCATGTTTTTAAATGCCATTATAATAGAGGGTGAGTCTAATTCTTTCAACCAGGCAAAAACCAGACCCCTATAAGTATAACACTTTGCTCGACCCGGGAATCAAAGCCAAGACCTCATGTTCAGCAGTTGCGGCTTGACCGCTAGGTCAACGAAGCAGACTATCGGTGTCAAAATCACAGTGGTCTTTATTGTTGCTGTTGAATGTTTAATGTTTTGTAGGATATGCTAACTGTAAATGGAATGTAAACAAAATTCATAAATTGGTTCTCACTTCTCACACAAAGGGTAAACAGTTACGTGTATTTCATGAGTCGCATTTGCCGTGTTCTTGAAATGTATTCTGTAAATATTTTATCTCTAAGTTTCTAGAAACTTAAAGATAAAACGAAGAAATTCGTTGTTCTTCTTATCACCAAATTGAAAAGTTAAAAATGTGCAACAAAACTACATAATCAAATAGGGAAAATAATTTCTAAGATCGCACTATAATATAAACAAAGAGAGTAACAAAAAAAATCAGGTAGCCTGTTTAGTCTAAAGTTCTAAACTTCACACCGCGCAGGAAGCATTTAGTTGTCTCATCCGTTGTTCGAGTTTTGAATTTCTTTATAGTTCAATTCAATTCAATTTTATTCACAAACAATTCACATTGTATTTGAAATCATAAAAATAATAATAAAAAATAATAATATCAAGTAGTTACGTTAGTTAGTTACGAAGTATCTAACCGTTTTTCTTTCTTTTCCAGTCGGTGTGTCGCGAGACCGGCGACTCAGACTCTGACGCCTACGACCCAGGCTCGCAGCACTCGCAGCGCAGCGCCAGCACCTCCGCCAGCGAGTCCACTCCCTCCCGACCCTCCGCCATGGCGCTAGTGGCGCCGCGCGGGCCCTCCCGCACGCTGTGGTGTGAGGTGCCTGAGGTGCTCAACTCTGCTGTGCTTAGTAAGTGTTTGTGATGATGTAATGGAGCATAGGAGAGTGTCGTGCTTGCATTAAAAAATTGTCCTTATTGTCACGATAAGAATAATTTATTTCAGTATTACAAAAAGTTTACATTTAGGCGCAGTAGTGTTGTTTCTCATAGAAAGGTATAATTAGTGCTTATAAGTAAACTATAACTAAAACATTTTTTAAAGTTGCGAGTTGTAAATCGTAATCATTTTCAACAATTGTTGGTGTAACAACAGACCCATGTAACTGATACTTCTGGCAACGTAAATTATTATTATTTATCAAATTGGCTGTTTTTGGACATTTTTTGGAAGCCTATCTATCTATCCAGCTTCCGCCTTTGCGATAGTTTCTGATGTAAATACGAGTATAAAAAAACACAGAGAAGCACCCACAGTGCAAAATACACATTTTTTTTTTTTTTTTTTTTTCTTCTGTGTTTTATCTGCAATCAGTCCTCGGACTATGAGCGGATGAGTTCCGTGTTGCTTGTATTGTAGAGTGTGGCTTCCAGTGATGCCATCTACTCGCAGGTATTCCGGCCTTACCTACTGCCGGTCTTCTAGTAGTGCCATGATACTGTGACGCTTCAAGCGGAGCACGTAGTCTCGTTGTGTCAACTGACGAGCTAGCTCATTTGGGTGGATGGCTAGTCGTTCCTTATATTTCCCTGCTACATTCCGAATCTCCTCATTTACTGTGGGAATGGCTAGTTGTTGGTGGATTTCAGCGTTTGTAGTAAACCATGAGACATTGGCTATTGTGCGTAGTATTTTGTTTTGTTGACGCTGCAAGATGGCTATATTGGAATTGCTTGCGCTTCCCCAGAGCTGTATCCCATACATCCAGACGGGCTTCAGTACCATTTTGTATATTAAAAGCTTGTTGTCTAGTGATAATCTGGAGTTGCGGCCGAGTAACCAGTGAAGATTTTTTAATCTGTGTGAGAGTTCATCTTTTTTTGCTTTGATATGTTGTTGCCAGGTCAATCGGCGGTCCAAATGAATTCCCAGGTGTTTAACACAACTTTTATGTGGTAGGGTGGTATCTCCGAGTTTAACCGGTGGGCAGTCCTCCTTTCTGAGTGTGTATGTGACTTGGACAGACTTTGCAGCACTGGCCTTCAGTTTCCATCTTTTCATCCAAGAGTGTATTTTATTAAGTCCACTCTGCAAAAGATTTGATGCGACTTCTGGGTTTGTGTGACTCGACAATATTGCCGTATCATCTGCGAATGTTGCTGTAACAACTCCAGGCTCCGTCGGTAAGTTTACTGTGTACAATATGTACAGAATTGGCCCTAAGACAGAACCCTAGGGTACGCCAGCTTCAATTCTGTGAAGGGCTGAGGTATTACCCGATTCTTTAACGTAGAAGAGTCTATCAGTGAGGTACGATTTCAGTATACTAAAGAACGGGTGGGGCAGGTGCTGTTTAATCTTGCTCAAGAGGCCCTTTTGCCAAACCTTGTCAAACGCCTGCTGGATGTCCAGGAACACAGAAGAGCAGTATTTCTTTTGTTCTAGCGTTTTTCGTATGTGTTCGCAGACCCGGTGTATTTGTTCTACTGTCCCGTGTTGTTTCCTGAAGCCGAACTGATGGTCAGGTAGTACATGTCTCTCTTTAAGTATAGGGGCCATCCTGTGCAACAGCACTTTTTCAAAGATCTTGGACATTGTCGGCAGAAGGCTTATTAACCTGCCCAAGAAAAAACGTCATATAGACCATATGACGTTTTTTCTTGGGCAGGTTTCCCATGTTTGTGAATCATCACAATTTCTGAGATCTTCCATTGGTCAGGAAAATACTGCAATCTCAGCATGGAGTTCAACAAGGTTGTTAGCATAACTATGCCTTTGCGTGGCAGCTCTCTCAGTACTTCCTTCGTGATCAAATCATAGCCTGGTGATTTTTTGTTGTCAAGACATCGTATACTCTTTTGGACCTCTTGGGGTGTAACTGGTTTTGGTGGGAGACAAAGTCGAAAATCTTCTTTTAAGACAGAATTAACGTGACTTTCTACATCCCTGTCATCGTCAGTTTCATCATTTGGTTTAAAGACCTGTGACAAGTGTTTTGCAAAGATATCTGCCTTTTCCTGGCCTGTTTTAGCCCACTTATCATCATGTTTTATTGGGGGGTTTTTGTTCATGAGGCCTGTCATAGGCTTTAGTGAATTTCCATAACGAGTAATTGCTTTCTTTGGTTGCCGTTAGGGACTCTAGTTTAAGCTGGAGGGTGTCATCGTTAGTCTTTTGGATTAGGCTTTTGAGTTCTACTATCGCCTTATTCAAAAGGGTTTTGTCAGAAGATAGTCGAGTCTGGTGCCAATTCCTGCGTAGCCTTCTCTTTTCTAAGATTTTAAGCTTGATCTGTAGTGTGAGGTTGGTAGAGTTTTCTTTCTTTCTGATATCTGGTGTATTTTTCCAGCAAGCTTCCTGAACTATGTTGGTAAAGTTTTTTAGGGCAATATCAATATCCTCAGTGGTTTTCAGCTTTATATTCAACCTGATATTTTCTTCTAAAAAGTCTCTGAAGGATTCCCAATCAGTGTGATGATTGTACAGCGATTGTGGCATTTCAGTCTCAATAACAGTTGCACTCGTGGTTACTATTACTGGTGTATGATCAGAGCAAGTGTCAAGACAGGATTCAGCTTTAAAGTAGTGACGAGAGAGTCCTTTAATAACAAAAAAATCTAGCAGATCTGGGATTTTTTGATGGTCTGCTGGCCAGTAGGTAGGTTCCGCAGTTGTCAGTATTTTTAGGCTGTTTTCATCAATGCATTTCTTCAACTGTCTTCCACGCGTCGTGATTAGCCTGGATCCCCAGTGAAGGTGTTTAGAGTTCCAATCGCCACCCGCGATGAAACGTCCCCCGAGTTGTTTGAAGAAGTGAGAAAATTTAGTGGAGTCTATTGTATGTCGTGATGGGCAGTAGACTGCTGCCACATTAAAATGCCCACATTCATCTTCTACTGCAATGAAAGTGGCCTGCAAGTGATTCGTTTGATAACTGGGCAGTACTTGCTTCGTACAATGATGGCAGTGCCTGCATGCTCTGTACCATCTGGATGTGTAGTGATGTAGGTGGAGCATCCAGGTATTTTAATGGAGCTGTTTTTAGTGCAGTGTGCTTCAGATATCAAGACTATGTCAACTTTGTGTTCTGCCATTAATGGTATAATTTCATTTTGGTTAGGAGTTAATAAATACACAATTAGATGCGTTTATTCGAACAGTAAAAAAATTGCTTACAAATATTACATTTGGCGTCTTTTGTATATTTTTCTAAAAAAATTGTTTCCCACAGGTTCCCTTGCGCCGGCGCAGAAGCGTCTCCAAGAAGCGAAGTTCGAGCTGCTGACATCCGAGGCGTCCTACCTGAACTCTCTCAACGTGCTGGAGGCTAACTTCATCACGCATCCCGCCTTCAGAGACCCACATGTGATGCCCAGGGCGGACTGGGAGACCCTGTTCGCTACTATACTACCTGGTAAGTTTTGATCTGGCTCATGGAATACCACATTTTATAGTTATCATGTTTTTATCATAATACCCAACACGCGACATTTGTAAAAAACATAAACGTGTCTTGCTGTCACGCAGTCGGGGTTAAAGGGCCTCCTTTGCATGTCGTGGTGAATTGGTGAAGTTGGAAAGTCGATCCAAGCACGGTCACTCTGACCAGTTTGTTTTTTACCCGACGAGTAATACGAGGGGTAATGATTTTTTTTTTTTGAAAATCATCATCAGCATTTCAGCCCGAAATCTGGATCTCACTTTTCTGAATCAGCACTTTTGGATATAGATCTTCCCTTTCTATTACCATTCTCTTCTGTTCTGTACGTCCCTCGTCCGTTTCCTGCGCTCATGACAACCCACCGTTTTTGACAATGTATCTTAACATTAATTTCCTCCCCCACAGTCCGCAAATGCTCCCAACTGCTAATGAACGAGCTGGAGAAGTGCTGGCAGGACAACATCCTGCTGCAAGGTATCTGCGACATCGTGCGCCAACACGCCGAGCAGCACTTCGGCGTGTACGTCAAGTACTGCGAGAACCAGGCGCTCATGGTCAAAGCGCTGCAGCGGCTGCAGGCACGGCCTGCCTTCGCTAATGCGCTGAAGAAGTTAGTATAACCAGCATAACTTGAGACATCAGAGGGGTGTTGCTTGCTTAGATAATATCATCCACTTGTCAAATCCTGCATTTAAAAGTAGTTCAAAGTCCCACTACGTCTGTGGTGATTTTTGTTCGATTTCTCTGAGAAGAAAATCCAAAAAAAACACTGTCTTTGAAGGGTTAAGGTCTAGACATAATCTTAGTGAAGTCATATGTGGACTTTTTCTAATTGTTGCATTCGTCAAACGAGAAACAATACTGGGCATCCTTAAATTAACCGATAACTTGTATGTAAGGTTTATAATGTATCTACTGTTAGTGCAAGTTTGTGTTTAATAATAATAATCGCTTTGTTCCCGCAGACTGGAGAGCCACCCATCCTGCCAGTCGCTGTCACTGCACTCGTTCCTGATGCTGCCGATGCAGCGCGTGACACGTCTGCCGCTGCTGCTGGACGCAGTGCTCAAGAACCTAAATAACGAGGACCTGGAGTACCACGCCTGTGCTAGAGCGCTTGTCTCGCTCAATAACGTGAGTAACACATGTTATAGCATACACTTGTTATAGCTTGCCGGAGAAATACCCCATTTTTTTTTGGTGTGGGTAATCTTCAAATGACTGCTGCCGCTTTGGGTGGATCGGAAGGAAGTGTCAGACTTCAACCCATGTTCCTTCTTACCCTAAGGGCTAAGAAACATGGGTGATTTTACCGCGGCGTCGGAACACCTTGTACATAAATAGTAAAATAAATAAATAAAATAAATAATATCATTTGACAGACAAGATTAACTATTTTACTGTTTTTTTAGTTGAAATCAATTCAGATCTGTCCAGGCCCATGCCAATAAAGTACGTACTTTTTTAAATTATTTAGTTAATAGCAGTGCGGCAGTTAGTTTTTGCCTTATCACTTCCTTGATACGTCCATAAGTTTTGCTTCACGGCTTTATTACTCATACTATTTTGTTTCCGTCCAACAGTACGTGTCGCAATGTAACGAAGGCGCGCGCAACACAGAGCGCATAGAGGAGATGTACCGGTTGTGTAAGATCATCGAGTTCCCGCCGCATATACGTGACGCGCCATCACTCGGACCTGCCTGCTCCAAGCGAGACAGAAGGTAAACCAGATAACTTTTCTTATAATAAAAAATAAAATAAAATAAAAATATTTTATTATCAGGCATCCAGGCCCATACATAGGGTGTAGGTATACCTGTACATCATTCTTCACATGAAATTTTTAGGTAAAAGAAAAAAGCAGCTTTTCCACACATTTTGACTATGTATTGAACTTTTATAGGAAGCTGTTGAATTTTAATAACCGACAAAAACAAATCAATGCCCCCCACTTTCTTCTTTTGAATGCCAGCAAGGTTATAACTTACCTTTGTGTCGTTGATCTATCCTATATTTTAGAGAGCTTTAACATTATTACCAAGTCCTAACGCTCCTCTAAAAAAAAATTGTTACGAATAATTTCACTATCAACTCTATGATGAGACACTATGATGTGTGGGCTCGTTAGACCTTACTGCCAAAGTGCCGAGACGATAAGAAGAAGAAGAACTATCAATACGAAGCCTAGCCTCTATTATATCCCCCCTTTAAAACTGAAGTACTTTTCCGACAATAGTGATCTAATCTATCTTTCCTTTCTTTCCCCAGACCAGTCCGCTGGCTAGTCCGCTCCGGCGAGATGACGCACCTCATCTGGAAGTCAGACGAGCTGAAACTAACGTTCGGCAAGAAGTTCCACAAGGTTCCCCTGCATCTGTTCCTCTTCAACGACCTACTCGTCATCGCCAAGAAGAAGAGGTATGTACTTATTATGTACAATGTAGCGTGTTTATGGTTAGATTATAGATAAAAACACTAGTGATGTAATGTAGCATAGCGCTGCTTGAGAAACTTTTTTTAGATTTTGAAAGATCACTGAAATTAGACCTAGATATAAGCAATTGAGATATTTGTAATCAAAGTGCTCTGAAACCCTGACATTTTTTGCATTGTCTAATTTTTGGTGAAATAATAGAGATATTATTATAAAGTCTACTTACATGAAAGAATTGTGACAAATAGAGTCTAACGTTTTTTTTTTTCATTGACTTTCATTTTCCCACCGCTGGGCAAAGGTCTCCCTTTTCGCCCTCCAATCAATAACAATATTTATTTGTTAATTCCGCAGTGAGGAACTGTACGTGTGCGTGGACCACTGCTCGCGGTCTCTGCTGGAAGTGTGCGCCAGTGACGTCGGCACCGCGACCGCTAAACACGCGCTACTCATCACCTTGTTGGAGAACCATGAGGGGAGGACACTGGAGATGGTATACTATACTACCTTTTTTTTTGGAGGGTGGGAAATCATCAAATGACTCCTCCCACTCTGGGAAGAGCGGTAGGCAGTGTCAGACTTTTACTGACTAAAAATCACACATGTTCCTTCTTAGCCCTTCGCACTCACGATACAGGAGAAATTCCTAGTGTGAGACAAAGTTTTTTTTAACAAAAAATACTAATAATAATCTACGTTAAGGCCGCTCCCCTAGCAAAACGCAGCGCTAGCCGTTTTTTGTGCAGTTTTCTAGAGCTATAACTCTTTAAACAAACGATATATCAACAAACAAAAAATACATTAAATTTCTACATAATCTTACCTTTAAAATGGTACGTTTTGTTTTTTTCTTTTTTAAGTAAAATATTTAATTAATGAAACCACAGAAATAAGATTTTTTTTTTTTTTTAAAGTTGCCCCACACTAGGAATTTCTCCTGTATCGTGGGTGCGTTCACAAACATTTAAACTCACATACACAAATACTCAGACCCGAAACAACTATTTGTAGGCCATACAAATATTTGTTCCGTGCGGGGATCGAACCCGCGACACGCAGCGCAGCAGTCCAATCGCTTAGCCACTGCGCCAACCGTGCTGTCAAAAATTGAAAACATGCTACTTCTCCAAAACTAACACTAACAAAATGCTACTTCTCCAAAACTAACAAAATTTGATTTTATAAAGATTTTTATGCAAAATTCTGAGCGTATTCGCAACTGTATCTATTGACATTCAGTATGCCGCCAGGCCTCGAAGGTGAAACCCGTGTCGCTCGTCACCGCGCCGCGTCGCGTCGGCTCATGCGCTCGCTCGCTTACGTCACATTATCAACAGATTATAATTTTTAATATTAGTTTTCTAACCTATTTCTAAAAAAAATGAGGAGGTTCTCTTGTCTAAGTATTTTTTTTATGTATGTCCGCCGATATCTCCGCCAATTGTGGACCGATTTCTAAAATTATTTTTTTTGTTGCGAAGGGGGTAAGAATGTAACCAGCTCGAGAGTACCCTCTCGAGCTGGTTACATTCTTACCAAGTCAGGATCTGATGATGGGATCCCAGGGAAGACGAGGGCAACCCTCAAATTTTATAGGGATTTTGACGTTTTCCAAAGCTGTTCAAGTATTTGCGTCCGATAATCATAATATCATGTCGATTTGCTGATGATGATGGAAGGTAGAACTCCTGAACGGTTAGGAGTTGAAACAAAATTCTTTCAAAATAATACGTAATTATGAAGCGACTGTTGTGTTCTTTCAGGGTTTTAGGTTGACCTGATGATAGAAGGTAAATTAGGTTTAGGATTGTCTACAATAAAATTGATTAAACGAATTTTTTTTTTTAACGTTGCCCCACACTAGGAATTTCTCCTGTATCGTGGGTGCGTTCACAAACATATAAGGACACATACACAAATACCCAGACCCGAAACAACTATCTGTAGGCCATATTCTTCATGTTTTGTTTACGTGAAAAAAGAAAAAAATACGTTTCCAATATTTTAAATCTATCTGACGAAGTAATTAGTTTGTTTGTCAACTAGCATAGTAAATATTTGTATAGGATATTACAACTAAAAATGGAAAAATAAAACAACTTTATGCAAAAGAAACAACTTCAAAAACACAAATAAGTGAACAGAAACACAAAAAAAATGAGAAATAAACTTCAGAATAATAATCAGCTTCTGAAGTCGGTGGAAGAAAAAAACGAATTTTAACAAACAAATGTCCCCAACTACAGAAGATTCATTTGTCACCGTTTTAATTACAGGTAGCAAACCTTAAATCTAAAACATAAACACCGCATGATGCTCATTACAGAGTACTTAGGTACCTACCATCAATATTTGTATCACAGTAAAAGTTGAAAGTACCTACCTATTTATCGACGTGAATTGAAACGTCACTGAATTCATAATGTCCAAAATTATTTGGGCGCACCAATAAACATTTCATAAAATAATAGCTATTTATTCACCAAGGGGAGTAAGGCACAGATTACTAATCGAGTGTGCATTTGAGGCCCGACGCGAAGCGGAGGGCCGTGAACCACACGAGTTTAGTAATCTGTACGTACCCTCGAGTGAAATATACAGCTTTATACTACACTTAGCTTGTTTTTCACTTTTCCACTGCATAAATATTTCATATTCCTTCATATATTTCATCTTGGATTTTCCAGGCAAGAGATTACTAACAATGTCTTTAGCATCTGCTATTATGTCAGGTGGAGTTGTTGTTAATAAATAAATCATTGTCACTTGAATCACTCATTTTAACTTGTGATTTACACCGCCAAACTTTAAAATTTACCAAGAAAATTGTTTCTACAAAATACGTCAACCTGACGTCAACCAACAATAAGTCTTTTTTTTTTCTTTAAATTTTAGCGCGTCAAACAATTTTCACGCCAAAAGACGTTAAGCCGCGTCCCCACTAGAGCCGCGCGGCTCAATCGCGCGGCTCGGCGTATTTAGAGAAGGTAAAAAACGCCCCGTTTCGCAGGTTCCAACTTACGCGCGTGTTAAAGCGAGAGAGTGTTATAAATCTCTCGCTCTATCGCATAGAGGTTTGAAGTTTTCCGGCCTTATCGGAATGTAGAATGTATGCTACCTGCTTTAAAAATGTGGCTCTGGTTGGCTGGACATTTCTTCAAAACTGCTCGCATTTAAGTAGGTCAATAGGGCACTTTATGTGACGGCTAAACACCCTTATTTCAGAATAGGTGACGCTACAGAATCTTAGATAATCGATCGAAAGCGTGTCCAGCCAGCTTGAAAAACCACTTTTCGCTGGTCTCTCAATCTTCGTAACGGAACTGATTTTGACGACTTTTTGCATATCAACGGGCGTCACATAAATATGTGACAGGCATCAAGCTAAAAGTTTTGTGATACGTACAATGGTTTAGTAGAAAAATGCAAAAAACTGTGTCCAGCCATCTTGAATTTACGTAGAAAACTTTTGGCTGGCACTTCCGAATCCCACATAACGGGAGCGTTTTCGAATATGGTTCCTTTACTAATACTTGGTGACGCAATGTGTGACAGTAATAACGTTTGATTTATGCCGTCACATGCAAGGGTTTACGAGATATCAATGAAAACTTAATGTATACTTGTGTCCAGCCATCTTGAACTCAGGCTGGCTGGACACCTGTATCTCCGCTGCCTGATGATCTACGACCTTCAAAATGGTATCAAAATGTTGTGACGGGGACGATAATGATAACCTGAATTTATGACGGAGAAACTTTTCGTAGTTTCAAAGATATTGATCATTTAAATTTTCCCATACAAACATCCATTAATATTGTGAGGTGACCATAATTTTTACATAAATAAAGGATTTCTTTTTAATCGACTAATCGGCCGGTAGCAGCCACGCCTGCTTTGTATTTGATTTCTCCGTGGGAATAAAAGGTTTTCCTGCAGTAAAAAGCGTAAGTATGTGTTAATTCAAAATAATAATTAAAAACACTAACAAAAAAGAACAAAGTGCATTGCACTCAGTGATGCCAATTTAGCATTTTTTCATGTTGTTTAGCAAACTTATTAGTTGTTTAGCATATTTTTAGCATATAAAATAATTATAAAATAAAATACATTAATGCGTATGCAATTATTTCCATTTAGAAAAAAAATCCCTTTACTATATTGTTGGCGCTTCTGGTGCCAACATAATGGAAAGAGTATTTGAGATCATAGTCGATTAAAACAGTATGTATATTTTGTTAAATAATAAAAAAGTTAAAACTATGTTACGTTTCATTTGACACTGAAAAATGTTAGCAGATTTTTTAGCATTTCTATAAAGCAATTGGCATAATTTTAACACCATTTTAGCAGATTCTATATCGGTCTTGTTGGCAACACTGATGCACTGACACTGAGATTGTACACAGGCTGTGAGTGTGACAGCGTAATAATGGTAGTACGTACTAAAACCAAATGAAGACTGATGCTGTGATTTATTTTGTGTAATAATTTTATTCTTTTCCATAAATAGGTATTGAAGAATATTTTAGTTTTTTCACCTATTTATATGATTAAAATGACGACCACCGGCTTCATTTGCGCTTCAAACACTTAGGGCGGCGGTAAAAACAACGCTTTGGTACAAGGCGGGGGTTATTGAAGTGCAAATGGAGTTGATCGTCGTCATTTTCGTCATTGAAACGCTCTAGCGCAAATAAATAAATGTGATTTTATTTACCTACATTATTTTTTCATTTAAATACCTTAGAGCATTAGTCTGTTATCCTGACACAATATCTACCTATGTACTTACCATAAAAACACCAATAATTATCTACTAAAAAGAGTAGATAGGTATCTGCACGTAAATAATCAATAACATTAAACCCCCCCCCCCCCCCCCCCTCTACACTTTTGTCTTCTATTGATTTAAATATCTACAGTTGTTCGTATTAGTATCACCAATACGCGAATTTTCGTCCATTAAAGAAAACACCTTAAAATATACTTAGTCCTACATAAAACCTACAATATTGGTAACCCTACTACAGTGTTTGTATGGGAAAATTTAATAGATCAATATCTTTGAAACTACGCAAAGTTTCTCCGTCACAAATTCAGGTTACCATTATCGTCCCCGTCACAACATTTTGATACCATTTTGAAGGTCGTAGATCATCAGGCAGCGGAGATACAGGTGTCCAGCCAGCCTGAGTTCAAGATGGCTGGACACAAGTATACATTAAGTTTTCATTGATATCTCGTAAACTCTTGCATGTGACGGCATAAATCAAACGTTATTACTGTCACACATTGCGTCACCAAGTATTAGTAAAGGAACCATATTCGAAAACGCTCCCGTTATGTGGGATTCGGAAGTGCCAGCCAAAAGTTTTCTACGTAAATTCAAGATGGCTGGACACAGTTTTTTGCATTTTTCTACTAAACCACTGTACGTATCACAAAACTTTTAGCTTGATGCCTGTCACATATTTATGTGACGCCCGTTGATATGCAAAAAGTCGTCAAAATCACTTCCGTTACGGAGATTGAGAGACCAGCGAAAAGTGGTTTTTCAAGCTGGCTGGACACGCTTTCGATCGATTATCTAAGATTCTGTAGCGTCACCTATTCTGAAATAAGGGTGTTTAGCCGTCACATAAAGTGCCCTATTGACCTACTTAAATGCGAGCAGTTTTGAAGAAATGTCCAGCCAACCAGAACCACATCTTTAAAAGTTCTAGTGGCCAGTACTTAAAAAAAAAAATCGTTTGATTACCAACGTCATCAAGACTTTAAAAAAAAAAACAAAACGCGTTAGTAATGAACCCATTACTACCCTGATTTTCAGGGCAGTAATGAAATTCCATACAATATAACTGCCTAGATTTTTGAGAAGGTTTAATGAACAGCTTTCAAGCCGTATAGTGGGGTAGTATTGGTACACTTACCAAGCAAGTGTAGTATAAAATTTAATTTAATGCTTTATCTGTTACTTCTTAGATCTTTGTATTTTACTTGTACTCGTAAGAAGTTCGCCAGGCGGCGCGCAAGTAGTAGTTTACGAAGTATTGTAGAGGTGGGGTGCGGCAAAGAGGGAACAAATGCTCAAGGTTATTTGCTCAGGGTACCGTCTTAAGATTCTGTAGCTGCAGGGTAGATTATTTTTTTTTTTTTATGGGGGATCATCAAATGAGCTCTGGGTGGATTGGAAGGGAGTGTCAGACTTCTACTGACTAAAACCAATCCATGTTCCTTTTTAGCCTTTTGTGTTCCAGGGCCGCGGTATGGTATCTCTTTCGAATAGTCCCGCAGCCCCGGTGCAGGCTAGACCTCTCAAATCAATAGTGTCAATATCCCTATAATCGATGAAACCAGCAAGTATTAAGGATCCATGTTTGTCCACAGCTAATGTCATGTGCGAGTGAGACGGAGTGGTCCCGTTGGGCGGAAGCTCTCCTGCCGCCCGCAGGCGACGCGGGCGAGGCGGTGTACGCGGGCTGGGACTGTCCGCAGGTGTGCGCGCTGTACGCGTACGCGCCCGCGCAGCCCGACGAGCTGGGGCTGGCTGAGGGAGATGTCGTTAATGTTACACGGAAGACTAGCGAAGGTATGCACGGGTTTTAATTGATTAACATTTTAGAAGTAGTATGTTACTAGCTGATGCCCGCGGCTTCACCCGCGTGGATGTCGTTCAAATTATATACTAAAACCTTCCTCTTGAATCACTCTATCTATTAAAAAAACCGCATAAGCATACAGACAAACGGACAGACAAAAATAGCGACTTTGTTTTATACTATGTAAGGATGTTGGTTAAGGTATATATCAAGTCTGAATAACGAACATTCTGAATACCGTACTTACTTCGTCATAGCGTACATTCTGACTAACGTAATTCGGACTCACGAACTTTCTGTATACCGTACTTCGGAGTAACGTAATACAGTCATTTTAAAAAAAACTACAGAAATAGGGATTCCTGTGTTTATCGAAGTTTGTAAAAGCAATGTCCCCCTGCAGGTTGGTACTACGGCGAGCGCACCCGCGACGGCGAGGCGGGCTGGTTCCCCGGCGCGTACAGCGCGGAGATCGCGTCGCAGCACGTGCGCGCGCGCAACCTGCGCCAGCGGTACCGGCTGCTGGCGCTGTCCGGGACCTACCTCGGACAGAAGAAGAAGATGCACGTGTGACAGCTGCGGGACACAGAGCCGTCTGCTGGCGCTGTCCGGGACCTACCTCGGACAGAAGAAGAAGGTGCACGTGTGACAGCTACGGGACACAGAGATAGGGCCATATCTGGGACAGAAGACGCATGTATAGCCTGTGCTACAAGATAAAAAGGGACGGAATATCCCTTGACAAATTGTGTAACCAGTTGTATGAACGTGGAAGACACAAAGGGAGTATGAAACAGACACTGAACTGAAACTGTGTATATAATGAGGTTTTTCTATGACGTCGATGTAGGGCTATTCTTGGACGAACACTATTAATTAGGGTGTTTTGTCGTATCGCTTTCTCTCGTATTTTTTATAAACAGCACTTATATTTCTTGAGAAAGTCTGAACTTTTTTGACGAAATTGTATTAACACGGTCCCTTTTCTAGAACGATACTCGCATGAAACTCATCTTGCGTCAAGATTTTTGAATACATTTTGACAAATTAGAAAACTGATTAATGCTTGCATCGTTTTAGAAGGGGTTACTGACGTCACAATGTTGGTGCTAATACTGTCTGTCTACATTCCGTTGGCGACTGTCGCTTATGCATTTATTGCCACGGCTGCACTAAAATATTGTAGTATTGGAAAGAAAACACTAAAATTGCAGAAGTATGAAGTTCGATATCATCACAGTAATATTTTTATATAGAATCTCACAATAAATTTAAGAGATATCTCAAAAACTTGTTCTTTAAATTACTGTATAGATAAGTATTGAGTCACCATAGACAAGATTGTCTATGATTTTTTTTTCTTTGTAAAAAGACGTGGTCCGTCCAGTCACTGCCTTTATATGGGAAAACTTAGTGTTTGTTATAAATAAGGACTATTAAACAGTTTGTATGGATCGAAACGATCCGTCACGCTTGAAGGTGCTCATTTGTGATAGTTCCGCTCTAACCGATGAACAAATCATATAATACGAGAACGAGTTTTGTAAGAACTCTTTTTAAATATACAGTTATAAAATTATTTTAATGGAATATTTTTCTTGATTTAATAATAAAGACAAAAAAAAAAGACAAATTAAAAGACAATCAATCAATTTCAAAAAAATCAATCAATCAATCAATTTCAATCAATTTTTAAAGACAGATTATGAATAATGAATGAATCAATCAATCAGTTATTAATTGTATTTTATTTTAGTATCATTTTATTCGGACGTGGTCCGCCATAGCCACAGTTGTAACTCGCGGTCCATAAGACAACGCGAGTGACTTCGTTAATATTAGTTTAGTAAATAATTATAATCGTCAAGTGTACAGTTACGTATGAGATTCGCAGGTCTTTTGTACAGTATAACATTGTAAGTCATTTACTGATTAGGTTAAGATTATAAGGTAATATTGTATCGTCATGTAAAGCTTCACTTGCCCGCTGTATTCGAAAATTGCCTAGTCATAACGAGCGGATGAGTTGATCATGAAAATCATGAAATTATCAAGTATTTTAGTCAACATTCCTTGGCTAGCACTCCAGCCTGAATTACATTGTTGTAGTTGACTGCTCATTTATTTTGTAAAAAGGGGATTCTACACCAATCACATCCCGGCCTGTGCCGAACCGAATACAATGCTCGGGTCGGTACAGATCGGGTCGGCATGAGCATGTCGGCGACTTATCCATCCGAACAAGACTTTAGATCATTTTGGTAGAGGAAGCCCGGTCCTACAAGTAAATGTAATTCTGGCTATAATCTTGCACCATATCATTAACAATTAAATCAAGTTACGATTGTATTGTACTTAAGTAAATTATTGTGTATATAGAATTAGGGACAAATGTAACAAATCATGGATGTTATATATTTATGGTATGATAATAAAATGTAATTATATGATGGCATTGTTTCATTTCCTCTCCTGTGAAAATTGTCCTGGAAATTCAGGTGCTGCTTGTTTTCCTGTGAGGCCAAGAGTACGCCTACCTCATATAAAAAAATAACTCTCCGTCCTAGGGTAAATCCATCCATCATTCATAATTAAATATTGTTATTTGCGTAACATATCCGAAGGATAAAGCAGATATGTACCTTATAGCACGCACACATTTGGCCAGTTATGTTAAAGTCCCATGTACATAATAGGGTACATGAACCAGGCACAAATTTAGACTTTGTGGCTGCTACTAAGAAGTTCTAGACGGAAAATCCACCAACAACACTGCGGCCGACCCGGGAATCGAACTCAGGGCCTCATGCTCAGCAGTTTGGCAAAACGATCAATCTATGAATTGAGATAAGAGAAACGTCACTTCACAGGGGCAACCATAATAATAATAAAAAAAAAAATGGTTGCCTGTAAAGTCGGTATACGGGCGAAAGTTTTACGTGACAACGACTTTGAGTGGTAAAATAATTTTAATGTGAATATTCATTCGTATAGTAGGAAGAAGGATGAAGTACATGTACCATTGTCATGCCTTTCACTTTTTATGTCTGTCTCTCTCGCTCTTAGGCGGGCTAACCATGCCCGAGTGGAAGGGACGCGTGCCTCTCACTCGCTCTCATTGTGAGCGCATAACGTGAGCGGAGCGTAACGCAGTTTCTTGAAGTGTCACCCGGCAAACCAATTTATAAGACGTTGTCACGTCGTTATTTCGGACGTAGGTAGTCCATATACTGTTAGTAACACAAAAACCTTACAAAACTATTGTTGGTAAATAAAAAATAAAAAAATAATAATAATAAGTGGCATCGCACAGGAAATGTCAGTCTATGGCAAGCCCTGGACACGACCACCCGCAGTGTGTAGTCGCATCCAGTGCCGCCACAAAGGCGAGTCCCAGCGGCCCACGAACACGCTCAGAAGGCTGTTCGAGCTGGCCTGCATGCGCTTCATGAGCGACGCACAACGCTTCCGCATAATGGCATGAAAACCGTCCACGCTTTTATCCGCAAACATAGCCGAAGCGCTGCAGTGGCGCGGCAGCCCGAACAGCACCCTGAACGCGTTATTATACTGTACACGCAGAGCACTGTATGTACGCTGCGTGTACTTAGTCCACAGGCTGCAGGTGTAAAAAGATTGACAGAAGGACTTAAATAATGTCACCTTGCTTGCATAGAAGACGCGAAACAAATGGATAAAAAAGACGATCTTTAAGTACTTAACAGTTCAGTTTATTTATATTATGTTGGTCATTCATTATTTCAAACACACTGCGTATGTCTTTGCTTACATAAATAATATTAATATTCGTTAAAAACTAAAAAAAATATAATTTTTAAATAGCACATAAATAATAAAAAATGCAATTCCTATCAAAATATATTTTTTAATGTCGTTTTTATAATCAGATCTTTTAATAAACTAATTAGGTAAAAAAATACACTCTGGAAAGTTAAACTTATTAAATAAATTCTAAATTGATTATGTAAATAAACAATGTCTTTTTAGTATAAAAATGCAAAAAGCGATTGAACTTAACTAAAAAAAATATTTGTGCGCAATTTTGTTTCTTTTTGTAAAATCGTGACTGGGAGTTTACAGGACCTGGTAAGTATATAAATAGAAATGATAAAAAAGGGAAACTAGTTAAAAAGGATCTAGTAATTAATAATCTCAGAAAATTAAGTGAAGGGATGAAATAGTTGTGCCCAATAACTAACTTATAATATGACTCCTACACACCGAGCTTGAGTTTCTCTATTGTCTAATATTATGCACCAAAAACAAATAACAAGCTAATAACACAAAGATGGAACAAGAAGAGATCAACATTAATTGAGTGGAATGGAAAATCAGTCAGGGATCAGTAACAGTTAGTAAACAACGTCGTCTTCACCAGGCCGTAGTGATGTGATCATATTCTTGTTTTGGAAGAATTCTCCTTGACCTCGAACAGTTTTCTCACGAAGTATACTTGTAGTGTTGCTGTCGCTGCTATGGCCAGTATTTGGATAATTGACCACCTGAAACAAATAAACTTTATTATTAAACTATACACGGTGTAAACAGTCTCACGAAGCCGTGAACCAGTCATTCTCAGTCTTTGACCAATCGGAGGCCCATAAGATGCAAGAGCGAGCGAAGCGAGCTCGAATTTTATTAGCACCACATTCTTGGGACAGTTCATATTAAAAGTAATGGGTGATTTATCGCGGCCGAACATAATTTAAAATAAATAAATATTTTTGATATTCATGAAATTGACAGACTGTAAATATATATTGTTTCTAATTTCCTCAGAGGTTCAAAACTGATGGCGCTCCGAATGTTACAGTCAACGGAAAGCAGTACAGAGACTTGATTACTTATTTTCGTGTCTCATGTGCAAGGCATCAATGACGCAGACATGTGGTTTCAAAGGATCAAGTGTGCGATCCATGGGTGCATGATTTTTCGCTTGAGTGCTAAAGGAAGGTTTCCTTTCATAAACTCAAATATATAGATTATACATATAATAGATAACTTTATCACATTAATGTTCGTTATGAAGGCAAACAAACATTGATGGCATAATCCTATTACATGATTGATGTTTACTAATGTAACAATTAATCACAAGTGGCCAACCTATTCATGTCTGACCGATTTTGATATTATGGCAAATTAATGAACAAATCAGTTTTCCCTTTTTTTCTTTTTTTGGTGGGTGGAAAATCATCGAATAACCCCCCCCCCCCCCCCCCCCCGCTCTTGGGCAGAGTGAAGGGGAGTGTCAGACTTCTACTGACTAAAAACCAAACCCATGTTCCTTCTTCGCCCATGTGTCGGAGCCGCGTTAACCTTTCGACAAACCACAGCCCCGACGGGCGTCGGCTCTTGCGGGCCCCTCCTTGCTGACATCTCTTTGAGGCGCGCGTGGAACACGTACGCGCCGCCGACACGGTCTGTTGCCGTCATGACGACGGCCGGACGGCGAGCTAGCCCGTTACTCACCATCCACAGGCCCGCGTCTACGGTGGCCGGAGGTCATCGCGTGACCCCCGACGCCCGGAGCGCCTTCCGCGGCGGCTGGGACGTTGAGAGGTTCTCTCCCTCTCTCGTTCCGCCACCTCCTTCGCTAGCATCACTGCTTCGCAGAAGGAGGCGACGGCGTCCCATTCCTCCTCGCCCCGGACCATGGCTTGCACCAGGGCCGGACGCGAGAGGTCGCCGCCGCCGATCGCCGCTACGAGAACACGGCGGGGCTCTGCCCAAGCAGGGCACACCTCCACAGTGTGCTCCACCGTGTCCTCCGGTCGATCCTCGCAGTGGAAGCATCCGGGCGTTTCCTCCCGCCTGATTCGGTACAGGTATCAACTAGATACGGACCTGCGTCAGACGGTAGGTGAGGGCGCCGTGGCGCCTCTCCAGCCACTCCTTAAAGAGGGGACTTACCTAATCAGTTTTCCCTTCATTTAGATTTGAGAAGTTCATGGTATAAGCATGGTTCACAATATGTACATCAATCAACATTGCCATAATTGTTTCACAGCACTCAATTACACTCCTTCTTTCTTGTTACACCATGGCTATAAAATTGGCACTTATAAAATATGAAGGCTGTTAGTGTTTTTTTTTGCCTTGTTAGTGTAATGGTGGCAAATGCTGCTGCTGTACATGAGTTCCTGGGTTTTCCCAGGTTGGGCAGTTTTGTTGGACTTTTCTATCAGGAATTTCTCAGTAGCAGCGACCGACATAGTCTGGTTTTCTGCCTGGTTGATGACAATAAGCTCTCCCCCCTATTATATAGCACTTACAGATAACTGGCGAAATGTGAATGCACTATAAGTATACCACTGCCTCACACTACAGGGAATACAGGGGTGATGTTATCTTATCAAGTTAGTTCAATATTGCAATATTATTAATCTCCAATATTATGAAATCACTATCTCTGGATAATAAATAGATAACTAAATTAAAAATAAATAAAGGCTGATTAGGGATTGAGGACCCTATTACTGAGTAGCACAGTTGATATTACCTAAGCACATAGATATTGTTGTCCTGCAGCAAGTTGTAGTCCCTGGACTCTCTGGCTCGGGAGTGGTACTGGTACTGCAGGATGTCGTTGATGTTCCTCTCCACAAATTGGATTGAGGTCTGCAATAAAAACATAAATAAAATAGTGAAGAGGCCAAATTATTTGGAATTTAAATTGTCGAAATATGCCTAGCCATTTCCCATCTTGGTCAGTCAGTTCCCACTGGGGTTGTATTCCAGTCAAACCTGATGCAGCTGAATATCAGTATTTTACATGGAGAACTGCTTATCTAACCTACACAACCCACTTAGTACTGGGTAATTTGATACCCTTTGTTAAGACTGGTTGTCAGATAATATACATTTGTGTATAATCTGGACTCAAGTAATAGTGGTGAGTTTTACCACATCAAGCTCGAGTTCTGGTCAAAATACTAAAATTCACTTGATTTTTAACTCATTGTGTCCAGGCAAGTTTTGAGAAACCAGTAGATTGCAATAAAAACCATTGCAAGTTAAGGCATATTGAAAAAACTGTCTTAGTTAGCAGCCACTAGTTTAAAAAAGTCATTTATTTTGGCTGGTAATTTGCAAGTTTTTTTTTTTTTTGTTTAGCCTGTACTGTCCCACTGCAGGGCAAAGGCCTCCCCCAACTCCTTCCAAGAGCTCTTATCTTGTGCCGCTTCGAACCAGCCCTCATGGTACGCGTCTAAATCGTCACGCCACCTCTTTCTAGGCCGGCCTCGGCGGCGCCGTCCGTCTTCCGGCATCCATCGTGTTGAGGCCTTTGCCCAGCGGCCATCTTGCATGCGGCTGACGTGACCCGCCCAATCCCACTTTAACTTAGCAGCCTTCTTGCCCACGTCCACTATACCCGTTTTGGAGAATTTGCAAGTAGAACATAAAATATCAACACAAGCCTTTAGCACTTCTATGATGATGGAATACAATAGAAGGAAAGTAATTGTGTGTCATGTAAACACCTTTTGATTAATATGACTATGTATCATTTACAATAGGTATATACATGAATATTATGTTGAGGAAATTCATAAGCTTCTATAAAATATATCCTTTAGCTATTTTTAAGTCTATACTGTGTGGTATAGAGTCTACAGTTCACACCTAATCTCAATATTAAACAACTATATATTGCATACATTAACATAATTTAAACATTATGTGATTTAAATCTTACTATATCTTAAAACTTTTACATAATGAGAATTCTTATACAAATGGGACTAAAATGAATTTTTCACTTCTCTCGCTCTAAAATTCGTCTTTATGTCGTGCGTAGGCGACATAAAGTCGCGTTTTATGCTCTAGAGCATAAAGTAAAATCTTCGTCGAACACCAAAGTAATCGGCACAGGTAATCCGCCCAACAGCCACACGAACAACTTCAACTTCATAGAATAACCTCTTTAATTCGTTTCGTTAGTATTGTAAGAACAAGGGATTACTGCTTTTCATTACGAATACAAGGAAAGTTGATGGGAATAAGCTTGCCCCAATTACCTAAATCGCTTGATGGCAATAGGCTTGCCCCCAATTACATCAGTTGATGGCAATAGGCTTGCCCCCAATTACATCAGTTGATGACAATAGGATTTTCCTAATTACATCGGTTGATGGCAATAGGCTTGCCCCCAATTACATCAGTTGATGGCAATAGGCTTGCTCCTAATTAGATCGGTTGATGGCAATAGGTTTGCTTCTAATTAGATTGGTTGATGGTAATAGGCTTGCTCCTAATTTCATCGGTTGATGGCATTAGGCTTGCCCCCAATTACATCAGTTGATGGCAATAGGCTTACTCCTAATTACATTGGTTGATGGCAATAGGCTTGCTCAAAATGTTTTTATAACTGAGCAGTATGAGTAACGACCCAAGTCAGGTGTTATGTCAAGTTTCCAACCGAAAAAAAGAAAAAAGTTAATTGACGGGAACAATAATTATTTTTACAATATTTACAAGTTGCTGTTTCATTTCCTCGCAATCGAAGTGAAAAGTAGAGTGTAAAACTCGTCCATAAAACCCATTTTGCTCTCTACTTTATATCCATCCTCGCTCGCATAATTCAATTAATATATTATTGGATATGTGCATGAAGACTGTATTTCAAATTTTGTTTTGATAAATAAAGAAATGAAAATAAAAACTTACAGTAAAATTCTTTATATTCATGTCAAGCTCTTCCACTTCCTTGGCATACTTCTCCCACATATCATATCTTATCACTGAGAGATATAAATTGACTAGTTTCCCTGCAAATCTGGAGAACTGGTTATCAATGCACACTGCATAGTATCCTCCTGAAGAGGACTGGTCGGCGTACTCGGCACTCTGGCGCCACTCGTACGGGTGCACTATCTGGCCGTTAGGATGCCGCACGGCGAAACCGCACATACCATCGCCGCCTTTCAACACCTGTTGTCAAAGAAGTTAGCGATCTATTTATGAGTGAAAAACACAAGTTAAATCTCAAAAAAGTTTCGTTGTCATGGCTCCAAGCCATTACGATCGCTATCTGGAAGCGCTTGATTGATTTCGATACAAAAACACTTCAATAATTACCTGATAGCTGGCGTAAAATGTAGCACCCGACGGAACATATTGATAGTAACAGTCTTCTTTGCCTGCGTCTATGTGCACTTTGTAGTCCATCGTCACCGCTGGCATGTTCTCGTACCAGGGCGCTGGCGACTGCGAGAAAACATCTCCAACGAGTGATAAAACTGTAAATATTAAAGTTAAAACCGTAAACATATGCCACGTCCGTTGTGCCATTTTTGACTGAATTTAGTGGCAATTTGACAATTTGACATTTCGATGACATGGATGTAAACAACTGTCAAAAAAGGGAAAGGGTATCGTTTAGAAATCGTAACAAGTCGTTGAGTTTTCAAGTGATTGGACTGTTTCATTTTTATCTTATCATTTTCATAGAAATCAGATTGAATACATTGTGATTGTTTTCTGGTAATTGAAATTATTGAATAAAATTGAATAGAAACGGACTCAACCAAACTCAAAGAAAACAGCTGATTATGAACGTAATAACCAGCTGACAGTGGCACTGACACTTGACAGCTAACCTAACTTATTTCTCAGTATTCTTTTCATGTTATTGAAACTTTCGCAATGTTTTCTGAATGAAAACATTCTTGCAATCTTTCGTGTCGAAGTATAATGAAAGCCAGATACTTAGCATTCTTCTCTTACATAGGGACGCCATTTAGGTTTGTTATGATAGCAGTCAGAATTTATATCCACGGACAATAGGTAATTACAATAATTTCACTAAAGTAACTAAATTGCAGGTCTTCAGAGAAGTTATGGCTTAAAGAAGGACGCAATCTCCCAGATCCGGAAAGTGTGCAGGGTTTGATGGAACTAGCACTTGTGCGACTGAGATCGCTGAACTACCCTAACCTTGTTCTGTCTAGCCGGTAAGCGAGACCTACTAACTAGTAATTACTACTGCCCCTCATTAAAAGAAAACAAGTGTAGTGCTCTATAGGTAATATATTTATAGTGGTTTTCTCTTATAATTATTGCGTGAACTGTCAGTCTGTGAAATTCACTGCCCTGCACTTGTCTCACTCTATGTCTTGATCATTATAATCTGGATCTCTTCAAAGTGGGAGTGAATCGGTATAGGCAAGCGTGCTTCACACTAGGCCATATTATCGCTACACATTAGAACAGCCAAACAAAAGCCTACTTAATAATTTAAAAACAGATTATCATAGTCATAGAATATTATAATAATATAATATTTGTCAGGTCCGTCACACCTGACCTGGGCAGCCCTTTCAAATAATTATTTTAGTTTTTTTGACATACCTAACTTTTTTAATTTTATATCTGAAAATTAAAATTATTAAAAAAGTTATTGTCATAGTATATTTGGCCATTTAGGCCAGAAAAGAAATCAGAAAACCAGACCAAGTTACTTCAAATTATGGAAATTAAAGCAAACCTTAAAAGAGTGATTCTGTTAAATGCCTTGTTACAGTACAGATGGTGGAGTCCACGCATTGAACACAAGTGCACACTTTGACTTGGAGAGGTACGGCTCCAAGATATACAACCCTGAGGGAATCACCTACAACTTGAACAAGTTCTTCTATAAACACAATAATTGCATTTTCGTTAAAAAGGTTATCAGAGTTGCAGACAACTTTAATGCTAGACATCATGCTATTGGCAGGACATACTTGTATAGGTGAGTGGCATTATTAATTGCTTATACATACAGTCAAAACTGGTAGTTAGGGGCCTGAAAGTCTGACACCAAGTCTTACCAAGGGGTATTGTATTACCCAATACTGACTGGGTTGTGGAGGTCAGACAGGCAGTCGCTCCGAGTAAGATACTGGTATTCAGCTGCATCCGGTTATACTGGAAGCTCACTCTAACATAGTTGGGAAAAGGCTAGGCAGATGAAGAGATAGCTATGAATGAAGAATAGAAAATGTCATTCCTTTGGAAAACAGAACCATAATGGCATCAACACTACTATTCAATCAAAAAGCCCTACAACTGCCACAGCCTTAGCCTGTCTACAAACATAACTCTCTTTATATTTCAGATTTGCAGTGGCAAAGGAAAATGTAGATATTCCAGAGGGTATAACAATAGCTTCATACATACCTATAGAGGAGTGGAAGCGCTGTCATTTTCTAAGGTAAGCTTTCTGTGAAACCTGTAACACACCTCTCTAAATATTTTGTCATGATAAACCATATGGTCATCTGGGATATGGCTCAACCTAGAAAATTCTAAAAACATAATGAAGACTTTTTTTTCTATGGAAATGGCAAAAATCACAGAACCACCATTAAGCATTACATTTTTTTGACGTGACAACGTCTTATAAATCGATGAACGGCCGGCTCCACTCACGGACAAGTCTCACGTTCCGCCTGAGCCGAGGGTGCAAGCGAGAGCGCGGAACAAGTGCTAGAGAGGCACTCGGCACGATCGGCCTAAGGGTGCTTTTCCACCAGAGATGTGCTATGCTACGTTGCTATCCACCAATTGGTGCACATAGCTTAGCACTGGTGAAAATGGACTCAACAAAGGTTTGTTTTTATATGGAAAGATGCGGCGCCAATTATAGTTGTTGGGGCATTCGGCGAGCTTTCTTATTGAAACAACTTTTTAGATAATTAAAAATATAATAAAACTTTTCATGTTCGTCTATGGATGTGTGCTATGGATGCGTGCTATGGAGGCGTGCTATGGTCATCGCGAGTGGTGTGTGTGTCGCCACTTCCCTACTATCGAACATAGTATAGCTCGAGCTGAGCATCTTCCTCGCACACACAGCTACTTTGTGGCGGCACATCTTCATTGCACATCTTACTCGCACAGCTACATATATAGCTTAGCATCAGTGGAAACGGTCACATAGTTTCACAGCTTAGCTATTACATCTTCGCAGCATAGCTGCATAGCACATCTCTGGTGGAAAAGCAGCGTTTTGCTTGTGACGCCATTTTTTCATCAATGTTTTCTTATGACGGTAACCCGTGAAATTATCGTCCGTAAACCGACTTTACAGACAGCCATTTTTTTACTAGATCCATATTCAAACAACATATATTTTTTGAGTTGCAATAATTAACCACTCTCCCTCTCACTGCTCCCTCTTTCGAATCGTACTGCAGTGCACCATTCACCTTTTCAAATAATTATTTCAGGATAAAAAACTTCGATATAGAAAAGTTCAAAGAAGGCTCCAAGTACTTCGTCGGCTACCACGACTTCACGACATTCAAGCACTTTGACAAGCTGAAACAGAACAAACACAACAGAAGAGAGATCCACTCGCTTGAAGTGAGGCCTGGGAAAGCAATCCTCACTAGCTACTCTCAGGAACAAGACAGCATATTTGATTACTGGGAAATCTTGATTAAAGGAAGAGGATTTGTTCATAACCAGGTAGATATTTATTTAAAAAAATAATTTATTAGTAGTATACTAAAAAAAATGTAATAACGTAAGGGAATTGAGCGTGCGGTACAATTTTCGACTTTCGGCGCTGATGCGAGTGGTGCAAATCCAACAGAAAGCTCATGTTACTTCAAATTTCCAGTACCTACATATCAATATGTTATGGGAAAAAATGTCTCAGATTTATGCAAAATGGTAATGATGTACTATACAAAATAATAGGTAAAACAGGGGGGATAATAGGGAAAACTAGCCAAACTATTGACGCGCAAATCGGTAACAAAGATGCTAACCGTACTGTAATAATTTGGCTAGTTTTCTGTTGTTGTTATATTGTTTTTGGACAATAATGTTACAACGCCAAGCGTCTAGTTAATGTGACCGAGTAGTACACTTGACCACGTTAGCGATAGACTACTTTCCAGTCTTAGATAAGGTAGAAAAATGGGCAAACGCGAACACGATCGACTGACCCATCAGTGTTGCGGAGTTTCGCTAGCTAATTTAGTTTCACCTTGAATGACACTTTGAACTATTACAATTTCCAGATACGTCGCATGGTGGGTACATTAATGGCCGTAGCTGTCGGCAGGATACCTCCAGAAGAAATAAAGGTGATGCTACAAATACCTTCGAAGCACTCCTGGATCAGCGGCATGCAATCCGGCCCCCCTGACGGTCTGTACTTGTGCGACGTGCATTACAACCCTCAAGACCTTGTGTACGACCCGGAGAAGAATCGGGAGGGAAGAGAGGAGGGCCATAGTGTTTGTGAATGAGAGGGATAGACTTTGGGACATAGTTGAGGTGTTTGGCTGTTGTAGGGTAGATAGAGAAATATTGATGCTGTGGAAAAGTCGACAATCAAAACAAAGAAGAGGGTCATATATGGTTATGAAAGCTGGATGTACAGTAATAGTTTACACAATTTTAATCATTCATTTTTGCATTTAACAATAATTGTGACATTCACTTTTGCATTTAACAACCATTTATCAGCATTTTATAAGCTTTTTTTCTTCTCTATTTATTAATCTCAGTTAAAACTATTCAACAATGAGTTTCCTCAATGAACTCCAAAAACAAAGAAACAAATTAAAAGTAACTGAAACAGTGGTTACTCAAGTGGACGGACAACGTTACGTTGAGAAAGAATCTACAATAACATCTATAAGTCCGAATACATACGGATTCGTGGTTGACACGAAACCTGATAATATACCAGTATTGATTACTGACTATGTGTATATAGGTTCACAAGATTGTACCGCGAATACTGTTATAGAAACATATAACATCAAACATGTACTAAGTTTAGGTATACAAGTAGAAGTTACAGTCAATAATAAGTTTATAAACTGCCTAGATTTGCCTGAAACTAACATCAAAGAGGTTTTATTAGATAGTTTGCCGTTTATTCGAAAGGCTGTGGAGACCAAAGAGAATTGCCTTATCCATTGCAATGCGGGTGTTTCTCGGACCTCTATGGTCGCTATTGCTTATTTAATGCAATATGAGAAAATGGAGTTTCAAGATGCTTACGATTTAGTGAAGAGTAAAAGACCAGCTATACAACCTAATGATGGGTTTAAAAAACAATTGAAAGTTATGAAGCCTGGAGAAATAATTTAGAATAGTGCTGTGCAATTTTAGACTTTACTGCTTAAGTTTTCGGTGTTAACTAAATGTTGTGTTATAAATAAGAAATGTAGTATTAATGTTGATAGTATTGTAAAGGTGTAAGATATATTTTTGAAATGTATCAAAGAACTTTTTTATTTCTTTTTACTTTTTTTTTTATTGTAGTACCCAGTTTCGAATTGTATTATTTCTTAACTTACAATCTGGGTGTTAATCCTTCATTGCGATACTTTAGCTTGGGTGGCATGCAACCTTGCTAATAACAGGACTAGGCTGAATGAGTTGGCGATTAGGTGCTTATTTTAAAAATCATCTTCACTACATATTTTTAAAACAAAGTCGCTTCCCGCTGTCTGTCCCTAAGTATGCTTAGATCTTTAAAACTACGCAACGGATTTTCATGCGGGTTTTTTTATATATTGATAGATTGATTCAAGAGGAAGGTTTTAGTGTCTTTTATGCAGCGGGTCACTAGTACGAAATAATGCCCAATTAGCAAGTACGAACTGCAGAACAGCCTTTTCAGTCTGACTTTGCAACTCTGTACAATTTTGCTAGCACAAAACCGGCACGAAAAGATTAAAACCTGTTGACACCAATGACATAGATGATGGCGATGGTGTGTATAAAAATAAAACAACAAGACATACAAACAACTAATATTTAATAACTAATAAATAGGGCAGTTTTAAGTACATGAGCCAAAACGCGTGTATAACATACGGCCCTACGATTGGAAGCCATGACACACTAACTTACAACGTTATTATTATTACTGTAGCACCAAGTTCATAAGTTGTCCGAAGCACTTAAACTTAATCAACACGTTTTATATAAATATTTGTATTTACAATGTTTATATTGGCTATAGAAGCTATGTTATTTGTTATTATCATTTATTTTGGCAACTGTATGGTCTTAAACTGTAGGCAGAGTTGTAGGACGTTACAATCAGAGCTTTAAAGTATTTAAGGTCAGAAAGAAAGCTTCAAAAAGCACTTTCTTATGCTGTCATTCGGCTTCATTCAGCCGCATCGGACTAATCGCTATATATTGATTAGTTCAACAAAAAGGTCAAAACATAATTTTTGAGCGAGTATATCATCACAAAAGATTCGTCAAAAAAGAGAAAGAAAGAAAAACAGGAATTTGACATGATGATGATGAAGAATATCGAAATAAGATACGTTCGAGTAAACATATTCCGCCTTATTACAAAAAGTAGTTAAACCTGGTTTATCTCGCATGACGTCTCACTTCAAAAATATTCAAAAGAAAGTGACGGCATGCGAGATAAACTAAGTCGAAGTTAAACCAGGTTTAACTACCTTTTGTAATAAGGCGGGCAAAGTTTTAAAATTACCATAATAATATTGGTGATCTTGACAAATCCTTGTAACTTCCTACAAATCTGAATAAGAACGGACACTGGCTTATCAATACATGTACCTATAACAATATGATGATTCTTCTTATAATTAACTGGGCAGCATACATGAACATATTCAGTGGAGATATATTACTACAAAACTGTATATAAATTATCAATATATTCATACAAAGATGTCTCCTGTTTGCACTTCATCATACATTAAATATTTCATTTAAATTCGGTGGCGATTTCAGGCGTTTCTTCAATAAAATCTGATTCAATTAGATAACAATACTAGGTATATATTTACATCTAAACAATATGATAGTTTATAACTTTAATAATGGACGTTATTATTTTAATTTATATAAGTTATTATATCATTCTGAAGCACCTATAAGCACAAGTGGGAGGCCAATACCGAATAATAAAAGGTTTATCGAGGCACTTATAGAACATCATGCCTACCTACTGTCCATATGGAATATCAACAGTAAATAATTAAATGCCGTAAAAGGCATAATTAACCTGCTGATGGAATTTCAACCTTCAGCACTGATCCAAAAGTCCTTAATCATAAGTAGCTTCAGGTAGGCTCGTTCTTCGGTATTGGACCCTGATTGAAACAAGCTCATTATGTTACATAGCATTAAAAACATAGTACCTAACAAAGAAACAATTTGGTTTACCAATGAACACTTGACTTTTTGGTGACAGCAACCTCAGGTTAAGACAGTGACAGTAAACTAACGCTAAAAAGCAAACTAAACTAAACTCTATTCCAATGATTTTAAATTGTGCTTTCGTAAAATGCGAAATGGCAAGTTAAGTACTGGTTTTGATTTAGAAATTAAAGTTAAATCGTGGGGAAAGCGACCGATAATTTAAATTATTTAATTTTATTATTATTTCGCCTCCCCCTTTGTAATTAGTCAACTTAAAAACTACTTATGGCTAATGTCATTCGCGTTACAACCATTTATAATGATTTTTGAGACCACAACAGTACATAATAATTTTATTATTATTTCGAAGCACTGAACAGGACGGGAATGTTAATTTTGAATCACAAATTCGATAAACCAAACATAATATTAATTGATGTGTGTTCTGGACCTTCCCTCCCATACATAGAACTTACTGCAGAAAGTAAGATCATCTTCGATCATCAAATTATTTTCGCAAATTGTCATACCTTAGTTCTAACACCATACAAGTGGAAAATAGCAACATTACAGGCGAGTGAAAAACTGCATAAGTTTATTATTTGTGTACGGTACTTCAAAGGTTGGCTCAAACAATGTGTGATGTGTCTTCCGATTGTCTATCAAACTTCCATACAAATGACAAAAATATAATTGTATGGTGTTAGAAATTAAACGACGAAATGTACATAATTAATTAAGTTCTGTATTATTGTATTAGTCTCTCACACATGCAACAATAAGTAGCTATGACCATTGACCAGCTTTCAGTCTTCTAGCATTATTTCTTCGTAAAATCTCAATTTGTCAAAAAATCTTATAAATTATTCTGTCTATTAAATGTTAAATAAAATAATTAATTAACATAAATTAGATAAGAAAACGAGTCTTACTCGCGTGTCAACGTTTTTCGATAACCGTGAAGGTGCACGGTAGTGGCCCTACGCCAAGTTCGTAATTACTGCGTCAGGAAAAAGTTTTGCTAAGTTCAAATTTCGGCTCGGCGTGGGCAATTTATTTATCTCAGATTTTTTGGAAAGAATCGTTTGCCTTCGCATTTTTTTAAATAGTTCAAAGAAACGGACGGATTCTGTGTGCCGCTTAACTACTTAATCAAAACTAACTGAAATAAAAAGTGACTAAATAACTTTATTTCTTCCTCCGCTCGTTTCCTCAGAATATCTACCACTAAACAAAATTGTAAATGTCCATTGTACTCTTAGCGCAATAAAACAAACACTTAATATGTATAAGGCACTAAAATATTGTAACTGATAAAATAATTGACTTCGTGAAAACAAATTATCACTCAGATATATTATTTCATTGAATAATTGGAAAAATGGTTTTTTGTTTCCAATCATTCGGTCTTTTGCAAAAATCTCCAATTTGTTTTTACTACATTTCGTAATATCAAGCGACATAATATATAATTACTTCATACTTATGCCAAGTTCGCACTGCTGTGTCAAATCGTGGCAGCCAAGCTGCATAATTTATTTTCTGACTTACCTACATTTACAGAAATCGTCGTCACATAAAACTTCGACCTTTTTTTGCGGCCATAAAGTTCATTTTCAATATTCTTCATACAGAACATGTAGCTTTACTCCATGTGATTAAATATTTAGTATTACGCAAAAGCGATTGATATACGCGTAATATAAAAGGGGCTACTTCCTAAATAAGTACATATTATCATGCAATAACGTACAGTTAACAACACAATATAATTATTCTGTTCGAAACTGACTGTACAACTCAAAGAGTTTTGTTGCAAACTGTACGCAAGTATTTCGATAATTTCATATAAATAAGGACGAATATAAAAAAGTCTTAAAACAACCTTGTGTCATTCCTGATTTAAAAGGAATGTGGGCAAATATTCTAAAACTTATTATATACATTGTGAGCATTTTCAATTATCTCATGACATATTATATTTCGACACGACTGTACTCGAAACTACCATAATGATGACTTAGGGCAGCCTGAAATGACGATTATTAGCCCATTTATTACCAGCCTTAATTGAATTTGTTTTAATATAATACCTTGCAATTGTATGAAACAATTATGCATTTCGAAATCTCTTACTTATACGAGCGGTATACATTATAACTACTGAATATATTTTTGAGTATTATAATGTAATATGTATACAAATGCATGTTTCAATACAAGTCTTATTTTCAGTCACATTTTATATGTATTTATTTCAGTATATGGCTGCTGCTATATTTTATGGAACACTTATATAGACGTGATTAGATATAATGTAGGCAGAAAAGTAAGATGTAGATTGTAAGTTCTGCAAAATTGATCTTCTCTATGAGAATACTTTTAGAAAAAATAAAGAAAGATGGCAAGCTATAAAATATAGATTTTAGCAGAAGGATTTAGCAGTACGGCCGAACTCCGGAATAAAGATGTTTTTCGCAAATAGAAAATTATTCAACAAAAGGTCTCTGGAAACGTGTAGGCAACTTTTGTTCCTGATGTTAGATTTCATTAACGCGTCCTGCATTATCTATAACCATCGCATTATCAAAAACCATGAATATGAGACTTTATAGTACCTACACACAGCTCGCCCCTACTATATGGGACTTAAACACAACAAAATGTGCGTGTATTACTACACCTCTGACTAACCCATCGGTGATTACAAGCATTATGTTATATTACCTAGAAACTCCTAGAAGCTCTTGAGCGTAAGTCCCCTCGCTGGTAAACTATTAGCTTTAGCCGGCGCATCCCTTGCTTGTGAATGAGCAACCGCAATGCTAAGACACTGCACCCATTCCTCAGCGTTCTTGCCGTCTTTAGGCTTCAGGATCAGCGTCTGGTCTCCGGTGAAGATCTCGAAGGCCTTGGGTATGTTGCGCGCGCCACGGGATACTTTTACTGAGCGAATCTGGTTTATGTCGATGCTTTCCCCACCGCTCTGTAATGAAATGGTATAATTATATTGAATTGGTGCATACTGTTACGAGCTAGGTATGGGATAAATAAAATCACTACCAATTAAACACACGAATAGACTTTATTACTCACTAAACACTTATACACAATCGCAAAAGCAGTCCTTTTATACCCAAGCAAACAAAAGATATTCGAGAAAATTCCCTATTATTCAAGAAAGCACCCACAAAAAAAACATTAACAAAAATAATAAAATTAAAAATAAAAGAACCGACAAGGAAGAAGTTACTTTACGCCCTCGGCATACGATCGAAATTACAATAACATACAATGGAACTATACCTACGGGCCTCGCGCCGTCTAACTACCTACGGAATGTAAGTAGGTAACTACTAGAATATACGCGACTCTTTAAGTACTTCACAGTTATTAGCGAGGTTTCCCGAAGATTCTAGATGACCGTCGTAACAATACATACATCACACAACTCATGCCCTTTCCCCATAAGGGTAGGTAGAAACCACAGAACACCGCCACGCAGGTCTATTGCGAGTACTAAGCACCTGTACTTTCTGAAGAACCTCACTAATAAGGTCAGTGTATGTCTTTTTAGGGTCTTTCATTCGTGCATATATGGAGTTTTAATAATCTGACACTTGATAAAGAGGTAGAAAGAATTGAAAATTGATCATAATATCTCTAGATAAAAGTTTAGGTAGAGTGTCTTTACTTGACGTGAGTGTCTGTACTTGACCGTGAATGCATAACACATGTAACAGTGAGTGAGTACTCACAGATCCCTTGCAAGAGAGATGCGCTCCGGACAGCGTGAAGTATCTCGTCCTCCAGCGACGGAACAGTCTCCAGCGTCCCTTCTTCTCCTTGAGCTGACCCTCGATGACGGGCACTCCGTCCGCGGCTAGGAAGCCTACTGCTCGCTCTGGGTGGGTGCATAGGAAGCAGCCCCATGTCGCCTAAGGAGAAAGAAAATATTAAACTAGTAATTTTAGAATTAAAAGATAATCTAAAGCTCGCTTCTCTCGCCCAATTTGTAAGAATATGAACGAACCCGCGTGACCGCTAGCCGGTCTACACTAGGAGTCTACTCTTTAAGCCTGTCAACAAAGACACGGCCGAGAGTAAGGACCCAATACCTACCTAATACCCAATTTTGTTGTCATTCATTTTAGTTCGAACTCCTAACGAACCTTATGATTGTAAGTGATACGGGTAGAAACTACAGATTTCGTACTTATGGAGTAGACGTCCTGTGTCCATCAGTGTGCACACACATCAAATTAGACGTGAAAAGCTGATGAAATAATGTAACACACCTGTGTGGGCGGTAAAGCGGCGCCGTCGGTTCTCCGCGCCACCACTTCGAAAACGTCGAAAAAACCCGCCGCGCGCAGCTCGTTCAATAACATCTCCTGTTCCTATGGAGTTAAGACACGACTTTCATTTATATCGTTGTGTAGTGCAGAGTTAGCTGGGAAATATAGCAGTATACAAATATTTTTGTATAGTCCCCGACACGTAACTTGGCAAGAGTCGTTAGTTGCGCAGAAGTCATTTTTAGGTCTCTTTGGCGGTGTGGGGTTTGAGGTAGCGTCATCCGCGCGTGCGATTGGTGCATTCAAATGCATACGTTCCGTTCGCTCCCGATTACACTTGCGAATTATGAAGGTGACAGCCGGAGGACTTAAATAAAACCGAAATTAACTTAAAGAGTGTTTAATTAAATTTAAAATTACAGTATTTTACTTATGTTAAGTCTTAGATCTAGACTTGGACGATGCTAGTTCCGAAGTGCCTAAAATATTCTTTTAAAAATATGAGTCTAAAACGATTGCAAGTCGCGGATGCGGTGTCAGCAGATTGGAAGTAGGTGGCCGATGCGCGAGGGCTACACGAGGCGTCGAGTCAGCAGAGTCCGCCTGTTGCAATTATGTGTGGAAACATCCGTTTTACGTAAATAGCTACCATGTCGCTATTCGGCCGATTTGGTGTAGGCAGGGCACGTAACACCTCCCCTCTCAGAACAGCAACTATTTGAGCAATTTCAGCGAGAATGTTGCTGGTACAGTTTTCTTGATTTCGGGTGATTCTGCATCTTTGTCTTGATGATGTTCATTGCTGTCATCTGGTGAATGTGGCTTTCTGAGCTTTGTGCAAACATTATACCGACGTATGGTGAGGGTAATGATCACTACAGTTGCACCGAATATTACGACATATAGTGGGATAGTCGTATGGTAAATCGATTTTTCCAAGTTAGTGCGATCGATTTGTACTGGTTGTTGCATTAAGATTTTATCTTCGATTTCATGTAGACTTTTCAGGTGTAGTGAATTTAACTTAAGATGTGGAATAGATTCGTTGGCAATGTTCAGGTTCATGGGTATTTCGGTGATTTTCAGCGGTTGTCCTTTGATTTGGTCATTCGTGTTGATGATAGTAACCTGCTCAGTGCGTAGTAAGCATTTTTGTGGAATGGTGGCGAGATAACTTCCGTGTAGAGAGATAAATTCTTGACGTTCGCAATGTAGTTCGGTTCGGGTTGGTTGTGGAAAGGTGAGTGTATAGCGTCTGTCGTCCAATTGCTCCATGGCTTCTTTGGTCAGCGTGAGTTTAGTGGGCAGGCATGACTTCTGTAGAGATTGATTGATGATGAGTCCTTGGATGCAGTCTAGATGTCCTCTCGTCGGTTGATGGTTGACTTCCTCTTCGCAGAGATGGAGCTGGTCAAGCTTCGGGCATTCAGCCTCTATGTGCTTGAAACCTTTCCCGTTGGTTGCAATGAAAGGGTAGGTAGGAATAAAGGTATACATAAATTTATTGGGAACTATTGCTAATCTATATAATTCAAACTTATCAGGGGAGATTATTGGGACTTTAAATATGATAACTATTATTTTCCTGTAAAGTAATATCCAGTTTTTTATAACTGTATAGTATTCTCTTAGATCTGCCGCTCTCTAACAATTGTTCTGAACCGTATACTACCTAAAGTAGGTATCTATGCTTAAAGTACTATGGTGAGTGCTTGATGCACGTATAAAACCTAGGTCTAGGCTATCCTATTTATCTCTAGTAATAAATCATCTGTATTATCGCTAATGATAGTTTAACTGATAAAACTTTGCGTATCCTAAAAGATAATTATAGCAGAAGTTTTTTCGTCTAATAGTAATCCTAAAGTACTATTGATTCTCTCTCGATTACTTATATTTTTTGATGGTATTTCACTGCAGGTACCTCCGATAGTATCTTTTCATCACTATTTTCTAAAAGTTTAATGGCATTATTGTAGGATTGGGCATCCGATTGATCTAAGTTACAGCAGTATTCTGTAATAATGTTGAGGTCTTAGGGATACGCTTGAGTCGGGACTTTGCTACGGGACCTTTCTTCTTAGATGTGTATATGTGAATCGGAAGGTCAGCCAGCACGGTGTCATGAGTAAAACGCGGGGCTAGCTTGTGAATGAATTGTGCTATTATAAGCTAATATAGCATAAGGCATGAGGTTGACCACAGGTTCATCTTTCTGACGTAGTTGTAGGATTCGTAGATGTTCTAGTAATGTGGGGTGAAATCGTTCAACAATTCCGTTATCATTAGGGGAGTGAGCTAGTGTTCTATGGTGGCTAATTTTATGCATTCTAGTGAATTCATAAAATAACTGATTTGTAAATTCGGTGCCATTATCGGTTACGATAGTAAGTGGAAGGCCGTGATGTGTACAATATTTTAAAACTGCCTGAAGAATACTAATTGCTGTGCCATCTCTTAAATAGTATGCTTGTCCGTATTTTGAGAAAACGTCTACGACTGTGAGATATTTTTCATTTTGTGCTGTAAAGAGGTCCTTAAGTACTAGTTCGAAAGGTTTGGTAGCCGGAGGCACTAAATTAAGTTGAGGCCTAATTGGGTTTCTATCATACTTGGATTGCCCGCAAATTATGCATTCATTTATGTATTTAGCTATCTCATCCGGCATCTTAGGCCAATAATATTTCCGGGAAAGAGCAAGATAACATTCGTTTATCCCTCTGTGATTGGTTTTGCCTTCATGATAGTTTTTTATGATCTGTTGCTGCCTTAAATATTCTTTTACATCTTCTAGTTCAGTTTTTGTTAGCACTAGGTTCATAGACGAGCTTTTAAAATTATTTTGGATAATAGGTATGATTGAATACATACCTAAGGGCGGAGTTATCTTTAAAGCAGTTTTAACTTTAGGTGTGACATATTCTTTTATTGCATTTACTACGTCCTGTTCTAAGTTAGATTCTGAGACCTGAATATGTGTGCGAGTATGTGTGTCAAAAGGTTTAAATTTAGTGGCTGTCGTTCGTTTAATGTAGGGGGCGTTACTGACTATAGTTATACATATTTGTCGGTGGAATTTATTTAAAGGTTCGTCGGTGATAGGAACTTCTAAGATAGGGTTTTCAGTGCTAGTGTGGGCGGTGGCTGTCGTAGAACCTGTTCGAGAAAGTGGTCGTTCTGAAGGATTAGCTAACATTGACTCTGTCTCCTCGTTATTAATTTCTACTCGGGATAATGCGTCCGCATTAGTGTTATACTTTCCCTTTTTATAGACTATAGTGTAATCATATTCACTTAGTTTAAGTCTCCACCTAGTCAATCTTTGGTTGGGTTCCTTCAGGTTCATTATCCACTGTAACGGCTTATGGTCGGTGAATATTTTGAATTTACGACCGAATAGGTAAGGTCTGAAATATCTTGTAGCCCAAACTATGCCTAAAAGCTCTTTTTCTATGGTGCTGTAATTGGTTTCACTGTCATTCAAAGTTCGCGAGGCGTAACAGATAGGTTTATCTGAGTCAATGGTACCTTGCGAGAGTACGGTGCCTATTGTTACGTTTGAAGCGTCGGTTGTTAATATAAACTCTTTAGTAAAGTCGGGATACTGTAAAATAGGGTCGTTTGTCAGTAAGCTCTTACATTTGTTAAAACAGGCAATGTATTCAGAGTCGAAAGTAATTTTACTAGACTTTTTGAGGCATTTTGTCATAGGCTTAGTGATGCGAGCAAAGTCAGGGATAAATTTCCTGTAATAACCTAGTAGTCCTAGGAATTGTTTTATTTCCTTAGGCGTCTTTAGTAATTTTCTATCGCTGCTATTTTATCTGGATTGGGTTTAACACCTTCGCCACTAATTATATGTCCTAAAAACGCAGTTTCTAATTTCAAAAACACGGATTTATCCATCTGGATTTTGAAGTTGGATTCTTGTAATCGTTTGAACACTTTCTCTAGGTTAACCATATGCTCTTGCAAAGATGTACTGAATACGATCACGTCATCAAGATATACTAGACAGATCTCATTTTGCAAGCCCCTGAGCACATTGTCCATTACTCTTTGAAAAGTAGATGGAGAGTTTTTCAAACCCATAGGCATACGCAAGAACTCAAAGTGTCCATGCTCTACATTGAACGCTGTCTTGGGAATGTCGTCTGGATGCATCTCACATTGATAAAAGCCTGATGCAAGGTCTAGCGTGCTAAAGTACTGGCATTTACCAAGCTTGTCAAGTATGTCATTGATGTTAGGAATCGGGTATTTGTCGTCTATAGTCTTGTCATTCAGTTTGCGAAAGTCTACTACAATGCGCCACTTTTGTTTGCCTGATGCATCGGTTTTCTTAGGAACTACCCAAATAGGTGAGCTCCAGGCTGATTCAGAAGGTCGTATAATACCTTGGTCCAGCATCTTGGTTATCTGGTCTCTAACTTCTTGTCGATGCACAAAAGGGTAGCGGTAGCTTTTAGTGTACACGGGAAGTTCGTCAGTCGTTCTAATATGGTGTTTGATTTTATTTGTAAAAGTTAAAGGCTCTCCCTCAACATAGAATACGTCAGCAAAACGGGCGCACAATGTCTCTAAGTTAGTTTTTTCTTCAATATTTAAATGGTTTGTACGCAATCGAGATAAAACCTCTTTAACGCGCATAGGGTCTTGTTCGGTGCTAATGCACTCAGTATTAAATATCTCGGCTTGCAAAGGTAGGTCAAGTACAATAGTCAGGTCATTTTTCGTCGGGTTTTCAATTTCTACAATTCCAGTACAATCAGTAACGCGAGTAATACACTCGTGAATAATGCAATTACAATAAATTTGCTGACCTATCGAAACGTCGCCATCTGGTCGATAGATAGGAATATTCACTAGTTTTGACGAGTTAGCGGAAATAGTTTCTTGACTATTTGATCTCTTACATTGATAAAAACATATGGGAATGGTTGTGAATTCTGTAATTAGATAATTATTTTTTAGATCAATCTGGGCTCCGTCAAGTAAATCTAATCCTAATAGACCATCAAAGTAGTTGTGAAATCTATAAACAAAAAAATTTACATTCGCGGGATTATTAAATTCAGCAAAGTTTGGAATCGTAATAGAATGTTCGTGCGTACTAGTGACACGAGCGTTCGTTACTTCGAAGGGATCAAAGTTCAAAGGGATATGTGAAAAGTATTGTTCGACTGCCTCGGGGCTAATAAAAGACTGATTAGCTCCGGTATCTACTAATAGTTTAAGTGGTGGGTCTGATATCTGTATATAACGTAATTCCCTTTTAGATTGGACATTTAATTCTATTTTGATCCTTTTCGCTCCTTCTCTATGCGAAAATCCTGATCTGCTTTAGAAGTAGCGGACGGCTGTGCTTCTAAGCATTTTACGTTATTAAATTGATCCGGTACATTTAATTGATTTTCGGGGTTAATCTGCTGATTGTCATAAAAGTCGGAATAGTCATAGGGCTCACAGACATAGTAATAGTCAGGTAATTCGTAGTAATTGTTAGGATAATTGTAAGCGTCATAGTAATCAGTCATTTCGTTAAAGTTCATTTCTCGCGTCTTGAAGTAGTTACTAGGTGGGGGGTTTCCTAACCTACGCCAATCATTTACTGGTAGTGATCTTGGTACAAAATGACTAACACCGCTCATCGGCTTCGGACCGGTATTCTGCGTTTGGGGGTTCCTATTAGGAAATTTAAATGCGTCATTTTGGGGGTTGTAATTCGGCGGGGGTGCACGAAACATCTGTTGAGTACGGCTAAACATGTTAGGGGCCCGTTGATTTAGCTGGAAGGGTGGCCTCCACTGCTGCTGCTGCGGAGGTATAGGCATAGGCTTATGCCAACTGGGGCCTGGGCTAGGAAAGCTAAAAACTTTCGGTGTGGTCATAGGGACTGCGGGTGGCATTTTATGGGTTGACTGCGTGTGCTGTGTCGGGTTACGACGCTCGGGGATACTCTCATTGCGTTGCTGTAGGTAAATGACATTCATTTCCTGTTGTACAAATTCCAGAGCCTTTTCAATAGTTTCGGGTCTCATACACCGGATACGGGACCCTAGAGGTTCCTTAAGACCTCTCACGTAAGATTGTAGAGTAAGCTTTTTATAAAGATCGCGTTTTGCTTCGATGGTCGTTGCTACATTTTCGTGCAATGTGACATAAGTCATTATGGTGCTAAAAAGGGTCTGGCATTTGTCGTAATACTCCTGCGGGGTGGTACTTCCTTGTGTCAGTAATGACATGTCATTATAAAGAGCGGTCTCATCTCTTTGGTCGGAAAAATTATTAACTAATGAGTCGCGGATCCCTTGCCAATTGTCTGCTATGTCATTAGAATTAATGGTTGAAGCTGCTGGCCCGGTGATTTTATTTAGGATGCCGTTTAAGAGACATAAATTAGTCAACTCGTAACTGGGGTCATTTCTAACATATTGTATTACGAGCTGGTCACATATTTTAATAAATCGTGTTAGAACATTCGGATTACCATCAAAATTTGGTACTGCACGTAAAGCGTTGTAGATAGTATCGGGGTTCAGTGACATACTGATACTTTCAAATAATAAACCTAGGCCTAAATTATCGGATTCCGTAAATCTATTTGAGTCTACTTCTTTGCTCCTACTTATCTGTCTGGAGGAGACAGATTTATTCCTGGTTTCCCTTGGGTGAAAAATTTTGATTTAGTATTATAATATTTGGGTATAGGGAAGGACAAGGAAGCAACACTTAAAGAAAGTTTCAAGGACTTACATATACATGGTTTTCTCGTTGTATCGATGGCTGGATACGTCCTCAGCTGCGTCTTCTTAAGTTCGGATATTCGACGAGGTACTTGGGAATACCGACAGCGACTATCGGAGTCAGCAGATTAACGATTTTTGGAAATCTATACCGCGCCGCGCACTGCCTCGAATATCCTACCGACTGCGCCAATTATGAAGGTGACAGCCGGAGGACTTAAATAAAACCGAAATTAACTTAAAGAGTGTTTAATTAAATTTAAAATTACAGTATTTTACTTATGTTAAGTCTTAGATCTAGACTTGGACGATGCTAGTTCCGAAGTGCCTAAAATATTCTTTTAAAAATATGAGTCTAAAACGATTGCAAGTCGCGGATGCGGTGTCAGCAGATTGGAAGTAGGTGGCCGATGCGCGAGGGCTACACGAGGCGTCGAGTCAGCAGAGTCCGCCTGTTGCAATTATGTGTGGAAACATCCGTTTTACGTAAATAGCTACCATGTCGCTATTCGGCCGATTTGGTGTAGGCAGGGCACGTAACATGCGGTGCACGAAACTTGTGTTGTTTTTGTTATTTCTTTTTGTTACGAATTTGAGTTGTCGTTGTGTTTTAAATTTAGTTTTTGTTAGTTGTTTTTGTTACGAGTGTTGTTGTTTTAAATTTAGTTTTTGTTGTTTTTGTTTTAAATTTAGTTTTTGTTACTGTTTTAAATTTAGTTTTTGTTGTTTTAAATTTTGTTTTACTTTTAAATGCATATTTTTATTTATAACAAATGTCCTAATAAATGTCACAAAGTCTTCACCTTTCTTTAACTTCATTATTAAAAATAAATTATGTCAATAACCATAGAATAATGACAAGCAATAAAATTGGCCACTTTTTGTGGCACAAAGTGCACGATGCGCGAACTTTGAATTCGAATTTCGAAACCTTGCCAAGTTACGTGTCGGGAGCTATACAAACGGTGATAGGCTCATGAAATTATTTACAAGATTTTGTCATTAACAGTTATGGATCGTCCCACCAGGATAAAACATTCCTTTTTTTAACTAGATCACGGCCCATCTATTTGCCAAATTGCATAGAAATAAGAAAAATAATTGGGATGATATATTAGAGCATACCTTAATCCCAGGGAAGGCGCCAGTGACAAGCGTGAGGAAGGTCTTGTTCTCACACTTAAGTATGTCCCAGCAATGCTTTAGTGACGCTACCGTAGGGTCGCGGGACGATAGGGCTGCGTCGTGCCGGGCCTGGAGCGCTACCAATATAGAATAAAGCTTTATCACTACATATTATAAAACAAAGTCCTCTGCCGCGTCTATCTGTCTGTCTGTTCGCGATTAACTCAAAAAACTACTGCACCGATTATCATGCTGTTTCCACCAATGGATAGAGTGGTTCTTGAGGAAAGTTTTAGTTTTTTTTTTCGAAATTCAACCTCTAAGGGAGTTAAAATTTGAGATGACTGTTTGTTGGGATATTTTTCGACATCCACGCGGGCTAAGTCGCGGGTAAAAGTTAGTTATAATTAATTGTAAATGTTCAATGGCGGTGATTTTTTAGTTGGAAAAGAAAATAAAATAAATCAAATAGAGGGAGTCAATGGATCCAGGGCAAAGAATTCGTAGTCTTAGCACTACATACCTAGGAACATGAGATGTATCCACACGCGCGGCGCACGCGTACGCATAGAGAAGAGTGCGCGCGCGTACAGACAGTGTCAGTAGTACATACCTAGGAACATGAGATGTATCCACACGCGCGGCGCACGCGTACGCATAGAGAAGAGTGCGCGCGCGTACAGACAGTGTCAGTAGTACATACCTAGGAACATGAGATGTATCCACACGCGCGGCGCACGCGTACGCATAGAGAAGAGTGCGCGCGCGTACAGACAGTGTCAGTAGTACATACCTAGGAACATGAGATGTATCCACACGCGCGGCGCACGCGTACGCATAGAGAAGAGTGCGCGCGCGTACAGACAGTGTCAGTAGTACATACCTAGGAACATGAGATGTATCCACACGCGCGGCGCACGCGTACGCATAGAGAAGAGTGCGCGCGCGTTGTAAGGTTGGGACTTGGGAGACAAGTGAAACACACGAGATCTGGGTAGATACTGATTATATATTGAGATTATTGAGATTAACTACACGGATTAATAGGTATGCATACACATTTATAGTTACTACATCTCATCTTCACCGCATTAAAAAAATTAAATTAACTACAGTTTAATTTAATTTTACGCTATATTATTATATTATATATTTATGATTATACAGTTATACACGAATTATAATAGTAATAATGCTGTTACATTGTGTTTTTTTTTTTTTTTTTTTTTTTTTACATTTATGTACTTATTACTAAATTATCTTATAACTTATTATACAAACACATATTGTACCTGTATTTAAATACCTATAATCAAGAAACAGGTGGCATGTACAGTTTTGTCCTGTTCTTGTGTATTGTGTACATTTTATTATTTTTCATAATTTTTACATTTGGTGTACATTCTCTTATAACAGTGTATGGACCTTGATAAATGCTTTGGAACTTATTACCTGTTTCATTTTTTATTAATATTAAATCATTTGGTTTGTATGACACTGGGTTAACATTTCGGTCGTATCTCACTTTTCTGTTTACTTTACTGGCTATTAAATTATCTCGTGCCTCTCTTTGCGTTGTTTGTATTCTGTATTTTAATTCTAATGGGTAGCTATCGTAATTGTATAAAGGATCAACTTGGCCTGAATTTAAGTTCGTTGGTAAAATACATTTTTTGCCGAATACTAACTCAAAAGGGGTAAATCGTGTCTCAGTGTGTACTGATGTATTATATGAAAAACACCAAAATGGAAGCCATGTGCTCCATGCTTCTGTATGATTACCTGTTTGTATCCTTAAATAGTTACCCAAGTGTTTGTGTGAGTTTTCCAATGCGCCAATACTCTGATGATGATACGCCGTTGACTGTAATTTATTTATATGTAATAGGGTACATACCTCTTTCATTGTAGTTGACAAAAACTCTGATCCCATATCTGTTGCTATAGTTCCTGGAATTCCGTATCTGAGAATAAAATTATTAACAAAATTTCTAGCTACGTCACTTGAGGTTTTAGATAACATTGGGTATGCTTCGACGTATTTAGTCAGTTCACATTGGATGGTCAATATATATGTGAAATTATTGTAATCTCTATCCAATGGACCTACCAAGTCCATGTAAATTTTTTCAAAGGCTGATGTTGCCGTAGTCGTGATTTCCATTGGTTCTTTTGTATGATGTGACGAATGTTTTTGTCTCTGACATTTGTCGCATCTTTTCACAAACTCTGTTACATCCACCTCTAGCCTTGGCCAGAAATAATATTTTTTAATATTATTAATCATCCGTCTAATGCCCGCGTGGCCACTAGTGGGCAAAAGATGGAAGTCATTTATGATCACACGTTGATCATCTTTGTTGTTTATTCTCTCTATATCTTTTAATATACATAGTCGTGGTCCGGACCATTTATTTATTTTCTGTACTTCACTTATTATTCTTTCTATAAAATTACTTTTATCATTCTTATTCTTTATGAAATATATTTCCTCTATGTTATATTTCTTACAAAGTATTCCCAACTCTCTCACAAATTCGCCTGGCGAGAATTGCGATCGAGACGCTGGATTTATAAAAATTGTATTTCTTGTTGGTGCATAACAAAAACATTTGTTCTCATATTTTATTTCATTCAAGTCACGATGTCGTGCTAATTCGTTTTCTGTTATAAATCGTAATTCAATGAAACATTTAGGTTTACTAATCATTTCTACAACTTTCGGTTGATCAGGCCGATTGTCGTCAAAAGTAACAGTACCCTGTGTTTGTAACCTGGCCTTCTGGCCTCGTGTCATTACATTGATAACACTGTCATTCATCTCTTTCAACTCCTCCGATGTTATGCGCAAGCGTGACATTGCGTCCGCTGCTGAATTATTTTTCCCTCTCAAATATTCCACTACGAAATCATATTCTTCCAATATCAATCTAAATTTTGTCAATCTGCTTGAAGGATCTTTCATTCCAAATAATGCTATGAGCGGTTTATGATCTGTTTGGACTGTAAACTTACGGCCGTACAAATAAGGTCTAAAATGCTTAACCGACCAAACGATGGCTAGCAACTCTTTCTCGATTGTTGGGTATCTTTTCTCGGCTTTATTCAAGCTTCTACTCGCGAATGCTACTGGTCTACTGTTTCCGTTACACAATACCGATCCAATAGAGTAATTTGACGCGTCAGTTTGTAGAATAAATTGATTATTCTCTGAGAAATCGGGATATTGTAATACTGGATGTTTAATGACACATTGTTTTAGTAATTCAAATGATTTTTGACATTGCTCATCCCAATTAAACATGACATTTTTCCTACACAGTGAATTTAATGGATGTGCTTTCTCTGCGAAGTTTGGGATGAATTTCCTATAATAATTAACGAATGCTACGAATCTTTTTACTTCTTCTGTGTTTATGGGAACTGGGTAGTTTTCCACAACTTTTATCTTATTGGAGTCTGGTATGACTCCCTCTGGTGTAACAATATGACCTAAGAATAGTAATTCTTTCTTTAAGAAATTACATTTTTGGGGATTTAACTTTAAATTTACCTTTCTTAACCTTTCGAATATGTCCTGAAGATTTTTAATATGGGACGTTAGATTTCGGCTAAAACATACTAAATCGTCTTGATATACTAGGCATTTTTCGTACGTCAAACCTGTCATTGCCATAGTCATCATTCTTGAAAAGGAACTGGGACTCGTTTTAAGTCCTTGGGGAAGTCTAGTCATTTGATATCTTCCAGAATCAAATGCTGTGTATTTACGACTGTCGGGATCTAATTTTACATTATAATATCCTTGATGCAAATCTAAATGTGTAAAGTACATACAGCCTGATAAAGAATCTAATATTTCCGTAATATTTGGAAGTGGAAATTTGTCATTCTGTAAGTATAACGTTGTTCAGTTTTCTGTAGTCAACTACTAGCCGCCATTTCTTGTTCCCATCGCTATCCGATTTTTTCGGTACAAGTAGAATGGGACTGGACCATTCACTCTGAGATGGTTCTGTAATTCCCTCATGTAACATTTTGTCTATTTGACTTTTAATTTCATTTTTTAAAGAGTGTGGTTGTCTGTATGGTTTTGAATAAATTGGTTGAGTGTCTTGTTTCAAAACAATCGTGTGTTGATAAATGTCCGTAGTCGATAATTTATCTCCTTCCAAATAAAAAATATCTGAATATTTGGCACATAAACTTTCAATGTTTTGTTTTTCTTCTTTATTTAGATTACTTAAGGTTAACTTTGTAAATAGCTGCTTCACCCGGTCTGCATTCAACTCGTTTTTGTTAAAAATGCAGATATCGTAATCCCTGGTACTCTGTATATCTAGATTTATTTCTGACAATGTGACGTCATTGGCTGTTGTATTCAAAATACGTACTGGTATTCTACCATTGTCTGGAGCCACTAATGTACTTGCGACAAAGATTCCCTCACATACTTCTTTCGTACTTATCACGCATTCGTCCTTCAAGTTAGTATTTACATAGTGAATTGACTCTGACCTAGCAGGTAATGTCATTAAATAATCCTTGGAATTATATAGTTTCAAAGTTATCTGGTTCCCATTATAATATAATGATAAAACATTGTTACGAAAGTCAATAACCGATGAGTACTTGCTTAAAAAGTCTTGCCCTAAAATTCCATACGCCTTACAAGGCAAGGTGTCAAACACATAGAACTTATGGACTATGTTTTGTTCGTGAGTCCATAATTGTAACTTTACGTATCCGATTGCTTGGACTCTGCCTCCGATCCCATTTATAGTTATGTCCTCCTTACAGATGGGGATATTGAACTTTTGTACGTGTTTATACTTTAAGGCTGAAATGGATGCGCCCGTATCAATTAACCAGCTAAACGGTTGCAAGTGATTCACTATTAACTCTACATAGTAACTACTTTCACTAGCCATGATTTTATTACTTTTAGGAACGAAAAAACTCACTTCCGTATTCCTTGGCATCATATGATGAAGTGCTGGGTTGTGGCCGTGATTCATCTTCTGTGATCACGCGAACATTTCCACGATCCCCTTTATTTCCCCTGTTGGTATTATTTCTAAAAGAGTTACCTCGATAATAGCCTCTACCTCGAGGTTGTTGGCTGCCTGCTGTAGCAGCGGCGCCTGGCTGCCCATAAGCTGCTTGCTGCTGCTGGCCTCTGCCACGTGCCGGGTAGCCACGGGTGTAGCCACGCTGTCTAAATCCACCTCTATACGCACCTCTACTGTTGTGTCTGTGGTTGTTATAATACACTGTCTGCCTGGAATTGGGTTTATAATTTATATTACGTCTCAGTGATAAAATTTCTGCACTCTGGCTGGTCGATGTGCTGTCCTCGTCTAACGCTGCTTGAACAGCATCTTTTAAGCACTGGTACTTCTGAGCTGCCAGAATTGTACTAATCCTGCGATTCCTCAATCCGTCACTAAACTGCCTTATCGCCTGCTTTTCATTAATTGTTTTTAAAACATCAAACTTTTCTGAATTGCCCTCAGATTGTGAAATAGTGAGGTCAACAAACATTTCGGAAAGTTTTTTCCCAAAATCATCTACCGACAATTCGTTTTGCCTGAAGTTTAGCAATTGTTTTTGCAACGCACTTGCGGATTTCTGCGGTAATAGGACTCTCTTCATGTCACACAAAAGCATTTGTACATTGTCATATTTGGTTGCTAATTTTAATTTTGCTCCTTGTGATAATCTACTCTTGAGTACGAAGTTAATCAGATTTTCGTGCGCTTTCGTGTCTATGACCGAACTGTAATAGTCTATGCCGTCTATCAATTGTTTTGTATTTGAAATTTCGTCTGTCATAACCGGTAATAAGTTCAAAGCAACTCTTAAGTCAAACTCCATTTTTATTGTTATTTCCCTATTATCTTTTGCTTAACATAAATTAGTTATTTGTGTATATAAGTCATTAATTTTCTCACAACATTCTGTTATACTATTTGTTTCTTCTGTACTCCTATTTATTTTATTTATGTTTTCTATGTAGCTGTTGTATTGTTTAATTATTACATGAGCTTCGCCTAGCTTTTTCGCTAAAATATCTCCTTGTCTACGTGATGATCCGATTTTAATTAAATATCTCCGTATTTGTACTAGCTCTTCATATAACTTGTTTAAATATTCTGCCATTAATTTATGAGTAATATTTATACATAACAATTTTTTCCCTCTTATTTACTGGATAAGTACCTACCATTGTGCAAATTTTCACTTGCATGTACATTATTCCTTATTTACTATCTTAAACTTGATAATACCATTGTCCATGTGTGTCCCTTTGTCCATGCGTTACTTAACTTACACGATTATCACTTCACTATAACTGGTTAGACTTTTAAACACTTTCCACTACTTCAAACTGTAGCTTCGTCGATCTTTAAATCGGGATAAAGATTTGGTCGTCGTCGCATGAAAGAACCTCCTCTCTGTCCATTGGCGAGGCTCGCCTCTCGGATCCACTGGAAATGGCATTTCTTGTACTGCTTCCACAAAAGTACACCACGCCGAGGCTTAACAACACGCAGATGATTATCAGTATAAGGGTAATATTCGACATGTGCTCCTTTACTGTTTCCACATGCCCCCGATTCGAACCAACGGCATTTTGGTTCAGGAACACAGTCTCCCTCTCCACGTTGGAACGACACATTTTCGCATCACTAGTTTTTTGAGATTACAATTATCGTAGGATAGTTTATTTTGGCACTGCTATTGTTCATTGTTTTCAATTTTATTAAATAAAGTTGAGTACTTGAAGCCGCAACACTAGATAGATATATGATGACGGTATCGCCACGGCCCCAAATATGGCAGGGTCGCCATGTAAGGTTGGGACTTGGGAGACAAGTGAAACACACGAGATCTGGGTAGATACTGATTATATATTGAGATTATTGAGATTAACTACACGGATTAATAGGTATGCATACACATCTATAGTTACTACATCTCAGCGTACAGACAGTGTCAGTAGTACATACCTAGGAACATGAGATGTATCCACACGCGCGGCGCACGCGTACGCATAGAGAAGAGTGCGCGCGCGTACAGACAGTGTCAGTAGTACATACCTAGGAACATGAGATGTATCCACACGCGCGGCGCACGCGTACGCATAGAGAAGAGTGCGCGCGCGTACAGACAGTGTCAGTAGTACATACCTAGGAACATGAGATGTATCCACACGCGCGGCGCACGCGTACGCATAGAGAAGAGTGCGCGCGCGTACAGACAGTGTCAGTAGTACATACCTAGGAACATGAGATGTATCCACACGCGCGGCGCACGCGTACGCATAGAGAAGAGTGCGCGCGCGTACAGACAGTGTCAGTAGTACATACCTAGGAACATGAGATGTATCCACACGCGCGGCGCACGCGTACGCATAGAGAAGAGTGCGCGCGCGTACAGACAGTGTCAGTAGTACATACCTAGGAACATGAGATGTATCCACACGCGCGGCGCACGCGTACGCATAGAGAAGAGTGCGCGCGCGTACAGACAGTGTCAGTAGTACATACCTAGGAACATGAGATGTATCCACACGCGCGGCGCACGCGTACGCATAGAGAAGAGTGCGCGCGCGTACAGACAGTGTCAGTAGTACATACCTAGGAACATGAGATGTATCCACACGCGCGGCGCACGCGTACGCATAGAGAAGAGTGCGCGCGCGTACAGACAGTGTCAGTAGTACATACCTAGGAACATGAGATGTATCCACACGCGCGGCGCACGCGTACGCATAGAGAAGAGTGCGCGCGCGTACAGACAGTGTCAGTAGTACATACCTAGGAACATGAGATGTATCCACACGCGCGGCGCACGCGTACGCATAGAGAAGAGTGCGCGCGCGTACAGACAGTGTCAGTAGTACATACCTAGGAACATGAGATGTATCCACACGCGCGGCGCACGCGTACGCATAGAGAAGAGTGCGCGCGCGTACAGACAGTGTCAGTAGTACATACCTAGGAACATGAGATGTATCCACACGCGCGGCGCACGCGTACGCATAGAGAAGAGTGGGCGCGCGTACAGACAGTGTCAGTAGTACATACCTAGGAACATGAGATGTATCCACACGCGCGGCGCACGCGTACGCATAGAGAAGAGTGCGCGCGCGTACAGACAGTGTCAGTAGTACATACCTAGGAACATGAGATGTATCCACACGCGCGGCGCACGCGTACGCATAGAGAAGAGTGCGCGCGCGTACAGACAGTGTCAGTAGTACATACCTAGGAACATGAGATGTATCCACACGCGCGGCGCACGCGTACGCATAGAGAAGAGTGCGCGCGCGTACAGACAGTGTCAGTAGTACATACCTAGGAACATGAGATGTATCCACACGCGCGGCGCACGCGTACGCATAGAGAAGAGTGCGCGCGCGTACAGACAGTGTCAGTAGTACATACCTAGGAACATGAGATGTATCCACACGCGCGGCGCACGCGTACGCATAGAGAAGAGTGCGCGCGCGTACAGACAGTGTCAGTAGTACATACCTAGGAACATGAGATGTATCCACACGCGCGGCGCACGCGTACGCATAGAGAAGAGTGCGCGCGCGTACAGACAGTGTCAGTAGTACATACCTAGGAACATGAGATGTATCCACACGCGCGGCGCACGCGTACGCATAGAGAAGAGTGCGCGCGCGTACAGACAGTGTCAGTAGTACATACCTAGGAACATGAGATGTATCCACACGCGCGGCGCACGCGTACGCATAGAGAAGAGTGCGCGCGCGTACAGACAGTGTCAGTAGTACATACCTAGGAACATGAGATGTATCCACACGCGCGGCGCACGCGTACGCATAGAGAAGAGTGCGCGCGCGTACAGACAGTGTCAGTAGTACATACCTAGGAACATGAGATGTATCCACACGCGCGGCGCACGCGTACGCATAGAGAAGAGTGCGCGCGCGTACAGACAGTGTCAGTAGTACATACCTAGGAACATGAGATGTATCCACACGCGCGGCGCACGCGTACGCATAGAGAAGAGTGCGCGCGCGTACAGACAGTGTCAGTAGTACATACCTAGGAACATGAGATGTATCCACACGCGCGGCGCACGCGTACGCATAGAGAAGAGTGCGCGCGCGTACAGACAGTGTCAGTAGTACATACCTAGGAACATGAGATGTATCCACACGCGCGGCGCACGCGTACGCGTAGAGAAGAGTGCGCGCGCGTACAGACAGTGTCAGTAGTACATACCTAGGAACATGAGATGTATCCACACGCGCGGCGCACGCGTACGCGTAGAGAAGAGTGCGCGCGCGTACAGACAGTGTCAGTAGTACATACCTAGGAACATGAGATGTATCCACACGCGCGGCGCACGCGTACGCATAGAGAAGAGTGCGCGCGCGTACAGACAGTGTCAGTAGTACATACCTAGGAACATGAGATGTATCCACACGCGCGGCGCACGCGTACGCATAGAGAAGAGTGCGCGCGCGTACAGACAGTGTCAGTAGTACATACCTAGGAACATGAGATGTATCCACACGCGCGGCGCACGCGTACGCATAGAGAAGAGTGCGCGCGCGTACAGACAGTGTCAGTAGTACATACCTAGGAACATGAGATGTATCCACACGCGCGGCGCACGCGTACGCATAGAGAAGAGTGCGCGCGCGTACAGACAGTGTCAGTAGTACATACCTAGGAACATGAGATGTATCCACACGCGCGGCGCACGCGTACGCATAGAGAAGAGTGCGCGCGCGTACAGACAGTGTCAGTAGTACATACCTAGGAACATGAGATGTATCCACACGCGCGGCGCACGCGTACGCATAGAGAAGAGTGCGCGCGCGTACAGACAGTGTCAGTAGTACATACCTAGGAACATGAGATGTATCCACACGCGCGGCGCACGCGTACGCATAGAGAAGAGTGCGCGCGCGTACAGACAGTGTCAGTAGTACATACCTAGGAACATGAGATGTATCCACACGCGCGGCGCACGCGTACGCATAGAGAAGAGTGCGCGCGCGTACAGACAGTGTCAGTAGTACATACCTAGGAACATGAGATGTATCCACACGCGCGGCGCACGCGTACGCATAGAGAAGAGTGCGCGCGCGTACAGACAGTGTCAGTAGTACATACCTAGGAACATGAGATGTATCCACACGCGCGGCGCACGCGTACGCATAGAGAAGAGTGCGCGCGCGTACAGACAGTGTCAGTAGTACATACCTAGGAACATGAGATGTATCCACACGCGCGGCGCACGCGTACGCATAGAGAAGAGTGCGCGCGCGTACAGACAGTGTCAGTAGTACATACCTAGGAACATGAGATGTATCCACACGCGCGGCGCACGCGTACGCATAGAGAAGAGTGCGCGCGCGTACAGACAGTGTCAGTAGTACATACCTAGGAACATGAGATGTATCCACACGCGCGGCGCACGCGTACGCATAGAGAAGAGTGCGCGCGCGTACAGACAGTGTCAGTAGTACATACCTAGGAACATGAGATGTATCCACACGCGCGGCGCACGCGTACGCATAGAGAAGAGTGCGCGCGCGTACAGACAGTGCGCGCCGCGACGGCCGCACGCGAACTGCAGCCGCGCCTGCTTCTTGGAGCGACGCTCTGGAATACAATGTTGAATTGTTCACATTATCACAGATATTATAATACTTCGTACAGATACCCAATCCCATACAAAGAAATGACACCTCCCTAAGTCAGGTTATTGCTCGGGCTACATTCTTTCCTCCATTATTTCAACAGATGGTAGCACCAGCGTCGCACTAATTGCCACAGACTGGAATTTTACAACGCCATCTAGGAGTTCACGTTTCGTGTTAAGTAGTTACGGAACTTTCGGGTTCAGTAAAATGAGAAAAATATGTAATTATTTCGCTTATAAATGTTAAAAGATTTGTTATATTTCTATAAACAGTAATACATATGCTTTTTAATGTTTAAATTTAATTAAAATTATACAACAGTTACGATTGTGGTTATAATATTGTATGTGGCAAATTGAGTAAAACGCCATCTATTGCAAACAGCTCTAGAGAAAATGATTTAAAGATGGCTTACTTTTGACAACTTTATCAATCTATGGATTCGATCAATAATGTACTAGATTCCCGATAAGCGCTTCAAAAACGGCCCGAAACTTAAGACCACAAAAGTATTTGTGGTCTTATTTCAAATTAGTATGGTCCAATCATAGTCATAGCCAACATTAAGACGTCAAAATGCCGCAGTATGCGTTCAAAAACTGTGTAAATAACCACCGTAACACCAAGGTTTTGGAAGGAATATCTTTTTTTTCGGTAATTTAATATCAATACGTGCTTTTTCATAATATTTAAACATAATTAAACTGTAAATATAATTAAATCAGCGAATATTATAATTGTTTGGCCAATGTTTGCTACAACGCACCAACTATTGTATCATGTTCTTGAACAGGGAACGTTAGTTCCGCAATAGAATAAGCACGACATTGTACACAAAATGCTTTTAACCGTATTGCTTAGAGTACAAGTTTCATTTTAGAATGAATATTTTTGTACTGATGACTTTTTATTTTGGAGCGACATTTAAAATGTTTTGCTTCTAATCTTTCTCCGATGAAAGGGCTTAAATAAATATACTTTACAATGTTAATTAAACGTTATGTTTAAGTGTTAAGGTTTATAATCATCTGAAGTTGTTAATAATATTGAACTTTTTTCTAAGATGCTATGTAGATGTTTACGTCTACATAGCATCTTAGCGACTTAGTTTTGTTCCTAATGCTTAATCTAGTACTATTATTGATCGAAGATCTATGGGTACGAATTGAAGTAAAAGTCCTCCTTTAACCTTTTTTGTTGAAATAACGTGATATATGAGTGTAAATCTATATCTATAAAAGCGAAAGGTCACTCACTGATTCATCACGAAATCTCGAAAACCGCTGGACGTACAAAGATGATTTTTGGCAGGGAGGTAGTTTATGGTTAGTAGACGTCCGCTAAGAACGGATTTTGCGACAGGGCCGGATTAGGGTGGTCTAAGGGCCCTCGCAAGTTTGTATGAAACTCCTTCATTTTTTGTGCTACAATCTAGATTTTTGGCAGATACGTAGTTTAGAGTCAGTGGGCGTCTGCTATGAATTAATTTTGCGACAGGGCCGGATTAGGGTGGTCTAAGGGCCCTCACAAGTTTGTATGAAAGTCCTTAATTTTTCGTGCTATAATCTTGATTTTTGGCAGAGACGTAGTTTATAGTCAGTAGGCATCCGCTATAAATTAGTTTTGCGACAGGGCCGGATTAGGGTGGTCTAAGGGCCCTCGCAAGTTTGTTTGAAAGTCCTTCATTTTTTGTGCTACAATCTTGATTTTTGGCAGAGACGTAGTTAATAGGCAGTAGACGTCTGCTTAGAACCGATTTTGTGACAGGGCCGGATTAGGGAGGTCTAAGGGCTCTCGCCAGTTTGTATGAAAGTCTTTCATTTTTTGTGCCACAATCTTCATTTTTGGCAGGGACGTAGTTTAAAGTTAGTAGACGTCTGCTTAGAACAGATTTTGAAACAGGGCCGGATTAGGGAGGTCTAAGGGCTCTCGCCAGTTTGTATGAAAGTCAGTTTCAGTTTCGCCAGTTTGAATAAGGAGGTCTGAGGGCTTTCACATGTTTGTAAAAATGTACTGTTTTTTTTTTTGTACTAACAACCTGAAATTTAACAAGTCAGAGTTTAGGAGTAGGAGATCTAAGCTAAGTTTGTAAGGAAGACCTGGACTAAGGGCTCCCGTAAGTCCATATGAAATCCTTGGCTTTTTGTACCTGAAAATTGGCAGAGAGATAGAATATAGTTAAGACATTTCAGGTAGGAATAGATTTTACGACAGGGCTGGTTTAAGGGAATATAATCGCTTCGATTGGCATTTGGCATTCGATTTGACATAGTACCATCCACAGGCAGTCCAGACAAGAGAGTCAAAATTTCTACGCGAACGAAGTCGCGGGCAACTGCTAGTAGATAAATAAGCGTTAAACATGGAACTTTTGATTTTTGCTTATCTCGGAATCTTATTTCGGCCGAAATCTACCGTATAACGCGTTTAAGCGATTGTTAATTTTATTACTGCTACTTATGCTGCAGGCTGGATTCCGCAGCGGATTTTCGACTAACGACCATATCCATACGGTAAAGCAGTTGATGGAGAAGTGCCAAGAATATAACCGACCCATATGCATGGCTTTCGTCGACTACGAGAAAGCTTTCGACAGTGTCGAGCATTGGGCCGTGTTCCACGCTCTCCATCGCTGCCATATCGACTCCCGCTACGTGGATGTGCTGCGTGAACTGTACACCTCGGCCACTCTACAGGTTCGAATGCATACTCTATCTAAACCCGTACAGATCAAGCGGGGAGTGCGACAGGGTGACACCATATCACCAAAACTTTTTACAGCAGTCCTTGAAGACATTATGAAATGCCTAAATTGGGACAGTTGTGGTGTTAACATAAATGGTGCTTACCTGTCGATTTAAGATTTGCAGACGACCTCGTTCTCTTCGCTGAAAACTTCGAGGATCTTCAGAATATGCTTCAAGACCTATACGATGCCTCTTTCAAAGTAGGACTTAGGATGAATATGACCAAGACGAAGATTATGGCAAATATCAACAGCTGTTCAATTTCTTCTGTCAAAGTTGGAAATGAAGAGTTGGAGATAGTTGACCAGTATGTCTATCTCGGTCATATTCTTTCCTTTGGCAGAGAACACCAACAAAGGGAGATATCTCGAAGGATACAGCTTGGGTGAGCCGCGTTTAGCAAATTAGATGACATTTTAAAAACAGCCAAAGTTCCGCTATGTCTGAAGTCCCGCCTCTATAACCAGTGTGTTCTGCCCACAATGACATAATATGGTGCCGAAACATGGACGCTCACGCAGGAGACTGTGTACAGATTGAGAGTTGCACAGAGAGCCATGGAGCGTTCCATGCTAGGAATAAAACTTATAGACCGAGTTCCTAACGTCGAAATTCGAAAACGTACAAAGGTTTTCGATATTGGAAATCGCGTTACGGAACTCAAATGGAGTTGGGCAGGACACCTAGCAAGGCGCAGTGATGACAGGTGGACTAAGGCTATCACTGAATGGCGTCCAAGAACTGGAAAAAGAAGTGTGGGTCGTCCAGCGGCAAGATGGGCAGACGACATAGTTACCATCGGGGGAAAAACCTGGATGAGGCTGGCACAGGATTGTGGAGAGTGGCACAAGAAAAGGGAGGCATATACCCAGCAGTGGGTGAATTCAGGCTGTGGGTGATGATGATGATGACTTATGCTGCCATCTATTGCTTTTTTTTTCAAGACTAATTATAATTTGTTCGAGTTGAGACCCCATGACATTATTAAATCAATCAGCCAATAATAATTATCCTTCAGCTCTCAGTTAGACTGTGGTTGACCTTAACATATTTGAGATAAGACTAGGCAGTGGTCATAATAATAAGTGTCGATTATTTTTAACCGACTTCTAAAAAAGAAAGAGGTTATCAATTCGGATGTTTAAATGTCTTTTTAGGTTTGTTCGGGCATAACTCCATCGCTTATAAACCGATTTGAAAAAATATTTTTTTGTTTGGAAGGGTATACTTCCCAAGTGGTCCCATGATCATCAAGTCAGGTTCTGATGATGGGATCCTGGAGAAATAGAGATAACTCTTCAAATTTTATAGGCACACTTGAAGTGATTTGAGTAGTTTTTGGAAGAGTACTTTCTGAAAGTGGTTCCATTTCAATTTGGTAAAGATCTGATGAAGAACTTCGGAGATAGGCAACGGAACTCCTCAATAAATGATAGCAAATGGACTGGGATTACTGAAATCTCATGTCTGTCTATAGTTTACACCAGTTCATAACATAAAATCAAGCCGGTACGTTGTGAAGGGGTAAGCACATGTGAACCACTAAAAATTGAAAAATAAAAACTTTTTTACAAAAAATAAAACCTACTTCAACAAAAAAATAAAACACAAAAAAGTGAAAAATAAACTTAAGAAGAAAAATCTGCTTCTGAAGTCGGTGTCAAAAACACGAAGTCAAATTAACAAAAGTCACCGACTTCAGAAGCAGATTTTTGTGTTTTATTTTTGTTAGGGGAGTAAGGGGAGACTGGAACTAACATCTTATCCAGCCCAACTGTCAACCCCCCCTGCACGCGCCGGATGGCGGCAATGTCCAAACGGATATTGTGGTGCTCCCTGCTAGACAACCAACGGGGCCCTGGCGACCGAGCAATAATAATAATAATAATATTCCACAACTATCACACAACGCCATCTAGTCCCAAGCTAAGCAGAGCTTGTGTTATGGGTACTAGACAACTGATAAACATACTTATATATTTCTAAATACATACATATTATAGATAAATTACACCCAGACACAGAACAAATGATCGTGCTCATCACACAAACATTTGTCCTGGGTGGGAATCGAACCCACGACCTCCGGCATAGCAGATAGGGTCACTAACCACTAGACCAACAGGCCAGCAATGGCGGTATAACCACACTCCCAGCCGGGCAACTGGCTGGATGAGGCTAAAGCGAGCCTAGAAGACTAAATATCTTCTAAAATGTCTCGAGTGAAGAGGAGTAACAAGTATGGAAGCAAATTTGAAAGAGAAACTACCCCAGGAGGGTACCGTTAATCGCGGAGAATCCCTCTCTGGGCTGAGCACAGCCGAGTGTAACCCGACTGTACTGAGCCCAGACCGCCCTTCGTATTCTGGGGGGGCACAACTTTGCTAAGTACAGGAAATGCAAAACCATCTTCTGCCGCAACACCAGCATCGTCAACACAAAAAAAGCTGGTCCAGCAGGCTTTTCACCCTGGCCTCTTTATCAACAGACAGAGGTCCAACTCATTCGGAAGTTTCCCAAATCAACAGATGGAACTAGGAAACAACAAGGAATCAACAGAACCTTGCCCACCCCCATGGCAACGAATCCCTGGCATGCGAGATGCCAAAAGAAAAAAGACCTCACAGACACCTTCACCTCCTCACAAAATTGAAACCAGCAATAGATACAGTGACTTACCAATAGACCTAACTGAAGAAGAACCTCAACAAAAGAAACCTAGCAAACCACCTCCTATCATACTTTATGGAATCGATGACGTCAATAAATTAACAGAGCTCCTACTAACAGCCACTGAAAGAGACACATTCACGTATAAAATTGTAAACAGAAACCAGCTGCGCATCAACTGTGGCGACGTTGCAGCTCACAAGAAACTGATTACACTAATTCGAGAAAATGGACTCATTGGACACACCTTCAACCTAAAAGAGGATAGATGCTTCAGAATTGTAATTCGCAACCTTCATCCTTCAACACCCCTTCAGGTTATAAGAGAGGAAATCGAAAAGACTGGAAATATAGTCACAGGCGAGATCATAAATGCCAAATATGGTCCAGAAAAGAAGCCAACCTCAACATTCTTCGTGAATCTTATGCCAAATGCCCACAACAAAGCTGCAAAAGACCTCAAGTACATCTACCATCAAGCAGTAGTCATAGAAGATCCTAGGAAGAGACGAAGCATAGTCCAATGTCAGCGATGTCAGCAGTACGGGCACTCGAAGAACCACTGCATGAGGCCCTACCGATGTGTAAAATGCACAGAGTCTCACAAAACATCGGACTGCCCTAAACGGGATCGAAATACCCCAGCCCAATGTGTTCTCTGCAATGGCGCGCACCCGGCAAACTATAAAGGATGCCAAGTATATAAAGAAATCTCGGCAAGGAAAGCTACCAATACTTATAAAATTAGAAGTGCGAACACACGATCCGATAAAGAGCAACCACACAATCCGATAAAGGGACAAGACCAACCCAAAACTGCCTATAAATTAAGTGACATGAGAAACCAGCAAAAATCGTATTCTGATGCATTGAAATACACAGAACCTAGTAACAAAGATGACTGCAAATGGAGTTCTACAACACTTAGCCCATCATTAGAAAACATATTACTAAAGCAATCAGAGAAGTTAGAGATAATCTTACAACAAATGGGTACCCTAATGGGACTCATATCAACCCTTGTTGACAAGCTCTCAAAATAGGTCACCGTATTATGGCTTGGAACATAAATGGATTAACTCCTAACCAAAATGAAATTATACCATTAATGGCAGAACACAAAGTTGACATAGTCTTGATATCTGAAGCACACAGCACTAAAAACAGCTCCATTAAAATACCTGGATGCTCCACCTACATCACTACACATCCAGATGGTACAGGGCATGCAGGCACTGCCATCATTGTACGAAGCAATATAAAACACCATGTACTGCCCAGTTATCAAACGAATCACTTACAGGCCACTGTCATTGCAGTAGAAGATGAATGTGGGCATTTTAATGTGGCAGCAGTCTACTGCCCACCACGACATACAATAGACTCCACTAAATTTTCTCACTTCTTCAAACAACTCGGGGGACGTTTCATCGCGGGTGGCGATTGGAACTCTAAACACCTTCACTGGGGATCCAGGCTAATCACGACGCGTGGAAGACAGTTGAAGAAATGCATTGATGAAAACAGCCTAAAAATACTGACAACTGCGGAACCTACCTACTGGCCAGCAGACCATCAAAAAATCCCAGATCTGCTAGATTTTTTTGTTATTAAAGGACTCTCTCGTCACTACTTTAAAGCTGAATCCTGTCTTGACACTTGCTCTGATCATACACCAGTAATAGTAACCACGAGTGCAACTGTTATTGAGACTGAAATGCCACAATCGCTGTACAATCATCACACTGATTGGGAATCCTTCAGACTTTTTAGAAGAAAATATCAGGTTGAATATAAAGCTGAAAACCACTGAGGATATTGAAATTGCCCTAAAAAACTTTACCAACATAGTTCAGGAAGCTTGCTGGAAAAATACACCAGATATCAGAAAGAAAGGAAACTCTACCAACCTCACACTACAGATCAAGCTTAAAATCTTAGAAAAGAGAAGGCTACGCAGGAATTGGCACCAGACTCGACTATCTTCTGACAAAACCCTTTTGAATAAGCCGATAGTAGAACTCAAAAGCCTAATCCAAAAGACTAACGATGACACCCTCCAGCTTAAACTAGAGTCCCTAACGGCAACCAAAGAAAGCAATTACTCGTTATGGAAATTCACTAAAGCCTATGACAGGCCTCATGAACAAAAACCCCCAATAAAACATGATGATAAGTGGGCTAAAACAGGCCAGGAAAAGGCAGATATCTTTGCAAAACACTTGTCACAGGTCTTTAAACCAAATGATGAAACTGACGACAGGGATGTAGAAAGTCACGTTAATTCTGTCTTAAAAGAAGATTTTCAACTTTGTCTCCCACCAAAACCAGTTACACCCCAAGAGGTCCAAAAGAGTATACGATGTCTTGACAACAAAAAAGCACCAGGCTATGATTTGATCACGAAGGAAGTACTGAGAGAGCTGCCACGCAAAGGCATAGTTATGCTAACAACCTTGTTGAACTCCATGCTGAGATTGCAGTATTTTGTGATGATTCACAAACATGGGAAACCTGCCCAAGAAAAAACGTCATATAGACCAATAAGCCTTCTGCCGACAATGTCCAAGTTCTTTGAAAAAGTGCTGTTGCACAGGATGGCCCCTATACTTAAAGAGAGACATGTACTACCTGACCATCAATTCGGCTTCAGGAAACAACACGGGACAGTAGAACAAATACACCGGGTCTGCGAACACATACGAAAAACGCTAGAACAAAAGAAATACTGCTCTTCTGTGTTCCTGGACATCCAGCAGGCGTTTGACAAGGTTTGGCATAAGGGCCTCTTGAGCAAGATTAAACAGCACCTGCCCCACCCGTTCTTTAGTATACTGAAATCGTACCTCACTGATAGACTCTTCTACGTTAAAGAATCGGGTAATACCTCAGCCCTTCACAGAATTGAAGCTGGCGTACCCCAGGGTTCTGTCTTAGGGCCAATTCTGTACATATTGTACACATCAGACTTACCGACGGAGCCTGGAGTTGTTACAGCAACATTCGCAGATGATACGGCAATATTGTCGAGTCACACAAACCCAGAAGTCGTATCAAATCTTTTGCAGAGTGGACTTAATAAAATACACTCTTGGATAAAAAGATGGAAACTGAAGGCCAGTGCTGCAAAGTCTGTCCAAGTCACATACACACTCAGAAAGGAGGACTGCCCACCGGTTAAACTCGGAGATACCACCCTACCACATAAAAGTTGTGTTAAACACCTGGGAATTCATTTGGACCGCCGATTGACCTGGCAACAACATATCAAAGCAAAAAAAGATGAACTCTCACACAGATTAAAAAATCTTCACTGGTTACTCGGCCGCAACTCCAGATTATCACTAGACAACAAGCTTTTAATATACAAAGTGGTACGGATGTATGGGATACAGCTCTGGGGAAGCGCAAGCAATTCCAATATAGCCATCTTGCAGCGTCAACAAAACAAAATACTACGCACAATAGCCAATGTCTCATAGTTTACTACAAACGCTGAAATCCACCAACAACTAGCCATTCCCACAGTAAATGAGGAGATTCGGAATGTAGCAGGGAACGACTAGCCATCCACCCAAATGAGCTAGCTCGTCAGTTGACACAACGAGACTACGTGCTCCGCTTGAAGCGCCACAGTATCATGGCACTAGAAGACCGGCAGTAAGGCCGGAATACCTGCGAGTAGATGGCATCACTGGAAGCCACACTCTACAATACAAGCAACACGGAACTCATCCGCTCATAGTCCGAGGACTGATTGCAGATAAAACACAGAAGAAAAAAAAAAAAAAAAAAAATTTTTGTTGAAGTCGGTTTTATTTTTTGTAAAATAGTTTTTATATTAAGTGTCGACTACATCGATCATCGACACACAATTATTGTGTGGACCACGTTACCACCTTATATTTTAGAGCAGGTCCACCTCACTTAAGTAAGTTACCCGATCAAATAAGTTACAGTAATCAGTAGAGAGTATTTAAAAGAATAACGATAGTTTCATGCTTTTTTATTCTTCTCCAAACGAATTTATCATTGCCTAAAAAAATAGGTTTGCTTTTTATTGGCCTAATTGAAATAGTTTGACTTTGAATATGGCTTTGAAGTTTAGGAATAGGTTGTTTAACAAGAACGAGTAACATTCACAACACGAAGATCTTCATTATCTTACAAAATTCAACCTCAAAAGTTTACAACATGATTACACGGAAAAAAAGCGAAACATAAATAAAGCACTTACCCTCAATAGTACACTTGGCAGGCGGCGGCAACCTCAGCGACACATTATCCATATACGCCTTGATCTTATCCAGATGTTTCTCACAGAAGTGCTGCACGGTGTCCCGCATTGGGTACGGCTCGAACACGCTGATGCGATGGTTGGACGACGTGTTATTATTGCCATTATTCGTGTTTATCATTGTAACACTGGTATTATTAGCCCGTCGGGAGGTCACAGTCACCGGTCCGGAGATCGAAATCGGGTTGGTCGGACTGACCGATATCGGTCCGGATCCAGGCGTGTTGGATGTGACGACCGATACGGTGCCCAACGCCGTGTTGGAGTGTTGGATAGACACGGCCGATGTGATTGGTGTGAGACCGTCTGAGGATTTCCCCGAAGTGAGCGGGTTCACGGATATTGATTGTGTGGCTAGAGGCGGCCCGGATATTATTGTTTGGTTGTTCTGGAATTAAAATAAGTATATTTTAGTTATTGTTGATTTTTATTGTTACTGAAAATGGCGAAAACTTTACTGTATTATTCAGCTTCGTCGCAGTTCGGCAACCGTGAACGGATGCCTGATTTTTTTTTTTTGGGAAATGAGGTAAATATAAAATTCGCGCAATTAAAAGAGGCGGCCGAATGTTTTGTCTAATAGGGGATCGGACAAAAAAAAACTAATTAGTCCGTCAGATAGATTTCCAAAAAATATTGGACACGTATTTTTTCTTTTTTCACGTAAACTTAAAATGAAGACGATACAGTGCTTCGAAAACTCGTGTGACGTCATATGATAGTACATTTTGACGACACAAGTGACGTTTCAAGCCCCACTCCAAGATCTTTGACGCGTTTTATCTTCGTCATTTTTTATTGATTTGATAAAACAAAAAACACGTATTCAATATTTTTCGATAATCTAACTTACGGACTAAACAGAATTATATTATTTTGACCCTGTCCGATCCCCTATTCGGTGTAATTTTTATTGGTTTTAGAGCGTCTCGATGCCGAAATCTTCTTTCTTAATTAAAAAAAAAGGTTTGTGTTGGTGTTAACTTACGGTACAAGTGTTGGCTCCAATGAGTATGTTGTGGTGATGATGTGAGCGCGGCGTGGGTCGCAGTACGCGCGGCGGGGAGATGCTGGTCACGGTGATGGCGCCGCTAGACTTGCCCACCACGCCGCTAGACATAGATGATGGCTTGCTGTTCGATACTGTACAACAAACGAATAGACATTTTTTACTTTTTTTTTGTTCCGTCTTTTTTAGTATTTGCAAGCTTCTCCTCTGTGTGGTTTTCTCCGTCCAATTTGTCACTAACGCTTCTAGGTCGTCAAGCCAGCGTTTTCTAGGCCTCCCTCGGCGTCGACGCCCATCTTCTGGCGCTCACTGTGTGACGACTCTGGCCCATCGGTTCTGATCTATTCTACAGACATGCCCCGCCCAATTCCACTTCAACCTAGCTGTCACACAACCTAGCTGTGGCACATGTAATTATAAATATTTATTCAGGTCCTAGGCTCGAAATACTGGTGGTGGTGGTGTAGCACCAATGCATTTAAACGCATATCAAATTATGCAAATGTAAATAATGTCGATTGCAGAATTACGAGAAATACTGCGATCATCACAAAAATAATCAAAATGCTAAATAAACTGTTGTAGGATTTTAAGTTGTTATTTTTTAAACATTTTTTTTTTTAAATTAATATGTAGATGTTCCGTATTTACCTGTATTAGTGGTCCCATTTGGTGGCGTGTTGATTTGCTGGGAAGAAGACAACCGCGTCATACTTTTGTGAAGGCCGCCTACTGAACCACCTGATGCACAAATTTTTAACTAATTTATATTTTGCAATTTGGCAAACACAGTTTAAAGCACTACTAACTAACATAAACGGGTCAAAGTTAATAAATAAATAAACAGTAAACAGCAACTCACCAGCCACATTAAGCCTGGTCATACTGCGATGCGGCGCCGGGCCGGGATGCAGCCGGCCAGTACTGCGCGAGTCCCCCAGCTTGGCGCGGCGCGCGTACCCGCCCGGCGCCGTCGTACTGCCGCCCGCGCCACGAGTACTGCTGCCTGTCAATGTATATAGCATCAGGAAAGAGGGAAGAACATTTTAATTCTCTCCAGTCTGACAAGATATTTTGCTGTGGTCCCCCAATGACAGAAATGCCCATATGTTCAGATCTATTGACCTGCGAGATGACATATCGAAAAATAAGGACAAAAATTGACAAAATCCGGTTTCATGTAGGAAGCGAGAATGAATCAACAAGTCAGGCTAAACAAAATATTGAAAAACTATATACCCCATTGAAAAACTATTTTTACATTGCCAAAAAAGTAAGAAAATTTTAATTTGGCGGGCTACTCTGGCGCTCACTTCACTAACTTTATGATAGTGTTATAAATTAAGTTGATTTCAGAACGTCAAGAGCAAACTTAAAATATTCAAAGAAGTTTTTTTTTCGCGCGGCGCGTGCTGCGTTTTTAATTCAAACACATGGCGATGTATGAAAATGTTAACGATTTCAAACGTCCATTTTACGAGAAGCGATTTTTCGCTCGTTAGTTTAAAATGAAGCGTTTGTTGCGGTTAAAAAAGCACGAGACGAGCCTTCTGCACGCGCCGCGCGACGCCCCGCGTCTCCGTAACCGAGCCCTAAGTTTATACACACATGAAGACTATGCAGATTAGTGTCTGAGACGGCCTTTTGAAGAAAGCACCACACAGATTTGAGAAGACCCTTCCCGTTTAAAAAAAAAACACATATTCGTTCACACAGAATGTAACAAATACAAACCAGTAGTACTGCCGGTGGCACTGCTAGTGGTCCCCGCACTGGTCGCGTTAGCACCGGCTGCTGTATGCGCGCCGCCCAGACGTACGATGGTGACGCCTGTCGACGTGCGGTTCACTTCGCTCTGACTCGACCCCGACTTGGGACGGTTACTGCTGCAAAGATGAGAACGAGAAAATAAATTTATGTTGCAGGGACTAAAAGGTGCACGTAAGATTCTGTGAAATAAACATAAAAAGCAGGATTGCGTGCCTTACGGCTGACACAAATGTCAATGAAATGATGTTCATTTCTTTGTTGGTAGCGGACGACATGAAGCTGCAGCCAACGACGTGTCGCAGCGACACTACTGGTTTCTACGTATTTCTATCAAATTGAATAATAATAAAAATAAAAAAATATTATTTTCTATGAAGCGACGACATGTCGTCTCCTGCTGCTGCGTGCAGTCGGCTACCAACTTGTACCTTAAATCTTCTACGACACTATAACATGAAATTTTAAAATTAGTGGTGTCGCCATTTCCATAGCTGACTGATCCCAAGAAAAGGACCATTACATGCACTTTTGAATGTCAGAAAAGAAGCTACAGTCACAATCACAAGGCATAAGAACTTTGAAAGTAGAATCTCTCTATGGAAAAGAGAAATATTGTTAAAAAATCTTGGTAACAGCATTCATGTTGTGATCGTGGGCATGGTCTCTTAGGTGGGTTTACCTGGTGTTGGCCCTGACGGCAGTGAGCAGCTTATCGGTGAACAGCGCAGGGAATGCGCTGCACAGCGCGGTAGCGTCGCGCAGTAACGCCGCCTGCGCCGCACGCTCCGCACTGGGGAGCCGCTCTAGCACGAAGTTCAGCGCTTCTTGTGCACGATCCTGTGAGGATGTCATGCGTCTTACAGCTCGCGCCAAACTTTGTGACCGTCCCGAAACTAGGCTCTTGCATTGTGCAGAACACAAAATCAGGTATTAGCGGGACGCACAAGAGCTTGGGGGCAGGGCCATAATATAATAAGTATTAAAAATGTTAGAAAACGAAAATTGTTTGGTTGATTACGTATTCCCACTCGACTGTACCATGCGCAAGTTCGGACTCGTGACTATACTCAGGGCGGTCACAAAGTTTGGCGCGGGCTGTACTTAAGGATAATTTGAAGATGTTAAACTGTACTGAGTGCAAGTGATAATGTTTTATTTATGGATGTAATAATGTTACATATAAATAATAAATTAATATTTTACAAGAGAATCTATATAGTTGGTGTACTGGCTATCTTTATACCATATTGACTAGATGAATTGAACTTTTTCTTATTAAAATTTCTACTATTATTTACAGATACTTGTATATGTGAAAGAAGATATAGCCAGAGAGAGGGTGATAATCTGGGATGACGAGACCTACTGTGCTAACCATATAAGTTTTGATGAAGGTCCAAATGTGTTTGGTCCAAAATAATTGATGATGCATTCAGGCCGGTCATCCAGTGCGTGGTAACAGGGCATGTGGTGCTAGAAGGTGGACCATTTACGATGAATCGTTACAATACATACCCTGCCAGTATACCCCAGCTGCGTGAGTATGTTGGCGACGAGTGTGACGGCGTGCGGCGTGGCGTGCGGCGGCCGCGCGGCGCGCTTCACTAGCGAGCCGTGCTCCACTACTAACGTCACGCGACTGCGACTGAGGCACGCTATCACCTAACGAACATACACGTGATTTTAGAACAGGACCTAAGGATCCTAGAAGGAACCTAAAAGGACAAGTAAACGGATCAATAATCTCGGATCGTGCCTTGAAAAATGAGTGTCGCGTAAAATCGAGATCAATAACAACACTAACCTGCAGTATGTCCACGCACATACACCCCGGATCGTTTTGGCTGGCAGTGTTCGGACACAGGTAGGACAGTAGCTGAGGCACACATGTCTTCAGTGCGTCGGGCTTGCGGGCAGCGATGTGCTCGAACAGTGCAAAGAGTGAGCTCTTCTCTACGGGCTCCGCGTGGGGTAGAAGAGATACCAGCGCTGGAGCGTGGCCTTCGAGAGGTTCTGGAGATACCTCGTATAGGTTCGTCAGGATCCGGCAAAGAGGATAGTTACCTGAAGAATGTAATGGTAACTTAATAAAACATGTAAATCATGTAGGATTGTAAATCCTTAGCTGGGATGAGATGATACAAAAGACGAGATCCAGTCAGTTAACCTAGTTTAAAGTTCTCCATAGCTCTTGCTAACAAAAGCGCATAGCATGTTTAGTCAGTCATTTTTTTTAATAATAAGTAATTTATTCTTCACACTATAGAACCTAACAATTTCAGTGAACTGCTTTATCTAGGGCCTCTTTCAAACAAAAAGAGAAGAGGAGCACATAATGCTAGAAACTGATTAGGATTACACAAAACAAAAACACAAATGTTTTTAAGGTCACATTCCAACCCACTAACCTGACATAATAGAATCCATGATAGTCTGCACATGTGGCTTCAACAGCACCGCATGATGCACCGCAGCTAGCGAGAGGTACCGGGCCATGTGTCGCGATATCTCGCGGTTGCCTTTGTGCAAGAACTGCACCGCGACTGGTAGGAACAGCTCCATCACACTCTTGTTGGCGTAGTTCTCCTTGTCGGATTGAAGAGGGAATGATACCTGGAGAACATGGATTGGGATTAATGTGGAGAAATTAAGGTGGAGAAAATGGGATGCGAAACCAGTGATTAATATAGATAGAAAAAAAAATTGCATAGCATTTGTTGGTCACTTTTACAACTGTATATCAGACCATGTTGAGCTATTAAAGTATGCAATAAATATTTATATGAATAACTAGCTTATGCCCGCGGCGTGGCCCCGTGGTTTTTGATAATGGTCCTACGGGATCATATTACCGGGATAAAAAGTAGCCTATGTGTTAATCCAGGTTATAAAGTATTGGTGGGCAAAATTTATACAAATACGTTCAATATGTTCAGTAATTTTTGCGTAAAAGAGTAACAAACATCCATCCATTCTCACAAACTTTCCCATTTATAATATTAATTAGCAGGAGTTAATCCAGGTTGTAAACTATCGGTGTGCAAATTTTCATACAAATCTAAGGGTAAGTAAGGTAGGTAGTAGGGTAGGGTAAGGGGTAATCTCGGGATCGAGTCCCTATAATGCCCGTCACAGTAATGCACATACCAGCAATGCACGACACTGGAATGTACAACACAGGAGTGTACGACACAGTAATTGGCGACATCCAATTACTGGGGTGTACCTTGCTGGTCCGGCCCAAGAATGTACAACACAGGAGTGTACGACACAGTAATCGGCGACATCGCGCGATTGGTTGGCCGACTAGTTGGGCAACTCGAAATTTTGGGACTTGGATACTAGGTAATTGAGCTAGGTAGTGCTGCCGAATTAAATTGTACTCCATGACGTGCGCTCGCTACGCTCGCATATTTAATAACACTAATATCTTCTGTCCCCGAAGTGCCGGGCCTCCGCCGGCCTCCTTCGTCAGCCTACGGCCCGGTGCCCATGCCGCCCATAAAGGATACTGTCGCGAGACGGTCGTATTATAGGAACACGAAGAAAAAAAGAAGGAACCACGGAATTTTCCAGTATTTTATTGTATCACCTGTCCCTATTGTCACATGGCTTTTTACTTTTTTAATGTGACGTCCCTGTTTGTTTTGATTCCAATTCTCGTGCCGTACATTCTTGCCCGGACAATCGAGGTTCGGGCCGAGAATGCACGACATGACAATGTACAACATTGGAATTCAAAACACTTACATTCCTATGTCGCGCGTTCTCGTGTCGTGCATTCCTGTGTTGGGCATTGCTGGTTCCCTTTGGGATCTACTGAACCGATTTTAAAAATTCTTTCACCAATAGAAAGCCACATTATTGCTGAGTGTCATAGGCTACTTTTTATCCCTGTATTCCAACGGGAACGGGACCTACGCGGGTGAAACCGCGTCACTTCACAGGCCTGATGTAAATCTTTTGGCATTAGTAGCCTGCCTACATTTTGGTGACATTTTTCATTTTATTAGAAATACTTTCTTAGGGATGGTACAGTTGGTTCAAAAACTAGTACTCCTGGAAATAGCATACTGAGTAGGTTCCTCTCTCTGGAGGCCTCACCGCACTCAGTCTGGACCTTGTTCCAGGTGCCAATGGGCTACTACAGTTTTATATTGTTTAATGTTTTTTCTTTTTAATATTACAAATGTTAAATAAATGAATGGAACATGAATTAATAATGTTTTGTCAATTTGTGAAACCCTGAGGTGAAACCAGTCAAAAGCAAGGTCTTGCTAGTTGTTAGTATAATTTAATAATAGTTCAGTAGAAACATGTTCTTATCAAAAATAGACAGGTTTGCCAATCTGACATATTATTCACAATCCATTGATACATTTGACATTCAAATTGTAAAAAAAAAACTTAAAGTTGTACGTCAAAAATAAATTAAAAAAGCAGAATAAATACATTTCATATTTATTAAAAAGCATAACTTACCAAAACAATGCATGCTATAATATCCGAAGCAATTTTAGCATGAGGTGGATCATCATCCCGAAGATGACCAGTAGGCATCAGGTTGTGGTGCAAGCAGGACTCTAGCAACGCCACTAGGGGTCCGCAGTACTTGTCCAGAGTACTCGTCTCCTTCACACATGACGTAATTCTTGCAACACATATTTCTATCAGAGCCTGGTCCCGGTCATTCCGACAATAGTCTGGCCGTGAGGAAATCTCTGTTACTTGCTTCAACTGCAACAAATATATTATATTTATGTTTAATCTTATCAATAGTGACGTGAATCTATGATTTACAACAAATGCACTGTCATGATAAGAAGATTATCTTGACAATATTAGTTGTATCTAAAAATACTGTGGCTCTGATTAATTTGTGACCCAGAATTATAAATATAATCAATTGCATGTCTTATTTAAGATTTATTATTGTAATTTATGTACTTAAGTATAGGTTGGTATTATTATTTACATAGGTGACTGACTTGACTCAACTATAAATAGTGGAACTTGATAAATCTACAAGCAAACAACTTACAGGAAAATTGCAAGGAATACAACTATATTAACAATAATTAATTGTTTTATTATCATAATTTTTCAGAATTTGTGATTCATAATTTATTCAAGAGGTAGGACTTCAATACCTTGGCTGATAGTACACTGTTCTTGTTTATCCAAGTAGGGATTTAATACTGCACTTTGTAGGTGTGAGTCAACTGTAATTTACATACTTTTCTAATTCTTGGTATCGTAAACGAACAGGCTGTGCCAGTTGTAAGTACTTAGCGGTAAGGCTTACCACTTCGTTGAGGTCGTCGACTATTTCTCCGTCAGGGATCGCAAATATATCGCCGGCGCGGGTGAGGTCCCGCTCCGTCAGCACATGCTTCAGTAGCTCGTGCATTGCGCCACCACCTCCTGCACACCCGCCTCGACGCGCCTTCACCGCGGCGTAAACAACATTCACTTACAACGGCTCATCAATGGACACATCAACAGCCACCGCTACACAACCACCATATCACTATTATTCAACACACGTAACATGTATAACTGGTTTTTAACGTCCCATAACTCACTAGAAAGCTGTTCGAATATATAAAAATAAAATAGTTTGAGCGAAACACCGAATTAGATGGTCTTTTGATGCAATGCAGTACAGGCGAAGTACTAATAAGTACGTTTCGTTTCGTTCGGAAATATGACTGTCAATCAGTCAATGAACTTTACAAGTTTGTATCTAGGTCCACTGGAATTTTGATGTAAAAAACATTGGCATTTGGAGCAATAAAATGAATTATCTATGTAGCCACAAAACATGTAATACAGTGAGGAAGTAAGAAATTGAATACATAATTTTTCTAGAAGGTAATTTGTTATAGGAAATGGCAGTTTGTGTTATTTACTTATTGGTATTGAACAAGAGATACTAAATTATTGTTACAACACGATACAACAATGATAAATATGGTGAACCATGGGCAGCGATGCCCAGTAAGAAAAACAAGTAATAAAGTGAATAATATAGCACTCAGCTTGCTGTAATAAATCGTTAGGGAATGCCATACAAATGCCCATTAAACCGCCCACACTAGTTCCGTCAAAAAGACCAGCTGTCGTCATGTCATCATGATGTCATACTCATATGTCAGATGTCACACATTTTTCAAACAATATATTTGAGGTTAACCTATTTGGAATTAAATTAAATTCATCTTTTATTTAATAAAACGTCAACATAAATAGTCTGTAAGTTATCAAGCAATTGTGAAGTATCCCCAAGTTAGGGTTAAAATACACATAATTATACTTTTACGAATTCTTTATTACTTATTTCTTGTTTACGAAATCAAGAGTGAAACCAACTTGCGAAGATATTGTCTCGTTTCACTAATTATTAAAATGCCTGTTCCATGCAGAAGAGGTTGTGGCAATAATGCAGTTTTGAAGGTAACTATTGTAATATTTTATTTGAAAAAAACAACGATCATAATTATACTCTCTGATCTTTTCTAATTTGATTGTTTTAATGATTTCAGCGACCAAAAACAGGCGATGCTCTCTGCAAAGAATGTTTTTTCTGGGCATTTGAAACTGAAATTCACTACACAATCACAAAAGCTAAATTATTCAAAAAAGGAGATTCAGTAGCCATTGGTGCGTCTGGCGGGAAAGATTCAACAGTACTTGCGTATGTACTCAAGACTTTAAATCAAAGGTACAACTATGGGTTGAACCTGATGCTGCTGTCAATAGATGAGGGTATCACTGGATACAGAGATGACAGTCTTGAGACAGTCAAGCAAAACCGGGATGACTATGAGATGCCTTTGAAGATTTTATCATACAAAGACTTGTATGGCTGGACTATGGATGAGATAGTGGCTCAGATTGGCAGGAAGAACAACTGCACCTTTTGTGGGGTGTTCAGAAGGCAGGCCCTGGACAGAGGGGCAGCTATACTGGGGGTGAAGTGTATAGCTACAGGACATAATGCTGATGACATTGCTGAAACTGTGTTGATGAATGTTCTAAGAGGTGATATTGCAAGATTGAAGAGGTGTACAGCTGTAGCTACTGTAAGACTCAGTCATAAAATACAGCACTAACTTATAACTTCCACTTTATTTTGAATTGATTGATATTTCCCCAGGAAACACCCTGAGGACCTTGGTCTAAGATTATTTTTCCTGTTTTTGAATCTTATTAAAAACTCTGTATACCTAAACTAAATCTCCCTTTGGTACTGGAATGTGGATCTGTACAAACTTGTCATACTACTGGAAATCTGATCCATGAGAATTTTTACTTACTTACATTATTTTTTAAATTGACATGCATGGTTACTATCACTGTAAACGGGATATTTACCATTACCATGTTTATTTTTTGTTTAATAAATAAGCCTACATGATAAATGTCCCATTTTCAGAGATAATGATAACATTATTTATTTTTCTTCTCGTCCAGGGCAGTGAAGGTACAATACCAAGAGTGAAGCCTCTAAAGTACACCTATGAGAAGGAAATAGTGATGTATGCACATTACAAGAAACTGGTCTACTTCTCCACGGAGTGTGTGTTTGCTCCCAATGCTTACAGAGGACATGCCCGGGCTCTACTAAAGGATATGGAAAAGATTAGGCCTGCTTGTATCATGGATATTATTTACTCAGGTATATTAAAGATTTCCTCATCATAACACATTTCGCCTACGCCTAGCATGAAAAGGGTGACAATATTTTTTTATCATTAAATAGGACCACTCAAATAAATAAATCTCAATCTTTCCTAATGGGAACCCATGGATAATAAACCCTAGGCCAGGGATGGCGAACCAATGGCACGCGTGCCATTGATGGCACGCTGCAGAATATTTTAGGCACGCCACTGAATTTTGAACCATATTTTCAACTATGCCTACGAGTCATTATTATCAGAAATGTATAACATATAAGATTCAATTAGAAACCGTTTGGTAGAGAAGTCCAGTCCAAGATGCAATCTTACTTTAATTTGAATTACACATAGAATTCAAACATTTATTACAACATAGGTCAAGTTTTTTTTTTTGTAGCAAAGAAAGAGCTTTTAGTTGGAAATATTTAGTTTAATTATCTGCCAATAGTAATATTATTTGACGGCATGTGTAAGGTCTCAATAAACATTTCTTTACAAAAAATGGCACGTTGATCCCTAAAGGTTCGCCATCCCTGCCCTAGGCCATATTTGACCCTTGAAATTTAAAAATAGTAATTCCATTCTTTTAATATGTATTCCAGGTGAAACCATGTCAGTAAAGGAACAGGTCTCGCTCCCCACACTGGGAACATGCAGTCGCTGCAAGTTTGTGTCATCACAGGAGGTTTGCAAGGCATGTGTGCTCCTTGAAGGCCTAAACAAGGGTCTGCCCAAACTTGGCATCGGCAAGAGTTCGAAAGCTAAGAGGATGCTTGACGAATACCATGCTAATCAGGCTAATAAGGATACAGATTTAGAAGATGCCATTAAAGATCTGAATGAAACACACATAGCAATAAATAGTAATAAGAGAATCAGTAAGAGTAATGCAAATAAAGAAAATACAAGTAATAATGATGCATGCAATAAAAACGACTGTTGTGGAGGAAGCTGTAAAAGTAAAACTAGTGTTGATCCAGCTGTTAGTAATAAGAAACTTGACATATTATTAGAACAGTATGGTTTAGATGAGAGTGCAAGTACAGATAAACATAATGAAAATGAAGTAAATGGTACAAATGTATCAGATCATTCAGATGATGAAACTCCCTTCAACGGTCAAGAAGAAGACGACACATGTTCAGCCTCATGTGGAGGTATAAGTATAGGTTTCTGACATCAATAAAACCAACAAAAATATTTTACAAACTTTAATTAATTTCATTTACAACACCACTGGACTTAACTGTATTATTTCTACCCTCGAGGTTCAAAAAGTCTGTCCTCAAAAAAGGCAAATGCATTAGAGTCTTCTTGCTATGAGCACTTAAGCACGTTAATAATACCTGTCACTGTCATAGGTCTACTTAACAATGTGCATAAGTGACAATTTCCTAGTAAAAATACATTTCTGGTCAACTGGGGGCGGGGCCACTGAAGCAGAATGCTGTTAAGATAATAATATAAATCACGCTAACATTTTTAGAATGGTCACAGATATTTTGAATTGTCGTGTTTGTGACCATTTTACTAATTGTAATACCTCATACTTCATTCATCCTATTATGATTCTGCTGAAGCGGCCATTTCAGGCCCCCTGGTGAAAGCGTGGTATTATGTTCTTTGTATGTAATAAGTATTAGTACTTATTACATACAAAGAACATAATACCACGCTTTTATTTCCCAAAACTGGGGTACCACAGTACATCCACCTTTCGCTAATTATGTTATGGTACAAAAGAAACTGGTAAGCAATATCAGCAATTATTTCTAGTATGGAGTCACGAAATAAGATCTATACAAGATAAATGGTGCAGCCCTTTAGGTAGCTATCCTTTAAGTTATTTTAACCTGTGTCAAAAGCAACCTTATGCTACGCTACGAAAATACAGATCACACTTGACACAGACTTGGCTTAAGTAAAATAACTGGAAGAACTTTAAAATTATACCATTAAAAATATCATTATGCGGGATACAAACTGTTGTACTTTTTCCATTTCATGAACGCGTCAATCATTGGAAATTATACCTTACACCAATGACATAAGAATCATACGACGCGTGCTCGTGAATTACGTGGTCATAATACGTGTTGGTATGTCTACGTGATGAAGGCGGGCGCTCTGGAGTCTATCCTCTCGCGGCAGATGGGACAGTGGTCGTTGATGTTGTCGGAGCAGTCCTCGCAGAGACACACGTGGCCGCAAGGTAGTAGGATGATCTGGAAATATGTTTTACTATTAAGGCGAGGTTGCAGTGCTTTGTTTTTATGTACGCACGACCTCGCCCCCCGCCCTGCCGCGCGAGCGATATAGTGCCTAAATTTTGACTGTTTTTTGCTTCTTGGAGAAAAACTATAAAGAAATTATACAATCTGTTTTCACCATTTACTTCAGAATAAAAAGTTCTATCTACTGATATAACTTTCATATAAATTCATGATGAAATGTCTTAGCAGTACACGTTTGAAATTGTGATTTAGAGTCATGTTTGATAAAAAAAAGTATCGAGCCGATCATTCTAAATCGCGTTTCTATCTTTACGATTTACTAGAGAGTATGTTCAATTTTTATGTAATGATTTTTATTTATTAAAAAACTCGTATTTAGTTCGATTTTTATAGGTTCAAAAATCTTAAAATTACTGCAACCCCGCCTTAAGTCTTCTATTCGTTATTCTAGCCCTGCTTTAGCAGTGTTATTTACCCAGAAATTAATAGGGTAGTTGACAAAAAAAAATCTAGTTTGTCAGATAGATTTCCAAAAAAATATAGAACACGTACCTATTTTTCTTTTTTCACGTTTAAACAAAAAAATAAGACGATACAGTGCTTCGAGAAGTCGTGCAGCGTCACAGTTTGGTTCATTTTTACCAGACTATGACGTCAAAAGCCCCCTCTCTATGGTTAATTTTTACCAGACTATGACGTCTATTCTATTCTATTCTATTTATCTTCGGGGACGCCGGCAGACACCAGACGGGCGATCAGTCCTTTCGTTGTGGATTATTTCGCCCAGTTCCCCATTTTGGTGGATCCCCTTCATGGGTTACTGGTGGTCGGCATCGCGAATCTTCCTGTTTCCTTGCAGAAGTTCACCAGTTGTTCGGTAGAGATTTCTGCGAGCTTCTATTCATTAATCTCGTCTGTTCCTAGGATTTCCCATCTGAGTGGCTCATACATTGTGCATTCCGCCACAAGGTGGAAACTTGTTTCTTCTGCTTCTCCACATGCTGGGCATATGGGATCTTCCTTTACTTTCATAATCGTCAGGTGTCTATTGAGTCCACAGTGTCCTGTTGCGATGCCTACAACTAGTCTTATGTTTCCCCTGCTCATTTTGAGTAGCTTGTGGGATTTCTTTTCATCATATGACTTTAAGAAGATTTTCGATTGTCGACAACCTTCTGTTGCATTCCATCTTTTATTTGACTCTCCTGTGGTTATTCTATGGATGATTCCTTTTGTTATATTATGTGGGATCGGTAACCTGGGCTCTGGTCCCACAAAGGTTTCATCTGCTCCTTTTCTGGCTAATTCATCTGCTATCTCATTCCCTTCGTGTCCTTGATGACCAGGGACCCATGCGACTGTTACTTCTGCTTTTTCCGCTAGCTGGTTGAGTGCTTCCTTACACTCTTTAACCAGTGCAGATGTGACTTCCACTTTGTTCAGTGCTTTGAGTGCTGCTTGACTATTACTGTATATAACTATTTTGGAAAGATCACCTGTAAGGGCGTTTCCAATTATTCTGGTACATTCCATAATGGCATGTATTTCTGTCTGGAACACACTAGCGCCTGTTCCTAGTGAGAATGATCTATTTATCTCCAGTCTTGGTATGTGTATCCCAGAGCCGGATAGCTTAGTTGACTCTTTCCTTGATCCGTCTGTATAGCAGACCACCATAGATGGATCACTCTCGATTGTCCATTCTTCTCTTGTGCCTATATGTATTCTATACTTTTTGTCGAAGATCTTCTCTTTTTTGATTAAGTCATTGTTGGCCATAATCATTGATAGATTGTCTTCGTACAGATTTGCTATCTCCGAGTGACCTTTGTCCATAAAATTGCCTTTCCAGAGGTTCAAGCTTTTCAGTTTGAACCACTGCTCCAAGGCTCTTTTCTTGACTTGTAGACTAAGCGGTATCATTCCTAGTATGACATCCAGGGCCGCTGAGGGAGTCGTCCTCATTGCCCCAGAGATCATTAACCCGGCCATTCTTTGAACTTTTGCTAGCTCTGTGCTGTTAGTCTTGATTTGTGTTCTGTGCCACCATACTATTGCTCCGTGTATAACTCTGGGTATGATGATGGCATTATATATCCAGGCTACTATGGCCGGTTTCATTCCCCAGGTTCTACCTATAGCTCTTCTGCATTGTAGTAATGCAATTTTTGCTTTCTCTTGAGAGACTATGACGTCAAAAGCCCCCTCTCTATGATCTTTGACAAGCTTTTTTTTCGTAATTTTTTATTAATTTGATAAAACAAAAAACACATATCCAATATTCTTCGATAATCTAACTGACGGACTAAACAGAATCATATTTTTTTCAGTTAGTCATTTACCCTAATAATCAACAGAAAGGTTCTAAGCAAGTGTAGAGTTTAAATATATCTGCAGGGCTATTGCGTATCTTTTAATGACAGTGCCTAACATATAGTGTCTATCTTCATTTTTTGCTTACGTGAAAAAAGAAAAATACATGTACTTACAATATTTTTTGAAAATCTATCTGACAGACGACAGACTATAATTCGATTTTTTTTTGTCAACTACCCTATTGTCGTGTGAAAGCTGATATATGATGCTTTAGTGCATGTTTACGTAAAGGCGGGGCGCCGCGCGGCGCGTGCAGCGTTTTTATTTCAAACACATGGCAATGTATGAAAAAGTTAACGATTTCAAAACTTGATTTTACGAGAAGCGATTTTTCGCTCGTTAGTTTAAAATGCAGAGTTTGTTGCGGTGGACCCGTCTCTCAGTAAATTAATGAAAAAGCACGAGACGAGCCTGTTGCACGCGCCGCGCGACGCCCCGCGTCTCCGTAAACGAGCCCTTACGACTTTTTTGCTGACTTAACAAATAAATCATTCTACTCTCGTGCCTACCTCCTTAGGGTTCTCGGTGCACACAACACACAGCTGCACATCCGCCAGGTTCTTCTCCCTGGCGTGCGCGCGTCGCTCCCGTCGTCCGGCCGCGAGCTGCTTCTTCATGGAGTCCTCCAGCGCGCGACGTCGGCGACGCTTCATGTACTTGTACGCCACGCGACATGACGCCGCCGCGGCTACCGTGCCGAATATCACTAGTAGTACTCTGAAAAATGTTATCTTTATCACTATCACTACATAGTATAAAACAAAATCGCTTCCGCTGTCTGTCCCTACCCTATGTATGCTTAGATCTTTAAAACTACGCAACAGATTTTGATGCGGGTTTTTTAATAGATAGAGTGATCCAAAAGGAAGGTTTATATGTAGCACATTCCACCCGTGGGAAGCCGGAACCCGGGGCGGGTCGCTAGTATTATATATATGGAGAAGCTGACTGACAAACGCCCAAATACTCAAACGTCACTCAATTTTAAGTTGCACTTAAATCTCGTGCTGTCTTTGTTACTTTAACGACAGAGATAGCAGGAGTTTTGAGGGTTACTTAAAATTGAGTGACGTTTGAGTATTTGGGCGTCACTGTCAGAAACTTGAAATTTTGCACAGGGGTTCCTTTTATAACGTAGGATTTTTCAAATAGGACTTTCAAGTAGCAGCCTGGAGTTTGGAAGTTGGCGGTGTACCTCGGAGCGCATGGATCGCCGGTGCCACGGATGGCCCTTCTCTTGATCTCTCACCGGTAGTGCGAGACTGCCGTCCCATCGGACTATGAGAGTGATTGAAGAGAGAGTACTTGTGCCAGCTGGCTTTAGTTAGTCTCCATTGAGTTTGGCCGCCATGACTGAATACTAGGCTCATAGGCTGTCTATGGAATGGAGTTGTGTACAGCATACCTTAGAAAGTCTCTTGAACTAGCCAGTCTTTTTAATAAACTAGATTTAGTCGCCGTCGTCAGATACAAAGGCAGACCATCCTTGGGCGGCTGTATCCTCATCTCTCCAGTGTTACTCCTGTGCAGCTCTCCTATGGCCGTGATGTAGGAGCCGTCGCGAAGCATCTCCTCCATGGTCTGCAGACCTCGCTGCCGCACGCCGGAGAAGAAGCCCCACACGTGGTCAATGACCCCGGGAGACATCGGCTCGAATTTGTCTGAGATGACGTCCATGTCTGTAAAGATGAAATGTTGGTAAGACTTGGGAGATGTGTCAGTACTCAGTAAACATTACTTTCCTTTTAGACTCCAGTGCAATCGGGTCAATATAAAGGTTATATAGGATGGAAGGAAGGCGGCGGCGCACGCACGACTCGATGTAAGTAGTGGAAAGATTTCAATTATATTTAGAACGCAAAAATTCCACAAAAATATGATGTGGCTCTGGTTGGCTGGACATTACTTCAAAACTGCTCGCATTTACAATAGGGCAATAGGGCACTTTATGTGACGGCTAAACACCCTTATTTCAGAATAGGTGACGCTACAGAATCTTAGATAATCGATCGAAAGCGTGTCCAGCCAGCTTGAAAAACCACTTTTCGCTGGTCTCTCAATCTCGGTAATGGAAGTGATTTTGACGACTTTTTGCATATCAACGGGCGTCACATAAATATGTGACAGGCATCAAGCTAAAAGTTTTGTGATACGTACAGTGGTTTAGTAGAAAAATACAAAAAACTGTGTCCAGCCATCTTGAATTTACGTAAAAAACTTTTGGCTGGCACTTCCGAATCCCACATAACGGGAGCGTTTTCGAATATGGTTCCTTTACTAATACTTGGTGACGCAATGTGTGACAGTAATAACGTTTGATTTATGGCGTCACATGTAAGGGTTTACGAGATATCAATGAAAACTTAATGTATACTTGTGTCCAGCCATCTTGAACTCAGGCTGGCTGGACACGTGTATGTCCGCTGCCTGATGATCTACGACCTTCAAAATGTTGTGACGGGGACGATAATGATAACCTGCATTAGTGACGGAGAAACTTTGGGTAGTTTCAAAGATATTGATCATTTAAATTTTCCCATACAAACACTGTAGTAGGGTTACCAATATTGTAGGTTTTATGTAGGACAAAGTATATTTTAAGGTGTTTTCTTTAATGGACGAAAATCCGCGTATTGGTGATACTGATACGAACAACTGTAGATATTTAAATCAATAGAAGACAAAAGTGTAGAGGGGGGGAGGGGGTTTAATGTTATTGATTATTTACGTGCAGATACCTATCTACTCTTTTTAGATAAGTATTGGTGTTTTTTTATGATTAGTACGTATGTAGATATTGTGTCAGGATAACAGACTAATGCTCTAAGGTATTTAAATGAAAAAATAATGTAATTCACGTTACTTACCAAGGACCTCGTTAAATGAAAACGCACTTAGCAAATATTGCACGTATTCCTTACAAATCGACGGAAGGCTCTAAATACCATTATGACGTATACTTTACTCTAAACGATTAAACGAAAACGGTTTACGCTGTCACAGCACTCACAGCCTCTGTGTACAAAACAAACTCAGTATCAGTGCATCAGTGTTGCCAACAAGACCGATATAGAATCTGCTAAAATTATGCCAATTGCTTTATAGAAATGCTAAAAAAATCTGCTAACATTTTTCAGTGTCAAATGAAACGTAACAATAGTTTTAACTTTTTTTATTATTTAACAAAATATACTTACATACTGTTTTAATCGACTATGATCTCAAATACTCTTTCCGTTATCATCAGCATTAGCATCAGGAGCGCCAACAATATACTTAGTAAAGGGATTTTTTTTTCTAAATGGAAATAATTGCTTACGCATTAATGTATTTTATTTTAAAATAATTTTATATGCTAAAAAATATGTTATATGCTAAATAACTAATAAGTTTGCTAAACAACATGAAAAAATGCTATTCTTATTATTCTTATTCTTTATTGCACACACAAAATAACAAATATAAACACAAATTATACAATAATAAAGCTTACTTAGGCTAAATTGGCATCACTGAGTGCAATGCACTTTGTTTTTTTTGTTAGTATTTTTAATTATTATTTAGAAACATACTTCCCCTTTTTCTGCAGGAAAACCTTTTATTCCCACGGAGAAATCAAATACAAAGCTGGCGTGGCATGGCTGCTACCGGCCGATTAGTCGATTAAAAAGAAATCCTATAATTATGTAAAAAATATGGTCACCTCACAATATTAATGGATGGGAAAATTTAAATGATCAATATCTTTAAAACTACCCAAAATTTCTCCGTCACTAATTCAGGTTATCATTATCGTCCCCGTCACAACATTTTGATAACATTTTGAAGGTCGTAGATCATCAGGCAGCGGACATACACGTGTCCAGCCAGCCTGAGTTCAAGATGGCTGGACACAAGTATACATTAAGTTTTCATTGATATCTCGTAAACCCTTACATGTGACGCCATAAATCAAACGTTATTACTGTCACACATTGCGTCACCAAGTATTAGTAAAGGAACCATATTCGAAAACGCTCCCGTTATGTGGGATTCGGAAGTGCCAGCCAAAAGTTTTTTACGTAAATTCAAGATGGCTGGACACAGTTTTTTGCATTTTTCTACTAAACCACTGTACGTATCACAAAACTTTTAGCTTGATGCCTGTCACATATTTATGTGACGCCCGTTGATATGCAAAAAGTCGTCAAAATCACTTCCGTTACCGAGATTGAGAGACCAGCGAAAAGTGGTTTTTCAAGCTGGCTGGACACGCTTTCGATCGATTATCTAAGATTCTGTAGCGTCACCTATTCTGAAATAAGGGTGTTTAGCCGTCACATAAAGTGCCCTATTGCCCTATTGTAAATGCGAGCAGTTTTGAAGTTTTGTCCAGCCAACCAGAGCCACATAAAATATGTGGTGGTCTCTATTTTGAAGTATTTGTAACATCAGAAGTGGGATACAAGCTAAGTGTTTACTTTCATCACATACACACTACATGTAGTCGAGTGGCGAATCGAAGTACATCTAAAGTTACGTACTCTTTGGTACATCGGCATGTTGCAGAAAATACTGGGTAAATCCAATGCAGAATGCTTAGCGCTCGTTTACGGAGACGCGGGGCGCGGGCGTCACGCGGCGTGCAGAAGTCTCGTCGCGTGCTTTTTTATTAATTTACGGATAGACGTGTCCACCGCAACGAACGCTGCATTTTTATCCGACTACGGCAAAGCCAAAGGAGGGTTATAAACTAACGAGCGAATAATCGCTTCTCGAAAAATCGACATTTGGAATCGTTAACGTTTTCATACATCGCCATGTGTTTGAATTAAAAACGCACAACGCACCGCGCGACGCCGCGCGTGTCCTTAAACGAGCGCTTAGGGCATCACGTCTTGGTAAAAAGAATGAGCAAAATGGACATAATATATTTTCAGACAAATCACTTACCAAGTAACTCAGCCGTGAGTGCGTCCACAACCTCAATGCTGTACTTTCCATTGTTGAGGACGAAGGGTGTAGAGTTGCACACTTCATGTATGGTGCGCGTCTGGTCAGACCAAAAGCCTGCTGATGTCCGGGCTATCACATGCTCTTTGATTGTAAGCCTAAAAAAAAAAAAAACAAGTACTAAAGACTTCAAAATTAGGTACTAGCAAAATATAGATGTGGGAGAACTGTATGCCTACCACAATATGGCTACTCTCTACCCATTTGCAGAGGCAGAGGACGCAGAGGTGTCATATACAACTAGAGATAAAAAATATTCAAGAGTTATTATCATTCATCTGTAGTCTGTAAGAGACATAGACACAAACAATTACCACTATTTTCAGTACATTTTGTACTGAAAGTTTCAAACAAAAATTTTTCATTGGTAATATTAAAACCTTACCATAATATTATTACACATCAAAATATGTGTATGAGACAGTAGATTTTTTTATTGCCACTAAAAACCCTGTGGGAGGTTTGATTTGATGTACTGAATATGTGGTAACCATTTATGCAACATCACTTGTATAATAAGTGTTGTTGTATGAGGAAACATTATCAAGTTGTTTTGATTAATCTATTTGAATAACACTTCACAGAAGTATGTGAATTGTGTGAAGTGCTAATAAGTGTTAATGTAAATATTTTATACTTTTTATGCACAAGCTTCCTATCACAAAATAGAACAGGATTTTATTGAATTTACTTAGTAATATGCTACCTTGCCCACCTTGGTAACTAGAACAAGTTTACCCACATTTTGATTGTGCCAATCCAAGAGAAGCAGAAAAAAAACTACTGAGTGCAATAAAGCTAAAAACAACTGCATGTAGATTAACACATGCATATTCTTCTTAGAAAACTAAACAAAAGTATTTGTCACAGAAGGATTAATTCCTTACCTCTGCACAACACCTGTAACAGAGTTGTTATAGTTGCTGGTGATGGGGTTGCCCAGTGGCTTCACCAGTCCTCTGATCACCACATACGGGATGGTGTTATTGGAGTACTTGTTGATCTCCCTATTCAGGGTCGAATCTATGTCCAGCACAGGGGCTGTCTGTAATTCAACATGTTGCTGGATTATTTTCTGTTTTAAATGACACATAAATATCCTGTATTGTTTGTAACAATAAAAGGAAGGTCAAGAGCGACAATGAACCTATGAACATACTTGAATAAAAACATTAAATTCTAGTACGTACTTACCTACGCTACGTCAAACTAAATAAAGTATTTGGGAATGTGATATAATCAAGGTACCTACTAGACTTATCTAGACGGTTGAATTAAAACTGATAGTAAATGAAACTAGAAGTTCTAATAAGAAATAATATGTTTACCTGTAGGGCATTCAGGATATGTTTACATTTGCTCAGCTGTTTCACACAGAAACCCAAAATAAGGGAGTCTATTCCAAGGATCACTGTTTCGCCGATTATTTCCGAAAAGAAGTCCATGGTTCTACAAATTTGTTTTGTGCAGTTTTACCATAAATTACGAGAAGTATTGCGTAAGTAATTACGCTATTTCACCTCATTTTTCTGTAAATATGCCTATTTTTAGTAAAATCCCCAATCACACGGATTCTCCGTTCTCGCTTTGCCTTTGAGTTTCTGACATTGACGTTTCGTTTCACACGATACATTACGACATCAAAGTGAAAATAAATCATAAATAACCAGAAACGGAACGTCGCGTCAGGTAGTCTTGTTTTTTTTTTGTTCCGTGTTCTTAAAAAGGAAATGGGGAGTCGACGAGGTGGCGTGGCTTGCTTTAGTTTGTTTTACAAAGAGCAGCCTATATGGCAGAGACATTTATTTCATTCACTGCTTGTAAAACCGTTTGTAGAAATTATGTGTCTGTGGCGGAGATTACCCATCGGCGCCGCCAACTTTCCTACTCCAGGCCAGAGTATATAATATGTTCTGTGCTCCAGGCTCTAATGGAAAAGCAATAGCACTTTTTGCCCGACCCGGGAATCTAACCCAGGACCCCTACTGGGCAGGTGAAATTACGTCATATTCAGTTTAAAACAACATCGAACCCCTTGGGACTACAGGACAGTCATCTGTCACTTCCGTCACACTTCCGTCGTTACTGGACTTGTTTGTGTGCGATTTTTTTTCTGGCACCCTAGGGATGAGACTAATAAATACCTAACCCGTGTTTTTTTTCTGTTTTGTGACCTAACCACACAAATGAAACTTCGTTCAGATTCCAATTTATTTATTACGAAATTAGATCTAGCGTCGGCAGTGGACAGTTTAATTCCTTCTCCTGCGTACTCTGGATATTCTCCAGGCGTTGGGTTCTTCGTACTTATTGTAGAGCGGCTCTAGTCTCTGGTTCTTCTTGAACTTGGACAGTTTCGTGGGGTCGGAGAATTTGAAGAAAGCTGGGGCGAACTCGACCAGCCACTTCGGGTCGATGGTCGTCACTTCGCGCATGTACTCCTTCGTCGTTTGGACGAGCTCGTGGTAGATTACCCTGATGAAGAAATGATTGGACGTGAACGTTTGAACAAAGAAATGAAGTTTGAACGAACTGTGTCTAATAGCAACTGGCTAGAAAGAGGGAGACGACTAATAGATGAAATCGAAAGAAGAAAAATGAATAGGGATGAGGGCAAGAGAATATAATAATGATGACATATCATTTCAAGCATGATGAGCCCTGACTGGATGACAGACAGATAAATTGAAATGATTTTACTTTAATTTTTAAAGTTATTTACTTGATGTATGTTGTTTTCGTGGTTCTCATACACTATTGTCTACATTTCTTTTTTCATTTCTATCATTTGCAGGCTTGCTATTTTCTTTTCTTTATAAGCTGTACCTTTGTACTGTAAGTTATATTATGATGTTGCCTTCTAAACGATACAATAAATAAATACTCAAATCAGCTTACCATTCCGGCTGCCTATTGAAGAGTGCACTAGAGGGATGTATGTAGACAACTTGGCTGTCCACCAAAGTTCTGTAGCCCTCCTGCGGGTCCTTCTTGGCCGCGTTCCTGAAGAAGCCGGAACATATCGTCTTCTGTATGCGCACCGTGTTCTTACCCGCGGATACCACGTCCAATTTGTGCCTGTACAGAGAAAACAAAATAGAAGATTACAATGCTTGCAAATAAAGTAAAGTATGATACATATCTAATGTTGGGTAGACGTAAAAAATAAAAATATGAGTTTATACCACATCACATACAGTATTTCTACGAAGAGTCATTTCCAGTGGTCTGATTAGGATGCATGAGAACCTTTTCGAGCAATTGATTTCAGCATAATTCTAAAATTCAGGCTTCTAGTTTTATCCACAACGAAGTTATAGTTATATGGGGTGGAAAATGGCCTGAACTGTTTCGAGAAAAGAATGGTACGGCCACGCCGCTTTATGGCTCGACTTGGCGGGGGCACTGCCGTGCCCCAGATTTGTTTAGATTATAAATCATAAATTAATGGATTATGTGTGAAGGCATAACTAAAATAGGCGTGAAATAAAGAGACAGGGAAATCGGAGAAACTGCGCAGCCACCTTTTGATGTGGAGTAACACGGGCATGAAAAAGAAGAATTATTATCACAACTCGCCTATCCATAATCCCAAGCAATTGTTTCCTGACATCCTGCGCTCGTTTCAACGTGCGGATTTGCACGAAGTTCTCATAGCACCAGGCGTTGGAGAACTTATTGTTCCTCCAGCTGTTGTACACGGCTAGCAAGGTCAGGTGGTCGCCTTCCGGCTGGTTGAACTTGGCTTTCTTCTGGTCAGCTAGCGCCTGCTTGTCTTTGGGACGATAGAACACGTTCTGCACGCTCAACATTGACACTATGGTCAGGATCTCGTCCGAGCATTGCAGTGCTACGGACATTATGAGGATCTTTGACAGGTTCGGTTCGAGGGGGAATTCGGCCATCTGTAATAGAAGCAGAGTTTTGTCATTTTCTGAATGGCTATGATAAATATAAACTTTTTGGTATACTTAGTTGAAACAAAACATGAGCACACGATTTGAGATTTGTTTGCCATAACATGGATTCCTGAAATGTCACAACCATTCCCCACTTTCATACCGATATATGAGCTCTATTTTCAACAAGATATGGTTTATTATTCTCTGTATCTTTCTCAAATTAATTTAAATGTTCATAAAGTCTTTTCTACTATGTTAAGCGTATAGTTCGATCTACTTAAGTATATAATACATACCCTACGGCCAAGTCTGGTGAGCAATCCTTCCGAGTCGAGCGCAGACAGCGAGTGAAGCTGTTCCAGCGCCATGATGAGGGATTCCACGGGCGGCGCGTCCATGAAGTCGAAGTGCAGCAGGTCGTTGATACCCATCGTTTTCAGTTGGAGTACCTGGAGCGGAAATGTATGGCATTCATTTAGAACTAAATTTCAAATTGAAAAAAATGCTTGAAATAGGATACTCAAGCATGAATCGAATTTTAAGGCGCTAACTGCACCGAAACTAGCACCACCCACATCTTATATCTTTTACTCTAAAATCACATCAAAGAAAAATCCAAAACACTATCATGCTAGTAAATAACCTATAGTATTTTTAAAATCACTTTTCATGATTCTAGACTTGATAAATTAAGAGAATTACTTATTACCGCCAAAAGGGGCCACTTTTATCTTTAATCAGTAATTCTCTTAATTTATGAAGTCTAGAATCATGATTTGTTACCTATATACGTACCGTGGTAGCAAGATTAGTGCGCTGTATCTCAGGCACGGGCGTGGGCAACATCTCGTCCCGGTAGGCGCGCTCCGTGTACAGTCGGTAGCACTTGCCGGGTCCAGTTCGACCCGCACGACCCGCTCGCTGTTTTGCTGCTGCCTGCACACAACAAAGGAAACATCATGCATATGAAGTCGAATACATTTTTGAGGGTACATTTTTGTTCGTATCAGCACGTCTGTGCGTCGTCCGTAGTACAAACTGTGCAAAGTAAAAAAAAAGCTTTCAATGATAGACGCTGAACTGAGTTTGCCGATCGGCACGAGAAAATTAATGAATAAAGGGTAATGTTTAGTTTAATTCCTTTGAGTTGGCTTTGTATTCCAACAAATACTAACGCATCGAATATGCGTCAGTTGAAAGAATTATTTAATTACCTGTGAAATAGGCGTCACAACCAGCGAGTCCATTCCAGTCTTTGAATTATAAACTTTCTGCTTCACGAACCCAGGATCGACAACATAATAAACTCCATCTATGGTCAGCGAAGTTTCCGCAATGTTGGTAGCTATGACGACCTTCCTCGAGCCGGGGGGCGCAGGCTCGAAGATACGCGTTTGCATCTCAGAAGGCAGCGCGGAGTATACAGGAAGGATGATTAGTTCTGGCACATCTGGGCCTAGAGACTTCATCCTCTCGTACAAGATTTCGCAAGCTGTATCAATCTCCTCCTGACCAGTTAAGAACAGTAGGATATCTCCCGGAGGTTCTCTCAAGTGTATCTGCATCACAGTAATCAACGACGCGTCTAGGTAATCAGTCTCTGGTTCTTTGGTGTACATCACTTCAACAGGGAAGGTTCTACCGGGTATAGTAAATATGGGGGCTTCGAAGAAGTACTGCGAGAACTTGACAGCGTCTAAAGTCGCGGAGGTTACAATCAGCTTGAGTTCTGGTCGCTTCTGGACAGCTTGTTTGAGTAGACCGAAGAGGACGTCCGTGTGGATGGTGCGCTCGTGAGCCTCGTCCAACATGATCACGGAGTAGGTCTTAAGGTCGAGGTCCATGAGGCACTCGCGGAGTAACATACCGTCTGTCATGTATCTGGGGAGGTCAGTTTTAGGTTAAGAGTGTCTGGGATCGTCATTCTCACGTAAATAAGATCAATCAATGCGTCTAGCCATTTTCCAGCTGTTGGGGTCGGCTTCCCGTCTAGCTGGATGCTGTTGTAAACTTCACAACACAACAACAAACTGCTGGCTAACCATATGTTTAGACAGCAGTTTGTTGCTATCTTCTGAAGGCGGAAAGCTCTCTCACAGAAAATTAAAAAGCATTGATTACCTCATATAAAATATGCACAGTACCCGGCGATAAATAATGCACATCGACCTTTGGAGAAACTATAAACGAAATGACTGTTCGAGACATCTCTTTTCCGCTGTGCTTTTATATATAAACTGCCACAAGCTAGGTCAGTTCGAAAATGTTTCACGGCAAGCTAAATCTATACTTCTATACTAATATTATAAAGAAGTAAAGTTTGTGTGTTTGTATATTTGTTAAATTGTAAGGGGTAATCTCGGAATCTACTGAACCGATTTTAAAAATTCTTTCACCAATAAAAAGCCACATTATTGCCGAGTGTCATAGGCTACTTTTTATCCCTGTGTTCCCACGGGAACGGGATCTACGCGGGTGAAACCGCGGGACGTCCGCTAGTACAAAATAAGAACTTAATTAACGAATAAATTGCACTGATTTTTCCAAAGGTCGATGTGCAATATTTATCGCCGGGTACTGTAAGTTTTTTGTATAATCAAAAATCGGTGACAAATAAACCGGAATCTACTATTTTAAAATCACTGAAATCAAAAGTGGTTGTCAGTTAATCCAAAATTACTTAGAACAGTCCCACGAAATGTCCACCATTCACCGCTTCCTAGTTCATTAGGAAGAAGTAGCTCAACAAAGTATACAAAGCCACCACACTTACTTGATAACAGTCTCAGGACTAGTGCAGTCTTCAAACCGGATGGTGTACCCAACCTCCTGGCCCAACCTGCACCCGAACTCCTCAGCGACCCTCTTGGCCACAGACATGGCAGCCACTCTCCTGGGCTGAGTGCAGGCTATCTTACCGCGCGCGGTCAGACCGCACTCCGCGAGGTACTGAGTGATCTGGGTTGTCTTACCGGAGCCGGTCTCACCGATTACGATCAGGATCTGGTTGTCGGCTACAGCCTGTTGAACGGAAGAAGAATTTTAATATTATGAACAATTTTGTAATTACACTTATTACGTTAGTTATTTATTCAGTATAACAAAGAGAAGTACTAAGTTCTGGGAAAAAAATATACAAAGTCAAATTATTCTTGTGAAACTCAGGAGCGGGATTATGGTAATCGGATAAGAGAAATATATAGGATTTTGTTGGTTTATTCGATTTTAGATAACGATACCAATTACGTCTATTTAGTTTTGCTAGCTTATTTACCATAAATAATACAGTATATCTTATTTACTTTGAAAACCCATGACGTATATTTATTCAGTTATCAAGAGAAGTAATATGAATTGAGATTGAAGCTCGTCAGTACATACCTTGGTCAACTCATCCCTCAGTTTATAAATAGGCAATGACTGTCTTTGCTCCAAAAGAGATAAATTCGTCTTTTTGCCGAAAGAAGACTTCTTTCCACCAATCACATGCTTCTTCCATTCTGGCAGGTCTTGAGGAGTTATGCCAGTCCCTCTCATGTTGGCAGCTAAGGCTCTACCATCACTCTCTGGTAGAGGATCTATCCAGTTTTTGTTCAGTCCCATGGGTACGCTCTCCATCTCCTGTTCCCTCTGTATCATCTTCTGTTCTCTCCTCTCCTTCGATAGCGCTGACTGCATCATGGCAGCTTGGGCTAGGGAGCCGTCAGGGTTCTTCACAATTCTGACAGGTGACAAGTCGTGAAGCGCGCGCCCGTGACCTTGTAAGAACGGCGGCTCTTCTTCTACGAGTTCTATCTCGATGTCAGCCTCGCCGTCTTCGTCTTTGGGCAATAAACCTGTCTCTTCGTCGAAGTCTGGTAGCTCGCTCTTGTCTATGACTCCCGATGATATCATCTGTGAAGTGATATTGCCAATGAGTTTTTATTCAATAGAGTCAAACTTTTCGTTCACTCAAAAGGGGTAATTAGTTCCATCAGTATCTTACCTGTTTAATCTCCCATCGCTCAGGGCTGGAGATTCTGGTGACCCTCTTCCGACTGGAGTCCTCGTCAGGATCGAGGCCTCCCTGTAGGCCTGCCAATACTGTGGCATTTGGTGGAGGACGATCAGGATTACGACCTTCGCGTTCAGCCTGATATGAAGAAAATGTTGATCAAAAACTTGCCAAGAGTTTTACCGATATAGATTAAAAACAAGAGCTACTACAAGTTTATGTGTTATTTAACAACTTACCTCCAGATGTGCATGTGATGCTGGGTTCAGATCTTTGCCCGTTTCTTGACAGACATCCCTCATAGTAAGAGATACTTTCTGTCCGGTAATTGACAATACTTTAACCTGCAACAATATAGAAGGTCAGAAGAAAACTTGTTGTTGCACACAGTGGCCTCTCTACCTATGCTAGAGTAGAGAGCCCACTGTGTCCAATGAAAAGTTTTCTAGTTTGCCCTAAAGCAGTAGAAACAGCTCATCAACTGTTTTAAACATTTTCTTAATCACTTTCAAGAATAACTTAATATTATGCAATAGCGAGAAATACGCCATGATGGTATGACTTATAGAAGCGCGACGCAAAAGTAACGAAAATTTGAGTGATTTTTGAATAAAATACTTACAACTCAACATTACGTATTTTCTTTCGTAATTTTATTCTTTTGCCAACCAGAACAATATCACACATTACAATCAAAACTAGGAAATATTTACGATAACTTTACGACACACAGTCGGGACAATTGATCACTAGTTACATAAGTTATTTATTAAGCCTTGTCTTGTACTTTACCTTAACTTTATCCCCTCTGTTGACGACATCAGACACATTGGTGACGCGGCCCTCCGTCCTCAACTGTGAGATGTGCACAAGTCCCTCCCACCTCTTCTTCACCCCTTCGATTTGTACAAAGCAACCAAATGGCACTATGTTGGCTACCCTGCCACTGTATATCTGAGAAATAGAGAAAGATTAACTTAATAAACTTTTGCCTAAATAACCAGACTTTGAAGTAGAGAGCAGCCCCATATTCACCAATGCTTCTATTCCATAAGTTGTATGTTTATCTTTTTTTTAGCATTATGAAAGTGAGTGAAATAGACATGTTGACATTCCAAATCAAATCAAAGTGTTTGTCATTACGGGGTAAGAAGTTGTATTAAATGGTTGACTGATTAATTTTCATTATTTTTTATTTGTATACTGCAGTCCACACATATTTGAACAAATCATCACAACCCAATAATTCCAGAAAAATACATAATAACTGGTACTTACTTTCCCAGGTTCAGGGTCATCACTCAGTTCCACCTCAGGGCTCTTCTTCCTGAACTTTTTACCATAGTCTCCTAATTTGTGTTCTTTTTCATGAGATGGTGACCTCTTTCCTCTTGGTGGTGATCTGCGTTTAGATGGGGATGTCCTTCCTCTAGATGGGGACATCCTACTTCTAGATGGGGAGGGCCTTCCTCTAGATCTTGATCTTCTTTGCCTGTCTCTAGACTTATGACGACTAGAGGTGGGGCGACTTCTGGAACGTCTTCTTCTGTCTCTGTTCCTATCTCTACTTCTGCTCCTACGGTCTCTACTGCGACTCCTCTTATCTCTACTCCTGCTACGCCTACTCTTTCTATCCCTATCTCTGTCTCTAGACCTACTCCTTCTATCCCTATCTCTCTCTCTGGACCTTTCTCTTTTTCTACTTGTATCCTTTTGCTCTGGACTGTGGCTTCTTTCTCTCTTTTTCACATCAGCTTTAATAGTTTCTTTTTTAGGAGGGTCCTTGCCAGGAACTGCTTGTGATGGTGCCAGAGCTTCCAACTCAGCCATGGCTTGATCAACCACCGAATCATTTGTCTTTACCTTCGATTCATCTTTGAATATTTCTTTTGCTGTTAGTCTTTTGTTTTTCTTATCATCTTCTTCTTCACTCTCTTCATCTGATGAGAATATGGGAGGCTTCTCATTGGGAATGGCTAACCCTGGGAACTTATTAGCCAAGGGGTTTGAACTTTCATGACTAGTTTCACCTTTCTGTGCAGTGTTGTTGACAGGTTTCATGTGCTGTATGATACGCAATAAGTTGGTCATAAAAGAATCTGAAAACTCGGCCCCATTTTCAATGAGTGCTTTCTTGAAACAGTCAAATGTAGGGTTCTTGTCAGCTATATCAATGATAAATTCAGCTGAAACAACAGTAATAACATTTAGTAGCGAAGTTTTGTTAAATTTCTTGACACAGGAATTGTTGGGAAGATTTGTGACACTTTGTGGCTACAAGGAAAAGCCTTGAGTATCAGGATATTCTTTCATTATAAAGGAATAAAGATTCAAACAATTTTGTGAAAGCAAAGGTTCTTGTCTGGGGCGGTCATGAACAATGGGTGTCATCAACACATTGTAATTCATGAATAAAGATCTATGAGAAAACCTAATTTATAACAGGAAGTTCTGTGTGAAGTGCACTACCTACATCGTACAAAAGTATGTTGATTCACTAAAGGTAAAATGAATTTCATGAGGAAGAACTCTGTAGAAATCAACGACACGACGCAACATAGCTATGTTCAGCGGTCTCACTTACCTAAATCTTTATCATTCAATCCCAAATGGTTGTCCAGCTCAGTACAGAGTTTCGACACAAGCGAAAGATGCTCTAGTTTAGCAACTTCATCCATTTTTTATGAAATTAATGAAGTCCTTAGTAAACACAATGCCACACTACGATCAGCAGGGCTATTGTGTATCTTTTAATGACAGTGGATAACTTAGAATGTCTATCAAATAACTGTCAAATGGTGAGTTTTTAAGAAAAAAATGTACCAAACCATAACCAATTTACAGTTAATCTATGGACATTTCTGATAGCCACTGAGGTTAAAAAGATACGCAATAGGGGGGCTGCCCCCCTATTGCGTATCTTTTTAACGTCAGTGGCTAATAATAATATTAATATTAATTTAATAATATTAATTTTAATTATTATGTCATTTAAAAAGAAAATACTTGAAAGGTGCCCCTTTTTCTATTGTTACCGACGTATTTACCAAGGAGATAAACGATAGTTGTACCTAGGATTGAGGTAAACGTTAAAATTATAGCAACACTTGCGTTGCACATATTTCTTTTTTTTTTATTTGATGTTGCCACAAAAAATCCAAAATTATTTAATATATTTCTGGCAACATAAATCTGGCCCCAGTAGGTATGTTACCGATTCGACAGTAATAAGAGTCGACCACCCCTGCAGGGCTATTGCGTATCTTTTAATGACAGTGGATAACTTATAATGTCTATCAAATAACTGTCAAATGGTGAGTTTTTAAGAAAAAAATGTACCAAACCATAACCAATTTACAGTTAATCTATGGACATTTCTGATAGCCACTGAGGTTAAAAAGATACGCAATAGGGGGGCTGCCCCCCTATTGCGTATCTTTTTACAGTTATTTGATAGACATTATAAGTTATCCACTGTCATTAAAAGATACGCAATAGCCCTGCAGGGGTGGTCGACTCTTATTACTGTCGAATCGGTAACATACCTACTGGGGCCAGATTTATGTTGCCAGAAATATATTAAATAATTTTGGATTTTTTGTGGCAACATCAAATAAAAAAAAAAGAAATATGTGCAACGCAAGTGTTGCTATAATTTTAACGTTTACCTCAATCCTAGGTACAACTATCGTTTATCTCCTTGGTAAATACGTCGGTAACAATAGAAAAAGGGGCACCTTTCAAGTATTTTCTTTTTAAATGACATAATAATTTAAACAATTCCTAGCTCCCATTGTATAAAAATAAAATACATTTTGTTTCGTAATGATTTGATGTAAAATATGGAAAGATTTGGAGGAAGTTTAAAACGTGACCTAGCAACACAGCTTAAAAAATTAAAAATGTTTGTTTGCATTTATAAAAAGTTTCAAAGTTAATCGTTTGAAGTTTTGCGTTGATTTATTTCCGTAACTTATCCTCTCAATTTCTGAAACTGTAATATTGTCAATTATCATCGTGGTTTTCCTGTTTGGCTCGTGCTTGCTTACTTTAGCTAATATTGTGTTTTGGTACTTTCTGGTTACCACGCTCAGATCAAGTAAATTACCACGATGAAAGACCACAAAAGGAAGTGCAGAACATGTGTGGCAGTTCAAGTGAGAATTCAGCTATAACTCTACATCGGTTTCCTAAACCGGGAAGTAAGAACTATCTCCGGTACGTATCTTCATAAATTTGGCAGACTGTAGCCCTTACGTAGTTATTTATCTACCTCCTTTCAAAAAATACATTCAATTCTAAATCTTGTACAGACCTCCGCCCCTTAGACGACCCACCGACCTACCAAACCTAACCTAACCTCACACCGGGATAGGCATACACCCTCCTTGCACCCTTTACGTCCAGCGATCACGCCCGTCCAGTACAATAGCATTATTAAAAGATGGCAATAAACATACAAACATTATTTGTTTCTTTCAGCTGCGAACTATGGGCGAAATTCTGTTTTCCTCATGGACAGTGGTCTTCGCCAGGTTTCCAAATGAAGCTCTTTAATGAGCATCGAATGCTGTGCCACACACATTTTAAAGAATCTTCCTATGTTCACTACCAAGAAACTACGTAGGCATGCTGCTCCTGAAGAAAACTTTGTACAGGTTAGAACTTTATTGCTAAGGTTCTGTTTCAAAAGTGTAAAAATGTTTAATTAATTGAGTAGTAAATTGAAGTGTTAATTTCTGTTCAGCTAAAATTATAGGTATAAAGCATCATTAGTACAGAAGTAAAGGAAAATTGATAAAATTAAATAACTGTTTATACTTCTTAAGAAGTTACAAAACCTCAATGTACGAGTCAAACAGTTTTTATTTTGATATTATGGCAAATGGTGTTAATAAATTGAAGAAAGATAAATTAATAATAGTTTATTTGATTCAGAGAATATTCCAATATTGTTACTGTTTTAACAAATATGTAATTATTTTCAGATAACACAAACTCTTCCACAACATTCCAATGAACCTGTTGCGGGTCTCGCACGTCAATGGGCACTGTCCGATGTCACAAACCAGGCACAATCAACCAGGAAAAGTAATGAAGGAGACTATGATAAGGTAAATTAATATTTTAATAGGGTTCAATACTGAAAGGGTGTCAATGGAATTATTACTAAGCCTATTATGTTGGTTCATCTGTCACACACAAGGCCTTATCGCATTAATGGTAAGAGATAGCGAGTTGAAATTTTAATAATTTTTTTCAGATAACACAACCTTTTCCGCAACATCCCATTGAACCAAATCAGCAAAAAACCAATTCAGCTGCATCCAGTTACTTCGGACTCGATAATTATTATTATGTCGTCGATAGTCATGTCAGTATATTGCTTAGAATATTTTTTCTTTACAAACTTTATTTTACGATATTGTAATGAACGAAATAAATATTTTTTACATTTAAAATCAACACATACTGTTTTTTTTTTGTTCCACCTGGCTTCTGCACTTGCAAGAAAACTGAAAAGTTATCTTGCAGGTGCAAAAGCCAAATTTTATCAAAATAATTTATATAATTTAAAAAAATAATATTCGAAATTTCCGCTACATAAACTTTTATTTGGGGATAACAAGAGATGGCGTGACTGTGCACCAGTTTTTGTCCTCAACATTTTTGTATTGAGTTGACATTCTTCTCCTAGAGTGTTCTGTGACTACGATCCATTCACAATTTGACAAATGTCAAAGTCGGATGACAGCCTTATTTTATTGTTATGTCACGACTAGAGTTGTCCCGTGGAAATTTAAGAGGAAAGGAAGATTATTACTAAAGCTGAGGAGAAAGCACAGATCGAATCGCTGTTCAATTTTGTCTGTAACTTTTACTTGATTATGAAAGTTTGACAGTTTCGGATAGCGTGATGTGTTGCGTGGCTTATCTCAAATAGAATGGGACTGATCTGGATATCACTACTTATTAAAAAACAAAGTCTGTCTGTCTGTTCGCGATTAACTCAAAAACTACTACACCGATTTTCACAAATAGATAGAGTAGTTCTCAGGGAAGGTTTTAGTATATTATAATTTTACCGACATCCACGCGAGTGAAGCCGCGGGCATCAGCTAGTTTATAATAAAATAAACAACACTATTCTATTGACAATTTGACATTTCATTTTGACTGTTTTCTTGTCTTGCAAATGCTCATATTTTTAGGTGTCCTATTAAGTTTTTAATTTATTGATAGCGTTTATATTTAGGCAAGTGCGTTTTATTCATTTGTGTACAGCTCATGCCACATTCATAAAATGGAAAATAACACTGATCATACTGATCAAAAGAACTTTAGTCCTCTAACTGTGCCAGACGTAGATGTAGATTTCTTACCGATTGTTTACGAAATAATACGAAGGTACTCTTCAAAGTGCTCTTATTTTTAGATATACGTCATCATGTTTATCACTGTATAGTCCTATGTATTGTAAATATTTTATTTTTTAGTGTTGAGCGGGACTTTCATGACAACTCTGCTAAAGCCAGAGAATCTCAAGATTGCAGTCAACGAGTGCTCGAATTGCAAAAGAAATTTGATATAGCGCGTACACAGGTATTTATTATGATTATTCTTAAACCATGTTAATATAAAACATATTATCTGTCTAGATAATTATTTATTTGGTGTTAACAATATTGCAGGTTAGTTTATGTAACTGACAGATTATGTTGATCCACTATGGTTTGTTACAGATAAAGCGCTTGCCAGGCATAGATTACAACAAGCAGGACCAGTTGAAGCAGTTTGAAATACTGAGAACTCAGTTGAGACTGAAGCGGGAGCTCTTACAGAAGTATCGTAATATGTGCTCATTTGAGACTTCATTCAAGTGACATATCTCAGCACAATGCCTATCAGAGCTTTACTACGGTACCTTGCCAACAATGAACACCTTGTGCAGAAGCTTGCAGAGTCCTACCCTGTGAGGCGTGCTGCACAGCTTGCAGTGTCCATGTTCTACAGGGGTAAGGAGAAGTTGGGAGACTTGGATAAGATGAATCCTGAGCAGGTTAACAGAATAAAGTCATTCTTAAAAAGGTTAAATGAAAACTTAAAGGAAGGGGTTCAGGATGCCAAGAAACAATTAAAGAAATAATGTAAATATTTTAATTTAGTCTGAAATTCAGCTACATGTGTATTTTAGCCATTACTATTTCACTTGTAGGCATTAAAATAATACTGCATAGTTAATCCGAGCTAGTTTTATTTCACTCACTCTGAACAAACCATAAAAATATTCATTTACTTAAACTACAAAATCACATAATAATGGTACTGTGAAGTTATCAAAATACTGAATTATGATATGAGCAGCTAGCCTCACTAACACTAATATTATTTGTAAGAAGTTCAAGTATAAAGTACAACAGATTCATCCCTCTGTCACTTAGCACTGCTGCTCAACTTGCTACAACTTAACAGCACTCATAGTTAATGACCCTAGACTGCTCAATGAAAATCTCAATCAAATTGAAATCAGTGTAATCAAGCAAATAAAATTATAAATTCCAAAACAAAAGTATTCCTTAAGAATTTTGCATAAAATAATGAGAATTTTAGTAACAAAAAATAGCAATTCTATGAATTCTAATAAAAATTATAGATAATCAAGATGCAGTTTGCACATTCTATTCCTGTTGTACTGTTATATGTCACAGAAGCTGTAGAATTATGAAAATATGTTTATTATATACCTTTACGAATTTTTAGAAAGATTTACGAGATAGAATAAGAGACCATCTATAAAGTTATAAGTATAGTTTAGTCAAAAATATGTAACTGTACTGTAGTCCTAGAGTGTGTACTAACAAGTAAACACACTAAGGAAGGATATAGAACCGTACCGCGTACGTTACAACTAATGACGCGGCATCGACATGAGACCTAAGTACCTTGTACTCTGATTTAGTGCTTTTGGACCGAATTAGCTGCGCTAGGGAAGCTAATTAAATATTAAAAAATAATTTCTTACAGCTATAAAGAAAAATATTTACAGGAGTACCCCTAAACATCAAAGTTTGTCGACATTCGTAATTTTGAATTTTTATTAAGATCTGTCCATCATAAATTCGGAGAAGATTGAAAACTGTTACTCCCTAGCGCCCGTCTGTAGTAGTGCTGGAGATATCTGTGTAGCTCCCAGGTCGGGCCGCTCTATGTCGTGTAGGCGGAGTGTTGGCGGCAAGTTCACTGACGCGCCTAGTTGGCGGCGGCGGCGAGTGCGGGCGCGTCGGGCGGCTTGTCGTGTCTGCGGCGCGGGCGCCGGGCCCCGCCGCCCGCGCCGCCCCCGCCTGCCGCCGCGCCGCGCTTGTCGGCTTGCACTTCGAACGGCGAGTCTGTCGCTGTTACGTCACTCTCTTGCTGTGGAATTAAGTCAAACCATCAGTTTTACTCATTTAAATATAGATTTTTTTGGCGCTGCTGCATATTTATGTGGAAATGTTATTGAAAAACCAATATGACGGCGTTTTCTGATTATGGCCTCGCACGAAAGAAGCGATGATCAAATATTTTCTGACACTGATTTTCTCGTCATCTTACCGTGGCAAGATGCGATGCTTGCGTGTCGGGTTTGTCCTGCGACTGCGGCGCGCGTCGGTCGTGCCTGGTGTTGGTGGTGCGTGGCTGCGTCTTCACGGCCGCGGGTTCTGGTCGCAGCACGTTACCCACTGCTTTCGTACGACCTTCACGGAACACCTGGAACAAACGAAAGTATTACGATGAAGATGATGATTGACGTGAGTCAATCGATACTGATTGATCATTTGTTCCAAAACATTCGTTTTATTCATTCGATGATGTCGTTGATGGCAGAATGGAGATCATTGCATAATAATTTGGAGCACAGAGGCGTGGAAGTGGAACATAGTTTTCGAAACAGCTCGCCCTTGCTGCTGTTCAGTCGTGGTAGCCCCAAATGCAGTCAATACTATGGGCTTAAACAAAATAAATCTTCTGCTTCTTCGAGTCCTGACCAATTTTAAGACTCGCGATAAATATCAAAATAAAAACATTGTCATTAGTCGAGTTCTTCTTGTTGTATGTATGTACTTCCATATTACACAGTTTGGGCCCAGTAGGAGTCCTGTCAAGAGTGCAGGGGCTCTAAAATAGCCACTTTAGCAGATCATAATATGAATTTCGTTAAAAAGCGCGAAATGGATCTTTCATAATAGCAACTGCGTCTCTGATCATTTTACGAATTTTAACAGAATTCATATTATTTTCCTATTATAGTCTGGTTTCCTACATGGTCACAGGCGCAGTTAATATTATGAAAGGTACATTTTGCGCATTATGATCTGCTCGATCACATCGATCGACTATAACCTGAATCAGATTTTATTTTAATTGGAAGTCACAAATATAATCACACACAATGCCAGGTAATAAGACAATAAGACTTACCATCCTCTGCCCTCTCTTGAGATACTCTGGATGCTTGATGAACCGGAAGCGCACGAGCGCCTTGTCGCCGGTGCGCAGGCAGTCGCGCGACATCGACAGGATGGACGCCGTCTGTCTGATGCTGCCGCAGTGCACTGACAAACAAAAGTAAATAGGTAAGACAACAGAAACACTTTGGTTCCATTAGATTAGACAGTGCTTCCGGCACATATCGGTCGGAAAACTATGGTCTTTAGTTTTGTTTTTTTTTTTAATATGTCTACTCGCACCAACTCGACAAAGTTGCAGTACTGCTCATCCGGACTACCCTGTGCTGTGGTGATCTTAGAAAAAATTTAAGGCCCCACCCAGGGTTTACAAACGTCATTGTTGTTACGCTGCCGAAACGCTATTTATACCCTTGCCGCTACTTTGTGGCTGTTATATGATGGCACCTTAACTTAAACTTTAAGGTAATATTCCATTTGCACACGCGCGTTACTATTATTTTTTCTGTATCTGCTTTTCTCACTAAGAGGAGTCATTCGCATGAGGGAGAAGCCACGCAAGCTTGCTTTGCGAATGCGTGCGAATACAACGATTGTTTGGTTATATTTTTCTGCAGGTATGAACTTTCTGGGGAATTGATCCGCCACTTCTTTCCGGTTACAGCACTTGAAAGGAAAACGTAATTTTGTCGCTCAAAAAGTGCTGATTCTCTTCTCTCTCGTTTGCTGCCATTGAATACGTACCCATAGCCTGGTAGCGTGAAGATATGGTGGTGGGGTGATGCAGCACGAGGATCTCTCCCTCGAACTGCCAGCAAGCTTGCGGGTTCAGCGCGGGAGACACCATCACCATACCCTTGCGGATCTGTGAGCGCTTTATCTGTAAACAAACACACAACATCAGCCTATAATGTTGCAAAAACTGCCGTTAGTTGCGTGCTTTATCAGTACGACAAGATAATTGGTGTGGTCTGAAAATTACCATGTGGCGTTATGGGAATTGTTTTTTTTTAAAAATGGTACTGAACATAATTGCTCGCGAGGAGCTCGTGGCTTAATAAGAACTGCCACTCTGGTCGATCTTTAGGTAAAGCTGTGCTTGCCTAGGTCGGTTTGTGGATGGGTGACCGCCCGGCATACCGAGTTTCCTCCGTGCCTCGGAAAGCACGTTAAGCTGTTGGTCCCGGCTGCCATATATAGATATTTGGCAGTCGTAACAGGTAGTCAGTGACCTGAAATTCTGACATCCAGTCTTACCAAAGGGTATTGTATTACCTAGTATTAACTGGGTTGTGGAGGTCAGATAGGCAGTCGCTCCATGTAAAATACTGGTATTCAGCTGCATCCGGTTAGACTGGAAGCCGACCCCAATATAGTTGGGAAAAGGCTAGGCAGATGATGGTACTGAACATAATTATCTTGAAATGGTCATGCCGTCATGCATAACTTGAAACAGAAAAGTTTTGAGTTTACGAGTTTTGTTACCAAGAATCGATTCTTTGAATCACACTTTTTTCATTAAAAATCGCTGTCTCCGGCCATCAAACTAGAAAGTTAGGCGCCGAAAATTGATAAAACAAAATCTTATCCCCTTAGTGCTTTGCTGTAAAAGACCAATTCGAACCTCCATACAATCCCAGTAATAGAATACTTGCGGGATAAAAAAAAACATATTCCACACACATATTCTTATATGGAACAATTTCAGACCTCAACACGACGAAACCAAGGGCAAAAACCCAAGCCAAATAATAGTAATTTTCTTAACAGACCTTTTTGAGCGCGAAACTAGCTGTCTGTCCGCCCCTGACCTCGGGCACAGGCATCCTCTTCCTGTGGATGCTCTTGACGGTGATGGGCTGGAACCGACCGAGCGGGTCGGGTCCCAGTAGCAGCGTGTCGTTCAGCCGGATCACTCCCGCGAGCGTCGTGCCTGACACCACTGTGCCCACACCCTGGAGATGGAAATAGAGAATCAGTCGTACTGGCTTCAAATTTTGGCGTTTTTTTTTAAACCTGTCACCGTTGATTTTGTGGTCTGTTTTTCTGATTGCAGGAACCCCATCTATTTTACGTCACTAGAGTGATAGCAGTCCACAGCTAGTTGCTTGTTTGTCGGCGATGGTTTCTGATGGTGATAGTGGTCATGGCGGATTTCTGATTTGATAATATCTTACTCGTGTACTCCTTCCTGCACTCCGTCATACATGTGACAGTTTGTGAAGATGAATGAATGGATAAAAGTTTGTTACTCTTCCATGTAAAAACAACTTAACGAATTTGGATGTTTGGCTTACAGATAGTTTGTCAGGTTAACGTATTACTTTACTTATTCGGGAAGTACAATTCCAAGGGCTAAAACCGAACTTCACGCGGACGAGTCGCTACCATAAGCTTGCCAATCTCACAGATGTGTGTAAGGTGGGTACCTCCTTGGTGGGTAATTTCCCCAATGAATACAACGTGAGCCTGTATTACGTACCGGTACTGAGTAGGTGTCGTCGATCTGGAACTCCGCCGGCTTGTCGTCCTGCGAGGGCATCCTCGTCTTCAGCAGGTTGAGGAACATGGTCAGCAGCTCCAGATTCTCGCCTGATACGTTTGATACTTGGAAGATTGGACATAGCCTGGAATAACACCCATTGGTTATAGACATTGCTGAAGTCATTGTGAGAGGACATAGATTAAAAAAATTCTAACCTCGTTTGTTTGTCGTATGAATAAAAAAATGCATTCAATTATTTTTGGGCTTTTTAAAAGCACCATCGTATTTCTATGTCTAACTTTATTTTACCTGTATTTTTTAAATAACTATAGGATTGTACACATTCAATGTTTTCTTGGTTTACTAGGGATACCTCATTTGTTTCCATTTTAGACTTTTAATATTTTTTGAGTCTTCACTACAGGACATTACATTCAGATAGAAGGACACAAAGGTATCATGTTAAATGATGAAATAAAAGATTTCAACTCGGAGAAATATAGATTGCAAACTGTTTCGCCAATGGTCGGATACATACCTCTGTGACACAAAATTGGTTGCGCTAACAATGACATCATCTTTCGTCTTCACCATGACAGGTACTTTGCGGCAGCCCGACGACTTGAGGATCCTGATCAACAGCTTGAGGTTGTCTTGCAGAACATTCGGGGGACACATGTCGATCTTGGTCACTACTACGAACACGGGCACGGAGAGGGCAAGGGCGAGCCCTAGATGTTCCTTTGTCATGCCCACTATGCCTGCGTTGGCACCGATCTAAGGGAATAGGGGAATAAATCACAAGTTATTATTAAAAGGAATAATACTTTACAGAAATGAACAAAAATTCAAACGTTTTTAAAGAATTCTGACCCTTATTTACATCTAAACCGGTCAGTTTTAGTATCGTCACTTACTGCTAAACATAAATATTGCTGTTCTCCGACCCTTGCTCGTGCCAGCTTAAGATGCTGAGTCAGTAGTTTTAAACCAGCCTAATGACGCCCTGAGTGGCTCCTAAACCCAAGTTCGTAACCCACAGTAGGTGAGCTGTCACTTAGTCTTTAAGTTTTGACACCCTGGGTAGACTCACAGGATAGTCCGATTAAGCCGAAGCCAGGCTCATAGATTGACTTGCGAGATGCCATGCAGATAAAAATATGCTTTTATTGTCAAATTGTTAACATAGGCATGCAATAAGTGTTTACTTCAGCAGCCGGTAGATGACAAAAAATCGGTGGTACACACGAACAGACGAACAAGAGAGTGATCTTACAAGGGTTCCTTTTTACCTTTTGAGGTACGGAACCCTAAAAATACCAAATCCACCAAAAAACTTGGCAATATTCTAATGTTAATTTAAGAACATGGATATCGATCCTCCCTTCTTCTGGGGAGATGGTTTGGGTTATATCGGACCTTTACCGACTAAAACCCGGGATTTACACAAACACGAATTTCGTCTGGTAAAGACATTCCACCTCATAATGTTCAAGCTTCACCTTACCATAAGCATGCCGAAGTCGGGCGCATGTCCAGTCATGCCGAACACGGTGGTCTTGAGGTACCGCTCGTGGCCGGCCAGGTCGATGAACGTGATGACCTTGGACGATTTCTCACAGATCTTCACCCAGTCCAGAGTGCCGTGGTCTGGCTTGTTCACTACGTTGCCTGTGGGACATGGGAATGTCACATGAGGATCTTTAATTTTACTGCCATTTTGGTCTAATGGTGGCAAGCGTTACTGATGAGCGTGAGGTTCTGTGCTAGATTACTGGATCGGGCTTTTTATATTGGGGTTATCCATCACGATTTTGATTTTCCATTAGAAATTTCTTAGTGGCAACCACGAAGTCAGGATGTGCCCGGGAGATGACAATAGCCTCACCCCCTATAATACAGCCAATACAGGAGACTTGACCATAACGTAATGTTGGTGTATTTTAGCTACACCTTTGCCTATCCCTTCGGGGATCAAAAACCTACCAAGTTAACAACAAATAATTTGATGTTAGTACACACGGCTACACATCAAGCTATACATTTCCAGTATAAGCTGGTCTCGCATTGTATAGGATTTCCGTACAATGCGAGATCAGCGTAAACTGGAAATGTATAGCTTGATGTGTAGCCGTGTGTACCTCGTCATAAAAATCGTTACTATAGGCAATGTCGCGAGGGCTCAGTCTGTCATTCGCCCTGCTCCCCTATCGCGCAGTTTCCTTAGGCACTGTCTTAAATAAACGGCATCTTTGTGTGTATTACTGCTATAACGAACGTTGGATGTATGATACGTGGCTGTGTATACAACGTGTCGCAGAAAGAGTAGTAGAATAGTTACGGATCTTGTACTGCAGAGTACAGACCATCACACTGAACTAGTTTCTCCATACAATTAAAAAGAATCAGCTGTCCCATGCATTAGTGTTGAGAAGGAATATAAATTTTTCACTAGCCGTATAAAAAATATATTATAGTACTACTAGTGAGTGATTGTAAACCTTGCTCATGTAGCGTGAAAGTAATTTGTATGTGTTTCATGCCTTTCTAGTTTCTTATCATGAATTCAGAAAGTACTTAGTTGCGTGTAGTAAGAGTGACCTCGAAGTTTTTCTACATTATTTTGCCTTCTAACAGAACATCACGCCTGTGATTCACGATGGGTTAGCCAGAGGTGTACAGACTAGAACACCCACATTTCATTCAAATTCAATTCACGTTCTGTTTAAATTCCATGTAATATAGGCCTTTGAGACTCCGTGTCTTCTACTTACAAAATTCCTGATTGGAAATCCCCATTTCACATTGCCAGACCTGGCAGTCGAACTCAGTTTTCATGGTCAGCAGTCGAAAGACAAATTTCGGATTTTAATTTTTTTAAATACATCGAACCGCAATTTTGTATTTTCAACTTTCAGCGGTCAGCCTAATGTTGAGAATTCAACAATGTACAGGCATACGCTGAATAAACTCCCTTGTTTTTAAGGCTCTGTGCTGGACAGAGTACGTGATGATGACAGTAATGTTCTAGAAAACGTTATGTAGTCTTCATTCATATCGTGCCCGATGGAACAGTTAACTGTCGATTATATAAGGTAATTGCATAACTACTAGATAACTATTAACTACGGTCATTTATCAGCGATCGTTGAAGTTCTATTAATATCGCAGTATTTACTATTTAAATGAACTAATTATACAGAGTCGCTAGAATGAATATGCAAATTGTACATCGCATTTCAAGCGAGTTTCAACATCGATCCAATTATTGTGGTATTACGCCTTAGTAACGCTATGAGGTAATGGACATTTCAATAAGCATGACAAGTTGGAAGATACATCGATCGATGCACGAAGGATTACAACCTATTCATCCAGTCTAGAACACATAGGTGTACCTAAAATAGTACACCAACATTTCGCCAGCAGTGGACGTCTTTTGGCTGAAATGATGATGATGATGATGATGATTTCGCCAGCAATGTTTAAATCCCATGTAATAACGAGCGAGGCTGTTACTAAGAAATTCCTCATAGAAAAACCCAATAACACTTTGCCCGACCCGGGAACCGAACCAAGGACCTCATGCTCAGCAGTAGCGCTGGCGGCCACTAGACCAGCGAGGCATATATAAGTCAGGACTAATCAGGTTCTCATGGGTCAGTAATTTGCATCAGTAAAGTAGTTTCAAGGATATGAAATAAGGAAAAAATGCCTAAATAGCAAGATTGGAAATCGTATCAGTGATAGTACTATCTTAGTAATCAGGAAGAATGATATTGCCATACTGAGTCATAGCATATTGGCACATTTGATGCGAACAAAATCAATGTGACGGACACTACATCCACAAAAGTAGGGGCTGTTGAAAGTTGAATAATAATGACAGCAATGTCTTGTTCATACATTAATGTTTTGGACTTTAGTTTTTATTCTGATTATTCATACGAGGTGTAAACGAACCCTTCACGAAGCTGTCAACCAAGCAGTATGTACATCAAACGAAGTACCCCTACGCCAAAATTATTGCTAGGAAACGACTTTTTTTTTTATATAGATAGTTAGTTCGAGACCGCGGGAGAAAAGAATAGTTGATAAGATTTATGGACGGCCACCAGAGGATTTTCTTCGTCGAACTAATACCATCGAGAGAGGTTCCCCCCAATTTTTTCCAAGAGCTCTTGTCCCGCGCTACTTCGAACTAGCCCTCACGATATGCGTCTGGGTCGTCATACCACTTTTTGTGGGCCAGCTTCGGTGGAGCCGTCTATCTGAAGGAGAAGAGTTTTGCCCAACGGCCTCAAGATTGTAAGAAGGCTTTTGCCCAACGGTGGATATGACCCGCTAACTAAAGGATTAAAAAAACGGTTGGTACTGACCCATGCTATCGAAGCCCAGTATATCGTTGCCGACGGAGCTGGTCCTGCCGCTCTCCATCTCGTGCTTGTGCCGGAACAGCCGCTGCCGCGCGTACCCGCGCCCGTTGTCCAGCTCGCCGTGAGTCAGTACGCCCAGGAGAGTGGACTTGCCCGCGTCTACGTTGCCTACTACTGCCACTCTGGGGCAAAGAGAAGAACAATTATTTGTAACTAGAAACTTTACAAGTGGAAAGTAGTACCAGCACCATCATCTACATAACTTTTGTTTTTTTTTGCTTTCGCTTATTAAAATTGAGTCAACCCAAAATTTGACACGATAACGCAGTGTATGCTGCTCCCGGTGGCGTAAGCATCTTTCCACTGCTCCTAACTATGTTGGAGTCTTGGGGTCAGGAGAACCAAATGCAGTTGGATAGCAGTATTGTACACGGATCCAAAAAGTATATAAAAGTAATGGTCATTTGTTGGATCGTAGTCACCGCCGCCTATGAATTTAATGTCTGTAATGCGAGAGGTATTGGTTTGCATGAAATCAGCACACTGGAGCTCAACTATACTCTGCTAGACAGAAAAAAGATACGATGATTGGTACTTGGTAGTCTTAAAGTAGTACCGAAGGAAGTTATTCGTCGTATAACTGTAGTACTTCTAATCAAGTCTGCAGTACCTGATCTCCATGAAGTCGGTGTGGTCGAGCTCGGCGCGCAGCAGGTACTGCCCGGTGAGGCCGCTGCCGCACTGCCATCGCCGCAGCTCCACGCAGGACACGCGCTCGCCGCTCACCAGCGACTGGAGCGTCGCTACCGATGCGCTGTACTCGTCTTCTGTTAGACCACGCCCGTCTGCACAGAGAACCACCTTCAATCTTATGATCAGCCATGTATGAGCTGTTTTCAAATTGCAAGTTAGCTCATGGTCATCGTGATTCTTTTATTTAGAAAAAGAAAGGGAAAAACGTGGTGAGGGAAGAAGGGTCCAGTAATACAAGAAACAGATTGTACAAGAGATGACATGACCATAGGTGGACTATTACGAATTTATCAGTACGCAGATTTTACTAACAGCTTTGTCTGTGAACATTCGTACACGAACACGATCAGTGCTTGAAGAATAGCCCGTTTGAATTCTGCCACTAAGACATAGGCTTTCATAGAGGAGGCTCCAATCTGTGAAAGGGAGCAGTCTGTCCACATGCGCCACGCGGGCCGAGTGCGGGTTTGCGGAATTTTTGTTTCTGGGACATATGCGGATTACGTTTTTCTTGAAAATATCTAACTAAAGCTAAATAATGAGTAATGAGTTCCTAAAAGAAAATAAGCGAAAGGGCATTTTATTTTCTTAGTAGAGCACCAAATAGACGTTATCAAAAATCATAATTTTAAAGTACAATACGACCGATAAGTTTGCGTGTTCTAGTCAATTTTGTTGAATGTTTGAACAGATTCGAGTAATATGCCCTTGACACGATTTGCGTGTTTGTTTAACTTAACTTACAAGACCACGTGGTTAAATAGGAAAGGAATAAACGAAAATAAGTGGCGATTGCAGAGTAACACTTTCCGTTACTTTTAAGACTAACACTAAAAGTTTCTTCTTTTTCTTTATTTTCAAGAAGTTGCCCACACTATTTTTAACTAGCATATACAAACAGCCTGACCCGGAACAACTACCTATTATAAGTCATCCAAAATGATCCAAATATTTGTTACGGGAGTCGAACCCGCGACATTCTCTCAGCCACTGCGCCAATCTTGAATTTAGCGCCGAAGTTTCAACACCGCAAGCATTGACATTTAGCCGAAATGTCAATAATCAACAATAGGGTAACTAAATCATTTAGTTCCCCTATTGTTATTGGAGACGAGCAACAGAACTTGTCGAGGTAAAAATTACAGTTAGCCTTATTCAATTTACCAAGTTCAAGGTTCAATTCTTCAAGCTCTTCAACTCTACAACCAACGTGTGTGTGTGAATCGATCAGTCGGCCGCATTACATTTGCGGTAACATTCAACGCTCCATTAAGAATCACCGATATCACCGTATTACCACATACCGCATGCACAGGCACGTGGGTACGACTGATCATAGATAAGATAAGGCTCGTTAGAGTTGCTAGTTGCAACATTACATCTGCTTTATCTACTTATACATGGTATTTAAGACATTATTAATAATCTAATCGTTGGGTTATCAACTTATCATCAAAATATTTGGTGACGTAATGAAGGCTACAGCGATGACTCTACCAAAGCACCAGTACACACCAAAGGAAAATAAGAAGGGCAACTACAGCACTTTCACAAGTTATTATTCCTTGTGACTGTAGCTTCACTGTCTATGTTATTCTGACATTCAAGTGCCTGTAATGGTTCTGTTAAAATAAATCCTGGAGTTTGACTTTGAAAAAGTTACAACTTTGTTGCACACATTGTAATAAAGACGCCGTGGATCGCACTTTGCCGGGTGTGTAGTGTGTAGTAGCCCTAAGAGATTTTTTAATGTATTTTCCTTTTTTTTTTGTATTTTGTGTGTACATAAATATAATAAATAAGACTTTATAGTTCCAAGAATTGAAACTGCAGCCAAATGTAGGGTGTGTTAATCACCAGATATATAATAATAATAATAATATTCCACAACTATCACACAACGCCATCTAGTCCCAAGCTAAGCAGAGCTTGTGTTATGGGTACTAGACAACTGATAAACATACTTATATATTTCTAAATACATACATATTATAGATAAATTACACCCAGACACAGAACAAATGATCGTGCTCATCACACAAACATTTGTCCTGGGTGGGAATCGAACCCACGACCTCCGGCATAGCAGTTAGGGTCACTAACCACTAGACCAACAGGCCAGTCATATATGAAGTGGATGAAGCAAAAGTCGTGAGATTCGTCGTCCTGTAGTTTCTGCCTATCCCCATGGGGAAAAGGCGTGAGTTTAATGTCCTTGTTTTCACGCATATTGTTCAATATGTGACGCATCTTGTATCTTGTTAATGGTGTTAGGGTAGTATGATGAAATGTTGAATATTATATGGTTTTCCCCTTAGTTTCGAATCAGGTAGATGTTACTCTTAAATTAATATACTATGTTTAACAACAATATTATGATGAAATATTGTTTGATATTGTAATAGATTCAACTGGATTCAACCATAAAATAACCACTTGCTAAACCACAGTATTTTTATTAAATCATTTGTTTTTGTGTAAATGCATTTTCAAAAGGATTAATAATATTCTCTTGTACTGTGAAACAGGAAATAAAATAAATTGTTTTGTGGTTGTCAATCAGTGTTCTTATCAGGTACACAGATGATAATTCATTTAATTTATGTGGTTTTTTATCTATCATTCTTTTAATAAGTCTGTTTATTTTATTAATTGTTTTTCTTCAGTTTGTTTTTATTTAGTTGTTACTCTCTGCTTGAGCTGTTTTATTTTAGGACACACCCCTGTAAGATGGACTGTTTATATCTTAATAAAAAGGTGGCTGATACAGACTAGATGAAAAAGTCGGAGGACTGTAATGCAGTTTTTGAGAGGCTTATGACCATGCAATAGACTTTGGACTGCAAGAGACTGATTAATTGATTTTTATAAACTGAATTAGTTACCTTCTCCTAGTCCTATATCGTATATTATCTCTCCATTGCCTGACTCCAGCCTCTCCAGAAGTTGCTTGCGCAGCAGCTCATATTCATCGCCTGTAGGGCTCACAAGCACCATCTAAAACAATTCAATTACTTAATAGTAGCCCAAAAAATACATGTCTTTCTGAAAACTAAGTAAACTAGAATATTACAGTTTGGCTGATTGAGCTGGATCTATGGCAGTTCAAATGTTTACAAAAGGCCTACAGACATACAGTGGCCTCCAAAAGTAAGTTAAAAATTTATCTTCAGAAGTTACGTCATAATATTATGTAAAGTAATGTCTGTTTTGATTGTTGATTATTTAGTCTATTACTATAGGAGGTGCAGATTTATTTTAGCAGCCTATTTTTTGAGTTGGTTACAAAAGAATATATTTTCAGTAAATCCCTTAAGGATGGATCCCTTGAGATGGCGGGACGCCTTGGATGAGTTTCTCGTTAACTGGCGGGAAGAGGCACAACAACGAGGAAAGTGGAAGGAATCAGGAGCAGGAAAGACTAGGCTAACTAAAAAAAAAACCCTTATTTATGATGGCAATAAAAAACCTGTCATGTACATGATTGTAGTTTGTCGTATGGATATGAGTATAGACTGTGAGGGTACTTGTTTCTCTTGTTGATATATAAGATGAACTAAGTTGGTTTGAATCTACACATTGTGTCAGGCTACCTAGCTGAATAAACATGCAGTTACCTAATTTCGTGTTTTAATTATATCTTTGGACATAATAAAACCTTAATAAACTCTTCTGTTCAAACATTTAAAACTAGTATTTTACATGGAAATAAAATATTCAACATGAAGTGTAAATATTGCAACTAACTTTTGGAGGCCAAGCACTATGATATTCTGTGAGGATCCTGAGATTGTGTTTATTTTTTTTATTTATTGCCTTTTCCAGATAATATCTAGAAAAGGACAGTAGATATATAGGATAATATCAATAAACTTTTTTTTTGGTTCATAGTTTTGTTTTTATTCTGGTACCCTTTGGCAAAGGCCTCCTCCAACACTTTCCAAGCTTCTATCTGAGAATGTGTTTATTTGTTTAATAAATCTTTTTATAGGATGTTACTGTTTCTTTATTTGTTTTTTTTTTTGTTTTGTAAAGGAGTAAATGATGGCATGACCACTGACAGAGGAAAATGTGTTGCGCCAACCCCAAATAGAATGGGACAAGGGCAGGAAGATGATGGTTATTGTTTTCATAATGGTAATCAAATCTAGTCATTATTCCTAGTAACAGAAATATTGAATTCATCCTTTCTTGTAAATAAACACAAGCAACAAAATTGCAACAAAAGCTTCATTCATAAACAAAGCAATTGAAATTGTTTATAAATGATGCAATGCATGCAACATTGTTTTGGCTTTGTGAAATGTGAATTCTGTTGATATTTTTCTACAGTTGAACTGCCAAAATAATTTAAGTGAGATTTGGCAGAGCAGAAGATTTCCTTTACTTTTAAATAATTAACATTTTTTTCATATTGATAGAACTAGCTGCAGCCATTCCTTTAATAATATATACTATAATAAGTATTGTAGGTATTATCTGTTCATTATCTATAAAGCTGTATTGATTGATAGTTATTCAATATCCTCTTCACATATTTAGTGTGCCCGTGTGTGTAGGATGGGATAATTTATAAACAAAGTGATGCAATATTGTTAAGGTGCAATGACATGTTTGGAAATAATTTATTTGAAATAAGATTTTTTCAATACAATTTTATTTAATAGGCAGCTTATTGATTCATCACAGAAAGATTAATTTTGATTATAAAAATTAATTATCATGTAAAATATATATTTTTTAGCTGGTCCTCATAAATTCTGTGCTCAGGGTAAACGAGTGCCTTGATGTCTATGTGATTTTCACAGCATAACAATCTTAAGATCAAATTTATCCATCATACATCATGTAACCATGAACCAGAAGAGAGATGTGAGTAGGCGTAATTTACGCGGGAACAATATGTTGGTAAACAAAGACAATGGTAATGATTACCTTTCCTCTGATGCTCGTATAATCTGTCTCACTCTCTAGGAAGCCCTCAGGCTCCGCGAGTGGGCTCATCTTCACTGGTGACTCGGGTATACTATCCATGTTTATTGACAATCTAATACAACAGCATCAAACTATTACACCATTATGTCATCACGTTACTGTTCCTTAAGCACAGTCTTTTGTGTCACAGTCCCTAAAAACAAAACAACTCGAGGTAAATTAACACAAAAACAACAAAAGATAAAAATAATGAAATAAATAGCTATAATTTCGATCACAGATGCTGTTTTTGTTACATGGGAATTTAATGATCATATGATACAAATAAATGCTTTTGTAGGACTAATAATTTAATGAATATTTTCGTTTAATTATTCAATAAAATACGATAAATACCCGAATGTTAACCGCAGTATGAGTTGAAAATAGATTTTATAAATAAAACAGATGGATTAAATGCCAACTTTTTGACAACTCACACGCTAAGTGTTGCTATTGAATATTTTTATAAAAATATATAATTTTCTATTTTTTTAAACGGTTTTATTTTGTTTTTCAATACGATAAACATATTAAATGTATGAATCTAATTTAAATAAATAAAGAAATATTCTAGAAATTTTTAATTTTCCGTAAAGAACAGTCTTTATAAAAATAATAATAAAAATAGATGAAATAAAAGTTTTGATAGTAAACTGGCCACTATTTTAATATTTTTAGAGTTGCAAGCAACACGAATGATTATTCTCCGATGAAAATAATTATGTTTTGATTCTTCGAACATTATTGATCGAAGTTTTGATTCGAGATTTACGACCGTACGTAACACGTACGAGGTAAAATTACATACTCTTTGGTACGCGGTACGTAGTTACGGAATTAAAATTATTAGAATCATCAAATATACAACCCTCTTTGAGTTTAATGTACTCGCGGAAGCGATATATTTATTCACACTTTTCATTAGTGGTATTACATATGCACAACTTAGTAGACATTAAAAATACAATAATACGTCGCGACTTGGGTCGCGGAGGATCGCTTCGTACGTCTGTTCCCGTTGGCGGGATACTCCACTACGTCGCCTACGCACCTCCCCCGCATTTAATCCCTTTCAATTACTATATCATCATCTGCCTAGCCTTTTCCCAACTAGGTTGGGGTCGGCTTCCAGATGCAGCTGAATACCAATATTTTATATGGAGCGACTGGCCTATCAGACCTCCACAACGCAGTTAATACCAGGTAATACGATACTCTTTGTTAGAAGAAGTTCAGAATTTAAGGTCACTGACTACAAGCCTGTCTATAAAGTCATGAAAATAAATGAGGGCGCTGCGGTCGTGAAGACTCGTGCACATAGCAACCCTGTATAGTGTGACTAAAATGGTTTTGATACTAGCACATTATTTTGTACTAGAAGCAAACCTGGTTTTAATTAAAATCTGTTATCTTATTTAAAAAAAAATACAGAAACCATAAACAAAGATGCGACCTTCATTTTAAATGATAATACCAGCCTATTACTGTCCCACTGCTGGGCAAAGGCCTCTTCTCAACAGAGACGGCACAAGCACTGATCACCACGCATGCTCAAGACGGGTTGGCGATTTCAGACTTATAATAATTATAAGTCCAGATTTCCTCACGATGTTTTCCTTCCGACCTTCATTGAAATAAAAATGAGTAAATAAAAGAAAAATGTTCGTACATATTTTTTATTAATGTTATATTTTAACTTTTGTACCACTGCTGCACTGTGTGCCCATTTTCTCTTGCCCGTTTTGCTGCAATTTGTTGTTCGATTAGAGCCTTTCTGTTATTTTGATCTTCTTGTAAGAAAATCCAATCGATTTCAAAATTTTACGCAGGACTTCTAGGCTACATTTAAAATCCAGATCTGTTTTAGCGAAATTTTATGTTGAAGTCATCCATTTCTTTCTTAGGACGGCCTGATCTGTGTTTGCCTTCATCTGCAATACGCCTCACTGTACTCTCAGATTTTCCTGAAAGAAAGATTTAAAAAAAGATGTAATATCTAACAGAAAATACATAGCACTGTTTTTATTTCAAATATGTTAAAACTTATTCATATTTAAAATCACCGGTAAATTTGATTACCCAAAAGTATCAAAAGTTAACGTCGCACTACATTAGGAGCTACTTACATTTGCAATCTAACCTATAAATGCGCAATGTAAACAATGCTTATTTTAGTCTTAAAATCGTATATTTAGTAAATTTGTGACTTCTGGTAGATAAAAAACAAACAATAACACGATTACATACCTGTTATAGCTGCTGTTCGAGTATAAATATCATCCAAATTTGATAAAATTTGGTCAGCTTGGTGTTCTAACAAACATCGCTAATATACTTTGAAATAATTTCCCGAGCTCCACTCCTATTTGTTTTCCTCATATTTAACACGTTTTTTCGAAGTTTTGTCGACGTAGATTTGAAAAACATTAAAAAAGGCAAAAGATATCAAGATAAATAACAAGTTGATGACAGCCGATGAGGCGATGACATTTGATGTACCATGATTTAGTGTTGCCTTACTTTTGAATAATGTTAGTTCCTCAAACATTAATTTCATGACTTTATAGACAAGCTTGTACTATTGTTGGGCTATTGGCTATCTCTGTTGACAGTTGTTTTGATTATCACTTTCGCTCTGTGTGCTTTCATTAACTGTCAAAAGCTTATTTTGGTATCGGCTATGACCAGTTGTACAACGCGTATGACGTCATCGGAGACCATTGTCGTTGATGGTCACTTTAACTCATTTTGACAGAAGTTTCTGTATCGATATTTTTAAAATTGCGATTGTCTAAGCTTATTTGACATTACATTGTTTATACACAGAGTTTAAAGTGACTTTCATGAAAGACGCTGCTCAAGGGTAGTGTTTTTGTGATGATATGACGGTTGATACTGGTACTAGTTTCTATAAGTTCCGTATTGTTGGAGCTACTAAAGATTTTATAACTTTATTTGCATTATCTAAACTCAATCTCCTTAATATATATATATTCCTTGATTTATAATTGCATAGCTCATATTGTGTGAATACTTTGTACTATAAAGAAACCTGTCTTTTCTTGATTTGGATTTTGTTTTTACAGCCTGTCTATAAAGTCATGAAAATAAATGAGGGCGCTGCGGTCGTGAAGACTCGTGCACATAGCAACCCTGTATAGTGTGACTAAAATGGTTTTGATACTAGCACATTATTTTATACTAGAAGCAAACCTGGTTTTAATTAAAATCTGTTATCTTATTTAAAAAAAATACAGAAACCATAAACAAAGATGCGACCTTCATTATAAATGATAATACCAGCCTATTACTGTCCCACTGCTGGGCAAAGGCCTCTTCTCAACAGAGACGGCACGAGCACTGATCACCACGCATGCTCAAGACGGGTTGGCGATTTCAGACTTATAATAATTATGAGTCCAGATTTCCTCACGATGTTTTCCTTCCGACCTTCATTGAAATAAAAATGAGTAAATAAAAGAAAAATGTTCGTACATATTTTTTATTAATGTTATATTTTAACTTTTGTACCACTGTATGCCCATTTTCTCTTGCCCGTTTTGCTGCAATATGTTGTTCGATTAGAGCCTTTCTGTTATTTTGATCTTCTTGTAAGAAAATCCAATCGATTTCAAAATTTTACGCAGGACTTCTAGGCTACATTTAAAATCCAGATCTGTTTTAGCGAAATTTTATGTTGAAGTCATCCATTTCTTTCTTAGGACGGCCTGATCTGTGTTTGCCTTCATCTGCAATACGCCTCACTGTACTCTCAGATTTTCCTGAAAGAAAGATTTAAAAAAAGATGTAATATCTAACAGAAAATACATAGCACTGTTTTTATTTCAAACATGTTAAATTTATTCATATTTAAAATCACCGGTAAATTTGATTACCCAAAAGTATCAAAAGTTAACGTCGCACTACAATATGAGCTACTTACATTTGCAATCTAACCTATAAATGCGCAATGTAAACAATGCTTATTTTAGTCTTAAAATCGTATATTTAGTAAATTTGTGACTTCTGGTAGATAAAAAACAAACAATAACACGATTACATACCTGTTATAGCTGCAGTTCGAGTATAAATATCATCCAAATTTGATAAAATTTGGTCAGCTTGGTGTTCTAACAAACATCGCTGATATACTTTGAAATAATTTCCCGAGCTGCACTCCTAGTTGTTTTCCTCATATTTAACACGTTTTTTCGAAGTTTTGTCGAAGTAGATTTGAAAAACATTAAAAAATGCAAAAGATATCAAGATAAATAACAAGTTGATGACAGCCGATGACATTTGATGTACCATGATTTAGTGTTGCCTTACTTTTGAATAATGTTAGTTCCTCAAACATTAATTTCATGACTTTATAGACAAGCTGTACAATGATGGTTTTTTGAGACAATCTGTAATATTCTTTAGTTGGTGAAGTGTATAGGGTACACCTCTGTCTAACCCTTCGGGGAATATAATGTTTTCCTACCTGTGTATAGATTCATTTCACGTATTGTTTTGTGATTAAGTGAACATTGTGGCCTTGTGTGTCGTGCCCTGCAATGTTCTAAGTTTATTTCATCAAAATCGTCTTACATATGCAATAGACATTAATTTTTAAAACTTAATTGGTAATCTCGAGCGAAATATTTTATTCTATTTTCCTTTTGTCTTTACTTCTTCCATGCAAAACATGAAAGTAATTAGTACTACGTACAACAGCAATTTCTTACTGGCTGACAATAAAAAATGACATTCAAATATTACATAAAAATCTCTTTGACAATAACCATTTGACATGTCAGGTGCCATAAAGCGGCTAAATATAAAATATATCCTCAATCAAGTATTGTAACGTTCAAGCAGTACCTGCTTAACTTAGCCGTATAATAGTCGATAAAAAATAGAGGTGTCAATTGCTGGGATGTTAGTCACCCTATAATCACTGTCACGTGATACCCACACAATGAGATACGCAATACCAATTTTATGACATTAGCAGTTAACAACAAAGTTCTGTGGACAACTGGTGCTTGTTATCCACTAACTTTTGAAAAGATAGACAATAGCCCTGCAGTGCCAAAGATCTATTTAAGGGAGCCTGGACCAACAAAACCTGCAAAATAATTTGAATTTCGCGGGCTACCTGGCGATTCCCCTATTTCCCCTATTTAATTTTGTTTCGTGTTAGGATAGGCTGGGGCACAGTTGTGGGGCCTGAGAGAAAATTATTGTGTAATTTTGACATTGAAATTGAGAAAATGTTTCTGCGTCATATAAAGTGAACAAGCAAAGACTTTCTTTAAGGTTGATGTTCCAGGGTAGCCCGAAACATGAACTTGGAGGGTTGTAATGATGATTTTGATGATAATAATTCTATAACTGAGTACGGCGTACAGCCGCGATTCATATTTTCACTAACATACAACCTAGCACTGGACTGGCCTGCAAATCGCTAAAAACGTAAGAAAATTTGAATTTCGCGGGCTACCGTGAACATCCACCATAAGTGAATGCGACAAGATAGCCCGCGAAATTCGAATTTATTTAAAATAGGATTCACGACCGTATCAAAGGAACGTAGTAGGTGGTTTGTTTGTCATTTGTCATTGGTAATATTATTTAGTGACTTGTGTCGTGTGTATGTACAGTGCGATCAAATTATCTTGGCAGCTCCGAACTTCGTGCAGGTCATTTTGTTACAACGAATGTATAAAAGTGTTATGATATTTATTTTATTTGTATTTCTCACTGTTTAAATTAGATATTTTCTGATCGTTTAAGTATTGGTTTATCTGGCAATAACAGTTTTATTCCCAAGTTTACATGCGTAAAATTTCGCAAAGCCTATGTTCTATGTTCAGAGCTGCCAAGATAATTTGATCGCACTGTACTCTAAACGATAATTATCTGTGTGTCAACTCGTGTCGGGTTGTCGATTATAGAGAGAGGAGGAAAAGGAATAGAGTGTTCACCAGACTGCAGTTTGGTCCTTATTAAGGGAGGTGCACCTGTGCCTGTGCGCACTTGTGCATTATTATAAAATATTTAAATAGCGGAGATTGGACGCCGTGACAGAAATCGCTCAGAACTATTAATAGTACGAAATAAAAAAAAAATCTGACTACCCAACTTAATTGCTTTCACAGCTATACGTCAGGCGTTAGTTCAATACAAAGAGTTTGTATTAGGTACTATGGCAGGTTCAATCTTATTCTTATTTGAAACGCACTTTATGTGATAATATAATTTTATTGGACCCTTTTTGCTTTGTTTTTAAACAATGCCTGTCTCAATTTTTACCATTCTACCGTAGGTTTTTCCTTCGCCTCTACTCTCTGCTCGCCGCGCTGCTGTCAGTCACTCTCGTCGCCATCGCCAATTCGCCATTCGCTGTCCGTGGTTGAAGATTGTATTATTTTTTTATTTCGTTGTGAATCGATTGTATTAGTTAGGCAACTGTAAAGTGAAATAAAGATCTGATAGTGTATTTATTAGTCCTTTGAATAAGTTTATAAATTGTCGAACTCGTTATGGTTCTATGGATACGTCTTTCCTTAAACAATCAATATGGGTGATTTGAATTCATCTGATTGTTCCTGGAAGAAAATGGTGATAGCGAAGGCTAATAATAAGTGGATCTCTAATATAAAATCTGAATTTAACAAAATGGACAACAGGTTTACCGGTACAGGTATAAATTTGAAACAAGAACAAATGTCTGACGACAACATCAAATCAGAAGATGAAACGAGTTGTGATAAAATTTACGAGATGGAAGATTCAAGTTCGACGTCGTCGGACCCACTCTCATTGCTGGAGGATGGTAGCAAACAGAAGCGACGTCGTAGAGATTCAGCAGCTTATGTAGGTGAATCGCCAGATGAACGAGCGGCGCGGTTAGCAAAGATGTCTGCTTACGCCGCACAGAGACTCGCCAACGAAACCCCTGACCAGCGTGCCAACAGACTGCGGCGCATGTCAGAATATGCAGCTAAAAGACTATCAACAGAGACTAGTGAGCAGAGAGCTAAACGATTATCAAGAATGTCTGCCTACGCTGCCAAAAGGTTGGCCAAGGAGTCACCAGTGCAGAGACAGGCCAGGCTAGCTAGAATGTCTGCATATGCAGCCCGGAGACAAGCCATAAAGAAATTTTCTGGGCCCAGCACATCTGGTAGTTGTCATTCAGAAAACTTAAATATGCAAACAATGCATAACCAAAGCTGAGATATGTAGTTTTACTCAAGTCAATTAATGTCATACTTACTTATAATAATATGAATAGAACATAGACTTGAATACTTTTATTATAAAGAAGTTTACACATAATAAGATGTTAAAGGTGTATATATCAATTTAATATATTTCTAGTGTTAAGCTACAAATACCTATATTGATTTTTGTTTAAAAGGCTTGGTTATTTTTCTATTTAATTTAATTACTATGCTTTAGTTTTGTATTAATCAGCATATATTAAAATTAAGTGCATTAACATCACAATAAACTTTTATACTAAAAGTACCATCATTTGAGATTTATTTTGCCTACTCCGTTTAAAGAAACAAGTCTATGGATCATTACTAAAGTTTATTATATCAAACAATACACTTTTTATATAGCTTAGTAATAAAACGTTAGTTAGGCAATAATACACAAAAAACAGGATGTGCAGAATACATATTTTTTCTACACAATTTATACTATTTGAGATTCTGCAGATGGAGTTAAAGGAATGTTCTTAATCAGTCTATAAATAATGTCCTACCCATTCTTTTTATACAAATGGAATAATATAATAGATCCTTTAGTCCTATAATATCAAATATCTTACATTAAAATACATAATTAAATTATACCTTTCACCTTATAGCACTTCTATCTACAATATTTACAAAAATGCAATATAAATATTTATCATTACATGATTTGCAGCAGATTTACTTGTTTCTGTACAAAAACGAATCTTGGTTTGTTAGATTACAAGCAAATGAGGCCTTGTGAGAAAGTGCCTTTATATAATTTGTAAAGCAAACACTAAATCTAGACTTAATTGGGAGTTAAATAGGGGTATGTTTTACGAAATCATGCCAATATTTTGACAACAATCCACAAAGTGTAGTGCAGGGTCACATTTGTTTAGATTTATTGAGAGACCATAGCATAAATATCTACACCATTGATAAAATATTCCAAAAATAATTAAACAGTAGCCTATCATACTAAATATTTAATAAGAGATGATATACCTTTTTATTTGTTTTTTTTTTATTGTGCTTATTAGCTAATCTTACTAACAAAACTATCTTACTAATTAACAAAATAAAATAAATAAAAGCTAAAAATTGAGCGTAAAGATAAATAAAGTGTCGAGAAAAAGTCAAGACATAGTCATATCCAGCAAGAACACAAAAAAAGGACGGATGTGGGCTCATTATTGCAAATATATACAGAACACATGATCAAAATTCACCCCACATAGAATAATTTAATTAAGACTACGTCTGGCCAGTTTGAGTAAACAACATTTCATCCTGAATATTAAATTTAAATGCCTTGTTCAGTGTGAATAAACTTGAATTTGCGTCACCAAGGAATCGTCGTACTGTAACAGCAGTATTTAAATAAATGCAGAAGCAATTTATTATGCAAATTAAAGGAGATATAATTTGAATAACTTAATTCTCGGCCTGGCACAACTCAAGGTTATAGCTATAAATACGTATTATTCCCTTGGTTATACAAGTTAGTCTATGACACCAATGAGCTTTAGGGGTATATAATTATGTTCTGTGCCAATGAGGCAGGGAACATGGTCAGTAGCTCACTATAGCCGTAAGTTTATGAATAGCAATAATGTTATTTTAAGTCTGATATAAACCATATGTCCACGAGAATAAAGGTCACTATTGCAAATCAAAGGCATAAATGAAAGAACAATGCAGTGGCAACTAAGGATTCAAATCCTCTACAGTGCCGAACATCGTGTGCGCTGGCACTAAAGGGGATAGAACCAATGTGGCATATCAACCTGTCCGCCATTTTGATTTTTTTTCGAAATCGCGGCCCACGGTGAAAGTGGTATGTATGGATAGAGGACATATAGACGAACAAAACATGTCCAGTAACATGGTACCCAAAGTGTCACGTTACCGAGATATTTGAAGTTAAAGATCGACAAACGAGTACAACGACATTCATTAAATATTTTTTTAAATAGCCTTTTTACGTGTTTGGGCGTTAAATTATATCCAAATAATAGTTCCCAGGTTGATTATTGTTATACGCACATTGAAATCGCTTCGCATCTCATTGAAACGCTATGTAATGTCAAAAAATAGTTTTCTCGTGCTCCTAGTAGTATGTAATGTACCTACTCTCTTTCAATAACCAGTAATAATAATAATCAACGCCTATAGACACGTAAAAGGTCTAATTTTTATGTGGTCATTGTACTGATTTGTCCATCTTTACCTTCAAATATCTCGGTAACGTGACACTTCGGGTACCGTGTTGCTTGACATTTTTTGTTCGTCTATATGTCCTCTATCCATACATAGCACTTTCATCGTGGGCCGCGATTTCGAAAAAAAATCAAAATGGCGGTGGGTCGATATGCCAGCTCCCATACAAAAAAGTTCAAACCCCTTTGAAAATGACTTTGTATGACAGATAAACTAAATTATACCTTATTGCAGCGAAAACCCTTACAATACTTATTTTAGCCTTACATCATCGATCACTAATGCCTTACATGCTAAAAGTTTACACTTATAGATATTTTATTATGAGCTACAGCTATACATACTATAATATGAATACATAGAGCTTTAAATATAGCTGCGAAACGGCAGTCTAATTTGCTTATTACTAAATAACATACACGTATATAGTTTCGTACCTACTTAAAACTAATATTTTTACGAAATGTTGCGTACGTATGTCGCGTACGTACGTCGTCTGGCTAGGTCGCAGTCGCAAACTCACCGTATACCCGTTGTGTTAGGCGTTGTACACACGATTATTATGGTCTTTATTGAATGGGATTTCACATAAATCGACAAGTCAAAAGGTGCTTCTAAACGGGCTATACTTTCCTGGCAATGTGTGGCTGTACTATTGGCAAGTATTGCTCGGCCATCTCGAAAGTAGTGCTACACGATATGGCTACACGTAAAAATGCTTGGCCAAATATGTGTGGCTATATGGCCGGGCCTTTACTACGTGTTTTTGCAAATAAATGAATGAATTTACTGCAATATTGCATAGTCTGGCTGGCAATGTTGCCGGCCATTGTATTGCAGTAAAATATTGCCCGTTTAGAAGCATCTTTAAGGAAGCTCAAGTTTGCAGCATTCCTTAGTAAGGTGGTAACGTGAATTCCATATTGTTGTACACCTGTGTCGGTTGGTACGGGAGAGGTTTGCGCCGCGGCAGTGGTCGCTAGCAGGCGGTGTCGGTGGCCAGTGGCGAGCTGGCGACGGGCGCCAACAGCTGGCGGGTTGATGATGTGGAGCTGTACGAGTCGCCTGAAGAGCGCACGCTTGACTGGCTTAGGGGTGTTCCTGGATAAATGGTACTTTATTAATGGTTGCCAAAACCTTGATGAATTCACAATAGGGGATCGGACAAAAAAAAACTAATTAGTCCGTCAGGTAGATTTCCAAAAATTATTGGACACGTATTTTTTCTTTTTTCACGTAAACTTAAAATGAAGACGATACAGTGCTTCGAAAACTCGTGTGACGTCATATGATAGTACATTTTGACGACACAAGTGACGTTTCAAGCCCCACTCCAAGATCTTTGACACGTTTTATCTTCGTCATTTTTTATTGATTTGATAAAACAAAAAACACGTATTCAATATTTTTCGATAATCTAACTTACGGACTAAACAGAATCATATTATTTTGACCCAGTCCGATCCCCTATTGACTAGTATACGCTGATGTCGTATTTTTAGTGTTAAAGTTTGATGTGCTGTGAAAATCTGCGGTCGCCGGTAGTCAACACGTCATTGTTTTATGGATTGATGAAAAGTCACAAGCAATGAAAAAAGCACTCACTAAAATAAAAAAATACCTATATTTCATTGCTAGTGACTGTATACTTAGAAGCCCAACATAGTGTCAGATACAACAGATTATGGTACGCAGGGCATAATGCCGCAGAAGTAGACCCATGTTTAAAATGATTTTAAAGTCATTGTCCAATACTTTACTAGCTAAGGTACATACCAGGTAATGAAGTGACGTGATGCGGCAAGGCCCAGCGCTGGGGAGCACAATCTCCATTGTTAATCGGCTCCTGTAACAGATTATCATATTAGAACATGACATACAGAAATTTTCATTCTGCTTTCTAATATTATGTGCATATTATTGCCAGAGTATCGGTCTGTTTAAATATGTGGGTACCTATAATACTAGTACATGGTTATTTTAGCGCTTGAATGACATTGAGAAGAACAGAATGTTGTTAACATTTGTGAAATTGTCTGTGGAAATTGTATTAAATACAAAAGAAAATGGAGGTGTTAGTTCAGATTAGGGCCATAACAACCATGTAGCACGGTAGTTGGGAAAGGATGACATAGTGTAGTATTCTGTTTGGCAATAACATGCACATATAACTGTACTAAAAGCCCCGCAATGCCTCGCCCTCAAGCTACGTTATGTGGGTAACGCAGTGCATCGCTCGGCTCCCGCAACGTGCCAGTGTATCCTCAACAACATTCATATTACGGATGCGGTACATGATCACAATGAAAGTGCAAATTAAAACACGACGCGGAAAATAAAAGAAACATCGCGTAAACCAAAACCGAATGAACACGCACACAAACAAAGCTCAATGATGACGTCACGGACTACGATGACAGCTGATGCAAGATGGCGGACTTACTGCAAGTTTGTTCGTCTTAGGAACGGTCAGAATGGTCGTGTTGGTGTCTTCCGGCGTGAAATAATCTGAGTCCTCGGCGACTGCCGGCGACTCCACATCGTTACGAGACTGTGTTCCGCTCGCTGCGTGCGATTTTATACCCAATTATCAACTGTTTACGATGATATTACACCTGTCTTTGCTTTTGTATGCTTACTGCCTAGGTAGATCCGAAGAGTTCGAAGATTGTACTTAGAAAATGACATTTTGAAACGCCTTTAACGATATGTTATGACGCAGTGATATAATGTTAACATTATTTAAGATAATGCTATCCATCTAAAACAGCGTGGTTCAGTTTCAACATGCTTTGAACACGTACGTTGTGTATGGGGAAATCACTACCCTAAGATGATGTCTCTAGTTGGTACTTCTAAGTTCTCGTCAAAATCATCCCTAAACCATAAGCTTCAGACATGAAGATTACTGAATAACGAAATGAACAACCACCTCTATACACTCAAAATGGGCATGTAGGGCAAAATCATACTAGCTTCCACTGTGCTAGTGCAATATCACCCTTATATCCAAGCAAAGCTTCCACGTAATAATATCTACAAATAGTTGGTTGAAATAAATAGCGGCCTACTAGCGGACGAGTTTGACTTGACATGACTGTAGGGATATTATATTAGTATGTGATTAGGTGTGTTGGGTAAACACGGAGTAGTGTACAAATGGAGTGCTAATTTGTAAGGGCTTGGTACTGCTTGTTCAAAGACGAAAAGATGATGATCAGTGATCTTTTTCATGTAAGTTAACATCACGTCTGGATCGCAAGGAAGGTCGTAAGGAATAGGCAACGGTTGAATGGATAGACATTTCAAGCTCTTGGGGTCAATAGGCTGGCTCCTTATACCATAAATTCTTTACGTGGATTAACTTGAAATTTTTCCACAACTTTAGATTTTGATGGATTAAAAAGTGTTTTTTTTCTTCTTATTATACTTTTTATCCCGAACAGACCCAAGTAAAGCTTGGTCAGGTATAATTTGTAGTCAGTAGGCTACCCATTGGCAATACATTTGCATACAACTCCGTGGCACTAAAACGTGTTACAGTGTAGGTGTGTATATGTGTTACGTAGTGGCATACTGACAGTTGTGCTTGTGGTCGGGCTCGTCGGTGTCGGTGTCGTCGATGTGCGCCAGTGTGGGCGCCGACAGACGCAGCGCTGCGCTGGCGGCGCGCGGGCCGCCCGTCGGCGTGCCCGCCAAGTGCGGAACCGTCTGTGGCACAAAACTTACCAGTTTAGCTACATCACTTTAACATAAAATTTGGGCTCTGGGTGTGTTACCTTGGCCTAACACATTGTTTCCACGAAAGCGGAGACGCAAGGAGCGGAGAGGAAGCTCAATTTTATCACCACTAGATAGGAAGACGGGATGTGCAATTAGACAAATATTATTGGTTGATTCCCACACATCTCCTATCCGCTGAATTCGTCTCTGCTTTGGTGAAAAGCAGACTCATCATCTGAGACTGATGCAATTTCTTGCACCATCCTAACTTCATATCACCGGTCCACCATGCTACTCAATGACACATCTGAACAAGTATCCTCACTCCGTTAGCAGTAGGGTGTGTCAGCAGCGGAGACAGTCGCTCGGCGTCGCTATCTGGTTCTGGATGTGTCGCTCTTGCTTCATCGTCAGAGCCCGACGCCTCTTGAACAGACTCCATGTCACCAGGATACTCCAGGCTCAAGGATGACTGGAAATAACAAAGTAGGATCTCACGAAAAGAAAATACTTTAGGGATGTGAGGAATATGTTGTAAAATTCCTCATACTCTGTTAAAACGAGAGGATCCACCGACCAGACGGATGTTGAATCTGGTGGGCTACTGCCTAAGCGTTGTAAATGTTTATCTCGCGGACAAGTCTGATTCCGCGATGCTAGATGTTAGTTTTTTATTTGCGTCATAGATGTCGTTACAGTTTTTTTACCTTAGAGATCTTGTCTCCGTTGACCAGTTTGTGGTTGTAGAGCAGCGGACTGTTGGCGGCAGCAGCCTTCTCCTCGGCGCGCTTGGCTTCTTCCTCGCGAGCCAACAGTACAGACATACGGAACTGCGGACAACATCGCTTCTATAAACACAACTAGCTCAGAACTTCGAGCCACTGAATTAAACAAAATTCGACATTGATGCTTCATAACATTGATAAGGGAACACTGTTGGCAAAAATTAAAAAAATATCCGCATGCTTGTTTTACGATGTAACGTTAAACTAATGACGCGAGTCGAACCATTTATTTCAATTAGGCCATAAAAAGGCACTTTTGAACGTCATATAATCTAGAAGAATTAATTGTATTGCCTATTCGCAAAGGTAGTTCGTATGGAGGAGGATGTTTAAGAACTTTATCGTCATTCTTTTAAAATACCCAATCCATATTTACCTCAGGAGTGACAGTTTGCGCAGCGGATCGGTCGCGTACACTCTTGACGTCATCCTTGGAGCCGCTCTTGGCCTTCCTGCTGCCGCTGCTGCCCAGGCTCGTGGACGAACTGCGCTCCAAGTTGCAGCGGTTCAAGATTTCAGCCGCCTAAGATATTGAAAAGGCAAACAGGCATAATAAATGACGTATAAGCCAATAAATGTATGGATAATCGTGTATGAATTAATGTATGTGTCACATTTGTGGTAGTATGCTTATATCGGTAGTCACTCTCGCGTCTGAATAACTCTGGAACATTATAGTACTCCATTTACTCACTACTCCATTAACTTTTGTTAAGCAGATGTGGTATTCAGTATAGTATAAAAAGTGGTGTAAGTATACCTGTGAAGCTGTATCGGTGTCGGGGCTAGCGATGGCGGGCGCAGGGCGGGGCGCGGGCAGGGCTCGGGCAGGGTGCGGGCCGTTCAGTGCCTCCAGCAGAGATACCGGCTCGTAGCCTGCTGGGATGTTCTCTGTGCTACCCTGTATATAAACATTATAATAATACATACAATCATACATGTGTTGTACAAAAACCAACATTGATAACATAAAGAATTGTTTTATATAAGGTCCCAATAAAACAGGTGGACAAAAGAAGGTCGGCCAAATCGTACCTGACGATGAAACGATGGTGTCCCAATATGGCATATATATGAAAAATACCCTTATTTTTTAAGGTCTTAAAAAACGCAAGAAATAACTCTCTAAGTAGCCACAAAAAAAAGTTATCCATTTATTTGTGTTCTTGTAACTGTTTCGAAATAATTAAAATAATAGTTTCAGAACGCACTGGAACGCACTTAATTACGATTCATTTCGCGGATGAAAGGACTTGGTATTCAAAGACTAATTATTCACGTTTTTCTGAATAGTTGTTCTTCCTAATTCAATTCAATTAGTACGCAGGCATCAATTTCAACTACTATGCTTATTTATTATGTACTGGATTCCTGTCATAAAAATAATTATGTAGGTTCATCGTAAGCTTAGCGACTCAAACGGCAACGTTTTTCACTTAGCGTTTTGTTCACGTACAACGGAACGTCATTTGTGATCGACAAGTTACATAATCTGTGGTCATCGATCCGTTTAGGCTTTTTTGAAGTCGTTCAAAAGACTTCACGTGTGATGATAATTATTATGCCATCCTTGTTTTTTACACTATTTGCTGTGAAAGTTAGAGCAATAGGTGTAGTTTTCATTGAATTGTCGGTCAAAATCTGCCGTCGAAGCGGACCAGACTCCACGAGACGGCTTGACAGAAGGCTCTTTTTGTGACATCGAACTCTAGGAGACTCATGGACAGACAAGAAGTGCGTTTTGAGATATGTCCCATTTTTTGGGTAATTATCTGAGAGAAATCGAAATAAATGGGAACGAGATCGCTAATAAGCCTCTTCGCTTATCGCTAACTACACTTTTAGGCTACGTCGCAGTCGGGTTAAAGGTAGTTGTTGATTCTAACCTCAAAAGTATTGTTGACGTTATTATAAAAAATCGTGGTCAAGAGGATGGTGTTTACAACATAAAAACAAACCAATTAAACTATAGCTTGTTTTGGGACATGAAAAATAAAAGTCGGGTCCAGCTCCTATAGAAATTTGGCCATTGTTCTTTCAGAAATCATTCAGACCACCAAAATAAGGACGATGGTAAAAAAAAATTATAAGAAAAACGCATTTAAGTACCTACTCATAAAGAATGAGTTTGTTCTAGAGTGCCGGCAATTTATTACTGTGAGTAAAAAAAAAACACTTTTTTTTGTTTAGATATCTTTGGTTATACCTACTGAAAGCTGTGTTAAAATTTGTCCACCTATTTTAATGGGACCTTATATAACTCTGGAAACAATGCTGGTACCTACTATACTACGTACTATTTGAATGTTCTCGTTTGTTCTCTAATGCGAAAAGCTATTCCAATAGATATTTAGGGTTCCTTTATATTCGGAGCATCTACAATCAGATATAAGACAGTAGTTCTATGTAAAACACTGCTCCTCAGCTGCATCAAGTTAAACTGTAAGTCGAGTTCAAACTTTTTTTTGGAAAGTGAGCGTAGGCATTATCGTTTGGGTTAATACGACCAGTGAGCTGCCTAAATAGTACTTACATCATTGGCAGCAGCCGGAGCAGCGGGAGCATTATCCGCTCTACGCTGCAGGGCTCGTATCTGCAGCAAGGCGCGGAAGGGCGCCCTGCATATGGGACAGTTGTTGGCTTGGTAGCGCAGCGAGTCGGCGCACGAGTTGCACAGACAAAGATGGCGGCACGGCAGGATCAACGTGTCGCGAACGTCACACATGCAGATCACACATTCGGAGCCACCGTCTTCTGTTTCTTCGTCTGAACTCGGCTGTGTGTGAGGGAGATGGAAGAATATTAGACCACTCTTTCTAAGAGATTATATAGTAAAAGATTAAAGGAGGTGAATAAGCAGGCTATAAGCAGGTGGGAAATCATCAAGTGAATCCTCCGGCTCTGGGCGGAGCGGAAGAGAGTATCAGACTTCTACTGACTAAAAACCACCCATGTTCATTCTTAGCCTTTTGTGTCCGGGACCGCGGTATCTCTTTCGTACAACCCGCAGCCCAGACTCTTTGCCTTACAGTGATGACATTGAATGTATAACGAGCTTGTCACATTTTTTACTACGTACCTAGTGCCGTCAAAAGCCCCCACTCCTGATCTTTGACGCGTTATAACTTAGTCAATCTTTATTAATTTGATAAAACAAAAAACACGTATCCAATATTTTTCGATAATCTTACTGACGGACTAAACGGAATCATATTTTTTTTACCCAGGACACATCACTATTGATGTAATTTCCAAATACGTCAGCGTTAGTCTATCGTCCTCTTGATTGGCTACTTACCTTAGTATCAAGGTTCTTGTTCTCAATGCCGTAGATCTCTTGCAGCAGATAGCACAGGCCGTCCACGAACAGCTTCTGTTTGAGCGCCTTCAGGACGTACGTCCCGTCCGTGTGTTTCTCCACCACTGCTATTGTCGTGTGGGACTGCCTTATTTCAGCTGGTGGTGGAAAATAGAACAATCGTGATATACATACATATAATAAACTAACACCTTTTTCTCATAAGGGTAGGCAGAAACCACAGAACAAAATCAAAAAACATTTATTCAAATTAGGCTGATAATTAGCACTTTTCGAACGTCAAATTATATAAAGCCACCTACTTCGATCCGTACATACACTTTATGTCACTTTCACTTTTCCCAGATGTATGAACATCTGGTAATAGACGCACACAACATAACAACCATCGTGATATTATGTTTATTGTGAAAGAAAAGATAATGAGATATACAGAGAAAAGTGCTACTAAAATGGAATATTTTAGTTACGTTTTCAGCCTGGTTTTGGAGGCGGCTGATCGTATTAAAGTAGATAACTGCATAGTTACATACAAATGTTGATTTCTGCCTACCATGGGAAAAATTTATTTATTTATCAACTTACATCCATTACAGGGTAACCCCCAATGCGATAAATGCGCCTTAATAACTTAATTCTAACTTATAACTAATACCTAAACTACACTCGGTTCCAAAAATAACGGGTCAGTCACATAAACCCGAATATCTCCCAAACTACGTATGCCATCCTAATGAAACGAAGACTGTTCAATTGAGAATTTAATTATACAGGTAAAAAATAAAATAAAACTTAGTTGCACCTACAATACTAATATCTAAATTAAAAAAAAACTAAAGTAGTCATATCTTAAGATTACATTTTTTTTATGATTGTTTTTTTGCTGTTTTTCATCACTTTCTTCATTTAATACTTTGTATTGCCTCCACGAGCTCTTCTGACAGCTTCCAGGTGATTAGGCATGCTGTATACCAAATTTCGGAGCCGGTGCTGAGGAATACCTTCCCATTCCTACACCAGTGCTTGTTTGAGCTCAGGAAGCGTGATTGGTGGGGGGTTTCGACCTTTCACGCATCTCTGAAGCTCGTCCCAGGCGTGCTCGATGGGGTTTAAGTCCGGGCTTCGCGCTGGCCACTGCATGAGTTCGATGCCGACCTCTTCAAGGTAGTCATGTACAATTCTGGTGGTATGGGGACGCGCATTATCATGCATTAATATGCCATGCCGGTCCATCCTGGCCATGAAAGGACCTACATGTTCATTGAGGATCTCTTCCACGTACCTCTTTGCATTTAGAGTTCCATTTTGAATGAGTACCAGCTCGGTGCGGGCCTCAGCAGAAATCCCAGCCCAAACTTGTACGGAGCCTCCACCGTACGCCACTTTTTCCTCCACACACGCTTGATGGAAGCGCTCCCCTGGTCTTCTGTACATCAACTGCCTACCATCATGCATATAAAGCATGAATTTAGACTCGTCCGTGAACATTACCCTAGACCAATCGTCTAGTGTCCAGTTTAGGTGCTCGCGCACGTATCTCTGTCTTGCAATTCGATGTCCCCGTTCCAGTTTGGGGCCATTTGCGGGCCTCAATGGTTTCAAATTTGCTTCAGCAAGACGTCTTCTTACTGTTTGAGCGCTTAAATTGCCACCTCCAAAGCGTTTAAAGTGAGTTTTTAGACCAACAGCAGTTTGAAAACGATTTCGGAGCATTGTAGCCACCAGTTGTCTGTCTTCCCTGGCCGTTGTGCATCTTGGTCTACCATTTCCTGGTATTCTAAGGTGTGATATGGGTGTGATCCGGTCTCTTGGTACCGCTGGACTACCCGCTGAACAGTCGACAAAGATACACCAATGTTTCTGGCTGTTTCACGCTGGCTCCGCCCAAGTTCCAAAAAAGTTAGGATTCTGGTACATTCCTCTAGCGTGACTGCCATGCTTCACCTCACAGAATAATAATTATGCACGTGGAAGACGTTCACGATATTTTTTTTGTGACAGAATAGAAATGGAAAGCCATTAGTACATTATACCTCAATGTGGAAAGCATCCATAATGACATGAAACAAAAATTTTGTTTTTAAAAATAGTCATTTTTTTTTAATTTTGTTTTTCTAATGAAGTTGTTTTCATCAACCAGTTTAAATAATATGCTATTAGAAGCGCAACTAAAAAGTCTTTATTCTGTTTTTTATTTCATTGATCTAACTTTTACAGTTCTGGAGGTATTTCAATTTTTGTGACTGACCCGTAATTTTTGGAACCGAGTGTAATAACAAATAGAGCATTCCTTGTGAATTCATTCAGAGAACAACAGAATAAGTCAGTCTCGCTCGCTATGAGGTTGTGCGTTCGGAGCGCACGCGTCAGCGGCGCCTCCCGTAAAAGGTTGGTCCGAGAACGCGGTTCCATTGCACTAGCAGTCGCGGTTGTCGTCGTCGCCACACGTACCTGTCCGGAACACACAGACTCACTTGGCTTAGAATAACAGCATTATGCACCTTTCCTCTCAATAATTTAAATATATACGAGGCGAGTGCAAGATCCCTCCTAACCCTAAGCTCATTATATTCTACCATGAGACTATATTTAGTTTCATGCGGAGCCCAGATGACTGCATTACATTCTAACTGCTTAAAAAATGGTTGATTTTATTTACGTAGGGGTATGTTCATAGATTGATTGTAATATTGCATTATTCACCTGCAAGACAAATAAAACCAGTTAACAAATAGACAGCAGTACAATAACAGTTAACAAATAGACAGCAATAACAGAGACTCTATATGAAGATAACGACCGGAATGTTAGCATAATAGCCACCATTATTGAGTCATCTAGACGTTACGTAGATCCACTTAAATTCTTACTACGGAGGGGACAGAGAGCCGGTGCATCAACATGGTTCATATTAATTGAATAATTTGCTTCCAATTGGCATCATCGTCTGCCTAATCTTTTGTTGGGATCGGCTTTCAGCCTTACTCAATCGATATCACCATGAGAATATTGAATTGATTCCATAATAATTATTTTACTTACTTCCACGTAAATGAATATCAATTTTACGACTAACTTTAATAACTAATAGTATAATTGTAAAAGTAATGGAAATGTTTGAATTTGTAGCCCAACCTAATCTTTATGTGTGTGTTATTAAGTTGTTTTTTTCAAAAGCGCCTACTTTGTTAGTTTTGTTACATGTTGCCGTGACGTAAAGACGTCTGCCGTTGACCTCACCTGCCTATCACATCAACCGGCACTGTGTCATTTAATTTTAATTGCACAATGACGCCGCGCGCCGGCCTCAATGCGAATAAAACCTCAATCGTTTGAAACTGCAACAATAAAATAACCGGCGCACTTTTGTTTTGTTTTACAAAGTGGCGGTTTTTAACCTATCCAAAGCCAAATACGCGCTTATTATGGACCTGGAATTGCCTTGCCGACACCCTTTACCAAGCAATGTCTTTTTTATGGTAGATAGATCAATGATAGAATGAAAGGTTGCGGAATACGTAGATCTGGGCCTCAGACTAAGTTATGGTACTTACCTTCTTGTCCTTCATCTACGACGCAGTAGATAGCAATAGGTATGATCTCCCTGTCTGCATTGTATACCAGGTCTTCTTCAGCATGCTTAGAAGGGTCGAAAACGTGTAGAATCTGACAGAACTGCTGGTTAGCGCCCTTCTTGTAGCGGTACGTCTGGGAATTCATTGCAGGGTCGCGCGGGTAGTAACTGGTGGGAATTATTAATCTCTGTACTTATTGTAAACTAAAGCTAACCCGGGAGACTTGTATTAATATTGGTTGCTATTGTGTAAATAATTACATACTGGATTTATACTGGGGGTCCCCAAGACCTGCAATTTTTCCATGCCGGGCCAATGTGGACCATGGTAATATTTAGGTAGAGAGTTTAATTTAGATTAAAGATAATGAACTCATGAATCATCGGGTTGTCAAGCAGACAATACATCAGTTTTGTGTTGTGAAAATAATTAAAATGCAATGCTATTTAATGACAATAACAAAGTGTTACCAATACAAGGTCACATAACCATTGATTAAAATCAACCCAAGAGAACCATAATCACAGATATTATAGCAATGGTGTAGTAAAACAAAACAAATTGATACTTACACAACACCAGTGGGAGTGACTTCCTCAGTACAAAAGTAGAATACTGTAATGGCACATCGTGCATCACAATCAAACGTGAACTCAATATTGTAATACGTTCCTTTGCCATTACTATCCCCAGACTTGATCATGCCATCTCCAATCTTGTTCTCAGCCAACTTGTCCACAGGATCGGGGCATCGTACAAAACGTAACGACTCCTTACGTATATTTACTAGACTTTTTAAAGTTTTAGTAGGCTCATTAGACTGTGGCGGGGGGTACGGGAACTGAGGACATGTCAATTGATATTAATTTAATTGTGATAACTCAGATAATAACACAAAACATTGATTATTCTTAAAGCTAGGTCATGCAGTAATTTAATTCACCTTTCCTTGTATTGTTTAATAAGAATAAGGTAAATCTTTATAATTATTTTCATTCATTTTTTAGGTAAGTAATAGATTCTTTAGTGAGATTCTCTATGTCAGGTAAAAAAATAGAAATTATTTTAAAATAGCAACTGGGCTATATTGATTGGGTTACTGGTATTCTCAGTAACTTATTATCAAATCATTCTTTCCTTTTTATATCTTTTCACCTAAGAATTCAAAATAATATTAATGTAATTTAACTATTTCATTAAGTATTTAAGTTTAATATCATTATACTTACAGGTGTGGGTCTGCTACCAAGGAAATTCAGGTCAGCATTTTCTCCAAACAAGTATGCTTCAGGCTGTGGGGTGTCAAATCTCTCACCACCCATGATGAAGTGGCTCCCGAAGTAATTACCTGCATCATCAGTTTCTAAATGTTCCATATAGCATTAACTTACTTATAAATAGAATGTGGAAATGTAATAAGTTTATCTAATAAACATTTAAAAGATCAAATAGAGCCTCAATTTGAAATATTTCCTTAACTTAATTTACACAACGCGATTATTCATTAATCAATAAACACGACGCAGTAATTGGTCTCTGGATCTGCCAGTCATATCAAAGTGACTCCACTGATAACTAGACCATTGAAATCTACTTATTTATTTTTCCCAAGTAAACAGTATAAATTAAATGGTTAAAATAAACAATGAGAATGGATTGGCTTATTGAACACGACACCACATTAAATAAAACTAATCGAATGAGAGAAGTCACATTTACCTGATCTAGGTGGATATTTATAGGCGTGATTGGACACTACATCAGCTTCTTCGACGCCAGCATTTTGTCTACTTGTTAAAGCTCCCATTTTGATCAAACAATTCTTAAAATTGTCTTCCTATTTGATTAATTTTACGCAAAATTAAGTCTGTTTTGTTCTATTACAGCTGACATTTTCATCCAAAGAGTACATCAAAGTTTTGATTTGACAGATAATGACAGATTTAAGATCGTCAAGAAACGGAAATGGAAATCGAAAAAAAAGCAATCCAAACCGTTTAGAAACTGCTATTTATGTCAATGTTAATACTAGGACTGTGACACAAAGACCGAAGCGGTAATGAAAAATTCGGTCATTGATAAAAAAAATGTGCATATTTATTTTCATAATGTTGTACATTTTAAATAAAATATCATGACCATTGTTAAGTATATTGATTTCTATTAGAAATAGAAATAGAAGTATATTGATAGTTTAAACATATTAAAAAGATTATTTCTATGCGGTTGTCTTTTGCAGGAATATTATTTTCATTTTTTCTTTTTGTAAAGTTGTTTGATCACAATATCTTTAGTGAAGTGCAAATTAATTTTCTTGAGTAGGATTCTTTACATATCCTTTACAATGTCGCGCTATTAAAGTAAGGATTATCATTTAGATGTTCAATTGTTCCGTGTGTTCAATATATGCACTCTTCAAAATGTCTTCAAGAGGCATCATGAAAATCGCCTAATGAATGCCCGTATATTTTTTTGAGCTTACCACACCAAACTAAGTCTACGTCAACGTCAAACCAACTTCCGTCTGTCTTTTCGTGAAAGTGGTGTCACTTTGTGAAGGTGCTGATAAATTTTTAATATAAAATCTAATGTAATCCCAGAGTGTGTTGAATATTATTCTGTGATTTTACAAAGACTTGTAGTGTAAGACTTACTGAGTTTAATTTTTGATTTATTTCAGATCACAATGGGGCGCCGGCCAGCGAGATGGTAAATAATTTACAACCTCAAAACTTGTGTTTTGGTCATGATTTGGACAAAGTTTTAACCAGTGAAATGTGTTTTTCAGTTATCGGTATTGTAAAAACAAACCGTACCCAAAGTCACGGTTCTGTCGTGGTGTCCCCGACCCGAAGATCCGTATTTTCGACTTGGGTAAGAAGAAGGCGACGGTGGACGACTTCCCGCTATGCGTGCACCTGGTGTCCGACGAGTACGAGCAGCTTAGCTCTGAGGCGCTGGAAGCAGGCCGTATTTGCTGCAACAAGTACCTTGTGAAGAACTGCGGAAAGGATCAGTTCCACATTCGCATGAGGTTGCATCCATTCCATGTCATCCGCATCAACAAAATGTTATCGTGCGCTGGAGCTGATAGGTAAGCATCTTTTGTGTTACTTATTTCACTAGCTAGATTGATTGGTAATACTAGAACTTAGTCAAAACTTTCTAAAAGTGCATGAATTGTTAGCTAAGTTCAAGAACAGAAATGAACTTCAGTGTTCCTCTTCCAGAGATATAAAATAACAAGATTTTGTAAACATCTACATGTGGGAATAACCCGCTTCATTTATTCATGGTCCAAAATAACCTAACTATGCCTAAGCCTATAGGGTCATTAGAACATCGATTTTTGCAAGCAGCAAGAGTTCATAATTGACAAAGGTAGACTTAAAATAAGTATTATTATTATTAACACTTGTAAACGGGATATATAAGTAGGTACGTTTTCTATTTGTAAAATAACTATGTTCATCAGTGCCATGCTTTCATGAATGGCTAAAAGATGACTTAAAACTCAACTTAAAATCAGTCCTTGATGGGGTATTGTTCTAATTTCAAGAGAATAGTTGAATTAAGAATTATACTCACCCCAGAGATTTCAAAACGGTGAAGGAAAACATCGTGAGGAAACCGGCATGTCTTAGAACCAAAAAATTCGAAGACATGTGACAGATGTCACGTCATGTAGAGCAGTGGTGATGGATAATAAACTGTGGTTAGACCTGCTGTCTTGTCAGAACTTCAATGAAACCTTAAACCTTACGAAAACCAGAAGATACTCTTTGAATTGGTGGTTTCTTATGAAAAAGACTGGACAGGAAATGGCATGGCTTTTTTTTTTTAATAATAATAATTGTCTTGACCCATTGTCCCATTTAATGTAGGTTACATAGTCAGCAGATGGTTTGGGTTCAAACTACATAAAACATAGAACTCTTTCCTTCCAATTTAAGGTGAATCCTCCAACCAGCCCGCGAAATTCAAATTTTTAAAGGTTCCGGAATGACTTTGACCTTGTAAAAAGTCATTTTTACACCTTTATGAGCTCGGAGGGTTGTATTAATGATTTTGGTGATTATAATGGGGAACACAAAAGGGTCAAAATATTAGTATTAAATACATCTAAAATCGGAGCGTAGAACGTGTACATTACATAAGTTTTTATTTTACTTCGATACATGCAGTATTTCCGAAGTTATAACGCCGAGAAGTTAAAGTAATTTTTTGAATTTCCGAGATTACGCGCGCTCGTACTCTTACGTCACGACCCGGCTCAGCCCGCGACCGGGACACTGCGCGGTACTTAGTCCGGTGCGTTGACCATTATAAATTAGGCGCGTCTCGTTTCATTTTGTTTTGATCGTCTTCGTTTTCCTATTATGTACTTACACAAACACATACATACATAAACTCACGCCCTATTCCCATGGGGATAGGCAGAAACCACAGAACGCCACTTGCTACGATCCTTAATAATACTCCTTTTGCCTCGTCGTCGTCGTCGTACTTATAGTGTGCTTGTATTTCAAAGTAGGTAATAATAATATTATCCTTTACATACGATTACTCAAAAGTGAAACGTTTATTGTATAGAATGAAGAAGGTTTTCTAAAATATCATCCTAACAATCTGCCTGCTGGATAGTTTGGTGGTGAATATTTCATGAAAAATCAGGATTTTATGGTTGCCGAAAATCGTGGAGTACCTAACGATGAAAAAGTATGTATGTTCTAACTAAGCATTACCTACTCCTGGGTAAGTATTTATTCAAACTTAAACCTAACTGAAAATGTATATTTCATTTAGTCAGTACATACCTATTATTATATTTATATAAGTACTAAACCAGATATTTTTGATTAATTTTATTTCTAAATGAAAAGAAAATAAAATCGAAAAGATCTTCACACCAGAGCGCTTTAGTTTTAGGGCCTATTATATCAACTCTTTTTTACGGCTGTCATCCACTTTTTCTTCATTTTTTGGGTCCTCAGGCACATAAAAAAGAGTTTATCAGGTGTTTAAACTGTTGACTTGAAGCACCGAGGCATAATACAGTATTTTTTTCCATTTTTACCACAGAGAGATTTATATTTTTGATTTTTACTGCGCACCGGCGTGCAAACGAGAGCGCAATTGTCGAATGACACTGGCTGTGACGTCATCGGGTAGTGAGCGCCCGCCGGCGTTTTTAAAAACCTACGGCCGGAAATACGCACTTTGATCGTAAATATCTCAGCCATTTTTTAAGATATGAAAAAAGTAAAAACACAGTTTTTCTCGTAATTTTTTGAACATTTATTTGGCACGTAAAGTAAAAAACGTTTGTCAGACCCATTCTGTAACTACATACGGCTTACAGCCGCGAATCAAATGTTCATCAACATACAACCTATCACTTGCCTGCAAATTGCAAAAAACTTAAGAAGATTTGAATTTCGCGGGCTACCCTGGAACATCAACCTTAATAGAACACAATTGAAATAATAAAAATAGCATGGTGCTAAAACAATATTGTGCATAACGATTAAGGCCGCTTTCATTTGGACACATTTTATAAAAACAGCCATAACAACCGGTTTGTATTTGTTTATAGTTTTGTAACTATCGCGCTGCTAACATCCATAAGCGAAAGCTATCTTATACTTAGACTAGCTGATGCCCGTAAGGTTTGGCATACTATGGAAACAAACAGAGCTTGGGGCCATGTAAACATTGTTTTAAACATTTGCATTCAATGAATTACCAAAATTCTCAGGGTTTGTAGTATTTATAATTTTCCTCTTTTTAGGTGTTTATTTATTTACAGTTTTATTAGGTTTTCAATGAGTCATTCCTTTGTTTATGCATGAGATATAAAAAAATAGCAAATTGATGCTGATTTGCACATTCTATTCTATTATTGCATAAAAAAGTGTGATATTACTATCTAAAAAGTAGATGTTCCTATCATAAGCACTAGATAAAACCTGTGTTATAATAACTTGATTGTCATTCACAAATGGAGATTAACAAAAATGTTTGTCATGGTTGCACAATATTGTGATATGCTAACTCAGCAATAATATTGTGCTCCTCATGTTATCCTGAAGTGACTCATAGGTCATAGCATTAATCCTAACAGTGACTTGCAAGAAAATATGTCTATGATGATATAGCAAGATGACTAAACATTTGCTAATTTTGTTTTTTTATTGTAATGGTAACTTTGTTATCAGCTTTACTAAATTATTGTTGTAGTGACAATGATAATTGTATATCATGTATGAAAAGATGTCTAAATCACCTGAGCTTTTGTTAGGTATTCTTATTTCTTTTATTTGAGCATGTATAAAACTGAGCGACTTATGCATACCTTTATGATCAATTTAACTTGTTACTCAATAAAATCTTCTCCTTTCTTCAGGCTCCAGACCGGGATGAGAGGTGCTTTCGGCAAGCCGCAAGGTACCGTAGCGCGTGTGCGCATCGGACAGCCCATCATGTCCGTGCGCTCCAGTGACCGTTGGAAGGCTCAGGTCATCGAGGCTTTGCGTCGTGCCAAGTTCAAGTTCCCCGGTCGCCAGAAGGTATGCATGGATTTATTTTCATATTCACAATTTTATTTTGAGGAAGAGGAAGTACTTCAAAATTTTGAAAGAACCCTATTTAAAAGTAGTAGACAATAACTGGAAGAAGTCGTTAACATACCCCTATATTGTGATAGTATCTTTTGGAGTCTTAACTTGAGTGTTCAAAGTAAAACATTCTTGTCAACTAAAACTTGTTCTGTGTTCTAACTTTCACCATGTATCATTTCAGATCTACGTCTCCAAGAAATGGGGCTTCACCAAGTACGAGCGTGAAGAGTATGAGGGTCTGCGTGACGACGGCCGCCTCGCCTACGACGGCTGCAACGTCAAGTACCGCCCCGAGCATGGACCCCTTGATGTTTGGAGGAAGCTCCAGAATGAGATCTACGCTGTGTAAATCTTTTTAACACATAATTAATATACACCTTTCAAACAACAAAACTGTGTTTCCATTCCATTTAATATCGTAAGTCATTACATTATCTAAAGAAAGAGTCAATAGATCGACACGGCATTTTATTCTTCTTCACTGGGGAATTCGACTTTCGTTTTCTTTTAACATTACTTCCAGTAAGCTTTGGATTTATTTTCTGATTTAGTTCTCTGTTTAGCTTCTGTGCTTCATGGAAATCTAAATGCTCGCCGAATTTATCCAGGGGAACTTTTTTACAACATTCTGAACAAGTCTCTGTAAGAACATTAGCATTGATTTTTACTAGAAAGCTTGCAATGGAAGATGTATCATTTCTTATTATTGTATCACTTCTTGTTGTGTTATCTTGTTGTTCTGTTTGCTTCTTTTTCTTTGTTTCTTCAATCTGTTTCGTTTTTACGCTATTATTCTTTTCTTTTATTTCTTTGCGAACCTGTTGCCTTTCCTCTTCCCTCAACTTCAATGCGAGGTGGTAATCTGAATGTTCGGCGACCTCATCTATAGGTATTGATTTGTTACATTCAGGACACTTAAAAGTGTCAACCTGTGGTGGTACATTCTCATTCTGAGCGCTGGCAGGTGCTACTGCAACAATATTTTGTTCTGGTTCAGAATCATTATCATCTCCATTTTCTTGTACTATTCTAGAGCTGCTCAGTAACTCTCTTATACCAGCAACACGAGCAACATCTTGTGGATCATCTTCGAACAGTGCGACGCTGTTGTTAATTTCATCAATAATTGTTGATCCAGAGTAATATGTCTCATTGCTATCTTCCCCACACGCGACCACATCACAAACGGGTGTCGTAGTCCGTGTTTTCTCGACATCCAATTCTAAGTCTTGTGTTACTTGTATACTATTTGTACTGGGGTCTTTCTTGTTTTGGTTCAATATTTTTGCAAAAAATGACTCTTGCCTATCTAAGCTAGATTCAATAATAACTGGGCTTGATTTATCGCTTTCATTTTGTGTTGGCTTTGTAGACTGAGTTTGACTCATTTGAGGATTTTCACACACTTGAAAGAATTTTTGCATGATGTATTCTTTACCTTCATTCTTAGTGGTATTTTGATTCTTCACAACAGCTTGTTCTTGTTTCGTACTGTCTTTAGGTTTATCTGTTGCATCCTTAGATGATCCAGCACAAAAATAGTCTAATATTTTTTTAGTTTTCTTCACTTCTGTGTGATCTTCAAACTTTCCAACACTTATCCCTAGGAATTTGATTGGAGCTTTCAGTCGCCTGTTGCATTCACCTTCTGTGGAATTAAATTAGATTCAGGATGTAAATCAAAATAATACAAATCAAACAATCAGAAATTGGTACAATCATGTAAAATTTACCTTTAGGCTTGACTCCTTCAGAACTTTCTAAGAGAAGTTCCAAAGCTTTACTTGAGAAAAAATCGGCGCAAAGTTCGTCATCAGCTACAAAATTATACGAACGAGAACTGCTTGTATCTCGCCCACCCAGAGGTTGCGAAGTATAACTGAGGACCATTTGTTTGGGCGTTCTGTTATTTTCTAACGCGTCTTGATCAAGTCTGTCGTCTATTTCGTCGCCGAGGTCTTTGAGCCACTTCCGCACGCTCTCTAAGTCAAGCAGAGCAGCCTTGCCTCGGAATTGTTTGCAGCAACCAATGCTCTTAGGGTTGAATCTTGCTTGTACTGGTTCCAAGTCGATTCCACGCGCGATATTGTATAGCCATGTTCTATAAGAATTTAAAAAACATGATTTTATAGAAAGAAAGCAATGATAAATAAGAATAAAACCTCCAGCATACCTACCCATTTTTTTCATCAAATCTCGCCTGTAGATCTTTTTCAGTGAACTTTTGAAGTTCACCCATTTTTTGGATTTTTAATATTTCACAAACTGTATATCCAAACTTTCCACCAAGGTGCTTTACCTTTTTTAAAGGTAAGGTGCTGAAATTCAAAGAAGTTTAAGTAAACATAATCTATTTATTGATTGATTTTATAAAGATAACTGAGAACACAGTTAACTATTATCAGAGTGACTATGAATGCCACAGGAAACATACCTGTACAGTATATCAATACAATGTTTAGGTAGAACTGTCTGTTTGTTAGGCTTATTCATGCCACACACCAGCTTTGCCAGTATTTTGTTGTGAGCTATGCCACCTGAACATCTGTAACCTGCAAAACAGCAACAACTGATTGAATGAAGAATCACACTGGTGAAAAATTCACATAAAAATATGGTGTCTGATGAGGTAAAGGATTTCAAGGGAGAGACAGTTTTGTCAGTGATAATGCACATTAATAAAGACAAAAACATGAACCAATAAGCAATCGGAGTTTCAGCAGGTGAATAAGATAATTTTTGACAAAGTATTCTTACCAGTTTCTTCATAAACAGCAGCCCTAATCTCACTGACTATGACAGCACCAACAAGCAACCGCTTGGCATGCTCATAGTCAAACTCAATGTTCTCAACACCACATGTATGCACATCTGCAAGGAAGTCCTCTACACAGTCATAGCCCAGGGCGAAGGTATTGGGCATCATGTCTGTGTGAACTGTGTTCACATTGAGAGTCTTTAGTCTCTCTTGCACCTGGGGGGCAAGAGAATAAAAAACTATTTATATACTGCCAAATAAGAAACTCATTTTCATACATAGAGACATAAATAAAGCAGCCAATAGTTGTGTATTTTATCATAGCTTTAAATGTTGCATGCTATGGTAAAATCATTAAAAATAAATACTTTTACCTTTTACCATAAAGCTATGAGCTTTATGGAATGTTGTAAAAGAAATTTATGTAAATTCTAGGGAAAGATTTTAAGTATACTAAGTTACTAACAGGAGCAGTGATGTCCAGATAAGCTTCATCAATAGAAGCCCTCTCCAGGAGTGGTGTGAACCTTTGTAGCACTCTTGCTACTTCTTTACCAGCTTCCCTATACCTAAAAATATGAAATGTTATTAGAAACTTGGCATGCTAGTAATAATGTATGTTACTGACATGAGCCTCTGCTTGAAATAAAGTTTATGAATTTGAAATAACATAAATTATAGCTGTTACACAACAAATATGGTGTTTGTTTACAAAACTAGTTTTACAGGTGTTTGTTTTGTTGACCTTGTTAGACAGCTAAATGTACCAAGCAAAATGGAACCATGACATGTAGACAAGTTAATAGTTCCAGAACACCAACAAACTGCAGAAATATTGGTTAGGAACTTAGGACTAAGTACTTACTTGGTAATGTCAGCTTTGCCCCTAAGGCACGGCACAGAAGGTAGCTCTATATCAGGACACTTCTCCTTGGCCTCATCTCCTCTCATATGGCGACCAACGCCCTGAGCTCTAGCGACGTAGTTTACGGCTATGATCCTGGCAAATTGGCAATAAGACTAGAATATGATGTACTACATTTATCTACACAGGACATGTCTAAACAAGTTTATGATCGAAATCGAGTTGGATTTTGTTTTTGTAGTTTTAGTAAGTGACTTACCCTCCACCCTTCCAAGGGTTGTACTGCACTACAGCAATAGGTTTTCCTCTTAATTCTGGGTTCAGTTTCTCTTCAACTTGGCAATAAAAACAGTCCATGTCTATCAGCACAACAACACGATTTTCTTGCTCCATTTTGATTTTATTTTACGGCATCTTTTAGCAAATTGTTTATTTAATAGTTAGTTTATTTAGAAACCCTTTAAACGTTTTATGATTATTCTCAAATACACACAAATAAATATGTACGCGCCAAAACACAGCACAGCTTGCACAGCCACAGCTGATTGTTGACATTGACAATAGTGCTGTCACTGTCATCGTGACAACTACCATAGAGTCCGATTGTTTTCTTATTTTATTCTCGAGCATAGACGTAAGATCACAGGCGTTGTTTTTGAAACATTGGTTGTGAGGATCCTACGGTCGGAGGAGCGTTTCTTGAAGCGCGCAGCGGAGCGTTACATGGGTAGTGCTATCAAACACCTCGCTGCAAGCTACAACAAACGCTCCTCCGAATTTGCGGCTTAAAGAGTAGAATATTTTAGTCTAAGAAATGGCTTGCCTCGACCAACACCTCATGAGGCTCTCGTTAGGCAGTTGGATCAAGGACTTGATCCAGAAAGCAGTTCTCGTATTGTTAGGTTCCTTTCTAGAGCCCTGACCACCGACCGGTAGCTTGGACTCTGTTCCCGATACCAGTGGATTATTCAGAAAGAAACTTAATCCATCAGATATGTTTCTTTTGAAGGATAATATTGATGAAGCACTATTATTTCATGCAGATCTATCTTCCCTATGTCCATAGAGCCATGTTAGACTATTGACTGCATAGGATGATGGGCTCCACAAGAAATATTTTCTGGCACTCTAGAAAGATAGGTTTTCAATTAAATAAAACACATTATATGAAAATAATAATTTATTAAAAACCTTGGCCATAAGTTGTATTCCACTTGACATATTGTCCCAGATCATCTTGCGACACGCTTGGCCTCACTCTTTGTAAGGCATTCACAAAATCTTTTCTACAAACGGGGCGCACCTGAAATCATTTTTAAAACATAAAATCCTCAGATAAAATATTAGAACAAACGATTTTGATCTTTATCATTTTTAAGATAAGTTATCTATTTGCTTGAAAAGTATACCTGAACGTCTGAAAATTCATGCACTGGGTTTTCGTTACTAGCAACAAGAAATATTTCTGATGAGTAAAAAGATTTCAACTAAAGAGAGAGAGTGAGAAATGGGGATTTCAATATGTTCCATGTGAATCTTTCGCCAATCGGAATGCACAGTTAAGGTCCCAAGCTATAGTTTTAATTCTATATGAACCATGCCTCAACCGTACTTTTATGTAACTTTGTCCTATGTACCTTATTCCTATCAATGCTGACAATTTGTGAGAGCGGCACGGAGCGTATGGGCCCCATGGCGGCCTCCGAGCAGAGAGACTTCATGTCTGCGCCGGAGTAGCCATCCGTCAGGTTCGCGATCTCTGATATGTGTTGCGGTGTCAAGTCGTTTGTCTCGTTCGACAGAAGATTGCTAATTATTTGGTTTCGAGCCTGGAAAACAAATGTTTAGAAAACTGATTACCGTACTAGTAGAGTATAGCAGTCAATAATCGCATTTACTCGCTTTCATCGTATTCTCATTTAACAGAGTTTCGCTAGTTAATTTAATACCACCTTGTATACCCTTTCTTTTTTGAAATTGGTTAAAAATAACCAAGTTTTTTATGGTTAATTCTATTTTTCTTCTACGTCGCGTCATTCCCTCAATGCTGTGGAGCGCAACCATACCACGAGTCTACGAGTTATGTGAAATTAAATCCTCACTTCAGCGTCAGGTAGTGGTATGTACAGACGTTTCACGAGACGTCTGCGCGCTGCCTCGTCCAGCTCTTGAGGACGGTTGGTCGCGCCCACTATCAACAGACGATCTTCTTCAGCTGAAACATTAATATAGGCATCACAATAGTCCAACTGAGGTAGCTTAATGCTTGGTTGAAGGGTTTGTCATGAAAAGCCTTTCATGGTTCATTGGATCTTTGAGAAATGACCTATAAAAGAGAGGGCCTTTGACATTTATGGGCCTACTACACGCTCAAGCTTCACCACACTTTTCGTTAACACTTCACAGTACATCGCGTGGTGGTTTGTAATGGTAATACAAAACTGTATTACCATTACAAACCACACGCGCGATGTACTGTGTGCATCGTGTAATCGCGCAGGCAAGACTGTGGGGAAGTGTGAGCGTGTGGCAGGCGCATTAGTCTGCAGACACGAAACTTGCGGCGGCCGAGCGATGGCGGCAGCGAGGCGAGGCGGCGATATCTCACGCGGGCACGAAAACGTAAAATAAAAGACTGTAGAACCCGCGCAATGGAATGCTTTTATTTACATCGCTGTCACGTCGCGTCGCCCCGCTGCCGCCAACGCTCGGTTTCGTGCCCGTAGACGTAGGCTAGCTTAGGTTTGATCATGGTTTGATCCATCTAATGCCAGAACAGTTGATATGGCGAATGTAAATTTATCGTTATAGTTTACCGGTAGCTGCACCATCGAACTGCACCAAGAATTCTGTCTTGATCCTCCTGGTAGCTTCATGCTCAGTGTCGCTGCGTTGGGTCAGCAGAGAGTCTATTTCATCTATGAATATTACCTGAAACATTACATATAATATTAATTAATACTTTTGCTACACCAAAAGAAATACTTGCTAGCTTGAAACCATAGCTCAAGATCAAGAACCTTCAAGAAAAGAATTACAAGCTAGAACTTGTTTGCACGGGGGGAGCTTGATAAAACTTTCAAATAAAAGGTAGATAATTGCAGCAAGAGATTTTTAAAAATCTCCAGCAGGGTCCTAATTAGGGTCCTGATTATAACGAAGTTAGGTACAGCTCTCCCTAACCCTTCGGGGATTACAGCAAGGTGTGATGTTATGTTTCGCCGATTATAGAATAGAGGAGTTAGTTACGGCGGGCTGGTGACAGCGTGCAACGGCGAAGAGCGCGCGCACCATCTTCTCACCGTCGCCGATCCACTTGGACGTGAGCGACGACGCCGATATGCTGAAGAACGTCGCGTTGCACTGCGCCGCCACACATTTACCTATATCATACATGGAATAAATGAACAAATTATGGATTAAAATAATTCTGAGCTGGTGACGAGAGAAAGGGGTCGCGGTAAGTCTAGAAGTACTGGCAAGACGAACTTGATAAGGCACCAGTTCCCGCCAAATTGGAAGCGCTAATAGGGGCTTATGTAATGTGGAAGAAGCAGACACGAATCCAAATACTGTGGAAAACTCCATTGTTATCTACTCTAGACCAAATCTAAGCAGATTTCTAGAATTATTTTAAGGAAAAGAATGTGTTTTAAACATCATAAAAAATTGCACTTTGTTACACCCACTTTTACTTGTACGTTTTTTTACTCTGGGTCCAACAATGCGCCACTGGAACCCAATCAGAAAGAGTGATATAACAAAGCATATGTTACCAATTAATGTCTTCCCTGTGCCAGGAGGTCCAAACAAGAGGATTCCTTTGGGTGGGCGCCGCAAGCCAGTGAAAATGTCAGGACGGAGCAGCGGCCAGACTACTGCCTCTTGTATAGTAGACTTGGCATGGTGAAGACCAGCTATGTCATCCCAACCTGAAACAATATTTAGTGTATTTTTTAAAACCATAGTTTTCTTATAGATTTTGTAAAGATAAATAAGATGAGTAGGTTTCCAAACTTCTTATTTACTAGTTAGTTTAATAAAGGAAACCCACTTTTTTAAAAGAAATATTATTGATATCTTGCTTTTCTTACCTATAGGTGTTCCCTTATCAATAATTTCACTTTCAATTAACTCAATCATTTTAGGATCAATATGTTTGAGCCGCTCATCTGTGACTTCTGGGTCAGTAGTCTCCTGTTTGTCCCTGGAAATGACAGGTAAACATTTGAATGAATTTCAAAGTGAAAAATACAATCAATAAAATTATCAAGCTTTTATAAAATATTGACTTACTGGGCTCCAAGCATAGGAGACACAAACTTAGCCTGAGCTTTCCTTGATGTCCCCAATGTTCTCTTAGCTGCAGGGTTAGAAGCTAGCAATGCTTCCTTGGCTGTCTTAAACATGATCTTGGCCACATTGCTCTTATGAGCTTTGTTCTCTTCTTCTTCCTTTTCAAAGTCAACAGCCTCAGCTTTAGGAGTACTTGATATAACAGGCTGGTTGGCATTCTTGCTAATATGGTTCGCTCTCCCAAACCTAGGCTTAAAAACTTGACTCTGATCATCCCCAGATCTTGACTCCTGGCTGGAATTTTCTGAATTCAAATTCTTTACAAAATATGAACTGCTGCTTCTAGTCTCTTTAATTTGTTTAGGAGCTTTATCAGTTGTATCATTCAAACCTAAATTACAGATGCATTTGTTTTTCTGAAAATCATTAAGCCTATGTTTTGGGCTGGAATTACATTGATTGCAAGTTGACAATGCCTGTTCAAAGAAAGATTCCGCATCAAATTCGCTGTAACCAAAAAAAAGTAAGTATAGTATTGCTTGCTTCAATTCCAAAGTAAATCAACTTTGGAATTGAAGCAAGAAATCCGCCCCTAAGACGACCCACTGACCGAAGCAAGCAATACATGTACAAAATAGTAATACTTACTTCAAAGAACTTTTCCATGTTTTCATTTGGCTTGTGTCAGCATTTTGCAGCAAAACATTGACAGAGTTTAGAATATGATTAACTGCTTCATCATTATACAACTCTTGATTTGTTTTCCAACAATCATTCAATAATATAGAAGATGAAACATTTGACGCTCTATGAGAGAATAATGGTCAGACAGAGTTAACAAACTGTTTTGATTAAGATTATAAAGAATGAGCCAGAAAACATCGGACATAGCTACGGTACCTTGACAGAGAAAGTTTGTACTGATGCACTGAAGATTTATTAGTAGTAGATAGGTTATTATCATGCTTATCTTCAGGGAGCAGACCTTCTATTTGATCTGTTTCAAACATAACTTCATGTGCGCTAGTATAATAAAATTAAATTTAAACTTTATTTTTAAAAGTTTTGTTTCGATTTTTGTCTGTCTGTTTTTTTTTTTTTTTGTAGTGTGGCACTAGTTATATCTTTGTGCCAATTTCGGGTAATAAAAGGTAGGGAAATATTTTTAAAGGAAAATATCGGAGAGGAAAAGGATTTTTTTTAAGGTTCAGGAAAGGAAGTATTTTATTCTTTAGGAAAAATATATATATGAAAATAAACATACACAAACTAAATCTTTATATCATTTTTTAACAAAAATGCAGATATCAAGTTAAAATATTCAATGGGATTCATTACTAAACAAGAAACACAAGTAGGAAGGGAAACATTTTGGGAAACAAGAGAACGGAGAAAGGATGATCGATCATAACGGGAACAGGAGAAGAATATGTGATCTAAAGTACCAACATCACCTCCACACTCGCAAAGATTACTATCCACAATATGCAACTTAGCAAGGTGGAAAGGAGTACAAACGTGGCCAAGCCTCATGCGAATTATCATGCTTGTGATTAGTTTAGAGCCTTTCATTTTAAAAAACCATGGTTTGACTGGGACTGAGGGCTGAATTGAGGCATAAATCTTGCCCTTGACTTGAGAGCTCTCACTCCAAAGAAGTTCCCAGGAATGTCGAAGATAATCTTTAGGGAGGCTGACAAGATCATGACAGAAATTTTTATAAGGGAATGTGTCACCATTCTGCACAGCTTGTTTGGCTAATTGATCAGCTCTTTCGTTTCCTTGGATTCCGGAGTGACTTGGAATCCAAGCAAACTGTACCGTGTAGTTTCTCAATATACATTTGTGTAACTGTTTTCTTATGTCAAATACAATGGGGTAATAGGGTTTCATTTTAAATGTAAACTTTTCGATAGTTTGTAACGCACTTTTAGAGTCACATAATATGAGAGCATTTTTAAGTTTAGCAATTAAAACGTACTCCAATGCCTTGAACAAACCAAAGCATTCTCCAGTGAAAACTGATGTTTCAGGAGGAAGTTTTACCATCTGAATAATTTTATATTGAGAATGAAATATACCTACTCCCACACAACTAGACCGGGTCTTTGATGAGTCCGTAAAGATATAATGACAGTCTATCCAGTTTTCACCGACGGCAGCATTAAATTTTATGTTGGCTCCTACATCACTTTTTTCTATCCCGAAATCATAATGCACTACAGGGGAAACAAGTAAGGGTTCAAATGTTTTGCACTCAAATAAAGGAAGAGTAGGTGACCTATGTACTCTCGCTGGTATAGAATTAAACTTCCTGAGACTTTTAACTAAACACGGAATATCTTTGTGCCGCCAATAGGATGACATCTGAATAAGGTTATCAAGTTTTAATAATTTTGAATGAAGCAAATGGTTAGAAAACTGCATCGATTTAAATAAAAATCGGTCTGATAGATATTGCCTTCTCAGGTGGAGTGGAGGATCTCCTACTTCTATCTGTAAGGCATTTAACGGGCTTGATTTCATGGCTCCAGAAATTATTCGAAGAGCTTTCGACTGTATGCTATCTAACTTTTTAAGACCCTTTTTGTTACCATCTTCAAGAAGGAATGTTCCGTAATCAAGTATGCTTCGGATTATTGCATTATAAAACAGTTTTAGACTAAAAGGATGTGCCCCCCACCATACTCCAGAAAGACACCGCATAGCATTCAGTTGACGTTCGCATTTTTCAACTACAAAGTCAAAATGTTGTTTGCCAGAAAGTTTTTTATCTAAAATCAATCCTAGAAACTTAACATGATTTTTCGCAGGAAGGCTTATGCTATTATAAGTAACGGTTGGGGAAGGAATATTACGTTTTCTTGTAAAAACTACTACAGTACTTTTTTCTATTGAAAGACTTAACCCATTAATTTGTAACCATTGCTGTCGCGAAAGATGAAATCGCGATGTTCCAAACCTAAAAAATGTAAATATAATTGCACAACACTAAAATGTAAATAGCAACACTAAATCAGTATTGACAACCTGACGCTACGCCAAAACGACGCCAGCCATTCCCGCTAAAATGGTCGCCATGACATATTCAGTCTGAGTAACTAATGTAACTTCAAGTGAAGTAAATTCAGTGCCTGGAGTTCATGGAGATTCCTGTCATCCGTGTCGCGGGCCTCCTGTAAAGCTAAGTATTATTTATCTGTTGGTCTAAACAATATAGTTAATGGATATTACAATATGTGTGGAGGTACTTGTTTGTACCTGTTCGAATAGTTTGAGACTAAACTTAAATGTGTGGGTCGTGCCTTCAGCGTTGGGCTGAGGGCATAACAGCGACCACATGCTAGCTGCTCGTCCGGACATAAAGCGCTTAGGGTTTATAGCCATAGGAAGGGTCTTGGGCAAGCCCTCCCTTATAAATCCACCCCACCGCCTACGGAGTCGTGTGCCGACGGACACGCAACGTCGACGGACGTTTAATTACACTATATCACCTTTATATAGGTAAGACCCGGAGGGGAGCATTTCAGACGAAGAGGCCAGGGGCCGAAGTCGTTCTGAGATGCATGCTTAATAACAGACGTGGAAAGAATCCAGTATCTGATAAGCACTTAAGTGTCACGAAATGCGTGCTTCAACAGACGTGGAAAGAATCCAGTATCTGATTAGCACATACGTGTCACAAACATTAGTGATGAGAACAAACCTCATCATAGGTATGGTAAATGGATGACTGCTATAAAAGGCTTCATCAACAGAGACAGATAGGTAATACTTAGCCCAAAGATTCATGGGTACTTAAAATTTACAGATATCCTATTGACTCCTGAGAAGCTGGAGGAATAACACTCCGGTGCCCTTGCGGACCGGAGATAAGAGACTGGATTGCGAGATACTTACACAACCGAAGGGGAGTTACAAAGGTGAGTACCTCTATTATATCGTGAGGCGTTGGGATTAAAGCGAAGCAGTACATTTATATATGGTTACCATAAAACCAATCACTTTGTGAACTTTGAGATGACTAGAATATAATATACATAAAAGAAATAAAACCAATTGCCCTCGCGACATGGTGGAGATGCTCAGGTATTACAAAACGGTAACATTTAAAGCATCCCAAGGCATAAAATCAATCCAGACTCTTATTGTTAAATATTAGAAATATTTGTGTATTAAATCAGGTTGGCAGCGACATCTATATAATCCGATGGGAACTAATGTTCATAAGCGGATGTCCATAAAAATTCATTTACTTAAAACATTTGTGTATTAAATCAGGTTGGCAGCGACATCTATATAATCCGATGGGAACTAATGTTCATAAGCGGATGTCCATAAAAATTCATTTACATAATAACATTTGTGTATTAAATCAGGTTGGCAGCGACCTCTATATAAATTCGATGGGAACTAACGTCCAATAAGCGGATGTCCATAATAATTCACCTATAGGCGCCAAAATTAGAACGTCAAGGTGATGATGAGTAAATGTTCATTTATCTAAGTTTATTGAGATGAACAGCAGGCCGAGATGAAAGATTCTCGAAGTTACTGCAAATTGAATGGGTATGTAGCGTGTGTACGTGTGATGTGCAACGTTACAAGCCAATTAAACATTCTAAATTTTGAATTTGGCGCGGACTTGATAAAACAAGTTTGGCAGAATGACTAATACTCTTTTTGACCGGAAGTAAGAAGTAATATGCTGCGGACTCGAATAAACATACGATTATCCTATCTTTAGCGAGTTAAAACCTATAAACCTTATACACAGTTCAAGTAAATTCCAAAAGTAATTTACTGAATAACATATTAAGCATTCTCACACGAAACAATATTGATAAAATTGCGAAATCCGACTGAAAATTTCGATGGATTCAAAATGGCGATGGCGGTAGTGTCTCGTGTGTCATACTGAATATTGATAAAACTAAAACTTATTTATTTCCTTGTTTGTTACATTCTTTTAAAAGAATAAAATTAATAGAAACCTGACCTTATAGTAAACGTAATTCGTTTAACTATGAAAAAGTGATATCGATATTAAGAAAACCCACGAGTTGTTTGGGCGAAACAACTTCAAGAAAGTTATAACTACTTCTATCAGTGAACGAAAGGAATTTTAAAATATCTTGGGAATAATTAAGAAGATTATCAGGTAAACTATTTCACGATTTTTAAGCTGTAACAAATAATAGAGGAAACTACATAAAGTATACTTTGATAAAACTACATGTGCTCAAGGGCGCACGAGCGAAATTCGGCTCGGACGTCATTGTATAGTATTGTATTAGTTAAATAAGTACCTAACTAAAGAGTAACTTTGTAAAGTTGTGATATGAACACCTGGTGTATTAAAATTTGCATAAAGACAGCATTGTTGTGTATGAGTTCACATAAAATTGTTTATCTATACCTAATACCCTCTATACAGATGGGCAAATGAAGGCAGATGCGTGACACTGACATCTACACCTGACATCTATTCTCATTTAAAGATCACTGATACTATAGAAAGGAAAAACACATCAACACTCATTGTAAGTTTATTTTAACAATTACTTTAAAGAAATGAGTATAAAATTGACATGTGTGAAACTGGATTGTACGTTATAACTTATGTGTGAACTACTGTCATGTTATACACATCATCCCTGACTGACTGCATTGCTTCATGTTGGCTACTAAAGTGTACCAATTAACTATAAGTACTAAGTTGATGCAGGTGAACCCTAATATCATTTGTGGATGCATACACAAATGATGTTGGCAGGTACCTAATATGTTTATAAATAAGTAATTAACAAGAACATCAACCATATAAATGATTGATGGATGGAGAGTGAGATGAACACCAAAGAAACGATGAATGAATTGTGGGAGGAATGGTATAACTGAAAGGTGTAAATAATTGTGTGGTAGTTAACAGAGGAGATTGAAAGGAAGGGTCGGTACGGGATGGGTGGATGACATGGAAATTTTAAATCAATACCAGAAACTTAAAATAATGAAGCAAACCAGTTTTACCTGTCAAACAGCAACAGTAATATGAATATATTCTGGGCTAATACTGAGAGTTTTACCCGTCAACCAGCAACGGTGATAAGAATATATTCTGAGTAAATACGGAAACCTCTTAGGTATAAGAGAAATTCCCTTACCCATAATTATAATTCAGGGGCTGAGTTCATTATGGAAAATGTTGTATTCTAGAGATAGTGAAATATTTCTTGCTTTTAACTTGTTGTATACAGGGTGACAATAAATTTTTTTTTTTGTCCTGTACAGGTGACAATAAAATTCTTTTGTGTCCTATACAGGTTGACAATTAAAACTTTCTGTTATATATACAGGGCATTAATAAAATGTAATTCTATTATATGTCAGGTGTTGGTAGAGTTCTTTGTTCACAAAAGGTTTTAGATAAACTTTTGGTCATACAGGGTGTTAAACAAATTTTATTTTTTTTCAATTTTACTATATTGCGAACGCCACGCAATTGGGAAATTTAAGGATATACATGATGTAAATCTTTAACTTAGGATACAAGGTATAAAATTATAAAATACTTTTTCAGAATTTCAAAATGGAACAAATTCTGATAAGGCGACTTGAGTCTATATCAAATGCTATCTCTAAACTAACCGAAGAAGCACTCACCTATAAGGATAATGTTAATAAAGAAAATTCGGAAAAGTTAGAAATAGTGCTAGGTAAGCTAGAGGTAACTGTGAAAAGGTTCGGAACTGAGTTAAACAGTAGTCTATCATTAAACGAAATGCAATCTTATGTGGAAGAGGTCACTTCCTTTAGTGAAATACAACTAAACGGTGAGGGAGTTCTAGCGGAAATGAATATCAAACTGAAAAGGATAAAGGCAAAAACCGAGTCAATAGAAGAAATTCGTCAACATTTGGAAACCATAATAGCTGCTAGGGAAGACGCAAATAGGATCACTTCCGAAAATCTGGAAGAATATACCACTCAGACGTTACACACAAGCTCACACAACAAGAAGGGAAAATCCGTAAAAACCAACAGAAATCACAAGAATTCGGAAAACCACGATTCAAGTCAAACCCGCCCAGGAAATAAAAGAGAAGAAAGGTTCAGTGAGAAAAAACCATTCCATAAAAACAGTAACTACAATAGTAATTCCACAAAAAGAAGACCTCAAGAACAAGGAAGTAAAGGAGACAGGCCCATGGAAAGGAAAAGGAAACATCAATGTATTTTTTGCCAAGGATCGCACTTCAATGATCAATGCAAGGTTGTTACAACTGTGGAAGAAAGGAAAGAGAAAATAAAGGATCACTGCTTTGCCTGCCTAAGCAAAAATCATCAAGTAAAAGATTGTAAAAAGTCAATTAAATGTGTACACTGTAACAAAGTTGGCCATCATAACAAAGCACTTTGTTATAAGAATTGCATAAATAAAACCGAGAAGGTCAAGTACAAAAATACCTAAAGTTGTTATACCCAAGTTCAAAATATCAACTTTTATTTCATTTTAGATTATTGTATTTACGTTAAAATTACCTACTAGTTACAGAAATGTTTTCACCATTGTCTAATTGACTAGTCACAGGCAGACTGGTTGATTCGTCATTGTAAACTGTGGGAAATAGGTTAAGTTAGGTTGAAACTGTAACCAACGCTATTTCCAAGTTGCTTTCACAATTATTGTCTAGTTATCCGATAAAAATAAAGTTCTAGTGATTCTGGCGATAACTTAAGTTTTAGCACAACATGTAAATAAATATCGATCTTTAGGATATTCGATACTCTGAACTTCGATATTTAGGTCATTGGATGCTCTGAACTTCTATATTTAAGCCTTTTGATGACACGACAGTAGTATCTACGTACTATTAGTGGCTGTTAAATAATATTTGATGACAATTTTAATTAAATTTTCATGCTTAGTGAATGTGGCATAAGTAATTACAATTTAAACGTACTGACTTAGTAATTTAGAAGGCAATATAGAATTTTAGATGCAAATAATGCTATTAAAAAGAAGCCGGTTTAATTAGCACTCAATGCCTAATGGAACTAGAATCATCAATCATCATCAATCAAATTGGAATATGTGATTCACCAAAATTGACTAGAGACGAAGAAGTAATCAACCAATTCAATGATACAATAGAACTAGTAAATAACAGATACACTGTTAGTTGGCCATGGATAGATTACACACCTAATTTAGAAACTAATTACGGCCTAGCCATAGGCAGACTAGTCAATCTACTCAAACGATTAAATTTCGATTCACTAACAGCGTATGATACTACATTAAAAGAACAATTAGCAAAAGAAATAATTGGAAGGGTACCGGACAATGAAAAGGGAGTCGAAGATGTAGATCATCCTATACACTACCTACCACATCACGGTGTTAGTCATCCGGGCAAGCCAACTCGCATAGTCTATGACGCTTCAGCAAAGACCAAGAATAGCAAAAGTTTAAATGAATGCTTACACTGCGGACCACTTATGCTAGAAGACTTGACCGGAATGTTGTTAAGGTTTAGGTCGCGTCAAATAGGAATAACAGCAGACGTAGAAAAGGCTTTTCTACAGATAGCACTACACGCAAAGGACAAAGACGTAACTCGATTCTTATGGTTGAAAGACATAAAAGGAGCGGCCACGGAGGATAACATCCTACACTTACGATTTTGTCGCGTACCATTTGGAGTGATATCAAGTCCATTTCTTCTAAGCGCTACTTTGAAACATCATCTACTGCGTTCCAAGGAGGAAATTCTAAAACGCATTGTGAATGACATCTACGTCGATAACCTTGTCACAGGAGTAGATTCCGTACAAGAAGCAACAGAGATGTATGAGTCGTGTAAGATCACATTTGAAGAGATTTCATTGAATCTCAGAGAATGGAGTTCAAATTCCAAACGATTCTCAGAAAGCATTGCTTCATCGGATGTCTGCAGAGACGTAGAAGTTAAAGTATTAGGACTGAATTGGAACACAGGAGAAGATACGATCAGATTAAGACCAAGAAAGACTACAGAAGCCACTACCAAGAGAGAAATACTAAAAAACATAGCGTCAATTTACGATCCATGCGGATATGCTGCACCAAATTTGTTACCAGCAAAACTTTTACTACAAATTCTGTGGATACATAAATTCAAATAGGATACCCCATTACCAGAAGAATTGACCAATGAGTGGCAAATTATTAGAGAACAGCTGGAAGACACAAAAAACTTTGTTTTACCAAGGAAATACTTCAAACAAGCTGGTGATGACAATATCAGGCTGCACGTTTTTACAGATGCATCAACCAAAGCTTATGCGGCAGTTGTATACATTTCCAATGGAAAAGAACTGAGCTTTGTGATAGGAAAGTCACGAGTGGTACCCATCAAGGATCAAGACAATTTAAAAATTCCAAGACTTGAACTATTAGGTGTTCTAATAGGAAGCCGGTTGCTGAAGTACGTAATCAAGTTCCTAGACTTTGAATTTACAGAAAGCACTATATGGACAGATAGTCAAATAGTGATTGATTGGTATTACGGCAACAAACTACTACCACCATTCGTTGCAAGGAGGATAGAAGAAATAAAGGGAAATACACCAGTAGCAGTTAGATATGTTCCAACAGGATTGAATCCAGCAGACGTGGCTACTAGACCCGCGAGTTTTATGGAAGACAAGCAGAAATGGCTATCCGGACCAAGCTTTCTACTGGAAGACTCCAGAACTTGGCCGAAAGGTTGTAGAGCCGAAGTTTCTTTACTTAATGAAACCGAAGTCGCAGTAACTCCCACATGTTCTTCTGTGGAACATGACTTTTCGTTTCCTGTTGGGGAGGATCTCACGAGTGGAGAGAAGATCTCAAAGGAGCAGGAACGGAAAAATCAATCAGATGAAGAATCACGAAACAGCTCCACAGAACACTGTGAGGAAGATACACTATCACATACACAAAAGATAAAAAGGATTCAAAAAGAACATTTCCCGGAGGAAGTAGAAGGTAAAGATACTAACCTACAACGAAACTTAGGAGTATTTACTGACATAGACGGTATCTTACGTTGTAAAGGAAGATTACAAAACGCTGATTGGTCTTACGATAAAAGATATCCAATACTAATCCCAAAGGATTGTGATTTCACTAACACAATGATCCTAGAAACACATAAGAAAAACTATCATGTAGGGGTCAACCACACCTTAAGCTTGATCAGATTATCGTATTGGATTCCCCAAGGAAGAAGCCAAGTAAAGAAAATATTGGGAAAATGCACAAATTGTGTCAAACATGGAGGAGGTCCATTCAAATTACCAACTACTCCAGCGCTTCCTAAGGAAAGAGTGAACTATAGTTCACCTTTTACATATACCGGAATAGATTATTTGGGTCCTCTTCAAGTAAAGACAAGTAATAAATCAGAAAAAAGATGGATATGTCTTTATACATGTCTAGCAGTACGTGCTATACACTTGGAAGTCGTTAAGGATCTGACGGCTGAGGAATGTCTATTAGCACTACGAAGATTTATATCTTGCAGAGGAATACCAACAAGAATAGTTTCAGATAACGCACTACAATTTAAATTAACTGCAGAAATACTGTCAAGCAACTATTGCATCACTAATAACATAGAATGGAAATTCATTCCACAATTAGCACCATGGCATGGAGGTTTCTATGAGAGACTTGTTGGACTAGTTAAACACTGTCTCAAGAGAACTCTGACGAAAAGTTTATTGTCAGATAATCAACTAAGTACAATCATAAAAGAGATAGAAGCAATATTAAACACACGCCCACTGACGTGCGTAGGTTCTGATCTAGAGGATATTCTCAAACCATCAGATTTTCTAACCTTGAATAAATGCATCGTGACAACACCTTCAGATGCAGAATTTCCACAAGAAGGCACAGTAACAAAACAGAATCTAGTAGAAGGTTGGAAACGTGGACAGAACATGCTGAAAGAGTTTAAGAGAATGTTCGTCGACCAGTACCTACCAAGTCTAAGGGAGAGATACCGACACTCTCTTAAAGAACCAAGGATAACAAAATTAGAAATTCCAAAACTAGGAGATATCGTCCAGATTAAAGGAGATACGAAGAACCGAGAAAACTGGAAAGTTGGAAAAATTATATCTTTGTTGAAAGGAGCCGACGGTCAATGCAGAGTGGCGCGAGTAAAGGTGAATGATACGGAATTCACTCGTTCCATCGCACATCTTTATCCGTTGGAGGTTGAAGAAGATATATCTGGAAAAGAAAGGGTTATGTTTGAGTTTGAAAAGGAAGATGTTACACCAGCATGGGATAACTTACCTCTGCTAGAAGAACTCGACTCAACCATTCTTACCGAAGAAATATCCACAACTCCACAAACCGCAGAACCCGTTGACAAACCTGAAACAGAAAACCACATAAACAGAGAAGAGATAGAAAAGAAAATAACTCAGAGAACACTTACCTCAGAAAATGATGAACCAACAATTCTTGATGAAGAACACAATAATGATAGCATACCTCAAAGCACTGATACAAATGAAATAACTCAAACTCCCGAAGTGAGAGTAGTGAGAGACGCGTCCATGAAGGCTCGAGAGAAGATCCGAGAGTGGACGCGAGACTTGATGGAACACATGTAACTTATGTCGTCGTCGGGAGTGTCGCGAAAGATGAAATCGCGATGTTCCAAACCTAAAAAATGTAAATATAATTGCACAACACTAAAATGTAAATAGCAACACTAAATCAGTATTGACAACCTGACGCTACGCCAAAACGACGCCAGCCATTCCCGCTAAAATGGTCGCCATGACATATTCAGTCTGAGTAACTAATGTAACTTCAAGTGAAGTAAATTCAGTGCCTGGAGTTCATGGAGATTCCTGTCATCCGTGTCGCGGGCCTCCTGTAAAGCTAAGTATTATTTATCTGTTGGTCTAAACAATATAGTTAATGGATATTACAATATGTGTGGAGGTACTTGTTTGTACCTGTTCGAATAGTTTGAGACTAAACTTAAATGTGTGGGTCGTGCCTTCAGCGTTGGGCTGAGGGCATAACAGCGACCACATGCTAGCTGCTCGTCCGGACATAAAGCGCTTAGGGTTTATAGCCATAGGAAGGGTCTTGGGCAAGCCCTCCCTTATAAATCCACCCCACCGCCTACGGAGTCGTGTGCCGACGGACACGCAACGTCGACGGACGTTTAATTACACTATATCACCTTTATATAGGTAAGACCCGGAGGGGAGCATTTCAGACGAAGAGGCCAGGGGCCGAAGTCGTTCTGAGATGCATGCTTAATAACAGACGTGGAAAGAATCCAGTATCTGATAAGCACTTAAGTGTCACGAAATGCGTGCTTCAACAGACGTGGAAAGAATCCAGTATCTGATTAGCACATACGTGTCACAAACATTAGTGATGAGAACAAACCTCATCATAGGTATGGTAAATGGATGACTGCTATAAAAGGCTTCATCAACAGAGACAGATAGGTAATACTTAGCCCAAAGATTCATGGGTACTTAAAATTTACAGATATCCTATTGACTCCTGAGAAGCTGGAGGAATAACACTCCGGTGCCCTTGCGGACCGGAGATAAGAGACTGGATTGCGAGATACTTACACAACCGAAGGGGAGTTACAAAGGTGAGTACCTCTATTATATCGTGAGGCGTTGGGATTAAAGCGAAGCAGTACATTTATATATGGTTACCATAAAACCAATCACTTTGTGAACTTTGAGATGACTAGAATATAATATACATAAAAGAAATAAACCCAATTGCCCTCGCGACAATTGCTGTAAAAGACCTAGTGAGGCGGTCAAAGCATTACATGCATCTGAGATATCATTGTGAGTAGTATAGATTAGAAGATCATCAGCGTATTGTAAAACATGAGCAGATTCTTCTAAAGAAGATTCTAAATCATAAGAATAAATATTATAAAGCAAAGGTGACAATACTGATCCCTGTGGAAGGCCTTTGAACACTGTCCTCGTTTTTTTCCTGTCACCGCAAAAAAGAGAAATAAATCTAACTGATAACAAATTTATGATAAACCGTATAATCAAAGTAGGGACGTTTAAATTAATTAGCTTGCGTTTAAGGACAGATATAAGTACATTATCATACGCGCTTGTTATATCTAGAAATGCGCCAACAACCGATTCGTTTTTTGAAAAGGCTATGCGAATGTCAGTGGTAAATACACTTAAACTGTCCATTGTGCTTTTTCCTTTACGAAACCCAAACTGACTGCCTGCTAATAATTGATTGCTTTCTATAAACCACTCTAAACGATTTTTAACTAGGTGCTCTGCAATTTTGGTAAGAACCGAAGATAACGCAATAGGCCGGTATGATAGAATATCATTTGAATTTTTATTTGGTTTGAGGATCGGTAAGATTTCTTGGGAACGCCAGGATTCCGGAATATTTCCAGAAACCAAAACAGAATTAATAATTTGTAGATAGTATGATAATGTATTATCACTACAATGTGAGAAAAACGAATACGGAATACCGTCTTCTCCTGGGGCCGAGTCTTTTAAGCATGTTAATACCCCTTTCAATTCGACCAATGAAAAGGGAGCGTTCAAAGATGAATGATTATCAATATTTAACAGAGTAGAATTAGGGTAAATTTGATCATACTCTGGAACTGATGCTGGAGCTAATTTGTCAAGAAAACTATTACTAAGAGATAGAGGTAATTGTGTGAAGGAAGGAGTATCACTAAAGGCTTTTCTAAATCTTTTAATACTGCGCCAAACTTCTGACGGGCATGTGCTGGGTGATAAAGACATACAGAATGACCTCCACCCCTGGACTTTCTTATCTCTGAGAAAAATCCGTGTATCATTAATAATATCTCTAAGGCCGTCCAAATTTTCATCTGACATGTCCTCAGCATATTTTTTTTCAGCTTCCTTTCGTTTCCTAACTGCATCAGCACACGAAGAGTCCCACCATGGGGGCATAGGAATTTTATCGGAAGGATTTTTTTTAAGAGGGAAAACTTGGTCTGCTACTTCTACTAGGCACATCGCTAAAGCTGTTGAGCAATCAATTTCTCCACTCTGAGTAATTTGCGGGAGCTCAGCAACTTTAGCATCGACAAGCGTTTTAAATTTATTCCAGTCTGCATTTCCGAGTCTATACTTTAATCTAGGGGGTCTTTTCGGTGTTGTTGTGAACTTTACTGAGGAAGTAATTACTAAGGGAAAGTGATCACTTCCAAAGGTAGAAGATGAGAAACGGGACCAAGATAAAGATGCAGCCAATCTAGGAGAGCATATAGATAAATCCACAGCACTAGCACTTTCACCTGCATTAGTTCTACGAGTAGGCTCGCCAGTATTTATAATACATAGATTATGATCGTCTATAATTTCTAATAAACGAATCCCTTCCCTTTTTGTCTCACCGCTTCCCCAACACTGGTGGTGACAGTTAAAATCGCCCATTACTAAAAATGGCCTACGAAGGGATGACAACATATTGCTAAGTTCTTGTAGGGCATTGTTATTAGCATTAGGAATGTAAGTGGAAACATAAGTAATATTATCAACAATTACCCCAACAATATCAATATCAGAACATGAAAGGAGAGAAACACGTGAAAATGGGGTATTATTTTTAATCAATATGGCCACACCGCCATATCCGTCAGCTCTGTCATTGCGTACACAAACATAACCTGGAATACCAAATAATTGATTATTTTTAATCCAGGTTTCAGATAATGCCACAATATTTGGCTTAAATTTATTTAATAAGTAGAATAGGTCAGTTTTTTTAGGTATTACTGATCGGCAGTTCCATTGAATTATTGTGTCCATCTTTTTGGTTTTTGTTTAGTAATAAACTACATAAGCGCTCCACGTCGTACGGTTCAAAAGATGTATTTTTACATAATAACATTTTGATAAGGTTTATAATAACATCAACAACCTGCTCATTCTCGTTCTGTTGCAGTTTCATATCGGATTCCTTAGACAAAGCACACCCATTTGCCAAAGATGGGGGTTGAAACTCCCTAAGAAGGGCGTTATGAGCTGCTCTGTCATAACCTTGTGCTGACTTGGGGGGAGCGCGGGGTTTAAGAAAGACTGTCTTTTTGTATGATGAAGAAGTTGATGGTATAGGTTGTGAACTCAAGTATGAATTATTATTGGTGTGAGAATCATGAGATGTAACAGTAGTGAGAACATTAGCATAGGATTTTGAGGTGGCTGGGTGTATTTTGCTTGCTTCCTCATAGGAAACACAGGAATGAGCCATAGTATGTTTAATGTTTTTTTGCCTCTGGAACTCAGGGCAAGTCTTGTCTGTAGCATAGTGAAATCCAGAACAATTAACACAAGATGCAGAATCCTCCTCTACTAAACAAGTTTCACCTAAGTGATTTTGTCCACATTTATAGCATCTAGGGGCAGCTGATCTGCATTGATTTTTAGTGTGGCCATAACGGCAACAGCGGAAACATTGTATGGTGGGATACACATAAGTCTCAACAGGTAGTGCATTATAGCATACATAAATTCTTTTAGGAAGAGCTTGACCATCAAATGTTATTACAACAGTTTGAGATGGTTTCCATGTATATGACCCATTCACTTGAACTTTGTAATTTAGGCGTCTAACTTTCAATATTTCACCAGTACCTAAGGGAGTTGATATATTTTCTTCAACTTCTTCCACACTCCATTCAGATGGGATACCCCGGACCAAGCCCATACGAGTGACGTTAAAAGTGGGTAGAAATGCTTTAAATTTGTTCAGAGGCAATAAATTACTATTAATAAATATGTTAGCAGCCATATGGTTTGTAAAAGCTACAACACACTTATTCCTACCAATTCTTTTGACACTGCCAGGAACTATATTCTGGAATTTGTTATTTTTAAGGAAATTTCCAAATGCAATAGGGTGAAGAATGGTGCCACTGTTTTCAGTACTGGTAATACGCTGTACATGAACTATGTATGGCCCTGTATCAGAGGCCTGGTACTCCTTTCTACCCACACCAACTGGTTGGTTAATTTGTATTGCAGTTGGATCCAACTGCAAAGTTTGGGAAACAGAAATTTCAGAGGGTTGAGAATGTGGAACTGACGGTACGGTATTGTTATTTATTATAAGGTCGGATTTTAAATTAACATCTGTGCTGGGAATACATGTACAGTCAGGGTGAGGAGTGGTTCCCTCAGGGATCACTCCCTGTCTACTGCGTTTCGTTTTATTACAGTGTTTACATACTGTTTTGTGTTTGTGTGAACGCCTCTTACGTGAAGCACTGACTTTACCGGAGGTCGACGCATCAGTTTCCCTTCCACTTGCTGTGGCTACAGACCCATCAGTGTCCATACCACTCATGTCTAAATTGGTTGCTATGGTAACATAATTACTTACAGGGGGACTTAAGCCAGGGCCTAAATCCCCCACATCTGATATAGGCGGGTCGTTCATACGACCCGGGAATATTCTTGGACTATATAAATATTTACAATAACTTACCAGAAATCAGGAAAAATTTACACAAATATAATATTACATACACTACAGAGAAAATATATTTACATTAGAACCTCAACTGAACCAAATATTTAGTTAAAATTGAATTATGAAAAATTGCTGAGAAAAAATACACCCGGTCTAACCGAAATTTCCCGCGCTTTCCCTTGTCTGTCTGTTTTAATGTTTTTGTCAAACTGTCAAGTGTCAACTCAAAATTGAAATGAAAAACATTTCCCGCTAAAACGAAATAATACTCACCAACCCGATACCAACCGTTATTCTCGCACTAATAGTTAATATTTATTTTTGTTAATAAACTCTCCCTGCATGCTATTGCCTAGGGCGTTCCTATACCCTTCATAAAAAAATAAAAAAAAACTCGCTCCTATCCCACACCAAAATTGAAAACTTTAATAATATTGAAATAGTTACTAAAATGTGACTTACATTAGTGTTACCCAAAGAGTAAGAGAATACTTGGCGTTACCTATCCCAACTCTATCGAATAATAGACAGCTGTCAATATTGTTGTCAAAGAAAATTGTCAAGTTGTGTTAAATTACAGCGATTTTAATATCACAATATCCCTATTATTCCGTGTAATAAAGAGATAGCTAGATAAATTCCTGCATAAAAATAATTAAGAATTTTGGGGGTGAAGATCATGTGGCTTAGTTCAGAAGAAATTCTTTGAATGGGACGTGAACGCGATGAGTTCGAAACAAACAATTTATCATGAAAAACAGGTTAAAGAGTTATGCGCTTTACACGCGCTTAACAATTTATTCCAGGTAATTATTGAATTTTAATGAGTGCTACTGTAACACGTCAGGTTCGGCCGTGAAGCGCGCTATTGTTCAACGCTTCAAAGTCAAACTTTGTTATGTTGATTTTTGGTGTTAACTTATATTTAAGATTATGTAGTACTTATATTTAAGTATGTTACGATGTATTGCTTTGTGTGTCCAGACGCGGGGTACGTATTCGAAGGCAGAGTTAGATGCAATATGCAGCAGGCTATCACCAAATGTGTGGATCAACCCGCACCGCTCCATGTTGGGGCTGGGCAACTATGATATTAATGTGATAATGGCAGCTCTACAGAAAAAAGGCTGTGAAGCTGTCTGGTTTGATAAGAGGAAGTGAGTATAGTTTAGTAACTTACTACATTTATTTACCTATGAATCTATAAAGTCATTAGGCTTCCCATTAGGTAAGGCTCTTGTGCCTAGTTTGACCACACTCAAGTTCAGATCATAGGTGTAAAATTTATGCCATTTAAGATGCTGATAAGAGCCAAATAGGCTTGTATTGCACAATTTTTTTGCCAAATATATATGACGCGGCGGGAAACCCTCTGGAGGGACGCTGTTCCTAAATATCAATGGGCTCCGCCATATTGTCGTCGCCTTAGATTCCTTTTCGTGGCTGATAAGTAAATGGGTAGTTGAAATCACACACATTACTTGACTCAAACACCAAACGTTTATTTACATTGCTCCATTTACAGGCACTTATAAACTTTGCGGTTTGAATCGCCCATTCGAATACATGGTTGGTCTTTTAGGAGAAGAATAGGCAAAGAAACTCCATAAACACTGTTTTAAATCATGTTACAATTATCATTTGCACCATTAACATTAATCACATCAAAAACCACTTTCATTTACTTGAATTGCAATTATTCGCTAAGCGCGACCTAACTTGTTCTCGCGTCTCAACTTTTCGTCGCATGCGTCTGCCGTCTGTAGTCCCCAGCGGAAGTACCACAAAACCAGTATAGTAATTAATGACCTAATTAGTTAAAACTAACAATCATTACTAAAATACTTCACAATTGATTCTATTAATTATTTAACAATAAAACAATACCATTATTAATGCAATGGCGTTAATGTCTAGTTAATAGGTTCATTTCTTTACAACAAAATGTTACAAAGCATTTCCGGTTGATTTAGGATTTAAAACAGACAATGGGTTTTCTATTAGTGAATTGCTCTACAAAATGATCTTATGACTTTTTAGTTTATAATTACATAAAGAAACTGATTTAGTTGTAGTTTCAGATTATAAATTGAGTTATTGACCATTAAAATCGTATTCGCCGCCATCATCACAACATTGTGCGATGACGTCTCATAGACAGCCTCATTCCAAGTGTGGCAATCATTAAAATCCCAATATTCATAAAACATTAGCTTATCTTAATTTTAACTATAGTTCTAGTTAGAGACTTCTGTTTAATAAATTACTATTCGAGTTGTGGAACATTTAATTACATTCCATCTATTTAAGTGGTGGTTTTAGCAGAAAAGTCAATAGATGGCACTGTCGCACTATTGACCTTTGTAATAATTGTGCCAGCATCTCACGAGATGGCAGGTTCATCAATATAAGCTGGTTATCAATGAGATTGAATAATTATCTTAGCCGAATGACATTCTTGCGGCGACACGGCCATTCTGATCGGCGGTGCGCGCTCTGCACCTGACGTTGCCGTCCGCTCGTCCATCCGTTGTCGTATGTGTAGTCTCGTGGTTGTTATCTGAAATAGTGGAGATAATATTTTGTCGGCAGATTATTGTTGCTTTTATTATCCTACAATGTTCATTGAATAGTAGGATTTGGTAACAAAAAGGTTCATTCAATATAGAAACCTTGTCATAGATCTGACATTCAATGCTTTTTTTTTTTATCACTTTGCTAGGCATACATGCACAGATACAGACATAAAGCTGTTTGCAATTTTTATTTGAGTTTATGGATGCTTAATAAGCAATTGTTGCCTGAATGATTCAATTACATTAATTGAATTGAGTTGATTGATATTGTTTGATCAGCTACTAGCTGAATAGAATATTGTTGGCAAACTTATTCAACAACATTAATTTAATTGAGTTTATTGATACTGTTTGATCAGCTACTACTTAGCTGAATAGAATATTGTTAGTAAAATTATTCAACAACGTTAATTGAATTGAGTTTGTTGATATTGTTTGATCAGCTACTAGCTGAATAGAATATTGTTTGATCAGCTACTTGCTGAATAGAATATTGTTGGCGATATTATTCAACAACATTGATAGAATTGAGTTTATTGATATTGTTTAATCAGCTACTAGCTGAATAGAATATTGTTGGCAAAATTATTCAACAACATTAATTGAATTGAGTTTGTTGATATTGTTTGATCAGCCACTAGCTGAAAAGAATATTGTTTGATTAGCTACTAGCTACATAGAATATTGTTGGCAAAATTATTTAACAACATTAATAGAATCTATTGATATTGTTTGATCAGCTGTTTGCTTTTTCAGCAAACAGATAATATTATTGTTGTACAAGCAACAACAATACTCATTAAATTGTTAACCTTACTATGACTTGACTTTGAAACCTTGTAATAGATCTACTCTCTACTAAATTCGTTTTAAATAAAATTATTGATAGCTTTAGCCATTGTGATTTGTATTTGGTAAATGTAGTGTGAGTAGTATGTTTTTATTTGTTCATTCTCACGGGAAGGTAATGCTCTGTGATAGACACAAAGTCTTGGATTTGACAGGATAAAGGGATAGGATCAGGAACACCGCTCTGTGATAGACACAAAGTCTTTGATTTGACAGGATTAAGGGATAAGGAGTTTAGGACCATTGCTCCGTGACAGGCACGAAGTCTTTGATTTGACAGGATATAAGGAGCCAGGCTCAGGGCGTTTAGTACGCCATGGACCCAGCAGGATAACATGAGAGTATTATTTTATCAGTTGCCTCCACGGCTGCTGATAGTTCATTTGTTTTGTTGGTTCATTATCAGTCACCTCCACGGCTTCTGATAGATCATTTGTTGTGTGTGTTCATTATCAGTCGCCTCCATGGCTTCTGATAGATAATTTGTTTTGTTGGTTCATTATCAGTCACCTCCACGGCTTCTGATAGATCATTTGATGTGTTTGTTCTTTACCAGTTGCCTCCACGGCTGCTGATAGATTATTTGTGATTCATTGTAAGTATTACTTATTGAGCTAGTTGTTTCCTCCACGGATACTAATAGCTTTTTGTAAGTATTATTATTTTTTACTTCATTAATTACTGTATGTACTAAAACTTTGTTATTGTTAATAGTTGTTGCTTACAACTGGCAGGATTGCAATAACATTAAAATAATGAAACTGATACTCATCACACATGAGCATCATGTAGGTTGACTTGGCTATTGTATTGAGCCTTTTGACACAACATTTTTGGTATCAGCGGTGTAGTGTAAGTAGTTTGAAAACTCCTCACCTTTTATGTAAACTTATGGTGTGTGAACACTGAAACAGTCATTCCGGGTTGGCTGTCTTCATGTTGTTTCGCATTTGTTAGGTTCATAGCCGGCGACACGGTCATTTTTGTTCACCAGGCTGTAGTACTTGAAGCATCAGGTTATCATTTCCTCTACGATAAGATAATTGCTCGAATCTGGAATGTGAGAAGTCATGCAGGTAAATAATAGAACAAGAAAAGATGTTATGTAAACATCACACCTGCTATCCCGGAAGGGTTAGGCAGAGGTGTACATCAACACTTTGCCAGCGTAACGTCTAAGCCTCTTGTTAAAAGGCAAGACTGTTTGCCATTCATATTTATAGTTTGGACTGCTACTAAGGAATTCCTTACGGGAATACCCAATAACACTTTGCTAGACCTGGGAATCAAATCCAGGCCCACAAGCTTTAATTGTATGGTTCATGACCACTAGACCCACGAAGCTGTCTGACTAAATGCTTGAATTAGTAATGAAAATAATTATGGTAATCAAACTAAGATGGGTAAGTTAATCTGATTAAAAGTAGGTACTTTAAAAACACTATTGGTTGTGGTATTGTACTATGGAAACATTCACAATTTAACTTATTTAAAGCTTTGCTTTCTATTGAAATATCGCACTGAATTTCATAGTCACAATTTGTTGAACAATGTTGATGTATTGTTAATTGTTTTATGAATCAGTTACATAACAAAGCATCATTTATGTGAAACACGTGCACCCTGGCATTGAATCTGACTCCTATGCCATAATAGGAAATAGTATGACGCTATAATTGTGTTTTTCCAATAAAATTAAGTTTATTGTGGATCAATTTTTAATCTATTTATTTAATAATTAAAGTTTAAGCTAATCAATTAGTGATGAAGTAAGGTCAGATGCAGATTTGATTGATAGATATTCATTAAAGAAATAATTATTGTAATATTTAATTTTATCATGTGTCATTACAATACAAAGATTCACATCTGCCGGGTGTCCCGTGACGGACAACTTTGTTTATTTTAATGATCTTAAAACATGTTGTCCAATACAAATGTTTAGAAGTTTGTACAAAGCACTATAGCTTGCACTTAATTGCAATTTCTCACTGGAATGTCGAGTATGATGCATTTCTAATAAGAATTATTTCTATTGAATGACACAACAAGATTTAATACTAGTTGATACTTAGTTATTTAATTAATGAATGCAAGTAACTATCATTTGATTCATGAGATCTGTTTGTGACACATTACTGGTTCATATTTTAATAATAACATTGAACGGGTAATCACCTAATTAAAAGAAGTGATAAGATTTCTTAATATTTCATTTCCACAGGTGTCAATTTAAGGAGGCATCAACCTTGCCAGTGTGTGATGCAAAATATTGTTAACTGTAAATAGGTATCTACAGTTTATAAGTTACTAAAATTAATAAAACAATTATACTTCCCGGGTTTGATGATTCATCTCGCAGGTCATTTATTGATAATTATGCTTTCAGAGTGTCCATGTTTATTTGTTCTGCTGCTCTGGTCATTCTGTGTTGTCCTGTATGTTTGTCATTTTGATTGGATGATCACACCATTCACGTACGCAAATGTTTCCATCCAGATCGTAAGACGGGAGAAATATTTCAGTGTGTTCTTAACTCTTGGCTGTTGTTGCGGGGTAGTAAGCCGTTCACTCATAGAACGCATCATGGTGACCATTTCGGCGAAAAATTCCTTTGACACGCCGTCGGCCATGGTCACAGAAGCAGTTCCTTGTTCTGGATGTCCAGCAGTGCGGGCTGAAGGGGATCGCGGGGGCGATCCCACTTCTGATGACGCGGCGGGAAACCCTCTGGAGGGACGCTGTTCCTAAATATCAATGGGCTCCGCCATATTGTCGTCGCCTTAGATTCCTTTTCGTGGCTGATAAGTAAATGGGTAGTTGAAATCACACACATTACTTGACTCAAACACCAAACGTTTATTTACATTGCTCCATTTACAGGCACTTATAAACTTTGCGGTTTGAATCGCCCATTCGAATACATGGTTGGTCTTTTAGGAGAAGAATAGGCAAAGAAACTCCATAAACACTGTTTTAAATCATGTTACAATTATCATTTGCACCATTAACATTAATCACATCAAAAACCACTTTCATTTACTTGAATTGCAATTATTCGCTAAGCGCGACCTAACTTGTTCTCGCGTCTCAACTTTTCGTCGCATGCGTCTGCCGTCTGTAGTCCCCAGCGGAAGTACCACAAAACCAGTATAGTAATTAATGACCTAATTAGTTAAAACTAACAATCATTACTAAAATACTTCACAATTGATTCTATTAATTATTTAACAATAAAACAATACCATTATTAATGCAATGGCGTTAATGTCTAGTTAATAGGTTCATTTCTTTACAACAAAATGTTACAAAGCATTTCCGGTTGATTTAGGATTTAAAACAGACAATGGGTTTTCTATTAGTGAATTGCTCTACAAAATGATCTTATGACTTTTTAGTTTATAATTACATAAAGAAACTGATTTAGTTGTAGTTTCAGATTATAAATTGAGTTATTGACCATTAAAATCGTATTCGCCGCCATCATCACAACATTGTGCGATGACGTCTCATAGACAGCCTCATTCCAAGTGTGGCAATCATTAAAATCCCAATATTCATAAAACATTAGCTTATCTTAATTTTAACTATAGTTCTAGTTAGAGACTTCTGTTTAATAAATTACTATTCGAGTTGTGGAACATTTAATTACATTCCATCTATTTAAGTGGTGGTTTTAGCAGAAAAGTCAATAGATGGCACTGTCGCACTATTGACCTTTGTAATAATTGTGCCAGCATCTCACGAGATGGCAGGTTCATCAATATAAGCTGGTTATCAATGAGATTGAATAATTATCTTAGCCGAATGACATTCTTGCGGCGACATATACAGTTTGGACACGGCGGAAATAATGATAATCTTGAATATATGTTAATATATGTTAATCTTGAACATATTTCTGATAATTTTGTTGTATTCAAAACAAGTTTTTGAAAAGTTTTCTCGATACAAAAAAATGGTAAACTAACCTCTTAAAATGATCTTCCAACAAAAATATCTGTATTACTTATCAACATACGTTGGTAAAATTTATAACAATAACATATCATATTATTTTAAATACAAAATTTGGTTGTTTTTAATTTTATTTAAAAACACAATAGTGATACATAGGCGGACTTAATGCCACAAGGCATTCTCTACCAGTCAACCTTAGGGTCCTTAATTTTTGATTATTTAATAAATTATTTTTATGTAATTAATCATTATATGGTTTGTAAGAAGTTCGAGCGTTGCGTCATCGCGTTCTCTTTCTTACGTATGCAATCCGACAGTGATCGCTTAGGCGCGGTGCTAGATGGACGTATGTCACTTTGCGCCCCACTGACAGCAATCCGTTCATCTATAAATTATTTTTGATCGCGTCACACTGTTTGTTCAGGATCCACGGTACATTTTTGCCCTTGATTACTATCAAGCTAATTTTCCGTGAGCAGCTGATTTTTGATGAGACGCCAACATTTTCCTATACGAAAACTTTCGATTGTGGTAGGTAATAGGGGAGGCAGTGATAAAATATGTTGATTTGATGATTTTCAAAAATCTATTAGGTACTAACTTTTTGTTAAATCTGATGATCATTATCTAAATTATTCGAAAAAATATTTGTCCTACAAAATGTATGGTTTGATCAACTCTCCTTCCTACATATATTGATAACGAGCTCATCAAAATTATTGCAAACCAGCTGTTTTTAAGGGTCCGTAGCCGAATGGCAAAAAACGGAACCCTTATAGATTCGTCATTTGTCTGTTTGTCCGTCTATCCGCCCGTATGTCACAGCCACTTTATTCGGAAACTATTGAGACTACACCTTCGATCAATAATGTACTAGATTCCCGATAAGCGCTTCAAAAACGGCCCGAAATATAAGACCACAAACGTATTTGTGGTCTTATTTCAAATTAGTATGGTCCAATCATAGCCAACATTAAGACGTCAAAATACCGCAGTTTGCGTTCAAAAACTGTGTGAATAACTACCGTAACACCAAGGTTTTGGAAGGAATATCTTTTTTTCGGTAATTTAATATCATTATGTGCTTTTTCATAATATTTAAACATAATTAAACTGTAAATATAATTAAATCAGCGAATATTATAATTGTTTGGCCAATGTTTGCTACAACGCACCAACTATTGTATCATGTTCTTGAACAGGGAACGCTAGTTCCGCAATAGAATAAGCACGACATTGTACACAAAATACTTTTAACCGTATTGCTTAGAGTTTAAGTTTCATTTTAGAATGAATATTTTTGTACTGATGACTTTTTATTTTGGAGCGACATTTAAAATGTTTTGCTTCTAATCTTTCTCCGATGAAAGGGCTTAAATAAATATACTTTACAATGATAATTAAACGTTATGTTTAAGTGTTAGGGTTTAAAATCATCTGAAGTTGTTAATAATATTGAACTTTTTTCTAAGATGTTATTGTTACGAGCTGGGTATGGGATAAATAAAATCACTACCAATTAAACACACGAATTAACTTTATTACTCGCAAAACACTTATTCACAATCGCAAAACAGTACTGAACACTTTATCGTACTAGATTTCACCTCGATCCTTTCGTTGTCTCGCTTAAAAGTAGACTGACTCACTTCGTCCTCAATCGGTCCTTTTATACCCAAGCAAACAAAAGACATTCCAGATAATTCTCTATTATTCAAGAAAGCATCCACAAAAAAACATTAACAAAAAATAAACTTAAAGATAAAAGAACCGACAAGGAAGAAGTTACTTAACGTCGTCGGCATACGGTCGAAATTACAATGACAACTGCCGGCGACTCCCGGCACCTGACCTTGAATACAATGTAAGTTCTATACCTACTACGGAAATAGGTACCTAAAAGAATGAACTCGTATTTTCTAGGTACTACACAGTTATTAGCGCGGTTTCTCGAAGATTCTAGATGACCGTCGTAACACTGCCCCCTCCTTAGACATGCTCGTCCCGAGCATCATTAGTCCCGTAATATCGCGCCAGTCGGTCCACATGCACAACCTTAGGCGCACCTCGCGGACCCTTCTGTATTCGGTAGGTGACATCGTTGATCCTGGTCACAACTCTGTATGGTCCATCCCATTTTGCTTGCAATTTCGGAGACTTTCCCTTGCTCCGCACTGGGTTATGCAACCACACCAGCGAACTTTCGTCGAAACCACGACTGTTTGCCTTCCGGTCATAACGAGTCTTCATCTTCTCAGACATCTGTTGTCCGGATTGTCTGATATGCTCATACACATCATTTAACTTGTTACGCAGATCATTCGCGTAATCCGTTACACTGCGTGGGACATCCGGGGGGGTTCTAGTGATTAAATCTGCAGGCAACCGTAATTCCCTTCCAAAGTTCGCGAAGGCTGGAGTTACAGTCGTACTTTCGTGAACTGCACTCCGATAGGACAGAAGAAACGGCTGTATGTGCTTGTCCCAATCCCTTTGCCTGCTTTCCACGACTTTAGCCAGATACCTCTCCAATGTCTGGTTGAATCGTTCCACCATTCCATCAGATTGTGGGTGGTAAGAGGTGGTCCTGGTTTTGTGTATACCCATCAATCGACAAGTCTCCTTAAAAACTTGCGATTCAAAATTCCTTCCTTGATCGCTGTGAATTTCTAAGGGTACTCCAAAACGACAGAAGACTTCCTGAACCAATTTATCCGCGACTGTTGTTGCTTCTTGGTTAGGAATGGCGAAGACTTCTGGCCACTTTGTGAAGTAGTCCATGACAACCAGGAAGTACTTGTTTCCGCTATCGCTTTCTGGAAATGGTCCCGCAACGTCCAGTGCTATCCGCTCCCAGGGGGCTCCCACGTTGTACACTTTTAATGCACCTCTGCTTCGCGTGTGAGGTCCTTTCACAGCCGCACAGCTGGTACATTTGCGACACCAGTCCTCCACATCATCTCGACATTGGATCCAGTAAAACCGCTCTCTGATCTTCAGTAGAGTCCTTTTCACCCCCATATGTCCTCCTGAGCATCCATCATGGTAGAGCCGTAAAACATCCGGTACCTTAGCTTTAGGGACAACCATTTGTAGATGACAGCTGTCCCCTCGAGCGTTTTCCCATTTACGGCACAAGACTCCATCCTGGATCTCCAAACTGTTCCATTGTGCCCAATAACTCTTCGTGATGGAACTCATCGCAGCCACATCACTCCACTTGGGCTTCGGAGCACCAGCTTTGATCCAGTCGAAGATTGGCTTGATGTCCAGGTCATTTTGCTGAGCCTGCTGTATTGTTTCCTTCCATTCGTCGCTGAGATCAGTTCTTAGCCTCCTCACAGACACAACTTCCTCAGCTTCTTGCCTGGAGCTCTGCATACAGTCTTCGCGCCAAGGTCTTGAAAGTTCATCATTTTTACCGCGAGTTCTCCACTGTTGCTGGGCAGTCATATCAGTCGCCTTTTCCCGCTGTGATCGGTCTTCCCTCGGTGTGCGTCGCTTTTTACAATTTGGCCTTAGGTGGCCACTTTCTCCACAAGCGTAGCACCTAGGGCTGTACTTTCGCGGACGCTGATGTACAGGTGTTACCACAACTTCTCTGACGTAGTGTGTTCGATGGTCTTGTCTCACTGCTTCTACTTCCAGAGCATGTGCTAAGGCGTTCTTCAGCGTCTTATGATGTCCGAGTCTCACAGCGGCTCTCACTTCCAAGTCACGTATTCCATCGACGAACGCCTGTACCAAATTTCCATGGATGAGTGCAGGGGCAGACCGGTATGCTTTCCGAACCATCGTTTCAACTTCCAGAGCCCACTGCTGTAAGTTCTCAGCACTACGTTGAACGCGATCCCTTAACTTAGCACGAAAAACGTGCTCCAGGTGCGCGTCGCCGTATCTGGACTCTAATGCCTCCAGCAGCTGTTCGTAGGTCACATCCTTTCCGAGTGCCTCAAGAATGGTAAGGGCCTGGTCTCGGAGACCCAAAGTGAGCGCGATCATGGCTTGCCCTTTGGTCCACCCATTCGCCTTCATAACGGCCTCAAATTGAATTTTATAGGCCGACCACGAAGATGTTCCGTCAAATGGCGGCACTTTAAACCCGCGTACTGAAGGTGCAGCAATCACCGAAGCCACAACCCCGTCTCCAACCTTAATTTCACTTAAGGCCTTCTTCACATCGGCGATCTGATTTTCGGCCTTTGCGATACGGTTGTCGTGCTGCTGTACCTGCTCCTTCATCACGCTCAGCTCTTTCCCAACTGATGCGTGAAGATCCTTTATCAGGAGCATCTGTTCCTCTTGGCGCCGGACCTGCTCCTCTTGACGGCGAGCCTGTCCCTCCTTGTCCCGTTGCAATTGCTCCTCCAACCGACGGGCCTGCTCTTCTTGACGGCGAGCCTGCTCCTCTTGAAGGCGAGCTTGCTCCTCCTTATCTTGTTGCCGCTGCTCCTGCAACTGGCGAGCCTGTTCCTCCTTGTCTCGTCGCAACTGTTCTTGCAACTGGAGAGCCTGCTCCTCTTGACGACGAGCCTGGTCTTGCAGCAGCGCCATTAAGGCAGACAAGTCTGGTACTGCTGGTGCTGGAGAAACGCCAGATGAGCCAGCGACTGGCTCTGACGTAGGCTTGACACCACCCGGTGTCTGTGTCGGGGAGTCTCCAAATCGCCTTTGGTCCATACCTTGCTGTCGCTGACTCCTCGTACGGATACTATCCGTGTCGTCCTTCGGTAGAATCGGCATTACTTATCCCACTTCTGACACCAAATTGTTACGAGCTGGGTATGGGATAAATAAAATCACTACCAATTAAACACACGAATTAACTTTATTACTCGCAAAACACTTATTCACAATCGCAAAACAGTACTGAACACTTTATCGTACTAGATTTCACCTCGATCCTTTCGTTGTCTCGCTTAAAAGTAGACTGACTCACTTCGTCCTCAATCGGTCCTTTTATACCCAAGCAAACAAAAGACATTCCAGATAATTCTCTATTATTCAAGAAAGCATCCACAAAAAAACATTAACAAAAAATAAACTTAAAGATAAAAGAACCGACAAGGAAGAAGTTACTTAACGTCGTCGGCATACGGTCGAAATTACAATGACAACTGCCGGCGACTCCCGGCACCTGACCTTGAATACAATGTAAGTTCTATACCTACTACGGAAATAGGTACCTAAAAGAATGAACTCGTATTTTCTAGGTACTACACAGTTATTAGCGCGGTTTCTCGAAGATTCTAGATGACCGTCGTAACATTATGTAGATGTTTACGTGTGTGCAAACATGGCCACTTGAGCGACTTAGTTTTGTTCCTGATGCTTAATCTAGTACTATTATTGATCGAAGGACTACACAGTTGAAACTCGGTAGGTATATGTATTCTGTGAACCGCTTTACGATTTTTATACAAAACACATTTTTATATTACATGGAACTGAAACTAAAATAGTATATTTCATTATAAGTGCGGAAAGCCTGTCATTGCAAAGAGTTCCGACAAATGTCTACCCGAGCCGAGGCACAGCCGACGGCGAGGGTTGATAGTCGGAACAAGTTGCAATGACGGTTCCGCACGTGTACTGAACAACTATTTTTAATACAGTTGCGAAAAAATGAAGCAATTTAATAAAATAATAAAACCGTAATTAATCTAGCAAAGAACATTTTTGAAAATGGCACCAACCGTAAAAGAATGTAAGCAGAGTTTTTTTTGTTTTCTTCACCCATTCTGGGTAGGCAAAGTGAACTATGCCCATACAGCCAAGTCTTCAGGAGATTTTTTTTATTGATATGAAAGGAAAATGAAATTTAATGAGATGAAATGGAATGAAACCTTTATCTCATTGAATCAAATAATTAAATCTGATATTGAAACAAATTAGTAGCTTCTTTAGAAATATTTGCATGAATCATAAAAACTTCTATGACTTTTTTTTAGTAAAAACTTCGTGGTTGGTTTTTTTTTAATGGACATTATTTTGACAGTTGGGAAAGAGAACGCACGTGTTCGGGAATGGTAAAGAAAAAGCACGAGTACGTAATAGCCCACATCCCGAACGCTATACGTCCCTGCAATACGCCACTTTTTGAGCAACTGTATTAAAAAATTTTTTTTTCATCAAACCTATACCTACGTGTGGGGTGTCTATAGACATTAGACAGGTCTTTAAAAATGACATTGAGGTTCCACAAACAATTTTTTCTTAAAGCCAATCGTTTGGAAGACAGACACTTCCAAATTGGTAAACAAGATTTTCAGGATAGAACAAAAAGAAAAGCCGTAGTCACACGGTATTAAAGTGTTTAGGTTGGTACCTATAACGTGTGACTACGGCTTTTCTTTTTGTTCTATCCTAAAAATCTTGTTTCATACTTTTTCAGCGTCGTTTTTTTTGTCGTAGTCGGGTTTTAGTTTTTTACTTTTTTTTATTTAAACAATTTTGGTGTTAATTTTTGACTTTTTGTCCGCTAGAGGGCGTGATTTTAAATTTGAACAATATTTTGGAAATGTACAAGTGAGGCCCTTTCAAATTATACCAAACACGGCGTATTTATCTCCATTTTTATTTTTGAAGCCTTACTTTTTGTCCGCTAGAGGGCGCCAAATCGCTTTTTGTGACACGTCAGGTAGCCTATGTTCAGCGGAAAATTAAGACGGTTCTAACGATACCTCATAATTATGTCGAGTTCCGTTAAGTAGATTAGCAGCTATGAGGGAACAGATGAAGACACACACATACATACATACATACGAACATACATACATACATAGCCAGTCAAAATCATAACCCTCCTTTGGTTTTGCCGTAGTCGGGTAAAAATGGCGACCGGCCTCGTGGTCCTTGCCTTCGGTATTGCCAACAATGACCAGCTTTTCAAGGCTGCTATCTCCTCTTTTTGCACTAAGTGGCCGAAATAAGACAAAATACGCTGTAGGCAAACTGTTGACAATCGAGTCTTGATATCGAGTTGGTAAAGGATAGACACATTTGTGCGTTTGGCCGTCCATGGAATTCGGAGAATCCGCCTAAAGCACCACATTTCGAATGCGTCTATCCTCTGTCTTACTCTTGTTTGGATTGTCCATGTCTCAACTCTATGGAGGAAAATCAGGAAAACTAGTGCTCTGACCAAACGGGCCTTCGTTTTAAAACTTATACCACGTTTTTCCCAGATGTTCTGGGGGCGTGATATAGCATCTTTATAGACTACTGGCCCGTGTTGAAAAAAATATGGGTCATGTGAACCACCAGGTGACCTATCTAGAACGATATAGGAGCATAAAATAATAAGATTCAGCACTATGCCGTCACTTGTAAGCTGTCCAACCGAGTGCAGGTGAGAATTCAAAAGTACAGGTAGACTGGGTACATTTTGGTCATATATTTTTGTACGGCATTCTTACCATCGATAGATCCATGAAAAATAATAAGAAAACGCGTAGTGCCGTAAAAAAATGTTGGGCCACAAAGTCGGAATTTTTATTTTAATTTCTGACAATTTCCAGGGTAAATTTGGTCATTTGATTTTGTACGGCATCAGTTTCATACTATTGCAATACTGCTTCTAATCCATTATTCAGCAACGCCGTACAAAAATCATGCGACAAGGGGAAATAATCGAGGGTTGTAACCCCCTCTCTTTCCGCTGGTCCAGGGGGTGATTTGACACAACATAAAATTAATTTATTTTGAAAGTATTTTATGCATAGATAATATTTTTTCATATGCCGTACATTTTCGTTGGTCCAAAGGGGAAAATGAAAAAATTAAAAAGAAAAAATCCATATATCGAAATGTAAGGTGAAATTCATCACGATATTTTTTTATACGGCATTTAGATAGTTTATTTGGAGAAATAATTAATCGAGCAACAGTTTTTTTAATTGGCCACAGGATCAAACTTCTAATTTTGTAACTCAGCCACGGGAAAATTATATAGCCTCTAATATACTAATTCGTCTTCTTTACAACGCCTACTAAATATTCTATAGAAAGCATCAAGTGACGATCAACATTTATATTAACTTGTCCTTGTTATTTATACATAGGCACCTAATTTACTAACTCAGCCACGGAATTTATATCTCACCACCATTTTACATTTTACAGCTTCAACACAAGGCCCTCAAAAAAATATAAATGAAGCGACCGTAGTCAACATCATTTATTATAACTTCGCATGTAAAATAATACATCACATTCTTTTATCGTGAAAATAGCAACAGAGAGATTTGGCGCGAGCGCGCGAGACGACAGCGACCGGCCATTTGCACCAATCAGAGAGCGCCAGCGTATATTATATATGAAATGTCAACTTTTGATATACTTTAGATTAGTATATTTACGTTAAAAATACCTATTAGTTACAGAAATGTTTTTACCATTGTCTAATTGACTAGTCACAGGCAGACTGTATGATTCGTTATTGTAAACTGAGGGAAATAGGTTAGGTTAGGTTAAAACTGTGACCAAACGCGCGCGAGCCGAGCGAGCGAAGCGAGCGGTGCCGCGGCAGCGGCCGGCGAGCGCTACTTCCGAGTTGCTTGCAGAAATGTTTTCACAATTTATTGTCTAGTTTTCCGATAAAAATGAAGTTCTGAAGCGATTCTGTCGATAATTTTTGTAGCACAACATGTAAATAAAATCGATCTTTAGGACATTCGATACTCTGAACTTTAATATTTTGGTCATTAAGTACTCTGAACTTCTGTAATTAAGCCTTTCGATGACACGACAGGAGTTTATACATACTAATAGTGGCTATAATATAATATTTGATGACAATTTTAATTAAATTTTGATGCTCAGTTAATGTGGCATCAGTTATAATTTAAACGTACTGAGTTAATAAATTAGAAGCTAATTGAATATTTTTTTGATGCCATATACTAATATTTTAGAAGTTTACTGTTTGAATTCATGTTACAAATTTAGATGCTAAAAAATAATCACGATGCTGAGTTGTATTTAGAGTGGCTTTAAAAAAGATAACTTGTGGCTAAGATAGTATTATTTAGATGCTCGTTAACTGTGGCTGACTTAGTAATTTAGAAGGCAAGTTAGATTTTTAGATGCAAATAATGCTATTAAAAAGAAGCCGGTTTAATTAGCACCCGTTTATTTGTACTAATTTTCATACTCTTTTCGTGATTCTAGGTTCCTAGTTAGAAACTATGTTAAATATGGGTTTGTATACTATCGATTTATACCAAAATATAGACATGTTGTCACTGATAATTCCAAAATACAACATATTTTTGAGAAGTACTCGCACATTTTCGGTTGAGGCAACTATAAGTCTCTTAGTCGTGTAGCTCATTTCAATCCCTAGGTAGATCAGTAATTGTTTTGAAAGTAAATCTTTTGTGGGAGCTGTAAAATTGAATTTCCTACAAGTCGGCGCACCGTCTAGTAAAGGTGCAATCGTGGCGACACCTGGGAGTCCGGTTTTAGCATTCTTTTTTCTTTATAAGCAACAAAACATAACAAATTGGTTATGGTTTGGTACATTCTTTTCTTAAAAACTCACCATTTGACAGTTATTTGATAGACACTTTAAGTTATCCACTGTCATCACAAAATGTACGTTTTATCTTAACGTATTGCCGACTAAAAATATCATACAAAAAAAAAAATCAAAAAAAAACAATTATATATTTAAGTATCAATAATGTTTGAAGTATATATTAAACCAAAAAGTATACAAAACTGTTGATACTGGGATTGGCAGTTTCAATTCTTGGATATAATATACACACCGTTTCAGTTCAGTTAGACGTCATAGTGATTTTATCATATTATCAATTGTTCTCTTCAAAAGTATGTTAATGCCGTACTGTATCAGATTGATAATATACTACGTTTGTATGGAAAAATGACTGGCTTGTGCAACCTTAAAATGGTAGCGTCATTTTCATCAGCCTAAAAGATAATGGTCTGCATTAAAATGTACGGCATCATTTTTTCCTCATTTATTTATGTTAATACTATTTAAAACAAGGGATAAAATTTAGAAAACTGCTATATTTCATTAATCTATGATATTAAAACTTTTGCAATAATTTGCAAAATTTCAGTTTTTGTATTTCTCTATAACTTTTTTTTTAACAGTTTCTTTTGAACGGCAATACTATATAACAATTGTATTTTACAATATCATGTTAAAAAAAAGTTCCCGTACAGGATCAAATGACTTTACAGCTTTAAAAATCAAGGATACGATGAAATTAAGATAATTATTGATATACATTTAAAATGAACAATAATTTTTTGACGGCATTATTTTTAATAGTACTTTTGAGTGCTAGATAATGTTTTGGAACCGAAGCCGTACTTTTTCAAATCACCCCCTGGACCAGCGGAAAGAGAGGGGGTTGCAACCCTCGATTATTTCCCCTTGTCGCATGATTTTTGTACGGCGTTGCGGAATAATGGATTAGAAGCAGTATTGAAATAGTATGAAACTGATGCCGTACAAAATCAAATGACCAAATTTACCCTGGAAATTGTCGGAAAATAAAATGAAAATTCCGACTTTGTGGCCTAACATTTTTTTACGGCACTACGCGTTTTCTTATTATTTTTCATGGATCTATCGATGGTAAGAATGCCGTACAAAAATATATGACCAAAATGTACCCAGTCTACCTGTACTATTGAATTCTCACCTGCACTCGGTTGGACAGCTTACAAGTGACGGCATAGTGCTGAATCTTATTATTTTATGCTCCTATATCGTTCTAGATAGGTCACCTGGTGGTTCACATGACCCATAATTTTTTCAACACGGGCCAGTAGTCTATTAGCCATGCCTATCCGCCGTTTTATTTCTGGGACGCAGCTACCTTCATTACTTATATTGGAGCCCAGATAATCGAAGCTGTCCACAGTATAGATGCCTTAGATGTTATAGGCGCCCGATAGCTTTCCCGCACGATCTACCACCATAAGCTTGGTTTTCTGCCTATTTATTGCAAACCCTTTCCACTTCCAATCTGTGCAGTATCTCTTTCATGTTGCCAAATGTTGTAGCAAGGAGAACGGTGTCGTCAGCGTACCTCAGATTGCAAATCCACTTTCCACAACAGTAAACCACTTGTCCCAGCCCTCAAGAGTCTTGTATAAATATAATATACTCTTCATACACATTGAAGAGCAGAGGTGAGAGGATGCATCCCTGCCTAACGCATTTGAACAGTCGGTGTCTATTTTGACGAAAGAGCGGTTGTTGATGTAGAGGCATCGGACTAGGTCAATAAGATGTTGAGGCGTTCCCATGTCTTTTAGAACCTCCCACAGCTTGCCCCACTCCACGCAATCAAATGCTTTGGTGTAATCTATGAAACATATCAATACAGGGCTGTTAAATTCCCGGCTTTTCTCTATAATTTAGCGAACGTTCAGGATTTGTTCCCGCGTGCCTTTGTCTTTAACAAAACCTGCTTGCTCTTCTGGAATTTGTGGCTCCAGAAAGTGTATTAGCCTGTTGTTTATGATGTACAGGAGTATTGATGATGCGTGGAGTAAGTGCCAAACACTTATTATAATTTTTAGAATCTTGTAGGTAACTTGTAAAGAGTGGGTTTAATAGAAGGGACTCTTTGATCAAACCATACATTTTGTAGGACAAATATTTTTTCAAATACTTTAGATAATTATCATCAGATTTAACAAAATAAACCCAGCTAGTACAAACACTTTTGAGAATCATCAAACCAACATATTTTATCCCTGCTACCCCTATTACCTACCACAATCGAGAATTCGAAAGTTTTCGTGCAGGAAATTGTTGGGAGTCTCGCCGTCTCATCAAAATGATTCTGCTAACGGAAAATTAGCTTGATAGTAATCAAGTGCAAAAATTGACCGTGGATCCTGGACTATTTGTTTCTTACTTGGTAGTATGACGCTAGGGTATCGGAAAAATTGTGGGCGTGACCAAAAATACTGAAACGTCAGAGCTCAATAGCAGTTGTCATCATCTTAATACTCTAAAGTCACCCAAACAACATTCCACTCACAGAACCAAAGTTTGTGAAATTCTCAACTAAAACCTTGTAATGTTTCAGGGACCCAGGTTGTTTGGACTTGTCAAACATCTGTGGCTTCATCCTGAACGTGCCATCGGACTACAAGCTGGGCTTTGTGATGCTGCCACTGAGGCGCCGGCACTGGATCACCATCCGGCAGATACAGGGCAACTTCTATAACCTAGACTCCAAGCTTGAAGTACCACAGTTAATAGGAAGGGTAATACTTCATATTTATTCATTTTTGTGTCCTTTTTTTTTTTCTTATGCTTCTCTGGCCCACTGCTGAGCAAATGCCTCCCCCATGGCTTTCCAATTTCTTTTTAAATTTAGCCTTCCTGATTCCTTGATTGCAAGTCAAGTCAATCAATTAAACCAATGTACAAAAGAGTAATCTAGTGAAATAATTCCTTTCAACTTTCAGAGCAGTGATCTAATAGCATACCTAAAAGAACAGCTGGATAGCAAAGAAAAAGAATTGTTTGTTGTGGTGAGCAGAGAGGTGGAAGAGAAGCAGCTGTGGATGCACCAGTATGCTGTGCAGAACAATAAACAGAGCCAACAGAACCCTGGCAGCACTGGCGCCATGGCTGACAACCAGTGTGACAGCCCTGCAGACAGTGTGTCTTCACATTCACAGTATGACTACAGAAATCGCGATGCTGAGTGCCTCAAAGTGACGGAAGTGAGGACCTGAGTTGCCAGTGGAGAATAATTTTAATGCGTGATTTTTAGACTTGGTAATACTTTCCACAGACTGCTTGTGACCTCATAGCAATTTACAATGTGTTCACAGAGTTTTCAATGTATGTGTGTTGTGTATTGAAAAGATAATTTCATAAGGTTTGGTGTTGGTAACTGATGAGGATTCCGGCTGTTTAGACATAATTTGCAGTCTGTTGTTTCAGTACTTAAAAAGAGTATTGTTCAAATTAATTTATTGATATATTGTTTTTATATGCACTTTATTTTTGTTTTGCACAAATAATGTTGAAGATTGCAGCATATTGTTGTTTTTATTAATTATATTTTCGTGTTGCATAAGGCCTAAGGTTACAGATAGTAACAAACATAGTGAATCTAGATAGATCTTGCCTTAAATAATGGTCTTTCTATAGCAATATGTTAAAGACTGTAAAATTCTATATGCCATCTGATCTTCATAGTCATTTCAATAATATTATAGGACTTGATCTTTGTAATAAAATAATAATAAATAAATAGCAGTGTCAGCAATAAATAGTTGTGATAGTAACTGATACTATGTCTGTTAAATGTTGCGATGTAATATACTGTTTCACTACTATGCCAAATATGATAACCAAACTGTTTCACTCTGTATAAATATTAAAGGATAATTTGGCCAAATAAATAGATTAATGTTGTTACAGATAACTTCAAACTCTATTTTTGTTGTTTCTATACTTTAAGTATTTACCTACTTTTACATTCTGAAGGCACTTAATTAGTTTTATAGCACAATTTGTCTCTTCTTGTTTTACATTCTTACAAATACAAATCACCATAGTGGGCTCTGTTCACATACAACTTGGATTGTCTATCTTGAAATATATTTTATACAATTACATGTTATGATTTTTAATGAACTTGTAAGTTTTTTTTCTATTGAAATATCTGATTAAAAATATTGATTGTCATTGAACAGGGCCTTACTTATATCTGCTATAATGATGCCCCTTCGTGATAAATTCCCTGTGGACGATGATTATTTCATATTGAATCGTTATTGAACTTCTCATAAGTTTTTTACTATACATATTAAACTTTACTGTAAATATAAAATATTTTTCCAAAAAAATAGAAAGTGTGATGATGGACCTGTTTCTTTTATTTGTTACTTACCATTCTTTGATATACTGATTCCGAAAATATTTTAAACAATTTGAACGTTAGTGTAGCCATCTATCTATTTGTAGCAGTCAAATTGCGACGAAGCCGGACAACCGTGGGTTCCGGCTTCCAAAAAACAGCTCTGCCAAACCCTCCGGGAAGGCACGCGTTATGTCCGAGACACAGAAGTTGAGAGGGTAAATAACCCGTCCATCTATGGACTGGCGCACACCAGGAAACGACTGCCTATCTGACCACAACTCATTGAATACGAGGTAAGTTGGGTTGTCAGACTTTCAGGCCACTGACTACGTCTACCTGTCATCATTTCAGCCCAGTGTCAGCCACTGTTCTCCCTTTTTTTACCCACTTCTCTGTTCTGTGCGTCACTTTCTCATCCGTCTCGAGCAATCTTGATATCGTGGACTCAACGTACTTTAAGACGGCCCTGGTTTCTGAACCTTGACTATTCGGTCAAAACTACTCAATCGGCCATGTCCGCGTCTAGCTAAATGTCCTGACCAACTCTACCTGACTATCTGTATCGACTGATAAAGATAAAGACAGCCGGAACCAACGACCTAACGTGGTTTCCGAGGCACGGAGGCAACTTGGTATGTAATTTAACCTGGAGGATCGACCCGTGCGGCTGTTATACTTTAGCAGCGACGACCTCGGTGGACCGGTTTTTTTTAGTGCATCTCGATAAGGTTGGATTACCTACTGCTAGTAGGTCATCATTTCAGCCAAAAGACGTCCACTGCAGGCCTATGTCCAGCAGTGGACGTCTTTTGGCTGAAATGATGACCTACTGCTGAACCGGACAATAAGCCGTGCACTCTGTGGCGGTACTCCAGCGAGTCAATAGTAGTGGTCTCCCAATAAAAGAAGAGGTATAAATCTAAACTTTATTATCAGCGATGTTGGTACAGTTGTTGTTCTTGGAGATGATGAGGCGATCGGGGTCTAGACGCAGCTCCTCCATGATGGCGTAGATCTGCGCGCGCACCGGTGCCTCGATCTCGCGACGCCGCCCCAGCACCCAGATGTGATCTGTGAACATAATGACGTCTCGTTAGTATAGGTATAATAGGGGTTACAATAAATTAATATATATAATAATTGATATAATAATTGTTCCTAAATTGAACTGGACTTGTCTGTCTCGTTTGTCCTTAATGTAGGTAAGTTGTCACGTAAAGCCAGGTTGATCGTAGAGGTCGTAGATTAGATGGGGTGCCGCGGCAACGACCGGCAAGCGCTAAATCCAAGCTATGCTGTCTAATTGGTTTGTTTGGGTTAGTATAATATTATATCTTGACACTAAACCCAGTAATCATGACCAACTATGAACTCCATCATCATCATTTCTGCCAAAAGACGTCCACTGCTGGACATAGGCCTCCCCAAGGTGGCGCCACATTGACCGGTCCCGTGCGTCTTTCATCCAGCGGGTTCCCACAACCTTGACCAGGCCATCGGTCCACCTAGTTCCCACTAGGTGGACCGATGGCCTTCCAACACAACGTCTTCCGGTTCGCGGTCGCCATTCCAGAACTTTTCGGCCCCATCGGCCATCCGTTCTGCGAGCAATGTGCCCTGCCCATTGCCACTTAAGTCTGGCGATTCTTCGGGCTACGTCGGTAACTGAACTAGTTTGACATGAAATGGGATTTGGCCAGTAACATCTCCACACAAAACGGCAACTCGACAGCCGCACGTCAAACGTACCTGAGTGCGCAATACTGACGCTGGTACAAGACCACACGATGGCGAACTGCTCGTAGTCGGTGAACAGCACGTGGTAGACGCCGGCGCCGGGCAGCAGCCGGCCGATGATGTAGGGCACCCGGTTGTTCAGCTTGTAGCGGAAGATGGACGACGCGTTGTGGCTCGGGATGCCGATGCCTAATGTCGTTGATGGGCTGTTCGTCCTGCAGACGAATGGTTTAGGATACAGTTATTGGTAGATATAGTTATGGCTAGGATAGATCTTTTAAAGGCTTATGCTTGTTTTTGTTTTCACTAAAACACCTTAATGGCACCGAGCCGGGCATTTTTTTATCTCGAGTTAGGTGTTATAGTTTGATGGAATAACAATCTAAAGTCTAGAAAAAATGAGATCAGACGCAGGAACAGCTGAACATGATTCCTGAGGCAAGACTACTTTAGGCAGATACTGACAAATTCCTAAATGGAAAAACATTACCACTTTGCCCGACCCGGGAATGAACCTGTAATGCCTGCCATACAGGCCATTCAGCATGAATCACGTATTACAGGTAGGTAAGGAAAGACGTCAACAGAGAATGATGACCCTTAAAAAAAAATAACAGGGTTTTGCCCAGCACTGGGCGGACACAGGCTGACAGTAGCAGTAACATAACTTATACCATTTAAATTGTTAACTGTATTGATAGTGATGAGCAGGTAGCCCCGCTCGTTGAGCGTTACGCTGAGCTCGCTGCAACTCGCCGTGATTGCCCACCAGTGGGATGACACAGGCTGACAGTAGCAGTAACGTAACTTACCATTTGTTAACTGTATTGATAGTGATGAGCAGGTAGCCCCGCTCGTTGAGCGTTACGCTGAGCTCGCTGCAACTCGCCGTGATTGCCCACCAGTGGGATGACACAGGCTGACAGTAGCAGTAACGTAACTTACCATTTGTTAACTGTATTGATAGTGATGAGCAGGTAGCCCCGCTCGTTGAGCGTTACGCTGAGCTCGGTGCAGCTCGCCGTGATCTCCACCAAGTAGAACGATCTCTCCACCTCGTACCAAGTGCCACTCATCTGGAACATGGTTCATCATCACTACATCACTATCACTACCTACATAGTATAAAACAAAGTCGCTTCCCGCTGTCTGTCCCTATGTATGCTTTTAGATCTTTAAAACTACGCAACGGATTTCGATGCGGGTTTTTTTAATAGATAGAGTTATTCAAAAGAAAGGTTTCTATGCAGCACATACCACCCGTACGAAATTGCGTACGAAGCGGGGACGGGTCGCTAGTTTTAAGGCGAATGCGGGAGGGAAACGTTACATATTTGTTCCCGTGCCGTGATCTGCCGCCATTTCATCCATCCAGTTATTCTTATCATTAATTAGTAGGAAATGATTTTAAATCAAATTCCAGTAAGTTTTCCTTGTTTTCGTTAGGTAACTACAACAAATTCTAAATCATTAGGTATTGTACCTACACTAATTAAGTCAAATGTTGAATTCATTCATGTAAGCATTACCAGGAAACACCTATTCTACGAAATCAACTCATTAATTTTTAAACTTTAGCATTCAATTTAGTATTAGGTACATAGGTACTAAATTGAATGCTAGTACCGAGGTGGTATATGAACTTACGAGTCGATCTATTATTTTTTTCTTGTGGAAATACTTTGCATAATATGTAGTACTTAGAGTTGTTGTAGGTAACTTTCAAAATTGTAGTCGCTTCCTTCCGATTTAGGTAGCACCTAGCAAGTGTTATGCATTATGTTAAGCGTATGCTTAAGCGTATGCATGGCTGCTTGACATTCGGACTTAAGCAGGGCGCAAGGTGACTGCTAGGACATCGCCCAACATCGGATTATGTAGACGGAGCGTCTACACGTTATGTTTGAACATCACGAGTTCGCGGCTATATAGACTCTATGGTTGGTTTGGTTACACAAGACATACAGACCATACAGTAGCATAAATGGTATTTTTAAACGTAACTATTATCATCATCATATCAGCCCGGAATCGCCCACTGCTGGGTATTATAGGCCTCTCCTTTTATCGCCACTTGTCACAATCCTGTGCCTCTCTTATCCAGGTGTTTCCCACGACTTTGACGATTTCGTCAACCCAACAAGCATTAGGACGACCCTGGTTTCTATATGACCTAGCCTTGGCCGCCACTCATTCAATGCCTTACTCCATCGGCCATCTCCGCGTCTAGAAGTCCTGCTCAGGACCACTTGAGTCGCACCGCGCGCTCCCCGGCATCGTAGACTTTCGTACGACCGCGGATATGTCGGTGTTACGCACTCGATCTAATAGGGATAAGCCGAGCATGGCTCGCTTCATGGCCCTTTGTGCCACTCGTATTCTCTGAACAGTTTCCTTTGTAAGATGTCTCGGCACCGTAGGTAATATTTGGTAAAAAAAAAAAAACATTGAAAGCGGGTTTTTAGGCACTGAGTGATCTTTTTGGACCGAAAATTGTGTTCCAGTATACCAAAAGCCGCCCATCCGAGTTGTACCTACTTTCCGAAAAATCTCCTTGTTGGAATGATCCTTGTCGAAAGACAGAACATGTCCAAGATAGACATCAACCATCTCCAGACGCTTGTTTCCAACATCAACCATCTCCAGACGCTCGTTTCCAACCGAAACAGCTGAGACAGAGTCGTCTTGAATGCCTGACATCACTTTCGTCTTGGACATGTTCATTCTTAAGCCAACATGGAGAGAGTTGTTTGGCATGCATTGGAGGTCTTGCAGGGATTCGGCAAAAAAAGGAGGTCATTCGCAAACCGAAGGTGTGACAAGTAGACACTATTTATCTTTACACCGCTTTGGTCCCATTTCAGTGTTTTCATCACGTCTTCCAGGGCAGCAGTGAAAAGTTTAGGCGAAATGGTATCTCCTTGTCGCACTCCCCTTTTGATTGAAACATAACTGTATCGATGATGATTTATACAACATGGTTATATAGAGATGTTCCTGAAACGCGTACACCTATAGGTATGTACCTACCTTCCTCCTATAACTGAACACACAATAGAGGTGTCTAGAACCCTAGAAGATAATTATGTCGTTTTGGTGGCTTACATTTTTCTGGAGGTGGAAAACTAACTTACGATTGATTAGAGACTAGCAATGCACAAGCATCAATACTTATACAGTAATACAAGGATTAAACGAACCCTTCACGACGCCTTCAATCAAGCATTCTGTACATCAAACTAAGTAAGGTGAAGGAGATTTTACAAATACCCCCTATACCTACGTGTTACTATTGTCCCAGGCACTCCCAGGTCTACCCTATTTGGCACACACAGGCACATCAATCAAAAATTCAAAAGGCGTGAGAGGAGAATGATTTAAAATAAAACCGTTTAAAAAAAACTAACTTAGTTTTTATCCACAAGTAATCATCATCTCCCTAATCTTTTTCCAACGATGTCGAGGTTGGCTTCCAGTCTAACCAGATGTGGCAAAATACGAGTATTTTACGTGAAGCAGTTATTGTTTGTTTGACCTCCACAACCCAGTTAAGTAGTAGGTATACCTACTGGGAATATGATACCCTTTGGTAAAGACTACTTGCCTGCGACGACTGCCTAAGATCAAAATATGGCAGCAGGGATCACCAACAGCTTAGCGTGCCACGGAAGAAACTCGATATGTAATGGGTGGTTACCCTTCCACGGACCAACCTAGGCAAGCACGGCTTGGTTGGTAACACAAGGTATAAGTTTTTTTTTTTTTTTTTTTGGTGGGTGGAAAATCATCAAATGACCCCCCCCGCTCTTGGGCAGAGCGAAGGGGAGTGTCAGACTTCTACTGACTAAAAACCGAACCTATGTTCCTTCTTTGCCCTTGTGCCGCGGCCACGTCATCTAGTACTAAAATCCGCGGCCACACAAGGTATACGTCACTTAAGGATCTTTATGTGTCGTCAGAGGATAGTTTAAAGACTAATTGACATATCGCACCTGCCGTCCGTCGCAGATATAAGGTGGAGTGGCTCATTGATGGGTAATATCTGCCTACCAAATTTAACTCGGGGATTAAAAGTTACCTACTAATATCATACGAATACTTAAAGCTACGTGTAAACAACAGTGGAGTATGCTTATTTACATATGTATGTAGTGAACTCTATCGACTATAAGTTTAAGCAAATACCTACGCTTACGAATGTAAGTAATGTAACCGTTACGATACAAAAATGCACCGTAATGTTTGGCACACGTGATAGCAGAATAGACGTTTATCCTCTGTATTACGTACGGCTAATAGCAATGTAGATACACAAATCTACAATACCGGATGTACAATGTTTAATAGTCAGCATTATGCTTGGCTGCTTCTTAGGGGTTTCCTAAACTCTCAGGATTATGCTTAGGACCTTAGCTGTCCTAATCTGTCAGCATTATGTTTAACCCCTGGTGATAGGAAACCTAGAAGGTTGCTAAACTGTCGGTATTATGCAAAGGACCCCTAGAGGTGGCTAAACGCTCAGCATTATGCATAAGACCCCTACAAGGTGTCTGTCAAACTGTCAGCAATATGCTTTAGACGCCTAGAAGGTTGGTAAACTTTTAGCAGTTTGCTTGCTAGAGGGTTGCGCTAAGTGCTCTACGTACTTACCCGCTGTATATCGAAGTTGGGCAGCGGCGGGTAGACGGGGCACTTGCCCAGCCCCGTGCTGATGACGGCCTTGATGATGGTGCAGAACAGAACACAGTATATCCTGGTCACGGTGACGCTCGAGCCTTCCATGGCGCACTGGTGCGGCGAGAGAGCGGTCAGTCGGGCAGTGCAGCACTTGTTATGTAAACACTAGACATTATTTGTACAACACGAGATGGTTGCCGCCGCGCCTTCCAAGCCACTGCACGGAATACGATCGATTACTGCGATCGTTATTCATGAATCGTGAGCCGACTCACACGTCACGAGACGGGCACGATAACGTACCGTCACGTAACGCTAAATACACGTAATTGATTGTGATCAATAGCTTCGGAACTTCGCAACTAGGATGAGTTAGGCACGGTCAGGTAGAATAACCAAATGTAGTAACCAAGTTATGAAGCGTGTCAAAATTGCATGTGTGCTGAAATATAGTTAAAGTTAGTTGGTGAAGTGAGCGTGAGGAATGTAGGATTGTTGTCTTACAAACTACTTGCTCTTTTTGAAGCTAATATTTTCGTAAAGTAGTCTTTGACAGCAATTTAATTTTATAAGCTTTACACGAAGACTTCGAACGATTTGTTTCGACCATCGATCGCGTTTCCTCTTCTCATCTCTAACTACTTAGTATTTGTAAAGTATGTGTCATATTATAATATCTAGATTTATAATGAATTCTGTTAGACTATAAAAGTGAAAAGCTCGCCAAGAAAAATATACAGCAGCATTTACTTGTGACATGGAGGGCATCTAATTACCCAAAATCACTTGACTTATAAAGAAACCATTTAAAATGTAAAGTCGTATACTAAATAAGTTATACGTAGGTACATAATTATCTATACTATATTATAAAGAGTATATAATATGCAAATAGGAAGTGGACAGAAACACGATGTTTTCAAACAAGTGTATTGTTCTTACAATCGATCGTGATATTTACAAGTATATGTCATTCTTTAAGCAAATATACAACATCACAACATAGCTTATAACTAGAAACAAAACAAAACAATAATTATTATTTAAAAGTAGATCTACATCTTGATTATTTGCTTCTTAGATTTATTATTCATACTGAAATTTTATTGAGATATTTCTGCTTAGCCTTAGCCCAACTATGTCGAGGTCAGCTTCCAGTCTAACCGGATGCAGCTGAATACCAGTGCTTTACATGGAGCGACTGCCTCTCTGACTTCCACAATATGATAGAACTGGTAAGATTGCTTGACTCTAAATTTGAAAAACAAATACTAAGAAAAGTGCTTATAATACGGATTGGTGAATGAGTTGGTAAAATACTACTCGCACGGTTTTATGAATCGTGTGTTATCAAGATTCAGGAAGTTCAGTATAAATATTTTGCTCACTTGTTACAAACAAGTGGGGTTTAGTGCCTTTTTACAAGTTCCGGGGGCCGGGTGACCGGCAGCAATGTTTTGAGGTATAAAAGTTAGCTTTCATAGGGTGCTCATGTGCCCAAATTACCAGGATTATCAATAATTTCGTTACTGGTTACGTGGACCGATTATATGGCAGTCGAAACTTGTGAAAAAACACTATGTAAACCTAAAATAAATACCCGGGTCTTAAATTGACACATTGAGCTGAAAGAGATTGTCTTCAGGTCACACCGACAACTACAAACTCAATGTCCCATATTAAAAACAGGGTACAGAAGTTGCTCCACGACAGCGCATCAATCATTCCAATTTAGACCTTAATAACAATGCCATAAGGAGCTGCGCTCATGAATCGCACTATCTTAACTATAGATTATCACAACCAATCACCACTTAATATTGAGCGCCATATCCGACTTCTCGACAGCATGGTAGGTAGTATGCAGCATAGCTCTTGCTTTATCAGAGTCCTTCCCGTCCAGCCACTCGGCGTACAGCTTGCGCACCAGCTTGCTGTCAGCTGGCACGGCTAGAGGCAGCTCGGAGTACATGGTCTCTAGCTGAGCAACCAGCTCGCGGCCACTCTCACCCGTGACCGGCCTGATTTGTGCTCCGCCGTTTAGGCATCCTAGAATGTTGGAAATATTGGGTAAAACTTGTCTTCTAGGCAAGGATGCTCCGACTATTAACGTCGCTACTATCAAATAAGAAGAGGGCAAATTCGAGACAAAAATATTAAAATTATTATATTTTCTGTAATTTACCTGCTTGTTCACGGCCATCAATTGGACCACACTACCACAGTTACTAACTAAACCTCTAAAAAGAATTTGTTTTATAACTCGATTGTGGTTATGCCATTAATTACTTATTTTTACCCGACTACGGCAAAGCCAAACGAGGGTTATGATTTTGACTGGCTATGTATGTATGTGTGTATCTTCATCTGTTCCCTCATAGCTTCTAATCTACTTATCGGAACTCGACATTGAGGTATCGTTAGAACCGTCTTAATTTCCCGCTGAACATAGGCTACGTGACGTGTCACAGAAAGCGATTTGGCGCCCTCTAGCGGACAAAAAGTAAGGCTTAAAAAATAAAAATGGTGATAAATACGCCGTGTTTGGTATCATTTGAAAGGGCCTCACTTGTACATTTCCAAAATATTGCTCAAATTTAAAAACACGCCCTCTAGCGGACAAAAAGTCAAGAGTAAAAAAAATTAACACCAAAATTGTTTAAATAAAAAAAAGTAAAAAACTAAAACCCGACTACGACAAAAAAAAACGACGCTGAAAAAGTATGAAACAAGATTTTCAGGATAGAACAAAAAGAAAAGCCGTAGTCACACGTTATAGGTACCAACCTAAACACTTTAATACCGTGTGACTACGGCTTTTCTTTTTGTTCTATCCTGAAAATCTTGTTTCATACTTTTTCAGCGTCGTTTTTTTTACCGATAGATAATATAGTATTTTCTCATCCTTTTACTTTCGTACAAATAATCCTAGTTATCCAAATTCAATATTTATGTTTTCCCCATCTGCTGATCCCCAATACCAATTCATCATCATCTGTGTGCCCTAGTGGCATGTTATTTGGGATCGGTGCAATTAATTTTTTCCTAGCCGTCACACTACCATTTACTGCCTTTTTTTTCAGTATCATTCCTGAGAGAATTCATCTACTTTTTCTCAGATGTCAACTTAAATGAATAAACTCCGTACCTGATGGGCACGCCATGACCTCGACGTAGTGATAGGGAGACTTGCCGCGCTTGAGCTTTTGCACCAAGTTCTGAATGTTGCGGAACCCGTTGGCTATGGCGAACCGTAGGACTTCCTTGCCGTCCTTCTCTAGCGTCACCTCGCGGAAGTCTGGGTTCCTGAGGGCATAACAAGAATGTAGATTGGCGCCAGTATCATCAGCACTGCTTTCAAATCAGTGAATGATAAAATCGTGAGGACACTACCATGTCTTACTACCAAAAAACGTCGAATGCAAGTAAAATCTTCCAAACCGCACTGAGCCTCCCCCCCCCCTTCTCCTCCCTCTCCTCAAAACTTTTTGTAAACGTTGCCCCTATCTAATAAATTTCTTCTCTGTCATGGGTGCATTTTACAAACACTTAAATTCACATACCCATACAGTTAGACGGAACAACTATCTGTAGGCCTCTTTCTCTGTATTTCCAAAAAAAGTAGGCTAAAGTATATAGAAAATCCACATTTCGTTCATAAAATTATCTCTGTCTGACAAGTGCAGAACTGCAGATGGATATTTATATTGGATTTCCTCAGTTCACAGATCAGATGGACATTCTGCCTACCGATGTATGGGATGAACAATTTTAAAGCCGCGAAACAAACAATATTTCGTAATTCTTTGCTCGGGGGATCACAGCAGGTCAGGGGCCAGGTCTTCAAATTGTAGGTCACATTACAAAGTTATGCACTTAACTGTTGGAATGTGAACGCGTGCAGTGTTTGCGTCAGTCTGCGAACAATACGAGGCTGGCCGTTGACTAATAATAGTGGCACATCACACAATGGCCCACTTGTGAGTTGTGGCCGAGGGGCGAGGGGTCACATTGTAGCAATGTGACGCTGTGACGCTGGATGTCGTACGATACTGTTGTGACACTTAGTGGACATTGTTTCCTGTGTTATTTATTAGAATGAGAAAAAAATGCGATAGGTGAGGGTTTTAAGACGCATTTGGCCGGTGTCAGTGTCCTGCGTTTGGTTTTTGCTTTCCAGAAATGAGGATTTTGTTTTTTTAACAATTTCATTCATTTGAATTCAACTGAATTTAAACAGGTATAAGGTATTTGTCTGTTTTCGGATCTTTGTTTTCAATAGAAGCCCGACTCGACTCGATTTAAACAGGCATAAATTATGCCTAATTACATCGAGTAGAGTCGGACTTCTGCCTTGTTCTTCGTACCTGCATGCTGCATGGATATAGTTAATTGATTGATACATTTATTCTTGTTTTTTATTTTCAATTTTCCCCTGCAGTTAATATCTAAATCCTACAACGTTGCCTTTCACAGCCTAAACTACGTAAAATATGTATACGCACCTTAAATTCTTATAAATAAGCTGCGCACTATTATCCCCAAACAGCTGTTCTGCGGCATACAGGAACACGTGGTCGGCGTACCCGCCGGAGCCCGAGCCGATGTGCCGTTGCAGCGCGGCCGGGGCTTCGCCTAGCGCTCCCCACGGCCAGTCCAACTGTGCGCTCGTCACGTCAGATAAAAGCTTGCTGTTCAGCTCTAGCATTTGCTCTAGCTCGACTAGGAGTTTGGAAAGTTATATGATTAGGAGACAGGCGTGGGTTTTGGAGACAGAAACTCAATGTGAGACTAAATAATGTTCTGATTCCATTGCACTGAAAAAATGTGGACCGCCGCTATTTATTTCCAAATTTGGACTTCGGAAATATAAGCAGCGAAGAATATTTCGATGGCTTTAAGTTGTCATATAATTCAATCTCTACTGAGGTGGAGATTCATAAAATAAATGATTCTGCGCTGGAGTGTAAACGTGTTGCTGTTCCACAAGAGATGGGGTACTCAATATCGTGCTCTGCGTGTCCTGTTGTGAACAAACAAACTGATGTATGCTACCGAAAGCGCTTAACTAGTAGCTCAGTTTTATGGCCTACACAATTTAGATTGCCATCGACACGCTAAGAAGAATCTGTAATATAATTATACATACTTGCAGTAATAACACAATCCACATCGTGACAGCTGAGCATCTCGCTATAGAAGTCTTCTCTTGATGCTTCCAGTTTCTTATCATAGCACGGCATGACCGTGACATGGTAGATCTCCCCCGGGGTCAGTTCTCTGCACCTCGATAGGTACTGCTTGACCAGAGACCCCATCACCTGCTGTGGCGACTTGGATGACGATATGTAGGGTAGGATGAAGTTGCCGTGGGTCTTCTCGGCGTAGCATACCCAGCCTGTATGGGGGGTGGAAGATATTTTCTGGTGAATATGGTGCATTTTGAAAGTCGACAGCGTCGTATAGCTGATAAATATACAATACAATACACCCAACCCGCACAAACTACGGTAGAAAAACTATCGTATACGAAGGATCTAAAATATTTAATAAATTACCAAGAGACCTCAAAGAATTAAAATCTAAAACAACTTTCAAAAGGCTACTAAAGAACTTTATAATAAAAAATTCAAATTCCCTACAATAGTGTCGAGCCACATCCAGTTACCGCATAGCGGTGTAAGAATACTTGTTTACATGTATCGAACTAGCATTTGTCATTTGTCCATAAAATAATCTACCTTCAAATCAGTAATATAATCGATGTCTAACTTTTGTAATACACCCCACATTTTGTTATTTTTATGTTTAGTTTTTAATATTCTCATGTAAGTGAATAATGTAATTCTTATGAGAATAAATGATCTTAAACCTCAAATGTATCGCTGTTAAGATGAATTTCTTTAATATTACAATTCGCTCTGGATTGCAATAACTATAACTTACTAAAAAAAAAACGATTTTTTTAATTTTAGGTCTAAAACAGTCACATCTTATCCTGTAAGTGCAATACTTAGTATATGTTATAGTGCAAAACAGAGCAATATTTGACCAAAACAGAGAAACAGTTGGCGGCTATTTGCGAAGTTTCTGAAAGGGTAAAATATTACCGCGAGATGTAACAGTGGGGCAAGCCCAAATCTATTCACGTAATATGTAAACTCTTTTTTTTTTTTTTTTTTTATTTAGTTATTGTCCCACTCCTGAGCAAAGGCCTCCCCCCATTCTTTCGACTTCTTCCGATGGTGTGCTTCTTCTCGCCAGTTGATCAGAAAGACATCCAAGGCGTCCCGCCATCTTCTCCTCGGTCTACCGCGACCCCGTCTAGCTGTGTCAGGGCTCCAGTCCTGCGATATTCGGGCCCACAGCTGCGGTGGCATCCGGCTGACATGGCCTGCCCAGTCCCATTTCAGTCTCGCAGCTTTATAAGCTACGTCGGCAATTTGAGTTCTGGAGCGCAGTGTGGTGTTTTTTATGCGGTCAGTTAATTTTACATTCAGAATGCTGCGCTCCATCGCTCGTTGGCAAACCTTGAGTTTGGATTTCTGGACGTTAGTCAAAGACCAAGTCTGTGCACCATATGTCAGAATGGGGAGAATACACATGTCCATTAGCTTGCGTTTTAAGGGGATGGGTAAATCGCCCTTGAATAGCTCTTTCATGGACCAGTAGCTCTTCCAGGCATTTTCTGTGCGTCTTGCCACTTCTTTATCTTGTCTCGCCTGGAAGGAGACTACTTGGCCCAGGTAGATGTATTCTTGGACATAGTGTATTTTCTCCCCATTTAAGTGCACGTTGATAGGTGAGCTGTTGGTCATGAGCTTAGTCTTTGACATGTTCATCTTCAGTCCAACCTCAAGGCTTGCTTCGCTCAGTTCTTGAAGCATTTTCTCCAGTTCCGCAGCTGTTGAAGAAAAAAGGACAATGTCATCGGCAAAGCGTAGATTTGTCAACCTCGCCTCGCCGAGACAGATACCTCTCTCTTCCCATGCGGTCGCCAACGATCTAAAGACTTCTTCTAGAGTACTGGTGAAAAGCTTTGGAGATAGCGGGTCGCCCTGTTTGACTCCCTTTAGGATTCTGAATTGTGGACCAATCCGTTCTAGCTTTATAGCGGCTGTACTGCTGGTATAAATATTTTGTAACAGACGTATAGAGGTGGATTCTACATTTTGATTGGTAAGAGCTTTAAAGATGGCAGAGTGTAAATGTATGTAAAGAGTAATGTAAACTCTGCACAAAGTTAATAATCGTTTTTGTTTTAATTTAAACAGTTATAAACCAATTACATTAATTAAATATACTCATAAAAATGCATCAAAAAGGTAAACATACTATTATATGATCAAACGCAAGTGCTATCACCTGGACATGAGCTAGCCAACATGGGCATGTTCTTGGAGCTGGGGTCGGTCTGCTGGTTCTGGTATCTCTGCAGGAACTCCTGCTGTGCCTCGAGCAGCGCGAAGTCTTCAGCTATCGTCATATCCAGCACCAAGTCTGCGCCTAAGCTCTTGAAGTACCCTGGACAAGTTGTAATGAGGTTTAGTTGAGAAACACTGTAATTCCTACAAAAATTGCAATTTAACTTGCAAAACATGTAAAAAAACTTACTCTAAAAACCCATACTTAAAATACAGTAAGGCCCGGTTTTTCAATCGCCAGTTAACTTTTACCTGAGGAATAAATGTGATGTTTTGACAGATTGTCTATACAAAAACTGTCAAAATGACAAACCTAGTCGTCAGATAAAAGTTAACTGGCGATTGAAAAACCGGCCCTTAGTATTACAACTTTAACTGCCGCACTGAGAGAGCTTAATGATCACTTAGGCCATCACAAAGTAATTATTAAAGCTCTCTGAGCGCGGCAGTAAGACTTCTCTATAGTATTATCTAATCATTATGATATCAACTTTATGTGTACTAGGTTAAAGTTGCTATTCATTTGAGTTGAAATAAAATCAATTTGGAAAATGCATTTGAATGTAATAATATGCAAAATGTTGTGGTACCCTTCACATGCACTAGTTATTTTAAGTTGCATAAATAAACAATGCAGTCAGTAGAACAGTTGCAGCAAACAAATACCAGCAATTTTGAGAAGATGAGCCCCAAGTAGGGGATTTTGTGAAGGCATTGGACCACAAACACACTTGTTTATTAATTCCTACAATTTTGCACTTTATCCCACAAGCAATAAAATCTATTATTCAAAGTCATCAGGTAATGTTCTAGTAGTAGTAAGTATATTATTCATTTTCTCATCAGAGTCACACTTGCATAAGAAACTCCTCCCTATCTTGGCAAGTCATTGATATCTTAAAATTTGTATAACTGATTTATATTTTATTTTGCTGAGTCATATTGACAAGTCAATTTATTTTAAAGTGTCATGAAAACTAAAATAATTTTAGTTACTTTACATTTTAGTTTTGTTAGGCATAAAATATAAAGGCACCTGCTAACTTGTGAGTGGCCTCCTCAGGGGTCAACTTGTACCGGGCTGCGAGGGAGAGTGTTGGCTGCGGTGATAGAGAGATCACTATCAAGCTCACGTCTCTACTAACACCCTTGTTGTCTGTGTACTTCCTCTCAGAGAATACTCTGGAAAATGAAAAATACATGGAAATTATAATAATTACGAAAGAAAGGCATGAAAATGGAATGGAAGGCAAATAAAAAATATGAAATAAGGAACAGAGACATTTTACAATGATTTTCTTAAAAAAACATGATAACAATATTATTGCTGTGTCATTAAATATTTACTCAGATGCTTGATAATTTATTTTGAAATTCGGATGTATCAGATGTATGAGTATAAAAAACATTATGACAGATTACAATGTCTATTTGCCAACCTCAACAGCTCCTCTTGACTCTGCTTGGTGACCAGCACACTCTCCGCAGATGTGATACATCCGCTGCAAGCCAAGCAGTCTGCCAACGTAATCTCCACCTTCTGCAGTTTCTGTTCCCTGCCATTTGACACATCAAAATATCCATCTTCACCTATCTTAATCTTTGCACCGGTTTTCGTCTTTTTTTTCTCGATTTTCACAGGTTTTATACATTCCTGTAGATAGAATTTATTTTTAAGTACGAAGAATGACCTCGATTATAAGTGATAACAATGCAAAGAACATAATTTTGATAAGTTTTTGGTTACTCAGTTCTGCTACATCAAATAATGGCGACTTTTGGTCCTTTTCATTGCTAACTGTATAAGATCACAGTCAAATATTTGAAAAGGGGTACAGGCTTTACAGAAAATGGGACAAAACAGTTTATTTATTTATGATATAGGTTATGTTATGGTACTCACTTGTGAAGGTGTTATAAAATCGTCGAGGTCAGTCAATTGTAACGCGCCACTGAAGCGAGAAGCCATAATTATTATTTGTATTCTCGTAATTGCAATGAAATGGTTTAAAACACTATAGTTTATGATTGCACCAACACAATTTACTTTCGCGAAACTTCAAACACACAGCTGATTTTGACATTGATTGATTGATTATTGAATTGACTTTGACAGGAGCACTCGATGTTGTCTATGGAGAATTATTTTCTACAGATTTTTCGATCAGCATCACGTGACCCTGACGCGAGTTTGAAACATTTTAATATCGTAGATTCTAATAATTATTATTATTTGTATACTTAGTGAAGAGGAGGCTACTTAGAGCTGACTTGAGCTGCATGGTAATGAATCCGCAAAATAAAGTGAAATATGATAGCGTTAGGATAGGAGGGGGCCTGTGTCCCAGCAGTGGGAACATTAATAGGCTGTTGATGATGATGATGATGATAGCTTTATATATGACTAGCTCTAGAATGTAGGCTGTTGATTGACCAAATTATCAATTACTATACGAAAACCATGAGACAGTGCCTGCTAAAGTATCACCGTAGTAGGTACCTACTACGGGCTATGGCAAGATGGATTGTATAATAAAATTGATTACTTTCACTTTAGACACTCCTCCAAGTATTCTCTAAACGCCACAAAACGTGTAAAACTTAGTGTTTCACTTGCTACTTAGTCTAGCTACATAAAACTACAAAAAATAATAAACTAAACCTAACCGCTGTCACCGAATGGCGCCCAAGAACTGGAAAAAGAAGTGTGGTTCGTCCAGCTGCGAGATGGGCAGACGACATAGTTACCATATAGGGGGAAAAAACCTGGATGAGGCTGGCACAGGACTGTGGAGAATGGCACAAGAAAAGGGAGGCCTATATACCCAGCAGTGGGTGAATTCAGGCTGTGGATGATGATGATGAAACCTAACTAAATATATTTTTTGGTATCTTTGTTTTGGTTGATATTAATATCACCACCTAGTATGTACTAGCACCTAATACCTAGGTACCTAATAGGTAATTAAGTATCAAAACAATGACGTCATTAAAATCAAAGGTTGAAGATAAGTGCCAAGCATGCTAAAATATACCCACTGGCTCCCACGCGCAACCTTGGAGGACATGCTTATTATTTACTACCATTAGTAGTTTAGTGTCCAACGACACTGGCTGGCTACGCACATTGTGCCACAATGCCACAGTGCACTGCGCTGAGAAAAATCAATCGAAATCTTCCCGCCTCCGACGGTTTCCAAGGCAACGGGTAAACAGTGGGGAGACGTTGCATTGAACGGTCCACGGAGAGACGTGTCGTGTTTCGACGATTTTGTGTTGTGTTGCGTTTGTGTCAAGTTTATCTGGATATTTGCGAATTTATCGACAATGGCAGAGGAGCCTGCTGCTACGGCTTTGGCGCCGGAGAAAGTGATACATACCTATCCTCTCATAAGGGTAAGATATAATGCATTCTTTATCCATCAGCGTTTTTTTTCAATGTTATTGTTCGTTGTAATCATAAAATTATTAGAATAGATAAATCTCTGCGAATCCCGAATGAGCAATGAGCATTGACGTTCGTCTCAATCTTCCAGGATATGTAGGTTTTGTAAACCGTTCGTAGATTTCCTTATAGGTAGACATAAAAAGGATTACTTATCTACTTGGATAAACTCGGAAATATAATTTCGGAATACTTCATATTTTTAAATTGTTTATCATCACAGTAGGTGTACGTAGGTATACCCTGTTAGGTGTATAATTGTTTAGAGGTACCTGCGCAACACCGTGAGATATTTACCAGAACTGGGTTAGCAGAACTTGGCAGAAATTGAACAATTTTTGATGATGTTGCTCTAATATCGGTACATAAAGGCTGTTGTTTTTAGCACCTATTATAGTAGGGCTGTAGGGTAGTCATCTTATTAGATGTAAAAGTCACCCACACGAAGAGATAAGGGGCCCCAACCTACCTATATACATGGGTGTCTAGACTAGACTGTTAATGCTGTTGCTGTCCGTACCATATATTAAATCAGTTTAACCTTACGCAACAGTAAAAAACGCCCTTAGGGTTAACGGCATTCTAAATGGGTTATATTTAAATGCACATCTGTTTAATTTTTCAGCACACTAGGTAACTAAGGTAACTCCACTAATTAACTGAATGCATACCAGAAAAATGAATGCTGTGCAAAAAAACTAATTGATTAACTAAACATGTCCTACAAAAAAGTCAAAAAAATCACACAAAACGAGATGACCTTTTTTATCGAATTCACACCAAAAATGTAGTTAGTACATCGGATATATGATTTGTAAAACAAAAATACTAATTGCTTATCAAAAATACTAACTTGCACTCTAAGTTGTACAATCTTACTACGGAATTTCTAAAACTGATATCTATTACGACCGTCTCGCGACAGTGTCCTTTATGGACGGCATGGGCACCGGGCCGTAGGCCGACGAAGGAGGCCGGCGGAGGCCCGGCACTTCGGGGACAGAAGATATTAGTGTTATTTAATATGCGAGCGAAGCGAGCGCGCGTCATGGAGTAAATCAGGTGTAGGTTTTCCTTAAAAAAGTTTTAAAATGTTTGTCAGACTAAATAATTATTAGATATACTATTTTAATAATAGTTATTCGTTCAGTAAAAGAGTTCTGCAAATGCCATTAAAAAGGATACTAAATTTGATTTCTTTAGTGTGCATAATTTGTGTGCAAGTCAGTATTTTTGGTGTAACTTTAAAATATTTTGTTCGAAAAAAGGGAATATACAGATAACGGTTTAAATACATGCCATTCTAAATTGAATACACGTCTATTTAATTACACGACTGACCAAAAAAACGAGTGTTATTCTTATTATACTTACTGCTTATTCGTTGTACACTAACATGATATTGATCAAACGGCTGTGGGATATTAAATTTCGGCGGAGTCGAGGCCCGAGGCCTGAGAGTGGCACGACTTGCCTGGCTGCAAGGCATCACTCGACCGGAACCCTTGGCGATAGAGTTACCATATAGGTACCCGTCCAATGATCTCACAGATTGTTGAATAAAAAACATAGACAATACCCAAACAAGTACTTTATCGTCCCGCTTGATCAGTTTCAGTTTAGCCGACGGTAGGTACTTTTTCGCTGAGGGCGTTTTGAAACTGTCGTCCAATTTGCTGAATAAAGGTTGTACTCTCTATTAGAGAGTCGTACCTCCTGCATCCAGTCAGTCTAGCCTTCACGCTTCAGGAAATCGCAGTAGGAAACTTCTTTCAAACTTCAAATCGTTAAACCATTGTAAAAGTTTTCAGATATCGTCTCCACTAGATTATAATGCGTTAACTTTGCCTTTGACAACATCTGAGCTACACAATTTATTACTTAATGTAGAAACATATTTTGCAAGTCAACGTTCGGTAAGAAATTTCTCTCGTCCAAATAACGCTATAAATTACCGGCTGGTGTAAGTAAACACATTTGTTTGGTCGCGGACAGCTCCGAGAGTGTTCGATCGCGATGTTTTCATCTGTTTGTTTTGGCAGGTGGACCCAATCCCGCACTATCTCCGTACTACGCGTGTTTGGACAATCGGTTATGTAAAGTGTAGACAACTTCTTTAGTAATGGACAGTTCGTTTGGAGACTGATGAGGCGGAACATTTTTAACGAGAAAATATTTGTGTTTTCTAGTTGAAATTAAGACAAAAAATCATTTTCATTAGTGGTTATGGAACTGGAAGTTAATCTATGATCTATCAAAAGCAAAAGATTAAATAAAAACATTAATTTATTTATTTAACACTAATTTATTTATTTAACACTAATTATAGCATCATTACAGAATATTCCAATTCGATGCTAAAACATGTGGTATTGCAAGCAATCGTAATAGAGTTGTGCGCTTTCAGTCAAAACGGGTTCGCTTCCCGAGTCAAGACTTTTGGTTGCGAACCAACAGTCTGAAAGTCGATGAAATAATGATAATCTAAGTAGGCACGGACTACAGGATAACGTCTAACAATCCCATTTTTCCACAGTATTCAGACATGTCAGAAGAGATGCGCGTCGAAGCTGTCGAGTTGTCCGTGACAGCGTGCGAGAAGTTCTCACACAACAACGAGTTGGCCGCCCGCATGGTCAAGGAGGCTATGGACAAGAAGTTCGGCCCAGCCTTCCACGTCGTCGTCGGCGAGAGCTACGGCTTCGAACTTACCTATGAGTGCACAAACATGTGCTACATGTACTTCGGAGGAAACCAGGCCATCTGCATATGGAAATGCTCGTGAAAAATCTCAGTAATTTAAGTTAGTCTTACCAAATGATATACCGAAGAAGTACTTATCTACTTTTAGTTTCTTTACGGATGTGAATAGTTTATGTTTTATAGAAATCAACCAAATAATGGGAATATGGGAAAGGTTCCAATAGATTTCTATCAAGAAAACACTAATTAATTAATGTAGATTTAATGCCATTCTGTGTCTTTCAACTTACGATTTTGTACAATAATATTGTAACTTGTCTTTGAAACCGCGTACTAACTATACAACCTAGTTTGTGAAACCGTATAATCGATTTGCATAGGTACCTCATTACCGTTAATAATAATAATAATAATTACCTACTTCACATAAATTGTACATAGCATTTCATCCAATAGTAAAAACGTAAAAATTGAGTTCTAGAAAGTTGAGCACGTTTTACTATAAAACAAAGGCAATGACGTCGCCGTGTCGCGTTTCATATGTAAAGCGGTTCTTCACACGCGAGCTAAGTTATTATTTTACAAACAAACATTTTCAAAGAAACCATTCTAAACGCGGAAAACGTTCTGTAGCCGGGCTATAGCCAAAGTTTTTTCACGTGCTTGAACTGTGATGCATAGTTTCGACTTTATTGTAGTTTTAAATGCCTCCACGCGCAAACAGTGTTTTTTCTTGAAAAGATAATTTTGAATAACTCTCAAATATGCTCTCAAACGACCTCTCTTCTTTTACGGAGCATACAAATACTAGATATAGGTAGGTTAGCACTTATTGCAGACGTATTCTAATAGGTTCAATAAATCGTCGGCACGCGTGCCATGCATGAACCCTCCCCGGCCTTCCCACCCCTAGGACGAAGTATTATATTATCTGTGCCCTAGGGTACAGGGTAATCTGTGGTACAGGGGCCAGACAGCCTGCGAGGTTTAGTAATTTGCACTCCACACGGTTGATTTGTTGGGGAGATTTCGAAGGGTAATGGTCCCTAAAACCAGACAGATTAATATGTACCGAACTACCGACCTATGTTGAGCTAATATAGTCACTTACCCTTTTTTTTTTTTTTTGGTGGGTGGAAAATCATCGAATAACCCCCCCCCCCCCGCTCTTGGGCAGAGCGAAGGGGAGTGACAGACTTCTACTGACTAAAAACCAAACCCATGTTCCTTCTTCTTCGCCCTTGTGTCGGAGCCGCGGTAACCTTTCGACTTACCCTCAAACTGTCTAGTAGTCCCTGAGTAAATGAATTGTGAATTGGTGAAACCGCCAGGATAGCCCGCAAAATTAAAATTTTCATATTAATATGTTTTCTGCAATTTGCAGGCCAGTGATAGGTTGAATATTGATGAAAACATAATTTCACGGACTACCCTGGACAAAACTGAGACGATTGTGGGATGTGTAGAAACGCCATTACCCCCAGTTGTTTATTATTTATTCTGTGGTATGATCGCAACTTCTACTGGCCGATAATTTTCGGCTCGAGTGTTAGTTGAGATAACATTAGAAATAGTAGTCATACGTCAGATATTATGCGTTATGTTGTAAAGCAAACGGGGTCAATGCAACTTGGAACGAGAGCCAAAATACTTCTTGTTAGCACCATTGTTAGGACCACACAAAAAAGAAATACATGTTCACTAGAATATTTTTGGCTGTTATAATAAAATTAACCAACTTTTAATCAACTATTAGGTATCTGTTGCAGTTTTATTTTGGAGACTTTGTTTTTAGCCTATCTATAGTCTATACCTACCAATATTAGACTACTAAACTTACCTAATATAACATCACGCCTGTAATCCCCGAAGGGTAAGGCAGAGGTAGGTATACCTAGTATACACTCACTTGTATGTTTAAGATCCATGATTGTAATGGGGGCGAGCCTATTGCCATCAACTGACTAGGTATACTAAAGTTGTTAATGGATGCACGAAAATGCATTCACTGGTACAGTGGGATATCAACGTAGGTTGATAGATTCTATTGTTGAGTTATGAATCTTTCTAACAACTGTTACAGGACCTATGTTTATTATAATGCTCTAATAGCAAGATTATGCTAAAAATCGTAGTTGTATGAATTATGGAGGAATAGTTCCAGATTCTCGGGCACAATCACCACACAGACCAGAGACAATTAGTCTAACTAAAGTAAGGGTTACTAAGGTAGACTTCATTAACCTATATTTACCTCAGTCGTTATACTTATAACATTAATTATAGGTCAGTCCTAATGATGTTTAGGTACTTGGAAATGCATCGCCTTATTTACCTGACTGCGAGACAGTATCTAATATAGACAGAGTTAGGTTTTTCACGCGTGTAGTACACCCTAAACAGGGTAATACTAATTAAGTCGTATCTTTTTATGTAGAATTCTTTTTAAGTTGGCACTGTAGTCTATGGTAGGCATGTACCATGTAGGCTTTACCTTTAATAAATGGGGTAGTTGGCAGCTATTGATATTTGAAAGTTCAAAACAACTATCTAGGTACATAGGTAATTGATATTGATCATTTAATTGAAACGTGACTGTGGAAAGCGATTTTTTTCGCTAGTCGCCATACAATAGTTTTCTTATAACTAAGTCAAGGTCAAACATGGTACATATCTAATAAATAATAATGTGTAATAGAATCATTTTTGTCGACACTTTGACTGCTGTAATTGTTAGTAGGTACCGTCGGCGGGAAAATACCGAACAAGTATTTTTAATTCCATACCTACTTTTTTGTTAATTATGTAGGTAGTTAGGTACCTACACTAATTCACTAAAGCCTTGAGTTTATAAGTATATTGTAAACACCAAAAATCCTATTGTTCACAGAGCAACGACTTAATGAGCATAGCAATCAGAGTAGCTCAAGCATAATTTTGTCAATTACCTACCTACAAACACTTTTTGCTGTAATTACTCTGTTTTATAAAAAGACACGCCATTTGAAATGTAACGTACAAAATAAAATCGAGGCCATATTACCTACCCGTGTTGAATTTAACGTAATTATGTTTGTAATGATTTATGATTATTTAAAAACATACTAAAGTATTACGAACGCGAGAAAATTTTATAATGGAATAATAAAGTATATTTTACATTTTTTGTGGTTTTATTTGCGGTTTTAGTGTTTCTGGAGGACTTAAGATTGTGTTGAAATGTTAACTTTTGTTATTTCACATCTTATTCCTCAACATATTAAAAAATAGTGAGAGCAATTACTCTGGTTTATTGGGACCAAACATGGGACATTGGGACCAATGGCATAGCGTGCTTTCCAAGACACTGAGGAAACTCCGCATGCAATGAATGGTCACTCATCAACGGACCAGCCTAAGCAAGCTTGCTTCATTAACCTTGACAATCAACCAGTGCGGCTATTATTATTTAGCCACAAGCTAGCCTTATTATTTACTGTGTGAACAACGTGGGTATTTTTCATCCATATTTTCTTTGGCAGTCGTTACAGGTGGTTCACCCTTGTTTAGCCGAACAACTTTTGATATAATTTTACTTGTTCGAACAACGTCATCATTTTCATTTCATCGAATATTTATTTGCGATAACAACATTTGCGCTATTGATCAGAAGGTATAATGTTCATTTGATGTAATGTTCAGGTGGTATAATTTGTGTTTTATCGAATATTCCATTTTTCCCCCGAACAAACACAGATGCTGACAGAAATCCTAACCCTAGACGGTCGACGTCAGGGGCAACCCGAGGTTCGGTTAGTTAGGTCCCTTTAAACCCTGCAGACAGAAATAGTCGAACTGCGATGCGAACGATTAACGAACTGAATATTCGATACGATCTTTGGACTAAATCATTATTAGTCAGTGAAGCATTAGTTTAAATAAAATTAGTGCTTTTAAAAGTTCGGTCAAATGATATTATATCAAATAAATAAATATGCTAATTAAAAATCTACCAATTAATTATTCGGTCAAATGAATAATTATGCGAACTGACTTTATGCTAACTGAAATTAGTCGAAGTGATTTTCGACGAAACGTTGTTATACCAAACAAGGGTAAACAGTTACTAATAGTGAGTGACCCGTGAGTCTGATAACTATAGTTGGGATGGTCAGATAGGCAGTCGCTCCATGTAAAATACTGGTATTCAGCTACATCCGGTTAACTGGAAACCGGCCCCAACATAGTTGGGAAAAGTCTAGGCAGATAATGATTTCCTGTATAAGTAGGTAATCTGTACTTAGTTAGTTGTTACTAAGCGAAATGCACTAGACAAGCGTTCTTAACTACATCTTGGCTATAGTAGATCTTCATTTTGGTATTATTTGTACCAGTCAGCAGCAGAAATTGATTAAATATTTTCGAACTTTTTCTAAAACTTATATTTGTGTGATCTAATTAGATTAAATACTACCAAAATTAATTTGGCTATTTTCCACCTTTCCTAATAGACAAAGAGTTATATTGTAGAAAAGTATAACATTTTGTTAAAATAAATATCGTCCTCGAAAAAATATAAATGATGAGATGACTCGCTTTTGTAGATGACAGCATCTTACTTTTTCCTGTTTTGTTTTAAATGTGTAGACCACAGGTGTAGACATTGAATTTGAGTATGTATTTTGACCTTCGTCTGAACGTTGCATTAAAAGTAGAGAAATAAAACAAAAAACTGATTTCAAAATTAATAATATTATAAATTTTAATATGTTAAACGTTAAAAATTTCAATAAATTTCATACGAATCAGCTTGAGATCATGTTTCCGTAGCTAGTTTGATTTCAGTGAGAAACTTCTTTATGTATATAAATAATTGCATTTATATTAATATTATTTATTGTGATCCAGCGTTTAGCTCAGGCACTGTGTGAGTACGTAGTACAAACTACAAAAAAGCGAGTACACTAGTTCACGGCATAATTATTCGATTAGCTAATTCGTCAAGGTTGTTTAGTTACCAGTTCGTGTAATGAGACATGGACGCCATTGTCGAGGAAGTTAGTAATTACTACGTTCGTCACGGTCGTTCATGGTGTTGGACACTGTGAGAAAACTGGCTTGTTTTACAACAGACAATTCGAAGACATGTGACATCTATAGCAACCCGCATTGGACCCACGCCACGTGGTGGTCTAGGCCCTCTCTCTTACCGAGAGGAATCCAGTACGAATGTTATAGGCCGCACATGATTATGCTATATTTACATATTGTACCGCTTCTTTGTCGTTCGTACTCACACACCGCCGCATTTATTACAAAGTAAAGCTTATTGTGTTGGTGGGATATTATTGTAAATATGTACAAAAATACAGAAACAGGATCCCATTGAGTACCACTTAGTATTCTACGTCTTTTACATAAACATTGGCACATAAAGTGATCACATAATACTCATATATTAACATAATACGAAAGCTAATATTGTTATACATTATATAATTTACATAATCCACGATAGTAAATCCACCTTGTTAACTATGCAATACCTATCTAACAACGTAATATTTATTATGAAACGCTCATATAAAATCTACGAATCGAGAAACTTATCTAGGTACGTCTAACAAATGTATGAATATAAAACTTTTTAGGCACAATTTGTTATCAAGATCAGTGTGTACTGGGTACCAAAGAGCACTGGGATGGAAAACTATTACATATCAAGCACCTCTATGTAGGTATCGTGTAGAAATGCGTTGCGCTGGGGGAAGCGTATCACAAGGCAGGTATATATCTTATATGTTTCAAAGAGGACCCTGTGATACCTCGCTTAATGATATGATATAAATCAGTTGGTATAAAATCGTCGAAGTCGATATTTTTACATAATATCACGCCTGTAATCCCTGAAGGGTAAGGCAGAGGTGTACCTAATAGTACACCCATTTCGCAAGTTATGTTATATTGATATTTTTGGTTTACCCTTGTTTGGTATAACAACGTTTCGTCGAAAATCACTCCGACTAATTTTACTTACAATAAAGTCATTTCGTATAATTATTCATTTGACCGAATAATTAATTGGTAGATTTTTATTTAGCATATTTAGTTATTTGAAATAAAATCATTTGACCGAATTTTCAAAATAATGCACTAATTTTATTTAAAATCATGTTTCAATAGACTAATAATGATTTAGTCGAAAGACCGTATCGAATATTCAGTTCATTAATAATTCGTTTCCTTTCATTGTCTATAAACTAACATTGTTTGTCAAAATAAACCCTGCAGACAGAAATAGGAGCCCCGCAGCGGGTCTCCGTCGACCTGCTGACGGAATCGCTAACCCTTAACGGTCGACGTCAGGGGCACCCCGAAATTCGGTTAGTTATGTCCCTTTAAACCCTGCAGACAGAAATAGGGAATGCCAATTGAATATTCGATAAAATACATGTTATAGGGTAGACCGGGGACAATTGAAACAGGTCATGATTGCAACAACTTCAATTTCTCGGAAACTATGATATCTACGCGTGTGATGCGGCGTTCGTTGCATCGTCGGCCATATTCGGTTTTGTGTTTAGCACGGCTCGAGCGAGCGAGCAATGTAGTCGCACACAGGACGCCTCGAAGAATTTCACGCCAAAAAGTAAGTTCTCACCATTTTTATTTTTTTGGTTTTTACCTATTTTAATCTTGTAGTTTGTCAGTTTTTCTTATTTGAGAGTATTGTTTGTCTATTTAAGTTAGTTTTTATTACTGTTAATTATTATTTAAGTCAATATATTACAAAATATTGAGTGTTAAAGTAGAAGATGTGACATGGGTACGTTTGAAACGACGTGGCTGTGGACGTTTGAAACGTTTCAAACGTCCCCGCATATTTCGCATTTTTATCCGACTGCACAGAAGAAGGTTGTGTTTTCTAAAATGAGTCTGCCGCAGGATTTGAAGCCGCTGTCCCATCTTCTCCTAAGTACTTAGGGACTCCACAGCCAAATTCCATGGTCATACATGTGTCGGAACAGTGACCTTACCAGCCCGATGACACTACAGCCAGGGTTGGGCAGTATTTGAATTACTTACTTGTAATTAAAATAAAATATTGTCCTTAAAATGAAATTTGTTTTTCGTATTTCAAATACCTGACGACGAAGTATTTTGTAATTAGTATTTCAAATACTTGAGGCTTCAAAACACATTTTAACATTAAAATACATTTATCCCCTCGTCTGTCCACTTTTTTGTGGTGGTTTTTGAAGGCGATTATTTTTATTTTGAAAAAGTTTTTGTAATTATGTTTTTTGTATTTCAATTAAAAATAGCTAAAAAATACTGTATTTTGTATTTTATTCAAATACCTTACTTAAAGATTTCAATTACTTGCGATACTGTATTTTGTAATTTGTATTTCAATTAAAGCAAAGCATGTATTTTGCCCAGCCCTGACTACAACACCCAACAGTCTACCGCAGGACTTGAAGCAGACCGTCAATAAACCATTGTTATGATTGAAACATTTTTATGATTGAAACATTGTTATGATTGAAACATTGTTACGATTGAAACAAGCTGTTTTGTATGAGACTGGATTATCTTTTTTTATCCCCCATGTAAGTGCAATTACAGCAAAATAGGGTTACAAGTCTTTCAATCATGTGAAATAGTATTCATTAGCACAAATTAAAGCTCGAAAATGATTAAAATAAGAGATATTTTACGTTGTTTATATTAAAGATGTTTTTGCTTTTATAATTTTCAAAATATTAACTTTACGGTGACACACTTGTCACGATCTCAATAAATAATTTAGTAGTAAGTTAAATTTTTAAGATTGAGTAAAAACCTTCAGTAGTTCCTGAAATATTTCAGTGTTTCAATTATCCCTACTTACCGTTTCAACCGTCCTTGGGGTGGGGTCAATAGAACCACTGTGCCCGGTCTTTTTTAATGTGTGATTGTAGGTTAACTATTCAAAATAGAGATATAGATTATGTTTAATTTAGGAACTAGATAACGACCCTTTCAACTATATAAATTCGAGGGATGTAGGTACTATAGATACTTCACTGCACACGATTTAAGTCAAATTGTTTCAACTGTCCCCGGTCTCCCCTACCACCTGAACATCCATCAAATGAACATTATACCTTTTGATCAATAGCGCAAATGATGTTATCGCAAATAAATATTCCATGAAATGGAAATTATGTTAATCGATATTATACAAAATAATTATTTTCTGAAACGTTGTTCGAATAAGTAACATTACATCAAAAGTTGTTCGGCGAAACAAGGGTGAACCGATTTTTTTATTGTGCTATTCCTAAATCTTGAAATACGCGTCCTCCCAAAGCAACCAAACACTTTCGTAGAACAAAAATACTGTAATAAGATAAAGTTAATATAAAGAAGTGGAAGTATTATGAGTATATCTAGAAATATTACAATATACGATAGAACACATTGAATGGAATGACACAGTGTAAGTAGAAAATACAGATTTGTGACAGTAGAGTAATAACGAAGTAAGCTCTGTCCCACCGTCGTCGGCGAGTAGCGGGAAGCGACTAGAGCTAGCGACTAGTAAAAGTATAGTTTAAAAAAAAACTAAATATATCTTATTAGCAAACCCTTCCATTTGATACCCAGATCAAGGGATTGGATTTAGAATGAGGCCATTATGAGAAATCATAAAAAAAAATTGGACCCCCATACAAAATATCGCATTGGCTGACACAATTTAATATGACGAGTCAACATTTTTCTTTGACCCATCTCCCGATGGATGATGGGTTGACTCTCGGGTCTAAGATGAGATGTTACGCTTTTAGAGTTATACTTTTTAAACAGTTGTATTCTGTATGGATGTCCTCAACTGTACGATATATAACATTGTAGGTCCCGCTACAATCTTATGATTTTCTTGAGCGAAAATGTAGTCGCTAACTAATCGCTTCCTCGTCGCTAGTGGGACAAGTACTTACGGAAAAAAGCTTTGGTTATACCAGATTGAAAACAAGTGAAAAATTAAATACCCTTGTGGGCATGGCACTTGGGTTCACCACATATTGATCACATCGTGGTACATTCTAGAACACATTTAACTCGACTGCGCTTACCCTGGCTACTTAAAAGTATAACAAAAGACTTATCCGGTAGCCAATAAGAAAATTTTGCAAAAGTAATGTTTTAATACATCGTGAGGAAACCAGCATGCATTTTTTTTTTCTGGTGGGTGGAAAATCATCGAATAACCCCCCCCCCCGCTCTTGGGCAGAGCGAAGGGGAGTGTCAGACTTCTACTGACTAAAAACCAAACCCATGTTCCTTCTTCGCCCTTGTGTCGGAGCCGCGTTAACCTTTCGACAAACCAAAGCCCCGAACAGCATGCCTAAAAGTTATTTGTCGACGGCATGAAAAGCCAAGTCAGAAGTGCATGGATGGGTGGCATAAGAACTGTGACACCAGGTTAGTCACTAACCACATTTTTTTTGTATTAGTCCTGACACGTATTTAAGGCGGGGTTGCAGTACTTTTTAAGATTTTTGAACCTATAAAAATCGAACTAAATACGAGTTTTTTAATAAATAAAAATCATTACACAAAAATTGAACATACTCTCTAGTAAATCGTAAAGATAGAAACGCGATTTAGAATGATCGGCTCGATACTTTTTTTTATCAAACATGACTCTAAATCACAATTCCAAACGTGTACTGCTAAGAAATTTCATCATGAATTTATATAAAAGTTATATCAATAGATAGAACTTTTTATTCCGCAGTAAATGTTGAAAACATATTGTATAATTTCTTTATAGTTCTTCTCCAAGACGCAAAAAACAGTCAAAAAGGCATTATATCGCTCGCACGGCAGGGCGGGGGGTGAGGTCGTGCGTACATAAAAACAAAGTACTGCAACCTCGCCTTAATAGGGGACCGGACAAAAAATACTAATTAGTCCGTCAGATAGATTTCCAAAAAATATTGTCCACATAATTTTTATTTTTTCACGTTAACAAAAAATGAAGACGATACTGCTTCGAAAACTCGTGTGACGTCATATGATAGTACATTTTGTACCTTCAAGTGACGTTTCAAGCCCCATTCCATGATCTTTGAAGCGCTTTATCTTCGTCAATTTTTATTGATTTGATAAAACAAAAAACACGTATCTAATATTTTTCGATAATCTAACTGACGGAGTAAACAGAATCATATTTTTTTGAGTCAGTCCGATCCCCTATTGGCTAATTACCTTTTAAAGACCATCAGAAATAGTTCCAAATTGCCTGTATTTGAACACACAAATAGCGCAGTCGAGTAAGCACAATATAACAACAATTTAGTCTAATACTTGTCGCACAACTCAACAGAAATGCCTGTTACTTCACCTCCAAACTCTTTTATATATAACACGATTCTTAATTATTTAAACACATCACTAACACCATTTATTTGCTACCTAGCCTCACATAACTAGGCTCTTATTATAATTTTCGACCTTAAGCTAAAATCTTAGGGTTCAAAATTATACACTTCCCTTGACATTTTAACGAGCTTGTACATATTTGAACTTAATATTTGAATACATTTCTTCTAGCTATTAAGCGCCGCAATAACATTTAGGTACATCAAAAGCGTCAAGCACTTTGTATTATTTTGTCGTTATTTATAATTGCTATAAAATAACAATATTTTGGTGAATAAAATTTAAATGTTCAGTATTACTATTTACCATACGAATATGGTAGGTAAATATAAGGTCCCATTAAAATTAGGTGGACAAATTTTAACACAGCGTTCAGTAAGTCTAACCAAAGATATCTAAACAAAAAAAAACATTAAATAAAGTGTTTTTTTTTTACTCAAAGTAGTAAATTGCCGGCACTCTAGAACAAACTCATCCTATAAGAGTAGGTACTTAAACGCGTTTTTCTTATTATTTTTTTTACCATCGTCCTTATTTGGATGGTCTGAATGATTTCTGAAATTTTGTCCACCTATTTTAATGGGACCTTAGATATAATACCTAAATGATAGGGCAATATTCTCTTGCATGTCAGTTACACCAGTCAGCGAAAGTTAGGCTTGCCTAACTGCACTCACAAAAATATTCTTATTTATTATATTTTGTCAGTTCTCGAGATCATAAATATAATTACTTATACATAATATACCGTCTCATTTGTTATTTAGAATCGTAATATAAATCTCTTTTCTAGCTGACATCAGAAGAGGTTTGGAGACATTATATTTAATATTGGTTCAATCTCCATATAGCTTTAGTTAGAATCTCATTTGTTTTTCATTGGAATATTTATATGATATTGAGCTATATGCTAAAATCTTAAGAGCCTCAATAAACGAAATTGTTAAGGTCGGCTTTTTTTAGGGAACAATCCTGGTCAATCTTTGCAGTGTATGCACTAATATGTCGTTGTCGCCTCACCGCCCGGAGCATTCACCTGTAATGTAACAATCTCAAGATTCGATTTTATACAGTATATTTCTCTCCAATCTTTATGGCGGCTCGGAAGTTAGCTGCAAGTGATGGACTGCACAGGTATAACGGTTAAAAGTCTATAGCGGCTCGTACCATCTAACGCAAAACATAAAACTTAATGTATCATCAGGGCACAGAAGACGCATCGTCTTGACTGTATAATGCGCACACCGTCATTCGCAGCTAACTTCCGAGCCGCCAATAAGTTTGAACATTACTATGTATAACAAGCGATTATAGCCAATTGCTCACATGTTGCTATCGGTTCTCCTCATTCACTTATTAACGCTCGAATCTGAACTGCTATATTATAGACGAATGCTCCCGGTGAGGTAGCGCCTAAACCCGATTTAATCATTTCTTTAGTTACGTATTTGAGGACTAATATTCAATATTCCAATTTAATTTAGACACGCATCTTTCATAATTATAATAATACAATTAAATAGAGAGTAATCTTAGCTGCGGTGACATTGAGCTGCGATATACAACCGACTTAAAGGAAGACAACCAATTTAACAAAATAACTTTACTCTTTACTGCCGATTTTAATAACTAGACAATGTTAATTTGTTTGTATACTTTTGTCGTCGATAAGTCGATAACATGACCGAAATTCCTCTTTTCTTTATTCATTCAATGTCCAATTTGTGACTTTAACCACGACGTATTTCCAAACGTCAAATGTCCGTTCCAGCACGTACAATAGTCCACTATGAGGACTAAATGCGGAAACCAAATGCAGATGTCCGTTCCAAATGCATCCCAAAATGCAATCGGCAATTTCACTACTACCCTCAAATGGAATAGTAGCTAAGCTTCAACAATACTTATTGCTACATCTCCTTGCGCTTACGCAAGTGGACACTAACCGACGTACAGTTGAGAATGTGACACTATTCTTTATCTAAATCATCATAGTCCACTCCCTCTTACAAGAGTGGAGGCCATTGTCTCAGCAATGGCAGATTATGCTTACGCTAAATCATTTTGCACTTTTCTTACAATTCTTCGTCACTTTTATTACGTTTTTAAACTACACTTATAACACAATAATACACGAACACATTGAGTCACGTTATCTTCACTCGAATACTGAAGTGTTGCCCTACACGGTGGTGTAGTAGCAGAGAGGCGATCGCTATGAGTCGGGTTGGAAGTGCGTCACCAACAGTTTGGTGGCCTTGGCGAGGTCGTACGCGGCCGCGCGCACCTCGTTGAGCGGGGAGGGCGCGGAGCACGCGAGGGAAACCTCCTCGCAGGCTGTGCGTAACTCGCCTAGTACTAGCATCAGCTCACGGTCCGAACTTGTCTGTTGAAAACGATGTTTATGATAAAAAGTAAGTTAGTTATTTTCGAGTTGGTTTAGAGTAAAAGTAATTTATTTTCAGTTAAGTATTATCAACTTTAATAGCAGTAGAAAATTCTCGGAACATTTTACGGTGTTAGTGTAATGGCGCCCAAATGGGACCACTTGGGCGCCATTAGTTCGGATTTCACTATTGGCGCCCACTTGGGACCAAGAAACAAAATAGGGTAGTTGACTGACTAAAAAAAATATGATTCTGTTTAGTCCGTCTAAATATTGGATACGTGTTTTTTGATTTATCAAATTAATAAAAATTGACGAAAATAAAGCTTAACAAAGATCATGGAGTGAGGGGCTTTTGACGTCATAGTCTAGTAAAAATGGACCAAACTGTGACGTCGCACGACTTTTCGAAGCACTGTATCGTCTTCATTTTTTGTTTACGTGAAAAAAAAATACGTGTTCAATATTTTTCGGAAATCTATCTGACGGACTAATTAGTTTTTTTTTGTCAACTACCCTACTGCACGGTTTATTAGCCGCTAAGGGAAACACATTTGTGGAGGAGTTATTCAGTTGCGTATAGCGCCATAAAGATACGTACCTGTGGAAACAGTGCTAATAGCGCCCTAACAGCATGTCTGATGGAGTCCCCTCGTTGCTGCAACCTTGGGTGCTGGTCGCGGGCAGCCGCCCACAACTCTGAGATGGCTCTGGTCACAGCCTCTGCGCGCCGCTGCACCAGCTCGGCCCGCGGCAGGGCTCCGCCCTCCGCTAGGTCTGTCCCTTCGCCCCCCAGGGAAAGTGGAGACAGCGAGCGCTCCAGACTTGATAGCGTTGTCAACTGATCAATTGAGTTTGGTTAGTAGGATTGGTATTGGTTTTACTGTTGGATGAGTAAACTGAAATCTCAGTTTGGATTTGAAAATGTTTACGTAGATAAAAAAAAGAGAATTACTTGAATCGTAGCGATTGCCAGAACAAGCCTAGCATGCAATAATCTATACTTCTATACTAATATTATAAAGAAGTAAAGTTTGTGTGTTTGTATATTTGTTAAATTGTAAGGGGTAATCTCGGGATCTACTGAACCGATTTTAAAAATTCTTTCACCAATAGAAAGCCACATTATTGCTGAGTGTCATAGGCTACTTTTTATCCCTGTATTCCCACGGGAACGGAATCTACGCGGGTGAAACCGCGGGACGTCCGCTAGTCGTAATATAAACAGGTCATCATCGTTCTCCAGTCTTGAAAAAGTTTATTTGGGGTTGATGCAGTATATCTTCTTCTTCCATACTTTTCTATTACTAGTCACTCCCTCTTTAGTCAATCATCTTTGGCACAGTTGATTCATGAACATACGGACGTAATGATTACTTTTATCCATATACTACCGCGTATTACATGCAAGAACTGTTTTATAATGATTAGCCCCCAACTATTCTTTATTTTGTGATATAAATCCGATGTGTGTTTCTTATATGTAACTGTTAGGTAAGATTTTGGTTGTCAATTGTTAATATTTCTATCCACTGCCCAACTTACTAATATTTCTCAAATACTATCACTTGAATTATTTTGCCACTTCTCTTATAAAAGTAAAATCTTATTATCATATTATTGATTATATCTTCTACAAAAGTTAACTCAGTTAAACTAAAGACTACTCTTATCACCTTAATGCTACCATGTTAATACTGGTAATAATCTAATAAATTAGTATAATATTAATAACGATTAGTACCTGATGTTTAGTAACCTGCCAGTTATTCTTTGGTCCCTCCCTAGTCTCAAACATACTGACCGGTCGCTGCGCCGCTTTCAGTAACTTCGCGTCGACTTCATCCGACCGAGTGAAATGTTCTGTTTCTAGACTTTTCCCTCTCTCTTGAGCTTTGGAAGATTCTAGAACATTGCTAGAGCTGTCGTTTATTGACATTTGTGACGTCATACTATGATCGTCGTCGACGCTACTTGTTGTTTTTAAAACGCTGTTTTCTTTTGTGAGTTGTTCAACGATTGTTTGTAAGCTCTTCAGTTGGTTCTTTAGTTCGGTGATAGTGGAGTCTTTCGTGTGTATTTCTTTCTTCAAGGTTTCGATTTCGGGGTTCTGTTCGTGCATAGAGGAGTGCGCGAGAGTGCTGGGCGAGTGCGTGCGGCGCGAGTCGTACAGCGACGTGTGCTCTATGGGCAGCGACGGGTTGTAGGTTGACGATACTGTCTCGCCGGCTCGGGGTACCACGGTTGATAACTGTAAAAGGATATTTGATATTAAGCACTTTTATAAAGTTAATTGTGTGTAAGTGATCACGTAAGTGGTAGAGATCAGATAGGTAGACGCTCCATGTAAAATACTGGTATCCAGCTGCATCCGGTTAGACTGGAAGCTGACCCAAACATAGTTGGAAAAAGGCTAGATGATAATGATTGTCTGTGAGTGCCTAGTACAATACAACCGTAAGACAGTGTACACACATTTCTCAATAATTTAAAAAATGTTTTTCGTCTTTGTTCTGTGTTAACAATAAAGTTTTCAATAAATAAATAAATAACAATGTGTCACGTCAAGTGTATTGTGTATGAATTCCTCGCTACACTTAAAGATTACTCACATCTAAATCAATAGGAGCTAGAGCGGCGTAGTCTTCATCCGAAGCCACGGAGTCATACAGCGGTTCATCGTCCGACAAATGCGAGAAATGCTTCAGGTGGCTCGCTGATAATAGCGGGTTTAACAAGGATGTGGGCGCTAGAATCATCGATTATAATCAGTTTATCATAGAAAATTAAATTAAAATCGTAAAATAGAAAGAAAGAGGAAAGTTGGGCAGATTATGCAAGGCTACACTGTAGGTAGCCTAAAATTTTTTAACAAGTATGGAGCCAAAAAATGTTTAAATAGGATTATACACAATACAAGTTCAAATACCACCCAATTTAGTGCATGTTTACGTAGAGGCGGGGCGTCGCGCGGCGCGTGCTGCGTTTTTAATTGAAATACATGGCGACGTATGAAAAAGTTAACGATTTCAAACGTCGATTTTAGCTAAGCAATTTTTCGTTCGTTAGTTTAAAATTCAGTGATTGTTGCGGTGAACCCGTCTCTCAGTAAATTAATAAAAAAAACACGAGCCTTCTGCACGCGCCGCGCGACGCCCCGCGTCTCCGTAAACGAGCACTTAAGGTTGCACAAGCCAGTCATTCTTCCATACAAACGTAGTATGGTGATTACTCCTCTGTTTGACGGTGTAGGTTCAAAATTAAAAATGTTATCAACTGGTCTTGTCATTATCTAGCCCTGTATGGAAGCAGAATTGAAAAAAAAAATGGTTTGGAAATTATGAGCGTCGAAACTTTCATATGTTAGCACAAATTTTACTCATCTTTGGGCGTAAATAAGTAACGTATATAGTACGAAAATGAAAAAAGTGAAACCATACAGTCATAGATTAGTTATTAAACAATTGAAATAATTTTATTTAGAACAGATACATTCAATAGATTTTTCATGATATCCATACTACCAAAGGTCTGCATAGAAAATTTCGCGCGCCCGTTTTCGTTGTGTCCCTTTCGCTCGCGATGTCGGATGAAATAGCATGCATTTTAGCCCCGCCCACCGACCAGTTCGTGCTGTTGGCTTGTTTACCCTTAAGGAATTTCTCAGTCAGCAGTCATTGAGTCTGGAGTTGTACCCGGTTGATGACAATAGGCTCGCCTCCTAATACATGGAACTTAAACATTACTGGCGAAATGTGGGAGTATATTAGGTACATCTCTGCCTTACCCTTCGGGGATTACAGGCGTGATGTTACATTATGGTTAACGAATTTCTACAAATGAAGAACCAATCGAAAATCCACTAACTGAAACCCAACGGAGTGGCATTGACCGGAAAAGAAATAGAAGAAATTTTGTTAATATCACTACTACTTACCCCTCGGCTGCAGTGTAGCAATGTGCTGTCGTCTGGTAGCGTCTACCAGCACGTCTCGCAGCAGTGTCGCCATCTCTGCAGTGGACAGCCTGGCTAACTTCTGTCTGCCTTGGTTACGTGGTGCTGATAGCGCGGGGTTCACCGGCAGGAATACCACGCCGGAGCGCTCCAGACCCGTCGCGCTTGTTTGCCATACTGCAAGACAATAGGGAAAATCCTAACTAATATTATAAATGCGAAAGTAACTCTGTCTGCCTGTCTGTCTGTCTTTGCTTCACGCCTAAACTACTGAACCGATTTGTGTGAAATTTGGTACAGACATAGTTTGGAACTTGAGAAAGGACATAGGATAGTTTTTTTTTTTTTTTTTCGCGTGATAAACCAAAAATCTGCCGGAAGTCACTATTCCACGCGTACGAAGTCGCGGGCAAAAGCTAGTAAATAATAGTTGACAGTCTAGTGTGAGAAAGGTTCATGAAAAGGCTAAACAAACACCAGTTCTCACGTGGTTGTGAGGATTCCGTGTATTCGAAACAGTAGCGACTATATGCAAAAGCTTCGGCTGAGGTAGCAGAATAAGTACAAAGACTTAACAGTAAAAACTAAGAGGGATTTCATTTCTGAAGGGGGTATTGCTCCCCGTCGGGACTGCGGGTTCTTCGAAAGAGATACCGTGGCCTCGGTACAAAAGGGCTAAGAAAGAACATCGGTGATTATTAATCTGTAGAAGTCTAACACTCCCTACCGCTCTGCCCAGCGGGAGGAGCGGGAGGAGTCATTTGACGATTACCCACAAACAAAAAGGGGGGGGGTATTGCTGGAACTAATATGAGATGTCTAGTACTCACTGGCTTCTGTTTCTCTGCGATCAATTTCGTCGTAGATGTCCATCACAAGCTCTTCAAATAGATGATTTGGTAGCTGAAAACAAAATAGAATAAACTAAAAAATGTAGGGTAGTATTTTACTTAATTCAAATCGCGTCGTCTGAAGCCCGAAAATGTGGTAACCAGTCTCAAAAAGGCGTACCAGGCTAGGTCGTGGAGATAAAATAAGCAGTCACTTCAAGTAAAATACTGGTATTCAACATTCAGTTGCATTCGGTTCGACTGGAATCCGACCAAACCTCGTCGTAAAAAGCTAGATTGATAATGAAGACAGTAAAAAAGTGACATAAATCGTCCCGTCCCGTCCCATCGTGCGGAACACTACCACTGGGTAGTGTTCCGCAGGCAGTTCACGACTATAACATAGTATCTACGTACCAGCTGTAGCTTGCCCCTTGCCGCCTTAGCGACATCAGTCATCTCATGCGTGTCGTGCGCGCGCGGCACTATGTAGTGCCTCCCCGACGCGTGGTCGGGCTTCTCTCCCGTTAAGAAGTATATCATGCGGTCAGTCGCCTCGTACACCAGCTCTGTCAGCCGGTCCGCTAGCTCAGTGTGACCGCCTTGCCTGGAGGAGTTACATAGAACGTTGGAGATTCTATTCAAGATACCACAGAGACACATGGTATCTTTTGGAGAAATTGTATATTCCTGAGAATACACTACTTCCTTGATTGCGCGATTGTAGGCGACTATCCATGATTGTTTTATAACCTATGCCAATTTTTTATTTATAATAATAACCATTGAGACTACCTAAGCAAAGCACAAGAAAACAATCAATACTGAGATTTATCCATACAAATAAAATTCCATCTCACAATAATTGTTTTAAAGATCTATAAAACTCCGTGTCACTCGAATTCCTGTTCTTTATAAATACGACATTAGATTCCATGATGCATCCCATTAACATTTCAAAAGTATTTTCTTTATTAGCTCCATATATTATCAGTGTAGGTGTAAAACTGCAGCGAAGACCTTGTGTCAGCCGTATTAATAAACAACAGTAAAGGTTACCACTAGTCTGGTGTTATGATCGTAGGCAGATGATAAATGACCTCCGAAATTATACAAAGCAGGTACGTAACAGTGTCTTCATCAATGAAATAGTTGATGTTATGTTATATGAGTTGGTCTTTTGTGCATGTTTACTGCTACAAACAGGTTGAAATAGGATGCATCCTTGAAGCTAATTTAATCATGTTTAAACAGAGAGACGCGGACGGCAAGCATTTTCATTGATTGCAGTTACCGTTTTGACTTATCATAAGCATAAAGTAGCGTGTCTGAGGGGTAACAATATGGCAACCCCATAAGGCGAACTATTATGTGGCCTAAAGAACTATGACTGACACTAATTGATGAGGTTAGTAAAAAGTCAAGTCATGGCAAGAGCATGACTATATGTGTAGGTAATCAATTATAAGTGGACACGAAGGAGATAAAAAAATTGGAACAAAACAGGCGAATGTGAGGTACTTCTGTAAGATGGCTTTGGAAACGTGTAAGCACAATGTTGCTGGCTGGTGACATTACAGCCGAGTCGGGCCGTAGCCCATAACACTCCAATGCAAAACAACGAGTGTAGGTAGTATGCGATGGTTTATACAAAGGTACGAATGTGACGTAGCAGGATTTTTGCAGTTCAACGCAGCCCATCCGTTATGTGGCTTATGTATTCCTCACCTGGCACAATCAGCGGGCGTGTGTCCGGAGTGGTCCCGCGCGGTAGGCTCGGCGCCCCACGCTACCAGTAGCTCGGCCTGCGCTGGCTGCCCTGCACGGCAAGCCACGTGCAGGCATGTTGTGCCTTTCTCCTGTAGATATTATTGAACAACTTAGATTGGTGGTTGAGAAGCTAATTTGTTAAACCATGCAAACAAGTAGTATGATTAAAGTGTTCTTATTGTTTTGAAGACCCTGTTTTGTTTTAAAGATAATACAAAATGTATTGGGTAGTTGTTGTAATAGTACATTACTGCAGAATCCAGTAAGTAAGCCTTCCTGGCCAAGTATGAGTTAACCGGACCGAACCGCAGGTGAGGTCTGGTTATATACGAGGCCAGGATGGCTTTCTTACTGGTTGAGGTTTGTATAATGCTTTTCTCAAAAATTAAAGAAAGTTTAACAACAAATTCGTTTAATTAATATTGAAGGTTACATTCATATGTGAAAAACACAATAGCACTTTTTGGCCGACCCGGGAATCGAACCCAGGACCTCACGCTCTGCAGTCGAGCTTGCGACCACTAGACCAACGAGGCAGTTTAGGAAACAACTTTAGAAAAAACTTTTTAATAAACTGAAATTACTAAATACAATCATAAAATCCCACACTATACTTCTACAACATTACTAAGTACAAAACGCAACGTATAAAATGGCTGTTTAAGGTTCCAAAAATATATGTATCTCATAAAATGTCATACCAAAAAGAGAGATAGATATATATTTGGAACCTCCCTTCTATAACCATGTTATAATGGCTAAACTCTAATCTGTGTCTGGTACTATGTTTTTTTTTCTAAACAGATCTAAAGAGGATGACCTAGTGTCCAGTAAGTAAATTACATACTTACTTACTGGACAGTAGGAGATTCCAAGTTTAAAATCTCGCTTCTTACTGGACAGTTGTGAATAAGTCTCCGGTAAAGTTCACTTTCTGGATACTTTTTAGAGATGTTATGGCAACATTACATACCATTTTTGAGAAAATATTATTTGGCTACCATTTACAGGGTGGTGCCGACAATACGACAATAAATGAAACCACTGGTAGTTTTTTTTTATCTTCGGGGACGCCGGCAGACACCAGACGGGCGATCAGTCCTTTCGTTGTGGATTATTTCGCCCAGACTGGTAGTTTTAGTTCATAGGAACATTTTAATAAATCCTAACACCGAAATCGTTGTCGTATCGTCAGCACCAACCTACCTCTTTGCCAAAATCTTTTTATCCTTTTTTTTCGACACGATAAAAGGTGCAAATTATTCCTGAGGTTAGTAAACCAATATTTCTTTGTAAATTGTATTGTATTTCGTTTACAGTTTTATGATATTTAGTTTTTTTAATTTTTTTTTATTTCAGTGTTATTGTGTGTAAATACTTACATAATACATGGAAATATTTACACACACAACTCAATTTAATTAAACAAATCATTTGTATGATACAAAATACTGACTAAGATCCTGAAACAAAGAGCATGTTCTGCTAATTAAAAGCAAAACATTCCTGTTTATTCAACATTAAAAATCATTAAAAATGGTCATATATAATTCGGAAACATTGGTTTTCCATGTAATAATACTAATTGATTTGAGGAAGGAAAATGTTTATAAGGAAATGTCTCCAAAATGTATTTTAATTTATTCAAACTATACAAAAAAGAATACTCCTCACCAGTTTGGTATGCCTACAAAAATATTACTGTCTAAAACCTGGACTTAGTTTCAGAATGGAAATGGGGCCATTGAAATTGTAACCAATTGTACAGAATGGTTGACATTATACAATTACTTTTATTGGATTGATAGGTAGATCTGAAGTAACAATTGCAACCAATTCACATTTAGGTAATTTGCAAGTAATGTGAAGGACACTATGTCAGTGATCCAAGTGATACATGAAATATGTTTTATATACCCTAGAAAGAATACACTGAACTTACTGTAGTTATTCAGAAAGGACAGGTGTGTAGTACTTGCAACTGGCATGAGTGACCTGATGTATGAATGTGGATGAGGCAAAAGGACTGTGTATGGATCATAGCAGATGTTGTGCTGTGGTTTCTTCCTACCCTCATAGGAAAAAGGGCGTAAGTTTATGTATGTATTGTTAGACGGAAGAAAACCGAAAACCTACTAAATCGACACAGCGCAGCACTACATGAGGGCACTATGTGTCACATCACTAATTTTCTGTTTGACATTCGACGATTTCGCGGTAAAAGGGTCTCGAGTGTAATATTGAGTTTGAATCTGATTACATGATTAATTTGTCTTTATAAACTCTTTTAATTACTAATAGTATGTCTAGGCCTTCACCCTAAGAGGGGTCCAACTTAAGGATTGACTTGACTAACATTACTAACAACTAGCCTATTAAAAGACCACTAACAATCTTACTAACGACATTTGAATTGTATAATAAGTTAACAAGTTGGAATAAATGGCTTTATTATTATTATTATGTCTACTCACCTGATTATAGTAGTTAGGATCAGCGCCTTGAGCAAGCAGCCTCATGGCAGTGTCCAATGAGGAGCTCCTGACTGCACTGTGCAGCTGTCTACCCAACTCACTGGGAGGCTCGTCTCTTCGTGCTCTCAGTACATATGCTAGCCTCAGGTGCTTGGCCAGAATGAACTCTGACTTTACTGGGCTGTAAGTGAATTTTGAAGTTAGGTTGGGTAAAGTTCAAAAGTGTATTTGTGCTGGTAAAGCAGTTACATGTGCTAAAAGTTTACTCCTCAGAGAAGAAATAGAGTTTTAAGTGAAGGTTTGGCCAGCAGCAATGAAGAGTAAGCCCTACATAAATATGTAATAAACAAATAATGGTCTGGCTTTTTAATTAAGGTAGCACTACTGCTGGTAATATTATAAAATACTAGAAACTACTTTCAATTCAATAGAGTTGATCAAGAATTGCTCAAAATTTCCTTAAAATGAATATGGGTCTTGTCTTTTAATATGTTTATACTTATTTTGTGTGACTATTATTTATTGGTAATGGGAGCATATCTCAAGAGACGTTTAAACTGAATTATGTTTAAATTATAATTGCTCCAATTTCAAATCTGATAATGTAGAAGCTCTTTATTATATAAGGCTTATTTACTGACACACTTGCACAGAGATACCTTATCAGATAGTTATAGTTTGATTGATGCAATTAACACAACTTAAGTTCAACGAGATTGTTCTTACTGTAACGGGTCTTTGGCCTGCGGTTTCTTGCGAAGATGCTTCGGGGCTGAAGTGTCCAGTAAAGAATGTTCCCAAATGCAGTTCACATTCTGAGCAGTCAGTGCTTGCACCATCTAAACAGTAGAACAGACTCAGGAAATGCATTTTGTAAAATTCAATCAGTTTTAATCAGATCATCAGAGCAGAAGTTTAATAACTTTAATTTATGTTTAACCGGTTGAAATTGTTACTAGACATGTTTCTAATTTTAGCTCCCACTCAGAAGCTTGTTGTTAAATTCCTTGTTCAATTAAACTCATTGTAATCCTGATGACTAAGCACTGAATTAAAACCACATCTATTAATACAATTTGTTAATGTAATTAGGCCAGTGTTTCCTTTCTTGATGGTACTAAATGACAGACCCTCTGACCTAAAGATAATTTATACATACTGCCAGTAGCGATGGTGGCCAGGAACCCTGCCGTAATGATTTAACGTGAGAGATGTGTCGTCCCATGCTACGGTGGACACTACAGCACTCCGCACACAACAGCAGCCCACGGTTGATCGATGCCCATGACGGATCTACGACCAGCAAATATCACAAAAAACACTTTACAATTTGTACCGGAACTATTAAAACTAATTCTAAAACTGGAACATCGCCCTGACCTGATCCACCGCAGTCCGCACACACTTCCACCGACGAGCGGTGCTTAGACCGCGATATGATCATTTTATATACACCTATGGAAGACTGCTTGATGAAATTACCAGTCCGTACGTCTCACTTTACTTATTTAGCTAAATCCAAGAGCAGGTTTTCGATACAAAAATAAATCATTTTACGAAACGTCAATCAAAATAAATTGACGCCACAGATTGAAAAAATCTACACCACTGCTGCCAACTGCACAGCAATAATTATTTATGGTTAGGTGCGGTCCAAAAACCAGTTTTTCTTTTTGTTCATGGAATTTGTGGGTGTCAGTCGCACGCTTCATGGGAACATGAAGTTATAGATAAATATGGAGGCCACACTTAGAACAAAAGTTTGAGTCAAATACCTACGATTCTCTATCTCACTCTCTGTGGGCTGACCTCTCTTTCTAAGGTGGACGATAGTATTGCTATCTCGTTATTAAAATCTCCCTATTCATTTTTTAAAAGAGTCACCACACAAATGTAATCAGAAGTTAAATACTGTCAAATAATGTGCTAATAAATAAAAAGCTAAACTAAGATTACTGAAATTAAAATTCCAAAATAGTATGTCATGAATGCTTGACAAGGTTGGCGAATCAGTGAATTATTTTCCCATTTCCTAAGGATGTGGTAATGTGGCAACATTGGCCCCACATGTCAACATAAATCGTACCAATATGGCGGTTGTTTACTTTGCGGTTCACAGTTTCGTTTGAGATATTTGCCTGTAATCAAAGTTATAATTGAGAAAATGGTGCAAACTTGTGTAGTGCGTGGTCGTGGTAGTACGTGGTGTCCATGAGGTGATATAAGATTTCACGCGTAAGTGTTTAAATCGGGATTTTTGACACTGAATAATTGTAAACATATTTCTGCATATTTCTTTGTATTTTCAATTAATTACTTCATAAAAGCTTGACCTATGATTTAGTCAATGATAACTTAGATAACTATGTAAAGACCAAACAGTTTTACATTGAATTTCATGGACTTTCTGCAATTTTATTTGTTTTTGTTTTTAAGGAGTCATACTGAAGTAGTGTGACCATATTGGGGATATATCTGGGACTTTCCGTGGGACCTTCATTAATATTATATAGTCATTATCATACTCGCTTTATTACATTTTATTACTTTTTTCACACACCGTGTTATTTCTGTTAGTTCTTTGAAATAACATAACATTTTCGTGAATTTTTAACAGTAGTCAAATAGCCAATTACTATTTAAATAATACAGTAAATGTAATGAATAATATAAAATTATGTTCTGATTTCACACTCTTCTGGTTTTAGGTCAACAGCGAAGCCCAGGTCTCTACGAAGATTGATAGGGGCGTACAGGTGTAAATAAAATCAACTGAAGAAAAAATACTGCAGAAGAAATCTAAGATTCTTAAGCAAATAGTTTTACGACAGACTAAAAAAATCAGGACATGTCTTCGTAATATAATAGAAAATCATCATCATCATCATTCTCCTGCCCTTATCCCAATTCATTTGGGGTCGGCGCAACATGTCTTCTTCTTCCATACTACCCTATTTCTCGTCATCTCAGCAGTCACCTCCTTTCTAGCCATATCATCCTTCACACAGTCCATCCATCGTTTCTTTGGCCTTCCTCTCCCGTAATATAATAGAAAATATTATAATAAAATGATTTTAATTTAGAAAGTGTTTTTGTTTCTTTTTGAGATTTTATACATATGTATTACCGTTCCTATTATAGCCCCGTATTTAGATGAAAATACATAATATTAAAAATTCCACAGTGGTAAAAAACCTTAACACTGACTTACCCAGAAATCTTTAAAAAAAAATCATCTTATATTTATTATGTTCTGATTTCACACTCTTCTGGTTTTAGGTCAACAGCGAAGTAAGTTAAGTAGTTTAAATTAAAATTTAAATCCATTTTAAGTCAACACATTTTCATTAGTCTACAAAATAAAAGAAACATCTAATTTCTTTTTTGCGATTTCATGATTTTATAGTAAGAGTTGTACTGGGCAAAAATCTCTCCCAAATCCTTCCAGATTCATTATCTTGAGGCACCCCACCAGCCCTTGCGGTAGGCAACCACCGTGGTCGTGTCACCACCTCTTCTGTCATTATGATTTACTAGCTTTTGCCAGCGGCTTCGCCCGCGTGAAAATGGCGATTTTCCATACAAACTTTCATCCCCTATTTAACTCCCTTAGGGGTTGAATTTCAAAAAATCCTTCCATATTCCTTGTCTAGATTAAAAAGGGAACCTCTGTGCAAAATTTCAGCTTTCTAGGTCCAAGGGTTTGGGCTGGGCGTTGATGAGTCAGTCTGTCAGGACTTCTCTTTTTATTTATATAGATAGATAGATAGAAGATCATTAATTTCGTATTGCTACAGGAACTAAACTTTTATACTGGCCATGGTCTATATTCTATTTCTGTGCGAAATTACGTACGTATACGAAATAAGACTTTTTTGCGTGATTGAAAATGACAAACTGCCAAAAAAAATCAGGAACTTTCACACTGTAAGCAAACAGCTTCTTTCGTAATTTATCATTGGCATCTTTCATCAATCTAGATTTGAACAGAGATGTGGATATATTAATTTAATCAAACACAAGTTATGAAAAGGAACTACGTAATGTCCTAGGTAAAATAAAATAAAGGTTACCCTACTTAGAAAGAGAGGGTCAGCCCACAGAGAGCGAGATAGCGATGTATAAGTTTTGCTTCAAGTAGGTATTCGAAGTGTGGTCTCCATATTTATCTATAACTTCATGCATGGGAAGCTTTATTTCCATAGAGATGCGAAAATTATGAGTTTTTATTTCTTTTAGGATTCCTTCAATCAAAGAGATTGTCTATAGAATTTACGTACACGTCATTGATTGAATTTGGTAGTGCGGCAGAAAATAAAAGACCAAAAAATGAAGATTTCACTAATTTTAGGAATTATAGCTAGCTTTACATTAGCATTAGCTGAACAAGAAACACTAGTTCTTGTTGATAATCTTACCATAAGGGAAACCCATTCACAGTTCTTCAAATCATTGCAGGGTAAGTAAAATCGATGACGGTGATGGGATGCCGGTATTTTATTTTGATATCGTCAGATTGGAGCTAATTTAGGCAATAGCTACTTATCTCACGGTCCATACGAGCTCAACAGACAGTTAATTGAGCCATTCCTTACCAATGGTACGTCCTATTTACAGATAGGGGCTACAGTCTCACGTACAAACTCGCTGACGACCCTAACCTAGTGTTATCGAAGTATGGCGAATACTTGTACAAGAACTTGATTGTGTTCTCGCCGTCGGTGCTTGAGTTCGGCGGTCAGATCGACACAGAGGCTATCACTAAGTTCATCGACGATGGCGGAAACCTGCTCATGGCTGGCAACGCAGCCGCCGGCGACGTGTACAGGGAAATCGCTTCCGAATGTGGATTTGAGGTAAATTGCAACTACACTACGCAAGACCTCCTACTGTCACTGATACTCTAGCTCATCCCACTGCCATTCCTTTTTTCATTCACTGCCATTCACTTCCAATTCTTTTAATCTATGGCTAATACGGTAATTTTTTATTTTATGATTACTAGACCTTAGCTCATAAAAGTGGCACTTATTTGTACAGATAATTACCATCTGAGTCAATAAGTTGAAGACTAGTTTATCTGTTGTTTGTTCATCTTTTGACTCAGGTTGTAATTTTGTGTTTATAAGAATTTGTATAAATTAATCATTGTACAAATAACAAATTGTCTTAGAAGTTAGATTCCCTTGCATTTCTAAGAATACTTCCAGTTTGATACAGAATTTTATCCTTCAAACTAAAAAAAATAATCTCTCATTCTAGATGGATGAGGAATCTGCAGCAGTGATTGACCACTTTAACTACGATGCATCTGATGATGGCGAGCACACCAGGATCGTGGTGTCTCCCAAAAACCTTATATCTGCACCCACCATTGTTGGAGTGCAGAACACACAACCGCTGCTGTTTGAAGGCACCGGTCTGATTCTGGATAAGGACAACAGCTTGGTCCTGCCTATTCTGACTGCTGACTCCACTGCTTACAGCTACAATCCTAAGAGTCAGGTAAGGAGCCTCATGAAAAATAGTACTTCTAATATTCATAGATAATTCTAGTTGGAATTTTTGGTTTATTACAAATATTAATTTTAACTGAAAAGTATCAGCATCTTTACCATGATGGCTGCCAGAGGCAAATTGAAGAATATAAACCTGTTGTGCTGATTCCAAATAATTCAGGACTACTGATAAATATATTGAATCCAATTTTATGCTCTCTTTCAGCAAAAAAAAATAAATGCAGTCAGTCTGTGATACAGAACTTTTTGAATACCAGAAGCAAAACATTGTAACACGTTTAATATTTTTGTTCCCACAGGTAAAGGAATACCCCCACGCCGTCGGTCGTAAGACCGTCTTGATCGCCGCCCTGCAGGCCAGGAACAACGCGCGCATCGTCTTCAGCGGCTCTCTGTACTTCTTCTCTGATGAGGCTTTCAACTCGGCCGTTGCTAAAGTTCATGTAAGTAAATTTGAAATATAACTCTGTCATAACAATTGCTGAGTTGCACTGATAATATCTGTGGAACCCTGTTATAATAAAATTAGCTAAGAGCCGACTTGTAAGTTTCCAAAATTTCACTCACTCATGATACTATTCCTGATATGGCTATCTGACGCCCAAATACTCAAACGTCACTCAATTATAAGTCACCCTTAAAACTCCTGCTATCTCTGTCACTCTGCGTTAAAGTAACAAAGACAACACGATATTTAAGTGCAACTTAAAATTGAGTGACGTTTGAGTATTTGGGCGTTAGTAGTATGGATACTCAACAACATGTTGAATTGTATCATTTATACACACATTTTACCAAACCAAAACTCAATCTGGTCTGCTTGTTCAACAGTCCATGTTTACAACTTTACATTATTACAGAGTATTTTTTCCGTACGCAATATACGCACTTTGAAAGTGGAGTTGCGGACACCAGCCCGTTAAACAATACAATATTGTAAAGTTGTTCACCTTCCCTAATTTATTTACCAGGGTGACAAGTTGAGCGCAGCACAGTCTGGCAACAAGGCCCTAGCCGTGCGCCTAAGCGAGTGGTCGTTCGGCGAGCGCGGCCGTCTGCGCGTGCGCAACGTCAACCACAACCGACAGGGAGAGAAGAAGTCCTCCAACACCTACACCATCACAGACACTGTTGTAAGTATTCTACTCAACATTTTTGATAGATTTGCTTTTGTTTTTCACTACTTGTTTACTAATAGAACACCAGTCTGCACTTAAACATCATCTAGCTAGCCTTTTCCCAACTGTATTGGGGTCGGCTTCCAGTTTAACCAGTTGTAGCTGAATACCAGTATTTTACATGGAGCTACTGCCTATCTACCCTCCACAACTCGGTTAGTACTGTTATAACAGTCTGCATCAAACTTAGGTAAATTGGGCGAGTGAAGATGACTATTTCCTATATCCTCTTAAAAGTAAAAATAAGATACCTTTTTATTCCCTGGAACTCCTAGGCAATAGGGTAGTTGACTAAAAAAATCTAATTAGTCCGTCAGATAGATTTCCAAAAAATATTGGACACGTATTTTTTTCTTTTTACACGTAAACCAAAAATGAAGACGATACAGTGCTTCGAAAACTCATGTGACGTCAAAAGCCCCCTCTCCTGATCTTTGATGCATTTTATCTTCGTCAATTTTTATTAATTTGAAAAAACTAAAAACATATCCAATATTTTTTAACCAACTTGTAAAAAAAGAAGGAGGTTCTCAATTCGGATGTTTGTTTTTTTTTATGTTTGTTCGGGCATAACTCCGTCGCTTGATAACCGATTTGAAAAATTATTTTTTTTTTGGAAAGGGTATACTTTCCAAATGGTCCCATATTTTTTTTATCGAAATCGGACAAACAGTTTTTGAAAAATCAACAAAACTCAAAAAAAAAGCTACATTGTCCACATTATGACCCATGAACATGTGAACTTACATGTGAACCACTAAAAACTGAAAAATAAAAACATTATAACAAAAAATAAAACCGACTTCGAAAAAAAAACAAAAAAGTGAATAATAAACTTTAGAAGAAAAATCAGTTTCTGAAGTCGGTGGCAAAAAAATGAAATCAAAGAAACAAAAGTCACCAACTTCAGAAACTGATTTTTCTTCTAAAGTTTATTTTTCACTTTTTTGTGTTTTTCGATAATCTAACTGACGGACTAAACGGAATCATAATTTTTTGACTCAGGACACATCCCTATTATAACTGCATACAAAGTGACAGAAATGAAGATGTGTATTTTATGATAGCTGCCTGGATGACGTGTTTCCTGAAGTCAAATCATTTGAATACCACTTTTATTATAGAAAAACTTATTAACCACGTTTAATTTACCCAGGTTTACAGAATCGAAATTGAGGAGCTGAAGAACGGTAAATGGCAGCCATTCGACGCGACTGACGTCCAGCTGGAGTTCGTGCGCATCGACCCCTTCATCCGCACCACGCTGAAGAAGAAGCCTAATGGAGTATACGAGGCTATCTTCAAGGTGCCCGACGTATGGGGCGTCTACCAGTTCAAGGTTGACTATGATAGAATTGGATACACTAGGCTGTATCACTCGACGCAGGTTAGTTTTTTTATATTTTTATATGATCTTTTGCTAATGTTGTTGAAAAGTCGACAGTGAAGATTTGACATGCAATGGAACGTTAGGCAAGCGCCGAAAGTTCAAAATCGACCAGCACGCCCAATGACTCTAACGGCATTTCATATTTTTCTAACATCGATAAATTCTTGTGAAACTTCAACAGCTGGAAATAGGCATTCCCAAGTGTGAACACAACAACTGATACAAAACTAAGGATTTTTGACATAAAAAAACTAAAAAGAATATTGTTGAACCGTTTATTTGTGAAGGAAAATATACAACACTACAACTACAATATTTCACCATTTTGTAATTACTCATGTTTGTATTTGTACCCCAGGTGTCCGTGCGTCCCCTACAACACACCCAGTACGAGCGCTTCATCCCCAGCGCGTACCCCTACTACGTCAGCGCCTTCTCCATGATGGTGGGCGTGTTCCTCTTCTCCTTCGTCTTCCTCTACTACAAGGAAGACACGCCCAAGACCAAGAGCGAGTAGATCTACTCTAGTTTTTATATATTTTCATTCACATAGTATTGTGTAGTAGCACAATGTTAAAAAAAAGAAGTTGTAAGAAGAATGTATGGAAGTGTGGATTGCATTTAAGTAATGTGGATTGCAATAAAATTTAATTATTTACTCATGTGTTTTATTTAAACAATGTTTTTTTTTTAAAGGTTGCCCCACACTAGGAATATCTCCTGTATTGTGGGTGCGTTCACAAATATTTAAACTCACATACACAAACACACCCAGACCCGAAACAACTATCTGTAGGCCATACAAATCTACCTCAGCAGCTCAGCAGTCAATTGCTTGAGCCACTACGCCAACCGTGCCGTTTTGCAGCTTAATAGAGTTGTATGGAAGAAGACATGCTTTGCCGATCCTAAATAAATGGGAATAAGGGCAGGAGAGATGATGATTATGTATTTGCAGAGGTCAGAGACCTTACCTAATTCGAGACCTCTTGTAATCTATCGGTGTTAATCTTATCAAAGACGACACAAAGTACTGAATATCTAGATTTCATAGCGACAAATTATAATTTATCTCTTGATCTCTGCCTACCCCGGATTCAGAGGTACGACAAAACTGAAAAATGGCAACACCAGAAGCAATATCCAACAAGAGATTAATGCAAACAAAAAAGACTTAAAATATTATAAAAAAAAAACTTTTTAAACTTATTTTCTAGACTAGTCCTACAATAAAAAGGATTTGGAAACGAGGTCAATGATATTGTTTAGTTTTCCAGATTGAATCAAGAGTAAAATAACTGAACGCTTCCATAAATTTAACTGACATTCCAACGGGCTATTCTTGAACGCAACGGTTTTAAATGGCAATGGCATGCATGTCATACATGGCTTTTGTAAAATTAATTTTAGTAAAAATGGCATAATTTACGAATTTAACGTTAAATAAACTATAGAATTGACTGTATGAATTAAAGTCTGTGCCAAATAATCCCTAACTTTACGTGTAAAGTGTGTAATTGACGTATATTCAATGTGATTCGTGTAGGCAGTGAATTGGTGTCGCCGTATTTCATAAAATATTGCAAATTTTTTACGTTCCTTTTGCGCTATAAGACTTGATTAGCATAATCGTGAGATCTTGTCGGGACTGATGACCGATAAGTAGGTGATAGTGCGCGTTGCAGTGATGTGTTTACATCTGTAACTGTCCCAGTAAGTATGCAATGATGTCATTCTATTGACTACCATAAAAAACTATGTTGGCTTTGTGCCCACCCGTTTTCCTGGTGATCGTGACTCCAATACGATTTTGAGGAAACAAGCATGCGGGATAAGCGCAATGAACCCCTTAGGTTAAAGACAACCTGTTTTTAAATTTATGTTAATTAATCTGTGATTGTGGTCAGCCAGTGGCCACAGTGTTTATTAATATTAGTTGTAACATACAGCACGGCGATTGTGTTGTTATAAGTTATACATTATGTGACTGATGAGTGTAACAATATTTATAAAATTGTGTCAACATAGCGGTGTTTCCGTATTTATAGAATTAGGCAGGCACCCACAGTAGGTCAGTGGTTGCAGTGCATGTGTTACAACTGTAGTGTGTGAGACAAATATATAAGTTCAATCTTCTATCCACATTGTGAAACTAGGTATCTGTAAGTGTATTTGTGTAAACACCTTTATCATATCATGTATTTTGATCCAAATTCCATCTTATATTTGTGATGTTATCAACAATCTGGTCAACTATTTGTTACTGCAAATACTTGTGTTCAACACATTGGTTTAAATGTACAAACAACAGGACAATCTAATAACATGTGTTAAAAATAAATAACTTTGTTATTATTATCTGTGCTTAGGCTATTAGTGCCAGTGACTGAACAATACATTGGCTTCTGATAATGCATATTTGATAGACCTATTATTAAAGCATTTATCTATTTAAATAAGTTCCTTGTTATCTAATTAATACTCTGTTGGATATACTAAAGTTAATAAAGAATAGCATATAATTTTTGACACATCACCTTTTAAATTTATTTTAGATTGCTTTAGTTTCTAATCCAGTTAATTTGCACAAATTATGAGAAATGCAAATATTATTTATTCAAGTCTACTTGACCTGTATAGCCACAGATTGTAATATTTTATCTTAGTAACAGTATAATATCCAAATTCTGACTTCTGTGAAAGTAGTTGATTTCATCAACTACAAAGTTTTACAGAACTCAAACATTAGTCTAAAGAATAATAAACACAGTAGCGGAACAATACTCATTGAGAGATAGCCTTGTTGTTGGTAGCTCCCGCTGATAACGCATGCATCTGACACATTGGTGCCACTCCATCCATTAATCCAAGGTTACGTCAGCATGCGACACTGTTGCTTATCATAAGTGTTTAAACATATTTATGTAATAGATAGGAAACCCAACGGTGGAATAATTTGTTTAAAAAAGGAAGTACCTAATGAAAGCATATGAAAATTAACTCTAGTTTTGAAGATTAAGGTATATTTTAAAGACTCTTTTCACATTAGTTAGTATGTTTAAAATAGTAATTTTAATTCTTACTAATAGAATCAAGGTCACAGATAGTAACAGGGATAAATTATAAAATATAATATCCTGTTTGCTTATATAAGTATTAGAGCTTGTGTTAGTGACTGCCTCATACCAGGAATCTTGGGTTGATTGAATTAGTGCCCAGTTGATGGCAACAGCCAACAGGCTTGCCTCCTTTTATGTGGGACTTAAATAAAATACCTGATGAAATGTGGGTGTACTATTAAGTACACCTCTGCCTTACACAAGAAGAAAATTAATGTGTAAAACTTTGAAAATTTTAAGTTGAACTGTTACTTGTTCGTTCTGATATTAGATATTTTGTATTATTCTGCAAATAAATTAGGTAGACATACCTAATTTATTTGCAGAATAATACAAAATATCTCATTGAAATGAGAATAATACAGGAAGAGGCTTGGCTTTAGTATAGAATCTAGAGCTAGCTCATAAGTTACACAATGCCAATGAGTAATGCCCCATATAAACAAACTGCCACATTTAGGCCAATATACCATATAAAAATGTCATAGAATTAAAATGTAAAAGAGGTTTGAGTGTAGTTTGTCAGTATTGTTTGTTTGTGTGCAGAGTGTGAAGCGTGTCGTGCGGGATGGATCCGTCGCGGCGCCAGCGCACGCAGACGAAGGCCACGGCCGAGGAGCAGGCCCTCGACCAGATCGCCAGAGAGGTGAGTACTAATTATATCTACCTATTTTAAATGTTAAGATGGAAGACAAAACAACCCCATATCTTCCTGCAAAACCTTATAGATGAAATATAAACCCTTCCTTTTGGTTTTGCTGTAATTGGGTCAAAAGGTCAGGGATTAATCGTGAATGAAAGAAGCTAAGGTATGGGTTCATGCTTGATATAAAACTATAACATTAAAGCAGTTAGTAAAACTCTACAGACACAATGGATATCAATATATTAGATAAAACAAAAAGCATCTTTTATTATATTTTTTTTTTCGGTGTCAATTTCCACTAGCCTATGTGACCCTGAATAATGTAGGAAAAATATTCTATTCTTATGAAGTAAATAATAACTGGGAGCAAAAAGCGAAAATAACCATAGTCTATAGTCCATACCTTACTGCTGACCACTACTATTTACCTAATACTGAAAAGAACAAGATTAGTGTGACATGTTTAGAATTGGAATACATGCCAGTAAATGGATTAGCTTCAATAGTCTCCTGTAGACAGATAATCATATTATTGACATGTGTAGTCCCCATGTGACTTCTTAAACCTTCGGTCTAGAAAAATAATCTCTCTTACCATTTACAAGTGACTAAGCTTCTTGGAGTCGTGTCTAGAGGTCAATTGGATCAACACATCTTGGTAATTTATTCACTCACATTAATTTTATTGCTTGTGAAAAACTTAAGTGTTGCCGAAAGTTGTCAACAGGTGGCGCTTGTAGTTAGAAGTCTCAAACTAACTTTTTCTTATTTTTTAGTCCAACTACAATACACAAGTTACTTACTTGATGATGACTATAATTATACAGGGTGCACACATATTCTTGACTTTGTCACAATAAATTAGCACAATTACCTCTCTATTTTAAAAATATAGAAAGAAGAATGCACAATACTGCAAACGTGATACAAAACAAAGCAGAAGTGCCAATCACATCCATATATACATAATCAATGATGACTAACGAAACAGCAATTGATTATCTCCCGATGACTCGAAAGATAAGACGGCGAAGTAAAACACTGATAGCACACAATTCACTAAGATTGCAATAAAGAGTGTTTATGATGAACAATTCTGCTCACCTGCTCGTCCGACCGTCGAATATAATCCACAATGTAGACTGGCAGTTCTGGCAGATGAGACGCCTCGCACACGGCGAAGCAAAACTTGCACACTGTGCCAACTAAATGCTGCTCTTGGAAAAAATACTCAGTTATTTGTATTGGCATTGATTTGTGATTATTATAATTGGTTTTGGCTTGGGTTTATATTTGGTAGAAAACTTAACTACGAAGACTAAAAAACCACTATTTCGATCGGTAATGAACTCCAGCTCGCATAATAAAGCTCCAGTTTTATATAATTCCTAAAAAGACCAATTAAATTTGAGATTTTCGCGACTGATCCGTAAGTACCCATTTACCATTTAGTGCAATCGAGCCTAGCAGAGTTCAGACGTTACCTTCAATTCCCTGACATACTCCCTGGATTAGGGATACTTAGGAACTTACCCTACTTATCAGGTTGATAAATAGGGCACGTAGTTCCTTACGCAAGTTCTATACAATAATCTTATTAATCGCATAGCCAGTCCCTTACTGTTTAAGCACGATCTAGAACGTGTACATTTGGCAAAATCCAAAATACCAATTCATCTATCCATCAGTCTCTATTTACCAAAAAGCCGTCCAACCTCCTTCGTACAAAATCCCCTACCTCTTTAGAGCAGTGTGTAATTTGCCACCTGTTATTGGAGGTAGTAAAATAAGTCGCGATCAAAATAGACTTCCGTGTGCGACACCTCAGCGACCGACTGACTTTAACGACGATGTCGTCTTTGATATCACACGCGTTACTCAGATGCAGGGGACACGCTAACGAAGCTTTATGAAACTATCTATTTTAATTAGTATTTAATGATGAAATGATTTAAGTATTCATTTGGATGGCCATAAAAGTAGGGGAAGACCAAAGAAACGATGGAGGACTGGGTGAAGAATTATGTCGTTCTTTAGGGTGGACAAAGATGACAGCTAATAGAGAAGTGTGTAAGAAGAAGACATGTTGTGCCAGCCCCAATGGCCAGCCCCTAATCAATTGGGATTAGGACAAGAGAATGTTAAGAAAGTGAATGGAAGAATCATCGGCTTGTGGCATATCTATATAGGTCTATCTGCCGTTATTCTATGAAAAATATCGTCAGGGCTGAAGCCCTGAATTGTTCCTTTGAGTTTTACTTCTTAATCTTATGCTTTGCAGCCATCAATATTGATAGGCTGAGTTCATTAACCGGTTATATGAATTCTAAATCGTCATGGTGGTGACATAATTAGAGCCAGATTTGTTAGATAGAAATGGGCAAGCATCTGAACAGATTGATTTATTATACCAGGAAACTATTCAACCAATGTTTTACTCATAGTCTGTTCCAACAAATTGCTTAGGTTTGGCCAATAGCTGATGAAAATAAATCAAAGAATAATTTATAGCCTGATTGTCCCATTAGAGCGAAAATTAAATAAACAGACGTTCTAAACAAAACATAAGCTCAGTACCTTGGTGGTCAATAACCTAACATTACGCTTATATGTATTATTGAAACTAAACATGGTTTAGCATCGCGGGGTATCGACTGATCCAATATAAAATATTAGCAAATTGTGTCGAATGTGTGCGTGGATACCGTAGAACCAATCGACTGTATCGAGGATCCATCTAATCCGATGATTATTGCTTTATGAGCTGTTCATTCAATAGGGTTACCGTATAATTGGCTAGCAAACAAAAAAAAATGAATCGCCTATGATTTATCTGATCGAAGGCAAGGGTAGTTTTTTTGGCGTATTTAAGCTTCTCTCAAGCTGGTCCACAAAGCAGAAGTTGGATCACCTTTCGATGTTTAATAAACTGGCATTAATTTCATACATGAACTCTACTACTCATATATAGTGATCAAAATCAGAAGAGCAACAAGCACAATGTGTGTTGATCAAAAAGGGTTCTCGTCTATGAATCTTCTTCATTCCGATGCAATAGTAATTTTCTGGATCATCCTCCTCTAAACATCGCGACAAAGATAACAACTGTTTCAATGGCTCAAACCAGTGGCTTCCATCGGCATTTACCTTCATCTGACTATTTTTTTTTTTTGGTGGGTGGAAAATCATCGAATAACCCCCCCCCCCCCCCCCGCTCTTGGGTAGAGCGAAGGGGAGTGTCAGACTTCTACTGACTAAAAACCAACCCATGTTGCTTCTTCGCCCTTGTGCCGAGGCCGCGTTATCCTTTCGATAATCCGCAGCCCCGACGTGTCATCGGACTATCTCAATAAATAAATAGATCAGAGTTTCTGCCACCCCTGAGTGATGACATGAATATATTTATGCGTAAGCGCATACAGCGTGCATCGGAACGCGGTGCGAAACAAAACGACTCGCGGCCGAAATAGAAACGGCCTCATGCGGTTGATGCGGCCCGGTCGCTGGCGCTATTTACGAATATTCGGAGTAGCAGTTGGGACCCTCGCGACACTATCTGGTGCACTGCGTCTGCAGGTGACGCTCAACCAAGTGCAGCTAATTATGGCCGCTATGTCCCAGGAATGTTTCTAGGGATGCACTTTATTTTGAAGCTGGTTCTCTTTGCATCTATCAAAATTTTTGAGTCCAAAGGAATCCTCATAATTTCGTCATGTCTTGCTTGTCTCCCTTTGCAAGCATAAGTTCCTCATGCATCTCATTTAGTATCTCCCGGGTTTCCTAACATCATCATTCGTTCTTCTTTATCGTGTGGTTAATAGTGCCTAACCTGGTCGACAGAGTTTTTATGCCGCCTAGGGCCTCTACCTAGCTTCATTGTCATGTTCACTATTCGCTTCAGATTTCGCAATATAATATCTAAAATCTTTAGAAATTCCATACAAGGATGACACTGTATAAAGACATTAAGTTATGCACGATAATCAGTCTAGTTTTGTTGATAATAGGGGATCGGACTGACTCAAAAAAATATGATTCTGTTTACTCCGTCAGTTAGATTATCAAAAAATATTAGATACGTGTTTTTTTGTTTTATGAAATCAATAAAAATTGACGAAGATAAAGCGCGTCAAAGATCACAGAGTGGGGCTTGAAACGTCACTTGAAGGTACAAAATGTACTATCATATGACGTCACACGGGTTTTCGAAGCACTGTATCGTCTTCATTTTTTGTTTACGTGAAAAAAGAAAAAATATGTGGTCGATATTTTTTTGAAATCTATCTGACGGACTAATTAGTTTTGTTTTTGTCCGATCCCCTATTGAATGGACACAACATCTATTGAGTACATAGTCAGTCAGTCGAATAGAAACATTGATATGACGTGGGTCTCTTCATAAGGTGTTCCATATGACGATAATGTTGATTCACTACACGATCGTAAAGCCAGTCAATTGAAGCCAAGAGTCATTGATCGATGGAATTTCTTTCCTTTTTGTAAGCAGCCAGCAAGAATTGATATAAATTTATTTCAACAATATTTGGTATGCCAACTATTTGTTTATGAGATAGCTTGCTAATGAGTGCATTTAACGGTCGAATTTATGTATGTTAATTGATTATATGAGCGCTAACATCCGTCTCTAAAGGAATTTCGTTTCGACCTACGAAATACTTCAACTTGGTGATTATCTATCTTGAATTCTTGACCTAATGAGATCGCGTTGATTGATGGCAGAGGTTGGGAGTTCAAATCGAGTAGGATTTGAACCTATGGCCTCCATTGACCTGTTGTGGTGATCCTATCAAAGTTAATGAGTTAGGTAAAAATAAATTGGGCAATGTCGCATGTCGTCCGTTGGAAAATAGTAGCTCGTGGCTGACTAATAACAGCCGCACGGGTCGATGTAGACTTAGTCAGAAGTCGAAAGTCCGATATTCAGTCTTACCAAGGGGTGTCAGGTAGGCAGTCATTTCATATGTAAAAACTTTTTAACAAAAAATAAAACCGACTTCAAAAAAAAAACACAAAAAAGTGAAAAATAAACTTTAGAAGCAAAATCAGTTTCTGAAGTCGGTGACTTTTGTTTGTTCGATTTATTTTTTTTGCCACCGACTTCTGAAACTGATTTTGCTTCGAAAGTTTATTTTTCACTTTTTTGTGTTTTTTTTTGAAGTCGGTTTTATTTTTTGTTAAAAAGTTTTTATTTTTAACCGACTTCGAAAAAGGAGGAGGTTATATTATGTTCGTGTGTATGTATTTTTTTTTTTTATGTATGTTACCTGATTTCTCCCCCATTAGTGGACCGATTCTCAAAATTCTTTTTTTATTTGAAAGAGTATACTCCTGAGGTGGTCCCATTTTAATTTGGTGAAGATCTGGTGCTGATCTTCGGAGATATACAATGGAACTCTTCAAAAATATACGGCAAATCTGTCGTAATTGCTGGAATCGCTTGGATGTTTATTGAATATACATTATCATGACGTAACATCACGCCTGTATGCTCTGAGGGGGTATGCAGATGTGTACAATACACATTTTTTTAGTTGTTATATTTATGAATTACATAGACACGTATGACGTGTTTCGTGCTTTTTCTGACGTTATTCAAGTATTCGCTATTCGTCTTCATGCTCTTAACCGTTGAGGAGTAGTACCACTCCTCAACGGTTAAGAGTTGAAAGCAAAAATAGTTGAATCTTTAAGGTTAAGGGTTAGGTTTCTTGGTTGAATGTTAAATGCATAGTAAATATTTGTATAGGATATATATATTTATAGGTACTTATTACCTAAAAATGAAAAAATAAAAAAACTTTTTTGCAAAAAAAACAACCGACTTCAAAAACACCAAAAAGAGAAAAATAAACTTAAGAAGAAAAATCAGCTTCTGAAGTCGGTGGCAAAAACATGAAGTCAAACAAACAAAAGTCACCGACTTCAGAAGCTGATTTTTCTTCTTAAGTTTATTTTTCTCTTTTTGGTGTTTTTGAAGTCGGTTGTTTTTTTTTTACTTTTTAGTGGTTCACATGTTCATGGGTCAATGTAGACAATGTAGTTTTTTTTTGAGTTTTGTTGATTTTTCAAAAACCGCTTGTCCTATTTCGATAAAAAAATTATGGGACCATTTCGGAAGTATACCCTTTCCAACAAAAAAAGAATTTTTCAAATCGGTTAGCAAGTGACGGAGTTATGCCCGAACAGAGAGCATCGGTGGCCCAGTGGTGGCGGCCCCGACTTACGAACAGTAGGTCGTGGGTTCGAACCCAGGCAGGCACATTACTTTGTGTAATTTATTTCATCACCGCTGCTCTCAAAACGGTGAAGGAAAACATCGTGAGGAAACCGGCATGTCTTAGAACCAAAAATTCGAAGACATGTGACATCTACCAATCCGCACTGGGCCCGCGTGGTAGATTATAGCCCATTCCCTCTCAAAAGAAAGGAGGCCTGTGTCCCAGCAGTGGGAACATTAATAGGCTGTTGATGATGATTGATGAAACATAAAAAAAAAAAAATACAAACATCCGAATTGAGAACCTCCTTCTTTTTTTAGAAGTCGGTTAAAAATACTGGTACTCAACTGCATCTGGTAAGACTGGAAGCCGACCCCGACAATATTCCGGAAAAAGGTTAGGCAGATGATGATGTACTCCAATTACACTAACCAAGGAAGCATGCAAGACCATCTTTGTTCCTAAAGAATGAAGAATAATGTATAAAAGAGCCATCTTACAATTTGGGTGTCATCATCATCATCAGCCTATAATGTTCCCACTGCAGGGACTCAGGCCTCCTCTCTAGGAGAGGGATGGGCTATAATCTACCACGCGGGCCCAGTGCGGATTGGTAGATGTCACATGTCTTCGAATTTTTTGGTTCTAGGACATGCCGGTTTCCTCACGATGTTTTCCTTCACCGTTTTGAGAGCAGTGGTGATGAAATAAATTACACAAAGTAATGCGCCTGACGGGGTTCGAACCTACGACTCACTGTTCGTAAGTCGGGGCCGCCACCACTGGGCCACCACTGCTCTTGCTCACAATTTGGGTGTACAATAAGATAACTGCGGTACTCAGAGATATTTAATGATTACTTAAGCCGTCACTTAGTAAAGGTTTTGACAGTTATGCCATACAAAAACTGTAAAAACCTTTACTAAGTGATGGCCTATCTGAGTGCGGCAGTAAGACAACAAAAAGACCGGATATGCGAAGTGTTACGCTCTGAATTGATTTCCACGTTCAATACAACAAGGTCGGCAATGCAAAATGCGGCAAGATGAGATGAAGCATGAGCCAAGTACGTTAGTTAGTTCCCGGAAACAACTGACCTACTGCAACGTTTCCTACGATACCCGCGTATGGGAGCACTTGCGATTGCCAAGTTGTTGAGCTGGTTTTATTATTGACTAGCTGAACCCGCGCATGCGTTGCAATGCTTTTTTTCCTACCTACTACCCTACCTACTACACTACCTACTACCCTACCTACTACCATACCTACTACCCTACCTACTACCCTACCTACCCACTACCCTACCTACCTACTACCCTACCTACCCACTACCCTACCTACCTACTACCCTACCTACCCACTACCCTACCTACCCACTACCCTACCTACCTACTACCCTACCTACCCACTACCCTACCTACCTACTACCCTACCTACCCACTACCCTACCTACTTACTACCCTACCTACCTACTACCCTACCTACCTACTACCCTACCTACCTACTTTCCTACTTACTACCCTACCAACTTACTACCCTACCTACTTACTACCCTACCTACCTACTACCCTGCCTACCTACCAACCACTTTCTCACCGTATAAACCTTCTCTGGACTTCCACAAATAATTTAAGACCAAAATTAGCCAAATCGATCCAGGCGTTGTTGAGTTATGCACTTACCAACACATTTTGCGATTCATTTTTATATTATAGACTAGTATTTGCGTGGCTGCGCGAGCTGCGCGCAGCTCGCGGGGCGTGAAGAGGGGGAGAGGGGGAGCTTTGAAAAATGATTTCGACTAACGCATTGCACCTCTCAATGAATCTGAAAAAAAAAATGTTCCAATGCAGCTCGCGGTACTACCTACCTACACCTACCTACTACCTACCTACACCTACCTACACCTACCTACACCTACCTACACCTACCTACACCTACCTACAGCTACCTACAGCTACCTACACCTACCTACTACCTACCTACACCTACCTACTACCTACCTACACCTACCTACTACCTACCTACACCTACCTACTACCTACCACCTACCTACACCTACCTACTACCTACCTACACCTACCTACTACCTACCTATCACCTACCTACACCTACCTACTACCTACCACCTACCTACACCTACCTACACCTACCTACTACCTACCTACACCTACCTACACCTACTTACACCTACCTACACATACCTACTACCTACCTACTACCTCCTACTACCTCCTACTACCACTAAAAAAACATTACCCTAAAGTTTGCTTGTCGTCGCCCCTGAGTTACGCTTCACCCACTCAACCTTCGTTACGCTAAGGAGGTCGCCGGCTCGCTTCGCTCGCCACCTCCCCCCTTCGCTCCACTCGGTCTCGCAGGTTCGCTTCACTCAGGACCTACCTACCACCGGAAAGCTATCATGACATTGTCCCTACGCTACGGGGGTCGCCGGCTCGCTTCGCTCGCCCGCTCCCCCCTTCGCTTTACCACTGTACCACCACCGGACAGGTTTCGACGCCTACTATAATATTTGTTCAAACACCTAATGGCTATCTCTAACCGTTATGAAGTTACAGCCCTTTTAATTTTAGGGGAGGTTGGGGAGGGGAGGGTATACAAATTTCAACGCCCCTCAAATAGATTTAGGTAAGAATCAAAAATTTTTTCAGGAGTAAAAAAAGAGGTGAAGAGGGGGGGGGGTGAAGAGGGGGGAGAGGGGGGAGTTTCTAAAAATGATTTCGACTAACGCAATGCCCCTCTATATGAATCTGAAAAAAAAATCGTTCCAAGTCTCTTAACTTCCGAGATCCGCCTAAAGGGGGGATGAAGGGGGGCAAGGGGGTCAAATTTGAAAAATGGTTTTTACTTCCCCGAGCCTCCTCTATACAAATCCTTAAAAAAACACACGTAATGTCTCTTTAATTCCGAGATCCGCCTAAAGGGGGGGTGAAGGGGGGCAAGGGGGTCAAATTTAAAAAATGGTTTTTACTTCCCCGAGCCTCCTCTATACGAATCCCTAAAAAAACACACGTAATGTCTCTTTATTTCCGAGATCCGCCTAAAAGGGGGGAGATGGGGGGCAAGGGGGGCCATTTTGAAAAATGATTTTTACTTCCCCGAGCCCCCTCTATACGAATCCCTAAAAAAAAACATGTAAAGTCTCTTCGTTTCCGAGATACGATAGGGAGGGGGGAGAAGGGGGGGGGAAAGGGGGGGTTTGGGACTTTTCCCATAGTCATGAGAGTTGATTGTTTACGAATCTGTCAAAATATACCCACCTCCCCATCCACCATCTGGGAGAACAATTCTGTCAGTCAGTCAGTCAGTCAGTGAGTGGTAATTTAGCTTTATATAGTATAACTAGTATTTGCGTGGCTGCGCGAGCTGCGCGCAGCTCGCGGGTCGTGACGAGGGGAGAGGGGGAGCTTTGAAAAATGATTTCGACTAACGCATTGCCCCTTTCAATGAATCTGAAAAAACAATGTTACAAGTCTCTTAACTTTCGAGATCCGCCTAAAGGGGGGAGAAAGGGGGTAAATGGGGCAACTTTGAAAAAGGTAGGAGGGGAAAATGGGGCAAAAAGGGGAGGTTTTGCAATTTTAAGCTACTCATGAGAGTTACTTATACGCTTCACCCACTCAACCTTCGTTACGCTACGGAGGTAGCCGGCTCGCCCCGCTCGCCACCTCCCCTCTTCGCTTCACTCAAGACCTGCCTACCACCGAGGAAAAGCTATCGTGACCTTATCCCTACGCTACGGCGGTCGCCGGCTCGCTTCGCTCGCCCGCTCCCCCCTTCGCTTTACCGGTACCACCACAGTATAGGTTTCGACGCCTACTATAATACTCTTCGCTCCACTCAAGACCTGCCTACCACCGAGGAAAAGCTATCGTGACCTTATCCCTACACTACTGGGGTCGCCGGCTCGCTTCGCTCGCCCGCTCCCCCTTTCGCTTTACCGGCACCACCACAGGATAGGTTTCGACGCCTACTATAATACGCTACGGAGGTCGCCGGCTCGCTTCGCTCGCCACCTACCCTCTTCGCTCCACTCAAGACCTGCCTGACCCGAGGAAACGCTATCGTGATCTTATCCCTACGCAACGGGTTTACCGGCTCGCTTTGCTCGCCACCTCCCCTATGTTGCCAGCTAGTCAAAGTCTTCATTCTAAAAGTCTTTACTTCTACTTTCATGTTTTTGGGCAAAATCTGGGAAAATATCCTAAAAATGGGGATTTTTTTGCAACAGGCAACATCACTTAACGAAATACTCAACCGGGACAACACAATCCGGTCAGAAGGTGCCGGCTGTCCCATTTATCGTGTCGAAAATTGGGATTTTTCATCATTTTTCCAAGATGGCCACCACACTGTGCGCCATCTTGTTTTTCTGAAAAGTCACAATTTTTTTGAAATATCAAGGATACAGGCTACCGACTGGTGTACTCGGTGTTGCCAAGTTTTAAGTTTGGTAGAACAAAAGAATTCGCCAAAGTCGGTTATGATCCGAAAATTCTAGCCCCAATGACTCTCAGGGTTGCCAGCTGAAAATAATGAAAATGGTCAAATGTCACTTGAGGCACCGCATTCTTGGTGTTTATGTAAAATTTCTATACAAAATGTCGTTATTTCCACTAATCATGTTTTTGGGAAAAAAAACTGGGAAAATACCCTAAAAATGGGGAAAATTTTTGCGTAAAGTAACACTCCACAACAAAGTACACAATCGCTTCATACAACACAATCCGGTCGGGGGATGCCGGCTGTCCCAATCATCGTGTCGAAAATTGGGATTTTTCATCATTCTTACAAGATGGCCACACTGTCCGCCATCTTTTTTTTTCAAAAAAAGCATAATTTTCCTGAAATCTCAGGGACATAGGCCATCAAGTGGTGTACTTGGTGTTGCCAACTTTTGAGTTTAGTAGAACAAACTAATTCGCCAAAGTTGGGTCTCACCCAAAAATTCAAGCGCCAATGGCTCTCGGGGTTGCCAGCTGAAAGTGATGAAAATGGTCAAATGTCATGACCCCATTCTTGGTGTTTATGTAAAATTTCTATTCAAAATGTCGTTCTATTCCATTAATCATGTTTTTGGGAAAAAATCTGGGAAAATACCCTAAAAATGGGGAAAATTTTTGCGTAAGGTAACACTCCACAACAAAATACACAATCGCTTCATACAACACAATCCGGTCGGGGGATGCCGGCTGTCCCATTTATCGTGTCGAAAAATAGGATTTTTCATCATTTTTACAAGATGGCCGCCACACTGTCCGCCATCTTTTTTTTCTAAAAAGTCATAATTTTCCTGAAATCTCAGGGATATAGGCCACCAACTGGTGTACTTGGTGTTGCCAACTTTTGAGTTTAGTAGAACAAACTAATTCGCCAAAGTCGGGTCTGACCCAAAAATTCAAGCACCAATGGCTCTCGGGGCTGCCAGCTGAAATTGATGAAAATGGTCAAATGTCATTCGGGGAACCCCATTCTTGGTGTTTATGTAAAATTTCCATTCAAAATGTCGTTATTTCTACTTTTCATGTTTTCGGGGAAAATCTCGGAAATTTCCCTAAAAATGGGGGAAATTTTTGCACCAAGCCACACTCCTTGACGAATTACATAACCGGTCCATACAACACAATCCGGTCGGGGGATGCCAGCTGTCCCAATTATCGTGTCGAAAATTGGAATTTTTCGGCCTTTTTACAAGATGGCCGCCATGGAATCCGCCATCTTGTTTTTCTGAAAAGTCATAATTTTTCTGAAATGTCAAGAATATAGGCCACCGATTGGTGTACTTGGTGTTGCCAACTTTCGAGTTTGGTAGAACAAACTAATTCGCCAAAGTCAAAAAGTCCCAAAAATTAAAAAGTTCAATATTTTTTGGGGTTGCCAATTAAAACGAACCAAAATGGTCAAATGTCATTTGGGGGACGCCAATGTTGCCGGCTAGTCAAAGTCTCTATTTAAAATGTCATTATTTCTACTTTTCATGTTTTCGGGGAAAATCTGGGAAAATACCCTAAAAATGGGGAATTTTTTTGCACCAGGTAACACTCGTCAACAAAACACACAACCGCTCGGTACAACTCGAACCCGTCTGATGTTGCCAACTACCCGAAAAATGGATTTGAAAAAAATCGAAAAATCCAACATTTTACAAAATGGCCGCCGCAGCGTCCTCCATCTTGGATTTTTACAATGTCATAATTTTTCCCAATTGCTATTGAAATTACTAACAAATTGGCAGACTTTTCGTTGGCGGTTTTAGAATTTGGTAGAAGAAAACAATTTGTCAAAGTCGAGTGAAAAAAGTCGACAATTTCAAAACGTCATAGCGCGGCCGCCATCTTGTTTTTTTTTTTTTTTTTACTTTTTTTTTGAATGCTTTTAGATTTCGTATAGGACCTTTGAGTCGAAATCCATCCAAGTCTTTCCCCCACCGAAACCGGCAATGGACTCGCCCACCATCTCGTATTTGAACTTTCCCTATAATTTTCCTCTACTTGATTGGTCAGATTACACATTTTTGCAAAACATACCCATAACCCATCTCTCACCCATTCCGAGAAACGACATGTCAATCAGTGAGTCAGTGGCTTTGTAGTTTTATATAACTATAACTAGTATTTGCGTGGCTGCGCGAGCTGCGCGCAGCTCGCGGGTCGTGAAGGGGAGCTTTTTCGACTAACGCATTGCCCCTAGTATTTGCTCGGGAGCGATCATTGTTTTTTAGTAGGTAGATAGGTATTATAGCTGTTTACGAGAGCTCGCCTGCGGAAGTATTCACCATTGATAAATTTTTCCAAGATGGCCACCACACTGTCCGCCATCTTGTTTTTCTGAAAAGTCACAATTTTTATGAAATATCGAGGATGCAGGCTACCGATTGGTGTACTTGGTGTTGCCAAGTTTTGAGTTTAGTAGAACAAACTAATTCGCCAAAGTCGGCTCTGATCCGAAAATTCAAGACCCAATGACTCTCGGGGTTGCCAGCTGAAAAGAATGAAAATGGTCAAATGTCACTGAAGGCACCGCATTCTTAGTGTTTATGTAAAATTTCTATACAAAATGTCGTTATTTCCACTATTCATGTTTTTGGGAAAAAATCTGGGAAAACACCTTAAAAATGGGGAAAAATTTTGCGTAAGGTAACACTCCACAACAAAGTACACAATCACTTCATACAACACAATCTGGTCGGGGGATGCCGGCTGTCCCATTCATCGTGTCGAAAATAAGGATTTTTCGTCATTTTTACAAGATGGCCGCCACCCTGTCCGCCATCTTTTTTTCTGAAAAGTCATAATTTTCCTAAAATCTCAGGGATATAGGCCACCAACTGGTGTACTTGGTGTTGCCATCTTTTGAGTTTAGTAGAACAAACTAATTCGCCAAAGTCGGGTCTGGCCTAAAAATTCAAGCACCAATGGCTCTCGGGGTTGCCAGCTGAAAGTGATGAAAATGGTCAAATGTCATTCGGGGAACCGCATTCTTGGTGTTTATGTAAAATTTCCATTCAAAATGTCGTTATTTCTACTTTTCATGTTTTCGGGGAAAATCTGGGAAATTTCCCTAAAAATGGGGAAAATTTTTGCAGCAGGCAACACTCTTTAACAAAACACACAACCGCCTGGTACAAAACAATCCAGTCGGGAGATGCCAGCTGTCCCAATTATCGTGTCGAAAATTGGGATTTTTCGGCCTTTTTACAAGATGGCCGCCATGGAATCCGCCATCTTGTTTTTCTGAAAAGTCATAATTTTCCTGAAATGTCAAGAATACAGGCCACCGATTGGTGTACTTGGTGTTGCCAACTTTCGAGTTTGGTAGAACAAACTAATTCGCCAAAGTCAGAAAGTCCTAAAAATTAAAAAGTTCAATATTTTTTGGGGTTGCCAATTAAAACGAACCAAAATGGTCAAATGTCATTTGGGGGACCCCAATGTTGCCGGCTAGTCAAAGTCTCTATTTAAAATGTCATTATTTCTACTTTTCATGTTTTTGGGGAAAATCTGGGAAAATACCCTAAAAATGGGGAATTTTTTTGCACCAGGCAACACTCGTCAACAAAACACACAACCGTTCGGTACAACTTGAACCCGTCCGATGTTGCCAAGTACCCGAAAAATGGATTTTAAAAAAATCGAAAAATCCAACTTTTTACAAAATGGCCGCCGCAGCGTCCTCCATCTTGGATTTTCACAATGTCATAATTTTTCCCAATTGCCATTAAAATCACCAACAAATTGGCAAACTCAAAGTTGGCGGTTCTAGAATTTGGTAGAAGAAAACAATTTGTCAAAGTCGTGTGAAAAAAGTCGACAATTTCAAAACGTCCTGGCGCGGCCGCCATCTTGTTTTTTTTTTTTTTTTTACTTTTTTTTTAAATGCTTTTACATTTCGTATAGGACCTCTGAGTCGAAATTCATCCAAGTCTTTCCCCCACCGAAACCGGAAATGGACTCGCCCACCATCTCGGATTTGAACTTTCCCTATAATTTTCCTCTACTCGATTGGTCAGATAGCACATTTTTGCAAAACATACCCCTAACCCATCTCTCACCCATTCCGAGAAACGACATGTCAATGAGTCAGTCAGTCAGTGAGTGAGTGGTCTTGTAGTTTTATATAACTATAACTAGTATTTGCGTGGCTGCGCGAGCTGCGCGCAGCTCGCGGGTCGTGAAGAGGGTGAGAGGGGGAGCTTTGAAAAATGATTTCCACTAACGCATTGCCCCTTTCAATGAATCTGAAAAAAAAATGTTACAAGTCTCTTAACTTTCGGGATCCGCCTAAAGGGGGGACAAAAGGGGGCAAATGGGGCAACTTTGAAAAAGGTAGGAGGGGAATATGGGGCAAAAACGGGAGGTTTTGCACTTTTTAGCTACTCATGAGAGTTACATATACGCTTCACCCACTCAACCTTCGCTTTACCGGTACCACCACAGGATAGATTTCGACGCGTATTATAATACGCTACGGAGGTCGCCGGCTCGCTTTGCTCGCCACCTCCCCTATGTTGCCAGCTAATCAAAGTCTTCATTCTAAAAGTCTTTACTTCTACTTTCATGTTTTTGGGAAAATCTGGGAAAATACCCTAAAAATTGGGTATTTTTTTTGCAACAGGCCACATTCCTTAACGAAATACACAACCGGGTCAATACAATCCGGTCAGAAGGTGCCGGCTGTCCCATTTATCGTGTCGAAAATAAGGATTTTTCATCATTTTTACAAGATGGCCGCCACACTGTCCGCCATCTTTTTTTTCTGAAAAGTCATAATTTTCCTGAAATCTCAGGGACATGAGCCACCAACTGGTGTACTTGGTGTTGCCAACTTTTGAGTTTAGTGGAACAAATTAATTTGCCAAAGTCGGGTCTGATCCGAAAATTCAAGCCCCAATGACTCTTGGGGTTGCCAGCTGAAAAGAATGAAAATGGTCAAATGTCATTTGAGGCACCCCATTCTTGGTGTTTATGTAAAAAAAATCCATTCAAAATGTCGTTATATCCACTATTTATGTTTTTGGGAAAAATCTGGGAAAATACCCTAAAAATGGGGAAAATTTTTGCGGAAGGTAACACTCCACAACAAAGTACACAATCGCTTTATACAACGCAATCCAGTCGGGGGATGTCGGCTGTCCCATTTATCGTGTCGAAAATTAGGATTTTTCATCATTCTTACAAGATGGCCGCCACACTGTCCGCCATCTTTTTTTTTTGAAAAGTCATAATTTTCTTAAAATCTCAAGGATATAGGCCACCAACTGGTGTACTTGGTGTTGCCAACTTTTGAGTTTGGTAAAACAAACTAATTCGCCAAAGACGGGTCTGACCAAAAAATTCAAACGCCAATTGCTCTCGGTGTTGCCAGCTGAAAAAGATGAAAATGGTCAAATGTCATTTAGGGGACCCCAATGTTGCCGGCTAGTCAAAGTCTCTATTAAAAATGTCATTATTTCTACTTTTCATGTTTTCGGGGAAAATCTGGGAAAATACCCTAAAAATGGGGAAAATGTTTGCAGCAGGCAACATTCTTTAACAAAACACACAACCGCCTGGTACAAAACAATCCAGTCGGGAGATGCCAGCTGTCCCAATTATCGTGTCGAAAATTGGGATTTTTCGGCCTTTTTACAAGATGGCCGCCATGGAATCCGCCATCTTGTTTTTCTAAAAAGTCATAATTTTCCTGAAATTTCAAGAATATAGGCCACCGATTGGTGTACTTGGTGTTGCCAACTTTCGAGTTTGGTAGAACAAACTAATTCGCCAAAGTCAAAAAGTCCCAAAAATTAAAAAGTTCAATATGTTTTGGGGTTGCCAATAAAAACGAACCAAAATGGTCAAATGTCATTTGGGGGACCCCAATGTTGCCGGCTAGTCAAAGTTTCTATTTAAAATGTCATTATTTCTACTTTTCATGTTTTTTGGGAAAATCTGGGAAAATACCCTAAAAATGGGGAAATTTTTTGCACCAGGCAACACTCGTCAACAAAACACACAACCGCTCTCTACAACTCGAACCCGTCCGATGTTGCCAACTACCCGAAAAATGGATTTGAAAAAAATCGAAATTTCCAACTTTTTACAAAATGGCCGCCGCAGCGTCCTCCATCTTGGATTTTCAGAATGTCATAATTTTTCCATATTGCCATTGAAATTACCAACAAATTGGCAGACTTTTCGTTGGCGGTTTTAGAATTTGGTAGAAAAAAACAATTCGTCAAAGTCGAGTGAAAAAAGTCGACAATTTCAAAACGTCCTGGCGTGGCCGCCATTTTGTTTTTTTTTTTTTTTTTACTTTTTTTTTAAATGGTTTTACATTTCGTATAGGACCTCTGAGTCGAAATCCATCCAAGTCTTTCTCCCACCGAAAACGGAAATGGACTCGCCCTCCATCTTGGATTTGAACTTTCCCTATAATTTTCCTCTACTCGATTGGTCAGATAGCACATTTTTGCAAAACATACCCCTAACCCATCTCTCACCCATTCCGAGAAACGACATGTCAATGAGTGAGTGAGTCAGTCAGTGGTCTTGTAGTTTTATATAACTATAACTAGTATTTGCGTGGCTGCGCGAGCTGCGCGCAGCTCGCGGGTCGTGAAAAGGGGCAGAGGGGGAGCTTTAAAAAATTATTTCGACTAACGCATTGCCCCTTTCAATGAATCTGAAAAAAAAATGTTTCAAGTCTCTTAACTTCCGAGACCCGCCTAAAGGGGGGATGGGGGGGGGGAGGGGGGCTAGGGGGTCAATTTTGAAATATGGTTTTTACTTTCCCGAGCCTCCTCTATACGAATCCGTAAACAAAACAGAACACGAGTTTAATAAAAGGGGTGAAGAGGGGAGGGGAAGGGGAGCTATAAAAACTGATTTCGACTAACGCATTGCCCCTTTCAATGAATCTGAAAAAAAAAATGTTCCAAGTCTCTTAACTTCCCAGTTCCGCCTAAAGGGGGGGAGAAGGGGGCAAATGGGGCAACTTTGAAAAAGGTAGGAAGGGAAAAAGAGGCAAAAAGGGTAGGTTTTGCACTTTTTAGCTACTCATGAGAGTTACATAAACGCTTCACCCACTCAACCTTTGTTACGCTACGGAGGTCGCCCCGGCTCGCTTCGCTCGCCACCTCCCCTCTTCGCTCCACTCAAGACCGGCCTACCACCGAGGAAAAGCTATCGTGACCTTATCCATACGCTACGGGGGTCGCCGGCTCGCTTCGCTCGCCACCTCCCCCCTTCGCTTTACCGGTAGCACCACAGGATAGGTTTCGACGCGTACTATAATGCGCTACGGAGGTCGCCGGCTTGCTTTGCTCGCCACAACCCCTATGTTGCCAGCCAGTCAGAGTCTTCATTCTAAAAGTCTTTATTTCTACTTTCATGTTTTTGGGCAAATCTGGGAAAATACCCTAAAAATGCGGATTTTTTTGTTTGCAACAGGCAACATTGCTTAACGAAATACACAACTGGGACAACACAATCCGGTCAAAAGGTGCCGGCTGTCCCATGTATCGTGACTAAAATTGGAATTTTTCATCATTTTTCCAAAATGGCCACCACACTGTCCGCAATCTTGTTTTTCTGAAAAGTCTTAATTTTTCTGAAATATCGAGGATACAAGCTACCGACTGGTGTACTTAATGTTGCCAAGTTTTAAGTTTGGTACAACAAAAGAATTCGCCAAAGTCAGTTCTGATCCGAAAATTCAAGCCCCAGTGACTCTCGGGGTTGCCAGCTGAAAAGAATGAAAATGGTCAAATGTCATTTGAGGCACCCCATTATTGGTGTTTATGTAAAATAAATCCATTCAAAATGTCGTTATTTCCACTATTCATGTTTTTGGGAAAAATCTGGGAAAATACCCTAAAAATGGGGAAATTTTTTGCGTAAGGTAACATTAGACAACAAAGTACACAATCGCTTCATACAACACAATCCGGTCGGGGGATGCCGGCAGTCCCATTTATCGTGTCGAAAATTAGGATTTTCCATCATTTTTCCAAGATGGCCACCACACTGCCCGCCATCTTGTTTTTCTGAAAAGTTTTAATTTTCCTGAAATCTCAGGGATATAGGCCACCAACTGGTGTACTTGGTGTTGCCAACTTTTGAGTTTAGTAGAACAAACTAATTCGCCAAAGTCAGGTCTGATCCCAAAAATTCAAGCCCCAATGATTCTCGGGGTTGCCAGCTGAAAGTGATGAAAATGGTCAAATGGCATTTGAGGCACCCCATTCTTGGTGTATATGTAAAAATTTCCATTCAAAATGTCGTAATTTCCACTATTCATGTTTTTGGGAAAAATCAGGGAAAATACCCTAAAAATAGGGAAAACATTTGCGTAAGGTAACACTCGACAACAAAAAACACAATCGCTTCATACAACACAATCCGGTCGGGGGATAACGGCTGTCCCATTTATCGTGTCAAAAATTAGGATTTTTCATCATTTCTACAAGATGGCCGCCACACTGTCCGCCATCTTTTTTTTCTGAAAAGTCATAATTTTCCTGAAATTTCAGGGATATAGGCCACCAACTGGTGTACTTGGTGTTGCCAACTTTTGAGTTTAGTAGAACAAACTAATTCGCCAAAGTCGGGTCTAACCCAAAAATTGAAGCGCCAATGGCTCTCGGGGTTGCCAGCTGAAAGTGATAAAAATGGTCAAATGTCATTTGAGGCACCCCATTCTTGGTGTATATGTAAAAATTTCCATTCAAAATGTCGTTATTTCCACTATTCATGTTTTTGGGAAAAATCTGGGAAAATACCCTAAAAATAGGGAAAATATTTGCGTAAGGTAACACTCGACAACAAAAAACACAATCGCTTCATACAACACATTTCGGTCGGGGGATGCTGGCTGTCCCATTTATCGTGTCGAAAATTGGTATTTTTCATCATTTTTACAAGATGGCCGCCACACTGTCCACCATTTTGTTTTTCTGAAAAGTCATAATTTTTCTTGAATGTCAAGAATATAGGCCACCAACTGGTGTACTTGGTGTTGCCAAGTTTTATATTTGATAGAACAAACTAATTCGCCAAAGTCGGGTCTTACCCAAAAATTCAAGCGCCAATGGCTCTCGGGGTTGCCAGCTGAAAGTGATGAAAATGGTCAAATGTCATTTGGAGGACCCCAATATTGCCGGCTAGATAATGTTTCTATTTAAAATGTCATTATTTCTACTTTTCATGTTTTCGGGGAAAATCTGGGAAATTTCCCTAAAAATGGGGAAAAAATTTAAACCAGGCCACACTCCTTGACGAATCACATAACCGGTCCATACAACACAATCCGGTCGGGGGATGCCAGCTGTCCCAATTATCGTGTCGAAAATTGGGATTTTTCGGCCTTTTTACAAGATGGCCGCCATGGAATCCGCCATCTTGTTTTTCTGAAAAGTCATAATTTTCCTGAAATGTCGAGAATATAGGCCACCGATTGGTGTACTTGGTGTTGCCAACTTTCGAGTTTGGTAGAACAAACTAATTCGCCAAAGTCAAAAAGTCCCAAAAATGAAAAAGTTGAATATTTTTTGGGGTTGCCAATTAAAACGAACCAAAATGGTCAAATGTCATTTGGGGGACCCCAATGTTGCCGGCTATTCAAAGTCTCTATTTAAAATGTCATTATTTCTACTTTTCATGTTTTTGGGGAAAATCTGGGAAAATACCCTAAAAATGGGGAAATTTTTTGCACCAGGCAACACTCGTCAGCAAAACACACAACCGCTCGGTACAACTCGAACCCGTCCGATGTTGCCAACTACCCGAAAAATGGATTTGAAAAAAATCGAAATTTCCAACTTTTTACAAAATGGCCGCCGCAGCGTCCTCCATCTTGGATTTTCACAATGTCATAATTTTTCCCAATTGCCATTGAAATTATCAACAAATTGGCAGACTTTTCGTTGGCGGTTTTAGAATTTGGTAGAAGAAAACAATTCGTCAAAGTCGAGTGAAAAAAGTCGACAATTTCAAAGCGTCCTGGCGCGGCCGCCATCTTGTTTTTTTTTTTTTTTTTACTTTTTTTTAAATGCTTTTAGATTTCGTATAGGACCTCTGAGTCGAAATTCATCCAAGTCTTTCCCCCACCGAAATCGGAAATGGACTCGCCCACCATCTTGGATTTGAACTTTCCCTATAATTTTCCTCTACTCGATTGGTCAGATTACACATTTTTGCAAAACATACCCCTAATCCATCTCTCACCCATTCCGAGAAACGACATGTCAATCAGTGAGTCAGTGGCTTTGTAGTTTTATATAACTATAACTAGTATTTGCGTGGCTGCGCGAGCTGCGCGCAGCTCGCGGGGCGTGAAGGTGGGGAGGTTTGAAAAATGATTTCGACTAACGCATTGCCCCTACCTACCACCTACCTACTACCTCCTACTACCAAAAAACATTACCCTTAAGTTTGCTAACTTCCGAGATCCGCCTAAAGGTGGGGAGAAGGGGGGCTAGGAAATCAATTTTGAAAAATAGTTTTTACTTTCCCGAGCCTCCTCTCTACGAATCCGTAAACAAAACAGAACACGAGTATAAAAAATAGGGGTGAAGAGGGGGGGGGGTGAAGGGGGGAGAGGGGGGAGCTTTGAAAAATGATTTCGACTAACGCATTGCCCCTTTCAATGAATCTGAAAAAAAAATGTTCCAAGTCTCTTAACTTCTGAGATCCGCCTAAAGGGGGGGAGAAGGGGGAAAGGGGGTCAAGCCTCCTCCAACGAATCCCTAAAACGAAACACGTAAAGTCTCTTTATTTCCGAGATCCCCTTAAAGGGGGGGTGAAGGGGGGCAAGGGGGTCAAATTTGAAAATTGGTTTTTACTTCCCCGAGCCTCTTCTATACGAATCTCTAAAAAAAAACACGTAGAGTGTCTTTGCTTCCGAGATCCGCTTAAAAGGGGGGAGAAGGGGGGCAAGGGGGGCCACTTTGAAAAATGATTTTTACTTTACCGAACCTCCTCTATACGAATCCTTAAAAAAAAACTCGTAAAGTCTCTTTGTTTCCGAGATACGATAGGAAGGGGCAAGAAAGGGGGGGGGAAACGGGGGGGTTTGGCACTTTTCCCATACTCACGAGAGTTAGTTGTTTACGAATCTGTCAAAATATACCCACCTCCCCATCCACCATCTAGGAGAACAATTCTGTCAGTCAGCGCAGCTCGCGGGTCGTGAAGAGGGGGTGAGGGGGAGCTTTGAAAAATGATTTCGCCTAACGCATTGCCTCTCTCAATGAAGCTTAAAAAAAATGTTCAAAGTCTCTTAACTTCCGAGATCCGCCTAAAGGGAGAAAGGGGGTAAATGGGGCAACTTTGAAAAAGGTAGGAGGGGGGGAAAAGGGGCAAAAAGGGGTGGTTTTGCACTTTTTAGCTACTCATGAGAGTTACCTAAACGCTTCACCCACTCAACCTTCGTTACGCTACAGAGGTCGCCGGCTCGCTTCGCTCGCCACCTCCCCTCTTCGCTCCACTCAAGACCTGCCTACTACCGAGGGAAAGCTATCGTGACCATATCCCTACGTTACGGGGTTTACTTCGGTTTACCGGTACCACCACAGGATAGGTTTCGACGCGTACTATAATACGCTACGGCCTACGGAGGTCGCCGGCTCGCTTTGCTCGCCACCTCCCCTATGTTGCCAGCTAGTCAAAGTCTTCATTCTGAAAGACTTTACTTCTGCTTTCATGTTTTTGAGCAAAATGTGGGAAAATAATAAACAACCTACAAATGGGGATTTGTTTTGCAACAGGCAACATTACACAACCGGGACAACACAATCCGGTCAGAAGGTGGGCGCTGTCCCATTTATCGTGTCGAAAATTGGGATTTTTCATCATTTTTCCAAGATGGCCACCACACTGCCCGCCGTCTTGTCTTTCTGAAAAGTCTTAATTTTTCTGAAATATCGAGGATACAGGCTACCGACTGGTGTACTTGGTGTTGCCAAGTCTTAAGTTTGGTAAAACAAAAGAATTCGCCAAAGTCGGTTCTGATCCGAAAATTCAAGCCCCAATGACTCTCGGGGTTGCCAGCTGAAAAGAATGAAAATGGTCAAATGTCATTTGAGGCACCCCATTCTTAGTGTTCCTGTAAAAAAAATCCATTCAAAATGTCATTATTTCCACTATTCATGTTTTTGGTAAAAATCTGGGAAAATACCCAAAAAATGGGGAAAAATTTTGCGTAAGGTAACACTCCACAACAAAGTACACAATCGCTTTATACAACGCAATCCAGTCGGGGGATGTCGGCTGTCCCATTTATCGTGTCGAAAATTAGGATTTTTCATCATTCTTACAAGATGGCCGCCACACTGTCCGCCATCTTTTTTTTTTGAAAAGTCATAATTTTCTTAAAATCTCAAGGATATAGGCCACCAACTGGTGTACTTGGTGTTGCCAACTTTTGAGTTTGGTATAACAAACTAATTCGCCAAAGACGGGTCTGACCAAAAAATTCAAACGCCAATTGCTCTCGGGGTTGCCAGCTGAAAGTGATGAAAATGGTCAAATGTCATTTGGGGGACCTCAATGTTGCCGGCTAGACAAAGTCTCTATTTAAAATGTCATTATTTCTACTTTTCATGTTTTCGGGGAAAATCTGGGAAAATACCCTAAAAATGGGGAAAATTTTTGCACCAGGCCACACTCCTTGACGAATTACATAACCGGTCTATACAACACAATCCGGTCGGGGGATGCCAGCTGTCCCAATTATCGTGTCGAAAATTGGGATTTTTCGGCCTTTTTACAAGATGGCCGCCATGGAATCCGCCATCTTGTTTTTCTGAAAAGTCATAATTTTCCTGAAATGTCAAAAATATAGGCCACCGATTGGTGTACTTGGTGTTGCCAACTTTCGAGTTTGGTAGAACAAACTAATTCGCCAAAGTCAAAAAGTCCCAAAAATGAAAAAGTTGAATATTTTTTGGGGTTGCCAATTAAAACGAACGAAAATGGTCAAATGTCATTTGTGGGACCCCAATGTTGCCGGCTAGTCAAAGTCTCTATTTAAAATGTCATTATTTCTACTTTTCATGTTTTCGGGGAAAATCTGGGAAAATACCCTAAAAATGGGGAAAATTTTTGCACCAGGCAACACTCCTCAACAAAACACGCAACCGCACCGTACAACTCGAACCCGTCTGATGTTGCCAACTACCCGAAAAATGGATTTGAAAAAAATCGAAATATCCATCTTTTTATAAAATGTCCGCCGCAGCGTCCTCCATCTTGGATTTTTACAATGTCATAATTTTTCCCAATTGCCATTGAAATTACCAACAAATTGGCAGACTTTTCGTTGGCGGTTTTAGAATTTGGTAGAAGAAAACAATTTGTCAAAGTCGAGTGAAAAAAGTCGACAATTTCAAAACGTCATAGCGCGGCCGCCATCTTGTTTTTTTTTTTTTTTTTACTTTTTTTTTAAATGCTTTTAGATTTCGTATAGGACCTCTGAGTCGAAATTCATCCAAATCTTTCCCCCACCGAAATCGGAAATGGACTCGCCCACCATCTTGGATTTGAACTTTCCCTATAATTTTCCTCTACTCGATTGGTCAGATTACACATTTTTGCAAAACATACCCCTAACCCATCTCTCACCCATTCCGAGAAACGACATGTCAATGAGTGAGTGAGTCAGTGGCTTTGTAGTTTTATATAACTATAACTAGTATTTGCGTGGCTGCGCGAGCTGCGCGCAGCTCGCGGGTCGTGAAGCCCGGATAGGGGTAGCTTTGAAAAATGATTTCGACTAACGCATTCAAAACGCAAAACGCAAAATCTAGGAAGATACCCTAAAAATGGGGATTTTTTTTTTCAACAGGCAACATTACTTAACGTAATACACAACCGGGACAACACAATCTGGTCAGAAGGTGGCCCATTTATCGTGTCGAAAATTGGTATTTTTCATCATTTTTACAAGATGGCCGCCACACTGTCCGCCATTTTGTTTTTCTGAAAAGTCATAATTTTCCTTGAATGTCAAGAATATAGGCCACCATCCGGTGTACTTGCTGTTGCCAACTTTTGAGTTTAGTAGAACAAACTAATTCGCCAAAGTCTGTTCTGATCCGAAAATTTAAGACCCAATGACTCTCGGGGTTGCCAGCTGAAAAGAATGAAAATAGTCAAATGTCATTTGAAGCACCCCATTCTTGGTGTTTATGTAAAATTTCCATTCAAAATGTCGTTATTTCTACTTTTCATGTTTTCGGGAAAAATCTGGAAAATTTAATTAAAAATGAGGAAAAAATTTGCACCAGGCAACACTCCTTGACAAATCACATAACCGGTCAATACAACACAATCTAGTCGGGAGATGCCAGCTGTCCCAATTATCGTGTCGAAAATTGGGATTTGACATCATTTTTACAAGATGGCCGCCACACTGTCCGCCATCTTTTTTTTTTGAAAAGTCATAATTTTCCTGAAATTTCAAGGATATAGGCCACCAACTGGTGTACTTGGTGTTGCCAACTTTTGACTTAAGTAAAACAAACTAATTCGCCAAAGTCGGGTCTGACCCAAAAATTCTAGCGCCAATGGCTCTCGGGGTTGCCAGCTGAAAGTGATGAAAATGGTCAAATGTCATTTGAGAGACCCCATTCTTGGTGTTTATGTAAAATTTCCATTCAAAATGTCGTTATTTCTACTTTTCATGTTTTCGGGGAAAATCTGGGAAATTTCCCTAAAAATGGGGAAAATGTTTGCACCAGGCCACACTCCTTGACGAATTACATAACCGGTCCATACAACACAATCCGGTCGGGGGATGCCAGCTGTCCCAATTATCGTGTCGAAAATTGGGATTTTTCGGCCTTTTTACAAGATGGCCGCCATGGAATCCGCCATCTTGTTTTTCTGAAAAGTCATAATTTTCCTGAAATGTCAAGAATATAGGCCACCGATTGGTGTACTTGGTGTTGCCAACTTTTGAGTTTGGTAGAACAAACTAATTCGCCAAAGTCAAAAAGTTCCAAAAATGAAAAAGTTGAATATTTTTTGGGGTTGCCAATTAAAACGAACGAAAATGGTCAAATGTCATTTGGGGGACCCCAATGTTGCCGGCTAGTCAAAGTCTCTATTTAAAATGTCATTATTTCTACTTTTCATGTTTTCGGGGAAAATCTGGGAAAATACCCTAAAAATGGGGTTTTTTTTTTGCACCAGGCAACACTCGTCAACAAAACACACAATCGCTCGGTACAACTCGAACCCGTCTGATGTTGCCAACTACCCGAAAAATGGATTTGAAAAAAATCGAAATATCCAACTTTTTGCAAAATGGCCGCCGCAGCGTCCTCCATCTTGGATTTTCAAAATGTCATAATTTTTCCCAATTGCCATTACAATTACCAACAAATTGGCAAACTCTTTGTTGGCGGTTCTAGAATTTGGTAGAAGAAAACAATTCGTCAAAGTCGAGTGAAAAAAGTCGACATTTTCAAAACGTGCTGGCGCGGCCGCCATCTTGTTTTTTTTTTTTTTTTACTTTTTTTTTAAATGCTTTTACATTTCGTATAGGACCTCTGAGTCGAAATCCATCCAAGTCTTTCCCCCACCGAAATCGGAAATGGACTCGCCCTCCATCTTGGATTTGAACTTTACCTATAATTTTCCTCTACTTACTTGGTCAGATTACACATTTTTGCAAAACATACCCCTAACCCATCTCTCACCCATTCCGAGAAACGACATGTCAATCAGTCAGTCAGTCAGTGGCTTTGTAGTTTTATATAACTACTAGTATTTGCGTGGCTGCGCGAGCTGCGCGCAGCTCGCGGTTCTGTCGTGCTTTTGAGGAGTTTTAGTTACCCTTGTAAAATTTTGAGAATCCCTAGGAATCCATAAATGAATTGGAAAATCCTTTAGAGTCCAAGATTTTGTAAATTGTATAAAATCTTTTAAATATTTTGAGAATCCTAAGTACATAAATGGTATTTTAAGTAAATCAACTGAACGATTTTTTATTCCTTCAGTTGATGTACTTAAAAGTCGGTACAAATAAACTATAATTTTAATAATGTTATTCCATAAAAGTGATAAGGTAAATAATGAAATAAGTTCCAATTTTATGCTCTAATCGTATGCAATGTATAGTATAAATAAACCTCAAACGTGATGTCAAAAAGAACCCTAGTCTTCCATTTTTCAAACTCTAGTGAAATGCCTAATAGAGCCCAGAAGAGACCCGAAAGGTTTCTACTTCATCGAACTCTTAAACGTAGTAAGTCCAGAGAAAGCCCTAGGAAAACCTATTATTGTTTGAATGAACTCGTACATTTTTTTTATCGCCATCTATCGTGGTCTTGGGAACTATTATTTTATTTTGAAAAGAAAATTCGTCATTACTAAGTAATAAATCATTATGATAGGCACTTACCTATTTCAAATGCTTTAGTTCTTACCCACCGCCCACTTGGGTGAATCGTGGAAAGTTTTCTTACAACGGTTTACCAAGGTGGACCTCAGGGAGGGGGACTGTGGGTATTTTTTAGTAGTGCTTGATGACCAACTACATGGACCGGACGAGCTATTTGGACCTCTCAAGAAAGCTTAGCAATATTAAATTTATGATGATTCAGTTATCTTATATTTTAACAGTTATGTCAATGGCTGTGTTGTTGATTGAGTAAAATGTATCATGTGAATGTAAGAATAGTTATTAAAACCTATGACTAATGCCCGGTTTCTGAGGCACTTTATCTGTGGTTTATCTATTCATATGCGTACATTTGAATAGATAAACCATAGATAAAATGCCTCAGAAACCGGGCATTAGTTATTCGAAAAACACATTTGATTCCTCATCGTTTTCACAGGCGATAGCAAACAAAAAAAAAAAAAACAAATGCAATGGTGTACGCCCATGTATATGGGCATTGCTTGATCACGATAATAAGAGTGATGAGTGTTAAACATACCTACCTATTATTAAACTGCTTTATTATTGATAAATTAAATAAAACTATGTTTTACTTGTTACGATATAAATATAATTTGAAACAGTTCCATGTTATTTTAACAAAAAGTATATTTAGAAAACATTATTATAAGGCATCTTCTCCGGTACCTACATTTGTACATTAATTTCTTAATTATTGATAAAAAGTCTTTTTTGCCCGTGGTCCCGGTCCCTGGAAGGGACCACAAGTTTTTTTTTGTCCGTGGTTTCTTCTAGAAATATATACCTACTGCCGAATTAAATTGTACTCCATGACGCGCGCTCGCTTCGCTCGCATATTAAATAACAATAATATCTTCTGTCCCCGAAGTGCCGGGCATCCGCCGGCCTCCTTCGTCGGCCTACGGCCCGGTGCCCATGCCGCCCACAAAGGATACTGTCGCGAGACGGTCGTATTATAGGAACACGAAGAAAAAAAAAGGGACCACGGAATTTTCCAGTATTAAAGGGACCACGAAGAAAAAAAGCTCCGTGGTCCCTTCCAGGGACTAACTACTAAGGAGTTAGGCTCTGGATTCTGATCAGAGTTGGCTTACTGCCGAGAACATGTTTCGGTTAGTGATGAAGTCAATAGAACCGAGTGATTGCGAATTCGTCGTTGAAGTGAGTTGTCATACCGATGTTGGGGGGTCAGTAAAGTGTGGTCGGTGTGGGTGTAATTGCTGGGATGTCTTGCGTTGTCTGTGACGCGAAAATCAGGATGGGAATCGATGTCAAGTTGTGGAATGTGGATGCTATCTGACTTCTGGTGGATCGGTCGGGACGGATGATATGCCCGTTAACATGGCTATTGTAAGTGGCATGAAAGTTGAGCGCTGACTTGAGACCCCGTGACCGCGCGGTAACGATAATCGCTATCGCGCAGTCCACATGGGTCTCAAGTCAGCGCTCACCATCCACGCTGATATGATTTGTTGTCTTATCGGTAATAAATCGCACTGGCAAAGGTGTAGGTAGAGTCATCGGTTCATTCATTTAATAGGTTATTTTATTTTTTCTGACTTGTGGTGGATCTTAGGGACGTTTGGTAAGTCCGTTAACATGTTGTGTTAAAGTTGATGTCTTTTCAGTAATGAGTCCTAGTGTGCAAAGGTGTGGGTGGAGTCATTGTATTGATTGAATAAGATAAATGGCATGGAGCTATGATACGAGTTTGTGTCCGTGGACTGCTGTGTTGCACGAAGGTGTGGGTTTAAATATCAGATACCAAATGTCTCAGTTACTTTTAACTGTAGATTTCTGTTATATTCCGAAGACCAAAATTTCAAATGATTTCAGTCTAACCACTTGGGAGATCTCTGATGCCTTACTGTTGAAATAAACATGTTGTAATGTCAGTAAGTCAACAAAGTTCTTTGAGGACCTGTACAATTGCTAACATTTTCTAAGGATTTATGTTATATTTCGAAAACAAAACTTTCGAATGATGTCATTCTAACCACTTAGGAGATCTCTGATGCCATACTGTTAAAATAAACGTGTTATAATGACAGTATGTCAACAGAGTTCTTTGAGGACCTGTACATTTGCTAAAGATTTGTTTTATCCCGAAAACAAAAATTTTATATGATTTCAGTCTAACTACTTGGGAGATCTCTGATGCCTTACTGTGAAAATAAACGTGTTATAAAGACACTAAGTCAACAGAGTAATTTGAGGACGTGTAACTGTACATTTGCTGAAAATTGCTAAGGATTATATGTTATATCCCGAAAACAAAAATTTCAAATGATGTCAGTCTAACCACTTAGATCTCTGATGCCTTACTGTTAAAATAAACGTGTTATAATGACAGTAAGTCAGCAGTAAAGCTGCAATGGCTCTCAGGGTTGCCAGCTGAAAGTGATGAAAACGATCAAATGTCATTCAACGAACCCAAATGTTGCCAGCTAGTCAAAGTCTTCATTCAAAAAGTCTTTACTTCTATTTTCATGTTTTCGGGCAAAATCTGGGAAAATACCCTAAAAATGGGGTTTTTTTGCAATAGGCAACATTACTTAACGAAATACACAACCGGGACAACACAATCCGGTCAGAAGGTGCCGGCTGTCCCATTTATCGTGTCGAAAATTGGGATTTTTCATCATTTTTCCAAGATGGCCACCACACTGTCCGCCATCTTTTTTTTCTGAAAAGTAATAATTTTTCTGAAATCTCAAGGTTATAGGCCACCAACTGGTGTACTTGGTGTTGCCAACTTTTGAGTTGAGTAAAACAAACTAATTCGCCAAAGTCGGTTCTGATCCGAAAATTCAAGCCCCAATGACTCTCGGGGTTGCCAGCTGAAAAGAATTAAAATGGTTAAATGTCATTTGAGGCACCCCATTCTTGGTGTTTATGTAAAATTTTCATTCAAAATGTCGTTATTTCTACTATTCATGTTTTTGGAAAAAATCTGGGAAAATACCCTAAAAATGGTGAAAAATTTTGCGTAAGGTAACACTCCACAACAAAGTACACAATCGCTTCATACAACAGAATCCGGTCGGGGGTGGCCGGCTGTGCCATTTATCGTGTCGAAAATTGGGACTTTTCATCATTTTTCCATGATGGCCACCACACTGTCCGCCATCTTGTTTTTCTGAAAAGTCTTAATTTTTCTGAAATATAGAGGATACAAGCTACCGACTGGTGTACATGGTGTTGCCAACTTTTGAGTTTAGTAGAACAAACTAATTCGCTAAAGTCGGGTTTCACCCAAAAATTCAAGCGCCAATGGCTCTCGGGGTTGCCAGCTGAAAGTGATGAAAATGGTCAAATGTCATTTGAGGCACCCCATTCTTAGTGTTCCTGTAAAAAAAATCCATTCAAAATGTCGTTATTTCCACTGTTCATGTTTTTGGGGAAAATCTGGGAAATTTCCCTAAACATTGGGAAAATTTTTGCGTAAGGTAACACTCCACAACAAAGTACACAATCGCTTCATACAACACAATCCGGTCGGGGGTTGCTGGCTGTCCCATATAACGTGTCGAAAATAAGGATTTTTCATCATTTTTACAAGATGGCCGCCATAACATCCGCCATCTTGTTTTTCTGAAAAGTCATAATTTTCCTAAAATCTCAGGGATATAGGCCACCAACCGGTGTACTTGGTGTTGCCAACTTTTGAGTTTAGTAGAACAAACTAATTCGCCAAAGTCGGGTCTGACCCGCCTTGTTCAAACGCCAATGGCTCTCGGGGTTGCCAGCTGAAAGTAATGAAAATGGTCAAATGTCATTTGGGAGACCCCGTTCTTGGTGTTTATGTAAATTTTCCATTCAAAATGTCGTTATTTCTACTTTTCATGTTTTCGGGGAAAATCTGGGAAATTTCCCTAAAAATGGGGAAAATTTTTGCACCACGCCACACTTCTTGACAAATTACATAACCGGTTCATACAACACAATCCGGTCGGGGGATGCCAGCTGTCCCAATTATCGTGTCGAAAATTGGTATTTTTCGGCCTTTTTACAAGATGGCCGCCATGGAATCCGCCATCTTGTTTTTCTGAAAAGTCATAATTTTCCTGAAATGTCAAGAATATAGGCCACCGATTGGTGTACTTGGTGTTGCCAACTTTCGAGTTTGGTAGAACAAACTAATTCGCCAAAGTCAAAAAGTCCCAAAAATTAAAAAGTTCAATATTTTTTGAGGTTGCCAATTAAAACGAACCAAAATGGTCAAATGTCATTTGGGGGACCCCAATGTTGCCGGCTAGTCAAAGTCTCTATTTAAAATGTCATTATTTCTACTTTTCATGTTTTCGGGGAAAATCTGGGAAAATACCCTAAGAATGGGGAAAATTTTTGCACCAGGCAACACTCGTCAACAAAACACACAACCCCTCGGTACAACTCGAACCCGTCTGATGTTGCCAACTACCCGAAAAATGGATTTGAAAAAAATCGAAAAATCCAACATTTTACAAAATGGCCGCCGCAGCGTCCTCCATCTTGGATTTTCACAATGTCATAATTTTTCCCAATTGCCATTGAAATTACCAACAAATTGGCAGACTTTTCGTTGGCGGTTTTAGAATATGGTAGAAGAAAACAATTTGTCAAAGTCGAGTGAAAAAAGTCGACAATTTCAAAACGTCATAGCGCGGCCGCCATCTTGTTTTTTTTTTTTTTTTTTACTTTTTTTTTAAATGCTTTTAGATTTCGCATAGGACCTCTGAGTCGAAATTCATCCAAGTCTTTTCCCCACCGAAACCGGAAATGGACTCGCCCACCATCTTGGATTTGAACTTTCCCTATAATTTTCCTCTACTCGATTGGTCAGATTACACATTTTTGCAAAACATACCCCTAACCCATCTCTCACCCATTCCGAGAAACGACATGTCAATGAGTCAGTGAGTGGCTTTGTAGTTTTATATAACTATAATAACTAGTATTTGCGTGGCTGCGCGAGCTGCGCGCAGCTCGCGGGGCGTGAAGTGGGGGAGAGGGGGAGCTTTGAAAAATGATTTCGACTAACGCATTGCACCTTTCAATGAAACTGAAAAAAAAAATGTTCCAATGCAGCTCGCGGTACACCTACCTACTACCTACCTACTACCTACCTACACCTACCTACACCTACCTACACCTACCTACTACCTACCTACACCTACCTACTACCTACCTACTACCTACCTACACCTACCTACTACCTACCACCTACCTACTACCTACCACCTACCTACTACCTACCTACACCTACCTACTACCTACCTACTACCTACCTACTACCTACCTACTACCTACCTACTACCTACCTACTACCTACCTACTACCTACCTACTACCTACCTACCACCTACCTACCTACACCTACCTACACCTACCTACTACCTACCTACACCTACCTACACATACCTACTACCTACCTACTACCTACCTACTACCTCCTACTACCACTAAAAAAACATTACCCTAAAGTTTGCTTGTCGTCGCCCCTGAGTTACGCTTCACCCACTCAACCTTCGTTACGCTAAGGAGGTCGCCGGCTCGCTTCGCTCGCCACCTCCCCCCTTCGCTCCACTCGGTCTCCCAGGTTCGCTCCACTCAGGACCTACCTACCACCGGAAAGCTATCATGACATTATCCCTACGCTACGGGGGTCGCCGGCTCGCTTCGCTCGCCCGCTCCCCCCTTCGCTTTACCGTTGTACCACCACCGGACAGGTTTCGACGCCTACTATAATATTTGTTAAAACACCTTATGGCTATCTCTAACCGTTAAGGGGAGGTTGGGGAGGGGAGGGTATACAAATTTCAACGCCCCTCAAATAGATTTAGGTAAGAATCAAAAAAAATTTCAGGAGTAAAAAAAGAGAGGAAGAGGGGGGGGGTGAAGGGGGGGAGAGGGGGGAGTTTCTGAAAATGATTTCGACTAACGCAATGCCCCTCTATATGAATCTGAAAAAAAAATCGTTCCAAGTCTTTTAACTTTCGAGATCCGCCTAAAAGGGGGGAGAAGGGGGGCAAGGGGAGTCACTTTGAAAAATGATTTTCCTACTTAAATACATGACCCTAAAGTTTGCTTGTCGTCGACCTACCTACCACCGGAAAGCTTACATGACATTATCCCTACGCTACGCCCTACGCTACTTCGCTTTACCGGTACCACCACAGGATAGACTCCTTTCAATGAATCTGAAAAAAAAATGTTTAACTTCCGAGATCCGCCTAAAGGGGGGGAGAAGAGGGGAAAGGGGTTCAATTTTGAAAAATGGTTTTTACTTTCCCGAGCCTCCTCTATACGAATCCGTAAACAAAACAGAAAAAAAGGGGTGAAGAGGGGGGGGTAAAGGGGGGGGGGGGAGAGGGGAGCTTTGAATAATGATTTCGACTAACTCATTGCCCCTTTCAATGAATCTGAAAAAAAAATGTTCCAAGTCTCTTAACTTCCTAGATCCGAAAGGGGGGGGGGGTGAAGGGGGGCAAGGGGGTCAAATTTGAAACATGGTTTAAACTTCCCCAAGCCTCTTCTATACGAATCCCTAAAAAAAAACACGTAAAATCTCTTTATTTCCGAGATCCGCCTAAAGGGGGGAGAAGGGGGAAAAGGGGGGCCACTTTGAAAAATGATTTTTACTTTACCGAGCCCCCTCTATACGAATCCCTAAAAAAAATCACGTAAAGTCTCTTTGTTTCCGAGATACGATAGGGAGGGGGGAAAAGGAGGGGGAAAAGGGGGGGTTTGGGACTTTTCCCATACTCACGAGAGTTGGTTGTTTACGAATCTGTCAAAATATACCCACCTCCCCATCCACCATCTGGGAGAACAATTATGTCAGTGAGTGAGTGAGTCAGTGGTAATTTAGCTTTATATAGTATAACTAGTATTTGCGTGGCTGCGCGAGCTGCGCGCAGCTCGCGGGGCGTGAAGAGGGGGAGAGGGGGAGCTTTGAAAAGTGATTTCGACTAACGCATTGCACCTCTCAATGAATCTGAAAAAAAAATGTTCCAATGCAGCTCGCGGTACTACCTACCTACTACCTACCTACCTACACCTACCTACCTACACCTACCTACCTACACCTACCTACCTACACCTACCTACCTACACCTACCTACCTACACCTACCTACCTACACCTACCTACCTACACCTACCTACTACCTACCTACTACCTACCTACTACCTACCTACTACCTACCTACTACCTACCTACTACCTACCTACACCTACCTACTACCTACCTACTACCTACCTACACCTACCTACTACCTACCTATACCTACCTACCTACACCTACACCTACCTACACATACCTACTACCTACCACCTACCTACTAACTACCTACTACCTCCTACTACCACTAAAAAAACATTACCCTAAAGTTTGCTTGCCGTCGCCCCTGAGTTACGCTTCACCCACTCAACCTTCGTTACGCTAAGGAGGTCGCCGGCTCGCTTCGCTCGCCACCTCCCCCCTTCGCTCCACTTGGTCTCGCAGGTTCGCTCCACTCAGGACCTACCTACCACCGGAAAGCTATCATGACATTATCCCTACGCTACGGGGGTCGCCGGCTCGCTTCGCTCGCCCGCTACCCCCTTCGCTTTGCCGCTGTACCACCACCGGACAGGTTTCGACGCCTACTATAATACTATCTCTAACCGTTATGAAGTTACAGCCCTTTTAATTTTAGGGGAGGTTGGGGGGGGGGAGGGTATACAAAGAAGAAGGGGCAAAACGTCCCTACCCTTGTAACACTTTCTACTATATATCAAATGAAAGAGCGTTAAATGTACATCATTTTATTGTATCACAGTAAATGTGTGAATAATGGGAGAAAAAAGTTATTCACCGACAAAGATAGAAAAAAAAATTTTTTTTTTCATCGAACTTACTTGAGTGGGGTGTCTATTGAAAGGTATTTAAAAATGAAACTGAGGTTTCTAAAACCATTTTTTCTCAAAGTCAATCGTTTGAAAGATAGACACTTCCAAAGTGCTAAAAGGTGTCCCCCAACCCCTCTAACTTTTAAAATAAGGGAGTGAAAAATCTAATAAAAATATATGCTCTAGATCGCAATAAAAACTTCCAACTAAAACTAGTTTGAACGAGATATAGTCAGCAGTTTTTGTGATAGAGAACATTCAAAAAACCGAAAATATAACTTTGTCATTCATACAAACACTATGAAAAACAAACTTATCACAATGTGTGAGTGTCTGTTGCCGCTTTAACAACAAATAATACAAATTAAAGGGCAGACCCTACGACGATGGTACGGAACATTTTTTTTAAAACCCAGATTTTAGTCAGACTTGTACTGACTAAAAACCGCCCATGTTCCTTCTTAGCCCTTTATGTCGAGGCCGCTCTATCTCTTTCGAACAACCCGCAGCCCCGACGGGCGTCGACCCTTGCGGGCCCCTTCCATATTGCTGACATCTCTTTGAGGCGCGCGTGGAACACGAACTCGACGTCGACACGCCTGTCGTCCTCCTAAGACGGACGGGCACGGCGGCGAGCTAGCCCATTACTCACCGTCCTCAGGTCCGCGTCTATGGTTGTTGGAAGCCATCACGTGGCCCCCGACGCCCGGAGCGTCTCCCGCGGCGGCTGCGACGAGAGGTTCTCTTCCTCTCACGTTCTACCACCTCCTTCGCTAGTATTACTGCTTCGCAGAAGTAGGCGACGGCTTCCCATTCCCTCTCGCCCCTGACCATGGCTTGCACCAGAGCTTGGACGCGAGAGGTCACCGCCGCCAATCGCCGATCACGGCGGGGCTCCGCCCAAGCGGGGCAGACTTCCACGTTGTGCTCCACCGTATCCTCCGGCTGATCCTCGCAATAGTAGCATTCAGGTGTTTCCACCCGCCTGATTCGGTGCAGGTACCTCCCGAAACAACCGTGTCCGCTGAAGAGGGCGCCCGTGGTGCCTCTTCAGCCACTCCTCAATGAGCGGACTTACCGCCGCTATCGTGGCGTGCCCTATGGTACGGAACCTTTCATGTACGAGTCCGACTAGGCAAAGTTTTAATCCAATTAATTTTTTTCCAATTATTCACAAGGTTGCTGTGTGAATAATTGGGGAAAAAAGTTATTCACCGATAAAGAATTGAATTTATTCTTTATTTTTTAACTAGTTAACGACCCGCCCCGGCTACGCACGGGTGCAATGTGCTACTACAGTGCTACATATTATAAACCTTCCTCTTGAATCACTCTGTCTATTGCTGAAAATTGCCCCAAGCTAACTACACTCTGTGTTAGGATTGAACAAAATATAAGTTTTTTTTTTATATGTGCCACGATAAAATGCGGCCTCTCAGCAACACGGATCCGTCGATTCTGATTTCTTAGTCAGTCATTCTTGGACTTTAATTTAGACATACTTCTATGGTGTATACACCATAGAAGTATTCCATTTCATCAATTCAATTCTTCAATTATTCACACGGTTCAGTAACCGTGTGAATAATTGAAAAAAAAAAATGAATTGGGTAAAAAAAACTTGCCAAGTGTGAGTCGGACTCGCACATGAAAGGTTCTGCATCATCGTAGTAGGGAAGTCCCCTTTAATTTGTATTATTTGTTGTTAAAGCGGCAACATAAATACGTATTTTGTGATAAGTTTGTTTTTCATAGTGTTTGTATGAATGACAAAGTTATATTTGCGGTTTTTTAAATGAGCTATATCTCAAAAACTGCTGACTATATCTCGTTCAAACTAATTTCGGTTGTGAGTTTTCATTGCAATCTACAGCATATATTTTTATTAGATTTTTCACCAAGTTAGTTTAAAAGTTAGAGGGGGTGGGGGCACATTTTTGCTCTTTGGAAGTATCTATCTTTCAAACGATTGACTTTGAGAAGAAATGGTTTTAGTAACCTCAGTGTCATTTTAAAAGACCTATCAATAGACACCACACTCAAGCAGGTTCTACGAAAAAAAAAAAAAAATATTTTCTTTCTTTATCGGTGAATAACTTTTTTACCCCATTATTCACACATTTACTGTCATACGATAAAATGATGTATTTTTAACGCTCTTTCATTTGATATATAGGAGAAAGTGTTACAAGGAAAGGGACGGGGTCTATACAAAAATACCCATTCTTCTTTCAACGCCCCTCAAATAAATTTAGGTAAGAATCAAAAAAATTTTCAGGAGTAAAAAAGAGGTGAAGAGGGGGGGGGGTGAAGGGGGGAGAGGGGGAGTTTCTAAAAATGATTTCGACTAACGCAATGCCCCTCTATATGAATCTGAAAAAAAATTCGTTCCAAGTCTCTTAACTTTCGAGATCCGCCTAAAAGGGGGGAGAAGGGGGGCAAGAGGGTCAAATTTGAAAAATGGTTTATACTTCCCCAAGCCTCTTCTATACGAATCCTTAAAAAAAAACACGTAAAATCTCTTTATTTCCGAGATCCGCCTAAAGGGGGGGAGAAGGGGGAAAAGGGGGGCCACTTTGAAAAATGTTTTTTACTTCCCCGAGCCTCTTCTATACGAATCCCTAAAAAAAAACACGTAAAATCTCTTTATTTCCGAGATCCGCCTAAAGGGGGGGTGAAGGGGGGCAAGGGGGTCAAATTTGAAAAATGTTTTTTACTTCCCCAAGCCTCTTCTATACGAATCTCTAAAAAAACACATGTAATGTCTCTTTATTTCGGAGATCCACCTAAAAGGGGGGAGAAGGGGGGCAAGGGGGGGCACTCTGAAAAATGATTTTTACTTTACCGAGCCTCCTCTATACGAATCCCTAAAAAAAAACACGTAAAGTCTCTTTGTTTCCGAGATACGATAGGGAGGGGGAGAAGGGGGGGGAAAAGGGGGGATTTGGGACTTTTCCCATACTCACGAGAGTTGCCTGTTTACGAATCTGTCAAAATATACCCACCTCCCCATCCACCATCTGGGAGAACAATTATGTCAATCAGTCAGTGAGTCAGTGGTAATTTAGCTTTATATAGTATAACTAGTATTTGCGTGGCTGCGCGAGCTGCGCGCAGCTCGCGGGGCGTGAAGGGGGGGGGAGGGGGCGCTTTGAAAAATAATTTCGACTAACGCATTGCCCCTTTCAATGAATCTGATATTAGGTATATCAGATTCATTGAAAGGGGCAATCCCTATATACACCTACCACCTACCTACTACCTACCTACACCTACCTACTACCAACCTACTACCTACCTACACCTACCTACTACCAACCACCTACCTACACCTACCTACTACCTACCTATCACCTACCTACTACCTACCTACTACCTCCTACTACCACTAAAAAAACATTACCCTAAAGTTTGCTTGTCGTCGCCCCTGAGTAACGCTTCACCCACTCAACCTTCGTTACGCTAAGGAGGTCGCCGGCTCGCTTCGCTCGCCACCTCCCCCCTTCGCTCCACTCGGTCTCGCAGGTTCACTCCACTCAGGACCTACCTACCACCGGAAAACTATCATGACATTATCCCTACGCTACGGGGGTCGCCGGCTCGCTTCGCTCGCCCGCTCCCCCCTTCGCTTTACCGGTACCACCACAGGATAGGCTCCTTTCGATGAATCTGAAAAAAAAAATGTTCCAAGTCTCTTAACTTCCGAGATCTGCCAAAGGGGGGGTGAAGGGGGGCAAGGGGGTCAAATTTTAAGAATGGATTTTACTTTCCCGAGCCTCCTCTATACGAATCCGTAAACAAAACTGAAAAAAGGGGTAAAGAGGGGGGGGTGAAGGGGGGGGGGAGGGGAGCTTTGAAAACTGATTTCGATTAACTCATTGCCCCTTGCAATGAATCTGAAAAAAAAAATGTTCCAAGTCTCTTAACTTCCGAAATCCGAAAGGGGGGATGAAGGGGGGCAAGGGGGTCAAATTTTAAAAATATTTTTTACTTCCCCGAGCCTCTTCTATACGAATCCCTAAAAAAACACACGTAAAATCTCTTTATTTCCGAGATCCGCCTAAAGGGGGGGTGAAGGGGGGCACGGGGGTCAAATTTGAAAATTGGTTTTTACTTCCCCAAGCCTCCTCTATATGAATCTGAAAAAAAATTCGTTCCAAGTCTCTTAACTTTCGAGATCCGCCTAAAAGGGGGGAGAAGGGGGGCAACGGGGTCAAATTTGAAAAATGGTTTATACTTCCCCAAGCCTCTTCTATACGAATCCCTAAAAAATCACACGTAATGTCTCTTTATTTCCGAGATCCGCCTAAAGGGGGGGTGAAGGGGGGCAAGGGGGTCAAATTTGAAAAATGGTTTTAACTTCCCCGAGCCTCCTCTATACGATTCCTTAAAAAAAAACACGTAAAATCTCTTTGTTTCCGAGATACGATAGGGAGGGGGGAGAAGGGGGGGGAAAAGGGGGGGTTTGGGACTTTTACCATACTCACGAGAGTTGCTTGTTTACGAATCTGTCAAAATATACCCACCTCCCCATCCACCATCTGGGAGAACAATTCTGTCAGTCAGTCAGTGAGTGGTAATTAAGCTTTATATAATATAACTAGTATTTGCGTGGCTGCGCGAGCTGCGCGCAGCTCGCGGGGCGTGAAGAGGGGGTGAGGGGTAGCTTTGAAAAATGATTTCGACTAACGCATTGCACCTCTCAATGAAACTGAAAAAAAAAATGTTCCAATGCAGCTCGCGGTACTACCTACCTACACCTACTTACACCTACCTACACCTACCTACACCTACCTGCACCTACCTACACCTACCTACTACCTACCTACACCTACCTACCTACACCTGCCTACTACCTACCTACTACCTACCTACACCTACCTACTACCTACCTACACCTACCTACTACCTACCTACACCTACCTACTACCTACCTACACCTACCTACTACCTACCTACACCTACCTACTACCTACCTACACCTACACCTACCTACACCTACCTACACATACCTACTACCTACCTACTACCTACCACCTACCTACCACCTACCTACTACCTACCTACTACCTACCTACTACCACTAAAACAACATTACCCTAAAGTTTGCTTGTCGTCGCCCCTGAGTAAAGCTTCACCCACTCAACCTTCGTTACGCTAAGGAGGTCGCCGGCTCGCTTCGCTCGCCACCTCCCCCCTTCGCTCCACTCGGTCTCGCAGGTTCGCTCCACTCAGGACCTACCTACCACCGGAAAGCTATCATGACATTATGCCTACGCTACGGGGGTCGCCGGCTCGCTTCGCTCGCCCGCTCCCCCCTTCGCTTTACCGCTGTACCACCACCGGACAGGTTTCGACGCCTACTATAATATTTGTTCAAACACCTAATGGCTATCTCTAACCGTTATGAAGTTACAGCCCTTTTAATTTTAGGGGAGGTTGGGGAGGGGAGGGTATACAAATTTCAACGCCCCTCAAATAGATTTAGGTAAGAATCAAAAATTTTTTCAGGAGTAAAAAAAGAGGGGAAGAGGGGGGGTGAAGGGGGGGAGAGGGGGGAGTTTCAAAAAATGATTTCGACTAACGCAATGCCCCTCTATATGAATCTGAAAAAAAATTCGTTCCAAGTCTCTTAACTTCCGAGATCCGCCTAAAGGGGGGGTGAAGGGGGCCAAGGGGGTCAAATTTAAAAAATGGTTTTTACTTCCCCGAGCCTCCTCTATATGAATCTGAAAAAAAAATCGTTCCAAGTCTCTTAACTTTCGAGATCCGCCTAAAAGGGGGGAAAAGGGGGAAAAAGGGGGCCACTTTGAAAAATGATTTTTACTTTACCAAGCCCCCTCTATACGAATCCCTAAAAAAAAACACGTAAAGTCTCTTTGTTTCCGAGATACGATAGGGAGGGGGGAGAAGAGGGGGGAAAAGGGGGGGTTTGGGACTTTTCCCATACTCACGAGAGTTAGTTGCTTACGAATCTGTCAAAATATACCCACCTCCCCATCCACCATCTGGGAGAACAATTCTGTCAATCAGTCAGTGAGTCAGTGGTAATTTAGCTTTATATAGTATAATAACTAGTATTTGCGTGGCTGCGCGAGCTGCGCGCAGCTCGCGGGGCGTGAAGGGGGAAGAGGGGGAGCTTTGAAAAATGATTTCGACTAACGCATTGCACCTCTCAATGAATCTGAAAATAAAAATGTTCCAATGCAGCTCGCGGTACTACCTACCTACACCTACCTACACCTTCCTACACCTACCTACACCTACCTACACCTACCTACACCTACCTACACCTACCTACACCTACCTACACCTACCTACTACCTACCTACACCTACCTACTACCTACCTAAACCTACCTACTACCTACCTACACCTACCTACTACCTACCTACCTACACCTACCTACACCTACCTACACCTACCTACACCTACCTACACCTACCTACACCTACCTACACCTACCTACACCTACCTACACCTACCTACACCTACCTACACCTACCTACACCTACCTACACCTACCTACACCTACCTACACCTACCTACACCTACCTACACCTACCTAAACCTACCTACACCTACCTACACCTACCTACACCTACCTACACCTACCTACACCTACCTACACCTACCTACACCTACCTACACCTACCTACACCTACCTACACCTACCTACACCTACCTACACCTACCTACACCTACCTACACCTACCTACACCTACCTACACCTACCTACACCTACCTACACCTACCTACACCTACCTACACCTACCTACACCTACCTACACCTACCTACACCTACCTACACCTACCTACACCTACCTACACCTACCTACACCTACCTACACCTACCTACACCTACCTACACCTACCTACTACCTACCTACACCTACCTACCTACCTACTACCTACCTACACCTACCTACACCTACCTACCTACCTACTACCTACCTACACCTACCTACTACCTACCTACACCTACCTACTACCTACCTACACCTACCTACTACTTACCTACCACCTACCTACTACCTCCTACTACCACTAAAAAAACATTACCCTACAGTTTGCTTGTCGTCGCCCCTGAGTTACGCTTCACCCACTCAACCTTCGTTACGCTAAGGAGGTCGCCGCCGCAGGTTCGCTCCACTCAGGACCTACCTACCACCGGAAAGCTATCATGACGTTATCCCTACGCTACGGGGGTCGCCGGCTCGCTTCGCTCGCCCGCTCCCCCTTCGCTTTGCCGCTGCACCACCACCGGACAGGTTTCGACGCCTATTATAATATTTGTTCAAACACCTAATGGCTATCTCTTACCGTTATGAAGTTACAGCCCTTTTAATTTTAGGGGAGGTTGGGGAGGGGAGGGTATACAAATTTCAACGCCCCTCAAATAGATTTAGGTAAGAATCAAAAATTTTTTCAGGAGTAAAAAAAGAGGTGAAGAGGGGGGGGGGTGAAGGGGGGGAGAGGGGGGAGTTTCTTAAAATGATTTCGACTAACGCAATGCCCCTCTATATGAATCTGAAAAAAAATTCGTTCCAAGTCTCTTAAATTTCGAGATCCGCCTAAACGGGGGGAGAAGGGGGGCAAGGGGGTCAAATTTGAAAAATGGTTTATACTTCCCCAAGCCTCTTCTATACGAATCCTTAAAAAAAAACACGTAAAATCTCTTTATTTCCGAGATCCGCCTAAAGGGGGGGTGAAGGGGGGCAACGGGGTCAAATTCGAAAAATGGTTTTTACTTCCCCGAGCCTCCTCTATACGAATCCCTAAAAAAAAACAAGTAAAATCCCTTTGTTTTCGAGATACGATAGGGAGGGGGGAGAAAGGGGGGGAAAAGGGGGGGTTTGGGACTTTTCCCATACTCACGAGAGTGACTTGTTTACGAATCTGTCAAAATATACCCACCTCCCCATCCACCATCTGGGAGAACAATTCTGTCAATAAGTCAGTGAGTCAGTGGTAATTTAGCTTTATATAGTATATATAGCTTCACCCACTCAACCTTCGTTACGCTAAGGAGGTCGCCGGCTCGCTTCGCTCGCCACCTCCCCCCTTCGCTCCACTCGGTCTCGCAGGTTCGCTCCACTCAGGACCTACCTACCACCGGAAAGCTATCATGACATTATGCCTACGCTACGGGGGTCGCCGGCTCGCTTCGCTCGCCCGCTCCCCCCTTCGCTTTACCGCTGTACCACCACCGGACAGGTTTCGACGCCTACTATAATATTTGTTCAAACACCTAATGGCTATCTCTAACCGTTATGAAGTTACAGCCCTTTTAATTTTAGGGGAGGTTGGGGAGGGGAGGGTATACAAATTTCAACGCCCCTCAAATAGATTTAGGTAAGAATCAAAAATTTTTTCAGGAGTAAAAAAAGAGGGGAAGAGGGGGGGTGAAGGGGGGGAGAGGGGGGAGTTTCAAAAAATGATTTCGACTAACGCAATGCCCCTCTATATGAATCTGAAAAAAAATTCGTTCCAAGTCTCTTAACTTCCGAGATCCGCCTAAAGGGGGGGTGAAGGGGGCCAAGGGGGTCAAATTTAAAAAATGGTTTTTACTTCCCCGAGCCTCCTCTATATGAATCTGAAAAAAAAATCGTTCCAAGTCTCTTAACTTTCGAGATCCGCCTAAAAGGGGGGAAAAGGGGGAAAAAGGGGGCCACTTTGAAAAATGATTTTTACTTTACCAAGCCCCCTCTATACGAATCCCTAAAAAAAAACACGTAAAGTCTCTTTGTTTCCGAGATACGATAGGGAGGGGGGAGAAGAGGGGGGAAAAGGGGGGGTTTGGGACTTTTCCCATACTCACGAGAGTTAGTTGCTTACGAATCTGTCAAAATATACCCACCTCCCCATCCACCATCTGGGAGAACAATTCTGTCAATCAGTCAGTGAGTCAGTGGTAATTTAGCTTTATATAGTATAATAACTAGTATTTGCGTGGCTGCGCGAGCTGCGCGCAGCTCGCGGGGCGTGAAGGGGGAAGAGGGGGAGCTTTGAAAAATGATTTCGACTAACGCATTGCACCTCTCAATGAATCTGAAAATAAAAATGTTCCAATGCAGCTCGCGGTACTACCTACCTACACCTACCTACACCTTCCTACACCTACCTACACCTACCTACACCTACCTACACCTACCTACACCTACCTACACCTACCTACACCTACCTACTACCTACCTACACCTACCTACTACCTACCTAAACCTACCTACTACCTACCTACACCTACCTACTACCTACCTACCTACACCTACCTACACCTACCTACACCTACCTACACCTACCTACACCTACCTACACCTACCTACACCTACCTACACCTACCTACACCTACCTACACCTACCTACACCTACCTACACCTACCTACACCTACCTACACCTACCTACACCTACCTACACCTACCTAAACCTACCTACACCTACCTACACCTACCTACACCTACCTACACCTACCTACACCTACCTACACCTACCTACACCTACCTACACCTACCTACACCTACCTACACCTACCTACACCTACCTACACCTACCTACACCTACCTACACCTACCTACACCTACCTACACCTACCTACACCTACCTACACCTACCTACACCTACCTACACCTACCTACACCTACCTACACCTACCTACACCTACCTACACCTACCTACACCTACCTACACCTACCTACACCTACCTACACCTACCTACACCTACCTACTACCTACCTACACCTACCTACCTACCTACTACCTACCTACACCTACCTACACCTACCTACCTACCTACTACCTACCTACACCTACCTACTACCTACCTACACCTACCTACTACCTACCTACACCTACCTACTACTTACCTACCACCTACCTACTACCTCCTACTACCACTAAAAAAACATTACCCTACAGTTTGCTTGTCGTCGCCCCTGAGTTACGCTTCACCCACTCAACCTTCGTTACGCTAAGGAGGTCGCCGCCGCAGGTTCGCTCCACTCAGGACCTACCTACCACCGGAAAGCTATCATGACGTTATCCCTACGCTACGGGGGTCGCCGGCTCGCTTCGCTCGCCCGCTCCCCCTTCGCTTTGCCGCTGCACCACCACCGGACAGGTTTCGACGCCTATTATAATATTTGTTCAAACACCTAATGGCTATCTCTTACCGTTATGAAGTTACAGCCCTTTTAATTTTAGGGGAGGTTGGGGAGGGGAGGGTATACAAATTTCAACGCCCCTCAAATAGATTTAGGTAAGAATCAAAAATTTTTTCAGGAGTAAAAAAAGAGGTGAAGAGGGGGGGGGGTGAAGGGGGGGAGAGGGGGGAGTTTCTTAAAATGATTTCGACTAACGCAATGCCCCTCTATATGAATCTGAAAAAAAATTCGTTCCAAGTCTCTTAAATTTCGAGATCCGCCTAAACGGGGGGAGAAGGGGGGCAAGGGGGTCAAATTTGAAAAATGGTTTATACTTCCCCAAGCCTCTTCTATACGAATCCTTAAAAAAAAACACGTAAAATCTCTTTATTTCCGAGATCCGCCTAAAGGGGGGGTGAAGGGGGGCAACGGGGTCAAATTCGAAAAATGGTTTTTACTTCCCCGAGCCTCCTCTATACGAATCCCTAAAAAAAAACAAGTAAAATCCCTTTGTTTTCGAGATACGATAGGGAGGGGGGAGAAAGGGGGGGAAAAGGGGGGGTTTGGGACTTTTCCCATACTCACGAGAGTGACTTGTTTACGAATCTGTCAAAATATACCCACCTCCCCATCCACCATCTGGGAGAACAATTCTGTCAATAAGTCAGTGAGTCAGTGGTAATTTAGCTTTATATAGTATAACTAGTATTTGCGTGGCTGCGCGAGCTGCGCGCAGCTCGCGGGGCGTGAAGGGGGGGAGAGGGGGCGATTTGAAAATGATTTCGACTAACGCATTGTCCCTTTCAATGAATCTGAAAAAAAATTGTTCCAAGTCTCTTAACTTCCGAGATCCACCTAAAGGGTGAAGGGGGGCAAGGGGTTCAAATTTGAAAAACGGATTTTACTTCCCCGAGCCTCCTCTATATGAATCTCACGTATGACACCACCTACCTACACCTACTTACCACCTACCTACATCTACCTACTACCTACCTACACCTACCTACCACCTACCTACACACTACCTACCTACACCTACCTACCTACACCTACCTACCTACCACCTACCTACTACCTACCTACACCTACCTACTACCTACCACCTACCTACCACCTACTACCCCTACCACCTACCTACTACCTCCTGCTACCACTAAAAAACATTACCCTAAAGTTTGCTTGTCGTCGCCCCTGAGTTACGCTTCACCCACTCAACCTTCGTTACGCTAAGGAGGTCGCCGGCTCGCTTCGCTCGCCACCTCCCCCCTTCGCTTCACTCGGTTTCGCAGGTTCGCTCCACTCAGGACCTACCTACCACTGGAAAGCTATCATGACATTATCCCTACGCTGCGGGGGTCGCCGGCTCGCTTCGCTCGCCCGCGCCCCCCTTCGCTTTACCGGTAGCACCATTTTAGTCCCCCGAGCCTCCTCTATACGAATCCGTAAACAAAACAGAAAAAAGGGGTGAAGAGGGGGGGGGGGGTGAAGGGAGGGAGAGGGGGGAGCTTTGAAAAATGATTTCGACTAACGCATTGCCCCTTTTAATGAATCTGAAAAAAAAAATGTTCCAAGTCTCTTAACTTCCGAGATCCGAAAGGGGGGGGGGGTGAAGGGGGGCAAGGGGGTCAAATTTGATAAATTGTTTACACTTCCCCAAGCCTCCTCTATACGAATCCCTAAAAAAAAACACGTAAATTCTCTTTATTTCCGAGATCCGCCTAAAGGGGGGGTGAAGGGGGGCAAGGGGTTCAAATTTGAAAAATTTGCTTTACTTCCCCGAGCCTACTCTATACGAAACCCTAAAAAAAAACACGTAAAATTTCTTTATTTCCGAGATCCGCCTAAAGGGGGGGAGAAGGGGGAAAAGGGGGGCCACTTTGAAAAATGATTTTTACTTTACCGAGCCCCCTCTATACGAATCCCTAAAAAAAAACACGTAAAGTCTCTTTGTTTCCGAGATACGATAGGGAGGGGGGAGAAGGGGGGGGGAAAGGGGGGGTTTGGGACTTTTCCCATAGTCATGAGAGTTGATTGTTTACGAATCTGTCAAAATATACCCACCTCCCCATCCACCATCTGGGAGAACAATTCTGTCAGTGAGTCAGTCAGTCAGTGGTAATTTAGCTTTATATTTTTTTTTTTTTTTTTTTTTTTTCTCTTTATTTCTTTTGGGGTTTTTGTCTTAACAGATATGCCAACCCCATCGTGCCTTTTACTATTATAACTTAAATCTACTAATTAGTTAAAGACAGTAGTCACGTATGAAGGACAGTTATTAAACGACTTATCTTTTTGGCACTTTCTGACGTTGGTTGGGATAAAATTGATTGCATTAATCCTACGTTAAGCCTATTTAAATCTAATTCCCTCATTAGTGACTCCCTCTCGTGCCTGTTGCGGACACAATCCATCAGCAAATGTTGCACGTCTTCAATCTGATTACAAACTCTGCAATTCGGCGAATCAGTTTTTTTCATAAGGAAAGCAAACTTCGCTGATGGATAGTGTCCACAGCGAAGTCTTAAAATTAATTTAACATAACCTCTACTAAGGTTATCGACATCGAACCAAGGCACTCGAGGAGGCTCGCCTTGTATGCTCCTATACCATATCCCTTTATGTTGACTTATAGAATCAAAATGTTGTTTCCATGAATTATAACAAATCACTTTATATCTAGAAATATATTCCCAATAGTCAGGTAAGTAGTCAATTATTGTACCCTCCGCTGCTGCTAATTTAGACAATCGGTCAGCCTCCTCATTACCACGTAGTCCAATGTGGGCTGGAACCCATTGCAGCTTAACTTCTATTTTATTCTTGAATAATAAAATTAAATTTTCAAGAATATCATATGCTATCGATGCACCTCTGAAACCAGAGGCACATCGAGCAATATGCTGTAGTGCGCTTTTACTGTCTGAAAGAATAACAACTCTTTTTAGATTCTGATTTCGGCAATAAAAAATCGCTTGATAAATTGCAATGAGTTCCAGTGTCATTATCGATATATTACAGTTTACTTTAAAACCGAGATTATTTCCTAAGCTTTGGTCATATATTCCTGCACCTAGACCGGAAGTACCCTTAGAACCATCTGTAAAAATTTTGTGCCAATTACAATACAAAGAATTTAATTCAGCTATAACATCGAACAGTAGTAAATTTGAATTATAATTAGATTTGGAAACCTTTACACATTCTAGATCAACATTAATTACATTTTTAATCTCAATGGCCGTTGTCCAAGTTTCCAAACTGTACATTTTATGAATATCCATTGAAAGAACATTTATGTGATTTACATTATTATATATTTTAACTAATAAGGGCACTTTTTTATTTTCCCAATATTTGATAGAACAAAGGACACTCAGTTCCATAATCAAGCTAACTGTCGTATTGTTTGACCATGACATTATTTTTAAACAATATTTATAGGCTAAATACTCTCTTCTCAAAAATAAAGGGGGAATACTCAAATCAGCCTCCATTACATGGATTGGGGAACTTCTGATATATCCACCTATAATTCTCAGGGCTTGATTCTGTAACTTATCCAGCTTGGAAACATGAGATTTTGCGCTACAATCATACATAAAACACCCATAATCTATTCGACTTCTGATCAGTGACATGTATAGCCTACGTATATGTTTTGTGTGTACTCCCCATGAGCTACCCGTTAGAACTTTTAATAAATTTAGAAATTTCAAACATTTACTGACTGTTTCATTTATATGTTTGCCCCAACGGAGACTTCTGTCTAGCCACATACCTAGGTATTTAATGCATTCTGAGAAAACCAACGTTTGCTCATTCACTTTTAAGGTAGGAAGTATCTTACGCCTGCCCCTACTGTACACACAAAAGGTAGATTTACTTGAAGATAATTCCAAACCAAGTTCATCCAAAACCCTTACAAAATAATCCAATGCATTCTGTACATATACTTCACATACTTTAATATCTTTGTGCTTAACATATACAACAAAATCGTCCGCGTATTGGGATACAACTACATCAAGCGGGTGCTGCTGACACAGTTCATGTGTTATTAAATTAAAAATTAATGGGGAGAGGGGGTCTCCTTGAGCCAGCCCTTTATTAGTCCACCTAGCTGTTAACTCATCACTATTATCAGATTTTATCTTTAAATATCTTTCACTCAAAAACGCCCATATATAAGAACAAAATTTTGCGCCTATTTCAAGTTTATCTAAAATACTGACTGCTACGTCAATCGAAACGTTATTATAGGCGTTTTGAATATCTAGGAAGCATGCTAATGTAGGGATATTTCTAGAAAAACCAATTTGGATATAGGTGACCAAACGGGCTAATGCATCGAGACATGAATACGATCTTCTAAAACCAACGGTGTATGGTGATAATATTTGTTTTGTTTCAGCGTACCATTCTAATCGTTTAACTATCATTAAATGGAAAATTTTACATAAACATGAGATTAAAGATATAGGTCTTAATTTAGGATCCGTATTAGAATTATTGGCTTTAGGGATTGGAATTATTTGAATATGCCGCCACTGTTGCGGTACGATACTAAATTTGAAAATTTTGTTGTATATATTAAGCAGATAAGATTCAATAAAGTCGGGTAGGTTAAAAATCATAGAATATGAAATACCGTCCTCGCCCGGAGCTGAGTCCTTTTTTTTAAGGCAGCATTCAAGTTCTTGAATACTAAATTCGCGTTCTAAGACTTCATTGTTAGATAAAAACACAGGCGCCTTGTTTGAAACATAATCAGGTGTTAATGTGTAGAGTAATTCCTTTTGTTTCTCAATGGGGGGGTAAGATCTAAGTTGTTTATAGCCCTTTATCCAACGCATTCGTCGCCACATTTCAGGTACTGTCGTTACTTCATCGATGGAATCACAGAATCTATGAAAGCCCAAAGACCTTGCTTTTTGAATGACTATTTGAGATTCTCTAGTTTTTTCTTCTAACTTAGTCAAATTGTCAGGCGTCGGGTTGCGTCGAAAATTAGATAAACATAATCTACGTTGTGCTACAATGTGAGATAGTTCCGGATTCCAGTAATCTCTTGGTTTAAAATGACTACAGGGCTGACAACTAATTTTAGTAAACGGAATACATTTATCTGCAGTATTATTAATTTGGAATAATAAATAATCATACATTTCTTGGACATTGTCGCTTGGGGGATTAAAATTTTGTGTTAGAAGATTCCGGTATTCCATCCAATTAGCTTTAGAATAATTTCGTTTTTTCTTAATAACAAAGTCGTTAGTTATACTGGTTGACATTTTAATAATCATGTGATCGCTACCTAAATTTTCGTTGAATACTTGCCAGTCAAATTGAATCGCAATGTCCGAAGATGTGAATGAAATATCCGGTGAAGTTTCTTGCAAATTTCCGTTTACTAGTTTAACCCGTGTAGCCGCACAATTATTAAGGGAAACAAAAGAATTTTCGAGTGCCGCGTCCAATATCTGTGTACCTCTTGTATCCGTTTTAATGGACCAGTTGGTGTGATGACCGTTGAAGTCGCCTGCTATCACGGTATTTTTTGTAAACATAGAAAATATCTGTTCCCAGTCTGAAGACTGCGTGTGGACAGAAGATGGACAATAAATAGCTATAACATTTTCGATAGATTTACAATTTATCAATCTAACGCAAACAATTTCTATTCCACTGTTCAGGACTCGAACTGAACACTGGTGAGACCGTATGGATTTATGCACCACAATTGAAACGCCTCCATAGGAATCATATCTATCCGATCTATAGATGTTATACCCTCTAATATGAACATCAGTTTCACTATCTAACCATGTTTCACTCAGAATTGCTATGTGGATATTTTCCTGATTTAAGAGTTCAGAAAAGAGCGTTAGTTTAGGACGGAGACTTTGAGAATTCCATTGTAATAAGTTTATTTTTATTTTGTTGGGTGTATTATCCATTTAAATTATCTATTAGTTTTCCAAAAAACCCTCCACCTAAGAACCTACCTAGTAACATCTCCTTAACTTCTTCATAAATAATTTGAATGACCAATATAACTTTATCTTCAAAAGTACCCTCAGACTTGTAAATATTTTTAAACTTAATAATAAACTTCATAAGTTCAAACTTATATCGTGACTGTTCGTTTCTATCCTTATGTTCCTCATTCAGAGTATTTCTTCCTTCTTTTTCCATCGGTTGTTTTAGGACATTCTGACTTCTCCTACTTTTAGTTTTTTTCCCCCCACCTCCATTTCTTCGAGCCGTGTGTGTTATATTATCTGTGCTATCTTGTTGATCTTGTTGTATTACTTCCATTTCTTCCTCTTCTTCCTGAGCTGACTGTTCGATAAATTCTTCTTGATTTTGTATTGATCCTGTTTTGTTTCTTGAGATGATACTAGCGTAGCTTTCAGCTTGGCTTTCTAGGTTTGTGGATTTTTTATAGTTTGTGTGGGTTTTATTTGATGCATATTTATTATTTTGTGGTTTTTCAATAACTTTTTGAAGTGCCATTCGATAGGTTACCTGCTCATTACTCATAATATTCCTTATCTCTTTTTCTTTCAAAAAGAAAGGGCATGTTTTGTCGATGACAAGATGATCACCCTTACAATTAAGGCATACAAAGTTATTAAGATCACAATTTATATGATTACCCCCGCATTTTGGGCACAATTTCTTCTTTTTAGGACAATATTTTATTACATGTCCAAATTGCCAGCATCCCGAACATTGGGTCACAGGAAACACGTAAGATTCAACCTTAAATCTGCACCCGTACGCGTAGACATGAAGCGGTAAACTTCTACTTTTAAAGCCAACTCTCACTGACTCACTTTCAACCCATTTACCCTCGGAATCAACTCGTTTTAGTCTTTTTATAGATGCTATTTCGGTACTTGATTCAAATATGCCCATGAGCTCCTCATCGCTTATATCCAAATCAACCCCTTTTACCACACCATAACATATTGACAACTCATTAATTAATTGGCATCTGTATCCCATCTCCGTCAATTTTATACAGTTTAACAGGTTAACAGCATCTTCCTTTTCTTGAAATTGAACAAGTACCTTGTTAAAACTTTTATATTTAATTCTTATAATGTTTTTAATGTTTTCAGATCTTAGTAATTTTGCTAATGCCATCTGCTTGGGCATACTTTCCACCGACGTAATACATACTTCATGTTTCTCCTGGAAGTTCACATTTTTTTCCCCTTCTACCCGCATATTTTCGATATCCGCGTTCCGCATGAAACGTTTAGGTTTCTTTCTGTTAACAGTAATAAAGTCATCATCCTCGTTACTCCCATCTTCCCTTTCTTTCCTTTTCTCAACTAATCCCTTCTCAGTTTCAGTTGTTACCTCCTTTCGCAAGATACTTGGCTCCAACGATTTGTCAACTTGTTGTTGATTGATAGGTAAAATCTCCTCATCATCAGAGTCATCATTTTCATCTCCACTTCCCATTGTATAAATTAAAATATATTATTTCGCCAACGCACGGTAGTACTATCGCGTGACGTTTAGTACACCGATAATATGGTACACGAGCGCACGCTACGAATGCGCGCGAGCGACTGAAACATTGGCTTTATATTATATAGTATAATTTTCCAATTGGCGCCGGTAAAGCAATTTAGCTGTCTTCTGTGTCTAAAAGATGTTTTGTTTTAAACGCACTTTATGTTGGAACAGATGGTCTTCTTGTACATTGAGATTACTGTCTCATCCATCACATGGACCCTTGACTCTAAGCCTAGTTTTTCTCATCATATTTGGTTTAAGATTCCTCTTGTAAGAGATTTTGCAGTAGGCGTTCACAAATACATATTGAAAACTAATTATACTTTGGTTTAGTGCAAAGAGCTAGCAATACCTTTTCTGTAAGTCAACATATTTCTCAGTCAAGTCAACGGAAATCAATAATAAATCTAACAGGCGAACATACCAACTGAGTAAATTCTATCCCTTTTAAGGCGACGATAAGAGGGGCACCGTAAAAACGACCTGTTTTTCGTTGCAGAGTTAGCCGTATTGCTACTTATTACAATTCCAAAAAAAATACAGTGTATAGTCAAATGTATAGGTAAAAGACTTATGCAAAAATATTTTCTAAAATTAATCAAGAACCTCGAAAAAAAAAAAATTGGTTGCCTGTAAAGTCGGTATACGGGCGAAAGTTTTACGTGACAACGACTTTGAGTGGTAAAATAATTTTAATGTGAATATTCATTCGTATAGTAGGAAGAAGGATGAAATAATAGTAACAATTTAAAACATTTATCTAAACAAAGACGCGTGCCTTTCACTTTTTATGTCTGTCTCTCTCGCTCTTAGGCGGGCTAACCATGCCCGAGTGGAAGGGACGCGTGCCTCTCACTCGCTCTCATTGTGAGCGCATAACGTGAGCGGAGCGTAACGCAGTTTCTTGAAGTGTCACCCGGCAAACCAATTTATAAGACGTTGTCACGTCAAAAATCACAATCACAATCAAGAAAGAACACGAAAAAACTTTTTCGTCTCGAAATGCTCAATATTTTGAGCGATAACTGTTATTTTTTTTTTACTATCAGAAAGGAAATTTAACCAACTAAAGACATATGTAAAAATATTTTAACATTACAGCGTATTTTTTTTTTAAATAAATTAAATCTGCGAAAAACCACTCATTTCGCGCTATTCGGCCGCAGTGAGAGACGTAACAACCGCTTTGTAGTGCAAACTGATTAGAACTTTATTCTAACATTATTTCAAACGAAGTTTGAACCACTACAAATAGAGTTGCTAATTTGAGGTCTAATAGGCCCTTAAAGTATTATCTACATCCAAGTATAGTAGCAACAGGTTCATGTACACTTATTTGCAAATCAATATCTTCGTATTTTAAAAGTATGTGTAACTTATTCTAGTCAATAACATTGCAGTTAAAAGCTTTAATCCTTTAGTGGACTTAAAGTATGGGCGTATATTTTTGTTGAACATAGTCGAAAGCGAAATTTATAAGTTCAGGTTTAAAGAAAACCAGACAGACATCCAATCCATACTTTCCAATTTAGAAACGTTTAAATACAACAGCGAATTTCACTAAGCTCAATTCTCGAAAGTCGTTTAGATTTTATTGTTCAAAATTGGCTCCGGGTTTAACTGGGTCTATTATAAAGTGGGAATAGTAAATATAGGTCAGTTGGAGGCTGGTGCACGGGTTCGTCGCCCTGTGCGGATCGATCCGCGTCCCACTTCCACAGCCTCGCGAAGGCCTACCCTCCTGCCTGGGGTTATGTAAGGACCGATGTTGTCTCTTACTTTACATACATTTGGTTATTATGCGGCTCAGGTCTCTGCAGCTTTGTTGGCTTTCCCTCCTGTCAAATATCTTTTGGTATATGGTAGGAGTGGGCGGTAAGAGTGCATGTTTGTTTGTTCGATAGGAGCAGTAGTACCCATAGAATTAGTAATATTGCAAACATCCTTTCTTAACAATTTTGGCTTACAATAAATTTTATAATAGTTCTAGCTATCTGTCAAACTATTTGCTTAAACATTTCTTGAATTGCGAGCCACGATCGTCGATCGTTAGCAATCATTCTTCATTACTAATAGTCCAAGATCCCAGGGCCGCCAGACGTCACGTATTTTCTGACGAAGGAAATGTGGACGATTGAGTAGTGTTAGTATGAACTAAGAACACACTACTACCAGCTAGCTTGCTTGGACCGCCAATTTTCAGGTATCAGGTCATCAAGGTACACAAAAAAATTACTTACTTCACGTATTTTCTCCAAGCTGATTTTTACGTATATTTTAGGCAATATCCATATAAATAAGTCGCAAATACTCCCAGACACTTTCCGTCGGCCGTATTGCTTAACAGACGCTTTAAACTTTTAAAGAATATGATCGCCTTATGATTTAATACTTAAAGCTAATTGATCGGGATATTGCCATGCTATATTGGGCAGGCGCTCCAAAATGCACACGAGCTTTGAAAGCAACGTTTTCAACAAAATTCTGAAGACACAGGCAATGGACAGATCCTGTTGAATGCCCACCGAATGAGTCCAGTGGAGGTCTGTATGTCAGCCACACGAGCGATGCCATGCGATCTCGGGTAAACAGCCACAATACGTTTAAGTCTAAGCAAAACGGCCGCTAGGAAGTGTCTGGGAGTATTGGCAACTTATTTTTAAGGATATTGCCTACAATATACGTAAAAAGCAGCTTGGAGAAAATACGTGAAGTAAGTAATTTTTTAACCGACTTCTAAAAAAAGAAGGAAGTTCTCAATTCGGATGTTTGTTTTTTTTTTAATGTTTGTTCGGGCATAACTCCAGCTCCGTCGCTTGCTAACCGATTTGAAAAATTATTTTTTTGTTGGAAATATAATTGGTATACTTTCTAAATGGTCCCATATTTTTTTTACCGAAATCGGACAAGTGGTTTTTGAAAAATCAACAAAACTCAAAAAAAAAGCTACATTGTCCAGCCATGAACATGTGAACTTACATGTGAACCACTAAAAGTGAAAAATAAAAACTTTTTAACAAAAAATAAAACCGTCTTCAAAAAAAAAACAAAAAAATGAAAAATAAACTTTAGAAGAAAAATCAGTTTCTGAAGTCGGTGGCAAAAAAAAAGAAATCAAAGAAACAAAAGTCACCGACTTCAGAAACTGATTTTTCTTCTAAAGTTTATTTTTCACTTTTTAGTGTTTTTTTTTAAGTCGGTTTTATTTTTTGTTAAAAAGTTTTTATTTGTGTACCTTATTTCCTTCGTCAGAAAATACGTGACGTCTGGCGGCCCTGGGATCTTACTTACTCTATAACGATCGCGGCTTACGGAGGCAAATTGGATCGAGACCAATGAATTAATAATGTCACCACTAGTACTTACGTTTGATCGACAATGTGAGCTAGAACTTGTCATATTCGTTTTTTATTATTGTTTTAACCTACTAGGAGTTAAAAACACAAAACGTAACCGTGTTAATGTTTACTTTATGCAAACGTTTATTTATTATCCTCCACAAGCCTTTGTTTGAAATTTGAAGAAGTTTTTTTGCCGAAATTATCTGAAGAGTAGCTGACCCGCGCAACGTTGTCTGCGTCACCTGAGAGAGAGTGGTTTAAGGAATAATCCTGTTTTTGCTACATTTTTCATTCATGCTTCGCTTCTATTGGTCGTAGCGTGATGTTATATAGCCTATAACCTTTCTCGATAAATGGACTATCCAACACAAAAATATTTTTTAAATTCCAACCAGAAGTTCCTGAGATTAGCGCGTTCAAACAAACAAACTCTTCAGCTTTATAATATTAGTGATCAAGTCTCAGGGCTCTTTAGTACTGCTAACACTTACCTAATGGAGACATCCAATAACAATGCTTTATCAGAGTTTCGAACAAAGGATCTAAAGCTTAGCGACCATTTAACCAACAAATCAGTCAATTTAGACAACATATTTTGTGTTGACCATCTTGAATTCTTGATGAACAACAAATATCTATAAAACGATTAAGTGGTTATTAAAGAAAGCCGCCAATAAAAATCTTGTTTGACTAAGCAGTATACAACGAGACAAAGAAAGTTAATAGAATCTCAGAAAGCTGTAATATAAATAGGATTTGTTTCAGCCCGCCCTCTAGTCTGGGATCCATTGACGTCAGTGCCAGCATCGATCCGTCTGGTTCCATCCCCCCCTCTGCCTCGCCGCGGCTGATGCAACTCCGGGACTCGTTGCGATATCATGATCGTATTTTGGGGTGGTTTTGATTTTTGGTCTTTTGATCCGAAATAATGATGCCTCAACTGCTGATGTTGCAGCATGTTGGGTACAGATTACATTTCCATCTCATTATATAAAATTCCAATCTGCTTATCGATCCCGCTGCAGTCCCGCCTCCCGACCAATCCTGTGGTTTCTATACTTTGCAAATGCAGTTTTACCCTGCTGGCCCCTGCCATAATCACGCCCACTGCAGGTATTGTTCTCTTGCTTTGTGTTCCTTTAATCTCATTAACTTCATTAGAAAGTTTGAAACTACAGTATTACAATCCATACATATTCATTCGGAATTATTGCATCCTACGGTTTTCAGGAAGCTACGGAACTATGTAATCATTATGAAACCAAGTTTAAAGGTCCGCGTCCGTTGCCTATTTTCGTGTATTGTTTATGTAATAATTCCTTCATGTCGATTTTACAACGTTGTTTTATGCAGTAACAATGTCACTTACCAAATGCTTTATTGGCTATTACGAGTATTGCATACATGCCTGACCTAGTTTACGACACCAGATTGCGCTAACGGTACTGAAAGTCAATCATTTTGTGGTGCGCCTCGGATTCGCCGCGGAAATTAAAAATAAACACAACCGTGAGCAGCTTCCATGGTACATTTATAAGAAGCCCTTTCAGCGGGCAGTCATTTCGCGCGACATTCTCTTGCATGTAGGGCCAGGGGGGTTGTTCCCTTTGGGCGGGCGGCTGGAGGGGCGTCTGGGCGGCTCGGCGGAGGGGGGCTCCAGCGTCAACGACCGCCACTCGACTGTCTGCGATCGCGAGGGCACACCGTCCCGAGCTGCACCCGGGCGGTTAAACTTTCAACTTTCGACATTTTCAATAACGCAGTTTCACAAAGCGTTCAATTTCGCGCGTGCTCCGGGTGGCTCGTGAAGTCGTCTGTGACAATTAGCGCGTGGATTGCGAACACTCACTCGTTTGGCACGATGCGTTTGGTGCCGGTCGTGTGTCGTGTCGTATGCGTCGGTATACCTGGCATTTGGCACGGTGCACAACTTACTTAATGTTTGTGTGCAGTATTAACTTATAGTGAGGCGCGCACGTGTGATGTTTCGGCTGTCGTGAGTCGCGACACGTTGATGGATAATCCGTGGCGTCCGCTCGCCGGTGTGGTGACACATTGCATGTGTGAAAGTGTGTGAGACTGCATCCATCTAAAATAGACGTTTTTATTTAAGAACAATGCTCTAGGCGAGTGGCAGGCACTTCCTAGTGCGTTGGAGTTCACTATATGTTCGTGTGAGACTTGTTGTTTTGTGTTTGGTTGGTGACTGTAAACTTGGCAGTATGGTTCGTTTGGGGTTGGCGATGGTAGTGGGTGTGGCGCCGGCGCTGGTGTCGTGGTGGCGCGGCCAGGGCAGCTGGCTGCCGCCGCCGCTGGTGCTGCCGTCACCGTGCTCGGAGAAGGCGCCCAAGTCGTGGCCGCAGCAACGCTCGCCGTCCCTGTCCGACTGTCTGGAGAGCAGCAGCGACGAGGACTCGTCGGCTCGATCGATTGTTTGTCTAGTTAGACCTAAATTAGTGAGTACTTCATTCTGGAAACTGAAAATGTGACTTGACAAAATATATTTCTGTACAAAATCTCTTTGTCTAGGTAGGTTTCATCGAAATCGTTGGAATGATAATAGCCCGGAAAAAAGTCGAAATAAATACGGAAACCCTAACATAAAAACCAAAGGCCAACACAAAAATCTACGTCCGCATAGAGCAGCTCTAATTAAGTAAACATTTATAATTATTACATCGTAGACAGCTAGGTAAACATTTGTTAATGAGCCACTCTCATTAAACTAATTGCAAATGCGGACGGATTTGCAGCAATAATCAACTGGAAGTATTACAACATCGGATAAGGTTGTACACAATTACTGAAACAGGTTTATACAATAACAGACTTAACAGCGACTGCATATGGAGTTTTATGATTTGGAGATGTAGCACAGAGAATCTCGACCGGTCCGAAAACTACGGTGAAAGCTGCAGAAAATTTGCATAATATGAGACATATTGTTACAAGTAATGGCATGCTGCTTCATTGCAATAAACTCAATATAGCTAGAGACGCGTGTGGTCCCCACAACACAGGCGCCTCGCCATGAATCACACAGGACACTTTAATCATTCTAAAAATAAACTCGTCTCGTAAAAGTTCCCTATCGCGTCTTTTGATTTAGAGCGAAATTATCTTTAACGTTAATTGAGTATTCGTGTCCTCGTTGTTAATACTCGTTTATCCGATAAAATCAAATGTAGTATTCACGTTATCGACTAGTTGATACTTTAACCCCTTCTCGATTTCATTTACGAAGCACTTGACTTTGCACACCGTAGCAATGGATATGCTCCATTTCAATGTCGCGCCGTTTGTTTTGATTGACTGTATCAATATCATTGAATATTTTATTGTCGTTAATAAATAGCTGAGGTATCGATCATTCACCTCTGCTATTACGAAAGCGCATCTCACGTGCGTTGGCGTGGTCTCCACGCTGCAAATGTCACGATATTTACGTCGTCGTCGCCGTCCATCGATCCCGTTCGATCTGCTAACAGTTAATCGTCCGCAATCGGTTTTTACGTAGCTCTCCGCGACAGTCGCGTGGCAGCTATCTCAACTCAGAATACAGAAAGAATATCTCAATTATTTTTCCCGCGTGCGGTCTAGTTGCGTTTGCACAGGTTTTGCGTGCGTTCCTTGCGTCTGGCCGAGTGGGCCAGTGCTGCTAGTGCTACCAGTGCTCGTCTATCAGTGTTAGTCGGGTTGTGGCTCGGTTTAGTGCGTTCTGTTGATACTTGAGTGCGATACTGTATCAAACGGTTTTAATCATTTCAAATAAATCATAGTGCCGAACGAGTGATGTCCTCGTCAGGTTGATTGACGCATTTATACCGGATTTAACTAGGTTTTAGCTACATATCAATAACATCGATAAATCTCGTTTCTAATTTATTCTTTCAATCATTTTCTAAAATTACCTCCATGATTATAACGTTGACTGTGATCGATTGCTTGATGCATGCCCATCTTAATATGGCCATTATTAAATTAAAGGTCGTGAATATGCGGATAATTTGATATGTTTAATTCTAACCAAACTGTGTCAAGCAGTAATTTTATGGAACTATAATAATATAGGGGATAGGCCCGTAGGTGGTAAATATTGATAATATTTTTTTTTATTAAATTGCACTTCTATTAGCAGTTATTTAGGTCGCATTCATAAAAACAGCTGCAGGCTATGGGTCGTTTAACTCGTTATAATCTTGGGTCAGACACACGCTTCTAAGTAATTTTCTAAATCGATCGCGTCTTTTCCAACATCGTTTTTATTGAAATTTCTCCAATCCTTAACGATAATGTTGACTATTAAAACAAACGATTATTCACATTTCTGTCGATCCTCACCTTTCCACTGCTCTATTATTATCATCCAGAAGAACTACTTCTATACTGCTCGAAATAGCACCTTCAGTACAGGCAATAAGGACCACTAGCAGCTAGAGTATATTAGTAGTAGAATAAGTGTAGTGTAGGCCGGGTATTGTATCTGAGAGTGTAGCCGTGACGTCCTTGTACCTTTGTCTGAGGTCCCTTGTGTGACCGAGAGTCGAGAGCAAGCCCTATTTATATCACACATAACATTATAATGTTACTCCGTAGAAAGTATGTGTGAGTGAAATCAGAGGAAACCTATTCACAATAATTATGATCGGAAGGACCAAAAATTGGTTCACTTTCTGGTCCTTCTATTAGAATCCTCCTTTTAAAAGTCACAACTCACAAGCCTTTAAAACTAAGTACTTCTTTGTAGTCGTGTTCTTCATTACTGAAGGTCGTGTCCCTGATGAAAGTCCTTCATAGTTCGTACAATATGTCTCCATTTCTCTCGATGTTCGGCTTTCCTTAGAGCAGTTGTAACAGAGAGCCCAGTGAGTGCAGTAACTTGGTCACACCAACGGTTAGGTGATCGGCCGCGGGGTCTCTTTCCTTCGATCTTGCCCACTACGATTAATTTGTCTAGGTCATCTGGTTGACGACGGGCAATGTGACCAAAATACCCAAGAATACGCTGGAAGCACATCGTTGATAGTCTAGTTTTTATGTGGAGCCGAGCGAGTATAGACTTATTTGTTATTTTCGCGGTCCATGGTATTCGGAGCATTCTTCTCCAACACCACATCTCAAAAGCGTCAATTTTTCCCCGGTCTTTTGCTCTAATAGTCCATGTCTCTGATGCGTATAGAAATATTGAGAAAACCAATGTCCGGACTAGTCTCACCTTGGTGACATTAGAAACTTTCCGATTTTGCCAGATGCGAGTTAATTTGCTCATAGCATTTTTGGACATCTGTGTCCTTCTTCTGATTTCCTGTTCACATCCTCCTTGATTAGACAGTAAAGCTCCCAGGTAAATAAAATCACTGACAAATTGGAGATCCGAGAGTTCTCCAGTTTTTGAAAATTGACCAGTTCTATCAATCACCATTACTTTGGTTTTCGATTTGTTGACAGTGAGTCCAACCAGTTCACTCTCATACTCCATTCTACGGAATAGGTCAGCGAGTTCTGCCTCAGTTGACGCAAAAAGAGTAGTGTCGTCCGCGTATCTCAGGTTATTTATCTTTACGCCACCGACAGAAATGCCTCCCTCCCATCCTTCTAAGGCTTTTCGGATAATGTATTCGCCATAAATGTTGAAGAGGATTGGTGATAGAATACATCCCTGTCTCACTCCTTTTCCCGGCGTAAACGGTCCCGAGATGGTGTCATTAACTCTTACCATAGACACTCCGCCCTCATACAGGTTTGCAATCAGCCCCACGAGGTGTTGGGGCACTCCCATCTCATGCAGTATGTTCCACAAACAGTCCCATCTTACGCAATCGAACGCCTTAGAGTAATCAATGAAGCACATAAGGACAGGTTTGGTGAACTCTCGGCTTTTTTCAATTATTTGCCTAACATTCGCAATCTGTTCCCTAGTGCCACGACCTTTCACGAAGCCTGCTTGCTCTTTAGGTATCTGCCATTGGAGGAACGTTTGCAGACGACCGTTAATAATATACAGCATGATCTTGCTTGCATGTGATGTGAGTGCCACTGTACGGTAATTCCCACACTTTTTGGTAAACTAAGTACATTTATCTTAAATTATTAGACAATGAAACAGGTTAGAGATCTCTTTTCTAAACTTTTAACCTTCATTCGTTAGCCTTAAACTTTGACCTTAACGTTTTTGCGCTTACAAATGCATAATTCATTAGAGAAGCATAAAAATTGCATGTTGACTTGCACCAAGGTCGGCCAACTACGCACTAGGCTATATAGGCAGCTAGACCGACTAGCCAGCTAAACAGCTACATCACATGCACTGCAGTGGGTTTAGTTGATGTCACTTTCCACGACCGAGACCCTTACCGCCTTATTACAAAACGTAGTTAAACCTGGTTTAACTTAGACTTGGTTTATCTCGCATGACGTCTCACTTCAATAATATTCAAAAGAAAGTGACAGCATGCGAGATAAACCAGGTCTAAGTTAAACCAGGTTTAACTACCTTTTGTAATAAGGCGGTTAAAGTTTTAATCTGTCTGAGGACCTTCATGTCAGTGATGTCATGGAAATCGTAGCTTTGCTGCAGTGCATATTATTATTAAATATTTGATATTTGTGCACGCTAATATTTTTAACCCATAATAAGGCAAAGGGCATATATTTACCACCATTTTTTTCACCTCAAAAATTTAATAATTTGTTCGGTATTCTATGATTGTACAGAGCTTATTTAAAGACTTATCAATCACTCATTATATATTCAAAAAACAAAAAAAAAAGTAAAAAAACTTAAAAAAAAATTTCTACCAATTATACCTATGCCAATTTGCCCTTATTTTCCGATTGCCAGATCGTTCTGCCTTATTAAGGGTTAAAGGATGGTCAACCGCTTCCTTTGTCTCTCCTAAAAGATTTACTATGATCACCGATTTCTTTGCCTCAACGTTTGCCTGATTTTCTTTTTGGTGAAATTATGCAATAACGTGATTGCGTCTTTCTTCTAACAAACAAAGCATTAAAACTCGCTACTGCAGTGCAATAACTTAAGCAATGGCTTCTTTTATGAGCCGCAAAAAAACAGCTTGGTTAATCAGCCCGCAACTACTCGTAAAACACACGTAACCGTATTGCACCATTTCCTTTAGAACAAGCCTATAGCTTGCCCAAGCATAAATAGGAAACTAGGAACTTAAAGCTGGTGTACTAGCGTGTCCCCACGTAATAACCGCTGGTTTAACAAACAATATAACCGATTTTATAGCTACCTCGTAAACTGTGAGTGCTCACGAAAACCACTGATGCGTGACTGATCGTTATCGAAAATCGAAACCGACTAGTCAGCCTGAGACTAAAAAAAAGTAATCTCAATTTCACTATGGCATATACTGAGAACCCTTAAAACCTTAGAACGGCTGTGTCTTTCGTTTGTAGATCATATTCACCGCTGGGTAAAAAATACACAGAAAAAAAAAGTGGGAGCAGGAAAAGACATGCAGACAGGAAAAATATATCTTTACAGCATAAGACTACATTCCTGGAGATAAAAAACCCAGATTTCTTACGACATTCTATTCGCAGGCTTCTTCCGCTGAAACCGAGTAAAAAAGGTTTTATATTTTACTGTCAAAATTGAAAGTAACGCGGTGGATCTAAAAAACTAAACAAGAACATGATAAGAAGTTTCGCTACAATGATTATTTGGCATACTACATTTCTTCAGCGGCCGCCAATATTCGTTAACTTCTTGTCCAGCGTGCCGGATGAAGCAATTAAGTATGTTGCTGAAATTGGTTACGACTATCTTGGATGAGCTGCCCCTTTCCTCCAGATGATGAAAGAGTTACTATCAGGCTATCAGCGTTACTGTAAGCGTTACTATCAGAGAGTCTTTGTAAACCACATTTCGCAATTCCTATTCAAAATAAGAGTTCAATCTCTTCCCGAATGCCTAGCTAGCACATCATAAGTAATTCCCCTGTTTTAATGGAACATATTATTATCTGAATCATACTCAATTCTCCAGGGCTTTCGATCATTGTCATAATATTATAACTTTTCTAGTAGTCATCGTTGAGACTTTCTAAACTTACAAAGTGCTTTTAAAGTTTTAAACAAATTGAATTGAACTAGAATACTGATTAAGAAAAATCTACATGAATACAAAAACAATATTTCCTTTATAAAAATAAATATGACACGCTGATGATAGCTTATCGACACATAGTATGTTACAAGTTTTTCCTGTGATAAATTCAATGTCACTATTATTAGATTGTTTTATTGTTCATGTCATTTGTCAGATCAGTGAATCAAAAACATTGTGGTTTTAATACGAGTAGAGTTAAGAGTACATGTAGTCCATGTCCAGTTTTTTTATTTAAATCTGTTGAGTAATTTTAATGTATAGTGTAGAGTTTCAATGACACCGAACTGAATGCAATCATTTGAGCACGAAATCAACTATTTTCATGAATAATAAAACACGTAGTTCTAATTAAACGGTTAGTTATTTTTTGTTTTCTGGTAACCGGAAAACGATTTCCTAATTGATTAAAATAGTATTTCCTCACCGGGATTGGTCTTGCTGACCAAAACAATGCTGCATTAGTAAATTGTTGCGCGTCTCACGCGGCTGAGCGGAAGATGCTCTGCTGATCATCGCATAGCGTTTGCTTCGCTATGCTAGTGATTCACTGACTCGAACATTGTTAGGAATCATTCAAGGATGTAGAACTTCACTAGAACCCATTACGAATGCCTTACGTTGTGCTTGCTTCAGCTGTGAGAAACCGCAACATGAATGCGGCTCATTTGATCTAGGCTTCATGTTCTGACGTAGTCTAGCTCCACATTTGTTAGTTGTTACCAATGGTTGTTACATGTAAAACCTGTGGTTTTTGCCCTAAAATTGCTGCTTACAGAATTTCCAGTGTTTACTTTCTGGATTTTAAAATTTCGGCATGTAATTAGCAATGTGATTTATCACGCAAGCGATAGCATAGCTTGCTATGCGGTGTGATGAGCGGCCCAGCATGGCGGTCACTCGCAGTCGGTCGCAGACGTCGCCGCAACCACACGCGTGCTGGTTGCCCTAACGCGTCTATTATAACAACGATCGCGCGCATAAACTGTCGCCTACACTTAATGACTCCATTCTATTGTTCCTCGAGATACGTAAACATACACAAAACAGCATTGTGATAAGTGCTCTTAAAGAAAACAATTTTTTTGCTATCGGATAAACAGTTTGGTTGACGTTAAAATAAAGAATGTTGGTCAAGGAGTGTTTAATAAAGTGGAAAACATCGGCGATAAGATAAAGCTATAATACCGCGACAATAAGTGTTATCGCAATTCGCAATAGAGTGCAGTTCGAGAAGAGCTCAGTGCATAAATTGCGTCCTTCCTTTCTATTCAAGCGTCAGAGGCGATGCTGCAATGTAGTCGCCTGCGAACACACAAACACAACATTTGTTGACGCATGCTGTAGAAGTGAGAATTCTAAACCAGCGCGTACCTCCGTTCGTTCGTCTTCTACGAATAAGTGCAACTATACCTCACGGGTAATCAGTGACGTTAATCATGGGACAGCGCTCTGAAGTGGCCACACCTGACAATAGTGATGAAGAGAGCGGGGATGCCTTCACTGACGGTGATTTTGGTGATTCCGATGATGAAACCCTCGTCGAACGTCCTGATGAAGCAAAGCCGGCTCACATGCCGATCAATGAAGCTGTAAAAGATGATATTCAGAAGAATGCTGCTACTAATGGGCACACAAATGGCAGTGTAGATGAGCAGCCCAGAATGAATGGCCGAAAGAATAGTGAAGCTCATTCGAGTGATATGGAAAACCAAAGCTTAGTATTATCGGATTTGCGCCGAGATTCACACGGCGATCAGAATCCCTCAATCGTTGGCATTCTCGGCGATCAGCAGAACCATGTACGTAAAGCAAATTGTTAAGTGTTGACCTCATAACCTTCTTTGAATTTTGTATTGTGTCATGCTATATCCGAAATCTTTTCCGTTTCCCAAAACGATTTACAGGTGAGTCACGTCCACCTGCTTGTGGCTTCCCTTCTCTTTACTTACCATATGATTGTGCATTCGTTAGTAATTTCATGGTTAATTTAGTTAATGGCCCCAAACACACCTAGTTGGGAATTTATCTTATCTGACTATACATATTTGGCTACGTTATGTGTAATTTGAAGGTCGCGGCCTATTATAAAGTTGTCTCAGGTGACTGGTGAGTATCGTTTACTTTAGTTGCCACTTTGTCAGTAATGTACTGTTCAAGTGTTTTGTGGAAACTAGTTGAAGCTGCCACATTAAGTGTTACTTATACAATTATGTTGTCGTGACTGTGTCATTTGTATTGTTAGAATATTCTAGTGGTCAGAGTCAGGGTAGAGCATCTGTATTGTATGTATGTTCGTAATCGCGCCGGGTGCTGCGGTGAGATGACCTCGTGCTGCTAGATTGCATAGATATGACGCTTCCGGAGAGCTTGTTAGCTCTCGGCTGCAGACTTTTGCTCCTTTATGTAAGTCACCTTTTCACCTCCAAATAAATGGACTAGAATAGCGAAACGGCGTATTTCAATAGAATATCAATGGGGTATTGTTTGTTCTATCCTCCTTCCTTATTCTTGTGGTATGTTGTAATACATTATGTTTTATTATAATGGTCAGTGCACACGTGACATTAGCTATGAACGCTTGTGTGATGGTTTTGTCACGCTAGTGGTGACCTCATAGCGCAGACATAGCCTCACCAATCACCATGTCACCGCTTGAGCTACTGTTCTGCCTGGCCACTCGTATTTTGATCCTTTATGTGAGTAACTTAGACTTGATTATGTATATTACTGAACGTCTGGAACAAGTTTTCGCGGACATATTAATTACAGAGATCTTGTGACTGTTTGGTCAACCACAACTGTCATATTTATATTCTTGTTGTCCTTATTGTCGTATTAAGTGACTTTAACGATTTGAATGATGCTGAAGCTGACTCAAAACATGTTGCTTTTCAGCCTTGGATGTTTATCCAAAATATACTAAATATTTGTCCGCACCGATGTTTATTTTAACTAAATGTATTGTGCTATCACTGCCATCGACTAGGTATTCATTAATAGCATTACTGGGATGTTTTCATTCAACACGTGTGCTATGCTTTAGCAACATGTGGATGATGTATGTGTTCGCTGATTCGCTCACTGCACCCTTCCCATCCTTGAGTTACATGTTTGTGTAACAATTTAAACAATTAACGCTAAACGAAGCAACTGTGACGATTTGTCACGCCGTGTTCATCCGTTGTCTTCCTAAGTATGACATTCATTCTTCACGGTCAAACGACTCTGTTTACAATTCCAAAGACATATTCCAAATTTGTGCCATAGCTAACGCCACGAATTTCGATTCACGATTTGTAATGTTTTCTTTTTTCCGGCCGTTGTACATTCCAGAAAAAATTACAAAGTTATGCGAAAGGTAATTAGTATGAATGAGACATTTCATTTCGTTGAGCAATCAAACAATTGCCGGAAATGAAAACGAGTCTCTCAAATCAAGCAACAAACTGTCAGACGAAAGAAGTGTTTAGTTAGAAATACTCGACCGACGGTTTTGTTGTTAAAATCAAACCGAGAATTAGTTGTATTAGGCTGTTAGAGATAAATAGAATGAGACCATAATCGCTTTATCTTTCAATCAGTTTGAAGTGCATTAGCAATAAAAATGTCAACGGATTGGTTAACACCAGTGACAGGACTGGCAACCTGCCGCTACGCCCGCGCTCGAGATTATCGCCCTTTAACTGGAACACCTCTGTTTGTTTATCCTTGCTGGTCACTAACTATACAATTATTCATTTATCGCCCATATCGGGGGAGCTACTTTACCGTTGAAATCCTCGTTAAAGTCGTCACCTTCTTGAAGCGAATGCTCCTCATTTGGCACGATAGCTTCACCAATTGAGTCGTCCTCGTGTTTACAAGGACCGGCGGCCCCGTGGGGAATGACCGTCGTATCCTTAAAGCATTGTGCTCAAGGATGATGTCACCATCGTCGGCAGCACACATTTTGTTTACCTTGTGCCATGTGGCGTGAATCACATTTTTGATGAATATTTTGTGAAGTAAATATTTGATGGCATATGACGTAACCCGTAACGAATCTCCTGCAAGCTTCTGTAAAGAAACATTTTCAATATTAAGCAGTTTCTTCTTTCTTTCATGTTTTATCGCATTTTTTCGTTATCACATTTTAGTGAGCTCATTCTGTAATCGATTCGTGCATTAACCGATTATGATATCTTTTGTTTTTAGGGGTTTTGTCCGTGTTGCGTCTTGCCTGGCTACTTTTTGTGTAGTACTATCAAGATTGTGTTGTGCATTTTCGTGTTAGTAGTTTCGATTATGAGCTACGACTTTTTCGAGCAGTGGCGTAGTATCGATGGATTTCGAGTTATGGTAAAAGTGTTGTTGTGTTCGCGTTGACTGTACTTTGCATGCTGGTTGGGAGTGATGGTCGGAAGTCTCAAGATAAGGCAGTAATAATAATAATATGTACCTAGTTGGCTGCGATGTGAACCAAGGAAGGGCAGTGTTATCGCATTGTTACGCCAGTGCTTCCCGTCACCCGCATTTTACTGTTACTTTAAACTTCACGCCCGTATACATGAGGGCAATTGCGCATAATTTTCGCATTAGAACACTTTAACTATCAAAACACATCACCTTTTACATTTTGGCAATATATATTCGAACAATTCGGCACACATAAAGACGCTACGTAAACATGGACCAATTAGTTTAGCTTTGTCGTTTTATTTTGAATATCGATAGATTTTTCAGGATTATGAAGATAATTTAAATTGACAAAGCTAGAAGTACCATGATCATGCTAGCTGGCAATGAAAATGGAAAACAGGAAATGGTCTAAAGAATGCTCCCGTCCCCTGAATTATGTGATTTGTGTGCGCTGTGCGGTATGAGCAGACCAGGTGTGTTAGTACTCGCAACCAGCGTGTGTATCACCAAATGTATGAACGTGGACGAGGCAAACGAAGTATGTAAGGATCGTAGTAGGTTGCGTTCTACTTCTATGGTTTCTACCTCATGGGAAAAAGGCGTGAGTTTACCTATGTATGTTTGTATCTATTATTCGTCTAATGGCTCTCTACACGGAGATTCGAAAGTTTCTCCCCCAACAATGTTAATCACCATCATTTGGCAATGCTTTTAGCCCTAGCCTCTAATGTTTGTCGTAATTACGTCAATTTTGTGTAACGCGCATTGTTCTAAAAGGTTGATCTACGCATTGAGATAAACATGTTTTAAAACTAGGTCATACGTAATACGTGTGGAATTCAATGGCATTGTATTAAATTGCCTATTATCCTATTATTAACAAATGCGATCTCATCATTTGTCCATAAAATGGTGGGCGATTGTTAGTAAATCGAGTTTAATATACCTAGCTCTTAAAATAACTGCAATCTTTATTTAGACGTGATTTCTTAGTACAAATATTTTTGAGATTGTATTTTATCTTCTTTTAAAAATCTTCCTTCTCCAAATCTTTCTTGATTGACAGCATGACAGGCTAATCTTGACGTCGGATTACACTATGAAGTTTACTGTGTAATGTGTACTTCCTCACCGCGAGGTGTAATTAATGTCTCGCTTCCGACACTCTTTCAACACCTTCCTTTCATGGTAATTATGTAAGGTCGTTAGTACATCGTACAATATTTATTGTAGTTGTAGTTTCATTTTTACTTTTAACGAGAGAAGTGCTGTACTATTAATAACATAGATATCGGAAGTTATAGAGCTACTTGGTGCTTTTGGTGCGTAGTCGAAATCGGAACTAACCCCGGAAAATTGTTTTATATTACAATTTCTTGTTTACAAACAGCACCCTCCGGGAAATGTATTTAATGTGCCACAAAAACCATGTTGTACCATACAAATAATTAATTTAAACCTGCGACTTGGTCCTTGATGATGTGTAGGGCTTGAATAGGGTATGATCAAGTCTACAAGTGGGTGCGATAGGCTAATTAATCGATGGAGCCCTCTTGTTAATATTGCGTTTCAGATTAATTGTGCAATAACTGACATCATCGGGTACTTATAGATTCAACATGTTTTGTTAAACATCCTGCGAAACGGAAATTATAAATATCAATAGATCTTTACATAGGTACCTTAATAACAGCACAAACGTGTTGCGAGAATCTTAAAGAAACAAAGAAAAAGAACAAAAAAAAAAGAGCAAAAATATGTATATTTTCCCAATTTACTTCTCTAATTGAAGCAATGCCATGGGCAGCCACTGTTTCCAAAGTAAAGACACATAATATCTGTAAAATCTATCGCATAATCCACTTAACACCACCATCACAGATTACACTAACCAGTATTTGCGTGCTAATTGGAGACGCGTAACTTACGACCACGATGTTTCGCCCACACCGCGGTTTGCGCAACGCCACCGCCTGTGCGCTGGCAATGCAACCAAATATCATATTAAATTAATTAATCAGCCGTTAAGGTTGCACAAGCCAGTCATTCTTCCATACAAACGTAGTATGGTGATTACTCCTCTGTTTGACGGTGTAGATTCAAAATTAAAAATTGAATCAACTGGACTTATTATTATCTAGGTCTGTATGGAAGCAGAATTGGAAAAAAAATATTGGTTTGGAAGTTATGAGCGTCGAAACTTTCATATTTTAGCACTAATTTTAACCATCTTTGGGCGTAAATAAGTTACATAAATAGTACGAAAATGAAAAAAGTGAAACCATACAGACATAGATTAGTTATTAAAGAATTCAAATAATTTTATTTTGAACAGATACAGTCTGCATAGAAACAATCGCGCGCCCGTTTTAGTTGTGTCTCTTTCGCTCCATGCATTTCGCTCGTGATGTCGGATGAAATAGCATGCATTTAGCCCCGCCCACCAACTAGTTCGTGCCGTTGGCTTGTTTACCCTTAAGAGCTAAGCTAAGCTTGTATTTCGTTCCCCTCAATGTTGGTGCCAACCTTCGTGCCAACTGATTTAGTTTGAATCATCGATGATCTGAATTTGTCTTGTTCGGTCTGTTAGACGAGACGTCTGCCTGGGCTAAAGCGGCGACTAGTTCATCTTTTTGTTCATATTGTAAAGTTATTGGTTCAACAAAACTGGTAGTACAGAAATAAGGTTGTGGTGTTATGATTGGGACAACATTTTACCCCCATCTAAGTTTCCCAGTGTGCTAACCACTGAGTAGAAAAGTGTTCTGTACAATTTGAACTAATCCCTGACCTCCTTAGACCTTTGTGCCTCTACAGTAATGTAGCACCTAGAATCTATATCTAAACTAGTTATGTGCTCTTTCCAGGCGGAGCAGAGGTTAGCAGCGCGACGAGCGGCGCGGGCTGAAGCCAGGGAGATACGGATGCGTGAGCTGGAGAGACAGCAGCGCGAACAAGAGGACCATGCCGACAAGGCGTACGACATGTATGCGGGAAAGACTCCAGGTATTATCATAGGTTTATCTGAATAAAAGGCAGCCTAAATACTTGGGTTGTGCGACTTTTTAGGCCTCATACAGACGAGCAGCTGTTTGTCCTGTCCTTAACGATAGTGGCAGTTGCTTCTGTCGACAGCTGAAGTTGGCACAATTGCTGCTCGTCTGTTTGACGCACTTATATATTTCTATGCTGTAGTTGCAGATGAAATAAGAAAGAGGCTATAATAATACAATAAGTTCTTTGTGCAATTTAAACGCAGACTGGCTGAGTAGACTGATTAATGTCAACAAGAAAAAACAGCTGTTTTTTGACTTACACATTATTATGACACCAAAAGAATTTGACAGCACCGTAAACTATTGTATCTTGTATCATTATTTTTCAAGTTTATCGGTTAGTACAAATATGTATGTATTTAGTATGCTTTAGTAGATAATACGTTATCGTATTCCCCAGTACTTACTGGATTGTGGAGAGGTCAGATAGGCAATCGCTCCATGTAAAATACTGGTATTCAGCTATATCCTGTTCGACTGGAAGCTGAGCCTATAACATAGTGGGAAACGGCTAGGCTGATGATGATTTGTACACTTATAACAACCAAATAGTACAATGCCTACGACTAAAGATGAACCACTTTAAGCTATAAGAAGTAGTAATCCTTACGATGATGTATTCATGTTTATAGAGACGGTGGGTCGTCGCGGCGCTACGAGGCTGACGGCACTGAGCCCGGCCGTGCACTCGCCCAGACGGAGTTCTGAAGACTCCATCGATGATGGCTTCAGCATCAAGGACCTAAGGGTACGTATCACTGATCCTTATTCTCATTTTGTTAGAGTTGCTGTTGTTATCTGTGAAGGGATTTGTAGCTTCATCTCTTTGTTTTTGACTGATCGGATCCTTGACACTACAATGGTGAGGTCTAGTTAAGTTAACAGGCATAATCCTGAACTGTGTATTTATTTGGCTAAGCGGTTATTAGTACAGTTTTCGTCACTTCATGTTTTGTCTTGCAAAGCGAATATTATAAGTTTTTAAACTGACATGGTCACTGACACTACTATTAATATCATAAACGGGATATTTACCATGTTTGATTGTTGTTTCGAGTTCCCGATATTTCGGCGCTGTTACAAGCACCATGATCACGGATAAACTGAAGTCATTGCGGGTGGATGTTTATGAGCAGACAAATCGGTCTACCCTCTTTCTAGTTCGTTTTTTGCGTTCGGCACCACTACAGTCGAGAGCCTGTCTGACTGTCGAACTGTCGAGAGCCTGGAATCCAGTGGTTCAACTGTGTAAAAACCGAAAAAGTGTCGAAAAAAGTTCGCGAGTGGACACAGTGAGTTTCGTGTGTCGGGAACAGAATCGTGTAGTGAGTGACAATGGTAGTGGTGCCGAACGCAAAAAAAAACCATTGTCACTCACTACACGATTCTGTTCCCGACACACGAAACTTACACAGTTGAACCACTGGATTCCAGGCTCTCGACAGTTCGACAGTCAGACAGGCTCTCGACTGTAGTGGTGCCGAACGCAAAAAACTAACTAGAAAGAGGGTAGACCGATTTGTCTGCTCATAAACATCCACCCGCAATGACTTCAGTTTATCCGTGATCATGGTGCTTGTAACAGCGCCGAAATATCGGGAACTCGAAACAACAATCAAACATGGTAAATATCCCGTTTATGATATTAATAGTAGAAGCGAATATTAGTTTGCTAAACTAATAAGTTAGGAAGTTGTTGAGAATATTTCCGCAAATAATCATTAAAGTTTTATATATGGGCTGCCTTGTCTGTTTCATGGTAAATAACAGCTTTACCACCATTAGTCTGTGTTTAGACATTTGAATATCCCACTGTTGGGCAGGCCTCCCCATATCCTTTATCATACAACAGCCAAGGAGTGGAATTCCCTGCCTGCGTCGGTTTTTCCGAGTTCATATAACCCTAATCTGTTTAGGTCGCGAGTAAACAGGCTTCTACTGGGTAAGCTCGTTCCATCGTCGACATCATCTCTGCCCTCAGGGCAAGATTGAAGTCAAGAGCAGGCCCATTTATAATAAAATAAAAAATTAAAAAAAAATACACGTCCAGGTCACCCCGCCACGTTTTCCTAGGCTGGTTTCGAATCGCTTAACTAATCATATTTATTAATTTTTCCAGCACGAGTTGAAGGAAGTGGAGGAGAAGTTCCGCAAGGCGATGATCCTGAACGCGCAGCTGGACAACGACAAGGCGGCGCTCGGCTACCAGCTGGAACTGCTCAAGGACCGGATAGAGGAGTTGCACGAAGAGTACGCACAGTTGCAGGTAAATAGCGGTCTTGTATAGAAGTTTTATGGATGAATTTGGCTTGGCGTAACTATCGACATTTCCAAGTTTTGTATTTAAGCTGTGAGATAGGTCCCGTCGGGGCTGCGGGTTGTTCGAAAGAGATACCGCGGCCGCGACACAAAGGGTTAAGAAGGAACATGGGTGGTTTTTAGTCAGTAGAAGTCTGACTAAAAACCATACCCTACTGCTCTGCCCAGAGCGGGAGATGTCATTTGATCCATTCCCAACCTTAAAAAAAGGTAGGTTCAATGTACCCAAGGTAATTTTATTCTATTCCGGTAATATAAAAAAAAACTTCTTCCGCGTGGAATAGTTACTTGTTCAATTTCAACTTGCAGTTCCTGAGATTCAACCAAACAAACAAACTCTCTTCAGCTTTTTTAATATTCGTTTACATAATAGGTTACCCAATCGCGCTTTGTCTTTGTTTGTTAGTTGACTGATAGATTGAGTGCACTTATCAATTTTGCTATCAAAACTATGCTAAACCAATTACTTTTTATAATTTCGTTTTGTTGCTGGTCCCAGAAACATACCCTTGCGACCTTTTTCCAACGGGGTTTGCGAAAACGGGAGAATATCACCTGCAATAATCCTTTCTTGCTCCTAATAAAAAACAATAAGATAATGCAAGGATCCTTTCATGTTCCTTGAAACATATTTGTAATAAATAACTAACGGCACGGTTGACGCAGTGGCTGAGAGATTGGACTGCTGCGCTGGGTGTCGCGGGTTCGATCCCCGCACGGAACAAATATTTGTATGGCCTACAGATAGTTGTTTCGGGTCTGGGTGTGTTTGTGTATGTGAGTTTATATGTTTGTGAACGCACCCACTATACAGGAGAAATTCCTAGTGTGGGTCAACGTTTTTAAAAAAACAAAACATTGTCTAATTCCAGCGCGAGCACAGAGAGAAATGCTCATCATTCGAGCGTCTAAAGCGTGAACACGAGTCTGTGTCACGTGAGCTGAGCGCGGCGCGGGACGCCGTGCGCGCGCGGGACGCGGCGGCCGCCACAGCCGGGTTCGCCTTCGTGGACGCCGCCGCGCTGGAGCCCGCCCGCAGGGACGCGGCGGGGGCTGCGGTCGGCGCCGTGCCCTCGCTGGCGCTCGTGACGCACCAGGCGCAGCAGCTGCTCGATGATGCGGGAGAGGGCACGCTTGGTACGATGACTTGACACTTTTTTATCATATGGTTGCGGTGTTGGTTTGAGCCGGCCAGAAATGCTTTGTGCCTATGCAGGGAAACCGAAAAACACGTAATTCGCCTCTTATCGATTCGACAACATTATTGCGCCGAACTAAAGACGATAATGAGTTCATACTTTATCCAGCCAAACGAACGTCGATAATATGGTCGGACCCTTTTTTATTTTATTTAACCTATTGTGTCCCACTGCTGGGCAAAGGCCTCCCCCATTTCTTTCCAGCTCTCCCGGTGTTATGCCATCTCTTGCCAATCAGTCATGAACAAGTCCATATCGTCACGCCAACGTTTCTTGGGTCTGCCTCGGTGACGACGACCGTCTTCAGACACCCAGTGTGTGACGATTGTGGCCCATCCGTCTTGACCTCTCCTGTCGGACCCTTAAACATATATAAGGAACTGGGTTCGACTATTTGCATTTTCGCTTTCCACGCCACTCCGTTTCTTCAAGTAACTCTTCAGCTAAAACTGATGATGAATGTACTGATTGTGCATTCGTAATTCGTATAGAATAGAATTCATTCATTTTCAGGCAACAAAGACCCATAGATATGTACATACCTTCCTTCTCTATCCTCTTTGTAAACTCACAAACTCACCTCGTTTTTCAAAAAACGGTAATTTTCAAGTATTAATATCTAACATAAACAACTGTTTATTCCAGACGTGCGGTTGCAAAAGCTGCTGAGCTCGAAGCAGGCGCTGGAGTCCGAGGTGCGCAAACTGAAGCTACAGCTCAACGAGGAACGCGCCGCCAGGCAGAACGGAGTCACCAACCATCACGACCAGGACTACGAGAATGAACGTGAGTCTACTTACACTGGGCAGACGACATTGTCGCCTTCGCGGGAATACCCTGAATGAGACTGGCATAGCATTGAAGAAACCCGGAAACATTCCCGTTTCTTTCCGATGCCGTTGTATCTGTTTTGGAAAAATACATGAAATTTGTACTGGCCAATGTTCTTGAATCTTTCGAAAGTTACATTGAAAAATACGAAAAAAAAAACAAATTGTAACTTTCGGCATTTTCAACTCTAGGCTGGCATAAAAGCGTGAAGCTTGGCGCAAGCAAAGAGAGGTCTATCGAGGCAGTAGGTGAAGTCGGACTGTGAATGACAATGATGATATTAAGGCTGATGTTCCAGGGTAGCCCGCGAAATTCAAATTTTCTTACGTTTTTAGCAATTCGCAGGCCAGTGCTAGGTTGTATGAGTATATTATATATAGATATGTTATATATAGAATGAGTATTTGATATGTTTATACGTTGAAGGTAGGAGCGCGGAGAAAATGAAACGAGTGTCGTCCTTGATAGCTAGTTTATTACTGACTAGGGAAGGGGTTACACTGACACATTTACGCCGTATAACAATGTGTGCGTGCGCGCATACACATCATTCCTCCACACTAATTCTGAAACCTGTTGACAATACACAACATAATTTTAAACTTTGTTGTAACAATTAAATCTTGCTTTTATATATAATAAATCTACTAGTAAAATACAGAATAGTCAACGTCTTTTCTATTACGCCGAGAATGTGCACGTGGCTCATGCATGACCGCTGAATCGTGCGCAGCGGCTGAGGCTTGAAGAGCTTGGTTCTCTATTGACTGCCGTGCATTTTCTCGGTTCACAACATCCGTTAAAGCCTGGTTCCTGTCAGCTTCAACGCTAGTTGCAGCCGAAGTACCCGCTTCTATCTCCACCGGTTTCTCTGAAACTACACTCTCAACGGTACTGACTGTATTCGAATCAACAGCCGGGCTGGACATTATTGATGAAGTAAATGGAACCGAAGAAGTAAAGGAAGTCATAGGATTACGAACAGGTTGACATTCATCACAATCAATGGTTTTTTTACATTCCAACAATTGATCAAGATGCCTTATGCAAGATACACCCAAGTCTTCAACTAGTACGTTAAACATTCTTTTCCCTATCACTTTATTGATTACTCCCATCTTCCATTTCTCTTTTCTACCACTGTACCACCGGACCCATACCCTGTCACCGGCTTCGAATGACCTAGTGCGACCTTCATTCCCCCCTGAGGGTATTTTACGCAATTCTTTCTTTTTAGGTAATATTAAGTCGAGTCGTGATTTCAAATCCCTGCCAAACATTAATTTTGCGGGTGATTTTCCAGTAGTACAGTGCTCTGTGTTTCTATATTCAAATAAATAACCTAATAATTTGTCGTAAACTACATTTTGTTCTGTACTTTCACCTAAAATATTCTTTAACATCTTTTTACACGTCCTCACTGAATTTTCAGCTTGACCATTGCTGCATGGATGGTAAATCGGAGACGTCATGTAGTTAATACCATTACTGGAACAGAACACATTGAATTCCTTGCAATTTATTTTCACATCATTATCTGAGACTAATGTACCCGGTAATCCAAACACAGAAAATATTTGCTTTAATTTTTTTATTAAAGATTTTGTTGTAAGGTCATTTCCCATAAAAATACACTCTAACCATTTAGAGTACGCATCAATTACTACTAAATAAGTCTGTTGCCGTATAGATAAATAGTCTATATGTATTCGTTCCCACGGTGCCGCTGCGCTCGGCCACGGCGCTGGCGCTGCCCGTGGCGGAGCGGGCCGCACGCTCACGCACTGCTCGCACGAGCCGATCCACCTCTCAATATCCTCATCTATACCAGGCCACCACATCCTAGCGCGCGCATTGCATTTCGTTTTAACAATGCCTAAATGCGTACTATGTAGCTCGTGCAACATTCTTTCACGCAATGTCGTAGGAATAACTACCTTGTGTCCTCGCATCAAGATTCCATTTTCATATTGCAAATCTGTGCGACATAGAAAAAAAGGACGTATAGACTCGCACACTATTTTACGGGGCCAACCTACATTTGTATACTTTACTACTGTTTTTAAAGTTTTATCGTTACAAGTAGCATTCTTTAAGTCTGTAAACAAAACAGCTGGCGCGGACGTACTATCTAGGAAGTTAAGCGAGCAGTATGCGTCATAATGGCCATCTTCCTCGCACTCTGTGTTGCTTGTGGGTGCACGGGAAAAATAATCAGCGACTAAGTTGTTCTCGCTCGATATATACTGAACTATATAGTTGTATGCAGATAAAATAATAGCGTATCTTTGCAAACGTAATGCCGTGGTAATGGATATACCCGTTTTACTATTAAATATTGACACTAAGGGACGGTGATCCGTTTTTAAAACAAATGGATCACTTCTACCGTATAGATATTGATGGAAATGTTTGACCCCAAAAATTATTGCCGTCGCCTCCTTCTGGATTTGGCTATAATTGCGTTCACTCGCCGATAGCGATCGCGATGCGTATGCCAGCGGTCGCTCGCGGTCATCGCTTTCCCGTTGGGACAAAACTGCTCCGAGGCCGTGCGGACCCGCGTCCACTGTCAGCACTAGCTGTGCGCTCGGCTCGAAATGTGCCAGCACGCGCTCGGAGGCGAGCTCAGCGCACACGCGGCGCATCGCGCGCTGCTGTCGCGAACCCCACTCCCACCGTGCGCCGCCGCGCAGCAACTCATGGAGCGGGCTCATGATGCTTGACGCGTTTGGGATGAAGTTCCTGTAGTAGTTGACTACCCCAAGAAACCGTTTCACTTCTGTCACGTTTGTCGGTACCGGGCCGTTCAATATTGCTTTTACTTTATCGGGGTTAGTACGTAATCCGTTCTTATCGATAACATAACCTAGGTACGTTACGCTATCCTTAAAAAAAGCGCATTTGTTTTTCTGAAGTCGCAACCCGGCTTCACTCAACCTGCTTAAAACCTGGGCTAACCTCGCCATGTGAAGCGCTTTCGTTGGCGCAGTCAGACAAATATCGTCTAACCATACACTGACCCCTTCGATACCAGACAGCAGTACTTCCATTGCCTTTTGAAACAAGGCTGGAGCATTCGCGAGGCCGTACACTAGGCGGGTATATTTAAATAAACCTTTTGGAGTGTTAATTGTTGTTAACTTCTGAGAGTCTTCAGAGAGAATGAACTGATTATACGCATTTTTTAAATCTATTTTCGTATAATGTTCACCGCCGCCTAGTTTCGCGAATACTTCCTCGATTCTAGGTAATGGATACTTATCTATTATAAGATCCTGGTTTAGTGTGACTGAATAGTCACCTGCAATCTTAACCGTGCCGTCTTCTTTAAGAACTGGTACTATAGGTGTCGCGTATTGTGACGTAGAAACAGGGACTAATATACCTAAACCGACTAATCTATTTAGTTCTGATTCTACTTTCCCTTTTAATGCGAATGGTATTGGTCGGGCCTTAAAAAATTTTGGTACCGAATTTTCTTTGAGTTGTAAATGAACTTTAAATTTATTAAATGAACCAAGTTCGTCCTTCCATAAATTAGGATACTGTTCCAGTAATGAATTAACATCGTCGTCTTGACTAATTTTATAAATATTTGTTAAAATTAAACCGAAGGCGGACATAAAATCGCGACCAAGCAGGGGTGGACCATTTGAATCTACTACAAATATTTTTATGTTGTTTTTGATGTTATTAAACTCAACAGTAGCTTCGAAATACCCCAACGGCGACATTTTATGCCCGTTATACAAACACATTTTCATTCCGCATTGACTTAATTTGTAATGCGCGAACAAATCGGTATACAATCTTTTTGACATAACTGAAACCCCCGATCCTGAATCTAACTCCATAGTTACAGTTACATTACCCAACTTAATTTCTAAATTTAACGGTTTATCAGTTACGTACCTTATATTGAAGTTATTACATTCGTCACAACTGCCGACCGAGTTACCCTCACTGTCTTCACCACCGATTTTATTTACGCGTACACCACCGTTTTTATGGTTTTTTCCACACACTTTTTTCAAATGACCTACTTTTCCACATTTTTGGCACTTGTAATTTTTGTAGCGACACTTGTCCTTATCGTGATTCTTTAACCCACACACCGAACAACGAAAGTCTTCGCCACGTTGGCCACGATCGTAACTTGACGTCGATGCGCGCCTTTCTCGCGAGCCAGCGCGCGCGCTGCTTGCGCCAGTGCCGGCGCCGCCGCCATTGCTCGACCGCTTCCATCCACCTTTGCATGATACATTGTTCACTGCTTCCTCTTTGATGGAAATGGCCTGCGAACTACTGCACAACAAAGCCCTTGCCTCCTTAGCACACGCAGACTGCTCCGCTAATTCGATTGCCCGCGACAACGTGAGCGTCGACGGGTTTTGCTCGAACAGCTTGTCTCGTTCTGGGCCTGCACTCAGGCCGAGGACGAAACGATCCCTTAAGTTCGTCTCGAGAGCGGTGCCGAAGTCGCAATAAGTCGCCAAACCTCTTAATCGCGCCGCCCATTCTCTAACGGATTCTCCTGTTGATCTGCTGGCACTAAAAAAATTCGCCTTGTCCACAAATGAGCAAGTTTTCGCCTTGAAATGACTGTCGAGTAATTTTACTAGATCTTCATAACTTAACGTTTCCAACTCCTTTGGAAAAGCTAGGTTAAGTACTAGTCGATACGTCTCCTCCGTAAGGTGGCACAGTAATATTCCACTCTTCAGCTCTTCCTTAACGCCGTTGATCTTCAAAAACTGCGATAATTTACCCTTGTAAATTTGCCATTCACTAGTTTTATGGTCAAATGAAGATATATTTCCGAGAAACGTATTCATTTTAAATACGTGTAGGTACTCGTTCTTACACCTCGTCGCCAATGATATGTTTATACGTTGAAGGTAGGAGCGCGGAGAAAATGAAACGAGTGTCGTCCTTGATAGCTAGTTTATTACTGACTAGGGAAGGGGTTACACTGACACATTTACGCCGTATAACAATGTGTGCGTGCGCGCATACACATCAGTATTTCATCAAAAAATCTTGAGAGATACATGAACTCGGAGGGTTGTAATGATGATTTTGATGATTATAATTCTGTAACTGCATACGTCTTACAGCCGCGAATCATATTTTCACTAACATACAACCTAGCACTGGCCTGCAAATCGCTAAAAACGTAAGAAAATTTGAATTTCGCGGGCTACCGTGAACATCCACCATAACACAAGAAGTTTATACCGGTATGGAGTGACATGAGGGCGATGACCTTGTGATTCGCTGTGTTTTGTTGCTATTAGTGCTGTATCTTGGATCTTTCGACATTTGAAAGACGTTGTCAGAAGTGCACGTTTATATTAATGTTTCCCAACAACACGCATATGTTCATTGCTCATGCCATACTCAAAATATTAGACACGTACCGGGGCTGACTGTCCTGGGTGCGACAGACGTACGTACAAGCTTAGTACGTTGTTATTATAGAGTAGCAGGCCAACTTATACCTGTTTTCTTAACCTTGAAATGTTGCTAACTTACATATAAGTAACCATACTTATGTTTAAACTGTGTTATATCTTATTTAATCAAAACATTATTGCACCGCAGTGGAAACAGTCCGCAAGTCAGTATCGGAAGCGAAGGGTCGCGCGGCGCGGGCGGAGGCCGAGGCGGCGCTGCAGGCCGCGCACGTGGCGCGCCTGGAGGCGCAGCTGCAGCGCCTGCGCGCGCGACAGGGGCACGCCGACGAGCACGAGGAGCAGCTCAAGCACGAGCGCCGCAAGCTGCAGAGAGAGGTTCCACACACTTCTTACTTACCTTAGCTACAGGGTGGACTCGTCGGGGCTGAGGTTGTTCGAAAGAGATACCGCGGCCTCGGCACAAAGGACTAAGAAGAATAGATCATGGGTGGTTTTTAGTTAGTAGAAGTCTGACACCCCCTACAGCGGGAGGAGTCATTTGATGACTTCCCAACCCAACCCCCCCCCCCCTCCCCCAAAGTGGTACTGCGCTGTTACATCCGTTATTTCCAGCCACGCAGTGGCTTTTGAAGTAATCTTAGCTGCTATAATTTTAGACTTGGTCACACCAATGTTAATTTCAACAGTGATTTTATAACTAAAGCGTAGGTTACAAGAACAAGATGATTTTCGGATCTGTCGAGGGCTCACGCGAAAAATTGCCAAGCGATTTTCGTCTACGAGAATCATCTCTGAACTCCAAGTAACAATCTATACCTAGATATCGAGAACTACGCGACGAAATCATAAGATAACACGCTGTTAAAATATATGCAATGATTTAATTTTCAGGAAGTCGTTGACTTCTGGGCCGTTATCAATGACGACAGTTAACGGTACAGTCGCGTATACCTTACTCACGGAGTGTGCTACCCTAAACACGCAACCGATTACTTACGTCAAGCCCGAATCTAATGCGTTTCAACTAAAAATAGGAACGTCAATAACCTGTATCTGTCAACTGTCATTTGAAAAGTACAGTTTAAAAATGGTTTAAAATAAAATTTTGAATAAACGCAATTTTTTTGCTTCTTTATCTTTCGATCTTTAGTACCTTGTTATGACCTAATCCGTACTTTTCAAGTAACAGTTGACAGATAGAGGTCATTGACGTTCCTATTCTTATTTGAAACTTACACAACGTGCCAGTAACTTGCACGAAGCTTTGCAAGTGTTTTGCATACCATTGAGCCAACTTTGTGCAAGAAATAGGCACGTGTATTACGGGCTTTAATGTTCAATATAATACTGTGATAATCTCTATCCCACACTCCTGTGTGTCGTTGTCGATCAAATGCTAAATGTTTACTAAATAATATGTAAATATAACGTGTTGCCCCTTCTGCATGATCAATTATATGTAAAAGCGTTGTAAATTAAACGCTCTAACTCAATATTACTGCTCCGTTTATATGTAGATACGCGAAAGTCTGTACATAACGCTACCAATCCCGTTTGCGCTACCTCCCTATAACAATAATCTAAGATATTTGATTGTATTACAGGCTCGGGAAGCCCTCAACCGGGTCGAGGAGCTGGAGACTGAGAACAGCCACCTCACGAAGAGACTCGACAAGCTCAAGAACGCGAAGTCAGCACTCCTCAAAGACCTGTGACAGAGAAACTTATGTAACCTTGAAATGATATGACGGGAAACTGCGTCCAAAACGCAGGGAACGTACAAATGAAGCCTGTAGGAGGTATGATAACCTATATAAATGTATTGACAGACATATAGAAAAGAGAAAAAGATGCTCTAACATTCTTGTAAATACTACTATTAATATCATAAACGGACACACAGAATGACGATGATGATGAAGAATGGACGGACAGTTTATCCGTGATCATGGTGCTTGTAACAGCGCCGAAATATCGGGAACTCGAAACAAAAATCAAACATGGTAAATATCCCGTTTATGATAGTAATAGTAGTGTCAGTGACCATGTCAGTTTAAAAACTTATATTCTTGTAAATGATATGTCACCTCTCATTCACAAAATGTTTAATAGGATTTGCATGAGGGACAGAATACCACGTAATAATATTAAAGTAATCAGTGGATAATAATCTAACATTCTCAACATAATAATTTGATTTTTTAATTAATTCTAATAACTTGACTGTATAATTTCGACCCGTATTGTGTTGATCATTAAATACATGATAAATCTTTTATTTGATATTAAAAAGTCACGCAGTACATTTTCACGTGAATTATCATGTAGTCTGGAGACGCCTGAAAAGTGTTGCGTGAAGTATATTGAGATTTTAATGATTGTGTAGGCGAAGTGAAACGTAAATGTGGCGTCTAAATGTATGTGGTGAGTGAAAAGTGTACACACGGCTACACATCAAGCTATACATTTCCAGTATAAGCTGGTCTCGCATTGTATAGAATTTCCGTACAGTGCGAGATCAGCGTAAACTGGAAATGTATAGCTTGATGTGTAGCCGTGTGTACTAGTTCATGGAGTTACATACAGTGCAATCAAATTATCTTGGCAGGTCCGAACTTCGTGAAGGTTATTTTGTTACAACAAATATAAAAAAGTGTTATGATATTTATTTTATTTGTATTTCTCACTGTTTAAATTAGATATTTTCTGATCGTATAGGTATTGGTTTATCTGGCAATAACAGTTTTCTTCACAAGTTTACATGCGTAAAATTTCGCAGAGCCTATGTTCACTTGTTTAGACCTGCCAAGATAATTTGATCGTACTGTAGATAACTAAGTATATAAATATCCAATTCATATTATGAGATATAAGTTTTTAAACTGACATGGTCACTGACACTACTATTAATATCATAAACGGGATCATATTATGAGCTCCATGTCATATCTGATCTAAGACTTCGTGAATTAGTAGTACTCCATACAATGCTGGCATTTCCATTTGAGATGCAAAAAGGATGAAGGCTCGGCGACGCTTTCATCGTCTGTAAGATATTACGATCGTTCGGTTGGCTCAGACGCGACAACGCTAGGTAAGCTGTGTACTAGATTTATACGTCTATATACATTTTGGATAGTTTATAGATTAGAGAATACGTAGGGAAACGAGTCAGACTGAATGCAATGTCCCGTCTGAACCAACGATTGTGGCCACCGACAACATTTTTGCCTAATTAATAAAACTGCTTGGAACACATCAATGAATTATCACAGCACGTCACGGCCAAGCGGAAATGTTGTAGGATGGCCTCTGTAATGCTAATAATATGGTTGTATTATGTACAACCGTTAAATAACTATTGTAAATCGCTTTTATAATTGAATATTCCCTGTAAAATATGAGAGTAATGTGTATAATTAATGTTTTGTTTACTTTAATAAATAATTATTTATTTTAACTATGTTCGTATTTTCTGTATAGGTATTATATGTAAGTTTTATTTAGCTTGCCGGATTCATTCGCTTTGTTACTAATCATAAATTGGAGTGATCGATTTGTTACTTGCCATAAGGTATCACAAATTTCAAATAGTTAAGTTTTGACGCAACTCTTTATTACTTCACACTTCTATTTAAATTATTTATAATGCTTTTATCTGTAATATAATTGCTCAAAATTGTACCCCATGAGTGTGTGATAGTCTATTGAGAAGGTAAAACGTCCAATAGGATTAGGTACTCGAAGACAACAGTTTTCGTGGGACTGACCATTGTATTTTTTATATTTCGAGATTTTTTATTCACGATTCTACAAAGTTACCATGCTGTTTAACTGATATCATTGTAAATTATTTTTATCTTGTTATTGTGGCATCCTTTAATTACTTTACTGTGAACATTTCGATTAGATCTCGAACTAGTTGAGTTTAGAAGGAGAAAACTGAATAAACGTAGTGTCTAACGAATGTACAGGAGATTATCGAAGTTGTCGCTTATATATAAATATAGTTGTTAGTGATGCTCACTTAACGTACAGTGCCATGGCGCACCAAAATGTATTAGTGATACAATAATATGTGTATGTAGTTACGAGTAAGTAGTAATGAATTGGAGATGCGGGTAGCGGTCGCGGCGCGCTTGTCAGATGTTATGTGTACTGCGTGTGCGTACGTGTTACATGTATGTATATCTGTAGATTTTTTATTAAAATGTTACTCTTACGGCGTTAAATTACAACTTTATAGTCAATCATGTTTTGAACAAACACGCAGGGCTTTGTGCGCTACATGAGGAAAATGTTTTACAAATCGGTGTCATTATAGATTAGTTGACTGCGGCCAGATAAGAACCACACACCACCGACTTATCACTCTGGTTACAGTCAGCCGCCTATTTGTATCAAAACTGATATTATGCCAAAACTCTGCGTGTTTGCTCGCTCACATTTTCACAGTTATTATTATGGCGTTGCGCGTTTTGATATACCTTAGGCCTGTATGTTGACGGTATTGTAGTATGTATAGTTTCCATCTATTTGAGGATAGTGTACCGTTCACATACAGGCTCGAGCGAATGTCTGACGGCCAGACAGTCAGTTTCTTCGGCCTGCGTAGTAAACATCAATCAATGTCAGTATAATTTGTAAGTAGTATTTTTTTAAATACGATGTATGTATTTTGGTGCTGCATTACTAATTTATTTGTTTTCAATTTAACTATGAATGACCAACTGTCTTTTTATATGATGCGAAAACAGACTTAATATTGTATAAATTTGAATATTTTGATTAAATTTCGCTCTGAATACTTGTGTTGTTTTATTTTCATCTCTGTCTCCTTATGGGAACATCTAGCAGATCATTGTACAAGAACTATCTCTGCTGTTGGCAGTTCCTGTGAACAGCAATAAAAAGTCCTCTTGGATTGAACGTTTTCGATGCAGAAATCCGAATGTGGATAAAACACAGTTACCACGAGATACATAAACGCACACCTTTTCCTATGGGGCTGGCCAGAAATGACAGAACGCCTCCTGTTGCTATGATATCGGTATAAAAGTACATACTGCTTAGGTCCGTATTCCAACACAGCGGAGACGTGAGGAGAGATGTGTAGTAAACGATCAATAGAATTTCGTAATTTGCACCGTGTGCTGCCCGTGGTCCACCAGCCTAGTGCACCTAGGTGGACTATGGGAAATAACTTCTCGCCTCTGCTTAGCTTTATTGGAAGCAGTTGAGTCGAGAGATGAGTTCAAGCTAGCCTCCGCGCTCGGCCGCCAAGCAGGCGGCAGCGCAGAGCAGAAACGACAAGTGACGTGAGCGGCATGCGGCGGTCACCTTTTGTGTTAGATCCGCGCTAAACTGGGTGTGAGTAGCCAGTACCGACACACATTTCTGCTCCGGTCTAGCCAGCATGCATCTCTACACAGCTTCTGTAGATAATACCTAGTCTCCTTTCCGATTTGGTCTGCTTGAGTCGCTCGCCGTCCGTACCGACCCAGTTCATGTATATTTTGCCGAACTTGGTTAAAGTAACACAAAGCATATCGGTGGCGGCACACGGCTGCAGTCATATCGATTGATATTTAATATGTATGCTACATGACCCTGAAAGCACCGCTCGCTTCCCATCGATTGCTGCATTCCTGCTATATTTGTGACTAAGTTTTGATTCGAGTGTTTATTTGATGCGAGTCAAATAAAACTTCGACCGCCTCTTTCATCGCGACTGCTGAGCATGAGGTCCTGGGTTCGGATCCCGGGTCGGGCAGAATTATTGGATTTTTTTAAATTTCTCAGTAGCAGCCACCTAGTCTGGGCTTGTGACCGGTGGATGGCAATAGGCTCACCCCCTATTACATGGGACTTAAACTAGCGAAATGGGGGTTTACTATGGATACACCTCTGACTAATCCTTCTGGGATTGAAGGCGTGATGTTATGTAAATATGTCAAATAAAACCGCGATTTGTAAAAAACACACGACTTTTTACAACAGGCCATAGCTATGAACTTGGTTCAGTTACCTTTTTATACTAAACGCTACTCTTGTTCATACACACAGAAACCAGGATAAGGGCGAGCGAAGCGAGTCCGAAAATGTTGACATGCTGCCTCGGATAGGTTGGACTTGAACGCGTGGCGTAGCGTGATTATGTTACATTCCTATTGTATGGAATATATGCCGCACCTACATGTTTTCATTGTCTTATTATCATGACGGCACTGTTGGCGCAGTGGCTAAGCGATTGGCTGCTGCGCTGCGTGTCGCGGGTTCGATCCAAGTATGTTATAATATTTGTATTGCCTACAGATAGTTGCATGTGCATTCAGCCATTCTGGTCTATCGACCCTATCATTCACTGCTAGTGCTGCTAAGACAATTTCAGATTGAATAGCCACTATTGGACACATTAAATCATCAAACATCCTAAATAAATCTAAATAAAGAAAACAACATTGTAACGTTCTATCAAATTTATTACGTCTATGAGAGTGGTATTTCTTAATCATAAAGTAAAACAAAATGATGTCTATATATTTACAATGAATCTTGGTTTCTTGAACATAGGCACAGATATTATAATACTTCGACATATGTAAGGAAATCTAACAAAATGGTAAAATGAAATGTTTATTACTGTATAATATGTTACATAATACTTAATTCATAAGAGTCAAGCCCAAAGAGATGACGAGAATTATCCTAAGTTTAGACAAATCAGTTAATTTGGTTTATCTAATGAACTATTCATATGTACACACTACATTCCGTTCCCTGTTTTGCAGTCAGCAAATTGCAAATGCTGGCATAATATCAAGAAAACGTTAGTAACAACAATTTTTATCATTGTAATGAAAACTTAATTAAATTAAAACAAAGCGCCAATAGGAAACTTATAGCTATTTGGGATCACAAAAAAATAATTATTCTTTCAGGTAATACAATATATTTTTTCTATCAAGCCGTTTTTATCTAGCATCCATCACCACATTTAAAAAACCTATTACAAATATAAAACATACCATCAGTTCAGTTCTTATTTTTTTTTAACCAGCAATCTTTCAACTGTTCCCAATGACCTTATTCATAAATAATTCTATACCTAAAAAACTATACAAAATGATTGCCGCCTTGAAGAAAAGCACAGCAGTGTGAGATGAGACTCATGAAGTGGTTATAAAAGTTGAGCTATGAAGAAGAGGGACACTACATATTTACAATAACTGCAGCTTTACATCAAAAGGATGCAAATGTCAGCTTAGCAAATATATCAAGAGAATATATTTTTTGGTTGTAGCCCATTTGTTGTAACTGAGTAATAAGACTATATGGCGCAGTCTCTTTGGGCTCAATAGCTTCAACTTACACTACTATAGCTTAGCTTAAGGTAAGGGGTGCTGGCTGGGGGTGAGACCACCATGCTCTGGACTATGTTTCTGCTTTTTCCTCTTCTTCTCCTTTTTCCGTTTCTTACGTTCCTTGTCATCGTCATGTCGTTTCTGCTTTTTGTGTTTCTTCTCATATGTGTCTGGGTTTGAGGAATCTGTTGATGTGACGAAACATAAAATAGGAGATTAGAAAATGCATTGTGAGATTAGTGTACTGAGAGTCTAAGAATACTGCTCTTTGGAAAGGGAAGTCTGCATTTTCTTGAATCTTACTACTGTCACTATGTATTGCAACTCACAAATGTGGATGCTTGCAGCCTGATTTCTTGCTCCACCAAACAACTCCCTACTTAAACATGATAAAATGAGATAAAGATACTTGAAAATACTGATCCGTCCATGCAAACGTGATTTCAGACTATAAGAGACCTTGAGCAATACAATCATGGAAAACAGACAATAGATTAATGGTTTGAAGTTAATTATTTAATATTGTTGTAGCAGACAGTTGTTCAAAATTGAATTGCCATTCTTCACACATATAAGAATAATCATAAAAATTGTTGTGGTTCACATAGCAACAACTCCTTTGATAGTAACTTGTTCTAAATAAAATCTAAATAATAACAGTAGGCTTCCTGCTTATAATTGCTAGGATTTTCAATCAAGTCACATTAGTATTGTTAGTTAAAACTTTCTAATCAACTTGAATGAAGCAAATGACAGAGCTGTCCAGGTAGCCATGTACTGGTCGAACAAAATATGAGTCACTAGCGAACGCCCCGCGGTTTCACCCGCGTAGTTCCCGCTCGTGTGGGAATACAGGAATAAAAAGTAGCCTATGTTACTCAGAGTGAATGTAGCTTTCTAATGATAAAAGAATTTTTGAAATTGGCTCTTGAGTTAATTTTTCATTACAAACATACACACAAACATACAAATCTTTCCTCTTTATAATATTAATGTAGATTAATAAAATTCAAGAAGAATCAACTTGAAAGGACCATGGCTAATTTTTTATGAATGCCAAAGGCAAACACAATTTGAATATATTTCAAATCATGGCTTATTATTAGGAATACACTTGATACTAAGACAAGTACATTAGTGATGAAACCCTGGGGCCATCGGGTAAAAGTGCTCACAGTCTTTGTAAAGAAATTCATAAACACCTCGTTGACACACCCTGACCGAAGGGCTGGCTTTTACCTCGGCCAGAGGCTTAGTATTACCATACAGATTTGAACTAATAATAAACTCATGTCCAAAGAGTCTTCAATGGCTATGTAGCTGGATATGTTGAATATTGTGCTAGATGAAGCTATCATCTAGCTAGCACAATGTTTACAACATAATATATGGTTTAAAAAATATACTTTTGAGACTGTTGGGGTCAAATCTTCCAACAAAAATACGGAATATTCTTATTATTATAATTATGTTAAAATAATATGATAATAATACATTTTGTAGTAGTCTATTTTGAATCATAATTGAATAGTCAAATGATAAATAGAAACTGAAGTGTAATGAATGTGTAAGACTGCTCACCTTGCAGAGGTGTCTCTTGTCCTGGCGGCACACCATCTTTGTGCTTGTGTTTCTTGTGTTTGGTCTTATGTCGCTTTGGTGGGGTCGCACTTACATAGCGGTACTGTTCAGGTAATGGACCTGGGTGCAGCCGAAAGCCAGCCAGCTGGGCACTTGATAGCGGCAACAATTCCTTACCACCTATAGGCCTCTTGGCTATCACTGATCCTAAAGTACTGTTATCTTCCTGCCCAGGGCCATCAAGAATTCCAGGGAGATTAGGAAGAAAAGAAGATAAGGATTCCTTAAGTTTCTTGCCATTAAATTTACTATAAGAGTGTTCAAGTCCATAATAAGCCATTAAATTAGTCGCTCCTGTGAGTTCACATTCTCCTGTAAATAATATTGTCATTAATGTTAAAGCTTGTAAATAAATCATTACAACAGTATCGTTAGGGAGTAATTCTGTACCTGGAGGTTCTTTCATCAAATAGAATGGTCCACTATGCACTATAGACGGGTTCTTGCCTAGCGAGATCGTAGTTTTGAGTGTTCCAGAGGAATCCTGACGAGAAACCACTGGTGACCTCGCACCTCGCGGCGAGGACTTCGGGGAATATGGTTCTACTTTTCTAAACTGATCAGACATCATCTTGCATCTGCATTGTCTACATAACAAACGTAAAGAAAAGAAAATCTCACTAAAGAAAACGATAAAAACTTAACACCCTCACTTCGGACGAAGAGCTTCTTTCTACTTCTTTGACAAATTTGCAAAAAAAAAACGTCGTAGTGGAAGGTAAACGAAGCTACTATTTCACAATTTAGTCGATTAGTAGGTTTTTGGTGACATTCGATTTTCGATAGATACGGTACGAGTAGATTCCAGATTCAAGTCAACGACATCAAAGTCATCAAAGTTAGAACAGTGGTTTTTTTTTTTTTTTGTAGTGTGGCACTAGTTATATCTTTGTGCCAATTTCGAGAACAGTGGTTTATTTAAAACTATTTTAAATTGTTACCAACTTACCATTCAATGTAACTTACATTCCGGTGGATCACACACCGTCACACCGGTCACACACATCATCTGCACGCATCACATCTCATGCTTTCATCGTCTACGAGAAAATTGCCTCACTCCTGGGCAGAATATGAAGCTGTCACAGTAGCATCCTGAAAGCTGTGACTGTCGATACTTCATGCAAATTTGTGTGAAAGAGAGGACTTTTACCTTATTAACGTAGTTTAATATTGCTCCAGTTGATGGGTTGTCTTCTCATAAATTCGTTTATACTTAGGTTACTAACTATAGCGTATAAGTGCTAATGCATAATGGGCCGAAATAAAATAATTAATATTATTTATACATTTTTAAGGAATGATTTAAATTAATATTAAGTTCTAATCGACTAAAGAAAGTAAACCTTATCCCTAATAAGTGAAAGGTTTCTGAAATTCGGATACACGCTGGTTTAAAATTGCTGTAATAAATCGTAGTTTTTTGTTAAATAGTTGTATATGGAGAAAATTTCACTTAGATACGAGAAATATTATTTTGAATGAATTCATGGATACATTTTTATTTTAGTTTTTAAAATTTATAGCTGTCTATGGTTAAAAACCACGTGTTCATGATTAGCGCCATAGTCGAGAAGAGCAGTTAAAAAAAAAAAATTAAGAAGTAAAAACTTAGTCTATGGTTCATGAATTAGCTTCTCGTAATACGCTACGATTTTCGTTAATGTGTTTGGAAATAAACAATTTATGGGGTTAATTTAGTTTTTCTTGTGTTCAATAGTGTTATATAAAACCTGAAAAATGTTTGTGAACTGTGATTTAAGTGGTACAAATAAACAGCAACGCTTTTGATATACACGATTCCTCGCTGTGCGAAGTGACGCCATTTTACGGGAATGATCAGCCCGCGGCTGCCTCATACTAAGCCTGATGTAAGGATTGTTCTGTTCAAACGGATGCATGGAAACGAATCTATATTCTTGCACTCGTGCTGGACGGACGAATTCCGAGGTAAAGATTGTATATTTATATTATTGTTGATACGATGATAGTTCAAATCATGTCTCGATTTCCTCCTATTTGAGCGTCTTTTGTTTCTTAATAGTCAAAAGCACGTGTTTGTATTTTTCCAGAAAACTATGGAAGATGGTAATATTGCCAATACGAAAGATGATAAAAACACAACAGCAGCATTGATCAACTTGTACGGCGAACGCTCAGCTAAATTCGCAGCTAATGGGCACGAATTCGCTGGCGAGCCGTCCAGTCCGCCCGATGAGCCGTACGCGCATTGTCGGCAGCCCGCCGACACTTCGACTGACGACAAGTTCAAAAAACGCATCAACCCTCTTAGAATTCATCTTGGTAAAAGGCCTTTTGTAGATAACTCCCTTCAATACTTTAGCACATGCAAGAAAAGAAAGCCTTCAGCGAATAAACCTTGTGATAGCAGCACTCCTACCAACTCAGCGCCCCGAATGCCCAAACTTATCCCTAAGCACATAGACCGTAGTCAGTTCCACAATGTCTCATCACAAGCAAAGAATGATCCTATCAATGAACGTGATAAACCAGTGCCTCGGCTTGTGCCTAAAAGCCAGCTGTTACAGTTCAAAAAAGGTAAAGCAGAAAAAGGCCCCCAGTTGAAGGAATATGCACAGAGTCTTGGCCTGCAGCCTATGGTGAAGTTTAAGTGTCGGAAGTGTTGTTCTATGTCGTTTAAAACCTTACCTATGTTGAAAGAACATCAATTGGTTTGTCGAGCACAAGTAAAAGAGCCTGCACTAAGCCTCGAGGCAGCACCATGTCAAGAACCTAATACTAGTGGTCCACCTAGATTTACTAGGAAAGTATATTTGTGTTCAGCTTGTGGAACTTATTATGAGAACTGGAATCTCTTTCTTCACATGAGGGAAGTACACAATAGACATATTTGCCTGTTTTGTTTGGGTATGTTTTCAAAAGCAGAGAAGCTGTCATCACACCTAACAAATAAACATAATGTTAAAGAGTTCAGCTACGAAAGTAAAGAAGAGTTCTTCAATGTTTACAATGGTACTTTATATTTGATGTGCTGTGCATGTGAGGAAATATGCAGTGAACAAGATGACTTCTTCAACCATGATTGTAATAATGTTAAGCCGAAACCTGTGCCTGTTCTTATTAGCAAAAATGCAGTTAAAACAAATAGTATAAAGAGTACTAAAACTATGAATAGAGTGTCAAGTAATGGACCCTCAAGTGTAGCAAAAGATTCAATAAAACCAGCTTGTGATAAGAAAGATGTTGATGGTAAACTTCAGACTGTCACATCTCAAACACATAAACCTGCAGCTATAATGCCGGAAACACATGCTAGTGAGCCAGCTATCTGTGATACAAGCATCACGTTTGATAGTTCAGTAACAACTAGTAAGGACAACACAGTTGATTCAAGAATGGAACTTGAGAACTTTGCCTCAAAGCCTGTATCAACTCCAGTGCAACAAAGTACCTTTACTCCAGACAGAACTGCACATATGTTCTCCAATGGTGATGAAAGCTTAGAACATTCAGATGAAAGTGACTCACCTGTTTCTGATGAAGTTAATGAACCAATAAGAGAGGCTTCACCTTTTAAAAAAGAAGAACCAGTTGGTTTTCCTGTTGAAAAAGAAAAAGAATGTCCTATAAAGTTAAAATTTAATTTAAATAATGCAAATTCACCTGTTATCATAAATTCCACTGTAGACCCCACAATTGGAAAACAAAAAGTACACAAACCTCCAACACGTGTGAGAAGACCACCAAAACGTTATGTGAGAGATGCACAAGTACATTATGAGCCTGTAGTAACACATAAACCACCTTCAATAAGAATGACAATATGTGATAGACCTGACAGTCCTTTTGTAAAGACAACCATAATTGAAAATAATAAAGAGACAACACTGAAAACACTCTTGAATAACAACTTTGAAACTGCACCTAAAACGCCTGAAATAAAGTCAGAAAATACAGTTAAAACTACAATTTATGACAACAAATTAGAAGAAATTAATACAATGAATAGGGTACCCAAGTTAACAGTGAGAGTTCCCAAAGAACTTTTGGATAAAGATTCATCTAGTGATTACTCTTCTGACAGTGATGTTAGTGATAAACTGACAGTAGATGAAAATAATTCTGTTCAAGAAGAAAAACAAAATAAAACTAAAGATGAGTCATTAATTGAGGATCCACCAGTTGAACCCTTGACACCACCTGCTGACCTACCTGCTGTGAAGGTAGAAGAACCTTTACAAGAAGCAGAGGAAGACATTCAAGTAGAAGATGAGATTGAAGACATAAAGCCTGAACTCAAACCAGAGCCAGCAGAAATGGAACTAGAGCCACCTGTTGAACCAACAGTTGAGGAACCATCAATCCCTGTAACAGAACTATCTCTGGATAAACCATTAGATAAATATCCTCTTAAAGATCTACTAAAAGTGTTTTTATCATCAACCGTTTACAGTTGCATATATTGCAATCATGTGCGTAAGATTGCAGTTAATTGTGAGCAGCTTGCTTTACACATGGTGTCACAACACCGCTTTGCTGCAACTGTAGACAGTATTACTGCAGAGGAGCTGATGCCTGAGACTATAACAGCTAAGTTGAAAACAGGTGCTCCAGAACTAAATTTAGTCTACATTAACTTGGACTCTTATGACAGTGTAGAAAAGTGTGATGAAGTGCAGTATGACTATATGTTTGAATGTTTTCAGTGTTACTTTAAAACTGCTATCCATAAAGATCTCTATTTACATAATCGTAAAATGCATCTAAAAACTATCTTACTGTGTGTTATGTGTAAATCTAATTTTTATAGTTATAGTGAATTAATATGTCATTTATGCCCTGGAACATATGATTCTGAGTATGAAGTTAAGTTTAGATGCTGTTTGTGCAATGTAGATGCTATCCCATCATCATTCAGATTGATGGTACACCTGCGAAAGATTCATCACACCTGTGATGTCTGTTTGGAACTTTGTCACAACCAAGCACGCCTTTCCAACCATGTTTGGAAACATAAACTGCATCATTTATGCTACCGATGTGGCATTGCATATAGAAATAAGCCAGACATAACTAATCACTTATTTTGGAAACATGGCACTGAAAGTGTGATGTGTAAAAAATGTTTGCAAAAAAAATGGCCCCATGTTTATCATTTCTGTACACCTCCTGCTATATTTGTTTGTGAAGAATGTAGTTTGCAATTCACAAAAGCAGTATACTTAAAAGTGCATAAAAGATTTCATACCAATGAGTATCTCCATTATTGTATAGAAGAAGATTGCACTGGAAAGTTTGTTTCTAAGAAACTACTTAACAAACATTCAGATGAGCATAAGAAAAAAATAATTATTGAAGAATTGAATGAAATCAAGCCTAGTCTGCCAAGTGAAGTTTTACCAGAAACATCTAAAGAAGCTGTCCCTATCATTGATTTGGTAGACGTTAAACCAAAAGAGGAAGCTGGCACTTCCGATCTGACAGCTGAGTCTGGTACTGAGCAGCTAACTAAAAAAGAAAAGAAAAAGAAATTAAAAGAAAAGGATGCCCTTTTGCTTGATGTGAATTTACCTGCACTCAACCTTTCAGAAAGTGACAGCAGCGACGAATCCGATAGTGGTATGCCATCAACGGTTAAAGATGAGAAACTAGATGATAACATAAAAGAGGAAGATGCTCCTAAAGTAGAATCAACTGTTACAAATAACACGGATGTTGATGTGGCTCCAAAGACTGAGGAGAAAATAGAGTCGGTAGACGAAAAACCGAACGATCAGCAGGTTTTAGACATATGGGATAATTTCAAAAAATATCAAGCAAAAGTTGAAAAGACAAAAGAAAAAACTCCTCCATTAGTACCTATCAGAAAACATGTCTGTGAATCTGATCACGATTATTGTTTGGTACCGACTGATATGAATGGAGATGATGATTTGTTCAATAGTAGTGATACTAAAAAGAAAAATAAGAAATCTCCTAAGAAACAACGTGGTGACTTATCATCAACTAGTAGTAGCAGCAGTGATTCCGATTCGAGCTGCTCCTGTGGCTCCAACTGCAGTTGTTCATCTAGTAGTGGTTCTTCATCATCAAGTTCCTCAGACTCGGATTCGTCGGACGAATCAGGGAATGAGAAAGAGAAGAATGAGAAGAAAAAGACCAAGCGCCTCAAAAAGACGTTACCCAATAGGAGGTACAGCACTGGTTCTAATGTAGATGTGATGGGCATGTCTGAGACTCCAATATTAATTCCTGAGAAAACTGAGCCTCCTATTGCGGAAACAGATCTCGACACTGATGAAAGTGAAACAGATGAAGAGTTTTATGATGAGCATCCGCAACAAATAGGTAACAAGCTGCATGAAGAAAAACGTAACCAGCTGATGAATTTATCTTCTGTGGCACCCTCAGACGCCGGTTCTGTTTCCGGTGAATTAAGTCGACCTACAACACCTATCAAAGAAGAAGAAAGGGAACAAAAAGAGCCTGAAGTTAAAGTAAAATCAAGCAGCAGTAAAAAGAAAAGCAAAAAGAAAAAGAAATCTAAGAATTCCAAAAAGCATGGACCCATAAAAATCAACATTCCTAAAGATGTCATTTTAAAATCTGAAGTAGAGGCAGCACCGCCTTTACTTCCTAATAAGATAACAATATCGTTACAATCCAATACAGTACAAATCCCAGAGGCCCCTAAACCAAGCCCAATCTTGACAGAAGTGAGCTCTTCAGCATCGGCGGCAGAAAAACGAGCGTCGAAAAGAAGACGAGTTCCTAATAAATTTTATGGATACTCTAGTGATGACGAAGGACGCACGCACGCTGCACAGACTCCGGTCACACTAACAGCATTAAAACCGCAACAGCCGCCTAAACTGGAGTGGAGAAAGGAAGATTTGCCGTCTCCAGTGACGCACAAGGCAAAGAAAGAAGTACCATCAACTGTGATTTCAAGCAGATTGTATAATTATACAGACCCTATAAGGTTGACCGCTCCCATACCTGATCCCGAGCCGCCGCGTATCTTAATGAATACTGAATCTATGGAGTCGAGCGACTCTGATTCGAGCGAAGAAGGAAACTTAGAAATATATCAACCTAACAGTCAGAGCTCTGTACCGCCGCCTCCAACTTATTTGAATTCGGGCACCTCCAGCTTGCCGTACGCATTCCAACGGCCTGCGGTGCGGGAGGCGCGCGAGGGCGAGAGCGTATACTGCTACTGTCGATGTCCGTACGACGAAGTGTCGGAGATGATTGCTTGCGACGCCGAAGGTTGTCCCATCGAATGGTTCCATTTCGAATGCGTTGGTATCATGGTACCGCCTAAAGGCAAATGGTACTGTCCTGAATGTAGGAAAAATCAAAGTTTCTCAGGTTACAGATAATTGTAATTAAATTTAAGTGTATATAACATTGCTGTATTGTTATTATATCTGTATATAACTTATTGACGATTGTAGATAATTTAGGCTTTACCTGTATATCTTTGTAGGTAGTTTCTGTAAGTTTTAGGTTAATTAGGTCTGAAAAAAATGTATCATTGTTATAAAAAGTACACGTTATGCTTGATACCGGCTGTGCGGCCACTTCTGTAACCTGGCAAATTGTTAATGACATTAACCTACTGCAGCAAGCGGAAATATAAATCCGATTTTTGATACCAATTCAAGCAGTTTCATTTATCCACTTTTACCTGAACTTAGACTAAAATTGGCTTGCAAGGTGAAGGTCGTGTTCACCCTTTCATAAGGCTGAGTCACAGTTGAGGTTGGGGCGAAGTGATGCATTTAATACGGCTCTTCTGCGCTCAATATTCATAAAGGTGATTCAATGAACACTCAAAGCAACATACTAAAGCAATCATGTTGATTCTCATAACACCCGTAACTATAATCAAGTCAGTTACTTGAGCGAAAGTAGTAAGATATTACGATTATTATTTTGTAGTTCAGTAATATTATTGCTTGAAGTTAGAACTGACAGAAGTTACAACTTTTTTAAATTTATTTTTCTAAGTTACATTTTTATAAATTGATTTAAAAAAATCTTAAGATTTATTTTCTTTAAGCTATGTTTTTTTGACGGTTCTTTCTTCAAATTCTTGCTTAAGCATAGAAATGGTTGCAGTAATGACTCTTCAACTCGAGTAATTACTTTGAAGTGACAGTGTGTTAATGCTTTATAATACCCGTAACTTGAATCAGAATGAACAGTTGACTGCGCTACGTGTCGCGGGTTCGATCCCCGCACGGAACAAGAAGGGGTAGGCCTACTGATAGTTGTTTCGGGTCTGGGTTTGTGTATGAGAGTTTAAATGTCTGTGAACGCACCCACGGCCACGGGTCAATATAGGTACAGGAAAAATTCTTAGTATGGGGCAACGTTTTTAAAAAGATACATAAAGATTTTTTTGTGTTAGGGGCCTTAGGGTTGATGGGTTTGGATATTTTATGTCCACGGTAAACCTAGTGACGGCATGCGAGATAAACCAAGCGTAAGTTCAACCAGGTTTAACTATTTTTTAACCGACTTCGAAAAAGGAGGAGGTTATATGTTTTGAAATAAGTTGTAAATAGAGCCAGTTTAGTGAAACTCAAAAGATGGTAGACTTTATTTCCAATATTTCCAGAAGACAGAACATATTTTTATATCAACAAGAGTTACTTAGCAACATAGGTAACCATAGAATAAATGTATCCAGCATACAAACTCTAACACCCCCACTGTATGCCTATACATTTTTTAAAGAAGTCCTGCTTAACTCTAGCAAGTCCTTTTGTGAAGATATCGGCGGGCATCTCATCAGTCTTACAATATTTGATACAAATTTCATTTGCCTCGGCCAATTCCCTCACATAATGATACCTAATATTTATGTGCTTAGACCTCCTACCGACTGTTGGCACGTACACTAATTTTATAGCGCTTTGGCTGTCGCTGAACAGATCAATCGTATTATTCTGACCTGTCAGTTCATGGTAGAGACCTTTGGCACAAACAATCTCTTTCGCTGCTTCGCAGATAGCAACATATTCTGCTTCAGCCGTACTGAGTGCGACGCAACGTTGCTTGCGGGTCTGCCAGGAAACCGCAGCACCGCCAAGGACAAGAATATACCCTGTGAACGAATGTCCATCAGCGTTGGCACCCCAGTCCGCATCGGCATATGCAACCAGAGGATTGCCAGTCTTCTTATAGACCAATTTGTGATCTACTGTACCCTTTAGGTACCTCAGCACTCTCTTGAGTGCAGCCATGTGAGTGGAATTCCAACAAGAATTAAACTGACTCAGGTAGCTCACTATGAATGTGATGTCAGGTCGTGTGCCACAGGACAGGTACATGAGTGAACCCACAATCTCCTGGTAGCTCATATCTCCAGTCGGATCACCTTTCTCCAATCTGAGATTAGTCTCTGTGGGAGTCGCGACAACTTTGCAATCTTCCATTTTATACTTTTGGAGGACCTTCTTTATGAAATTTTTTTGGTTGAGCTCCACTTCTCCCTTCCTTTGCGTGAGCTCCATGCCCAGGCAATCCTTTGCCAATCCCAAGTCTTTAATTTTGAAGGCGTCCCCAATCTTCGCTTTCACGGCCTGAATCTCATCAATGTTATGCCCAAAAATGTAGAAATCGTCTACGTATAAGGCAATTGCGAGAAATTTGCTTTTGACCTTCTTTAAGTATACGCATGGGTCATATTTTGACCTCGTGAACCCGATCTCAATTATGTGAGCGTGAACCTTCACGTTCCAACATCGTGCTGCCTGTTTCAGACCATATATGGCCTTCTTCAGCTTGCACACCTTTCCTTCTTTCCCCCTCGTGATGAAGGCCTCTGGCTGTTCCATATACAGGTCTTCAGCAAGGTCACCATTAAGGAAAGCGGTCGTGACATCAATATGATGCACTGTCAATCCAATTTCTGCCGAAAGCGCTAGCAGTAGTCGGATCGACGACAGTTTAACCACTGGTGCAAAGGTTTCGGAGTAGTCCTCCCCCCACTTCTGGGAATACGCTTTAGCCACCAGTCTTGCTTTGTGGCGCTGCACTGTCCCAGCAACGCCAATCTTCAGCTTAAATAGCCACTTGCATTTGACTACGTTCGCTCCTCTTGGGCGATCCACCAGCTCCCAGGTTCCGTTCTCGATGAGCGAGTCGTACTCTTGCTTCATCGCATCCAACCACAGGTCCTTATCTCCGCGGTCCAATGCATCCTGTACCGATACAGGATCGTGCACGCTGAGAAAATTATATTCAAAATCTTCCCGTCTATTTGGAACTCTGGTCCTTTGAGGGTATCGAGGCCTCTCTACAGCTGGTTCAGCTTCTCGATCTTCACTTGCTTCTCTTTCAACGCTTACGTCTCTTTCGGCGTGAGAATCATTCCTGTCTAAATCCGAGATGGAATCCACTGAATCATGGAACTCCTCAGATTCGACTACAACGTTTTCGGGTGTGGTGGACCCGGTTCCTGGAGCTTGTACGCTCTGGCTTGGAACTTCTTCCTCAGTTTCCATAGCTCCGGTAGTCCCTCCTGTTATGGGGACTACGAAAAATTCTTCAGGAACATCCACCACTGGCATCTTAGTTGGCGATTTGTTTGGAGGTCCGAGAAAATCCATATTGTCCTTAGACTGATTTGGTAACCTCTCATCAAACACGGCATCCCGAGCAACAATAATCCGCCTTGGATTATTCTTAACATCAGCAAACTTAAAACCCTTTTGATCCTCACTATAGCCAAGAAATATAAGTTCTCTTGTCTTGGGATCAAACTTTTTGAGGCTTCCATCCTTAATAAGAACCTGTGCCTTTGAACCAAACACTTTTAAGTGCGAAAGGTCCACTGCCTTTCCGGTCCACACCTGTTCAGGAACCTTTTGCGAAATAGCCATAGTGGGCGAGCGGTTCTTCAAATAAATCGCCGTTAGAACTGCTTCACCCCAATATCTCTTATTGAGATTGCTTTCTGCTAGCATGCATCTCGCCTTTTCAACGATTGTTCGAATGGTTCTCTCCGCAACTCCATTTTGCTGTGGAGTGTGCGCTACAGTTGTCTGATGTTGAATTCCGCGATTTTTCAGGTGTTGTTGGAATTCCTTACTGGTGTACTCACCACCATTGTCGCTCCTTAACTTCTTAATCTTTTGACCCGTTTGATTTTCAACTAATGCCTGAAACTCACAAAACATCCCGAAAACTTCTGATTTGCATTTCAGCAAATAGCCATAAACTTTCCTGCTATAGTCGTCAACGAATAGCAGTATGTATCTTTTGCCGTCCCATGACTCCACCTCAATGGGACCCGCAACGTCACTATGGACCAGCTCCAAAATCTGTGAAGCTCTATTGAATTTCCTCTTCGGAAACTTCTTCACGCATTGCTTGCCTTGACTGCATGGTACGCAGGGGTTCTTGCAGTCCCCAAGACTATAACTAAGGCCCTTGACGATATCCTTAAGTTTGCGCATTTCAGATTGAGATAAGTGGCCCAATCTCCTATGCCACAACTCAAAGTCATCCTGACTTTGTCCTAAGAGAACCGTCGCCTTGTTACTCTCCGAACCTAAAACATAGAGTCCGTTTTGCTTGCGTGGTGCTGTAAACAGTACGTTCCCATCCACAGATATATTGCCATCATAAACTCTGCAACGATTTTTGTCAAATACTACAACCTTACCATTATCAGTGCACTTGCCAACAGACATCAAGTTGGTGACTAATTCTGGAATCAACAACACATTATTCATTGTCAGTCCTAACGGACGTCCCTTGTGACATACGTCTAACTTCACAGTACCTTGTGAGGTCGATACTATTTTGTCATTATTCGCACAAGTAACAGCTTTCGAACTGCTTGCTATAGGCGTTAAAATAGACTTATTTGATGTCATGTGTGATGTTGCGCCACTGTCTACCACCCAGCAATTATCCCCACTAGCGGCAAGTAAAGTAACAAAATCAGTAGAAAAATCATCATTAATCCTGCCTACAGCCGCTAAATTGCTTTCAGTCTTACCTTGTTTGGCTTTGAAAAGCTTACATTGCCATTTAAAGTGACCCTTCTTTTTACAAAAATGACAAACTATTTTCTTACGATCGCTGCCACTACCACTTGCAACATTAGCTAACACCGTATTGTCCTTAGCATCATTCACTTGCTGTCGGTGACCTTCACGCAGAAGAGCCGCTATCACGTTCTCCGATGATAATTCCTTACCAGAATGTTCCATGGCCATCACCAAAGGGTCGTAAGAATTCGTCAAACCAGCTAAGAGAATAACAGCGATGAATTCATCATTCAATGCAGCTTGGATTGCCTCCAGGGCTTGATGCGTAGCTTGCACTTCATTGACGTAGGCATCCATATTTAGGAAATTATCCAACTTCAACGAAAATAGCTTCCGCAGCAGACCTAATCTCCTGATTAGACCACAGTCAGCATAGGCCTTTTTGAGCGCACTCCATGCTTGCCATGAGGTTTTGGCATTCTTGACAATGGTGATGCACTGTTCTGCAATTGACAGACAAATCTTTGCCCTTGCCCTTTCGTCGCGTTTCCGGTCTTCAGGCTTGGTAGAAACGAAATTTTCGCACACACAGTCCCAGAGCCCCGCATCTATTAAAAGCATTTCGATGCTGAAGGCCCAACTACCATAATTATCTCGACCTGTGAGCTTTTTCACCGCACTCGTGGAACTTTCCATCTTTATATATTCGAATTTACTATATATAACTGCCCTACAAATTCAGCATCAACAAGGCATGGTCTGGGCCCATAACCTTTTGAAATAAGTTGTAAATAGAGCCAGTTTAGTGAAACTCAAAAGATGAAACTGAAAAAACTTTTTTGCAAAAAAAAACAACTGACTTCAAAAACACCAAAAAGTAAAAAATAAACTTCAGAAGAAAAATCTGCTTCTGAAGTCGGTGGCAAAATCATGAAGTCAAACAAACAAAAGTCACCGACTTCAGAAGCAGATTTTTCTTCTGAAGTTTATTTTTTACTTTTTGGTGTTTTTGAAGTCGGTTGTTTTTTTTATTAATAAGGCGGTTAGGGGCTAGAAACTTAACATTTCGCACACGTGTTCCTCTTATGATGTAGGCATCCACTAAGAAAGGATTTTTCAAAATTCATTCCCCAAGGGTTCACCCCCTTGGGGGTTGAATTTTGGACAGGGGATGTATAAGTTTGTATGGAAAAGACATAATTCTAAAAGACCGAGGTAAGTATGTAGTAAGTATTTTCACAGCAGACCCGGTATCTTGAAGTGCTTTGCTTTGAACGTTATTTTTTCAGCTAAAAAAATATCAACTGCTGGACTGCTGGACATAGACCTCTCTCAAAGATCGCCACAACGATCTGTCGTGTACCTACTGCCTTCGTGCAAAAAATTCCTACAACCTTCACCAGGTTGTCGGTCCACCTTTGGATGGACTTCCAACGCGGCATCTACGAATTTAGTGCGCTACCACGCTGGGAACATCCCGACTTGGAGGTTTTTATTTCAATGCATTAGTAACAAAAGATGCATGCGGCCTTTTTTCAAAAAGCCAGCAATCTACGAGTACAGTTCAGTCAATGTCATGTCACATATAGTTACCCACAGGGCAAAAGCCAGTGTTGTGTCTCTTTTAATATAAACTAGCAGCTGCAAGATAATCCATTACAATTCGCAATAAATATGGATATTTCGCAATTGTGCCCCCACAAGGAACAATGCAATATGTTTGGTAAGTCACAAAGTGTAATTATCTTGGAGACTAAAATAAGCAATAGTTATGTAGTTTCAATGAAGATGCTGTTGCTGCCGCACGGGTCGATCTTTAGGTTAAGCCGTGCTTGCTTAAGTTGGTATGTGAATGGGTGACCATCCATTACATGCAGAGTTTCCTCCGTGCCCGTTGGTCCCGGCTGCTATTGTAGATCTTTGGCAGCCGTTGAGCGTTGTTGATATTTTGTACCCTACGACCCTACGTACGTACCACAATGTTGTCTGCCTTGCGGCATTAAGTCCGCCTATGTATCACTATTGTGCATGAAGTTTAAATAAATAAATAGTTACAGATAGCCAGTGGCCTAAAAGTCTGACACTTCCCTGCCAGTATTAACTGGGTTGTGGAGGTCAGATAGGCAGTAGTCGCTCCATGTAAAATGCTGGTATTCAGCTGCATCCGGTTAGACTGGATGAGTCCCTATAATGCCCGTCACAGTAATGCACATACCAGCAATGCACGACACTGGAATGTACACACGGCTACATATCAAGCTATACAAAACCAGTATAATCTGATCGTTCGTTGTGCGAAAAGATCTAGTAAAGTGAGGCCAAGATTAACTGGTTTTGTATAGCTTGATGTGTAGCCGTGTGTACAACACAGGAGTGTACGACACAGTAATCGGCGACATCGCGCGATTGGTTGGCCGACTAGTTGGGCGACTCGAAATTTTGGGACTTGGATACTAGGTAATTGAGCTAGGTAGTGCTGCCGAATTAAATTGTACTCCATGACGTGCGCTCGCTACGCTCGCATATTTAAAAACACTAATATCTTCTGTCCCCGAAGTGCCGGGCCTCCGCGTTTATGCATGACAATGCCCGACCTCATACAGGTAGGATTGTGAATGACTACCTTCAAGAGATGAACATTACTCGTATGGAGTGGCCAGCGCGCAGCCCGGATATCAACCCGATCGAGCATGCTTGGGACGAGCTAGGCAGATGCGTAAAACAACGAAACCCTCCCCCAATCACGCTTCGTGAGCTCAAAATTGCTCTCACAGAGGAATGGGAGAATATTCCCCAAAATCGTTTAAGGAACTTGGTGTACAGCATGCCAAACCGCGTAAGAACGCAGTAATGGAAGCACGAGGAGGCAATACGAAGTATTAAAATTCAAGAAAATCGTAATAAAGTTCAAAAATTTCATGTTTCCTATTTTTGTTTTAAGGAGAGATCAGCAGTTTTTTTCTTTATGTAATTTTGTGTTAATAAAATGTATGGTGACTCATTTTTTTTTTACTTTCATTTAAGGAGTATTACATTGTCTATTAAATACAATTTATTGCAATAACCTATCATTTTTAGTTTCCGAGATTTTTAACATTCTTTAAGTGACCCGGATTCATTGCTCTCGAGTGTATTAATCTCATTTCAGCAAGTACACACGGCTACACATCAAGCTATACATTTCCAGTATAAGCTGGTCTCGCATTGTATAGAATTTCCGTACAGTGCGAGATCAGCGTAAACTGGAAATGTATAGCTTGATGTGTAGCCGTGTGTACATACCTACAATTCCTATATGTATGTAATGTATTTTTTATTATTAGTAAGTAAACTAAACTCAGCACATTAATGCACGGTTTTCCGGTTCTATGGGCTATGGATAGCTGGATATAGTGGCTATATGGCTTCATTTACCTATCCTTCTATTCACTTGAGTGTGTGTTTTTTTTTTAAATTTATAATGGGCTTACTCTCTTGACCTCAATCTTGCCCTAAGGGCAGAGATGAGGTCGGTGACGGTAGAACGAGCTTACCAAGAAGAAGCCTATTCACTCGCGACTTATAAATAAATAGATTGGGGTTATAATAATTATGAAGTCTGAAAAGCAGACGCAGGCAGGGAGTTCCACTCCTTGGCTGTGCGCGTATTAAAAGATCTAGCAAACCGCTTCATTCGTGTGTCGCCTCCGCCTCATTTTTCCGATTTTGGGTTTATTTAACTTTTGACTTAAGAAAAGCATTGTCTTTCAGTAGCTTCAACAAAAAGTTAATTTTTTCTTATAGTTTTTGAAATAGCCAAGATAACAAAGTCGGATATGGCACGACTGTCCGTAAAACAATGACGGATGTTAAACTAACGACATTTTTAGCAGGATGTGTGTGACTGGAGAATACTCTGGCGGAGTCTGGCGGTTGTGCCAGTACGAACCATGTTGTAGGGGCGTGCGCAAGTCGCGTTAGTTTAGTGCTTTTTCATATAAGCCAAGATAACAAAGTCGGATATGGCACGACTGTCCGTAAAACAATGACGGATGTTAAACTAACGACATTTTTAGCAGGATGTGTGTGACTGGAGAATACTCTGGCGGAGTCTGGCGGTTGTGCCAGTACGAACCATGTTGTAGGGGCGTGCGCAAGTCGCGTTAGTTTAGTGCTTTTTCATATACTTTTAAGTTTATTCTATAATAATAGTTTGTATTAGTTAGTTAAGGAAATAATTGTATTGTCCAATTAAAATTGTAAGATGTACCTACCATATTCGACTTTGTTGTTTATCCAGTTTGTCGTATGTGGAACTTGCGACAGTTGATCGATAAGTTTTTCCGCATAGTTATGTCAAGTCGCAAGTCGGATCTATCATATTATATTCTACAAAGTTTTGTAGAATATAATATGATAGATCCGACTTGTACAGCGGATCTAATATCGCTAAAACTACGTTACGTGGTTAAGGACGTTAAGTTACTATGTACTTTAAACGTATACCTATACATTTTTGGTATTTTTTTTGTAAACCTTATTAATTTATATTTAAAAAAATATAAGCAATTTAAGCTTTGACGCGCTCTTCTGTAAAATTACGGATTTGAAGATCCCACATTGTTAATTGGGACAGGCGATGTGTGGAACTCCAGCAGATCACCTGTTTGTATACGTAGTGCAACATGGTGTGCTTAGATAAACGTTATGTTAGACTGTGTTACAGTTTAGTAAATCAATCAAGGTCTATGTACACACGATAGTGGTCATTGATACCTCTATCTACCTACAGCCGTACAGCGACACAATTAACATTCACTTCATCATTAAACTATATTATGAAACATGTTCACAGTTTTGTTGTAAATGGGTCGCTTATCGTAAGCATTGGTTTATGTAGGTAATTTATATTATCGTAGGTTTTGGTTTAGTGTGGGTAATAGATATTTCCCTATGAAACACCCATTGGTTTAATATTTAGGTATGTGCGATCGTGGGCTGGTCACCTTTTTATTTTGAAGTAAAGGAAGGAGGAAAGTATATCGGCTGATGATGGTTAGGTACTATTATATTGGGTAGGTATACTACTTACCACCACACCACTTGAGACAACTGCACTACGTAGAAGAACAGCACACAATAATCTGCAGAGCATCAGCTATCTAAATGTAGAGCAGGCCGTATTGGTTGCTAGTAAAGTAATAACTATCATAATTTACTTAGGTAATAAGTAACAATGACATTCAAACGTTGAAATCGCTGGGTACGTATAACTATCATATAAGTAGGTTATAAGGAATAATTAAAAAAAAAAAGTTAAAATTCAAATAACACGGCCTGACCCAGGAATCGAACCAGGCACCAGAGACCATTTAGGCATTTACGTATATTGTGCGTACCACAAGTCGTAACATGAATTGTAATATGAATCATAATATGAATTGTGATGTGAACTGTAATATGAATTGAAATGTAAATCGTAATATGAATCATATTCATAATATGAATTGAATGTGAATCGTAATATATCGTATTATATGGATTGTAATATGAATCGTAATATGAATTGTAATGTGAACTGTAATATGAATCGTAATATGAATTGTAATGTGAACTGTAATATGAATCGTAATATGAATCACAATATTAATCGTAATATGAATCATAGTATGAATTGTAATATGAAGTGTGATATGAATTGTAATATGAATCGTAATATGAATCATAATATGAATCGTAATATGAATCGTAATATGAATCATAATATGAATCGTAATATGAATCGTAATATGAATCGTAATATGAATTGTAATATGAATTGTAATATGAATCATAATATGAATCGTAAATATCGTAATATGAATCGTAATGTGAACTGTAATATGAATTGTAATATGAATTGTAAAATGAATTGTGTAATGTGAATCGTAATATGAATCATATTACGAATTGTAATATGAACTGTAATATGGATCATAATATGAATCGTAATATGAATCGTAATATGAATCACAATATGAATCGTAATATGAATTGTAATATGAATTGTGATATGAATTGTAATATGAATTTTTATATGAATTGCAATATGAATTGTAATATGAATTCTTTTATGAATTGTAATATGAATTTTTATATGAATTGTAATATGAACTGTAATATGAATCATAGTATCGTAAGTCACAACACGACACTACGATATTTATACTGTGATACAACCGCAATAACTCTACTAAGGAGTCTTCAATAAATTGATCTTATCAATCAATAATCTATAAAAAATATATAAATAAAAAAATATAATAAAAAAAAAATATATATAAAAATATATAATATATATATCTATAGATCAATTTACGTAAATTGCACTTCGTTGCCACTTGCCGGCCTGACTCTTGTGTGAGTCGAATAGAGGACTCGGCACTCGGAGCTCTTTGTCATTCGTACTCTCATTGATCACTTGCACACTGTAGAATGTGTGTCTACCACTGTAGGTAACTAAGTAGTATATTTGAGTTGCAGATGTGTAGGAAATAGGAAATCGATCGACGACTGTAAATATTTTATATTTTGTACTTTATAGCACCATGGTAACTTCATCACCAACAAGAATGTAGGAACCAAGTTTTGTATAATCTAGACCTAGATAAAGAAAGAAAACATAGGTCATTCAAATAATTCAATCCTTTCGATATAATTTTTTTTAAATTTAGTTTACTTAGGTACTACACATCTACTTATTTACCTTTGAAGGTAAGAAGGTATATAGCTAATTTACTTGTGCACAAACTAACTGTACCTAATAACTTTCTTAATATCAAAAGTTCAATTTCATCAAGAGTTTAAAAAGTGTGCAGGGATGTAAAGTATGAACTATGATGACTCGGTATTTATTGTACCTATTTTTATTGTTGTTATCGTTGTAAGTTAACGCGCAATTCTAGATAGTAGGTACAGCTTCCTAGTAACTTAATCAATACTTATAATCTTCCACGATGGATGAGGATGACTAATCAAATCACCTTGACATAACACAGTCAGCACTCCGCAGCTAAAAGTGACGGTGCATGATTTTTGTTAAGCAAAGATTACTGTCAATTTTCTTCCTAAATTGCACACCACTCCAATCGCATCAGGAAACGAGTTTTTTTTGTCATCCCAAATGTAATAGTACATTGTTACCTTAGGGGTGAAAGTAACTTATTTAGTCCCCGAGACGGGGTTTGGCGCCTGAGCGCAGCGAGGGCGCTAATAGTTCGAGGGACTAAATAAGTCTTTAACCCGAGGTAAACACTGTGCTTTTCATTACGAATACAAGGAAAGTTGATGGGAATAGGCTTGCGCCCAATTACCTACATCGAAAGAAAGAAGAAAAAAAAACAAATTGACAAAAAAAATTAAAAAGTAAACATAAGAGAAACACTTAAAATCGGTTAAATCTAATCGGTGGATGGCAATAGGCTTGCTCCTAATTACATCGGTTGGAGGCAATAGGCTTGCCCCGAATTACATCAATTGATGGCAATAGGCTTGCTCCCAATAACCCAAATCGGTGGATGGCAATAGGCTTGCTCCTAATTAAATCGGTTGACGGCAATAGGCTTGCTCCTAATTAGATTGATTAATGGCAATAGGCGCGCTCCTAATTACATCGGTTGATGGCAATAGGCTTGCTCCTAATTAGATTGGTTAATGGTAATAGGCTTGCTCCTAATTAAATTGGTTGATGGCAATAGGCTTACCCCCAATTACTTCGGTTGATGGCAATAGGCTTGCTCCTAATTAAATTGGTTGATGGCAATAGGCTTGCTCCCAATTACCTAAATCGGTGGATGGCAATAGGCTTGCCCCCAATTACTTCGGTTGATGGCAATAGGCTTGCTCCTAATTACATTTATTGATGGCAATAGGCTTGCACCTAATCACATCAGTTGGTTGCAATAGGCTTGCTCCTAATTACATTGGTTAATGGCAATAGGCTTGCTCCCAATTACATCAAATAATTTGGCAGCTGTCAGTAGAAAGCGATTCTCCCTAGGGCTGAAAAGTAGTACTTTCAACCCGCTCCGCAGGCATGTCATGACCTACTTTCAGAGTATGAGTAATGAAAAATACGTTTTCACTTCTCTCGCTCTAAAATTCGTCTTTATGTCGTGCGTAGGCGACTTAAAGTCGCGTTTTATGCTCTAGAGTATGAAGTAAAATCTTCGTCGAAGACCAAGGTAATCGGCACAGGTAATCGGCCCAAAAGCCACAGGAACAACTTCAACTTCATAGAATAACCTCTCTAATTTAATTCGTTTCGTTATTATTCTAAGAACAAGGTATTACGCTACGATATTATGATGACGCTAATAATACCAGTCTTTAACCCGAGGTAAACGCTTTTCATTACGACGAATACAAGGACAGTTGATGGGAATAGGCTAGCCCCCAATTACCTAAATCGCTTGATGGCAATAGGCTTGCTGTTAATTAGATTGGTTGATGGCAATAGGCTTGCCCCCAATTACATCAGTTGATGACAATAGGCTTTTCCTAATTACATCGGTTGATGGCAAATGGCAATAGGCTTGCCCCCAATTACATCAGTTGATGGCAATAGGCTTGCTCCTAATTACACCCGTTGATGGCAATAGGCTTGCCCCCAATTACATGAGTTGATGACAATAGGCTTTTCCTAATTACATCGGTTGATGGCAATAGGCTTGCCCCCAATTACATCAGTTGATGGCAATAGGCTTGCCCCCAATTACATCAGTTGATGGCAATAGGCTTGCTCCTAATTACACCCGTTGATGGCAATAGGCTTGCCCCCAATTACATGAGTTGATGACAATAGGCTTTTCCTAATTACATCGGTTGATGGCAATAGGCTTGCTCTCAATTACCTAAATCGGTGAATGGCATTAGGCTTGCTCCGTATTACATCGGTTGATGGCAATAGGCTTGCCCCCAATTACATCAGTTGATGGCAATAGGCTTACTCCTAATTACATTGGTTGATGACAATAAGCTTGCTCAAAATGTTTTTATAACTGAGCAGTATGAGTAACGACCCAACTCAGGTGTTATGTGTCACGTTTCCTACTGAAAACAAAAGTTAATTGACGGGAACAGTAATTATTTTACAATATTTACAAGTTGCTGTTTCATTTCCTCGCAATCGAAGTGAAAAGTTGAGTGTAAAACTCGTCCATAAAACCCATTTTACTTTCTACTTTATATATGTGGCTCTGGTTGGCTGGACATTACTTCAAAACTGCTCGCATTTACAATAGGGCAATAGGGCACTTTATGTGACGGCTAAACACCCTTATTTCAGAATTGGTGACGCTACAGAATCTTAGATAATCGATCGAAAGCGTGTCCAGCCAGCTTGAAAAACCACTTTTCGCTGGTCTCTCAATCTCGGTAACGGAAGTGATTTTGACGACTTTTTGCATATCAACGGGCGTCACATAAATATGTGACAGGCATCAAGCTAAAAGTTTTGTGATACGTACAGTGGTTTAGTAGAAAAATGCAAAAAACTGTGTCCAGCCATCTTGAATTTACGTAAAAAACTTTTGGCTGGCACTTCCGAATCCCACATAACGGGAGCGTTTTCGAATATGGTTCTTTTACTAATACTTGGTGACGCAATGTGTGACAGTAATAACGTTTGATTTATGGCGTCACATGTAAGGGTTTACGAGATATCAATGAAAACTTAATGTATACTTGTGTCCAGCCATCTTGAACTCAGGCTGGCTGGACACATGTATCTCCGCTGCCTGATGATCTACGACCTTCAAAATGTTATCAAAATGTTGTGACGGGGACGATAATGATAACCTGAATTTGTGACGGAAAAACTTTGGGTAGTTTCAAAGATATTGATCATTTAAATTTTCCCATACAAACACTGTAGTAGGGTTACCAATATTGTAGGTTTTATGTAGGACAAAGTATATTTTAAGGTGTTTTCTTTAATGAACGAAAATCCGCGTATTGGTGATACTAATACGAACAACTGTAGATATTTAAATCAATAGAAGACAAAAGTGTAGAAGGGGGGGGGGGTTAATGTTATTGATTATTTACGTGCAGATACCTATCTACTCTTTTTAGTAGATAAGTATTGGTGTTTTTTTGCTCTAAGGTATTTAAATGAAAAAATAATGTAATTCACGTTACTTACCAAGGACCTCGTTAAATGACAACGCGCTTAGCAAATATTGCACGTATTCCTTACAAATCGACGGAAGGCTCTAAATACCATTATGTATACTTTACTCTAAACGATTAAACGAAAACAGTTTACGCTGTCACAGCACTCACAGCCTCTGTGTACAAAACAAACTCAGTATCAGTGCATCAGTGTTGCCAACAAGACCGATATAGAATCTGCTAAAATTATGCCAATTGCTTTATAGAAATGCTAAAAAATCTGCTAACATTTTTCAGTGTCAAATGAAACGTAACATAGTTTTAACTTTTTTTATTATTTAACAAAATATACATACTGTTTTAATCGACTATGTTCTCAAACAACATGAAAAAATGCTATTCTTATTATTCTTATTCTTTATTGCACACATAAAATAACAAATATAAACACAAATTACAATAATAAAGCTTATGCTAAATTGGCATCACTGAGTGCAATGCACTTTGTTTTTTTGTAAGTGTTTTAATTATTATTTAGAATTAACACATACTTCCCCTTTTTCTGCAGGAAAACCTTTTATTCCCACGGGGAAATCAAATACAAAGCTGGCGTGGCTTGGCTGCTACCGGCCGATTAGTCGGTTAAAAAGAAATCCTATAATTATGTAAAAAATATGGTCACCTCACAAAATTAATGGATGTTTGTATGGGAAAATTTAAATGATCAATATCTTTGAAACTACGCAAAGTTTCTCCGTCACAAATTCAGGTTATCATTATCGTCCCCGTCACAACATTTTGATAACATTTTGAAGGTCGTAGATCATCAGGCAGCGGAGATACACGTGTCCAGCCAGCCTGAGTTCAAGATGGCTGGACACAAGTATACATTAAGTTTTCATTGATATCTCGTAAACCCTTACATGAGACGCCATAAATCAAACGTTATTACTGTCACACATTGCGTCACCAAGTATTAGTAAAGGAACCATATTCGAAAACGCTCCCGTTATGTGGGATTCGGAAGTGCCCCCAAAAGTTTTTTACGTAAATTCAAGATGGCTGGACACAGTTTTTTGCATTTTTCTACTAAACCACTGTACGTATCACAAAACTTTTAGCTTGATGCCTGTCACATATTTATGTGACACCCGTTGATATGCAAAAAGTCGTCAAAATCACTTCCGTTACCGAGATTGAGAGACCAGCGAAAAGTGGTTTTTCAAGCTGGCTGGACACGCTTTCGATCGATTATCTAAGATTCTGTAGCGTCACCTATTCTGAAATAAGGGTGTTTAGCCGTCACATAAAGTGCCCTATTGCCCTATTGTAAATGCGAGCCATTTTGAAGTTTTGTCCAGCCAACCAGAGCCACATCTTTATATCCATCCTCGCTCGCAAGCTCGCATCAGATGGATAAACGTCTCGCGCAAAATGGTGCGTTTTATGCACTTGGTGTACAATCTACTATTTCACTTCTCTCGTCGTCTATATGTCGTGCGTAGGCGACACGTTTTATGCTCTAGAGTCTAGAGCATAAAGTAAAATCTTCGTCGAAGACCAAGGTAATCGGCACAGGTAATCGGACCAACAGCCACAGGAACAACTTCAACTTCATAGAATAACCTCTTTAATTTAATTCGTTTCGTTATAGTATTCTAAGAACAAGGGATTACGCTACGATATTAATAATTATGATGTCGCTGTCGCTAATAGTTCGAGGGACTAAATAAGTCTTTAACCCGAGGTAAACACTGTGCTTTTCATTACGAATACAAGGAAAGTTGATAGGAATAGGCTTGCCCCCAATTACCTAAATCGCTTGATGGCAATAGGCTTGGTCTTATTTAGATTGGTTGATGGCAATAGGCTTGCTTGCTCCTAATTACACCCGTTGCTGGCAATAGGCTTGCCCCCAATTACATCATTTGATGGGAATAGGCTTACTCTTAATTACATTGATTGATGGCAATAGGCTTGCTCTCAATTACCTAAATCAGTGGATGGCAATAGGCTTGCTCCTAATTACATCGGTTGATGGCAATAGGCTTGCTCCTAATAAGATTCGTTGATGGCAATAGGTTTTTCCTAATTACATCGGTTGATGGCAATAGGCTTGCCCCCTCGGCCTCGCCATCCTCGCTCGCAAGCTCGCATCGGATGGATAATAAACGTCTCGCGCAAAATGGTGCGTTTTATGCACTTGGTGTACGATCTACTATTTCGAATTTCGATTTTTTTTTGTAGTCTTCCTATTTTTTGGTGAATGCCTCGTTTGTCCAGTCATCCAGTGGTCACAAAGCAGGACCGCTGCGCATGAGGTGTGGATTCGATTCCCAGGGGTTTGGAAAGTTGTGTTCAGGTTATTGGGTTTGTTCATCAGGAATTTCTCATTAGCAGCCACAGAGTCTGGATTTGTGCCCAGTTGATGGCAATAGGCTCGGCTAACTAATATAATTCTGGAACATTTATAAACATAAACATAGCCGGCGAAATGTAGTGTGTGGAGTGTGGACTAAGTTTACCCAGCGGGCATACAGCGACCTGCGCGTACAGTACAATAACCATTGATGTATTACAATAACGCATTCAGGGTGCTTTTGGGGCTGCCATGGCGATGTAGTGCGTCAGGGATGTTCGTGGATGCATGCGTCGACGGGTTCGCCGCGATCATGCGCAAGCGATGCGCTTCCATGATGGCGCGCTTGCGCACCTCCTCCAATGGCATCCTGAATGTGTTTTCAGACAGATGGGACTCACCTCTTTTACGTAAGTGGATAAGTGTTCAGACACACTTATCCAAATAAACTTGTAGGTAACCCAGTGTTGCTTATTATTGTAAATTTAATTTAATACTAAGTATATAAGGCTAAGTTATTTTATAATTACTAACAAAATATGGAATTCATTCTGAAATAAAATATTTGAATTTGAATGGGTACGTCTCTACCCAACCCTTTGGGGCTTACAGGTGTGATATTTTTTATTATAGTTTTACTTTATTTATTTCATGGAAGTTCGGGTTAGGGACTTAGGGTGAAGAGTTCTGACAAACAAAGCACATCCGGACGGATGGTAACAAAACAAGTAGCCACCGGCCGCGTCTCCGGCTCTCATACTCTCATTCGACCTCGTGCAAATGTAATGTGATGGCTGCAGTGGCATAATTATTAACACACTAAACGCGAGTAGGGTGCAGACAGCAGACCGGCTCTTTTGTATACCATCATTTCAGCCAAAAGACGTCCACTGCTGGACATAGGCCTCCCCCAGGTGTCGCCACAATGAACGGTCCCGTGCGTCTCTCATCCAGCGGGTCCCCGCAACCTTGACCAGGTCGTCGGTCCACCTAGTGGGAGGCCTTCCAACGCAACGTCTTCCGGTTCGCGGTCGCCATTCCAGAACTTTTCGGCCTTTTTTTTCATGTTATTATTCAATCAGACATAAACGCATGTCTCGCGAGGGGAGAGCAGAGGATCCGATGCGCCAATGTATCATAAATGTATCATGTAGTCGGTAGGTGATTTTATGTTACGTCTAATTCAAGAGAAAGTATTATTGAATTCTATCGTATGCTTTTCTCATGTCTAGGAGAAAACGCCTGTTATTTACTACAGTTATAATTTTTTCATAACGTTTATTTTAAATAGATATAATTTCGTCGTGATTTCATCGTAAGGCTGACTAGCCACAACGACAAGAGAATAGGTACCTTATTTGAGTCTGTGCTATATTCTGTCTACATCTCAGAACCAACTTTTTTTACTGTTTACAGGGCCAGGCCCTAGGAAGTCTACGCCATGTCCTCCGAGTAAGACCTTTGATCAGCAAGGTACCGGTTGGAGAGGTTAGTAAGAATAAGTAGGTACGTAGGTAACAAAGTATACCACGGGCGTAGCCAGGTTTTAGTTTCGGGGGGGGTCAGGAAAATAAAAACAAGTCAAACGATTTTAGTGATGACTGAGAACAAGGTCCCGGAAATGTATTCGAAAATGGAAAACTGAAACTTTCAGTACATGTAATAATTGACACAAGCGCGAGCGAAGCGAGCGCGGAAATTTTTGTACATTTTTATAGATTAGGGGTTGAAGGGGGGGGGGGGGGGGGCAAATAAATTGTCATCGGGAGGAAAGCGGATAAAGGACTGTTTTACTTGGTTTCAAGAAGAGAACTGCTTACTCTTATTATAATTGACATGAATCCTCTACTTTCGGAACTAAGCGCCTACGAAGGAGGTTTGGAAGATGCGACTGATACCTTCTCGACAACTTCTTTGACAGTGGTTACACGTACAAGTTGCAATCTCCTTTACTAGACTCACTCGATAATTGGTACTGGTAGTAATAGCCTATTACTAGTCTGTTGCGCCCACAGAACAGAAAAAATACAGTTGCGCCAGTCATTACCTATTATTAATAGGTAATGACTGGCAACAGACTAGCTGACTTAATGCGACGAGTACGGGTGGGATACGATACGGCACGATAATATACGAAGGTTACCGAATGCAATCGGAGTATCGACAGCCGGTGGCGGCAAATTCAAAATACATATAATTATTACTTAGGTATACCACTCGCCTCCCATTATCTTAACATTTCGGGGGTGGTTTGAACCCCACAAACCACCCCCTGGCTACGCCCGTGAAGTATACCTATAGATCTTATATTGTGAATTCTTCCTAAACGCCTACATCAAAAATGAGAGCAATATAACATCTCACCTCAACACAATCATCCTTTATTCAGCCTGTAATTTAAAATTTTTAAAATTTGAATAAAATAACTTTTTAAGTTATTTTCTTTTTGTGGTGGAAGTAAACAAAATACATAACTACAAAATGGAATAGTACATAGTAGAAACTATAGAAACAATTTTCATCAACTAATTAACTACCACGGAAGTTCGGTGCCATCATAATTCAGGAATTTTCCGGTATCGTTCTCGGAAAGTTTGTCTATGGTCTTGAATATCCCAGAGACGCTAGTTTCGACATCTAGATGCGCATTCTTGCCACCCATATCTGTTTTCACCCATCCTGGGTGCATTGAAGCCACCAGAATATTATCCTTTTTCAAATCGACACTCATTGATTTTGAAGCTGCATTCAATGCTGCCTGTGATTAAATAAACAAAGAGAAGATGAGCGAATAGGTAAAAACAAAAACATTTTGGGAAACCGTGCTGCTTCCCTGCGGTTGAATGTTATTGACATGAGGGCGCTATTGGTAAACATTCCTGAAATTGTCTGTGGAACGGTCATTCTCCGATTTGGCGTTGTTTGCCTAATTACCGTAACCCACAGAGTACTATTATCCGTAACCCATCACACATTAAAATATGAAAGGATAACTTTCATATTTTAATGTGTTTAAGTCAAATTAGTGAAAAATAAAAAAGGTTACGGTAATTAGGCAATCGGAGAATGGCCGGGATCGGAAATTGTATTGAAAAAAAAAACAAGATAGTGGCGTTAGTTTCGGCGCCAAAACAATCATGCAGCACTATAAGACTGAGGCCACGCAACGTGTATTCGTGTGACATGGCATGATTTTTATGCAGGATGACGTTGCGGCACCGCTCGTGTGGCGTCACTCTAGCTGCTGGGGATAAGTCGTCTCATGGCAAGTGATGGCATAGTGTTGTAGGTACCTACATACCTTAGAGCACCTGTAGGGATAAAAGCCTCCTTGGTCATTTTGTGCTATGGACCCGAGAATTGAGCTCATATTAATGACGGCTGCACGATGTCCTCCCATGGGTTTGTCGCTGTTGTTGTCAGCAGCTTGTTTCAGGATGGGCAGTAAAGTCTGGAAATTATTGCGTATTATTTTGTGATAGAGAAATGTCATCCTTTATGGTTCAAGGTTAGGTTAGGTCGCAACCCTTGCGTAATGTGTAAAACTATGACTCCTTCCTATTGGGGTAAGTGCTGACCGCAAATAAATCGGGGTAGAGCAGGAGAATGATGACACACATAGGTAGTAAGGTAGGATTTTACCTTAGTAAGCATAATTGGTGCAATCGTGTTGACTGTCAGATTATCTAACAACTGTTCAGTTTTCACGAATGGCAGCTTGGTGAACTTGGTGGTAACACCAGCATTGTTGATCAACAGGTTTAGCCCCTGGCTGCCAACAACCTTGCTTATTTGCGTGGACAAATCACCGAACGCCGACGTATCCTTTACATCTGAAACATTTAATTTTAAGTTATGGGAAATGTAATAAAATCGTAATAGAAAAAAAAACGAAAAAAAAAATTACCCAAATTCAAAATAACCAGGTTTTTATTTTCGGCTGATAATGTTTTCAGTTCCTGAAAAGTAAGACAATAAGACGTTATACTTAAGTTTTTTGTTTTTTTTGGAGGGTGGGACCTACCAGTTCAGCACCAGAATAAATATTGAACGAATGCGTCTTTCGTGGTCTTTCCATGACATGCAGTCAATTTTTTATAGTCTTATTAGTGACGTTCTTCAGAAAGGACAGATGCGTAGTAGGTACTCGTAACCAGCGTGCGTGTATGACCTGGGGCCCTACTATGACGTCTCAAAACAATCCTAACTTATTCTTAATCCAGTGTGAAAACGTGACAGAACTATACAGGGTGTCTAGCGCCATCTCTTTTCCACACTGGATTAAGAATACGTTAAGACTGTTTTAGTAGTAAGTAAGTAGAGTAGGGCACCAGATGTGTGAAGTGGACGAGGGAAAAGGTGTAGGTATGTAAGGATCGTAGCAGGTGGTGTTGTACTGGTGTTCTGTTGTGTTTCTGCCTACCCGGTACCCCCATCAGAAAAGGGCGTGAGTTTATGTAATGTATGTTTTATGATAACTAAATAGCTACGACTAGGTATCATCTCAGATTGTTATTCTCGCGACTGGATTTTTGTGCCCGTTTAGAGTGGCAATAGGCTTGTCCCTTAATTAGTACTTATTCTAATACCATGGAGTAAATATGGGTTTATTTAACTTACGCCCAAATACTCAAACGTCACTCAATTATAAGTAACCCTCAAAACTCCTGCTATCTCTGTCACTCTGCGTTAAAGTAACAAAGACAGCACGAGATTTAAGTGCAACTTAAAATTGAGTGACGTTTGAGTATTTGGGCGTCAGCCTATCCCTTGCGGTCTGCTGTTTGGGGAATACGAGTATGATGTCGCAAAAACAAAATTAGCGTTACATTGGTTTCTGCGCTAAACTATAATGACTCGTAAAAACTTTGTCTGGTTTAACGATTGCATGGCATGATGTTGATATTCTGTCCTGGAAATATCTCAATGTGCAAACTCACATTCATACACACATTACTTATTAGTAATATGACAATTCGACTGGTCTCCACTCGTGTCATTGTGTGATGACTTCAATGAAAAAGTGATACGTCACGATCACAGCACTATTTTCAATGGTAGAGATGATGACGTCACCTGTAGCAGCAGTTCGCTGTCAAACGAAACTGGTTCGCTATCTCTTTCACACACGGATTCTACTTGACTTATAAGCACTTTCCGCCTTTTGATCGAATAGTATTTGATCGGGAGACATCGTGCAGTTTCAGTGCGCTACAATACATATAAAAGTTGACGACTTGACGTGTGTGGATATAACTTGTGTATAAAACAAAAATTGGAGTGATGGCACCTATAGGTCAGTAAGAAATAAGATTATCATACCTCGGACACGGTCCGGCACGTCGCGATTACTGTCTTCGCGGTGTTCTGTGTAAGGAGATATTTCACCATCCCGAGGCCGAGGCCCCTGTTGGCACCGGTGATCAACACGGTCTTCATCTTGTAAAATTAACTCAGTTAATAACGCCTTGACATTTGTTGAAAGTTATCTTTTACAACCCCCCAAAGGTCCGGTGTGTGTGTATTTTCTTGTCTGTCACATTTACGTCAAAATGACAATACTAAGTAATTTTGTAAGGATAAATAATTTGATAAAACCCTTATTTAAAACAGACAGAGTGTTAATATTGGCACAAAGAACACTTAGCTCTCGTAAGTAGTCCATGATTGTCAGGTTTTAACCTTGAAGTGCAGATAATTGTCTAACCTCACTCGTTGATTGAGCAACTCATACAACCCAGTTTTTGTAACTTGCTTTTTACCGATTATTAAGGTATTCCTAAAAACGTCCTAACTGCATGCCTTTAATTTGTTAAACAATAAGTAATTAGTTCAAAAACTGTATCTGAAAGAAATTATTTGCATCTTTGGGATGATGGAATCGATCCAAATGCCTAGCTATGCCATTGCACAATATTTAATTTTTTTGTTTGCAAAATAAGTGTTAAAAATGTGAGCTCCAAAAATTAATTTATCCATAATATTCAGATATAATGGCTCCATGAAAAAGTAAGAGTTTTACAGTTAATCCAAAGCCTGAATTTACCCACTGCTGGGTATAGGCCTCTCTTTTATTGTACCAATCTTCACAGCCCTGTGCCAGCCTCATGTTTGTGCTGCGCCGGCAAGTTTTACAGTTACAAACATTTTATTATTTTGTTATCATGCTACAATTTGCATTTGTTTGCTGATATCAGGCTGGCTGTGTTGTAGCCGTAATTCCAAAGTGGTTGCTCCCATAGACAATACCCCAGAAGGTATGAACTCTGTCAATCCTTGCAGTAATATTTGTCATGGTGTCTCATCTATGGGAAGGTACAAGCAGTAGTTACAACTGTTACAAGATGGGTTGCTATGAGTATATGTTTAGATATAAATAATTTAATAATGTTTGCACTGTCAAAGTGATGTAAATGCTATACACAGGGAATGGTGTAAGGTCATCAATTGCTTAAAAATAAACAAGCTTCCTTGTATTGAATCTACAGCTGTGTAACACAATATTTTAGAAGCACTCAGTCACAGAAATGAATTTCACATTAAAAAATGGAAAAGATTTAATTCCATGTTCTTGACTTTATCTACATCTACACTAATATTATAAAGAGGAAAGATTTGTACCTATTTTTGTATGTTTGTAATGAATAGGCTCAAAAAGTACTGGGCCGATTTCAAAAATTCTTTCACCCTTGGAAAGCTACATTCACCCTGAGTAACATAGGCTACTTCTTATCCCTGTATTCCCACGGGAACGGGATCTACGCGGGTGAAACCGCGGGACGTCCGCTAGTATTCTATAATACTATAATTTTTTTTGTCAGCACCTTATTTTCACATTTCACATGGTATGATAGTATTTTGGATGTAGTGGCACTTGTAATGAATAAGTGTTATAACCCCTTTTTGTGATTAATTGAACTTTCTTCTTTTAGTGCTACTCTTCTGCTGGAACTCTGGGCTAACAGCTCTGTTTGAGTTCCAGCTGATACATAGAATATGGAAAATATTTGGATAAATTTCTCTTCTGTATCTGAATGCCTAATGGGGATCATGTGCAATATTATTACTTGGATTCTTGAATGCTTAGGTACCATATGCACTGTAAAGAACACATACTTTTTTCATGAGCAAAAACCCATTCTGAGATACCAAAAGTTATTGCAAGTTTTCTGAACTGATGGATCTGGAATGAGCACCCTCGCTTTCAGCTTGACATCACACTTCACTGCACACACTGAATGAAGATACAGCAATGTATCTTCGTTATTTCTAATACAATTTCAATATTTGGTCACAGCAATTTTGAGTTTAGCAGTATGTCAAAAGTACCTGATCCTCATTAAAAATATTGTATTTAATGCTGACCTAGGTTGAAGCCACAAGATTTCGAATTGTACATGATGAGCCATGTCCAATAGCATCGTTACTGACAGGATTATTATGTCCATTCTAGATGGAAATTTCGACTATGACCTGGCCGTTATTGGCGGGGGCTCAGGAGGGCTTGCGTGTGCCAAGGAGGCCGTGAACCTGGGTGCGAAGGTTGCGGTGCTAGACTATGTGACCCCATCACCACAGGGCACCAAGTGGGGCTTGGGTGGCACCTGCGTCAATGTAGGCTGCATACCCAAGAAGCTGATGCATCAAGCCGCCTTGCTGGGAGAAAGCATTCATGTGAGTTTATTTTTATTCTATAAACCTAATGGTAATAATAACACTTTATCTTTTTCTAAAAATATTTTTTAAGTAATCATTTAAAATCGATCAACAACAGTACTTTTAAATTTCTCAGAAAAAAATCTTGAAATATTATCATAAGAGTTTAGTCTTTCTACTTTGATTTTTTGTATATTTTTTCATAGGTGGTAAGTTTCCTGGCTCCTATCCTATGCTACAGACACCCTAATCCTACCCACATCCTACATGCAACCCTGAAACTTGGATTGTTCCCCATTGGAGATGGTTAAACAACTTTTTTCTTATTTATTTATTAGTTTAGTTAGTTCATAATCTTCCTGCCCTTGGCCCATTCTACTTGGGGTAAGGCGTCACGGTATCATTAAATCCTTTCTGTTTCATATTATTCTCACATTGTATCAGTTACCATAATTTATAGTTTTTGGTTAATTCGGGAAAACAAACTTAAGTCATTGAGGCAGTAGTCATGAGGAAAATTAAATTGACAGCAAAAAAAAACCTGTAAAAAGATGTATTATTATTTCCTTTATTAACTTTTTCACAAAGTTTATACTTACGTTTTTAAATATTCTTTACAGTATTATTATTATTTATTATAATTAATCTAATCTGATATTTTATAAGCTTATTTATTTTGCAAGCCAATATTGTAGCTATTTTGTTATAAGAAAACAATAACACAGCAATAATAACAATATGTATTGCTAAATATTGGTATCAGTTATTGGAATGACACAATATCTGCCCAACTTTTCCTGACTTCAGTTTTTGGAGACATGCCATTTTGCCAGATGCCCCAGATCTGAAGTAGGAAGTCAATTTGACGGCACGGTTGGCGCAGTGGCTGAGAGATTGGACTGCTGCGCTGGGTGTCGCGGGTTCGATCCCCGCACGGAACAAATATTTGTAAGACCTACAGATAGTTGTTCCGGGTCTGGGTATTTGTGTATGTGAGTTTAAATGTTTGTGAACACACCCACGATACAGGAGAAATTCATAGTGTAGTATAGTAAGTATGCAATTTATTTCGTAGACCTGCTGTATCAACAACACAACCAAAAAATATACAAAAAATGTTTCTCCATTGAATTAGCAAGCATTTGCCTGTGGTATGACAGTTCAGATACACTTTTTAGATTCAGATTTTTATGTTCAGATACAAAATCGAATCTTGAATGGTTACATTATATAAAGGGAAAGGGTCTCAAATTGGTTTCAAAAGTCAGACCTTAGGGGTTATTCCATATTTTTATAAACATAAAAAACAGACAGTCACACACATCACTTTATGTAATGAAGTCGCGAAAATTTTCAACAGTCATTGTTTGGTTTATAATTGCTCGGCGCTTGTATGCCTTATCTGCTAGTCATTATAACTTCGCTGGTTCGTACAATGTAGGGGGGGGTTGGTGCAGTTATATTATGTGAGATTGTGCATTGTCTCATGTACTGGCAGAAATAAGCACATGTTTGGATTCACCAACATGGTTGCTGTTCAGACAGTTCCATCTAGGTTGAGATAAGACGAAATTAATATTGTTATACATTGTTATACTTAACAATAATAATTTGTTTGTCTCTTAGCCTCTATACTCTATAGTGTTTTGCCTGGTTTTTTAAACCCTCTAGGGAATTTGATATTTCTAAAAATATCCCCTAGCGGGGAGACCCTTGTCTCCCCTCCCGAACCACCTACTCGCTAAGTCACTACTGTAAAAGCAATTATTATATATTTTTATTTAAATTAAAATAATATTCTTAGGCTTCATTCATTCTTACTATGTCGCGTGTCTAGCATTTTCCATCTGAACCTAGTTTTGCATTCCTGAAACACAGATGTGTCTTAAACCATCTATTATTGGCTTAGTCTGGAATCTGGAATATAAATAGCCACTGAAACCAGAAACGGAACAGATAAATGCATTACAGATGAGACTGATGTATATAATACATTTGCAGTCTAATCGAAAACCTGTTTTATTTACTTACTTTTTTGTTAGCCTCTGAAATTGATTTGACCTAGACCGAATTTGATGGATCGTAATGATTTGCATTTTCTCGCCAGTAACCAACTATTCACAGTGAATCTATGTAGTAAATAATTCTATTTTAGTGAGTCATCAGATCATAACATCATTCTATCGACGCCAAACGTAAAATAGTTTTCCTTCCTATTCATTATTTTTCTGGATAAACCGATCTTGTTCCTGGTAGGCCGGATTTCATAGTTTCCTGAAAATGATTCAAGGGTTAAAAGGAAGGAAGAATACATTGAACTTAGGACCTCAAAGACCCTGCTAGAAATACCCGTGCTCATTGTTCAGCGAGCGGGACGATTCTAGATGAGCTCACACTGCCTGTTGTATGTCTGCCTGTCAACGTATTACCTACTTTACGGAGACAACCTAATAAGTAAATTGCACTAATCACCTCCGTTCCAAACGTTATGACTACTTATGACCAAGATAAACGTCGCAGTCTATGACCATAATTTTGATGATGTTAGCGTGGGAGCAGAGCCATGATGTGAATCGCGCATCTGTCTCTAGCTACACACCTGCATATCTTGTAATATGGAGGTCGAAGTATCTGCATTACAAAAGTAAAAGGCTGTTGGATAGGTATTTTTTTCTTTGTTAGTTTGGTCCTTTCAAAGGACTATTGTGACTCGAATTCAGGATAGGTTCAATAAAAAATCTACATTCGCATCTCAACCTAAAGTAAGTAAAAAAACCATTCGAAACTTTCAACGCTCCAAGAATCCTAGACAAAAGATAAAAACCAACGTAGGTATTACCGTTACTTAATTTATCTTACAAGCGTTGCATAGATATACCTAGGTACTCCAGAAATTAGTGACTACATGGTGTGTAACAGCTGGAACAAATGGTTCCGGCCATGTAACTATCAGCCACACTGTTCAGAGGTGACATAACATTGTTTGTAAAAACTAGGTACCTATATGAAATAGATGAGGTTCTTGCTGTAAAATTCAATAGGTACATTTTTACTTTTTAGCAATAAGAATTTTATTGCATTCATAACAACGGTACTTTAGATGCCTTGTGTGCATTGAAACATGCTATGATACAATAGTACCTAAAATGTTTTCTTTTGCAAAAAAATTATGAGGTTCGTATCCTCACTAATCACAAATGAAAGGAGTTTTATAATAAGTAGTCGAATGCCAAATAAACAGCCTAAAAGAATTTAACGAATTCGGTGAACAAATCATATAATTACAAACCACCATAATTCTTAAGTGTAGCGGTAATTTCGTGTGGTTATTTCGGGCCTAGCCCATAAACAACGGTTGGTAGCAGCTGACCTCACTCAACCAGTGAACCGCAAGGTCATGTGGACCGGTCGATCATAGCAGACGGCTTATTTCCCATGCATTCACCTTCAGCAAGCCTAGGCGATCAATATATTCCATTGATGTTTAATAATTTAATAATACTTCCACTGCAATTGATGTGGTGATAAACTGCAGTGTTTAGTTAAAACAAAGTGTCGTAAATAAAATAAATTATATTGTGTCTGTACAGTCTACAGAGATTTAAACAAATATTTTAATTCCTATACATAATATTATTTTACTTCCAGAATATTTTTTTTTATTCCTTCGTGATAATAATTGATACGTGATTTAACAATGACTTGTATTCTGATTTCAATGACTAATTAGGTTTAATTGAATGCAATACCTACTTCCTGAATTTATAGGTTGAGAAAGTCCCTAAACATATTCAAACTTCCAACAAAATAAATAAACTAAAGTTCCTTAAACTCATCCCCTGAGTAGACCTGCCATCCACCCTGACCTAAGACAATAATGACCGACAGACACTCAACGGAGACGGTGTTAGATGGCACAGCACTTATCGGCCAAAACCCAGAGTTCAGGGACAGTTCCGTCATCTAATAGTAGATAGTCTTTCAAACCTATGTTCATATAAAAATAATCGGAAACCCTTATGGTACAGCTCTAATAAGATAATATGTATTAGGTTCTATTTACCTTCGAGAGAATTAGTCTATCTTTTTGATAAACTAAGTCTTCTAAGATTTATATTAAATTCGCTTGAGTCATGCAAACAGCATCATTTTTCTACTAATTTGAAGAATATGAGGTATAAAGGGTTTAGAACTTAGAAGATCTACCTTTACAGTCCCAATTCATTTGGGGTTGGCCTTCTTCCACACTTCTCTATTGCTCACCAGATACCTCCCTTCTTGCCATCATATTTTACATCATTTGTTGGTCTTAATTTCGGGGCATTTGATATTTAGCAGTGCACACAGGTTAGAGATGTACCACATCAGTTCCCAAAATCTATAAGAGTATGTAAATATTCAGCAAATGATACAGCAAGAACTAGATCTGCCGGTCATCCATAATAATATATATTAGAAATACTACAGATTTAGTTCAAACGCCCACGGTGTTGACGCCTTCTTGAATCTCGCAAGTCATCGTTCATAACAATAAATGATTTGAAGACTTAGAAAAACGTTTATTAGCATCCTTAGTTACTACGTGTTGCGCAATGTCGAGCCATTGCGTCACACGTATTCATTCTCGTATTCCTTCGAATTCATCTGCCAAGAGAATCTCATGTAGGTATGTACTTATTAATAGTTTGCCGCTAATTTGTAAATCCTGTTCCTGTTATAATCTGCCGTTATCACTATAAGCCCTATTAAGTGTATAGTGACTGATAATATAATAATCATAGACAGCTAACAATGCAGGCACTCGTACGATATGATATCAATCATTTAGGGAGTTCGAGTACCTACCTCGGTCTATTGTTTCGAATATCCGTCCGATTTTACTAATTATCCTCCGAGCATTATACATGCAAATTGTATTGTGAGCTAAAACATGAGTAACTTATTAGAAATAGATTTGAAAAGTTTAGGAACCACAGGGAGAAGCCATTAGTATTTTATCATCACCCTCCTGCCCTAATCCCTTTCGTTCGATTTCAAGGTTGAGTTACTATTGAAGCAGAATCAACAACCGTGCAGGCTGTAAAGTGTTGACACAATTATCTTATGATCCACTCCATGTTTTACACATGCCAACATCGATTGTTCAACTTGCACATGTGTAATCCTATTACATGATACCTTGATGACTTAGAAATAGTCGAGAATTATCCGAGCAAAAACGTTGCACGTCTGAAATATCAGCTGACTATCAGTGTGTACAAAAGCTGTGAAAATTATATCAGTTACGTGATTTCTATCTGTGAAAGAACATGAAGATAAAATATTGTTTATTTGTAAGTCCCAAGGCGTCACATTAATGGGGACGTGTCGCTATTGCAGGAGGCAGTCGCCTATGGTTGGGATGTGCCCGCCGTGAAGGACGTCAAAATCAACTGGCCGCAACTCACAGAGAACGTGCAGAACCACATCAAATCCGTCAACTGGGTCACCAGGGTTGACTTGAGGGACAAGAAAATTGAGTACATCAATGGCTTGGGAGAGTTCAAGGATGCGCACACGCTTATCGCGACGATGAAGAATGGCTCCAAGAAGGAGTTGACGGCGAAGAACATCGTGATTGCTGTGGGAGGCAGGCCGCACTACCCCGACATCCCTGGAGTAGTGGAGTACTGCATCAGCAGTGACGATATCTTCAGTCTACCCCAACCCCCGGGCAAGACGCTTGTTGTTGGCGCTGGATGTATCCTTTTTAAATATCACCATTTTCCTCCAATGACCTCATTTATTTAGGGTCAGCCCTTCATGTCTTTGTTCTCTACGGTCGTAATTTCGGAGGGGACCACCCTCCCTTTACAAATTGTACAAATATGTAGACCTAACATGACAACTCGAAATTAAAGCGTGAGTTTCCAATTACATAATCGCTATCAGCAACACAAATCTAATTCTGATTATCAAAGCGATGCTATCACTACAAAGCAAACATGAGTAGCATATTTTTTTTACAATTTTTACATAAGGTTTGAGTCAACGTGAAACTTGTAACTTCACATATGACTTTGCGCTACATTTAGACACGTTTAATATTTGTTATTTTACTTGTCACGGTTGCAATTGCACTGAAATAAACTAGCGACTAACATACGAATGCTAACTATTAAAATCTATGTAAGTTCGCTTCGGAGTCGTGCATTAATGATTTCGTACCACCAAATTGAGGGTTGGTAGACAGTTTTTTTAGGGATAAAGAAATCATCAAATGACTCCTCCCGCTCTGGACAGAGCAGTAGGGAGAGTCAGATTTCTACTGACCAAAAACCACCCATGTTCCTTCTTAGCCCTTTGTGCCGAGGCCGCGGTATGTCTTTCGAACAACCCGCAGCCTCGACGGGAGGGTTGGTAGACCCTCTAGTACCGTTACAAAGATGCAATTTTATGACGGATAGCGGCATATCGGTAGCTTAGGAGTATCCGTTTGCAAACCCTTAAAAAGTATCTACCAAATCTCGTTCCACAAATGGCAAATTCCACCACATTTTCTTAACTCATCACCACAGACATTGGTCTCGAATGCGCCGGTTTCCTAAACTCGATGGGTTACCCTGCGACCGTGCTGGTCCGCTCCGTGCCACTGCGAGGGTTTGACCAGCAGATGGCGCGCATGGTCACCAATGAGATGGAGGAGAGGGGCGTCAAGTTCGAGCACAGAACCGTCCCGCTGTCGGTGGTCAAACTTGACAACGGACAACTGAAGGCACGCTGCTTGAACACGGAACTTCAGGAGGAGTATGTATTTATTTTTATAATTGTCGAGATTAAGTGTTATTGATTTTTCCAGGACTTTCTCGTAATAGCACCCCGGAGTCAAGATTCGTGAACGGTTGATAATATATTCGCTTTAATATAATAGGCTAGCTCCCTAAACAACACACAACGCAAACACAACTGGCTTAATGGTCGTGGGTTTACTATAGCTACGCCTCTGCCTAACCCTTACTTTTTGCAGTAGTCGTAGAGTTCTTTTGTAAACGAGATCGTCCAAGTAGGCACTATAACTTTGTCACCCAGCATCGTTGCTGGTTTCCGAATATCTCCCGGTGTAATCTGAGAAACTTGATAAGGCCTCTTCGATCAATAATGTACTAGATTCCCGATAAGCGCTTCAAAAACGGCCCGAAACTTAAGACCACAAAAGTATTTGTGGTCTTATTTCAAATTAGTATGGTCCAATCATAGCCAACAGAAAGACGTCAAAATGCCGCAGTATGCGTTCAAAAACTGTGTAAATAACCACTGTAACACCAAGGTTTTGGAAGGAATATCTTTTTTTCGATAATTTAATATCATTATGTGCTTTTTCATAATATTTAAACATAATTAAACTGTAAATATAATTAAATCAGCGAATATTATAATTGCTTGGCCAATGTTTGCCTACAACGCACCAACTATTGTATCATGTTCTTGAACAGGGAACGCTAGTTCCGCAATAGAATAAGCACGACATTGTACACAAAATGCTTTTAACCGTATTGCTTAGAGTTTAAGTTTCATTTTAGAATGAATATTTTTGTACTGATGACTTTTTATTTTGGAGCGACATTTAAAATGTTTTGCTTCTAATCTTTCTCCTATGAAAGGGCTTAAATAAATATACTTTACAATGATAATCAAACTTTATGTTTAAGTGTTAAGGTTTATAATCATCTGAAGCTGTTAATAATATTGAACTTTTTTCTAAGATGTTATGTAGATGTTTACGTGTGTGCAAACGTGGCCACTTGAGCGACTTAGTTTTGTTCCTGATGCTTAATCTAGTACTATTATTGATCGAAGTAAGGCCTTTCAGCTTTGTCCCTGGCATGGCAACGAATTCTTATACTTAGTAGCCATAGGCACTAGGTAGCCTTTGTATTATGCCATCAGAATATCAGGGAGACTACCTCTACACGTCTAAGAGAATTCGTCGAGTTAATAATATTTGCGTGTTTCAGACACGAGGACACATTCGACACAGTGCTGATCGCGACCGGCCGGTACGCGCTCACCAAGCAACTCAACTTGGACGCCGCAGGAGTTACCGTGAGTTTTCATATCCTACAGTACCTATACCTACTATTTGTAATCTCCTAAGTAGAGTTACAAATAGCCCAATTGTAAAAAAAAAGCTTTCTTCGCCTTTCAAGTGAAGTCCATATGGGAACAAACAGGAGTGTCCCTACTCCCACTTGCAAAAGCTCCGTCGGAAATGTCAGAAACTGCAATATTATTCCTAACCCCCAAGTTTATCTGTAATTTTTGAGAGGCGACCTAAATTGTTATAGGTTAAGGAGGGTCCGCATAATCAAGTATACCAACACAACTGTTTTATACTGTAGTTGTTTGTCCACAAACCATAATTTTTACATTCAGCTTACTATTTGGGTGCGGTACGTCTAGGCGAGGTCATATCCGCAATATTCTTAATAATAACGACTGTAATGACCACCCAGGGGGTATTTAATGGACTTTTAATGCATGTGTATTATATAATTAATCGATGAGTACCGTGGCACCTGCATAATGTACTACACGTATTTGATACTCGTAACATTGATAATATTATGATATTGGATTGTTATCAAGTCCGTTAATGTGTGACCTTGTTTGTAATGAGCGTTACTAGGCGGAGCAGAGTTCAGTTTTATAGTTTTAAACTTGGACTCAGTTAGAAAAATTTCATTATGAAAAAGTTTTTTGTATGTTTGAATTTGTATCAGATTCATAGCAATAAGCTCATCTATTACATGGAGCGACATATAATTGACCAAATGTGGTAGTTAACCTTCTTGGCAAATGAATATAATGTAGAAAATGATGCAGTATGTTGTTATTAAATCACTGTATTCAAACAACAATCTAATACTATTTCATCTAAGATATATACTACATGTAATATTTTGTAACTTGAGGGTCGCTCCCTGTTATAAGTAAACCATTACCTAATCCTACGAAATTTACAGGCTTGTTGCTATATCGTGTTCAATTTAAAAAAACTAATATTTTATCTTTTTTATTATTTATTCAAAATCTGTACAACAATAACATATAAATACATACATACATACACGTCAAACACATAACCCTCCTTTTGGGCTTCGCCACAGTCGGGTAAAAAGTCTGTCAGTCTGCAAAACAGATTTGGCTTTTTGTTTGTCATAACGTGCCCCTGTAAGGACCCGCTGCAGGACCACTACGGACCAAACCTAACCTCACTCTATTTAATTTCCAGACGTTATCAGAGAACGGTAAGATCACAGCAGCGACGGAACAGACCAACGTACCCAACATCTACGCGGTGGGCGACGTACTGGAGGGCAGACCCGAGCTGACCCCGGTGGCCATCGCAGCCGGGCGTCTGCTCGCGCGCCGCATGTTCACCAACGCCACACAGCATATGGACTACGACAATGTTGCTACCACGGTGTTCACGCCGCTGGAGTATGGATGTGTTGGACTTAGTGAAGAGGCTGCCACGGAGAGGTATGTGTAACTACTAGTATTAGAAATAATTATTTTTTTAGGGTTCCGATGTTAATATGGAACCCTTATTTTTGTTTGTGCTACCTTCACGTGGAGTCGGAACAATGTAGGTACAGATCTCCCAGGACAGATATGCGATTCGGTGGTCATTTATATGTTAGGAAATTAAAGACGCTCGAGGATAAGATTTTAGTTTAGAGCTGTGCTATGAAAAAGGTTCTGTAAGGCGTGTACCTTCTCTGGTTTAACTGTATGGATTTACAACATGTTATTCTGCACAGAAATAATTTATGGGATGGAGGCCCCTATTTATACCGGAAGTATTATAAAAATTTACCCTGAAAAGTGTTAATAAACGCGAATATGGCTCAGCTAAGGTAAATATAAAAATATTTAACTTCCATTGTGTTATGAATGTTATGATATATTATATGAAAAGGCTGTGTAAACACATCATGTAAGAAGCCGTAAATATCATTGTATACGGTGATTTTATCTACTGTACGTGCTTGGACATAACGTTACTTTTATGTGTCAAGGAGACCTCGCACTGAGGCTTATATCCATGTTTTGGTCGTTCCGGTACATCCATTCGGGAAAAACTGAAAAACTGTTGTTGGCACTAACAAGTACCTTGAATTCACAATGACCTTTATCGCAGTTAAAATAAGGTATTGGGGTATGACTGTGAAAGGTCTGTAATAGGGGATCGGACAAAAAAAAACTAATTAGTCCGTCAGATAGATTTCCAAAAATTATTGGACACGTATTTTTTCTTTTTTCACGTAAACTTAAAATGAAGACGATACAGTGCTTCGAAAACTCGTGTGACGTCATATGATAGTACATTTTGACGACACAAGTGACGTTTCAAGCCCCACTCCAAGATCTTTGACGCGTTTTATCTTCGTAATTTTTTATTGATTTGATAAAACAAAAAACACGTATTCAATATTTTTCGATAATCTAACTTACGGACTAAACAGAATCATATTATTTTGACCCAGTCCGATCCCCTATGGCATCACTGATCAAATTCCATCGCTGTATGGCTCACGTAAATTGGGTATTTATCGCTGTTCCAGACGTGTGAGGATTATGATTGTAATATGATAAGTCAATTGAATTCAATGTAATCGGTTGACTGTTATGTCTTAATAGCTGTGATATCTTTATTACGTCTATTCGAAATGCTTGCTGCTATCTAATAATACATTCCAGGTAACACTGATATCAGACTGAACCAGACTGAATCCTTTGTTTACCACTTAATTTACAAAAGAACCTAACCACAAAACCACCTTAATACAAAATGAGTTAAAACTTAAAAGTGAAAAAACAATAATTTACAAAAGAACCTATCCAATGATATTGTTGTGAAAGTCGAATGACACAAACCCTCCGTTTTAAACATCTTATTTCGAAAAGAAAAACTGTCCGACTGTTGACCAAAGGCTTCCCTCCATTCCTTTCAACGGTCACGATTCTGTGGAACTTCTTTCCAATTTTCAAGTAAGACATCCAGTTCGTCCCACCATCTCCTTCGTGGTCTGCCGCAACTCGTGGTATTTCACAGTTTCCCCAATCCTGAGCTTTACGGGTCCACAGCTCCTTCGGTATGCGACAGACATGTGCTGCCCTACTATCTTGAAAAGTAGAACACTATAATTAAAACTTACATAAAATTAAATACAGCCTTGCCACTTTTCGTTATAACAGTCTCAAGAGAGTAGACAAGCACTGGACTTCCACGATACGCAAATTATAATAAATGTGCTGTTAGCGTGTGTAAACCTGGCATAAACAAATTACTGAACATTTGTCAAGTTTCGCAAATGCCTGACAGTAATATTATTTTTATTAATCAGGCTATGTCTAGAAATGTTCATATTATCTTGTCAACATATTGTGTTAGCAATATTTTATCACTTTACATTTTATCAATCCCTAAAGAGATGCAATGGATAAGCTTATGCGTAATTGACCCGTCCGAAGTTGTCAGTAAAAGCTTGTTTTAAAATTGAAACAGTTTTTTTACACACATTAATATTCTCTTGCCCTTACATACATTTATCCATACTTCTCCATTAGTCATCGTAATAACTTAGCTTACCAAACAATGACTGATATTCCTCAGATTCGGCGCCGACAACCTTGAGATCTACCACGCGTACTACAAGCCGACAGAGTTCTTCATCCCTCAGCGCAACATTAAGAACTGCTACCTGAAGGCCGTGGCCATCCGCGAGGCACCGCAGAAGATCCTCGGACTGCACTTTGTGGGGCCCGTCGCTGGAGAGGTCATCCAGGGCTTCGCAGCTGCTATCAAGTATGTATTGACTCATAAAATATAGCTATTGTCTCGTAGATTTAGTAATCGCAAATACTAATGCGAAGCGAGCCTTGGGTTCGATGTCCCAGTCAGTCAGTCACTCCCCGTGCTAAAAGTTTTTCCTCATGGATTCTGGTTTCAGTCAGTTTAATATATAGGCTCGTCTTCATTGTAATTGTAAATGTAATTAATTACAAAGTGCGTTAGTGTATTTATTTGAATTAAATCAAACCAGAAGTTATGTATCGTGATGGTGGGGGCTATATACAATACAACAATAATTGTTGTATAGTAGTGGCAATCGCCCCCTATTACATGGGACTTAAAAATAACTGACGAAATGTGGGTGAACTAATGGGTACACCTCTGCATGACCCTTCGGGGATTGCAGGCATTTTGTTGTGTTATTGTTTTGTAAATAGCCCCAAATAGGGATGTTTCCTGTCTAAAAAAATATGATTCAAATTAGTCCGTCTGTTAATTATCGAAAAATATCGGATACGTATTTTTTGTTTCATTAAATTAATAAAAATTGACGAAAATGAAACGTGTCAAAGATCGTGGGGCTTGCGACTTCACTTCGTGGTAGTAAATGTACCACGCTGTTACGTCACACGAGTTTTCGAATCACTGTATCTTCTTCACTTTTTGTTTTCGTGAAAATAAACATTTTTTTTGGAAATCTATCTGACGGACTAATTACATTTTTTTTTGTTAATTACCTTATTATGCACATTTGGTGTACCCTTTTAAGCTCATGTAGATATTCTAAACGTCATCGTTTTGTTATAGATGCGGCATCACAATGGAGCACCTGATCAACACAGTGGGCATTCACCCGACGGTCGCCGAAGAGTTCACCCGTCTCAACGTCACCAAGCGCTCCGGCAAAGACCCCAACCCTGCCTCCTGCTGCAGCTAAGCGCCTTCCCACTTCTACACGGACAACTCGACACACGCACCCTGCCCGTAGCAAGATATAGCGAAATGAGACTTATTATCAAGTGTTAAAGTTTAATTCCGACATGGGATGTTATTAATCGCACTACGTAACTCGCATCTGTATACGCAATGTTTGCATTTCAGTTGCTTTTACTCCCATGTCTTGATAATCGACTAAGATGACTATATCGATAAATCGACATGAAAACGATTCTGCACTAGTGTTTACAAGTTTTTAATCAAGTAGGTCTTAAAATAATTGTTACGATTTTGTGTCGGTTTGCGAATATAAATATAATAAAATAATAATATTAATTATAATATAATTTATACTCATCACGTTGAGTTTTCGCTATGTCGTCGCTGTGGGCAGTTTACTCCAATTGTTAGTTGTTAATACTTAGCTCGGTCCAAGAGTGCGCCCCTCACAAATATTAATACCGATTGTTTCGATAACTTAACGAAGAAATTAGCATTTATACACTTATTTGTAGTTGAAGCGTAAGGGGTGGAATGTTTTGGTTGAGGTATTAAGTCTTTTAAAAATAATGTTCTTCGCTTTTTAGATCCTATTTGTTTTGTTTTTGTAAACCTCTAAAACCTGCCCTTCAGCTACTCGATTAAATATAAACTACCTTTTATGTATTTTGCAATATTTTGAGTAATTGGTTGTTAATATTTCATCAGTTAAAACTATGTGATATAGGACATACAATGTCGCAGAAATCAACGTTTCGGTGCTTTGCATCTACTAGTACTTCTTGTAGGTGGATTTACTTTCAATTTATATAGTACAAATCCTTCGAAAATTATGAATTTTTGTCTCAAAATATGTAGGAACAAATGTATTAAAATATTGTTACTATGATGGAAATAAAATGGTACAGTATTATTGTTATTATCAGTTATGCTCATCTCTGCAATCGATATTATACAACATTCCGGACGCCAACAGTAAAACAAATCAGTTTCATACTATTGTGTAATTTAATTTATGTGATTTTTGAACTTAAATAAAGTGATATATTTTTAATGAAACACTATTGGTTTTGTTTTGATTTTTATTGATGAGAATTTGGGACAATAATTATCCCCATTTTTCACACATTATAAAATTATCGTAACTTCTAAAAATAAGGGCAAAGGCACGCACTAATTCGTCCTTAGGCGATTAGTCGACTATTCAGGGCCCATCGTTAGTGCTGTACCGGTCCATATCGCTAGTGGGCTGGCAATCGAACCACACCTGTGCAGTCGGCAGCGGGTAGTACTCGTGCGCACGCACTAGCTCGTTGTCGAAGCGCCAGAAACGAGGGCCTTGGAAGAAGTAAGTATCTGGAAAGGAAGTAACAATGGGAATTAATGCAGTGACTGAACAAGGCATACTAATGTAAGTGTGGAACTCTGCTGGCTGGCTCTCATCGACCTTATCCATCACTTTCCGTCAGGCGTGAAGAGTAGGTATATTTAGTAAAAAATTAAAGATTGAACTACGAGTACTTACTCATACTGCTTCGGCTAAGGCGCTGTTATTGTTGTTAGATTTATAATGTGCGGATCCGGTAGGTTTAAGGTTACCATGGACGTTCCATTAATTAGACTAACATAGCATAAAATGGAGAAGATTCTCGGGCTGTACAGCTATCTTCGGATTCCACAAAACATAAAAATAGACTGTCTTTTACATTTTGGAACAAAGCCGGCACTCTGTTGCCAACTACACTGTAAGTCCTGAAAGCCAGAATCAGCAGTGGCCACTACCAGAAAAACGAGACGAGTCTTGGAAAAATGATTCGCCTGTCTTGGATCCCGCAACGACATGAATCGAAAACGAAATGAAAATAAATAGAATACAAAAAAAAAACATTTTCCTTTCCATCTCCCTTACCTCCTTCCCACACAATAGCAGCTTCAACAGGACTGGGCACCTGTCTCCACATCGACATCTTCTTCGGGTACCTCGGGTCCATACTCCCGGCGCTCTCGTCGTATCGCCAGTACCAGTCCTCTTCGAACAGGTACGTCTTGTTGTTGTAGTTGGAGAGGAACACGGTAGTCAGCTCCGAGACCTCGGGGATTGAGTAGTCAGATATGGAGCCGGTTTTTATGTAGTGGAAAGTGGCGTCGAACTCCCAGTAGCTTTGGTCTGTAATCAAGAGTGACTTTTTTGAGATTTATGACTTGTGAGACTGCCTCGATGGTTTAGGTCATTAGCGCGACTGCTAAGCATGAGGTCCAGGGTTCGATTCCCGGGCCGAAAAATGTGATTGGGTTTTTCCATTAGGAATTTCTCAGTAGCAGTCACGGAGTCTAGATTTGTGCGCGGTTGATGGCAATAGGCTCGCCCCCGATGGAACTTGAACATACATACCTAACTGGAAAAACGTGGGTGTACTATTAAGTACCTATACACCTTTCCCTAACCGTTCGGGGATTGCAGGCGTGATGTTATATTTTGTTTTGTGAGAAGGCGAAGAACTTGACAGTTTACTAAACTGTTTTCAGAATTTTCGAGATTGGTCGCTCTAACCGAAAGAGGAGACTATTAATAATTATTATTACTTGCCTTTGAAAATAACGATGTTTCCGTTCTGTTTCTGGTAAATAGTTTTGATGATTTCGACTTCTTCGGGCAGTCCTGGGAACACGTCGTGGAAGCGCTGCGGGTAGCCGCGCTCCATCTTGTGCCGGTCGTGGAGCACCCACACCCACTGGGGAAGGGGAATTTCGGAATAATAGGAACAGACATTTGTAAAATCAAGCATAGCAACAGTACCTAGTAGCTCATGACCTGGTCAGACCGTCCGCAATTGGTTTGACTTGTCTACTACTGTGATCTACTCTCCATATATAGCTAGGTAAGAAATCATTACCAGCTCAGCTATTACCATTTTTCCATTTACCATTTGAAACTGGTGAAATTGAAATGATTTGTTGCCTGGTTAGACGTGAACCGGTCAGAACAACATGTCCTTGCAATAACAACGAACAATTTAAGATGTCCTTCGGTTCTTTTCGGTTCGGAAGAAGCGACATGACACTGTCACTCCCATCAATAGTTTTAGCCCTTCTGGAGACTAAGATAAATAAAGGTGGTAATGATAATGAATTCTCACCTCCTCCTCAAAAACATAGATCTTATTGTTGATGACCTGCAGCGTGTCATAGTTGGTCAGGCAGAGGTCAGGCATGGAGTTCTCATCCTCTTCACTGCCCGGCTTGGTGAAACGAGGCACCAGCGAGGTGAGTGTACCCGGGCTATCCGTCACCTCATCTGACTTTTCTAGTACTGCGAACGATATTGGTGAAAAAGCCTGGCTCTAAAAAATATTCTCAATAGAAACAAAGTGGAAATGTGAAATGGAAGCATCGGAGCTTGCAACTGGAAGAGTATCATTCGACTCGAGTTTACGCTCAACGCTCTTGATACTGTTCATAGTGGTTCAAGGCTAAAATAAATAATGTTTTAATTTGAGATGAAAATGCCACGAGGTTGTAGACTTCATGACCACACACAACTTTGCTGGATAAGGATGACTTATCAATCACTTGTGTTAGATACATTACGGACCCACCCACTTCCTTACCCCGTCTTACCCACTCAAAACTACTTACAATACAGTTCCCGCATGCCCAAAATATCGTCCATGTGCAGATTTTCAACTGGTGCCTGATAGTACGGATACATGACGGAGTCTTTGACAGTGGAGTGCGACAAGCCGAGCGCGTGGCCGATCTCATGGATGGCGACAGCGAAGAAGTCTGTGACGTCCTCGTCATCTTCCTCAGGGTTGTCGCCCCAATGCTCGTCGTCGTCAAAGTGCATGGCGCCGTGTGGGGGAGGGAATGCGTGCGCCACCACGTGGCCGGGGCCGTCGAACGGGAAGCTGCGGAAGGGATCGAGTAGAGAGATAAGATAAAGAATCGAATCGATCGGATTGAGGTATAATGTACGTACGTAGTACATTATACCTCAATGGGTGTAGTCAGATATTAAAGGAGAGACTTATCGACTCAGAATCGGCTTGAGCTTCTTACGTTTCTTATATTTCGGCGCTGTGTTCAGTCGCGGTGTCCGAACCAGGAAGAATTTCATTTAACTTCGGTGTTATACAAATCATTATTTATTTGACAAAACGTTGCCCCACACTAGGAATTTCTCCTGTATCGTGGGTGCGTTCACAGACATTTAAACTCCCAATACACAAATACCCAGACCCGAAACAAGTAGGTATCTGTAGGCCATACAAATGTTTGTTCCGTGCGGGGATCGAACCCACGATACGTAGCGCAGTAGTCAACTGCTTGAGCCACTGCGCCAACGGTGTCGTCGTTGATAAGACCAGTAAGTATAGTATTAAGTAGGTTATTAAGAAAACCATCACTATAGTTTACCCGTCTCCATGGTCGGCATTGACGAAAGACACCCGTATGTCTGCGTGGCCCTGGTTGATACTGCTGAAGTTCAGGTTCCCGTGCGGCGCCCACACTTTCAGCCCCATCTCCATCAGCTCCTCAACACGGGCCTTGTTCAAAGTGCTGGAGCCATTCACCACTCTGGAACAACGCAGATCGCAGATAGCCATTCATAACTTAACATTACGACTTTTAGATGTGTCCAGTCAGCAGTACCAATATGTTACATACACTTAGCAACGTTTCGAAACAATTTTCGGCTACTTATATTCTCCATCAGGAATTTCTCAGTAGCAGACACTGAGTCTGGATTTGTGTCCGGTTCCAAGTGATAATAGGTCCATCGTCTAACAGCTTCTTGCCTAATTCTGTCCTCCAGTGTCTCGTAAGCTCGTAGTTTTTTTTAGTGTCTATTAGTAGAACTAAAATGCACATGAACAAGGGACCGTTAATTTCTTTAAAATAATCCTTACACGTTACCTTGTAATATTTAACTGCCGATTAATAACTGGTAGCTGCTTTATTATACATACCTGTATGTTATTTCGTGCTTGTTCCATGCTTGCTGGAGGATGTATCTTCGACTCCTCGCAGATATGGCGGACGTCTCGATGTCTTTTACACCACACCGCTTTTTCATGAAGAGCTAGAAACCAGGGGTTATTGAAAGAATTTAAAAGAGCTATAAGACATGAAAAACCGGCCAAGAGCGTGTCGGGCCACGCTCAGTGTAGGGTTCCGTAGTTTCCCGTCCGTCACAATAAGTGTTCCCACATAGGAGTTTAAAGGTGGGTATCCATTATGCAAAATGATTTTCCTAGAAAGTCCTTATAAAGTTCTACTTTTCAGATTTTTTTCATATTTTCTAAACTTATGGTTCTAAAGTTAGAGGGGGGGGGGACACATTGTTTTTTACTTTAGGAGCGATTATTTCCGAAATGATTGACATTATCAAAAAATGATTTTAGTAAACCCCTATTCATTTTTAAATACCTTTCCAACAATATATCACACGTTAGGGTTGAAATTAAAAGAAAAATCACTTCCCACTTTACATATAGGGGGGCTACCCTAATAAAACATTTTTTTCCAATTTTTATTTTATCACTTTGTCGGCGTCATTGATACACATATTGGTACCAAATTTCAGCTTTCTAGTGCTAACGGTCACATAGATTAAGCGAGGACGGGCGACGGACGGACAGACAGACATGGCGAAACTAATAAGGGTTCCTAGTTGACTACGGAACCCTAAAAATGTAGGAAGTGGATTTTATTATGTCATTTATTTTCTTGGCTTCATAATATGTAAACAAGTTGTACTTTGCCTTAATTAGCACGACTTAATTTTTTTAGTTTATTACCGAAATAAACTTCTGCTCTCTGTTCATCTTCAATCTTGGTTAATATTGAATTGTTAGGTTTGAATGACCAAGGTCTAGCGGGACTGCTGAATCCGAGGTCCCGGATCCGCTGGCCCAGTTAATGACAATAGAGTCGCCCCCTATTACAGAGCGTAATGTGGGTGCACTATATTAGGTACACCTCTGCCCAACCCTTCGAAAACTACAGGCGTCTTGTCATGTTAGCTACCTGTTTGGTAGCATCGTCCAACGTGCCAGTTTTCGGGAGTCCCGCGAACGCTTGCATTTTCGTCAGCGCTTCGGAAATGGAGTTGACCGTATACGCGAAGTCGGCGTCGCCATCATCTGGTACGTCCGGCAAATAGCCATATTTCTTTAGAAAGCAGAGCTGTAAATTAATAAGTTTACTTGAGAAGAATTAATCACAGGCGGCGCCGCGCGGCGGTCTGATGATGCCGGAAATAGTTTAGAGATAACAATTAATAAGAAACAGATTGGGAAGCTCTTGACCTAAATAATAATGTGACACTCAGAAATTAATCTTTGTTTAAAATATTTGTTCAACTTTAGAAGGTCTTTAATTTAATTTTGCAATAATTTATTCCCTTCCCATTCTGAGAGAACCCTGTTCATGATAGGCCTTCGAAAGCATTCGTTACCATTGTTTCTTAGTAGCTTAAAATTATGGTATCTACATGTACAGGTTGGTTTAGGGGACAAGGGAGAAAGTTTACATCGGTAATATTAAAAAAAAATGGTTCCAATGAATATTGGAACTGCACTTATGTTATGTAGAAAACAACTGTTTTCAGCAGTTTTTATAAGGAGGAGGGGTCATAATGATGTTGTCTCTATCTCCTACTATAGTGCACAGTCCGTGCATTACTTAGAATTCCGCATTCCTATAAAATTCATCACTGCATTTATTGAAACCTTATTCATTAAACAAATAAGTAGTGATGTACACACACGTCTTATCTACGAATGCAAATTTTTGTTTTGACGACTCGCGGCCCGCGGTTCACTGAAGTCCACAGATACAGTAACTATAGGTATTGTAGATTACACTGACCTGTTCGATAGTCGGCGAATTAGGTTCCACATAGATAGTCCTGCAAGTAACGGTGTAGCAAACGATGCCTAATAAACACAAAACACTCTTGACGTACATGTTAGTGGTGGAGGACTGAGGGGCGATAATGCCCAGCGGCTTGTACTGGGCCGACCTTTGGCTTCAGATAATGATTCACTACAGTTGCGTGGTGATCTGGTTAACGACCTTCGGCGGAAGATCAGTTACTTTGTGTACAGAAAATATTGATAATGATAAATAGATCATACCCATTTATTTTTCAGTTAAGACTCTTTGCCGGGGCCGGTTTTATACCTGGGTACGCATACGCACGACGGATTTAGGGGATTCGGAGATTTTCACGCGCTTGCTACGGGAATCGAACCGACTGAAATCAGACAGAAAAGCCGATTAATAACAAACATACCGATGAAAAGTGTCTTTAAAAGTGTCTAAACCCCCCCAGGGTTTAGAAAGAAAGAAAACATATTTATTTAGTACATGCCACAAGTTGTGCACACAACAAACAATAAAAATAAAAAACAAATTGAAAAAAATAACAAAACAAAATAAAAGCGTGTGTGCATCTCGCGGCTGCGCCAAATAGGACCAGTTCAGCAAACTGCCGAGCAGCTAGTGCCCGACGCTGGTTTTCAACTGGAATTTAGAATGATGTACCCACTGAGTGGTGGATGTAGTAAGCGTTTTATGTGTCGGTATCCTACCATAACACCCTTTTTGTATGACGTGTATTGTGCATGTTAGGAGCTAGGCACTGTGAACAATCATTTTGGCTTTTTTTATAGACCACTTTTTACCCGACTGTGGCGCAGCCCAAAAGGAGGGTTATTAAAGGATTATGTCTTTACAAAACTACCTACCGGGCGCCGGTGTACGGTAGCCCATAGCGCAGCAGGGTTTTCAACAGCCGCGCGGCGCGTACGATACGCAATATTTAGTACCTACAAAATGTACACTTTTTCTGAGTATGACTCATGTTGGTGTAAAGCAAAGCAAAACCTTCATGTTACAAAACAAAATCCGTGTTTTAAAAAAAACATACAGAATGACTTTATAGTGTCAGTTTACTGTTGATTGCTGTGTGTCGTTGATGTTTCATTGAATTATTTATATTCCATTTGAGCACGGTATTAGGAAAGTTAAAACAAAGATACAAAGCATATGAAAGTATACCTACTTTTTCAAAATGTCTAGATCCAAATCAAGAGAAAAATTTAAGGTTTCTAGTATGTTGTCAGTGCTGCAACCTAGACTACACCAAAGTCCATCCAGATTATTTTCAGGATACCATGAAGAACTCGGTATTAGTCCAGGAATACAAAAGCCTTCTCCTTTTGTAAGTGAACGTTTGGTTTCTTGTAAAACATAAAATACTTTTAACTGCATGGCGAGGGATAAAACCACGACAAAGATCGCACTGTGTTCCCCGAAGGTATTGGTAGAGCTCTTTAGTCCACATTTCACCAAAAACCTTAGTACTGTTTAATTTTACCCCAAGTAGGAAACGAGCCTATTTAACAGTCAACACCGGGAGTAGACACCCCGTGCAACTGCTGAAAGATTTCTACCAGTTTTAAAATACAGTAACTATTAAATCTATAGATCTAATCGTATCCTTTCAACACAGCGATAGCTACAATATTGCTTGACCCGACTGCACAAACTTAGCAACCTGCGTCGCTCGCTCGAAGCTTGTTGAAGTAAATAACCAAACGGAGAGGCAAACTACTGCATATTTCTATCAAGACCTTGAAATATACAGGAAAAGTTTTAGAAAAAATATATGGAAAACGTACCTACCTAACAAGTGCCTATAAAGTTTGAGGGGATTTCCCCTGGGAACCCATTATCAGATCCTGACTTGGTGACAATGGGACCACCTTGGGAGTACACACTTTCGAATACAAAAGGAATTTTAAATAAAAAATCGGTTCATCAATGACGGAAATATTCGGAACCAAACATACAAATAAAAAACATAGAGACGAATTGAGAACCTCCTCCTTTTTGGAAGTCGGTTAAAAAATTACAAGGCCGGATATTATATCAATACGTAGTCAGCCCATCCTGAACGTTAGGTTCACGTAAACCTACTTGGACTGAAAACTACACCCACTAACACAAATTATTTGATGCAGAAATTGAACTGGATGAACGGTTACAACCACCAAGTGGGAGTGATCAACCTGAACACTAACGGCAGCACCACACTGTTCTACTCGGCCTCCAACTGCGGGGTCTTGTATAACTGGACGACGCACCAGATGTGGCTGCTCAACGGACATGTGAGACTCTTGCTCTTTTAGTTATGGGTGCACGATAGACCGGGTTTAGGCCAGTTGGGAAGATAGAATGTCATTTTGACTTTGGATTGGTCCGGTATAACACTATTGTTGACTGACTGATCCAATGGTAAAGATGTTGTCGGTCTAGTTCCGTTCGAAAGAGATACCGCGGCTTCGACACAAAGGGCTAAGAAGGAACATGGGTGATTTTTAGTCAGTAGAAGTCTGACACTCCCTTTCGGTCTGCCCAAGAGCGGGACGAGTCATTAAAATTTGATGATTTCTCAACCGCCAAAAAAAAAGCCTGTGCTAGGGGCAGACTCCAGTTGATCTACCATGAGGTCTTAAAGCAGGATTGTTTTAATCTCATTCCAGTGTGGAAAACAGATGGCGCTCTGTCGCTTTTTCACACCAAATTGGCAGTAGTAGTAGGTAGGAAGTAGGTGTTCTTGCGCTATATATAAGGCGCAGTATATGCAATGGCTTGCTGACAGTCATCAAATTGGAGAATTTTATAACGAGGTACGCAGACTCCTAGGTAACTCTAATTTTGTCAAGGTGCCGCTGAAATCACTTGATGGCAGTTGTCTTTTCAGGAGCAAGGTTGAAGTGCTTGCGCGTTGGTCGGAACACTTTGACAACCTACTAAATGTAGATCGAAGTGTTGATCTAAGTTGCATTGCTGATCTACCTCAGCTCCAAACTGAAAAAGAGCTAGATGATCCCTTGACCCTGGACGAAGTTGTCTGTGCGATAAAAGAACAGCAAAATAAACGTGCGGTTGGCTTGGACCTTATACCAGGTGAGCTGCTAAAATGCGGCGGCATTGAGTTGCAGACGCTGGTCTGGGAATTATTTGTTCGCATGTGGGAGGAGGAACAAGTTCCTAAGACATTCTGTCGCGTATTAGGGCCCTTTTTATGAACAAGAGTGACCGAGCGGATTGCAATTCTTACCGCGGCATCTCACTCCTTTCGGTCCCTGGAAAGGTTTTCGCCAGAGTGTTGCTTAACCGCCTAAGAAAACTGTCTGAAAAGATCTTGCCAGAAACGCAGTTCGGTTTCCGACCGGATAGGGGTACTTGCGAGGCAATCTTCGCTGTTCGACAGCTGCAGGAGAAGAGTAGAGAGCAAGGTAGGCACTTGTATCTCTGCTTTGTCGATCTGGAAAAAGCGTTTGATAGCGTTCCTCGTGAGGCCCTTTGGATGGTACTGCGAAAGCTGGGATGTACAGAAAAGTTCGTAAGGCCCGTAATCCACCAAAGCGGAGACGAGCAGAGCGGAGAGGAGATGTGCTAAACTCGACCAATCACAGGAAGGGCGAAAGACCAGATGTAAATTTTAACTAATGTGATTGGCCGATTTCTGCACATCTCCTCTCGTCTCCGCTCCTCTCCGCTTTGGTGGATTACGGGCCTAAGACTTGTGCGTCTCTCGCATGATGACATGGAGTGTTGTGTGGTGGCAGAAGATGAGCAGTCGCAGTTTTTCTCCGTTACCTGTGGAGTGAAGCAGGGCTGCGTCTTGGCCCCTACTCTGTTCGCCCTTTACTTTGCAGTGGTAATTCGTGAAGTCCTCGCGATATCTTCAGAGGGAGTTCGGCTGCGTTTTCGAACGAATGGCAGTCTTTTCAATTTGGCGAGACTAAAGGCAAGTACTAAAGTGTCTCTTGCACACATTGAAGATATTATGTATGCAGATGACTTGTGTTTTGTGGCAGAATCCCCGGAAGGTCTTCAACAGCTTGTTGCCAACCTTCACGAGCAGTGTTCTAAATTTGGCCTGAAGATCAACGTCAAGAAGACGGAAGTTATGTCTCTGGACGTTCATGGTCATGAGACGCTGAATATTAAGCTCGGTGAAGACGTATTGAAGCAGGTTGATAAGTTTCGATATCTGGGGAGCAGACCTTGACGCCGAAACCAACAGCAGAATCAGTGCTGCTGCTGGAGCTTTCGGTAAATTAAATACCAGGGTCTTCTGCTCACACGACTGCGCGCCACTAAAATATCAGTGTATATGGCTGTTGTGCTACCTAACATTCTATACTCTGCCGAGACATGGACACCGTACCGACGTCACATTCAACAATTGGACCGATTTCATCTCAAATGCCTTCGTACAATTCTTAACATTCATTGGTCTGATCGAGTGCGCAATACTGAAGTATTGAGACGAGCCAATGTGGGTGGTATTGAGGCATACCTCATGAGGAGGCAACTTCGGTGGTGCGGCCATGTGGCACGCATGTCAGAGCAGAGAGTGGCGAAACGCATCCTTTATTCGGAACTTCAGGAGGGCAAGCGAATTAGCGAAAGCATGGCGGACAACTCCTGAGGTTTAAGGATGTGCTAAAGCGACACATGAAGGGCTGTGGCGTAGATCCATCTCAGTGGGAAGAGCTTGCGTCTAACCGCGGAGAGTGGAGGTCACTGATACAACAGAAAGTTTTTGACTTTGAGGCTCGTCGGCTCTCAAAACTGGATTCGAAGCGTGACGAATTAAAAGCCCGACCACCAGCGGCAATCAATTACAACTATGTTAATGGTGCTCTCACGTGTCCACTCTGTGCGAGAATATTTGTTAACAAAGGTGGTTTTTCTAGCCACATGAGAGCCCATGATAGACGCCAGTAGGATGACGATGATGCGGTCGCCACAGCCGAAACCGGCTTGGAAGGATTATTATTATATAGGCATATATCTAGAATTCTAGACACGCGCCGTCCTGAGTCCGCAGTTCCGCACGTACTTATACACGTGCCGTTTATTGATAACACCATAACAACACAATTCCAGGAATTATTATTGCGTTGCACATAAAAAGGAATAACGTTTTGTGTAGGTACTCACCATTTCAGTGTGTATCTTTTTACAGAGACACGTAATCACATGCATAGCATCTGACGCGACGGGTAAATGGCTGGTGACTGCAGACTCAGGGCCAGAAAACGTGCTCATAGTATGGGACTTCAAGGACCTGTTCCCTCAGAAGACATACTTCACGCCGCATGGAAACGCTAAGATAGCCAAAGTGGCCCTCAGTGCTGATGCTAAATATATGCTAACTTTAGCGTACCCTGGTCAGAAGATGGTGCTTTATTGGTGGATTTGGTCTTACGGTGAAGATGTTCCGCACGGTAAGTCCAGTACATAAGTATCGGAACTGGGTAGGTAATGATTAGGAAAGTTGGTGGTGTCCAGTCACGAGCACTTCATTGTATTTATACTTCAAAAGTGTTAAGGGAATTCAAAAGGGATTAGATTTTTTTCGTGAAATAACGAATTCTACTTCGAGATAATATATTATTCTAATTATTCTACTAATAGAGCAAATGACATTAATAAGACAACTTTTATCTCTGTTTTAAGCGACATTTGAAGCTGATGTACCTCGAGATGGCGTCCTTGAAATAGGTTTTAATCCAACAAAATCAGAACAATTTCTGATATTGACCAGAAAAAATATTTTTCTCGGTGCTGCGAGTGTGAGTACCCAAAAGTTACGTTGTACCTTTAGAGGAAAACATTTGGCGAGCTTTTGATTAAAAATCAAAAGTTTGAATCAGAGCCGTTACAAAGAGGCTTAATCATTTCACATAGGCACTGCCCGAGGTCCATGTCAGAGTGATTCAAGGGAGGGTTTTATGCAGCACATATTGCACCCGTGCGCTGCCGGGCCGGGTCGCCAGAAAAAAAAATTCTTTATGGTCGAATAACTTTTTTTCCCCAATTATTTACATATTTACAGCAAAACAATAAAATGATGTATGACGCTCTTTCATTTGATATATATAGGAGAAAGTAATTACAAGGATGGGGATGCTTTTTCCCATTGTTCTTTCCCAATCTAAGTACCATGAACCTATAATTTGGCGATAAAGTTGTAAAGTCTAAAAATTGTAGTGGCTTGATGTGCTGGCTACTGGTGGCTTGTGATGGAATATTAAATTAAGATATTTTTTATTGTAAACAGTCATTCAATATTCCATCACAAGTGACAATGTTGAAAATACACACTGACCAGTGAGTGTCTCTACTTGGTGATAAGTTTTACTACAATATGAGCTATCCTTGTCAATTGAAACGCATAGTTGATTATGTGACAAACAAGGTACCTTGACTGAAACAGCAATCATTTACAGAGAATCGTTGTGATGGAGCGAGGAATTGAAAGAGTGACAAATCGCTGGCAGCTCAAGGTGAACGCTCTACCGAATGTGCACCCGGACTATGGGAAGCTGATGTGCTATACATTCGTGAAGAGTACCTCCCAGATAATACTGGGGACCAGCCGTGGAGCCGTGCTGGTGTACGGCTACTCTATGGCATATAACTTGAACGTCGAGGATTCGGATGACGTCTACAAGTTGAAGTTCATCAAGATGTTGAAGCTGAATAAGAGGATGATTCATGTCATTAAATATGTCGATGAGTTAGTTGTAAAATAATTGATTAATTATTTAGTTTTAAACAGTTGACATGCAAATGCAGATTTTAAAGAAAATACATCATCAGCCAGGTTTCATAAAGTTTTGGTCCAAATGTAAAAGAGCCAAGTATCGAAAATGTAATTATGAAAATGTTATGAAAGGCAGATTTAACCAAAACTCAAATAAAACCAAGTAGAATGGTCACACAGCTTTGGTGCCATAATAACAAACACTTAGAGAGACAAGTTCTAACAGAATACGACACAATTTTTTTAGGCCTGCTCTTTTATTTTTGCAATGATGTACTTTCGTTATACATTATGATAGTATCGAGCTATCATTTGTTGTGATGAGTTTTAGTCTTAGAAATGGTTTTTAAATGAATTTTACAAAAACTGAGTCGAGTTCACAACCAAATTGTCTTGAAAGCAGTTGCAAGTTGCAGTTATTGTTGTCAAAGTTAGAGCTAGGCAGATGATGATGACTGATCGAATGCTCTCCACCAGTGTGATAGTGACGGGCAACAGTGCCGGCGAGATCCACTTTTACGACGACCAGCTCAAGCTGGTATACTGGGTGCACGGCTTCACAGTGGACCGCGTCAAGGGGCTCAGCTTCAACATCTCGCCAAGGAGTTACATGATATTGGACCCTAAGTGTAAGCATTACATGGATTACATGCATAATCAGCCCATAATATTCCCACGGCTGGAACACAGGCCTCCTCTGTATGAGGCTGTAATCCACCACGTGGGCCTGGTTAGTAGACGTCAAACGCCTACGAATGATTGATCCTCACAACATTTTTGCTTTACCGTTTTGAGAGCCGTAGTGATGAAATAAATTACACAGAGTTATGCGCCGGGTTCGAACCCATGACTTACTACTCGTTGTCGGGGCTGCCACCACTGGATCACTGTTAGTAAGCATAAAATAATCATTAAGAAATGGTTTGATTAGAAATCAAACCATTTCTTAATGATTATTTTAACCCCTATTAGAACGTTGTCCTGTTTCGTTCGAAAGTCGGTTGGCTGGTAGAGGACACTGTGGCGTTTAGTCATAAATAACATTAACGTAAAAATAAAAAATCTTTATTGGAACAAAAACAAATATGACAAATTCGTTGCGTACGTAAATAGCTGCATTAGTTGAAAACTGTGTCGCAGCTATTAACGCCCACCTCCAAGAGGGAATTACGACAGAATTCTCCAGAAGAGAGAATGGAACCCACATAAGACAGTTTAGTAAATGTTTTCCTTCATAGGGATCAGGGATGATCAATAGATAGACTGCTAATACGACATCTCTGATGAAAATCAACAGAGTAACACTGCCGGACCCAGAAGTTGAAACGAGGATAACACACTGCCCTGCCTTGAAACAAAGCGTTATATTTAAATAAGTAACCACAATAAAGTTTGAGTATATACAAAAGTACGAAGCGGATGGCAGGTGCATTTTTTTAACCGACTTCCAAAAAGGAAGATGTTCTCTCTATTCGTGTGTATGTATTTTTTGAGAATGTCTTCCAGCAGACCACCAATAATCTTATGTTGACTTCCACCATCGCAGGCAACACGCCATGCCCCTGTTGGGAGAAGGTGGTACTTGAGAAGGACCCGGAAACTGGCGAGAGAAAGCAGAAACTCATGAAGATGCGTCTTCCCACTAACGCGACCGTTGACGGCAAGCAATTCCTCGTCAGGGACTTTGTTGTTTGTAAGATAATTTTTATTTTATAATGCAACGCTTTCTTAGTACGTCATCATTATTCTGCTACTCTGCATAATCGTGCTACACAGCTACTTTTCCTTGCTACACGGCTACTTTCCTTTGCTACGACCTTTGCTACGCGGGTACTGTACCTTGCTACGACCTTTGCTACGCCGCGTAACCATGCTACGCGGCTACTTCCCTTGCTACGACCTGTGCTACGCGCCTACATACAGTTGCTATAAGCTTTGCTACGCTGCGTAACCATGCTACACGGCTACTTTCCCTTGCTACGACTTTTGCTACGCGGCTACTTTCACTTGCTACGCCACATACCCATGCTACGCGGCTACGTTACTTTGCTACGAGCTTTGCTACGCTGCGTAACCATGCTACACGGCACTAAACTTACCCGCGCTACGACCTTAGCTACGCGGCTACTTTCGCTTGATACGCCGTGTAACCGTGCTACGCGGCTACTTCCCTTGCTACTCTGCGTAACCATGCTACATGGCTACTTTCCCTTGCTACGCGGCTACTTCCCTTGCTACGACCTTTGCTACGCTGCGTATAACCATGCTACGTGGATACATACGAACTTATGTTTCCACAGGCACACACAACCAAGGAGTTGGCTTTGTAGACTTTGTGACCGAGAAGTACAAGACTATCATAGACAACAAGAGATCTTGCGTTTTGTCACTCAGCGTACATCCGGAGAAGTGAGACTTCCTTTTTTATAAGCTTTTCTTAAACTTAGTTAAAGTTGTTTTGGTAGTATGTGTAGGTCAAATCTTGCAACTGAGTTTCAAACTGTTTCCCTCGAACCGATTGAGCCGATATTTTGCACACATCTTTGGTTCTAGAGAAAATTATTACATTTTTATGGCAGACTTGACATCAAGTCCATTAAGTCTGCCTTCAGCCAGGATGAGGCAGGACATTTTCTCGTGAGGGCGACGAGAAAATTTCTCAACGGTTTATTGCACGGACATGAAACTTTGTATTACGCGTTCAATATGTTTATAGATAAACCTAGTTGATTTTTAAACTAGTGTTTTTAGGGTTCCGTAGTCAACTAGGAACCCTTATAGTTTCGCCATGTCTGTCTGTCCGTCCGTCCGTCCTCGCTTAATCTCTGTGACCGCTAGCACTAGAAAGCTGAAATTTGGTACCAATATGTGTATCAATCACGCCGACAAAGCGGTAAAATAAAAATTGGAAAAAAATGTTTTATTAGGGTAGCCCCCCTATATGTAAAGTGGGAAGTGATTTTTTTTTAATTTCAACCCTAACGTGTGATATATTGTTGGAAAGGTATTTGAAAATGAATAGGGGTTTACTAAAATCATTTTTTGATAATGATTGTCAATAATTTCGGAAATAATCGCTCCAAAAGTAAAAAACAATGTGTGTGTCCCCCTTTAACTTTTGAACCATAAGTTTAGAAAATATGAAAAAAATCTGAAAAGTAGAACTTTATGGACTTTCTAGGAAAATTATTTTGAACTTGGATGGAAACAACAGATGGAAACAGCAGTTAACCAATATAATTTGGTCCCTGAATCGTATGAGCGCCTATACAATCCAGAGGTCAAGTTTCATTGGTCCTTTGAAGAAATTGTATAAATTATAGCATACCGTTTTGGTACGGAACCCTTCATGTGCGAGTCCGACTTGCACTTGGCCAGTTTTTTTTAAACAAAATTTAATTTAATTTTGACTTGCCTAAACAACTGTTGAACTATTACGGTGTACTATTAGGTACCTACGCCTCTTTCAACTTTTTCGTACGGCCATAAAAACATTTTCTTCCTTTGTTGATTACCACCCTCAGACACCTCATGTGCGTGGGTTACAAAGACGGCGTGGTGGAGCTGATCAACTTCACGGATCACAAGCTGGTCCGACGACTAGACCTGCGTCGCGTGTACACGATTGTGGTGCCCCCTGACGATGACTCCATCAACTGCAACTATGACATCACCGTGCCGGAACTATCTGTCACTTGCCTGCAGTATGCGCCTTCAGGTGACGTCAACTGGTCTTAAAATATACTTTTACTTTTTTTAATTGGGACAAGCCCGCCACACTATTCCCAAACCACTGTAACTCCTGTTAGCCAGAATCAACAGTGGCGACCACAAGACAAGCGCCGAGACAATGAAGCTCGATGAAGTCCCAGAGAAATGATTTAACTGTCTTGGATCCCGCAACGAAATTAATCAGAAAAGAATAGCGGAGGAGTAGGAAAAAACATAGTTTCCACTTCCCTCCATATCAGCAGGAGACAGAACAGAACAAGGTCAATAGGCACACAGGGACGTATACAACTGAGATAAGCCCAGTTGCCTAGCACCACGGATATTATTGTCATTAATATTACTGGGTCCTAAGTTGTGAGCTTAAAATATACTGTTGTGTTTCCCTGCATAAAATCCTCTGTGCTTTATCATCATCATCATTTCAGTCGAAAGACGCCCGTTGTTGGACATAGACCTCCCCGAAGTGTCACCACTCGCCATTTTGACGGGACTTCTATACGCTTGCCTTACCTTTCAATTTATTAGTAGCATAATAAAAACCTGATGTGTTTCTTCAACTGTCAATTTTGTAATTTCAATTTGGTTTGAGAAAGTAGGCATTGTTTTTATTCCATTTTTTTAATATATATTTTAAAATTTTGTAGTGATAATATCATTTAAAAAAATCAACCGGCCGTTAGGCAGACATAAAAGACATTTATTAAATTCGAATTTTCAACCCCTGCCTACTACCGTAGGGAATGTCCTGAATCAAACATCCTGACTTCGCGACACTTAATTAAGTTAGTTAATATTAATACAAATTGGTTGTAGGTATGCACCTCTCCTGCGGCCTGAACACGGGCCAAATAATGTTCTTCGACCCCATGAGCTTAGACATTATGACCCCGGAGCCTTTCTTCGACACCCACGGCAGTATCTGCTATATGAGCTTCAGTGTCGACTCCTTAAACATGGCCACTGCTGTAAGAATAACTGTATTTAATCCATTGCACTTTACTAACAGACAGAATTGTGAATTGAATGATGGAGTTACCGTTATTGAACACGCGGATCCAGGGCGCGTAACCAACGCGCCCTGATTCGAGTTTTTGGACATGGGACATGTCAGTTTTCTAACGATGTTTTCCTTCAGTGTTTCTAGAGTTTACAGAAAATTAAATGTTAGCCTGGGTTTAGCTCCACGACTTGCAACTCGTAATTCGTAACGACTACCCCTAGGGCGTGGTGGTTCAGCGGTAAGCCGGTAATGGCTCTCAGTTATATTGTAGCTGTAACTGGTACCAGGCAGAAGTAATAAGAGAACTAAAAGGAGGAGGAGCTCGCGGTTAAATAATACCAGCCACTCCGATTGACCTTCAAGTTAAGCCACGCTTGCCTGGGTTGGTCCTTGGTAGTGGCCACCCATTACATACAGAGCCTAGTTTTCTCCATACCTTGGAGAGCACGTTGAGCCATCGGTCTGCTGTGGTTGTCATTTGTTAATTTTTTACCAGTAGTGACAGGTTGTGGCCCGAAAGTTTGACAACTAGTCTTACCAAGGAGTATCACATTTACGCAATACTATAACTGGGTTGACGAAGTCAGATATACAGTTGCTCCATTTAAAATACTGACATGTTCAGCTGCATTCAGTTAGAATGGAAACTGGCCTTCTTCATCTAGTTGGGAAAATTATAATGAGCAGGTATACCTGAAACTAAAACAAATCTCCAATCGCAGGACGACCACAGAACAGTTTGCGTTTACAAGTATGACTGTACTTCGTACTGTTGGCTGTTCATCGGCAAACACCGCTCGCACTTCCGGGAGATCACTGCTGTCACCTTCCTGCCAGCTAAGACGGACAGCGGGGAGTACAAGCTGGTCTCGCTGGGCCTGGACCGCTGCATGGTGGAGTACGACCTCGCGGCCAGCGGTGGAGGTAGGGAACTGAAAAGAGTTCGACGTTATAGCCTTGTCCCACACACTGCTGAGTATATATACAATCTGTCTGTTAGTCTGCCAACACACGAGTCATAATATCACGTCTGTAATCCATGAAGGGTTAGGCAGTGCATGGTGTAAAGTCCCACGTAGGTAACAGGGGGCGAGTTTATTGTCAACAACCGGGCACAGATCGATCCAGACTTTGTGGCTGCTGTTAAGAAATGACTGATGAAAAACCTTTGCCCGACATTGCATGGAATCGAATCCAGGACTTGTTCAGTAGTCGCGTTTGCGTCCAGTAGACCGATGAGACACTCTCCATAAATATAACTATTTTAAAATTCATTTTATCTCTCTAAACCACACGGTGGTTTTCGGGCAGACTAGGTCCTATTTTAGAACTGTAACATAATTGACACTTACCCTTTCTCACTATACGCTACGCCAAACTATTCTTCTACTATTATAACTATCCATGCAATCTTCCATATTTTGAGTAGCATGCAAGAGACACTGAAATACAAGTATTTTAGGTATCCTCGAGATCGCAAGTCTGGATCGTGTGGACCAGACTGCGGTTCCACTGTCCGCCATAGTGTGGCCCACACCAGACGAAGTACTGCAGCACCCTGAAGAATGCAGGTCTAATTTGCCGACCATACTTCTGGCTACTGATGAGGTAATTGATTGTCATGGATTAGATGTTTTACAGAATCTTGAGGTATAATTCACTGGTGGCATAAAAGCGGTAGATAGATCCTATTCTTTATTCATTTGTCCTGTTATCCCTCAGAATAAGCGATACTTAAAGGAATGCCTAAATATTTTGACACTTTTAGAATGTCAACTTTAGGCGATGAGCGAAGCGTCACAATCTACCAATGGTCACCACACCACTCGAGTCGCACACAAGCTTGCACTTGAGTATTACAACAAGTTTCGTAAATAACATACAGAAATAAACTCACGCTCTTTTCCCATGGCGGTAGGCAGAAACCACAGAACGCCGCGTGCTACGATCCTCACATATTCCTTTTTTCGTAAATAATTTAAAAGTTCTGAAGTGGAGACCGCGAACCGGAAGACATTGCTTTGGAAGGCCTAGGCTCCCACTAGGAGGACCGATGACCTGCTGAAGGTTGCAGGGACCCGCTGGATGCGAGACGCACGGGACCGGTCAATGTGGCGACACCTGGGGGAGGCCTTGTCCAGCAGTGGAAGTCTTTTGGCTGAAATGATGATGATGATGAAATAATTTAAGCAATTTTAATACATAATCGTCTGCAAGTCATAACAATTCAATTCCACAGTTCAAGTACAAGATAGTGAACTACGCGACTACCATGACCCTCGCAACGGTGCTGGGTCCTCGATACGACTACCCCGTCAGCAAGATGCAGCTGATCACCAGGAAGGAGGCGGAAGAGACCAGCAAGGCTGGCAGCCAGTACCTTCTGTTTGTCTGTAAAGACGTGGTCGGTTTGCAGAAGATGCCGCTCGATGGCAATCCGTGGAAACATGTCGCGCTTCTGGCGCATCCATCTAAGGTATCTAACAGGTTTATTTTTTCTTTAAATAGCTTAAGGTTTTTTTTGATTGAGCAACTCAAGTGTACCTAGGTATGCAGAACCTAACTTTTAGAAAGGCGAGCGTAGCGAGTTCGTTACAGCTAGATTGAATTTACCTGAATGAACTTTTGAAACAACGTTAGATTTTTTTTTTCATAATTTCAGGAATCGTAGAAGCTATATAATGTCCTCCTTCAAACATCAGTAAAGTATTGGTTCGGACCATTACTTTATTTATGATTTGTTATGGTTATGTAAAAATAATTATTTTTTAATTTTCAGGTCTTACAAATGTGTTTCCGAGAAGATCTTGGGATTCTGTTCACAATCGGTGCTAGAGACACCATTGTCTCGCAATGGACCACTCGATACAAGTGTGTACCCTACTTACTATTTTACATAAAAGTTATATAGGTCTCGAGCGCGTCGCCAGCTTTTGGGCCAGTGCTGCAGTGGGGTGCTAGTTATGGATGCAGCTGATCTCAGCTCCTCTACTAAAAATATAATAATGCAATATCCACTTGTATTTAGTTACGATTAGGTATGTAGGTACCTTTTCAATCTATGTACTTATAAAATCACCAGATCTGTAGACGTGACAGCAACACAGGGTGGAATAGACCTGGATCCATACTACTGCCTCGTGGACGACGGCCGCCCTGGCTGGCTGTTCCAGGAAATACGGGACCTGTTCTACTACATCCAGATCCTGTGCCAAGGGACCTTCTCTCCCGCCAGGAGAGTGGTCAAGGATTACATACCGATTGACTCGCTGCCTGATCTGATGAGAGCTTTGGGCTTCTTCCCATCGGAATATGAGGTACATAATTAAACATTTTGAGGCCGTACCTACATTTTGTGTGCTCGGAATGCCTCGATGGTCTAGTGGTAGCAATCGTAATTAAAGAGCATAAGGTCCTGGGTCGACTCCCATTTCCATCCGGAATTTCAAAGTAACAGCTTTGACTTTAGATGGATGGTAGGTAGAGGACGTTATTTTAAACGTTGTAATGCGGTGTTTTTTTCTTAAATAGCAGAATTTAAAGTCGACCGCATATTGACCACACTGGCCCATTGGGCATTTATCTGATTTTCCCGTGTTGCGAATCCAATCAAGACTGCCTCTGCAGGGTACAGTTCCTTCGGGAATAGACTTCATTTAAGATTTGTCAAATTACTTCATACCATTTTCAGGTGGAAAACCTGATAGTCGAGGCGAAATACAAGGTGTATCTCAAGAAGCCAGTCACAGAGATTGATTTTGAAGAGTTTGTGAAGCTTTACTTGAACCACCGGCCGGCCTTCGGCGAGAGCTTCAAGCGCCTCCGCTCCGCCTTCCGCACCTTCGCTCACATCTCTCCTAACCAGGACTGCTTCATGAAACGAGATGATTTCATTGAAATGCTTGGCACGAATGGTAAGACTGTGCACGCCAAAGCTACCTGTAAACCTAAGTTATGATCTTCAGCAGGGTTTTTCCATTAGTCGTCGTCGTCACGAATCGTCGTTCGTTACAAGGCTCTGGGTGGCAGTTGTTATATTCCTCAAGCTTTTGATCGTTTAATTTTTTCATACACATCACAATGAAGTCTAAAGATTAATACGATTAATACTGTCTAATTGCTCAGTAATGACAAAACGTACTCTGTGTTCGTTACGAATTGGCTGCCTAGTTGGCCGCAAGTGCGGAGCTTGAGGTACCCGGTTCGATTCCCGGGTCGGGCAGTGTTATTGTTTTTTTTTCATTAAGAATTTCACAAAAGCAGCCACGGAGTCTGGATTAAAGCCCGGTTGATGGCAACGAGCTCGCTCCCTATTACGTAAATGTGGGTGTACTAGTAGGTACACCCGTACACCTGTGCCTAAACGGTATCTGACAAGTTCGGAATTGAATTCGTATTTGTTCGCGTCCGGAATGGGTTTGCTTGATGTGCGTCTCCCGTCGGTTCTGATAATGTTCATATTAACATGCTTTTGTTTTGCAGGTGAATTCTTCTCTCGCGAATTGTGTTGGTATCTACTAACCATACTCTGCGGCCACAGCTGTGAAGACAGAGCACTTATGAATGAAAATGACTTCTCATTTTTACCTAAGGTACTACTTAAACGTAAGCAGCCTAAAATGTTCCCGCTGCTGGGAGTCTGGGACGCAGGCCTTCTCTCTGATTGGGAATTGGCTATAATCCCCCCACGCGGGCCCAATCCGGGTTGGAAGATGTCACGTCTTCGAAATGGGTCGCGACGAATATAGGTTCTCATGAGTGTAGTGAAAAAATATGGAGTGGTCGGAATATTCAGCACCATAAGGGTGAATAATTGTTTGATCCAAGCATGAATAAATTACTTCATTACTTGGCTAGACCTCGTTCGACATCTTGGATTTGCAGGTGACAAAATTTGGGAGGCCTTTTTAAATGGTAATGAGATACTGTAGATACCATGTTAGTAATTTTACTTTAGCAATAACTAATTGCTGTAATATTTTCTATACAGATTATTAACTTCAGCCACTTTGTTACTGAAATAATTGGCATTCAAGAATTAGATAACATATCTCTACGCTCTGGTCTGGAATCACTGGCTTCCTTACATACCGTTACATCCGAAGAGTCTGATGAAAAATTAAATTAATAAGTTATATATCTTTATTTCTTCTTATTATTTACTATAATATTATATTACATTAATATAATTATGATACATTAAATTTACATTTACAATAATTTGTCGCATTATTTTATAAAAACAAAACATTCAGAATCCTATTACCTATATATTGGTGATTTATGGACTGGAACATAATAATAATTCAATAATTAAAACAGTGGCATTAATCTCACACAGCAAAATTAATGTCAAGCAAAATAATGGTTTAAAAAAATTTGAACACAGCAGATAAGTGATGGAAATTCTCTAAAAGTATTGTCAATAAATTAATAATTAGTGGTCATCATGATATTGCAAACTTGAGCCTAAGCTTGAAGTATTTGAAACTTTTATTACAACATTCAATCAGTGACACCTTTTCATTGGCATGTCACGTCTATGGTGTCACTAAAACGAAATGAATGTACGCAGGCTTCTCTACTTTACAGGGTGGGAGGAACACGAAAACGCTTACTGCATATTCAGTACAGCATTTTGATATGAAAAATATGGGGTTGGGTAACCACATACTTATTCCCCTCTTTAATTTTTTTTCATCTGTATTAGGTGATGATGATGATATTGCACTTTTGTAGGAAACAGCAGTTTTTTTTAAATAACCAATTTAAAATTTCAAGCGGGGGTTCAGAAAGGTACTGAATATGTGGTAACTGCTTGCGCATCTTTGTCCTTCCATCCTATAGAAATAATGCTCAGCATGATATCTTAACATATTTGCTATCAGAACAGACAAACCATCAAAGTGTAAGAATCTGCTAAGTGGTAAGACTTAGCAGAGTTGTCAATACATCATCCACAACAGGGTTTTGTACTGAGTCACATAGAGAAAGAAACTGTTGTACAAAATATATTAATGCAAATTAACGCAAATATAACTTGCAACACCAATCCCAAACCCTATGTTGAACTTAAAAAAATACATTAAATTAGTCATATTGCTAAAATTAAACTAATTAAGTCACATTTTATAAAACAGAAATATTTACATTAGAAATAAGACCTTGAGCTAGCAAAGTAAAATAAAATGATTAATTCAAATAAAATTACATCACTCTTGGTCATAGTGACCAAAATTAAGAACATATTTTTAAATTAATGGCCATAATTTGTCCAAAAGTAAGCTTTGTTCTGTTAAAATGTATCAACCCAACATTTCTTAGTAATTCAGTAAAAGTATCAAAATTCTAAACATGGTATAATTTACTATCTAGTAAAATCACTTTCCTAAATAAGCAAAACAATAATAAAACAGATTTAAAATGAATCATTGTAAACTCACAAATCAAACATTATTCTGTGGGTTGGTACATATTGGTAGAACTAAACTCAAGTATAAAACTAAAAGACTAACGCATTTGTAGCGATGAGTGGTGAATTGATACTAACTCCTTGAATCCACACTTAAGAAATAAACTCACAGCACGTACCAACAAGTCCTCAATGTTTGTTCAATGTAAGCACAGTCTAGTGTCGAAGACTTTATGTGTTGAGCGAGGCTCAGTCAGTTTTTAACCGCTTAGCTGGAGTTGTGGTGCCACTACTCTGCGAGTTTGAGTCTTCAGAGAAATTCAATGCTGTAGAGGTGAATTCTGTAGGTCCTTGGGAGTCACTCACTGTTGAAAAACCTGAAAATGAAGGATATTGTTCATTATTAACTGTGGTCAGCTGTAGTCTTGTGTAATCCTTACATAGTATAAAACAAAGTCGCTATTTTTGTCTGTTTGTTTGTCTGTATGCTTAAATCTTTAAAACTACGCAACGGATTTTGATGCGGTTTTTTTTAATAGATAGAGTGATCCAAGAGGAAGGTTTTAGTATATAATTTGAACGACATACACGCGGGTGAAGCCGCGGGCATCAGCTAGTATGCTATATGCTATTAAATATTATAAAGAGGTAAAGTTTGTGTGTTTGTATATTTGTTAAATTGTAAGGGGTAATCTCGGTATCTACTGAATCGATTTTAAAAATTCTTTCACCAATAGAAAGCCACATTATTGCTGAGTGTCATAGGCTACTTTTTATCCCTGTATTCCCACGGGAACGGGATCTACGCGGGTGAAACCGCGGGACGTCAGCTAGTATGCTATATGTATTTAATGTGTACAACCATAATAGAGCCTTAACAGTTTCAAACACAAAGTAAATAGTTTAAAACTATGCTGCAGATTTCATAACATGAGATTTGAACCCTGACCCACTTGCTTAGATCCGAAAATCCACCATCTTAAAACTAAGAAACTATTTTTTGACAATATTTTCGTGAGTATCGAGAATTTTATGCTAGCGTTAAATATTGTTTACTTTTACTCACATGTGTTGGAATCTTCAGCCATGCCGAAGTTAGAGTTGGAGGAGTCGTGCACCTTCTTCGGCGTCAATGTGTTCTCCTTATTCTCACGTTTAGCCGCGTGTTTCTTCTTTTGCTCATTTGTCGATATTGGCACCCATTTATAGATTTTCATAGTCGTTTCACCAATCGTCACCCATTTTTTCTCCCTAAAAATGGATACGGTATTATTTCATAGAATTTGACAAATTTACAGAAAATGTTTGTTACGAATGTCCAACTTACCAATGGCGAACTTTTTCTACAGCTTGCATGACTCTTTTGATATCATCTTTGACACGATTCCTAGTTTCCGCACGGACAGAACGAGACATTTTGCTTATTTATATTCGCTTAGAGTCAAAGAAATCTGTAACAACTTTCTATCATAGAACAGAATATTTGTTTATGAAAAAACTGAACTAAGTTCGCTTGGACAAGCGGCTTTCGTGCTCTATTCATTCATCCGCCATTGACTTTTTGTAAAATTTGACGTTTGGAATATGATACGTTTAGTTGCGTATTTGGAGTGTTAAACTGTAAAGTAATCATTTGTAACAATTGATACGCTGATCAGTTTTCAAATACAAAACACTTTAATTTTAGTAAAGTGAATTCATGAGAGGATAAAATATCCTGCGTAATTGATTTTAAAATTAAATTAAAATCGAAATCTCGTCACCTCAACGCAGCAGGAAAAAACAAAACGTTTTAAAAAAAAAAGCGAATTTGCAGTTGCACGTCTTGTTTTTGTAAATATCATAGTAATCTTTAAAGGTTTTCTGGATTGTTCATGGTATGATTTATACTAAATCAATTCTATGAAATAAGATGAAATAAATTTAGACATAATAATAATTTTAGCGGTACTCATTTGTACTGATGTTTTACTATTAAAATAAAATCGAAGTAGCGATCACAAAACGTTTTTGCTTGCATAATCACACTTGCGTGTTATTGGTTGTAATATAAATCTAAAATATTTTATTGGCTGCAGAACAATAGCAAACCGAGAAAATGCAATAGAGAACGGTACAATCAGAGAGAGTACAGGAAAATCGGAAATTGAAAACAGGGAAATAAATTTATGAAAAATTTTATTGGTAATATCTGCCGAAAATAATTTTAGTTATGGATTAACATGAGCAATAATATGCTTTAATACATAGGTAAGTTGATATTGATTCTAACTGTGTAAAAGTGTAATATTTAGGAAATGGGCTGTATTTGTGAATTTTATCATCAATGAATTTTGACTTATATTTAGCGGCTGTCAGTTGTTTTACGTCTCATCGTACTTTATTTCAATCATTACAATTTATTTGTAAAAAGATCGCTAAAAGTGTGTACAAATTTTCACGCGGCTTGGACTTACAGGGATGCGCATCGATTGCGATGATGCAACGAGATGATAAGGTGCAAATTACATGCATTTGATAGCTTTTTAATGGTGTTATGCTTTTTCGCACTTTCTTTCTTTCTTTACCCTCAATGTTTCGTCAGTAGATGTGTTTGCTTTACTTAGTTTGACCACAAACATAACCTCAATGTGAGTAGCCACTTGACACCACCAGCTGTACTTGCAATATCATTCAGTGTCAGACCCTGTGCTGCATGCGGTATAACACTGATCTCGCACTAAAACAAAATGCTTATCTACTCTCACATGCTATCAATATTTTTGTCTCCTTTTCTTGATAAGATTTGAACTTGGGAACAGATTGATCAGTGATCACCAATAATCATTAATGGTTATGATCAAGATCTTAGGACTGTGTACAATCATTAGCATAAATTGTTTGTTTCTATGCTAGTGAATCTGACCAACAGATATAAAATAAACTTAACCATGGTCTGATGACTAAGTAGTGCTGAATAATTACTTGTCTTAATAACTAAATATAGGCAACTCAGGTAACAGCTTCTCGTCTTAAATGTTCACAGGCTTTGTGTCAAAAAGCTGGTTTTACAAGTAGTCAGTGTAGTAAGGTCCTGTGTCTTTTTATTTTCTTTGCACTTTTTTACGCCTTGTTATGTTTTTGTTGCAGTTTTACCGTGCATGTATTGTTAAAACTGTAGAAAGTGATACAGTGACTATATTGTTGGCTTGTCCGGCATAAGGTCCACCTAACGACAACCGTGAATATTTCCTTCCCGTATGGCTGCGTATGTTAACCGTACGATATCAATGATGGCTGGCGACGGGCCCCACAACGTTGCAATGCTGAACAATGGTGCGGTCCGCGTGAATATGTCAAATGTGGACTCGCCGCTACAGATATTTGTGAGGGCCAAGAAGAAGATCAATGATATATTTGTTGAGATTGATGACTATGTGAAGGATGCTGTCACTTTCATGCATGGTAAGCTAATGACATTGTTTTTTTTATTTTAGTCTGTAATAATATTCTCAATTATCAGTACAAAAGAATATGATTGATGCAGGAGAGCTGTTGAGCCTTTGAGCCATATGAGCTGGTAAATATTTGGTGATGACATGTCCTTTTATGGAAATTATAATTAATGCTGCTGAACTAACTTCTTTGAAAGTATAGATGTAGTATATACTATGGATTGCAATTCTTGACTAAAATCATTGTCACATTCAAAATCATCTTTGATAAATTGTGTCAGAATTTAGTAATCTACTAAAAAGTTCTTGCAAATGTGACCAACTATTACCCTACCTAGATCCCTGATCACATCTGCTCTGGTAGGGGCATGTATTTGTTTTTATAAATGTTCAGTCTGTTTAGTTGTGTAGGGCCCATAACGAAAATTGATAAGGATGACAGCACAGATATGAACACACCCTGAATATATATGTGGTGAAACTGTACTGTCTTTTAAGCTTTGTCCAACATGTAACATTAAAGTCTGACCACAGTTATCAAAATGGCAAATATTTGAGTTATTTATTTATTTTATTTGAACTGGGCTTACTCTTGACGTCAATCTTGTCCTAAGGACAGAGATGAGGTCGACCATTTCCTTTCAGATGATACAACTCGAACACCACTCAGACTATTAACTCTATTTCTCTCTCTCTCTTTTGCTTTTAACTCTCTTTTTTTTTGCTCAGTGTGACTGCCTCAAGTCAAGTGAGGTCTCTCCCTATCACAGACTCATTGTTCTAAATAATATCCCAAGATATTCTCACAAAGAAACATGGGTGGTTTTTAGTCAGTACAAGTCTGACACTCCTTTCCGCTCTGCCCAAAGCGGGAGGGGTTATTTGATGATTTCCCAGCCCCTAAAAATAACCCCGTCTGTCTAGACATTTAAGTACTAGCCAGACACTAATGAAAATTATTACAAAATCGTCCATGACATTACTCATACTAAATAAAATATTTACGAATGATAAGTGGTACTGTAGTTACTATCTTATTGACGAATCGAATCCATATCTGTAGAATGTTAAAATGTCTACGGCTGATCTATGAACGCCCTGTTGAGGTCGCGTGCCAACGTACGGCTTATTATTTGGATAAAGGTCATTATCATTATTTTTTAATTGGACTCTAGAGCATTATGCGTTTAAAACTAGCGCGTGTTTTAAACGTTAGGATCAATTTTCATTGGCGCGTAATGCAATGGTAGCGAATTTTTGTACCGAAATTTTACACAGCATAATAGACTGTAGGTATGTTGATTGTGTAGAAATAAACGAGCCTTAAAACGAATCACGCGGACACGCGTCTCTTGGAGAATTCTCGGGAATCGTCGGGAACTTCGCGCATTCTCGGGAAGCAGCTCTTTCTCAAGAGCTACATTCGCATTTATAATAATTATAGTATTGATTAGTCGTTGAGTCCTTGTCCTAGCTAGTTCTCTTTTAACCTTGCTTGAGTTTTCAAGTACAATATTATTGTCCTTGTTTGTCTGTCTGACCTTGGAACTTGGTTCTAGCAATAGGAAAGTATTCGTAACGTACCTCCTACCTAATCCCTGATAATACTTTAATCGCTTCACTACGCTTAATCGCTAATATTCGCTAACAAACACATCGGAAAGTGTGACACTTGAATTAACACTGTCACACTATGTTGTTTTTAATAAACTGTGAAATACAATTTTTTCTAGAAATAATTCACTGTAGGCTGTTCAAAATATAATTTTAAACTTCTTGAACTTTCCTTCATACCCACATAGATGTTTACACGAGATCAAATAATAAATATTGATTATTGTTTATTTACAAAATATAAAAAATCATTATTAAGTTAATAATATGATACGGGTATACTCTAAAGGGCTTCCCACATTAAAACAGTGCTACGGAAGTTGCATATAAATTTCAGCAGTTAACTAACGCTTGAAGGTTGTATGCATTTGCATATGTCTTTTTTGTTATTTAAATGGAAGGCTTTATCTTAATTGACTTGACCATAGATTTTATATGTATTTACTAACTATGGCCCGCGACCTTCCCCGTGAAATTACTATTAAAAAATATGACTTGTACCTACCTATTTAAATCGGATTTTACAATTTCATTTTTTTTTTTTTTTACACGAAAACCTAATCCATTTTCTAAAATAAAAGTAGCCCAAGTTACTTCTTATAAAATCAGCTACACGGTCGTCATAATCAGTCCAGCCGTTTGGGAGATTATCTGGAACAAACAACTAGAGGGACAGACGAAAATAAAATAATGTTTTTTTTTTCGTTATTTCCACTTACACTTTCATACACATTTTAGCATAAAACTCTTTATTTTGAAATTACAAACAGACTCTTTAATAAAAAATTATTTGTTTTATGCAGCAAAAACATATTCAGGCAAATATTTCGGTCTGTCCGCGTCATGAAGGTACCAGTTACCACACTTTTTCAAATGGCCCGAATATGTAGAGGCCCTAATAGAAACACTAGCCCAGGATTTCCATTTCCCCTAAAACGTTATACATATCCCCACGTGTACAAATGCGGTCAATTTATGTAGCAACATGATATTTCATATTTGAGAATGATTGTTGTGTTGGCGTATTTCCAACTAAACTATCGCTTGTTTGTATACTCATTACACAGTTGCATAACAACGTGTATGTTATGCGTGCTTATGTACTGAAGGTGTGAGCTGTACTACTGTACTGAGGTACTGACTCATCAGAATAAAACGGACGCCGGACGCCAGGCGGAACCGTTTTATATTACGTAGTACGGACGGTACGCGTGCCTACCCCGCTTTATTACTCGCTAAATAGGAGCGCGTTGCTGGAATTTCAACGCACGGGTAAACGCTGAAAGTTGATAATACAATAGAGCACTCAAAAGCGTGCAGCTTACCAAAGCATTTATTATGTAGGTGACACTTTGTTAGTGAAAATTGACATTGGTCAGCAGTTATCCAAGCATGAGAATGTATTCAAATTTAGACTTAAATTAGCGTGCTTTTAAGTTGAACTTTTAAGTTTGAACATGATGTCAGATTTGTACTTCGGAAATTATAATCATACTAGCTGATGCCCGCGGCTTCACCCGCGTGGATGTCGTTCAAATTATATACTAAAACCTTCCTCTTGAATCACTCTATCTATTAAAAAAAAATCAAAATCCGTTGCGCAGTTTTAAAGATTTAAGCATACAGACAAACAAACAGACAAAAATAGCGACTTTGTTTTATACTATGTAAGGATATTATAGTCCTCCTGACCGATTTTCGGCCACGGCGGCCAATCTCAGCGGAGATTAGCCATCTGCGCGGGAGATATTATAGCAAAAAATCAAAATCATGCTTATGTAGTATTTATAGGGTGTGATCGATGTGACTGTCGTAAACTTTTGAATCATCAGCAATACGTCCACCTATTAATTTTGTGTGTGGTCATAAAATTATAATCTCTTGACGCTTTATTCACCTGTTAATAATAAACGACTCTTTATGTGCATACAAATATTAATGGCTGCTATTGTAAATAATAAAAGAACCCATAAATAAAATATACCATCTATGTACCGAGAAGAAACTAATTATGGAATACAGACATAAAACACAACACAACATACAATATTTTTACTGGAAATATACCCAACAGACAAGCTGGACAATACTGGACATCCTAGTGGTCAAAATTCTGTAATTTTACATAAACTTTAACTGTTGCAGCGGTCACAGGCGAAAATGGGATCGCGACGCCCCAGGACCTGGCCAACGTGGAGTCCTATATATCCAAGGTGCAGGCCATACGGGAAGTGCTCAAGCGAGATCACATGAAAGTCGCCTTCTTTGGTCGGTAAGCATATACATTCTAATTTCTTTAAAACAATCAAATCATTCAGTCGAGTGTGTAAAAAATGTAAATATTAAATAGTATAATCGGAACAATAATTTAATAGTATTCTCCTTAAGGTTTTTTTTGTATCGCAATGCTGTTTGATCCAAAGGTTGACTGGTAGAGAATGCCTTGAGCATTAAGTCTGCCTGTGTACCACTCTTGTTCATGGAGTTAGAACAAATAAATATAATATGTGTTTGAATGTTCGTACTTGTTAGCTAGATAATATTAAGAGCCCATTACAAATCATTTGAAAAATGCACCATCTCATCAGGCACCCCTTTTTTGCCATATTATCCTTTTCACAGCCCATCCATCGTTTCCTTGGTCTTCTTCAACTATACCTATCCACATTCATACTCAATTCATTAGTTTAATTCAAGGGTACGAAAAGTCTACCTGGCTTACCACCATCTCTTAAAATAAAACTAGTATTATTTTAATCAGCTGCAAACAATGTGTTGTGGTGAAAAGGCCTACAGATAGTTGTTTCGGGTCTGGGTGTGTTTGTGTATGTGAGTTTAAGTGTTTGTGAACGCACCCACGACGCAGGAGTGATCCTAGTGTGGGGCAACGTTATAAAAAAAAAAAAAGACCCCTTTTGTAGACCAAAGGAGTCTTTTCACCACAAAACATTGTTTGCAGTCCTATAGCAGCTAAACTTAGTATTTACATCTGTTTCCAGGACAAGCAATGGTAAAAGCACAGTGATAAACGCCATGTTGCACGACAAGATCCTACCGAGCGGTATCGGCCACACCACCAACTGTTTCCTGCAAGTGGAGGGCTCCGACACGGACGAGTCCTTCTTACGGACCGAGGGGTCCGAGGAAAAGCTCAATGTGCAGGTGACTGTAGCTTCTATTTGTTTTGTGTTATGGTTTCATTTTGCGTGACCGCTGTGGTAGTGACGGGTGACTTTTTACGCGTCGACGGCTCCGGAAATTAGCTATTACTTTGAAAATTGTATGAAACAGATTACATAAAAATATGTAGACTTTTCTGTCAAGGCCGTGTAGGGGTCAAACGGTCTGGCGTTTGACCCCTACACTTGGCACGGCCTTGACAGGCTGTTGTTTCTTTCCCTTTCGAATATTCTTATCGTTACTACTGAGTACCTACTGATGCTGCTCATTTATAAACACTTGAATATTATAGTATTTATTTCTGTGTTGCAGTCTGTAAGCCAGTTGGGTCACGCACTATGCGCGTCGCGGCTGCAGGAATGCTCGCTAGTGCACGTGTACTGGCCGCGCGAGCTGTGCGCGCTACTGCGCGATGACGTGGTGCTAGTGGACAGTCCCGGCGTCGACGTCACGCCCAACCTCGACGAGTGGATCGACAAGTACTGCCTCGACGCCGACGTGTTCGTGCTCGTCGCGAACGCAGAGTCCACGCTCATGGTCACCGTGAGTAACGTGTAACATGTAACGTGCAACGTGTCACGTGACACAACCTCGACGAGTGGATCGACAAGTACTGCCTCGACGCCGACGTGTTCGTGCTCGTCGCGAACGCAGAGTCCACGCTCATGGTCACCGTGAGTAACGTGTAACATGTAACGTGCAACGTGTCACGTGACACAACCTCGACGAGTGGATCGACAAGTACTGCCTCGACGCCGACGTGTTCGTGCTCGTCGCGAACGCAGAGTCCACGCTCATGGTCACCGTGAGTAACGTGTAACATGTAACGTGCAACGTGTCACGTGACACAACCTCGACGAGTGGATCGACAAGTACTGCCTCGACGCCGACGTGTTCGTGCTCGTCGCGAACGCAGAGTCCACGCTCATGGTCACCGTGAGTAACGTGTAACATGTAACGTGCAACGTGTCACGTGACACAACCTCGACGAGTGGATCGACAAGTACTGCCTCGACGCCGACGTGTTCGTGCTCGTCGCGAACGCAGAGTCCACGCTCATGGTCACCGTGAGTAACGTGTAACATGTAACGTGCAACGTGTCACGTGACACAACCTCGACGAGTGGATCGACAAGTACTGCCTCGACGCCGACGTGTTCGTGCTCGTCGCGAACGCAGAGTCCACGCTCATGGTCACCGTGAGTAACGTGTAACATGTAACGTGCAACGTGTCACGTGACACAACCTCGACGAGTGGATCGACAAGTACTGCCTCGACGCCGACGTGTTCGTGCTCGTCGCGAACGCAGAGTCCACGCTCATGGTCACCGTGAGTAACGTGTAACATGTAACGTGCAACGTGTCACGTGACACAACCTCGACGAGTGGATCGACAAGTACTGCCTCGACGCCGACGTGTTCGTGCTCGTCGCGAACGCAGAGTCCACGCTCATGGTCACCGTGAGTAACGTGTAACATGTAACGTGCAACGTGTCACGTGACACAACCTCGACGAGTGGATCGACAAGTACTGCCTCGACGCCGACGTGTTCGTGCTCGTCGCGAACGCAGAGTCCACGCTCATGGTCACCGTGAGTAACGTGTAACATGTAACGTGCAACGTGTCACGTGACACAACCTCGACGAGTGGATCGACAAGTACTGCCTCGACGCCGACGTGTTCGTGCTCGTCGCGAACGCAGAGTCCACGCTCATGGTCACCGTGAGTAACGTGTAACATGTAACGTGCAACGTGTCACGTGACACAACCTCGACGAGTGGATCGACAAGTACTGCCTCGACGCCGACGTGTTCGTGCTCGTCGCGAACGCAGAGTCCACGCTCATGGTCACCGTGAGTAACGTGTAACATGTAACGTGCAACGTGTCCCGTGACACAACCTCGACGAGTGGATCGATAAGTACTGCCTCGACGCCGACGTGTTCGTGCTCGTCGCGAACGCAGAGTCCACGCTCATGGTCACCGTGAGTAACGTGTAACATGTAACGTGCAACGTGTCCCGTGACACAACCTCGACGAGTGGATCGATAAGTACTATCCCAATAGGGATAACGATTACCAAACAATTTCATTGTTTCTTAAATAATAAGTTGACCACATTAGTCAGATTTAGACTTGGCTATTTTCACGCCATCTACGCTGAGCCTTGACCAAGCTTCCACAATTAAATAGAGAATAACTTTCTTACAGAATTGAGACAGATTGAATTGTAAAATTGTAACACATATTTGATTTTCTCATTCCAGGAAAAGAACTTCTTCCACAAAGTATCGACAAAAATATCGCAACCGAACATATTCATACTGAACAACAGATGGGACGCGTCTGCTTCCGAACCTGAGTATTTGGATCAAGTGAGTTCGCATTCAAATATTCAAATTATACATCCGAAGTTGGATATAAATGTTGATAGATGGAGATAAATGATAGATGGAATAAATTCAAATTCATTTATTTGTCCGAACATGGTACAATACATGGTCTTAAATAGGGGATCGGACAAAAAAAAACTAATTAGTCCGTCAGATAGATTTCCAAAAATGATTGGACACGTATTTTTTCTTTTTTCACGTAAACTTAAAATGAAGACTATACAGTGCTTCGAAAACTCGTGTGACGTCATATGATAGTACATTTTGACGACACAAGTGACGTTTCAAGCCCCACTCCAAGATCTTTGACGCGTTTTATTTTCGTAATTTTTTATTGATTTGATAAAACAAAAAACACGTATTCAATATTTTTCGATAATCTAACTTACGGACTAAACAGAATCATATTATTTTGACCCAGTCCGATCCCCTATTATATAATAAACGGTCTCAAACACAAAGGGCGCGCAAATATCGGTTAAGCACATAATAAATTATTACCTACAACACAAAGATAGAAAAATTAGGTTATTATTCATACAATTGACATAAAAAAGAATTAATGTTACATTATGAGGCAAGTCAGAGCAATTAAAATTATGTCATTAAATAAATACTAATAAAAAAATGTCAAGATTAATGTCAAGTTATAAGTTATCAAGGAGAGATTACAATTAAATTAGGATGTCAAAGTATCATTCAAAAAGTCATTTAAATTATAATAACACTTTTTATAACGAAACTCTTTGCTCTTTTTTTCTCTTTCTCTTTTTGATATGAAAGAGAAAGGAGTAAATGCAACTGACTGACGTCTAACAGGGAAGAATGGGAAAAGAAAACGTGTTGCGCCGACCCCAAATAGAATGCGATAAGGGCAGGAAGATGATGATTGTTGGCCTTTTTTGTTGTTGTAATTTTGTAAACAACTGAACGGGCTCATCATTTCATGGGGTAGTAAAGTTTGGTTAATTCAATTCAATTCAATTTATTTGTCAAAAAACACGTGTAGGTTCACAATCAGTTGGAATGATTACTTAAAAAAATGTTTCAACATGTTTTTGCCTATAGAGGCGTACAAATACTGCAATAATATAATTCGTCACACAAAAATTGTAAAAGTTACATAAAGATGAAATAATCTATACATATAATAAAACAGTAAAAAAACTGTGTCTGTACATTGAATATATTAAAAAAATAATAATTGAGGGGGGTTTAGAAATAGTAATAGAGCAAGAATCCGAAAAAAAAAATCTGTCTGTTTGTCTGTATGTTTGTACACGCTAATCTTCGGAACTACTTGACGGATTTGAATGTTTTTTTTTTCGTTGTATAGGTATTAAGTCTGGGCAACATATAGGCTATAATTTATCTTAGAAACTTGAAAATTTCCACGTGAACGAAGTCGCGGGCATCAGCTAGTAAGAAATAAATTAATAAAAACAGTCAGGTTAAAAACACAAAAAATATCAAATAAAAAGTAAATTATGAGGACGATCAAAAATTAAATTATAAGCATTAGGTTAATAAATTAGAAGCATTAATCGGTTTCACCTGGGCAGAAAGAGTTATTTGAATCATAGTGATTCTGCGTTGATAAGTGTACTCGCTGAATCTGAATAACATTGTAACTTCAAACAAACACTTGTTTTTGTTCCAAAAATTCAATGCCTTTGGCTTGTTACGTTGTTTAGAGCCGACTTCCAATCTAACCGGCTGCAGCTGAATACTAGTATTTATTAATATTTTACATGGAGCGACAGCTTATTTGACCTTCACAACCCAGCAACTGGGTAATATAATAGCCCTGAGCTGGTTGTCAGAGATTCCGACTCCTGCTCAATTTCTAAAAACGTGTTTCCTTCGTTGCAGGTCCGTACGCAGCACGCGAACCGCTGCGTGGACTTCCTGTCGCGCGAGCTGCGAGTGTGCTCGCCCAAGGAGGCTGAGGAGCGGATCTTCTTCATCTCCGCCAAGGAGGCGCTACTCACGCGCATGCGAGAGAGAGAGAAGCCTGTTTCCTGTAAGTATCTAAAGCTAACGTTAATGAATCTTTGCAACACCTAGTCAATGTAATTGAATCTATATAAGAATAAAGGATGAACAAAGAAACGATGATTGGACAGTATAAAAGATGATATATTTAGAAAGGAAATGACTGCTGAGATGACGAGGAATAGAGAAGAAACATACTGCGCCGGCCGCAAATGAATTGGGATAAGGGTAGGGCAATGATGATGATGATTACATAAATATTACGTGCTTACTAAGAGCAAATTAATGCTACCACTTAACAAACCAATGTTCATCTCTTGCTGATGATCCTGGCGTTTCAAACAAAAAATAAAAATACGCCAGTCTCTTCGCATCTGATGTTTCTTTAGCACCGAATAAAATACCGAACTTCCGGTTTTCGATATCCATTATCTCATATTCAATGTGAACGTTAACTTGCAGCGCCGATCCTAGCCGAGGGTCACCAGGTGCGGTACTTCGAGTTCGTGGACTTCGAGCGCAAGTTCGAGGAGTGCATCAGCAAGTCGGCCGTGCGCACCAAGTTCGCGCAGCACTCGCGGCGCGGGAAGAACATCGCTGCTGAGGTCATGCAGGCTCTAGAACTGGTGAGGAACCCTAGCATATCTTCATCATCATCAACAGCCTATCAATGTTCCCACTGCTGGGACACAGGCCTCCTCTCTTTGAGAGGGAATGCGCTATAATCTACCACGCGGGCCCAGTGCGGATTGGTAGATGTCACATGTCTTCGATTTTTTTTTGGTTCTAAGACATTTCCTCACGACTTTTTCCTTCACCGTTTTGAGAGCAGCGGTGATATTATTCCACTGCTGGACAAAGTGAAATTCCTATTCTCAAGCAAGACACCCAATTCATCTCAAACATCAATTTATTTTTAGTTTGTTTAGTTATAGATATTACCTGTCTACTGAGTTTCGCTAGCCAATCAAATTTAACTTTTTACGCCTTAACTGAACGAATTTCGACCACGTCACCACAGATTGACCATAACTCGGTCTATCTAGTATATAGCATCTAATTTCGCTATGGAAAATAGCTAGTACATCATTCTCGAACGAAGTCTCGGTTATCTTCAAACGATTGACAGAAATAGAACGTCATTTTAATTTCGTTCAGCGCTAAACTAGTAAGTCATTTGAGGTGCAAATAGACCTAAGACTTGCCCGTAGTTTAACAAAACTCTACGTAATGTCGCAGGTATACAATACGGCGTCAGACCAGAAGGCGGCGAAGGTGGAGAAGCAGCGAGTCCTGCACGAGCAGCTGTCCGCCATCGAGGAACAACTCACCACCATCACACGACAGATGAAGGACAAGATCAACCGAATGGTCGAGAGCGTTGAGCATAAGGTAATAACCAGACATATAGCAGTCGGCACGTAACTTGAAACAAAATGGCGGTCGTCCGCATTGGTAAAATTACAAAAATAGAGTGAGATTCGAACGAAAATGTGCAACTGAGCATTCAAGATCATAATAGGGGATCGGACTGGGTCAAAATAATATGATTCTGTTTAGTCCGTAAGTTAGATTATCGAAAAATATTGAATACGTATTTTTTGTTTTATCAAATCAATAAAAAATGACGAAGATAAAACGCGTCAAAGATCTTGGAGTGGGGCTTGAAACGTCACTTGTGTCGTCAAAATGTACTGTCATATGACGTCACACGAGTTTTCGAAGCACTGTATCGTCTTCATTTTAAGTTTACGTGAAAAAAGAAAAAATACGTGTCCAATAATTGATGGAAATCTATCTGACGGACTAATTAGTTTTTTTTTGTCCGATCCCCTATTCAACTTACGGGATGCAATCTGTAATACATTATCGGGTCTCAGTCGACTTATTTTCATGATTGTAGCTTCGCGAACGACCGCCATTTTGTTTCAACTTACGTGCCGACTGCTATACTAGCCTGTTACTGTCCTCGATATCCGATTGGTCCAAAGCGCGACTGCTGAACATGTCCTGGGTTACGTCTATTACTATCCTACTGCTGAGCAAAGATTCCCATACAGAGAACGACATTGACCACCTAACTTCTTTTTTTTGTAGTTTGGGAAATCATCAAATGACTCCTCCCGCTCTGGGCAAAGCGGTAGGGAGTGTCAGACTTCTACTGACTAAAAAGCACCCATGTTCCTTCTTAGCCCTTATCGAGGCCGCGGTATCGCTTCTAGGTCTAATATACCCCCTACACATATTTCCACACGGTGTGTTTTTGTCTATTTGGACAGACGACAACAGATTGTCGTCTTCGACAGGCTACCTTTGCTGGGCCATACTTTGGTAATCTTAGATCAGGGATGCACAGACTTATTGAGACCAAGGGCCACTTGGGCAAATGATGAACTAATGGCGGGCCACCAGCACAAACTAAAAATATAAAAATTGCCAAAAATATAATCACAAAAATAATATACTAGTTTGAAGCGTGGCACTGATTTGCGCTTACAATCTTTTTAACATTCGTAAAATATGCATGAAGCTTCAGACAAGAGGGCACTAATATGCAAGAGCGAACGAAGCGAGCTCGAAAATGTTTGGCCTTTACCTAAGAAAGGTGATTTATATTATTTGATTTTCATTTTATTATTAAAAATTGCATATTTAACTTACTTTTACTAGTACCTAACGTATTCAAGGATTGGATACTCAGAAAACGCGGCGGTAAGCGCGAGTGTAGCGAGCTAGAAAATTTTAGTGGCATGCGGCTGACCGAAATATTTACGTAGGACTTGTTCGAAAAGCCGCCCTAAGGCAGCGGCTTTAAGTAAAGAAAATACACCACTGCTTGGTTGTCCTTATTTTTGCAACATAGTCCTAATTACGATTGTCATTATTATGATTTGATAACCATGACTTTTGATCTGTAAGGCCTACTAAAAACGCCAAATCACACAACCAATCAGGATTTTTGAGTTACACGATCATTTCTGAGTACGCATCGTGCACCTGCACAGCGAGCGCGTGATTTAAATACCTAATATTATTTGTAAGCCTCAGCTATATATTCCTTCAAATGCACGAGGGAATATTTTTGCTGGCGGGCCACTGACATAGTACCGGCGGGCCGCGGTCTGTGCATCCCTGTCTTAGATACTTGCCATTATCGCCTCAACACAAATAGTCCATAACGTGTATCCCACCTCTCATCCAGGTTGCCGTGGTAGTACGAGATGAGATCCGTGAGCTATCTACCATAGTAGACGAGTACCACCCTCCGATACGGCTTGTACGATCATCATTTATATTCCAAAACAGTAGTATTGTTGTATTTTACCAAAAAAATGTGAATATCATAAGCGTTGCTCATTATTTACCCGACTGCGGCGGCGGCGGAGGGTTATAATTTATTCATGTCCTTGTGAATGAAACAACTGGAATTTAATGTCCTCAATCTTCCGCTCAGGGCTATTTAGTAATCTTTTCATAGGTTTTTTTCACAATGAACAGATACATAGCGAAAGCTGCTTAGTATGACGGGTAGAATTATCCCCCTTGCCATCGCAACCCTGTATTTACACTCCAAATACGAAACCAATTTTGATTTCAAGGCAAGCCGTTATACCAGAAAACGGCCTATCGCATTTTGAAAATTGGCTCGCTCCAAATCATTCGCATAACACCTGTGCCTGTACTTTACTCTGCAGGTAATACTGGCGAAATGTGGGTGTACTAATAAGTACACCACTGCCTAACCTTTCGGGGATTGCGAGGCCTGATGTTATTTAATACTGACGTAATCGCTCAACCATGACCACCGTGTATCCAACCTCCTGAACCTTGCTGGTTCTTCTCCTCATGTAACGATCACTGCAAACCGTTCACTTACCTTCTCGTTTCCCATGCCCAAAGGTCGCTTCTCAAGTTTCATAAATGCCCAGATATATATGATTCTCGCTTGTCCCCAGGTATCACTAACGCTAAGCCAGGAGATCCGTCGTCTGTCCGCCCTGGTGGACGAGTACGACACACCGTTCCGCACGGAGCGAGCTCACCTGGACCAGTACAAACGTGCGCTACATCGACACGTGGAGGCAGGACTGGGCTCACGGCTCAAGAAGAGACTGTCCGCCGATATCGGGAATGAAATGGACCAGGCGCAGAAGGAGATGGCTGGTATGAAAACCTTTTATTTATTTAGTAAACGGAGGACTAAAAGCTAACAAAAACAAACGGAAAAAAAGAAACCTTAGTCACCAGAAAGTCAGTAACAAATCACCACCAAAAATAAAAACGATTTATTATTAAACTAACTAACTACAGCAACTTAAAAATTTTGAGGCTTTAGCACCTTCTGGCCGAATTCACAATAATTGTGAATGAACCTAATGTGTATCAGATCATTTAGTTCGCTTCAAAATCGTTGAGGTAATGGTCCAGGCAAATCCAGGCAAATTTACTCCAAAATTGACCAAAAATGCCCCATTTTTATGACTGTGAGGGCTACCAAACAAATTCGAACTTTTTTACATATAAGAAATTGATAGAAACCTACTCATAAGCGAAAATAAAGCGATTCGGCTCAGTTTTTGAGGAGAAAAAGGTGAATACGAACCGTCGATATCCTCAACATAGGCGTATTTAAAAATCGTTTTCCGAATGCTCCACAGTCAAGCATGAATAAGAATAGCAGCCATTGCTACTCAACTTTTAACTCTCAACTACTCCTTACTTTGACGCTCATAATTATCGCAATATTCCAGACCGCATGTACAACATCCTGCCCATCCACAAGCGCGCCGCGGCCGCCAGCTACATAATCCCGCACCAGCAACCCTTCGAGGTGCTGTACCGACTGAACTGCGACAACCTGTGCGCCGACTTCACGGAGGACCTGTCCTTCCGCTTCTCCTACGGCATCACCGCGCTCATACAGCGCTTCCAGGGCAAGAACACCAACAAAATCGCGTTAAAGAACCCGCCGCAGTATACGCAGGTACTTAGTAGATGGCGAATTTTATCACATCACACTTCACACTAATATTATTAAAGTGAAAGTTTGTGTGTGAGTGTGTATGTTTGTTACTCTTTCACGCAAAAGCTTTTGAACGGATTTGGATAAAATTTGGTACACAGATAGTTTATAACCTGGATTTAACACAGGATAGTTTTTATCCCGATTTTATCTTCCCGTGGGATAATTTTCGAGTTACAGCGGGTGAAGCCGCTGGCAACAGCTAGTTTTTACAATTTCTCTGCCAAATTTGACGTTTGTAAGGCCAGATGTATGTCTCTTCTCTGGCAGAGTAGCAGCATATCCATTATACACTTCTTGAAAACAGGTTCTTGGGGTATGTTTCCACAAGAGATGTGCGAAGATGCGTTGCAAGGGATGTTTTTGTTTTTTGATGTGTACGACAAAAAAAATAAGTCCCTAGAGTCTAGGGACTTATTTTTTTACAGTGTGTGTTGTGACAAACACTGTCTAGGGCCTAGACAGTGTTTGTCAGAGGTGAGAGTGGAAAAAAGCACTTCCATATCTATCTCCGCCACGCCTCGCCTCGCACATCTCTGGTGAAAACGCTCACACCATTCCACAGCCTCGCCCCGCCTCGCACATCTACAAAAACGTGTAATTTTAAAATGGATCTAAAAGTAGGGTAAGCAGAGGTGCCTTATTGCACAACTTACATTTATCGTTTTTTTTTCTGTCTTGTTTGCATCAAAAAGTTTTATTTCCTAAAAAAATGTACCATTAACGTTCCAGATCCCCCCGTCCGTGAGTTCCAACCCGTCGTCGATGGAAGTAGTTCGAACGAACGGTCCGTCGCTGGGCAGCCACGTGGGGCTGTCGGCTGAGGAGTGGGGGCTGGTCTCCAAGTTCGCCGTCGGGGCGCTCACCAGCCAGGGCACCATGGGCGGACTGCTGCTGTCCGGACTTGTGAGTTAAACACCCATTTCTATCATGTGTTTCCTGTGCCTTATCCCAACCATGTTGGGGTCTGGATCTGGCTGACTAACAGTATTTTTCATGGAGATACTGCTTATCTGACCTCAAGTTAGCACTGGGTAATACAATACCCTTTGGTAAGACTGTTTGTAGTAGTAACAGCAAATCTATATGTACTGTAAAATATGGTTGTATGCGTGGGTGTGTGTGGTTCCACTTGCTCAATCACACGAAGGATGTTCGTCCAGTTTTTAGACATTTTTAATTAAAGCGCGTCTAAAACGAGCGGGATATGAACACTTCGAATGGAAGTCTCACTCGATGGGTGCGAGCTCAACTATCTCTCATGTCAAAACTCTTACTTGGTGCCTCATTGAGCCTATAAACTGGAGAAATAGTGCTTAACTTTGTAATAAAATGTCCTCAGCTCCTCAAGACAGTGGGCTGGCGCTTCGTAGTAATCACCGGAGCCCTATACGGAGCCCTATACGCGTACGAGCGCGCGACGTGGACGGCGCGCGCGCAGCAGCGCGTGTTCAAGCAGCAGTACGTGGCGCACGCCAGCAAGAAGCTGCGCCTCATTGTGGACCTCACCTCCGCCAACTGCAGCCATCAAGTGCAGCAGTGAGTGGCGAGCCAGAATCATTTAGCTAGAACATCCACTGATAGACATAAGCCAGCCACTACATCGAGTGCTCTTATAATGTGTGTGTTGCTAAATGAGAGAAAAACATCAAGTCCTGTTAGTTTATTTGGGTCAAGTTGTAAGCGCTCGCGGCAAAGAACCCTTAGGCCCGTAATCCACCAAAGCGGAGACGAGCAGATCGGAGAGGAGATGTGCCAAATTCGACCAATCACAGGAAAGGCGAAAGACCAGATGTAAGTTTTAACTAATGTGATTGGCCGATTTCCGCACATCTTCTCTCGTCTCCGCTCCTCTCCGCTTTGGTGGATTACGGGCCTTATTGAGTCTAGCAGATTCCGCCGACCTTGACCAAGTCATCTTTGTCACTTCTTATGAACCTTATCAGCACCTTCTTTTTCAAATTAACTTCAGATGCAAAAATCACTAATAAAATTAAATCAGCGGTGCATGAAACATGTTCCGAACCGGAACAGTCTGTTTCGTGCACTGCGGATTTCGCTTACACGATTCCCCCGTCTCGCAAGAATTTCGCTTGCAATCGGAAATTACTTTTATTTATTTAGTAAAGAGAGGCAAGAATTCTGTGCTCTATTTGGCTTCTTTTCATTCAAGGATGTATGCATGTTATTGCAATATTAAAATCCTTGTTTAATATGCTATGATTAACTTCACTTCCCAGGGAACTATCAACGATGTTCGCGCGCCTGTGCCGGCTGATCGACGAGGCGACGACGGAGATGGACGGAGAGCTCAGCGAGGTGAAGGAAGCCACCAAGATGTTGGAGCACGCCTCCACCTCGGCCAAGAAGTTGCGCAACAAGGCCAACTACCTGTCGCACGAGCTGGAGCTCTTCGACGACGCCTTCCTTAAGAACAACTAGAAGCATGGTTGATGAGGTAAGACAGAATGAAAACTGAGTTTTGACGCAGAAAGTTCGATTCGGAGAACGTATTTCATTTTGCAGCAATAAATGGTTTTCCGAATCGGAGTTCTGCTTCAAGATCAATCAGTGCTGTACTTAGAAAGCTTTTGAAACTATAGAAACCTTATATTATCATCATAAGCCTGTAAGTACTACCCTGCTGGACAGAGCACTCTTGAATGTAAAAATATTGTGTCGCATTGTTCTCGTCTCCGCAACCCCGCGTCTAAGGCCCAACGCACACCGGCGGAGGTGCGGCGAAGATACTGAGAATAAACCAATTTAAAATAAACCTTAACTCCTATGACATGCGATTGAAAACGGCATGCAAAGCGAGACGCGCTCGGTGAGCCGTCAAGCTGCCACGAGAGCAGACAAGAACCCCGCTTCGCCGCGCCTGTTAAGGTTTATTTTAAATAGATTTATTCTCAGTATCTTCGCCGCGCCTCCGCCGGTGTGTGTTGGGCCCACAGAACAGAAAAAACAGGTAGAAGTGCTAAGTGACGAAATCTGTATCGGAACCAGTGTCGCCAAACTAACACAATCAAACCATTAATCATACAGTGCACTACAACTACACAATTTGTTTGATTGGTCGTTTCAATTTCAATCACAACTAGCGTAACTCACAGATTCTACATTTTAAAAATATACCTTCGTGGTATTACGATAGGATTTATTTTGCTTCACTCAGAAATAAAATACGACGTTTTGTAATCAGCAATCATACTAGAAATTATTGCCTAGTAAATTCCGCTACTCGTCCATAGATGGCAGTATTTTCAATGGACGCAATAATACACTTAAAAACTGCAGTAATAAGGATTATATTCGCGTCACAGGTCTGTATTTTTTTGCTACTCGGCCAAGGAAGAGACACATTAAGCTTTTATCTATATTATCGATATTGATAGATAATCAATCTATTTTGAAAAAAAGTTTGTAGTATTATAAACAAATAATTGTACCTGATAATAATTGTAAATAATAAAATAAAATACAATATTTTATTACTTGCATAAAACTATTTACAACAAACCCAAACAAATAAATACTAACAGAGTTTTCTACGAGAAAATTCTAAGGAGTTAATATAAAAGAGAAATTATATTGACTTTTTACCCGTCTGCGGATGCATGCGTCTTTGGGAAACCTAACACAAGATTAATGAATGATGATACTTTTTTTAAACTACTTTCAACTTAGAGCCAATTAGAATGTTGTAATTATTGCACTGCAGCATAATACTATTTACTAGTGAACATTTTGGATTTCATTTAAACAAATATTATAAATGAGAAAGTTTCTCGATGTCTGTCGCGCTTTCACGTCAAAACTACCGATTGAATGAAATTTGGTACACAGATAGTCTAGAGCCTGAAAAACGACATAGGCTACTTTTTAAGGTTGTGGAATCTTGTGGAACCAGTATACCTACAGGATTTAGAAAATACGGATGGTTCGGCGCGGATAGGTGCGTGATGCCATATACTATTTCATATAAAGATTTATAAAATGCGATGACTGCGGTGATTGCGGTGCGGTCAGGTGCGCGTTCATCTTTGGTGCGAAAAAAGGGTTGAAAGGAAGGGATGAAGACATTACTTTTGGTTGCGATAGCCGACATCGGTCGCGGTAACCGACATTCACGCGGACGAAGCCGCGGGCATCAGCTAGTATCTTTATAATAATAATCACTTTATTATTATGGTTTGGTGGTCTCTATGGTCCTTACATTCATACTTTATTTAAACAGGTATATTTCGGTGGTAAAGATGCCATCATACAAAAGAAAAACATAAATTGTCAATATTATTGTGTCAGTTTTTACGTAAAATGTCAATGCAATTCTCAATCATTATTAAAATTTGTAAAAGTTTGATTCTATATTAGCTACAAAACATGTAACTTTAATGTTGTACGGGTACACCTCTCAAAATGAATTTTATGTGATATTATAGGATCTTTGTATTGAAATGTTAAACAGTAAGTATAACATTGTTTTATTTTATCGATATCTATCGATCAAATCTGCAACCGATCTTAACCACATCACTAATTGAGTAGCATGGAACTTTCGAGAACAAAAAAGATCCTTGTTCAAAATATAACAATCGACATTCGATCTAAAATAAACTTTATTTCAATCGGAAAAGGTTGATTATAATTTTCTAATAATGTGACAGATTGTCACATTTTTAGAAAATTTTAGAAAATTGATATTTACTACGATTTTATTAGAAAACAAATAAAATCGTATCTACCGATGATAGGAAACACCTCCGTTTTCAAGATTTTTTTTTTCTACAGTCATTTTTACGCTCCAAAATCGCACAATACGTGACAATACGGCATATTAATGCAAAAATTAAATAGGCGGGAGACTAGCGACTCGAAGCGATGTCAAAACACGGCTAAGTCAAAAATCTGAGAGTTTGCAGTACACTGCAAAGTTATGACAGCCGTGCTACGCCTACTTTGCATTTCCACTGTTCTTTCTGTTCCGTGGTTGGGCCTAAAGCTACGCGGTTAAGATGTGTTGGAGTTGCAGTGTGTACAAATTATTCAATGTTGCTTTTGTTTATCCAGTGGAAGGTACAAGAAGCGTCTCCCGCTCTGGTCGCGCGGCATCTGTCAGCGCGGCCGAGCGCTCCACTACTGTGTGTGCGAGTGTGGGTCCGTGCCGCCGGCGTGCAAGACTAGTTAAGTATTGTCTAGTATAAAGTTAAACACGAATGTTACGGATTTGTCTAACGTCTCCTCTATAGAATGTTCTCGCTTGTCTCGCCGGCGACACAGTTCCATACCCGCAGTCCATGACCTCGGGTGACATGACAACTGTAAGGTTCGCCACAGTCGACCTCTAGGAAGGTGAACACGTTTCATGTCAATGTAAACTTGAATGATATACCTCTATTGTACATTAGAGCTTTTGTTGTTGTTTTAAAGTTATTTATCAGTTTTTATGTGTTGTATCGCAATTAAATCACGCGTAGACGATCGTCTAAAACTTGTTATGACATTCATTTGTTGTATTGAATTTATTTTAGTTTTACATGGTTCCTGACGATTTATAATTTACTTTTAATGTTTACCTTCCCTTTATTAAGATTAACATCTAGGTGCTACCAAACGGATGTATTCAAATATCGAGATCTAACAAACGAAACGTTTGTAGGCACAAGTTGTATAAAATTGTTATATCTGATAAATTCTACATGGAAAATATCTTATGAAATATTTACTATTTGTGTGTTTAGCAACGCTATATCTATACGCTTTCACAAGTTCTCTGAAACATGTTGGTTATTTATAATGTGAGTGTTTACGTAGTTACGGGTACTCATTAAAAATAAATTTAATCTACGAATCGATAGCGTCATCCTAACTGATTAGTTACCATTCACGACATTGTCCGCATCGAAGCTCCGCAATATCGACTATGCGGTCACCCTCATGATTTTATGATCTGTGATATTACTCATTTTTTGTTTCAAAATTGTTTTTATCCATTGGCACACTACACAGGCACCCAGTGTATTGAAAATGGAGCATTTATTATGTGTATCGGTAACTCATGTATAAGCAAAAAATCTAATTAAAGTGTAGCATGGTCAACATTGCGGATTACAATGAAATTGTTTCAATATAAGGATTAATTTATTTTATGATGTAGTAGTGAAGTGGAGTGTGGTTCTCGGCTGTTGTTATAGTATAATGTTGTAGGCAAAGCTGTTATTATATTTTGCTACACCCTCACCCCCCTTTTTACATTGTCAGAGAAATGCCACCATATTTTTTTATATCAGTCAATAAGCGAATTATAGAGTAAATTAAAATAAGTCTTAACTACTTCGTAAAATACATTTGACTAGATTTTGGAACTACCCTCACTTCTCTGACAGTGTAATATTTTCTAACATTTTGGCTATTTTTACATATTGTTATTATATTATAGTAAAAGTAAATGAATTAGCGTCGCTCCAACGCGCGGCGTCTCATTAGTATCAGATAGGGAGGTACACAGCATACTTATGGAATGAATTGGACATTGGGAGCCATGCAACCATTTGATATTAGATAGATTTTGTTGTCCATTGTAATTAGTTATTGCATAATTAGGAGAATTTTCTTATGTAAATAAAACAAATAAAGGATTCCTTTATAAAATAATCGTTTTATTCATTGAAAAATACTTATGTCTGTGATCACTGATCAGTTTAAAAGAAAAATAATTCTATAATCATTTTATGTATGGAAAAATACTAAGGTCATGATCAGTTTAAAAGTCAAATAATCTCAATAGAAATACTATATTAAAAAATAAAGTGCTATTTAGGCGTTTTGTAGGTAAAGATATCCATTATACTTAGATCGAATTTTTCCTTTATGTCCTGAGGTTTCGGTGTGTTCTGAAAGGGTAAAAACAAACATATCAAATAAATTCTTTCTTGCCTTGATAAAGAGCACTATTGCAAAAGTATATGAGGCTTACTGGTTGATAGTGAGAGTGATGGTACGGGAGGGTGTGGGGAGTCTCAGAACAGTTATTCGCCTGCTAACGGGCGTCAACACGCCTCCCGCACAACATAAATAGGGCTCAGGGACCGTCTTAGCTAAACGGTAAGCTTATACCAAAACTAGAGTGAGGGCAAAAAATGAAAATAAATCAGTCTTACCAAAGGAGCATCTGCTTTGAAGTCAGTCTTATCGAACCGCACAGCGGCTCCCTCTACCGTCAGCCCGTAATGCGCGCACGCCGCAGTAGCTTCGCGTGCCGTTCGGAAGCACAGCCACTGCGCAAGAGTGGCGCCGGGCACCGTGAGCCGCTTGTTGTGGTACGCGTGGCTCATCACTTGGAGGGCTCGTCTGTAATAAAAGTAAAAGTAAGTTCTGCCCTAGTAAGATACACAACAATAAATAAAATAAAGTGTCTGTTTTTAATTTCAAACAGCTTTTACTGAATTCATACGAAAGTAAAGTAAGTGGTAAAGGTTGCGAGATGCACGGGAACATGGGTGAGCCTGTCTTGCTAGGCATAGGCTAGAATAGAATAGAACAAATAAATAAGAATGTGGATAAGGAAATATTTACCGTTGTAATGTTGGTAAGTAGGTAAATAGGGCACAGTACGACAGAGCACACAGCTTGTTCGACAGCATACACACTCTTATGTAGTTGCCCTGAAGATTTGCTATTGCTATTTCGTAAGCTAGTTGAAGATTCTTGTCTCTGAAAAATAAAATTAAGAAACTACTTAAAATCAAAATAATCATGTAGAGCTCTTGTAAAAGCAGATTACTCCAACATACCTATATCTACCACAAAGCTGGTTTTCTATGTACCCAATGGGTCATGTAGTCAAGGGCGAGTGAGAGATTTTGGCCTTGTCTCAAGCATCACTATTCACTTGTAATTGATTTAGTATAATTGCAGATTTCAGTTGGCGGCAGAGGCTACCAGTCTACACATACCAAAGAAAAAAATAATACAAGAGTCAAAATCTTGCTCACCTCTTCAATTCTTTGGACATATTGACATATCTGAGTAGTGGATGTAAATCATCAAGATTACACAATATGTACAGGCTTTCCATCAGCACTTGGTCATTGACAAGTTTATTTTTCTTATCCTTGTCGTTCAGATTTAAGTTCAAGAGGAAGCCTGTTAGGTGGTCTATTTTCCCTCGTGCTTTGGCTATGGTGTCGCGACATGAGAGGTACCATTTTATACATTCCAATAAGTACTTTTTATTGAGAACCGGGGCGTAGTCCTTTAGGTCAAGGTGTGACAACCTGAAATAGATTTCTTACAAATTTTAATATGAAAAGAATGAAGTGAATGGCATAAAGGATATTGCTTTTTTTTATGCATTCCTAAATATTTAAATTAAAAAGATTCAATTATGAAAGTTCTAAAAACAATAATCCCATCCATAGAAATATTAAAAACAGCAGTAGGTTGTGTCCACTTGTTGTAAATACATGCCATATCTCCTTTCTTAGTATCTATGATTCCACCATTTCCTCTGGCTGAATTAGCAACAACACAGGTTAGAAAAAAAAGCATAAAACACTTACGTATAGCCGTAGTAAACATAAAACCTAATCATAGGCTCTAGAAGACAAGCACACTGTTCTGGAGGTAGCCGCTGTATGGTAGCCTCCTGTCTCACGGCTCTCAGGCGGTCATTCACGTAGTCGTACACCACGGAGGTAGGGACATCTACTCTCCTAGTGATACTGGAATATATAATATAATGTTGTGTCAAGATAGTTATTTCATGTCAAGAAGGCAATCTAGCATTCTAAAGCACTTTACCATATTATATTGTTTCATTATTGGTTGAGAAAAAAGAAGTAAAGAAAAGAAAACATATATATTTTTAATTTATTTCGTATAAAAATACACAGGAAGCTGCTGGCTAACAATAAGATTAGGAGGTCCTGTCCATAGTCATTTATCCAATGATGGAGAAAATTATAATTAGATAACAATTATTACACAACAATAAAATTTATTTAATGAAATTGAGATGCAAATAGTCTTACTCCAACAGTAGATACTGTACAGTGTTGGTGAGCACGGAGTAGGGCCGCAATAGATGTGGAACAGCCATGTTGGAGTCTGCTGCAGAGCGGCTGTAGCTCTTCACCAGCTTCCGCTCACTGCCCCACACTTCAAGAACATGGACTAGATGCTCCACCTCACGCCTTAAATTGAGTAAATTTACAGTCAGTGCTTCGTATTATGCAAAAGAGGTAATTAGAAGATCTTAGAAATATTATAAGCATGTGCAGTTAGTTTTATTTTACACTAGCTGATGCCCGCGGCTTCGTCCGCATCAAATTATATACTAAAACCTTCCTTGAGAACCACTCTATCCTTTGGTGAAAACAGCATGAAAATCGGTGCAGTAGTTTTTGAGTTTATCACGAACAGACAGACAGACAGATGCAGCGGAGGACTATGTTTATAATATGTAGTGATACTTTATTTTTTAATTAATAATAATATATAAACAGTGTAAACTCCAAGTAGGTAACTCTCGTTTTAACTACATACTACACTCTCTCCCTCTCTGTCACTCTATCTCCCCGCGAAGTCTTCTACCTTCGATAAGTTTTGACTAAAGTATTAAAACAGGTGTATACGTACAATTTGACTTCTTCATCAGGGCACATCGAATAACAGGTGCCCGTAATACGGTCTGCATTCTGTGCATCGTCGCTTTCAATATTTTTACAAAAGAAGTCAAAATACGAAGACGTCATTATAGTTTGTTAATATTTTGAATCATCTAGCTTGCAAGTTGCAACGCCAGCCGGTTTCGTTGTGTTTTCACTTTTCAAGGGTTTCTGTTTTACCAATAGTGACAGTGACAAGTTGTCAAGTTGATTGTCAATGTCAATACAAATTGACAGTGGCAATCAAAAACCAAGTTGGTGCATGGAAATACAAAGTACTACAGGTGTTCACAGGCATACCTAGAGCTAGACAGCAGCCAATTCTATTTAATAAATGTTTTGGTTTGTGTACGCTTCAAAAACTCAAAAAGTTCTGCACCGAGCTGAAATTTTAGAATTATATATAATCCGCATCAAGGATTGTTTTTACAGTATCCACGCGGGCGAAGCCGCGGGCATCAGCTAGTGCTATTTAATTATTATTACAGACTGACTGGATTGGATAGTAGATACTTTATTTATTTGAAATGGTCTCTTGACTGCAGTTTTGATAGGTTTCAGTATTGGTTTCAGTGGTGAATGCACTAACTAATTATGGTGGGGTTGTTCGAGTTCAAGGTGGTATCATAATGTGGTATAAGTGTCGTCTCATTGTTGCTGTCATATTTTTTCTAATAATTATATAAAATGTTGGCAAAGATGAACTGAGAAGCAACCGTGATAATACCAATTTCCTAAAAAAATATCTCTAAGAGTAAAAGAAACTCAGACACCCAGCTGATAATTGCACGAACTGCTCGCTTCTGCAGAACAAATATATTTTGAATATCAGCAGCTTTGCCCCACAGTAGAATTCCATAGGACACTGAAAATTCCTATAGTAGACTAACCGTGATAATACATTCACACGAATAGAGAACCTCCTCCTTTTTGGAAGTCGGTTAAATACGCCGTGTCTTATTAGCCTTAAGGGTAAACAAGCCAACGGCACGAACTAGTTGGTGGGCGGGGCTAAAATGCATGCTATTTCATCCGACATCACGAGCGAAATGCATAGAGCGAAAGAGACACAACTAAAACGGGCGCGCGATTGTTTTTATGCAGACCTTTGGTAGTATGGATTGAGATGGATACCATGAAAAATCCATTGAATGTATCTGTTCAAAATATAATAATTTGAATTCTTTAATAACTAGGTAATCTGTCTGTATGGTTTCGCTTTTTTCATTTTCGTACTATATTCGTAACTTATTTACCCCCAAAGATGGTTAAAATTAGTGCTAAAATATGAAAGTTTCGACGCTCATAACTTCCAAACCAATATTTTTTTTCCAATTCTGCTTCCATAGAGACCTAGATAATGACAAGACCAGTTGATACAATTTTTAATTTTAAACCTACACCGTCAACCAGGAGGAGTAATCACCATACTACGTTTGTATGGGAGAATGACTGGCTTGTGCAACCTTAATAGCGCTGCTCAATGATCGTGCTCTTTTTCGATGCAAACACGCGGTTGTGCACCCTGCACCAGCGCGTATTCGTGCGGACTTCAGCGGACACTCCTAAAGTGTCATAATATTATATAATATGCGGACAAAATTATAAATGAAATACCTAGGAACCTGTATTTTTTTTTTATTACGAACGGACAATTACAAAAACAAAACAATCTCAGGGTCCAATAATTTTAGAGATAGGAATGTAAACTTTAAAAGCGTATATCTTTGATAACCAAGTTTGTGCAACTCTCCAAAATAATAAAATAATTAATATCAATAATTCAGTCCCAAAAAGATCTTTAGACGTTTTTCAAACATTAGCAGCCTTTTACAATGTTCTCTTTAAGATCTTTTAATTCTTTATTATGTTTCCATTTGATACCCGTCGCCGACGCTGAACTTGCTGGTCTTGATATGCATCTGCGGGCAGACAAGTAGTAAGTATAGGTACTGTGGGATTGTCGGATTCACTTACAGATGAATGCTCCCGGTAAGGGAGAACCTTAGGGCGTGTTTCATTTTTCTTATTAAACTGAATGTTTTCATTACTCATACTCGGAAACTAGGTCTAAAGCTGCCTGAGGAGCAAATACTCTCCCTAGGGTTACAAGTAATACTTTTCAGTCCTAGGGAGAATATTTTTCAATTTACAGCTGCTCTGTCAAATAATTTAAAAAAAACTTGGTTCGATTTTCACATTTCTATTGCTCTCAAAACGGTGAAGGAAAATATCGTGAGGGTTCCTCACGATGTTTTCCTTCACCGTTTGTCAACCTAAAAATTAAAAGACATGTGACATCTACCACCGCACTGGGCCCGTGTGGTGGATCCACCCCTCTCCTAGAGAGGAGGCCTGAGTCCCTGCAGTGGGAATTGCTTGGTCGTATTACGTATACAAGTTACGTACTTCAGCAATGCATTACTTGTTTCATTAGTGGAGATGGCGAAGTAAGCCTATTCAACGTGTTGACAATAGCCGTACTCACGTCAATTTCGTTTCGAAAAGGTTCTCCATACGAACTTTGACGAAGGGCCAAGGACCTTGGTTCTTGTGCTCTTCCTGACACCAGCACTTTTCAGCGTTTTCGTATTTAGAGTACTCCTTAAGAATTAGGTCGTAAGGGAATGGGTACAGTTGTTCAATACGACAAACGGCCAGTTTATTCTCTAGTTTCTTAGCTTTCCGTTCCTCATCGATCTTGATCGCTACGTTGCCAGAACAGAAGATGAGCTTTTTGACTTTATCTGGTTGTTTACTGGCTGGTCCCTCTTCGGGGATCACTCTGTCGAAATACGAATAAAAGTAAATAAAAAAAAAGCATACCAATCGAATTGAGAACCTCCTCCTTTTTGGGAAGTCGGTTAATAAATGAATGAATCCACAACCAAAGTCACGCTACGAATGTCGTAGGCGTCGTAGCACGCGTAGCTATTAAACAGATTATTTCGTAGCGATCATGTAGCACGCTACAGGCATTTGCCTACGCTGCTACACCGTAGCTCGTAGGTACGAAAATTCCCTTGCAATGATTAAAAAACTAAAACCCGACTACGAATAAAATAGCAGTCTAATAAAACCGCGGTCTTAAAAGTAGAAAACAAGAAACTAATTCTTAAATTAATTTTAGTAAATAACGTAAGAATAAGTAAAGTTATTATAGATGACAGTCGTAGTCGCATGCCACTGATACCTGATGCTCCTTCATGGCGTTCTCATTGATACAGAAGTCAGCTGCTAGTTGCCATTAGCAAGGTGGCATGCGACTACGACTGTCATCTAATAATTTTAAACCTAAAACGTGCAACATTTATTCAGAAACTAAAAAAGTCGTTAATAGTTATACGAGTATGTTTTTTTTACCCGACTACGGCGAAGTCAAAAGGAAGGTAATGATTTTGGCAGTCTAAGTATGCATGTTCTATTAAATATTATTGAAATACTATTTTCGAGCTCACCTCCTGAACTTTGTCCCAATGACGAAATCACTGAACTTTGACCGGTAGTAGGGGTGCTTCAGGCCAACTTTAGGCGTGAACAGGATGAGCGGCTTGCGGAATGGCATGGCGATCTGTCTTCTGATCAAGTGGAAGTAGTTTGCTGGGGTCGTCACATTGCACACGGTCCAGTTGGCCGTCCGCAACTGGTTCACTACGAAAAGGCAAAGGTTTATGGCTTAAAAAAATTGCTTAGTTTTATCCGATTTAAAATGACTTGCTAGACAAAGACAGCACTATGAAGATGTGACGTCATAACTGATCATACCTCCTTAGTTACTTATTCAAACTGGCCGTTTCGCGCGACAAGGATAGAAAGTACCCCCACTAAAAACTTCTAAAGTATGCAGTAGCTACTCCATTTTTTTAAACGATTTTTATTTCTTTTTCCACACATCGTGAAATAACATAACATTTTCATGAATTTTTAACAGTAGTCAAATAGCCAATATGTAGCTAGTCTCTGTTGAGATTGACCGTCGAGAGCGTAATCTGGTGTACGATAAGGGTACGATGATAAAAGACTTACACTCCAACTGCGGGTCTTCCAAATTTGGAATAAATTCCTCGTCGTCGTCACATTGCTGCAAGTATCTTTCTGGGCGTCCTGACGAGTGCTCGGGACCCTGACAGTGCAAAAATGAAACCTTTGCTTTTGATTTTTATAGTATAATATAGACAATTTATAACGTAGGTAGTGTACAAGGAACGACTCTAGAGGCCAGGAGCTACTATTTAATATAGGGTGCTAATTAAACCGGCTTCTTTTTAACCGACTTCCAAAAAAAGGAGGAGGTTATCAATTCGACTGTATTTTTTTTTTTTTTTTTTTTTTTTTTTTTTTATGTTTGTTCACTCATAACTTGCGACTGGGTGAACTGATTTTCATGATTCTTTTTTCATTTGAAAGCTGGTGCTTCCCGTGTGGTCCCATTGTCACCATTTCAATATCTGATGATGGGATCTTGTAGAAATCGGGGGAACTCTTCAATAAATAACAGCAGATTAACCGCGATTGTTGCTATAGCATATCTAAGCATTGTTTACGCCATCACACAACATAATATTACGCCTGTACTCACTAGAAAGGTTATAAAAACTATTTTGTGAAGATCTGATGAAGAACTTCGGAGATAGGCAACGGAACTCCTCAATAAATGATAGCTAATGGACTGGGATTGCTGAAATCTCATATTGTCTGTCTATTGTTTACACCAGTTCCTAACATAACATCACGCCGGTGCGTTGTGAAGGGGTAAGCACATGTGAAACACTAAAAAGTGAAAAATAAAAACTTTTTTACAAAAAATAAAACCGACTTCGACAAAAAAAACACTCAAAAGTGAAAAATAAACTTGAGAAGAAAAATCAGTTTCTGAAGTCGGTGACAAAAAAATGAAATCAAAGAAACAAAAGTCACCGACTTCAGTAACTGATTTTTCTTCTCAAGTTTATTTTTCACTTTTGAGTGTTTTTTTTGTCGAAGTCGGTTTTATTTTTTGTAAAAAAGTTTTTTTAAGGACGCTAAAACATTTTTCTACAAATAACAGTGGTTTTCAGGTACCATTTTAACGTATAAGCAATCATAAATGTGAAGATATCATGGTCTTAATTTAAAGATAATTTATTCGTCTCCAGATTGGCATCACAAAAATTGTATGACGTCATACAAAAAAATCGCACAAATACGTTTTTTCCATCACAATAATCGCAGAAAATGTAAAAAAGTAGGGTCCGAATAGGTACCCATTATAGGTAAATTTACAGCATATTATATCTCCAAAATTATTATAAATTGCGGTACATATAGTCCTTTAGATGTTGAGATATATTTTTTTTGTTTATATAAATTTTTTTATTCAATTATTAGCTATAATAAAAACATTTGCCAATTTCTTCATACATTTTTCGCTCCCGGTTCATCATTCCGCGCTCAGCAGCGCTAGTGGAAGGACGGGTGTATCGCTCTCTCGCAAAAAATACGTACGATAAACGTGATAGAAAAAGATTTTAGTGTACGGTTACCATGGCAACCGACGACCGACGACGACCGGAAGGAGTTGATACTTTTTAGGACTGAGAAAAAAGTAAGTACGAGTTTCATACTTTTATTATTAGAATGTGATTTAGAAATTATGTTGGGTACGACCGGGATTTGGATGGGTGGGGTTAAGCAGTTTGTTGACAAGGTTCAGAAATGGATGAGTCAGGTCAAGCTGTCGACGGTGAGGTTTGGAAGTGGATGGGTAAGGTCAAGCTGTCGGGGGTGAGGTTTGGAAATGGATGGGTAAGGTCAAGCTGTCGGCGGTGAGGTTTGGAAATGGATGGGTCAGGTCAAGCTGTCGACGGTGAGGTTTGGAAGTGGATGGGAAAGGTCAAGCTGTCGGCGGTGAGGTTTGGAAATGGATGGGTAAGGTCAAGCTGTCGGCGGTGAGGTTTGGAAATGGATGGGTCAGGTCAAGCTGTCGACGGTGAGGTTCGGAAGTGGATGGGAAAGGTCAAGCTGTCGGCGGTGAGGTTTGGAAATGGATGGGTAAGGTCAAGCTGTCGGAGGTGAGGTTTGGAAATGGATGGGTCAGGTCAAGCTGTCGGCGGTGAGGTTTGGAAATGGATGGGTCAGGTCAAGCTGTCGGCGGTGAGGTTTGGAATTGGATGGGTAAGGTCAAGCTGTCGGCGATGAGGTTTGGAAATGGATGGGTAAGGTCAAGCTGTCGGCGGTGAGGTTTGAAAATGGATGGGTCAGGTCAAGCTGTCGGCGGTGAGGTTTGGAAATGGATGGGTAAGGTCAAGCTGTCGGCGGTGAGGTTTGGAAATGGATGGGTCAGGTCAAGCTTTCGACGGAGAGGTTTGGAATTGAATTTCCTATTTCATTTTAAGTACCTACTTATTTCACATGGTTATTTCACGTAGGTAGCGTATTTTTCTTTTCGGAAGTCGCTGTCGGTACCGGTTGTTCTTTTTCATTAAGTTTGGTTGGTAGGTACCCCATATTGGGTGTACATCTGTTTGCCCCTTAAACCCGAACAAGCGTGATATTATATTATGAAATGGCGAAAACACTACATAAACATACGATCACAGCTATCTTGAGTCATTTGCTGTCTATATTATTGAAGAGTTCCATCTTCTACTTCGGAAGATCTCCAATCCTGGTGACCTGTAATACAGGTTTTTTTGAAACCTACTTCAGGCACCAGCTCTCACAATGTGAATATTATAGTGTTCAAAACGTGCTACAAAACCATTGTGAGAGAAATAAATAAACTTATTATTATTATTATATTATAATCATATTTTACAGTAAAACCTTCCTTAAAAACACAATATGCATTTATCAACGAAAATCCGATTGATATCGGATCAGTAGCTTTTGGGAAAATCGCGGATACATACAAATACAGCACCTTCTTTTTTTTCGACTCGGTTGAAAATACTAACCTACTTATCATGACAACGATACTAATAATTAACAATTACCAAATGCGTTTTCAAAGTTCCAAGTAATCTACCAAATTCTATTTCAATACAATTAAAAAATAATATCAAAGATCAAGATTATTTATAGGAGGTTTAAAACCGGGCGCTATTGTGAGACCTTGCTTTGAGCGACTTTAGTTACCTAAACATGAGTTGATCGAAAATGTAACAGCGTCCTTAATAGCATTATTTGCATCTAAAAATCTAACTTGCCTTCTAAATTACTAAGTCAGCCACAATTAACGAGCATCTAAATAATACTATCTTAGCCACAAGTTATCTTTTTTAAAGCCACTCTAAATACAACTCAGCATTGTGATTATTTTTTAGCATCTAAATTTGTAACATGAATTCAAACAGTAAACTTCTAAAATATTATTATATGGCATCAAAAAAATATTCAATTAGCTTCTAATTTATTAACTCAGTACGTTTAAATTATAACTCATGCCACATTAACTGAGCATCAAAATTTAATTGTCATCAAATATTATATTATAGCCACTAATAGTATGTATTTAAAACTCCTGTCGTGTCATCGAAAGGCTTAATTACAGAAGTTCAGATTACTTAATGACCTAAATATTGAAGTTCAGAGTATCGAATGTCCTAAAGATCGATTTTATTTACATGTTGTGCTACAAAAATTATCTACAGAATCGCTTCAGAACTTCATTTTTATTGGAAAACTAGACAATAAATTGTGAAAACGTTTCTGCAAGCAACTCAGAAGTAGCGCTCGCGTTTGGTCACAGTTTTAACCTAACCTAACCTATTTCCCTCAGTTTACAATAACGAATCATACAGTCTGCCTGTGACTAGTCAATTAGGCAATGGTAAAAACATTTCTGTAACTAATAGGTATTTTTAACGTAAATATAATAATCTAAAGTATATCAAAAGTTGACATTTCATATATTAATATACGTTGGCGCTCTCTGATTGGTGCAAATGGCCGGTCGCTGTCGTCTCGCGCGCTCGCGCCAAATCTTTCTGTTGCTATTTTCACGATAAAAGAATGTGATGTATTATTTTACATGCGAAGTTATAATAAATGATGTTGACTACGGTCGCTTCATTTATATTTTTTTGAGGGCCTTGTGTTGAAGCTGTAAAATGTACAGCTTGGCAAAAAAGAGTAGAAAATCCGGGGGGCGCCACTGTGCTGTTCATATGGCAACCCGTTGTGACCGTATCGCGTAGCAACCTATCGTCTTAATACTTTTATTACTATTTTTTTATACTTAAAATTTATTTATTGAACCAGAATTTATTCTCCTCATGTAACTACCTAAAAATAAATATATGTTAGTAGCACTGTTTTTTAAATTTTCTGGGATTAAAAAAAGGCGTAGAAATAATTATTGTAATTTATTCTAATAAATCTTCCAACTCTTTTTTGGGACGACCTTTTCTATGTTTTCCGGGTGTAGAAAATACGCCTTTGTTTCGATCTCCTTCCAGGACGACTCTTCTTATGGTGCTTACTGATTTACCTAAAGTGAATAAATAAATATACATAAAAAAATACATTTTGCTTTAATAAATAACAAATTAAAAATAATACATTTTTGGTACATTTGTAATTCTAATGATATAACAAACAGTTATCACCTTGAAATCACATTCAACAATAAAGTTATGTAGAAATCGAATTTAAATTCACATAGTGCACAGTACGCCACTCAAGTATCAACATTAATCTGACACGCTATACCAAGGTAATGTCAGACAAAATGTAAACATAACCTATGTGCTCGATGATTATTGTTCAAAATTCCACTTATTTCGTATGCAAGCAAGTCAAAACAGAATGGGGTTCATAAATTAACACTTAATTCATCTAAAAACAATAAAACAAACAGTTACATACCTGTCATTTCAGCGGTTCTTAAGTAAACATCGTTGAGATCGGAGAGAATGGTTTTGGCCTCTTTTTCTGCCAAACATCGCCTATATACCTTATAAATTATCGCTCTGCCAGCACTTCGGATGGTTTTATTCATTTTGTATTACTCTACGTTGCTTTAATCACGTTTTTAGGGCACAATTATAAATTTAATAAACTTTCGAACTTTGTTTACACCAAACGTCATAAGTTTTTAATTGTTGCCAGCAAACAAAAAAATTAGTTCCGTTTCTAGACTTTTTTGCCAAGCTGTAAAATGGTGGTGAGATATAAATTCCGTGGCTGAGTTAGTAAATTAGGTGCCTATGTATAAATAACAAGGACAAGTTAATATAAATGTTGATCGTCACTTGATGCTTTCTATAGAATATTTAGTGGGCGTTGTAAAGAAGACGAATTAGTATATTAGAGGCTATATCATTTTCCCGTGGCTGAGTTATAAAATTAGAAGTTTGATCCTGTGGCCAATTAAAAAAACTGTGGCTCGATTAATTATTTCTCTTTAATATATGATCCAATCCGCACTGGGCCCGCGTGGAGGATTATAGCCCATCCTTCTCTTAGAGAGGAGGCCTGAGTCCCTGCAGTGGGAACATTATAGGCTGATGATGATGATGATGAATATATGAGAAGTTAATAGGTTCACTATCATGTCTAGAATCGAGTTAAAAAATATGACAATGATGGCAATACTAAAATAATTTAGTTTGTCATCATTCATCATTTCAGCCAAAAGACGTCCACTGCTGGACATAGGCCTCCCCCAGGCGTCGCCACATTGACCGGTCCCGTGCGTCTCTCATCCAGCGGGTTCCTGCAACCTTGACCAGGTCATCGGTCCACCTAGTGGGAGGTCTTCCAACGCAACGTATTCCGGTTCGCGGTCGCCATTCCAGAACTTTTCGGCCCCATCGGCCATCCGTTCTCGTTCATTTAGTTTGTACTTAAAACATATTCTAGTTACTATCTCAGAAACCTTTTCATCTTTTTCATGAAACCTGAAATACAGTCGTGTGGCTCTACTCTACGCTGCACGCTGTTCTCAGTTCTCAATAATACTTACGGCGCCGTCGATGCCGTGAGGTAGTTGTACCACGACGCCTGACTGGCTGACCCACTTGCTCTCACCGTTCGCGATGAAAGTGTCAAACATTGGCTGTGCAGTGTCTGCAAAGTCACCGTACTGTGCCTCCCATATTGAGAGCACTCTAGGACTTGAGTATGAGTAGCCAGTCTCGAAACCCAAAATGCCTGCGGATGAAATGGTAGAAAGAGTTAAATTACGAAATTATTGAATAGCTGATTATTTTTGTTTTTAAAAATAATAATGTTCTTGACATACCTAATTAATGGTAGTTTTGGTTTTGACATTATTTTTATTTTTGGAAAATTTACAGCTGTATAGGTAGATACAATAGTTTGGTAGATTTTAATTATTGGTACTGAGAAAATCCTGATGGAGAAACAAATGAAAGGGTCACCGACGAGAAAACGGTTCTTTACCGTTTCAGGTTTCCGTTTTTTAACTCGGTCCTATATTTTTTTATTATGTCAACTACCCATGGTTTGGGTGACAACTTACATCCTGTATAGTTAAAGATATTCATAAAAGAAGTCGTATGCCCTTGCTGGAATGTGAGTGGAGTGGAGGTCAAATCGGTTGTCCGTAAGTAAGAGGTTATATTGTTACCAAATTCGGAGAGTGAACTGTTGTGTAGCGAGTATTGCGCCTGGTCGGCGTACAGCGTGTCCAACACGCGGTACGTGGCGCCGTCTACACCCTGGTGGTGGTACACGTGGTGCCTGCAATCATAGCCATGCCACTTCAGGCGACTTCAGCGATAAACTACTTTGCCAAACTAGTTTGTCCTAGGCCAAAGTCGGACTGTACATAAAATAACGATCAATAGGTTAGGTTAGAACTGTGACCAAACACGCGCCAGCCAAGCGAGCGTAGCGAGCGCTGCCGCAGGAAAGGCCGGGCGAGCGTCCGGGTTGGGTGCAGGCAGTGTAATTACTTTGTTTGGTTTCGTGTATTCTGTCCTGACACGATAAAACGGATTGATCTAGGGACAAACTAGTTTTGCCTGAAAGCGGTTTTCAAAACCGGTAACATACATAGACACAACATGCAAAGCTTTTGAGCTTCAGATTATGTCACGTTGATAAGCTATTGAATCCAAAAAACATTTTGGCCTGTGGATGAGGTTTTGGTGAAATCTATGGTTTACTACATTTTGAGCAACGACGACGTGTAGAGAAGGCTTTACAGGTAGAGTGTACCTCTACCTGTAAAGCCTTTTCTACACGTACCCACGTACCTATGTGCCATAGTGCCGCGCTCCACATCCTCGCCGGTGAAGCGAATGTGCACGTTGTCACGCAGCAAAGAGCCGTACGCCAGCGTCTCGCCCATTGGCCAGTCCGCAATGCCGTCCGCCACCTACTCAATACTTGCAGTCTGTCATTGCTCATCATTCAGTCAAATGGGTAATTTCCAATTATTTTGGTGGGTAATTTTCAATTTCGGCGGCGCAATATTTTCTTTTGTTTTCGTGAAAAATTAGTAGGTACCTATATAACCTATAAGAATAGATAGTCGTAGAGGTAGAATAACCTTCAAGAGGGTTCAGAATATTTCGATAACTCTTTCAGTTTGAAGTTTAGTCATCATCATCAGCCTATATTGTTCCCACTGCAGGGACTCTAGGCCTCCTCTCTAGGAGAGGGATGGGCTATGATCTGCCACGCGGGCCCAGTGCGTATTGGTAGATGTCACATGTCTTCGAATTTTTGGTTCTAGAACATGCCAGTTTCCTCACGATGTTTTCCTTCACCGTTTTGAGAGCAGTGGTGATGAAATAAATTACACAAAGTAATGCGCCTGACTGGGTTCGAACCCACGACTCACTGTTCGTAAGTCGGGGCCGCTACCGCTGAGCTACTGAGCTTGCTGCTCTCTGCTAAAGTTTAGTGTGACCACCAAAATTTAAAATCACCCAAATGACGTCTACTGCGGAACAGCTGTTCAGTCATACAAACCATTTTTTCACGGAGTTTCAGCATCCTCGTTATGCCTTTATGAACCTCGAAGGCCCAGGGCTCTGGTGGCGTGCTGAAATGTTTCGCGATGGTATTTATTGAATCTTGAGTTATACCCGTTTCTTTAATCTGGAAAATTGTAGAATTTGGAAGAATACAAGTACTTACTATTACCAAAGTTGCCAAAATGGTAGATAATTTGGATTTTGATTCTTTATTATCAAGTTTTCCACTCCGATCAACTAAACCGATCAACTGAAACGGATCAACTATTTTTTGTTCCCAACGAATCAACCATTTAGTTGATCCGATAGGAACATTTGTTATTCTCCTTGTTTGTTCCTATCTAAACAACTTAATCAACTTAATGTGCTGTGAGCTAAAGGCAGAATATTTGATGTCTGATGGTCTCGATCGGAAAGTGAAAACACTATTGAGATTTGCCGAAATTGCCAAATGCTTCAAGAATAGTTCAGCAACTCTATCTAAAGTACCTAATTTGCTTATATACACACAGTTTATTAAAGCAAAGTACAGAACTTGGGCACTTACTATGGAGGGGTCTACAGATTCAAAGAATCCAGTCCAGGGCGTGTCGATCCACTCTCCGATACTAAGCTGGGTTATTTTTTTAGAGAGGTCAAAGTGACTATTGAGAGTGTCTGTGTACTCCTTCTGGATTGCTTTGATGTCAGCTTCACTGGCGACGCCTTCCGCTTTTAGCTTGTCTGCGTAGATTTCGTCCACTGTAATTAGACATTAGCGCTATTTAGTTTGAAAAACATGTGTCTGCTATTAGCTCACGCACTTCGTCATACGAAGTGCGTGCAAGCTAATAGTGTGGGTTGGAATGGTTTTTTAGAAGAAGAAGCATAATTACACCCGAACTACTTATATTAATAAGTATGGAAATCGCCATGTTATCGGTAACATGGCGATTCGTTGTCGTAACTCGTAAGGTGGTCGGCCACCTTACGACGGCGACGAGTCGTTGAACTTACCAAAAAGCGACTTACACAATGATTACACATTTGTGGTCTTCGTCGGGGTAGATAACTCAAAGCTTACTTATTCATCATTCGAAACAAAATTGCAGATTCGTCCTTTTAAACCTTATAAGACCGAATAATAAACCGAAGTATCCGAAATCTAGGGCAAGTGATGATCGAGCTAACCAGTTTTCATAGTCTTAATTTTCTTGTACATAAAGGGCTGCGTGAACATGGGCTCGTCCTCCTCACTGTGGCCATGTCTCCGGTAGCAGACCAGGTCCAGCACCACGTCCTTCTTGAACTTGCATCGGAAGCTGATGGCCACGCGTGCTACGTACGCCACTGCCTCCGCATCGTCGCCGTTCACGTGCAAAACTGGCGCGTCGATGGCTTTTGCTATATCTGGATCAGGGAAAAGAATACCTGTCTATTCGTTTATTTGCTCACAATGTTGGTACACATTTACAATAACGTGGTTACATTTATTTTAAAAATCCTTGTACATTCTACCATTTTGGCATACAAATTACGTACCTATTGATGCTGTTCATCATCAGTCATACACAACAACTTATCGGCTAGAAAATCCGATACGGTGTAGTAACATCTATCTAATAGTAGTGCAGTTAGCTTCTTTTGAAAGTTTTTACTGGTTCCTCTTTTAGGAGAAAACGCTAAAAGTGTTCCGATTCGGTCCGTAGCGTGCATTGTTGAACCGCAATCTAGAATTATCCCAGATGATGTGATGGCATCATACCAGAGCAGTAAGGAGTGCTCCTGGAGAAGCGCGGGTCGGTGGTGTATCCGATCTGGTTGTTGCAGATGATGTGCACGGCGCCGTGGGTGGTGAATGCCGGCAGGTTGCTGAGCGTGAACGACTCGTATACCACACCCTGTCCGCACATCGCCGCGTCACCATGCATCACTATCGCCATCACCTGCACGTTCATTTCAAATTTCATTCATCATCAGCCTATTATGTTCCCATTGCAGGGACTCGGGCCTTCTCTCTAGGGAAGCTGCCGAAGGTATACAGACGTGTGGGTGTTATTCAGGATTCGATTTAGCCAACATTCAGATTCTTTGAATATCTTAAATTCGAAAAGTTGGGACGTCGCGTCGCTTTTTGTGTCTCAAACTATAATAATATTAGAGGATAGATTTGTATTTTTGTATACAGTAACGAATAAACTTAAAAACTACTGGCATCATTTGAAAACTTCACAGTGAGAACTTACTCTATCCCCGGGTGACAAACTTTTTACCCCTGTGGCCTGTATTCCCACGGGAAAGGGTGAAACCGTGTGACGTCCGTCTAGTCAATACATACATACATAGTATAAAACAAAATCACTTCCGCTGTCTGTCCCTATATGCTTAAACCTTTAAAACTACGCAGCGGATTTTGATGCGGGTTTTTTAAATAGATAGTGATTCAAGAGGTAGGTTTTATTGCCTTTTTTGCACCCGTGCGGTATAAAATAAAAATAAAAACCTTGTCTCCTTTAGAATCGCCCCTCCAGAACTGCTCTGCCCTCGCCTTGCCCAGCACGACGGGGGTCACGACTTCCAAGTGGGAGGGGTTTGCACTCATCGACACCTTTATGTACTTGTTGGTCCGCCGGATGAACCGGTGGACGTAAGTACCCAAATGGTACTTCACGTCGCCGGACACCTGGGAAAACAAAACAAAATGGCTGCCATCCGCAGGGTGTTGGGTTAGGATTACCTACTTATAAACGCGTATTTGTCGATAGAAATGAGTATATCGTGGAAGTATCCTTAACCGTTTTCCATACACTGTTTAACAAAACCTTGTTTCTGCAAGTGATCTCATTAATTATATTATTGATCATGTTTTTAGCTACTGACAGACAAAAAACTTGCCTACCAATAAATAAATTAAATCTTACGGATTCCTTGGGCTCCATCGGTTTGAATTGGGCAAAAACATCACACAGCTGCTTGCGACACACATTCACCAACATATTTAGACGACCTGAATGAAAACCACACTTAGGACAAAATATGTAGAGTCACTGAAAATATGTAGAGTCGAAGATAAGTGATAATTTAAAATCATAATCATCAATTAAAAACAGCTGAACCCTGTGCATAAGTTGTCTAGCAAGTGGCCTCGGTCGGCCGCCTTGTTAGGCCTTTACCACCCCATGCAGGAGTAACCGACCTGTATCCTTTAAATCGGAATGCATCAAAGCTTTGTTGCAGCAAACAGCAATAGTGTATAAAAACATCCCCGATAGAGATTGTTTGCAAAGTACGAGTTACTATTAGATACTGCCTCGTTAACTACAAAAGTAGGCTATAAGTTCCGGGTCGGACAGTTCAGGATTTGTTTAAAGGACCCGGATTCGGGACATGACCTGGCCATGCCTCTCACGTGTACAAGTTAGTCCTTCACCTGATAAATCCTTGGTACTATTGGAATGCAGTACCTTCCGACTACGAGGGTAGAGCGAAGAGAGCGTTTACAGTAATATCTAATGATGTAAAATTCACCTCGATGCTGCATAGCCATGACGATTGATTGCACGCCGAGTCTGGTGCTGTGGTCGACGATCTCCTCCAGCATCACGATCATGCTCTCACCACCTTCCAACCCAAACCTCTTCTCAGCTGGCCATTTTGTTGCGAAGTACTTTTCCAAACTACACCACAATTATGAAAAAAAAAACTGAAAATATCATTTTAATCTTACATTTTATTATATTTTAATTTTACAACGAAACTATATACTGTTCATTTATCAGGCGTCGCAATCTCATATAATATGATGAAAAAATATGTCTGCTGCCCTATGTAATGAGAAAAGAGAATGGTCATTTAATTTAACCCAATCGTATGTAAGAGGATGGAATCTGTAAAATTTAATGATTAAAGAGGAAAGGATCTGCAACATTGTATAAAAACCAAGATAGAGGTGCGCTTGCAAGAGCTTATAACAGTGGCTAACATGCTACGCTTGAGGCTCCTCCTCCGGAATCCTGGCTTGGCTCTCTGATTCTCGGCGGTGGGGATATTCCAATGAAACACGATGCGACTGTGCCTCAACACAAAACAATAACTCACCTCCTGTCTTGCCCTATGTGGAATGCCTTTATGGGAGCTGTCCGAAGCCACCACCAAAATGTTGAGGTGGTCGAGTTCTGGTCGAAGCTTATTTGACTCTAATAAAGGGAATCATTGAAACGACGAAGCAGGATATTCGCATCCATCTCTCCATGTGCCATATATTAGGATAATTATCGGTTTTTATATGTTCTTACCATTATTGGGACAAAAGACTGCTCTCCGTGAGCAAGAGTGGGCCATAATCCGCTTATCCGCCGCGCTTATGCCCGGGATCCACGAGGCCAGTTTTCAAGCCAGGATAGCAAGCTAGTGTCAGTAAGCTAGTACTTCCGGCTTCGTGTAGACAAAACTAACTTTCCAGTATTTCTAGCATGTTCAAGGGCAGTAAGACAGGACATTTTGGTAGAGCAAACGTTGCTGTCCTGGCTTGAAAAACTGGCCCAGTGTATCCCGGGCATTACCTAACGTAACTAAAGTAACTAAGTACTACATAGTCGTTAAAATAAACTTACAATACAGCCTTGGTAAGCCGACGCATAATGTTTTTTTTCTCCTCGTGGGTCCGGTCGAATACTCCTGGTGTCTCCATCATTTCCCTCAGGTATTGTACTTCGTCGATATCATATACGTGCATATATTCTATGCCGATGGACTTGCAGTACACGTTCTCAAGACGGCGGATTATTTCCCTAATCAAGTAAATATATCAGTTGGATAATCTTATGGGTCAATTACATCTACATGAAATCATATTAAAACAGTAACCATGGAGTTTCTTACGGTTTTTCTCCATAAGAAACGACCCAACTCAAACCTTTTCGACGTTTTCTACTTACAAAACGTCGACAAAAGATGCAAGGTTCGGGTTGGGCGTATGTAGGCCCCTATGTGAATTGTAAAATAAAATATTACTAAGATTATGTGCGTCTATTAAAATAATGCTTTCAGCTTGTTGAGACTGTCTCGCTAATGCAGTGCGTCAGATGTTTGTGCTATCTCGCACCGACGCGCGTCATGCGATTGTTCGCAAGAAAACGTCTTCGCTACTCGGAGAGTGAAACACAGTCGCAACACTGGCACGAGAACTGTAGCCACAGTCTTCTGTGCTGTTTTATTATCCTTATCCTTACATAGTATAAAACAAAGTCGCTATTTTTGTCTGTTTGTTTGTCTGTATGCTTAAATCTTTAAAACTACGCAACGGATTTTGATGCGGTTATTTTTAATAGATAGAGTGATTCAAGAGGAAGGTTTTAGTATATAATTTGAACGACATCCACGCGGGTGAAGCCGCGGGCATCAGCTAGTGTGCTATAAATTGGAAAACTCCAAGATTGTAAGTATAAGGGTGAATTTCCCAAATGACTTATTTTTTTGTCTTCGGTGAAATTAGTATTTGAAAAAAGGAATAATGTTCTGAATTATTTTTTTTAGTATTCAATAGATAGTTATTGCGTTGTGGCAAAAATATAATTTACCTAGGACTATTACAAAGGTAGAAAATATATACATAAACCTCTATTTTTTTCAAATCGGTGCTGTCCCTCTACTTTTTTTGCAAACAAAAAGCTTATATACACTAATAAAAATAAGTAAGTTAAGGATATAACTTATTCTATTTCATAGAATATTAGTTATATTATTAATATATAACATATTTTATTACATAATTAACGATTATTATTACTGAGAGGCACAAACGTACTTGTCCTGCGAAATGTTCTCATATCGCTGGACAAAAGTAATTTAAACCTAACTTTACATCGACGAGTCCGACAGCGTCCCCACCCCAATTTTATTTCTCTCGTTAGTGTGTGCTAGTGCGCAGTCAAGACGGACGAGTGTCAAATCGCTGCATATTCCCGCCAATAACGTAAGTACGCCATTTCAGTTGCTCCCGGACAATTATTTTATATTATCGGTGGTTGCATTTTTCTAGTGTAATGAGTAGTTTCATTATTGTTGTTTGGTTCTAACAGAGGTAGTAAGTGAATTAGCTTCATTGACTGTTATTGAATTTATCCTAGATATTATGCATTTTTTCAAATTTTCTAAAAATTGTGTTATTTCTCACGTCGCTGTTCTCATATCGCTGTAATCGGTGGTCTTTATTACCACCGATTTGATAATTTACACCGAAATGATGAGAAAAAATCAATCGGTGTCTTATATCTAATATCGGTGTTTTGATTCATGATCAACGCACAGTTTTGTCACATCGGTGGATTGCTTTATCATATCGGTAGATATTTTATCATCTCGGTGAGTCATTTTATCATATCGGTAGATCCCGTGTCATTTCGTTAAGTATGTAAGGTACCTACTAACTATTTCCTGTTTGATGTTCAAAGGTGGATAGATTATCATATCGCTGGATATGTACATCATTTCGGTGGATAAACTTATCATATCGGTGTACAGAAAAATAATCGGTGCCGGTTTATCATATCGGTGGAAAACAGAATTCAAACTGAATTTTCTCTTTAGTCTTAAATGTTACGTTGATGATATTAAATTTGGGGATACTTGATATCCTAAAGATTACATAAAACCTGAAAAATATAAAAAAATAACATAAATGAAAAAGTTCACCGATATGATAAAAAAAATGGCATTTGTTGAAATTCACCCATAATCTTAATCTCATCTCACCTGAGTGTTAGTGAGGTTTCATCGCCGCCGATGTTAGTTCTGGCAGGCAGTGTGAAACTCATGTCCATATGTTTTTCAGCTGAGAAATAATACATAGGTCATTCAAAAGCCTGATAGAGAAATTTCTTGATTAACTGAAATATTGAGGCAATGATGACACCAGAATCTAATCTCCAAAAAAGTAAAGGAAGTAAAACCCACCCCGTCGAAAACAGGCTATCTATAGTTTTGTCAAGAAAGGTAGGCTAGAAGGTTATTAAGGTCCCGCAGTAAGTATATTACCTAAATAAATAAGAGAAGGAAGCCTAGATTTATTCCTACATAACATCACGCCTGTAATCCCCGAAGGTTTAGTCAGAGGCGTACTCATTATTACACCCTCATTTCGCCAGTTATGTTTACTTTACATCAGTGGCTGTTACAGAGAAATTCCTGATGGAAAAACGGGAATCGAACCCAGGACCAATGCACAGCAATCGTGCTTGTGACCACTAGATGACTAGACCAACGAGGCTGTCCATCTAATGACAAGTTATCATCAGCCTATTAAAAACCTAGGCTATAAACTACCTCGCGGGTCCAGTGCCGTTTCGTAGAATGTCACAAGTCTTCGAATTTTTGGTTCTAGGAGATACCGGTTTCCTCGAACGATGTTTTTTGTCCTCCGCTGCGAAACAACAATTGAGAAACCGCTGCGCGAGTTTCGCTGTACAACAGTACTACGGTCAACGGGCGGAGATGTAGACGGCTCCTGAGCAAATGAGCGAAATCGTGTTAGAAAGAGACAACATCATAGTCAGTTTTGTACGTTAGAGCAGGGAATTTCGCTCCTGTTTCGCCGCCAAAGAACTTACAACTCACAGCGAAACTATTGCGGTTTCGCCCTTTGAGTTTTGCAGCGGAGGTGTGCTACAGGCATAAATGATTGATCCTTACACAACTCGGAACACAACTCTCGGGCTACGATATGGCTAGAAACTCCCTTGGTGTCGAGCGCCAGATTCTTGTAATCGGCGAGGAGCCTGGCTGGCAGCGTCAGGTTCAGGGGGTCTGTCTTTGCGAGCAGATGACCCCGAGCCTGTGGAAACAACGTTTAATGCTTCATTTGAAACCCAACTGTGAAAACAGTTGAGCAGCCTAGTCATTCAAATCTTAGTTGTTATTGGAAGGTGGACCACTCTCGCCTATTATGATCTGCTAAAGTTGCCATTTGCCCCCATAGACCCAGTGCCCATAGTACCAAGTGGCCATAGACCCCCAGTTCGCTTTCACCTCATCATCTGTCAAGCATCAATAGCCAAATGCTACAACACAAGTTAATACTCCTCAATAAAATTCGTAGAGCCTCTCGGGTTGAAAAGTATTCTATAATAATTATTCGAAGCTGAAATCAAACATGCTGAAACCAAACATAATAAGACTAGCTTCCGCCCGCGTCTTTACTCGTATACAATTTTTAATACAATAGCTTTTTATACACTATTTCCTATATTTATTCCTATGTCTAAGCTGTAATTTATGTAAAGTTTCATTTTACGTGAAAGAGTATGAAACATCCATCCTTCCTCACAAACTTTTACATTGATAATGGTAGTAAGATTTACAATTCTGTCGGGGACACTCGTCCTTCTCTTTCCTCATTTACCTGATAGCTTCGAATTAAGCTTGCGACAGCCATGTTTAATTTGATCCTGCTTTTAATTGCGGCTTCACTGTCGCTGGTACCACCAGTCGGCTTCGGTTCTGTACAAAATTGTAACAACTTCAAAACACTGCTCACTCAGAAAAAAAACAATATTACATCAACAATAAAATAGCAATTCATAACATTAAATTTATTTTCAACATACTGACTGTTTGAGGACTAAACTCGTCCTGAACTTCCTCAATCTTTAACGCTGGACCGCACACGCTATCGTAGAAACCGTCCCATGACTGCAAAAAAATAATCATCATCATCATCACTTCAGCCGAAAGACGTGCACTGCTGGATAAGTCCAGCAGCGAACTTCACCAAGTCATTGGTTCTTATGTTTCGTAGGCCTCCCACTACCTAGGCCTACGCAAACACAGATTGCCAAACTTAAATGACAAATATGAATACAAAAATAAAATTTTAAAAGCGATAAATCTTTATTTAAATTTAAATAAAATATGAACTAGCGGATCCCACGGACTGGTGAATAAAATGTAGTTGATAGTTAATAATTTTACTATAGTTGTTCCGTGTGGTGTCGGACGTAAAGAATAGCACCATCTCATATCTTCCCGTGGGTGTCGTAAGAGGCGACTAAGGGACTTACCAGAGAATGGGCAGCAGCGTTCTCTGTGCCTTTGTACAACCATACTGCGATCGCCAACCCGCCTGCTAAGCGTGGCGATTATGCCAACCCCCCAAAACAATGAGCGCAACACAGAAAAGGCCCCTAGTACCTGGCAGCCCGTCTACCCTCGGCAACGGTAGCGGTCGAGGCAACGGCGCACACTGGGACCCGTTCATACAACGTAATGCCCAAAACTCGATTTTCAAAATGAGGGTATTTCAAAAAATAAACTATGTCAGGGTAAACTTAAGAATGTATCACATCATTTCTGCAAAATACGGAATCAGTAACTGCTATGTGCTGTCCAGTACATTAGCTCAAAGTTTACGTTATACCCACTTCATCAATTATCCGTGAGTTTGTAGTGAATCTTTTAACATTTATTTCCGCAAGTAATCGTTATATTTTATTGAAGTGCATTATAGCTGCAACTAGGCAAGGTATGGTTATTCTAATATTGTTTTTATGAACCATAACAATTAGTACTTTTGGATTTATGACTAATTATATGTGATAGTATGGCTTCTTATATAAATTTTATATTTTTTCATTTTCGCGCAAAGTGCTATTTTTGAAATATTTTTTTTAATATCTACTAGGTGTTGATTAGTAAGGAACTGAAGAGATTAGCAATAGCACTTTGCGCATTATCGAGATAATTAATGTTTTTTTGCGCACAAATTTTCGTTAGGCGTTATGATGTTACTATAAAACCAAAGTATTTAGTCCCTAGCAGTTAATTTTAATAAATAAGTTATATTTTGAAGAAAGCAGTTATAAATCTTGTCTGTCGCACCTAATTCTGATATTTTTTTGTTGTAGACAACTTTATTTCATTACTAGTTGTTACCAGCGGCTTCACCCGCTACAACTCGAAAATTATCCCTAGAAGGAAGATAAAATCGTGGTAAAAACTATACTATGTGTTAATCTAAGTTATAGACTATCAGTGTACCAAAGGACATCATCCATTTTGGTCCAAATGTCAAAGTAGTCAAATCAGTGAGTCAGTTCAGTGGTAATTGAGCTATAAATAGTATTTTTAGAACTCAAATAATACCAAGTATAGTGATGCTACAGCTTTGGTGTCATATAAAGAAATTCTAAGGCGGACGAGTTCTATCAGAATAAAACACTTTTTTTATTTGGCCGCGGCACTTTTACTTTTGGACCAAAACTGTATGAAATGTGGATGATGTCCTTTTATCTAAATCCGTTCTGTAGTTTTTGCGTGAAAGAGTAACAAACATCCTCACAAACTTTCACATTTATAATATTAGTAGGACATTTTAGAAGAAAGTTTACCATCATACTTCGCCTTGAAAAATGCAAACCTATGTGAGATTATATTCCAAAGTAGCTTTAAATTTGTGAAAAACACAAAAAAAGTGAAAAAAATCAACAACCCAAAAAAAATAAAAATAAACTTCAGAAGAAAAATCTGCTTCTGAAGTCGGTGGCAAAAACAGCCAAATCAAACAAAAAAACCACCAACTAATCTGATTTTTCTTTTTCTTCTGATGTTTATTTTTAATTATTTTTTTTACTTATTTTGAAGTCGGTTTTTTTTTTGCAAAATACTATTTTTTTTTTTTAACAATTGTTATGTTTTATAAAAATATTTACTATGCTTTTAACATTCAACCAAGAAACCTAACCCTAACCTTCAAGATTTCCTTATTATTGCTTTCGACTCCTAACTGTTGAGGAGTACTACCTTCCATAATTAATCAGCTCACCTAGATAACCTGAAAGAATACTGCGATATATACGGCCCCATAATATTTTATTAAAGAATTATCCTCCAACTCCTAACCATTAAGGAGTTGTACCTTCCATCATCAGCTCATCAACATGAAGTGTTGGCTGCTAGATGCAAATACTTGAATAGTTTAAGAAAAAGTACGAAACACGTAACAAGTGCCTATATAATTTGAGGGTTGCCCTCGATTTCCCTGGGATCCCATCATCAGGTCCTGACTTGGTGATAATGGGACCACCTCGGAAGCATACTCTTTCGAATACATACAAAAATAGTTTTGAAAATAAACATTTTATAGCATTTTATTTATTATTGGAGTTTTGGGCATTACTTTGTATGAGAGGGCCCCAGTGTGCGGCGTGGCAAGGGGTACTCAGAATCCCCGGACGGGATCCGGCTACCAAACATACCGACGAATGGACCTGGTAACATTTAACACGCGCACACTCCGGACCGACGAGAAGATTACGGAGCTCGAGGAACAATTAAGCAGGCTGCGATGGAGTATTGTCGGATTATCTGAAGTCCTAAGAAGGGGAGGACACGACAATCCTGAAATCCGGCAACCTGCTCTACTTCCGAGAGGGCGACCGGCAGTCACAGGGTGGTGTTGGGTTTATCGTCCACAAGTCCCTCGTGAAGAACGTGGTGAAGATCGAGAGTGTGTCGAACAGGGTGGCGTACCTTATACTCAGAATATCCGCAAGATATTCGCTGAAGGTCATACAGGTCTACGCCCCGACCTCGGCATATCCCGACGATGAAGTAGAAACCATGTATGAGGATATTTCTAAAGCCATGCATGGTTTCAGAACTTACTTCACCGTTGTCATGGGGGACTTCAACGCGAAACTGGGCAAACGAAGCGGGGATGAGCTGCGGCAATTTGGGATTGGAAATCGGAACCACCGGGGTCACCAACTGGATAGTTTTATGTGAACTCCTTCAAAAAACGTGAGCACAGGAAGTGGACCTGGCAGAGCCCCGATGGTGCGACTAAAAATGAGGTTGACTTCATCATGTCTACCAGCAAGCAAATGTTCAATGATGTGACCTCCGTGATCAATTCGGTGATAACCGGAAGCGACCACCGCATGGTAAGAGGCACATTGAACATCAATATAAAGCTTGAAAGGTCACGACTGATGAAGTCTACGCTCCGTCCAGCACAAATTCAAATTCAAAACACCGAGAGCTTTCAGCTTGAACTCCGGAATCGCTTCGAATGCCGAGGCAGCTCAGTGGACGATTACAACGACGGGTTCGTGGAAACTGTCCATACGACTGGGTCTAAATTTTTTAAGATTCGTCGTGCAAACTCTCAGATCACACTCTCAAGCTCATGAAGGAGCGGCGTGATCCTGCAGTCTTCAGACGAAGCTTGGCAATACCGGCAGCTCAATAGACAGATCTCCAAATCCTTGAAGAGCGACCTCCGCCGCTTTAATACCGAGCGTATTAAAGACGCCAATGAACGGAACAAAGGCTCCAAGGTTTGCAAGAGATCTGGCTATTGGGCAGAGCCAGCTCACGAAACTGAAGACCGACGATGGCAGGATCGTATCCGCCAAACCGGAGCTTCTGAGAGAGATCGACAGTTTTTATGGGCAGCTGTACACGTCAACTAGTCAACCCGTTGAAAATCTAGTGAAAGACCTCAAAGCTAGATTGACCCGACACTATACCGAAGACATCCCGGATGTCAGCCTGTACGAGATTAGGATGGCTCTGAAACAGCTTAAAAGCAACAAGGCGCCGGGTGATGACGAAATTACGGCCGAACTTCTGAAGGCGGGTGGCAAACCGGTCCTTAAGGCCCTACAGAGGTTGTTTGATTCTGTCATACTCGAGGGGAAAACGCCGCAGGCTTGGTGCAGGGGTGTGGTGGTGTTCTTCTTCAAAAAGGGTGACAATGCCCGGTTGAAGAACTGTTCTATAGGCCCATCTCACTTCTAAGCCATGTCTACAAGTTGTTTTCAAGAGTCATCACGAATCGTCTCGCACGTAGGTTTGACGATTTCCAGCCTCCCGAACAAGCCGGATTCTGAAAAGGCTTTAGTACCGTAGACCACATACATACGCTGCGGCAGGTTATACAGAAGACCGAAGAGTATAACCTGCCTCTCTGTTTAGCGTTTGTGGACTACGAGAAAGCCTTCGATTCGATCGAGACTTGGGCTGTACTGCAGTCTTTCCAACGGTGCCAAATCGACTACCGGTACATCGAGGTGTTGAAGTGTTTGTACAAAAACGCCACCATGTCAGTCCGACTTCAGGACCACACCTCGGAACCTATCCTTCTGCAGCGCGGTGTGAGACAGGGAGACGTCATATCTCCGAAACTGTTCACCGCTGCATTGGAGGATGTCTTCAAGGTTCTGGATTGGAGAGGACTTGGCATCAACGTCACCGGCGAGTACATCACTCACCTTCGGTTGCCGACGATATAGTGGTCATGGCTGAGACCATGGAAGACCTCAGTACAATGCTCGATGACCTCAGTAGAGCTTCCGAAAGAGTGGGTCTTAAAATGAACATGGACAAAACCAAGGTTATGTTGAATGTTCATGTAACACCCACTCCCATCAAGATCGGAGACTCTACGCTCGAAGTTGTGGACGATTATGTCTACCTGGGACAAACGGTCCAATTGGGTAGGTCCAACTTCGAGAAAGAGGTCAATCGTCGAATCCGACTCGGCTGGGCGGGCGTTCGGGAAGCTGCGCGGTATCTTCTCGTCCAACTTATAGTGGGAGAGCCGGCTGCAAAAATACCTACCTCATCAGGTACCCCAATAGGCTATCTTTAGATCGTTAACCGACACTTAAACACGTAAAAAAAATCAGGTCTGCCGGTGCCGATCCTGCCGGGTCATGGAAAAAATTCATATTTTTTGTCGTATTTTTTTGGTGAAAATTACGTCACAAGGTACCCGAATTAAAGTGCTGGCAACAGTTAACCATTGATTAATTACCTAAAAAAAAGTAGGTCTGCCATTGCGCACTCTGCCGGAAGTACTTGGCAGACCTCTAAAATATGGCCCCTCCAGCACCATGAACCTACCTCATCGAGTACCCTGATGGAACCTACGCCAAATAATAGCCAAGATGCCCTCGATAGAGGATCAAAAGGTCTGCCAGGTCTAATCTTGCCGGAACTTAGTGTTCAAAGCATTTGAAGTTGGTATGGTAAGTAGGCAGCATTATTTCATACAAAGAAGAAGGGGCGAAATGTCCCTTGTAACACTTTCTCCTATATATCAAGCGTAAAAAATAGATCATTTTATTCCATAACAGTAAATGTGTGAATACTGGGGGAAAAAAGTTATTCACCGATAAAGAGAGAAAATATTTTTTTTTATTTTTTTTCATCGGACATACTTGGGTGAGGTATTGATAGGTCTTTTAAAATGACCGTGATGTTTCAAAGATCATTTTTTCTCAAAGTCAATCGTTTGAAAGATAGACAGTTTCAAAGTGCTAAAATGTGTCCCCACCCCCTCTAACTTTTAAACTAAGAGAGTGAAAACTCTAAAAAAAATATATGCTGTAGATCGCAATGAAAAATTACAACCAAGATCAGTTTGAACGAGATAAAATTAGCCGTTTTTGAGATATAGCACATTTAAAAAACCGCAAATATAACTTTGTCATTCATACAATTATTATGAAAAACAAACTTATCACAAAATGTGTATTTCTGTTGCCGCTTTAACAAAAAATAATACAAATTAAAGGTGGCTCCTACGATGGTACGGAACCCTTCATGTGCGAGTCCGACTCATACTTGGCCAGTTTTTTTTTATCCATTTTTTTTTTCCAATTATTCACACCGTCCATCACACGTTTACTGTGTGAGTGAATAATTGATTTATTTTTTCCAATTTTTCACACGTTTACTGTGTGAATAATTGGAGAGAAAAGTTATTCACCTTTAAAGAAATGATTTTTTAATTTTTTAGACTCAAATAGTATTCGCACTTTTTACGATGACATCGTCCGAATTTCTCATCATCATTATTTCAGCCGAAAGACGACGACCCGCCCCGCCCTTTGCACGGGTGCAATGTGCTGAATATAAACCTTCATCTTGAATTACTCTGTCTATTTCTAAAAACTGCATTAAAATCCATTGCGTAGTTTACAAGATCTAAACGTAGAAACGCGTTCCATATGGTGTCGGGCGTAAAGAATAGCACCATCCCATATCTACCCGTGAGTGTCGCAAGAGGCGACTAAGGGACGTACCAGAGAATGGGCAGCAGCATTCTACTGTGCTTTGTTATGACCTTACTGCGCTTGCCAACCCGTCTGCCAAGCGTGGCGATTATGGCAAACCTTCCCAAATGGAAATGAGCGCACAAAAATGGCCCCTAGTACCCCTCGACTACGGTAGCGGTCGAGGCAGCGGCGTGGCAAGGGAAAAGGTCCGGCTACCTAAAAGTAACGGAACTCGAAGAGGAATTGAGCAGGTTGCGATGGAGTATTGTGGAATTATTTGAGGTCCGAAGAGAGGGGGAGGACACGATAATCCTGAAATCCGACTCTACTTCCGAGAGGGTTACCGGCAGTCCCAGGGTGGTGTTGGGATTATCGTCCACAAGTCCCTCATGAATAACGTGGTGAAGATCGAGAGTGTGTCGACCAGGGTGGTGTACCTTATACTCAGAATATCCTCAAGATGTGTGCTGGAGGTCATACAGGTCTACGCGCCGACCTCGGGAGACCTCCCGAGGTCGGCGCGTAGACCTGTATGACCTTCACGCCGACGATGAAGGGGAGACCATGCATGAGGATATTTATAAAACCACACACTGCTCGCAGAACGAATGACGGATGGGGCCGAAAGTTCTGGAGTGGCGACCGCGAACTGGAAGACGTTGCGTTGGAAGGCCTCCCACTAGGTGGACCGATGACCTGGTGAAGGTTGCGGGGATCCGTTGGATGCGAGATGCACGGGACCAGTCAATGTGGCGACACTTGGGGGAGACCTATGTCCAGCAGTGGACGTCTTTCGGCTAAAATAATCATCATCCTCAGCCTATTATGTTCCCACTGCATGGACTCAGGCCTCCTCCTGCGGAGAGGGATGGGCTATAATCCACTACGCGTGCCCAGTGCGGGATGGTAGATGTCACAGATCTTAGAATTTTTTGGTTATAAGATATGCCGGTTTCCTCGCGATATTTTCCTTCACCGTTTTGAGAGCAGTGGTGTTGAAATAAATTACACAAAGTAATGTGCCTGCCTGGGTTCGAGCCCCACGACTTACTGTTCGTAAGTCGGGGCAGCCACTGGGCCACCACAGCTCTGATGAAATAATGATGATTAGAAATCACACAGAAACACATCGCCGCCATTTTCAAAACTTCGTTGGCCCTGCTGGTGCTTGGGACGATGTCATCGTAGAAAGTACGAATACTTTTCGAGTGTATTGCTCATAAACACACAAACATCGTAACGGATTTGGGTCTACCTTTTTTAGCAGAATTTTTATACCCGAATTTTGTTTTTCATAACAGTGGATGGCAGAAACTTCATTTCGCAGAAAATCATTTGGCATACACTCATTTACCATAAATTCAAAACGCATAATTTTGTAAGTCAGAATCATCTTTGAGCATAAACTTCATTTCCAGAACCATCATTTCGCCGAAATAGACAAAAGTGATTCAAGGGGAAGTTTTATATTCCGCACATTGCACCCTTGCAAAGCCGGGGCGGGTCACTAGCACTACTAAAAAATAAAATAAAAAAGTCATTTCTTTTTATGTGAATAATTTTTATCTCCAATTATTCACACAGTAAACGTGAATAATTGGAGATAAAAACTTTTGTTTAAAAATTGGATTTAAAAAAAAACTGGCCAAGTGTGAGTCGGACTCGCACATGAAGGGTTCCGTACCATCGTAGGAGCCACCTTTAATTTGTATTATTTTTTGTTAAAGCGGCAACAAAGATACACATTTTGTGATAAGTTTGTTTTTCATAGTAACTGTATGAATGACAAAGTTATATTTGCGGTTTTTTAAATGTGCTATATCTCAAAAACGGCTAACTTCATCTCGTTCAAACTAATCTTGGTTGTAATTTTTCATTGCGATCTACAGCATATATTTTTTTAGAGTTTTCACTCTCTTAGTTTAAAAGTTAGAGGGGGTGGGGACACATTTTAGCACTTTGAAACTGTCTATCTTTCAAACGATTGACTTTGAGAAAAAATGATCTTTGAAACATCACGGTCATTTTAAAAGACCTATCAATAGACACCTCACCCAAGTATGTCCGATGAAAAAAAATTAAAAAAAATATTTTCTCTCTTTATCGGTGAATAACTTTTTTCCCCCAGTATTCACACATTTACTGTTATGGAATAAAATGATCTATTTTTTACGCTTGATATATAGGAGAAAGTGTTACAAGGGACATTTCGCCCCTTCTTCTTTGTATGAAATAATGCTGCCTACTTACCATACCAACTTCAAATGCTTTGAACACTAAGTTCCGGCAAGATTAGACCTGGCAGACCTTTTGATCCTCTATCGAGGGTATCTTGGCTATTATTTGGCGTAGGTTCCATCAGGGTACTCGATGAGGTAGGTTCATGGTGCTGGAGGGGCCATATTTTAGAGGTCTGCCAAGTACTTCCGGCAGAGTGCGCAATGGCAGACCTACTTTTTTTTAGGTAATTAATCAATGGTTAACTGTTGCCAGCACTTTAATTCGGGTACCTTGTGACGTAATTTTCACCAAAAAAATACGACAAAAAATATGAATTTTTTCCATGACCCGGCAGGATCGGCACTGGCAGACCTGATTTTTTTTACGTGTTTAAGTGTCGGTTAACGATCTAAAGATAGCCTATTGGGGTACCTGATGAGGTAGGTATTTTTGCAGCCGGCTCTCCCTCTATTACCACAGTGTCTCAAGACGAAAGTCTATGACCAGTGTGTGTTGCCAGTGATAACATACGGGATCGAAACGTCGCTTATAATGGGCCTCATCAGAAAGCTCAAAGTCACCCAAAGGGCAATGGAGAGGGCTATGCTCGGAGTTTCCTTACGTGATCGAATCAGAAATGAGGACATCCGCATGAGAACCAAAGTTACCGAAGTAGCCCGAAGAATCGCCAGACTTAAGTGGCAATGGGCAGGGCACATTGCTCGCAGAACGGATGGCCGATGGGGCCGAAAAGTTCTAGAATGGCGACCGCGAACCGGAAGACGTTGCGTTGGAAGGCCTCCCACTAGGTGGACCGACGGCCTGGTCAAGGTTGCGGGGACCCGCTGGATGAGAGACAAGGGACCGATCAAAGTGGTGACACCTAGGGGAGGCCTATGTCCAGCAGTGGACGTCTTTTGGCTGAAATTATGATGATGATGATGAGTTATTCCACGAAACCCGTTCTTAAAGTTATATGCATAGTTTTGATTGGCCATTGAAATCCCACCAATTATAATATTTTAATTGAAATGAACTGCTAAACGCAGGATGAAGCGCAGTTGAAAAGACACATATCATATGATTTACTTACTGCGTCGACCGATCCCTTAGATTTTGACCAGTCCAAATACTGGGCTTCGAGAAAATTTGCATTTGTGCCGCTAAGGAACGATTCTGCTGATGAAGATACGTCCTTGTGTTGTAACAGCTGATACTGAAACATTATGATAAGCAGAATTCATCAACAGTCTATTAATGTTCCCACTGCAGAGACTCAAGCCTACTCTCTAGGAGAGGGATGAGCTATAATCCACCACGCGTGCCCAGTGCGCGTTGGTAGATGTCACATGTCTCCGAATTGTTCGGTTCAAGACTTGTTTACCTTCACCGTTTTGAGGGCAGTGGTGATGAAATAAATTACATAAAGTAATGCGCCTGCCTGGGTTCGAACCCACGACTTGCTGTTTGTAAGTCGGGGCTTTATTTACGTACCAAAGAGACTTTCTAGTTCAGTAGGCTTTAGTTTAGTATTGACTTTGCCTGAGGTCTAGATGTTGTGACCTCATCGATAAGCGTGTAGTTGCAAGAAAAAGTTGCAAGGGCAAATGTTTTATAAAGAAAATAATCATCATACATACACGCACAATACAAAACCCTTTCTACAAGCATACATAAGGCTAGCAGATTGTAACTCATAATACCTATATACGAGTAGCTGGCCTTTCTAAAAAATCATAAAATGCGCTATACTGCGGCCAATAGGGATCTAATTGGAAATCAAACGCAAAATGTCTCCTAAATAATTAAATTAAGTTTTCAACTTACCACAGGGTTGCAAACAAACTTATATTGTTGGGTGGTTCTCAATAAAGATCGCGCCAAAGACTTGGATAACTGAAATTAAGTAATAACGTATAAATAAATAAAAATAAAAAAGCCTTTTATTTCCTACTAATTACTGTACAATATTGTTTTCAAGTTACCTAGCTATTTAAAAAAAATTACTTAACTTACCTAGTTTTCTTAGACTAATTTAACTTTTTGCTTATAATATCTAATTCTTAACTAATCAATCATAACATTAATATATAATAACATAATTAGCCTAGTTTTTTAAATAGCATTATTTGTAGGAACCCCATATTGGGTGAAGGCCTCCTCCAAAGATGCCCACTTGTCTCTGTCCTGTGCGATCGGTTTCCAGTTTGGTCCGACTGTCCTTGCAATCTCGTCTTCCCAACGTGTCAACGGTCTTCCTCTTCCCCTTTTACCTGGAGGACCTTTCCAAAATGTCGCTTTAATGGTCCATCTCCGATCTTTAAGCCTCGCAACATGCCCTGCCCATTTCCACTTGAGTTTTTGCGCATAAATCAATGCGTCTGTGGCTTTGGTTTTTGACCTTATTTTCGTGTGTCGTATTTTTTTATTTTTTTTTAATAATAACGTATAATAAGATTAATTCATTTTTAAAGTGTCTGATTATTATCTCCTGCCGGGGCTGCGTTGTTCGAAAAAGATACCGCGGCCCCGGACACAAAGAACAAAGAAGGAACATAGGTGGTTTTTAGTCAATAGAAGTCTGACACTCCCTTCAGAGCCAGAGGAGTCATTTAATGATGTCCCCCCCAAAAAAACAGCAAGAACATCATATCAAGTTCATAAGAGTGGTCATGCGTTTGATCAATCAACGGTACTGAATGATGACTGAATGCGAACAAATGAGACAAGTCTAAACAAACAAACTTACCATTTTCTAAAAAGTATTCTTGTATGATTTAATTACATAGAATTTCATCACAAGATTTCCAACGTAACTATAATAAATAAATAAAAAAATTATAATACGGCTTCTTGATTATTTTTACCGACATTATTGTGCTGAAGAATAAACTGGCATCACAAGTCACAGATTTACTAACAGCCAGTATTTATTTAAAAAAATAAATACTTTTTTGAAGGGTTAATCTCTGATCATAGGTTTCCGTGAAGGGAACCCTGTTATTTCTGTTCCATGAGGGAATCTATGAGAAAGATTATTTACTGCCGCACTCAGAGACGTTAAATGATTACTTAGTCGTCACTTAGTAAATGTTTTGACTTGATTTGATTTTGTTTTTCATGTCAAATCTTTACTAAGGCTTAAGTAATCATTAAAGATCTCGGAGTGCGGCAGTTAAACACATGATTTTGTACTCATGGTAAAAACAACACTAACAACAAACAAACAACAACAACAAACAAACAAACAAACAACAACAAACAACTTTTACTATTCGACCAAACCTGAAATCGCGAAAAAAAGCAGCTTAAAAAAATATAGGTAGTACGCCGTAGTAGGTACTGAACAGCAGATTTTTTCAGCTCGCGAATTATTGTTTGAGTAAAATCAGTCACTAATCAGAATCGCCAGACACCCTATTATTTATTTTATAATCTAAGATCTATGATTCTGCTGATAGTTGCATTATTAGGTACCAATATCATTCATTCTTTAGATAGATCTCATTGATAAAAGATCGTCTTGTTACGAAATCCCTGATAATGAAGATCGACGTTATACTAACATTTTGAGAAAACAAAAAAGTTGCCAATATAATAAATTAAAATATTTTTGTTTAAAAAACATAGATTTCTATAAAGTTAAAAGTAGTTTTGGTTTCTCTATCAAAGTTTTGTGTCGGTGCTTTTGACGAGTTCTCTCTTGAGGAGCCGATCCAGAAACAAAGTTTTGTACAATCTGTTGGGGGAAATATGGTTTTAAATTCAGTTGCCCTTGACCAATAAATAAAGAACTTACTGACAAAGCAAGTTAAAAAATAAAAGCTTATCTAAATAGAACAATGTGACATTGCAGATTTTCTAACCAGATAAAAGTTGTTGTCGTAATTTACTACCTACTTTTTAGCAAAGTGGCCAATTTATTTAAACTACGTTTGCAAAAATATATGTTTTTTTCCTAAATCACTGAGCAGTTTTGCCTATTTAATTTAACATTAATCGATGTGTCCATCCATCGTATCGCTTTCAGACATCGCCAATTTTCAGAAAACGTTTTCGTAATTAAGTATATTTACTATTTTTCAAACAGTGTTACCTATTTCCTATTCAGGCATCCCTAGACAAAGATCATGTTGTGTATTCATTTTATTTTATTTACTATTTTAGGTTGGATCTATGCTGTTGAAGTAAGTAGAAATATTTGAACCTGTTATGTTTCTCAATTAATCTCTACGTCGGCGTAAAGATGTTTAATTTTATAAACCGATTAATCACCGAGGGAAGAGTGGGAGTTGCCCAGCTGTGGGACAATATAGGCTAAGGCAAAAAAAAACCGATGAATAAATAGTAAATTAGTCATTAGTATCTTATGTAGTAAATTTAGTTCATCAAATTAAATCCAACTAAAATTAACGGGCATATTCTTTTGGTAGGGTAGCCAAGAGCGTTTCTCAGCAAGAAAGCTTGATAGCCGAGTTGGTAGAGTAGGGCGTGATGATAGAACTGAATAAGACGACCCGGGCGTCGGGAGTCGCAGGGCGATTCCCGGCCACCGTAGCCGCGGGCCGGCCGGCGTACGGCGCACTGCGAGCGTTGGGATGGCTCGTCATCATCCACTGATTCACCTTTCACTCAATTTTATTTCAGTGCATGGAAGTGATTCCGGAGAGAGCCAATTTGACATATCTGAATCCTAAATATATATACCCGAACGGAACGGTGAACGTGCGGCGATACTCTAGGAAGTCTAAGTACTACATCAACGTGCTGGGCACAACGAAACAGACATTTGCTAATAATGTTACGGTTAGATTTCTAAACTTTTATTCATGATCATCATCATTATAACATGTTCTGCCTTCTTGTTTCATTCTACTTGGGGTCGCCATAACAGGTTTTTTTTCTTTTATTCTCTCCTGACAGACCTCAAGGCATCATCTTATCTTACTTAGGTATCTAAAACAATCAGTTAATAAATCGACGGTAGTTTTGTTTTGTCTGTAGGTCGGTCATTCTCCAATTTGGCGTTATTTGCCTAATTACCGTAACCTTTTTTATTTTTTAATAATTTGACTTAAACACATTAAATAAAATATGAAAGAACTCAAAGATACGAATTCAATAATTAATTTGGCATGTAAAAATTAATAGTGGTTTTCTAGTTAGAGAGATTTAAAAATTTTATGTGTACGGTAATTAGAATAAAACTAATATTTAATGCAACGGTAATTAGAAAATCTTATTATCAAGTCTATGTAAAATATGATATAATGAAATAATAATAACATAAATTAATAATTTGAGCACGTAGAACTAAATAGATAAATAATTAAAGCAATAGAATTAACGATGTCCCTCATAACCATAACCAATAGTAAAAAAGACACTGTATCGTTGCTATAATTTTGTAAAGAATTTTTTGAGTGCAGCGAGTATAATAAATCATTGAGATGACTACATCTCAATGATTTATCATACACATCATCATTCATTTTTTCATCTGTTATATTGTTATCAAGCACAACTATATCTCCGATCACTTCTTCCTCAATGGTTTCCAATTTTTCGTTTTCTTTTTGTATTTTCAATGACAATGATAACTGACTACAACGGAAAGTTTTCCCGCGGTTTTCGTAGACAATAGTCTACGAAAACCGCGGGAAAACTTTCCGTTGTAGTCCGGTCATAGTAGACATCCGAGGTTACATTAATTCCCACCCGGCTGAAAATTGTTCAAAACACCATTATAAATGATACGTAAAAAGTACTCATCGATCCGATACCTAAAAAAAAAATTACTCGGGGTCAAAGGTCACAAAAATAGGTTTAAAAAAAAAAATACTGAACACTTTTATTTCTAAGAGTAGCCGCTGGCAACAGCTAGCCATTTATAATGGTGTTTTGAACAATCCTACCAATTTTTAGCTGGGTGGGAATGAATGAAACTTACCCCATATAAGGCTCAAAAAAGATATCTCCGGTCAATGTTTAAGCTAATAAAAACTATCGACAGTTGCAAGCCATTTTTCAAACAGTACAACATATTGACACTTCCTTGTATCTATATTCTTGAAGTAGCGATGTTTGTGAAGAACAATCCAAGTCGTTTTAAACGTTTGGCCGATGTATACCCAAGAAACAGACGTGACAATTAATCAATCAATCAATCAATCAATCAATATTCTTTATTTGTAAACATAGGTATACAGCAATGTGCAGGGTGTTACAATATTTTTATATAAGTAGTTTCTCAATGTTTTACCATTTGGCGTACAAATATACATTTAAAGGAGGCATTTGCCGATTAAGTGAATTTATCTTGTGGGTTATTAAGTTATTACAAAGAGATAAGAATTTAATTATTAATTAGTGTACAATACGATCAATAATGTCAAAAACATAATTATAACAATATCAACTTTAATAAACTAGATTAGGTAATGTCAAGTAATGTCAGTATTTAATGAAATTTTATAATGTCAAAAATAAATAGTTATAATGTCAAAAAGTTACTTACTGCTAAGAGTTTTTTTTTTTTTTTTATTAAAATTGATATTTTGTACAGAACTGTGCGAGTCATGGTTTGAGAGTCTTAACAAGTCACGTCAAGAGTGAACAAATATTACCATGTCAAAGTGTTGTCATCAAAGTAGTCGTTGAGAGAATAGTAACATTTCTGTATTAATATAGTACATAATTTGCGCTTAAAATTCACTAAATTTAGATTTTTTATTGAACAAGGTAACTTATTATATATTCTTTGGGCCATACAAAAAAAACTTTTCCTCATTAAAGCATTACCTGCGTACGGAACTTTAAGCTCTAACTTATTTTAACTTATTTTAACTTATTTTTAATTAAGTAATGTACCGTGTCAAACCATTACGATGCGCAAAAGTATTTATTGCATGGCCTCAGTTGTTTACAATAAATTGCCAAGTGCTTGGAAAGACTTGAAAACGGTGCAATTCAAAAGTACACTTCATAAACTATTATACTCCATGTTTCGCCCTCGAGATTAGCGGTATAATAATTATTCGTACTTCTATTTACTTGTAGTATCGCGTTATTGACTTCCACTCCATCACTAAAGTTGAGAAAAGATGTCGCCACAAGCGACAACAAACTCAATTTAATTTTATATTTGACGTTTCCGGTCACCTGTCACCCGCACCTGCGAGGTCTCAGCAGTTTCGTCTTCATTCGTGTTTTAGTGCTCATCCACTTCAGTTCACTACTTCGCACAAAAATATGTATAAAAAGTCATGCCGAAGCGCCGCCATGAAAACGATTGTAACTATCTGATTAGTAAACTACGAAAATTAAAAATAATAAGTAATGGATCGCGGCGCGAACACGTGTTTTTTCTCAATCGAGCCGATCGAGCACATTGTCGTCTTGCTCATCTTCGGGCTCTTCTGAGAGCTTGTTCACCAATTACTGCTGAAAATCTTAAAAGTAAGTACCCTCAACCTTCTTTTTTTTACACGTTAGTGAAAATCACAAAGGAACCCAGGGTCGATCCGAAACTTAGACCTAGGGTCTCATACGGATACGATGCGCCAGTACGACCATCTACCTCAATGGTCCGTCTACCTCAAATGGCCAGCATGATTCATTGCACCAGGATGACCTAGGGTCGATCCGAAACTTAGACCTAGGGTCTAATATGAGCTAGTACGACCTAGGGTCTGTCTACCTCAAATGGCCAGCATGATTCATTGCACCAGGATGACCTAGGGTCGATCCGAAACTTAGACCTAGGGTCTAATATGAGCTAGTACGACATAGGGTCTGTCTACCTCAAATGGCCAGCATGATTCATTGCACCAGGATGACCTAGGGTCGATCCGAAACTTAGACCTAGGGTCTAATAAGAGCTAGTATGACCTAGGGTCCGTCTACCTCAAATGGCCAGCATGATTCATTGCACCAGGATGACCTAGGGTCGATCCGAAACTTAGACCTAGGGTCTAATACGATGCGCCAGTACGGCTTAGGGCCCGTTTACCTCAAATGGCCAGCATTCGTTGCACCAGGATGACCTAGGGTCGATCCGAAACTTAAACCTAGGGTCTAACACACTGCGCCTACCTACCCACATGTTTGCATTTTGTGCACGAGGATGACCTAGGGTCTATCCGAATCCTAGTCCTAGGGACCTAGTTTTTGTCTAAAAGCATTGCATTTTTTACTCTTAACTTTGCAAAGAGCTGTTTCATGGGAATTAGTGCTTTTACTCGGCGCTACCCTTAAACTAGTATTGATCTTGAGCGGAACGATGTAGGTTATTATTATGGCAGTTCACGCAGATGCATCAAACCCGGTCGTGAATAATGTGGTGGCCACGGAACCGCCTGCAACACCAGAGCAGGAGACCATCCCTACGGTAATCATCCCGTATACTCCGGGTGAGGCAAGCGATCTGCTACCTCGACCGACATTTTTAGAGATCCTAGGCGATAATCCGGACATCAACAAGCAAGTGACATCCAGATTTGCGCACTTCATAACATCCGGACTAGACAAGGAGGTTCGTAAAGAACTTAAAAAAAAAAAAAAAAAATCCTGGCAACTGCACAAATGTCGCTGCGCCGCAGCTTAATTCTAAAGAAGTCACGGCTGCCTTGCTTGAGCTTAAAGATTAGTTGGCTCTAACAAAGATTTACCTATTTATTTTCGGAGATCACTTTGCAGAAACCCTTAAAACAGCCAAGGTGGTTTCAAAGTCCAGACTTGAAGCCAGAAGCAGCTAAGAAACCTATATATTTTATCCAGAACAAAGGGAAAAATCTGGAAAGCCAGGACACCGGTCCCCAGGCAGACCATGGCCCCTCAGCAACGTTACCAGTCGCCTGCATGGCAGACGGCGCGGCAGCACGCGACCTCGTCGCAGAGCTACACGCAGCGGTCCAAACAGACCCACCGCCAGTAGACAAGGTACGGCATGCAGGCAGACTTGCACTTTTTTATAGTCAATGGTCCCGCATAACTAAGATCAATCCATCTTATCATGGACAAAGGGCTACCAAATCAGACTTGATTGCCAGGTTAATCAGTCCTGCTTACCTAAATCAGTTTTTTCGGATTCTTAAAGAAAAGCCATACCTGAAGGTGTTCATAGCTTAATGTACATTGGGGCTGTTTCCGAATGTCAATCTAGCCCTGACCAGTATGTGTCACGTGTGTTTACTGTACCTATGTCAAATGGGAAGACGAGATTTATTTTAAATTTAACAGGATTAAATAAATTCATAAATACACAACATTTTAAGTTGGAAGACATCCGAAATGCTCCTAAGTTAATTTCTAAAGATTGCTATACAGCGACTTTAGATTTGAAAGACGCCTACTTTTTAATTAAAGTCGATCCAAATTCAAGGAAATAATTGAGATTTTTCTTTGATGGTAAACTGTTCAACGTTGTCCCTTTCGGCCGTTCATTTTCACGAAACTTATAAAACTGATCGTAAAATTATTACGAGCTTGTGGCTATTTATCATCAATTTACCCAGATGATTTTTTTTAAACGGACTGCGGCTAAGCCCAAAAGGAGGGTTAGGTGTTTGTATTAACTGGTTAATACATATCAGGAATGCCTACAAAATGTAGAGATTACTCGAACATTGCTAGAATCATTAGGATTCATGATCAATTATGAAAAAAGCATTTTTGATGCCGTCGAAATTTTACCAGTACTTAGGGTATATTATTGTTGATACCCGCAAATGGCAATTATGTCTACCTGCAGACAAAAGAGCTCGTATTAAAGTCGAGCTAGTAAAGATCAAAGAACTTAAACATTGCATAATAAGAAAATTGTAATTGCTAGGTTTATTGGTATTCGCATGTCCCGCAATAGAATATGGGCTGTTATACTAGGTACACAAAGGAACTAGAACGTTGTAGGTTCTTGTTTTCTTCTTCAACTACAACAAGTTACAATAAATTGGCGAGTTAGGAACATTGATCATTCTGTTCATAGAATTCGAAATGATAACTTTATTTTAGAAATATATTCTGACGCTTCAACGATTGGGTGGGAGCTACTTGATATGAACCAACTACTAGTGGTCAGTGGTCCGTCAAGGAAAAAATATTGCATATAAATCAATAATAGAACTTATTGCGGCCTTTTTTCGCTCTTAAATCCTTTTCAAAAGATTATTTTAACTGTAAAATTTATACTTTTACGTATTGATAACACTACTGCGGTTTGTTACATTAAATCGTATGGGAGGTATTCAATAACCTCATTTGACCAGGGTCACGAGAGACCTATGGTAGTGGTGTGAATCACGAAAGATACTAGTATTAGCTTCGTACGTAAGATCGCAGGATAATTTCACTGCAGATTGAGATTCTAGACGAACCCATCTCTATGTGGAATGGGAACTTCCTAACAGTGGCTTCGAATTAATTTAAAAAAAAAAAAAAACATTTAAACATAACCCCAGAGATAGAATTATTTGCCAACCGTATTAATAAAGATTGCGAGATATTCGTATCTCGGCATAGGGACCCAGAAGCCTAAGCTAGTGATGCCTTTACTTTGGATTGGTCCAAACACTTGTTTTATGCTTTTCCACCTGTGGTAGTAATACTAATCTTTGCGTAAAATGATTTCCGACAAAGCTCGAGGTATTATGGTTATTCCTCGCTGGCTCTCTCAGCCATGGTACCTACCTTTTATGAGACATGCTCTCATCTAACCTTGCAATGTGGAACTTAATTCTGAGGCCTGGTTCCAGCAACCACAACATTCAAGCCAGCACTACCCTGGTGGCCGGGATTTTGTTAGGAAGGCAATGCTTTAGCGTCTAGTCCCGCCTCCGGCAGTAGACATCATGATGGCCTCTTTTTCGGACAATATGACGTTATATAATTGGGACGTCAGTTTAGTCCTGAACTTTTTAGACTCATTGTATCTCAAAGAAACTCTTACCCTTGAATTAAAGATTGAAGATTATCAAGAAAATGTGTCACATTGCTCGTCATAAAATACAGACACTATCTAAAATTAAGACTGACCAAATAGTGGTTCAAGATAACCAAATAATAATTATATTTATTAAATTGATAAAAACATCTAAAGTTGTTACTAAACAACCGACTTTACATCTGCCTTTCTTTGAAGACCGACCTGGGGTTTGTCCTGCAAAGACACTCATTTCATATTTAGATATGACGAAAGATTTAAGAGAATCTATAACCTGTTCGTTAGTGCTCGCAAGCCTTACAAATCGGTTTCCTCGCAGACGCTCAGTAGATGGGTTAAGGCTATGCTAAAAATCTCTGTTTTTTCCTCGCATAGCACTCGTCACGCTGCGACATCCAAAGCTCATGATCTAGGAGTTAGCTTATAATATAATAGGTACCATAGACCATATTATATTATATTTTAATAAGGCAGACGGCTGGGTGGAGTGGCAATTCCTCCACCTTTGCAAAATTTTAACAATCTTCTCTCGTTGATTACGATAGATATAGGTATATGCATGGTATATGTTTGTTTACGTATATCCAGTTAGAAATATACCAAGTTACTTAAATATCATCTGATTATAAGTAGGTACCTACCCTTAGAATGAAGAATGTAGGATACCTTAGATCCAATTAGTTGTTTATTTTCTGTTGTTACCTAATATTGAATAGGTTTAATTATGGTTATTATTAAGAGTAATATTGAATTACTTAAATTATTATTTTTAGAATTATGGATATTTCCTCCACTTGCTCTCAATATCTACAAGTAAATAGAAGTACGAATAATTATTATACCGCTAATCTCGAGGGCGAAACATGGAGTATAATTAATGATTAAACGAACTTACCTGTACGTGAAGTTCTATCATAATTATACGAAATGTTTCGCCCGAAGAGATTAGCGGGAGATGCCCGCCCTCCCTAAGTAGCCCATGTCGTTACGGAAATATAAATCTCTCAACGTAATGAACACGAAACTGCTGAGACCTCGCAGGTGCGGGTGACAGGTGACCGGAAACGTCAAATATAAAATTAAATTGAGTTTGTTGTCGCTTGTGGTGACATCTTTTCTCAACTTTAGTGATGGAGTGGAAGTCAATAACGCGATACTACAAGTAAATAGAAGTACGAATAATTATTATACCGCTAATCTCTTCGGGCGAAACATTTCGTATAATTATGATAGAACTTCACGTACAGGTAAGTTCATTTAATCATTAATTAATAGATAAAACATATTACAATGTAACTGAGTTTTTAACGGACAAGTTTTGTCAAACTACCTCGAATTTTTTATTAATTATTTTTTTTTGTTTATTTGAGGGTATTATGTGTATTGTCTATGACCTGGAATTTTAATGTCCGTTTGTTTATTTATCTTTGGACCGCGATTTTGTATTTCTTGTAAATACTATCAATTTTAATTTTTAACAATTTTTTTTAGGTCTAATGTAATAATTAAGTTGAAATTTTTAATGAATATTTAAATTTTAATAATTTTATTTAATGAAAATGTTTGCATGCCGAATGGTGAAATATATTATGGCAGAACTGTGATAAAAACCTATTACTACCTACTTATGTATGGGTGCTAATTAAACCGGCTTCTTTTTAATAGCATTATTTGCATCTAAAAATCAACATTGCCTTTTAAATTACTAAGTCAGCCACAATTAACGAGCATCTAAATAATAACTAACTCAGCCACAAGTTATCTTTTCTGAAGCCACTCTAAATACAACTCAGCATCGTGGTTATTTTTTAGCATCTAAATTTGTAACATGGATTCAAACAGACTCTAAATATTAATATATGGCATTTAAAAAATATTCTATTAGCTTCTAATTTATTAACTTAGTATTAGTACGTTTAAATTGTAACTCATGCCACATTAAATAAGCATCAAAATTTAATTAAAATTGTCATCAAATATTATATTATAGCCACTAATAGTACGTAGAAACTACTGTTGTGTCATCGAAAGGCTTAAAAATATAGAAGTTAAGAGTACCTAATGACCTAAATATCGAAGTTCACAGTATCGAATGTCCTAAAGATCGATATTTATTTACATGTGCTACAAAAGTTATCGACAGAATCGCTGCAGAACTTTATTTTTATCGGATAACTAGACAATTGTGAAAATATTTCTGCAAACAATTCGGAAGTAGCACTCGCCGGCCGCTCCCGCGGTATCTCTCGCTTCGCTCGCTCGGCTCGCGCGTTTGGTCACAGTTTTAACCTATCCCTCAGTTTACAATGACGAATCATACAATCTGCCTGTGACTAGTCAATTGGACAATGGTAAAAACATTTTTGTAACTAATCGGTATTTTAACGTAAATATAATTATCTAAAGTGTATTAAAAGTTAACATTTTAAATACACGTGAGTAACTCGTCAGTACATGACTCGATTGGCGCTCTCTGATTGGTGCAAATGGCCGGTCGCTGTCGTCTTGCGCGCTCGCGCCAACTCTTGCTGTTGCTATTTTTACGATAAAAGAATGTGATGCAATATTTTACATGCTAAGTTATAATAAATGATGTTGTCTATGGTCGCTTCAATTATATTTTTTTGAGGGCCTTGTGTTGAATAAAATGGTGGTGAGATATAAATTCCGTGGCTAAGTTAGTAAATTAGGTGCGTATGTATAAATTAACAAGGGAAAATTAATATAATTGTTGATTTTCACTTGACGCTTTCTATAGAATATTTAGTTAAAAATGGTGAATTAGTATATTGGAGGCTATATAATTTTCCCGTGGCTTAGTTATAAAATTAGAAGTTTTCACGTGGACAATTAAAAAAGTTGTGGCTTATAACCATATTTGCAAATAAATGCTATTCTATTCTATTCCCCTACTTTTTGGCCTAATTTGACTGGACTAATTGGTACAACATCACGGCTACAGTTAGTAAATAAGTATTAATTTTTCATACAGCGATAATTATAAACATATGGTAATTAGTAATTAGTATAAGTACAGTAATTAGAAACGATAGATTTTCTTAAAAATGTCGAAAACCGACACAGTATGCAAATACTAGCTTATTACAGCGTACAGAGGCCAAAGTACTGTCTAACTTAACAAATCAAGTATTAAAATAAGTACAACGGTAATTAGAAAAGTTTTTAACGTAGGCTACGGTAATTATATACTCACGTGCTTTATTGGCGGTACACTAACGGTAGAGACCTGCAACTGCTGATGGGCCGCGGCACACACTAAGGAGACGCGACGGGTACGGCAGTGATTTACCAAATCCTGTTAATTAGGGATGTGCACCCGAGAACAGAATTAGGGTTGTTGACTCATATTACAAATTCATATAAATTTATGTTTTAAAAATCAATGATAGTTTTTAGAATCCTAAATTATTAATTTAAGAAACTAATTTTTTGTCTATAATTAATTACAATTATTATAAATTGCGTTATTTCATACTCACTATCACGTGACTCCAAACACCAATCAGAGCGCGATGACGTCACGAGCCGCGAGACTAGCTGATATAACTGTCATAGCGAAGGCAATCAGGCAAGGTATCAGCTGTGAACGATTTTCTTCATAACTTATTAAAATTACTTTATTTATCACAATGGAGACTGGATTTATGAAACGAAATGGTTCTAACTTACCGGAAATTAATTCTTTGATGGTTCTTTGCTACAAACACGATTTTTTGTTCGTCGGAGTTTTGAAGTACAGTATGACCAACTTAATTGTGAAGTTCAAGGTGGCGCTACTTGTCAAGCAAAATTACATCTTACGTCAAACTTGGTACATTAATTTTAGTTCAGTTTTTTGCCACCTACATAGATATGTTGGTTTAAGTGTAAGTATTAGTACCCAGTCTCTGTAAGTTTTATTAAAGTGATATATTTTATGAATGAAAGAGACTTACTAACTTACTCATTTTATATACATTTTTAGAACTTTAAACTTGTCATCTATCATCAACAAAATAAAAAGTTACGTTATGTGCAAATTTTTAGTAGGTACCTATGTTGTGATACAAACCACGGCAAAAACAAAAAAAAAGCTTTGTAGGTAAACAACCAGGGGGTCTAAAACGGCCACTTTAGCAGTTCATAATAGGAATTGCGTCAAAAAGCGTAAATGACCTTTCATAATAGTAACAGCGTCTGGGACCATTAAGGAAAATAGATCATAGGTAAGTAATAATAGGGAAACAATATGAATTGCGTTAAATTCGTAAAATGGTCACAGACGCAGTTACTATTTGAAAGGTCAATTCATATTCTGATCTGCTAAAGTGGCCATTTTAGACCCCCTGGTCTCATCATTATTCGAGATACCTACTACACCCATTGTAGTATATTGTATATAATTTTCCATATCATTTTTAAGCTGAAATTAGATTTAAATTAAACAATAGTAAGTACCTAAAAGTGGACCAGTAAACAAACAATAACATTATCAAACAAGTAATAAACGACAATTTTGGAACTTAATCAAAAACATTGATTCAATTTTGATATTTATATGTCGCAGATTCAACACCGAGGCACAATATTTAGAGTTGACAATTTAGAATAACGCCATCTATCATCGTTTGTCGGAAAACTCGGAAACGTCAAGCAGTGAGCTTGGGTGAGGTCGATACAGAGCGTGGCAGGTCTGGTTTGACAGCTGTCAGTTGTCATATGTCAGTTGTGATATGTCAGACGTCAGTGGTCAGTGGTCGGTTGACGTTGACATTAGACGCATTTGATTTGAGGGACGGGACTTTTTGGTGAGACACGAGCGCGAACGGATGTTCTGCTCGCCTGTATCGAACTTACCGCGTTTCCGTACTTGAATCCATTTCCATCGGCTTGATCGTTTGAGATTTTGTTAATTTGTTATCGGAAGTAAATAAATAGGCGGTTGTAATCAGTGTTGAGACTATTATTTCGTACCTCCGCCATGCTGAACTTGGACTCTGACAACGATGAACCCGAAATAGTTGAGCTACCGTCGACATCAGAAGTGGGATGTAACTTAAACGCCTACATAGTGTAAGTGACAGTACTAGGCCGGAAAAGTGTAAAGACAATGCGCGTGCGTCTGAAAGTGACATAGAAACGGAAATGTGGTGTTTTCTGTTCGAGCAAATAAACAAAAACTTTATGACTATTGTGCAAGCAATGAAATCACCTTTTGCGGGTACGGATATTCGCCTACCGCATTTTGACCCTGAAAAATGGAATATTGTCCCGCGGGCTTGGTTGGCAACAGCCGACATGTGTGTTATCGATCTGAATAGTCAAGGTGCATCGTTGATGATTGCTTTGAACCGCGCACTCATGGGAGAAACGGGACGGACCGGAGCCACACATCCACTGTAGGTGCGTCGTAAGTCGGCACCTCCGTCGCTGGTCGTCCTCCGCTGGGCCTCCTCCGGGTAACCGTTGGTCTCACCTGGTGGGGATGGACCGCCAGGGTGCTGTGAAGACAGCAGCGCCGTGAAACCGGCGCTGTGGCGTGCCTACAGGGGACGCAGCGAATTCCACGAGACTCATGGGAGAAGTTTCGTCTTGGCGGGCGTCCATATCTTGTCCTGGGATGAAATGGAGCGATTTTAAGGAGCTGTTTATAGTCTGGAGTGCCCCATATGGTGATGACGATCGCGAAGACCCTGATGCGACATCAGAACCGGGATTCACTCGAGCTGAAGAAAATACGAAGAATGGCGCGATGACGTCACGGTGCGCTGAGAATTTACTTCGACAGCGGCGCCGGCGGCACGGCGGTGGGACGCGGCTTGGCGGCGCGTGGTTGGCAGCGCGGCGGCGCGGCAGGCTGACCAAGCAGTGCCTGCAGCCTGCAGCAGAGGCAAATAGCGAGCGACGTGTTGAAGTTTGCTATGTGAGCAATCCTAGCAGTGTGCCGATGAATCTTGGTGAGTCGTACCCATTTTATTATGTTTCTGGAGCCGAATGCTCTCTGATCAAAAATAATGTTTCGTCACAGTTCAGTGGCAAGCGTGTAAACATTGTAAATTGACCCGGAATAGGTCATGATAGTCTGTACCTTACAATTATTTTCTGAGGTCGTGATTTACGATTAAAAATTTTGTTTTATGTTGTACCAGATAGTTGTTTTAAAACTGATATTTTAATTGGCCTTGAGATTTTACAACAAGGATTTAACGTTAGTATGAGGTGCGAGTGTTCTTTGTGTCTTGAAAAGGTCGTTAGGTTATGTTGTGATGTTTCAAATAAGCTCAAATATGCTTCTAATTTTCAAATTGATTTCAATACAGTTAGAGATGTTTCGTAGAATTTCGTTCGTTCGTTCGTAAATACTAAGTGGTCAACTTGACATTTAAAGTACCTAGCTTAGTATGAGTTTTCTTATAACCTGTAACGTTATAGGAAAAATAAAGTAACATGTTGAACAACCCTACTTTAAAAAATATTTTGATAAAGGCTCGAAATGATTATCTTGATGGTGTTGTGCATGTAACCGGATGGAGGTTACATGTGGAGGTGACCGGATAGAGGTTGCCTGTTGTGTATGTAACCGGATGGAGGTTACATGTGAAGGTGACCGGATAGAGGTTGCCTGTTGTGTATGTAACCGGATGGAGGTTACATGTGGAGGTGACCGGATAGAGGTTGCCTGTTGTGTATGTAACTGGATGGAGGTTACATGTGGAGGTGACCGGATAGAGGTTGCCTGTTGTGTATGTAACCGGATGGAGGTTACATGTGAAGGTGACCGGATAGAGGTTGCCTGTTGTGTATGTAACCGGATGGAGGTTACGTGTTGATGACCGGATGGAGGTCGATTGGTTTGATGCTTATAACCGGATGGAGGTTATAAGTGTGATGATGAAGACCGAATGGAGGTCGATTGTTTTGATGCTTATGGCCGGATGGAGGCTATAAGTGTGATGATGAAGACCGGATAGAGGTCAGAGTATGAGCACTGCAATATTTTAATGAGTTTCCTATTATTTGAATGAGTATGGGTGTTGTTCGACATGTCAGCTTTGGGAGAAAGATTTTGTTATGATTTTCATTAGAACCTGTAATGATTTTGATCAGAATACCTTTCATTCCCCACCCACTTGGGCCAGGAATGGCCGAACGACTGGTATTGGGCAGACTTTGTAAGGTCAACAGCACAAATTTTGACTTCTGTTGAGACCGATGTAATTGTTTTAGAAATTCTATTTCACGTTTTACCCGACAATTATTTGCGATTAGTTTTGGTTCTTAATGTCATCAAATGAGATACGATTTGAGAAAATACGGTCAATTGCGACATGTGACGCAATTGCTGACTGTAAATTTGACTTTGACACGATAGACACTGACAAAACGAGATCGGGTGATGATGAAGGGGTCAGACCTTAAGTGAGAGGTAAAAGATGCAAATGTAGTATGCAAGTGGCTCAGATTGCATACATTGCAATGCTGTTCGTTGCTGCACGCGTGTAAGTGTTTATTTGAGGGCTGTGACCAACGTCCATCATGGCAATGTAGCTAAAGGTGCTAAATAAAGGCAATGTGTTGAGTTGAGTTGATGTTGGGTACCGGATGGAGGTCCCATGGTTGCCGGATGGAGGCAATGAGATGTGTTGAGGTTGGGTACCGAATGGAGGTCCCATGGTTGCCTGTTGGAAGCTGTGTGTGTTGTATGGTACCGAGCAGAGCATTGCATACTGGATTTGATCGGATACTAGATTTGGTCGAAAGTTGATGATTCTTGAAGAATGTTGATTTCAATGTTGAGATTTTCTTTATGAGATTTGATGAGATTATGGATCAGAACAAAATTTTGTTTTGAATTGTGTGTGTGTGTTAATACTCCGACGTCTTGGTCAGGGAGGCCGAGTAAGGGACGATTTACTTTCCGTGACTTCTTGTTACAGATACCTCACACGAGGACGTGTGAAATGTCAAGATGGCCGTGTCGCAGATTCAACACCGAGGCACAATATTTAGAGTTGACAATTTAGAATAACGCCATCTATCATCGTTTGTCGGAAAACTCGGAAACGTCAAGCAGTGAGCTTGGGTGAGGTCGATACAGAGCGTGGCAGGTCTGGTTTGACAGCTGTCAGTTGTCATATGTCAAATGTCAGTTGTGATATGTCAGACGTCAGTGGTCAGTGGTCGGTTGACGTTGACATTAGACGCATTTGATTTGAGGGACGGGACTTTTTGGTGAGACACGAGCGCGAACGGATGTTCTGCTCGCCTGTATCGAACTTACCGCGTTTCCGTACTTGAATCCATTTCCATCGGCTTGATCGTTTGAGATTTTGTTAATTTGTTATCGGAAGTAAATAAATAGGCGGTTGTAATCAGTGTTGAGACTATTATTTCGTACCTCCGCCATGCTGAACTTGGACTCTGACAACGATGAACCCGAAATAGTTGAGCTACCGTCGTCATATAGTTTATTTAGAACTTACATCGAAGTGATCTTCACAAAAATAACTGGTACCTCCTTGTTGTTGACAATGATGATGGATGTCTTCTAGCCATTGTTAACCATTTTCTCCTCTCTTTTTGGAACGCTTATGAAAAGGTTTTGTGGCATACTGATTGACGTACTTTTGCACATCGGCACTGTACAACATTTGTAAATCGTCGTGTTCATTTTAGAGTTTTTTTAAAGTATATTCTTAAGAACTGAATCAAGATCAGTGCAATTTGACAGATCGTAAAGTTTTCAAAACGGCCCGTGACGTCATCACAGCCATTTGACAGTTTAGAGCGTTTTAGCCGGAATTTTTAAACTATTTTTATTTAGGTACGCTTTTTCTTATTAAAATATGTCATAATTTTTCAGATAATATTTTTTTTTGTGTTCTTAAAGGGTCTATCTATAAAATAAAAGCGATTCCAAAAATTTATCAACAACCCTATTATAACTTTCGATTGGACATGCGGTTACTTAATGATAATTATTTATAGACTGGTTCTATTGAGTCGATATTTTGTTATACGATACACATGACATAATACCGTTTAAAACATTGAATGGATCTAAGTAAATCTGTTCGTTATAAAAATTGGTGTGCGGACACGCCACGGTAAGTAGAGAACAGAGGTTCTTTGAACACAAGTTAATTAATTGTTTTTGTTTACAGCTAGATAGGTAAATAAGGATGCTACCTAACATATAATAGTAGATTATACAACAAGTGAATAAAAAGGGAATTTAATTCGAGGTATGAAGTTGGATCCCGAGAGCAGCGAAGGATTCTAGAGTAGAATCACGAGCGTAGCGAGGGATTCTTGAATAGAATCAGCGGAGCGAGGGATTCAAGTACCGAGATATTTTTTTTTCACGTGTTGTGTACTCTACTTTTTACCATTGACTGTGAGAAAATAAATAGGAGCATGGTATTTATATTTATCACATTTTATTACATAATCAGTAATAAAACAACAAAGGACTAAATATTAAATTAAAATCAAAATTAAAAATGTATAGTAAATTTAGAACAATTTTCAAAATTTAGTGTTATAGGCTTGTTTGGGTTTGAAACAGTTGTATTAGACAACACTTGGCGGCAACAAATCATCTACTATAACTGCTGCTTTAGAACGAAATGATTCCGGAGTCAGTCTCTCATTTTCGTCATCGGAAGAACTCATTTTAATTAATAGATTTTCCAATAACACAAAACAACCACAATAACAGACAGAAAAGAACGTAACTAAATTGGCGGTATAATAGTTTTTTTAAATTTGGAATGGAATAGCTCCATTCAGCCACCCAGTAGGTACGTACTTTCAGCAGCAGCGATTTTTTTGTACGTAATTCGTGTTTGTTCCTAATTCAAAATGTCTTTATTCACTCAGTGATTAAAATAGCGTTTTTTTCACTGTTATCGATGAATAAAATGCCCTTTTTCGTGTGGCAATGGTAAAAAACAACTTGCATGATTGAATAAGATAACATTACAGATTACCTACCTATGCAAGCCCGGACACGTAAAACTTGCTAATCGGAGAATGGCCGAGGTACATGCAGGGGCGTATTTTGAAATCTGGCGCCCCGGGCCAATAACTTTTGCCGCCCCAGAAGTCAAGAAACAAACGATGATTTTTTTTTATATTGTGATTTTCTTTTCTGAAGTGTCTCGAGTATATAGTAAATCAATGAGTCGTAGACCTTGGAAACGACCTCAACGTCTGTGTCGACCCCAGTGTCGTGGCGTGCGATTATGCCACCCCTTCTATTTTCATCATTTGCCAAGAAAACTAGCTAAAAGTCAAAATACTTTTTTTTATTATTTGAAAATGTTACACTTAGGGTTTATTTATGACAGTCAAATTTTTTTAAACAAATTGTTTTGCTTTTGATTGCCAATATAGCTAATAGTGTGTTAGGGTTTGCCGTTCCGAAAATTAACAAATCAGCGAACGAGCTCAAACAATTTGACACATCGGATAAATTACATTTTGTTTCAACAATTCATACAGATAGATCATTTTTTAAAAACTTTTGCATGATTCAGACGTGAGGGCAAATATAGGAGCGAACTCGAAAATTTTTTGTCCCCTGCCTCGGAAAAGTAACTGATTTTTGTTATATCAATAAAAATATTTGACTTACTTTTACTACTTATGCATTGAGGGATTGGGCATTGAAGAAAACCCGATGGTCTTTTTATCGTGTGGGCAGTAAGGTCTAACGACTCTGACACCCTAGTGTCAGAGTTTCTGAACCGCCGCAAGGGCCTCTGACATGGTTTGACGACCGCCATTTGGCGGCCGGGACCACCGGCTTATACGTGCCTTCCGAAGCGCGGAACCATCTTTATAACAGACAATCAGGTGATTCAAGCCTGCAATGTCCTAACCAAACTGGAAACAACTTCACAAAGTATGCTTCCCGTGGGAATCGAACCCACGACCCGGAACCCGGTGGTAAGAGCGAGCGTGGCGAGCTAGAAAATTTTAGCATTCCAGATAGGTTACATTTTCTTTTTACCGATAAAAGCAAACGGTGGGCGGCAGATGAGAAGGATATAGTACTTGTTCACTTGATTTTTGGGGCAGCATACGGCAGACTGGAATATACGTAAGACTAGTTCGAAAAACCACCTCAGGGCGGTGGCGAGGAAAATACGCCTCTACTTAGTTGTCCTTATTTTTACAACGTAGTCCATGTGACAATAGTAATTATCTGATCTGATAACCACAATCTGACGCTGCCACCTGGTTTTGTTATGTTAACTTGAATTGAGATTGTTAAGAAAATGTATAAAGGGTGAGAAGTAAAAGTGGAATGACTGGCGCAAAAACCAAAAAAAATAAAAATCACCCAGGGGCGGCTGGGCGGCTATGCCGCCCCTGGGTAGCCGCCCCTGGCGTGCTGGCGCCCCGGGCCATGGCCCGGATGGCCCTAGGGTAAATACGCCCCTGGGTACATGTAGGTACTATCATACCAAGGAATATAATATTATATGGAATATAATAGGGGGAGGTCCCCGAGAATCGGACACTTAAGGAATAATGAAAATAAAAAACAACGTGTTATAGATTAATTTGTTTATTTCTCTTTAATAAGCTCTCTAGTATATAACTTATCAACACAGATATGTCAGCAGTCTCAAATGTCACTTTAAATGTAATATATAAATGGACGTTTTCAAAAAGGTCCCCTTATGACGGACACCCAACTTTTCGGTCATTTTTAAACTCAACGATTATTTTAATAAACTATTATGTAACAATATCTATTACAATAGAACAAATCCTTAGTTAATATAGAAAACTGATCATAATTTTAATAAACTTGGGCCGAACAGCGTACTTTTTGGCACATTGTAGACTACAGAAGACTTTCTCAGGACATTTTTATTTACATCACTTTATCGATGGCTTTTTTCAATATTTCCTGTTTGGGGGTATTCTCACATCTCAGTTTGTGTTTACTCATGATGAATCTGAAAAACAAAAAATAAAAATAAATACAACATAAACTAAACTTGCTGTAAAACGGTCCGGTTTTAAGGGACTTTAAGAGTGTCCGAACTTAGGGACCCTTAGACACTTACAAGAAAAATTCTCATTCACATTGTGTGTTATAAATCACAAAAAAAACGCATGAATTATATCAGATTTGTACTATAGCAATAACAATTAATAACAATGAATATCATCCCATGCTTTAAATACTGTTAACAGACCTGAGTTAAATGAGTTCGTACAATTTTTTTACTAACCTCAAAATTCGCCTCACGATCCACGGCGAACGAGTCAGCACTGGCTTTTGGCACTCCCCCCCGCTCTTCACTTGGAAGAAGCTTCCTAACCGCGACATAAGCAACAAATTGGCGTGCTTCTTCGCACTGATTCAATGTCTGTCCGGCTTTAGGACCCGTACGGGCTTAGGGGACTTCCTCCTACTTATATTCCATGGTACATACAGGTACCATGGAATTATTACCTAAACACCACATAAATTAATCATCTTATATATTGCATAATATTACGTAATTAATGATTGCAATTTCACAATATTTAAAATCGTAGGTTACGAGATTACAGAGAGATTACAAGAGTTTCAGCACGGGTTTCAGGGATTTTGATTTTTTTTTTTTTAAAAACGTTGCCCCACAGCCACACTAGGAATTTCTCCTGTATCGTGGATGCGTTCACAAACATATAAAGTCACATACACAAATACCCAGACCCGAAACAACTATCTGTAGGCCATACAAATATTTGTTCCGTGCGGGGATCGAACCCGCGACACACAGCGCAGCAGTCTAATCGCTTAGCCACTGCGCCAACCGTGCCGTCAAATTTGATTGATGTGTAATATTTATTATAATTTCTTTCTTTCTTTCTTTCTTTTCTTAATATTTTCTGTCTGTGCACTGGCCTCCTAACCAAGACAGCCGTAAAGAAATCTAATCGTACTCTTTTGTTGTCTTAGTTAAGACTTCAGGAGGGCATAAATTACACACATGGCCCATGACGAGGGCATATAGGTAGGTATGTGATATGATAGGTATAGGTACAGCAAGCTTTTTTTCTTGGTCTGAGACTGCAAGAGCAAGTGTGCTTTGTTTTTACCGATTGCGATTACCGACTATGCCTAAAACATAACATAATTGCAGCTTTCAGTAGGCGTCAGTCAGCTCCTACACAACGAGTACCGGCGCTCCTTCGTTACGTTCACTCACAAGTTCTGTGACCTCATCAATAGGGAGCCCTTCGTAGGCGGTGCCCTCAAGAACGCCGGAATTGTGTGCCCCTTACCTCCCGTGAGTAACAGTAGTAGGTACATAATAATATATCTAGAACATGTGAAATAAGCTAGATATCCCAAACTGTCTATTTGGGTTCGATAACCAGGACGGACAAAGTGTTATATTGAGTATTATTCTCGGCTGTAGCCACGGAGTCCAACGGAGTCTGGATTTGTGCCCAGTCGATGGATAGGTTCGCCTCTTATTAGGTACCTACATAGGACTTAAATATAACTGGCGAAATGTGGGTGTAGGTACCTACAATAGTTACATCGCTGCCGTTGCTATGATTGGCCACCGTGACCGAAAACGGTGGAGGACGAGGACTATAAAATAATAGGTATGTGGGCTTTATGTAGATATTCATTAATGTAAAAATGATTGCGACGATCGCTTTTCATATTCAGGCGCTCTCCCTTTACTTGAAGCAGTCGGCTACAATAGTGAGGAGGACCAAATATTACAGTGGGCACCGGAGGCAGTGCCTTACCGCGACAGCGCCTTTGTGACACTCAACAGCGCTTTAATAATAGGGGACTATATTTCTTGTCACCAAAATTTATATTTGTCACCAAGTTGAAACACATAATAAATTTAATAAGAAAATATTTCGTGGTGATAGATCTCTATCACCACGAAATATTTTCGTTCTCAGATAAACAAAAAGTGTTGAATACCCAGATATGAATTATCAAATTAATATTAATATGACTGTGTGTAAAATAAGAGATGGATTACCAACGAAAAGGTAGTGCATTAGATGAATATTAACTTCGTTCTGATAATAATAGTTTTATTACATAAATAAAAATAATAGCTTTGTGCCCAGAATGGTATATCGATTCCTGACTGCGACTCCTTTTTATTATTTGTTATTTTGTCACCAATACAGTAGTTACATTTTATTTCTTAGGTAAAATAATAGTATTCGTTACCAATTTAATACATAATTTATAATTTTTATGAAAATAAGTATGTTCAAAGAGGCGGAGACAAAGTCAACGATGGGACGTAAACTGTATAGGTTATAGGTACGATCATACGATAGAATAGATGCATCGGGCTAGTGTCCGCAACTCCACGCCCGGAGCGTGTGTTTTGCGTGCGGGTGGGAATCTTACTCGATCCACCGAAGCTCCCCGAGAAAAGCCAGCAACCCCTTGATGTTACCGGCAATCTCGCGGAGAGTACCTGGGTTACCGAAGTACTTGGCCCTGTATGGGGCAACCCCCGGACAGTGCAGGAGCACGTGGGCTGCTGTTTCTTCTTCCTCCATGCAGGCTCGACACAGAGGACTATCCGTGACACCTATAACAAAGAGGTGCTTGTTAAATGTACCGTGTCCAGTGATGGCGGCCGTCACTGTGCGTAGCTGCAGCTTAGTCAGCCGGAGCGCTTGTTTGGTGAGGCGGGCGTCGATGGCGGGAAGCGCCTCCTTGGCCTGCCTGCACTCGCCGTGGTCTAGCCATAGCTTGGCGTGAAGTTCTCTGGTACGTTTCCTTTCCAGCGTACGAAGATAACCGAAAGGGAGCGGCACGATGGGTTCTGGTCCCACCGCCGCCATGCTTGAGCCTCTTCGAGCGAGCTCGTCCGCTGCATCGTTGCCTCGGGAGTCGCTATGTCCTTTAATCCATTGAATGGTTATATTGTTGAGGTTACCTACCCGGTTCAGGCGTTGGTGGCACTCGTATATTAGCCCGGAATTGACCGTGTGGCTCCTTAATGCCAGCAGCACCGCCATGCTGTCAGAGAGTATACGGATGGATTGATCCTTTACCTCCCGAGCCAAGATGGCTGATGCCGCCAGCGAGATGCCCATGCATTCTGCCTGAAAGACAGTGTTGTGGGCACCCAAAGGTACGGCTATGTGGATATTGAGATCCTCCGAGAAGACTCCGGCTCCAGTGCCAGTACCTGTTTTGGATCTATCCGTGAAGATCCGCAATTCTGCGGGGCTAAGTCCCTCGCAGCGGTGGTCCTCATGGAGTTGGATTTTGTACTTCTTGTCGAATACGTACTGTTTGGGTACTCGATCATTAACAGCTTTCACCAGGGGAAATTCGCTTTGGAGTCCCTCTAGTGCCGCAGTATGCTGCGTGTTCTTACCCCAGAGTTGTAGCGTGTTAAGGCGCACCACCGTCATCGTTGCTTCCTGCTGAATGAACAGGTGGAGCGGCGGAAGCCCCAGTATGGCTTCGAGGGCTGCAGTCGGAGTTGTCCTCATGCAGCCTGTGATCGCCATGCAGGCGAGCCTTTGCATACGTTGCAGCTTGTTTATGGCTGTTATTAATTTGGTGCGGGGCCACCAGACCACTGCCCCGTAGGTGATCGTGGGTCGGATTCCCGCACAGTAAAGCCACAGTATAATTTTGGGGGATAGGCCCCACTTCTTACCTATCATCCTCCTGCATTGCCAAAAGGTGATGCAGGCCCTGTTAAGCTTGTTGTCAAGATGACTGCTCCAATTTAACTTACTGTCCAGGATAACTCCCAGGTATTTGACCTCGTTGGTTACCTGGAGCTCTGTATCGAATAGCTTAGGTAGGCGATGAAGGCCTAGCGTTCGTTTTTGGGTAAATATGACTAGTTCAGTTTTCGTGGGGTTCACTGAGAGATCGAACTCAGCACACCAACGTTCAACTATGCGAAGCGCCTGCTGAGCAAGGTTGCAGATTGTCCCTGTCACCTTCCCCGAGATGAGGATGGCGAGATCGTCAGCGTACCCAATAGTATAAAAGTGATTAGCATTGAGCTTCGTGATGAGGTCGTTGATCACCAGATTCCAGAGGAGGGGCGATAGCACTCCTCCCTGGGGACAGCCCTTGGCTATCACTGCCATCTGCTGCTCCACTCCAAGGCGGACTACTCTTTTGCTAAGCATATTAGTAATCCAGTCTGTCAGTACCTGTTCCACACCATGACGGGAGAGGGCGGCGCTGATGCTGGAGAAGTTTGTTTTATCGAAGGCTCCTTCGATATCTATAAAAGTACCTAGGCAGGTGCCCTTCTGATGTATCGCTTCTTCTATCCGGCTGACTACCAGATGAAGAGCGGATTCAGTGGACTTACCCGCGCTGTATGCATGTTGGTTTGCGTGAAGAGGTGTTGCTTAATTTTAAGACGCCATCCCTCAGCTCTCTCTCGCATATCTTCTCCATAGTTTTCAGGAGAAAGGAGGTCAGGCTGATCGGCCGGTGGGATTTGGCGTTAGTATAGTCACTCTTACCTGGCTTAGGGATAAAGATGACTTTCACTTCCCTCCATCCTTTCGGGACATACCGAAAGGCCAGGCACGCCCGCAAAATAGGCACCAGTTTTTCCGCGACGGAGAGCCCGCCCCACTGAAGTAGTGCAGGAAACACCCCGTCCGGACCAGACGCCTTGAAAGGATGGAAGCACCCGATCGCCCACTGGACTTTTTCCAGCGTGATCATCATGTGAGCGAGCGTATTTCCAGTCGTTACCTGTTGGAGTTTGGTTTACCTCAGTCCAGTCAATTGTGGGTGTGAAAACGCAACCTGGGAAGTGAGCTTCAATAAGGACGCGCATCGCCTCTTCTGGAGTAGTGGTAAGCGTGTTGTCAGGTTTACGGAGCACTACCGGTCCGGCAGAATTCTGCTGTGCCAGTATTTTCCTTACCCTGTTTGCTTGTTGGCAGGATTCTATTTTCCCGTAGAATTTCCTCCAGCCGCCAGAGCTTCTGCGTCGGATGCATTTCTTGTAGCTGGATATGGCCGCCCTATAGACGTCTAAGACGTCCCAATCCTCGTCAGCACTGGTATTCATGGCTCTGTTAAGGGCTGTCCTTACCTTCCTGCGCTTGCGTTCCAGATCCGGTCCCCACCATGGTTGCTTGCCTGGGGTTGTGGGTGGAGTGGTTTCTGGGCAGGATGCATGGTAGCTATCTACCAGTGATTTCGTCAGGTAGCTTACTTGCTCTTCGATCTGGCCCGTGTTGTCAGGGGTCTTCCAGTGCTTTGTTGGCGCAAGCTTGGTTACAAGGATGCGAGTATAGGCTGCTCGATCAGTATTGCGTGGGTTGCGGCGTGGCAGTGTACGGGATGTCGAAGCGGATCCACCGGTGATCCGAGCAGGAGGCCTCTTTCGAGACCTGCCAGCCGGATACGATGGCCGCTACGCCCTCCGATGCCAGAGTTAGATCTATGATCGTTTGACTGCGTCTGGTGACGAATGTTGGTTCGGAACCTGTATTTAGAAGGGTTAGGTTTGTTGTAAACAAATAGTCAACTAAGGCCTTACCTCTTTCGTTCTGCGTGTTCATGCCCCACAGAGGGTGAAGAGCTTTTGCGTCGGCCCCTATGACCACCTCGAGCCGAGTGCACTCACAGTGCCTTACGAGGCGGGCGAGGTCATGCGGGGGTGGCTCCTCAGACGAAAGCCACCTCTACTTCTGTGTCCCCGCGCCGTAATAGCAGCCTAGCTGCAGAGATATCCCTGCAACAGAAATCCGTAAGTGGCTGTGCTTTTATGTTACGCGTTGTGTAGATACACGATCTCGGATTATCGTGTTCTGAGCTAAATAGAAGCTCCCGTCGGGGCCGCGGATCCCGTCGGGGCCGCGGATTTTTGTACTAGATTACGTGGCCTCGGCGCAAGGGCAAAGAAGGAACATGGGTTCGGTTTTTAGTCAGTAGAAGTCTGACACTCCCCTTCGCTCTGCCCAAGAGCGGGGGGGGGTCATTCGATGATTTTCCACCCACCAAAAAAAAAAAAAAAAAAGCTAAATAGAAGCTTACCCCCAAGATTGGAGAGTCCTTGTATTTTTCCCGCTCTGATCCATACGGCTCCTGGATCAGGACTATGGCCGTGTGTTGAACCTCCAGCCACTTCCGTAGCTGAGCCGTTGCGGTCTGACTGTGGTGGAGGTTTGCCTGCAGGACTTTACAGGTTAGCGAAGGGGATGCCATTGCTGGTCGATCCGTCCTCGTCACCCTCGAGCCGCAGCCCAGCAAACAGAAAGCCGGAGTCGAAGCCGCCCTCCTCCAGGTCAGAAGCCGATGACAGTATATCGTCATCGAGCTCCCCACCCGACGTAAGGACGGTTTCCACACCGACGACTGCTGGGGCCTCTGGCTCTGCTCCCGCAGGCACGTCCGTAGGCCGTTCCGTGGAACTCGTGGAGGGAGTTGACTCCTCCACCCGTGTTACCCCCGATGTGGTAGCTTCTGCCGGGAATTCCTGAGGGACATTGACGAACTTGCCACTCGGTGTCTGGAACATCACGTAGACCCTCCCGGCACAGAATGACAGTCGTCGTTCGGCTTCCATCAGAGTCGGAATATGGTCCTCAGGGATCCCGACCACCACGAAGCAAGCGTTTTCCTGCCTCTTGACTTGCAGCAGTGCCCAGCTCTTAATGTCTATCCATCATACGATGCGCGCACACACCATTTTTTTTAAATTCTATTCCATAAATAACGTTTGCTGACAGAAACCCTAACCCTAGACGGTCGACGCCAGGGGCACCCCGAGGTTCGGTTAGTTAGGTTCCTTTAAACCCTGCAGACAGAACCGTCGACCTGCTGAAGGAAAGTTATTTTTTTTTTGGAACTTTATGAAATTTTCTGGTGACATAATATATGTTAATATATTAGTGATCCTTTTAAATTAGTTTGCTGAAATAGTTATTATTGTGGAATTGATTTTATATTGTTTGGTGACTACATTTCGGTGACAACTCTACTAATTTGGGGACAAACCCTATTATTTAAGAAACACAAAACTAATTAAATTGGCGATAGGTTAGATGATACGTGTACCCTTAATAATATTCTTGGTGACGCCTTTCCTAATTTTCTAATCATTGCAAGTTCTCAGTAGCAGCCACGGAGTCTAGAATTGTGCCTGATTGATGGCAATAGGCTCGCCCCCTATTACATGGGCCTTAAACATAATTGGCTAAATGTGGATGCCATGTACTAATTTAGGGCACCTCTACCTAACCTTTCGAGGATTACATGTGTGTTGTTACGTTAAGATATCTTTCTTTCCTAATCCGCAGGGTTATCACGGTCTTGCCAACATAACAGCTCCAACAGAGAACTTTCCCAACGTGTTCCCGTTCGAGAAGGGCCGCATTGAGATCGCGCTGACCATCACTGACAGCATGGAACCAATCTTGCAGCTCACCATTGACGCTTTGTTCAAGCAGAGGCTTTAGAAGATAGAATAGATAAATAAAAGATATAAGTAACGTTTTGCTTAGCTAAACCACCATTTAGAAATAAAAAAACTAAATTAAAAGAGTTTGATTGTACCTAATCTCACTGATTTGATTTGATTTCACTAAATCGACCAATTGCGTATCGGGCCATGCACAATGTACCTAGGGTTCCGTAGTTGCCCATCAAAATATGCGGATTTACCTCCGAATGATGATTTTTAATCGCTACAAGGGGTTTGAACTTTTTGACGTGATATCGTCTTATAAACTCTTTTGCAAAAAAAACAGGCACTTCATATTTTTTTCTCTACTTCAATGAAGAAGGACAAGTAAGAGGTTTTATTAATTTGACGATGTATTGGCATGTTATTTGAAGAATCCTGGCATGATTCTGTACGTTCCAAATTTAAATTTTGAAATTAACAAAAGGAAAATAATGATTATTGTAGATTATTGTAAAATTGCTTTAATAATGGCGCGAATTGCTGAAACGATTTTATTACTGATTACTAAAATTTTAAAACTTTTTGGATATTTTCTGCAAATTAATCAATTTTATCTTTCTTTTTACATTAAATACCACTTTTTGACATGAGTGATAAAGCGATAAGGGCCGGTAAAATTATAGCCCTACTTTAAGAAGGTTGTTCGCAAACTTACGTGTCTCAGCGGCTAAATGTGAGTCGTTCAACTGTCCAGAGGACTTGGCAACGGTATCAAGAGACCGGTTCGGTCAAAAGAAGACCCGGTTCGGGAAGAAAACGACGCACAGAACCAAGAGATGACCGCTTTTTGGTGAGTCAGGCCTTGCGGAATCGTGAGGCGTCAAGTGTGGACCTGAAGAAGAGCCTTGAAGAAGTAAGAGGAGTAGAAGTTAGCTTGTGGACCGTCAGGAGGAGGCTTTTGGCTGCCAATATCAGGAGTTACCGCCCGGCTCGGGGACCTAAATTACTCCGTGAGCACCGTGTTGCTCGACTTCAGTTTGCTCGAAACTGTGCTTCATGGACTCTGGAGGACTGGAATAAAGTATTGTTTTCTGATGAAGCTAGAATCTCTTTGTGTGGAGAGGACCGACGCCGGCGAGTGCTACGAAGACCACGGGAACGCTATGCGGAAGTGTGTTTCGAAGAAATCACTCCTTATGGCGGAGGCTCCGTTATGTTTTGGGCAGCAATTAATTCGACGGGGCGTACGGAGTTAGTTCTCATAGAAAATGGAACATTATGCACACCGGTACATAATGGAAGTCCTAATTCCATATGCACAACCCGCATTGACTGCACTTGGGGAAGATTCCATTTTTATGGACGACAATGCTCGCCCGCACCGTTCTGGCGACGTGGAAGCGTACATGCAAGAAGTTGGGATCCGTCGTTTAGATTGGCCAGCTCGAAGTCCTGACCTCAATCCAATTGAGCATGTCTGGGATGTTCTAAAGAGACGGGTAAGATCAGTGCAACATGCTCCACAAAACATTAGGGAGCTAAAAAGAGTCATTGCAGAAGAGTGGGAACGTATTCCTCAAAACGTCATTAAAAACATCGTGGAAAGCATGCCCAGAAGGATTCAAGCTGTGATTTTGGCAAGAGGAGGTCACACTCGTTATTAGGTTATTACATTTGTAACTTTATTTAATTAAACAAAGTAAAAAAATCTTCTTGTCTTTATTGCCGACCACTTCTTATTGTTTGGCCGTGTACATCGGTTTTAAAGAATTCATAGATTTTTTTTTTAAATTGCCACAGTTCACTTCACGCGTATTAATTTACACGATTATAAGTATACAGACTACGTCAAACAAATAAATTTCATTGAATTAACTCAAATCGACCTTAGAACGTAAATTTCCTAAGGTGCCCGTTTTTTTTGCAAAGGAGTGTAATTCGATGGCCGGCTGCACGCACGAAAAAAGATGACGTCATGCGTCGTTACCTCGCTCTGAGGCGTTCCATAGCAACGGCGTGTCAATTGTTTTGTTTTATTTTCTTATGACGTTGTCACGTTCAACTATCGTCAGTAAACCGGTTTTACAGACAACCGATTTTTTTGTATGGCATATCGACCCACCGCTATTTGATTTTTTTGCGAAATCACGATGAAAGTGGTATGTATGGATAGAGGACATTTAGACGAACAAAAAATGGCCAGTAATACGGTACCTGAAAGTGTCACGTTACCGAGATATTTGAAGGCAACAATCGACAAATGCGTGCAACGAAAATCATTAAAACTAGCCATAGTACGTGTAGGTATAGGCGTTAAATTGTATCAAAATATAATCGTTCCCAGGTTGGTTATTATTATGCGCATGAGAAAATCGCTTCGCATCGCAATAAAACACTTTAATATGGCCAAGAATAGTTTTCTCGTGTTCCTAGTATTATGTAATGTACCTACTCTCTTTCAAAAACAGTAATAATAATAATCAACGCGAAAGACACGTAAATAGTAGATTATTATTAACCAAGGGGATAAAGCAGTTTCTTCTGTCACGGGGTACGAAAAGTATAGTATTTTCCTCGGTGATAAAGCTGTGTCTTGGGTGAACTTAAATCCCTCGCTACACTCAGGACACTTTTGACACCGTGTTACTGGAAATTTTTTGTTCGTCTAATGTCCTACTACCATACATATCACTTTCAACGTGGGCCGAGATTTAAAAAGAAAATCAAAATGGCGGCCAGGTTGATATGCCACATCGGTTCTATCCCCTATAATGAAGCGACGCGAGGCTACTACGCCACAGTTGGCTACCGAAACGCTTCTCTATGGTAGTCTCTGCTGCGTTACTACCATGTTCACACCTCTCATTTGACTGTGCTCAGTGTGCTCTAAGATGACTTACTTCTGACTTAATGTCCTATAATAATATGTCCCCTAGATGGGGCAGAGGGCGTCGATAGATGACCTCCATCGCGATCGGTCTTGAGCTTCACGTTTCATCTCACTCCACGTCATTCCGATGTTCGCCGCTTCTGCCAACACTGTGCGGCGCCAGGTTTGACGAGGACGGCCACGCTTTCTTTTTTCCCTTGGGGATTCCAGTTCAAAGCTTGTTTGGGTACCTATGTGTTCGGGGTCCCTTCGGAGCGTGTGGCCAATCCATCTCCACTTGCGACGCTTGATCTGGAGGTCGATCGGGCTCTCGTGGCATTTCTCCAAGAGTTCTATGTTGGAGATGGTCTCGGGCCAGTAAATACCGAGAATGCGACGAAGACAGCGGTTAAAGAAGAATTGAATTTGACGTGAGATGACCTTTGTTACCTTCCTCGCACTCATAAAGCAGCACGGATTTTACATTGGATCCGAGTATCTTAAGTTTGATCCTTCGGGTCAATTCCCGCGACCGCCAAACAGGAGGTCTCAGCTGCGCGAAAGTAGCTCGGGCTTTGGGGTCAGCTTCTGGTCTATCCGGATACAGCGGTATACCAGTACATAGAGCGACTGCCTGTCTGATCTCCACAACCCAGTAAGTAGGTACTTCACTTTAAGATCTTATCAAGGAAATAAAAAAAAGTTAGATATTCGTAAAAAGTTTATTTTATTTTAATTCACAATCTCACAGGTTCGATATCACAATATTGGGATAAGTTTAAAATACAACAACTGTTTATTTGAACTATTTACGTAACATTGAGCTATTCATTACGTGAATCAGAAAAGTAATACTTGAGATTGAGCATTTAAAAATAAAGTAAAAAACTATAAGGGTTCCATGTTGACTACGGAACCTTAAAAACAGTGTTTGTTTTTGTTATTGTCCCTGTGCGTCCTTTGGGATTACAGGCGTTTTATTATGTTTGGTTCAGTTTCCGGATATTCTGATATTTGTAGAGATATTTTTATAGTTAATAGATTTAACAAGTACGTAAAAAAGGTTGGGGCAAAGTTATCATTCTAAATGCGGTAGTGTACAGCTCTTGGAATGTTATCATTATATGTTAAAAGATTAAAAAAAATATGACATCATTATAACCATCTTTAACAAATTACAATAAATTCGATTAAAAAAAAAATCGGTTGTCTGTAAAGTCTGTTTACTGGCGATACTTGAACGTGACAACGTCATAAGAAAATACAGCACTTACATTGCTATAAACAAACAATTAACACGCCGTTGCTATGGAACGACAATTAACACGCCGTTGCTATGGAACGCCTCAGAGCGAGGTAACGCCTCAGAGCGAGGTAACGACTCATGACGTCATCTTTTTTCGTTCGTGCAGCCGGACATCGAATTATAAGACGTTATCACGTCAAAAACTACCCCACTAAACATTAATAAAAAATTCAAGGTAAATAACATAATTACATATTTATATTTGATTTTACAGTATCTACAATGCTTATTTATACTTATTAGTAACAATATAAAAATCTATCATACATACATAGTCCGTCAACATTTAAAAACAATTATTAATATACTAAGGGCACATGAAATCACAATATCGTGATTTTTCGGTAAGCCAAAAATAAAGGGTTATATTGTGGCTTTCCAAGATATTACGAATACATGAGATAATATGACTGAAAGTCATATTATGTAAGCCCCAGGTACAATAAGTTCATACACCATACAATTTCCTTAGGCTTAATTATTTCTAACATTAAAGTCATAATTTTCTTAGTTGTCTTTTTTATAAAAATATACTTAATGTTTTTAAAGTTACGTACAATAATTTGTGTACTAAATGCTATCAAATACACCTTTTAAGTGCATTTTGTTAACTTTACGTAATATCATCAATGTACTTCTTATAAATATAATGGCCGCAAATCGGCAACTATGAAAACCCAGACTATTACCCAGTTTTTAATTTGAGTTTTTGTTAAGAACTAGTCAAACTCTAATTAAGCTGATTTCTTCAATGTTCTTGTGTGTCAGGTTGTATAATTATTTAAATATTATGATTCGCAAACGTAACAAATATGGCTTAACAGAGGTATAATAAACTGAGCAGGGACAGCGCCGTCGAGGTCGTCCAAGGCGAAGGTGTCGTGACGATCTGCTCTAGTTTGCTGGGCTAACATGCCCAGAGATTGTACAGGATAGAAAGGTATGGAAGGTGAAAGGGGCGGCCTTTGCTCAGCAGTGGGACACCATGTAGGCAAGTAGAAAAAAAAAAGTTGATTTAATCCTTTTGCATGACTTTTTCATGAAATAGTCGTAGACCTGAGACTGACGCGCAAAATGCGAAAAAGATATTTGATTTCGCGGTCTACCCTGGCGTTTCACCCCTTAAACCCTAAATACAGTTTGACAAGTTCTAAACTTCAGTGACCTAAATTAAAAACCAGACTATACCTATTAACTAGCGAGGCAACAATGTGTTCTGTCCTATTTGGTTTAGTCGGCCTTCTTGGCCTTGGGCTTCCTCTCCTTGCCCTTCGGTTTCGAAGGGTAGATCACGAAGAGCGCCAGTTGCGAGCCGCAAAGTACCACAGCGACGACATTTTGGATCTGTAAAGGAAAATATTATTAAACTACATAAATATAAGACTGGGGTTCAGACAATGACAACTGGGATCTACGGTTAACGTATTCTCCGAGGTACGAGGAAACCATAGTTATTTTTGATTGACCGTTTAAAATAAAATGGTTCTAAATCAGTTTCGGTTGAATTTAAACTATGTCCTGTAAGACAATGAGTTTGTTTCTAAAATTATCAGAGATTTTAAATTCAAACACTAGGTTATAGCAATTTATTTAGCGAAACTTCGTAAACCTCATGGACATCTTACTAAACATTATAAAACTCATCATTTCGGAGTTTCCTAACGAGCTTGTTTGCTTAAAAGGAGGCTCCAATCACAAGCAGGCTAGCAGGCAAAATTTTTTATCAAATAATTTTCATTTAGCAGAGTTTCTTTGTCTAAGTTAACCTGACCCTGTATACTAGAGGCTTCAAGCCACAAGCCACGTGTAGGTTTAACATCTGATAAGATAGTACACACGAATTCATACTTCCTACTTTATTATCATTATTGCACACGATTTTAATAGTAGAGATAAGTTAATAGGCTCATATATCGCGTTTTGGCGTAAGATACCGATAAAGTTATCAAATCAATCTGATATGTTATGTGGTCAATCTCAATAAGATTTATGTTATAAGGTTCGATGTTACTCAATAATTGGAAATAATATGTTACAAGTACACGTCATTTATATTTTATACTAGCGGACGTCACGCGGTTTCACCCGCGTAGTTCCCGTTCCCGTGGGAATACAGAGATAAAAAGTAGCCTATGTCACCAGGGATGAATGTAGCTTTCTAATGGTAAAAGAATGTTTAAAATCGGTTCAGTAGATCCCGAGATTACCCCTTACAATTTAACAAATATACAAACACACAAACTTTACTTCTAGTATAGATGTAAATGTACATTTAAATTTTATGAATCTATCATCTACAACTTTATAGTACACGAAATGATGTACAGTCAGCAGCACTTAGCAACGTTTAGAAGCAATTTTCACCTACTGTATTGATGTTAACTGTCTGTGACCGGGTATTTTAAAGCAAAGTCAATCTGGCCAGCCATATAAGCCCTTATATGGCTGACCAGACTGACTGACACCCAAGGCTTCTAAGAGTTGCCGTTGCAGAAATTGATAAGGAGGACTATAATTATAGATATATACTAGCTTTTACCTGCGGCTACGCCCGCGTGTAGGTATCGGTAATACAATAAATGACGATTTTCCAAACAGACTTTCATCCCCTATTTAACTTCCTTCCTTATTCCTTGTCTACATTATAAAGGGAACCTCTGTGCAAAATTTCAGCGTTCTAGATCCAAGGGTTTGGGCTGCGCGTTGATGAGTGAGGCAGAGTCAGGACTTCTTTATATTAATACTAGTGACCCGCCCCGGCTTCGCACGGGTGCAAAAAAGGTATTAAAACCTTCCTCTTAAATCACTCTATCTATTAAAAAAAACCGCATCAAAATCCGTTGCGGAGTTTTAAAGATTTAAGCATACAAAGGGACATAGGGACAGAGAAAGCGACTTTGTTTTATACTATGTAGTGATGGACAGATGTAACAAAACTTTCGGAACACATATTAACACAAAAAGAGGTCTAATATAGCGAGTACTCACCACAAGGAACTTGTTCCTGAGAATGATGCCGTACAGCAGCCACGCGAAGGTCACCACGGATCCCGACAGGATGATGGGGAACGGTAGGCCTTCTGTGCTCTTGTTTTTGATTATTTCTTTCTGTAACACATTATAGAAAAGTTTTATTAATATCACTTTTATTTTGGGCTAACATCGGTTTAGATTGCTAGGAATGGAAATTGCTAGATAGACACGCTAAGGCAGAAAATACGGAAAGGCTGACTATACCTCCGAATTTCTGACCTAAGAAGAATATTATTTTTGTAACATACATATATAAAAAATTGTGATTGAGCTTCACACACAGGCCATTAAATGCTTCTTGGCGTTCTAAGTCATCATGTCAGTAAAGTTACTGTACTGATTTTTACTCCCCAAGTGCAATTCTCGGTGAAAGATTCGATTCATTACAAAAACATACATGTAGAAAGAAAAAGAGCGACATTTATAGATTATTACATATTATTTCATGTGAATTTTCCGCAATTGCAAGTTTTTGAACTGACATAGTCACTAAAACTATCAGGGATATTTAGCATGGTAACCGAGCGCAAAAACTAACAAGAAAGAGGGTAGTTTACCCGCGATCATGGTGCTTGTTACAGCTGTGAAATATCAAGACTCGTACGTAACACAAAGTAAACATGGTTAATATCCCTTTTCAGCGTTTATGATAATAATCGTTTTTATCTGTATATTTAGCATATCTATCAGATTTCACTGCAAATGAGACCCCATTAATTTATGAGGTCACCCGATCCGATACCGAGGTCGTTAGGTTACTAAGCTTAAAATATTTGTAAAACATTTTATGCTATTATCCTCTATCGAATGACCAGAATGATCTCCAATACAATAGGTTTAGATAACAATAGCATGGTACATCAAATCGCGATTTCATGGGCAGAAGAGTGGAACTCCCTGCCTGCGTCGGGTTTCCCGAATTCAAATAGGCTTCTTCTGGGTTAGCTCGTTCCATCGTCGACCTCATCTCTGCCCTTAGGATGAAATTGAGGTCAAGAGTAGGCCCATTTCATATAAAAAAAGCTACTCCCGTGTTTAAGCCTATAGAATGGTTGGAACAAATGTTTTTATGAGCTAGTTGGGTAGTTGTTCCAAGTCTGGCTGTTTGTGTATGTGCGCGATTGTGATATAGGAAGCAGGAGCACAGAAGTGAGGATATGATTCTATGGGGAGTTGTCCATGCCTACACCTTCATTATCATCAGCCTTTGACAGACAGAATTCTCCTCGAGGATCGAGGTTCACACATCTCAGTAGCCAGAAAAAAAGTATCTGGAAGTACTCGGACGATAAGAAAATAAATATGCATCAGTCAGTACATTACAGTATCATGCGATATAATTATGTGCGTGATTATGTGCTCGAGTTCATATAGTATCTAATTACTTTATGAGATAACACATAATATTATATCTACAAGAATTTGTATGTGGTGTTATTTAATGATAGTTGCGTAATATTGGTAGGTAAGGTACTAGAGTATATACCTAAATTATATGCTTAAGTAGTTTGAACAATCAATACCACGGTTAGTCATTGTTCACAATCAGAAGCTGATTATAATAATAACTAGAGACCCGCTCCTGGTTTGCCCGGCTTCAAAAAACGAACAGACATCTTTATTATTTACATGAACCTTTTCACATTGGTGAGGTTTTTCAGAAAGTCAGGCGCTTAGTACTCGCTAGTAGCGTTACATGTGTATGACCAAATGTATGGACGCGGAAGAAGCCAAGGGAGTAGGTATTTGTGAGAATCGTAGTGGCGTTCTGTAGTTTCTGTCTACCCTCAAATAACTTTATAAGAGTATAGTTAAGTGTGCTAGTTGGAATAATATCTCTAAATAATGAATGGTGTAAACCGAAAATCATCAAAATCTGTTTCAAAGAACGCTGCGACACAAACAGACACGAAAGGTGACTTACATTTATAGTAGCTTTGTAAAGATACTGTAGAGATCTGATACACCTACCTATTGTTGCAAGTCATACTGAATCTCGGAATGCTAATAAATCTGCATTCAAGGTTAACAACAGTATTTAACGGTCTTACTAAGTATTATGCAATGTCTGCATTTTAAGGCTTCGTTAAAATCACGTACCTGTCAGTGCACGGTACATAGGTAATGCATTTATATTACTAAGTCATATTGCAAACATTATTCTCAATTTATTTCGAAATATCAAGTGAACTGTAACTACCGTAGCTTGATCAATATTTAAGTTTCCCGTAACATAGTGTAACTACGGGGAGCAAAAACTGCCTATTTACAAAAAAAAGCATTCAGGGCAAATGACACATGAAAACCATAGCTTAAAAGCACGAATGGAGAACCTTCTCTTTATCGGTTAAAAATAAATTATATAGAAAACATAGACTTACGATTCCAAAGAGCGGCGAGGCGATCAAATAGAACATAAAAGCAGTGATAATAGTTCCGAATCTATTCTCAACCAGCGCTGGGTCTTCATAATTAGCATAGCCAATGAGAGCAGCAGAGAAGGCTCCGGAGAGACCCAGCTGTGCCCAGACCTTCATCTTTTCGTGGGTGTACTGGAAGTAGACCATGCTGTACACGATATTGAGGGCTAGACCGATCAGGTTGACTTGGATCATCTTGTCGTCGCGGAGAATGTAGCCGAACTTTAAGTTGAGGATGCTCCTGCAATGTAATCAATAAATAAAAGTTAAGTAAAAGACACAAAACCGCCAAAAGTGTTAAGATTTGGAAGAGGCCTATACTCAGATTTTTAACAACCAATGCATGGAAAAACAGCGTGTTAACCAATGGAAAGAACTCAAACAGGTGTAATTTCTGTCAGGCGGAAGAGAGATCATTGCTTGTTAAAAGCGTTAGGCTCTTGTTCTAGCAACAATGATGAAATATATTGTGCTTATTACTGCATCAAAAACATTGGAAATAGTTGGTCGTAAAAGGAGCAGCTCTGGACCGCTAAAAGCCGTGTGTCGATCTCGCTGGCTTTCGGGATGCCAAAATAAAATAGACATACGACTTACTGGAACTGTCCATCGAGGATTCAAATCTCAGAAAGAAAAAAAAAGTGAAGTCTAATATCCCTAAATCCTCTGCCAAGTTAGCAAAATAAATTAAAACTCACATAATAATACCACCAAGGAAGGGCATGATGCCAATTCCCCTGGTGCCTCCCTGCTTGTAGATATCCCAGCAGATGAAGGAGCCAGAGAACATTTGGCCCACGGTCACAACCGCGGCCGTGGTGCCCACGATGTCCTTGTAGGGCTGTAGAACGTCGGCTAGTGCGTCCAACATTATGAGTTCTGGAGAAAAAGAAAGCAGTTCATTAAAAAACAGATCAGTGTTTTAATCTTTAATCTTACTTTTTCTACTTATATCTTAGCATACTAATCCATACTCCATAATAATATTATACAATATGGGAATGTAACTCTGTTTGTTACATTTGGATCGTTATGAAAGCCAAGGAGATAGATTATATCTGGGGGAAGGATATAGGCTACTTTTAATCCCTGATAAACGTATCAAAAGTTCCACGCGAACAAAATCGCGGGAAGCAGTTAGTACTGTTATAAATGCGAAAGTTTGTGAGGCTGGATGTCTATCCAGCCTCACAAACTTTCGCATGGATGGATCGACAAATATTTGTAACGCAAGAAGTCGAGAACGGATTTTGGATGAAATTTGGATATGGATAGTTTATAACTTGGATTAACACGTAAGATACTTTTATCCCAGTAGTATGATCCCGTGGAACACTTTCGAAACTCGACGCGAACGAAGACGCAAGAATAGTTTCTTAAAGATAAATGGGTGAGGCTGGCTTCACAGCTATCCGGGAGACCCGTACGGGCTGTCAGTACGGGCGCCCGGAGCGGGAGCACAATGTTAGGCGCTAGAACATCGTTTCACTCACGTTTCAGAGCACTACGGGCGTGACCCGTACGGCTCTTTCGCGCAACGGACAGCCCGTACGGGCACAGTATAAATATGGTATGGGTCTCCCGGATAGCAGTGAAGCCAGCCAGAATGTGTAAGCAGCCGAAATAAGGTTAGTGTACATGTTTCGCCGAATCTTTAGTTTCGTTTATTACTTTCCGATGACGCAGATAGATACTATTGTGCTGCAGTGTCAAGTGAATTTGAATTGCATTACACTCGTCAGATCAATCATCAATAAAACAGTGATACTTTCAATCTTGTAAATAAGTAGTACAAATTACCTAACTTAGTTCATGAGTTGATATTGTAACTAAAATAACTTTAAAGCTAGTTGTTACACTGCATTTATATTTCAATTGTATTTTATTGATCCCAAGACCAAGTCAATCGTATAGGTGGACCATGGTAACCTTGATTATACAATAATTTAAACATGACACTACCGACATTACAATAACTGATATACTCTACTATACGATTCCTAGGAGCATTCGAACAAGGTCGAATGTAATACTACTTGTTGGCAAACAAACGTAGAGCTACGCTGTGTGTATTTGTACATAATCGTAAGTACTTCATTTTTTTTTTTTTTTTTTTAAACGTTGCCCCACACTAGGAATGTCTCCTGTATTGTGGGTGCGTTCACAAACATATAAACTCACATACACAAATACCCAGACCCGAAACAACTATCTGCAGGTCATACAAATATTTGTTCCGTGCGGGGATCGAACCCGCGACACGTAGCGCAGCAGTCCAATCGCTTAGCCACTGCGCCAACCGTGCCGTCTAACTAATTAATTAATTAACTTATTGCAGTTCTCACTACTGGAAATATTGTATAACTAACATGCTACTGGCAGCCAGCTCAGGTCTATTATTGTAATAGTATTATTGTATTGTAAGGCTGTCTACCTTCCCGTCGCGGCTGCGGGTTGTTCGAAAGAGATACCGCGGCCTCGGCACAAGGGCTAAGAAGTAACATGTGTGATTTTTAGCCAGTAGAAGTCTGACACTCCTACCGCCCTGCCCAGAGCGGGAGGAGAGGAGACTTCCCAAGTTCCCACACACCAAAAAAATAAAAGAAGGAAAGGCTGGTATACCTTATCAACCTTCGCAAGCTGGTAGTCTGATAAGACTGACATGGGACTGACTATATTCGGCAACTAAAACTACTTTGAATTAAAAAATAATCTATTGGAAAATAGTTGTTTTCTATGTAATGTAAGTTCTGTCCGAAAACAGAAAGAGTGATGTCCTTTCTTAATAAATTGTGAAACGTTTCTGAAAGGTTTTTCTTTAAAAATAAAATAAGAATCGTGCCTGACACTCCTCGTGTACCTACGCTACGTTATAGCCTGACAAAAAATAAAATTTCAAGACGAAGTTCAAATGTAGAAGTCATCCTTGAGTGTATGCCGCAATAAGAAATAGAGCAGTGATACCACATTTGTTGCAAATAAATAATTTTGACTTTGACCACCCATTCCATACATGTTCCATACCGATTTTCCTCCTTCCTTTGGAAAGAACTTTTGGCAGTCGTTTCAGGAAGTCAGTGGCCCGAAAGTCTGACTAAGGCCCGTAATCCACCAAAGCGAAGACGAGCAGAGCGGAGAGATGTGCCAAATTCGACCAATCACAGGAAGGGCGAAAGACCAGATGTACATTTTAACTAATGTGATTGGCCGATTTCCGCACATCTCCTCTCGTCTCTGCTCCTCTCTGCTTTGGTGGATAGGGTATGGTATTACCCAGTACTACTGACTGGGTTGTGGAGGTCGGATAGGCAGTAGCTCCATGTTTAATACTGGTATTCAGTTGCATCCGATTAATTGGAAGCCGAATATACTAGAATTCATTTCAGTTGTTTTTTAGTAGACCTTATAATAATAATAATACTTTATTGATACAAATCCTTACAATATATGCTTAATATTTAACAAGGTTCACAAAATAGTTAAGGCGTACAAAAGCTGAAACCCTGACTCCTAAACTAGGGAAACCTGTGACTTAAGAGTCAGTGTTCTACTGCCACTTGGACACAATATACCTTATGGAACCTGAGAGCTGGTAAGCTTATTATTATTCGAAAGAGTATGTTACTATGTTAAAAACTAATTAAAAAAACGTAAAATTAAATTTTAAAAAGAAAAGAAAAACTTAAGTACATTTGAAGGATATAAAATTATAAAATTAATATCCACCTATAATATTTAAAAAACCACGACACGTAATGTTTTTTACCGTTAAAACATACGTGTCCATTTCGGCGGACTGTATTGTATGCCAAATTGCCAAGTCATTGCGCTCATTACATTACATTATAAGCTGACGCCATGTCATCTTTATAAACATCGGCATGTAACCAATCATGATTACGATTACTTGTCATTCCTTTACTATTACATATTTATCCATGGTATTGCGTTATATTATTATCACATAGGTATTTTATTTAGATGTTATCGCGTCAAATAGATTAGATAGGCGATTAGACGGACAGTAGGTTTTAGATTTAGAGCTGATTTCGAACTAGTTGATTGGAATTATAGCCCACAGTGGCTAGAAAAAACTTTACGGTTACAGAGAAAACCCTTGCTACTTCGTCCGCATAGATCATGTTAGCTTTTGTTAAAAACAGGTTTTCCAACGACAAGTAAAAGTACTGATAGAACCAGCTAAGGCCCGAAATTCATTGATTTTACCTGAATTTACTTGTTTCCCTATTCTGATGCTTCGGTATAAAATTCGTCGCTCAGAGACACTTGGATTATGTTAGTATAATTGCCATCGGAATATTGCCAACATGAATAAGATCCTTTAGGACGTTTGGGGGGTATGAGAAACAGGGTGTCAAGTTCCTCATCCCCCGTTGAAAAGGGAGGATCCTCCGACCGGACGGGTGTTGTGTCCGGTGCCCGACATTTGTAAGTCGGGAACTCCTATAGAGGCTTATGTCGCGGATAATGTTGATAGCGCCATGTAGGAATTTCTGTCGATCGTTGTTAGTACGCAGGTGTTGCGATAGATGTCGCTAGTCGCCACATCATTCCCCTCCGAGACCGGAGGTCGAAAGCAGGTTAAGTCTTGGCGCTTGTCAGCCAGTGGGAAAGGTTCCAGTGAGTCGGAACCGGATGCCGCATAGTTCACGGTGAGTTGGAACTGTCTGCGGTGATGCTCCAGTGAGTCGGGGTGATGCTGCATATTAGCTCCAGTGAGTCGGAGTGATGCAGTGCTTGCCGTGATGCCCCAGTGAGTCGGGGTGATGCTGCGTATGCTCCAGTGGGTCGGAGTGTGCAGTGCTGCGTAGTGGCTGGCTGCTGCGTCGACCAGGAGAGAAGTGCGTCTCTGCTTGCTGACCGGCCGAAGTGCAGTGTGCTGTGCCAAGGTCGCTGATGAGGCTGGGGGTGATGACCAGGAATGCGCTTCCGCTGCATGCTGGTGGTCAGGATACCCCATGAAGCCGTGGATGCTGGCTGACGGTATGTTGTCAGCCAGTGGAAGGTTCCAGTGAGTCGGAACCGGATGCCGCATAGTTCACGGTGAGTTGGAACTGTCTGCGGTGATGCCCCAGTGAGTCGGGGTGATGCTGCATATTAGCTCCAGTGAGTCGGAGTGATGCAGTGCTTGCCGTGATGCCCCGTGAGTCGGGGTGATGCTGCGTATGCTCCAGTGGGTCGGAGTGTGCAGTGCTGCGTAGTGGCTGGCTGCTGCGTCGACCAGGAGAGAAGTGCGTCTCTGCTTGCTGACCGGCCGAAGTGCAGTGTGCTGTGCCAAGGTCGCTGATGAGGCTGGGGGTGATGACCAGGAATGCGCTTCCGCTGCATGCTGGAGGTCAGGATACCCCATGAAGCCGTGGATGCTGGCTGACGGTATGACTCGCTGCTCGAAGGCGAAGGGGAAGTGATGTGACGTATGAAGAAGTTGCACGAAGGCTGCGCTGACGTTCATGCTCGGGGTCACCAGTTTGGGGGTATTGAGAAACAGGGTGTAAAGTTCCTCATCCCCCATTGAAAAGGGAGGATCCTCCGACCGGACGGGTGTTGTGTCCGGTGGGCTAACTGCCCGACATTTGTAAGTCGGGAACTCCTTTAAAGGCTTATGTCGCGAATAATGTTGATAGCGCGATGTAGGGATTTTTGTCAATCGTTGTTAGTACGCAGGTGTTGCGATAGATGTCGCTAGTCGCCACAGACGTAATTCATCTTGATTCGCCTGCCCTTATCCCAATATATTTAGAGTCGGTGCAGCATGTCTTCTTCTTCCATACTTCTCTATTACTCGTCATTTCAGCACCATGTTTTTTTCTACCATTCTACCCTGTCATGTCCTCCTTTTTCTTTTATATCATCCTCCTTCACACAACCTATCCATCGTTTCTTCATATTTGCTCTAGGAAGTAATTATGTACATAAATTATCTGCTGACAGCTAGTGTGTCATAAATCTCAATTCCAATCGATTAAAGTCAGTTATGGCACCAAACCAACCAAAAATAGCCTCAACTAAGTCCATGAACCTTTTGTCTTCTAGCCCGTAAGTTCTCAATAACAAACAATCAGTGTGCAGTAGCTCACTAGTTACTATATTGTAACAAATTGCTTCTCAATTGGTCGAGCGTCGAGCGTCATGCGCACACCCACCGGTAGCTGTGAGGTTGTGACGTCAGCACTATCATAGCCAATTGTCTCATTACCGCGTCCGTTAAGTGGAGGCAATTCAAAGGCGGCATACACATGTCAGACAGTATTAGATATGGGGATCCCACTTGTATTGTATCTTTAATTTTGGAATAGAATGTAGCTGAATGTAGCAATCATTGTCGGACTCCAAGCTACGAAAACCTCATGGATCCTGCTGATTTTTTTTTTTTTTTATTATAAATGGGCTTGCTCTTGACTTCAATCTTGCCCTAAGGGCAGAGATGATGTCGACGATGGAACGAGCTTACCCAGAAGAAGCCTGTTTACTCGCGACTTAAACAGATTAGGGTTATATGAACTCGGAAAAACCGACGCCGGCAGGGAATTCCACTCCTTGGCTGTGCGCATAATAAAGGACCCAGCAAAGCGCTTCGTTCGAATGTGTGGAATGTCGACTAGGTACCGGTGATACCCTGCAGTACGTCTAGTCTCCCGATGGAAGAAGGGAGATGGCGGGATCAGCTCGTGGAGCTCTTGCGCACACTCTCCGAAGTACAGTCTGTAGAAGACCGACAGACATGCGACTTTGCGACGGTGGGCCAGGCTATGTAGCTTGATAACCAGCTTATCGTCACCAATTAGCCTCCTGGCTCTGCGCTCTACAGAGTCAAGTGTGGCAAGCTGGTATTTGGCTGAGCCATCCCAAAGGTGACAGAAATACTCCATGCCAGACCGGACTTGAGCTTTATATAATACTGAAAGCTGTCCAGGCTTGAAGTACCGCTTAACCTTGTTAAGGATGCCCAGCTTTTTCGCCGCAGTTTGAGCTTTCGACTCGATGTAGGCGCCGAAGTTCAGATTCGCGCTCAACTTCGTGCCAAGAAGCTCGAGACTGTCAGTAACTTGTACAGACGCACTCCGGAAAGTAGGGGCCAGATTAAACTCCTTTTGGCGGTGAACAGACACACTTGCGTTTTGGTGGCGTTGAAATCTACCAGATTCTCGTCACCCCACTCGGAGACAAGTCTTAAGGCTGAATTCGTTCGCTCTACCATGGCCTCTCTTAATGAACGTACTTCATCACCACTGGCTTTTGCGCTGGATGTATAACTCTCCATGACAGTGCTGTCATCTGCGTACCCAACAATACCAGGAACAAGGAGGTCATTGATGTGCAGCAGGAAAAGTGTCGCGGAGAGAACAGACCCCTGAGGAACTCCGGCATCGAGAGCCATAAGGTCAGAGGAGCAGCCATCAATGACCACTCGGATCGACCGTTCACTCAGGAATTCAGATATCCAGCAGCAAAAGTCAGCGGGAATGCCGTATGCCGGAAGTTTGCACAACAAACTTGCGTGCCAAACCCTGTCGAAAGCCTTCGAGATGTCCAGCGACACGGCAAGGGCCTCGCCGTGATTCTCGATGGCCTCGCCCCAGCAGTGCGTAGCTAACACCAGAAGATGCTGCCTCTAAATACTCTATACCTCCGGGAGTACGGGACTTGCCAGTGAATATTAGTCAGCAATCTGGCTAAACAAAGAAAATATGGATTGTGTGAGGAATGATATGAAGGAAAAAGGAAGACCTGATAGAATGGGAGAAAAAAAACGTGGTGGCCGACTTCTAATAACATGGGACAAGGACAGGAAGATTTTGACTCTGGCTGACCGCTGCTGCTATTTTTTTATTTAGCAACGAGAATGACCACGCAAAAATATATTTTAACAAATCAAAGGTTATTTAGTACTTAAACAAAGGTCGCGCATGGACATGCGAACGTTTTCAAGGTCGCCAGTCTTGTTCTTAACAAAATAATTCTGCATAATTAGGTGCCGTTGAAATTAAAACTGCCAAAAACCTATAGCATGGATTAAATATGCTGAGGAAGAATGGCTTTGATTACTCGTATCGAGTACAGGCAAGGCAGGGCAGAAACAGTACAGGATCTGAGTACCTACACCATCTAGAACCAAGGCAGGATCTCTGTTTAGTAAAATCTTCGTAAATTGGCCACTGTACTCAGGTACTCAGCAGACGTGATGGCAAGGCATTAGTATGGATGGTAACGTATACCTATACGAGGGCACTAGAATTGGGACGGAAGCAGGACACTTGGGCATATCCAGCTGAGTGAAACGTCGCGAAAACACACACGCGGAAAAGACTTGTGGGACAAACATCCTAGTTTGAGCAACAAACAGCGACTGAGTGAGTAAGTGGCACTGAGTTTATGGTTTAGAGACTAAACTATGTAATCTGTGGTTAAACTATGATTTTTCGCACAGTTCCCTAGCCAAACAGTCACAAACCTTTACAAAAATTCTAATACATTTATTAATAATATTTTTTAAGCCAAAGTAACCCATGGTAACAAATAAATTTTTAGAGCGCTTGATTACTTACTGCCATTTGTTTTTTTTTTGTATATTAGTAATAAACAAAAGACCATTTACTCTGTTTTTCTTTTATTAATGAGACCACAATGTGACTTTAATTTTATAGTTGTTTTTTTCATTCCATGAGCAGGATACCTACTGCAAAATGCTGAATAAATGTTGTTTTAATTCAGAGAAGCTATGGATGTTTTCTGGCATTTAGCGTAAGAATAACGTCGTCACAAAACTACTTTTTTTTAAGGAATTCTCAATTCAAGGCCAGACTTTGAAATTATGCCCGATAGGTAGGCCGGTAATTAGCAATAAGCTCGCCAACTATTACATAGGCATCAATGTTGCTATAGGAATGTGGGTGTAGGTAACACAGCACTACATTCATGGAATACCTATAGGCTGAGTGAAAGTGTTCATTCTATGGGTAATTAAATAGTTAAGACTTGAAAGAGCTGCGGTAAAAGCAGTTTAGCCAAGTAGGAAAAGATACCAAAACGGACATTTCTTTGTGGTCTGTGCAAAACAATGGTGGCAGTGGCCTCAAACACACACCAGACTCAGAAAGAAGCCCACAAATACATTATATTATAAGTAATATAGTACACCTGTACTCTCTGTTCCTTTCCTGCCTATCCTACCCAACCCCCTGCACCTTTTAGGACCTAAGCAAAGTCAACAATGAAGCTGTGATGGTCGCAACATACTGGTTTGATATAAATTTAAATCCATTAACACTCAAAGAAGAAATATTACTAAAGAAATTGATATCATGAAATAGAATGTATTGTTTCAAGACTAGTAAACTCCAACTAGGTCAATGTGGTTGAGTAAAAGTAGAACAACTACTTGACTTTTGTTCAAGGTCGATTCTAGTAAGTTACTAGCGACAATGATTTTTAAATTATATTTCAAGAAAGAGTTAACAACCTCATTACCACTTTGACAGCACAGTTGGTGTAGTGGCTGAGCGATTGACTGCTGCGCTGGGTGTCGCGGGTTGAATTCCCGTATGGAACAAATATTTGTATGGCCTACAGTACAGATAGTTGTTCCGGGTCTAGGTTTTATTGTATGTGAGTTTAAATGTTTGTAAATGCACCCACTAAACAGATGAAATTCCTGGGGCTTAATTTTTACCCAACTGTGGTGAAGCCCAAAAGGAGGGTAATTTTTTTGTTTTTTTGTAATTTTTTCTGGCTTTTAACGCTAAACCAATTTCGGATGAAAGGCACATAGGTTCCCTAGATTAGGATTAGATTAATTTTTTCTTTTGGATAATTTTCAAGTTCTGACAGGCGAAGCCCCTGGCAGAAACTAGTTAGTAGGTATACAACATATAAATTAGTTCCATTCGAAGCAGAGATTATTTGTAACATTTGTGTAGACTTGAGTGATAAGAAAGCCTAATTATCTAATCTAAGTGTACTCATGTATAACCACGTTATGCTGACTTTTCTAATAAAACAGCTATTTTTAACTGTTACTATTAAACATTCTTAAATGAGAAAGTACTAAGAAGTACTTGAAGTTGTTGGCAGAAGACTGATTTTCATTAAATAATGTAAAGAACTATTCTGTTGTGTTACAGTTAAAACTTGAGTAGTAAATAAACATTTGCTTAAAATTTTATGACATGCAGTTCAGTTATTATTTAAGTCAGTCAGTAATCCCATAACCAGCATTTAAATAATATGTCCTCAGTAAAAACCAATTGTTTTAAAATACACAATGTGCTACATTGTCCTGGTTTTAACCAAAGATAATTGTCATAAGAGTATTTCTGGGAAAAAATAATATTTATAGCTACAAGGTTTCATTGTTGTGTAGCAAATGTTACTGTTAATTGGAAAACAAACATGGTAAACATTGTATTTTTAAATACTATGTTAAGCTATTCAATTAAAACTTTATTATCAAGCAACTAACTTAAAAATAACATACATAAAATAAAAACAAACTAATAATAGGTGAAGTGACAGGTTAATGGAAAGGTTTATGACAAGACGTGGGGAAGAGCAGCACCATCTTCATAGATGTTTATCCGTTGCCATTTATGTTAAGCTTAAGTAAACAATACATCAAAAATAAACCCTAGTAACGGATTATCCTTTTGAATTATTGTTGATCTTATTGGAATATTCATATTACATTTTAGGAAAATTTGTCGACACAATAGTTATTTGAGTTCCTGTCGGGGCTGCTGGTTGTTCAAAAGAGAAACTACAGCCCCGGACACAAAGAGTTAAGAAGGAACATGGGTGGTTTTTAGTCAGTAGAAGTCTGACACTCTCTTCCGCTCCGCCCAGAGCGGGAGGAGTCATTTGATGAATAGCTACCCTCCAAAAAAAGTAAGCGAGTTATGTTGTGTCCAACTATTGCGGCTCATACTTAGCCTAATAATTTAAATAAAATAAACTTAAGCAGCCTTCTCATAGAACTAAGTTTTAAGTTTTTTTACGTAAAAACATGTTAACGATTAAAAACACAACCTACCTGGTTTTAGGAAAAAAAGCCCAAGTAATAGTTCAGATTACACAATGCAAACATCATTTTACAATTTATTATTTGCATTTTCTATCTGAACTGTTATTTGCGCCTAACATCAGATGATCTTAATAACCTAAAAATTAACCAACTTGTTAAAACTTACCGGTAAAACTGCAAGTTATATAAAAGTACGACTGTGCTTGTGTAGCACGATAGTTATTTACGAACTAGTTCACAACACCGCTAAACACGGGAAAGAAAACGTTGAACTGAAATTTAATCTGATTAATCTCTAAAAACTGACAGACGTGACACTTGACAGCCGGGACATAAGGCGAACGATTGGGCGAACGTGACGTGACGGACGTGCACAGAATATATATACCTTAAAGGATGACGTGGGCTATGATCGCCGAATTTAGTGTTTCCAACATTCGCAAACTATCGAATATTATTGATTAGCAATAACAACAAAAAAATCTAAACAAGAAAACTTGTATTGGAGAGTCAATTCGTCCTTTTCTTTTCATTGTCGTCCTTTGGAACAGTTAATAATTATCACATATTTTATTATCTAGCGTCATCATGGGGCTCGACTCGAACATATTTAGAAAACGATCGAAAATGATAAACAATTAATCGCACATTTCGATTCCAGTCAACCTTTGAATGTATTGCTCATCTCTAGCGTAGTAATTTTTACCAACAACACGAAGCAACAACAAGTATTTTTATTTAAAAATCCTGGAAAATCTAAATAAAAATTTATAAACATGCACTCTACGAGGTGCATGTTTATAAATTATTTAGATTTCAGTAGTCTATTCCAAAACATCTTTGAAAAATATGGTTATAATTAAAATAATGTTACAGTTCCAAATAATATTTTTATTGATTTGGTTCAGTGAGTTCTAGCTGTTGTCTTTGCTATTTGCGCAGAAAAACAACAAAAATGACTATGGTTTGGCCCAATTGACATTTTGTAATTTTTGTGAGGAGATTTTAGAATTTCACGAATTTTCAGCCGTTCTATTTTAAGACAAATGACTGATAACAGTTTTTGAGTTTTCCATATTATATTCACATACAACAGTCATGTGTTCCATTGCAGAGTGCGGGATTTTGCTATGAGAGTTATCTTGAAAATCACGAAGATTTTATTCGTAAGGGTTGCTAAATAAATTGTTTGGTAATATGCAATGGAAATGCAAGGGTTGGAAAGGGCGATGGTTGTGGGCGGTACTAGCGCTCGCGTTGTGTCCGCTGGTGCTAGCTCAGAAGATCGGTGACCCTTACAAAATATTGGGTATACACCGCAAGGCTAGCCTGCCTGAAATTCGCAAGGCTTACAGGCAACTGGCTAAAGAATGGTAAGTGTTTATCCATGCTCTTCAAACTACAAGCCATGCTATTTAATAAGTAGTAAATAAACAAATTTTCACTCTGAATTTCTATAATTTATTTACTCTTTTAATGGTGTTACAAAAAGATAAATAGTGCATTCTGCATACAATATTTATCTGCCCTTAAAACGACCCACTGATCAGTAAACCTATCTTGTGGTCAGTATGATGAGGCGAGGGATGTGGCTAAATAACATTTTGCTCTTAGTTTAAAGAAAATGCAGAGTATCTATGCAGATAAATATACCTAACTATTAAAATTATTGCTTGAATGTATTTTCTCTATATTCCTTCATTTAAAATTGGCATTTTGAGGTGTAGACAAAATATTACCATAACTACATAATATTTTAAATAATGTGACATTACAGGCACCCTGATAAAAATGTAGACCCGAATGCGGAAACCCGTTTTGTTGAGATCAAACAAGCATATGAACTGTTGTCAGACACGGAAAGGAGACAGGCGTTTGACTTGTATGGCATTACGAACGAAGACGACCACCTATACAAACCTAGACACGACTACAGCCAATATGCAAGATTTAGGTGAGTTTCATGACTTTCTAATAGTAGGTATAATAATTAATTTATATAGTGTTCTTCGTATACATAAAATATTTATTCTATTTATGAGTTAAGACACAAATGCACAAACTATTACCAAATTGAATCAACGTCCCTTACAATAAATAATGCATGGAAAATGATTTATTCAAATGTGTGTGAAACAAGGAGAGTTCAGTTCTAAACCAGTCACAGATTAAAATCCCGTCTGAATATTCTACTCAAACACTTCCTAGCACACAAGTGGGTGGACAAGAACAAATAAATCCTTACATCTTATAGAGATTGATTTTGTAAAGCTGATATAAAAACAAGCAGAGTCTTTTCTTTGAAATTTAGACTATAATACAGAACAGCTGTTTACAATCCAAAGCTTTAACACTGCCTAGATCAATGTAGCAGCTGAAGTAATAACTCTTGCTATTTTATAAATCTGTTTAATAGAATAAAGAGTGCTGCAAAGTAAACTTTTACAACAATTTAATAAAATTATCTGAGTTGTTAAGATTTTAAATTAATTGTGGATTTTCGGAGGTTTGTTCTACAGGAGAATAGGGGATCGGACAAAAAAAAAACTAATTAGTCCGGACACGTATTTTTTCTTTTTTCACGTAAACTTAAAATGAAGACGATACAGTGCTTCGAAAACTCGTGTGACGTCATATGATAGTACATTTTGACGACACAAGTGACGTTTCAAGCCCCACTCCAAGATCTTTGACGCGTTTTATCTTCGTCATTTTTTATTGATTTGATAAAACAAAAAACACGTATTCAATATTTTTCGATAATCTAACTTACGGACTAAACAGAATCATATTATTTTGACCCAGTCCGATCCCCTATTGTGCAATGCAAGTTGAGTGTTAGCTATGTTTGATTTCTGTTTTGGCATGTCATAAATTAGTTCATAAATTAATAAAAAGTTACTCATAAATATTGCTCTAGTTAACTCTAGTATTTCTAAATTCTGATAGTTTTTTAAATTATTTATTACGTTTAATTAGATTTTTTCAAAATTTAGGTTTTTTTAACATTTATAAATATCGAATGTGTGTTGCTGAATTTGTACTTGCTTTGCACTGAAATATGAATAAAATCCAAAAATATGTTCGGACTTCAAATTATTGATTCATAAACCCATGAATCAGAAAATCACAACAGTGTTATTGAATGTGTAATCCTGATGATATTTACAATCCTTAGGCATGAGTCACTGCATTTATGTTTATGGTAGTGGTGCGTAAAATCTGTTACTACCTGAGCTGTGCAGAGTAATGGGTCCAGAAATAGTATTATATGTATGTAATACGAAGTTACAGTTCCAACAAAAGTATGCGTTTCGGCATACGTCTTCGGAAATACGCGCGATCTAATACGATTTAATATGTAGAGCTGTTACAACCGCGGAAGGTCTTACCTATTTTGTATTACTAAGCTTATACAATTTGAGATTAATAGCTAATTAAATAAGAAAAAAGTTGAGGCACATTATTACGAAGTGCAAGAAGCAACTAGGGTAGGTTTATCAAACAGAAAGAACTCTTTATAAAATCGAGCAATGAGAGTTGCTCTATATATGACATAGCCAGGTAGTACAAAACTCAGAAGCTTTGCCTCTGTTGTAGTTTACTCTGTGTTACGTTCGTACTAATTTGGAAACACGAAGATTACCGAAGCGCATTTGTTTTCTGGTTGACTTGTATTCCGGGTGATTCCAGGCTGAAATCATGATGATTGTATTTTGCTATCTGCCTTCCAATAAACGCGATGGTTTCATGTGCTTTTGTCGTGAAAACAGGAAATTAAGGCGACACCCAACCAGGATTTACCAAAAACGTACTGTCTTTGAACGCCAAGTGTGAACTATAGGTTTGAAGTACTGAGGTGGGAAAAATATCCTGTAAAGAGAAAGAACTAAACTTGCATTATACCGAATCAAATCTCCGATTAAAGTTACTAACTCTTTAAAAAAAAAATATACAATTGCCTCATTTTTTTAACTTTATCGTCGAAAATCTCCGTAATTTAAGCGATAACATAAGTATTTTCTTCTAGAAATAAATAAAGAATACAATTATTTAATTTAATACCGGTTATTTTTTCAAATTATGTTAAGTTATTTATCATAATTAAAGGAAAACCCTTGAATATCAATAAACCCAAGCGCCTAACAAAGACTAGCCAGCCTAACACTGTACGCCCAAAAAGCAACCTTATTGAATCCGACTAAGGTGGAGTGTAGCACTACGCCTATAGTATAGTCGAACGGGTGCGTTGGGTCTCGCCTTAACATAAGCCACGGTATCATTAACTTACGTAGGCTTTCGCGTTATTATTATTGTCGGTTGTCACGCCACACTGGGAACGACTGCACAACGAAAACATCGTCCCTAACATTAGGAACCAGATATCATTATCTTGCCCTTTTTTTTTTTGTTGGTGGAAAATCATCAAATAACAGAGCGGAAAGGAATGTCAGACTTCAACTGACTAAAAACCAACCCATGTTCCTTCTTCGCCCTTGTGCCGAGGCTACGTCATCACTTTCGACAATCCGCAGACCCGACGGGCGTCGGCCCTTGCGGGCCCCTCCTTGAGGTTCTCTCCCTCTCACGTTCCGCCACCTCCTTCCCTAGCATCACTGCTTCGCAGAAGGAGGCGACGGCGTCCCATTCCTCCTCGCCCCGGACCATGGCTTGCACCAGGGCAGGACGCGAGAGGTCGCCGCCGCCGATCGTCATCGTCGTGGATAACCAATATAAAATTCACACTATACACGAAAAACCTAACACAACAGCAGCACACACACTCGACACTCTAAAACAAAAACTCTGCGTCGTTAGAGGCCGACTTGAAAGATATAAAGCATGTAATTTAAGAAAACAACAAAACACTCAGTTCATTCACAATGAAAAACTTTTTTATCGCAATATCAGGCAGACAACAGCGAATATCCAACATAACACCCCACACGATAATGAAAATGACACACCTGATCCAGAAACATTAAAACTATTTTGGGCAAGAATATGGGAACAACCTGTTTGCCATAACAGTCAAGCTGATTGGATACAATCCGAAGCTGCACATAGTAACATCCAGCCAATGGCTTTTGAGCATATATCCCCGGATATATTTCATAAAGTCTTGTCAAGGTTACATAATTGGAAAGCCCCTGGATCAGACCACATACACAGCTACTGGTATAAGAAATTCACGGCAATCCACTGTTATCTATATCATTTCATTAACACATTTATCCAAGACCCTAAATCAATACCCTCTTTCGTAACTTGTGGCACAACTTTTATGATACCAAAAGATCATAATGATCTCTCAAATCCGGCAAAATATAGGCCCATTACATGCTTGCAGACCTTATATAAGATCATCACATCTTGCATATCCGAACTGATATATGAACATGTCGACACCAACAACATCTTGGCCGAACAACAAAAAGGATGTAGAAAGTTTAGCCAAGGCTGCAAAGAACAATTAATAATAGACTCTGTTGTTTTAAGTCTAAGTCTGATTTATTTACCATGTACATAGACTACAAAAAAGCTTATGATTCAGTTCCACATTCATGGCTCGTACACGTACTAGAACTATACAAAATACACCCATCACTAATAGCATTCCTTAAGACTGTTATGACAACTTGGTCTACTGTACTTAGACTCACGACTCCAACCGAAACAAAAGACACCAGCCCAATTAAAATACAGAGAGGCATCTTCCAGGGAGACGCACTAAGTCCTTTGTGGTTCTGCCTTGCTCTTAACCCATTATCAAAAATATTAAACGCAACCTCACTAGGAATCCCTTTAAATTCTACTGCTGATGGGCAGGAGGAGACCGATGGTAGTATTTTGAACCATTTGATGTATATGGATGACATTAAACTTTTCGCAAAATCGGAAAATGACCTTAATGCATTAGCTAACCTGACAGAGAAATTCACAAACGATATTAAAATGGAATTTGGTATAGACAAATGCAAAATAAATTCAGTAAAAGCAGGACAGAACTACCAACACCAATACACCTTAGCAACGGGCGAACAAATAGAACCATTGAATGAACAGGATACTTACAAATACTTAGGCTACATACAATCAAGTCAAATACACCACAAAGAAATCAAACAGAAACTAAAACAACAATTCCAACATAGATTAAATACAATTCTAAAAACACAACTCTGCTCTCGAAACACAATTAAAGCCATTAACAGTTTTGCTATCCCTGTCCTCACTTATTCGTTTGGGATAATTAATTGGACGAAAACAGACTTGAAAAACATACAGCGCAAAATTAACACTACAATGACTAAATTCCGTAAGCACCACCCAAGATCATGCGTGCAAAGGCTGACATTACCGCGAAAAGAGGGAGGCAGGGGACTTATTGATATTTTAAATCTTCACAATCGACAGATAACAACCCTCAGAAAATACTTTTTCGGTAAAGCTGAAACTTCAGCACTTCACAAAGCAATAGCTCAAAACGACCAACACTTGACACCTCTTAATCTTAAAGACACAACAGAACAGAAAAACGAAAGAGTGACTGATGACAAAACGAAATGTTTAGAATGGACCCAGAAGTCTCTCGACAAAGAAGCGTCGAACGCATGGCTAAATCGAGGTGAACTCTTCCCAGAGACTGAAGGGTTCATGTTAGCAATACAAGACCAAATAATAGAAACCAAAAATTATAGAAAACACATCATCAAGAATCTACCGAACGACACATGTAGAAAATGCAATAGCTCCTCCGAAACGATTCAACACATAACTGGTGCCTGCAAATCAATAGCTCAAACTGACTACAAACATAGACACAACCAAGTAGCCAACGTAATCCACCAGAAACTAGCTCATCAGTACAAACTTATAGACACGGTGTTACCTTATTATAAATACAACCCAGAATTAACACTAGAGAATACCACAACAAAGCTGTACTTTGACCGAGGTCTCTTCACTGACCGCACAATTCACTGCAATAGACCAGACATCACATTGATTAACAAAATAGACAACACTGGATTCCTTATAGATATAGCCGTGCCAAACACCCACAATTTACAGACAACAATAGCCGAAAAACTATCGAAATACACAGAGTTAAAAGACGAAATAACTCGACTTTGGCGCCTACAAAAAGTAATAATAGTCCCCATAGTTATTTCTTCAACAGGAGTAATCCCAAAACAGCTTCATCAGTCTCTTAAGTTTCCCTAAACTTACCAGCCAGCACCTATCACCTACTGCAGAAAGCAGTGATTCTAAACACATGCAGGCTAGTAAGAAAGTTTCTGCAGTGTGAGTCAGACAATATTGTTATACAGTCTGCACACAATCGAGTGGAACCTAATTTGTCTACACTTAGCCCAACTGATGAACACTTGGCTTAGGCCCGTGCCATCAGAAATTCCCGGCTTAAGAGCCGGAGGAACAAAAATGTCAAAACAAAAATAATAATAATAATCTTCCGGAATTTTCGGAAATAACAAAAGATATAAATATCTTCTTAATGTGCATCACCGCTGTACGATGCATGACATGCATCACATACAGTGCGATCAAATTATCTTGGCAGCTCCGAACTTCGTGCAGGTCATTTTGTTACAACGAATGTATAAAAGTGTTATGATATTTATTTTATTTGTATTTCTCACTGTTTAAATTAGATATTTTCTGATCGTTTAAGTATTGGTTTATCTGGCAATAACAGTTTTATTCCCAAGTTTACATACGTAAAATTTCGCAAAGCCTATGTTCAGAGCTGTCAAGATAATTTGATCGCACTGTACATGTGTGTCATGCAACTACTAAAGGATGGTATGTATGAAGTAACTAGCTTTTATTTGCTGCTTCGCTCCCGTTATATACGGAAATTAACCAACGGGAACGTTTTTCATGTAGCCTATGATATCTGAGGATAATGTAGCTTCCCGTTCATCATCATCACCATCAGCCATAAGACGTCCAATGCTGGACAAAGGGCCTCCCCCATAGAACGCCATAACGATCGGCAACCTGCCGTTTGCCCGTGACTCTCACGATGTCGTCGGTCCACCTGGTGGGAGGCCCACCAACGCTGCGTCTTTCGGTTCGTGGTCGCCACTCGAGAACCTTCCTGCCCCATCGGTTGTCTGTTTTTCGAGCGATGTGGCCTGCCCATTGCCACTTCAACTTGCATATTCTGAGAGCTTTCCGTTAGTGAAAGAATATTCGGAATCGGAACAGTAGTTTCGAAGATTACCTTTTTAACTCTTTATAATTAGTATAGATAACATACTTTATTCTAGCACAGACGACATGACGCGCGCGTTTACTGTTTTTTTTTAGTAACGCTAAAGGAATCCGTCTGGCGTATTTAAGCGTTCGTCTGGGACTCTGGGTGTCAGCCTAGTGCTAGTAAAACCGATAAAGAACGTCTCGCATGTTTTTTGTATTCGCATACTCGATAGGTACCAGACAGACATAAATCGCGCGTGACGAGCGATCCATATTATAATCATCATTTAGCCGATATAGACGTCAATCTCTGCGCAAATGTATCTCTTATACAAACCGCAACTATACACCACACCCGTATCCCCGAAGGTTTAGGCAGAGGTGTACCCATTAATACACCCACATTTCGCAAGTTTTCTTGTCTCATATAGGGGGTGAACTTATTGTCATCAACAGGGCACACATCAAGATTCTGTGGCTGCTACTGAGAATTTGACATACCTGCTAATAATTAGAGACTGCATTTGACATTATACTTGCTTTATATTTGACATTTTATCTGATAATTATAAATTAGACATTGTATCTGACATTGTACACACGGCTACACATCAAGCTATACAAAACCAGTATAATCTGATCGTTCATTGTGCGAAAAGATCTAGTAGAGTGAGGCCAAGATTAACTGGTTTTGTATAGCTTGATGTGTAGCCGTGTGTACCTGCTATGAACCAGATAATGTAAAATATTTATTTGTATCTTTTTTTTTTTTGCTGACATTGTATTAATTTGCTGAATGTAGTTGTTTCTGCATGTGTTATTTCTCAATTTATAATATGTAATGTTCAACACAATGTAAATTGTTAATGAATAAATAAATGAATGAATTTCTCTGATGGAAAAACCCAATCACACTTTGCCCGACCTGTGAAGTCGGAACCCAGGACCTTATGCACAGCAGTCTGTTGCGCTTGCGACCACTGGACCAACGAGGCATTCGAGGCATTACCATCATTTAGCCAATCCATTCATTCATTCATTTCATTTGTCCATATCTGCACAAACGTGTCTATCGTGAATAATTTACGTGTTTTATTTTGTTACAGTAACGATCCCTTCGAAGAGTTCTTTGGGACACATTTCCGAACACAGGACCAAGATATTACTTTATTCCACAAACTTTCTGTGACCGCACGGTAAGTTACGTTCATCACGACATCTTATTAAGTGTCCACACTCAGCTTCGAAGAATCGGATTGAGCTGGAAAGAACTGGTATGTCAGTGATCGGCCATAAGCAGATTCTTTGTCGATTTGTCGATAAGAGTGGTCACAAACTTGGACAAAAAAGGACATAATCAAAATCGGTCCAAACGTTCGGGACCTACGATGCCACAGACAGACACAGACACGTCAAACGGCAAATAACACCCCGTCGTTTTTGGGTCGGGGGTTTAAAAAAGACGCTAACGACATCTGTGATGCAAATGAAGAACTTATTTACGTATTTTAGCCCACTACACAACTCCCGTCTGGTCGGAGGATCTTCCATTTCCAATCGGGAATGAGGAACTTTACACCCTGTTCCTCATGCCCTTAAGTACAACCATTTTAACTACGCCTTCTCTTCCAGTCATTTCGAAAACAACATAGTAGAGAAAAGCGTTCACACTCCAGCCTTAGTCCTATTCTACACCGACTGGTGTTTCGACTGCGTGCGCTCAGCGGCCGCGTGGCGGCGACTAGTGGAAGCTCTGCAGCCGCTGGGCGTTACCATGGCAACCGTCCACGCGGGCCATGAGGCCAGTCTGGCGCGAAGAGTTGGGGTACATGGAGTACCTGTGCTGACCTTCGTGTTGGATAAACATGTGTATTTGTATAAAGAGGGGTTGGCGTCGCTGCCTAAGATTTTGGGTGAGTCATTTTTTTTATAGTATAAAATGTGGTTGTTTTAGCTTGTGCATTTTAAGGTAATGGTATATTGACACTAGCTTGTTAACTGTCGTGTTGGTGAGCATGAGGCCCTGGGTTCGATTCAGGTCGAGCCAAGTGTTTTTGGGTTTTCCATCAGGAATTTGTCAATATTTATCACAAGCGTTCTGCAAGTTGATGCTAAACATTCTCGGACGTTTATCCTTTAAAGCTGTAAAATTAATGAAATGCTGATCCGTCAGTTCCATGCAGATAAATTCCTGTTGTACTGGATACTCTTGTAGTTCCTAAAACTCAGTTAAGATAATAACTTGATAACGAATTGAAAAAGCTAGACAATTCTTAACTTTATCTCATTGTACACAGAGTTCATGCGCTGGAAATTCCCGCATTGGTAACGACTTCAAATAAATGATAGAATGTTCAACCTTATCTCTTTGCACACAGAGTTCATGCGCTGGAAGTTCCCGTACAAGCTAGTGAGCGCGATCGGGGACGCCAACGTGGACGGCTTCGTGTCTGACTTCGAGGACAACAAGGTGAAGGCGCTGATCTTCGAGGAGCGCCAGACCATCCGCCTCAGATACCTCATCACTGCATTCCACTATAGAGATAGAGTCGCTTTTGGGTAAGTCGAGTTACTATTTGTCAGTCTGTTGATTGTCTGTTGACACGTAACTCTCTTCAGATTTAGCGAAAAACCACAATATCTTACAGAAGTTTTCCCTGTTTAAAACTCCGCACATAGCATAGTCTAAAATGTTCCAAAAACTGGGGACACACACAGAGCCTCCTCTCTATGAGAGAATGGGCTATAATCCACCACGCGGGTTGATCGTTGTCTTCGAAATTTTGGTTCTAGGAAACGTTTTCTCACGATGTTTTCCTTCACCGTTTTGAGAGCAGTGGTGATGAAATAAATTACAGAGAGAGATGTAATTACTGCTCGTCAGCTGGGGCCGCAGCCGCCACCAGTGGGCCTGCGCTGCTAGAAAAACCGTCAGAGCCGCGTACCGTCTACCCTACCAAGTGAAAATCACCTAGTTCTTTATACAGTCACTATAAGTGCGCTACACGTACACTTACTCATGATTATGACCCGACTGTTATCTGTTATAGGTTGCTAAAGCTTGGAAAGTTTCCTATCGACTTCATGTACGGGTCGACTTGGCACAATTCGAAATAAGCCAGGCTTTTCCTCTCCGCTTATTTCTGTTGGAGCCCAGCTTACGCCCGAACCTGCTAGCTAAAGTTTCACTTCGTTGCGGGATCCAAGCCAGTTAAATTGTTTCTTTGCGACTTCATTGTCTCCGCGCTTTTTTCGTTGTCGCCACTGTTGATTCTGGCTTTCAGGAGTTACAATGGTTTGCAAAAAGTATGACGCGCATGACCAAAAAATAAAAGTTTAAGATTATATTTGTAACACCGCTCACCCAATCCGTCTCCCCAGTTTCGTAGACATGCGTTCCCGCGACACCACAAACGTGACGGCGCGCTACAAGGTGCAGCGCCACATGGACACCATGGTGCTGCTGAAGGAGGACAGCGTGGAGCCCGCGGCCACCGTCAGCACCACCGAGATCCCCACGCAGACGCTGCACCAGCTCATCGAGGCTAATCAGATGCTGACGTTGCCGAGGTTGTCTTCTCAGGTAAGTTATCGAACAGTTGTGCACATGAATTTTTTTTGCCAGATCTTGTGTCTATTAAAACTGGTTAACTGGTTCGCGCCTTAATCTGTTGTTTCTTATTTTTATTTACTTTTGCAGAAGTGCATTCAATTTATCTAACAAGCCCTAATTTCTTATTAATAGGATTCAAAACAATAAGAAATGGCTTTCCATTTCTACACTCCTTTGCAAAAAAAACGGGCACCTTAGGAAATTTACGTTCTAAGGTCGATTTGAGTTAATTCAATGAAATTTAATTGTTTGACGTAGTCTGTATACTTATAATCGTGCAAATTAATACGCGTGAAGTGAACTGTGGCAATTTAAAAAAAAAATCTATGAATTCTTTAAAACCGATGTACACGGCCAAACAATAAGAAGTGGTCGGCAATAAAGACAAGAAGATTTTTTTACTTTGTTTAATTAAATAAAGTTACAAATGTAATAACCTAATAACGAGTGTGACCTCCTCTTGCCAAAATCACAGCTTGAATCCTTCTGGGCATGCTTTCCACGATGTTTTTAATGACGTTTTGAGGAATACGTTCCCACTCTTCTGCAATGACTCTTTTTAGCTCCCTGATGTTTTGTGGAGCATGTTGCACTGATCTTACCCGTCTCTTTAGAACATCCCAGACATGCTCAATTGGATTGAGGTCAGGACTTCGAGCTGGCCAATCTAAACGACGGATCCCAACTTCTTGCATGTACGCTTCCACGTCGCCAGAACGGTGCGGGCGAGCATTGTCGTCCATAAAAATGGAATCTTCCCCAAGTGCAGTCAATGCGGGTTGTGCATATGGAATTAGGACTTCCATTATGTACCGGTGTGCATTTAATGTTCCATTTTCTATGAGAACTAACTCCGTACGCCCCGTCTAATTAATTGCTGCCCAAAACATAACGGGGCCTCCGCCATAAGGAGTGATTTCTTCGAAACACACTTCCGCATAGCGTTCCCGTGGTCTTCGTAGCACTCGCCGGCATCGGTCCTCTCCACACAAAGAGATTCTAGCTTCATCAGAAAACAATACTTTATTCCAGTCCTCCAGAGTCCATGAAGCACAGTTTCGAGCAAACTGAAGTCGAGCAACACGGTGCTCACGGAGTAATTTAGGTCCCCGAGCCGGGCGGTAACTCCTGATATTGGCAGCCAAAAGCCTCCTCCTGACGGTCCACAAGCTAACTTCTACTCCTCTTACTTCTTCAAGGCTCTTCTTCAGGTCCACACTTGACGCCTTACGATTCCGCAAGGCCTGACTCACCAAAAAGCGGTCATCTATTGGTTCTGTGCGTCGTTTTCTTCCCGAACCGGGTCTTCTTTTGACCGAACCGGTCTCTTGATACCGTTGCCAAGTCCTCTGGACAGTTGAACGACTCACATTCAGCCGCTGAGACAGGTAAGTTTGCGAACAACCTTCTTCAAGTAGGGCTATAATTTTACCGGCCCTTATCGCTTTATCACTCATGTCAAAAAGTGGTATTTAATGTAAAAAGAAAGATAAAATTGTTTAATTTGCAGAAAATATCCAAAAAGTTTTAAAATTTTAGTAATCAGTAATAAAATCGTTTCAGCAATTCGCGCCATTAGTAAAGCAATTTTACAATAATCTACAATAATAATTATTTTCCTTTTGTTAATTTCAAAATTTAAATTTGGAACGTACAGAATCATGCCAGGATTCTTCAAATAACATGCCAATACATCGTCAAATTAATAAAACCTCATAATTGTCCTTCTTCATTGAAGTAGAGAAAAAAATATGAAGTGCCCGTTTTTTTTGCAAAAGAGTTTAATTTAGTAATTCAGAAAGCCGTCCTTAGGAATTGAAATTGGTGTTCTAAAATCACCCGTAATTTTATAACTGCCGCGCTTTAGGTTTCCCCGGATTGGATCTGACGCAGTGCTTGCTTAGATATTTCAATATCTCCTACAAACCTTTCGAGATAGCAATCGATGCACTGTTCCAGAGCGTGCTGGAAAGCGTGTGCCCGGTGGAGTGGCGCGCGGCGCGGCGACGTCTGTGCTGCGTGCTGGTGACGGGCGGCGCGGGCGCACTGGCCGCGCGACGTGCACTGCGCGACCTGGCGCGCGCGCCGCCCGAGCGCCTGCACTACGCCTACGTGTACGCGCACAAGCAGCCCGCCTTCATACACGCGCTGGCTAACGGATCCGGTGAGTGTGTGTGTGTAACAGTGCGCCGCCCGAGCGCCTGCACTACGCCTACGTGTACGCGCACAAGCAGCCCGCCTTCATACACGCGCTGGCTAACGGATCCGGTGAGTGTGTGTGTGTAACAGTGCGCCGCCCGAGCGCCTGCACTACGCCTACGTGTACGCGCACAAGCAGCCCGCCTTCATACACGCGCTGGCTAACGGATCCGGTGAGTGTGTGTGTGTAACAGTGCGCCGCCCGAGCGCCTGCACTACGCCTACGTGTACGCGCACAAGCAGCCCGCCTTCATACACGCGCTGGCTAACGGATCCGGTGAGTGTGTGTGTGTAACAGTGCGCCGCCCGAGCGCCTGCACTACGCCTACGTGTACGCGCACAAGCAGCCCGCCTTCATACACGCGCTGGCTAACGGATCCGGTGAGTGTGTGTGTGTAACAGTGCGCCGCCCGAGCGCCTGCACTACGCCTACGTGTACGCGCACAAGCAGCCCGCCTTCATACACGCGCTGGCTAACGGATCCGGTGAGTGTGTGTGTGTAACAGTGCGCCGCCCGAGCGCCTGCACTACGCCTACGTGTACGCGCACAAGCAGCCCGCCTTCATACACGCGCTGGCTAACGGATCCGGTGAGTGTGTGTGTGTAACAGTGCGCCGCCCGAGCGCCTGCACTACGCCTACGTGTACGCGCACAAGCAGCCCGCCTTCATACACGCGCTGGCTAACGGATCCGGTGAGTGTGTGTGTGTAACAGTGCGCCGCCCGAGCGCCTGCACTACGCCTACGTGTACGCGCACAAGCAGCCCGCCTTCATACACGCGCTGGCTAACGGATCCGGTGAGTGTGTGTGTGTAACAGTGCGCCGCCCGAGCGCCTGCACTACGCCTACGTGTACGCGCACAAGCAGCCCGCCTTCATACACGCGCTGGCTAACGGATCCGGTGAGTGTGTGTGTGTAACAGTGCGCCGCCCGAGCGCCTGCACTACGCCTACGTGTACGCGCACAAGCAGCCCGCCTTCATACACGCGCTGGCTAACGGATCCGGTGAGTGTGTGTGTGTAACAGTGCGCCGCCCGAGCGCCTGCACTACGCCTACGTGTACGCGCACAAGCAGCCCGCCTTCATACACGCGCTGGCTAACGGATCCGGTGAGTGTGTGTGTGTAACAGTGCGCCGCCCGAGCGCCTGCACTACGCCTACGTGTACGCGCACAAGCAGCCCGCCTTCATACACGCGCTGGCTAACGGATCCGGTGAGTGTGTGTGTGTAACAGTGCGCCGCCCGAGCGCCTGCACTACGCCTACGTGTACGCGCACAAGCAGCCCGCCTTCATACACGCGCTGGCTAACGGATCCGGTGAGTGTGTGTGTGTAACAGTGCGCCGCCCGAGCGCCTGCACTACGCCTACGTGTACGCGCACAAGCAGCCCGCCTTCATACACGCGCTGGCTAACGGATCCGGTGAGTGTGTGTGTGTAACAGTGCGCCGCCCGAGCGCCTGCACTACGCCTACGTGTACGCGCACAAGCAGCCCGCCTTCATACACGCGCTGGCTAACGGATCCGGTGAGTGTGTGTGTGTAACAGTGCGCCGCCCGAGCGCCTGCACTACGCCTACGTGTACGCGCACAAGCAGCCCGCCTTCATACACGCGCTGGCTAACGGATCCGGTGAGTGTGTGTGTGTAACAGTGCGCCGCCCGAGCGCCTGCACTACGCCTACGTGTACGCGCACAAGCAGCCCGCCTTCATACACGCGCTGGCTAACGGATCCGGTGAGTGTGTGTGTGTAACAGTGCGCCGCCCGAGCGCCTGCACTACGCCTACGTGTACGCGCACAAGCAGCCCGCCTTCATACACGCGCTGGCTAACGGATCCGGTGAGTGTGTGTGTGTGTGCCGCCCGAGCGCCTGCACTACGCCTACGTGTACGCGCACAAGCAGCCCGCCTTCATACACGCGCTGGCTAACGGATCCGGTGAGTGTGTGTGTGTAACAGTGCGCCGCCCGAGCGCCTGCACTACGCCTACGTGTACGCGCACAAGCAGCCCGCCTTCATACACGCGCTGGCTAACGGATCCGGTGAGTGTGTGTGTGTAACAGTGCGCCGCCCGAGCGCCTGCACTACGCCTACGTGTACGCGCACAAGCAGCCCGCCTTCATACACGCGCTGGCTAACGGATCCGGTGAGTGTGTGTGTGTGTGCCGCCCGAGCGCCTGCACTACGCCTACGTGTACGCGCACAAGCAGCCCGCCTTCATACACGCGCTGGCTAACGGATCCGGTGAGTGTGTGTGTGTAACAGTGCGCCGCCCGAGCGCCTGCACTACGCCTACGTGTACGCGCACAAGCAGCCCGCCTTCATACACGCGCTGGCTAACGGATCCGGTGAGTGTGTGTGTGTAACAGTGCGCCGCCCGAGCGCCTGCACTACGCCTACGTGTACGCGCACAAGCAGCCCGCCTTCATACACGCGCTGGCTAACGGATCCGGTGAGTGTGTGTGTGTAACAGTGCGCCGCCCGAGCGCCTGCACTACGCCTACGTGTACGCGCACAAGCAGCCCGCCTTCATACACGCGCTGGCTAACGGATCCGGTGAGTGTGTGTGTGTAACAGTGCGCCGCCCGAGCGCCTGCACTACGCCTACGTGTACGCGCACAAGCAGCCCGCCTTCATACACGCGCTGGCTAACGGATCCGGTGAGTGTGTGTGTGTGTGCCGCCCGAGCGCCTGCACTACGCCTACGTGTACGCGCACAAGCAGCCCGTCTTCATACACGCGCTGGCTAACGGATCCGGTGAGTGTGTGTGTGTAACAGTGCGCCGCCCGAGCGCCTGCACTACGCCTACGTGTACGCGCACAAGCAGCCCGCCTTCATACACGCGCTGGCTAACGGATCCGGTGAGTGTGTGTGTGTGTGCCGCCCGAGCGCCTGCACTACGCCTACGTGTACGCGCACAAGCAGCCCGCCTTCATACACGCGCTGGCTAACGGATCCGGTGAGTGTGTATGAGTCTCTAGGGTTTATCCAAGCGCCCACACCTTGCCCCTATTAGCTCAGTCATTTCGCGCATGATCTGCTTTTTTATCGTGTGGGCAGTGAAGTCTAACGACCCCACACACCCTAGTGTCAGAGTTTCTAAACCACCTCAAGGGCCTCTGACATGGTTTGACCATCAGCTTATACTATTATACATGCCTTCCGAAGCACGGAATCATCTTTTTACCAGACAATCAGGTGATTTAAGCCTGCAATTTCCTAGCCAAACTGGAAACAACTTTACTAATCCATTTTTGAAGTTGGGTCGACTGTTGTTGTCATGGCAATTCTAGAATTTCTTGGCCGCAATTGGCAGTCGACGACTAATACCAGTATTAACTTATTTAGGATTACCACTCAACCGCCTCTGTAAACTGTAACTCTGTAATAATATAAAAAGGGTAGGGGAGTGGGTCTCAAAAGTCAAACAGTCGCAACTTATTTTACTTTGCCCACATCCACGTAAAAACCTAACCAATAAAACCATCTTCCCAACAGGCAGCGACATATCAGCAATGGAGCATCGCATAGTAATAATCTGGCGTCGCGAAGCCACCCGCATTCAATACGAGTGGCTGAATGAGACGTGGCCCGTTTGCACGCACGTCCACTGTACCAACGACCACTTCCCGGCCGACCCGGAGGTCAGGGACGAGCTGCTGAAGTACCATGAGAGGTTGAACGAGACTAAACGAGCGTTGGATCTGCTGATTAAGAGGTTGTTGAAACCGACCGAGGTTATGGCGTATGAAGCTCATGTACAGGTTAGTGGAATTTGTGGGTATAATGTTATTTTGTTGAAGAAAGTGCACTAAATGTAATTTTGTGATTTTTATGGTTTAAGAACTTAATTATTCCTCATCAAGAATTAACAATAATTCACTTACTGAGAAACTAAATTTAAATAATATGTTTGAGCGTACAGAGATCTCGTTCACATTAATAATAAACAAATTTTTGAGCTATTTACCTACAGTTTATTTATTTATTTTTTATTTATTGATTACTGTGATTGTGCAGGAGCTCCTAGACGAGGCAGCGCTAGGCACAGTATGGCGCGCAGTACTGAAGGTGTGCGAGTGGACGGAACGCGCCGCCACAGCTCTGCGCACGCAACGCGCCGTGTCCGCGCTCTCCGTGCTAGCCACCGTCACACTCGTGCTGGCCGCCGGGTACCTTATGGCGTATCTCATGTGAGTATACTGTATAAACTAGACGAGGCAGCGCTAGGCACAGTATGGCGCGCAGTACTGAAGGTGTGCGAGTGGACGGAACGCGCCGCCACAGCTCTGCGCACGCAACGCGCCGTGTCCGCGCTCTCCGTGCTAGCCACCGTCACACTCGTGCTGGCCGCCGGGTACCTTATGGCGTATCTCATGTGAGTATACTGTATAAACTAGACGAGGCAGCGCTAGGCACAGTATGGCGCGCAGTACTGAAGGTGTGCGAGTGGACGGAACGCGCCGCCACAGCTCTGCGCACGCAACGCGCCGTGTCCGCGCTCTCCGTGCTAGCCACCGTCACACTCGTGCTGGCCGCCGGGTACCTTATGGCGTATCTCATGTGAGTATACTGTATAAACTAGACGAGGCAGCGCTAGGCACAGTATGGCGCGCAGTACTGAAGGTGTGCGAGTGGACGGAACGCGCCGCCACAGCTCTGCGCACGCAACGCGCCGTGTCCGCGCTCTCCGTGCTAGCCACCGTCACACTCGTGCTGGCCGCCGGGTACCTTATGGCGTATCTCATGTGAGTATACTGTATAAACTAGACGAGGCAGCGCTAGGCACAGTATGGCGCGCAGTACTGAAGGTGTGCGAGTGGACGGAACGCGCCGCCACAGCTCTGCGCACGCAACGCGCCGTGTCCGCGCTCTCCGTGCTAGCCACCGTCACACTCGTGCTGGCCGCCGGGTACCTTATGGCGTATCTCATGTGAGTATACTGTATAAACTAGACGAGGCAGCGCTAGGCACAGTATGGCGCGCAGTACTGAAGGTGTGCGAGTGGACGGAACGCGCCGCCACAGCTCTGCGCACGCAACGCGCCGTGTCCGCGCTCTCCGTGCTAGCCACCGTCACACTCGTGCTGGCCGCCGGGTACCTTATGGCGTATCTCATGTGAGTATACTGTATAAACTAGACGAGGCAGCGCTAGGCACAGTATGGCGCGCAGTACTGAAGGTGTGCGAGTGGACGGAACGCGCCGCCACAGCTCTGCGCACGCAACGCGCCGTGTCCGCGCTCTCCGTGCTAGCCACCGTCACACTCGTGCTGGCCGCCGGGTACCTTATGGCGTATCTCATGTGAGTATACTGTATAAACTAGACGAGGCAGCGCTAGGCACAGTATGGCGCGCAGTACTGAAGGTGTGCGAGTGGACGGAACGCGCCGCCACAGCTCTGCGCACGCAACGCGCCGTGTCCGCGCTCTCCGTGCTAGCCACCGTCACACTCGTGCTGGCCGCCGGGTACCTTATGGCGTATCTCATGTGAGTATACTGTATAAACTAGACGAGGCAGCGCTAGGCACAGTATGGCGCGCAGTACTGAAGGTGTGCGAGTGGACGGAACGCGCCGCCACAGCTCTGCGCACGCAACGCGCCGTGTCCGCGCTCTCCGTGCTAGCCACCGTCACACTCGTGCTGGCCGCCGGGTACCTTATGGCGTATCTCATGTGAGTATACTGTATAAACTAGACGAGGCAGCGCTAGGCACAGTATGGCGCGCAGTACTGAAGGTGTGCGAGTGGACGGAACGCGCCGCCACAGCTCTGCGCACGCAACGCGCCGTGTCCGCGCTCTCCGTGCTAGCCACCGTCACACTCGTGCTGGCCGCCGGGTACCTTATGGCGTATCTCATGTGAGTATACTGTATAAACTAGACGAGGCAGCGCTAGGCACAGTATGGCGCGCAGTACTGAAGGTGTGCGAGTGGACGGAACGCGCCGCCACAGCTCTGCGCACGCAACGCGCCGTGTCCGCGCTCTCCGTGCTAGCCACCGTCACACTCGTGCTGGCCGCCGGGTACCTTATGGCGTATCTCATGTGAGTATACTGTATAAACTAGACGAGGCAGCGCTAGGCACAGTATGGCGCGCAGTACTGAAGGTGTGCGAGTGGACGGAACGCGCCGCCACAGCTCTGCGCACGCAACGCGCCGTGTCCGCGCTCTCCGTGCTAGCCACCGTCACACTCGTGCTGGCCGCCGGGTACCTTATGGCGTATCTCATGTGAGTATACTGTATAAACTAGACGAGGCAGCGCTAGGCACAGTATGGCGCGCAGTACTGAAGGTGTGCGAGTGGACGGAACGGAGTTCGCGCAAGTGTGTTTCGCGCTAATGTCTTTTCAGACAAGTGAGTTCGCGCAAGTGTCTTTCGCGCTAATGTCTTTTCAGACAAGTGAATTCGCGCAAGTGTCTTTCGCGCTAATGTCTCTTCAGATAAGTGAGTTCGCGCAAGTGTCTTTCGCGCTAATGTCTTTTCAGACAAGTGAGTTCGCGCAAGTGTCTTTCGCGCTAATGTCTTTTCAGACAAGTGAGTTCGCGCAAGTGTCTTTCGCGCTAATGTCTTTTCAGACAAGTGAGTTCGCGCAAGTGTCTTTCGCGCTAATGTCTTTTCAGACAAGTGAGTTCGCGCAAGTGTCTTTTGCGCTAATGTATTTTCAGACAAATGAGTTCGTGCAAGTGTCTTTCGCGCTAATGTCTTTTCAGACAAGTGAGTTCGCGCTAATGTCTTTACGGACAAGTGAGTTCGCGCAAGTGTCTTTTGCGCTAATGTCTTTTCAGACAAGTGAGTTCGCGCTAATGTCTTTTCGGACAAGTGAGTTCGCGCAAGTGTCTTTTGCGCTAATGTCTTTTCAGACAAGTAAGCTCACGCAAGTGTCTTTGGCGCTAATGCTTTTGGTGCGAGTGTCCTGAACCAAACTTTAGACATCTACCTTCCAAATTACACAAGCATGAGTGAGCATGAGCTGACCTTTTTACGAAATGAACCTGTTTCTACAGCGAATGTGCATGACATAACAAAATATAACAACACGCCTATAATCCCCGAAGGGTTAGGCAGATTTCGCCAGATATGTAATTGGCCTTCCTCTACATGGTAATTTCACTAAAAATGTTTTAGCTGTAAGTTTCCTTAAAATAAATAAAATAAAATAAAATGTTTAAGTCCCGTGTAATAAGGGGGCGAGTCTATTGCCATCAACCGGACACAAATACGAACTCCTTGGCTGCTACTCAGAAATTCCGTATGAAAAAACCTAATAACAAGATAATGCTTGCGACATTAGACCAACGAAACAGTCAATATGACATTAGCTATCACATATTCTACTGTGACCTATCTCATTCAAACAAACCCTGTAAGTAGAAAGCTTCAATTTCAATCTCTTTAAAACCCACATTATTATTATTTTTCACAGAAGAGTAGAAGAAGAGTCAGTCCAGCGTCAGAAAGAAGAGAGGAAGAAACAGAGCACAGCGGCTAAAAAGAACAACAATGAAACCAGCTCGGAACTACGACTGCATGAGTTACGAGCTGAGAAGTATAACGGACTGGTTAGGTACGTACCTATCTCCGTCATCGGCTGCCTAGCTTTTCATAACCTGGGCCTGTGGACGGTGAGTAATGAACTTGCTCACCGTCCGTCCGTCCTATGACGATGGCAGGCCGTGTCGACGGCGCGTTCGTGTTCCACGCCAGCCTCGAAGAGATGTCAGCAACATTGCAGGACCGCAACCCCAACAGGCCCGACGCCTGTTGGGGTTGCGGGTTGTTCGATAGACATACCACAGCCCCGGACACAAAGGGCTAAGATGGAACATGGGTGGTTTTTAACCGACTTCCAAAAACAGAAGGAGGTTCTCAATTCGGATGTTTATAAATAATATTTTTTTTTATGTTTGTTCGGGCATAACTCCGTCACTTGCTAACCGATTTGAAAAATTCTTTTTTTGTTGGAAAGGGTATACTTCCCAAATGGTCCCATGAGTTTCGAAATCGGACAAGCGGTTTTTGAAAAATCAACAAAACTAAAAAAAAAACTACATTGTCCACATCATTATGAATCATGAACATGTGAACCACTAAAAAGTTTCTGAAGTCGGTGGCAAAAAAATGAAATAAAAAAAACAAACAAAAGTCACCGACTTCAGAAACTGAATTTCAAAAAAAAAAAACAAAGTAGTGAGTTTTTTTTTTTTAATTTTATTAGTCAGAAGTCTGGCACTCCTTTCTGCTCCGCCCAAAGCGAGAAGAGTGATTTGATGATTTCCCACCCTCCAAAAAACGGGTCCTTGGTCAGCTTAGGCATTAGGTAATAATCCCACACACATATTTCTTTATTTTGTAGTATGTTAATCTGTTAAACAATAATAATCTTTCCTCCGACTGTAAATGCACCCTCTTCTTGCAGATTATTAAAACCTGGATGTCGAACGATCGTGTTGCTGGTAGACGTGCAGAGTCGCGTGCAGCTGCTCTCCAAGTTCCATAAGATTGTGTGGCCTTATCGCAAGTAAGTACTACAAACGAGTTGACCGTTTATATGGAAAGGGGTCATTGTAGCCATCAGCTCTCTTTATTGTGCGAATTGCACAATTTTGTCATTATCCAGTTTAAAAAGTCGTTTAAAAATTAGGTTTAACGTTGCAAAGTTGTTGGCTACACACATGTTCAGGTGATAGATTCGATTCGTCAGTATTTGTTGAACAACAAAATGAACCCGAAGCAGTACTAATTTAAACAGATTCTCATTCCTGTCCAAGCAATAGGGTAGTTGACAAAAAAAATCTAATTAGTCCGTCAGATAGATTTCTAAAAAATATTGAACACGTATTTTTTCTTTTTTCACGTAAACAAAAAATAAAGACGATACAGTGCTTCGAAAAGTCGTGCAACGTCACAAGTTGGTCCATTTTTACCAGACTATGACGTCAAAAGCCCCTCTCCATGGTCTTTGACAAGGTTTATTTTCGTCAATTTTTATTGATTTGATAAAACAAAAAACACGTATCCAATATTTTTCGATAATCTAACAGACGGACTAAACAGAATCATTTTTTTTTTTAGTCAGTCAACTACCCTATTATAGCGTATTTGTAACAAGTCTTTAAAGGATCTAGGAAATATTTTGGGGTGGTTATGGGTCTACCTCCTAGCGGTCCACCCCGGGCAACGGCACCACATGTCCACACGGACTGTGGTGACGGCTGAAGGATCCATATGTAGCGGTGGTAGGCTTCGGCCGCCTGGCGCGCGACCACCCTCCCGCCGAAGGCCGGCGCCAAACAGCTTGTCTGTGTTCCGTTGGTGTGCGGGAGTACCAGTGCCATTGGGGAATGGAAATGATCAGTTGCACGGCTCTGGACCAGTCGAGGGTTCTAAGCAACTCTGTACCGGATGACTCATACTGGAGGGTAGCGGGATCCGAGGCACAGTCTCTGTCGTTGGCCGACCGCAGTTAGTAGGGGGCCCAAGTACTGCGCCAGCCACGTGGGAAAGGCTGCCCCGCCAACTCGCGAAAAATCCCGAAATGCTCCACTGTGCCAGTTGGCGACTGGACGGGAGGACCCAGTGGCCATTTCGGGGGGGGGGGGGGGGGGGGGGCTCGGGCGTCCCCGCAGTCTCCAGATGAGTCTTCCACAGTTCGGACGAGCTGAAGAGTCCCGTTGGGTAACCGAGTCGTGTCTCGATCATCCTTCTGTTTCCCCACAAACATACTCCAATTATATGAAGAAGCTCAAAAAGAAAACGAGAAAACCGAGAAGCCGCACCTATTCTTTTTAACGGAAACGCAGATAGCGACTCCGTCAGACGCGGCGTACCTCAACTACCCAGGTTACTCGCTTGAACATAGGTTCGTAAAGCGAGCTGGGGTCTGTGTGTACGTCCGCGATGACGTGTGCTGTCGGCGTCTCCGTTGCTTTGAGGATTCTGGGTTATCTACAATTTGGATACTGGTGGACACCGGGGTCGAGAAATCTCTCTACGTCGGTGTCTACCGGTCGCACAGCGGTGACCAGGAGACGACCAGGCTTTTCGAACACCTGATGGAAAAGGCGGATTGTGCCCAGCAACGGTACCCAACGGCGGAGCGTCTGTTTCTGGGGGACTTTAATGCCCACCACGATGAGTGGTTGTTCCCGTTCCAGAAAACTGACCATGCTGGGAGAGAGGCGCGCAGATTTGCGTTGTCGCTAGATCTCACTCAGCTGGTGAATGAAGCTACGCGGGTGCCGGATGTTGACGGACACACACCCAATTGCTTGGACTTGCTGCTGACTACTGACCCAGACAGGCACTCAGTATCGGTATCAGCCCCACTGGGAACATCTGACCACTGTCTTGTGAAGTCTTTATCTGTCAGCTCCCCTCCAGATGATAGCCCTAAAGGCGAGCGGCGAGTTTGGCAATACGAGTCAGCAGACTGGGATGAGATGAGGCACTTCTTTGCGTCCTTCCCTTGGCAGTCAGTTTGCTTTTCTGCGCGCGACCCCACTTGCTCAGCTGAGGCGGTTGCGGCCGTGATACGGCAGGGAATGGAATACTATATTCCATTCTCCGACATACCGCTCGGTCACAAGGCCCGTCCATGGTTTAATGCGGACTATGCTCGTGCTGAGGCCCGAAAACAGTCTGCATACCAAGCCTGGGTGCAAGCTCGTGACCGTAAAGTTCGGGCGCGTCGGGTTCGCGCGAAGAAAAGAGCACTTATTTCTGCCGCAAAGTCCTGCAAGCGGGTGATCCGAAAGGCGCGCTTCGACCATGTCAGTCGCATGGGGGCCAAACTGGCGTCCTGCCCTTCTGGCAGTAAACAGTTTTGGTCCCTATCGAAATCGGTCGAATCCAACTTCTGCCGATCCTCACTACCCCCCCTGCAAAAACCAGATGGGTCGCTGGCTCACTCCGCTACCGAGAAAGCAAATCTATTTGCATCTCTGTTTGCGGGCAATTCGCGTCTAGATACTGGGTCAAAACAGCCACCAACGATTCCTCACTGTGATTCTTCGATGCCGGAGATCACAATACATATGAAAGAGGTTCGTAAAGTACTTCAGAGCCTAGACGTGAATAAGGCTAGCGGTCCGGACGGCATACCAGCAAGGGTCTTAAGGAACTGTGCGCCTGAGTTGTCTCCTGTGTTGACACGCTTGTACCGCCTCTCTCTCAAAACCAGAACGGTGCCGAACTCCTGGAAGTTAGCTAATGTACAACCAGTACCCAAGAAGGGTAGTCGTGCCGACCCCTGTAATTATCGACCAATCGCCATCACCTCCATACTTTGTAAAGTAATGGAAAGGGTACTCAACGGTAAGCTGCTGGCGCACCTTGAAGCGAACGACCTACTCAGCGACCGTCAGTCCGTCAGTATGGTTTTCGCCGGGGACGGTCAACTGGGGATCTTCTATCGAGAAACACGGCGAGGCCCTTGCCGTGTCGCTGGACATCTCGAAGGCTTTCGACAGGGTTTGGCACGCAAGTTTGTTGAGCAAACTTCCGACATACGGCATTCCCGCTGACTTTTGCTGCTGGATATCTGACTTCCTGACCGAACGGTCTCTGGGACTTCGTCGAGCTTCATTGTCTCGGCGCTTTTCTTGTGGTCGCCACTGTTGATTCTGGCTAACAGGAGTTACAGTGGTTTGGGAATAGTGTGGCGGGCTTGTCCCAAAAAAAAAAAAAGAACGGTCGATCCGAGTGGTCATTGATGGCTGCTCCTCTGACCTTATGGCTCTCGATGCCGGAGTTCCTCAGGGGTCTGTTCTCTCCGCGACACTTTTCCTGCTGCACATCAATGACCTCCTTGTTCCTGGTATTGTTGGGTACGCAGATGACAGCACTGTCATGGAGAGTTATACATCCAGCGCAAAAGCCAGTGGTGATGAAGTACGTTCATTAAGAGAGGCCATGGTAGAGCGAACGAATTCAGCCTTAAGACTTGTCTCCGAGTGGTGTGACGAGAATCTGGTAGATTTCAACGCCACCAAAACGCAAGTGTGTCTGTTCACCGCCAAAAGGAGTCCGTTTAATCTGGCCCCTACTTTCCGGAGTGCGTCTGTACACACGGCTACACATCAAGCTATACAAAACCAGTTAATCTTGGCCTCACTTTACTAGATCTTTTCGCACAATGAACGATCAGATTATACTGGTTTTGTATAGCTTGATGTGTAGCCGTGTGTACAAGTTACTGACAGTCTCGAGCTTCTTGGCACGAAGTTGAGCGCGAATCTGAACTTCGGCGCCTACATCGAGTCGAAAGCTCAAACTGCGGCGAATAAGCTGGGCATCCTAAACAAGGTTAAGCGGTACTTCAAGCCTGGACAACTTTCAGTATTATATAAAGCTCAAGTCCGGTCTGGCATGGAGTATTGCTGTCACCTTTGGGACGGCTCAGCCAAATACCAGCTTGCCACATTTGACTCAGTAGAGCGCAGAGCCAGGAGGCTAATTGGTGACGATAAGCTGGTTATCAAGCTACATAGCCTGGCCCACCGTCGCAAAGTCGCATGTCTGTCGGTCTTCTACAGACTGTACTTCGGAGAGTGTGCGCAAGAGCTCCACGAGCTGATCCCACCATCTCCCTTCTTCCATCGGGAGACTAGACGTACTGCAGGGTATCACCGATACCTAGTCGACATTCCACACATTCGAACGAAGCGCTTTGCTGGGTCCTTTATTATGCGCACAGCCAAGGAGTGGAATTCCCTGCCTGCGTCGGTTTTTCCGAGTTCATATAACCCTAATCTGTTTAAGTCGCGAGTAAACAGGCTTCTACTGGGTAAGCTCGTTCCATCGTCGACATCATCTCTGCCCTCAGGGCAAGATTGAAGTCAAGAGCAGGCCCATTTATAATAATAAAAAAAAAGGAAACCGCCCCGGGCCCGCTCGGTGGCAACAGTGTGACATTATGGCATGCCTACAAGAACAAGACGCTGGTGTTCGCATACCTGTGCGTGGCGCGGCACGCGGGCTGGTTCGCGCGCGTGCTGCAGCTGTCGCTGGGCGGCGCCGAGCTGCGGCTCAACGCGCGCAACTGTGTGACATTATGGCATGCCTACAGGAACAAGACGCTGGTGTTCGCATACCTGTGCGTGGCGCGGCACGCGGGCTGGTTCGCGCGCGTGCTGCAGCTGTCGCTGGGCGGCGCCGAGCTGCGGCTCAACGCGCGCAACTGTGTGACATTATGGCATGCCTACAGGAACAAGACGCTGGTGTTCGCATACCTGTGCGTGGCGCGGCACGCGGGCTGGTTCGCGCGCGTGCTGCAGCTGTCGCTGGGCGGCGCCGAGCTGCGGCTCAACGCGCGCAACTGTGTGACATTATGGCATGCCTACAGGAACAAGACGCTGGTGTTCGCATACCTGTGCGTGGCGCGGCACGCGGGCTGGTTCGCGCGCGTGCTGCAGCTGTCGCTGGGCGGCGCCGAGCTGCGGCTCAACGCGCGCAACTGTGTGACATTATGGCATGCCTACAGGAACAAGACGCTGGTGTTCGCATACCTGTGCGTGGCGCGGCACGCGGGCTGGTTCGCGCGCGTGCTGCAGCTGTCGCTGGGCGGCGCCGAGCTGCGGCTCAACGCGCGCAACTGTGTGGGCACGGTGCTGGCGCTCAACCCGCACCGCAAGTACTTCTGTATCTACCACGCCAAGCATCCCGAGTGCACCAAGCCACATAAGGTAAACCAGAATCATCAATTATTTATTTCACATTTTTTAGGAAACCTTACGGTTTAACAGACAGTGAGTTAAAGTATAACAAAATATGGCTATTTACACATGTAGTATCTACGAGATAAAAACAAACAATTTAATAGACTAAATATATGACCTAACAGATGACCTGAAATCATTCTCCTGCTCTGATCCCAATTTCTTTGGGGTCGAGGCAGCATGTCTTCTTCCATACAAAACCATAGATATTATCATCATCCGTCCCTTGTCGCACACGTCCAGTCTCCTTTATTAAATTATTCTTCACACTATCGCATTTCATCTTTTCTTTAGTCATCCCCTCACACACATTTATATTCATCACTGTTTTGACACTTAAGTTTCTTTTTTTTTATTCTGAAGCTGCCGTGCTACATACGACGGGTGGGCGAGCCACATTCAAAATTCACGGACATGATTGTGATATTCGCACCTCGTGCGCGTCTCGAAATTTACAAATCGAGCAATAGGGATGCTTCCTGACTATAAACAATATGATTCTAATTAGTCCGTCTGTTAGATTATCGAAAAATATTGGATACGAAATTTTTGTTTTGTCAAATCAATCAAAATTGACGAAGATAAAACGTGTTAAAGATTTGAGTGGGGGCTTGTGACGACACTCGCCGGTAAAAAATGACAAACTAATGTCTTACAATACGACGTCACACGAGTTTTCAAAGCACTGTATCGTCTTCATTGTTTGTTTACGTGCAAAAAGAAAAATTATGTGTCCAATATTTTTTGGAAATCTATCTGGCGGACTAATTCGATTTTTTTTGCCAACTATCCTATTCTGGACCCAAGTCGCACCGCGCCGTAACAACACACATCTCTTACCCGTGATGTCCGTATTACCTACTCTACCTGTCAGTACAAACGTGACGTCATGTATCCATGTCTACATGTCCGTAGCGCATGAGCCGCATGACGCGGTCGCTGGGCGAGGCCACGTTCGACCCGGAGGCCGGCGCCTTCATCGGCTTCCACACCTCGCCAGACTCCTCCTCCAACGATGAGGGCTCCGACCCTCCAGTGCTCATGCAAGGTAAATAAAATAACTTCATAGATGTCATTTATTTTAATTAGACTGTTACAGGCACTTTTAATTAAAAAAAAATAAAAACAAAAAAAGTGACTACACTATGATCTCGACACAGTCCTTTTAAAATTATTTTACCAGCAATGATATAATATATGACTGGAGACTTGCATTTTTTATATGAATCTCACATGTACTAGTTAAATGAAATCTGTTTTAAAAAAAAATACTAGATTTTTTCTCTCGATAAAGGATAATCTTGCGCAAGAATATTAGTTTGAGTAGCATAAAACACGTTACCAATATGTCGGTAAAGTGACTTTACTAAATGAAAATAACATCATTTAGTATCAATAGAAAAGTAAGTCCTCTCATCGCAGTTCTTCCGTCTCCCATTTACAGAGAACCTTCTAGACGGGCTCGAGAACTGGCTGGACCGTTTGTTCGAAGGCAGTACCCACCGCTACTACATCAACTACTGGCCCGACATGACCACCAAGTGAGCCACGAGCCACTGCGAGCCATCACAGTAGCCACGAGCCCCAGTGAGCCACTCAGTTTTGTTTAGTCTGTACACGTTCACGCTTTGGCGTAGCTGGGAATGAGGGAAGAAACAGTTTTTGTTATAAGGTTGGCACACCGGCCGGTTTGACAGATAAGTTAGGGTTGCCAACCTAAGAAAGTTGGAATGTCATTGTGCCTGTATTTTTTTCTTTTGGTGTTGTGGGTGAACTGTTGGTTTTAGGATGATTAAAAGATAAAGATTCTATTATAGTTGTGTTATTGTGAGTTAATGAATTTGTATATTTTAGTGACTGTTCTTTGTCATAATCTCGTAGGGCTTCCTTTATATTGAAAGTAATATTAAGTCATTCATTACGCAGTTTTTAATGTAATAAATATTCCTAGTTACGCCAAAACGCGACTTGGTTCAGGACAGTGTTTTAATCAAATGATTTTTTGTATTTTTTTTCGTCGTTGTTAAGAAAATATACTGCCCGGTTATTGCCGTTCTCGAACATAGATTATAAATAAGTGTGATAGTTATTTGTAACGGTATGCCTTAGAGCTGATACCCAAGGAGAGAGTGTCGACAACGTTTCCGAATCATAGTTCGAAAAGATGGAAGGACATTGTAGATTAACGTTAAAATTAAGTTCGGAAATCCTTTCGATGTACGAATCGGACAGTTGTTTTACATAGGGCGTTTTGCCACCTCCGGATAAGTTCCAGTTACATTATCTCGGAGATAATTTCATACAAATTCAATCTCATCTTATCCCGTGACCAAATGGCAAAAACGGTGCCTTGATTTTTCTTTTTTTTTTTTGGTTCTAGAGGTGGTGAAAAGGCCTTAAATATTGGGTAATCTTGCTTTCTCGTAACGTGGTACTATCGTTGTTGTGGGGTGTATGGTGTACGATAGACTCGATCGATACAGTCGGATGGACAAGTGTAATACTGATCAATCGCTCTGGGTACACTTCTGTTGACAAAGGCTTTACATAAGATCGAATGTAGTCAAAATCAAATGTCACTTCGATTGCGGTGAAAGTTGCTTGATTACCTTATTCTAGGAGCGGTCAAACTTTATTGCGCGATACAGCTAACTTCCGAGCCATCATAAAGCTTGAACAGTACTGTACTTATCTTCTAAGTTGGATTAGCATAATATTATCCAGAAAATTTAAATTAATTAGCGAATTGTGGGTGTTCTGCAAAATGCACCTTTGCCTAAACCATTCGGCTTAACCATGCGTGGTAGAATAGTCGGCTAAAGTGCACTAAAGGTTTCTGGCAAAATAATAAAGGTCCAAGTGCCCTCAGTCAATGCAAGTGTGTCCAGAGTACTAGGCCAAATTGTATAAATGCCTATGTTGACTAGTTAGGCGAACTGAGTCTCCTACTATGTATAGGTATTAGCTTAATTGTAGCTCAGGTGTTGGGATTTATCGTTCAGAGGCCGGTGTGAATAAATTAACATACGAAAAGTAAGCAATTTTACTTAAATTAAATGAAATAAGGATATTTGATCGCCCAAATTATGTTGGCAGAAGAGCGCTGGTAAACATGTGAAATTCTATTGAAAAGCAAAGAAGACTGCGTTAGTTCCAAATGAGGCCACAAACTAAAAAATCTATGTGCAACTAACTTAAACTTCCCATTTTGACTACACGCCACAAATCCTTGTACATACAACGTTGAGATAAACCAACTAATTTTCTAGGGAAGGTCTGCCAAAGCGCCTTGGAGATGAGAGTCCATGGCTAAACCAATCTGCACATCTGCATACCCTTTCATTATATCTAGACATAGCTCACACCGGCCCTGTTCGAATTAAAATTAAATAAAGTATAACAAAATATTCACACTTTTATATAAATAAATAAATAAAACTAGCTGTAAATTAGCAGTTTACCTTCACGATATCACAATAACTAGGATTATAGAGTACCTACGATAAAAATAAGTCATAAGGACAGTATTACGGCACTGCACCTCATTGATGGTAAAACTAAACACTATAATGCTATGGGTGGAATCACATTTATATGCATTGATCTGCGTTTTCGCGTATCTCTGTCTCTTTCTGTCACGTTAAAGCGTCATTTGTTGGAGCGAGAAGTCCGATCGCCAACATACGAAGCACTAAGGGGCGATTGGACTTCACTTTAGTGATTTGTATTGCTAAATGACGGGTCCATATTGGCTCACCTAAAGTTCTTTATCCGAAATTGTTCTTCCTAACGATTTGTAATCCGAATGATCACTCTTCCTAAAATTTTTCATCCTAAAGTTTTCATTCATACTATTTGTAGTCCTACCGACGATGTTCATAACACTCATGTTTCCGAAAATTGGAATTCATAATATCATTAGTGTATATATATTTAAACTCCTACTGTTTTTTATCCTAACGCTTTTATTCCTAAACATAATTACCATAATATTTTCACTCATACAACTGTTTAGAATGATTAAAGTTCGTTTCACTGATTTTTGTCTTGAAATAAAATAAATGAATGAAATTCAGGTCAGAGTGTCGTCTTGGGGGCACTATGAAAAAAATACTTAAAAAAATTTCGCGACTAATTTCGAGGGAGCGCTCGCCGGCCGCTGCCGCGGCACCGCTCGCTTCGCTCGCTCGGCTCGCGCGTAGTTGGTTACAGTTCTAACCTAACCTAACCTATGGATATCTTTGCATAGTATATAAGGTCCCATTAAAATAGGTGGACAAATTTTAACACAGCGTTTAGTAAGCCTAACTAAAGACATCTAAACAAAAAAAAACACTATATATAAAGTGATTTTATTTTGACTTAAAATAATAAATTGCCGGCACTCTAGAACAAACTCATCCTATAAACGTAGGTATTTTATTTCTTATTCTTATTTTTTTTTTGCTATTGTCCTTATTTTAGCGGTCTGAATAATTTCTAAAATTTTGTCCACCTATTTTAATGGGACCTTTTATAATACTGATTATTATGAATAAAAAGTAATATAAACAAAAAAAAATATATGACTTTGAATAATAGTGTAAAAGATGGTTATGTTGAGAAAATATAGGAAAACAAATAATAGTGTAATAGATGTTTATTGCTACAGACATTATGAAGTCGAATGCTTCGGAATTAAAACATTAGAGACAGAGAAGTTAGGAATTGCGATTGTTAGGATGAAAAATGTTAGGAAGAACATTTTCGGATTTCCAATTATCGGAGTTGAAATTTTAGGTGAACTTTGGCGCACCCCTAAATGACAGACGGATAAAGATGGAAGATGCAGATCTGTGTGTAAAGTGATTTCACCCTATTATATGTCGTCATAGACTCCAATGTCTATTGCTATCGCTTCGAGAAATAGATGAAGATTGACACATGCTTTGAATTGTATTATTATTAAGAATCTCATATGTATAAACAATACATCATGGCCTTATCTGTATTATACATTATATTTCATACTTAAGATAAGTAGCCTATACATATAAACTCACTGTTTCTTTATAATTTTGTCTTTGTAAATTACTCTTTGGTCTAGTGGTCGCTAACGCGGCTGCTGATCAAGAGCTCCTAGGTTCGATTCCCAGGTCGGGCAAATAAGCGACGATGTCCGGTTGATGTTAACATAACTTGCGAAATTTTATGCACTATTGGATACACGTCTTGTGATTAATTTACGCTTTTGGGGATTACATGCGATGGTATGTTGTATTTCAAACATGTCACTCTTGTAATATAAACTTGGGATCAATAGATTTCAATAAGTGCCAAAGCACAACATGAGCTACTTTTGTTTGACTAAATAAAACAACTAACATATTGTGTCATATCTTATTGAATCTTTAAAATAGCAATAGAAATCGGTATCTATCACGACATGTAATAGCAACTTTACACGTTTTTAAATCTTTATACATTCTACCTACCTAGTAACTATTGATTGAGCTTCGTACTTGCCTGTTGAAACGTAGAGAACAATATTATTATAATGCAGAGAAAATAGGTCTTGATTATTGCAAATTATACTGTCGATTCAATACAAGATGGAAGGGACATGGGGGCATAAACGATTACGACTTAGTCAGTGCACCATCTAAAAAACATCATTTTGGTTTAACGATGGAAATTAATCTATACTTCTATACTAATATTATAAAGAAGTAAAGTTTGTGTGTTTGTATATTTGTTAAATTGTAAGGGGTAATCTCGGGATCTACTGAACCGATTTTAAAAATTCTTTCACCAATAGAAAGCCACATTATTGCTGAGTGTCATAGGCTACTTTTACTTACTACTTTTTATCCCTGTATTCCCACGGGAACGGGATCTACGCGGGTGAAACCGCGGGACGTCCGCTAGTCAGCGATAATTTAAAATACATTTTGTTTTTCTTACTAAAGTGCAATACCGTTACCGACAGTGTCAAAATGTATAGAAGAGCTGATTTTTGTTCACTACCGATGTAACATTTATATGTGGGAGGGCGGGGAGGTTCGGAATGATGTACTCCTTTTTTATGTGGTTAGACTGGTGTCAGAGTATTTTATGGGTGCTAATTAAACCGGCTTCTTTTTAATAGCAATATTTGCATCTAAAAATCTAACTTGCCTTCTAAATTACTAAGTGAGCCACAATTAACGAGCATCTAAATAATACTATCTTAGCCGCAAGTTATCTTTTTTAAAGCCACTCTAAATACAACTCAGCATCGTGATTATTTTTTAGCATCTAAATTTGTAACATGAATTCAAACAGTAAACTTCTAAAATATTAATATATGGCATCAAAAAAATATTCAATTAGCTTCTAATTTATTAACTCAGTACGTTTAAATTATAACTCATGCCACATTAACTGAGCATCAAAATTTAATTAAAATTGTCATCAAATATTATATTATAGCCACTAATAGTATGTATAAACTCCTGTCGTGTCATCGAAAGGCTTAAATATAGAAGTTCAGAGTACTTAATGACCTAAATATTGAAGTTCAGAGTATCGAATGTCCTAAAGATCGATTTTATTTACATGTTGTGCTACATAAGTTATCGACAGAATCGCTTCAGAACTTCATTTTTATCGGAAAACTAGACAATAAATTGTGAAAACATTTCTGCAAGCAACTCGGAAGTAGCGCTCGCCGGCCGCTGCCGCGGCACCGCTCGCTTCGCTCGCTCGGCTCGCGCGCGTTTTGTCACAGTTTTAACCTAACCTAACCTATTTCCCTCAGTTTACAATAACGAATCATACAATCTGCCTGTGACTAGTCAATTAGACAATGGTAAAAACATTTCTGTAACTAATAGGTATTTTTAACGTAAATATAATAATCTAAAGTGTATCAAAAGTTGACATTTCATATATAATATACGTTGGCGTTCTCTGATTGGTGCAAATGGCCGGTCGCTGTCGTCTCGCGCGCTCGCGCCAAATCTTTCTGTTGCTATTTTCACGATAAAAGAATGTGATGTATTATTTTACATGCGAAGTTATAATAAATGATGTTGACTACGGTCGCTTCATTTATATTTTTTTGAGGGCCTTGTGTTGAAGCTGTTAAATGTAAAATGGTGGTGAGATATAAATTCCGTGGCTGAGTTAGTAAATTAGGTGCCCATGTATAAATAACAAGGACAAGTTAATATAAATGTTGATCGTCACTTGATGCTTTCTATAGAATATTTAGTGGGCGTTGTAAAGAAGACGAATTAGTATATTAGAGGCTATATAATTTTCCCGTGGCTTAGTTATAAAATTAGAAGTTTGATCCTGTGGCCAATTAAAAAAACTGTGGCTCGATTAATTATTTCTCGTATTTTATCCCGCCCATGGACCTCCTCTGACTTGGTGTTAGATGTCTTCGAGAAATATCTCTCACGCTGGTTTCCTCACGATGTTATCCTTCACCGAACCAAATAATAATAACCAGCTTTTGCCCACGGCTTCGCCCTCGTGGATGTCGGTTTAACTCACGGGTTTAACTACAAAAATTACGATTTTCCATACAAACTTTCATCCCCTATTTAACTCCCTTAGGGGTTGAATTTCCAAAAAACCCTTCTTAGTGCTCCCCTACATTATAATAGGAAGCCGTGTGCAAAATTTCACATTCCTAGCCCCAGTAGTTTCGGCTGTACGTTGATATGTCAGTCAGTCAGTTCTCCTTTTATATATATAGATTAAAAAAAATGTTTTCGGTGTAAAATGACTACGTATGGTAATATTTTGTGCTTCGATGTCCCTTCTACCTTGTATATTTACACGCAAAACTTGGTCCAAGTAACGACTTACATTTTCTCTGATTGCTAGACAAATCGCTAATTATTATTATATTATTATGTATTATTATTGAGATAGTTATTGTAGCGTAAACTTTGTTTATATTTCTATCAACATCTTGTTAATTGTTCCTGTGAGTGAAGTCGGGTGTCCCGAACGATGTACTAGTCAAATGTATTACCAAAATAATGTTCTATGTTATAATTTAGAATAATATTTTAGTTGCCGCCATAGTGAGTTTGAGCGTCGGCCGTGAGAAACTGACATGCGCAGTGTGACAAAGTTTTGTTGTTGCATTATCTTGTGGGGCAGGAGATGGCTGTATAAGGTCAAATTTAACTAGCTAGCGAAACTATAATTACTTATGTAAAAAAAATCCACAATAAAAATATATCACTAAAAATGGACACAGATCTGCTATAATAAACTAACCAAGAATCTCGTATTGGTGGCAAAAAGTTTTGATGTATCTAGCCGAAAACTCAGCTACGCGAACCCCGCTCATAAATGTAGTAAATGCAACAAATCAAAAATTGTCAAATGCAACTATTCAGCAGAATTGAAATAAATCAATAACGTGACAAATCAGATTTAAAAATTAATATCCAGAATGGATTACTTCCTTCGTAACATGAGAGTAATTTTGGTATGGTTATTTTGACAAAAAAACGCTAGTTGATTTTTTTATGCGAGTTATTGCAACAACAAAATGTCGCACGCGCTAGTGGGCTCAGACGGTCGAAAAAGTGTTTATTTATTAAGATAAGGTATTTACAATATTGTGTTCAAATCGGAATGATATATCGAGTGTCACAGTTTTCAAATGTGGCAGTCAAAAATGATATGGTATTTATTTTATTTATGAAGTTGTGAGGATTTATTTTTCTTGCCAATTAAAGTATTCTTGTCTTGTATTGTGTCTACACACATCAAAAGTGTCTAGGGATCAACATATATTTTTGCAATAACTTTTCTCCTGATTGATATTAATTAAAATTTTCTTTAAGGATTCATCAAATAAAGTGTTTTCGTTTGTCACAGTAACGATAAACCAAGTCACCTTTGCATTAATAAAGAAATTTGCCATTTTCCTATTAAAGGGATTTTTGACATTTGAACCACTAACATTAAAGTTCGAAAAAAAGACTGAAATAACAGTTTTCTTTAAAATTTTATTGGGTAACTTAAACAATTAATAATGCGTGTTTCTACCGCGAACACTAACAATACAAGAACATCGGTTTGGCATACTCAAAATGAGTTCATCCAAATCACGCTGTGGAATGGCCGCCCATGTTCGTTGCAACAACAAAAAAAGGTCTTCTTGCGACTGGATACCCTCCATATTCGGCAGAGCTCTTCTCTGTAGCATATCCCATGCATGCTCAATCGGGTTCAAGTCTGGCGACTGAGCAGGCCAGGGCAGGACATTGATGTTAGCTGCGGCGAGAGTCTGTCTTACAACTCTTGCGGTGTGCGGTCGTGCATTATCATGCATTAACTGAAATAAGGGACCGATTTGCACTTGTAGAGGAACGATGACGTCTGATACAATCGTCTCAGCATAAATTTGAGCGTTGAGGTTGCCTCTGATCCAAATCAACTCAGTTCTTCCGCCGATCCAAATACCCGCCCATACCATGATGGTTCCACCACTATAAGGATGGACTTCCTGGCAGGATTTTAATCGCTGTTGGCGTCCAGGGGTTCTCCAGTGTCGTATACGTCTTGTATCCGGTCTCATACCAAAACGAGACTCATCAGAAAAGCACACGAAACGCCATTGTTCTTCTGCCCAATTTCTGTGTTCAAGAGCCCATTGATATCGAATCCTACGATTGTGCATTGCTATAGGTGGTACCCGTAGCGGTCTTCGGGAATGAAGGTTCACTTCATGCAAGCGGTTTCTGACTGTTTGGTCGCTAATTAAGTTCCCTGAAGAGTGATGAAGCCTCACGGCTAACATCATGGCGGTTATTGTTGGAGCTCTTCGAGTTAAGATTTGAATGTATCGGTCTTGTCTCCGTGTGGTGCAGCGATACCGTCCTCCATGGCGCTCAGCCACGGTACTAGTGCTTCGGTAACGTGTCCAAAGTCGACTGATAACACTCTGACTTGTATTCAGAGCTAAAGCCACAGTACGTTGCCGGGAACCAGCTTCTATCATTCCCACGGCTCTGAGCATTTCTTCCTTGCTTTAATGACGTCGCCGCTCCATAATAACGTTGGTTTTAATCAGAAAAATGTGTTATTGCAGTCTTTTTTTCGAACTTTAATGTTAGTGGTTCAAATGTCAAAAATCCCTTTATTAGGAAAATGGCAAATTTCTTTATTAATGCAAAGGTGACTTGGTTTATCGTTACTGTGACAAACGAACACACTTTATTTGATGAATCCTTAAAGAAAATTTTAATTAATATCAATCAGGAGAAAAGTTATTGCAAAAATATATGTTGATCCCTAGACACTTTTGATGTGTGTATGATAGTAAAGTTATAGTATTGAACAAAATATAATTTGTTCTTCTGCATGACAATTAGTATATGGAATCTCTTCTGTTTTCCTATTTCTCGACCTTGTGTATGGTAACAATAAAGTGCATTTTATTACAAAATGAAATTGTTTTATAAATAAAAAAGACAAATCTAACAAAATGTATAATTATGTGAATGTTTTCATTGTATTTTTCAACGTTGTTTATTGGTGAGACTTGTTCAAACGTTATTATGTTTTGCAAACTTTACGACCAAACATAACGGGCGAAATGTAGGTGTCCTATTCGGTACTCCTCTGCCTAACCCTTCGAGGAATATAGGCGTGATGTTATGTTAACAATTAATTCATATTTGTATATAATATATCATTGTTGTTATGATTGCACTTGTTGAATGTTTACTTTTTAAATGTCACTGATTTAAGTCGCCACATCCTTTTTGAGGAAACGGTTATATTTATTACTAAACCAGTCTTCTATAAGTTTGAGATATGAATGCTCTATCTCTCTCTAATTGCCGCCGTCTCGTTCCCCCAATACGAACCTGTATAAATGTGCTGTTTAACCTGTGTTGCCATGTTTTATAGTTATAAATTATCACCACGTTGGGTGTCTGTATATGGGTTGTTGGTAAAGCTTGTCTATTCATACTAAAATATAATTATTGTTGTATTTAAATTATTTTTATTGTTAAGATACACTAAATCTATCCTTTATCTTAATTCCAGTATCGATTTGTACAATAAATGATTAAATATTGTTCTTTATTTTTGAGTTTTATTTTGTGTAATCTATACCCTCAAAACAGTGAACAAAAAATCGTGAGCCACAAATATAGTAGCCCGATTTCGTGAACAGATTCCAAGTTACGCTGCGCGCCGATAGCTTACAGTCGTCAGGACTCCGGAGGAAGAAATCTAACAATACGACCCGTGTCCACCAGTACCGCTTTCTTCGAGCCCTTGATCCAGCTGCCTAACGAGAGCCTCCTCAGGTATTGGTCGAGGCTCCTGGCCATTGGCGGTTGACCCACATCGGCATGTGGGTCATCCGCGGGTCTTTCTTTTTCGGCTTTCATAAGGTTCTCGTCGTGGGGGACCATTGTCAATAGCCGCGTACTGACTGAGCGCGCAGTCTCGCAAGGCAATTCATGCGGTCGGTTAGGACGTGCCTCGCCCGAGGAAAACAATGAAAAAAAGGCTGAGCTTTAAGTCAGTACGCTACTAATGACCATTGCGCGCCGCTCTGATCGATCCACCACCATTATATCAAGCTTTCTGGCTTACTACTTGCTGGCGCAGTGGCTGAGAGATTGGACTGCTGCGCTGCGTGTCGCGGGTTCGATCCCCGCACGGAACAATAATATTTGTATGGCCTACCGATAGTTGTTTCGGGTCTGGGTGTTTGTGTATGTGAGTTTAAATGTTTATAAACGCACCCACGATACAGGAAGAAATTCCTAGGGTGGGGCAACGGGCGTGACTTGCCCATTGACCTCACAATCATCAGCCTATAATGTTCCCACTGCAGGGACTCAGGCCTCCTCTCTACTAGGAGAGGGATGGGCTATAATCCACCACGCGGGCCCAGTGCGTGTTGGTAGATGTCACATATCTTCGAATTTTTTGGTTCTAAGACATTTTGGCCGGTTTGATGTTTTCCTTCACCGTTTCGAGAGCAGTGGTGATGAAATAAATTACACCAAGTAATGCGCCAGCCTGGGTTCGAACCCACGACTTAATGTTCGTAAGTCGGGGCCGCAACCACTGGACCACCACTGCTCAGTTACAGTAGTGCAATGTATTGCCTGCTTAGATAGATTGGACTATAATTAATCACTTCGGACCATTTAGGAAGGTAAATAAAACAGCTTAGTAAGGTAACTGCATCTATTTCATAAATATTTCATAAAATTATGATTGGTCTATGTAGTTGTCAGCTGTTCATGGTATAATGTAAATGCTGTAATCGGTGTCCCAGAGTTGATATTTGTTCTTGGCAAGCCTTGGATATTTGAACGCTGAAAGAGAAAGAAAGAATAAATATACTTGACATGCATTTCTTAAGGAATGGTTGTCATATGTTTGAATACCAGCCCCTATTGCGTATCTTTTTAACGTCAGTGGCTATCAGAAATGTCCATAGATTAACTGTAAATTGGTTATGGTTTGGTACATCTTTTTCTTAAAAACTCACCATTTGACAGTTATTTGATAGACATTATAAGTTATCCACTGTCATTAAAAGATACGCAATAGCCCTGCTGTAACCTGTAATGATAATATTACAAATCAAATAAATGAAAACATTGCAGAATAATGAGTAACCCCTGTTAATAAACTGTATCATATAAAATAGTTTTTCGTCTCCAAGTGTGTGACCAAAAGTTTTTCTTAACTAGACAATGAATCTTGATGCAGTAATTTAACCATGAGCTCCTCGGAGCTTATTATTATGAGAAGATTTTAAATAATTTATTCTGGAAGGTTTATCTGCATAGCTTAGAATCTCATGTCAGCAGATATGTTGCCTTGATGCAAAACAGTGGGGGGTCACTAGCAGAACTTACTTTGTGGTTGCTTCTTGTGGTCACTAGCAACTGCGACTGTTGAGTACCAGCTCCTGAGTCCTGAATCCCAGATCAGGCCATGTTATTGGGTCTTCCTTAAGGTTTTTCCCCGTAGCAGCCAGCCACAGTATCTGAATTTGTGCCTGGTTGATAGCAATAGGCTTGCCCCCTATTACTTTAATTTAGTATGGTGACATGTCTCCTGCCTAGCCTTTGGGATCCTAGGTGTATATTGTATAGATGTGTGGTGTTATCTGATGTGATACATACCTTACTCAAGATATTCTATTTGTGTGCCCCAGGTTTGTGTCTGTTACACCATGTCCACCTGAAATTTATTAATTTCATTAAATTAGAAATCAAATTCAGAAAGCTGCATATATTATCACACAAAATCAATAATTAATTTTTTGGGACCTTTATTCAGATATACTTAACATCTGTTAATAAATTAAAGCAGCTCTTTTTTTGTTGTCTGGGAAACAGTCTTGCTTCCCTCAATAAGAATATTGTTCTCCGAAGATAGAAAAAAGCAGCTACAGTAATTACTAATGTAGCTACATGAAAATAATGATCTAACTTCAAAATAAGAAAAAAATCTAATTGGTATTATTAATTTGATTTGCAACCAGACTGTGGTTAATTAACATCAACAGAGTATTTAAAATACATGGTAACATCAAGACTGACAAAGTCATATTCAGTGCCTTATTCTGACCCCACCCACTAAGAAATACTTCATCAGTATTTTTTTAAATATTACTGTTTCCTACAAAAGTGTTACCTACACAGATAAAGTGTATGGAACAGAAGATTAAAAAAAAAGTACTTATGAAATACATTTAAATGACAACACCACACAATCACATGTTAAGATGTAATCAACCACAGTCACATTGCAGCCTTCAATAAGTCTATAAATAACTTTAAAATACTTCATATATTCTACAATATGTTTTAAAAACCAAACTATTGTATCTACCTAGCTGTAAGTTTTCCTAAGATAATAAAATAAATACTTACTTAATCCTATGTTTAATGATGCCTACCTGACAACTGTAGACCCTACATGCTAAATATTTAAATAGTATTCTTTCTAGGATTAAGTTCATACTGGCAGTTGGCGAAAGAAAAGCCCATGCCTATGCCTAAGCCCGTTGTAATGGGCCATCTCCTTTTAAAGATAACTATTGATGCAATTGTGCCCAGTAATAGGCCACCACCTGTAACACAAAAGTTGTAGTCAGTTGAGAGGAAAAAATATAATTAATTAAAAAAATAGAGCCTCATTACTCACACACCTGAACAAACCAGAGGGTCAGTGGGTCATCTTAGGGGCAGAGTTTTAGGAGTAGGAGTATATGCTTAGGGGCACTATGAGCAGCAAAGAAGCAAGCACAGCGCTTGACTCATCAGATAATAAAAGTTCACTATTGAAATGCATCTGCAGGGGTAAGGAAAGGGCTAAGTTTTCATGATCTAGGAAAGGTTATCCGGCTACTATTCTATTATTGGAAGCTCAGTCACGCAAGGGACACGAAGAATAGGAATTTAGAGTCAATTATAAATACACAAGAAAGCCGCTACATATCCTCTTCTTTCTGCACCGGGTCCTTTTACGTCAGTCATGGAATGAGAACTGGAGAACTTATGAGAACTATGCTGAAGCGGATCCCGCCCCTAAGACGACCCACTGACCGGATCTTCCAAAAATGTATAAAGAATAATCTGTATTTCGATATTTACCTCCTTTGACGATGGCATCGGTGATACACATGTCCAACTTCCTCCTGTATGAATCTTCAGCATCTACAGCTTTATCTTTTGCCATTGTGAACTTTGTTTTTTTTTACCACAAAATGAAATGTGAGGAAAGAATTTTGATTGACCTGTGCTTTTTATTTTGGATCGTACACCGAAAACTGAGTTTATTGCTGATTTTGTGGCTTTTACATAATTCGTACCTATTGAAAATTGATAGGACTGCACGCACGACACGAAAAGTGATAGATATGACACTGACACTGACAGTACTGACATTCGCAATTTTGTTGTCTAATGTCAACCGTCAATGTCTGTTTCTGTCATCGTCGGTGTTGCAATTTCAACAGTTGGTTTTGAAAGATTTTAGAGTCCATACCAGTACCACGAAAGAAGATTCGGGTCTCGCTTTGTATTTACAAGGAAAGGGCTTGTATTAACAAGGCGAGACAAAGTACCATTGTAGTAGACGATCCCCCTTTGATTTTTAATTTATTTTTATCATTTATTGTAGCAATAAAATAAAACACCACACAATTATTACCAACCGACCACTTTTTTTTGCATCTTGCTGTTCAACCTAGGTTTTTTCCTGTAAGTGACTTGAGTGTTAGGTCTTCAGTCAGGGCGTCTAGTTTACAACTTTACATCCATCTGAAACCGGTGTATTAAACCAACGGAGGTTTTTTTTCTATCTAAACAGTTTAAATATATTTAATACCCGAAACCTTGTCTTTATGTATTAAGAATGTGTCCTTTGGCACTTTTCATAATATTGTCTCCACTTATTTCTTGTGTTTATTTGGTAACACTTGTGCAATTACACTCTTCACAGTCATGAGCACTAAACACTAACTCGAATGGATTTGTTCTATAAAATCTTCTATGTCCGTTTTCCGGGAGCTGCATCGGCACCACGTTCACATTTTCATGAAGTCTCTGTTCGTGAGCTTTTTCCGATTTTTGAATCACTTTGTCGGAGAATGGATACATTTGCAAACCTTAATGAAATTAATTGATTCTCCACCAATGACGATGTTTGAAACTAGCTATGCTAGCGTTTCGTACCGACCTTCCCCGTTGAAAAGCAATATTTTATTATTATTTCAGCGGACAACGCCGACGGTCGCGGGAAACAGCTAGTAGGTATTTCTATCAAGTTGACAGAAGCATCCACGGTTCCATATGTTATAAACCTAATTGTAGGTTATAGTATTTTAATAGTAGCAGCTGCTGCTTTGTTACTTTCACAGGGCTCTAACACTACGTACCGTAAATACAACATTATGCCCTTGTTAGCACGGTAGCACCCCATATTTAGCAAAGTACTGCAGTACCTCTACTAAAACAATACTTCAGCTTAGCTGCTAAAGCTGCAACAGTACTTACAATGACTCAAATGATTTCTATTTGACAACAGCAGGTTCTACAATTTGCAAATATTGTTTATAAGCTTACTGGCAGTTGGCCCAAGAAAATCCCATGCTAATGCCTATCCCAATTATGATAGGCCATCTTTTCCGAGCCAAGAATAACATCGACGTCACAGTACCTATTAACGCACCAACACCTGTAACATAAAGTAATTTGTAAAGAGGAATAGCATGTGGGAGAAAGTTTTGCCAGTTCTTCCGTAGTTTGAACCTTCACTGAAACGAAGTAAACCTATGTAAGCTGTGCGGCCAAATCGAAAACATGTATCTAATGAATGATTATGTTCGTGGAATAAACCGCCTGGCTAAGCGCGAATTGGGTTGAGCCGACGCGAACAAGAAGTCGGACTTTAAAGTTCTGTAAATACCTACTGCTGACCCAGATGTATGAATGTGCACGAGGTAAAAGGAGTATGTTAGGATTAGGATCGTAGCGAATGGCATTCAGTAGTTTCTGCCTACCCCCGTGGGAAAAAGGATTGAGTTTATGTATGTAAATACCGAATCGAATGCGGCGCAAACAAGTGTGAAGCACCCATTCGTATTCGCAAGCTCAGGTATTTAACGGCCAGGCCATGGTACATTGTGGCTGCTTATGTTGGGGGTAGAGGTACCAGCCGGCTTGCGTGTTGTGTGGTGGTTAGGATAATACTTTAATCTTAATCACACATTTGGTCATACGCACATGGTGGTTTAATAAATAGGTACTTACTTGCTCTCATAACTGCATCAGCAACGCATATTTTCAGTGTAGTAAGAGAACTTCTATCGTCAGGGTCTATTTGATTTTTGCCCATGTTGTATTCTGTTTAAATATAATAATAAATCATTCGAAAAATCCTATTACCAAAACTTTACCAGACCCCAAAAACATAAAATCATTGTGTTTGTTGTACCGTGATTATATCCAACTATTTTTAATATTTATAAAATTCTGCAAGTGATTTTGATTTTTGTGAATGATTTCCATAAATGTCAGTCAACGACAGTCAGTCATGGAATTATTAAGAACTTCAAAAACTAGGGAAGGAAACGCTGTTGCTGGTTTGGGGTTGGGTATCTAGGAAAAGCAGTTGTATTTGGCAACACTTTCTTTAACTGACATTTGAGGGTTAACAGCTGATTTTGACAGTTTAATGTTTGACAGTTAGCAGTTGTCTTCGTGGCGTAGCTTCATGGTCTTCCGTCTTCATGCAATTTATTTATTTTACTCTTTGTCTTCATGGTTGCTACTTGTAGTTTGTTTCCTTGAATGTATTTGAAAAATGTGTTAATTTAGGCAACTATCAAATCAAGATAAAAAATTAAAATGTTACCGAATAGAATTATAAAGCTGCACAGACATAAACCATACTTACTTCTCATTAGAAATGCAAGTACGCAGGAAACGAAGTCGATGCAACCGCCTAATCCTAGAAGGATTAGCACGGATATGGTAGGCCCCCCTGATCCCGTGTCGAATCTAAGGAAGGTCATATTTAAAATACCGCCCAATGAAACTGAATTGGAAAGGAAATATAGAGAACTGAGATCAGAAGTTCAAGAGTGGAATCAAAAGTTTTGGGAGAAACATAATTCACAGTTTTATCAGGTATTCTTTTATTATTTTACCATGCACGAGGGCTCACTTTTCTCAGTTACCATAAATTCATTTATTTGTAATTGTTAATTTTCTGCATATTTTAAGCCTCATTGGTAATGCTGAATAAAACAATAATGATTTTATATTATAACACTGTACCGTTTACAATAAAACCAAGCATATTGCCATCTTAATTTATTCTTATCAAAAATAGTATGTTGTGGAGTTTTGTTAGCCCATTTGAGTTTCCCAATGCTGGGCAAATGTGGCAATGTCTGTCCATGTTTACCTGAAAAACAGGATCAAATCGGCACACCACCTTCACCCTATTTACCTCAATGATAATTTCCTCGGACAGGCAACCAATGAGTGACAATCGTTGCCCACCTCTCCGGGCCCCTTTGTGCTACATGAAGTATTAATTATTGTTTTTATTTTAATTACAGGAACGGGAACAATTTGTAAAGAATAATGTACCGGCAGATAACCAGAACCTCACAGCAGATGAAATGAGCGTGTTTTACAAAGCTTTCTTGGACAAAAACTGGAAACTACACCTTAACTACAATAAGGAATGGTACAAAAAAAACTTTGCCCTTTTAGGATTAGCTATACAAGTGAAAGTAAAGAGACTACTTAGATTAAAAGATTAGGATCTATTAACAGATATTGTATACCTAGATTGAGAATTAAGAATGTTTATTTTTTTTATTATTAGATGCGAGTTCAAATATTTGATATGAACTGTACTCGAACAGCGTCAGAGAAAGGAATAATCTGTCAAAATAAAGACGAACATATCTGAAGCCATAGGTTTATTATTAACTGTAATTTCAAAACCAGAAATAGTTTTAAAATGTTTCACACAGAAGGAATGTAAATTAAAGTTGGTCTAGTTAGTTTATACTACTCTTGGAAACAATAAATAAAAAAATATTATAGAAACTTTTGTGTTAGTACAAAGTGTGTGCATAGTTTGTTGGTACAAACATTGTAGAAAAAACCATATTCTTTTATGAGTAAGATATTAATTGCACCTACTCACTGACTCTCCATTGGGCTGCTTTATCACATCAGACATACCATCTCAGGGTATTCAGGGACCAGGCTCGCTCTGAAAAATAACGCTAGATACCCCACTGCCCATAACAAAGAAATTAGGAAGGTGTTAGAAATTTAGAATACATTAAGGGATAAAACTAAGCGCATATTACTGCAGTACCTCTATTCAAAAATTACTTTAGTTAAGCTTCAATAGTACTTACAATGAGACTCAAATGGTTTCTAGGTATTTGACAACAGCAGGTTCTATTATATAGAAGAATATTGTTTATTCGCTTACTGGCAATGGGCCCAAGCATATCCAGTGCCAATGCCTAAACCGACTATGATAGGCCATCTTTTCCGATTCATTATAAACGTCGATATAATAGTACCTATTAACACACCAGCACCTGTAATATTTCATAAAGTAATTTGTAAACATGTATAATGGGTTAAAAGAGAAAGCTTTGCTTATTTTCCCGTTGTTAACCATAGAGTAAAGTAATATATGTTGTTAACCTTGGCTGGACTGGACGGGGTAAACGTTAGTTGTGTTGTGCGGCCAAGCAGTGTTGCCAACTGCTATTGTAAGAAATGCACTAAGCAAACCCTAAAATGCACTAGGGTTGTGCTAATTTTGATAAAAAAAATACCAAATAAATAAAATCAATAAATATTTTAAAAAAAAGGTTTCATTATTAGAGAATATTTAAGTTGTTATTACAAAATTAGGTCGTCGTCCGAATCAGAGTTGGAATCATGGTCTAAATTCACGGTGTACGGGGCCCATGAAGGTATAGACGGGGCCGTCCTTGTTCCACTCTCCACCACAGATTAGATATTAGTAGCTCTCCATTTAATTAGAGGTGCGTTCTGAAATGGGATGGGCAACTGGTGGAACTAATGGCGCTAGCACCGCATGAACCTAAGCTCTTCATTGGTTGAATATCTGTCAATGTCATTTTATATTTCAAAATAGCTTGACCTCATTGGTCGGATTGGGACAAGCTATGGACACGCCATCTACAATCAGCTTTCACTTGCCAACCCCATTGAACTGTGTTTCAGAGCGCGCCATTGATTGGTTTTGTTTTTACCAACGTGCGTGATAGGTATATTGCAGACTTTTTAAAATGCGCTAGTTATGGCACTAGGCATTGTTATGGAATTTTGGGCGCTGAAACATCAAGAAATGCACTAGATCTAGTGCCGAAAGCACTAAGTTGGCAACACTACGGCCAAGTCGAATTCATATTATGAATGTTTATGTTCGGGGGAAAAACCGCCTGCCTAAGGCGCAGGCCACACATAAATGTCGTCGGGCGCGGATATGGCGCGGGCGGCGAAATGGGGAATCATATCCACGCCCGATACACGGAATGTCGTGGCTGCACCTTAGCGCGAATTTGGCTGAGCCGACGCGCAAAAGAAGTCGGACGACACAGGGCAGCGGCACAGGGTTGGCAGAATATATTGTTGGCTCAGAGTCACGCCATCAGCCGGTAGCCGTGCGGTCAGCGTGCGGTCGTCGTGCGGACTCGTGCGGCAACCGACAGAAGTTCATAAAACGAGGCGAGTGGCGTTGCAACGGTCACTTTTTGCTTGGACGGCGCTCGGAATGTCGGAATGAACTTGCTACCCGACTATTATCGTGTGCTTCGCTATTTTTGGTTTATGTTTTTGCTCGTGTACTGATTATTCCATTTTGCTAGTGCTATTTCTATTTGATTATTGTTTAAAATGTTTGTCGTGATATTTTTGTAAAAGTGTAATTTAAAAGATATTAAACATTGTTTATTTTGTTCACGTAATTCACTTCTGATTCCTAACATCAGAAGTGGGATAAAGATTCTTTTCGCCCACAAGTTAAAAACTAGTTTTCAGGCTTTCAATTTTAGATAAAAGCGGGTAGTAGTTAGCAATGGATAGATCGAGTTGTTCGCGTTCAAATACTAGTGCCTCGCGTTCTAAGCGATCTCGTAACCGCTATAAGCGGAGTGAGTGGAAGGTCACGTAGCAAGTTTCGGGATCCGATTTCCGTTCCAAGCGCGAACGAGATCGTCGTAGGAGCCGCGTGAGGACGCGAAGTCTTGTGTTACCGCTCTCGCGGTTGAGGCGACGCTCCGGACAGGATTGTTGGTTTACTTTCGTTCCTGATACATGTAAGATCGAACCATTTTAATATTTCGTTGGTTTAGTGGTCGCAAGCACGACTGCTGAGCATGAAGGTTCTGGGTTCGATTCCCGGGTCGGGCAAAGTGTTATTGTCTGGATTTGTGCCCGGTTGGTGGCAATAGGCTCACCCCTATTACATGGAACTTAAACATAACTGTCGAAATGTACTAATAGGTACACCTCTGCCTACCCCTTTGGGAATTACAGGCGTGATGTTACGTTATGTGTGTTTATTAAGTTATTGGGGCGATTGGCAATGCCTCGAACGCATTGGTGGTTATTTGCATGGTGGTGCTAATACGTGGCTTAACGATTGGGTGACCAACAACAGCACCAGGACTCATTTTAAACCCGAATTTCGGTCATTGTGTCCGCGTGTTGTCGATAATTATGGCCACTGTGCTATAATGACGTTATGAGTACATACAACTGTATGACCTACAGATAGTTTTTCAAATTCGGGTATTTGTGATATGTGAGTTTAAATATTTGTGAGGTACCCACGATACAGGAAAAAATCCTAGTGTGGGGCAACGTTGTGATTTGTGGTATATCTGATGCACAAATAAAAGCTGCAATTATGAACAAAACAAAATACAGTCAAAAGCCTTGTTTTCCGTATATTTGAAACCCAAAAGTGCAGTTGTTTGCACATCAAACTCAAATAATCATGGTCTGCGTAAACGCAAACCCCTACGCAATATGATCAGTTGACTTGTTTTTCGTGTGAAGACGTAGGCCGTATACAGGGTCACTGCTAATAAGTCTTGCTCTATTAAAGAAGGTGCCTAAGACACATGATTGGCTAAGGAAGAAGCCAACGGGTCACGTACCAGTCGATGTTCATACCTAAAGGTTTTGATGAACTTAAGTTGAGGTAGAAAGTCGAGTAAGGGTTTCTATCGGCTGTATTGTATTCGACCGTACCAGTAGTTATTGCGTAGCCGTGGCCCGGTTGAAATTGGAGTTTTTTTTTGAGGAAACTCAAGTCGACTGTGTGTGCGATGCGCGTTTAGCTTTGGTTGAGGTCAGGGTCTGGAAAGACCGTAGTGTGAAGTCAAATAGTGATGCACACGGGAGATCGACTTGTTTACTAGTCAGTTAGAAATCTGTGGTTTTACTCGATGATTTTTGTGAACCTGGCATTTTTTGACGCAATAATGTTTTAAGATTGATTTGAACGACAATGGTACATGACCCAGCTAGGGTGGTTGATTGTTGTATTTTCGATAATTTCCAGTTTAGCCACGTTTGATTTTATCAACGAGAGTCCTAATGGATGTTTGGTCAGGAGTGACCGAGTGGAACAAAATTCTGTCGTAGATTTGTCTCTTTGCAGAGTAACCATTACAAATAAGGATGTGTGGCATATGTTACGCAACGCAACGCTGCCTGGTCTCATAGCAGTGGTTGCCAGGGCTGCGCTACAGTGACGCACGCGCACGAGCCGCAGGCTGCCAGGGTGTCCTACTGGCGCGACTGGCCTGGTCGACCACACCGCTGCAGGCCGACTGCGCGACCTAGCTTGGTCGAGCGCGTCACTGCAGGCCGACTGCGCGACCTACTGGCTTGGTCAAGCCCGTGGCCTCAGCTGCGTGTGTGAAAGTCTGTGTGATATGCTGACAATGTGCCTATGTCAGCAGCCACTGAGGGGTATGCAAACTTGGAGCCTATGCCTACAGTGTGTGTGGAAGTCTATGTGATATGCTAACAAGCCTATGTCAACAGCCACTGAGGGGTATGCAAACTTGGAGCCTATGCCTAGTGTTGTGGACTTGTGGAAGTCTGTGTGATATGCTAACAATGTGCCTATGTCAACAGCCACTGAGGGGTATGCAAACTTGGAGCCTATGCCTACAGTGTTGTGGAAGTCTGTGTGATATGCTAACGATGTGCCTGTGTCAACAGCCACTGAGGGGTATGCAAACTTGGAGCCTATGACTACAGTGTTGTGGAAGTCTGTGTGATATGCTAACAATGTGCCTATGTCAACAGCCACTGAGGGGTATGCAAACTTGGAGCCTATGCCTACAGTGTTGTGGAAGTCTGTGTGATATGCTGACAATGTGCCTATGTCAGCAGCCACTGAGGGGTATGCAAACTTGGAGCCTATGCCTACAGTGTGTGTGGAAGTCTATGTGATATGCTAACAAGCCTATGTCAACAGCCACTGAGGGGTATGCAAACTTGGAGCCTATGCCTAGTGTTGTGGACTTGTGGAAGTCTGTGTGATATGCTAACAATGTGCCTATGTCAACAGCCACTGAGGGGTATGCAAACTTGGAGCCTATGCCTACAGTGTTGTGGAAGTCTGTGTGATATGCTAACGATGTGCCTGTGTCAACAGCCACTGAGGGGTATGCAAACTTGGAGCCTATGACTACAGTGTTGTGGAAGTCTGTGTGATATGCTAACAATGTGCCTATGTCAACCTAATGTGCCTATGCCGAGCTGTCGCCCCAGGCTGCCAGCGCGCTACTGACGTGTTAAGCGCGTCACTCCAGGCTGCCAGCGCGCTACTGGCGTGTTAAGCGCGTCGCTCCGGGCTGCCAGCGCGCCCTGCTGGTGCAGTTGTGCGTGGCACACCACGGTGCCAGCGCGCCTTACTGGCGCAGTTGTGCGTGGCACTCCACGGTGCCAGCGCGCCTTACTGGCGCAGTCGTGTGTGGCACTACACGGTGCCAGCGCGCCTTACTGGCGCAGTTGTGTGTGGCACTACACGGTGCCAGCACGCCCCACTGACGTTGTGAGACACGCTATCAAGGAGACAGCGAAGACTCAGGCGCCTTGTTGGAAGCTGACGAGGACGTCAGAGCGTCAGGAGAGGCCGTGTTGGCTCAAAGTCACGCCATCAGCCGGTAGCCGTGTGGTCAGCGTGCGGTCGTCGTGCGGACTCGTGCGGCAACCGACAGAAGTTCATAAAACGAGGCGAGTGGCGTTGCAACGGTCACTTTTTGCTTGGACGGCGCTCGGAATGGACTTGCTACCCGACTATTATCGTGTGCTTCGCTATTTTTGGTTTATGTTTTTGCTCGTGTACTGATTATTCCATTTTGCTAGTGCTATTTCTATTTGATTATTGTTTAAAATGTCCGTCGTGATATTTTTGTAAAAGTGTAATTTAAAAGATATTAAACATTGTTTATTTTGTTCACGTATTTCACTTCTGATTCCTAACAATTTATTATATTTTAATAGGGAAGTTGACAAAAAAAACTAATTAGGTTGTAGATCTTAAAATTCTCTACAAAAATGCATTTCATTATTATTTTCTAAGAGTTACCATTCCTGAGATATCGCGATTCCAAGAGTCACATTATCCTTTATATCAAAAAGAAAGGTAATTATCACTCCTCACGAAATCTCGAAAACCGCTGGACGTTTAAATATGATTTTTGGCAAGGAGATAGTTTATAGTTAGTAGACGTCCGCTAAGAACGGATTTTGCGATAGGGCCGGACACGGGTGGTCTAAGGGCCCACACAAGTTTGTATGAATCAGAACTTGCAAAAGCTCATAGACCACCCTAATCCGGCCCTGTCAAAAAATTAATTCATAGCAGACGTCTACTGACTATAAACTACGTCTCTGCCAAAAATCAAGATTGTAGCACGAAAAATGAAGGACTTTCATACAAACTTGCGAGGGCTCTAAGATCACCCTAATACGACCCTGTCGCAAAATCCGTTCCTAGCGGACGTTTACTAACTATAAACTACCTCCTTTCCAAAAATCATCTTTATACGTCCATCGCTTTTTGAGATCTCGTGAGGAGTGATTTACCTTTTGCTTTTATATAAAGAACTAGCGGACGTCCCGTGGTTTCACCCGCGTAGATCCCGTTCCCGTGGGAATACAGGTATATAAAGTGTGTGGCTTTCTATTGGTGAAAGAATTTTTAAAATCGGTTCAGTAGATCCCGAGATTACCCCTTACAATTTAACAAACACACGAACTTTACTTCTTTATAAAATTAGTATAGATATAGATAATGGGACTGTTAGAATCGCGATATCTCAGGAATGGTAACTCTTAGAAAATAATAAAAAATAACATTTTTGTAGAGAATTTTATGATCTACAACTTTGGGTTGAGGTTTTTTTTGATAAAACTTACCGTTTTCGAGAAAAATTCAAAAGTCCTCAAATTTTGACCTTTGACCCCGAATAACTTTTGTAGCACACATAGGATCGATGGGGATTTTTAAGGCTTTGTTTGTAATGGTATACCCCAGCTCTCCACCAATATTTGGCTCTGTGGGAATTATTGTTATTTCAAATGTCTATATTGACCGGACTATATCCAATATTTTTCGATAATCTAACTGACGGACTAATCAATAACAGAATCATATTTTTTTAGTCAGTCGACTACCCTTGAGTACTGTTAAAAATTCACGAAAATGTTATGTTATTTCAAAGAACTAATAGAGTAAGATCCCAGGGCCGCCAGACGTCACGTATTTTCTGACGAAGGAAATGTGGACGATTGAGTAGTGTTGGTATGTACTAAGAACGCACGACTACCAGCTTGCTTAGACGGCCAATTTTCAGGCTATCAAGGTACATAAAAACATTACTAACCTCACGTATTTTCTGAAACCTGTTTTTTACGTATATTGTAGGCAATATCCTTAAAAATAAGTCGCCAATACTCCCAGACACTTTCCAGCGGCCGTATTGCTTAACAGACGCTTTAAAGCTCCCAAAAAGTGGAGACTTGAACGTATTGTGGCTGTTTACCCGAGAACGCATGGCATCGCTCGTGTGGCTGACATACAGACCTCCACTGGACTCAATCGGTGGGCATTCAACAGGATCTGCCCATTGCCTGTGTCTTCAGAATTGTACGTTGCTTTCAACGCCCGGGTGCATGTTGGAGCGCCTGCCCAATATAGCATGGCAATAACCCGATCAATTAGCTTTAAGTATTAAATCATAGGGGGTTTAGTTTTCTTTTAAAGCGTCTGTTAAGCAATACGGCCGACGGAAAGTGTCTGGGAGTATTGGCGACTTATTTTTAAGGATATTGCCTAAATTATACGTAAAAATCAGCTTGGAGAAAACACGTGAAGTAATTTTTTATGCACCTTGAGTACCTGATACCTGAAAATTGGCCTTCTTAGCATGCTAGCAGGTAGGCATGCGTTCTTAGCACATACTAACGCTACCCAATCGTCCACATTTCCTACGTCAGAAAATACGTGACGTCTGGCGGCCCTGGGATCTTGGACTATAACAGAAATACACAAAAACATTTGATGATTTCCCATCCACAAAATAAAGGTATCTACTTACCTCCTTTAACACAAGCATCACGAATGCATATGCGCAATGTAGTAACAACACTTTTGTCGTCGGGGTCTATTATGAACTTTGCCATATTATTGTAGCACCTATGTTTAAACAAAACACAAAACGGAATATAATATCGAATATTTTATCACCAAAACTTTATGACACACCAGCATTAGGTACTAAAATTTTGCAATCATTGTGTACCGTGATTTTAACTAATTATTCATAACATATCTACCAATGGCACCAATGGTTTGTGAATGATTTCTTTAAATGTCAGTCAGGGAAACTCAGTCATGGAATTATTAAGAACTAGAAAAACTACCACGCTAGAAGACAGGTTTACACAATTATAGAGGTGTGCTCTCCTCACTCATGTATAACAAACATGGAAGGATAGAAATATCTGAATATACAGAAAGGAACCAAATAAGCGCAATACCTTTTAAAGTATTATTTTGGGTTTGTCCATTAGGAATTTCTCAGTAGGCTCGCCTCCTATCACATGGGACTTTAACATAGGTAAGTTGCGAAATGTGGGTATAGGTAAGTACTAATAGGTACACCTTTGCCTTACCCTACAAGGATTACAGGCATGATGTTAGGGCTCTTATGTGATTAGGTAGGGAGGTCGGCGCGCAGCACCCAGTCGTAACCGATGTTTCACAGGGGCGGCCCCAGAACCGATCCCTGTGGAACACCGCACGACATTCTCGCCGGTTAATCCATTCTCCGTGTTGACCGGGGTAGATGACAGCCCTGTCAAATAGTCCCCGACTACACGACGAAGGTAGGCAACCGTTGATACCGGAGTGCCTCCCTAATGCAGCTCCAGGGTATGGTTTTGAAGGCGTTGACGATGTCGAGAGACACCGCCAAGGCACCAAGACAAGACCACACCGCCCCGAGAGACCGCAACCCCCGTCGTAGCCCTCACGCGCATGATGGCGTCCACCGTGATTATTGAAGTAGGGACCTATATATTGCACTTATTCTGTTACACTGAAATCATAGATTAACCGCAGACAGTGAATTTCAGCCGCCCGTGCACCTACAGCTTCATTGGTGTAAGTTGCGGTAGGTATTATTAGCCCGTGGGTATAGCTTTTTAGCCGGCTTCCAAAAAGGAGGAGGTTCTCTATTCGTGTGTAGGTAGGTATGCTTTTTTATGCGAATTTTAACGCGATTCATATTATTTTCCTATTATGATCTGCTAAAGTGGACATTTTAGACTCCCAGGACAAAGGTCCCTCGCTTTTTCCAATTCCCTCTATTACAAGCTAGTGTGGGCCAATCCTAGAGGGATCAATTCGGTCTAGTCCTACTTCGGATTAGCTGCTTTTTAGGAAGTCGGCGATTTGTGTTTTGAAACGTGAAACTGTGTTCCAGCGCGAGTCGAAAAATCATACTGGTCGCCAATAAATGAAATAAATTTGACAACGTTATAGTCAGCAAAAATGTCATTTTTCAGTTGACCGAAAGTTTTGTTATTTGCAAAATATGTTTTCGATAGGTTCAATAAATTCACATTTCGGTTTTAGTGAGACAACACAAGCAAATATAACACAAGCAAATTCATTAAAAGCTTAAGCTTTTGTATAGGTACCTATTTAACACAAGTAAATTAATTAGTTATTTTATGATAAAATTGTTACTTCACCTACCTATTAAAATGTACATAGCTTTCAAATGGCTTCTTGGCTTAACCCTTGGAATGTGGATATCAATGTGCGGCATTGATCTTATAGTCAGAAGAAGTTTTGAAATTAAACAGGACGGTGAGTAGGACTTCTAGGAGAAGAAAGTTGCATGTATTAGGTACTATGTGTTAAGCATTATTAAAATCACCTATCAAATTGTTTTAGGTTACCAGAAGATGCTAAATATGACCAGAAATACAACTATTTCAAATCTTAAAGAGCATTTACGAAGAGATAAATATTTTAAGCATCCAAGTGAAAAGCCCTACAGTACATCCGGTTTGCCCTTTTTTATGTTTCTCGCTGGAGCTCTTGCGGTGTCTTTGTATCACAGGAAAAATGAAATTGTGTTGTTAACAAAAAGGGAAATTTCAAAACTCTACTCAAGCGCTGCCTTTGAAAGATTAAACGGGTCTTCAAAAATTGCCGCTAAACGGGCGTGTGAATGCTCCAAAAAATATAGTAAAATAGTATTGCTTCACATGAACAATTCTACTATCAAACTGTGGAACAAATTATACGCCTTCATAGTGAGAAAAGAATCAGAAAGGCCAAGAATAAATATGATGCTACTTCAAAAATTACAGGATGTTGACAAAGAGAGAAAAAATCTAGGTCAGCTTTTGATCGCAGCCATCCACGAAAACAAAAACATTAGAATGCAATACGAGTTAGAAAATATGGCAAAAAATAGACTAGCTCGGCACATTGAAAATGCACAAAAGGAAATAAAAGAAAACAGGTCCAGTTATGTTAATTTCCAACAGTTATATCTGTTAACACATCAAGAAAACTCATTTTTGAAATCTCGTATTAAGAAGCTCACATTAGAAAAAGAGCAAGCGGGGAAAAGTCTAATAGAAATAATGAATGAAGTATATAAATCCAAAAACAAGCAACTTATACATTTTTGCAGTCGATTTATTGTGAAGACTTCCAATAATTTATTGAATGGTGATGTAGACGCAGAGATCGAAAAGTTTTTAGAAAAGTCTGGAACACCTACAGCCACCGAATCGAACTGGGTGTTTTCTGAGCGTCCAGATCTCAGGGTAAATGCATCCAGCAGCAGACCGGATGGTGATAAACGATTCGCAGAAATCATCAAAGACGAGATTCTTGTACCTCTTGTATCTGACGCACCCAAGCTCAAGGGCCTCCCAGGGGAATTCGTCTGTACGGTCAAAGATAAAGATGGTCTTATTGCAAGGTTGTACGAATACGATTACACATCAGATTTTGATAATGGAGACACTATTCGAAGAATCCGACAGTATACCGTTTATTTCGACAAAGACTGTCTATTAGATTCCATAAAGTAAGTGTTTTTTTTTTAATATTTCACATAGTAGGCTTACTTGGGCACTTGTAAAACCTCGACAAAAAGGTGCACGGTTCGGGTTGATCGATTCCTACGGAGAAGAAACAGCAAGAAACTCCATGGTTACTCTTTTATAATGATTTGGTTTAACAATATTTTCATTTTACAGCATTAGTATATAAATAAGGGGGAAAATTAGGCCTGAAAAATTGACAATAAGTCGAAGGATATACCTACAATAGCCGAAGTGCGGCTACACCAATTTTTAAGTGTCGGCCACATGCAGTTAAACCTAGGTGTATCCTACCTACTTAAACTTCGGTTAGAACTAGGCTTTCAGTGCAGTTGAGCATTTTGGTTTTGTTTTAAGATTCTTATCTTGCGTTGTCCAAAATTGATTTTTCGTTAATCTGAATTTGGGTATTACCTACTATTTCGTGTTTACTGCGAGTATTTAAATTATGGAAGTCGCTTCTAGTTTTGAAAAGCCCTTGATTATTGCGGATATAAAAATACATACCTAGCCTAGTATACCTACTATATTAATTTTCAGTTATCATAATTATTGTGATGACCGGGGTTCCAGGTATGATTTTAAGGAATGTAAGAAAAGCCTAAGTAGGTAGTTTAATGAATTTACTTATTTGCCAGAACTTCAAATTACATGTAGGTACCTACCTAAACTAAACGCTGAACCTTAATAACTAAACAAGACAAATAAAATAAAAGTAAACAAGTTGCACACAAAAGAAAAAACAACAAAAATAACAAAATAAAATCTAATCGAAGGTCACGACGAACAAAAAGAGTAACTTGTGACTGGGTTCGAACTCGAGAGACCAGCTGGCTTCTTAGGGACTATGGCGAATATGTCGATCTGTTGAGCGAGAATTCCACTATGTCGCTTCAACAATTTATTGAAAATGATAAGCCTGAGCGAGAAGGGCGTTTCCGTAGGCTGAGTACAAAATTAGCCTTGCAGAATATCGCGAACTTTCCAACCTACACTTCGTAAAGTAGACGTAAACACTTACCCCGTTACTTCTATCACTCGCTCACACACTTATAACATTGCACCAACGACTCCTAATTATGCTCCGTCGTAGTATTTATGCAATTATGAATTTAACAAAAGAGTTCCATTTAATTAGGTGCGGAGCAACCGTTTTTGTTCTGTCATCTATCGACATCTGTCCGGTCCCAATCTTGTGCCGTTACCCTCACTTGTAAATTGTCAAAAAAAAAGTAGTTAAAAAACTAAAAAACCCGACTGAAAATACTGAAACGCAAAAAACAAGCACATTTTAAATCTAACAAAACTTGGAAGCAGGCGGGGTCCATTCTAATTTCATCATTTCATAATTTAATATTCAAATGAACCCCGCCTGCTTTCAAGTTTTGTTTGATTTAAAATGTGCTTGTTTTTTGCGTTTCAGTTTTTTCAGTCGGGTTTTTTAGTTTTTTAACTATTTTTTTTTATTTCCAACTTTTTAGTTCTTTTGTGTTTGTTCTTTTTGGTCGCGTAAAATTCTTCGCAGATGATTTTACTTTTGAGCTTTTATAGAGGATTTGTCACTTTGAATTTCTTTTAAACATTTATGTGTTATATATTTTTGTAATCTCCTTTTAAAACCCTTCATTTTGATACTCTACTCGATGGTATAGGAAAAAAAAATGTTTTTGAACTCCGCAATTTTGCCCCCAAAATCCGCAATTATTCGTTGTTTTTTTATTTTAATGTAGCCTATAACACTCGCGCCATCAAGCCGAGCTTAACGACGCAAGTTTCATTCAAATCCCTTCTTCCGTTTAGGAGTTATGAGGGAACAAAGAAACAGACATACATACTTTATTTATTTATTTATTTCTTAGGAAAACTTACAGCTAGGGTACAGATAGTTGACAGATAGTGAAAGAAGGCCAATTAAAAGTTTTCACTGACAATATAAGGGTAGCACAAGAAACAGTAGACATGCAAGAGAGAGTAAGAAGTAAGCACTCGCAGAGAATCAAGAAAGGATTGAATTGATTGAACAATTTTTAGTGAGTTTCAATAATAATACATACATACTTACATACATACATACACGTCAAACACATAACCCTCCTTTTGGGCTTCGCCGCAGTCGGGTAAAAAAGTAACTAATTAAATTACTACTGTGGTGAGCCTAGTAACGCCATCTATTGTTGAACTTGACAACTAAATTATTGATCATTACAATATCATAACATCTCCAAGGGCTGAGTCAGAGGTGTACCTACCTAATAGTATATTCACATTTCACCAGTGTCCTAAGGGAGCCTATTGCAGCTGTCAACCGGGCACAAATTCAAACTCCGTGGCTGCATTAGTTTTTTTTTAAAGATTTAAATAAAGAAACGGTGCCCCACAGTAGGAACTTCTTCTGTTTCGTGGGTGCGTTTACAAACATTTAAACTCACCTACACAAACCAAACACCCAGACTCGAAACAACTGTAGGCCATACAATATTGTTTGTTCCGTGCGGGTATCGCACGCGCGAGTCCGCGACACGCAGCGCAGCAGTCCAATTGCTCAGCCACTGCGCCAACCTTGTTGTTAAACTACTGCTACTGAGAAATTCCTGATGGAAAAACCCAATACTACTTTGCCCGACCCAGAATCGAACCCAAGATTTCATGCTTAACAGTCGCGCGTCAGTAAAATACTGTTACTCACCCAAAAATATTAAATTTCTATGTACCTATTATTTTCAGTTCGAGAACGGTTATCAATACTGAAAGTAATGAATATAGAGCGACACCATCGTGGCAGTTCACTCGCTGGTGTGATTCTACTAACTATCCTATAACCACACAGAGGTTTGTAACCGGCTCGCAAGAGTTCCAGAAGTTTATGAAAAGTAACAATAATTTTACAAAATCAACACCCACGCTATGCGAACCGACGTTATTGAACGCATGATTTATAGAACTTTTGCCTTTGGATGAGATTTTATTTGAGAAATAAATAACGTTCTTTATTTTTTTGTATTATTGGTGTTTTTTTTCTCTTGACCACAATCTTGTCCTGCACGCGTAGCATGACCAAGGAAAGGGCCTGACGACAGAGATGAGGTCAACAATGGAACGAACTAACCTAGAAGAAGCCTATTTACTCGCGACCTGAACAGATTGGGGTCATACAGGATGTTAACGAAACCTTCACGAAGCCGTTAACCGTACGCAAAAAAAAATGCTGGGAAATTACTCTTTTTTTGGGCTAAAAAATCTCATTTTATTTTTCAATGTAGCATTCTTAAAACATTGTGCTTGCTTTGCTGGATGATTTGAATACTAAACGGGTCATGAAGGTATTTTAAGTAGGTACCTAATTTTATAACCTGAAAAGCTAGTATTAAAAAAAACAGATCTCCATAACTAGTAGGGGGTTCCCAGGTATAGTCAAGCTAGAAAAAAAAATGATGGCAGTGACGGGGACAAAAAGTGCCTTTCGGCTTCGTTAATGGTATTTTTACAACCTTTATGAACTCCGAACACCGACGCAGGCAAGGTATTTTTTTTAAGATTTCGAGTTCTTTTTTTTTTTTTACCAATAACGTAATGTATTTTTATATGAACTTGGCAACATCGGAACTCTAATAACCTCAATGTTTTGTTTGTTGTGTCACTGGTCACTATCGACGTAAACTTTTCACTTTGTATGAGTTTTCAGTTTGTACCTGCCAGCTGCCTCATGCCTGACTCAGTGATTCGCATATCTGACAAATTTTATTGAACCTGAGTGGACATAATTAAGGTTAGTAAAGACAAAGCAATATTGTTATTAGATGCCTGTATATTCTGCAAATGGAAACCTGAAGTCCTGAACCTAAATGGAAACGATATAATGTAAACAAACAACAAATCAAACGTCAAAATAGTTTTTTTTATTAGGGTAGTTGCACCGATTAGCGGAGTTTCCAACTTTACGCAACTATTAAAAATACTTACCCTGCAAGCAGAGCGCGTGAATTTTGTCGCTTGACAAGGGCGCGCAGTCGCGCTTCGCGCAGCGAGCATGCTTGTGTGCTCACCAAAGACTACAATATACTTAAGGAGGTGCTCACTCCGGTTATATCCTACATCACCCTAATTTACGTACATTTAGTATGGGCATACAGAATTTTAAAAAAACATTTCTTTTCCCAGAGCTAATAATATTCTATTAGAAAAATCTTATTTTCATACAAGACATAATCGTGCAGTACCGAATTACGGAATTACCGGATGATTACCGGTAATGTTTATGAATTATGCACTTATACCTGATGTTGCCATACTCGAATTACAAGAAAATACCGTTTTAGGGATGGAAAAACTAAAAGAACTCGGCGTGAACGCAGTGAGTTGGAAATCAATTAAACAAGACGGACTTGATATAGAGTATGCAGTTCCTGTACCTAAGTCTATTGCAAGTAACATATTTCGAGAACTAGAAGAAACGTTGGAATATTTCACCGGAGATTTATCTCAAATAAAGTAAGAATATAAAACAAGATCGGATCCTATCAAGATCGGAGACTCTACGCTCGAAGTTGTGGACGATTATGTCTACCTGGGACAAACGGTCCAGTTGGGTAGATCTAACTTCGAGAAAGAGGTCAATCGTCGAATCCGACTCGGCTGGGCAGCGTTCGGGAAGTTGCGCGGTATCTTCTCGTCCAACTTACCCCAGTGTCTCAAGACGAAAGTCTATGACCAGTGTGTGTTGCCAGTGATTACATACGGGACCGAAACGTGGTCGCTCACAATGGGCCTCATCAGAAAGCTCAAAGTCACCCAAAGGGCAATGGAGAGGGCTATGCTCGAAGTTTCCTTGCGTGATCGAATCAGAAATGAGGACATCCGCATGAGAACCAAGGTTACCGACGTAGCCCGAAGAATCGCCAGACTTAAGTGGCAATGGGCAGGGCACATTGCTCGCAGAACGGATGGCCGATGGGGCCGAAAAGTTCTGGAATGGCGACCGCGAACCGGAAGACGTTGCGTTGGAAGGCCTCCCACTAGGTGGACCGATGACCTGGTCAAGGTTGCAGGAACCCGCTGGATGAGAGACGCACGGGACCGGTCAATGTGGCGACGCCTGGGGGAGGCCTATGTCCAGCAGTGGACGTCTTTTGGCTGAAATGATGAAAACAAAAGCTTTAAAACTTTTCATGAACTACCTATGATCGTTTTAAACATTTTTGTATTTTATTTGTGAAGTAAATTGGTGTGGTTAGTTCCGATTCCCGCCACACATCAAAATACCTTCCTTACAAATATTTAACGTCTTGTAGGTAGGTACGTAGGTGGTAGGTGGGTATTTCGTAATTTAGGTGCGTTAATAAGAGGTACATATCTCGAATTAGTTTCAGTCATAGAGTAAAGTAATATATGGTTTCATTATTTAGGTGACACCCGCTAATCTAGCTGCTTTTGCACTTAGCATGTTTACATCTACAAACCTTTTTATTTTAGAGTATTCGGCAAGATATATCCTCTGCCACGGCAGCAAGTTGCGTACGGCGACCCTGGCATAACGTACACATATTCTGGGGTGACAGTCCCGGCCCTACCCTGGCCTGCACCAGTCCTGGCCTTGCGGGACTTTCTAGTAGCACTTAAAGGAATTAAATATGACTTTGTTTTAGTAAACAAGTAAGTTCTATTTTTAGTACTTATTATTAGTACAGTCGAACAAACTAATAAGTATACAGGGTAGAGATCTATATAAAACTATAATATATAAAGCTAAATTACCACTCACTGACTGACTGACTTATTGACAGAATTGTTCTCCCAGATGGTGGATGGGGAGGTGGGTATATTTTGACAGATTCGTAAACAACTAACTCTTGTGAGTATGGGAAAAGTCCCAAACCCCCCCTTTCCCCCCCCCCCCCTTCTCCCCCCTCCCTATCGTATCTCGGAAACAAAGAGACTTTACGTGTTTTTTTTTAGGGATTCGTATAGAGGGGGCTCGGTAAAGTAAAAATCATTTTTCAAAGTGGCCCCCCTTTTCCCCCTTCTCCCCCCCTTTAGGCGGAACTCGGAAATAAAGAGATTTTACGTGCTTTTTTTTAGGGATTCGTATAGAGTAGGCTCGGGGAAGTAAAAACCATTTTTCAAATTTGACCCCCTTGCCCCCCTTCACCCCCCCTTTAGGCGGATCTCGGAAGTTAAGAGACTTGGAAAGAATTTTTTTTCAGATTCATATAGAGGGGCATTGCGTTAGTCGAAATCATTTTTAGAAACTCCCCCCCTCTCCCCCCATCTCCCCCCCTCTCCCCCCCTTCACCCCCCCCCCCCTCTTCCCCTCTTTTTTTACTCCTGAAATTTTTTTTTATTCTTACCTAAATCTATTTGAGGGGCGTTGAAATTTGTATACCCTCCCCTCCCCAACCTCCCCTAAAATTAAAAGGGCTGTAACTTCATAACGGTTGGAGATAGCCATTAGGTGTTTGAACAAATATTATAGCAGGCGTCGAAACCTGTCCGGTGGTGGTACAGCGGTAAAGCGAAGGGGGTAGCGGGCGAGCGAAGCGAGCCGGCGACCCCCGTAGCGTATGGATAATGTCATGATAGCTTTCCGGTGGTAGGTAGGTCCTGAGTGGAGCGAACCTGCGAGACCGAGTGGAGCGAAGGTGGGAGGTGGCGAGCGAAGCGAGCCGGCGACAACCTTAGCGTAACGAAGGTTGAGTGGGTGAAGCGTTACTCAGGGGCGACGACAAGCAAACTTTAGGGTAATGTTTTTTTAGTGGTAGTAGGAGGTAGTAGGTAGGTGGTAGGTAGTAGGTATGTGTAGGTAGGTGTAGGTGTAGGTAGGTAGTAGGTAGGTGTAGGTAGGTAGTAGGTAGGTGTAGGTAGGTAGTAGGTAGGTGTAGGTAGGTAGTAGGTAGGTGTAGGTAGGTAGTAGGTAGGTGTAGGTAGGTGTAGGTACGTGCAGGTAGGTAGTAGGTAGGTGTAGGTAGGTAGTACCGCGAACTGCATTGGAACTTTTTTTTTCAGATTCATTGAGAGGTGCTATGCGTTAGTCGAAATCATTTTTCAAAGCTCCCCCTCTCCCCCCCTTCACGCCCCGCGAGCTGCGCGCAGCTCGCGCAGCCACGCAAATACTAGTTATACTATATAAAGCTTAATAAATTACCACTCACTCACTCACTGATTGACAGAATTGTTCTCCCAGATGGTGGATGGGGAGGTGGGTATATTTTGACAGATTCGTAAACAACTAACTCTCGTGAGTATGGGAAAAGTCCCAAACCCCCCCTTTTCCCCCCCCTTCTCCCCCCTCCCTATCGTATCTCGAAAACAAAGAGACCTTACGTGTTTTTTTTTAGGGATTCGTATAGAGGAGGCTCGGAAAAGTAAAAATCATTCTTCAAAGTGACCCTCCTTGCCCCCCTTCTTCCCCCTTTTAGGCGGATCTCGAAAGTAAAAGACTTGGAACGATTTTTTTTTCAGATTCATATAGAGGAGGCTCGGAAAAGTAAAAATCATTTTTAAAAGTGACCCCCCTTGCCCCCCTTCTCCCCCCTTTTAGGCAGATCTCAAAAGTTAAGAGACTTGGAACGATTTTTTTTTTTAAATTAATATAGAGGATCATTGCGTTAGTCGAAATCATTTTTAGAAACTCCCCCTCTCCCCCCCTTCACCCCCCCGTCTTCACCTCTTTTTTTACTCCTGAAAAAATTTTTGATTCTTACCTAAATCTATTTGAGGGGCGTTGAAATTTGTATACCCTCCCCTCCCCAACCTCCCCTAAAATTAAAAGGGCTGTAACTTCATAACGGTTAGAGATAGCCATTAGGTGTTTGAACAAATATTATAGTAGGCGTCGAAACCTGTCAGGTGGTGGTACAGCGGTAAAGCGAAGGGGGGAGCGGGCGAGCGAAGCGAGCCGGCGACCCCCGTAGCGTAGGGATAATGACATGATAGCTTTGCGGTGGTAGGTAGTTCCTGAGTGGAGCGAACCTGCGAGACCGAGTGGAGCGAAGGGGGGAGGTGGCGAGCGAAGCGAGCCGGCGACCTCCTTAGCGTAACGAAGGTTGAGTGGGTGAAGCGTAACTCCAAGCAAACTTTAGAGTAATGTTTTTTTAGTGGTAGTAGGAGGTAGTAGGTAGGTAGTAGGTAGGTAGTAGGTAGGTGATAGGTAGGTAGGTAGTAGGTAGGTGGTAGATAGGTGTAGGTAGTGGTGTCATACGTGAGATTCATATAGAGGAGGCTCGGGGAAGTAAAATCCGTTTTTCAAATTTGAACCCCTTGCCCCCTTCACCCCCCCCCCCCCCCCTTTAGGCGGATCTCGGAAGTTAAGAGACTTGGAACATTTTTTTTTCAGATTTATTGAAAGGGGCAATGCGTTAGTCGAAATCATTTTTCAAAGCTACCCCTCTCCCCCCCTTCACTGCAGCCCCCTCCCTCTTCACCCCTTTTTTTTAAACTCGTGTTTTGTTTTGTTTACGGATTCGTATAGAGGAGGCTCGGGGAAGTAAAATCCATTTTTCAAATTTGACCCCCTTGCCCCCCTTCATCGCCCTCTTTAGGCGGATCTCGGAAGTTAAGAGACTTGGAACATTTTTTTTTTCAGAGTCATTGAAAGGGGCAATGCGTTAGTCGAAATCATTTTTCAAAGCTCCCCCTCTCCCCCACTTCACGCCCCGCGAGCTGCGCGCAGCTCGCGCAGCCACGCAAATACTAGTTATACTATATAAAGCTTAATTACCACTCACTGACTGACTGACTTATTGACAGAATTGTTCTCCCAGATGGTGGATGGGGAGGTGGGTATATTTTGACAGATTCGTAAACAACTAACTCTTGTGAGTATGGGAAAAGTCCCAAACCCCCCCTTTTACCCCCCCTTCCCCCCCCTCCCTATCGTATCTCGGAAACAAAGAGACTTTACGTGTTTTTTTTTAGGGATTCGTATAGAGGGGGCTCGGTAAAGTAAAAACCATTTTTCAAAGTGGCCCCCCTTTTCCCCCTTCTCCCCCCCTTTAGGCGGATCTCGGAAATAAAGAGATTTTACGTGTTTTTTTTTAAGGATTCGTATAGAGTAGGCTCGGGGAAGTAAAAACCATTTTTTAAATTTGACCCCCTTGCCCCCCTTCACCCCCCCTTTAGGCGTATCTCGAAAGTTAAGAGACTTGGAACGAATTTTTTTTCAGATTCATATAGAGGGGCATTGCGTTAGTCGAAATCATTTTTAGAAACTCCCCCCTCTCCTCCCCTTCACCCCCCCCCCTCTTCCCCTCTTTTTTTACTCCTGAAAAAATTTTTGATTCTTACCCAAATCTATTTGAGGGGCGTTGAAATTTGTATACCCTCCCCTCCCCAACCTCCCCTAAAATTAAAAGGGCTGTAACTTCATTAGGTGTTTGAACAAATATTATAGTAGGCGTCGAAACCTGTCCGGTGGTGGTACAGCGGTAAAGCGAAGGGGGAAGCGGGCGAGCGAAGCGAGCCGGCGACCCCCGTAGCGTAGGGATAATGTCATGATAGCTTTCCGGTGGTAGGTAGGTCTTGAGTGGAGCGAACCTGCGAGACCGAGTGGAGCAAAGGGGGGAGGTGGCGAGCGAAGCGAGCCGGCGACCTCCTTAACGTAACGAAGGTTGAGTGGGTGACGCGTAACTCAGGGGCGACGACAAGCAAACTTTAGGGTTATGTTTTTTTAGTGGTAGTAGGAGGTAGTAGGTAGGTAGTTGGTAGGTGGTAGGTAGGTGATAGGTAGGTAGTAGGTAGGTAGTAGGTAGGTAGGTGTAGGTAGGTGTAGGCAGGTAGGTATTAGGTAGGTGTAGGTAGGTGTAGGTAGGTGGTAGGTAGGTGGTAGGTAGTAGGTAGGTGTAGGTAGGTAGGTCTAGGTAGGTAGGTGTAGGTAGGTGTAGGTAGGTATAGGTAGGTAGTAGGTAGGTGTAGGTAGTAGATAGGTGTAGGTAAGTAGTAGGTAGGTAGTAGGTAGGTAGGTGTAGATAAGTAGTACCGCGAGGAGGCTCAGGAAAGTAAAAACTATTTTGAAAAATTGACCCCCTTGCCCCCTTCTCCCCCCCTTAAGGCGGATCACGGAAGTTAAAAGACTTGGAACATTATTTTTTCAGATTCATTGAAAGGAGCAATGCGTTAGTCGAAATCATTTTTCAAAGCTCCCCTCTCCCCCACTTCACGCCCCGCGAGCTGCGCGCAGCTCGCGCAGCCACGCAAATACTAGTAAAACTATAACACTGAAAATATTGATTGCAATTTTGTTTTTTATTGTGTTTCGCATTAAGCGACTGATGTCAAACGCTGTATCATTTCACATCAGTCTCTAAATGTATCTTTTTAATCTTAAAAGTAAATGCAAGTTAGCTGGCTGTATACTTATTAGCTTGTTCGACTGTACTTAGGGGAACTTACACACCACTTAAGTGATAAATTTCATGATTTTTAACTTAAATGTGAGTTCCAATATTTCAACGCGCCATGATCGCGGGATGACTGGAGTTTATGTGGCAGTGTAAGTTTAGTTATGGTATACACCATGAAAGAAAAAGAAAGAGAAAACACTACATAAGTACCTACTCACACAGCTGTTGAGAAGAAAATGGTAACTGTATTGCCAGATATTTCCGAAACAGAAAACACAACTTCACTGCAAAGCAGACGATGCAGAATCTCCTGAATGAAACATGCGATTATCTGCTGAAAGAAACATAACGTTCTTAGCATTTTCAATCTAGATGCTCTGAGAGTCTTTACCTAGATAATTCTTAATGTTCAGACCAAAATTGCTTATTCAACCTCCTTAAATATTATAGAAGGCAAACTCACTCCTGATGGAGCCATTGCTACTGTAGCAGAGCAGGGGGTCTAAAACGGCCACTTTAGCAGTTCATAATAGGAATTGCGTCAAAAAGCGTAAATGACCTTTCATAATAGTAACAGCGTCTGGGACCATTAAGGAAAATAGATCATAGGTAAGTAATAATAGGAAAACAATATGAATTGCGTTAAATTCGTAAAATGGTCACAGACGCAGTTACTATTTGAAAGGTCAATTCATATTCTGATCTGCTAAAGTGGCCATTTTAGACCCCCAGTTCCTACATCAGAGATTTACAAATTGCCATAATTTCTAGTAAAAATTTTATTATTGTGTGGTACCTATTTTAGTCCACCAAGTTGCACTTGGCTCGCGTGGTGGATAACGCCCCACTCTTTCACAGAGAGGAGGAAGCCTATTCCCCAGTAGTGGCAATATTATTGGCTGGTTGTGTTATCTGTTATACCAGTTTAAGTGAGATCATTAATCCAGTTTAAGTGGATCATTAATCCAGTTTAAGTGAGATCATCAATCTAGTTTAAGTGAGATCGCTAATCCAGTTCAAGAGATCATATTTAACACGAGCCATAGATCTATGATAGGCCTTGGTTTATCCTGTTTTGTTAGCTTTTGACCTCACTTTTCATTCAAGTGATGGTACTTGATTTTCTTTCTCGCCATCATCGTCATTTGAATAGCTGATATGAGTCATAAATTCATAATAGACTGAAATTAGTAGACTCAAAAATTGTAATTAAAAAAAAAGATCGCCGACGAATTGATAACCTCCTTCTTTTTGAAGTCGGTTAAAAACTTAAGACTATGTTAGTAAGCATTGATAAAAACAAACACACAACAAATAACGGCGGATCACTGCTGCGATAAACCATGAATAATAATTTATTTATTTAAACTTCATGTACAATAGTGATACATAGGCGGACTTAATGCCACAAGGCATTCTCTACCAGTCAACCTTAGGGTCAAACAAGACAACATTGTGGTAGGGTACAAAAAAACAATATCAACTTTAATCAAAAACTTAAAAAAAAGTATAGGTAGGCTTATATTAATACTAAACACATATAAAAAAAAAAAATAAACTAATAAATATTTAAACAAATAACAAACTAAAATAACGAAAAACTTGACGAATTATGACTCGACTTTTAATAATGATATAATTATAACGAAAGTAGCTTTATATTATTTAATAATAATATTCCACAACTATCACACAACGCCATCTAGTCCCAAGCTATTATGGCAATTTGTAAATCTCTGATGTAGGAACTGGGGGTCTAAAATGGCCACTTTAGCAGATCAGAATATGAATTGACCTTTCAAATAGTAACTGCGTCTGTGACCATTTTACGAATTTAACGCAATTCATATTGTTTTCCTATTATTACTTACCTATGATCTATTTTCCTTAATGGTCCCAGACGCTGTTACTATTATGAAAGGTCATTTACGCTTTTTGACGCAATTCCTATTATGAACTGCTAAAGTGGCCGTTTTAGACCCCCTGCTCTGCTACAGTAGCAATGGCTCCATCAGGAGTGAGTTTGCCTTCTATAATATTTAAGGAGGTTGAATAAGCAATTTTGGTCTGAACATTAAGAATTATAAAAAAAAAAAAGATTCTCAGAGCATCTAGATTGAAAATGCTAAGAACGTTATGTTTCTTTCAGCAGATAATCGCATGTTTCATTCAGGAGATTCTGCATCGTCTGCTTTGCAGTGAAGTTGTGTTTTCTGTTTCGGAAATATCTGGCAATACAGTTACCATTTTCTTCTCAACAGCTGTGTGAGTAGGTACATATGTAGTGTTTTCTCTTTCTTTTTCTTTCATGGTGTATACCATAAATTAACTTACACTGCCACTTACACTCCAGTCATCCCGCGATCATGGCGCGTTGAAATATTGGAACTCAAAAATCATGAAATTTATCACGTACTAGCTGAACCCGCGCATGCGTTGCAATGCTTTTTTTCCCACTTACCTACCACCCTACCTACTACCCTACCTACCACCCTACCTACTACCCTACCTACTACCCGACCTACCACCCTACCTACCTACTACCCTATATACCTACCTACTACCCTACCTACCTACCTACCTACTACCCTACCTACCTACTACCCTACCTACCTACTACCCTACCTACCTACTACCCTACCTACCTACCTACTACCCTACCTACCTACCTACTACCCTACCTACCTACTACCCTACCTACTACCCCACCTACTACCCTACCTACTACCCTACCTACTACCCTACGTACCAACCACTTTCTCACCGTTAAAACCTTCTCTGGACTTCCACAAATAATTCAAGACCAAAATTAGCCAAATCGATCCAGGCGTTGTTGAGTTATGCGCTTACCAACACATTTTGCGATTCATTTTTATATTATAGAAAATTTTATTATTGTGTGGTACCTATTTTAGTCCACCAAGTTGCACTTGGCTCGCGTGGTGGATAACGCCCCACTCTTTCACAGAGAGGAGGAAGCCTATTCCCCAGTAGTGGCAATATTATTGGCTGGTTGTGTTATCTGTTATACCAGTTTAAGTGAGATCATTAATCCAGTTTAAGTGGATCATTAATCCAGTTTAAGTGAGATCATCAATCTAGTTTAAGTGAGATCGCTAATCCAGTTCAAGAGATCATATTTAACACGAGCCATAGATCTATGATAGGCCTTGGTTTATCCTGTTTTGTTAGCTTTTGACCTCACTTTTCATTCAAGTGATGGTACTTGATTTTCTTTCTCGCCATCATCGTCATTTGAATAGCTGATATGAGTCATAAATTCATAATAGACTGAAATTAGTAGACTCAAAAATTGTAATTAAAAAAAAGATCGCCGACGAATTGATAACCTCCTTCTTTTTGAAGTCGGTTAAAAACTTAAGACTATGTTAGTAAGCATTGATAAAAACAAACACACAACAAATAACGGCGGATCACTGCTGCGATAAACCATGAATAATAATTTATTTATTTAAACTTCATGTACAATAGTGATACATAGGCGGACTTAATGCCACAAGGCATTCTCTACCAGTCAACCTTAGGGTCAAACAAGACAACATTGTGGTAGGGTACAAAAAAACAATAAAAACTTAAAAAAAAAAGTATAGGTATACTTATATTAATACTAAACACATATAAAAAAAAAAAAAAACTAATAAATATTTAAACAAATAACAAACTAAAATAACGAAAAACTTGACGAATTATGACTCGACTTTTAATAATGATATAATTATAACGAAAGTAGCTTTATATTATTTAATAATAATATTCCACAACTATCACACAACGCCATCTAGTCCCAAGCTAAGCAGAGCTTGTGTTATGGGTACTAGACAACTGATAAAAATACTTATATATTTCTAAATACATACATATTATAGATAAATTACACCCAGACACAGAACAAATGATCGTGCTCATCACACAAACATTTGTCCTGGATGGGAATCGAACCCACAACCTCCGGCATAGCAGTTAGGGTCACTAACCACTAGACCAACAGGCCATTATTATGTTTATAGTATGCCTCGTTGGTGATTGGTCTAATAGTCGCAAGCGCAACTGCTGTGCTCATGCACAGCTGTTGCCCTGGGTTCGATTCACAGGTCGGGCAAAGTGTTATAGGTTTTTCCATCAGTAATTTCTCAGTAACAGTCACGAAGTCTTGTGGCCCGTTGGCTCGCCCCTTAGTTATTACATCAGTGTTAAACATAACTGACGAAATGTGGGTGTACTAGGTATATAATTATGAAGAATGAAATTATTTTCATATTTTATATACGGTCTACATTATATTTTAAATTCTTTAATATGCCATTTAGCTTGGTTGCCATTAGGATCCTCTAGTATATAAACTAATGGGGATAGTTTCTGCAACACAGTGTACGACACCTTTGTCTAACCCTTTGGGGATTACAGACATGACGTTATGTTATGTTATTAAATATATAGATATCTTAATCATTATAGGCATAGTAACGAATAGAACAATGGACGTGCATTGACGTGACCAACACAGACGTCACCAGATTACTTATCTAATTCAATTATTCAGGTAATCCCTGCAATAATATATCTGTAACATAATGGGCAATGTTTCTGAATGAAAGATTCATCATACAGCAAAAAAAACTTAGAGTAGGATCATAATAGCGATATGTAACGTGCGGTGTATATACTTACAAAACAGGGAAAATTTCATTTGCAAGCATTCTAGGCTTGATGTCAACAGTTTCAAGAATATCTGTGCAAGTATTCGCTTGGCAGTCTTGCTATCTGAACATTCCTCTCATAGGTACAGAAACGGGAATGATCACATGGGCGAACACAGGGACAATGAACCAGAATTAGATTCCACGTGCCCCATTGCTTCTATATCTTTCGGACAAGAACGGACTTTTGTTCTAAAACACAGAGATGCCCGAAAACCAGGAAAGGACAAGAAACCAATACCTCCAGGTAAGCATTTATTTTAAATCTTCATACTTATTTATAGTGACAGAGTCGTCGATATTCCTTAGCTTGTAGAACATGTACCTCAGTAGTCTCGCTTCGTACGTCACCGTCTGCTTAGCCTTCGTGTGGGCGTCTTCTTCTTGAAATGGATTCTCGATAACAGTACTCACGCGACGCCCGTATGTCTCGCAACCTTCGAGAAACTGTAGACATTCCTTTATAGTGTTATCTTTAACAACAATCAAGTGTTTCGCTAGGTTTTCCAGGAAGGATAAAAAGCAACGTTTCGCGTAAAACCAAGTATCGGTACCAAGACGTTTGTTGAAAGGCTCCAGAGATTTTATTACTCTTGATATCCCAAATTCGTAGTTTCCCTTTGCACAATACAAAGTGCCAATGACTAAGTTCACGATGCAGAGATGATAGAACTTCTTTTGAGGATCCTCGAAAATTTGCTGCTCTTCTTCCTTTTCAATTTTTCGCATGATGTCCTCAGCCTCTTCGTTCTGCGACGTCATTATGTAAGATACACATAGATTAGCTAAAACAACCGCGCTTACATCTAAAATATTATCGTACTGTTTCTTTACAATAGGCTCGTAAAAACTGGCGGCTTCCTTGTACTTGTTTTCTTGCATGAACAGAACATGTGCCACGTTCAGTCGCCACACGTCTGACTCGTTGCAGAACTCGACTGACTTGCGGAAAATCTTTTCTACTTGTCCATAGTTTTCCATATCCCAGTAGATCTTAGCTTGAGCCATGACCACTGGGATGTATCTTTCTAGAGCTTCCTCATATTCGACGACAGCTTTCTTCACTTGATCGTTATCCCCTTGAGAACGACTTTCCTGGACCACTTTTGTAAGCTTCCTCAGCTGTTCTGCGTGCTTAGAAGCAATGTCCTCATATTTCTGGAATGCTTCCTCGGGAGATGTCTGGCTAGTTATTATAGCGTCCAAAAAATCATAGAGATAAGGTGTTAAATACTTATACGTGAACTGTGCATTTTCAGCTAATACATCAGCTGCTAGATCGAAATATTCAAACTTGCAATATAGAAGGAGTAGGTTGGCAAATGTTTCTGCTGGGAAAGGGTCTTGTTGAAGCAAGAAATGTAATTTTTCAAAGCCGTCCGTTGGCTTGATGTCGATTGAAGTCAATGCCAGGTTGTGCAAAGTAACCGCATCCAGCTCGTGCTCATGTCTGGGTGGCATGTCGTTTAAGGCTTCTCGCGCTGCTTCGATGTTCTTTAGTTGAAACTCAATAGCAGCTTTCAGATTAAATACTTCTGTCAGTGCTGTTTCATGGAGAGTCAATGTATTTCCAACAGATTTCACTTCTGAAGTTTCTGCTTGCATGCCTACTGCAAGCTCGGGATGGTCTCGGATTCCTCTTTCAATCACTAGAGTTATATGCTTTAATGCTTGAGGGTATTCTTTAAGTTTAAAGTAACAAAGTGCGATGTTGTAATGAAGATGCGCATTGAATCCCACGACGTTGAGACTTCGTGAAAACTTCTGTAATGCCTCCTCATATTGATTTTCTTTGAACAGCAAGCACCCAAGGTTTATATCTTTGTCAGGATCTTCTTGAGGATACGAATCCACGAGTCCTTTTGCTGTAATCGTGTCTTCCTCGCCATATTTGATCGCAGATTGCAATTTGATGACTTTTCTTTCTAGAAGAGGGGCGGTTATTTGTACTGTTACTTTGTAAGCTTCATCATACATAGAAGCTTCATGTAGTGCTTGAGCGAAATAGAGTTTATATTCAGGAATGTCAGGATGCATGGCTGCTAACTGTTCGTAACAATTAGCTGCTTCAACGAATGACTGTGTTCTGAAATAGCAGAACCCAAGGAGAGAAAGCCCGGCGCGGTTGGGGCTGAAGTTGATGGCGTCATTAAGAGCCTTGATTGCTTCATCGTACCTCGCTTCCTTTATCTGTAACAGTTCAAAGGTCATTGTTGAAAAAACGATTATCGATTATCAAACTTGATAGTAAATGGGGATCTAACGCAATAACGACTTGTATAACGATTATCTAATAAGATTATTTAAATTATAAGTGGAACATAAAAGGACATGCTATATAACCAAGTGTCCCTGTTCATCGATTTATCGGCTGAAATGCTTCATGCCTTGATAATACATGAATGTCCTTATAAATCTGAAAATAGGTTATCTAAGTGTTCGTCACTTCGACATCCTTAACTTAGGTGTGTATGTCTCATCATCGTTGTTCGTGGATAAGCCTTTGTCTAGAACTTGAGTTATCAGACGATAGAACTGATTGAATCAATTGTGAAATACGTAAACAAACCAAGGTTTGTTCCCTTTTAAGTAAGATGATTATTAATAATATGTAATTGTAATAATGCGGAGTTTATTATGTAATCCAGTGAAGTCGCGACTGAAGTGTATTTATAAATATGCAATGAAATGCGTTTCCCCTGATAACTCTGCATCACATTGGAAATTCCTCTTTGTTTAACGACAGTAGATTTATCATTCTTCTTATCGGCTTATTAACACATTAATTTACATTCAAAGATAAAGAGGTTTAATGATATCAAATTCGTAACGAAATTGGCACAATTATGAAGGGAATAATGTGCATTTTTGGCTTTTTTGATCACAAGGTCTCATCCCGGGTTCGCAGTATTAACTGTTGTGGGTGGTAATAGCCTACTTTAACCAATGGCTTTGGTAGAAACACTTGTAGAATTGAAGAAATTAGATTGATTTTGGTTGAAAGTATTATAATTATCTTTCGCTGTCGTTAATCTAATCTTTCCGTCGTTATACATACGGAATGAACAGCCGTGCGCTAAATCCGATAGACTTATCTTTTTAACGGCGCGTATTGCAGATAATTTTCGTTTTTATTTTTTTCGCGAATGCAGCCTTGGAACCTTAGCATTTCCTTGTTAATATCAATGGGTTGGGTTATATAATCTCTTGTTTGTGTGAAACATGGTTTTATCGGTCTAATCGAGGAAAATGCTTGCTTCCGGAATCACTGTGCTCCCGAAGGTCACAGGTGGGACTGTTTCGATAGTTTAACTCGTGTATTTATTGGTCCGGAAGATCTCTTGAGGATATGGATCATGGGTAACGCCGTGAAGGATCGCTGTTGTAGCACACACAGAACTAATTGATGTTTTTCAGAATGGTTAATGTAGGTAGCCCTCGAATGAACGTGGCCAAGGCAAAATAAATAAGTATGTAGGTAAACCTATATGAATCCTAGGATAACAGCAGCATGCTCATAGGTATTTCAGTCTGAAAATGTAACCTATAGCCTTAAGAAACTTTTTGGTGGCCGAGGTCTGGGGGTTTTCTTGTCATTCTCATGCTGTATGGCATGCTAATCACGTGATCACAGTTGAAGAATGACTATTTGACCACTCCATTCGAATGCTATAAGCACTTAAGTGTTTTAAGGCTAGGTACATGCTGTTTGGTCACAGAAGAGTCTAGTAAACGTGGTATACTCAAAAACTAACCCTGTTTCAGAGATTTCAATGGCAGATGGGACGCTAGAAATCCGACGGTATTGCCATAGATAATTGTATTCAAGGGGGTTAGTTTTCGCGGATTTTAGTACTAGATGACGTGGTCTCGGCACAAGGGCAAAGAAGGAACATGGGTTCGGTTTTTAGTCAGTAGAAGTCTGACACTCCCCTTCGCTCTGCCCAAGAGCGGGGGGGGGGGGGGGGTCATTTGATGATTTTCCACCCACCAAAAAAAAAAAAAAAAAGGGGGGGTTAGTTTTTGAGTATATCTACCTACCACGTTTCCGTTTACTAGGTTCTTCTGCGTAAACAGCTTTGATGTGGCGAGATAGGCAAGCAGAATCGGTAGATCATACCTACATTGTTTATCAGTTCAGTTCATGTTTATCAGTTGTCTAGTACCCATAACACAAGCTCTGCTTAGCTTGGGACTAGATGGCGTTGTGTGATAGTTGTGGAATATTATTATTATTTTCGGAATGTGTTTTTTCTTCTCAGCTTAGACTGGATTTTTACCACATTTACGGGTCGAAACCAAAGCAAATGTAGCGTGTGGTGTGTGTGTGATGTGTGTGAGTTTTTTTTTATGTGTTGTGTGGTGGTCCTATTTCATTCTCTTCTATTTGCATAAACTTCCTAACTATTCTGCATGTATTTAAAATCGCAGCTTTTTGTAGTGTAATGTAGAGAGTTTCTTTAAGGTCTAATAATTTTAAGCTATGGAGGAGATGATTTGGGATTACCCCTGTTGTGGAAAGGACTATTGGGACTACATACACTTTTTCTTGTTGCCATAATCTTGTAACTTCTTCTTTCAATTCTGCGTATTTACTTATTTTTTCAGTGATTGTTTTCTGTATGTTGTGCGTGTTGGGGACGGCAATATCTATCAGGTAAGTAATTTTGTTTATTTTGTCCTGTAGGATTATATCCGGCCTGTTGTGATGGGTCGTCCTATCAGAGAGAATACCGCGATCGTAGAAGAGCTTATGTGTTTCGTTTTCTAGGGTAGGTAATGGTTTATAATTATAGTAAGGAGTGTTGGTATTTTGGATGAGTGTATGTTTGAGTGCTAGTTTTTGGTGAATGATATTGGCCACTTGATTGTGCCTGTGTGTGTAGTCGGTTTGCGTGAGAGTTGTGCATGCTCCTGTTATGTGCTGAATGGTTTCTGGGTGGATGTGACATTTGCGACATTTATCATTAGTTAATGTAGGATCTTTAATTATGTATTTTCTGTAGTTTTTTGTGTTGATTATCTGGTCTTGAATTGCTATTATAAATCCTTCGGTTTCTGGAAATAAGTTACCTATCTTTAACCACTTATTTGACGCTAGCGTGTTTATGTGGGATTGCTCTAGGTCATGAGGGTGACGACCATGAAGTACTTTTCTCTTCCAATCTTCAATTTGTTGTGTCTGCGGGTCAACATTGGTTATGTTTTGGGTTTCTATGTGATCGCTTAGGTTAAGTGGAGTGTAGTTAATATCGTTTGTTACTATGGCTTTATGTATAGAACTTGTGCGGGATTTTGTGTGGAAGAATGATTTTAGCCGACTAACTTGTTTCCGCCATAGGTGCTGGATATCTATAAGGCCTCTCCCTCCATGTTCTCGTTTAATAGTTAGTCTCTCTATGGCGGATTTAGGGTGAAGATTGTTATGTTTTGTAAGTGTTGTTCTTGTAGTTCGTTGTAATTGTTCAGTATCTGTTTTAGTCCATTTTATAACTCCAAATGAGTACGTTAGTATGGGAATAGCAAAGGTGTTTAGGGCTTTAATAAGATTTTTACCTGAGAGTTGGGTTTTACAGACAGCGGTGACTCTCTTCTTGTACTCTGTAGTTAGTGTATCTTTAATTTTAACGTGGTCAAGACCTTTTAGTTGTGTGTACCCTAAATATTTATACATGTCAGTCGGTTCCAATGCGGTTATAGTATCTGACTCATTCACAGCATAGTCGCCAGGTCGGACCTTGCCTCTAACAATGTGAAGTGTTTTACATTTCTCTAATCCAAATTGCATATTAATATCCTTACTAAACTCTGCCGTAATATCTACTAATTTCTTCATGTCCTTTTCTGATTTTGCATACATTTTGATGTCGTCCATGTATATAAGATGCGACATTGTTGTTTCACCTGTGGAGTGTTTTAAATAGTATCCGGCCCCACAGCGGTGCAGCAAATGAGACAGGGGGTTGAGGGCAAGGCAGAACCACAAAGGGCTCAGGGAGTCGCCTTGATAGATGCCTTTTTTTATAGATATCTGTCGCGTGGTGACATTGTTGTTGTTGATATTTATTTGTAAAGTAGTTTTCCATTGAAGCATTACGTGGCGCAGAAAATCAATTATTTTTGGGTTTATTCTATAGATCTCTAGAATTTGTATCAACCAGGAATGCGGTACACTATCGAAAGCTTTTTTGTAATCGATATAGGTGCAATGGAGATTTCTGTTTTTTGAGGTGACGTGTTTATGAATAGTGGAATCAATAATTAGTTGTTCTTTGCATCCCATGTGTCCCTGCCTACATCCCTTCTGTTCCTCTGCAATTATGTTGTGGTGTATAATGTGTGAGTTAATTTTCTTTGTGACTGCGGATGTAAGTATCTTGTAAATTGTTGGTAGACATGTGATTGGTCTGTACTGGGAAGGCTCAGATGTGTGATTAGTCTTAGGTAGCATGTATGTAATTCCTGTTGCAATAAATTCGGGTGTATTTTGTTTTCCTAACACGATATCTGTAATATTTTTTGCTAAAGATTTATGTAATATAGTTAGCTTTTTGTACCAAAAATTATGTATTTTGTCTATTCCAGGTGACTTCCAATTATGTAATCTGGCTGTAATGTGCATAATGTCGGATTCTGTTACCTCTACGAATTCCATCTCGTCAATATCTCTCCATTTTGCTTCTTCATCAGCTATCCAAGCTGCTTTGTCGTTGTGTAGTTTTTGCTCTTCCCATATACTAGCCCAATATGCTTCTAGTTGTTCTTTTGAAGGTAGGTCAGGTGTGTGTGTGTTATTTTCATAATTTCTGTCGTTTTGTGGTTTATGTAGGTTTCTGTAAAATATTTTTTCGTTTGTGGCAAATATTACGTTATCGTTTTTGCGTTGTTGTGCTTTCTTATATCTTTTGAGCCTATGAACTTTGAGCGCTAGTTTTTGTTTTAAGGTGTCTAAAAATTCTTCAGGTCGTTTGTTATTTGGTTCATGTCTAGTGTGTACGGCATTATTTCTAAAGATGACCTCAACTCTTTTTACTAGTTTATTAGATCTACAACCGTTGATATATTGAATCAGTCTAGCAATGTCTGCCCTTAATTTTTCAATATCTTTTTCTAGCCTCTGTTGCCATGCTGGTACAATGTTCTGCCGTGGGGTTCTTGTGTGGTCTGTGATTTTAAAGTTTAGTTCTTCAGATATAACTACGGCTGTGCAATATATAAGTAGATGTATGTCTATAAGTTGTGTGTCCTCAGATATAAAGTGTGTAAGTATACTCTCATTAAATAAATTCACTAGACGAAATAGGTTAGGTGTGTATTTAAGTTTAGGTAACCTCGGCCGAGCAGCAGGGTCCATCCCAGAGTATTGTGTTATTGTTGTCCTAAATTTGTCATTAATTTCCTGAATATATGTGTCTGTTGTTAATTGTTGATCTGGGAAGACTATGGTCTCAATGTCGTTTTCTAGCGTAAGAGTAATTGATTCGGTTTGTGTTGATGTGTGCGATATTTGTGTGTATGCTGGTGACTGATTATATATATACGTTTGAGGTTGGGTATAAGTATGTTGTGATTCACTAAGCGATTGTAGTTCTTCTTGATGACTAATGTTGTCTGAATGTTGTGTGATATTATTAGTGTCTGAGTAATTTACTGTTTCTTCTTGAATTAGTTGTGTTCGTACTTCTTCTTTTAATTGATCTATAACTTCTTGAGATAGAAGTTTATTCCTAACTATGATTCTTCTTTGATCTGAGATTCTTTGTTCAGAAACCGTAATTTCTGGATATTGTTGAATGAAAAGTGCATGTAGTTGTTGTCTGTATGTGGTCATGTCAGTCTCTAATTTAGTTATGTGTAGGTATGTTCGCATGATAAATAGATTTACTTCTTTACTCCATTTCATGCGAACTCTTGCTTTTCCAGCCTTGGTGGACGCGGGTAAAAAGGTAGATACCCCCCGCGCAGCATTCAAGGTCTGTGTGTGTGAGACTGTATTTAAACTAATGATGGGAGGTGATGAAAGTGTTGGGGACGATGGTATGGATGGTGATGATCGCCCAGAAGGTGCGTATGAAACTGTGCTTGGACTGTACGGTTCTACAGGGGTGTCTGTCCTGTCCGTCAGTCTGTCACCATCGTCAATGATTTCGGCTGTAGTATCTTTGTCGGTGGGAGCCCGCCTGTTCAACTCCTCACCGCTGACGGTTCGCATGCTGTGGCACCCAGCGTCAGCTCCAGATGCGCCCCGGCGATCGCCCCCGGGTAGCGGTCCTATACGTTTTTTCTTTGAACGAGTCTCCATTTTTAGTGGGTTTCCAGAGCCACGTTAGCCACGCCAGTAATTTCTCATTCGTGTGTCCGCCCCCCACGTGATTAGATGGTCAATCAGGACGTGTGGTTGTTTAGGGGGCTTATTATTATTATTATTATTATTATTATTATGTGATTCTTATACCAACTAAGATCATGAGTGTAAGTGTACCTACCAACACTACCTACAAGTGCACATACATAAATTGATGGTTTGTTACAATATTAGACATATCTACCAGTTTATTACGTTTATCCAGACTACATCATACCGCTATTTAAGGACTACTTTACTGATAACAAAATTGTGTTAGTCGATCATTAGTCGATCTCATAAAAGTACCTACTTATAGAATGTAGGTAGGACCTACTTAACTAGATCTAGTAGTTAGGTATTGGCCACACAGCATAAAAGCAGGTACAAATTAAAACACAATTAAGACGCTAAGTGATGTCGATTCAAATATAAGTACCTCGATAATTATAGATACTTAATAATGCCATTCAGCTGCATCCGGTTAGATTGGAAGCCGACCCCAACATAGTAGGGAAAAGACTAGGCAGATTATGTAGGAGCCTTTATACCTAAGCTTTAATGCTGGTAGCTTAGTAGCTAGACTAAGTTATTAGGTGGGTATTTCTTTTCTTACCATAGTATAAATAGTTTTCGTGTACTGTCCATCTTTAATTTGCATTGCCATATCCATTATTAGATAAACTTTAAATTGTTTTGGGGCGAAGCAAACTATAACTCAATAATGTCCTCTTGTTTATTGTTTCATTACCATAGCAACCACGTTCATGCGACATTTGTGGATAACAGACTACCTAAGCCATATGAGATTTTTCTTAGCGTTGACTATACTAGTTACGTTTCTCTTTTTCTCCAATGAAGAATTTATTCAATTTACTGAAGTAAGTGCATATTCTTGTTTTTTTTTGCAGTTAAGATTGAATTGGAGCACGGCAGCATCCTACTCATGAATCCACCGACTAATGAGATATGGTATCACTCTTTACCAGTACGAAAAAGGCTGATGGGAGCAAGAATTAATTTAACATTCAGAAAAATGCGTCTTAAACGACACTGAAGATTAAAATCTGAATATGGTAGTCGAAGTATTTTTTCATAAGCTGAATGCCATTGTTCCTATATCAATGTAATGTATAATCTATGTCAATGTCGATGACGTTAAAAAAACAAATGTCAAGTCAATTGTCAGTTGTCAGTCAGTCGAATTAAAATGATTTGTTGTGTACTGATGTTAGAATTCCTTTTGTTTTAAATAAATAATACATTAAAGATACCAGTTGTTGTTACAATATCGAAGGTGAGTCTCTGTTTCTTCTAGTATTCATTAGCTATACGTAGCACCATCCACGTAAACATAAATCTACGTATAGATAGATTCATTTGGTTATCAGATACTCGAGTATGTACATTTTCATGATAAGAGGTGCCTATATAACGGAGGAAATCGTTGAACGGCCACCGTTAGCGCTGCATATTGAAATGAATACTGTTTTTCGCGCAAAACCGCTCTCCGTTCTCGTAAATTGCCAAACATGGGCTGAAAACAACGTCGTTGAAATTAATGGGAGATTATTCGAGTGCAGAGCGCTAAAAGTTGACTAAATTGTTGATCAAAGTATTGTTCCGCCGTTGAACGCTGCGAGCGGATGTTTGGAAATAGATGGTTGACGAAATCGACCCAAAATTATTTAAATACCTAAATCCAAGTCATATTGTTTTGTAAATTTTAACTGTGAATATGTGGTTTGGTCCAAATCTGCAGAGGTCTTACAAGTATATGATGTTTGCGTCCAAGATGCCGTCTCTACGGATAGACCAGAGTGACCTGAAGTGCAAGAATGGCTGTGATTATTTCGGGAACCCGCAGTGGCAGGGGTACTGCTCCAAGTGTCATCGGGAACAAATGCAACGGCAGAGGAAGGCTGGTGAGTCATGCAATTAGTATTCACATTTTACAATAATCTGCATATTCCGGCCAAATTGGACTAACATACTTTCTGCTTGTTCAGGTTTTAATAAAATTCATCTTCATCATCATCTTCGCCTTTGCCTTGACCCATTCTATTTGGGGTCAGCACATCACAATCTGGTCATTTTTATTCTCTTTTGTCTGTGTTGTTTTGGTAAAAATAATAATAGGTATTAAAATATGCTCAAATATCTTACTACATAAGATGCAACTTTTCATAGTAAACCTGCAAACAATAATACTGTAACAAATTACTTATTGCTTTGATATGACATCAGCTTTCTGGTAATAACATGATCTGTCTGCAAACAAGGAGCCAATTGATTTATTTACGTACAACTGGCACAATACTTTGTAATGTGTTGAAATGTTGTCATTTCAAATTGCCAATTTTTTTTTTAATGGCTGATTTTTTTATTGGCTATTCTTTTTAAAGCACTGCTGGACAAAGGCCTCTATCTCCCTTATCTTTCTAAATTATGATAAAAAGAACAAATAAATATTTTTTTTTGGCCTCTTCATATTAATTAGATCTACTTCATAATTATAAATTCAAGATAAAATGTCTAGACAAGCAATACTTCGAAAATAATACACAAGTAAACAAGTTTATAAGCTTTTATGTAATTAACGCTTTTGTTCTTATAATAATATAAATAAGTTATGATCTTAGTTATGATTCCACAAAGTAAATAATGCACACCTCGTAAAACTTATATTAATCATAAATTAAATATTGATTTATGCATCTACACCTTGATTTGATGCTATTTAAGTTGTTTTATTCGCGGCTGGGGTAGGAATCTAATGTCGAACCCAGTGAGTACTAGGGATTATCAAATTGTATAGCGTACAGGTGTCTGCAACTCGATGTCCAAAACATGTATTTTACGTATCAGTGGGAAATGACATTGGGAACTTTCTGCCCCGTTTTTCGAAAAGTAGCGGACACAAACAAAACCTATTACAGTTAATAGATACTGTTATCCACTTTATTGCTGTGCATTTCATTTTTCTGTTATACGGGAACATTCAGAAAATAAGGTTTCAATACTTTGATACTTTTACTTGTACACTTCACATTACACCATATTTTTTTTTGGGTCTGGGAAATCATCAAATGACTTCTCCCGCTCTGGCCAGGCGGTATGGAGTGTCAGACTTCTACTGACTAAAAACCACCCATGTTCTTTCTTAGCCCTTGTGCCGAGGCCAAGCCCGACGGGCGCGGGTGTCAGCCCTTGCGGGCCCAAGCTAAAAATTTGCTATGATAATGCGCGCTGCGGCAGATTATCTTTTAAGTCGGCGAACATCGCGCGTTTACTGAACAGCGCTGCTCAAGCTAGTTATTCTGCGATGCAAAACAACATAAAATGTAAAAAAAAAAAAACATTTAAGACAAAAATATTTCCAACTTAGACTCATCCTACCTCAGAATTCCCATATGTCACAACATAGCGCTTTAAGTAAACATACCTACAGGTCTAAAACTTTCAAATAAATTCCGTTTCATCTATGTCCGCCGTGGGGATTTTTCCCATAGTAAAGTTCCCAATGTCCTTTATTAAATCCACCCCAACACTCTGATACTAGAGACAATACTGACATTGTTTGACATTTAGATATTATTTTATGATTTAGCATGCATTAGGAACAATTTATTTTATGATTATGCATTTTTTTTAATAGTAGTATGTGTTGTAAATTGGCCCTCAAGTATTATGATTATTTTTACTAACACTATTCTTTAAGTATACCTACTAACAAAAATATGGATCACTGTTGTCTAAATTGAATAAATAAATTATTATTATTTATTATTATTGTTGCAAGGATTGGTATTTTCTATACTTCAATTTTCAAACTTTCTTCTACCAACTAAGTTGAACATTTCTCTCAGATTTGTCTTTTGCCTTGTAAAACTTATCTGGTTTTTTGATTTATTTTTCTAGTTAAATGCCTAACAAGGTAGTTTCCCTTTGTTTCCAATATAGCGTTTTTATTTTAGCCATAGTTGCTATACACGGGGGTATTTTAGATTACCCTATGTTCCCATGAGCAAATCATGATATGTTTTATGGTCTACTCCAAATCTTCTTGAATGTCGGTAATTTCCCATAAAGGCATTCCTGACTGATCAGGTCTTTTATATATGAGTCTCCAGGAGAAGAGTGATTCCCCTGTTCCCGTGAGTCACTATTTTTATGATAAACCTCCCGAGGGAGGGTTATTACCCTAACGGGCGATAAAGAACTCTACCAATTTATCCTTGAAACAGATTCACTACAGTTCTTAAATAAAAAACAGTACAAACAGGATGCTTTCGCAACAAAATTGTGTAACATCATGATACATACCTATCAAATCAAATTAATCAAAGATAATGTATTTTAACTAAAGGTGTTTATACTTTAACTGTTAGATAATGTGAACTTCACCTTCCCGGCAGTTATCTCACAGATAATCATGGTTTTTCACATAATATAAATGATAGTAAGTTGTTGAGTTGTCTAGGTGTGCCGCGGTAATAAATCAGAAAATTATGTGGGAATTTCATTGACTGTCTTCTATGCTCCTTGCATTAAACCAAAGAGAAAGAGTGCTACTGCTGAGCACAAGGTTCCCAACTTCCCAGGTTGGCCAAAATATTATTGGGTTTTTCGATAGTAGCCCGGAGTTGGCATATGTGCAAGTTTGGTGGCAATAGGCTTAGCCCGGTTACATGGGACTTAAATATGAGTGTTAAGGTATAGGTACTCTACAGGCTAATTTTAAATACTATTTTTTATATGAATGACACAAACGCAACTGTTTATCTAGGTAAAGTAGGTACGATCCTTAGGAATTGCCGAAATTCATAAGGATAGGCAGAAACTAATACCGTCCTTATGCATATACATTATGTGAATCCTCCGACAATGGTCCAATCAAGAGGCTAAGTGCGGGTAAAAGCCCAGTTAAAATATGTGACTAATATTCATTTATATGAAGCACGATATTAGGTAGTGGAAATAAACCATATAGGTAGATCTGGAAGATTTTTATTAGTTACTTTTTTAGTTGCATCTGCTTATTTTGCGTCACGTGTTTGTGCCACCAAGTTGTTTACCTGCGATTTGACCTTTCAATGTTTTTAGCTCAGGTGACTCGCCTAACGTTCAGAATAACACATAAATAAAATATGTTATTTATTTTTAGTCTTATTTTTAGTCACAAATCAAAGGTGATCTTGAAATAGATTTACTTAATAATAACTTTATTCCTTTTATTTTATTTTCATATATATTTTAAAATGTTAAAATTGTTGTTGTATGCAAATAACTGGATTTATTTTTGTTATTTTAACTACTTTTGATGATGTTGCTTTGCTTATCCTAAAATAGCTCAATAGATCTCAGCTTAAGTGAATTATACGGCGCACATAGAATAAAGTCGTCTACGAGGTTATATGTATAGAATATAAGGCTTATGAAGAATGCACGTGTCGCGAGCATTGACTCTAGAAATATTTACATACATACAAATATTTTATGTACAAATGTGTACATAATGAGTTAATTATTTTGATCACCATTTATATGATTGTGTGTTAGACCATATCTCTAACTTTGTTCGAATTAAATATTTTTAGATAATACACGGGTGTTTGGGTTTTTAGTGGTTTTTAATATTTTGCAAATTTCAATGCATAATTTATGTAACATACATAGCACACCTGCACTGTGTCCGTAATCAAGATTTTTACTCACTTATAATCAATACTAATATTATAAAGCTGAAGAGTTTGTTTGTTTGTTTGAACGCGGTAAAATCAGGAACTGCTGGTTGGATTTGGAAAATTATTTTTGTGTTGGATAGTCCATTTATCGAGGAAGGCTTTAGGCTATATAACATCACGCTATGGCTATTAGGAGCGGAGCATAAATGAAAAATGTTACAAGAACGGGAAAAGGTATTTCCTTTTTGAGAGCTTCCGCTGCGTGCGCTGCGAAAACGGTTTAAGTTACGCAAATATCATGAATTAAGAAATTGCTCCTCTTTAAAAGTTCTAAAAGAAAGTCCGCGCGACAGCATATATCTATCTTTTAAGATTGACTCACTGTAACCCTTTTTTACTATTAAACTGTTAGGTTAAAAATAATTATTTTTTGCGTAGCTTCTTTAACCCATATGGTGTTAATCTATATCTAAATAAATGTGTTTGTTAGAAGGGAAATTTAATATAGAATATTTGTGCCCTTTACTCTATACAGTTTAAACAAAAATCTTAGAAGATATCGCAATGTAAAAATATCCGCGCGGCAAAATAATTCGCGCGTCGCAATGTAGGGAGATTTTTTCCGGGAAATTCAAAATATTTACTGCATCATAATGTTTACAAGTACAGAGTGTTATCGTATATTTAACAATAAGAGATACCTATAGTAATTCGCACTTTAATATAATCTAAGCTAATCTAAACCATCTAAACTATTATAATAAAGAGGAAAGAAAAGATTTTTGTTTGTTACGATATAGCTTAAATTTATGTCGGATAGGTCGATATATCGAGAAAGGATATTAAGCTATATTTATGTGACGCAGACGAAGTTGCGTGGGTCAGCTAGTTATCAATATTATTAAATCTGCTATAATTAGCACTGCTATACTAACATTTAAAAATCGTACTGGGCCTGCATGGTGGATTACGGCCTAATCCCTCCCTTAGAGAAGTATATGCTCCAGCAATGGGAATATTATTTATTTATTGCACATACGAACAATGGGGACTTTCCAATTTCCAAAAATTTTGATGGTTGTAAAACTATTTCGATTTCGATCCATTCTTTAAATGTTTCTCTTTCTACAGAAAAAGCATCATCAGCAACATTACCCAAGCCGGAGACAAAGAAACCAGACAACCGAGGCCTGAAGGTCACCTCCCATTCCTCGTTCTCTAAGTTTGAGGAGAAGCGACACCGACAGAGCGACACCCTCAAAAAAGCCAACTTGTTGAAGTTCAGCGTGTTTAAGAAGAGCAATACAGGTGATTTTAAAATCTTAAAACATTTTTTAAAAATGCCGCTTTAGCTGAATCATAAGGATATATCAAAATAGCGGTCCAAAACACAATGATGAGTGATGACAGATGAAGCAACACGTTTTATTCTAGGATGATACAGGGCGTTTGTTCAAAAATACATGTCGTCAACCTCAGTGACTGTGTAGGACCTTGTATCTACATTTCTTGGCGAAATTCATTTTTTTGATCAAATAATATAAATGAAGTATTCCGCCATATAGTGGCACAACATTGAGATAGGTAGCTAGTCAGCTCGCACGGTCTAAACAGACGAATGTAAGACCTTCGACAAACTTGTTGGTGGTTTAAAACAGGTTTTAGCTTTTCTTTTAATAAAGGCGTTGTAAGTACATTTACGTACTTTAACCTAAAGTAAACACCGCAGAAAAAAAATACAGGATCTTAACTAGTAACCCGCTGGTTGCGGAAACAGGTTACCGGTGTTCATGGCTCCAGAACCGAACAACACCAGCCGCGTCTAAAAGTACCGATTACTGCAAGCATTTAATCCAATTGCATAACGAGAAACCATTGGTGGTCAGAACTATCTATATTTATATGCATCTTCTTAATCAATCTCCCCAGAAGACCACGACAATGCCGAAAAACGTCCCCCGGAGTTCAAGATCCCAAGTCAGGTGAACGAGGGTATGAAGCGGGATTACCGCGTGCGTTTCCCACAGCTGGGCCCCGAAGTGTGCCGGGATGCGCGCGTGTTTGTGCATGGCTTTATCATGGATGTCATCAAGTATGCCAATGTGTTGGGCGTTGATGAACTGTCTGAGAGGGTCCAGATTCAATATCAGGTGAGTGTCTTGTACATGTAAAAGTCTATATATCTAACCATCAATAAACCAACAATCACAAACGTTGTTCAAACTAAACAACTTTCCTCCCAAACAAATTTCCAGTGTGGAACCCCTCTGCAGGATATGAGCCTCATATCCTGCCCATCCTGCACAACCGCTAACACCTTTCCGGACTTACTCGAAGCAAATGATGGAGCTGTGTATTTGGCTACATACTGGTCTAATATTTGAGCTCATCGACACGTAAAGCAGAAGAACAACTTTCTGTATGTGACGCAGCGACACTCGTAGCTATCTTCAAAGCCGCCATACAGTTTAAACTTAAACAGATACCTACAATGGAAATAAAACTCATTATTTGTTTTTTTCTACGATCGAATTTCGAAATTTTTCTTTTTCTTGCCATAATGTTGTAAAATTAAGGTGTCAAATTTTTACGTTTCCACGTGAGAGGGAATACTGCTCTGTGAATAATAGGAAAAGGCATTAAGTAATTTATTATGCGTTTAGAGTAATGGAAAAAAGTTATGAAATGCATTTGTTAAACGATGGCAAAGGGAATCGGCATAAATATAAACCGCGTCACAATACACAATACTGGCTTATCAGTTTAATTATTATTTGTGCGATAAATCTGTGCTTTGGAGGCTTTATCGCAATGCGGTACTTTTTGATAGATTCAATATAAAGATAAAAGCACTGAAATAGAGACTACGACGACTGGAAACGAGGGTAAACAAATGAACTACCCTATTTTAACTTACCTATTTCTATTTCATTTACTGCATAGTACTCGTGAGCATACCAAGATTATGTTTGGACTTTAAAACAGACTATTCGAGTTTGTTTCGGCTATTTCGTTTCGGAGTATAGTCAGGTACGAAACACCGCCCCATTATGCTACATTTCATTTTGGGGCGTACATACTTCTGAAGATTTTATTTCTAAAATTGCCCAGCCTTTCTATTTCAAAAACCTGTTCCCTATATTCTTAATATAGGGAACTTCGTTAATATAGGGAACTTCTGTTCCCTATATTAACCGTGTCGCTTCTTCAGCTAACGATACAATTGCTCAACTTGCAGCGATTCATGAAGCACATGGACACGTCCCACCACTTCTCGAACGTGGACGCTGACACCAAGGAACTGCTCATGGACTACGTGGAGAAACATGCCATGACCTACTTACACGAGTGAGTGCTTAGTTTGTGATTGTTAAGAAGATTCCTCTCCTCTTTGATGGTAATAGATTTTAAATTGGCGATCGATGCATGATATCAGGATACTGGCAAGATCTTGAACCGTAAATTCGCAGAGATGTGAAGCCTACCAACCCGCATTCGGTCTGCGTAATTATAGTCCAGTCGCTCTCGCCGATAGGAGGATTGTGTAATAGCAGCGGAAATGTTAATGGCCCGATTATGCATGTGTAGCATTGGGTTTGACGTTCTTAAACTAGATGAAAGGTTCTGGTCAAAATGGACGCCCATTTTGACCAGGTCTGCCGGAGCCTGGACCCCCTTGCTAAAAATATCTTTTGGGTAAACTATTTGAGATATATTCTAATTCTTTTGGACTTACGCCCAGATTTCATAGAAAATTGTCCATGGTACTTTGCTGATATACTGAATTCAAATTAAAGATATCATTTTCGCAGATTGCCATCAGTAGTATTCTCTCCAATTGGAACCGAAGACGAGCGCCTTGACCGAGCCATGTCAGAACGTATCCAGCAGCTGAGCTGGGTGGGCGAGCGGCACCTGGAGTGCAGGCTCGATAGGAACAACGCAGAGTGCCGACAGCTGCTCTACAAGGCCATCAGCGGTGAGTGTTCTGTCACCATGTCGGATGTATCCAGCAGTTGAGCTGGGTGGGCGAGCGACACCTGGAGTGCACTTCAGTTTATTTTTTGTTATTTCTGTGTTGGTCCATTAGCGAAGTTTGTTGATATTAATTAATTAATTATTTACCTTCATTTACCCATTGTAGAAGTTCGTGAAATAATTTTATTTACGTTACACGTTTATTTTAGATAACATAACATCACGGCAGTAATAACATAATTCATAATTATTTATTCACAAATTAGAGAGGAGTATAGACAACCATACAGAGCAACTTAATAAAGGCAGTAATCTGGTTTTTTTTTTTAAACGTTGCCTTGCCCCTCACTAGGAATTCCTCCTGTATCGTGGGTGCGTTCACAAACATTTAAACTCACGTACTCACAAATACCCAGACCCGGAACAACTATCTGTAGGTCATACAAATATTTGTTCCGTGCGGGGATCGAACCCGCGACACGCAGCGCAGCAGTCCACTGCTTGAGCCACTGCGCCAACCGTGTCGTCGAAATAATGATTACTTCTTATTACACAATTTGTTGTTTGTAAATAATGTACGTAATAACTGAAAAATAGATGATTAAAGTCAACATAATAAACAGACTATCAACAATACAAGCCTCTCTAAATACCTTCGTTTCCTTTTTCCAGAACTGCTGGGCATGGACAGTGCATTGTCGCCGGGCGACAAATTGTCGCGCGTGCGACGTTGTTGCCGCCACGTGTTGCGTCTGTGTGGCACCGCTCCTGCGTCCGCTGACGACTTGCTGCCGGCGCTTATATTTACGGTGAGCACTTCTCCATACATGCATTAAAAATCAAAATACCTTAAATTTTATACAAAACTAGCTGACCCACGCAACTTCGTCTGCGTCACATAAATATAGCTTATAACCTTTCTCGATTTAACGGCTATCCGACATAAATTAAGCTAAATCGTAACAAATAAAAAATCTTATCTTTCTTCTTTATTATAATAGCTTAGATGGTTTAGATTAGCTTAGATTATATTAAAGTGTGAATTACTATAGGTATCTCTTACTGTTAAATACATATACGATAACACTCTGTACTTGTAAACACTATGATGCAGTAAATATTTTGAATTTGAATTTCCCGGAAAGAATCTCCCTACATTGCGACGCGCGAATTATTTTGCCGCGCGGATATTTTTACATTGCGATATCTTCTAAGATATTTGTTTAAACTGTTTAGAGTAAAGTGCACAAATATTCTATATTAAAATTTCCTTCTAACAAACACATTTATTTAGATATAGGTTAATACCATATGGGTTAAATAAGCTTCGCAAACAATAATTATTTTTAACCTAACAGTTTAATAGTAAAAAAAGGTTACAGTGAGTCAATCTTAAAAGATAGATATATGCTGTCGCGGACTTTTTTTAGAAATTTTAAAGAGGAACAATTCCTTCATACATGATATTTGCGTAACTTAAACCGTTTTCGCAGCGCACGCAGCGGAAGCTCTTAAAAAGGAAATACCTTTTCCCGTTTTTGTAACATTTTTCATTTATGCTCCGCTCCTATTAGCCGTAGCGTGATGTTATATAGCCTATAGCCTTCCTCGATAAATGGACTATCCAACACAAAAAGAATTTTTAAATTCCAACCAGCAGTTCCTGAGTTTACAAACAAACAAACAAACAAACTCTTCAGCTTTATAATATTAGTATAGACTAGCTGACCCGTGCCCACTTCGTTGAGCATAATAAATTAGTCGAAAGTGTGCTAATTACGTTTCGAAAAATTCAATTTCGGGGACGTCCGCTGCGTAAGGAGCCGACCACGCGACTGAGCCGCGCGGGTACCTACCTCTCGGATCAGATGTAGAAGGCCACGCCCCCTTCTCCCGAAGCGAGCACGAACGCGAATCGAATTAAACCCGAAACCATCGCGCGCCGTCCGCTGCTTTGGTTTTTTCTCCGATTCACTTTGCAAAACGGACTACCACGTAAAAGCCTTTTTATTTTTCGGTTTTTTATATAACCTATGATACTCAGCAATAATGTGGCTTTCTATTGGTGAAAGAATTTTTAAAATCGGTTCAGTAGATCCCGAGATTACCCCTTACAATTTAACAAACACACAAACTTTACTTCTTTATAATATTAATATAGATAGTATAGATAAATGAACAAAACTAATAATGCCAAAAGGGCTTCAGCTCAGTATAATGCCAGATGGCAACACAAGGTGTATCACTTTTTTTTTTTGTGGTAGGAAAATCGTCAAATAACCCCCGCCGCTCTTGGGCAGAGCGAAGGGGAGTGTCAGACTTCTACTGACTAAAAACCAACCCATGTTCCTTCTACGCTCTTGTGCCGAGGCCACGTCATCTCTATCGATAATCCGTAGCGCCGACGGGAAGGTGTATCACCTACCGCTAATTTTCAACTGCAGCCCACGAGTGCCAAACTGCAATCGTGCATCACAGTAATAAAGTTACACAGCACAGTAATAAAACAATAATAAAATAAAATAACGCTCCCTAAGATCTGCCATGCGCGGCATGGACACAGGCAGGCCCACAATTACACACATAAGGGATACCAACGGTGTGAAGCAAGGAGATAGGACTAGAGTTATTGATATATGCACTCAGTTCTACAAGTCCTTATACTCTGATGCTACTCCCCAACTCGCAGAAAACGTAACCTACACATGCCCTGACGATATCCCATTATTTACTGGTTTCGAAGTCCATCGGGCTCTAAGTGCCATGAAATATAACCGAAGTCCTGGTGAAGACGGCATAACCACGGAATCACTTCGAGTTGGAGAACCAACCCTACTACCTCACATCTGCAACCTTTTCAACACTATTGTTAAAACAGGCATCTTCCCTATTGACTTCTGTCATTCGAACATAATCCTGTTACACAAAAAAGGCGATAAATCTGATATTGGGAATTATCGCCCCATCAGTTTAGTCTCACATCTCTACAAAATTTTCATCAAAACCCTCGAAAACCGCATATCGGGATCACTAGACCTCCATCAACCTCCAGAGCAGGCTGGATTCTGCCGTGGCCTTTCCACTGCTGACCACCTACAATCTTTAAACCAGATCATCGAAAAACACCAAGAATTCAATCTACCGTTATACCTCGCGTTCGTCGACTACTCAAAAGCTCTCGATAGTTTAACACATAGCGCAATATTTTCTGCACTCCGCAAACAAAACATAGGGCCTACATATATACATTTATTGCAAAAAGTCTACCACAACAGCACAGCAGCCATTCGTTTAACTACCACCGGACCATATTTTCCCATTCAGAGAAGAGTCAAGCAAGGTGACCCGCTATCTCCCAAACTCTTCACAGCTACGCTGGAAGAAGTTTTTCAAGAAATAAACCCACATTGGCAGGATAAGGGTGTTGTCGTCGGCGGAAAGAGATTAACTAATCTTCGTTTCGCCGACGACATTGTCCTTTTTTCTTCATCAGCAGCAGAGCTAGGCCTAATGCTCGAACAACTGAGCCATGCCAGTCTCCAAGTCGGGCTTTCAATGAATATGACGAAGACAAAATTGATGACGAACAGCACAGAACGTAACATAGAAATTGGGGGTGTGGTGATTGAATATGTCCATGAATATATATACCTCGGCCAGATAGTCTCTTTCCAGGCAAGACAAGATAAAGAAGTTGCTCGACGCACCCAAAATGCCTGGAAGAGCTACTGGTCGATGAAGCATTTAATGAAGGGACCACTCCCTCTTTCTCTTAAACGAAAGCTCATGGACATGTGCATTCTCCCCACCCTCACCTATGGAGCGCAAACATGGTCGCTTACAAAACGTCAGAAGTCCGCACTTGGGGTCTGCCAACGAGCTATGGAGCGAAGTATACTGGGTGTCAAACTCACGGACCGCATCAGAAACACTATACTTCGCTCGAAAACCCAAATAGCCGATGCTGGCAATACAGCTGCTGGGTTGAAATGGAACTGGGCTGGTCACATCTGCCGCATGTCGGAGGAGCAATGGGCAAAAATTACCTCTCAGTGGACACCAACCAGCAGGAAACAACAACGCGGCAGGCCCAGAAGGAGATGGCGGGATGAGCTGGATTCCTTCTCAAAGGATTGGCCTATCATCGCACTAGATCGCGAAAAGTGGAAGGAGGGAAGGAGGGAAGGGAGGCCTTTGCCCTGCAGTGGGACAGTACAGGCTAATAATAATAATAAAAATAAAATAAAATAAATAATACAAAGTGTAAACGAAACTTCCGCGAAGCCGTCAACCAAGCATTCTGCACATACAACGAAGTGTGTTTAAAACGACTTTACTTTTTGGTCTGAAAAATCACGAATTACAGTAGCAAAATCCTGAAGATTTTCTAAAATTAATAATACTAGACACTTTTGTAAATTCTACAAAATTATGCTAAGAATTCATTGCAGGTTATTCGACCCGCGGTCGTTGACCCTCATTAGTTTGGAAAATTTAGAGTTTTGTACCTAGCCAAGAACAAAAGTCGTGAAATTTGAAAAACATCACACTGTATTTTATTATCTCTACACTCCTTTCGAAAGCGTCGCTATTATGTATTACTTATCAGGATCTTATTCTGGCAAGTAATGACATGCATTAGGTACCATACAATTAAACAATTTTAAGTATACTCATACCATTGGAACTTCAGATAGTATAGTCGACACAAGTCAAGTGTTATGCTTTCTACTTTTTTGTTTGTGCCATAAAGGCAAATTGTGAAAAATAAAACCTGTATAAGCGCGGTTAACTAAAAATATTCGCATTTCATTGTGTTCAGGTGCTGAAAGCGAACCCGCCCCGGCTGGTGAGCAACATAAACTTCGTGACGCGCTTCTGTAACGCGCAGCGACTCATGACCGGCGAGGGAGGGTACTACTTCACTAACCTTGTAAGTACAATTGTTTAGGGCTGTTTTCTAAGTTTTATTTTTTTTTAGTATGTCACAAGCGGGACTGCACGATTCCCAGGTCAGCCAAAATTATTATTGGGTTTAACATCAGGAATTTCTCAGTAGCATAGCAGCCACTGATTTTAAATTCCTGCACGGGTTTTTGGAATTTTAACGTACTGGTTAAATGTTAGTTTACTAATAGGTACATCTCTGCCTAAACTGTGATTACGTGGTGTATGTTGTTTAAATTTCTACGATGGTTTTAACAAAATTTTTAAGCTATTGCATAGCCTCTATCGCGGGCCTTGAGCGTGGAGAGCGAATCCAGAAATTCCGTAACGAAAATATTCAGTATTCAACCAGATTGCTATGGTTACGGAAAATAACAAGGTTGTCAACTGAGGTTGTCAAATTAAATAATTTATAACCTCACGCGTAAAGGTGTAAAGTTTTTCTGTTTTGTCTCTCTGCTTTCTCCTTCTAAAATATTCTTACTCGTATAATTTGTGTACAATGTGTTTTAAATATGAATAAACAAAGTGCATTTATTAATGAAGAAAGTCACGAAAAAATAGTGAAAGATAATGAGTGAGTACTCCTCGAGTACTCTTTAAACATTCATTTTATTATTATTCCGCATCTATCATACGTTTTATTGGTTTTTGAATTACTATTCTGCGAATCGGTCTTAGAAAACGATTCGTTTTCTTATAAAATATCTAAAATAAAATAAATAATTTTCATATTTTTCAATGTTATGACACTTACTATACGTCAGGCTGACAAGCTGTCAATACTTTTTCTTTTAAATTTTCTGTCATAGAGTATCTTACTAGCTTAGTCTATGAAGGTTACTTTTGATTTACTTATATAATTTAAATTCTCCGAGTGCCACATCAATTTTTTATTTTTTTTTGGTTAGCCTATGTTGTTTCATTGCTGGGCAAAGGCCTCCCCATTAGCCTTCCACTCTTCCCGGTTTTCCTCGGCCAATTTGGCACAAACGCTTCTAAGTTGTCAAATCAAGTTTTACGAGGCTTCCCTCCGTGACGACACCCATCTTCTGGCACTCACTGCGTGACAAGATTGCTACTCCACCTATAAAACTAAACACCTGTAATTTATCAACTTAGGCTTACTATCAAGAAAACTAATATTTTTTCTGTTGTTATTTCTAGTGTTGCGCAGTGTCGTTCATAGAGAACCTGACGGCTGAGTCTCTCAACATGGACAAGAAGGAGTTCGACTGCTACATGGCCATGCCGGCTACCATCGGCGGCAGTGCTTGGGTAAGTGTGATGTTATTATGGTAGCTTGTACTGTCCCACTGCTGGGCTAACGTCTAACGGTGGGGCTTGGCTGGGTTTTATATAAAACTAGCTGTTGCCCGTGACCTCCAGCCGCGTGGTGTTTTTTCATTTTATTTATTTTTATAATTAACTAGCTGATGCCCGCAGCTTCGCCCGCGTGGAAGTCGGTTAAATTATATACTAAAAACCTTCCTCGAGAACTACTTTATCCATTGGTGAAAACAGCATGAAAATCGGTGAAGTAGTTTTTGAGTTTTCGCCATCTTGGATTTTAATTTTGAGCTCATTTTCGTAATCAGCGACCCCAAAAACCATGAAAACCACACCCATGACGGAAAAACCTAAAATTTTCCTAGCCGCCATCTTGGATTTTAATTTTGAGCTCATTTTCGCAATCAGCGACCCCAAAAACCATGAAAACGACACCCATGACGGAAAAACCAAAAATTTCCTTGGCCGCCATCTTGGATTTTAATTTTGAGCTCATTTTCGTAATCAGCGACCCCAAAAACCATGAAAACCACACCCATGACGGAAAAACCAAAAAAAATCCTGGCCGCCATCTTGGATTTTCATTTTGAGCTCATTTTTGTAATCAGCGACTCCGAAAACCATGAAAATGACACCCATGACGGAAAAACCAAAAATTTCCCTGGCCGCCATCTTGGATTTTCATTTTGACCTCATTTTCGTAATCAGCGACCCCAAAAACCATGAAAACAACACCCATGACGGAAAAACCAAAAAATTCCAGGCCGCCATCTTGGATGTTCATTTTGACCTCATTTTCGTATTCAGCGACCCCAAAAACCATGAAAACCACACCCATGACGGAAAAACCAAAAAAAATCCTGGCCGCCATCTTGGACTTTCATTTTGAGCTCATTTTTGTAATCAGCGACTCCGAAAACCATGAAAATGACACCCATGACGGAAAAACCAAAAATTTCCCTGGCCGCCATCTTGGATTTTCATTTTGACCTCATTTTCGTAATCAGCGACCCCAAAAACCATGAAAACGACACCCATGACGGAAAAACTAAAATTTTTCTGGCCGCCATCTTGGATTTTAATTTTGAGCTTATTTTCGTAATCAGCGACCCCAAAAACCATGAAAACCACACCCATGACGGAAAAACCAAAAATTTCCATGGCCGCCATCTTGGATTTTCATTTTGACCTCATTTTCGTAATCAGCGACCCTAAAAACCATGAAAACGACACCCATGACGGAAAAACTTAAAATTTTCCTGGCCGCCATCTTGGATTTTAATTTTGAGCTTATTTTCGCAATCAGCGACCCCAAAAACCATGAAAACGACACCCATGACGGAAAAACCAAAAATTTCCTTGGCCGCCATCTTGGATTTTAATTTTGAGCTCATTTTCGTAATCAGCGACCCCAAAAACCATGAAAACCACACCCATGATGATAAAACTAAAAATTTTCTTCGGCGCCATCTTGGATTTTCATTTTGAATTCATTTTCATAATCAGCGACCCCGAAAACCATTAAAACGACACCCATGACGGAAAAACCAAAAATTTTCGTCGGCGCCATCTTGGATTTTCATTCTCATTTTTGTAATCAGCGACCCCAAAAACACTACTATATCAGCAATACCTAAAACTAGTCGGTTTGATTGAGAACGCCGCGTGCTTTGCTACCCGCTTGAAAAGTCGCCGCGGGCACCGCCCCGCGTCTGTATGAACAGCGTAGTACATTGCCATACGTTTGTGTAAATTTGCGCGTGCGATGATATCTGCCGCTGCACGCATCGCGTGTCCGTAAACACAAAAATCGCACGACGCCCCGCTCGTCGCGTCGCAGGTCGCGCCGCGCGTCGCGTCGCGCGTACGCAAACATGCACTTATAAGCTAAGCCATGCAGTGCAAGATGCCCTTTTTTGTTGGTGGGTGCGAAATTATTAATTGACCCCTCCCGCTCTTTATTCGGAGCGGAAGGGGGTATCAGATCAGACTTGTACTGATTATAAGCCACCCATGTTTCTTCTTATACCCTTTCCGAGTTTCGGGGCGTGCAAGGTGCCCTAAGATCATCTTTTGTGACATAACTTGGTAAGTTTGGAGTACAACACACAGAGCCAGTTTAGTAACAGTTTGTCTATCTCCCTCAGGCGGCAGCACTGTCGCTGTGCGGCGCGGCGCGCGAGGCGGCGGAGCAGCGCGCGGCGGCGCACAGGCTGCGCGCGCACACGCGGCGCGTGCACGAGCGAGCTGATCTACTCGCTGCCAACGCGCTCAGCTTTGAGGTAGGTTACTGATAGTTGTACTACCCAGGCTGCGCGCGCACACGCGGCGCGTGCACGAGCGAGCTGATCTACTCGCTGCCAACGCGCTCAGCTTTGAGGTAGGTTACTGATAGTTGTACTACCCAGGCTGCGCGCGCACACGCGGCGCGTGCACGAGCGAGCTGATCTACTCGCTGCCAACGCGCTCAGCTTTGAGGTAGGTTACTGATAGTTGTACTACCCAGGCTGCGCGCGCACACGCGGCGCGTGCACGAGCGAGCTGATCTACTCGCTGCCAACGCGCTCAGCTTTGAGGTAGGTTACTGATAGTTGTACTACCCAGGCTGCGCGCGCACACGCGGCGCGTGCACGAGCGAGCTGATCTACTCGCTGCCAACGCGCTCAGCTTTGAGGTAGGTTACTGATAGTTGTACTACCCAGGCTGCGCGCGCACACGCGGCGCGTGCACGAGCGAGCTGATCTACTCGCTGCCAACGCGCTCAGCTTTGAGGTAGGTTACTGATAGTTGTACTACCCAGGCTGCGCGCGCACACGCGGCGCGTGCACGAGCGAGCTGATCTACTCGCTGCCAACGCGCTCAGCTTTGAGGTAGGTTACTGATAGTTGTACTACCCAGGCTGCGCGCGCACACGCGGCGCGTGCACGAGCGAGCTGATCTACTCGCTGCCAACGCGCTCAGCTTTGAGGTAGGTTACTGATAGTTGTACTACCCAGGCTGCGCGCGCACACGCGGCGCGTGCACGAGCGAGCTGATCTACTCGCTGCCAACGCGCTCAGCTTTGAGGTAGGTTACTGATAGTTGTACTACCCAGGCTGCGCGCGCACACGCGGCGCGTGCACGAGCGAGCTGATCTACTCGCTGCCAACGCGCTCAGCTTTGAGGTAGGTTACTGATAGTTGTACTACCCAGGCTGCGCGCGCACACGCGGCGCGTGCACGAGCGAGCTGATCTACTCGCTGCCAACGCGCTCAGCTTTGAGGTAGGTTACTGATAGTTGTACTACCCAGGCTGCGCGCGCACACGCGGCGCGTGCACGAGCGAGCTGATCTACTCGCTGCCAACGCGCTCAGCTTTGAGGTAGGTTACTGATAGTTGTACTACCCAGGCTGCGCGCGCACACGCGGCGCGTGCACGAGCGAGCTGATCTACTCGCTGCCAACGCGCTCAGCTTTGAGGTAGGTTACTGATAGTTGTACTACCCAGGCTGCGCGCGCACACGCGGCGCGTGCACGAGCGAGCTGATCTACTCGCTGCCAACGCGCTCAGCTTTGAGGTAGGTTACTGATAGTTGTACTACCCAGGCTGCGCGCGCACACGCGGCGCGTGCACGAGCGAGCTGATCTACTCGCTGCCAACGCGCTCAGCTTTGAGGTAGGTTACTGATAGTTGTACTACCCAGGCTGCGCGCGCACACGCGGCGCGTGCACGAGCGAGCTGATCTACTCGCTGCCAACGCGCTCAGCTTTGAGGTAGGTTACTGATAGTTGTACTACCCAGGCTGCGCGCGCACACGCGGCGCGTGCACGAGCGAGCTGATCTACTCGCTGCCAACGCGCTCAGCTTTGAGGTAGGTTACTGATAGTTGTACTACCCAGGCTGCGCGCGCACACGCGGCGCGTGCACGAGCGAGCTGATCTACTCGCTGCCAACGCGCTCAGCTTTGAGGTAGGTTACTGATAGTTGTACTACCCAGGCTGCGCGCGCACACGCGGCGCGTGCACGAGCGAGCTGATCTACTCGCTGCCAACGCGCTCAGCTTTGAGGTAGGTTACTGATAGTTGTACTACCCAGGCTGCGCGCGCACACGCGGCGCGTGCACGAGCGAGCTGATCTACTCGCTGCCAACGCGCTCAGCTTTGAGGTAGGTTACTGATAGTTGTACTACCCAGGCTGCGCGCGCACACGCGGCGCGTGCACGAGCGAGCTGATCTACTCGCTGCCAACGCGCTCAGCTTTGAGGTAGGTTACTGATAGTTGTACTACCCAGGCGGCAGCACTGTCGCTGTGCGGCGTGGTGCGGCGCGGCGCGCGAGACCCATTGATAATATTGTTTATTTTTTGTAAAAGTAGTTTATGCGACTGTGCATAATGAAGGGCATTACAACACAAGTGTGGGTTTAAGAAACGAGCCGAAGGCGAGTTTCTTAATAGCATCACACGAGTGTTGTAATGCCTAATTATGTATAGTTGCATACACTACTTTATCTACCCAAATATCATAGGGGCTCTATGATGGGTTCAGGAACCATAGGAAAATGACCAGCATTGTTACCAGTGTAATGCAATTAAAAATAAACAGGTTATTAGTTGCATTCGTCGCTGCATTTACGATATCTGGCGGAGTGTTCATGTCAATTTCTGAGTCACTATCACTCATTTTCGACAGAAATAAAGAACTTATCAGAAAAGTTTTCTACTCGTAAAGTAACTGGAAATTAAAAGCTAACGAACAAATGACAGCTCGAGATGGCGGCGCGCGGCGTTTCGGATATCTGTCATTTTTTTTAAATCATAAGCAAACGAACAAAGTCACTATTCTTGTGTCACTCGAGATCAAAATGTCGTGCGATTTATAATTAAAATCATACTGAATTGGGGTTTCGTATCGATAGGTATCTGTTTTAATGTAGATACTAGAATCACTCACTTGAATTTGACACCTGTTCCAAATTTAAACTCATAACCTACTGTTTTCAGTAGGTTATGAGCTCATTACAGTTCTGTTTATTTCTGCTGGTTGGTAATGCTGGTCATTGCCTATGGTTTTTGAACGCATTAGAGAGGGTTTATGATATTTGGGTAGATAAATTATTTTAAACAACAATTTCATGCGTATTTTTTTTTTAATAATCAATGTGATGCTGGTATTTCAGACACCTATAACCATTACATCTGTCCGTCTAGTATTAAGTTTTAACGCAGACATGAGTCGCTTCGCGAAGCTTTTTCCGCTTGATGATAACGGATTATAAAAAAATAGCACTCCGGGAGTGCCGGCAGAAGTGAAAACTTCAATATTAACTTTCAAACTCGCGTCAGGGTCACGTGATGCTGATCGAAAAATCTTACGCTTTTTCGATCAGCATCACGTGACCCTGACGCGAGTTTGAAAGTTTTTACCCATACAAAAAAAAGTGCTCAGCGCCGCTAAAGAAGATTTCACTTCAAAAAATCCTCTGACGCAGATGTGCGTTCACGGATAATTGCGAATCCATGGTAACAATTTAATTTATAGCAGACCTTTATTTTACTGCAAAAACCAGCCTTGGGTTTTTGTTATTCAAATGTTACTATTAATGTACCGCCTGTGCTCGATAGTTCATGCGTCGGTCGGTCAGTCAATGAGCACTACTCTATGACGCTGACCGGCTGTAGATAGGTGTATCCCAATCGCGACAGACAGTTTCCAATTGTATTTCTGGAATGACGTATTGCGTTGATTTGTGGTTATTTATCGCATTGGGAAAACCCGAATTGTGTAATTGACTTTATTGGGTTTTGTGTCCAGGCAAAAATACAAGGAAAATTGACGATCATTTTCACATCTTGCATTCCCTTTTCAAATGGATGTTATTATGAGCTTTATGAGAATATAATTTAATAAAAACGAATTTAAATGCGTAATAGTTACGTAGGAATTGACGTCCGGTTTCTCCTCGACACTAAATTATAATAGAATGATATACTAAACATTTTATATATTTACAGGAACAAATCGCCAAAAAAGTACAAGATGTCTTAGCGAAGACTCCATTAGAAATAAAACCACGTCGAGAGCTGCCCCGCATCGGGAAGTTCAAGGAGATAAGACTCATCGACTTCAGCACCAGCCACGCGCACGGAGAGCCTCAGCCACCACCAGAGACCAAGCCAGAGCCCCAACCAGCACCCTCAGTTTCCCAAGAACCAAACATCACCATTCAAGCCTCAGAAAGCGAGCCAAAACTCAACATCCTAGGATTCGAAGTCATCGACAGAAATTCCCCATCACAGAACCTTGACCAAACATGGGAATTAAAACAAACCAGCTCCTTGGAACTGCTAACACCATCGCCTTTAGGATTCACGCCCTTCGACTCACGATCCATCGACGAACTGATGACTCCAGAGGATTTTGGAGCAGACCAACTGCCTCCAGGGCTGAGCAACATAAACTACGACATAGACCTGTCAGACTTCAGCGGAGACAACAGCATAGCCGAGGATGCACCCAAATCCGACCCCAAGGACCCATTTAGCCCAGAAGGATTGAGAAAACCAGCCACCTTTGACCCTTTCGCACCACAAACTTCTAGAGGATACGAGACAGCTTTAGACTCATTTGACGAATTCAGTTTTGTTGACCAGAGGAAGCAGGAAACTGATCCGTTTGAGGTTGTACATAGAGGTCAGGATCCTTTCAGTCCAGTCGAACTATCTAAAGACCCGTTCTTCAGTCCACAGAAACAATCGACCTCTATTCTCGACGACAATGACTCCCCAACCACTGGCTGCCTCCTACCTTCGCCAATGCAACCACAAAGCAGCGGGAAACCAACTTAGTTGGTCTTCTACCAAAGTTGAAATATAGATCTAAAAAAACCAAATTGGTTGGTGCTAAAGTTGTAAGTCTATTATTGATTTGTTCTTGTTTATTATTTATTTAAAACATAGTTTAATCGAAATCCCTGTCTAAGTAATAAATGGCATGCCAGAAATATTTGTTTATTTTTTATTGAAATCCCTTTTGATTTTGTGTGAAAGCAAAGAATGGCCCATGAATGAAATGCATTCTAATGCCATACAGATGGGAAAATAGGTGCATAATCAAAACTACAGGATACATTACAAAATTTATTTCAACTAGAATTTCTCATAAAACTTTTATCAGTTTATTCTTACATAGATATAGAAGAGATTTAAATAATAAAAGTTACGGCATACGTCGCTCAGCGCAACACAGATGCGAAGTGATATATAGATGAGGCAATTAAAACTACACAATTAAGTAACAGTTGGTATAAATAAATGACGCTAAGACTAACGAATTACAGATACCTATAATATTCATTAACCATATTAACAGTCATCCCATAGAAAATACTATATTTCTGGTAATCTTGAGCTATTGTTCTCAGAAAACAAACTTAAGACGAGGCTACATACACTGGTGAGCAAATAAATAGCCGTCGATTTTCTAAGGTTTTCTTTTGATCTTCAACAGAAACTTGGCTAGTCTTTTAAAGAGTATTCCAAAGCATCCTGAGTTTTGGAATGTAATTTTTCCTCGGCATAGCAAACTACGACACAAATCCAAGTTGTAGATATATAAAAATAAACATTTGTAATGAAAAACTTACAATATCAAGGATATGCTATTTATTTGCTAGCCACTGTAGATACTGTTTATAGTATGCTAAACACAACTTATAAATAAAATCAAAGATGGTGTGATGGTTGTCTCAACAGATAATGAAACATTTACAACCCCAAGTGCACTAGGTATAAAATTACTTCATATGAAAGGCAGTCAGTCAGCCCGGTAGTCAGATACTGGCAGAAAATGAACTTCACATTGATATCTTCACTTGCTTGGTAAGAATCAACTTCACATCAAATATTTTCAATTACTTGATAAGAATATAATATTCCGAATAAACTGAATTCCAAAATGCATTATTGAAGACAGTTTATTTCCAACTACATATATTATGATAAGTTGATATTTAAAATAATTATCAAGTTAGTTTTTCATTTGATTTTACTTCTAGTATCCTTGGTTCGAAGCATAGGTAAGTTTAAAATGGTCATATGAACACTGTTTGTTAGACTATAGTGTTGCAATGTTTGCACATGTGTGCTAAGTTGACTTGAAAATCTAATTAGCACTGGCAGAGACGATAGTTTGCGCAAATGCAACGAAATGCTTCACATCTACACAACAGCTTTATGTGATAAACATCTTTCGTGTTATCTGCACAATGTGAGATAGCTTTGCATATGTGATAAGTGCCTTTGGAGTCAGTCACCTCGTTGTGACCTTATAACTCAGATGAAGCATTCCAAGAAGCAGCATCTCACTCTTAACATAAAATGTTTACACTCCTACTATATACAAAATATGATTATATTTTATGTTAGTACAAATTTGTTCAATGTTTGGAATAAAATAATCACTTTCTCATGCGAGAGGTCATAATTTCTTTAAAAACTATGCTGAAGGCAAAGTGAATATTTTATTATTCACTCTGAGAATTTAAAACTTTCCACTACTTAAAGTCTAAGTTGAACACACATTTACAAAGTAATGAGATTAAAAAAAAACATTATTTTTGGCTTACGTTGATGTTGATTATTCAATAAATTCAATACAAAACATGTCAAGTCAAAATTACATCATATATACCACAAACTGTAACAAAAATATGGATTCACTTTAATTGCAATATGTCTATGTTCTATAATAATATTATGTATTTCATATCTTTTAGAGAATGGTTAAAATTCCACCGACTTGAAAAAATAATTACATTATTATTGACAGCCAATGAAAGTCACTCAGGTTACTTTACTGTGCTTTAAATAATAACAATGTGGTAATGTTTAGGCAATAGATATTGTGACATTTATTCCGAGGTTTCCATTATCCGCAAACAATTGTGCAAGAGATGTGTCAAACACAAGACAATCTGAATTCATGATGGCAGATGACACTCCTTCATGGATGGAGCGAGGCATGGCCTCCCATGTGAGTCTCCTGCGATGTCCATTCAGCTCAAGTCTGTAAGCAAAGTTCTCTGCTTCTTTGCGAGATCCTATAAGTTGCACAATGGCAAAGAATTGTTGATGTCCATCAAACTTCTCTTGTTTCTCAAGTACTAACATAAAATGGTGATTAAAACATGACTGCATCATAACCCAATCTACAGCTCCAGGGAGGTTGATGTCCGTGGCCAGGAACACTATATCCTCGCCCTGGAGTGTGGTAATACTTTTGTGTGACATCATAAGGTGCGGCATGACTTGGTCAAGGCCTCCTTGCCATTTGCAGGATGCACCGGGGCAGGGACACGAGTAAGGCCTGAACTCACAAGCTTCTTCATGCTCCGCCTTCTCTGTGTGCACCAGAGTGACAGTACAGCCGGTGTTGGAGTGTTTACAAGGGAACATAACATTGCTGGCGACTTTCTCCATGGCGAGGTTGCGGATGTTGCCGAGCGGGCCGCGGCACGTGGGGCAGCAGGACAGCTTGGGCCGGCAGCTGGAGCACACCAGGTGCCCGCTCTGGCACTGCAGGATCGGTGGCAACACATAGTCGAAGCACACAGGGCATTCAAACAGCGACGCGAGATCAGCAGACATGGCGGTCGGCGCGTTCACCAGTGCAGGCACCCCGGGGACAGAACAACTGGAACCGCTAGCTCCGCGCCGCTTGTTGTTTGTGCTCATGTCACCGTCACGCGCACATAAAACCCGTCTGTCGACGATCGCCTTATGTCTTCGCCGTGATTCAAAAAAGTTTCGCCGCTGGATGTATCATTTGTAGCCCTCCTCTGCTGATTCTTTCCGCCTAGAGGTCGCGGTGAAGTAAGTTTCCATCACAATTCTTGGGGCCAATGTTATTCAGTACATACGACGTGATTAGAGTGAACTATTCTTAGTTAGATTTGGGGCGTTTGATACTGTCAGTACCGATTTTAAAATTTTATAATTTGATACATATTTACTGTGTTGTGTTTGTATAAATAAAAATCAATTTAATGTGAATGTTCTAGTTCATCACAAAAAGACTAAATTCGACGTAAAACCCAATGACGGCCAATCGAACAAAACTCACAAATGACATGATGACAGCACCATGATGTCACACCATAGATTCCTTATTCATAGAGTTATACATACCTATAGACCAGCTGATGAGTCTGTCTGAAATTCTCGGTCATTTATGCCACAGATTTATGCTTCGCGACGTGGTAGAAAAAGAAAATCTACCATTTAATAATTTATACAGGGTTACCTGGTAACGACGTATTTCTTGCTAGGTTCAAATTTTATGCTGAATGCCGCGAAATTCGAATTTTCTTACGTTTTTTTGTCAGGTACTCAGGTTGTATGTTAGATAAAATAGGATTCGCGATCGTAACAAATGTGAATTTACTATACTCAGTAAAGTCACATTTGTTACGATCGCAAATCCCTAATAATGATTAAAACAAGATTAAAATCATCAAAAAAAATCGTCAGAAATAAAAACAAATAAAAAAATTCGCCCGTGTCTTGGGTACAATAGGGGATCGGACTAATTCAAAAAATATGATTCTGTTTAGTCCGTCATCGCGTCAGTTAAATTATCGAAAAATATTGGATACGTGTGTTTTGTTTTATTAAATCAATAAAATTTGACGAAGATAAAGCGCGTCAAAGACCATGAAGTGGGGTTTGAAACGTCACTTGAAGGTACAAAAAACATTTTAACAAAAAAAAAAGAAAAAAGTCGATGACTTTTGTTTGTTTGAGTTCATTTTTTTGCCACCGACAGAAACTGATTTTTCTTCTTAAGTTTATTTTTCACTTTTTTGTGTTTTATTTTTTGTTGAAGTCGGTTTTATTTTTTGTTAAAAAGTTTTTATTTTTCACTTTTTAGTGGTTTACATGTGCTTACCCCTTCACAACATATCGGCGTGATGTTATGTTATGAACTGGTGTAAACAATAGCCAGACATGAGATTTCAGCAATCCCAGCTCATTTGCTATCATTTATTGAGGTGTTCCGTTGCCTCTCTCCGAAGTTCTTCATCAGATCTTCACCAAATTGAAATGGGTTCACTTCGAGATAGTACCTACTCTTCCAAAAACTACTCAAATCACTTTAAGTGTGCCTATAAAATTTGAAGAATTTTCTCTATTTCTCCAGGATCCCATCATCAGATCCTGACTTGATGATCACGGAACCACCTGGGAAGTCATCATCATCATCATCAACAGCCTATTAATGTTCCCACTGCTGGGACACAGGCCTCCTCTCTTTGAGAGGGAATGGGCTATAATCTACCACGCGGGCCCAGTGCGGATTGGTAGATGTCACATGTCTTCGAATTTTTGGTTCTAAGACATGCCGGTTTCCTCACGATGTTTTCCTTCACCGTTTTGAGAGCAGCGGTGATGAAATAAATTACACAAAGTGCTCGAAGAATAAATTTAAATATAATATTATAAAAATGTTATCGTAATTATTATCCTACAAATAGTTTTATCTTTTTATTTATTGTATAATTGAATTGTAGGTAAATGAAATTATTGTTTTAGATTATTATTTATATATATTTTTTTTTACTGTTAATTTGATTTGTAAATGAATTTATTATTTGGTATTATTTTATCTGTTTTGATTTTGTAGCTATAGCTTTTATACTTGTCATTTATTTATTTTTTTGCCTAATTTTTAATTGTGGTAATGTCGTCTAGTGGCTACCACTGATCTATAAACATGTATATCTGCGGATAATGCAGTTGACTGCAACATTATTACTCTAACTTTGTAAACCGTGTGCATTATATATATGTTGTAGTTGTTTGTTATCCCTTAATAAATAAAATAAAAATAAAATAAAATAAAAATGTGCCTGCCTGGGTTCGAACCCACGACCTACTGTTCGTAAGTCGGGGCCGCCACCACTGGGCCATCGATGCTCTCCCTGGGAAGTATGCTCTTTCAAACAAAACTAAAAAAATCGATATCGGTCCACCCATCTTCGAGAAATCGGGATACATACCTACATAAAAAAAAAGATCGCCGACGAATTGATAACCTCCTCCTTTTTGAAGTCGGTTAAAAATGTACTAGCTTAGGACGCCACAAGAGTTTTCGAAGCACTACATATTTTTTCTATTTTCACGTAAACATAAAATGAAGACGATACTCTTCATTTTATGTTTACGTGAAAATAGAAAAAATATGTAGTCAATATTTTTTGGAAATCTATCTGACGGACTAACTACCTAATTAGTTTTTTTTTGTTCCATCCCCTATTATTTCTGAACTTTCATCTCTTTTTACCCGACTGCGGCGAAGCACAAAAGGAGGGGTTATTTACATTTGTTTGGACATCATGGTGTATGGTTTAGTGGTTAGGTATTGACAATACCTGTGTTACCCATTTTTTTTTTTGGTGGTTGGAAAATCAGTCCCCCGTTCTTGGGCAGAGCGAAGGGGAGTGTCAGACTTCTATTGACTAAAAACTAAACCCATGTTCCTTCTTCGCCCTTGTGTCGGAGCCGCGTTATCCTTTCGATAATCCACAGCCCCGACGAGGTCTGCGTTACCCATGGAACCAAATATGTATAGTACTTTCACAGTTGGTTTTCCTTGAATATCCATTACATTGATCTTTATTCTTGTTGTTTTAATTAACTACACACATCATAGGTACATAAACGCACACGTCCTTTTCCCACAGCTATAATTACTTACTATAAAATCTTTGCATGAGGCAAAATAGTACATGTTTAAATTATGGTTTATGCCAAAAAATATGTGTGCCTTCTATAAACTAAAACAAGTAGGCTGCTCCCAGCTGCTCAGCAAAACTTCTCCTAGCTGGAGGGTAGCCGTGACCTTACGCTTACCGATTCGCAGTCTCAAGAACACCTTTCTGTACTTAACTGGAGTAGTAGTAGGTTTTTAGGTCCTAGAGCGCCAAATAAAATAGTCCGAAAAACAGTGTTTGCCGGGAGTCCTATAAGACTATTTTCAATTGTCCTAAACTACACCTATTTTTCATAATTAAACCCTGCTCCTCCACCTGTTCTGCTCCCTCTCATGGAAGGAAGCTGGTGTCCCGTAACGGGAATATTAAATGCCGATTATGCACCTGCTTTTCATAATTACCGCTGGGAGGACCGCCGTTGACGTCACAATATTAGCGGATTGTACTTTTTGACGCACGCGACTTCTAAGAAATGTCGCGATTTGCGCTGTTATCTCAACGAGCCAACCAACAATGGTAGCAAACACGCGTTTCTAAGGAACAAATTTCACTTTATTGTAATAGGGGATCGGACAGGGTCAAAATAATATGATTCTGTTTAGTCCGTAAGTTAGATTATCGAAAAATATTGAATACGTGTTTTTTGTTTTATCGAATCAATAAAAAATGACGAAGATAAAACGTGTCAAAGATCTTGGAGTGGGGCTTGAAACGTCACTTGTGTCGTCAAAATGTACTATCGTATGACGTCACACGAGTTTTCGAAGCACTGTATCGTCTTCATTTTAAGTTTACGTGAAAAAAGAAAAAATACGTGTCCAATAATTTTTGGAAATCTATCTGACGGACTAATTTTTTTTGTCCGATCCCCTATTCTAGCTGATGTCCGTGGCTTTGCCCGCGTGGGTGTCGGTCAAATTATATACAAAAATCTTCCTCGAGAACCAGTTTATCCATTGGTGAAAACAGCATGAAAATCGGTGCAGTAGTTTTTGAGTTAATCGCGAACAGACAGACGCGATGGAGGACTTTGTTTTATGATATGTAGTGATGATGAAGCGGTGCAAATAGCTTGCACCAGGTATCTTTCGTTATTGGTTGGTTGGTTTGGCTCGGTGGTAACGGAAGCACGCACGAAACTTCTGGGAATTTATTCATCAACACTGCTTTTGTATATTATTATACTGACTGTCCTATTCCTACAGTGTTGACTCTCATGAAGGTGTCTAGTTATCTCGTCGGGGCTGTGGGTTTTTCAAAAGAGATACCGCGGCCTCGGTACAAAGGGCTAAGACCACCCATGTTCCTTCTTAGCTCTTTGTGTCGAGGCCGCGGTACCTATCTATTTCGAACAACCCGCAGCCTCGACGGAAACCGACATGCCTCAGAGATATTTCTCGACGGCATGTAAAGTCAAATCATAAACCCATGGGCAGCATAAAAGCTCTGTCATCAGGTAAGCCAGTCACTAACCAACTGATAAAGGACAGGAATCCGAAACTGATCAGGTGTCGGATAAAAGATGGGAGTAGCACAGCAAACATTTTAGAATAGGTACATCAAACAAAGATAAACACAGAACTAGACTTCTTGTTCTGTGAAGATAATGCTAACTAAAATACCTATGTTTGGGTTCAGTCCAAGAATTCCTCGTTTGTATATTTCCAGTCGTTAATCGCTCGGCTCATTAGTTTATCCCATAAGATAAGTGCCTGGCTTAAGATAACTCTGACTGTGTCGTATGGTAAGGAAACTTAGAAACAACCATGTACGTAATTATGTATTTGCTATTTATAGCACGGCACTTTCTTCAGTATTCTCATTAGATTAAAGGAGATCGTTGCACAGAGAGTGATTCTAGAACGGCGGCAAACACAACACAAACTCAGGTTTGAGCTTATGTACGTAATGTGTCTTGATAACACACTTCGCTCTGGGTAGAGCGGTAGGGAGTGTAAGACACGACTTCTACTGCCTAAAAAACACCCATGTTTCTTCTTAGCCCTTTGTGTCGAGGCCGCGGTATCTCTTTCGAACAACTCGCAGCCCCGACAGGTTGCTAACACACTTCACATTGTGATTCTGAAAGGATTGTTGATAGTAGGCCTCTTTTACATAGACTTTCTATTACTTTCTTCTGCTATCTAATTGTACCTAAGTAATAGGTATAATCCCGTTGATATATTGGTCGAAAGCGCGGCCGCTGAGCATCCTGGATTCAACTCCCAGCTCGGACAAAGTGTAACTGGACATTTTTTACTGGAATTTTCTCAGCTCGGAGTTAAAAAGTGTAACCGTGGCTCGTAAAGCACGTACTGTTGGTCCTGCGGCCGATCTCTCCCCGCGATTGCAGTCAGATCGGACTGTGAAACCAAAGGCACTGAGAATGCACCTGTGAACTGCGGAAGCGTGAGAGCGCTAGAACATCTAACCTCATACCTACTTAGCTTATCTGCCGTCGTGATCAAAAATTACGTTTGTAACTTACGTGTACCTAAGTGACGCATAAAAAATCCTTAAATAAAGCACATAAAACACGAAAGAACAAGAGCAGGGAAAGTATGCGTCACTTCCATGTAAAATTTTCGAGTGATAGGTTGCGCTGGGGTATCAGTGAGAGTGACAGCCAACAATTTTAGATAACAAAAGATCATAATTCATCACGCCTATAATCCCCGAAGTGTAAAGTACAGGTGTACATCTAACAGATTTTGTCAGATTATGTTTACGTTCTATGTAATAGGTCAACAACCAGGCACAAATCCAGACTCTATGGCAATCACTGAGAACTTTCTGATAGAAAAACCCAATCAAACTTCGATGGCCGACTTTCGAATCGCACTCAGGAACCCGTGCTCAACAGTCACCTTTGCGACCACTTAACCGGGAACTGGGGAGTTTGAGATCTCCCAGCTTAGAAGCCATGCCTATGGCATTAAGTCCACCTCTGTACTTTGTACTTACGAAGTGTTAATATATCTATACAAATGAATAAAATTAAATTGTCTGTTTGTAATGTCAATATAACAGATTTTTGAACTGAATACATTTATGAATATGAAGTATACTTATACGGTACTTAAATAATAACAGAACAGTTATTTGAATTTTTATCTATTTGTCAGTTTGTTTGTCTGTCTGTTTATTCCAGCTGATCTCCGAAACGGCTAGACTTTAACCGGTTTTAACCGATTTTAACCGGACTTTTTTTTGGCAAATAACTTAACCATCTTTATTTTAGAAGAGAAGTATTAGAGTTCGAAAAACCGCTGAAATTGTTAACAAAATGCGATTAAAATAGTGAAAAAACATTTTTTAATATTCATTTCATGAAGACGGACGAAGATCACAGGGCAAAAAGTAAAAGGGTAAGAGGCGCTACTGATACTTTGAAATTATTGTCATGGCATGAGAACAAAATGGAATCTCATCTTTCGAAACACCGGATTTGGCAAGAGATCGGAATTTTCTACCAAATACACTCGTCAGATATTATCTGACAGTCAACTCTTCTAGACGTCGAAATAACAATTTTATCTAACAGATAAAGATGTCAGTTGATTCACGATGGTGTCGAGACGATAACAATATAGGTATAACACCGTCGCCGTCGTTGCTAAAGTAGATAATTTAAACGTGGCGCAATGCCCTTTTCTATTTCAACGTGAGGTGAATTCCAAGCCCTATTTTATTTGAAATTCTAGACACACGGTAATGTGTGACTAAATGATAGCAAATGTGGTCACATACTTATAGAATTTATTTTGTAAGTCACTAGTCCTTTTAAAAAGTGCCGCCAAAAGTGGAGAGATTTGGAAGAGTGGACACCCAACATTAGGTGGCCAAATGTTGAAGAAAAGAGAGAGAGAGAGAGTCGTTTTGAAGTTAAGGCGGGGTTACCCCGATAAACGTCGTCAACAATAGCGTTTTACTCGTACATGGAACGGATTTAAATTTTGAAAAAAATGTATTACATAGTTGACTCTTCGATCATGATATGTCGGGCATGCGATACACGATTACTTACACTTCACTGCATCCAATTAAATTGCAAAGACATGTCCAAATGATGGCTAAGTAATCGTTTTACTTGAGTTATATTAGGCTTTGAAAAATAAAACTTATATCATAATAAAGGTCGTAAAAAATGTGTATTATCTCGGGTCACATAATGTATAATTTCTTTATCATTTTTCTCCAAGAGAGAAAAAACAGTCAAAATTTAGGCATTTTATCGCTCGCGCGGCAGGGCGGTCGTGCGTACATAAAAACAAAGTAGGGTAACCTCGCCTGAAAATTATGGGCACTGATGAGCGTCGTTTAAATATGCATGATTCAGGCCAGCTCCAATTCTGGCGATGATCGCTGGGCGGTTTGGCTGTCATGACATCAGGCTTTGTTGTGGAAGCCACATACCGTTTTTTTTTTGGCGCGTTTGTTATCATTAAATAACTCCTCCCGCTTTGGGCGGAGCGGTAGGGAGTGTCAGACTTCTACTGACTAAAAACCATGTTCCTTCTGAGCCCTCTGTGTCCGAGGCTGCGGTATTCTTTTGAACAACCCGTAGCTCCGATAGGCCAGACACATACTTACCCTTTTTTTTTTAGTGGGTGGAAAATCATCAAATGACCCCCCCCCGCTCTTGGGCAGAGCGAAGGGGAGTGTCAGACTTCTACTGACTAAAAACCGAACCCATGTTCCTTCTTTGCCCTTGTGCCGAGGCCACGTCATCTCGTACTAAAATCCGCGGCCACACATACTTACCCTCTAGTGGCCGTTTCATTGCTCACGTGTTTTTTTTTTAATGTGTGTACCTAGGTACCTATGAAATGGTGTCACAGTTACCTGAAATATATCCATTTTATTCATCGAGATATAAGTACTAACGTACATTTTATTACTCATTTTTAGACGGCTCTTCAATAAATCGTTGGTATAGTCGGCCGTACACCGATGATAATACTTTTTGAGGTTGATCAGGTATTTATTTATTTATTTTAAGTAGAACGGCCGAAGCCAATTACACTATTTAAACACATAAGAATTAATTAAACACAGTCATGCAATCTTCTCACAAAACTTGACTACGCTTTTGATGATGAAACTCAAAAGCGTAGTACGAAGCTTCAATGGAATTAGAAGCTAGCCTCTACTGGTTGTCTGTTACCAATTACTTGCGGCAGGCGGCTTACTGTACAAAATGAGACATCTGATAGATAAAGAATGAATCATATTTTTTGTCTAAAATAAAATTATTATATGTTGGCGGTATTCGCATATATCGGTATTTCCTTACCTACGCTTATGAAATGAAATGAAATGAAATTGTTTATTCAGTAAATAGGATGTAGGAATCACTTTTACACGTCATCACATTTTAAACTTAAGCTAGATGGGGTCGACATTTCGTATCTGACTACCCTGAGAAGAAATGGTGAAACAAACTCAGGAATCAAAGTCTGTTATTAAAGCATGTACAATATGTTTCATGTTTTACAATGAATTAAATAATAATTTGAGCATACAAAATAGGATAAGAATTATAATGTCAAAATTTACATGTCAGAAATTGTAAAAGAATTAATTAAAAAAGGAAATATACAATACGATATAATTATCAGATTTTTATGTCAATTTTATAATTACACAAAGCTTAGCAGAGCGAGCAATTCAATCCCAAGCCTTTTTGTCATCTAAATAATCAATTATTTTATAGTACCCTTTTTTACATAGTTTAGTTTTAATGCAAATTTTAAATCGATTGATTGATAAATTTCTAATGTCAATGGGAAGTTTATTGTAAAAGCGTATACATTGACCCATGAATGAGTTGCCTATTCTGTGGAGGCGAGTGCGATGTACAGCGAGGTTGTGCTTATTCCTAGTATTCAAGCTATGAATATCGGACATTTTCTTAAAATTTGATATATTTTTATGAACATACAGTAAATTTTCAAAAATGTATTGAGAGGCTACGGTCAGAATATTCATCTCTTTGAATTTCTCTCTGAGGGAATCCCTAGGACCTAGATTGTAAATGGCCCTAACAGCCCTTTTTTGTAGAACAAAGATAGCGTCGATGTCCGCACAGGCACCCCAGAGAAGAATCCCATACGACATGACGCTATGAAAATAACTGAAATAAACAATTCTGGCCGTATCAACATCAGTAACCTGTCTAATTTTCTTGACAGCGTAGGCGGCCGAACTAAGTTTTTTTGACAATGTTGCAATATGTGGGCCCCACTGTAATTTTGAATCAATAGTTATACCAAGAAAAACTGTTGACTCAACAGGATCCAACTCTATTCCATTAAGTTGAACATTTGTAGATAACTGCCTCACATTAGGAGTTGAGAATTTAATCAACTTGGTCTTTTTTCCATTCAGGAGTAGATTATTTACATTGAACCAATGAACAATCTCAGATAGTGCATTGTTCACTTCGTCAAAGTTTACTAATTGACGTTTAATTTTAAAAATGAGAGATGTGTCATCCGCGAACAATACAATCTTGTGATTATCTCTTACGTGATATGGCAAGTCATTGATATATATTAAAAATAAGAATGGACCTAGAATTGAGCCCTGTGGGACGCCCATAGTGACCGCAGACCCTGAAGATCTCTTGCCATTAACATCAACCCTCTGAGTTCTGTTATTTAAATAAGAAGTCAGAAGGTCTAGAGCCTTGTCCCTCACACCATAATGGTATAGTTTCCGTATAAGCGTTTCATGCTGCACGCAATCGAAGGCCTTAGACAAGTCGCAGAAGACACCAAGAGCATCCTGCGATTCCTCCCAGGCCTCGAATATGCTCTTAAGTAATTCCACGCCCGCGTCTGTAGTTGACCGTCCCTTTGTGAAGCCAAACTGTTTCAAGTGAAGTAAATTATTTTTATTGAAATGTTTTAACATTTGCTTCAGAATTAATTTTTCAAAAATTTTGCTCAAAGTAGGTAATATGGAAATAGGTCGAAAGTTTGTGGGGTCGGTTGTGCTACCAGATTTGAACAGCGGAATCACTTTGCTAATTTTCATCAAATCAGGAAATACACCGGAATCAACACAAGAGTTAAAAATAATTGCCAGGAAAGGTGAAATAATATCTATGATTGTTGACATGGTATGTACTGATAATCCCCAAAGATCGGCGGTTCTTTTGACATCTAGATCTTTAAAAGATTCAATAATGTCCTTTGGGGTAACAACTATAAATTTAAAAGATTCAACACATTCTGGTACACATTCCTGCAAAATTGAGTAAGCAGAAGTGGAGGATGATGGCAGAGTTTTAGTTGTTACAATAGGGATATTAGTAAAGAAATTATCAAACTCTGCTGCAATCTCCATGTCTGCCTCAATATCTAGATCATTTATTTTTAGATGAAAGTCACGGCTTCGTGCTGTGTTCCTTCCCATTTCGGAGTTTATAATATTCCAGGTTGTTTTTATTTTATTATCAGATGCTTTGATTTTATTTTTAAAATAAATGGTTTTAGCTGAGGAGCAGGCTCTTCTAAATATTTTTGAGTAATTTTTAACGTATTCATTAAAGTTTTCATTATGGTTATATAATTTTTCATTATATAGTTCATATAGCCTCCGCCTACTTTTAAAAATACCCGGTGTTGCCCAGTCACTAAATAAAACGCGATCAGAAACAGACAATGTTTTGGAGGTAAACACTTTATTGAATTCTAAATTGATTAAGTAGATGTTTGGGTTGTTGAAGTGTCAACAAGTCTGTGCTGTTCGTCGTCAACAAAACATTCTCTAAAAATAGTTACAAGTAACACTTTGGGAACTGCGGTGCTAGAAACATCAGCAAAACAACATAGGAAGACATAGAAGAAGTAATCCTTGGATTTTTGCAAGTTCAACACATAAAAAGTGAAGCTCAAAATCTACATCCACCATTGAGGTTAGAAAAATTTTACAACATCATTCAAGTATTTATCACTCACTCAGCGTCAACTTGACAGCCGGTAAAATAAACAACGTATCCGAACTGTCAGTCGGCTAGGTTGACAGTTAACTTAACTTGAGTGTTGCCAACACAAATAAATACCTTCCACCAATTCGCATTTGCGTTCCGTTTCACGCAATTTCATTCTACAAAATGGATGACCAATTTCAATTATTATTTGATAAAATGAAGATAGAAATGCAGAAACAAACAAATGATCTTAAAGAATCTCTCACGAAGAATATAATGGATCGGATAGATGAAAAACTAAATCCTATGATCGAAGAAAATGAAGAACTAAAGAAAAAAATTTGTAACCTGGAGAACGAGATTGAATATTTAAGAAAAGAAAAGAAAAGTAACAACATAGTTATTTATGGATTAGAAGAGCGCGAAAAATCTAGTTTAGAGTTATTCCGAATCGTTAAGGAGACCTTCAAAAGAGACTTAAATTTTTCGGTGGAGGAAAATGAAGTGAACAGACTATACCGTCTAGGGAAAAATAAAGTCGAGAACAAACATAGACCTGTGTTACTCTCATTCACTAATGGGTGGAAAAAAGACCAAGTTATAAAAAATAAAAAGAGTTTAAAGGGAATCTTTGTATCGGAAGACTATTCTAAGGAAGTTATAGAAAAGAGAAAGGCTTTGCTACCACAGCTGCTTGAGGAGAAGAAAAAAGGAAATACTGCTTTTTTGAAATATGACAAACTTGTAGTTAAAGGACCCAACACCGATAAGAGAAAAAGAGAACTATCTACGTCTCCGCAGTCGACGTCAACTGCAAATCCAAAAAAACAACAAACGATAAGTTCTATTAAAACTAACAGGACAAACGCCTTCGATTTGATGAGGACCCGATCAAACTCCCTCACTGACACCCTCGCACATAAAAACCAATAGCAACTAACAACCGGCAAACGGCTAATCCAACCAAACTACGAAAACCAAATAAAAGAAACAACAATATCTCCCCCAAGCCGACTGGTCCTCGTGGGGGATAGAGACCACAACCCTCCAACGACACAAGAATTAAATTACGAAAAAAGTCACAGTCACAGAAAATCAAAAATCTATGTTGCAGCCCTCAATGCACTTACACTGAAAAACGACGAAAACCTTACAGAATTAACACATGCCTTAAAACAGATTAAGTGGGACATCGTCGGCCTGAGTGAAGTAAGGCGAATGGGAGAAAGAATTATTTCTCATCCAGACTTCCTTCTATACCATATTGGAACGACTCCAGGTCAGTATGGAGTTGGGTTTATTATTAAAAAACACCTTGCAAATGATGTGGAGAGTTTTATAGGAGTATCAGAGCGCATAGCAGTGATGAATATTAAACTACCGGGGTACATCGATCCATGGTCCATCATACAAGTATACTCGCCTACGGAACAATCTGATATAGGATCAATAGACTCATTCTACCTAGAACTAAATAAAACAATCCAAGATCATGCTCATAAAAACCTTGTTGTGATGGGAGACTTCAATGGTCAAATTGGAGAACGACAACCGGAAGAAGATACAGTCCTGGGACCATTTGTTTATAGAAAAAAAACCAGAAGCAGAAACGGAGATAAGTTTGTACACTTCGCACAGGAGAATGGCTTGAGAGTCCTTAACACAATGTTTAAGAAGAAAAAAAGTAAGATGTGGACCTGGATATCACCAGACGGGACCGTAAAAAACGAAATAGATTTTATAATGACTAGTAAAAGCAGATACTTCTCAAACATGAAAGTCATAAGCAATTTCAACTTCAATACCAACCATCGAATGATTCGAGCTGAACTGATGACAACCCCACCAAAAAATCCAAGACCAAGAAATAATATGATGAACACAAAACCTACTAAATACCAAACAACCGAAATAGCCAATTCCATATCGACAAAACTTATAGATTACAGTAAAGAAACAACAAGCATGGAGGTACAAGAAAAATACAACTGGTTAGAAGAAACAATCAAAACATCCACCCAGCAAGGGACTAATAGCAAAGACCTATCTAACAAGTGGATGACTGCCAAAACTATGAACCTTCTTAAACAAAGAGCCGACCTAATTAACGAAAAAAGTTCTAACGACAATCGAAAGCACATAACTAAACTCAGCAAAGAAATAAAAGAAAGTATTAGAAAAGATAAAACTCAAAGAAGAATGGAAACAATAGAGAGACATATTCTACAGACAGGAGGAATAAAAAAGGCATATAAGGAGCTAACTAACAAAAAAGACTGGATCGTACAGATGAAAGATAGTAATAGAATGAAGGAGAATCGAAGGCAAGGGATATTAGGAATTGCAACTACATACTACGAGGAACTATACAAAAGTACCATAACAGAAAAAGAAATAGAATTGCTAGAAATCTCAGCCGTACCCAGTATCATGCAGGAAGAAATAGAATTCGCCATAGAAACCCAAAAAGATGATAAAGCTCCAGGACCCGACGGAGTTAGGAACGAAGTACTAAAACAAGCGAAACAGACAATTACTCCTATTCTCAAAGAAATATTTAATGAAATAATCAATACAGAAGTGATTCCACAGCAATGGACTAAATCGAATATAATCCTTCTATACAAAAAAGGTGATCAGTACGATATCGGAAACTACCGGCCAATAAGTTTGATGTCCAACCTGTATAAAATATTTGCAAAGATCATACTCAAACGAATGGAAAGAAAACTTGACGAGCAACAGCCAAAAGAACAGGCAGGTTTTAGAAAAGACTACTCAGTGCTTGATCATATCCATGCTGTCAGGCAAATCATCGAGAAATATGAGGAATATCAGCTCATATACTATCTTGCATTCGTCGATTATAGCAAGGCGTTCGACTCGTTAATACACACAAACATCTGGGAGGCATTAAGAGAACAAGGAATAGAACAAAAATATATAAGATTGATTAGGAATGTGTACAAAAACAGCTCGGCGTGTATTCAGCTAGAAAAGAAAGGAGATTCATTTAAGATTCAAAAGGGAGTAAGACAAGGAGATCCCCTCTCTCCAAAACTTTTCTCCGCTGTTTTGGAAATGATCTTCAGAAACTTTGAATGGGAAAATCTGGGCTTAAATATCGACGGCCGCACACTAACCCACTTGAGATTTGCCGATGATATTGTGTTATTCGCAAAAACGCCAGGAGACCTGAATATAATGTTAAACCAACTAGCATCTGAGAGTGAAAAGGTAGGACTAAAATTAAATCCCGAAAAAACGAAAGTAATGACCAATGGAAATAAAAGTAGCATAAACGTAGGCGAGTCACAAATTAGCTATGTTGAAGAATACATATACCTCGGACAGCTGATATCACCTAAAGATAACATAAATAAAGAAATCGATAGAAGAGTAGCAAACAGTTGGAAAAGGTATTGGGGCTTAAAGGAAGTAATGAAAGACAAAAACCTACATATAAACACAAAGAGCAAACTATTCAATATCTGCATTCTACCAATCTTAATGTATGGAAGCCAAACATGGGCCTTAAGGAAAAACACAACCAATAAAATCGCCATTTGCCAACGAGCAATGGAGAGAAGTATGTTGGCAATAAAAAGAAAGGATAGAATAAGAAACAACAGCATTAGAAAAAAGACGAAGGTACAGGATGTAACCCTAAAAATAAAAAGACTAAAATGGAAGTGGTCGGGGCACATGATCAGAGGAAGGGACAAGTGGAGTAAAATAGCCACACAATGGTACCCAAGGGAAGGAAAAAGGAAAAGAGGTAGACAACAAAAAAGATGGGACGATGATATCAGGCAGGTTGCAGGCATAACATGGAGTAGAGTAGCCAGAGAGAGAATAGAATGGAGTAGGTTGGAGGAGGCCTTTGCCAACTGGCAAACGGACTTACAGAAAGTAAAGAAGAACCAGATACGAGAAATTTTTTAATTAAGTACATAAAATAAGTGTAGTAGTTTAAGAAACATAATTGTATTTGTCCGAAATAAAAGGCTTTATTATTATTTATTATTATTATTATTATAAATTGATTAAGTTAAATAACAAAGTATATGCTCGATCTGCGTTATCGTGATATGGCAAAGCGGGAAGTTTTTCCATTAAATTATTTCTAAATAGGTCTAAACGTCTTTTATTTATAGGAACAAAACTGACAAGTTTTTTCGGAACTCTGACTATTTGCCGAGGAAAAGCAACTAACTGGCCACAATGATCTGAGTCTAACTCATTTAAAATTAAATGGATCAATGGTTTTAGATTTGTAAATATGTTATCTATACAGGTAGCACTAGTGGTAGTTATTCTGGTCGGTTCAGCGAAATTACTGTGCAAGTTATATGATTTTAATAATGTCAAGAATTTATTTACTGTAACCGATTTTTCAAGTAAATTAATGTTGAAATCGCCACAGACAACAACTGTTTTATTATTGTTGCATGTCTTTAATAAGATGTCCTCCATATGTTGCTCAAAAATATCATAAGGCGCACCTGGGGGCCTGTACACGCTCATTACAATGTACCGCTCAAGCTCAATGCAAGCCACTTCGATTACTCGCTCAACAGAGAGATCCACAATATCACTACGTTCTTTGAATTTCAAATTATTATGTGCAATTATAAGGGAGCCACCACGTATTATATTCACTCTGCTGAACGAGCTGGCAATCTGGTGGTTATTAAAGCTAAACAGAAGCTGGTGAGATTTTAACCAATGTTCAGTTATGCACAAGATGTCAATACAATTGCTGTTCAAAAACAACTCCAATTCCAATTCCTTACGTTTTACACCCTGTATATTCTGATGAGCTATTTTTAGAGTATTATTATTTAATTTAGTTTTGCAGTTTGAACGTTGTGGTAACGAACATTGGTCCAAATTATTGCTAGAGTTTAACTCTGTTGTCTCAATGTCCTTAGAAATATTGATCAAGTCTATCTCGGTATTACAATTACTGCTAGAGGGTGACTCTATTGTCCCATGTTTTAATTTAAATGACTTAAAGAAACATCCAACTCCTGCGCATTTACACTAGTTACATCACTAAATTGCTTACGGTATTCTTACCCAAACATCCCGCTTCAGGAATGACATAAATCGTGACATCTTCGTAACCCGAGAACTTGCGTACTTCGCTATTGAATTACTAGAAATAATAAATAAATAAACCGGCCAAGTGCGAGTTGGACTGGCGCATGAGGGATTTTGTACTATTGTAGTAGGGGGGGTGGCTCCCTTTATTTACTTTTTGTTATAGTGGCAACAGAAATACACTATCTGTAAAAATTTTAACAGTCTAATAAGGATCATGAGGTACTGCCCGCTGACTGACGCCCGTTGGTCAATCTTCGGGTGCGAAACCCTAAAAAGTAATTAAAAAACTGAACGCCCCGAAAAAAAAAACTGAAATGCTAAAAACAAGCACATTCGTAATAAAACAAAACTTGGAAGAAGATGGATTTTCGAATTACTATTGAACATATATTTTTGTAATCACCTTTCCTCCATTTTGATCCATCGTATGACCCGACTCCCAAACGATAGGTCAGTTTAGAAGAAAAATACAATTGGAATCCCACATGGCGCCCGAAAACCGCCATTTAAAAAAAAAAAATATTGTCACTAGTCTCACTCGCGTACTTAGACGAATCACTTGCAAACAAAACGCAACAAATCAAGTAATCACACGCATAGTTACGCAACGATTTGTAAAAGTAAATAAATGTATAATAACAGAGTTTGTCCGCGGCTCACAGGTATTTGTCTCGGCCGGATTGTGTATAGCCGGAGGGAAAAATAAAGTAGTCTATGGAAAGTGTTGTTGTTGAACGCACGCTGCATCGAACGCGTGTGGCGCGAAAATTGATTAACTATTCGTAATTATAATCGATCTTATTTATTGTCGTGAGTGTCTGTTTAATAATATTCAGTGATATTTAAGTGTTTCCAAAGAATATTTTAGGCATTTTTGTGTGTTCCGTGGATTTTAGTGACGTGAAAACTTGCTGATAAAAAGTTACAGGTAAATAATTTCAGCAGACAATATATTATTTTAATTTTATGACCGTGTTTATTAGTGTTTGTTTAATGAATTCGTCACGCGGTTATACTTAGTAGAAAGTTAATTAACTTGTCGCCTTGTTTTACAAACTTGTACTTGATTATTATAGAAATGACAACATGAGATATTAATTGGTTATCACGTACCACGAAGACATGACATGATTTCTTTCATAACAAAAAGTTTTTCACATTCGTCAAGGACTCTTTGGTGATATAAAAACAGCGCAAATTGATGATAACAAGATAAAGAATTCAAATAAAAATCATCACATAGTTTTTAACTTCAGGGCATTGTCATCAATATTTCTTGAGAACAATTTATGGCTTGGCCTTCAATAGCTTTTTTTTTTCTAACGGCAATTTGCATTCATAGAAACTGATAAGGGTTTTCCTTTTCAGACATTGACGTAGGTAGGTACGTAGACTAAACTTATAAGAATGAATAGTTTTCTTAAGTAACTCCCGCGTGTTTCATAAAGCTCCTGTTTTAATCCTTACCTATTCCTTTTGCCTAGTTCACGTTATAGGTATATCTGATCAAACACGCAACCTGGTTGCGAATACAACGCACCTGACTATTCTAAAATTCTCAGGCTTAAAAATGTTCACTAATTTGGTTTTTGTGGATAATCGAACAATATTTCAAACAAATTCAGTAAGTGTAATGTACTACCTATCCATACAATACATTATACATAGATTTTTCTGTTATCTATGGATTAGACGCTTTTTTCAACACGCGTGTAATGATTAGATTCAAAGGATAAGATAATCGGATTCGGTTAATAGTTCTGGGAAATATGATCGGTTCTGGTATTTCCCATTTTAGGACTTTTGTGCTAACAGTATGTATTATATGTCATTTGATCTTATCACTTTTTAACCGACTTCCCAAAAGGAGGAGGTTCTCAATTCGATTGGCCAACTTACGTTTTTTTTTTTTTTCTATGTATGTACACCGATTACGCCGAGATTAAGGGGACGGTGAACGAACATTCTCCATACAAACGTAATACCAAAATCATTCGCGATACGAACATATTACCAACTTAAAATGATGTTATTCGGATACAGACGATATTTATCTAGGTTCCTATTAAACTTTTTTTTTAAAACATTTACTATTTACGAAATGCAAGCGAATTGCATTTCGTCAATGGTAAATAGCAATTCGCTTGCATTTCGTAAATAATACATATAAAAAAAAAGTTTAATAGGAACCTAGATAAATATCGTCTGTATCCGAATAACATAATTTTAAGTTGGTAATATGTTCGTATCGCGAATGATTTTGGTATTACGTTTGTATGGAGAATGTTCGTTCACCGTCCCCTTAATGATCCGATTTACGTGATTCTTTTTTTGTTTGATGCGGAATAGTTGCCATTTGGTCCCATAAAAATATTAGATAGTTTGGCCCATACCAGTACTTTTCATTTTATGAAGATTTTTCTTAATTTATGAACATTTTTCGTTAATGTGTGTTCGCGAATAACTTCGTCGTTTATGAACCAATTTTGATGATTCTTTTTTTATTGTGAAGTAGATATTTTAAGAGTCGTACTATGATATGGAAACCAGGACCTGGTGATGGAATCCCAGAGAACTCGAGGGCAACCCTCAAATTTCATAGGCACGTATTACGTGTTTTTTTGTCGAATGTTAGGTTTCTTAGTCGAATGTTAAATGTATAGTAAATATTTCTATAGGATATTAAAACTAAAAATAAAAAAACTTTTTTGCAAAAAAAAAACAACCGACTTCAAAAACACCAAAAAGTGAAAAATAAACTTCACTAGAAAAATCAGCTTCCGAAGTCGGTGGCAAACAAAAAAATGAATCCAAACAAACAAATGTCACCGACTTCGGAAGCTGATTTTTCTAGTGAAGTTTATTTTTCACTTTTTGGTGTTTTTGAAGTCGGTTGTTTTATACCTACCTTTCCTATTCTATCTTACAAGTGACAAATCATGAATGCAATGTGTGTATAATTACTTATTGCCATTATTAGTCAAAAACTGATTCAATAATATCAGTATTATACCTAGATTATCCATTATCAAACAAATTATTATGATAACTAATGAAACTCATGATTTCATCGTTTATTTATATGTAACAGACGATTTAATACGCATTGCCAATTAGATGTAACAAGTGGTATTTATATCATTGAGTTCCGGTAAGGGGTCCATGTTAAATAACAGAACGCTTTCTACCCTATTACGTTTATCCTGTTTTCCCCCTAGGAGTCTTTGGTCAACTGGACCCGCTTTGTTACTTGTTAGACAGATCCTGTGGGTGGGTCCAGTTGACCATCGAATGGATTTAATATACCATCGGTGGCCAAATTAATAGGGACAGTAATAAGATTTTTGAAATTTCGAGTTTAAGTTGATTTGTGTAATAAATAATTGGTTGTAGGTCTCTTATATATTTTTATTAGTATCTATGTTCTATTGGGATCACAAAAAATCCAAAATGTATACAAAACTGTTCATTATTAATCAGGTAAAAAAAAAAATTTGGTAAAGCTCTTATTTCAGCAAAGGGTGATACCACCCTTCTAGGGTTCTAGGGTGATACCTAGGTTCTATGTGTCGGGGCATGCTCTAAATAGAATGTTTTGCATTTTCCTTTAGTTTGGCATTATGATGCCATTCTCTGGTGAGGGTTTCTATAAGTTGCCTTTCGGTGGTAGACACTTCTTTGGCAATGGCCCCTTTGGTAAGTTCCCACATTTTCTGAATGGGATTCATGTCAGTTGAATTCTCTGGCCAAGGCAAAACAGTGTCATTCTTTCAGCCAAAAATGCAGTAACGCTTCTGGTTTTGTGGCAGCGTACTGAGTCATGCATAAAAATGTATTCGACATCATCGGGGAACCATTCATTGACCTGCGGCAATACCTGGGTTTCTAATACTCGCTTGTATTGGTCTTGTTTCATCGTTCCTCTTACGGTGTATAGGCGCCCCATGCCTTTGGCTGAGATGACAGACCAAACCGTAACACTAACCGGATGTTTAACCCTTTCTACGATGCAATCGGCGTGGAATCTTTGACCAGGGCCTCGTCTTACAAAAGAACTTTTGTCGACCAAAATTTGAAAAGTTGATTCGTCAGAAAGGCATACCTGTAAATTAACAGAATGAATAGTAGAAAAGTTATTGTCTAATTGCATTATTCAAAAAAGTTATTTTTCCTCGACTCCAACCTGCGACAGTCATATTTCGATGTTGTCTGCCCATTGGAGTCGTTTCTTTTTCGTACTGTCGGTTAGGCGTGGTTTTTTTGAAGGCCGCGGTCCCATCAAGTTCTATTCGACCAACCGCCTACGCATTGTTCTTTCCGAAATCCTTACACCCTCGTCGTTCATCATCGTGGTCAAATGAGCAACACTTTTTTATGAGTTTCAGGGCAGATGCTCCTAACTCTTCGATCGGTACGAAGTGTGGTGATCCTTTTTCTGCCACATTTGCCAACCCGAATTGCCTCAAGAGGCTTTTTATTGTCAATTTTAATTTTTATTCGATTTACGACAGATTTTGAAACCTCAGCCATAGCAGCTATGACTCTCTGGGAATGAGTGGAGTGCAGTAACAATGTTAGTATCTCTCCACATTTTCTTAGAGAGGTGTCCAAAGCCTTGTCTATCCTAAAAAAAAGAAAATTTGAGGATATTGCGTCTAACTAATAAAATGTAAATTCATAGACAAAACATAGCAAAACTATTTTACTACGGGGCAATAGTTACCTTTTGATTATTTTAGACAATAAAAGTCGGTTAAATCAAATGAAAAAACTGTTTCTTGAAAATTCAAAAATATATACTGCGAACCGCGCTTTTTAACAGACAATGACCGAATTAGAAGAAACCTTCCAAAATTGACAAATGACGCACGGATTCACTGTGTTGCCACTTGGCAAAAACAATAATAGTAGCAGTAGCTATATCAGATAAAATATCCCTTTAAATTCAACATATTTTTTCAAATATACATAATAAACTATAAACTACATAAAATCAAGCACTGTCCCTAATAATTTGGCCACCTACTGTAACTTAGCATAGGAATCAATTTATCCTTTTTGGAACTTTCTAGTTACGCTTTAAATCTAAAATTCCTGAACCATTTTTACCATTAAAGGCAAAAAATTACCTTAAAAGCTAAAAGAATAATTACCATATAAAACACATACAGCTCAGGCACATTTTGATGAAATGTATAGTTGTATAATAAGTGCCCTATAACATAAAGGTTATAAAAGTGCGCTTAACGAAGCCGAAAGGTTCTTGTTCCGCTCCCGAAATTTTCCTGCTACTAGCCACCTTAACCTTCGCTGTGGAGATATTGGAAGTCAAAGTTCCAACTTTATTAAACGTATAAAAAAAAGTTATAAATGCTATAGCTGTACTAATTAATGCATCAATTAGCACAATATTTTGTGTGTGTTACATTAAACGCTACCGTAAACCATGATTTTACAGATCAAAAAAACGTTTTTCAGTAATATTATGATGTACAGAATGCTTGTTGAAGGCTTCGTAAAGCGTATAAGCGCAAATTTGGACAGTTTACACCTTGTACTAACTGTCGTAAAGTACTGTCGGTATCACTAGCTCTATTTGTAGCTACTATCACAGCACTTCTGCCAAACCGTACGGCGAAAACAGGTGTGATAGAACGGGGAGAGAGTGCCTTTATAGATCGGTCATTGATTTCACCACCTTTTCGGGTTAAACTGCGAGAGATAATGAAAAAATAAACATTTAATTAATTTGGCCACTACATAGAGAAAGAGGCTGCTTTAAAATCCTTTGATTCTAATTATACTTTCAACTTTCATTTACTTTTGGAATATCTAACTAAATGAATTCAGGGTTGGCGCTGCATGTTTTCTCCATCCATACTTCTCTCTTAGTCGCCATTCATGGGTTACCTCTTTTCTAGCCGCACACCACAGTCCATCCATAATTTCTTTAGTCTTCCCCTACTTTTAAAACCTTCCATAATCATACTCAAAATCATTTGATACTATACTTTGTAATCGCAATTTCATAAAACCGCAATAAAATAATCAATAAATGGCCAAGCTATTTATGGCAAATGTACCAGATTTGTTATTATTAACATTAAAAACATCAAGTTATCCCTGAAATGCTTGTCAGAAATAGATTAACCTATAAAATCACTAATAGATAATAGTAGATTGTACACCAAGTGCATAAAACGCACCATTTTGCGCGAGACGTGTCCTCGCTCGCAAGCTCGCATCGGATGGATATTAAGTAGAGAGTAAAATGGGTTTTATGGACGAGTTTTACACTCTACTTTTCACTTCGATTGCGAGGAAATGAAACAGCAACTTGTAAAATATTGTAAAAATAATTAAGGTTCCCGCCAATTAACTTTATTTTTTTCACTAGGAAACTTGACATAACACCTGACTTATGTCGTTACTCATACTGCTCAGTTAAATAAACATTTTGAGCAAGCCTATTGCCATCAACCAATGTAATTAGGAGCAAGCCTATTGCCATCAACTGATGTAATTGGGACCATGCCTATTGCCATCAACCAATGTAATTAGGAGCAAGCCTATTGCCATCAACTGATGTAATTAGGGACAAGCCTATTGCCATCAACCGATGTAATTAGGAAAAGCCTATTGCCATCAACCAATCTCATTAGGAGCAAGCCTATTGCCATCAACCGATGTAATTAGGAACAAGCCTATTGCCATCCACTGATTTAGGTAATTGAGAGCAAGCCTATTGCCATCAATCAATGTAATTAAGAGTAAGCCTATTCCCATCAAATGATGTAATTAGGAGCAAGCCTATTGCCATCAAGCGATTTAGGTAATTGGGGGAAGCCTATTCCCATCAACTTTCCTTGTATTCGTAATGAAAAGCAGTAATCCCTTGTTCTTAGAATACTAACGAAACGAATTAAAGAGGTTATTCTATGAAGTTGAAGTTGTTCGTGTGGCTGTTGGGCCGATTACCTGTGCCGATTACCTTGGTCTTCGACGAAGATTTTACTTTATGCTCTAGAGCATAAAACGCGACTTTATGTCGCCTACGCACGACATAAAGACGAATTTTAGAGCGAGAGAAGTGAAAAACAATATTGTTGTCAGTGGTAATAATAGAACCGATTACACAGAAATAATTTAATTTATTATTTGCCTTATTAGGTTAGTGGACGGTACGGCTACTTTTAATCGTAGGATTCTGGGCTCTATTTGTTTTACATTAGGAATTGCTCAGGGACCTCGGACACAGCCTCGGAGGCTGGATTTCTACCTACTTTGAAAGCAACGTCCCTCATAAGATGAGAACATTCTCTAAATTTGTTTATTTTTCTGTTCCGTGCTTTAAACACACATTGGACAAGAAAATGTGGACTCTTCCTTCCATATGCGTCGGCCGAAGCGAAATTTATTTGGAAAGTTAAATTTAAAAAAACCATTCAAGTCCCTGTTTTCCGAAAATATGCCTAATGTTTATCACAACATAGATATTTATAACAGACACTTTCCCCTTTTCTATTGAATTATTTACACTTAATTTTGCTAAACTATGCCAATATGTGTAAAAAATCCTGAATGCAATCAGTACAATGCCCTCGTTGTATGGATTGTCCTATTGACGTACCTATGCATAAGTATATTTATTCAATAAATTACCTGGAATCCATAAATATAAATGATTGTTTGAAATGTCCCAGTTAAACCACAATCAGTTTACTCACCTGATAATAGTATTACGTAGCTGTTTCCTCAATCAATGCAATGGTGTTTTATTATATCATTATGTTTATAGTGGTAACACTGGCTATTTTTTTTTCGATTTAGACATGGACGAAATAAATAACCATGATAGAAGTTAACTCATGAATTTCTAATCAGATTTTGCCCAATTTAATAACTGGCCACTCCTGATATCCCAGAGCTATTCGTATTGTTAAAAAAATATCCTAGAAGTCGAGGTGGTAGAGAATTATCATTGAAAGTAATATAAAGAAATACCAAAACAGACGAGTGGATAACGTCCTCCTATTGAATATTGGTTAAAAATAAATCTATAGCTACGGGTTTCCTCCTCGATTACGAGACATATGACTAAGGTGAGGTTGATTCTTCTTCACAAACTATTAATACTGTGGATGGTAAAAATAATATAAATTAGGAATCACTTCCTGTCAAAAAGAGTACGTATCATGCTTAGGTTTTGCGATATATATACGATTAAAATACATACCTACCTGGTTTATATTTACGTAGGTAATTCAGAAAACCCAATTCTGTTTCAGCTTGCTTTAGTACTGCATAAGCTGTTCTTGTAATATTGAAATCATGGCTGTTTTTAATATGCGTAAATAAAAAGTAAATAAGAAAAAAAATCAATTATACGTATTTCTTAGATGAAGATTTAATTTAAAAAAAAAGGTAGAGATAAAGAAAAAAAGCAGATAATGACAAACAATAGATGATGAAGGTAATAGCTATATCTACATATAGAGAGCATTTGTATTTGCGCACACACCTATGTTTTTTATTTATTTATGCACACACAAAATACAAAAAAAAAAGGATAAAACATAACAAATAGAAGAGCACAAAGGTACTGCTTATTTCAAAAGAAATTTCTTCCAGCAGACTTGCGAGAGGAAAGTTGGAAATGTGCACATAATATTTCATGCGTCGATTGAAATCCCGGCTGGGATTGGCTGCTACTGAGAAATTCCTGATGGAGAAACCTAAATAACACTTTGCCCGACATTGGAATCGAAACCAGTACCTCATCCGCAGCAGTCACTTGCAACCACTAGACCGAGAACGAGGCATTCATAGGTTACTGAAAAATAGATACTCTGAAAATATAAAATAGATACTCTGAAATGAGAAATTGGTAATTATTTGTGTGTACCGAACACCCCAGTCTGATCCTAATCATTTTTTAACTAAACTAGATAGCGCTTTACATGCTGTATACAAGAAGTACAATTCTAAGACACGGATTGTTTTAACAGGTGATTTTAATATTAATACCTTGAAAAAAAGTAAAATCACACAACAATTTCAAGACCTGGCATACAGTCACAATGTAAAAATTCATATTGAGGTAGCTACTCGGAAACTTTCTTGTATTGACCATATATTGAGTAATGTACCGAATGCAATCGCAACAGTACTCCCACTTCATCTCTCTGACCACGACACGGCACAAATGTTAAGCTTACCTTTAAGGTTACAATACACAAAACCCTCAATGTATTACACTTACAAAAGAGATTATAGTCTAGATTATATCCATAAGTTTAGGGAATGTTTAAAAAACCTATCTTGGACAGATGTTTACACGGAAGACAATGCAAAGAAGGCATTTAGTTGTTTCCATGAATTAATATGTCTACTTTACAATCTTTGTTTTCCAAAAGTGAGGGTAAAGATTAATGTAAAGGAAAAAATAAAACGTAACTGGATTAGTAAGGGTCTTAAACTGAGCTCTAAAACAAAGCGCTTCCTACGATACAAATACTACAAGAATAAAAATTCAACAAACAGGACTAGATACACTAAATATTCCAATCTATTACAAAAATGTATCTACAACGCTAAACGAAATGCTAACATAAAATACATGAACAATAATGACAACAAGTGTAGAGCCACCTGGACAGTCATTAAAGACGAAATACACAACACAAACCCTAAAGACACCATTGAACACATAAAAAATTACAACACATTACTCACAAAACCCACAGAAATAGCCACCGCCTTTAACAACCATTATACAAATTCCACCCCCACACAAAATTGTACATAAGGTAACCGCAGTAAAACCCTAACTGCGAACTCAATGTTCCTCACACCCATGTCCGAAAATGAGGTAAGACGACAAATTTTGTCTTTAAAAAATACCAATTCTGAAGGCTACGATGGACTCAACACTAGGGTAATAAAGTCATGTGTCGATGAAATAAGCGGAGTGTTGACTCATCTAATTAACCAGTCTTTTTCACAAGGAGTGTTTCCCAAAGAACTAAAAATATCGATTGTTAAACCAATATTTAAAAAGGGTGATAAAGCTGATATATCTAATTATCGCCCCATAACATTGATACCCATCATGTCGAAAATATTTGAGAAATGCATGTATCAAAGAATAATTAATTATTGTGAAAAATTTCAGATCATCAAAAAAGAGCAATTTGGCTTTCAAAAACAAAAGTCCACTTCCTTAGCCATATTTTCCCTTTTGAAAGCAATTCTGACCAATATTAACAATAATCAACTGACGACAGGGTTATTCCTTGATCTATCAAAAGCATTTGATTTAGTTTCCCATGACATATTATTAAATAAATTAGAGGCTGTCGGAATTAGAGGACTGCCACTTCAGTGGATATCGTCATATCTAACTGACAGACAGCAGTGTGTCGCTGTCACTAAACTTGATGAAAGTAGGAACATGACACAATTCTCGTCTGAATATAAGACTGTTAAACGCGGAGTCCCCCAGGGTAGCATATTGGGCCCTATCTTGTTCCTACTCTACATAAATGACATAGTAAATGTGACTAATCATAAATGCTTTCTTTTTGCTGATGACATTTCCATAATTGTGACGACCGATAAAAAATATAAATCAATTATTGATCATGAAGCGGACATAAAGAATACAATAGACAATCTAATTAATTGGTTAAATAATAATAATTTAGCTATTAATCTTAAAAAATCTGTATACATTCAATTCAATCAATCTTATCAAAATCAATTTAATTTTAAAATGGACATACCACAAATTACACAAATGACACAAACCAAGTTTCTAGGAGTAGAAATTGACGAGCATTTAGACTGGAAAGCGCAGGTCGATACTGTTTGCAATAAAATAAATAAATTTGTATACGCCCTCAGACAGATTAGGAAGGTAACAAATATAAAAACAGCTGTGATGACATACCGTGCATATGTTGAGTCGTCGTTACGGTATGGATTAATTATGTGGGGAAATAGTACTGACCACAATAGAGCGTTTGTCGCTCAAAAAAAATGTTTACGAGCCATATACAAACTTCGAACAAAATTCGGTATGTTTAATTCATAATACATTTTGTGTGATAGTTGTGGAATATTATTATTATTATTATTATTATTATTATTATTATTATATACGGGATACCATCTGATGAGTCATGTCGACCTATATTTAAAAAGCTTGGTTTGCTACCATTACCTTCACTATATTTGTATGAAGCATGTATGTTTGTTAGGAAATATAAAGAATTATTTAAAACAGCAGAGGAAATAAGTTCTCGAAGTCGTCGTGATCCATACAGACTTGTACTAGATGAGCTCCCTAGGCTAGCAAAATACAACAAAAGCTGTCTGGCTATGTGTGTACGTGTTTATAATAAGTTACCTAATGAATTTAAAATATTAAATTGCAGATTATTTAAAACTAAATTGTACAAATGGCTAAATGAAAACAATTTCTACAGCATTAATGACTATTTTGAATTTAAATTATAATGTCTTGTAAATTTAAATTTTTGTTAATTTTCTAAGTTTGCATGCTTTAACTTTAAGCAAAACATGTATGTTCTTTTATGCTTTAACAACACCTATGTATACCATGTTTTACGCAAATAAATAAATTATCTTATCTTATCTATCATTTTCACTTCTCATGCTCTGAAAGTGCTTATTTGTGCAGGATATAGGCTGCACAAAATCGAATTTTGTGCACAAGGGCATTAACGTATCTACTCATAAATGTATCTTTATTAAGGCAAAGAAAATGAGCCATACAGCCAAACACAATAAGAAGTTCATAGATAGAATTTGTTATTTTGTAATATTTACTTTAATTTATTTGCCTTATGTGTTTTTTAAGAATTAAAAGATATTAAAATTTAAATTCAATTACGGTAAGTTATTTAATTAATTAATGAAAATTATTGTTACAAAATTAATTTAATAGTAGGCTGTATAGGTCTGCAAGCCTAATATCAATTTCGTAAGATTAAAAAAAAAAACAATTTCCTTCAGTATTCAAAACTGTACAAATTTTACTTTGAATTTTAATTAAAGAAATTAATATGTTATGAATGAATGAATGAATGAATAAGCTTTATTTAATTCCATACACATGCATACAAGTAACATTAAAAATTAGTAAAAATAAACATAAACACTAGTTAATCGTATATAACAACAATCAATGCTTCTCATTAACAATCAACAAACCAATAATTAATAGTACGATCAAATCAATACTAACAACAATATGAATTAAACATACCGAATTTTGTTCGAAGTTTAATATGTTATACTACTGTTTTATTTCCTCGCATTCGAAGTGAAACGCAGAGTTTATAACTCGTCCACAAAACCATTTTTATCCTCGACATTACTATCAGCCCTCGCCTTCGGCTGCGGGCTGCTAATCGTCTCGGATAAAAATGGTTCGTTTTGTGCACTTGTTGTAAAATCTACTATATTGACGACAGCAGTAGCATTAGTCCAAAACTAAATGTAAATGTAGTAACAGTACTGTGTGTGAAACTAGCAATAAAGTTTATCTTGGATTTTCTTATCAGGAACAACAGAATTTGTTATTTGTTAGTTTCTTTACTTGGGAACCGTGCTCGCAAATTCTCAGAAAAACAAATATATCATATTATGTGACGAACAATAATCATTTTGACTCGGATGATATTTATTTCAGTTTAGTTGAATTTGTAAAGTGTTCGGAGATTTCCGGTAGAGTTTTAACATCATCATCTGCCTAGCCTTTTCCCAACTATGTTGGGGTCGGCTTCCAGTCTAACCGGATGCAGCTGAATACCAGTATTTTACATGGAGCGACTGCCTATCTGACCTCCACAACCCAGTAAACACTAGGTAATACGATACCCTTTGGTAAGACTGGATGTCAGAATTTCAGGTCACTGACTACCTGTAACGACTGAAAAAGATCTATATTATGGCAGCGGTAGAGTTTTAACAATATTGTAATTATTGTTTCATTATAGTTGACATATAAGTTAAAATTATTACTTTTGAAATCTTATATTTTAATTTTAACTCTTGACCTTAATCCGAACTCAAAACCAATTTTAAACTGTAGAACAAAATTCGCCTCGTTGGTCTAGTGGTCGATGGTTTGATTCCCGTGTCGGGCAAAGTGATATTGGGTTTTTCCATGAAAAATTTCTCAGTCGCAGCGGAGTCTGCATTTAAGCCCGGGTGTTGACAATATGGGATCGGACTGGGTCAAAATAATATGATTCTGTTTAGTCCGTAAGTTAGATTATCAAAAATTGTTGAATACGTGTTTTTTGTTTTATCAAATAAATAAAAAATGACGAAGATAAAACGCGTCAAAGATCTTGGAGTGGGGCTTGAAACGTCACTTGTGTCGTCAAAATGTACTATCATATGACGTCACACGAGTTTTCGAAGCACTGTATCGTCTTCATTTTAAGTTTACGTGAAAAAAGAAAAAATACGTGTCCAATAATTTTTGGAAATCTATCTGACGGACTAATTAGTTTTTTTTTGTCCGATCCCCTATTGACCGGATGGGTAGAAAGTTGTTCCCCAAAAGGTGAACAATTTAATTCCACATAGGAACTCGTCACAATACTTTCAAAGAAATTCGTATGACGAATATTGCACATAAAATCAGACAGCAGGGAAATTATGTCAGGCTTATCGTAAATAAACAATATTATTATTTATTACTTAGTAAGTAAATAAGGGATTGCTCATGAGTGCCTGAAACGGCTTGGTGAACGTTGAGTCCCACATATTTGTGATATCAGTCCTTCTTTTTTTACCATAAAGCAGTTTCCTTTACTATTATCGTATTGCTATGATAAGATTTCTCGTAAAAATTAAATCTATTATGCAAATAAAGATAGTTATTTTTTACTTACATAGTTGCTAGGCACATAAACTTATAATTAGGCTTTGAGTCATCGTCCCAATTGATTAATTAATTTGGCTCTGACTGTTGCACTTAATCTGACGAGTCTACTGACACTTGCCTAAAGGTGACACATGTTACGATGGATCATATATGAATGTGGTCGGCAAGGTAGACGATTCTAGTTTACGCTTAAAATAATTTGATCGTAATTTTTCGATGAATTAAAAAAAAAAAAAACCTCCAATATCCTAATTGACCAGTTTTAGGGACGTTTTTTAATGCATTGTTGCTGTTAATTTTCGTAATGTAAGGAACTCATCACTCGCAAGGAACATGCTTCATATGTTACACCCGGCAACATAAGTAAGTGTTATCTATTAGTGATTTGAAAGCGTTGCACACAACAAATGACTGTTAACTGTCAAGTGGGCTTGTCAGCCCGTTCGCCTTTGTTGTAAAAGTAAGCCGCCATTATATGCAAAGCAGTGCCGCCCCTAAATTATACCGGTGATGCAGGTTAGCCTTCGTAACTCGACTGATCGGAACAGCGTTTATATATGTGCGTATTGGTTGCATCCGGTGCTCCAGCCATCGAAATAGATCTAGGTAATAAATTAAACCTGTTTCAGTCACCTTAGATTTACATATCCGATTGTTTTTGGTAATAGAAATGTCCTCTATGATCGGTGATTAAAGTTTTATGTTCGTCCGGCTAAGTCTGGGCAGTCAGACTGGCGAATATGAGGTACAACAGGATCAGTACTCTCAATTATGTTTGCTCTAATTGATAAGATGAGTTCCATTACACACTCGCATTTTAATATTCAAAAATGTAATAAACAACTTGGTTAATACTTAATCCCTACAAATATGGTTTGGTTATGGTTCAATTAGCGCTACAACTCCCATAAATAAGATTTCTCTGTAGCAAGAGGTAGCAAGTCATGCTGAAATCAACATCATACTAAATGAAAAAGATGAGATATAAAAGAGGGCAAATACCGGTCCACTATTATACATTTATAATAAAATAAAAGAAAGGAAATCGTTAATTAAAGCTCCTCTGCGAATATCACTTTGTTAGGAACCTTTAGTTCATCAGTATCATTCTACTGCACTTATCCCAATTTATTTGGGGTCGGCGCAGCATGTCTTTGTCTTCCATACTTCTCTATTTTTAACCGACTTCAAAAAAAGAAGGAGGTTATCAATTCGACTGTATTTTTTTAAAATGATTGTTAGCTCATAACTTGCGACTGGGTGAACTGATTGTCATGATTCTTTTTTCATTTGAAAGCTGGTGCTTCCCGTGTGGTCCCATTGTCACCATTTCAATATCTGATGATGGGATATTGTAGAAATCGGGGGAACTCTTCAATAAATAACAGCAGATTAACCGCGATTGTTGCTATAGCATATCTAAGCATTGTTTACGCCATCACACAACATAATATCACGCCTGTACTCACTACAAAGGTTATAAAAACTATTTTTACTAGTCATCTCAGCAGTCACCTCCTTTCTAACCATATCCTTCGCACAGTCCATCCATTGTTTGTTAGGTTGTCTTCGCCTCTTATAGCCATTACAATTGACATCCTTAGTTATTATACTTTATCAGCTTTGTTCAAACAAATATGGGACTATTTTTATATGTATGTATTCCGATTACATATTTATGAATGTCTCGCATCTCTCCATAACTTGATAATGATTACTTGCAATACGGTAATTAGATACACTTTATCGGTAAGGACACTTCCTATTCTGATAATGTTTATATTACGAGTATCTTTGACTTGAGTTTGTTTGTCTTTTGAATACAAAAAAGTATGAATTATATTGACTTGTCTGCAAGGAAGGGAATGTATGAATAAAACAAACGCTATACAAAATGAAAAGCGAGAGTTGGAATCAATTCAAGTTTTTTATCAGGTGGACAAGCTACTCAGTTAGATTAGATTTAGAAATAAATAATAATTAGTCATACTCATAAGTAAATAAATTGTAGTATCATCATTATAATTATCTTACTGCGGGTACTTAGAGATATTTAATGATTAATTGGTAAAGATTTGGCATTATACTTTTGTATGACAAAACTGTCCAAATGTCAAATCCTTTACTAAGTGATGGCCTAAGTAATCATTAAAGCTCTCTGAGTGCGGCAGTTAGTCTAGCATCTCCTCGGTATAAAGATATCTATGGTGACTACAATCCGTTTGCACCATTTTATCACTACATGCGACATGCCTTTTTTTTTTGGTGGGTGGAAAATCATCGAATAACCCCCCCCGCTCTTGGGCAGAGCGAAGGGGTGTGTCAGACTTCTACTGACTAAAAACCAAACCCATGTTCCTTCTTCGCCCTTGTGTTGGAGCCGCGTTATCCTTTCGATAATCCACAGCCCCGTGTTAAAGTTATGTAAAATACTATATAGCCACACGACCGGACTTCGCACGGCACCACCAATCGGCTAAAAAGTTTTCTGTGAAATGAATATCCTCTGAATCTTGAAATAAGGAAACATAAATGCCTTCGAAAAGTGCTGATTATCAGCCTAATTTGAATAAATGGGTTTTGATTTTGATTTAATGAGATACTAAAAATCCCGATAATCTCGCAAAATTGATCAACCACCATCAAATTAAATTGACAACATCGTTACCCAAGTCAAGTGATGGGATGTCTCATGGCTCATTGGAAACTGTCTACCATGGCTAAATCACTCGTAAGAACTCGTAGTTCCGCATCAATTTGAATTGCCTTCAGTCACCGTACCGTAAAACCTCGGTAAACTGGCGTTCATAATTGACTTACACTATGTTTAACTGATGACCGTGGTTTAACTGCACAGTTGAATAGTTAAAAGATGCCGCTTATTGATTGCAGCTGGTGGTTCCCAGGCTAACTATTAGTGATGCTGTTTTTCCTATAGGATTTTAGTTTGGAAGTGTTTTGTTTGGAATGGAACGACTGTCTCGCTATTATTTACTTATATTTATATATGTGTAACTGAAAACTTGGAAAAGCGGTCATTGTTATCATCACCTATTTTCAGTATAAGACCAAGACAGAAAAAAAAAACAAATATTTGTCAAGCCATAAAGACCCCCCGTAAGTGTCGCCCCATTGACCTGTGCGCCTCGCATCCACCAGATCCCCGTAACCTTCACCACGTCATCGGTCCACCTAGTCCTATTTGTCGAGTCATGCGAACATAATTCGATACTAAGAGAAGTACTGGTTCCCTAGAAAAAAAACATGATGATGAGTACAATGATCCCTTCTCAGGTTTTCTTAGAGCAAATGATTGAAATATTGCCAAGGTGTTTGCCTGTTAAAGTTGTTTGACCGGCCGCCTGCCTGACGTCAATTTTCTTTGGGAAATGTTTTGTTGGTGAATACCAGTGAATACCGAGACGACGTTTGATAGAGATGCATGAAAGAATGACATTCATGACGTGAAGTATAGTCTATTCCAAGAGTATTTGAGGAAAGTGTAAACAAATTATGTTCAGGATCCACCACTCACCATCATCCACAGCCTGAATTCACCCACTGCTGGGTATTGGCCTCTTTAAGTACCAATAGTCACACATTCATCTGTGTTGAGAAGGTTTTCTCTTTATATCTCATCATTTTAATGTGACAAATAATGTTTCTACTTACTTAAAATCACGCCCTTTTCTCACGGGGGTAAGCAGCAACCACCTGCCATAATTAATAATAACGATAACTCAATTCGTGAGTGGGACTACAATTTTACTCTTTTTCTGACTCATTTGTTTACATTTTCATTAAATTCTTTTGGAACAGAGAATCGATGTCTGCCAGACTTACTGGCTAAAGTGATCTGTCTAAAGTATTGTTGAATGGCAGCCGAGACAGGACAGTAAACTATTTTCTCGGGCATTTCATTGGTCAATGTCTCACAATAGGGTAGGTAGTTGACAGACAAAAAAGATATGATTCTGTTTAGTCCGCCTGTTAGATTATCGAAAAATATTGGATACGTGATTTTTGTTTTATCAAATTAATAAAAATTGATGAAGATAAATCGCATCAAGGATCCTGAGTGGGGGCTTGTGACGTCATACTTCTCCTATTAGATAATTGCCAAATGTTAATGAGCTATAGATACTTTGTGTTTATTGTTCAGCTAAGACGAATTGTTTGGTTTTCCTTTCAAAACAAAGACATAAGAAAGCCAACTGGCTATTACTCACTTGTGTGTCAGGGTTACGAGTCAAAATTGGCTACTAAGGATGTAATTTTGCTATATGGCGTTATTTGTTCTATGATATTTTATCTGATATCTTCTCTACTATAGTAGAGTGCTGCATGGTTAGCGCTTGGCCATCGTCGAAACTATTCCCACCATTTTGTTTTTTTGTTTTTAGTAGTGATTACCCACAGAACAGAAATTTTCTGTTCTGTGGTGATACCCTAGTGGTGTGACCGTTGGACTGCCAAGTCATAACTCCCAATCTCAAACCCAAGACATGTACCTCCGATTTTTCGGATTCATGAGCGTGATAATTTTACAAAGCAGTAAAATTATCACTATCGTAATATCGTTAGAAAACTTTATGAGGAAACCAGCATGTCTTTTCGTTTTGGAGGGTGGGAAATCATCAAATGACTCCTCCCGCTCTGGGCAGAATGGTAGGAAGTGTCAGACTTCTACTGACTAAAAACCACCCGTGTTCCTTCTTAGCCCTTTGTGTCGAGGCCGCGGTATCTTTTTCGAACAACCCGCAGCCCCGATGGGTAACCAAGATTAAGAGATATTTCTCGACACCCTTCGACAGCATGTAAAGCTAAGAGAGGCAACTCAGAGTTCTATGGGCAGCACAAAAACTGACGCCTAGTTAGGCACTAATAACCACACAAAAAAGAAAAGAAGAGTACAATGTCAAAGGTCGCTGGCAATGTCATCGTCAAAAGAACCTCGCTTAACTATATCTATCGCTTTGTTTCAAATTACGGATGAATGACACGTCTAAGCATAAACGTATTTACGTTATATACCATTATCTAATCTTTACGAACAATGCATTAAAAATGCTTAGATTAAGAGATAATTCGGTGCGCCAAGCATGGCTGTAAACAAATTAGAGCATTATCATATTTATGGAACCTTTCAATCAATTGTGCTGTGGGAATCCCATTTGTTTCGTCTGCTTATGAATGATTCACGTCATTGTGTACTTTATAAAAAAGATCCCACTGCTGGGCAAAGGGTCTCCCATAACCTTCCACTCTTCTGTGTATGCAGTTTTTCTCTGGCCAAACTCTCACAAACGCCTCTAAGTCGTCACGCCAGCGTTTTCTAGGCCTCCCTCGACGACGACGCCCGTTTTCTGGTACCCACTGCGTGATGACGCTGGCCCAACAGTCCTTATGCATTTCACAGACTCGGCATTTGTTGTCTTTAGAATGTGTAGTACAGATTTAGCACCAATTTGTCTGTAAAAATCAGTTTTTCTGAAATACAATTGAGTACCTAATCAAGTGGATTTTGAGTACTGTTTACTCCATTGACTGCCTCGTTGGTCTAGTGATCGTAAGCGCGACTGCTGTGCATGAGGTCCTGGGTTCGATTCCCGGGTCGGACAAAAAGTGCTATTGGGTTTTTCACTAGAAATTTCCCAGTAGTAGCTCGGAGTTTGGAAGTTAGCGGTATAGTACCCCCGTGCCTCGGTGCGCACGTTAAGCCGTTGGTCCTGCGCCTGATCTCTCTCCGGTCGTGTCGGATTGCCGTCCCATCGGACTATGAGAGAAAAGGAACAGAGAGTGCACCTGTGCCTGCGCACACACTTGTGCACTATAATATCTCCCGCGCAGTTGGCTAATCTCTGCTAAGATTGGCCGCCGTGACGGAAAACGGTCAGGAGGACTATTATTATTTTTTACTTTACTCCATTGAATTGTTTTATTGTTTAAATAATTAAGGGCCGGTTTTTACCTTGGCCCAGACACTAAGTGTTGCTATTCAACGTGGCAATGCCGCTAGTCTCTTGGGTACTTACATCACCCACCGGCAGACTGCGACCGTGTTGAGGAGTAGTTTTTTGAAGTCTTTTTATAATTATTTAGATTCTCATTTTTTGTTTTGATTCTTTTATAAGTTAGTCACCTTTATCATAGTATGTATCCAGGAATTCATGATTTATTTATCGTCAAAAATCATATTCGTAAGAAATCATTATTTTCATCTGATACATAGGTAGGGTAGGTAGGGTACCTACTTGTTTATGTTGAGAATACTGTGAAATAATCAGATTCTGCATTTACTAGAATAAACTCTAAACTCTCTTGTCTTAAGTTTCTATTAGATTCTGCGAAGGTGAGGTAAACACGGCTTTATCAGAATTATATCGTTTACCCACAGCGGGCACGTCTCGGCCATTAGAGACCGACGAGGTCTCATTATACTCTTTAAAAAGTTTGTGTACGTGTTTTTAGATACGGTAATAGTATTCGCTGATGCAGGGTTATTTACTATTTTAATCAATGTTTTCTTTTTGTATTTGTGTCATGCTTTTTATTTCATTTCTGTTGTTGTATCAGTATTATCTTCCACAGCCTGATTTCTGATTTTCAGCTATCTCTGGCTGGCCTTCTTTGCTGGTTTCTGGGACAACTTCATTCAGATTTTATCCGCGATGACAACCCTGTAGGATAAAAAATAAAATGAACAAAATAAAATTTATTATCAAATATAAGTTTTTAAACTGACATGGTCACTGACACTACTACTAATATCATAAACGGGATATTTACCATGTTGCCATGCTATATCCCGTTTATGATATGTATAGTAGTGTTATTATCAAATAATTGGTTTGTATAGGTACAATTGTTGTGTTCGGAATCTTCTTTTAGACAAATAATGCCTGTAGTAGAAGACTCCGCCCCTCCCTATTTTGTACAGCGTGATAATTAACACAATGACTATAATAATATAGTTTTTCCAATTTTGAGATTAATCCGCTTTTCATTTTATAAAGTAGATCAGTCACCTTTTCAGAATTAGCACATTCATTGTTACCTTATAGTAGGCTTATATATATAGGTTTAGTTTACTTAACTTAACATCACGCCGGTCATCTCCGAAGGGTTAACATAGCTGTACCTACCACCCTGTTTTGGTCAGTTATGTTTAAGTTCCATGTAATAGGGGGCGAGCCTATTACCATCAACCGGGCACTAATGATAAATACTTTTTAAAATTCTGAATGATGTCCATCTATGGAGCTGTAAGTTGCTCTTCACATTTCTTTTACTATCTCATTAGCTCAGTATTGTGAAGTATCCGAACATGGATTATATTAAAAATAATTTGTTTTTTGTTGAAATGAAACTGTCATAGTCTCCTCGATTGCCTTGTCTTAGCAAAGCGATATTATAATTATGATGCTTCTATAATAATCGTGATAATAATAATGATTAACGTTCCGTGCGTCAGGAAGATAGTTATTTATTTTGCGGTATTACCGCGAATGGAGTGTGCCAATGTCCGGCAGCGTGTGCGTAATTAACTATTTTACGATCAGCTATATTTGAGATAGCCCATTTGTCTGAAAATTTACGATATTATAATTTAGAGTAAACAGTAAATATATGAAGTTTGTAACGATTTTGTATCGGTTCGTTAAAATCTACAGCTGAAGAAGTATTCTTAGAAAATTATACAATAAATTCTTATCATACAGGATCATTATTATTTAGTTCTTTTTTTTTTTTTTTTTGCTGGGTGGAATATCATCGAATGACCCCCCCCCGCTCTTGGGCAGAGCGAAGGGGAGTGTCAGACTTCTACTGACTAAAAACCGAACCCATGTTCCTTCTTTGCCCTTGCGCCGAGGCCACGTAATCTAGTACAAAAATCCGCGGCCCCGACGGGCGTCATGGCGTACTTACTTCTTTCTCTTTCAATATCATTTCTCACATAATCCATCCCTCTTTTCTTTCCCATGAATGACACCAATGTTTCGTCAACCACATACAGGATTATTACTATGTGGTTGGCGAGACATGGGTGTTATTCTTCATAACTAATCTCTTCAAGGAAAGGGAACACATTCGAGAATTCTCGTTCGAAGTGAGGCCAGAAAATATGAAGCATAGGTACTTTTATCTTAGGAGTCATTTGATTTCAATTCCCAATCTTAAATAAATACTTCAAATCGAATAGTAAACAAGGTAAATTAATGATGGCAGTAGAGACCATGATCTGTAAAAAAAAATATTTCAATATAATTTATTTCTAAAGAAATAAGCAGTACCTTTGTACTCTAATGTTATATTATGTTGTTTTCCTGTGTTGTCTAGTAATTGTGTGTACATAAATAGTAAAATAAATAAATAATTTCTGGTATCCATACGCCACTTTTCAGTTATACAATTGATGCACGGTGATCGCAGTTAATATTCAGCACACATTCGATAGTAACGCCAATTAGTAGGAATTAATTACACCTGTGCAAAGAATTCGCCGAAATTTTCTCTGAAGAAACCCCAGTCTTTAGTAATTAAAAAGATAATAAACTGTTACTAATATGGACATTATGGACAATGACATAACTAATGTAATGTCTAGACGGACTTAACACATGCATTGAAATTAGAACAGCATTTGTCGCCCGTCTTTTGGGCACATTATCAGTTGAGAGATACGCTGAGGAATTTGTCGACGACGTGAATTTTTGGTTTCTAATTAGGTTTATTATCTTATTGTTTTTTTTTTCACATAATATATATTATAACATAACGTGAAGTTTGTAATTCTGGAAGGCGGAAGTGTAACTCCAATAATACTTTGCTCTACCTAGTAATCGAACCTCATGTTTCACAGTAGCGCCTGCAACCACCGTGTGTTAGTAACAATAAGGGATGTTTTTGCCAATAACAAATATGTACTGTCGTACTGGTTTCGGTGAGTGAAACGATACTTTTCAGTAACACAGTAAAAACTTTGTTAGCGAAGTGAAGCTATGGAAAAGATTATGATAAGGCGTGTAGGTACTTACGTGATTTTTACAGTTCAGTATTGTATCATGAAAGCCTTGCCACATTAGACGGAATATTTAGTACATCCGCACTCTGTGGGACTTTGCAAGGAGAATGATATAATTTTGTTTCATCAACTGCCAGTCTGCTATATTTCGACAATCTGATTCCTATAGCTATGTCTGTTTACACAAGTTTATCATGCCTATTTACCATTGATAACAATGGTGCATGCGAATATGAATCAGTCAAACAAACAAGATAATTATATATAAACGTGTCTACCATTTAGGCATGCTGTGATATTCAAGGAGCGCGTGGCTGAATAATATCAGCCTAACTGTAAAGCCGTGCTTACTTTGGTTAATCCGTGGATGGGTGACCATTACAGGGGTCTGGTTCATAACATCGCCGCAGAAGATTATTCGTTAAAATAGTCCTTACTTAAGTTTTTATTAAAAAAACAGCTTCGAAACTTTGAGTAATGTTAATATACTTCTGATGCTGACCGTACCATCGATTTGGGGTACTGTCGATGTAGCGTACGGGCGTACCATCGATTTGGGGTACTGTCGATTCATTAACCCGTCGATGGATCGTTTTCGATACAGTGACCATCGATGTAGTGACTGGCGAAGGCGATGTTATGAACCAGACCCCCATTACAGTTAGTTGACAAAAAAAATGTAATTAGTCCGCCAGATAGTTTTCCAAAAAATATTGGACACATATTTATTATTTTTTCGCGTAAACAAAAAATGAAGACGATACAGTGTGCAGTGCTTCGAAAAGTTGTGTGACATCACAGTTTGGTACATTTTTACCAGAAAGTGACGTCACAAGCCCACGCAACACATTTTATTTTCGTCAATTTTTATAAAACACGTATCTAATATTTTTCGATAATCTAACAGACGGACTAAACATAATCGTCAAGACTAAAACATCACTGTTGGGAAAAGGTTGGTTAGATGATGATGAAATTTGTATTTTTTCCTTTGCGTATTGTATTGTTTTACTTACTTCTAAAAGGTACGCAAGTTTTGTGTGGTTTCTGATAATAATGCCAACTGTTGTCTTATGTTGGGTATCGTTAAATGTAGGTACGTCAGTACTAGCAATATCTGTAACTTTCCTAAGGTTTATTGCCATGAAATTATGGTCATCATTCATTTTCTAACTGAGATCTTGAAACTTTGTATGGATTTTGCTATTTTGCACCATTGGGAAAGGCTAGCTGGCACACGTTATCTATGAAACAAGTTTTGCCCGAGGCTTCGCGTGGATGTCGAATAATATCCTAACAAACTTTCATCCCCTATTTAACTCAATTAAGAGTTGAATTTAGAAAAAAATATATACTACTAAAATATTTACTAAATACATACATACTTAAACCTTCCTCGAGAATCTCTTTATCCATTGGTGAAAACAGCATGAAAGAAAATCGGTCCAGTAGTTTTTGAGTTTATCGCGAACAGCCAGACAGACACGGCGGAGGACTTTGTTTTATTATATGTAGTGAAGTGATATAACCCTGGTTTGATTAGTCTTGACACCTGCGCACTTGACGATCTTAATAAATATGTGCATCAGCGGTCGGAGTTCGCATAGCTGAATTTTGGGCCAAATAAATAATGATAATTTGCAACCGACACGCTAAGAAGAAGTCTTTATTAATAAACCTTCTTATCTATGTAAAGTTAAGTTCTACGTAACAATAAATCAATAATTTAATTATTCTGTTACGTTATCAGATCTCAAGTTTAACATTCCTACTATATTGCACCAACGTTTATACTCAAACATCAAAGTCAGTAATAATGTTTGTAAATAATTTATCTTAGCACAATCTTATATTTCCGTCTGTAAACGTGGCTGCAGCTTCCGGTGGAATTTACGATAGTGACGTCACTGAACACAAATAATTATGACGTCAGTGAATACCTACCTGCTGATAAATCATCTTGTTCGTTATGTTTGGAGATATACTTAGACGAGAAAATACAGAAGGATAATTCAGTTTTAAAGTTTGAATTACGTATTCTTAATTGATACTTTTCACCTGAGATTACGGTGACATGGAAGGGGAAATTATCTACACATATCTCTTAATTATGGTTAGTCATGGACTGTCATCGGACGGGTGGTAACTTTTAAAATTGTATGTGATACATATAGCATAAGCATAATCAACCTATAATGTTCCCACGGTTGGGACATAGATCTTCTCCCTACGAGAGGAAATGGGCTATAATCCACCACGCGATACACAAATAAAGTTTTTTTGTATTGTTTTCTCTCTATGAATAGTTTTTTGTTTCTAGAAAGTATGCAAAATCAGCGGTGTAGTTTGCATTTTCAGTATACTTCTGCTTTGACTAAACCTTTTAGTTATTTCTGTTGTTGGATAGACGTAGGTTTTAATGCCTGCTTTTACTGTTGTATAGTTTACACTCCACATACGGACAGGAGAGTAAGTCCTATTCTATGATTATTTACGTGTCTTGTTTATACTAAGTACAGCTGTTGCCTTTTATGGGTATGTTTACTAGTGACGGATAAAAACAAGGTCTATATATGTGTGTGTATGTCCAAAATAACCACTATGTAGAGCCCTAACACTGCCAGAAGGCTTCACGGCAGACCTCGTAGACGTTGGCAGCAGAAACTGGAGATAATCTACGACCTGTGGTTTATATTGGCCCAGGATCTGAAGAGCTAGAAGTCATATTCTGGGCGAGGCCTTGACCCAGCGGTAGGTGATGTTAGGTCTTACTTTTTTCCACCATTTTGTTTTACCTAAAATGTTCTTAGGTCTCATACACAAATCGTCATCTAAATTTTTAGTAATATCCACTGAGTATTTTCGATATGCTCTTTATATTATATTTCTGTTCATGAGAGTATATTGGTAACTGCATTGACATCTACATATTGACTAGTTTATTCGAATTGTTTGGTTGAGAAGCCCGTGCACTCGATATTATTGCTATATTCCTTATGTGTATATTCCTCGACCAATATTCTATGAATATATTGTATGTGTATAGCTTTCACGTGAATTGTAAAAAAGAAATGGAACGAAATATATCAGAAGCATGTATGTCGTAAAGCGGAGAACGTGGGGTACTATATAAAAAGGATGAAGAATTTCGCTAAGTTTTCATTAATGGTTTCAAGTAAAGAAGAATGGGTATATTTGTATAGACCCCGTCCCTTTCCTTGTAACACTTTCTCCTATATATCAAATGAAAGAGCGTAAAAAATATATCATTTTATTGTATGACAGTAAATGTGTAAATAATGGGGGAAAAAAGTTATTCGCCGATAAAGATAGAAAATATATATATTTTTTTTTTCATCGAACCTACTTGAGTAAGTCTTACTTGGTACTTGCAAGTCGGACTTGCACATGAGGGGTTCCGCACCATGACTTCAGGTTTTTCTGTAATCTATACGTGTTTTTTTCCTTTTGAGGTACGGAACCATAAAAATTAAATTAAAAAATACAATTCTTTATCGGTGAATAACTTTTTTCCCCATTTATTCACACAGTACAACCGCGTGAATAATTGGAAAAAAAAAGAATTGGATAAAAATACTTGCCAAGTGTGAGTCGGACTGGCACATGTAGGGTTCTGTCTATTGTAGTTGGGAAGCCCCCTTTAATTTGTAATATTTGCAACAGAAATACACATTTTGTTATAAGTTTGTTTTTCATAGTGTTTGTATGAATGACAAAGTTATTTTTGCGATTTTTTAAATGTGCGATATCTCAAAAACTGCTGATTATATCTCATTCAAATTAATTTTGGTTGAAGTTTTTATTGCGATCTACAGCATATATTTTTATTAGATTTTTCACTCTCTTAGTTTAAAAGTTAGAGGGGGGGTGGGCACATATTTTAGCACTTTGGAAGTGTCTATCTTTCAAACGATTGACTTTGAGAAAAAATGTTTTTAAAAACCTCAGTGTCATTTTAAAAGACCTATCAATAGACACCCCACTCAAGTAGGTTCGATGAAAAAAAAAAAAAAAATTTTCTATCTTTATCGGCGAATAACTTTTTTCCCCCATTATTTACACATTTACTGTCATACAATAAAATGATGTATTTTTTACGCTCTTTCATTTGATATATAGGAGAAAGTGTTACAAGGGCAGGGACACTTTGCCCCTTCTTCTTTTCATGTGGAGTGGCTACTATGTGAGTACCAAAGGGATAATAAAGACCCCATCGGGGCTGTGGTTTGTTCAAAAGAGATACCACGGCCTCGACACAAAAGGTTAAAATGGAACATGGGTGGTTTTTAGGCAGTAGAAGTCTGACACTCCCTACCGCTCTGCCCAGAGCGGGAGGAGTCATTTGATGATTTCCCACCATTAAAAAAAAAAGGCAATATTAGAAAGAGGTGCCGTACTCTATGGTACAGTAAGCAGCACCTATATGTTACACTTAGCAATATTTAGAATATATTTTCGCCTACTGTATCGATTTCATATTATTTCATATTCATATTACGAACGAAAATTTTAGAAACCCATATTATTATAAAATAGGTCATATTTGAAAGTTGCATTATTTCACGAGACATTCGTGTTTGAACTTTACCAAGTGTAGACATATTATTGCTCGTGTCTCTAAACCCACATTTTGCCAGTTTTTAGTTGTATGTTCAGGTTCACACATACACACAGAACATATGTAATGGTAACAGTGAAAAATTAATTAATAAACGAACGGTTCCAGAACTATATCGAAAACCTTGCTTTTATAACAGACAAATGGGGTAACAAAATAACAATTAAGTAATTCATTCACTATTTCAATAGCTATCGATAAAAAGTGCATTAGTTTCAAGTTCATTTTTCACGCACTGCTGCTACAGATTGCGGAGGTCGTAGTGCCTCGCTCTCACAGTCACTTGTCCTGACTTAACCTTTGCCCGACTCGTCACGATAGGGCTGACAAATGTAGGATTGACTTTGATGAGTCATAAACAATAATGATATATCTCACTGGGTCTTGAAAGACCCAGTGAGATATATCACACTATACTCTATACTCACTATACTTGTATTTCAATACAAGTAGGCTAATTAGCTCTGGAGTCAGTCTCACATTTTTTTGTAATCAGTTTTTATGGCAATATTTATTATTTATTTTTATAAATGTCTATCTTTTGCTACACATAATCTAGTAGAGCATGAATTAGATGTTAATTTAGCTGTGTGTAGGTACTCTATTTTGTATATGAATCTTCTGGTGCGTGACTTTAATCGGAACTAACGCAGTCATCTTGATTCAGGAATTGTCCAGTCACCATTTTACAAATATTTGCCAACAGAACCTTCCTGATGTTGATATTCAAGCGCCAAGAAAACTGTGTATTAATGTACGTATAGGCTACAATTTATTTTTTAACGTGCTATTTAGCCTTAAACATAATAAAGCTGAAAGTTTCAAAGAAACGACTTTAATTAAACCTTCCTTTAAGAAACGCAAACATAATTTAAAAAAGGGAAACTGAAAATTACACAAAAGTACTTAAGTAGGTACCTATTTTGTGTAATTTTCAGTTTCCCAATAATATTGCACAACAATACTTAGTAGCCACGAAATGCATTTAAGTGTAATTTTCAGTTAATAACGTCGTTTCAGATAATTTTATTTCATAATGGTGTATTGAATAACACCTACACAAATATATGGCTTCTTTTATGAGAACTGCAGTTGAAATAATAGCACGCTTTGGCAAAAATATATTTACTTTATTGATACGTGCAGTCTGAAATAAAACTACAGAACAAGGTAGGTACTTTTATTTTAGACTGCATGTGGAACTATCTCTCTCAAATCCTCTCTCCTACTTTTGATCAGTCTATATATCTATCTATATAAATAGAAAGAGTAGTCCTGACTGACTCATCAACGCCCAGCCCAAACCCTTGGACCTAGAAAGCTGTAATTTTGCACAGAGGTTCCCTTTATAATGTAGACAAGGAATAAGGAAGGATTTTTTGAAATTCAATTCAACCCCTAAGGGAGTTAAATAGGGGATGAAAGTTTGTATGGAAAATCGTCATTTTCACGCGGGCGAAGCCAAAGCTAGTACTGTTATAACTGAGACTGATGTAACTGTTTCCCTGCCAACTGTATACATTATGGTACGCAATAAAAATTGAGAACAATTAAAAATGTCTCGATTTTAAAGAATACTTGTATTCAGTGACAACCCTACACGTGCACTACACTCTCAGGGCCACATAATCATGGTAAGATTTTTTGCCACGATCAGCAAAGCATTGTTCAGTTTGCTACTATAACCAGCAGTTAACTGTCGTGGTTACAAACAACGGGTGGTAAGTTGACTACGACAAAGGGGCATGTGGCTAAATTAAAATAGCCAGCTGAGAGTAAGTGAGTGTTCATCCATCACATACCAGGGTGGGGTTCAAAACATCAACAATCAAACCAAGTTCCCAAGTGAAAATTATGTTTTTTCTACTCATCTTTTCTGATGAATTTCGTTGTGGGATCCAAGACAGTCGATTAGTTTCTCTTGGACTTCGTCGAGCTTCATTGTCTCGGCGCTTTTCTGGTGGTTGACACTGTTGATTCTCGCATACAAGAGTTGTAGTGGTTTGAGAATAGGGTGGCGGGCCTGTCCCAACAAAAAAGAGATCGCTCAGTAGCTCTTGGTTCCAGCTGTCGCTGGTGGATCTATGAGAGTTGGAACGGATAGTCAGCAACCAGAAAGTCTGTCCCAATAACTGAGTTGTGAATGGCTCGCTAAACAGTCTCTTCTTGTAAAATACTGGTATTCAGCGTTCGGTTATAGTGGAAGCTTACCTCAAATAATTGGATAAAGGCTGGGCAGATGATCAAGTCGCTTAAAATAACGAATAGTACAATTCTCATTTGCATTGTATGATTATGCATACTACTTCATGCTTGTTGCGACTTCTATTGCATGCTATTAATGTTTTATGACCATTTATGAATAATTTTAATGAAATCGAAAGTTATGGTCTAGTGAGACAAAACGTGCCTTTAATTGTGTTTCGTTAGAATGTTGTCATAATTTTGCATCTAATTATGCAGGTATCATCCAATAGGTATGGAGAGTTCTTGAATACTTTTTTTTTGTGAGCAAGAATCTCGAGTCTGGTATTTCTTCTCATTTTTTGTATAATAACTTTTCGAGTTTGTCGTCTGATAAATGGTATATCCTCAAGTATTTTCGATTTTTTCAAGAATTACTTTATTAATATTTCAAACCGCTGCTATTGTTTTTTCCAATTCCCGTTATGTGTCACTAATTGAAACTTGCAATTTGGAATTTGCCATTACGTTTTTTCCCGATTTATCGCTTTTGACCACTGTAAAGAGACTGGAAAAAGATGGAAAATATCATCATTTTCCTAGCCTATTTCCAACAATGTTTTGTACGACTTCTAACTGGATACAGCTAAATACCAGTATTTTTAACCGACTTCAAAAAAAGTAGGAGGTTATCAATTCGACTGTATTTTTTTTTTAATGTTTGTTAGCTCATAACTTGCGACTGGGTGAACTGATTTTCATGATTCTTTTTTCATTTGAAAGCTGGTGCTTCCCGTGTGGTTCCATTGTCACCATTTCAATATCTGATGATGGGATCTTGTAGAAATCGGGGGAACTCTTCAATAAATAACAGCAGATTAACCGCGATTGTTGCTATAGCATATCTAAGCATTGTTTACGCCATCACACAACATAATATCACGCCTGTACTCACTACAAAGGTTATAAAAACTATTTTGTGAAAATCTGATGAAGAACTTCGGAGATAGGCAACGGAACTCCTCAATAAATGATAGCAAATGGACTGGGATTGCTGAAATCTCATATTGTCTGTCTATTGTTTACACCAGTTCATAACATAACATCACGCCAGTACGTTGTGAAGGGGTAAGCACATGTGAACCACTAAAAAGTGAAAAATAAAAACTTTTTTACAAAAAATAAAACCGACTTCGACAAAAAAACACTCAAAAGTGAAAAATAAACTTGAGAAGAAAAATCAGTTTCTGAAGTCGGTGACAAAAAAATTAAAATCAAAGAAACAAAAGTCACCGACTTCAGAAACTGATTTTTCTTCTCAAGTTTATTTTTCACTTTTGAGTGTTTTTTTGTCGAAGTCGGTTTTATTTTTTGTAAAAAAGTTTTTTATTTAAATGGAGTGTCTGCCCTCCTCAACCTAGGTAGGTACAGAGTAATGCTAACCCTTGTTAAGACTATTTACTAGATTTTCAGAGGCCCGACGACCACTCACAATGTTCTACAAATGACAATATTTCGATATGCAGTGGATAGTCACCCATCGTCGAAAACTTATGGTACCAGAATATTCAATCAACTGACTGTTATTATTTAGAAGTTCTTATAAGAAGAAAAAGTATAATACGATACGATTATTGTATTATTCAATAATGTACTTTCCTAAGCAAAGCCGCACATTTGTAATCTGTCGGATGCGACAATTTTTTGCTCCTCGCTAAGCGCAGTCATGCGTCAAGATGCGCCGTCACAATTATATGCACTTTCCTTCTGTTACATTTTTCTTATCAACTTTCAACACGTGAATACCTGACGTTCTTTGTGAATGTGAGGATAAATATCAATATGGTTGAGAATAGCTTGGCTCTTATTTGGCTGTTAACATACATACATAAAGTCACGGTTTTTTTCCATGGGGGTAGGGAGAAACTACAGAACGTCATCTGCTACAATCCTTACACACTCCTTTTGTCTTGTCCACGTTCATACATCTGATCGTTGACGTACGCCGCCGCGCCGGTTGCGAGTACTACGCTCCTGTCCTTTCGTGTATTAGATGCCTTTTGTCAGTCGCCTTTCACTAATCCTCTCCGCATGACCAAACCATCTTCAACTTCTTTAACAGCGCAACTTTCTTGTATAATCTCATTCCTCAATTTATAATTCAGAATTACAACACACATGCTTTGGCTGTTAAGGCTGCCCTATCATCTACATGTGGTCCAAAATGTACGGAAGTTTGAAACATCATAATTACTAAGCTTGCCGACTATCTAACATTCATTGTTTCTTTGGTTTATCTTGCATTGTACAAAATACGGATCCCGGAACGAACTATCGTACCATGAAATAGCGAATCCGGGTGAACATGTCCTAATTGAAGGATTAGATAATGCCTAAATGCCTAGCTAATCGACCCGTTTATTATCTTAACTGATAAAATCGTATGAAAACTAAGTAATTTGGCGGAGGTCAATGTGATGCTTTGAAGGATGCAGGAACTTATATTCCGTTCTCTTACTAGTTAAGTCTTCCGGTAACAAAGCGGTCGATTATCGATTTATATTCGTACACGAATCGAATTGTGCAAGTGGGCGCCTAACGTCCGTACATTAACTTTGAACTATTGGATCGTAAATAGTCACTGTAATTCAATAATCTTCTTTCTTCTAGTCAGTCTTCATTTTTATCTGGTATCTTTCAGGTCAATCTATGAGGCTGATTTCTGCTTAATCGGTCAATCCTATGGATGCCTTAAATGTAAGGCATTTATAATGTAAAACTTAAAAACTAAGTGAAAGCTCGCTAGGGGAACCCTCTGTTGGGTACGGACCTCGGCTGAAGGCGTCACTGGGGAGGTCAGCAAAAGGACAGGATGAATCTGAGAAAGATTATTTAGGGGATTCCTACTGACGGAAGATGCCAGGGTTCTTTTTACCTGATACATCAAAAATAACTATCGATACTCATACAATAATATTTTAGCCCCTACAACCTACATGTTTATTTATGGTGCATCCGAGCGATTGGTCAACTTCCTGTGTTGATTCACGTGTTTACTTTTCTTTGATCAAAAAGTACAGTCATGTGGACGCTCATCTATCACCGTACCTACTGCATTGCAATTCATGTGTGATAAGGGGAACTTCTTTTCCCTGAAAACCCATGAAATCGAAAATGCCCTCCAATTTGGCAAAACGTCGATGACCATAATTATGGACCTTTGATTTTTACTACGTGTTTGGCGATAATGACGCTAATTACGGGGTCAAAAACCAGAGGTATTTTTTATATTTGTTTTTGTCTACAAGAGTGAATCTTGTGAAACAATAATTATCTTGGATGTCTTTCTAGATTCAGAGATCTTCATTAAAATTGCTAGTCTATTCTATCATAGTCTAGTACTATAATTTAAGTAACAAACCCGCATGTAGTACGTATTTACTCTTCCAAGTGTTTTCTTTGCCAATGTATTTTATCTTTAGGGTGCGCTAAAATTGCCTTCATGAATGGCGATCGTCAGGCACACCCTGCACAGTCAGGCCACTTACTAACTAATCTATCCGGTTAATATTTTCATAGTGTTCGTAGTTCCTTCGTGTGAAAGAATGTCTAGCTATTCATCTTTCAGTTTCCTGCCGAAAGAAAACAACGATTAGGTGTTAAGTATTTAAAAGGTTGTAACAATATTTTGATTTAAAAGAGTGCCCAAGGAGCTTCTTGCCCATTTTTCTCCGTAGTTATGTATCTACGCTTTGGAAGGGGCAACTACAGTATTTTCACAAGTTAGAATGCGTTGTGACTGTGAATTTAGCTTCGCTTTGTATAACTTTCATTCCTAATTGCCTGTAATAGAGTTATTGAAATAAATGCTTTGAGCTTTAGCACAAACTCGTCGATAGTTGGTGGCCATCAGACGTAGTTATTGGCTATATGAAAATATAGACCAGGGTTGTATATTAAAGTGTTCCTAAGCCAGGCCTAAATCTAGGAGCGTTCATTTACAGGCAAATATGATGATGATAGTCAACCAAATTAGACCTTCGCGTGAGTGAAGATATTATAGGAAGGTACAGGTTTACGATTTGCATAACTACTTCATAAAAACATGAAGTTTAATATAGCTGTAAAAATAATAACATTATCATTTTATATGATAATAATTTAATTAAAATGTAATGCAGGTCAGGTACGGGTTTGACGGTATAATTATGGTGTTAGTACGTTCAAAAGTGTTCGCGTGAGAACTTGAAATAATGCCTCAAGGGGATTCCGTTGTTACACTGCAATGCTTTCTCTTAGAGGTAATATAATACATTTGTTAAGGTCGGGACATCCGATTCGGCAGTTAATTTTGGACAACATCTGTCAACTACGTTCACCAAATACCATCGCTGAATAATATTTGTATCGGCTCTGCTAAGCTGAGCGGCCTTTTTCCGAATTTTCATATTTTCCTGGCTTTCAGGTAATTAATTAAAGTAGGTAATTATGTATTTTAATTTTGTGGAATATTGTCAAGCTATCTTTCTATATATCTATACTCTATTTTGCCACCCGGTCAAAGTATGCCAACCGTAAAAAGTATGAAGGTTTCCTTAACGTTCATTTATTTATAACACGTCAAACTATACTCCAATATAAAATCATAACATTTCTACTTCTATAACATACGCAATTTGCATTGCTATACTTTTAAAAAGAACATGGTTTCTTTTTATTACAATTTGCCGGTGAATGTTGTCTTTCAATGGTTTTCAAATCTAGGTTGTCTGAACTGCAAAGAATCTAGGGTCAGACAAAATACTCCATTATTGTAATTAATATTAAATGACCTAATTTTCGGTTCGAAATATTAGGTAAGTACTCGATACCTAAATATATTTTTAAATTTCATCAACAAACTGCAGTTCCTGGCTTATTTACACGCACAATTATAGGACAATTATATGTTTATGCAATACTAATAATAAACAAACTATCTCTGGCGTAAACCTACTTCGAAAACCATAAATCAATCCGCTCTCGTTACAAAGCATTAAATTAAACTCAAGTACATATAACAACAATTATATGTAACTGCCACATTACCGTTGTCTAAAACTCTTCTATAAAAATAGCGTGAGTACAATGCTTAGTAACTCACAGGGAAGTGAATTTTCCGTGAGAAACCGTAGCATTATGGTTTGTGTGACCGTAGAGAACGCAGAGTCGTTCCTTCCTCAGTAATTAAGTGAAAGGCGGCAAGTATGTATAAGTTATTGTGTGTCGTCGTACAAAATGTCGGTAATTGCCTTATCTTCGGTAATAAGTCAGTATATGTCTCGCACGAAGTTTTTTCTTCGTTAATTAAAGATCTTGTGTACGATGTAACCGGTGTTCACATGGAATACTTGTGTGTTATGGAGCGAGGCGAAAAAAGATTGTATTGTTTGAAAAATTCTTGTGGTAATGATGGTATCTTTACTGATTATGATCGTGTAGTATTTAAGTACCTAGTAGTTATTAATGTGAGAACTTTGCGATACTAATTTGCATTTACGCTATTGATATGTAAGAACAAGCAGTGATGGCTGATAGTCCAAAAACAAAAGAAAATAAAACGTATTGCTAGACAAGTAACATGGGACGACTGATGAGGGCAGGTTGAAAATGATGATGATATCGGTGATGATCACAAAATCTCAAATTGTATGACAATCTCAACTCTGAATAATCTTTCATACAACACAATGATCAAAAGGATCCCTAATTAAATAAACAAACAACAAAATTCCTGAGAATTTAACGTTTTGTTTTATCATTTCAGTGCTAAAAATAGGGCTCTTTGCGGCACGATTCGAGGTTCACCTTTACGACCCAGTTACTAACAGACACCTTGAATTCAGTGGAACATTCACTTTGATATCCAAGAAAACAACTGAAAAACAGCCCGCTAATGTCGCGTGCCAAATACTTAGTTGATTTTGGCTCAATTAAATATTTAGCATGAAAGTCCTTGATAAAAAGGTGGGTAAATATTTATTTGAACTCAATCGACGTTTTTAGTTGTAGGTTTTTATTAATTATTCAAATGACGTTGTCTGATGTCACAGCTCCTTGTGAAAAGTGGGCCAGTGCTTGATGCTATTCGCCGATATGCTAGACATGTATGACATCAATCATAAAGTTTTATCCTTTCGCTATAGCTAGTTAGCTACCAAGGGATAATCGTTTTACCCAGAACTAACTGGATTGTAGAGATCAGACAGGCAGTCCCTCCATGGAAAATACTGGCATACAGCTGCGTCCGGTTAGACTGGAAGCGGCTAGGCAAATAATGATAAAGCAATCTAGACTGTTCTCAATGCACAGTCATGTTTAGCATAATTTTCAACAAGAACAAAAACACCTTTTTATCTCACAAAATGATAATAAAACAGGAAAAGAATGAAATAGCCGTAGGTAGGTACTTTGTACTGTTTTATCGCAGACTCCGTGTTTATGAGTGTTCAAGATTCATGTCCAAATGCTAATAAAAGTATCGCGCGTGTTTATACACCGCTATCTTTATAAGGTGTTCACATGATTGTAAGTGTGAGCTGTGGAAACTAAAATAGTAGCTGATTTGAATATATTTTCCTATCTCTTCTCATTTTCTTTAATCTTTGAGCAGCCAATGCTTAGTGTAGGTGTATCTTTCCACTTTTGGCGGTTTTGTGTACCACAATATCAGGTCGATATTGTTTAAATGTTATTCAATTATGTGTACCTAATACAACATTGACCATCTAACATCTAACTACTAAAGAATAATTGTGTCATGGTATTTAATTCCTCTGATACTTTGAATGCAAAATTGCAAAGAATGATTTTCACTTTCTGTAAGTGCAAGTAACATAGGAACAGATAATATGGCTCATCAAGTGTTTGTATTGTAAGTGTTTTATCTTGAGGGTCAATTATATTATTATGCTTCATGGCCATTTAAATTATTGTGTAATATTTAAACTTTTAGTTTCAGGTACGGTACTGTTTTTATTAAATGTTTATAGAAAATGCCGAAACTTAAAGTAAGTTCTGCTGTAGAGTAAAAGTTAAGTTATGTTAGTTAGCTATAGGTATGTACAAAAATTCCGTGGATTGTCCTTCTTTTTCCACTTTACGAGGACTGGCTTACCTAGATTGCAGGCATCTCTTCTAAGCTTCGTAAGGCCAATTATTTATCTGGAAATTTCAGCAGTGAATTAAATACCTGACACTGGTGACTAATTAGACTCTAATTAAAAATAACTCCAGTGTCCATTTTGTTTTCATGCGTTCATATTGACGCGTCAGATTTATTTTCTGATATGTTATCGATTAGCATGGTGATAATAATGTTATTTTGAATCACATTACATATATAATACGCATGTTATATATAAATAATTATAATCTTTCCAGTTGTTACGCACATTTTACGTCAGAATTATAACAGTTTTGATAAGAGCATTATTTTCCCCATAGACAGACGAGGTGCGTAGTGTGCGTACATACTCTGATAAAAAAGTAGTAGCCGACAGCCAGGTAAAATGAATAGTTCAGTGGTAAATTAAACCCTTCCCGTCCGATTCCCGTTTCTTTTCAATGCCGTTGTGCTTTTCAATGCAACTTTCGAAAGATTCAAGAACATTGGCCAGTATAAAGGGGAATGCCTGAAAAATGCTTGAAATAGACAGAAACTACTAACAGTCCTTAATTCTATTTAGAATAAATTAGGTATAATGAAATAATTCTCAAGTTTGTATACCTAGGGAGAAAATATAACGATCTTTAAAATATTTAACTTGATATCCGTCCCATTCCTTCTTATTTTATCATGGAGGTCAGTGTTTATTTGACATGAGTAATCGACATTCAGCCAAACAGGAATCGTCAAATGATCTTTAACGAACTATTTTATAGAATTATTGCACAGTTATCATTCATTTAATATAATTCGTCCTATTTATACCGTAAATCTAATTAAAATAATATATGCATGTCAATTAATTAAAATCAAATTATTTTCAAAATAGAAAACGTATCGTAGGCTGTATGCATCATAATGTCCTTTGCCTTACTGACACTTTGACATTACTGCATTTAATTTTTTCGATTGTTGATTTGATCGATTCATGGTTTTGCGTTTGCGACTTGAGTTACTAGTATATTGCTTTTTAGGATATTTAACGACGACTTTGGCCATTTTTTAAGGATTTTGATTTTACTTCTGTACACGTTACCCATTTTTGAACACGGACTTAGATTGGACCCGCCTAAACGACGACTCGGCTTTTTGAAACGGACCTGAACCTGCTTTATATACGACGCTGCTATTATTTCGGACTTGTGCCCCGTGTTTATTTAAAAATGGATAGAAACGTACACTGTGTTAATTGCTATCTCGATATTGCATCGATGAGACGTAATCTTTTTAACGTAACATTTAAATGCTGTTTTGTTGTATAATTATTATTGCATATTAATCCTTAACCTTGACTTAACCTATATTTTAGAAAAAAATATTGGAACTGGCTTCTACCTAGTTTTTTGATAATGATTGAATTTGTAATGGATTCCCTACGATTTATAGTGCAATTTGGCGTATATTTCATTGTTGTCCATTTCAAGCATTTTTTTGTGTGGCTGATGGGCAATTCCCTTTCATGTATGTTCTTGAATCTTTCGAAAGTTACATTTAACAAAAAAAAACGGATAAATACGAAAGAAACGGGATTTTTCTCGATTTTTTCCGTTATATTGGAAAAATTCATGAGGTTTATATACTGGCCAATCCAACAAAAAAGGGTGTAACAGTTGCAGTGTACCTAAGCGGAGACGAGTGGAGCAAAGAGGAGACTTGTGGCAATCGACCTATCGCGTCTCGTCTCTCCTATGATTGATCGAATAATGCATGTCTATTCCCCGCTCCAAAGTCCTGGGCCTAAGTCACCATTTTCGTCAGCTATTATGTTTCTTCACACGCAACGTAACGTTAACGTAAACGTTCACGTTTTCTTTACAATAGTACATTAGTAGAATGAGATAATTGAGCAGTCACATGTCAGGGTTTTTATTGACTAACTAATAATAGATTAATCAATGCTATAATTACGTGTTTATTGACGATTATGATGTAAGTAACTGTAATTTCCGATGATGACTCTGATCTTCTGTATATTTAGGTGCTTTATATTTAAAATACCAATAGCTCAAAAATAATTATTAAAAATTAAGACTAACTGCCGCACTCAAAGACATTTAATGAATACTTAAACCGAAACTTCAAGGTTTTGTTTGTCAAATCTTTACTAAGTGACGGTTTAAGTAATCATTAAGTACCTACCAAGACAATTTAAGACAATTAGGCTCCTCCGCATTGCAATTATACGGGAACGTGCCCAGAAGGCTGGTAGCATTGCCACGATAAATGGCAATTTAGGTGCTTTGAAATAAAAATAGTCGTTTTTGACCAAAGATCCGTGGATCGACAATTATTATTTGCGAACGTTTTACCTGAATACAAATAGAGAAAGATACCTTATGTGAATTTCAACTAATTAAGGAGTAAAAATGCAACAGGCAGACAAACATACAGTGGTACGAACGCTGTTGTTTGTTTTTTTACGGATTTAAAGTATTAAAATTGCTAAATGTACATATTTCAAAAGCGTACGACCCGCTTCCCATAAAGATAAAGCCAAAGTGCGATTTTTATGACGTACTTCAAAATAAAATATTATCAAATACGTAAGTACAAGTTGTTTATTCCCACTGTGACGTAGCGTAGCTAACATTTGTTCAGCGAAGTACGCTATAAAAGCGTCGATCTAGCGAGCAATGTGCTGCACCTATTCCTTAGAAAATAATTGTGCAGAAAACCCACTTACAACACGAAAGAAACGGAGATACTCCAGTTGTGCCTGAGCTAGTACTGTATGGTTGCTGGTAAAAAAACGAGAAATTATATGTGGAAACAGTATTGAAAAAAAAAACAAAGTATTAAATGATTAAGACCACGTACCAGGAGAACCATCTTTTTTAATTCAAAATGTGCCAGCACCTAATGGTAAGCGATAGATGAGTTCTATCATATAATCGAACCAGCGTGCCCGGAAAATTTCTGTTTACTGACGGTCTTAAGGCGTGCCTTAAGACCATCCTGCGGCGGACTTACAATTATTGAACTTCAGAAGCGACACTTTTGAAAGTATTACGTATATTTTTTTGCTATGGAACCAATTTAGCAACAGGACAGACATCATTTAAATCTAAACACATACATACCACCCTGTTGACACGGGCTTGTAATAAGAATAGGCTACAGCATCTTTTTCCCACGACTACCGATTTGTTTTCATCTACGTCCGATTTGTACCCATGTTGTTTTTTTTAAATGGGAACTAATAGTAAAACTATAATTACTCAATCGTTGATCAATAATGTATCATCATAACATCACGTTTGTAATCCCTGAAGGCTTAGGCAGAGGTGTACCCACACGTCACCAGTTATGATTAAGTCTTATCAAATAGGAGGCCTAGCCAATTGTTACTAACGGAAATACATGGTTTTTAGGGTTCCGTAGTCAACATGGAACCCTTATAGTTTCGCCATGTCCGTCTATCTGTCTGTCTGTCCGTCCGCACTATATCTCAAACACTCTTAGTTCAAGCTATAATTTGGCATGAATATACAAATGAGTTACGCCGACAATGTGCTAAGGTAAAATTTTGAAAAAAAAATTTTTAGGGTATCTCCACTACACATTAAAGTGGGGATGATTTCTTTTTCTTGCGAAGTCCATTGTATGCCATATCATATTATATGCCATATTTAATAATATTTACCTTGTATTACCAATCGTCAAGATATTTCTTAGCTATAATTTCGATAGATTAGGTTCTCAGTCATGCTAGTGTTTGATGATTCTTGCATTTCTGCTCTAAGGAACTCGTTGGACCTTCTTCTTCTGCCAATCTACCTGTCTATTGGTCCCTTGCTCCACCCTCACGAGTACTCTTAAGTACAGCTCATTGGCTTTGCCTTGTTCAAATGTTTTTATCCTTGTGTTTTCATTGACCGATGTCTGTCCCTCCCTAATGATAAAATGAAGTATAATGTTATCTAGTAAAGTGAATTAAATTCTTATTGCATTACCTTGTGCAATGAGAGTTAGCACAGAGTCTTCTTGGTCCCTTTAGGTCACTTAGGGTAGTTTTTCAAGTGTCCCCAAACTACCTGTTGAAGTTCCATTAACTTCGAAATAATTTTCAGGTGAATGTACAAGACTGCTGTTTAAGTTACCAGGTAATGTGCATTGGGCTGATGGTCAAGCACTTTTCAGCCTTTTACTATAAGTTATAAGGTTGAAAAGTGGTCGACCATCAGTGAGCCCGGAAGTAGGTACATCTACACCTTTACCTCAAATATATTATGATTGTTATTGGTACACTAAAATATCACACAGTTCTCTATACGGTTCTAAATTAACACATTTAAACATTACCTGGAATAATATAATAATTGGAATAGTCTATTTGGGAATTCCATCAAACATCGCCTATTATAAGCATATTAGCAAAGATGTGTGAAAATAAGAGACTTATATAGGTAACTAGCTGTTGTCCGCGACTTCGTTCGCGAGGAAATTTTGACGTGTATGTATATGTGGGACTGCCTCTGGATGTACTTTGCCAAATCGAATGACAAATGCCAATATTTCCTTAAACTGGCCCTGTCGTAAAATCTGTTTCCACACATACATATGTCTGAACTATATTCTATCTCTCTACCAATTTTCAGCTCCAAAAAGCTAAAGATTTCATTTAAATACTTGCGGGAGCCCTTAGTCGTCACAAAAAAAAAATTGTTTGCTAAGGGACTATCTTCCGGTTTCAGCCTTTAGAGCTCCCTTTTTCCGACCCTGAACCAAAACCTGTTCTTAGTGGACTTCTACTCGCCATAAACTAAGACCCCGCCAAAATTCAAGACTGTTACACAAAAAATGAAAGACTTTCAGACAAACTTGTGAGAGCCTTTAGACCTCCCTCATCATTTCAGCCAAAAGACGTCCACTGCTGGACATAGACCTCCCTAATCCGACAATAATGCAAAATCTGTTCTTAGGAAACACCTACTCATCATAAACTCCGTCCCTGAAAAAAATCAAGATTGTTGCACAAAAAATTAAAGATTCTGACAAACTTGCGAGGGCTCATAGACCACCCTAATCCGGCCCTGTTGCAAAAATAATTCATTGCAGATGTCTCCTGACTATAAACTACGTCTCTGCCAAAAATCAAGATTGTAGCACGAAAAATGAAGAACTTTCATACAAACTTGCGAGGGCCCTTAGACCACCCTAATCCGGCCCTGTCGCAAAATTAATTCATAGCAGACGCCTACTGACTATAAACTATGTATCTGCCAAAAATCAAGACTGTAGAACGAAAAATGAAGGACTTTCATAGAAACTTGCGTGGGCCCTTAGACCACCCTAATCCGGCCCTGTCGCAAAATCCGTTCTTAGCGGACGTCTACTAACTATAAACTACCTCCCTGCCAAAAATCATCTTTATATGTCCAGCGGTTATCGAGATTTCGTGATGAATCAGTGAGTGAGTGACCTTTCGCTTTTATCTATATAGATTGTACAGTCGAGGATATTAAATTAATTGGTCATCTGATTGCGAATGCGTTAGAGCAAGTTCATACAACTCAACTGCCAAACAATGATAATTGTGATTTGAAAATCAACATCACCATCATTTCAACCGAAAGATGTCCTCTGCTGGACATAGGCCTCTCCCAAGTTGACCGGTTCCGTGCGTCTCCCATCTAGCGGATCCTTGCCACCTTCACCAGATCATAGCACCATCTACTTAGTGGGAGGCCTTCTTCCTGCGGTTCACGGTTGCCACTCCAAAATGTTTCGGATTGAAAATACGGACAATTTAAGTTGGCAGTCACTGTGCCAAACAATATATTTTCGTGACTTTACAGCAGCATACCGATAATAATTTGATGAAAATTTGCTTATCAACCAGTCACGTTTTAGATACGTGGATACAGTTAGATTCATTAGACTGACTCAAGCAAGACCGTCATAATTATAAAGGTTCCTTCAAACCGGTGCTGACAAATTGCGGAATTGCGGCGAATTGCGTGCGTGCTTACAGATGATGACTGAAGGATTGTGTGAGGAATGATATGAAAGAGAAAGGAGTAAATACCACCGTGACGTATAACAGGGAAGAATGGAAAAGAAAACGTGTTGCGCCGACCCCAAATAGAATGAGATAAGGGTAAGGAAGATGATGATGATGACTCTGCGAATGTACTCGTATTATTGATCGAAAGTTTGTCCCGCCACTTCTTTTTCCTAGTATCTTTTTCTTCTCGAATCCGACACGTACTTGGACAGGTCTGTCTTTTGCCTCATTCAAGTTCTGGAGGGTGCAATTAGTGGTCTTCCCAGCTAAAAGACTTGGAATTGACGTTGGGAAAGTTCTGATTTCCATTATCTGGAGCGAGAGGGAATGGGACGCTATCACCTCCTTCTGCGAAGCAATCATGCTAGTGAAGGAGGTGGCGGAACGTGAGATTGGGAGCTCTCGTCTCACGGGCCTATTACCTATAATAAACCGGCACAAATCCAGATTCAGTGGTTGTTACTAAGAAATTCCTGATGGGAAATTCAAATAGAACCCCGAAAACAATGATGGCTGGCAAATAATCAAAATATCATTAAAATTTCAGATACCATGCTAAAAAAAAATATGTTTAGACTGTTAGACACACGATTAACAGTACTGTATACACCAAAATGTTTTGACTCTAATGTGTAAAACTGTAAACTGTCTTACAATTCGTTTCGAATGTTTTTTCGTCAAAGGTTCTAATTTCCGCAAGGTTTTTATATGACGTCTTTGTTATTTAGATCAAAGGAAATCCTTGTTCGATACTTCTAATTCTATTCTCTTCATTGAACACCTATTAGTCACTAGAAATTACGGAAGGAGTTTCGAGATGACGATAGCTTTGTAGGTTGCTTGACCTATGACTCAGTGGGCTTTCTGTCTTTATTTGGGGTACAAATGAAGAAATACCACAGGATCTAAACATGAGGCTATCACCCCGACCCTTGCTGATGCCAGCCCGCGATTATGAGCTAGTAGTTTTTAATCCGCCCCAATATTCAACATTTTGGATATTCAACACTTCGGGGCAGCGCAGTAATTTGGTTGTGTACGTATTATAGCGAAAAAAGCCATTTAATAACGTTATTTAATGCCACCTGCCGCACTATGAGAGCTTTAATGATTACTTAGACCATCACTTAGTAAAGGTTTTGACAGTTTTGTCGCACAAAAGTATGACAAATCTTTACTAAGTGACGGCTTAAGTAGGTAATCATTAAATATCTTTGAGTACCGTAATTAGTATAATGTATGTTTAGTTGTGTAAATTAAGTACATATTACATTCAGTATTTACGTATAGTCCTTTGTCCGTTTGTCGTTCCATGGATGTGGTTAAATTACATTAATTAATTGCCACAATTGTAAGGATACACGTATTCATTAGCACTCATTGTTAATGATCTTAATTTACATGAACAGTTGTACTACTTTGCTACTACAGACAGTAGTACGTACAGTTTTTATGTTACCTAGATTATAATAATATGATTGCTAACTTGATTATCAGAATGGTAGGGATAATTAATTATTATTGCCCTGCCTGCGTCGGTTTTCCCGAGTTCATATAACCACAAACTATTTAAGTCGCGAGTAAATAGGCTTCTTCTGGGTAAGCTCGTTCCATCGTCGACCTCATCTCTGCCCTTAGGGCAAGATTGAGGTCAAGAGTAAGCCCATATTAAATAAAAAAAAAAAAAATATTGAGTAAAATTTTAAAAGAAGAAGTAGTGACAACAATTGAAAAGTATATGCTTATGTGGTTTGGTCATGAAAGGTATTTACAAGGCAGATGTGAGTGGCAAAGCCAGGAGGGGACGCCCTAGAAAGGCATACATACACTGACCTTATTGGTGATGTTCTTCAGAAATGTGGACGAGGCAAAGGGAGTATGTAAGGATCGTAGCAGGTGGCGTTCTGAGGTTTTTGCGAAAAAAATGGAAAAAAGAAAAAAAAAAAAAGATGGGAAAAGGGCGTGAGTTTATGCATGTGTATGTACAGTGCGATCAAATTATCTTGGCAGCTCTGAACATAGGCTTTGCGAAATTTTACGCATGTAAACTTGGGAATAAAACTGTTATTGCCAGATAAACCAATACTTAAACGATCAGAAAATATCTAATTTAAACAGTGAGAAATACAAATAAAATAAATATCATAACACTTTTATACATTCGTTGTAACAAAATGACCTGCACGAAGTTCGGAGCTGCCAAGATAATTTGATCGCACTGTATGTATGAGTAAAATTACAACCTGGAGCACGCTCACCCCATAGAAAAATAACTGTAGTGGTATCAGACATAGGAGTGAAAGTTCCACATTCTTTATTGAATGGGCCCTCCTGTCAATTTCAACTAGATGGACGTTGTGTCTGGTGGACAACTGTCTAACGATTTTTGTTGGGCTGTTGCTTTTGTAAGCTCTAATTTGAAACTGGCTTATCACGATAAAATTCTTAAAATGTTCACAGATACTGTTAATATTATGAATTGCAGGTGTGATATTATGTTATGTATGATTCGGTTAAAGCAGCCATTTTAGGTACCCAGTTCTGCGAGGTGTAGGACTTTGTGTGACATCAAGTATTACGTACCTAGCTCTCATGTGGCGCTGTAGCTTCCGCCGCCAAATTAAAAGTCTCCAGTTCCACCAAATTCAATAAAATGCTATCGTCAGTACAAAATTAAAGCACTTACCTACGTCAATTTTTGGTAGGTGGAAAATAGAGATTGAACTACGTAGTTCAATTTCACAGCTAGCTTACAAAGTAATTAATAAAATGGCACATAGCCAAAACATTATTACCTACGTATATTCAGATTTTTGATACAAGCTTGCGTGTGTGTGTGAGAGTTGTTTACAGAAATAGATACTAGGTGGTACCTCAGGGCTCCGTTAAAAAACATCAAAGGAAAAGGCTATTATTATCTTAATTATTCATGATCACATTATCTCTCGACTAGCTTTTACCCGCGACTTCGCCCCTGTGGGCCTGTGTATTTCTGAAATGATGTCTACATACCTATCCTATAATGTAATGTAACGATATCGTTAATCGCGAAAAACAACTAGATGACTGGTTGAGGGTCACCCTAAACCCACCATTGGTTGTTTAAGTAGTGACACCCTAGTGGAGTGACCGTCACACTGTCAAGTCATAGGTCTTTTTTTTTTTGGTGGGTGGAAAATCATCAAATAACCCACCCCGCTCTTGGGCAGAGCGAAGGGGAGTGTCAGACTTCTACTGACTAAAAACCAACCCATGTTCCTTCTTCGCCCTTGTGTCGAGGCCACGTCATCTCTTTCGATAATCCGCAGCCCCGACAGGCGTCGGCCTCAAAGAGATGTCAGCAAGGAGGGGTCCGCAAGACCCCTCCTTGCTGACATCTCTTTGAGGCGCGCGTGGAACACGAACGTGCCGCCGACACGGTCTGTTGCCGTCATGACGACGGCCGGACGGCGAGCTAGCCCATTACTCACCGTCCACAGGCCCGCGTCTACGGTGGGCGGAAGCCATCACGTGGCCTCCGACGCCCGGAGCGTCTCCCGCGGCGGCTGGGACAAGAGTTCTCTCCCTCTCTCGTTCCGCCACTTCCTTCGCTAGCATCACTGCTTCGCAGAAGGAGGCGACGGCGTTCCATTCCTCCTCGCCCCGGACCATGGCTTGCACCAGGGCCGGACGTGAGAGGTCGCCACCGCCGATCGACGCTACGAGAACACGGCGGAAGTCATAGGTCTCAAGTTCAAATTCAACCCAGCGCGCCTCTGATTTTTGGGATGCATGTGCGTCGGTGAAACAAACCATAGCGAGGAAACCAGCATGCCTGAGGGGTATTTCTCGACGGCGGCGGCGTGTAAAGCCAAATCAGAGGCCATGAGCGGCACATATACCCGGATAATCAGTAGTACCTTATGTCTGTCACCTTTTATTTATTTATTTAATTATTTATTTATTTATTTATTTAATTATTTATTTATTTATTTATTTATTTATTTATTTATTTATTTAAACTTTATGCACAATAGTGATACATAGGTGGACTTAATGCCACAAGGCATTCTCTACCAGTCAACCTTAGGGTCAAACAAGACAACATTGTGGTAGGGTACAAAAAAAAACAATATTAACTTAAATAAAAATTAAAAAAAAAAAACAAAAAAAAGATAGTTATACTTATATTAATACTAATACTTACACTTAAAAAAAATAAAATAAACTAATAAATATTTAAACAAATACCAAACTAAATAACGAAAAACTTGACGACTTATGACTCGACTTTTAATTATTGAAAGCTATTTGGTCTGATTTAAATCCTCCTTTTATACCTGTAACGGCTGAACGGATTACATTAGGACTCCAGGAATAGGTAGTCAGCATAATTTCAACCCAAATACAACCATGCCATACGATATAGGAAAGGATCTCTGTTAAATTTTAAAGAGATCCGTTTAGCCGTTACAGGCATAAAAGGTGACAGACATACAGACATTACTTGTACATTTACAAGTTTAATAAATATACCGTAATATTATATTAGTATGCTTAAACATTATGACAGTTTCTTAGAAAATTCTAGCAAATACTTTGATCACAAACAAAGGTGATGAGATTATGTCGTCATTTATCATCTCGGGTAAATACATCTCAGGGCGATATGACTCATCGGATGCGGTGAAATGCTACGATAATTTATGAATCTGTTATCATTTGCACATTGTGAACAGGAGATGTGTTTTGAATTTCTCGTAAAATATTTGAGTGTCTTTTGCATTGACGTTGTGTGGTTAACTTGATGCGATGTTGTTTTTCTGAGGACTGTCAGTACTGTACTAGGTACCTAAGATGAACGACGACCAATGAAGCTTTGCAAAATATGCTGATATGTCATTGTACGGGAAGCTTCACAAAGCGAGGTTAGGTTATACGAGTAGAATAAGGAATCTCGACGCACAAAATATCGATAAATGCTAACACGATGCTACAAAACTGCGATGCACGTTACTGTGAAAGATCTTCACTGCGATACCTACTACTTGACTTCGATGCACGTTATCGCGATAGATCGTCACTGCGATACTCTATTTGTCTGTATTCTTTTGTGTAGTGTGCAGTGAATAAAACTATTCTTACACAATTTTTGTAAAATATTATCATTTTTAGTACACCAATTTATGACGCTTACATATTTTTTGTGGGCAAAATTTTAACATAATAACAACATAACCCTAGATTCTGTGCTAGAGTTCACGTTCAGTGAACCTATTGAAAGGAAGAATGACGACAACTTTAAAAATAATTGACGTTGCGTTATTGAATAATTGACCTACAAAAAAAATTAACTAGTCATATAATTCATTTGGCCCACGAGTTTACACAAAAAACGTCACCATCGAACACGATTTTTTCAAAAAAAATCACCCTTGACACAGATTTAGTTCCATTGGATCATAGACACTGCTATAGAGGAGCTCATGGCTAAATACATAATAACAACCACTTGGGTCCTCAAGTTAAACCACGCTTGCCTAGCTTGGTCCGTCGATGGGTGGACAGGGACACCCATTAAATACCGAGATTTCTCCGAGCGTCGGAAGGTGCGTATACCTTTGGTCCCGGCTTTCATTTGAATATCTTTGACAGTCGTTAAGCCGCATTCATATTTGTCTGACGTGTTGTGTTGTGATGCATCAGAAAGGTATCGGTTTCATACAATTAATATGGTTGCGTTCACATTTCTCTGACGCAGTGTGTTGTGATGGCTTGTGTTGTGTCGCATGTGACGCGAAGAGAGAGAGAGAGACAGAGAGCATCACGACACAACACGTCAGACAAATTAATGTGAATGCGGCTTTACAGGTAGTCAATGGCTCGAAAGTCTGTCCAAGAGGTATCATAATCCCGTCGGGGCTGCGGGTTGTTCAAAAGAACATGGGTGGTTTTTAGTCAGTAGAAGTCTGACACTCCCTTTCGATCTGCCCAGAGCGGGAGGGATTATTGATGACTTCCAACCGCCCAAAAAAAAAAAAGGTAGCACTCCGGGAGTGCCGGCAGAAGTGAAAACTTCAATATTAACTTTCAAAATGTGCTGATCGAAAAATCGTAAGATTCTTCGATCAGCATCACGTGACCCTGACGCGAGTTTGAAAGTTTTTACCCATACAAAAAAAGTGCTCAGCGCCGCTAAAGAAGTTTTCACTTCAAAAAAACAAAAAAAGAGGTAAAGTCCATTTCACGAAAGAAGTCCCGCGGACAATTGTGGAACTAAATTTGACAGATGGGGAGATATGGAGAGAGAGAGAGAGAGATAGCAACATTATGTCGCGTGAATACAGCGCTGCGTCTGCGGGACTTCTTTCGTCACTTCATTCAAAATGCGGGTATTCAGCTGTGTCCGGTCAGACTAAAAGCCGAACCCGTAAAGGTTAGGGCAGATGATGAGATCATAGACACTGCTCTTGACCTTAGCTATTAGAATATTTCTTTTCGTTTTCCCAAACGACCGTCCTAATGGAAACCGATGACGTATTCCGATCATTTCTATCAATTAATTGATACTAATCACGCTACTGAAACTTCCAGGTGTAGTTGCTATGCTAGCAGAGTTATATCATTGAAATTTTAATTTTAAGACGACTGGCTAAAGTTGAGATTTCTTTGTACATTGTTTTATTGATTTCTTTCGTAAATGAATTATGATTTAAATCATAGATATGTAATATTATGGCGGAAACGGTGGGTGTTTATGACTAAATTTCTTTTTTGATCGTGTTTTACATAGACCATTTTCCTAAATTATTATTATTACTTTTCATGTGCTCGTTTTATATTAAACTAGCTGATGCCCGCGGCTTCACCCGCGTGGATGTCGTTCAAATTATATACTAAAACCTTCCTCTTGAATCACTCTATCTATTAAAAAAAACCGCATCAAAATCCGTTGCGTAGTTTTAAAGATTTAAGCATACAGACAAACAAACAGACAAAAATAGCGACTTTGTTTTATACTATGTAAGGATATGACGTCGTGTAGTAACAATACCACTTTTCATTCTGACCAATACCAAAGTAACATTCATCTGCTGATTCAATGGGATGTTGTACCCTTTATCAATAAAATCTATATCCTACTGTAGAGTAAGTTTTCTTCTCCTAATGGCAAAAGGTGTTTATGGTGAAAGCGCCAGACTAGCCCAGCAAATTCTGCAATAAGATTTAATGAAATTTGAGGGTTGTATAATGTATTGATGATTTTAATGTTATATTTCTGTTCTTACGGTCTTGAATCATATTTTTATCAATATACAACCAGACACGGACCTACAAATTAAATGAAAAAAAAAATATCGCATCCTTCGTAATAACCAGTAGATTAAATCAAGCAACACGTGTTTATCGCTCTTATCGATACAGCTATTGGTACTAATATTTGCTGCAAACGCCATCGCCAATCGAAACTTCGACCGTGACCACCAATCAGGAACCACAACGTCTCCATTTGAGCAGCAAAAAATCCGGATCTCGCAATCCTGTCTGTCCACTTTTACTCACGTTTCAGATTCAGACGCAAAATGTCACCTAGCTGACTTATGGGTATAAAAGTTAAGGTTCCCAATTAAACCATGATCCCTTGACATCTCGCCGACACCCAAGAAGGTTATAATCACATTAATGACACTTTTTAATCTTTTTTTTTCAGACGAAACTGACGGAACAAGAAACAAATACGGTGTAAGCAAGTTTGAACCGTTGTTCCTCAACAACAAAGTCTTAAATGGGATTGTAAGATGACCTGGCACATAAGACTCTTCGTCATTCGCGCTCAAATCACTTAAACAATGAAGGTAAGGAAAAATGTTAATTTATTTTTAAGTAGCTTTGGTTCGCGGGTTTGCTTGTGTTAAGGTCGGATATTATCCTACAGGAACGTTTAAATGATAGCCTATGACGCTTGGAGGTAATGTAGCTTCCCATTAGTGAAAGAATTTATGGCTTCGAATCAGTAATTCTGAAAATTATCCCTTACATGTAAAGTTACAAATGTTACCTTCCTCTTTATAATATTAGTATAATGGATGTATCCCTCGTGTACCTTTGGCGATACCGAAATACACTTGTTCGCGTATTCATTGTGATATTTTTTTGGAGAGTAAAGTTTCATCAAGTTTTTTTGTAAAACTTTCACTCTCCTGTACTATTAAAAATGCATTCATCAGCCCCTTCATTCAATGTTTTGAGTGCGTTATATTGAGTCTCACCATAAAACTATTTTTTTTACCTAAGTATAATCGTTTCCCAGCAATGATTATTGCGTAGAGTTCAATATAATTTAACGCTTGGTTGACGGCTTGTAGCTCAGTAGTCTGTACTACTGTTTGTTCGTGTCTGCACTTATACATACGATTACAGATATCTTTTAAAGAAAAAATATGTAATTATTTGTCGATTACGTGTTATCAACGAGTAATCGAGAAATTAAATCAAAATCGAGCCATGATAACAGCTGTTTGGCCGACTGCCCTGAGTGACAATCAGTCAGTCACCTTAGCGACTGAATGGAATAATTATTTGGTTTGACATTTATGATAGCGTGACGGTTGACAGAGAATGGAAGGTGTTGTATCTCAAATAAACTCTCTAATTTATTAATAGATGTTTATTCAACACAGAGCCACACATTACATCGCAGACATTTTGAAAGAAAAAGAAAGCAATATAAGTGCGAGTGAGTAAGGTGAACGCACCATTAAGGTAAAACTGCGTTCAGGATCTCACACTCTCCCGCACTTATTTTTAACAATATTGGTTAGAAAATAACAAAACTGTAATTCTAATTTAAATTAAACAACTACATTAACTTAACATGTATCTACTGACTCTGAGCAAGTTACAATTTGGTTAACATGACGTTTCCATCTTTGACCTTCTACATCGACTATATAGGTAACCCCTGGTATTGAGTCTTCTAAAATTATTCCTAAAACCCATGGCCTTCTGCCTTTTCTATAGTCTCTAACCATAACCTTTTGACCTATTTCCCATTTAATATCCCTTTTTCCTTGATCTCTTTTGTCTACTACTTCCTGAACAGTGTCAGACAATGGAGGTGGGCGTAATAAACTGAATCTGTTCCTGATTTCTCTCCCTAGCATGAGCCGAGCTGGAGACACCCCAGTAGTACGCTGTGGTGTACTTCTATAATCGAACAGAAACAAGTTGATGGCTGCGATCAAGCTGCAGCCACTTTCTTTTATTTTAGTTACAGCTGATTTAAAAGTTTCCACAAACCTCTCTGCCGCACCATTAGTTGCAGGGTGATAAGGTGGAGTGAATGTGTGTTTAATTTGATATGTCTTACAGAAATCCTCAAAATCTGAACTTATAAACGTTCGACCATTATCAGTCACTAAATGTGCTGGGTAACCAAACTGAGTGAATATATTTTTAAAAACTTCAATAGTACGAGTACTGGTAATATTTGACATTTCAAAAGCTTCTGGCCATTTTGAGTAACTATCAACAACTACTAAATACATTTTATTGTAAAATGGTCCAAGGAAATCTGCATGAATTCTATACCAAGAAGACGGTGGTATTGTTGGAAGAGTAACGCTGGCCATCTAGAGAATATACTTCAGTTTCAAATGTGAAAGCGTGTGTTCGTTCTGTTTGTCACTCGGCAACAATTTTTCCTATGTAAAGATGTCATGTGTAATTTTATAATAATATATATTAAATATTTCACTTCTTTCCAACTGTGTTTATCACTCCACTCCGCTATAACAACAACAGGTTATGGGCTACATGTGTGAAGTGTAAATATTTTGTGAAAATATTATTATTTTACTCGAAATATGGATGAGTATACTAATTCGAAAGTTACGATGGAAAAGCTGAAAGGTACCATCAACTATCGCGATTGGGCATTTCAAATGCAAAATATACTAGTATTCGAGGATTTGTGGCAATGTATTACTGGAAAATACGAAACCTCAGGTGAGAACGCTAACAAATTAGCTCGTAGAGAGGAGAAAGCTCGAGCGAGGCTATGTTTGAGTGTTGAAAAATCGTGCTATTCTCACATTGTGCAGGCGAAAACTGCGAAGGATGTATGGGATGCCTTGCAGAAGGCTTACGATGATACCGGGTTGCAAAGGAGATTGTCGTGTCTGCGAACTTTATGCTCGATTAAGCTAGAAAAGTTCGATAGCATGGAGATTTATGTAAATGAGATCTTGTCACTTGCTGAACAACTCAGTAGCATGAAGAAACCACTTGATGATGAATTTATGGCTGCTATTATGCTCCAAGGGTTGCCTCAAGATTATGACCCAATGATAATGGCTCTGGAACATTCTAGTATAAACATAACTACAGATATGGTAAAAACAAAACTACTTCAAGATAAGAGATGGAAAGGGAGCGCCGCTGATAATGGCGATGGCTGCTTATTTACACGGAATCGTAGTAATGAAAAGGCTAGCTCTCGAGGCGAGAAGAAAAATGCCTCAAGTACATCAAAACACGTTAGTACCTCGTCAAGTACGAACAAGTTGTGGTGTTGGAAGTGTCGTTCTAAAGGACATGTCAAGAAGGATTGTCCTCAATTGAACCGTAATGGAGCGATGTCGACTTCCATGGTGTTGTCTGCACTTAACACTGATAGTTCGTGGATTATTGATTCTGGAGCGACAGATAATATGTCAGGACGCCAAGAATGGTTTCAAGCTCTTGATGAGTCGTCGACTAAGGAGGTTTGTGTTGCTAACGGCAAGAAGTTAGATGTGAATGGGAAAGGTGACGTACATTTTACGGTTAACTCTCGTGGACATACGATAGATACTACTTTAAAAGATGTAATGCTTGTACCTGACCTTAATGTTAATTTAATATCTGTGTCTACCCTTGCTGAAAAGGGATTTAAATTTATTTTTGATAAAAATGGATGTAACATACTTAAAAATGGTAAAGTAGTTTTATATGCTAGGAAAGTTGGGAGAGTTTACAGGCTCCATTCTGTGGGTAAAGTCAATCTGACAACGTCATCTACGTCTAAGGATATGATGTTATGGCATCAACGTTTAGCTCATATTAATTTTGACAGCTTGGCATCACTTAGGAAGGTAGCTAATGATATTGACTTTCAGGTTACTACTCAGAAGAAAGTTTGTGATGTGTGTCTTAAGGGTAAGCAATCCCGCGCTCCCTTTGTGACCAATCATAACAAACAGGTGGCCGAGGCGCGGCTAGCGCTCATTCACAGTGACGTCATGGGGCCGATGCCGACTACTTCTCTCGGAGGCAAGCGCTACGTCCTCACGTTTCTAGACGACTACTCCAGGAAGGTGTTCGTCTATCCCATTGCAAAGAAGAGTGACGTGTGTAAGTACACTAAAGATTTTATTAGACTGGTAGAGAATCAGTGTAGTGCTAAAGTCAAGGTAATGAGAACAGATAATGGCTCTGAGTACGTTAATGCTGAGTTGACGGACTTTCTTAAAAAGAAAGGCATTGTACATCAGCTGACGGTACCCTATTCTAGTCAGCAGAATGGATCCGCGGAGCGCCTGAATCGTTCTTTACTTGACAAGGTCAGATGTCTACTGTATAATGCAAATCTCGATGACAAGATGTGGGCAGAGGCTGTAAACACTGCGGCGTTTCTGATCAACAGATCGCCAAGCTCGAGACTTTCTGGTAGATTACCAGAGGAAGTGTGGAGTGGTAAGAAAGTGAGCCTTAAAAATCTGCGTGTCTTTGGTTGCGAGGCATTTACTCATGTAGATGACTGTAAACGTAAAAAGTTAGACCCCAAAAGTAGAAGGCTAATCTTTTTAGGTTACTGTGATAACGTCAAAGGATATCGTTTGTTCAACCCTGATGACAATAAGATCGTTGTATCACGTGATGTGGTGTTCAACGAATCTGTGTTTCCAGGGAGAAATACTAAAATAGGGCCAAAACGTGAGTTTGAACCTATTTATCTTACAGGAGGTGATGATGAGAGGGAGATGCTGGAGACTACGTCGGTTGAGGCGGAGCCAGATACAGTTCCTGCAGAATCACCAAATCATCCTGTTGAGTTGGAGTGTGAACGCGAGGCTAGTAAAGATTCGGTAACGTCGCCTGAATTGGCACCAGAGTCTACTAGTACACGATATGACCTACGTCCACGTATGCTTAAGACAACCTGTAACATAACTAACGTGTGTAATGTGACAGAGCCCATAGAGCCACGTACTGTCAAAGAAGCTTTGAAATGTGAAGACAAAGAGTTATGGCAGAAGGCCATGAAAGAGGAAATCGATTCTTTTGTCTTACACGGAGCTTGGGAGCTTACTGATAAACCGGTTGACAAGAACGTCGTTAAAAATAAGTGGATTTTTACACTTAAACGAGACTCGGATGGGCACATTACACGTTATAAGGCAAGGTTGGTAGCTAAAGGCTTTACTCAAAGATATGGTGAAGATTTCCAAGAGACTTTTTCACCGGTCGTTCGTCATTGTTCTATACGATTGTTGCTATCTCTGGCAGTAGAAATGAAACTTAAGATTGATCATTTAGACGTGCAGACAGCATTCCTGAATGGAGATTTGCAGGAGGAGATCTTTATGCAACAACCGGAAGGTTTCATATGCCCTGGGAGTGAGAACAAAGTCTATAGATTACGAAAGGCTGTTTATGGGTTGAAGCAAGCATCGCGATCCTGGTACCAAAAGGTAAAAGATGTCTTACTTTCTTTGGGATACAGACAGTGTAAACAAGAGGACTGCATCTTCACTAAGAGATCAGGTGAGTCGATTGTTTTTATCGCTCTGTATGTTGACGATTTTTTCGTGTTCTATAATGACAAACGTCTGGCTGAGACGTTAAAAAGTTCTTTGTTAAATGTTTTTAAACTCAAAGACTTAGGCCCGGTACGAAACATGTTAGGTATAAAGGTAGAACGTGATGCAACTTCCATCAAACTAAGTCAGGAAAAGCGGATTGACAATATGTTAGATCGTTTTGGCATGACAGACTGTAAGCCCGTAAAGTCTCCCATGATAACTAATGTTAGTTCGGTCATTGAGAGTTCTAATAATGCTACAAATAACATTGTAACGAAGTTTCCGTATCAAGAGTTGATTGGTAGTCTTATGTATTTATGTGTAACTACGCGACCTGACATTTCGTTTGCCGTGTCATATTTAAGTAAATTTAACAGTTGTTATACGGAATTCCATTGGAATCAAGCTAAGCGTGTACTGCGATATCTTAAAGGTACTAAGCAAAAGGCTTTGGTATTTAAGAAGTCGAATGTAGATCCCGTTCTTGAGGGTTATTCTGACGCGGATTGGGCGGCAGATCCTGATCGTAAGTCGTACACGGGGTATGTGTTTAAATACGGCGGTAATTCGGTATCTTGGGGTAGCTACAAACAGTCCTGCATATCGCTTTCGTCCACCGAGGCGGAGTATTGCAGCTTGAGCGAAGCGAGTAGAGAAGCGGTGTTCCTACAAGCTTTAATTAAGGAATTGCTAATGACGACTTGTTGTAAAATAGTAATGTATTGTGACAATCAATCTGCTATACAGCTTGCTATCAATCACACTCATCACAGACGGAGCAAGCATATAGAAATAAGATTTCATTACGTTAGAGATATGATAGATAGGTTTAACGTAGAAATTGTATACATCCCTACGGATGAGATGTTGGCAGATGTGTTCACTAAGCCCCTGGGCTGTGTCAAGCACGAGGTGTTCACCCGTCAGCTTGGTGTGGCATGAAGCCATCATGATGCCCACGTTATGGGGGGGTGTTGGAAGAGTAACGCTGGCCATCTAGAGAATATACTTCAGTTTCAAATGTGAAAGCGTGTGTTCGTTCTGTTTGTCACTCGGCAACAATTTTTCCTATGTAAAGATGTCATGTGTAATTTTATAATAATATATATTAAATATTTCACTTCTTTCCAACTGTGTTTATCATTCCACTCCGCAATACCAACAACAGGTATTGGCCATGGTTTCTGAATTTTAGCAGGAGTTTTACTATTTTGTAAACATACTGTACACCTTTTTGTTACATTATCAATGTCCGAGTCTAGATTGGGCCACCAGATGTATGAACGTGCTATTTCTTTCATACGAACTATTCCAAAATGACTTTTGTGCAATTCAGACAAAACAGCTTCTCTAATTACTAGTGGAATTACTATGCGATACCCCCAAAATATGCAACCCCTGTCTACTGTTATTTCATTTTTACGGTTATAGTATGGTAATATTTCTTTTGATATATTCTTTTTATCTGGCCAGCCATCTGCAATGTACCTTATGACTTTTGATAATATTAAGTCTGTTTTCGATTCATTTTTTATATTTCTCCAATTTATTGTTTCTAGTTTTGAATCATTAATGTAACAGTCAAAGCTATAATCTGTTTTAGTACTGTTTGATTGAAATGGAGATTCCTTATTATTTTTTGTGCAATCTTCCACTGTTCTTGACAAATAATCTGCTGGATTTGAAGTAGTTTTAATATGCCTAACTTTATATTTAAATGCTGACAAAAATATTGCATAATGTTGTAATCTTTTTGCAGCCATTTTTGGTATACTTTTATTTGGTCCAAAAATTCGTACCAACGCTGCATTATCTGTCTCTAATTCAAAAAATCGCCCATAGATGTAATTATAAAATTTTGTTATTCCAAAAATTATTGCCATTGCCTCTTTATCAATGGTGGAATATTTCTGTTCCACTTCACTCAGTTTTTTGCTAGCATGACAGATTGGTTTAACAATACCGTTTTTATCTCTATTAGATAAAACTGCTCCCAGACCAGTTTCTGATGCATCACATGTCAAAATCAGTGGTAGATGTTGGTCATAATGTCTTAAATTTTTAGCAGATGCCAATTTTTCTTTTATTATTTGAAAAGCTTTTTCACATTCTGGTGACCATTTAAATCTATCTTTCTTTGTACAATCATATAAAGGTGTTAAAACTGTTGCCATATTTTCTAAGAACCGTGAATAATAGTTTATTTTACCCAAAAATGATTTCAGTAATGTCAAATTAGTTGGTGCTTTAGCTTTTAATAAAGGATCAATATTTGATTTTATAACACTGATACCATTTTTGTTTACACGAAAACCAAATACATCTAAACTAGTAGTAAATAGCTTACATTTCGCTAATTTTAACTTAAATTCACTTTCTTGAAGTCTACTTAAAACCTTAACTAAAGTATCAAGAGTTTCATTTAAGTTATTTCCTTTTATATAGATATTATCTATAAATACAATAGTGTTGGGAATCTTCTCCAGCTTTTTAGTCATTAATCTCTGAAAAGAACCAGGTCCTGTGCTAACTCCATAGGGAAGGTAATTATACTTAAAAGTACCAACCTCTGTCACTATTGTAGTGCAATCTTTACTTTCTTCACTAATAGCAGCCTGTAAATATGCTTCCTTTAAATCCAGTTCGCAGTAATATTCGCCATGTTTGAGTTTGTTCAAAATGTCATCAACATGTGGAAGTGGAAAATGATCGGGCTCTAAAAAGGGATTGACTGTTAGTTTGTAATCACCACACAGACGAACTGAGCCATCTGGTTTCATAATTGGAACAACTGGTGTACCCCATTCACTTTGTTCAACGATACTTATTCGACCATTTTTTATCAATCTTTGCACTTCATTGTTTACTTTTTCACGTAACGCAAATGGTACTCGCCGTACCGGTAAGCGCTTCGGTATGGTGTTTGGTTTTAATTTCAATATTATTTCCTCACCTTTGAAGTTTCCCCAACCCGGGCTAAATATCTCTGCGAACTGATTCTTTACCAGGTGTTGAGCATCTGTAATATTTTGTACCATATTAGTTCCAATTTCTAAATTATACTGCAATTTAGGAGGCCATAACTTTAATTCGTTCAGCCAATCTCTCCCAATTACCCTTGGAACTTTGGTTTTTACAACATAAATATTTAACTTTTTATAAAATCCTCGATATTTAACAGTTACATTTTGTATCATACCTAGAGGTTGTGTAATTGTCTGATCAAAATTTTTAAATAATACATAGCAGTTTTCTATTTTAAATGAATTTAAATATTTATCTTTATCTGTCATTGAGATGACTGTAACATCTGAACCAGTATCTAGTAGAAAAGATATATCTTGTCCATTAACATTAAGTGTTAAATAATGAGGAGGTACTCTACTTACACTATTTACAGTATAAGTGTCCTGTTCACTATACAAATTCTTAATATCCTCTTCTACATCACCATTATTTCCTTTTTCTGTTGAATCAACTTCCAATATATTTGTTTGTCGAAGCCGTTTTTTCTTTGAGCACATCTTAAAAATATGCCCCTGCTGTCCACATTCTGAGCAATATTTCTTATTCAAACTACACTCTGATTTTTTGTGATTGTTTTTTCCACAACAATAACATATGACGGATGTTTGTTCTCTGTTAGTTTTATTTTGTTTATATACTGGTTTTGCCTTTTTCTGGTTATAATAAGTTTCCGTCTCTACATTTGACTTTTTAGTTTGCATTAGCTCACTTGAATTGTTAGTGTGCATCAGGGCAGCTTCCACTGTGCGAGCAACCTCCACGCATCTTTCAAGTGATATGTCTGCTTCAGTTTTCAGCAATTCAAACTTAATTGTTTTGGAGTAAACTCCTTCTATGAATTTTTCTTTCAATTGATCTTCCATGTCCTTAAATTTACATTTCCCTGCTAATTTTCTTAATTCCAGCATATAATCTTGTACCTTCTCATCCGGAAGTTGGTTCCTTTTTCTAAATTCTACTCTTTCTAAGACAGTTGATAATGGTTTGGCATACTTGTCCTTTAATTTATTGCACAGTTCCTCAAAAGATATTTTCATGGGTTTGACTGGCGAACATAAGTATGATAATGTTTCGTATACTTTTGGGGTTAGTTTTGTTATAAGTAGTGGAACTTTCTTATCTTCATCAATTTCATTGACAATCATGAAGCACTCCAACTGATGTTCAAATACTTCCCATTTTTCTCCATCGAACGCTTTTATTTCGCCGCTAGTTGTCATTTTTAACCGACTTCCAAAAAAAGGAGGAGGTTATCAATTCGACTGTATTTTTTTTTTTTTTTTTTTGTTTTTTTTTTTTTTTTTTTTTTTTTATGTTTGTTCACTCATAACTTGCGACTGGGTGAACTGATTTTCATGATTCTTTTTTCATTTGAAAGCTGGTGCTTCCCGTGTGGTCCCATTGTCACCATTTCAATATCTGATGATGGGATCTTGTAGAAATCGGGGGAACTCTTCAATAAATAACAGCAGATTAACCGCGATTGTTGCTATAGCATATCTAAGCATTGTTTACGCCATCACACAACATAATATCACGCCTGTACTCACTACAAAGGTTATAAAAACTATTTTGTGAAGATCTGATGAAGAACTTCGGAGATAGGCAACGGAACTCCTCAATAAATGATAGCAAATGGACTGGGATTGCTGAAATCTCATATTGTCTGTCTATTGTTTACACCAGTTCCTAACATAACATCACGCCGGTACGTTGTGAAGGGGTAAGCACATGTGAAACACTAAAAAGTGAAAAATAAAAACTTTTTTACAAAAAATAAAACCGACTTCGACAAAAAAAACACTCAAAAGTGAAAAATAAACTTGAGAAGAAAAATCAGTTTCTGAAGTCGGTGACAAAAAAATGAAATCAAAGAAACAAAAGTCACCGACTTCAGTAACTGATTTTTCTTCTCAAGTTTATTTTTCACTTTTGAGTGTTTTTTTTGTCGAAGTCGGTTTTATTTTTTGTAAAAAAGTTTTTGTTTTATTTATGGTTTTTGGTTTCAGTAATTGTTTTTTCTTGTAATAATCACTTAATAATTTTCTAAGTTCATTAATGTTTGCTTGTTCTGGATATTTCAACCCCAAATCCTGTATGATTTGCTGTAGTTGTTCTTTATTACATTGGTATATGTAGGTTCTTTTTCCTGACTGTAATAAAGTAATCTTTTGTTCGAGACTGATGTTTTCTTTATCTGACATATGTAAACAACTGTGAAGTAGGATCTTATCGTGCAGTTGGTAGCACTTTCAACTTGAAGGAATGCAATATGGCGTCTACGAAAATTTTGCCATGCAAACTCTCTAATTTATTAATAGATGTTTATTCAACACAGAGCCACACATTACATCGCAGACATTTTGAAAGAAAAAGAAAGCAATATAAGTGCGAGTGAGTAAGGTGAACGCACCATTAAGGTAAAACTGCGTTCAGGATCTCACAGAAGGTAAAACGTGTTGCGCTGACCCCAAGTAACATGGAAGAAGGGTAGGAAGGTGATGATGATTTGAGTGGGTTTGCATAAATGTTAATATTAACAATGATCTGTCTTTAGTCTGACTTTAGTCGTACGGAAAGTCATAACGACACGATACACTATGATTGTTGCTCAGCCAATGCGTGAGTGTTAGAAAACTTAATAGCATCCAGTAGATAAAAAGGCTTAAATTGATAAAAAGCACTTTTCAGTAGACATGACGATAATACCAGTACTTGTAGTTCAATTCTCCGAAACTCTAAAAATAACATCAATAAATAGTGCAATTTCAGTACGTATCTGTACTAATGGATTGTGTGATGTGCGATATGGTTAGAAATGAGGTGACTACTGAGATGACTAGCCACACTGGCAGCGCGGAGCGGGGAGCGGCGCGGGTGCGGGAACGCGCGCGATTTTGCCTGTCGGCAGTCGACCGCGGCTTCATTTCAAAATATGAAAGTAGTTCGAGCATCTCACACACTGCATGAAAGATTGCGAGACCAATTTTCATTTCAATTTTATGTATTGACGATGTTTCGACATCCATAGTACAGGTCGTGCTTGAATAGCACTTATTAATTCTTCAAAATTTAATTGTGAGGACGCCATCACAACAACGCGCGCGTTCAGCTCGAACTAGTTTGAGATACCCGCTCCCGCGCCGGTTGTCGCTTACCGCCCGCGCACTCACTGCCGCCACTTGTATGAACGAGCTATGGCGCGAGTTGCCCGCGCGCTCCCCGCGTAACATAGCCCGCGCCGCTTATCGCGCCCGCGTGCCCACTATGGACGTTCAAATGAAGTTCATACATTTGAGAAAGTCGCGCCGCGCCCGCCCCGCGCCTGCGTTTGCAGTCTGGCCTCACACTAAAGGAGAACACATGCTGCGTTGACCACAAATAAATTGGGATAATGGCAGGAGAATGATGATATTCTGTACTAATATTTTTAAGAGGTTATAATATCTTAAGTCGTTAGTTTAGTGACTGTTATAGGGGATAAACTTCGGAACAACTGATCCGGTTCCAAAAATTATTAAGTAATGCATATAGCATAGGCTATAATATAATATTTGAAACGTTCCCATGTGAAAATTCCCGACAATAACTTGAGTGAAGCCGCGTGAAAAAGCTAGTTTACTATAGTTATGAAAGTATCTCTGTCCGTCTGTCACCTTTCACAGATTTAACTATTATAAATCTCGTGATGTATAGGGACAAACCATGAGATAGGTAAAGACATCGACTACCATTTTGTCCTGGCACATTCTCTATATGAGAGGAGCCTTTGCCTAACAGTGGGACAATTAGGCTGGTAACGCTTACGTTCCCGTTGGATAATTTTGGAGCTCCACGCGACCAAAGCTAAAATAAAATAAACAAACAAACTGTTTTACCACATTATTAATTTAAAATGGACCTCGCTTTCATGATTAAGGTCGTTGGAATTAAGTCACAATTACGTCGGCATTTTTTGTTTCGCTGTGGTTGTAATTCAATCTGGGAATAGGTAAATGCTTGCTGGACTATTAGTTAAGTTTAAGTTAATGGGGGCCCGCATTGTTTTGGTAAAATATTTGGTTGAAATAGCTATACGTTAGGCACAAAGGGAGATGGCGTGAAGAGTTCGCATACCTAAAGGATCGGGTTGAAATTACGTCGATAGTCGCTTCTGTCTTTTTATTGAGAGATTTTTTAAACGCGGGCAATACATTAAGGGCGTGTAAGTTGAACGAGACCGAACATAAAAACAATATCAGCTAGTTTAATACAGCTTAGGTCGCGTAACCCGAAAAAATGTAGGCTAGGCACTACTAGGCCAGTGGATTATATTTTTTTCGCAATTTCTTGATCCCATCGTTAAAGTTGTTCACTTTCCTGAGTATTGAGCAGTCTCAGTAAGTTTCAACGTTGGCATAACTTTAAGGGCGTAGCGTAGTCACCCTTAAAGTAATGCTAACCTTTAAAAAAACAGCCCTTTTAATGAATTCATGAAATAAATGAAGTCCATATAAGTTGAAGCAGACAGAAGAGTATATTAAATCAGTGGTATTATTTAGATCATAGTGTAATAAGCCTATTACGAGGTCCAACTTTCTACATATATTTAGATTTCAGAAGATGAATTAGGGCAGAGGACATTTGCCATTACGGGAATATCCTGAATGAGGCTGGCACAAGTAAATTTAGACCCAGCAGTAAGTGAAGTTGGGCTTTGGATGATGATTTAGTGATAAGATGAATTAGCAAATCCTCCAAGGACACAGGGAATAAACAAAATAAACACTACACGCTCAAAAGAAGGATACGCAATTGACTCAATGATAAAAATAAACAAGCACATTCGGATTATCATTACGTGTGAGACACGAGTTCCGCCCAAATCAATCAATGGCGTCCTAATCAGGTGTTTCTGATTGCAGTTATCTGTTGTTGTTAATTAGGTGACGTCTTTGTCAGATGATCTAGTGATTTCTAGACACTGCTGTTTTAATGTAATAGAATGTTGTATTGCGCTAGACAGCCAGCCGTACTCAATCAGTTTAGTAATAACCCTCCTTTTCCGCTTCGCCGCAGTAGGGTAAAAAAGCACCCCTAACGATTCCGAAAGGCACTTGTTCTCCATTACATACAGTCATTCCGATCATTTGTTTGCACTTCAACATACTTGGGAACCTTAGTTTAGGAGATATTGGAGATCGAACTTTTTCACATTCTTTTATTTTATTTAAAACTGTACTTTATTTACCTCCACGACCCCCCGCACCATTAAATGTATCCATCAGCACAATATTTCAATTGCGTTTCATTCAATTTATCTGAAGATCGATATGGTGAGCAGCTCTTATTATTTAGCCACGAGCTCTTTCATCGTCAATAACATTCTCATCTCAATCATCAATAACATTGTCGTTGATAACAAATAAATAAAAATTAATCGTTAATTGTAACAACTCGCAATTATTAGATCATAATAATTTACATGGCATGATAAATAACTGATAGGCAAAAGCAATCATTTATTGTTATTTCAATTGACTTTTCTTGAAATCATAGTAACCTTATTGTTATATTCCAACCAAAATATACTAGAATTGGATTGGATTTAATATAATCAGACATGACATGATACAGCGATAAAAGGATTATTTTTACAATATAAATGAATATATATTAACTGTATTAAATAATTAAAGTAAGACTAAATATTATATAAACTAAACTAACCTAAAAACAAACTAACTATAAAAGGGCATCGAAAAACTCCTCCCCAACGCTGTCAGCAGGTAAAGTACCCAAGAGACTGGCAGCGTTGCCGCGTTGTATGGCAACACTTAGCCTCTGGCCAAAGAAAAAGCCAGCCCTTGGGTCGCAGGAAGCGTCAACAAGGCGTTTGGAAATATCCTTAAAAAGGCTGTATAGATTATTATTATTAATAATAGATCATACATCAACGTATACGTAGTTGATATTTACTAACACATGATATTTTCAAATAAATGTTGATGGAAGGAGAGGTAAAGGCAGGCCAAAGAAAATATGGATGGATTGATAAACGAATGATATGAAAGAGAAAGGAGTAAATGGTGCCGTGACGTCCAATAGGGGATAATGAAAAAAAAAAAAAAAATGGAAGAAGAAAACGTGTTGCGACGACAAAACGTAGTATTGGATAAGGGCAGGAAGATGATGAAATAGTAGCCATTCAAACAAAACCGTGAATAAAGTGTCGTGTGCTATAACTAAAAAAACGAAGATATGTGGCATACACAATTCTGCACCAAGCCCGCGTCGTGCATTATACGGTATACCTAGTTCATTGCCTTTCTCGAAAAGGAACCTGAGGCAACTTTATTAGTGTAGCAACATCTGCATCAGCTATCACTCTACGGTGGTATATTATGATGAATAGTTACGTTTTTACCGACACTTTTACAGAAACAGAGAAACAGTCGTAACAAGCTCATAGTCATAGTCTATTTTAAGGTCCTGACATAATCATGGTATACTCATTTGAGGACTATGACTTTGAGTGGACCTGTCCACTCAGTGCAAGTATTTGTCAGTAATCATATTGTAGCTCGACTTATAACTCAAGGAGCTCAAAGTCAAGACGAACATACCAGAGAAAGGACATTTTTGCGTAGGTCGCTTATACATAGTACTCGAAATGGCAGACAATCGTATTATAAGTAGGTACTCTATTTGTTGCTCTTGAACATTCAGCCTGACTCCATACTTGACTGGACCGACCAATTAAACTCGCTTGCTGAAACTGTTAATTGATTACGTCTTTACTTAGGCTAGTTAATCGATTAAAACTCACAACCGTACCTATTGAGTAAGAAAAACAGTTAGGAACCGAAACGGAAGGATTGTGGGAGTTACCATTTTGAAAAAGAAGTCTTGAAAAAAACTTTGACGTTAATAAAAAAAGTTAAGAGTTTTTGAAATACACATTGTGATTATACATTTCCCCAAAAAATTAAGGAAAAAATAACAATCAACTTTATTTGAATTGGGCACATGATAAGTATGGACCAAGTTCTGAGGGGCTGAAAAACAAAATATATGTCTAAAACAACTTCATATTTCCGAAATACTACAGGACGTTGAGCTTAAAAATGTATTAAAAATAAAATATCATCAGTGAGTTCATGAGAAAATAGCGGTTTACAAAATAATGTACCACAATCAGCTGTGGTAATATCCGTATATATCGGTAACAAAGTTGAGTGCTACACGCTCGGAATTATCTCCAGATAGGTTCTCAATGAGATAAGATTGATAATAGATAACTGATCCATGATTAAACCCTAAATCGTATGTTGTACGGACAACTTGTTTTGAATATTTTGGTATTTCCTTTCTTTTGTCTACTTGTGATAAATAAAACCTATGATAAATAATCTGTTCAGCATCCGTATTAGTAATTTTACTAAAGTAATGAGAATATTTTAATTTATCATTTTACGAATGATGAATGCACCAAGAGTAGTAATTTAACACCCTACTTTATTCTGATTTCAGATGGTCGCACCTCATCGAACACCAACCTTAGCCACGCTAATACTTCTATTGTTACTACAACCAGCACTCGAAGCCAAGGAATCCAAAAAAGTACTATGTCCCATAGGATTTCAAGTAACCTACTCCAACATCGACGACAAACCAATATGTTACCGGTTAAAAGGCCCAGAGAAACTCACAGACAAGTATGTCGGGTGTACCGGTAACCTATACACATCCAAACTGTACAACAGTTTGAATCTAACCAAGTCTGAGTTAGTATTATGGACAGAGTACAAATCATTGTACCCTGGGGGGCCCTTCATTGATTACTCATTTACGAAATCAACAGGGTCTCTTTTAGAAACATCGTTTGAAGTAGATAACCCACAAAAGGGTATTGAAGAAGAATTATGTGTGGTGATGGATCCAGTAACAAATTTTACGGCTACGAGGTGCGATGATGAGTTCTATAGGTATTGCCTTGTATCGCCTTATAAGGATGAAATGTCTGACGAAGGCTGTGATAAAGGCGCTTTGAGATTTTGGTCTCCTAAAGCGACATGCTTGATGCCACAGCCTGCCACTGCTGTTGGAGGTAAGAGCGCAGTGAGAGCAACATGGTTCCGAGCACAGGAACTATGTGAGAAGAAAGGAAGTACACTCCTCTATAATGGGTGGAGATATTCCAATAATCCACTATTAAAACTATATGGATCGCTTCCTGTTTACCCGCTGGGTATTACGTACGACCCTCTACGTCACAGTCACATTGTGAATGAAGACGCTACGGTGAGTTACGATTTCTTTCAATCTTGTTTAGATCATGTCCATCAATGTTACTTTGTCTTTGATCATGTAAACGTCTATAAAAGCATTCCTAAGTATTCCCAAGAATAGTTCTTCTATATCTTTGTGTACTATCTTATACTTGTAATTTTTTGTAAAGTGTGGAATATGGTTTTCCTTAATACTAGATTAGATCATGTCATATATCTAATATATCTGTTATCTTTTCTATAGAGTAGTGTCTGTGTACTAGTCTCAAAAATGTTATTGAGTATTTAATAATATTAATTTAATGTTAGTGACAAACCCAAAACTGCTTTCGTTGTTTTAGAATGTTTTGTTTTTAATAGCTTTTGGACTGTGGTGGCTGGTTTCCATTAGTATCACCTTCGATCGAACGAAGCCCTTTCGAGCTAGAAACATGGGGCTGTTGTAGGTATGATACCAAGACTCCAGAATCATGCAGAAGGAGTTTGCCGTCGCAAAATGTTTCACAACCCGTATTCCGAGATGTGTGGGTGTTGGTGCGAACTTTTTCATTCAAATTTTGTTCCATATAATCAATAGTCACTAATAATTTTGCATGAATGAAATTTGGAATAGCATTTATATGTTTAAAAATACATTGCTTAACTTGTAACAAATTGTGAACGTGAATATAAATGTGAATACTTAGGCTTTTTTTGTGAGCTTATCATTTTGTGAAGTTCCGTTTTTGGAAATAATTTCCAGTTAAAATTGTCTGCTGACTCAGTATTAATTTGTAAAAGCAAAAAGTTTTTGAATACTATTCTTTAGCCAGTATAATGCAAATAGTGATATTTATTTATTTATTACTATATCTTACGACTACCCTGCTTACTAACTAAGATGAGAGATAAAATGTGCAGATCAAAAATTGAGCTTCAAATGATTCTTCAAATACCTTAAATGTGTCTAGATAACTAATGTAATGCCCGTTCATGTGCTTCTATATACATTAAAAATAAATATCCCATCCATTCATATACGTCAATTACCTTATAGACACCACCAGCAGAATGGGGTTTGGGTGACAATGTTGGATTGATGAATGGGACTGAAACTTCGTATGGGGCAATAAGAAATGGTGTGTGGGACCTGGTGAACAGTTCCTATGTATTCTTCGATGTTGTTTGTGAGAAGAATGTTGAATTAAAAAAAGTTGAATTAATCGTTAGTACTGATGAGTAAGTACTTTTTATTTAACACATACTAATAAGTGGAAAGACGGAAGGGAGGCCTTTGCCCTGCAGTGGGACACAAATGGCTTATAATAATAATAATAATAATTACGTAATAGGTTGTTAAGCATATGGCAAAATATAGGGGTACTGTGGGCACACGCCAAACCTGTCAGAGTGAGTTTATATTACGTAAAAATTAAAAAAGTTAATCGAAAGCTTTCATTTTTGTTACCCCGCTTGATGAGACGCTCTGTATTTTCGTATTTTCTGTGCGTTCAGTTTACGACAAGAAATATCACTTAGAAAATAATAACAACCTCATTGTATATTAACTCTAAACCATCTATTTCACAGCCAAAAAAAGCTGATATTGACTGTAGGATCAGGTAACGTAAAACAAAAAGACATCTACTGCTTCACTGACTCGAAGACATTTTACCCGACTCCTGTCGACATAATCTCTGACGTTATTCACAACAAGTTACTGACCTATGTCCTCAAGCCTAAAGGCGATGGATACTACTGGTGTGTTTACACAGATTCTAAGCAGTTTCTCGTCTCAGAATCGAACAGAGCTCTTTGGGTAAGAGAGACCCAATCCCTCCAAAATTACTACGCTGTCAAACTCAAGCTCAAGAAAGAATATAAGTTAGAAAACGCAGATAAACTGAAAGACAACGTTTGGGAGAAGTACTTAAAAGAATACATTTACTATTCAACAGAGTATTACGAAGTGAATGGAGAATTCGAACAGGCACAAGACCCGAATACGTTCGAAGGTATCTTAAAGAACTTCCAAGGGTCGCAACCAGATTTGAAACCAAAAGAGAAAGATATAAGTGAGCTGAAGCTGAAGAAAGTGTTTCTGGATGAGAAGACGGTGTTGCTTCATTTGAACCTGGATCCTAGAATGAAACCAGTTAAACCTGGAAATTGGACTGACATTCAAATCCTGTATATGAAGCCTGTGTTTTACTGTACCGTTGATAACAAAGAGTTTGGTGAGTACATTTGTTTTTGATTTACTGAGTCTGATATGTATTGGTTTTATTTTCGGCTGTACTGCCAGGACATGATCTACTTGTGTTCAGTTTCATCTAATTCCGTTTAGCCGTTAAGACACTAAAAGATAACAGACAGACCGTCAGAGATACATCTACTTTTATAACATTAGTAGGCATATATTGGGTTAATTCATGTGTTCGGTATTTTTCGTATTTATCTTGATATCCTGCTTTTATTAGGTTTACCTCTGATCTTTTATCTTTCTGATATCAAATCGTCGGCATTCCATAGGGAAATATTGCTCGGTATCATATCTGATTATACAACATTGGTGTTTGTCCTAATTAGCGTCAGTATATCCAAGTGCAGAGGTCAAACAGTCTGGCAGACGATCGCAGCGTTAGTCATGATAGGAACCACATATACGTAGGTATTAATCTAAGTGTGCATTACAACCGCAGTATGTTTACTTTTCCAAAACATTGGGCTGGACCTCTGACTTTGCTTAACATGACATCATGAAATACATCTCAGACATGATGGTTTTCTCTTGATGTTTTTCTTCATCGCAACAATTCGACAGTAGTGTGTGATGGTTTAAACCAATCGTACGAAAGTTATTTAGTTAGGCAATTTTGGCAATGCGGTGCGGCCCGGCCAACTCTGCATAAGCCTCTATGAGTTTACACTGTTTATCAACTAACCTATTGTTAAAAAAAATGCAACGTCTCCGATATTAGAAATCTTAAACATTTAAGACTAGTCAGTCATAGGAAATAGACATTAATCATTCATTTCTAGAACTTCTGGCTTTTTTTACATTGTAGGAACCTATATACCTTATCTTGTTTTCAATGTCACATTAGACGGAATTAAATCATCAATTAAGGATAATATCATTCATTGTTGACGGCAGCTCTTGTAAATTAAAATTCTTTTACATCTGCATTGTCTTGTTTAAGTCGAGATAAAAACCTCGGGATGATTAAAAGGTCAGATTGAGAGAATAAATTCATTGAAAGGTTATGAATGTTTCTTTGTTGAGCAATAATGCTTACATTAAGTTCAAATTGTTAGTGCACGGAGTTTTGTATTAATAATAATAATAATAATATTCCACAACTATCACACAACGCCATCTAGTCCCAAGCTAAGCAGAGCTTGTGTTATGGGTACTAGACAACTGATAAACATACTTATATATTTCTAAATACATACATATTATAGATAAATTACACCCAGACACAGAACAAATGATCGTGCTCATCACACAAACATTTGTCCTGGGTGGGAATCGAACCCACGACCTCCGGCATAGCAGTTAGGGTCACTAACCACTAGACCAACAGGCCAGTCATAACGAAACGAAACGAAACTGATAACGAAATTTAAATAAATACTTACATACCTACGTACACAATAGTGGGACAACGTGAAAAACATCGTAGTATCTTGCTATAACTGTAACGAACGGGTTAAGGCTGCGGTTCCACTGAGGCGGAGCAGAGCGGAGACGAACTGTGGCGCGATTCACCAATCACTTGAAATCCACATCTGTTTTATTTCAAGATATGTGATTGGCGAATCGCGGCACAGCTCGTCTCCGCTCAGCACCCCTCCGCCTCAGTGGAACCGCAGCCTAAAGGAGGATTAGCGTTTTGTTTTTTTTTAACGAAGTTACCATCATTAGTTACTGTTGTTCTCTTTCTTCTTCTTTGTGGCCACAGGATTAATATCTTTGCAGTGTCAACCTTATGTAAGGATTTAGTTGATTAAATAGCGATGGAATGTACTGCTCCGCCATATTATAAGCTTTCACGAAAAACATACCTCAATATCATGTTCATTTTGTCTTTGACAGTGGAATCAATGAAAGTAAAATGCCAGATCCACAAATGTGTCGGCAACTTCAACGACGGCATGCAGGTAGTGACCTCTATTGACGAGCACTGCTACCAGTCCACTGAGCTGCCCGCGTCTTACGACATTTCTGGTGTATTGAGAAAAACAAATCTGGTAAGTGTAGTTAGGTTAGCCGAACTCTGTAGACGTTATGATTTGTTGACCTGACTGCCCCTTAGAACTAATTCAATACTTAATTGACGTGACAACGTCTAATAAATCGATGAACGCCGGCTGTATGCACGAAAAAGGATGACTGATTGTCCCGTTACGCTCATTGTACGCTTGCGCCGCATCTATCTCTCTGGGTTCAATGTTTTGTTATGACATTGTCACGTTAAACTATCATCCGTAAACCGACTTTACAGACAATCCTTGTTTTATTTTATTGTATACTAGCTGATGCCCGCGACTTCGTTCACGTGGAAATTTTCAAGTTTCTAAGATAAATTATAGCCTATATGTTGCCCAGACTTAATACCTATACAACGAAAAAAAAAAACATTCAAATCCGTCAAGTAGTTCCGAAGATTAGCGTGTACAAACATACAGATTTTTTTTTTCGGATTCTTGCTCTTTACTATTTCTAAACCCCCCTCAATTATTATTTTTTAATATATTCAATGTACAGACACAGTTTTTTTACTGTTTTATTATATGTATAGATATAGATATAGATTAAGAAAGGCTCATCACGTCTGCAGAGTTCTCCTACATATAATACTTTGATATTTTGTAGGGTTAGCAGTTGCTTTTTAAGAGATGCAGCTTTGCAGTTCAGGAGGTCTACCATGACGTCAGTTGTATTTGTAAATGTATGGTGCTATGGATTTTTATCTGAATTAAACGTTTAATATATATATATATTAATCTTATTCTGGTGTGGGAAGGAGAAAGCGCTAGTCATTCCGTATAGTTCTGTCTCTTCCTCACACTTTTTTAAGACGTCATAGTAGCCCCCCAGAAGTAGAATATAATTTTAATTAGGATTCAGAGTACATCAAAGGACAGCATTCAGGTTTATAGACGCAAACAATTATTGAATCTCTGGATTGCAGCTCTAAACTTGTCTTTAATTTTATTTTCGGGTACCTACGAAATGACTGATGTCCTTTATCGCTTAGATAGCTACTGCTTTCTGATATTTTGTCGATAAAGATCCTTAAAATCTCAGAAAGCATGTTTTGTTCTTATATTCAGAAGGTTAGTTCTAAAAATTTCGCGTTACGTTTAAACATTTTGCTTATTCGCCATTATTGAATAACGTGCAAAGTCACAAGCTAAATCAATGTTTCGTTACTAATAACAATGCTAATAACACATGTTTCAATGTTAACGAGCTTAACAAAATTAAAACTTCTGGCAAAACTTCTATACTTATCTTTTCAGTATTTGGCTTAGAACATAAATAATTTAAATGTTAATTAAATAACCTGCTTATTGTTATATCTCGCAATCGCCCAAAATATGTTGTCAATGTTATTATTTTATTCATCAAGTAATAGTTAGTACCAACATTCTCTAAGATAAATATGGTTCACAATTAATTGCACTTAAAAATATAGATATACGTAATGGATTCGGAGAAGAACATGATAAGCTACTTTTTTTTTTTTTTTTGGTGGGTGGAAATTCATCAAATGGGGGGTCATTTGATGAATTTCCACCCACCAAAAAAAAAAAAAAAGTAGCATAGACCCCGCTCTTGGGCAGAGCGAAGGGGAGTGTTAGACTTCTACTGACTAAAAACCGAACCCATGTTCCTTCTTTGCCCTTGTGCCGAGGCCACGTCATCTAGTACTAAAATCCGCGGCCCCGACGGGCGTCGGCCCTTGCAGGCCCCTCCTTGCTGACATCTCTTTGAGGCGCGCGTGGAACACGAACGCGCCGCCGACACGGTCTGTTGCCGTCATGACGACGGCCGGACGGCGTGCTAGCCCATTACTCACCGTCCACAGCCCCGCGTCTACGGTGGCCGGAAGCCATCACGTGGCCCCCGACGCCCGGAGCGCCTTCCGCGCCTTCCGCGGCGGCTGGGACGTTGAGAGGTTCGCTCCCTCTCTCGTTCCGCCACCTCCTTCGCTAGCATCACTGCTTCGCAGAAGGAGGCGACGGCGTCCCATTCCTCCTCGCCCCGGACCATGGCTTGCACCAGGGCCGGACGCGAGAGGTCGCCGCCGCCGATCGCCGCTATGAGAACACGGCGGGGCTCCGCCCAAGCAGGGCACACCTCCACAGTGTGCTCCACCGTGTCCTCCGGTCGATCCTCGCAGTGGAAGCATCCGGGCGTTTCCTCCCGCCTGATTCGGTGCAGATACCTCCCGAAACATCCGTGTCCGGTGAGGACCTGCGTGGCTACTCTCTCAAAGAGGGGACTTACCGCCACTATCGTGGCGTGCCCATGCTATGCTACTTTAGGCGCACAAGGGACTTTACCAAGACATCATAAAGCAGAGTTATTTGAAATTTGTCTCAGTGTCTGAAACCTCTTTCTGAGACATAGACAGAATAGATACGGATACCTAGCTTGCAAAATAATGATTACCAACAGTGCCCTGGCTGGACACCTTAATTTCAAGGCATCCACAGAAAAGTTCAGTTAAGCAGTAGCTATCCTCTCTAGGATGAAAAAAATGGTTACCAACAGCGCTCCTCTCTCATAGTCATTCGTGTGCTAAAAGATTTATGCAGCAATATAGAACTATCATAAGAGGTCTGGTAAACAATATATTTTCTATTTTACCTAAGATAAACATAATATTACCGTATCGTGAAGTTTCTCTGACTATTCTTAGTGTAAAGATACCAAAAATGTATTAAATCAAAGAATAAATCAATGACAAAACAATAAAAATATTTACAAAGCGGTTGTAAGGTTTAACAATAATCAAAGCCGTTAAATAACTGCACCTAAGCTCATCCTACAAGCACTAATTAACGAACTAACATTATAGATGCGCCAGCTTCAAATGGATGACCTTGGATCAAACAGTTCAGAAGAGACACCGACGTCTCCATCTTCCTCAGGTGGAGACAGCGTTTACACATATGACCCTCCCCTCGATGCAACTAACAGTACTACCAATAGTACTGCTTCGGATAATTCAACGACAACATTGGCAGAAAATCAAACTAGTACTCTTAGTGATTCTACCACCAATTCTACTCCTGACAATTCTTCTGAAACTACTACTGAATCTGTTGCAACTATTAGTCCTATAACTGTTACAACTACTAGTTCTACTACTGTTACTACTACTGTCACTACTACTGAGACAACTACTGTAACGGACACGACTACCGAATCACCAACGACTACGTCTACGACCGAGTCTATTAGAACTGAAACACCTGTAATAATTACTGTTCCTCCTATTCCTACTCCGATTCCTCCTTGTGATACAACAACAACTCCTACAACTACTACCAAAGAACCCACTTCTAGTACTAGTAGTAGTACTAGTACTACACCTGCATGGACTGCCCCACCGACGCCGCCACCAGTAAGTCTTATATTTGTTTGTGGATGTCCTATATCTAGTCTTGTAGAAACATTTTCTAGAATTCAAGGGTCGTAGAATTCTTGCTGTCTTATACTTCATGTCTTAAGAATGTGAATTTGGAGGTTTATTATTAAAGGATGTAGGTATGGATGTGTACTTCTTGTTTGTCATTTAACCTTAACATTGCATGAACCATTTGCATGAACTGCATGAGTATTTAATTTATTAGAATATTTATTTTATAATAGAAATATGTGATAGTGATGTATATCCAAAATATTTGATCTAAAAATGTTACGTTACAAAAACGATTTGTGAAATGTTTTCAGCCCGATCAACAACTTCAACAAGTGATGGACGATCTAGACGGCCTGCTCAATAATAACCAAAAGCCAATATTAGTTGATGATATCAATACAGCATTTGATCAGGTAACTATAGAATGAAATTTATGTGATGTCAAAACTAATTTTTCACTTCTCTCGCTCTAAAATTCGTCTTTATGTCGTGCGTAGGCGACATAAAGTCGCGTTTTATGCTCTAGAGCATAAAGTAAAATCTTCGTCGAAGACCAAGGTAATCGGCACAGGTAATCGGCCCAACAGCCACACGAACAACTTCAACTTCATAGAATAACCTCTTTAATTCGTTTCGTTAGTATTCTAAGAACAAGGGATTACTGCTTTTCATTACGAATACTAGGAAAGTTGATGGGAATAGGCTGGAAATTACCTAAATCGCTTGATGGCAATAGGCTTGCTCCTAATTACATCATTTGATGGGAATAGGCTTACTCTTAATTACATTAATTGATGGCAATAGGCTTGCTCTCAATTACCTAAATCAGTGGATGGCAATAGGCTTGCTCCTAATTACATCGGTTGGTGGCAATAGGCTTGCTCCTAATAAGATTGGTTGATGGCAATAGGCTTTTCCTAATTACATCGGTTGATGGCAATAGACTTGCTCCTAATTACATTGGTTGATGGCAATAGGCTTGGTCCCAATTACATCAGTTGATGGCAATAGGCTTGCTCCTAATTACATTGGTTGATGGCAATAGGCTTGCTCCTAATTACATTGGTTGATGGCAATAGGCTTGCTCAAAATGTTTATTTAACTGAGCAGTATGAGTAACGACATAAGTCAGGTGTTATGTCAAGTTTCCTACTGAAAAAAATTAAGTTAATTGGCGGGAACCATAATTATTTTTACAATATTTACAAGTTGCTGTTGCATTTCCTCGCAATCGAAGTGAAAAGTAGAGTGTAAAACTCGTCCATAAAACCCATTTTACTCTCTACTATAATAATAATAATATAATAATAATATTCCACAACTATCACACAACGCCATCTAGTCCCAAGCTAAGCAGAGCTTGTGTTATGGGTACTAGACAACTGATAAACATACTTATATATTTCTAAATACATACATATTATAGATAAACTTTATAGATAAACTTTATATCCATCCTCGCTCGCAAGCTCGCATCGGATGGATAAACGTCTCGCACAAAATGGTGCGTTTTATGCACTTGGTGTACAATCTACTATTATATACCTAGTTACTACTACCACACTTACCCTATTTACATCTGATGGTTAACTTAACTTAGTTATCGGCAACTGCCTATTAGTGCCTAGCCTTTTTAACCGCTGACGCAAAAACGACGGGGTGCTATAAGTTTGACGTGTCTGTCTGTTTGTGTATCTGTCTATGTGTGTATCTGTCTGTGGCATCGTAGCTCCCGAACACATGATCCGATTTTGATTTAGTTTTTTTTTGTTTGAAAGGTGAATCAGTTGAGAGTGTTCTTAGCTATGTTAGAAAAACATCGATCCAAGATGGCCGCCGCGCCGCCACAAAATGGCGGAGTACATGTTTGTTCACAACTCCTATCAATATGGGTATCAATTAAAAGGGCTTGATTAGTAGAATACTATACACTATAACAAATTTAAAATCCAAGATGGCCGCCACCACAAAATGGCGATTTACATATTATTTTTTCACAACTCCATCATTATGGGTATCAAATGAAAGGGCTTGATTAGTAGAATACACTATAACAAATTTCAAATCCAAGATGGCCGCCATCACAAAATGGCGTATTAGGTACATATTTTTTCACAACACATCAATATGGGTATCAAATGAAAGGGCTTGATTAGTAGAATACTATACACTAAAACAAATTTCAAATCCAAGATGGCCGGCATCACAAAATGACGAATTAAGTTTGTTTTTACAACTACCTCAATACGAGTAGCAAAAAAATGAAAGGGATTGATTTGTAGAATAATGTACACTATATTGAAAGGGAATGAGGAATATAAACTAATGGAATTAAAACAAAAAGCTTGAAAATTGTTTTTTGACTTTTACTCCATTTAAACTTTGATTTAAAGGGAGTAAAAGTGGAGAACCAATGTTTTATCTTTATTGAGTTGTGGGTTTTTTAAATTTTTAATTTAATTACTTGTTTCAACTTCATTGGAATATACTTCGAGTATAACTGGATGCAGTACTAGTATTTTACATGAGGCGTCTGCTTATCCGACCTTTACAGCCCAGTTGCTAGATATTTGATACCCCTTGTACTGATTATTCGTAATGACTGCCAAAAATCTGTACCCTACGGTTAAACATACTTTCTTAGGCAAGGAAAAAAATGCACTTTAAAACCAACGCCAACCAAATCTCTCTCAATCTTTTGCCTTTTCAGGTAGATGGACTTCTACAAGAAAACGTAGACCTGTCCATACCTGGGAATCTGCTTCACCAATTAGATGAGATCGGATCTAGGCTGGACCTGGATGGGTCTCAGAACGCGACGACTGTCAGACCCAACATAGCGTTGTTGGTGACTAATGCTGATGTTAATCACCCGGTGAAGGGCCTCAGGATTGCAAACAGGGCCCAAGACACCTTTACCAGTGATGCTTTCGAGATTCTTCGTGGTATGTATAACCAATGGTTTTACATATATTTTGTATTGTATTAATGAAAGTGGGAATATTTTGTTAAAAAAAAGGTTTTCATGCATTCTGGGTACCACATTTTCGCGTTTTTGTACCTACATTACTAAAAATACTCTCGGAACATAGCACTTGATCAAGTTAAGACACAATATTTTTATTTAATTGGGTTTTCCCAGAAAAGTTTGTTGAAAGGGCAGTGGTAGCCCATTTAAATCCTATGACCCTATGAAAATAAACCAAAGAGTTTGAAATGGTCCTTTAGCCCGAGTTCCTTAAGTATTGAAAAGCGTGTGAACGAGTGTGCTAATTTATTGAGCTAAGTAGTCGATCGATTCTACACCGACCTCAAATAAATTGGGATAAGGGTAGGACAATGATGTTAAGAGGAAATGCGAGTGGTATTTTCTCCATACAAACGCTATCGCCTGTTTTCTTTTTGGTTAATGACCCTAGAGCAATGATTTTTTATAGAATAATAAATATTAACTATTTCTATGCCCCTATGTTTTCCTTTTTGGTGATAAATTATTTTTTTAAGCACTAGAACTCTCAAAAAATGCTCAAAATTGCTTGTGTAGATCGCTGTTAACAGAGTTCTAGTGTACAAATTTGACAACTATTAACGAAAAAAGAAAAACATAGCGGCGTAGTATATATCCTCCTTATTCATTGTCTAAAATATCTTTTAAATTGGTTCAATATTGGAGGAGGAAATAGGCGAGAGCCAAACCACAGGCCAAACCTCGAATTAAAACTTTTTACTTAAGCTTTTGAGTCGGATCTGCAGTTGTCCTTATCGCACGAATTGAGGGCAGGAGGACGGCGAGAGACAGCGATAGTGGAGAGAGACAGACGGATTGACGGAGAGAGACAGCACTCGCATTTCCTCTTAAGAGTGTCTCACCATTGCGTCAAACGATTTAAAAATACTACTTAATTTGTGCGTTATTTCCAACGTTTCCAATAGCAATTTGTCCACGTTTTATGACGCACGTCATTGATCGCAACGCTGAACTAATCTGAATCAGTTGTAACATGTGTATCGTGATTGGCCGCTCAATGTAATGGACGTGAGAACGATAGATTGCAAGGAAATACGTAAAATAATGTAGCTGTAGGTATAGAGCTGACGATATAAGTGTGGTTTTTAATTTAAAATTAAATTCCAACTCTTTAGAAGAAAGTAAGAAAATGTCTTTAAGCACATTTTTTGCCGTAATACAAAACAAAAAAACTTTTTAGCATTGGAATAATGAGTTGATGAATGTAAAACAGAAGACCTACCTACGTACTAGCCAGATGGCAGATATTTAACAACTTGCTGTCCATTCAGAGTAACCTAACATTTTGAACCCATTCATCCACAGATGAATTCGACGCAGCAAATCTTCAACTAGAGAACAGCGAGGCAGTAGTGAGGCTGCCCGAGTCTGTAGCCATATCATCTCGACGGATCAGCTTCGTCGTGTTTCGTAATGACCGCGCCTTCCACACCGCGCCTTCTTCCCAGAACAGTGATGACTTCTTCGTCAACAGCCCCGTGCTGAGTGTCAATGTGGAGAATATCACAGAATTTGACGGGGGAGAGGTGAGTTTTAAATATACCTACTGAAAAAAAAATATTTTTAAGATTTGCAAAAACACAAATGATTTTTTTTTTAATGTTAGGATTTATTTAATAGTTTAAAAAGTAAGACTAAATATTATATAAACTAAACTAAAAAATAATTTTTAATTAATTAATTCAATTCACAAATTAATCTCAAAGCAAAAACGTAAGAAAATTCAAATTTTGCGAAAAATTTATTTGGTAAAATTCAAATTTTCTTACGTGACTGCCTCGTTGGTCGAGTACTCGCAGGTGCAATTGATGAGGTGATGAGGTCCTAGGTAAAATTCCTGGGTCGGGAAAAGTGTTATTGGGTTTTCCATCGGAAATATTTTAGTAGCAGCCATGGAGTCTGGATTTGTGCCCAGTTAATGGCAATAGGCTTAGTTTTGATACAAGTAGACGACGGCTAAGATAAATGACAAATAAATAACCATGATGGTTCTGCCTTTACAGATGGTGGACATCCACTTCAGCTCTACCGGTGGCGGCCCCGCACGGAACCAGAGCCGCGCGTGCGGCTTCTGGCACTTCCTACAGGACGGCTCACAGCAGGGGTACTGGTCACAGGAAGGCTGCACTTTCATCCGCGCCACCCGCCCCGGCATGCTCGACACCTGCCGCTGCAACCATCTCACGCACTTCGCCGAGATCCTCGTCCCTAGGGCTGTCTTCTCCGAAAAAGACGAACAGGTGCTCGAAATACTCTCTGTTATAGGCTGCTGCTTATCCTTGTTCGGTCTCATCATTATAGGCATCACAGCCGTCCTCTTCAGGTCCTGGAGAAGAGATTTCAGTAACAAGATATGGTTGCAACTCTGCATCTCTATATTACTGCTCATCATCTGTTTCTTAGTCATAGTCTTTGCTGGGTTTGACCACTACGGTATTGGCTGTATGTTGGTTGGAGTGCTGTTACACTACTCTGTGTTAGCGTCTTTCTGCTGGATGTTGATCGCCGCTGTAATCTCATACAGGAGACTGGTGCTGGTGTTTACTCGCGATGCGTCGCACAAACTGTTGCGAGCTTCAGCTTTCTCTTGGGGAGTTCCCTGTGCTATAGTCGGTATCCTGCTCTCAGTCGACCCGCAGTCTTACGCGGGACGCTTCGAAGACAAGACCCCGACGGGAGCTTTCTGCTATCCTTCAGGGCTCGGGCTCTGGCTGGCCGTGTATGCTCCCATCGCGGTCATGCTGCTCGCAAACTGGACACTATTCGTTCTGATAGTGCACTCCGTGTTTGTTAAAAAAGGCATAACGAGGATAACGAGGCACGGCGACCGCAACGAAGCCATCCGCTGTGCCTCCGTCAGCTGTCTACTTGTGTTCTTGTTCGGTCTTCCGTGGATATTTGGTTTATTTGCTTCTAACATCGTATTGGCTTATTTGTTTGCTTTGACGGCTACTTTCCAAGGTTTTGTGTTGTTCATATTCTTTGTCGTTGGGAACAAAAAGACGCGAGATCTTTGGCTAAATAAGCTAAAGATCAAGCAGACTCGCAAGATTCCAGTGACTTCTTCGACCTACACTAACAACAGGAGTACGGCGGCGGCTCCTGCCGTGCGAGCCACGCCCCAGAATTCAGTGGAGGCGAAAGTATCAAAGCCCAGATCTTTAGCGACTTCTGATGACTCAAGGTTCTCTTGACAAAAACCAGTGAGGTCCTCCAAAACGGACCACTTGAGGAAAAGGTCTACTGACATTTCTCCACAAAATAATAAGTAGAGATGTCCTACTTGAATTGATTTGTAGATCAGCACAGATGTTTTGTATTTTAACTTTTGCATTTACATTCCTGGAGTTTCGCTTATTACCGTGGATATCTTCAAATCCTTGTCCTACTTACATACGGGGTTACATTAGTTCAAGTGTTTTTTTCTTAAGTGATTTGCAGCAGCCTATTCTATATTAACATATGTATATAACTATTTATACTCTTATTATTTAAGGTTTATGTTACCTTCTTCAAGTATTAAAGTATGATTGTAATGTATAAATGTAGTAGATCTATTACGTAATTTAATCGTCTCTAGATAACTTTAATAGAGTCTATGTTTATTTATTGTATTTTTGTAGTATAATATATATCATAGTTGAAATATATTCTTACTATCTAAAGATCCTATTATGTATACTGTAAAGTTTAATATAAGAAAGCAGCGTTCATGAATTTTCAGATTCTGTCATGGTTTGATTTGATCGAGGTGTGGTCAAATAGTCAGTTATGTTTCAGAACTCATCTATCATTGATCATCAACTTATCTAAGCCAAAAGAACTTTAGATACGAATATGATTTATTTATACAATGTTTCAATTATAAGCTTGCCATACACAAGGTTATTGGTCTATTCAGGTGTGTCAAAGTCACGGTTATTTCACAAAGACAAAAGAGTGGTAGCAATATGGTTGCAATGGTGGTCGTTATAATCGTCCATTTATTTTCAGGTTTGAAAGAACTAATCTAAACTCTAATCTAAGTATAGACAGTATAGTATCTGAAACATTTGTGTATTTGAACTTCAAACTATGTTAGTAACAGTTCATTTCAACGATGTTTTTGAGTGTTTGTGTGTAGTGATTTGTGGTCATGTTGTGGTGCACCTAACGTGCGGAGCTCACCACACTTTGACAACATTCGGTGAACGCAACTGCAAATAAATTGCCCTGCGGACGAATTTTAATTGTCTGTTCCAATGATATTAAAAAGCTTTTTATTTATAATATCATTGGTCTGTTCACATTTTTGTCGTTGTGGTGTGGTTATGGTTGTGACAAGTCTGACTAGACCGTATGTATCGTCAGATTTTAGATAATTATTCAGTTAGTTTCATTTTTCCTATGTCTGACGATAAGAGCTGGCAATGGTAGGCTTCATGAAATTCACTTTCTAGTCTGTGTCTAAAAATGCGTTCCGTTTCACGCTTACCTAATTAAAAATAAGAATAAGTCAGTCAAATGACTGATTACTTGTAAACTTCTAGCTTGCGACGGAACGCGCAGGTAAGCATCAAAGATAGTTACCAAATAATTAATTTAGAACTAGATACGTATATTAGTTTGATATTTTATATAGAAGAGCTAATACTATATTAGAACTTAGATATTTAGTACTGAGTACTGTATAAGGTATTTAATGTAGTACTGTTATGTTATATTAGAAGGTCACAATGAATTGTTATATCCTAGTATGTGTTCCCGTTCCGTTTTCACTAATACTAGGTTACACTTAAGTAAATACCTAAATTAAAGCGCTCTGTTTGATTGATTTTCAACGTTCAGCATAACGCTGAGAGTTGATTTTTGAACCATGTAGTCATACCTGCTAAAAATATACGATTAAAAACAATGATAGTTATCTTCTACTTGCGTACATTTTGCTAAAGATAATCAATAATAATTATATAATCGTTTTAGTTAAGTAGTTGATACCAAATATAAAATTATTATTCGTATTAATAACATCGATGCTAATAGTTTTGTTAATAAAAACAAAGGTTGCCCAATAAAGTGTATGAAACTGATAACTCTAAAAGAAAATAAAGTTAATTTTTAATCATAGCCGTTGCTCCTATTCTTTTTTGAAACCTTTACGCTCGTGTTACCTTTGCCTTATACACGTCAATGGGCCCTTTAAATATTTAAATGTTAATCTGTACTGTAAAACCTTGTAAAACTGTAAATATTATTAGTAGATTGTGTATATAAAGAACAAAATAGAAAAGAGAAAAGACCAGAAGACTATTTTTATGTTATTATTTATATCCTAGAGCCTATTCCATGTGTATCAAACGTCACCAAAAGCTCTTGCAACGGTTACTGAAGGCCTACCATGCGTCTTAAAACAGTCCTAACTTATTCCTAATCCAGTGTAGAAAAAGATGACGCTAGATACTCTATATCACGTTTTCACACTGGAATAACATTAAGTTAGGACTGTTTTAAAATGTCATAGTAGGGGCACCTGATCGAGGGTTCAAGTTTGTTAACCAAATCGTGCCAGAATAGCCTGTCACTGACATGACTTTTGCATTTATGGCTTTTTGAACTGGTTTCACAGTTCACTGCAGGACATAGGACCTCCTCAATTATATCCATAAGCAACTCAACTTGATTCTCAGCAACTACCTTGCCAAGATCCTCGCGCCACTGAGCCTGAGAAGTATCACCTTACATTTTGACTGTACTATTTAATAAAACATGGGTTCTTCAAATCAATATGAAGGAGCTTACAAACTTTTGGCACAGTGGTTATCATTACCCCCTGAAGTTGATCGAACTGAATCGATCTTTTAAGATCACAAACCAGTTATTACCTGATACAACAGACAGCATACTGTAAAATGTCATCACAGTTTAGAAGTTATGTTGAGACGCAAACATAATTATTTCTTTTTTTCAGTACCCTTTTAGTTATTGAGAAACATGCTTTTTGCTACTTTGAACTTTTTTCTACTCGAATACCTACAGCACTGTCTTACTGGCCAGGCTTATTGTACTATTTTTGATAGATACCACATAACCACAGAGGCATTTACTATACTATGAAATTATTTAATAAAAATATGTTAAGTTGTTGCATTTGTTTTATTATGTCATGATATTTTTGATATCATCTTCGTAGTGTTCTGCTGTTAAAACTGCATCACGGGCATTGACAGATACCTCAGTCAGTACATACCTACATTATCTGTAGATCACGTCAATGTGGACCAATCACAAACGGACACCGTTCATGTACAGGCACTTTAGAAACCAAACCAGTTAATCTTCACGTAAACCTAACGTATACTCCAGGTAGACAAAACGTACAAACCAATAGGCCTCACATAATCTACAGGTAGTCATTAGGGGACATCACGTAGGCTTTACGTGAACCTAATGTATACTACAGGTAGACACCACGTCTGTGCTCAAAAACCACGGTCGACACCTTTTCATTTCAGCAAAATATCTGACGCGAACTGTCAATCCAGAATAAAGGTACAAGTTGGTAGCCGACTGCACGCAGCAGCAGCAGACGACATGTCGTCGCTTCATGTCGTCACGACACGTCGTTGCGTCATGTCGTTTCACTAAAGGGCATATCTCCTGTTGTTTCTGTTATCTATGGGATCAGTAATCAGCGGTCGGACGACACGTGCGTCTGCCGCTGGACGACGCGTCGCTAGCTTCAATTCGCTAACTACGGACGGAATTTCATAGAAATACGTAGAAACCAGTAGTGTCGCTGCGACACGTCGTCTGCTGCTGCTCCATGCAGTCGGCTACCATCTTGTACCTTAAATGGCAAACATTAAGGAATTCGTAGACCAATATCCCGGGTAGTTATACAAGGAGGTGATAAAAATATAATTAACTAGCGGAGCCCTGGGATATACGCCATAAATATGAAATGATTTTAATTTCTTTAAATAAAACTATAATCAATCATGATTCGAAAGACACGTGGTGTCATCTAAATTATTTATCTTATGAACGTTTTCTAGGGAACAGTACTTTTTTTCAGAATGAAGGTAACCTAGTAATGAATGTAGGTAGTTTATTACACCTGACGACGTAAACGCATCATTTCAGGATGATTGGATCAGTGGTTTAGACAAACACAACAAAAATAAAGGTTACATATACTTACTTTTCCACTTAAAATATTCTAGTTTATTATTTTACATTTATTATTCAATCTAGTTCACTGAAAAATAATTGTTGGGGTTTTTACGTAAGACATCAAGTTCTCGAGATATTTGCGAAAATCTCAAAAATCTTTAGGCTATTTATCAACTTTACCACTAAACCGTCGAACACGATTCTTAGGTAGTCTTTATGAAAGGTTCTTGTCTAGTGAGGTGTATAAAATTGATAGCTCGAGGTACGATACAAGAAAATAAAACAAAATAATAATTTACCCCTGATTAGTTTTACTGTTTTTATGTGACAAAGGCACCCCAAGGGCATTGTTAGTTTTCTTTTTATAAACCAACTTGCACGCTCGAGTTGTCGCGACCTTTTACACTTCAGTGGGCAGAAGCCTTTAGTTAGAAAGAACATTTTCCTTTATTTCTGTAGGTGACTGCCAAGATGACAAGAAATAGGGAAGTATGGAAGAAGAAGACATGTTGCGTCGACCCCAAATAAATTGGGATAAGGGCAGGAGAATGATGATGACTTCTGTAGATATTACTAGTGTAGGAGAAGCCAGAGCAAAAGGGAAATAAAAGCTTCTGTTTGAACAGATTTTTTTTTTTGATTTCCTAGTTTTTTTTTTTTTTTTTGATTTTCTAGATTTTTTTTTTTTGATTTACTAGGTTCAAAACATCAAAATAAGCACAGAATAAAAGCTACAGCATAACATTTACCAGTTTATTATAAAAGTTCACAGTACTTACACAGGTATTTTAGAGCTCCTCACACTTTCCAAGTTCAGAAACGAATGTCCCGCTAAAATGGCGCCCTTGGACCTTTTATAACCCTCTGTAATTAGACTGCACTATATACCTGTCATTTCAATAACCGTTGGCGCCATTTTAGCATTTCAACTCAATAAAATAACTTATTTATACAAAACAATTCTCTAATTTATAAAAAATACTGTAAATATCTTAAAACTATTTATAAATGTATTTAAATAGCTAACACTAGTATATCGTAGGTAGTTAGTGGCCCAGTGACAACCAGTGTTACCCAGTACTAACTGCGTTTCCTTAATTTTTACCCGACTACGGCAAAGCCAAAGGAGGGTTATGATTTTGACTGGCTATGTATGTATGTTTGTATGTATGTATGTGTGTATCTTCATCTGTTCCCTCATAGCTTCTAATCTACTTATCGGAACTCGACATATAAGGTATCGTTAGAACCGTCTTAATTTTCCGCTGAACATAGGCTACGTGACGTGTCACAAAAAGCGATTTGGCGCCCTCTAGCGGACAAAAAGTAAGGCTTAAAAATAAAAATGGAGATAAACACGCCGTGTTTGGCATCATTTAAAAGGGCCTCACTTGTACATTTCCAAAATATTGCTCAGATTTAAAATCACGCCCTCTAGCGGACAAAAAGTCAAGAGTAAAAAAAAAAATTTTAGACCAAAATTTAAAAAAAAAAAAAATAATTTAAAAGCTACGCTGAAAAAGTATGAAACAAGATTTTCAGGATAGAACAAAAAGAAAAGCCGTAGTTACACGTTATAGGTACCAACCTAAACACTTTAATACCGTGTGACTACGGCTTTTCTTTTTGTTCTATCCTGAAAATCTTGTTTCATACTTTTTCAGCGTCGCTTTTTTTTAGGAGGAATCATCATTATTCATCCACAGCCTGACTTCACCCACTGCTGGGTATAGGTTTCTTTTTACTTGTGCGAAGCTCTACGCTCTTTTGTTCTCCATTCACTGATTGTGGGAAAATGGTGGGTATTTATTTAGGTTATCTAGAAAGATTTTTAGGACTCTGCTTTCAAGTTTTGTTAATTTAAAATGTGATTGTTTTTTGCTTTTCGGTTTTTTCAGTCGGGTTTTTTAGTTTTTTAACAACTTTTTTTGTATGACGTTAATTACTCATTAATTCTCGCCTTGAATAATTCTGTGCTCTGAAGCTATCTTAGCTACCTCGGCTTATCGATTCTTTACATCTTTCTCACCCTTTACTTATTTAAAATAGACTGCCTACACACGTTACAGGCTTGCAAATCGATTTCAGCTTATTGCCACTTGAGCGGCTATCAAGGACCTTCACGATATTATTAATTAGCGATATAATCTAACATAATATTCAACCTTTGTGGCGGCGGGCTCTTCGCTCGCCATTCAACCAGGGCTATGAGTGCATAAATAGATCGTAACCATAGCGACGCCCCGTTCGCCAAATAAACACGCGCCGTTGAACATCGCCATGACAATGACTTTCATTCTATACTTGTCAGCCGAGGCAACCACACAAAATGTTCTGGGGTATCAGTCCTGCTATCGATTTGCAAGAAGAGTACCTAAAATACGGCGATAAGAATGCCTACGAGCTCAACTTCCTCGTCATCGGAGGCTGCGATGGAAGACATCTCCTTAAGACGTTGGCTCAAGCTTACCGACATAACAGGCGTTACATGAATTTGTTTGTCATCGATGGGTGTCCGGAACTGGTGGCGAGGCAACTCCTTCTCACATCGTTGGCGCTGGAGAAGACAACACGATGTGGTCTCTTGGAGAAAACCCGACGCTATCTGGAGGTGTACGGGAATATGCTGTTGCGACCTTCCACTTCAAGGTACTTGATCGCCAAAGCTCGCCAATTAGTCGGCATGGTTACTAACCCTGACTATATGAACTGCCTTCTACCAAGTGTTTCCATCGAGCAGATGAAATACCGTGAACGAGATTACATGGAGAACCTCGTCTGTTTCTGGACTACCGGTAACACTAACCAATTCAATGCTTGTGAGCTCTGGGAACACCGTGTTAGACATAGTCTTGGTGTAAGATACGACACCAGGGTGGGTGTGTTTGACTGGGATTATCACATGAGGATGAAGGAAATCGGAAGCCAGATTTGTTTCCCGGAATACAAACATTTTCGAGAGCACGGTATAGCCTTTACATGGCTGGAGACAGAAGTCTGTCGACCAAATGTGAGTCTTGCGGCAGGTGTTTATAAGTGCGGTGACAGGTACCTCCACAGGGGCTACCTAGGCGACATAGTAACATCTCCATTCATAGGCTATGGTCTTAATTGTGAAGATGCCGATATGTTAAAATCCTCCCACGGTGTCAACTACAAACGTGCAACGGATATCGCGGAAAGAAATGTGATGAGAATGCTTTATGAAATAGAACATCGTCAAGAATTTGACGCCGCTGCATTGAACTTGGAAACGGAAAAGAACTTAGGAATGGTGGTGCTAGCTAATATCGACGCTAAGATATCGGAGAGTGGGCCTGAAGCTCCTTTACTTTTGCGTGAAGATCGTGATACTTACATAAATGTGGATTACGGGAAGGTTCACTTTTTGTCTCTATCAGCATTGGAGCATTACCCGCATAAACCGCAGTTCCAGGGTCTGTTCCATGGAGTGTTTGTTGGGCATAACATGTTGCCTCGAGTGAAGCCGAGTGTGTGGTCGATGGCGCGTGACGACGCCGTGGTGCTCATGGAGTCGAGGAAGTACTTAGTGGAGCAGAAAAGAGATGATGTGAAGGCATACGGTGAGCAGATCCAGCAGGCAGCCACGGCAGCCCAGTGCGAACGGATCGCCACGTTTGATCCAGAGAAAGATGATTTTGCCAGGTTTTTGATTAAACGTAGGAGTGAGAGTACTGATACGACTATTTCGTTTTAGATTTCTTCCTAGTATACTTTAGTAACTTACTTGAAAAGTCATGCTTCCTGTTATGCCAGTGACATTTGTTTAGGAACATGTTAGATTTATTTATGTCAACAGCGGATGATCTAGTCTTATATTAAAAATATAAATTAAAATTGTTACTGTTTAATTTCAAAATCCATAGAATTGCATAACTGTGTTTGTGTACCAAGTTAAAGGCCCGGACTCTACTAAACCGAAGACGAGCGGAGATGTGCAGAACCAAGGAAGAAAATGTGTGAACCAGCGTGCAGGGAGCGGTACACAGCACACCGCTCACGTTTCTCCTCGTCCCCACTGTGCGCTTAGAAAGAAGAATAGAATAGAATACGTATTTATTCGTTAATGGACAGCAGCAACACAAAAGAGCAGCACATACATAAACAAATTACAACAAACAGCATGAAAAGGGTAGATTTATGCTAATTTGTAATTGTTTTCATTCGTACATTTAAGTTCCTGGTGGGTCTCAGGGGATATAAAACTAAATAATCACATAGGTACGTCACGTACTAGTCAGTAGGTCTTGGGAGACACATCAGTATTCGGAGACCCACCGGTGGGTCTGCTTGGTGGGTCCTTAAAGACGAAGCGATAATGAGGGTAACCAACTCAGCATATTATCCTTAGCCGCCGAGCGCGGAGGCTGGCATAAACCATTACGACCCTTCGTCTCTACTCTCTGCTCAACCATTTCCACTAAAGCTAAGCGGAGGCGAGAAATGTAAACAATGAAATTCTCTACTGGTGACTTACAACATATCTCCTCATTCGCCTCTCGTGTCTTCTCCTCTTCGGCGTAATCCAGCCCTTAGGCCTTATTGTACAAGTTTCAAGCTTTTAATTTTGGTCTTGTGTTCTTAGAAGTTTAGTAGTAATAGTAATTCAGTGACCATGTTAATTCAAAGACTTATAATAAAAATATCTATCACTGCAGGACAAAGGCCTCTTCCCAAACCAACAAGGAACCAGAATTATTTCAATGTCTCAGTGTGTGCTAACAGCAGACAAGTGGTAAGCTTCCACCTTCTCTCATGTAGTGTGACACTGTATATTGAACCCTCTGGCCTTATTTAGGGCTATTTATAATGCTTTTCAGTAATTATTTGTTTTCCCCGCTTCTGAGTCTTTATCTTTACCTTCCTTAGGGTTTCTCAACGAGGTGGATGCAGGTATCATAAAGGTGGTATAAGGTGATAAAAGCAAAAAAAAAACAAACACTCAAAATGTGTTATCTATTTTTTCATTAATAATATGTTACATTCATTTAGTAAATCATATAGCAAATATATTTACAAGGACAAATCAAACGGAAAAAATTACAACGTCTTAACGTTTTTTTTTTCGTTTAAAATTCGTATTTTTATATTATATAATATCACTTAAGTTTAACATTATAAATCAATAGTTCGGTAGTGGTGAACGGTTCCTACGAATCGTCGCAACTTAGCGATTGAGGAGACGAAACTTCATATTATTGAGCCATTCCTCTTTGCTTGTGCGTCGTCGCTTTATAATAAGTACAAAACATTCAATATTCAGTTACACGATTAATTACTGTTCAATACATACAATGCTTACTGCCGGTTACCCGTGGCTGTGCTATGCACGCTATGAAGTAAGAACAGTTAGTATCTAGATCTATTCATTTAAATAGCACTTTTGCAAGTTAAGTCCCCACGCCATAGTTCACAAAACAGCTCTGTAGAAAGACAAGCGTTCGACAGTTGATCATTGCACAGTGCTGCGGGTGAGACGCGGGTATGACGTCATAGCACAGCACGGTAAACTAACTCCGATACATTAGTTACGATAATTCGTATAAAGAACAGAACACTACCGTGAGCAATGGCGGCGTCGGTCGCCGGTCGCAATTGACGTGTTAGGCCTACGCGTGCAGGCGGCAGTGCGCGACCTCGCTCACCGCGCCGCACGGGACGCGCACGCGACGCCTACTGGGCGCCGCTCCGGGCCGCGGGGCGCCGGCGTGGGCCGGAGCGCGGCGGTGGCAGCCGGACGGTGCGCGGCGGGCCCGCGGCCCACCGCGCACCCGCCGGCGAGTGCCACACCCAGCCACAGAGTATTGCAATAACATCTACCCTGTACGTGATCATAGTTCCTATTTAGACTTACTTAAGGTTTAACGATTATCTAGAAGAGTAATTACGAAAACAGGGCGCGCATCCTCTCAGCGCCAGTGAACTTCATACCAATGAGACGCAACCATACGCGGCCGCTCCACTTTATTTCATTACTCAATAAGTCAACTACATAAAAAGTGTTTATATTCGTGGCCGGGCCACCTAGCCTAGCGTAAACGCGAATCAAACGATAACTTCCTAAATTGTCACAATAAACTAAACTTGAAAACTATAACATATTTTTTAACATACGTCCTTTTCTATGGCCATAAATTCGTTTAAGTTAATACAATAATAATAGATATTCTGATAAAATCGAAATAACTTGTAGTATTCACATTTTAAGTTTTTTAGAATATGCGTACGTTAATTGCTAATTAAACGTTATGTATTTACGTTGTGCACGGTGGTTCGAGATCGCTGAACGGTCTGCAGGTGTACTCTCTGACGCGAACACAACGAACTATAACATTAAAACTATAACACAAGGATGCGGCAATGACTTCATTGGTGTTCATGATCCTGTCAACATCGCGATCGTAACAAATGGAACACGAAGTTGGGCGTATATTCGGAGAGGTGATAACAGTATGAAAGCGATAGTCGTTGGCTCTCCGGGGACGGTTGCATGTCGCCCACCTCCTGACATGATGACACAAACTCAGATAACTTAACTACGACCACCAGCGATGATACTCTAGACTCTAGGACAACGTGACGTCGAGACGCGACGTCGAGCTCAGCCCTCGCCTCTCCCGCTAACATTGTGTTACATTAAAGCTTCGCTTAAGTATTAGCTCAATTTGTTAATCGCCTATCTAATTTGCAAGCTACTTGAGCTTCGTCTGCCGGAAGTGAAACGAAATCGAGCTCGACGTGTCTGAGGACCTCGGCACCGTACAGTTTCACTTAACACTACCTTCATACAATGATGTACTTAACTTACTTTAGACATACATTCTGTCGCACCACCGTCAGGGTGGTGAGTGTAATAAAGCGTATTGATGGAATGAACTAATTTAATAATGAATACTTCAACATAACAGATCATGTCACCCTCCGGCGGTGCGGCAACCAACACTTCCAATCGAGACTTACATTCGATTTACTCTTAATCGTTATAAGTACTTATGTACGTTTACAATGTCAGTCAATATCGTTTATGTGCAATTAATATGTATATTTACAATTCACTGATTTTCTAACTTTAACTACGTATTCACAAGCGGCGGTGCGCCGGCCGTGGCCGACGCCGGCCCTACGTCCGTTCACTATTCCTTTATTAGATTTATACTACGCGTGAGAGATTTTTCGTGTTTTTTACTAACGGTTAAACTAACCACGTGCTTATGCTAAAAGTGCAATAGCCGCATACATCGAAATCTAGTAGCCTAGGACGCGCGGAGAGGGCCCCACAGTCGTCAGTGCTTGTACTCGGGGAAGGCGGCTGGGGCCGCTGGCGGGGCCGGCGACGCCGAGCTGTCGGGTGACGGCAGGTACCCCCGCGGGCCCGGGCCCCCCGCAGTCGGGACCACCGTCTCCTCACTCGCCCACCGGGCTAACTGTTGTTGAGCTTGAATAAATTCATCACTAGAAAATGATAGAGAAGAGGAACGGAGAGTCGAGGCGCGGCGCGGCCGCACGGGGCCCCGGACACCCCAGTACCTACCCTAGCGTGCAGGGGCCAGGGGTCAGGGCGTCCAGAGCTCGTGCGGCCGGCCGGTGTGTCAGTGTCAGTTACAAAGTGGTGACGACGTGGATATGATCCCAATACGAATTTGCAAACAAATGATTCAATCAATCAGTTGCAATTTTTTTTTTTTTATTATTTTCGTTATCTGTCAATAGCTTTTGACTGAACTAACCATAATGTGCTGATCGGTAATAAAGCGAACTAACGAATTAATGTTGTGGGTGTAGTCATTTTATTTTTCTTTGTTTTTATATTTACGAGTATAGACAAGAGAAAAATATTTGTATTGTAAGCTTCTTTAAAATTTATGGATACAATTGGTGTACGCCAAGGTTAAATTGTTAGACCATAATTATTTGACCATAAAATATCATTTCCACGTCTGTTGAAATTATATTTGTGCAGTAACCTAACAGATTTTGAAAAAAAAAATAACCATAGCGGTCGGATATCAAATTCAGAATAAGAGACTGGCCAAAAAGCCTATTAGAATCAGAAGCGATGCTCACCTTTCGGAGTCCGGTGCGTCGCGCAGACGTTCAGTGTCAGCGGTCTCGTACAGTGCGTCGTCATCTGGCGGAGCGCGCGCGTGCGGGGAGTGCGCGGCGTGCGGCGCGTGCGGGGGGACGTGCGCGGCGTGCGGCGCGTGCGCGGGCGCGTGCGGCGCGTGCGGCGGGACCGGCGCGGCCGCCGGCGTGGCGCCGCCCGAGTACAGTGCGCCGTGCAGACGCACGGAGCCGCGGAAGCGCGGGTAGCCGAACCGCGCGTCTTCCTCGCCGCGGCGGCAGCGACTGAAAACAAAGCACAAAGACTATGAATCAACATGTTACTGGCAAATTGTTACAACGAACTGGATTTTTACGGAAACTAAGAAGGATATCTGAAATTAATTTGTATGATTAAAAAAATCGCTACTAGTATAGAGTTATCTTTGTTTATCGATAGCAGTTTTGCCCTTTTTGCTTTACAGGTATAGGAAAATAGAGATAGCCAATCAAGACAAGTTTACTAATGAGGCCGAGGAGTTACTTTATCAATCCTACCTTTATAAAAATAAAACTACTCACGAAGGTTCTCCAGATTCAATCCTAAATTGTCTGTCAGTCTCTGTCTCCGACATTCTGATGTCTTGAGATCCCGAGGGGCTCATGTGCCTGCTCGAGTGATGCTCCAACTGCCGAATGAGGTCCTCTAGGTTCCTGATTCTAATAGGCCCACACTGGGGTGGTTCGTCCTCTTCGTCATCGCCCGCTCGCTGTCGGCGCAGTTCTGCTTCGTGTAACCTCTCGGCTGAAGGTGCCCGTTCGCGCCTATACTCGTACTCCTGTAATGCCCGAAGGTCCCCCGACCCGCCCGCGGCGCCGGCGCAGGCACGTTGAGCTGCTGCAGTCTTTAGTGCCACGATTATGTTTTCGTGGTAGCCGTTCAGGTCCTGGAATTGGTTGAGGTGGAAGTTAGTAATTCAAATTCAAACTCTTTATTTCAGACAAGTGTCCATAGTGTTAGTAACAAAATAACTTAATGGCTAGGGTTAGTAATACGGCAAAAGGAAAAACACATAAAAAAGTCAGATGGAATGGATCCTTACCCAATGACGCAGCAGAGGGGAGTCCCACCGATCTGAGAACAGGCTCAGAAGACCGTTGGTGGCGGTGCGTAGCCGACCCAACATGGAGGTGGTCATTTTTCTTATTATCGCGTAAAAATCATCTGTGTGCGCCTCCGCAAACATAGTGGACGCACTACAACGCCATGACAGCCCCAACAGTATTCTAAACGCGTTATTATATTGGACACGCAGGTCGCTGTATGTCCTCTGCGTAAAACTGGTTCAAAGGCTGCACGTGTAGAATGACTGGCAGAAAGCTTTGAAAAGAGTCACCTTTACTTGATTTGTACAACGCGCAAACCTTCGAACCATCATGTTACATCGAACAGCCAACGACCTGCGCTCCCTCTCAATGTTGTCCCTTAGGTCATCAGTGACCCAATGACCGAAGTATTTAAACTTAGTCACCCATGCTAAAGGAGTGCCATACCAGAGCGAGATACCAGGAACATCCGAGTAGTTTATGGCACTTGCTTTAAACATCATAAGTTCGCTCTTTTTACCATTGTACCTGAGCCCATGGGACACTGCGTAGGACTCACAAATAGCAACCAGTTTCCTCAAAGCGCCTATCGATGGGCTCAGCAGCACCATGTCATCCGCATAACTAATATTATTTAGGCATACGCCGTCAATATGACATCCAACTTTGGTGCTGCTAAGCTCACCGACTAGCCGGTTGACGTACAAATTGAAGAGGCGTGGTGAACTTAACCCCCCCTGCCTCACCCCACATTCCAACTCATATATCTCCGACTGTGCCTCCGCCCATCTAACACTATTGCTGTGGTTGTAATACCAGTAGCGAAACAAGGATGTGATTTCATTCGGTAGTGTTGTATCACTCCGCAACTTATCCCAAAGTACCTCGTACGAGACTAGGTCGAACGCTTTTGACAGGTCCAAAAAACAAGCAAAAACTGGCGTTTTTCGAGAAGTGTAATATTGAACAGTTTGCTTGAGGCACAGAATGGCACTTTCCGTTGATAGACCAGTTTTAAAGCCAAATTGCGCGTCATGGAGTTCAACGTGTTTAGCCAACTGTTGATCAAGCAAACTGTCCAAGACCTTGGCGACTATAGTGGCCAACGAAATTGGTCTGTAATTGGACACGTCAGAAGCGTCCCCTGTCCTATCCTTAATAATAGGAACCACCACTGTGCGCATAAGGTCCTGCGGCAAATATCGGTGACTGATACATAAATTAAACAGAAGCGCAAGAACCCTATACAGGTGTGGCCCCGCATATTTCAGGTGCTCGACGCTAAGGCCGTCGTGGCCGGGCGATTTACCTCTTGTCATCTTCTTAATAACAGTGGCAACCTGTTTAGCCTTTGTTTAGCTAAACAGGTTGCCACTGTTATTTGGATTCTCTCGCTCGCACTCGTCGCGAACACACGTAGCGAAACTTAGCACTAAATATTTTAAACTATTTGTAATACGAAAAAGTACGAAACAAGACCTTGCTGCGAAAGTTTTAAGACTGAATTTGGGCTGTGGCTGGACGTAATCACGCACTGAGTGGCCAAAGACGCGTGACCTGTGTTACAGTATATGCAAGATTGTAAGAAGCAATTATGTTGCGGTCGCCAAACGGTACAACTTACGTGTCGGAACCTGAACTCTCACGCACGGAAGACTTAGATTTCGTTTCATCGAGAAAGAGGAAGGCTCACCCTGATATGGTGGAAATACTTCAACTCCGCACGGACATCCAAGAGATGTTTAAGAACCTCAAAGAAGATCAAAACACGAAATTCCTTAATCTAAACAAAATGATAAGTGAGCTAAAAGATCAAAATAAGGAAAACATTATTTCAAATGATATTCTAAAAAAAACCCTGGAAGAAAATACGAGTTTATATAGAGACTTACAACACAAATATGACAGTCTACTATTGGAGAATGACGCTGCTCTGAACAAAATTGGATACCTTGAAGAACAAGTTGACGCACTTCAACGAAAGCAGCTCGAAACTACAATAGAGATTAAAAATGTACCTGTTGCTGACAATGAAGATTTGGTTGAAGTGGTGAACCAGCTACACAGCTCTTTAAATGTACATTGTACCTCAGATCAAGTACGTCAAGTTTATAGGAAAAAATCTGGTCAAAACAAAATAATTATTGTTGAGTACCAAACTACACAAATGCGTGCTAAGACCCTTAAAGCTGTCAAATCCTACAACTTGAATAACAAACAAGATAAATATAACACTAAAGCGCTCAAAATATCTGGGAACACTCAGCCAGTTTACATCTCAGAAGCTCTGACACCAACCGCCAGGAAACTCCTATACCAATCCAGAGAATTTAAAAAGAAGTACGACTTCAAGTTCTGCTGGGTTTCTAATGGAAGGATATTCTTGAAGAAATCAGAAGATAAGCCAGCAATGTTGATCAAGTCCTCTGAACAAATCGAAGGTATTATCAACGAAATTATTAACCCCCCTCTGGAAAATTGACTAATAGTTAAAGACAAGTTGACTCCATGTCTGTTTCTGTGTTGCTTTTTCTCTTATGTTTTATTCACTATATCAATATGTAACTCTATTATGGTCTTAGTTTATCTTAATTATCGGATTGTCAATACATCTGTAAAAGTGTACCGACAAACACATAATAAACACAACATTTACTCACTAAAATCTAATCTCACACACAAACTGCCTTCATATATCACACTGTTTTTACACGGTTATTGGGAGTATCCGCTTTGTGCCGCCAACATGATCTTATTTTTAATCAACAAACAATATGGCTGATTTAGTAGATATTTTGGAAGATATCGAAAAATCTATTAACGTTGGCATCTCACACTGCGTAGATATTCCTGAAAACTGCAAAATATTATTAGGTGAATCTAACAAGTACAAGGTACTGAGTCAAAATATAAGAAGCTTAAAACATAATTTTGACGACTTTCAGGTTTTACTAAATCGGCTAGATATAGAATTTGATTTTATTATTTTGACTGAATGTTGGTTAGCTAAACTTGTGGAACTACCCAAAATTACCTCTTACAAAGCGTTTGCCACCTCTGAAACAATTAATCAAAATGGTGGGATAGTGGTTTACTTTATAGAGTATCTCGAAACGAAAATCGTTGAACCTACAAGTGCTCTAGATGAAATGAATTGCCTAGTTTCTACGATTAAAAATGAGCTCGCAATAATATCAATCTACAGATCACCCGCATTCAAGAATATTGATAACTTTTTAATCGCATTAGATCGTATTTTAAATAATTTAAAGATCTATAGGAACATTGTTCTAATAGGAGACATAAATATTAATATATTAGATAATAGCTGTCCCAACTTCGCAAGATACATGGATTTACTGGCCTCACACGGATTATTACCAACACATACCCATCCGACCAGAAAAGAAAATTGCCTGGATCACTCCTTTCTTAAAACTTCGGCTTTATCTTATACGATAGTCTGCGAGTCTACAGTCACCGATCACTCAAGTGTCATGATTTCTCTGTCAAAAAAATCTAAGATTCAGGCTAGAAAATCTAAATCGTATAAAAAACTAGATTATCAGGCAGTCATCGAAGACTTAAAACTAATCGACTGGCCATCCATCCTAACAACTGATGACTGCAATACAGCTACAAATGTATTTCTGACAGCTATAACAGACGCAATGAATAAGCACACAAGTTATCTTAAACTGTCTCGAAGGAAAAGTGCCCTAAAACCTTGGATAACTCCTGGTTTATGCCGTTGTATTAGAAATAGAGATCAACTCCACAAAAAGCTTCGCAGAGACCCAGGAAATGTTACTCTAAGGGTAACCTATAGAAGGTACCGTAACACTTGCAATAATTTATTAAAAAAACTTAAAAACAACTATTTAAGGTCTGAAATAAATACGCACAAAAACAATCTTAAGAAACAATGGTCTTTGATTAAGGATGTTTGCAATTTTGCTGGTCTAAGTAATGACAACGAGGAACTGCTGAGACTCGAACCTGATCCGCAGAGCTCAATTAACCAGGTAAACAGGTACTTTGCAAATGTTGGATACCATTTAGCTAGTGATATACAGACTAAGGGCCAGGGGCTACCTAAGCGTCCGCATTTTGGGCGCTCTAATATCAACTCTCTCGTCCTTTTGCCAACGGATTTTGATAAAGTAAAAGCTATAATACTTAATTTAAAAAAATCTAACAGTACTGGCTGCGACGGAATTCCTATATCATTGCTAAAACTAGGAGTGGACACTTTGGCTTGGCCTATAGCAATGATATGTAATCAATGCACGACTATGGGCGTTTTTCCGGAAGTCCTTAAGAGGGCTTTAGTTGTTCCTATACACAAATCGGGGGATAAAGACTGTGTCTCTAACTATAGGCCAATTTCGCTTTTACCCTGCTTATCTAAGGTACTTGAGAAGGTTATTAACAAACGATTAACCCGTTTCCTTGAGGCTCAGAATCTTCTCTCGACCAATCAATTCGGTTTTAGGGTAAACAGGTCAACTAATGACGCTATTAAACAACTAACTTCCACCGTTGTTAATGATCTAGATAAAGGAAAAAAAACCATCGGCATATTCCTCGATTTGGCAAAGGCTTTCGACACAGTCTCTATTCCCCTGCTTCTTGCAAAACTGGAACATTTAGGAGTTCGTGGAGTAGCACTTGACCTACTTAGGGACTATATGTCCGGTAGAACACAGTGTGTGGAAATCAATGGCTTAATGAGTGAGCAAGAGAATGTGACTTTCGGAGTGCCACAAGGTAGTGTTATGGGGCCTACGCTTTTTCTGGTCTATGTTAATGACCTATGTGATTTACAGTTGAACCAGGGCCGGATCATAGCGTACGCTGATGACACAGCCCTTTTATTTAGCGGGAGTACATGGAAAGACGCTAACGAACTGGCTAATGAAGGTTTCAGACTTGTCTCGGAGTGGCTACAGTCAAATCTTCTCACCCTTAACACGCTTAAAACTAAATACATACTTTTTAGCATACGAAAGAGCAGTCAACCACCTCCTGACATTGTTCAAATAAAGGCTCACACATGCAATATGACGGGGAGTTGCTCTTGCCATGTACTCTCTAAAACATTCTCATTAAAATACCTTGGACTGATCATTGACCAACATTTGAACTGGCAAGAACAGGTCTCCTCTCTTACGTCCCGAGTGAGAAAACTCATATTTATTTTTAAAACTATCCGTTGCTTTTGCCCGCCAGCCTTAGTATTGTTGGTGTATCATTCGTTGTGCCAGTCCATTATTACTTATTCTATTACAGCTTGGGGGGGTGCTACCAAGACCGTTCTTATCGCTTTAGAGAGAGCACAACGTTCTGTTCTTAAGGTGATGAGTTATAGGAAGTTTAGATATCCTACTTACTTGTTATACTCGGAACTGTCAGTCCTAACAGTAAGGCAATTATTTGTCAAGGACTTAATATTAACGCAGCACAAAAAATCTCCAGACTACACTAGAAGAAGAAGGCAAGATATTGTTTACTCTGTGCCTTACTGTAAAACTTCATTTGCTAATCGTTTTTTTAATTTCTTGGGACCATTTATTTATAACAAAATATCAAAGCGAATCCAAATTCATAATCTTAACAGTCATACCTGTACAATTGAAATTTTTAAGTTTAACTCATTGAACTATGATGATACTGAAAATTTACTTAAAATTACTTGTTAATAAAATAAGTCACCAAAATTGCATCATACACATACATTCATTCACACATTTCAAGTCACTTTACATACAACGTACACTTTCTACATATTAAGATAATCGCTAAAAAAAAATAAACATGACCTTTTCTATTTTATTTTAAATTGAATAATTTTAACTTTAATCTAATTATAATTTATCTCTAGTTTTAATAATAGGCAAACATTATTAAGTATGACTAACTACAATGTAAACAAACTAAGCATCTAAATATTTTGCATATACTGTGTCAACTTGAACGTCTACCTACAACTTAAAAAATCAAGTCACTATTTTATGTTTGCCTACCCCTAGTTTAAGTTATAATTTACACTTTGGTTTGCTTTTTCCTATTATTAGTTAAAACTCTTTTATTTGTTATAGTTATTTGTTATAGTTAAATGCTAGTTTTGTTACAAGTTTGCTACATAAGTACAATCACAGAACGAGGAAAACTGTTCCACCGTAATACAGTCTATACTAGTACGGGGATCAGGGTGAATCAGTTTGTGTTAACATCCATCATTTCTAGTTAACAACATGTAAGTAACGAACAAAACTGTAACATCTAGTAGTGTACTGCCTATTTGTAACTTACACCTCGAAAACTGCAAGGTTGTTATTTTGATTTTACGAATAAAGAACTTGTATTTATTTATTTATTATTTTAGCTGTGAACATTACGGTAAACTCACCAGACCCCGACAATTCTCCCTCATCGAACACCGGTCCATTTGCAAGAGGGACTTAGGTTTAAAATGACTTTGAAAAAGGTTTGCAATATCTTTTGGTTCACTCAGACCCCCGACACTTGCAGGGAGACTCGGTTTGGCATTTAATTTATTTGTTGATTTCCAAAACTTACTAAACTCTTTTTTCGAGTGACATTTTGCCAAAATATCTAGCTTAATTTGTTGTTGATTATTTTGGATAAATTTCAATTTAGTTTTAAATGTCCTTCGTGTTTCGCACATTTTCTCATATATAGCCCCCTGAGTGGGTGCACCATGCATCAACCAAGTTTGGTAATAAGAACGAGCCTCCCTGTGAGCGTCGCTTACATATTTGTTCCAGCCTGTGAGCCTTCTTGGAGTGTTGAAACTATTTCCAAATACAGATAATTTATTAATAAATTATGATCCATATTGTTACACATTTTATGAGAACACGAGATACATTGGTCGGGAAAATCTATTAATTTTAATTTATTATTGCAGTACTCATAATAATATGTAATTATTAATTTGCTCACTATTTCTTTCACCCCCGCGCACTTTATTACTTAAAAAATTCTGAGCTGGTAATTTCTGATTAATTTTAGTTAAATTACATTCAAACAAAACAGGATAATGATCAGACTGGTACACCCCATATGAGACTGCTGCTTTAGTAATTAAGTTTTTGGCTGCACTTGTTATCAAACAATGGTCTAACCACCGTCGTGAGCCACTCGCTTGACAAATAAACGTATGTGTATCTTTCGGCAGGAGCTCATAGTCCGCGCAAAACCAAGTCTGCTCATTACAAGCTGAAATAAGCTCATTAAAAAACCGTGAGCCTGGGTTAGCATTAAAATCCCCCAGTATAATAAATAACACACTCAATACAACTACTTTCAATTATAGCTACAATCTCACTTAAAGTTTCTGTAAACAAAGTCAAATTGTCACTCTTACCATTATCGTAGGGCATGTACACTGAAAATATCAACATGGGACGGCTTTCGTATTCGACTTTTATCGCAACTAATCTGTCACTGAAACACTTCACTGTTGGCACAGATGGAAACACTGATTTTTTCCACAGCAGTGCCACTCCACCGTATGGTCTTCCCGTGATCACTTTGACGGACGTGTCAATGGCTGACTTGCCGCTGTACGCGAAGTTGTCGTCTAGGGTTCCTAGAAATCCTATATCGTGTGGCCAAATCCAGGTCTCCTGGAGTGCAATGATGTCGGCACTCTTGCATATGTTTCTCACACTATCCACCGACCTGTTCACACCTTTACAGTTAAATGTCGATAGTATAATTTTATTCTTATCATTAACAGCCATTATTTTGTGTCTTGTTTATAGATGGGAGCTGAGTCTCATAGGATTCTTTATCCTTTTTAAAAAACACGAATCGTCTAAAGCGAATTCCTTCAGGCCATAGGCTGTCATCTAAAAAGGTGTCTAATTTATTTTTGGAGACAAATATCTTAAAGGCATTGTACGGCCTTTCTGTTTTCATGTTAATTTTCTCCAGTTTTATGGATACCTGAGTCTTAGTTTTAATATAGTCACAAATATCGGCTTCACTAGTGTGTTTATCAACATTCGAAACAAAAAGCGGGATAAATGATTCTGCTGCTGTAGAGTTCCCCATTGAAGCAGGTTGCGCTTTGCCTATCCTACCAGTAAACCGGTTCTTTAACTTTTTGTTTTGAACAACTTTCCATTGTCCATCATTTTCCATTTCTTTCCATTCACCTTTGCTTAATACTTCAGCCATAGTCAGTTGTTTACTCGAAAATCCGTTAATATTCGGAACATCCCTATTCAACAAAGTTGAGTTTACTGGAGCCAACGCAACAGAGTCGTGCGCAGTCCTGTGCGAGTCACAGATAGTACGAAATCGCAAAGAACTGTTTATGTCCGGCGAGCAGCTGTTATCCATCGTGCCTGCTTCCACAGCGGTGGCGCATGAAGGCGCGGGTGGCGGCGGCCGCGGCGGCCGGTGCTCGGTACTTGTTTCACACGGTGGCGCCGGCGGCAATGACTCAGAAACATGCGACAGTCCAAACGGTCCGCTGTCCAAAAGATACCCTCCTCTTCGCATATTAATATTAGAGTTAATTACAGATATTCAGACACAGGGCTATTTACAGATATTCTATCCTTCTTTTGTATACATTCTAAGTCTTCTTTAGTCACATAATTTAATTTTATCTGGTTTATCTCTTGACGCAAGCATACTAAGTCCTTTAATAACTTCGTTACGTCGACATGATCAAAACAAACGGGCGGTAGTTTCTCCAAGTTGTAGGCAACAAAAACTGGTAATTGATCAGGCTCCGCTGTTTTTAATACCGTCAGCATAATATCTTCGAGATCCTTTTCTTTTTTCTGTTTACGTCTTGATATAAGCTTAAGTTTTGTTTCACAGATGAAAACAATAACTTTTTTGCATTGTCAATGTCTTCTTCAGAGAAATTCTTATTATGCTTTCATTATCCATAACATCAAGTTTATTTTGAATAAACGCTAACACTTCACATATTACTATGTTACAATTCACACACTTCAGTGTGTTCACACTATTTTCGGACATTGTCATGACTTTATTTCGCAGCGACCGCTCGGGAGTGCGCGCGCGCGTGTACTGAACTGAGGACTAATGTTAATTAAAATAGAATTTATGTAAATATTCTTTTTAAAATATTGTAGTAATTATTAAGTAACCGATCGAACGATAGATAGACTGTGTAAAGCATGATATGGCATGGCATAAAAGGAGATGTCTGATGAGATGATGAGTATTTAGAGAATTATGAAAGTAGACATTCTGCGACGATACCAAATGAATTGGAATAAGGGCAAGAGAATTATGATTTCCCTATTATTTTGCTCATCATCATCACCACAGCAGTGCAAATATTTATCTTGGCTCACCTTAAACTTATACTCCATATCGGCGACAGCGCCCGCTGGTTCCTGTCCATCAGACTGCGAGCCAACCTCCAGCTGTTCGGACTGGGAGTCATCCCCCCACTTGTCCTTCCCGTCCACGGCACCGTAGCCGTGCTTCTTGAGGATCCCCTTCTCCGGGAGCTTCGCCATCGAGTTGGCGGCCACGTCGATGAATGCTATGTCTTCTTCACCTGGAAATTTTGGTAAGTTTCCTTAAATAAGAATAAATAATTAATTAAACAGACTATACAATGTAATTCTACTATTAATATCATAAACGGGATATTTACCATGTTGCATGTGTGTGTTTGTCCCGTTTGTTATATTAATAGTTAGTGTCAGTGACCATGTCAGTTTAAAAACATACAATGTAATTGTTAGTAATACATAGACAACTTAAACACTAGTGTTTTTACATACATTTAAAACAAAAAAAAATATTTTTGCAAGAACATAGACAGATACAACACACACACACACACACAACACACACACACACAACACAAGAACATAGATAGAACTTTGTTGAAAAGCTAAGTTCGTCTTTGCTTTGAAGAAAGAAACTTGTTCAGGAATCTAAGAACAATTACAGAAAAAAAAAGACTGAAAAAGACTGAAGGTTTAAAATACAAATTAGTGAAACTCACCTGAATGAGTGGGCTCATCCTCGCTACCGGAATGAACTCGTTTCATTTGCTTGTGATCCCTGGAATAAAAAAAAACACAAAATGATTTAGGGTACTCAACAACAACTTTCTAACGGAAAGGATAATTTAAATTGTGAAAAACAAAAACGAACTAAAAGAGTGATATTACAGTGGGTTGGTCTTTCAGAGGTTTCCATGCAATTTCACGCTTTTATTACACTGACTTACACGTCATCGTGGATTTGCCTGGAAATCTAAGAAGGTACTGCTAAAATTTCGTTGGAAACTTCCTTTTGGACATTTATAAATTGCACTTACGGATATCTACCGCTACTGCCAGACCCTTGCATGTGGTTGCCATGCCGGAAGACCACACGCGTCGACTCTCCGCGACTGTACATACAAATTGCTTTTAGAAAATATTCCTTCCCCTTACTGAGTGATGATGCTGCGTCATGTCAACTTATGCCATGATCCCAACGCGAACACATCATAAAAATGTTTGAGTGACCCAAAAAGCATGTACTTTTCGTGTGATTTGCCTTTCTAATTAAAATTGTTATGTGGTATGTATTTAAGCAAATTAATCACATTTTATGTATGCTATTTTATTTTTAAATCTATATGCTTATGTACTTAAAATAAGAAAAAAATCGAGGTGCAAAGTGTAGCTAAGAATGGACTAATCTCTTTTTTTTTCTATCAACCAAAACGGATAAGGAAAAAGCGTGTTTAGTGTGAGTGCTCTCTCATTTTGTGAACACACAAATAAAAATTGCAAAGTTGGCTCAAAGATCTGCTCTAGTCCACAGCGTTTGGGACTTAAGTTCAGTGTAATAAAAGCGAAAATCGTGTGAGCGGAAACAAACAGCGGTGCGGACTCCAATCCACGCGAAGCTTTCGACATACCTTAAAAGATTTCTTTGAGTAGACGAGATCCGTTAAAAAGAGGAAAGAAAATTTTAATTTGAGGATACATATCGTGTAGCTACCCATTTACTGTATTAAAAAAATATCATAATTAATTAATAATTATCATTTGGTTCATCCAAAAATTTCACGAATACTTTAGAAATGGGTACCTACGTAGACGAAAAAATAAAAGGGGCTTATAATTTACAAAAACAAAACTTAGTTGTTTAGTTTACAGAAAACAAAAAAATAATATTTTATTAGTACCTTTTAAAGGAATTTAAAACATGTTATTTATAGACACCAAGACATTCAAAAAACTTCATTTAATTTTTAAAGTAGACGTTTGGGTTTGAACCTAATGCTGTCATTCGAACTTTGTAAAGGTTTTATTTTGTCTTGAAGAACATTTTTCTGATGAAGATTTAAAGATGTCATCGTTAAGTTCTTCCCAAACGCCTCCTGAACCTCCAAACCTACCTAAACGTATTATTGAAGGAATGCATCCTCCCTCCGTCCATGGAGATGTCTTCCTGTGAGTTGTTGGAGGTCGTCGACCCCGCAGCGAAACTCTTCGCGATCGGCTTCTTGACGTAAGGTGGGTCATACTTCCGAGACGTACTCTTTTTCCTGAGGCAGGCGTGGCGTGGGGAACGCACACTCAGATCAATCGATAAAGTTTACGAAATCGGGAGCCGGCGACGCACAACAAGAAGGCGTCGCCGAGGACCAAAGGCAAGGGATAGAAGATGATACGGTGACATTTTTAGAGGTACCCAGTCGCCTGGATAACACAAAAATTATGATAAAGAATCGTTGTTACAGTGAAAAGATACAAATAGATTTTTGCTAAAGTTATTAATCTAATGAAAGAAAAGAACTATGTGTTCACCTTCTATCCCTCAAAATTAATTGATTTGACAGCAAAGACTGGCGCTTTTGGATATTACAAAAAACAAGTTCTCTTTATTAATTTTTGAATTGGACTTTAGAATCAACTTTTCGTTTCATTCCTCATGGGAAATGATGTCAAATGGAAATTATTATCAAGAGATCGATCTTAGCTTAGTGATTGTAGGCTCCTTCCAGTAAAAAAAAAGCGGGGGACATCGGGGTGCATGACATGTTTACTTCCAGAAGCAAATATTGACTTGCTGCTTGGATTAGCAAAGGGTAGCATTGTTTGCTGGAAAGATCCTCAAGTCTTAAATGTAACATTAGGCGTTGCTAACTAGATAGACAGCTGCTTGAAAGAAGAATCCGTGCATCGCACATTCGCTTCTCGTGCAAAAGTTAATAGAATTGAGTGGTAGTGGTAAGTGATTGGTGACGAGTCGAGCGATCTATATCTTCTCCGGTTTCATAGTAAGTGTACTGTACATACCTCGGCGTGGCACAACACCACGTACCGTGTGCCCAACGTATCGGTCTCAGATCTGTAACTCGCGCGCAATCGTATGAGTGACACATCGGAAGATATAGACGCGGCGCGTCGCCGGGCAGTAGTGCGCCCGGCGACGCGGCCTCCGACCAAGAAAGGAAACGAAAACGAGTCACAGTTCACATAAGCCAATGCATACATCCAAGAGCCCAGAATCTTAAGGGTTTGAGTCGAGGTGTCTCGAGTACAACGAGGAAAGCCTTGTCGGCATGCAGCGAGGCAGCCGGACGGCGAGGTCACTGACCCCGCGACCCGGCCGCTCGCGGACACAGAACCACAGATCAAATGCAGTTGTGGCGCGCCAGCCAGGCCGACGCGCCACCCGCCAACTCTAACTCTACGACCACAAAGTAAACGACATAAAGAACGTATGTCCAAAAGGAAAAATAATAAAGTAAATGAAACCAATCGCCGACGTAAAAACGAACAGAAACACCAACGCTAACGTCTAAAATAAACATACAAGTATACGAAGGTGACGATTTAAATTTCTTCTTAAAGACTACCTTTGGTCTGTTTTCTGCTCACTAACCTTAGGCACAGGGAGAAGTTTTTGTGTACTACGACTGACCTGTAGCAGAGAGCGCTCAGGGCAAATACTATGAATACCCCCCCTACCACAGACATGAGCACCGCCACGAGGAAAACCGTGTTCGAGCCGTGGTAGTTCTCTGCGCCCAAACAGAACGGAAGTGAGTCACGGCCGGCGCGGTCGGTGACGTCATGTGACGTGACGTGACGTGACGTGACGTCAGCGAGGCGGGCGGCCGGCGCCGGCGCCGCGGGAGCTCGCGGTCGGCGTTAGCACGACACGACAACATACACGACACGACAGGCACGAGCGACACACACAGTGCGACAACACCGAGTTACCGTCCGTTACCTGAAGCAGTAGGCCATCCAGGCGAACCCCACGAACACGGACAGCACGACCGCGAGCAACAATATCACCATGTTCATGGTGCTCATCTTATTCCCCTCGTGCTCACCTGCAAGAGAGGGTCCCGCGCGTTAGTGCGCCGGCGCCGCCCGCCGCGACGCGCCCTCCGAGCAATGCTCCTTGTACACCAAGTGTTCAAGTGTGTACGTATGAGTGTTGCACTCAACTGTGCCCCTACACCCCACCGACGCGGGTACCACTAGTCTTACGTAAATTGATGAATTATGACAAAAATGAAAGCATCCAAATAGTTTGTTAGTAACCCCAATATAGGTTGGTAGATGTCCCCAAATGGGTTTGCAAATGGCCCCAAAATGGGCTTCGAAATGATATTGAAATGGGTTTACAAACAATCCCAAAAAGTGAATTTATTAATAACTCCAAAATGGGTTCTATCTACAGCAAATATTAAAAAAAGCTACAAGTTACATCATCATCTTACATTAGACTTGGTAAACTCTACATTTTACTATTGATGAACATTGTAAGTTCCAAAAACAACAATTCACGACTCGATGCGACGACAAAACGCTTGGTTTAGCGTAATTTTGAAAAGCAGTGCTCGGATTTTATGGCCAATTGATTTAGTTAAAAGTAGGGGGAATATTAATAGAATACAGTACAAAACACCTGAAAACATAAACATGAATATAGTCAAATTATATTAGTGTTAGAAGTAGTAATAGTTTTGGAAATCATAGAAAAATAGTTGAAGGAATTGCTTTAAGCCATTTTTATTTTGTCTAAACCGTGTTTCGTAGGGTTACAAAATAATTATATTTAGATTTATTTCAAGGCCAATCCGATGTAAATATTATTATATTTATAAGATAGGCTCGCGTGTGAAAACTAATAATAACAAAATTACTTAAATGTTTTTTTAATACTTTTATTTTTTAAATGTATGAAATGAGGTACAAGATGAATAAAGAAAATTAATTAAAAAAAAACGATTTCGACCAACAAAGGCTGGTTAATATTCGAAAACAAACACTCGAAGGAGCGTTTTGGTAAATAGATTTATTTGAGAAAGTTAAATAGTATTAGTTGAATAGTTTTAGATGATTTAATGAATTTTGTTAAAAAAATTGCTGGTTTTTCCGACTCTTCGGTAAATCAGCATAGAAACGCGGTAATTAAAAGAATAACCGTTTTTTTTATCATGGCTGCAATAGATAGTATAGAGAAATAGTTTAAATTAAAGAAGTAGAAAATACAAAATAAAAGAAAGGGCCAAATTAATACACAGTATCTCAAAATTTGCTTAAAACTAAGATCTTAATATAAAACTTAAAACTAATCCTGAAATATAATAAAAAAATATTTTCTTGATAAATATGAATAAATGAATATTCGTAGAAAAAATGTTAAAATTCTTTAGCAGGTTTTTATATTTATTCCTGAAATAAATACTCTAAACTATATATAATTCCTAAATCTAAGATATATCTAACTTAAATCTAATCTAAAGCCTATATAACTGGGGTCGACTCACCATACGGTGTTTCCTTCTTGGTCATGTTGTAGGCAGCTTTGGTGCTGTTGTCGGGGACGTAGGGGGTCGGGGAAGGGGGGAGTGCGTCGTGGTGCGAGCAGTCGGGCCCAGTCCAACCGGGTTTGCAGACGCACTTGTTCATGTTTGAACATGCCTGGAATTTGAGAAGGTTATGGTTAAAATGGTGGTACAGAAAAAATTAAGTGAAATGCTCGTATCCTTTCTTTTTCGTCGAACTTTAAGAATGTCTCTTGCATCGTGGCCAGCCGTGGGTGTGTTAACAAATACTTAAATTCACATAATAACCAGACCCGAAAGAACTACGACAAATATTTGTTTCGTTCGGGAATCTAACCTGCGAGACGCACCTCAGCAGTCAATCGTACAGCAATCTAAAGATGCTGCATAAGTTATAAAACTAGGAATAAAGGTCAATTTCAATAAAACTCTACTAACACGTTGTACAAATCGTATAGTTACAATCGTGTTGAATCATGTTCCATTAGATATATAATAATGAAATTTTTGAAACCACCACTTCCGTATAAAACAGACCGATCTATAGAGATTTGTCTTTCATCAAAGTCTGCATCACATTCAGAAACTCTACGATCGTGCAGTATCGAATCCCGCTGCTACTAAATCATTCCTACTTTACAATTTAGTGAGTATCTTATATCATTATATTATGTAGTAACAAATTGGTTTTAAAACTACCACCGAACCCTACACATCAATTTCTAAAGCCATCAAATAAAACGAATCCAAACTTATCCCATTTGCTCCCGCAAACATGCTCTGTTACAGTCTAACTTACTACCGTCGAATCAATTCTAGACTTAGAACAAGTTTCAATGATATTAAGGGAATTAATTTGGCTGTAGAATCGATTCGTATTACCTAACTGCCACAAATTGGAGTACGGCGCGGCGGGTACTACCTACTATCTATCGGAAACTCGTTGGTATGTGAAGTTGTTGAATAATGTTTGTGGTTTCAACTTTTGGTTCAAATGCCTACCCTAACATACCATACATAAGCTCATGATTTCTTAACATTATCATCAACACTGAAAGCGGGATAATAATATAATAATAATATTCCACAACTATCACACAACGCCATCTAGTCCCAAGCTAAGCAGAGCTTGTGTTATGGGTACTAGACAACTGATAAACATACTTATATATTTCTAAATACATACATAATATAGATAAATTACACCCAGACACAGAACAAATGATCGTGCTCATCACACAAACATTTGCCCTGGGTGGGAATCGAACCCACGACCTCCGGCATAGCAGTTAGGGTCACTAACCACTAGACCAACAGGCCAGTCAATTAACATGATATTTAACATGTTTACTGAAAAACATATGACAAGAACGAGGGTAGACTGATTTGTCTGACCAGAATCAGGATGGCGGGTGTACCTTATTTTAAAATATCACTGTACGGGTGTAGGGTCACAGATTTTCAGGAGAGGCACGTAAAGGTACCAAATAACTGCAATAAATCTGAAAAGTACACCCGCGATTTTGATGTACGTATTTGTCTGCTCATAAACATCCACCCACAATCAGGCCCGTAATCCACCAAAGCGGAGACGAGCAGAGCGGAGAGGAGATGTGTCAAATTCGACCAATCACAGGTAAGGCGAAAGACCAGATGTAAGTTTTAACTAATGTGATTGGCCGATTTCCGCACATCTCCTCTCGTCTCCGCTCCTATCCGCTTTGGTGGATTACGGGCCTAACTCCAGTTTATCCGTGATTATGGCGCTTGCAACAGCATCGACATATTGGAAACTCAAATCAATTAGTAAACATAGTAAATATCCCGTTTTCAGTGTTAATGATAATGCTAGTGACCATGTCAGTTAAAAACTACACAAAAGTTTGCAAGTTTCATTGCAATTCAACTCCAAATAAAAATCGATATTTGCCGAACTATCCTCGAAAATACCAATAACAAATCCCTATATTAAGTTCCAAAGGATGCAAATGAACGAACTAAAAGCGACTTTGACGCGAGTTGTGTCCGTAACTCGATTCCCGACGGATTGAGTTTGGGCACAAATCGTTCGTCAAGCTATCCGGAATCGTGTCGGATTCCTCTCCTCTTCTCACCACTCGAACGGAGGTGAGGAGCGATTGGAGGACAATTATTAAACTTTATACGAAATTTATTCATGACAAAAAGTCCTATTATGTACTTTGTTCCTTTTATAATTTCAGATTTCAAACCGATTCGCAATTGAAGGTGGATTTGAGAGTGATAAGCGTTCGTGCTAGTTGGAAACTTTTGATTTTTGCTTTTTCTTTCATGAGTCTATAAGTGGTTTTTATCTTTTCATGGAGTTTTATGATCGAAGTCTTCTTCGTAAATATATTTATTATCTGAATCAGCTCTTTTAGTTTGTAAAACTTTGTCTTACTGTATACCTTATCACATCTTAACGGTACTTAACTGAGAGATAGCACACGTATAAACCATGAACATGATTAGAATTAGGACAGAAGTTTAGTTATCTTCCGTGTAGTATCTTGCCGTGGGATAACTTTGGACCGCCACTTGGGCAAAACCGCAGAAAAAACTTAAACAAAAACATCATCAACATATTAATTAAACACCTCTTTAAACACCGAAACTAAACATACCTAATAACACACCCTTACTAGTAATTCTAGTTTCGAACGAACTCTTCGTCAAAACTACACATTTAACTGAACCGTACAGAGCTACTGTTTAAACTATTTACGGGCTAACTCGGCCAGCCGGGCCCAACCGCCCAACTATTCGGGGTCGGGGCAGAATTCGGGCCCGGTTCGGCCAATCCGATTTTCTCGGGGCCGCACACCCGTCACCGAGATTTAGTTAAGGTGACTTGGTAGAATTTCCATGCGTTCGGTGCTTGTTCGGTGCAACATTTTTATGACTTTTGGTTTGTGTGGTGTAGACGTTATGTACTGTGCAAAGATAGGAAGCGGTCACGTGAGATTATTGCAAAGTGATTTGAGGATCAGTCAGGTATGAGCCTAGGGGGGTCACAGGGGTCATGAACCCACCCTCCAAAGTCGTAAACCATAGTCAAATTGACAAACCATCTTGCAACAGTATTTTTTCAAAATTTTGCAAATTATACTAGCGGTCATCCCGATTTCGTACAGGTGCCCATAATAATTATATTTTTTTAATTTGTCGTAGTTTTTGAGTTTATTCATTACAACAATACAAATCTTTCCTCATAAATTAGTGTAGAAGTGTGGATTACTTCCTGCTTAATCGTTGGACAACAGAAACAAACCTTACTCGTAATTAATATATCGGAAGATTTTCATACAATATCACAGAATACTTGCTGTTACAATAGAGTCTTGAAATCTGACGCAAATTAAACGAGAAACTTGATAGCCCGACAATATTCGATGTACAGGAATCTACGATAGCACCTATACTACAACATATTAAAGATAGTAGAATAGTTAGCAGTGTGCCGAAAACTTTGCACTGTCTTATTTATAGTTCTATCTTGTTTGCAACGAGGTATATATGTGGATATGCGTCGAACTGTAAGGAGCTGAAAAGAACGTGATTCAGCGATGTTATTTACCGTTCGGCACGAGACCGATGAAAGACGAAAATGAAGGCTTCGTGATCGTTTTTCTTGTTCAACAACTAGCAACCCTCTTTGCAACTCAAACAACAACAACTCTAGCAACTGTTTTGGGTCATTTCAACTAACTTATGCTATGGTTATTAAGTACGTTTTGACAAATCACAAAACATTGCGATGTTTATCATGTATTTACATTAATATTTTGTAAATACATGAAAAACATCGCAATGTAAACAACAACACTCCCGTATAAAACTATACATAATTAACATTCATGTGTTAACTAGGCCAGCAAATTGGACATCAAGTTGCTTCGTTGGTCACTAATTACAACTTTACGAATTCACTGGTCCCTGCTGATTATAAATTATTTATCAAAGCGTCTGAAGTGACCTTAACACGGGGTAAGTCATAAGAAACTTGAATGTCAGAGTCAAATTAGTAAAACGTTTTAATAATTTATTTATTGAGGAAAAACATGTACAATTTTTTTAATCCCTCTCCTAGAGAGGAGGCCCGAGTCCCTGCAGTGGGAACATTATAGGCTGATGATGATGTACAATTTGACAGAAAAATTCAAGCTGTTGTACAATAATAATTAAAAAAAAAACTATTTAATAAAATACTTAACAATAACAAGAAAAAGTCACCTTTCTTGCGTTATCTCTCACAGCAAGCACAATTAAAAATCATTTTTCTTTCATCCTCTCACAGAAATTGAAACACCCACGATTGAACATTGATTACATGAGGCTTAAGTCATTGATTACTGAGAGGCAGGATTTTTACCCGGTTGATCGTATTAGACTCGCCCCTATTAGGTACATGAAACTTTAAAACTTAACTGGTGAAATTGGACTGTACTATTTTAAGTACACCTCAGCCTAACCCTTCTGGGATTATAGACGTGATAATGATATTATGCTATTTTTATATGACCTCTTCCCCTCCTACCCAGTCGGCAGTCACATCATTAAGGGAGCACACAGTCCAACTTATAATTAACGATGTACAAACTATAGCACGAGCGGCCAATTAAATGATATTGAATTAAAACTCTCCAGAACGGAACTTATTAATCCCTCGCCGAATAATATTACTCCATTTTGAGGTATGTGCTCCGACTTAATATTACATTTCATTTATAATATTATGAAATGTTTTACCCGAAACAGTTCGTGGAAATGAAAATTTGAGTGAAAATATGTTCGTAACTTTAGTGATGCAATAATTATCAGTGGAATATGAAATGCACCAACTATTTATTCATGGAAATAGGTACATAATAATTATAATATAGAAAGTTGAGCGATACGATGTACTGAAATTAAGTTTCCTATATAATGCCGACCGCCATATTTCCAAAAGCAAAGGGATTTTTTAATACTCGAGATGAGGCTTGTTTCCCAGCAGTGGGAACGGTTAAGCTAATAGTTTGCGAGCATTAGTTCATAAGAGTTAATGAGCGGCATAAAGCCCCCCTTTTTTTTTGAGGGTAGGCAATGATCAAATGACTCCTCCCGCTCTGGGCAGAGCGGTAGCGAGTGTCAGACTTCTACTGACTAAAAACCACCCATGTTCCTTCTTAGCCCTTTATGTCGAGGCCGCGGCCGCCCCGACAAACCATCATGCCTGAGAGATATTTCTCAACAGCATGTAAAGCCAAATCAGAGGCTTATGGGGCGGCATAAAACCGCTGGCACCAGGTTAATGAAGCTGATAGCGTTTATGATATGAGCTTTTCTCTTCAATTATTATGAGAAAAAGGCGAACAACCTAGACCTCATACACATCGTGTCCTTGCTATAATACCTACATATCGTAGGCACGTTGTGTATAATATTTTTATACGTACGTGGGACTCGTGGAGTTACTTTTTAATAGTTTGAGTGGTGCCTCGGGTGGCGTGTTATTCAATTTTTGCTTCGCCGCCGCGCTGTTAGATTTTATACGTTTAGTTATGATATGTGCACGGTTACGAACGTGGCAGATTAGGTTTTTACGAATGTTTACACTGGGAAAGTCTGTTTGGTTGGTTGTTTTACAGTTTATATACGGAACTACTATTAATTTAAGGATAAATGGAGCTATCATCGTGGGATCTTTGAATATTTTAACGAAAAAATGTCTTTTCGTTTTTATGAGATGTTTGCAAGTAGATAAGTGCTTTCAGATAAATTTATCTTCTGAAAATATTAACTGAAATATGATAACAGTTTTACTAAATCAGACACACTTCGAACTTTTCGTTAATTTAATTTTCAGACGCCTTACTAAAACACAAAAATGAACGGAATGTGAAGCGTCTGAACTCGGTTTAATTGTTGCTTTGCAATTCGTCCGTTCAACCGTCTTCACAAAAACGAAATAAACATCCGGGTACAAAAACATAATCTGCCAATCATTTTCCCACTACTGGGATATAGGCCTCCTCTTTATGAGAGGGAGTGGCTATAATCCAGCACGCGGGCCCAGTGCGGGTTGATAGATCCTCTAGTATTATAAAAGCGAAAGTTTGTAAGTATGTATGGATGTTTGTTACTCTTTCACGCAAAAACTACTGAACGGATTTGGATAATATTTGGTACACAGATACTTTATAACCTGGATTAACACATACGATAGTTTTTACTCTGAATTTATCTTTCCATGGGATAATGTTCGAGTTGTAGCGGGCGAAGCCGTTGGCAACAGCTAGAGTCAAATAAAAAAAAATAATTGAGAATTCTACTCACCCCTTTCCCAGAGCACTCGTTGTTATTATGGTCGGTGGGGCACTTGGTGTGGTCGATGTACGGGAAGATGGAGGTGCAGGTCTGGTTGACGCACACCAGGTTGTCCCCACAGGGCGTGCCGTCGCGCACCAGCCCCAGGGGAGCTATCTCCGAGTGCTTTGGAAGACCTGTTGTGGCTCTGGAATTGTGAGGGGACGAGGGTTAGAAAGGTTTGGTGATAGAAAGAAGAAAGACGTAAAAACTAGTAATTTTTTAACACTGATTGATGATGTTGAACCCAAGTGCAATGATGATTCCCGATGTGTACCACCTGCTTGTGTATAGTGACACGGTTTGTAAAAATAATCGCTACTTAACTAACATTTTGAAAATAGCAGCAAAAATCTAAGTGGTGGTTACTGCGACTAATATCAATAAGTTTTGTCACAGTCACCATTGGCTGACATAGACTCATAGAGCATACCTACTCATGTTTAAAATTGTGCCACCTGTCCTTCAGTTGTGGACAGCCGAAAAATTGGTGGTGAACAACGGGCAGCATCGCAATTTTTATATGCCAGAAAAAACAAATACGCTTTCGCTTAAGCATGACGTTAAAAGTCCACTAATGTTAAACCTGGATAAAAGTAAATCCATTGTCAAATTAAGAATTCAATAATTGATACAAGCATCACATATTTGTGAATCTTACTATTATGACGATTTATCAATTAACAGACAGTAACATGTGATTTGTATACTAATTCGAAATAGAATATTTTGTTAGTGTGCCAGGGTCTATTAAAAACTTCTTAAAGATTACTTCATCCTGAAACCCAGAATGTCAATATTATTCCATTAAAATAATTATATAATAGGTTTTGCTAATGTACTCACTTGCATTCATACTCGTTACCCTTGATACTGATAACGGTTCTGGTGTAATACTCGTCCATACCGGTCACTATGGGGTAGCGGTTCCCTTGCTGGCATTGTAGAGAGCCGCAGCGAACATTCCTGATAAAGATGACAGTATTTATTGTATTAGCTTACTCTATTTTAACAGACTGAATTTGAAATCTCCTTTTAAACATTAGAAGTATTGTATAATTAGCCTTTAGAGTGTTCTGTTTCGGATATACGTATGTGTGAGATCATCTCCTTTTTATTTTTACATTGTTTATTGTTATATACTTTTGTGTATTACTGATTGTGTCTGTAGTAAATCTTAAATTTAACTGACACCTTGCTATTGTATCGAGTCTGGTTCTTCTAACCAACCTAACAGACAGATGTGTGCTGGGGAGTTTGTTCCGCCACTTCTTCTTTCCAGCTAAACACTAGGAAGTGTCGATGGGTGGTTTTTGGGGGACTGTCTTATAAAAATGTAAATACAGTGAAACCTGGTTAAATGTGTCTCAGATATCCAAATCTGTCTCATGGGACCCCAGTATGAGTTCCAGTTATAGAGATTTCTCACTTATCCAGGTCCCAGTTAGCCAAGTTTCACTGTAGTAAAGTAAAGTAAATTTTGACCTTCGAAAAGTGCTGATTATCAGCCTAGTTTGAATAAATGAATTTTGATTTTGATTTTGTGTTAATCACTTTGTAAAGCAATCAATAAAAATGTTATTTCAATGTCCGTGTATTGTATTTTCTACGGTCAATTAAAAAAAATTGTGCAGGCCATTTCGTTTTAATCGTCGGACTGACAACTCGTAGGTCTCGAGTTCGAGACTTCGAGCCCAAGACACGCACCTCTGAATAATTGGAGTCATGTGCGTATTATATATTATATAACTCTCACTTGCTATAGTGAAGGAAAACATAATGCCAAGAGATATTCCTCGATGGCATGTAAGGCCAAGCCCTAGGGCGGCATAAAATTTTGACACCAGGTTAGGCATGAACCACGCGATAAAGAGAGACGATCAAAACAACAATTATAATAATACTAGGTCACAACAATACTCACTCAGTCTCACACTTAATAAAATGTCCATTGTCATCCTTCCCACAATGCCCCGTGACAGCCCCCTTCGAGTTGAACTGGTCAAAGCATTCCTTATCAGCTCCTATCGTGCCCTGCCCCCAGATGCTCTCACACTGCAGTGACAGCGTGGGGCACTGCCCCGCGAAGCAGTACCCTTTGCCTTCCTCACAGGGGTCCCCGTTCTTCCGGTGGGCGTCTGGGGGACAAATGCCGGACAATCCCGTGCATGTCTCTTCAAGGTCACATTCGTTTGTCGCGTCCCGGCAGGTTATGCCGCGCTGTTTGAGCTGTTGAGGATAAATAGAATAATCAAGAATAATACATTGTGTATTTTACATGGACCTCTAAAACCCAGTTAGTGCTAAGTGATAAGAAACCTTTTGGTAAGACTGGTTGTCAGTCTTTCAGGTCACTGGTACCCACGACTACCTGAAACGACTGCCAAAACTCTACAATGGCTACAGTTTAACGTTCTTTCCGAGGCAAGGAGAAAAAATCGTATGTAATTGGTGGTCATCCATCCATGGGCCAACCTAGCCAAGCACAGCTTAACTCAGCCACAACCGCTTGGGTAAATCTTAGACCCGTGCGACAGTTATTATAAAGCAACGATCTCCTCACCCAGATTTAGCAATAAAGCTTTCCAAATCCCTCATCCGCATCCCAAACCATTTCAGAAACATACACAGCTATAATTATACTCCATCCCTAATTCCCAGCTAAATCACTCTTTTTGCGGTTCCGAGCGTCACATTAGCATAGTTGTCCAAAACTTTATGTGGCATTAACTTTGTATTATTCAACATTATGACACAGAAACGAACATTAATCAGTTTGAAAAGTGATGAAATTCAGACATACCATTGTAAATTAGTCAGAATACATTTGTATGAACAAAATGCAAATGTATATCGTTCGTAAGACTTGTATTTGAATGTGCTAAGTGCCTGTTGTTGCAAACTTTGAGCTGTTGTTTAAGACCTAGAGTTTAAAGTACGTTGGAGTCAAACAGGCGAGACGCTTAGGTATCTTTGCAGAAACTTGTCGCTAATTAACGCATGACCTATCGTCTTTGGAGTTAGTCTTATCAATATACAATAGGACTAGAAGACTACTTTGAAATTTTGAATGCAATAATAGAACTTAGAAAGTCTGTTTGTCGTATTGACTTAGGTACTATTGCGAATTGGGTTTTGGTCTGAAGACAGATGGGTACCGTTAAAGCGCTTGCCAAGGTTGGTCGGTGGATGATTTTTCAGGACCACTCATAACATACCGAGTTTCCTTCGTGCCTCGGAAAACACTTAAAACCGTTGGTCCCGGCTGTTGATTTAAGGTCTTTGACAGTCGTTACAGGTAGTCAGTGACCCGAACATCTGACTACCAGTCTTACTCATATTACTGAATAGTTATTGAGTCGTGGAGGTCAGATAATAATAATAATAATAATAATAATATTCCACAACTATCACACAACGCCATCTAGTCCCAAGCTAAGCAGAGCTTGTGTTATGGGTACTAGACAACTGATAAACATACTTATATATTTCTAAATACATACATATTATAGATAAACTGCCATTCCATGTAAAATACTTGGCATAGTTGGGAAAAAGCTAAGCAGATGATGAATCAATCTTATCCATATCTGTCGTTATTGTTTGAGAGTAACTTATATTTTTAGAGGTTCTCCTGAAATTCATGTTTATTAAATAGTGGACGGTCACAACACTAATGGAGTAACTTCTTACAACTAAGTATAAATACTATAGGGTAGTTGACTGACAAAAAAAATATGATTCTGTTTAGTCCGTCTGTTAGATTATCGAAAAATATTGGCTACGTGTTTTTTGTTTTAACAAATTAATAAAAATTTACGAAAATAAAAAGTGTCAAAGATCGTGAGTAGGGGCTGGTTACGTCACTTTCTGGTAAAAAATGTACCAAACTGTGACGTCGTGCAACTTTTCCAATCACTGTATCGTCTTCATTTATTGTATACGTGAAAAAAGAAAAAATACGTGTCCAATATTTTTTGGAAATCTATACAACGGACTAATTAGTTTTGTTTTTGTTAACTGCTTTATTTCCTTCAGTCCTCCTTACCTGACACCTCTCGCAGCACTCCCCGGAGGCGCACTGCGACTCCTTAGTGAGGCGGCACGTGAAGGGGTCGCAGCAGGGATTGGTGTTCTGGCACTCTGTGATGGTGCCGCAGTCACACTCCTCGCCCTCGTCCAGCCGACCGTTGCCGCATTGGTGGTGGATTACCAACTGTAGGAGAAGAGGTTTTAAGTAGTAACCTGGTATAATATACGGAATTGAAGTTTTTTTTTTTTTTTTCTTTATGAAGTACTCGTTAATAAACGGTTACTCATACAATTACAATCTAGACCTTGAGGCTAATAAGTAATTTAAATTTAACTTAATTTGCTAAAGCTTACAAAATTAAGAATGTGTCCATTGGCACTATTCTTATAGTCTCTATTAAGTTGAAAGACACTTTGTTCTCGTGTTCTTTAAACGTTAACGTAGCGAAGCACTCGCTGCACTGCACTGCATTACACTAACTTTACTAAACTAACTCAAATGGTTTAGTTCTTTTTAGTCTTCTCGGAATTGAAGTGAAGAGCTTCCCTAACTTTTAAACTTGATTGAAAACCCCGCAATGATGTCTTGCTTTGACAGGTTTTATCTTAAACTAGCTGATGTCCGCGGTTTCGCCCGACGCCCGTCGGTTATCACTATCAAAACTTGACAAATGATAGACTGAAACATTCCTCGACAACCATTAGATCCATTGGTGAAAACAGAATGAAAATTGGTGCAGTTATTTTTGAGTTTATCTCGAACAGACGGACAGGCAGACGCGGTGGAGGACTTTGTTTTATAATATGAAGTGATAGTGATTAGTATTCTCCTAGCTAGGGCAAATAACAGGCACAATCTATCTCACGTTCGTTCTCAAAACTTTCCTATATTTTTATCATCAAAAAATAAAACAGCTTTTATCAGGTAAGACAATGGAGTAACTTTCATATTTCTTTAAATCATCCAACAAAAACAAAAAGCTTATCTTTAAGAAAACCTCAAAATAGAAAAAGAAACAGCAATCGTTGAACACACGATCGTCATGTCAGACTCAGTCAAAAAAGCATTAGAGGTACAAGAGAAACATTTCACAATGCCCAAAGGGTGTGGTGAACATACACGTATTGAATTTACATCGCGAATCGAGGTTTGTATATTCGGTAAAAGAGTACAGGAATTTACCTTATACGAAAAGGAATGTGATTGCCGTATAAGAAAAGAATAATCGAAGGTGGCAATACTCAAAGAGCCCAAATTGTAAAAGGAAGTATTCATCAGCTTTTAGTATGTCGAGTTTTATAAATCACTTATTTGCTAAATGTGACAGACACTAAACATGATACATTATTTCATTTGATTCTGCTTGAAAGTTACTCAACTTATTTTTGAAACATTCTATAGGTATCAGAAAACTAACCGCGGAATAATTTATTACAAAAGTAAAATTATCAAATAAGTCCATCCTCTTTCTAAGCTACGAAGATTGCAAGGGATACCTACACTTGGCAAAATTTAAACGCGAATATCTCGTGAAATTACTATCGCAACTTTGAAATATGACCAACTATGTGATAATATGGGTTTCAAAATATTAGTTTCGTTACATAAAATGAAATCAATTGTAGTAGGCAAATTTTCTTCTAAACGTTGCTAAAATACATATTGGTGCTTCTAGCTGTACAATGAGAATCAAACCAAGTGACGTAATACAAAAACTGAAAAGAAGATCATCAGAGCCACTTCCAATACGAATCGCCAACAAATCACACATTACTATGAGCAACCGTGAAGCTACAGGAAAATAAAGGCATTCAGAATCATCCCCCGATAAATATGTAAACGTGAGAAATCGAAGGGGAGCAGCAAGGCTCGGCATTATCATTCCTGACTATGCAAATTTATTCCAATAAACCCTGGCTGACGTTCCTGTTATTATATATTCGCAAACGAAGAGATGATTCTGAGCGCGAGGGCAGCCTGTATTACCATAACTTTTATTAAAGGAGTGGGCCTTAGCGGGTGACGACAAACAATGCGACAGCCTCTGATTAATTTTCAACGTGAAAATCTGTTTTGAATTCGAATGAACTTGTGCGGAAGTGGTGCGGTGGTGACGAGCTCTTACACGCTAAACTTTTGTCGTGAAATTAGTGCTCAGTGGTGCGTTGCGTTCAATGTACGTTTTACATACATACATAAACTCACGCCTCCTTCCTATATGGGTTGGCAGAAATCACAGAACGCCACTACTGCTACGATCCTTACACACTCCTTTCTCTCCCGGCGTTGCCACTCACATTTGCCTTGTGTCAGCCACCTTTCGCTCATCCTCACCTCATGACTAAACCATCTAAGCATACTCTTGTCAACTTTTGTCACTACATTTTCTTTGAAACCGCAAGTATGAGTTAGCAAATTATAAGGTTTTCTGTCATCCCTTCTCTTTAGGCGGAGTCCATTGACTTCGATTTGAAACCCAACGTTTTTAATCGAGAATTAAAGTGATTCCATTCGAAGATCTCACTGGATTGGATTTGATTTTACGATTCCAAGTTAATTAAACTTTAAATAGGGAAGTTGGAGGACTTAAATCTAATTAATTTTAAATGAAATTGTAAAATGAGTTTGTAATCAGATTAAATGGTTTATGTTAGTGAAGGCTTAGAGTTGTTTGTGATAGTGATACAATTAGTAGTTTAAATGAAATAAAATTATTGATTTCAGCATAAATGTGGATGATTCTATTTTACCAGTGAAACCGCTACAGCAGCTGTTGCGGTCGTTTGATAAATAAACATAATTTCAGTGTAAAATAATTTGTGGGTTTGTATTTTCAAGGTATTACTAATAGTTAATGTACTGTTGTATAAATAAATTGAATAGGTGAAATTATACGTTTGCATATTTTCATTTTAATACGACAGAAGTTATGATCCGAATAAACCTGTTCAGTTTGTAAATAAAATTAAGCGATAACCTCATGTCTATGGCAGACAGAAAACTGATAGAGCTATCCTATTTTGATGTAAGTTATGGCTGAACATAATAAGGTTTGTTGAGCTTGTAAAATGGTTTACGCTCTACTCATGTCATGTTAATAAAGTCGTTTTTAGAGCCTGTAATATACGTAAATCTACTTACATAAAATGAGGCCCCTTCTTCGTAGGGTTAGGCCGAAACTGCAGAATCTGTACATCGTCTCAATATGTAAAGAGTGAATCATATAGTAGTTTGTGTGTTACCGACTCATGTAGCTTTTGATGAAATAAATATTAAAAAAAAGAAAAAACACACACACTCACACACTCACAAACATTCGCCTTTAAAATATTATCCTTACATAGTATAAAACAAAGTCGCTATTTTTGTCTGTTTGTTTGTCTGTATGCTTAAATCTTTAAAACTACGCAACGGATTTTGATGCGTTTTTTTTAATAGATAGAGTGATTCAAGAGGAAGGTTTAAGTATATAATATGAACGACATCCACGCGGGTGAAGCCGCGGGCATCAGCTAGTTATATATATTATATAGTGTGATTTGCCACCCAGTTAGGACCGACCCGATGAGCACGCCTTAGTACCGATTCCACCTACCTCATTAGGTTTATTGAGCAAGCACAGTCCCTGGCCGACTCGAAGCTCGTTGATGTAGTCATTCTTGGAGCAGTCTGAGAACTTGTAGGGCTGCACGTTGTCCGAGCCCACGATGGACTGCGCCATGATGCAGCCGTGCCAATCCCGGCAGAAGCACTGCTCGCGGCCGTCATCGTGGCCCATGCCTGGGGAGAATGGGTTAGTTTAGAGTGGTCAAAAATTGATTAGTATGAGGTTAAAAATAAGATCTGTTTGGCCATGCAGGGCCATATCCTTATCTATTGTTATATTGTGGTCAAAATAATAATAAAATGATGTTGAAATCTGGTTCACGAGGATGTCCGGTGTACAAAATAAATAGATTGACTTGGCCACCGCATCACATTAGCCAATGCGATGGCGATTCGCCATTAGAAGCAGCTGCTTAACATTGGCAAATGCAATGCGATGGCCAAGTCACTCTATTTATTTTGTAGGCTTATAGAAGGTACCTTAAGTAGGGACTGAATAAATTAACTGACTTGGTATTACATGGATCTCACTACTTTTTACGGTAAAAGAACTGAGTTGTGCGACTTGGCTTTTTTTACAAGTTTTGATTTTAGTGGGATATCTACTTCTAAGATATTTATAAGATTCCATTCCCATCATTGCATATTTCTTAGCGAGTTATTTTCATGTAAACTGTTGTGAATAAAAGTTTTGTTAGCCAACATTTTGTTAGTATCGATTTTGCTAACATTGCGATTGCATTGAACAAGGAAAACTATCTAACAATGTCGACCGAAGTTTTGCAGACAAATGTTTTTGTCAACAGTTTTTTAAACTTAGAAGGGTTGAAGTAGACAGAAAATAATAGATTTATTTTCGAAAGTAAGGAAATTGTTCTTATATATATTTTGTTGCATTTTCGTGTTACTAGATTAGAGCAAAAGAGCTTAAAAAGAATTAGCTAATTGCCGTCACTAGCATAAGTACCTATTAAGGTGCATTCTGTTCTGAACGAGCGCTTGAGGTACGGGTCTCGAATATACATATAGGGGTGTATGAGAAACCGACGCGAAAACGACTGGGCAGAGCGGTAGGGAGGACTTCCACTGATTAAAAACCACCCATGTTCCTTCTTAGCTCTTTGTGTCGAGGCCGTGGTATCTCTTTCGAACAACCCGCAGCTTCGACGGGACATTGATATTCACAAATAAAACAAATTGGCAGTTTCCACGGTCAAAATGTATGGAACATCTGTTTTTATTAAGTTACCGTATGTCAATATAAAATAATGTACTGAGTACGTGGTAATCGTTTCCACAACGGTGTACCTTCTACGCTGTATAAACATATAGATTTTTTTCATGAGTTGAACGTATTTGTAAGAGATTTGTCTTTATCACTAGTTAAAAATAAAAACTTTTTTACAAAAAATAAAGCCGACTTCGACAAAAATAAAACACAAAAAAGTGAAAAATAAAAATCAGCTTCTGAAGTCGGTGACTTTTGTTTGTTTGATTTCATGTTTTTGCCACCGACTTCTGAAGCTGATTTTTATTTTTCACTTTTTTGTGTTTTATTTTTGTCGAAGTCGGCTTTATTTTTTGTAAAAAAGTTTTTATTTTTCACTTTTTAGTGGTTCACATGTGCTTACCGGGTCCATATTGGCTCACCTAAAGTTCTTTATCCGAAATTGTTCTTCCTAACGATTTGTAATCCGAATGATCACTCTTCCTAAAATTTTTCATTCTAAAGTTTTCATTCATACTATTTGTAGTCCTACCGACGATGTTCATAACACTCATGTTTCCGAAAATTGGAATTCATAATATCATTAGTGTAAATATATTTAAACTCCTACCTTTTTTTTATCCTAACGCTTTTATTCCTAAACATAATTACCATAATATTTTCACTCAAACAACTGTTTAGAACGATTAAAGGTCGTTTCACTGATTTTTGTCTTGAAATAAAATAAATGAATGAAATTCAGGTCAGAGTGTCGTCTTGGGGGCAATATGAAAAAAATACTTAGAAAAATTTCGCGACCAATTTCGAGGTAGCGCTCGCCGGCCGCTGCCGCGGCACCGCTCGCTTCGCTCGCTCGGCTCGCGCGTATTTGGTCACAGTTCTAACCTAACCTAACCTATGGATATCTTTGCATAGTATATAAGGTCCCATTAAAATAGGTGGACAAATTTTATCACAGCGTTTAGTAAGCCTAACTAAAGACATCTAAACAAAAAAAAACACTATATATAAAGTGATTTTATTTTGACTTAAAATAATAAATTGCCGGCACTCTAGAACAAACTCATCCTATAAAAGTAGGTATTTTATTTCTTATTCTTATTATTTTTTTTGCTATTGTCCTTATTTTAGCGGTCTGAATGATTTCTAAAATTTTGTCCACCTATTTTAATGGGACCTTTTGTAATACTGATTATTATGAATAAAAAGTAATATAAACAAAAAAAAGATATGACTTTGAATAATAGTGTAAAAGATGGTTATGTTGAGAAAATATAGGAAAACAAATAATAGTGTAATAGATGTTTATTGCTACAGACATTATGAAGTCGAATGCTTCGGAATTAAAACATTATAGACAGAGAAGTTAGGAATTGCGATTGTTAGGATGAAAAATGTTAGGAAGAACATTTTCGGATTTCCAATTATCGGAGTTGAAATTTTAGGTGAACTTTGGCGCACCCGTGCTTACCCCTTCACAACGTACCGGCGTGATGTTATGTTATGAACTGGTGTAAACAATAGACAGACATGAGATTTCAGCAATCCCAGTCCATTTGCTATCATTTATTGAGGAGTTCCGTTGTCTATCTCCGAAGTACTTCATCAGAATATGTTCACAAACCTTTGTAGTGAGTACAGGCGTGATATTATGTTGTGTGATGGCGTAAACAGTGCTTAGATATGCTATAGCAACAATCGCGGTTAATCTGCTATTTATTGAAGAGTTCCCCCGATTTCTACAAGATCCCATCATCAGATATTGAAATGGTGACAATGGGACCACACGGGAAGCACCAGCTTTCAAATGAAAAAAGAATCATGAAAATCAATTCACCCAGTCGCAAGTTATGAGCGAACAAACATAAAAAAAAATAAAAATACAGTCGAATTGATAACCTCCTTCTTTTTTTGAAGTCGGTTAAAAAAACTGCTTTCAAGAATACAGACTTAAGATAAACCTTTCTTTGCAGTCAGGTCATCATTTCAGCCGAAAGACGTCCACTGCTGGACATAGGCCTCCCCTAAGTGTAATTTTTGCTTGCCAAGCGTGGCGATTATGGCAAGCGTGGCGATTAAGGTTTGCCATAATCGCCACGCTTGGCAGGCGGGTTGGCGATCGCAGTACGGTCGATACAAAAAGCACAGAGAACGCTGCTGCCCATTCTCTGGTACATCCCTTAGTCGCCTCTTACGACACCCACGGGAAGATATGGGATGGTGCTATTCTTTGCGTCCGACACCATACGGAACTGCAGTCAGGTAACAAGTTAAAAGTCTCCAATATTCTCATACTCACCAATATTATGTCCAATCATATGCGCCATGGTCCCGGCGAGTAGATGTGGCTCGTAAGTGTTGGTGTCCACGGATATGCCCACGGACTTGGGGGTGCACAGCGTGTCCGGGACAGATATCCCGGACTCGCCTCCGGGGAACGTCAGCCCACTGGAAGTGACGTCACGAATTAATATGGCAGCTTGATAAAGTTTTTTTTTGTGGTTTTGTATATGATGTTTTAAATTGTGAATGATTTAAAACGTAGTTTTAAGAAAAATGAAATATGAATATTGATTTGCGTCTGGGTAAGTTTATAAGCTGAAACAAGATACACGGAATTTTAAGTTTCAAATAAAAATGTCTGTTCTATATGTATATTTATTTCCCGTTTTTTTATTTATTTATTGTATCTCTTTGAATGCTAGTCATATTTCTGCGACGAATAAATACCTATTTATTCTTTCGTTTTCTACTTTTTTCTATATTTGATCTTACCATTTAGAGGTTGTCTGAAAGGTATCGGGGACAAGACATTGTATTCGTTTTATTTTCGAGAGCTGTCTGTCTATCTCAGGACCTGCAGTCTTGAGATAGTTAGCAATCGTTATCGGTACGTTTTCGCAACCCTTTAATTGTTCGGCTTTTTCTTAGACATTTTTTTGGCTTTAAAAATCTATTTCCAATTTATAAACGTTTTGAGTTCTAATTAAGTGTTTTCCTAAAAAAAATACCTACTATCTAGTTTTGTTAAAAAATAGTTTCATAAATATAGGCTTTATAAATATAGTCTCAGTTTAAGTTACAAGAAAATCAATTATTCATTAGAACCAAGTTCTTTAATTTACCTCATATTCAAGGAGATTTTCATCATCATCATCATTTCAGCCAAAAGACGTCCACTGCTGGACATAGGCCTCCCCCAGGCATTTTTGGGGGGGTTTGCCATAATCGCCACGCTTGGCAGGCGGGTTGGCGATCGCAGTATGGTTGTTACAAAGACACAGAGAACGCTGCTGCCCATTCTCTGGTAAGTCCCTTAGTCGCCTCTTACGACACCCACGGGAAAAAGGAGATTTTATAAAGGCAAAAACATGTCTTTGAAAAAGCCGAACCATGGAAGGATACCGACGTAGCCCGAAGAATCGCCAGACTTAAATGGCAATGGGCAGGGCACATTGCTCGCAGAACGGATAGCCGATGGGGCCGAAAAGTTCTGGAATGGCGACCGCGAACCGGAAGACGTTGCGTTGGAAGGCCTCCCACTAGGTTGACCGATGACCTGGTCAAGGTTGCAGGAACCCGCTGGATGAGAGACGCACGGGACCGGTCAATGTGGCGACACCTGGAGGAGGCCTATGTCCAGCAGTGGACGTCTTTTGGCTGAAATGATGATGTTGATGATGATGATGGAAGGATAAAGCGTACCGATATCGATAGTGAAGAAACAAGCACTCCTGAGAGATATTTCTCGACGGCATGTTCAGCCAAGTCAGAGGCCTGTGGTATAAAGAAGAACAATGGAAGCACAGTTTTTAACCGACTTCTAAAAAAAGAAGGAGGTTCTCAATTCAGATGTTTGTTTGTTCGGGCATAACTCCGTCGCTTGCTAACCGATTTGAAAAATTATTTTTTTGTTGGAAAGGGTCCCAAAAGGTCCCATATTTTTTAAAACCAAATCGGACAAGCGTTTTTGAAAAAACCAACAAAACTCAAAAAAAAGCTACATTGTCCACACTATGACCCATGAACATGTGAACTTACATGTGAACCACTAAAAAGTGAGAAGTAAAAAAAGTCGGTGGCAAAAAAATGAAATCAAAGAAACGAAAGTCACCGACTTCAGAAACTGATTTTTCTTCTAAAGTTTATTTTTCACTTTTTTGTGTATTTTTTTTTTTTACTCGGTTTTATTTATTGTTAAAAAGTTTTTATACAGTTCTCGTGTATTCCACAAGTCCTTGATCCAAACAAACCGCACTCCATACTCCCATTTATTAATGTCCTATTATTATCTCATTCATTTATAATTGCCCGCCAATTATTAAAACATCTGAACTCATTCTCAACACCGTTGCCTCATAATTTATTTACTAAAAAGGACAATATACGCACATATGGCCTGGCCCTAATCCTTATAACGGTATAATGGCCTGAAACGCTTGATTATTATAATTTTTATGGCTTAACAGGCCTAGCTAATTGTTTTAGAGGCCCCAGCCTGGTAATAATGCCCTTTGTGTGTGAAAATGCGTTTATTTTTAATTAGGCATTAGTGGTGCGATCTAATTAAGTTTGTTTTGAAGTCATAAAGCCATTAAAAACCTATGTAGATGTATGAAACTTTTCAGCAGATTTTTTAAATTAACTGATGTATAATATCTGTGTAGGGTTTCGCATGATGTTTTGAGCACGGGGTAACCGTTTTTGTCCTTTTTATTCTATATTATAAATCCTAAACTAGGTACGCCTCTCTGTCAGCTAAATCATCACGCTTTAACGGATAGACGTATTTGGATGAACTCACGGATATACCATGGTCTGTTTTAGGCCATAAAATACTTTCATCCAAGTATTTGTTACGTTCTTCCTACTTTTTAGAACTCGGTTAATAATAATATAGGAATCACCATTATTGATATTCTTAACTATTCCTACTACTTATACGCATATAAACTTAACCCAGTTTGCTCAAAACATCATCTGTATAAAATGAAAAACATCAATCACACAAACGTAACTCAAACTTCAAACATGAAATTAAACATGTTTTATGTAAAGAACTTTGAGCGAACTGTACAAAGACGTATGTGCAACTATTCATACAAAGATTCATTGCAGTAGACATTCAAGTACACAAAGTTGAAGCATCCTACGTATACAGACGTAAATTCTACGTAGACGGGGCGTATATACAACGTATATGCTACATTTATATAGGATATATGAAAGCGTATGTAGGTCCTTTATATTTATTATGCTAGTTACTTTGAACAGAGATGTTTTGCAGGAGACTGCGGTTCTAGATAAAAGTATGTAAATTTAAACTAGTACGCGAACCCTTATTTAACTTGCGACTTGTGTAACATGAACTCTGTCTTTCGAAAAGACAATTAAAACATGATAGTGTAGAGTTTGTTTTGTTGCACTAGAGGAACTTGTTTGTATTCTTTGGTTCCGTAACACTTTATGCGATAGTGATCGTTCTATCAAGAGCATAGGTAGGTATACATACCTAACCTCTGTAATCACCATTATCACCTAAATCATCATCATCATCACCAATCATCATCAGCTAGGCGTTAGGCAGAAGTGTAACTATAGTAAGCTACCGCAGTCTTCAAGTTGTGTTTAAGTGCTATGCGATATAGACCACGCCTGATGCCATCAGTTTGGTATTAAAACAGACTTGGGGACTGCGATATTGCTGATGGAACAATTCAGTAACAATTTGTACGATTTGGTAATCGAATCCAAAAACTCATGCCGAGTAGTAGCACTCCCGTCGGGGCAACGGGCTGTACGAAAGAGATACCGCGGCCTCGACACGAAGGGCTAAGAAGGAACATGGTTGGTTTTTAGTCAGTAGAAGTCTGACACTCCGTATCCCTGGTCATTTGATGATTTCGCACACTCCAAAAAAAAAAGTACCTACACCACACCATCTGACATTAAACAAAGAATTAAATGTTTGTCCTAAGTTTAGCTTAATTATTAATTTATTGCTGATTCACCCATGAGTTTTAGCCAAGTATTACTTAATACTTGGCTAAAACTAGAAAAAAACATTAAAAAAAAACTCGCGTAACCCATCGCTAACTAATGAAACTTCTGAGAAAAATAGACAGAAGTTATCATTTGGAAAGTGTTCGTAATCGCTTATCGAGTTTGTGATCGAACGCGAATTTGACAAACTTCGTAACGAGACGTGATAACGTCAAACTTGTGGAAATATTACTTCTTGAAATATACTGAACAGGGAAAACAAGCGTGCCTGATGGAAAAAAAAATAGTGTGGAACAGTGAGCAGTGGAGTATCGAGTATTAATAGGGGAAAACTGAAAATAATCATGAAAACAAACACAGTATTTTTATACTCATGGAATGGGCATTCTAACTTAAATGGAATAAAATTATCAATCAAATAAAGCTCACTGTATGGATATTAAAAACATTTTACCGACTTTAATTTCATTAGAAAATTCTCGATATAAAAAAAAAACAACCTTTAAAAGCCCAATGGTAACGGTCCTCATTTTTGAGTGTAGTTAGTGAGTAGGAACCAAAGCAGGCACTTTATTTCATCAGCACTGTTTTCAGAAGTACTCAAAACGGTGAAAGACAACATTGTTAGAAAATGTTTTTAATGGTAAGACCTACGAACTCTATGTTGTCGCCTCATTGTATGTTTAAACATAAACGTTCAATGAAATCCAGTTTGTCGAAGACCTCAGCCCTTAAAGTCCTTATAAAAAGCGGTACAGACAATGAATCTGATTAAATATTGAAAACTTCTGTTCAATCTACCTCACAAGACCACCCTAGAATCAAACTTACACGCGACACAACTTTAAAATAAAAGAAGTGTAGGTAAAACTAGTTTGAAACATTCATTCGAGCACGCCACGTTCAGCTCTTCCTGTATGTTTCCACCCGTGGAGTACTAGCGACGCAACTTTCAAAGGTACACTCGACGCTCAAAGAGCAGCCACGCTTCGGGAACCGATTCGACTCGGATATCGGAAATTATAGTTGAATTACTTCGCCAACAAGCGATAGCGCTGACGTCACCGTCGCCATCTTGGATCCTTTTGTAACAGACGTTAAGAGATAATTAGAAAAAAAGAACTCGGTGTTTGTCGATTGATTTTGAAATTGGTGTGTTTTTGTTTTGATTAATTGCCTTTTAGTGCTGTAAAATTATACAGAAAGCCAAACTCTGTATATAAAAGTGCTCAAAATGTACATTCATAATGTTATTTAAGCCAGAATTTGTGGCATTATCCATTCGGTTCGATTCCAGGTCGGATAAAGTGTTATTCCAGCCACAGAATTTGGATTTTTGCCCGGTAGATGGCTATAGGCTTGCCCTCACTAAAACTATAACTGGCAAAGTGTGGGTGTAATATTAAGTACACCTCTGCCGCACCCTTCGGGGACTACAGGCGTTATGTTATGTTAAAACACTGAAGGAATAACCTATCAGCTTTTTTCTTCGGTAGCTTTAACCCTTATCAATTGTCCATCCATCATCACTCCTGCCCTTAACCCAATCTATTTGGATTCAGCCCAGCATGTCTCCTTTCTCCATACTTCACAACCCCCATCCAATACTCTTAAAACTTCCTCACAGTAAGAGACCGTAAAACAGCCCAAATCATCATTAACAAAGCCCTAAAAAAAGGAAACGACAATACCAAGTACTAATTAAAGAAACACACTCATAATAAGATACTAAAAGCTCCGAACTTCTGTAGAAATAGCCATAAATCCAGTCTACCGCACAGGCATAAAACTGCCTACTTTTTATATCTATCTAATCAACCTGCCCTGCCCGCCTGCCCGGGTACCCGGGTGCCAGTCATAAAATCCTGGCAATTGTGGCAGGCATTCGGGGCACGTTGGAAACGCGCTTTGAAAACCAATCACTTAGATTTTTGAGCCTAGTTATGTGGTGTGCATTATTAATGTAGGTGTTAGATTGAAGTCAAGGTCAGGAAATTAGGTAGGATTAGGTCTTAAAATCCGAGGTTTGGAGATCTTGTTTGGACTTAGACTTTATGTGGTGTCTAGAAGGGAAATAAGTATATTGGTTCTGCACGAACTCAAAGCATTTATTTCAATTAGACCATTAAAGGCTTATGAAAGTACGGTACTGTAGTTGCCCATTCCAAGGTGTAGGTAGATTTCTATGCATAAGAATGGGCAAAGAGTGTCAATGAAGTTTTCCATTGAAACTCTTTTTTTTGTAGGTACTTGGAAGTGGTAGCAGTTAACAAAATAATAAATATTTTTTTAAAATATTTTTTTTTGTAATACGAATTAATTAATTGTAAAATCTGAATGCGGTTGACGATTGCCAGCCCGTTGTCTAGGTAGAAGATTTTTGTAGGCGACAATTTCTCGGTGGTAATTAATTTTAAAAGAAGCTTTGCTCAGTCAAAAAAGCCTGTGATGATGTACGAGTATTGTGTATGTATAATTATAAACATGAAAATGGTATATAAAACCAAAAACATCTACAACGAACGCGACCTCTTTCGAACACATCTCTTCATTTGGAACCATAGAGAACCCAATTAGTTTACATAGAAACATCCGCCTCCATACATAAAGAGACGTTGGAAATTAGATAAAATTCCTGTTTGTCTATGCCCCGGGGCGAAAGGCTCGGCGGTCAGACTATTTAATTTTACTGCGAACTGTGATTGCGTTAGTCGTGTTTGGGGGGTAATGAGGAACAGGGTGTAAAGTTCCTCATCCCCCGTTGAAAAGGGAGGATCCTCCGACCGGACGGTTGTTGTGTCCGGCGGGCTAACTGCCCCACAGTTGTAAGTCGGGAACTCCTATTTAGGCTTATGTCGCGGATAATGTTGATAGCGCGATGTAGGATTTCTGTCGATCGTTTTTAATACGCAGGTGTTGCGATAGATGTCGCTAGTCGCCACATCACTCCCCTCCGAGACCGGAGGTCGAAAGCAGGTTAAGTCTTGGCGCTTGTCAGCCAGTGGAAGGTTCCAGTGAGTCGGAACCGGATGCCGCATAGTTCACGGTGAGTTGGAACTGTCTGCGGTGATGCCCCAGTGAGTCGGGGTGATGCTGCATATTAGCTCCAGTGAGTCGGAGTGATGCAGTGCTTGCCGTGATGCCCCAGTGAGTCGGGGTGATGCTGCGTATGCTCCAGTGAGTCGGAGTGTGCAGTGCTGCGTAGTGGCTGGCTGCTGCGTCGACCAGGAGAGAAGGACGTCTCTGCTTGCTGACCGGCCGAAGTGCAGTGTGCTGTGCCAAGTTCGCTGATGAGGCTGGGGGTGATGACCAGGAATGCGCTTCCGCTGCATGCTGGTGGTCAGGATACCCCATGAAGCCGTGGCTGCTGGCTGACGGTATGACCCGCTGCTCGAAGGTGAAGGGGAAGTGATGACGACGTATGAAGTGCTTGCACGAAGGCTGCGCTGACGTTCATGCTCGGGGTCACCAGTTTGGGGGGTAATGAGGAACAGGGTGTAAAGTTCCTCATCCCCCGTTGAAAAGGGAGGATCCTCCGACCGGACGGTTGTTGTGTCCGGCGGGCTAACTGCCCCACAGTTGTAAGTCGGGAACTCCTATTTAGGCTTATGTCGCGGATAATGTTGATAGCGCGATGTAGGATTTCTGTCGATCGTTTTTAATACGCAGGTGTTGCGATAGATGTCGCTAGTCGCCACACGTGTTTGAGTTGAACCCGGGAAACACATAAATTAATAACATTGATTTGGTTTGTGTGATTGAGGATCATAATATAAGTAAGTATAATAATATGTGAAGTATAGCTGAAGAGGAATATAAATATTACGAAGTCTTAAGATCTCAAGCGAAAATAAGATCATAGTTTCAAGAAAGACAATCGAACAATGATATAATAAAGAATGGTACATAAGAGGAAGTCTGAAAGTGGTTCTGGTGACTTAAAATAAGTGTGGTAATAGGTTCTAATGTGATGCGGAAGAATGAAGAAAATATAGTAAGGAAAATAAGACAGAGCAACCATGAATGGACTGTGTCAAGGATGATATGGGTACAAAAGAAGTGACCGCTGAGTTAACGAGTAATAAAAGTATGGAAGAAGAAGACATGCTATGCAACTCCAAAAAAACTTTTTAACAAAAAATAAAACCGACTTCAAAAAAAAACCCAAAAAAGTGAAAAATAAACTTTATACCCTTTCCAACAAAAAAAGAATTTTTCACTTCTCTCGCTCTAAAATGCGTCTTTATGTCGTGCGTAGGCGACATAAAGTCGCGTTTTATGCTCTAGAGCATAAAGTAAAATCTTCGTCGAAGACCAAGGTAATCGGCACAGGTAACCGGCCCAACAGCCACACGAACAACTTCAACTTCATAGAATAACCTCTTTAATTTAATACGTTTCGTTAGTATTCTAAGAACAAGGGATTACTGCTTTTCATTACGAATACAAGGGAAGCTGATGGGAATAGGCTTCCCTCAATTACCTAAATCGCTTGATGGCAATAGGCTTGCTCTTAAGTAGGTTGGTTGATGGCAATAGGCTTGCTCCTAATTACATCAGTGGATGGCAATAGGCTTGCTCCTAATTACATCGGCTGATGGCAATAGGCTTGCTCCTAATAAGATTGGTTGATGGCAATAGGCTTTTCCTAATTACATCGGTGGATGGTAATAGGCTTGTCCCTAATTACATCATTTGATGGCAATAGGCTTGCTCCTAATTACATTGGTTGATGTCAATAGGCTTGGTCCCAATTACATCAGTAGATGGCAATAGGCTTGCTCCTAATTACATTGGTTGATGGCAATAGGCTTGCTCAAAATGTTTTAATTATAACTGAGCAGTATGAGAAAGTCAGGTGTTATGTCAAGTATCCTACTGAAAAAAAAAGTTAATCGGCGGGAACCATGATTATTTTTACAATATTTACAAGTTGCTGTTTCATTTCCTCGCAATCGAAGTGAAAAGTAGAGTGTAAAACTCGTCCATAAAACCCATTTTACTCTCTACTTTATATCCATCCTCGCTCGCAAGCTCGCATCGGATGGATAAACGTCTCGCGCAAAATGGTGCGTTTTATGCACTTGGTGTACAATCTACTATTTCAAATCGGTTAGCAAGTGACGGAGTTATGCCCGAACAAACATAAAAAAAAAATATATAAACATCCGAATTGAGAACCTACTTCTTATTTTAGAAGTCTGTTAAAAACTAAAAAAAATTGCAGTAATCTACTTTATATCTTAATTCGGAGATATGCGGACCGGCCATGTCAGACTCCTAGCAAAATACCGCTTAATACCATATCATAAATATATTACCACGGCTCACTGAACAAAGAAATACGAAAGTATTACAAAAATACGAACACAAAGCCCAATAGTTGTGTTACGTCATGCCACGTCATCGATCTACTTGGCCAGACTTCTGAAAGCTCACATCGACACAAAATGAATATGTAGATTCAGCGATATCCCAAAAAAAACGGCCAATAAATGCCAAGACCGCATTGTTTGACTGCGAATCCGTTGGCGGCATTCTTTCCCGAAGGATCGGAGCCATTTTAGGGTACAGCAATCGTAAATATTTGATAGACATCAATCATTCACACGACAAATCCAGGAATACTCCCCAAATCGAATCGGAGACACTGTCGGAGTATATCGACGAGTGTATCTGCAGCTGACATTCTAAATTATGACAGGATACCGCCTGTCGGAAACATTACCGCGGCTTCGCAGTAATTTGTAAAATTAGAGCGATAATAGACGATGATATTTCGCGGGTCGTAAGTTCGTAACACCAAGCGAATGTTGCCCTAAAAACTAGGACATTAAAGTTCAGAGTGAGGAAACATGACCGCTGTAACGCTTTTCGTCCGATTCGTTTATCGCTCGAATTAATTCTCGACCCGGTTCGCTTTCGAGATTAATTTTCGAGCTGTTTAGCGTACTGGCAACTGTCTATCTAGCAATTTCAAAGTGAAAAGGGTGTTGTAAGCAGATTTGTGGAGCCTCGCCTTTGAAACGGCTCTTGCGAGATATTTGTATTACTTTACAAAATGCAGCCGAGCAAGGACGCTTTAATAAAATGCAATGTAAGGACTGTTATCGTTCTGTGTTTATCCGAGGTTGTTTCTGAATGTTGAAACAAGATCTAGCGGCTTATGAGATTATATTTAAAAGATGGTGGATTTAAATCTGAGATAGACTTGAATGAAAATTTCACTTGAGTTCTAAATTTATTGTTTCTTTTTTTGTGACACACTGTTTTATTATTTTAAGCATCTGTTGCTTCACAACAAATTTTCTTATTTTTTCGTGATAGTTAATCGTAACATTCGTAACCTCGTCCTAACTGCATTCTTCTTTATCGTGTGTTTAGTGCATAAAACCTTGTCGGAGATTTTGAGCCACCCGTGAGCCTCTAACTTGGCATTACATGCCGTCAAGAAATATCTAATGCTTTTCTCACGATGTTTTCCTTCACCAATGTCAGTAATAATTATACAATACGCACATTATAATCCTAATTTAAACATTAAAATCAAAGGTTCAGTTCTTGGTTTCGAACTCGAGGTTATAGACTTGGCAGTCAATCGTTTACATCACTAGTCTATAACTGCTTAGCACCACTCTTTTGTGTTTGCTCCATTGTGGTCATGGATGTCCTTACCCCGGGGGCGAGTGGAGGATTCAGTCAGACTCTAACTGACTACAAAACGCCCCGGTGCTCCCTTCTCACACTTGCACCGGGGATCATGGGAACTATTGCGTCTTCCATGATCCACGGCCAGTAAGCTAACTAAATTAACGGATTTGATACCACTTTACCCAGACACAAATCAATATATAAATATCTTATTCTTCTATAATCATCTAGTTCATCTAAACTTACGTTAGAAGCTGCGTGGTATCCTTCTCAATCTTGAACAGCTTCCTGGCAGTGTAGTCGCTGAACTTATGGATGGCTCGTGTGATGTCCTGCTTCCTGTCTATGTCCGCCTGGTCTGCGCTCTGCCAGGACTCGATGTAGACCAGGGATACCCTGGTGTTCAGGGTGCGGAAGTACTGGAAATAAAGAAGATTTGTTAGGAAAGTGAAGGAGAGAAAGAGCAGCTATTGCGGTTACTGGAAAGGGCTCTGTGTTTTTTTTAGCCTGCTCTGTCCCACTGATGGGCAAAAGCCACTCGTATGGTTTTTTAAGTTTGTTTAAAATCAAGATCTTCGAGAAGTTCAGCACTTGCTGCGGGTTGTTCGAAAGAGATACCGCGGCTTCGGCACAGGGCTAAGAAGGAACATGTTTGATTTTTAGTCAGTAGAAGTCTGACACTCCCTACCGCTCTGCCCAGAGCGGCAGGAGTCATTTGATGATTGCCCAACGTCCAAAAAAATAATAGGTTCAGTCGCGACCACTGGACAAACGAAACAGTTAAAAATGTATTTATACAAATAGAGAATTTATCTCGAAATAATAACTGCACTGTTCATAATCATATTTACTGTACTTTTATGTCATGTAAAATACTGATATTCAGCTACATCTGGTTATACTGGAAGCTGACCCCAAAATAGTTGGGAAAAGGCTAGTCAGATGATGATGACATATTTACTCTCTAACAACAGCCACTATTTTAAAGTTCATTAATTTCCCAAAAGCCTACTACCCAAACTCCACATAAAGCCATAAACTTCGTAACAACAATTTAAAAAAACTAAATTTTTCGTCTATGTGCTCCCCGAACGATCCTCTTTCAGGAACTAGCGCCCCCATATGTAGGGGGTAACTTCGTTAAGCACAAAATTGGCTGTTCGGCTCTGTTTTAAAGCAGGAACAAGCTACTATAACCTAGCTAAACGTTTTGCAACATAATATCACGCTTATAGTCTGAAATAATAGGCAGAGTTGTACCGAATAGTATATCCACATTACTACGCTAGTGGTACTGAAGTCCCTTGTATTTACAGGCAAGCCTATTACCATCACATAAAAGTAACCCCATGGAAGAAACACGGAGAAACTCCATAGTTTCTTGCTGGTTCTTCTCCTTAAGAAACGACCAATCCGGATATCGTCTACCTTTTGTCGACTTTTATAAGTGCCCATGTAGGCCTAGAAGTGGCCTTGAAAAACATATTTTGATTCTGATTATGATCAACGCCGATTTGCACAAATACAGACAAGGCTGGTACTGAGACATTCTTGGTAGAAAACCATGAATACCATTTAATTTCATATACAATACCTATCCTTCCTTTTCGTGTGGGTAGTAAGGTCTAACGACCCTACACACCCTAGTGTCAGAGTTTCTAAACCGCCGCAAGGGCCTCTGACATGGTTTGACAACCGCCATTTGGCGGCCGGGACCACCGGCGTATACGTGCCTTCCGAAGCACGGAACCATCTTTTTATCAGACAATCAGGTGATTCAAGCCTGCAATGTCCTAACCAAACTGGAAACAACTTCACAAAGTATGCTTCCCGTGGGAATCGAACCCACGACCACCGAGTCACAAGGCAAACGCCTAAACCACTCTACCACGGAGGCAGTTACAATACCTATAATGTTCATGAATAAATGACTAGTGACTAACACTTTGCCTAACCTGGAAATCAAACTCTGGCCCTCATGATTAGCAGTAGCTCTTCCAACCAACAGTCCACTGAGGCAGTCAAAACGTTTTGATTAACTCAAAAATTGAATTTTGGACAGGCATTACTTATTTCGCGGGAAGTTTTAATGAGATTAGTTACGGGACCCGCTGAATATGATTGAAACTTTTCCAGTTTTACGCAACGTTTTTCGGATATTATTATATTATCATCTCGGTTTTACAGTGTGAATATAATTCTTTTTACAGAGTTATCAAAGTTCGGGGAGTTTTTTATTCGGGGTTTGCTTTATGTGGCCCCGGCTTTTGTGAAAAGGTTTGTGCTACTTATGATTAGGTTATATTGTCATTTTTGTATGAAATCTTCTGATTAACCTACTTCTTGGAAATATAATATTTATTAATTTATTAGCAGGAAATGCACAGTCTAGACTACAGATATATGTAGATCTACCAATTAGTAGTAATATCACGATTCGTATGAAAATCATGCGTGTTATTTCTTCTACTTCCTACTATGACGTCATAAGCACTATTGAGATACAATTCAAACAAGTTACTATTCAAAGAAGACTACGTTTATGTTCTTTAAATGTCTAGAATTAAGATCTAGACTTATACTACTGTTGTTTTAAACAATTTAGCCAGGTGCGACAGAAGCCACATTGAAATCAAAATTAAAATTAACCTTCACCACGTTAATTTATAGATGGCCTGACAATACCAGCCTTATTAGTAATTAATTATTTCAATTACAAAAATTTACTACCCAAAAGTATCATCTAATAAAATACTCAAAACACCGACTTCTAAAGAAAAATCAACAAACAATACGGAGGTTTATCCATTTCAAATTCAATTTTAAAATAAAATTTCCACAGGATGTTTGAAAATAAATGGGATCTGTTGATTTGATTGATGAAGAAGATTACTGAAAGCAACGCTTAGTCGAAATTACTCTTTCTGTTGGTTTGTTAATTGTAAGTAAATGAAGTAAATTCTAAGCACTTGTGTCGTTTGCGTTTAATTTAAATGGGAAAGTAAAAAGAACATGCTGTATCAGGGGTTGGTATCTTCCGGAGAGGCTGCTAATTGAAAAGGGTTATTTTTTGTGTTTCAAGAGGACTGGCTTTTTCATATTTCATTTTAATACTATGAATATAAAAAAAATGTAGGGGAGTGAGGAACTCTGTCTGTTTGTCGGTCATTCAATCATCTTATTTCATTCAGCTGGTTTCGAAAAGGTTAAAGCTAAAACAGCTGAATGGATTTAAATGAAATTCAGCACACTAATAAAATATGGCCCGATTCATTGATGTAATCTATATCAATGGCCCGATTATTTTTATTTTGTCAAGGTTGGGATCGCGATAGTCCTTCCAGGAGATGGCGGGGTGAGCTGGGCGGAATCAACGACCAGTGCTCCAAATTGATCCTGGATCGAAATGGAATGGAGGTCATGGGGGAGGCCTTTGCCCAGAAGTGGGATGACACAGGCTTACGGTTACAGTAAAGATTGGCGACGGGAGAAGCCGTGGACCAACACTAGTACCTGATATATGCATCCACCGTAATTGTATTAATATTTTGCGTCAGAACAACAGCGTCTCAATTATATTAAAAAAAAAAACAGACAGCCTAAAAACAATTTATAACCTCTCCAACAAGAAAAACACCAGTCTAAAACCGACACTATCCAAAAAATAATACATCTTCATAAAAAAATTGCACTTCATCCAAAAAAGGGGATCTAATCCTCGAGTGTTGGCTGTCAGGTCCGTCTCCAGAATTCTGGAGCGCAGATCATAATTTGTTTTACCCTTCTGTGACATATGTCAGGCGTTGTCTCTTCATGACATATGTCGGGACCCACGGTTTTTATTGTTCCTTTCTTGTAATTAGGTTCCGTAGCTCTGAAACTTTATTGTTAGGATTTTTAGTTTATTTTTGTATGGGCTGGAGTATGGCTGGTCGTTTTGGGTTAGTAGTAAACTTGTGTGTCGTAAAAAGTTGGTTACTTTTTTAAGTAGGCATTAAATGTTTGTATAGACTGTTGGGTTGTTTTTGTTAGTGCTTTCGTCGAATTTTAGTAACAATAATTTGTGTTGTTAGTTAGTATGAGTAAGTAATATAGTTCATCGTATTCTACTTAGCCATTTCCAACTACATTTGTGTAGGTGGCTTCTAGTCTAACCAGATGTCGCTGATTATAAATTATGTATCAGTGAGATTAATGTGTTTAGTTTAGTTTTATTTCAGCAAATAATTATTACCGTTAATGTTTTTATCAAATACTTGGTGTCAGGCAAAAAATAACAACGTTTGCATTGAACGCAAATTACACTGGCAACTCTATTTAATGGAGGACTATAATATAGAAACGCCGAAAAGCGTCAGGGTACCATAAACATCATACAATTTTTATAACTGGCCCATATCTATAATCTGTTATTTTTTACTCTCTCTAAACAAAATACTTTAATGTTATCCCATCTACTCACCAAATCAGCAATATTAGCGACTTGTATAGCATCATGGACGACCTCGGACCTGGTGCTGCCGTTCCGCCTGTCAAACATGGCCTTGTCTATGACCAGGGCTGTCTCGATGTACTTGGTGGTCTCTCTCACGTCGCGCCTGCGCCGGTTGAGGGCCCGGAGCCCTGCGTCCTGCCACCAGCGCCATGATCGCTCTTCTTTGGTTCTTGTTGTTGAGTCCCTGGGACAGGAGAACAGAATGGGTTATGACTTAGAAAATACAAAAGGGTGATACATAGTGGTCCTGTCGGGACTGCGGGTTGTTCGAAAGAGATACCGCGGCTTCGACACAAAAGGTAAAGAAGGAACATTTTTTAGTCAGTAGAAATCTGACACTCCCTACCCAAACTCCAAAAAAAAAGTACATTTAGATTAGGCTAGGAGGTTATTTTAATTAGTACTATAACTTTGCTTAGTCCGTGATTAGGCCAGTCGTTCTATAGGGATCGTAATGCTGGGCTGTGTGTAGATAGATGAAAAAAGATTACTGCATGTAGCAGAGACGAGAATGTTGAGGATGTGTGCTGTGGCAAGAATGGATAAAGTAAGAAATGAGTATAAGAGGAAGTTTAGAAGTTGCGCCAGTTATAGAAAACTTAAGGGGGCCTAGCCTTCTCTCAACTGTGTTGGGGTCGACTGCAAGATCAACCCGACGAAGCTGAATACCAGTATTTTACATAGAGTCAGGATATTGAAAACAAAGCGTAAAATACTAAAGCTTGGTTCCAAAGTATTATTTTCGTGTGATCAACATGACACAGTAACAAAGATTATGGTAGATACTTCTTAGGGAAAGAGAACTTAAGATTTTTGTCTAAGTGCTTGTTCAAGGAACATAATTATTTGGAGAGAATTTACATGAACATGTTTGTTCAACTAAGTACTTTGGGTTGTTTAATTGCTTCGACACAATGTTTTCCACACAACAGCATTAAAAAAAAAAAAAAAAAAAACATACCATTCGAATTGAGAACCTCCTCCTTTTGGTAAGTCGGTTAAAAACAGTTACACGTATCAATTTACAACACTGCCTTAGTAGTCTCGTCGTTGCAAGCGCGACTGCTGAACATGAGGTAGTGAGTTCGATTTCGAGATCAGTCAAAGTATTACTAGGATTTAGCAGTTACTGATTCTGGATTTGTGTGTCCCTATTACATGGAACTGATAAAATGTACAAAAATGTATGTATAAGTGACACCTCTGCCTATATAACCATTTTAGGCATATCAAGCGTGATGTTACATAAATAAATAATATACGTTAATTCCCACCCCGCATCGCTTCAAAACAGCCACTATGATCGACCACATATAATAATAACCCACAGATGATAAAAAGTGCGTATCCTTAAAAATCGGTTTTAAGGCTGGGGTGTTTTCCCCCGTTCGGTTTGGGGGGGGAGTGCTTAATCAAGTTTATCAGTCCCTTCACGCCCCCATTATTGGGAACTAGGGAAATTTCCCGGACCCGCCCGGGTAGATTGCTTCCGGATCGTCGATTGGAGTATTGTAAATAGAAAATGTTTTTCTTCGGTGTTTGTGTGATATTATGATGAAAAGTATGTTTTAGAGGATGTTTTTTCTTGTGGGGTTTGTCTGAATGGCATCGTTATAAGATGAAGGTAGTTTATGGTTGAGTCGTACCCGTAAAATTGAAAATTAGCAAATGCATAACGTCACGCCTGTAACCCCCGAAGGGTTAGGAAAGGGTTATGCAGAGGGAGGGTAAATCTATATAATATATATAAATAAAAAGAGAAGTTCTGACTGACTGACTGACTCATCAACGTCCAGCCCAAACCGTTAGAAAGCTGAAATTTTGCACAGAGGTTCCCTTTATAATGTAGACAAGGATTAAGGAAGGACTTTCCGAAATTCAACCCCTAAGGGATTTTAATAGGGATTGAAAGTTTGTATGGAAAATCATCAATTACACGCGGGCGAAGCTGCTGGCAAAAGCTAGTATATATATATGTACCCAATAGTGTACACGTATTTCGCCAGTTATGTTTTCAAATTCAAATTCATTTATTTGCAGGTACAGTCGAACAAGCTAATAAGTAACAGGGTAGAGATCTTTATAATTCTATAACAATGAAAATATTTATTGTAGTTTTGTTTTATCAAGTGTCGCATTGAGCGACTAATGTCAAACGCTGTATCGTTTGACATCAGCATAGTATAAAGAAGGGAAGTAGGGTATCTTCATACAAACGCACCGCGCGCGGCTTGTATGTGTGCGCCTAGTATCTTTACGGTCGCCGCACGCACACTCAAACAAAATCTCGCTGCATTTCGCACTGAGCCAGTCAAGGTTAACACCGCACAAGGTTCGCGCGACGCACGGCTTTTCGGCACCGCTAAGTACCTAAATGAAAAATGTCTGATAATCGCAGGAGAAGTTATTGCTGTGTGTTTGGGTGTCTAAATAATTCATAGATTCCAGAGTTGAGTATGTTCAGATTACCTACTTATTTTTTTGTTGTTGGTATTAGTTTTCTATCAGACAGACGAAGTAGGCAGGCCTACTTTCCCACTAGAATGTATTAGGTAGGTAGGTACTTTTGATGATATGCCGCTATTGCTTTGTTTACGTTTAGTCATGCCGATTTCTCAGTATTGTAGGTAGGTATAGTAACTAAGTATGTACCTACTATCTGTATTATTTTATGTTGGTTTAGTCAAAAGTAAAAACATATATTGTTCTTTATGTGCAAAAATACTACTTTATGCCTATTAAAAAATAAACAAAAAAAAACTGACAAGTATATACTAAGTAAATAATTTAAACACAAGCTCTTAGTCTATAAACTATAAATAGTTGTTGGTCCTCTTTTTAGGCAAAAGCCTTTTTATTCCGAAACTATTAGGACTACATAGTTGAAACTTGGTAAGTAGATGTATGCTGTGAACCGCCTTACGATATTTTTACAAAAAAAAAAAAATAAAAATAATGTAGTATGCTGTACATCTCAATGAAACTCAGACAACACAAATAAAAAAATACAACTTCCCGGCCCTTGCCAATTTTTAGGCACTGTATTAAAATTTAGCTGAAAGTGACAACCCTGACACATGCAAGTACGGTAGGTAATTATGTCGCGGATTGGGCCGGAGATGCTCTACTTCCCTTCTTTATACTATGACATCAGTCTCTAAATGTATCTGTATAATCATAAAAGTAAATACAAGTTAGCTGGCTGTATACTTATTAGCTTGTTCGACTGTACCATGTTTTAAGGTACCATGTAATAGTAGGCTAGCTTATTGCCATAAACACGCACGAATCTAGAGTCCGTGGCTGATACTGATTACTGGGAAATTCTTAATACACTTTGCCTGACCCAATAATCGAACCCAAACCTAATGCTCAGTAGTTGCGTACACTGGGCCGATGACCCAGTCGACAAAAAAAAATAGTGAAATCTGATTTACAATACTGTACGTCGTGTAAACTTTTGTTCACCCATATTTTTATTTATTTATCTAAACTTCATGTACAATAGTGGTAGGTACATAGGCGGACTTAATGCCACAAGGCATTCTCTACCAGTCAACCTTAGGGTCAAAAATTTATTTACTTTAACGAACTGTATCAATAAATGATACCAAGAATAAAATTGAAATGTATATTGTACTAACAGAAAAGAAGTCTAAATTCACATGCAACAAAAAACGGGAAAAGGAAACAAATTCTCTTAAACATATTAAAGACAATTTAATGTTCAAGATTAATTCCTTTTTGGATTGCTTTCACGGTGGATGAGTCCAGGGGTAGACATGGGGTGAAAAGAGGGGGGAGGTAGCTAAGGGGATTTATCACTTGGAAACCGCATGTGGTAATCAGCAAAAAATGCCATGCGTACCCCAGTTGTGGATACAGTGACAAAAGTGCACAAAAGATATCGAAATTGGTAATTATAACTACAAATAGGGGATCGGACAAAAAAAAAACTAATTAGTCCGTCAGATTGATTTCCAAAAAATATTGTCCACATATTTTTTCTTTTTTCACGTAAACAAAAAATGAAGACGATACAGTGCTTCGAAAACTCGTGTGACGTCATCTGATAGTACATTTTGTACCTTTATGTGACGTTTGAAGCCCCACTCCATGATCTTTAACGCGCTTTATCTTCGTCAATTTTTATTGATTTGATAAAACAAAAAACACGTATAATATTTTTCGATAATCTAACTGACGGACTAAATAGAATTATATAACGGCGGCGCCGTCCGCCGTTGCTGGCCGTGCCGGTTGCAAGGACCAACCTTCTCTCGAAAACACCATTGACCCGCGCAATTCGGGTAATTAATGATCTCCACGGCAAGATCGATATATTTACATGCCATTTGAGTGAGTTCGCAAAGGTACTGTTATTTATAACATGCTATAATAAAGATTAGAGCAAGCTAAATGTTTTTGTTTTATCATTTATAATAGGTATCGTTTTTGTTTTTTATTTTTTATTATTAAGTATGTTGTTTTATAGTTTAAAGAAATTGTGATTTTATAGTTGTGTTTTTATACGTTAAAGATTCTGTATTTTGTAGTAAATAAGGTAGTTGTAGGTATAATAGTAAGATTGTTTCTTTTCATACTAAATAAGGTAGTTTTAAGACCGCGCTATCGCATTAGGTGTACACCTGTAATGATAGTTGTAAGGGAGATTTTAATAAATAAATAAATAAATAAATAAATATTTTGTTGAGTCAGTCCGATCCCCTATTGTAAACACTACCCCGTTGGTCTAGTGGTCACTGCTGTGCATGAGGTCTAGGGTTCGATTCCTAGGTCGGACAATGTGTTATTGGTTCTCTCAGTAGTAGCCACAGAGTCTAGATTTTAGTCCGGTTGAGGGCAATACGCTCGAGCCCTATTACACGGGACTTTTTTTTCATAATTATTTCAACAAAGTTACATGAGTGGGTAAAATACAAATTTTCTGCCAAACTGCAGGACAGTTTGTCGGCAGTGTTCTCGTGGATACAGCTCTTAGTTAAATAAAAAACATTAAATACATACATCATAAAGTTAAGGGTAACACATAGTTATGTTATATAATGTATCATTATGTATCTATATGTTATAGGTACATCAACTTGTATTTACCCGACTGCGGCAGAAGGAGGGTTATGTTTTTAAGTAATACTTAAACATAGCTGGCGACGTGTGGGCGTACTAATGGGTACACCTTTGCTTAACTCCGCGGAGATTATTATGTGAGGAAATTGCAAACAACGACAGAAATAAGTTAACAAGATGTACAATGTACGTCCAAAAAAATGTTTTACAAAAAAAAATAAACCACCGACAAAACACGGCTACCAATGGAATTTCCCGGATACCATCCGTATTAGCAGCCATGATAATAATGATAATATTCAATTTTACATTCTAAGAAATTTCTTTTCATTAAAACCAGCGTCGAAGAAAGTTTTTTCCCATTGAAATTGAAACTCCCTTCCAGAGAGTCTCATTGTAACAAATTCTTGAAAATCGAACACAAAACGTTCACATAATTAATTAAAACTTCAAAACGTTCGTTCATTATCTTTCTGAAATCAAATCATTCGGTAAGCGACACTTTTTGAATGTCAATGCTATCATTAAAATATTGCCGAGACATCAAAGTGAGTGAACGAAACGAATGAATAGGAGTGGTAGGGAGAGTCTTTGAGGAAATTGGTTTTGTCATTTATATAGGAGTTTAGGTACTTTGTCGATAAGCTATTTTGTTATGTTATCTTTGAAAGGTAAACTGGTATAATGATGATTACAATGTCTCCCTTTAATATACAAATGCAAAGGACTCTTTTCATACGGAAAAGAAAATTTTATGTGCATTGATTTCCTTCGTAATCAAAAGTTACTGTATCTTTTATTTAGAAAATGAGTTTAGGCCAGCAGTTTGTATATGTATAGTACTGAAAACGCGTTTGGGGGCGGGGGCTGAGGAACAGGGTGTAAAGTTCCTCAAACCCCATAGAAAAAGGGAGGATCCTCTGACCAGACGGGTGTTGTGTCTGGTGGGCTAACTGCCCCACATATGTAAGTCGGAATTTCCTATATGAGCTCATATCGCGGATAACTTTGATAGCGCGATGTAGGATTTGTCATTTAGTTCTCATGTGTTCTGATAGATGTCACTGTCGCCACACGCGATTCTATAATCATCTGATCGTGTATTCGAACCTAGGGCTTCTAATCTTGAGCATTAATTTGTGTTATTTATTTCATCACCACTACTCTCAAAACGGTGAAGGACAACATCGTGACGGAACCGGCATGTCTTAGAACCAAAAAACTCGTAGACATGTTCCATCTACCAACCCGCACTGGGCCCGCGTGGTGGATTATAGCCCATCCCTTTCCTAGAGAGGAGGCCTGAGTCCCTGCAGTGGGAACATTATAGGCTGATGATGATGATGAATCATCTGACCCACTGTACTAGAACCTTAAATGAGAATACTTTCACTTCATAAGCTGTTGCATCTCTTTTGTATCTCATAAGTAATTTTGTGTGTATATCTTTTAATGTTGTTTGTAATAAAAAGTCTTTGTTTTATATTTAGTTCACAGATTTTTGAGCTCTATCAAAATATTAGTGCGGTGTGTCATTTTCAAATATTGCAAGACCAACTTAGTTATGTCTTATTTCTGTTTTTATTTTTTTGTGTGTTCTCTCTTCTGTGTTTTTAATTGTTTTGTCCAGTGCTAGTCTAATTAATACTTTTTATTTCTGTCTTTATTTGTAAGAGACAGTCCTACAAACAACCATAAAAATATATTATGTCACAATCGAATAGAAACACACATCTTTTATTTACGCTTCATACGAGGACATTGTTTTATGTAAACCGGCACTTACACTCGATCAATGATTCAGAGGGACCTAATTTGCAGCGGCTGGGGAAAGGTCTCTAACACACACTGTCTCAAGGGTTATTGATTACCTTGTATTGTGCGAAATGGTGGTAATTTTAACTGTTTTTTAACCGACTTCCAAATAGAAGGAGGTTCTCTATTCGTCTGTATGTATATTTTTTTTTTTGATATCCATAGTGCCATTTAGGATGACAGGCTACATAATGTATGACAAAAGTTTATTACGATTTCTGATTTTTCTAGTACAGAGAGTTATTCTTTATGGGATAGGATCGATTGGTATAACTATCATAGTCCAAAACAAAAGTCATTTTTTTCAAATTAAGTTGACAATCAGCACTTCTTGAACGTTAAAGTTTTCAAAAAACAGTCCCCCAATACGCCTACCACTCCACACACTTCGTAGTGTTTTAGCTGGATAGAAGAAGTGGCGGAACAAACTCTCCAGCAACACATCTGTCTGTTAGGTAGGCTTTTTTGTAGTATACTAACTGCCGCACTCACAGATGTTTAATGATTATCCGTGTACGACCCTTTGAATAACAAAACGAATGTGTACAACTCTGATCCCCAAGATACAGACTAACGTCTAGTTTGGGGATCACCGTTCAAATCGCTATGTATGTACTTGGTTGTTAATAAATAATAATTTGAGTCTATTATACTTAAGCCGTTACTTAGTAAAGATTTGAAATTCGAAACCTTTATCAAGTGACGGCTTAAGTAATCATTAAATATCTCTGAGTACGGCAATAAGAGTGATTGCACCTTTATCCCCTTAACCCGCACTGGGCGCGCGTGGTGAATTATAACCCATCCCTCTCCTAGAGAGGAGGCCTGAGTCCCTGCAGTGGGAACATGATAGGCTGACGATGATATACTAGAGCTTTACAGTCTCATTAAGTCTCTCAAAAAGCAATCACATCATTTACCCACCAGAAAAACGTTCATCCCACAGTACGTACCCATATCAATACCTACCCATTTCTAAAAGTACTGTCATCAACGCGAGTCGTGGGTGTCAATAATTAATTCGAATTAACGAACCGGTCGCTGCGGTGGCAATGATCGTGTGCCCTACATATGGATGAGATGAGGGTGACGCCATATTCGGATTTTGTCTGTCAACAATTGGTCATGGCAAATTAAATGGGGCGTAAGTTGTGGTGGCGTCAGGTGTTTTGTGAAACGTGTTGTTTTTAAATGGGAAAGTGTGTTTTACTTTTTCATAAATTTACGACGATAGTGATATCGACAGAGGTGTTTCTAAAGTACATCAACATTTCGCCAGTTATGATTTATGTAATAAGGGGCGAGCCCATTGCTCTGCATCAACCGGGCACAGATCCAGAATCCATGGCAGCTATTGTGAAATTGCTGATAGAAAAATTCAATAACACTTTGCCCGACCTGAAATCGAACCCACCACTCATGCTCAGCAGTTGCGTTTGCGACCACTAGTCTAGCGAGGCAGTCCTGGCTCAAAGATATAAAACTTTTCTTTTCTAAAACTTCCCAAAACGGTAACAAGAACCCTGTTATTATTAAATGAAAGTATTATTACTTTATAAACAATTTAATAAAACATTAACTGAGACTTATACGAAACCAAGCTAGCCTAACCCTAGCAGAGTCTCCTAAATGCAGAGGAGTACATCAGCAAAATAATAACAAACCCTGTTTACCGAATTCCTATTACCAAAGCGATCCATCCACCAACACCACTCAGAGACACAGTTAAACAAAATTGAATCCAAAATATTATTCCACGAAAATATGGAGAGTACTGCATAACAAAGTATTTCCTTTGTCATCCAAGTTTAAATTATTTCTCAAACAAATTCAAATAGAATTCAGAAAGGAAACTCACAGTGTGTAGTCGGGCGAGGAAAAAAAACTCCTTTGCCAAGTTGGCACGCTGTGTTATTCACTTTTCACTTGGCCTTGGCTTGGCTTGGCTGACAAACCTATGATTAATAGTTTAAACTTTTTCCTTTTTGAAGTTAGAGTTAGGTTTCCTACAAAAGTACTTAGTTTTAATTTTGTGCGAGTTCTCTGGGTGAGGCTTGGGATTCTAGATTTTATTTCCTTTGTACGCATAGAATACAAACTAATTTAATTGAAAAGGTCTTTATCAAAAAATTACATTACCTAAATATGCCAGACTTATAGGGCGACTTTTATCGGTTTGATATCTCTTGGTGTAAACCACTCTTGCTTCAGTTGGTCTGTAGATGGTTGATCAGTATCACCCATAACGTACTGAATTTCCTCTGTGCTTTAGAGAGTAAGTTAAGCCGTCGTTGATCCCGACTGTCGTTTTCAAGATCTTTGACTGAAAACTAGTCTCACCAAAACCCTTTGGTAAGACTCATTGTCAAACTTTTGGGATGCCTTATTCATATATCTCACTACTAACTGGGTTGTGGAGGTCATATAGGCAGTCGCTCCGTGTAAAATTTTGGTATTCAGCTACATCTGGTTAGACTAATAACCGACCCAACATAGGAAAAGGCCAGGTCAAGATGATGATCGCTTAGTAAATTGTTCACACCTACATTCCCAGTAGGCTACAGCAGAGGTGTATTAAACCCACAATACACCACCATTTATGACGTGGTAATAACACCTCATAAACACTTTAAAGCGACGCTAATACAAACCAAAGCCATTATTAGTAGAATTTCCACCTCCTAACCTCTGAATATAATCGCTTAGTTAACTTAACGATACCTCTGGGACTCTTTAGAGGGATGGTCGGAACCATAAATTCATTATCAAGATTTCAAGACCGAGAAAAATAATTTAAGTATTATTTTTAGGATTGCCTCGTCGGTCTAGTGGTTGTATGTGCGAATGTTGAGTGATGGAACTTTAGGTTCAATCCATGGGGCCTAGGTATTTCGTGTGGAAAAAAGAAAAGTGTCCTATATAACCTTATTTTTTGGGGGTGGGAAATCATTAAATGACTCTCCCGCTCTAGGCAGAGCGGAAGGGAGTATCAGACTTCTACTGACTAAAAACCACACATTTTCCTTATACGCTCTTGTGCCGATGTCGCGGTATCTCTTTCGAACAACTCGCAGCCCATCCCTAATAACCTTAAGCTTGGATTTGTTTTTAGTTATGACAGTCTACATTATATTTTCATACTAAACTTTAAAGTAACTTTAAAGTCTTACTGCTTACAAATTGTGACTACATATACTCGTCTTCACAATATATATGTTAGAGGAAATACTCCTTGCAAACATCATAGACGATTTCGGACTTGTCAATGTCCTCGCTGTCAGTGTCTGTTGTATCTGTCAGTAGTGCGTTCGTTTTATTATTAGAGTTTCTTGCTAAAAAGACAGCGCCTGTGCCGGTCGTGCGCACTGATTGATAAAATAATAACATGGCAGACACCAATATCGAGCACGCGGACGCTAATCCGATTGAATCTCCGACAGCAGCGGTGGGATCGATTCCAAAATCACACTTCCAGTCGACCGCGATGCTAGCTACTCCAAATCAAGCAATATTTTACGCCGGGGTATGAAACTTAAGGAAATATGGCGATGTAACAACGTACCTGGCGCACCTTCACCTAAAACGTGAACTGCGTGTTCGTATCCATTGTGCAAGACCTGGGAACAGCTAAAGGAGCGACTTACTCGACAGTTTGGTGCAACGAGGAGGTTCTACGATCTGTTTCGCGATATGGTGGAGTACAAGAGCGACCAGGTGGCTACGTACATCGAGTATTCTACCAACAAGTTGGCGCTGATAGATGGACTGGTTACAGGCTGGGGGTGAGTCAAAAAAAAATCGAGGTGGTGATCTACGGCATCACGGATATTCAGGTATGCACTGAATTACTAAAAAGACTAAAACGAATTTTGTGGACATTTAAGTACGTGATCGACACTATGTGTGGTGATCGACACTATCACTGTGCGTGATAGTTATCCTTTGCCGTTGATATCAGAACAGATTGATGTCCTCAGTCAGGTGTCTTATTTTTCTAGTTTAGACATGGCCTCATGGCTTCACCAGGTTTTGATGGCATCTCAGAACGACATCGAAAAGACCGCGTTTATTTCCCCGGATGGTGTATGGGAATATTTGAAAATGCCCTTTGGACTCTGTAACGTGCCTTCTGTTTACCAACGGGCCATCAATAAAGCGCTAAAAGGGCTAAAAGGCAAAATAGCGCTTGTCTAAATGGACAAGCGCTATAATAATAATGTTCACGGTTTTTTTTTTTTTTTTTTCTCTTAAACTTTGGAGGAGGCGTTCCATAGTCTAGAGCAGGTATTGTCTGCTTTTAACTGCTGTTAAAGACTTGACTTCTCGATACGACTGTGAAGCTCTTCGAAATTTCGTTCACATAATCGTAACACCCAAGTGAATCAATTCCGATCAAGGCACTTCGTTCACAGGGCAAGACTTCCAAAGCCTCTGTAGAGAGTGGTCAATCGAGTTCCATGAAAACGCCAGTCGCATTTGTCATGCCAATGGACAGGTAGAACGGATAATGTCCGTACTGACTAATTGTTTTACAGTCGCCGAAAATCACGAAAACAAATCTTGGAAGTCTGTTATCGTTGAGGTCCAACTCGTTTTGAATTGCACAGTATCCAAAAGTACGGGCAAAAGTCCATTCCAGTTGTTATTTGGTTGTAACAAAACTCCACCCAGGTTAAACTTTTTCGCGGTGGATATTGATATTCACAATGAACTAGACTTGATAGAAAGTTAGAAACAAGAAAAGCAGCTAAGGATAGGATGGACGAGCAAGCAAAAAAAAAGATAAAATACGCTATGACGCTAATAAAGCCGCGATTCGTCCTTTTGTAGAAGGCGATCTAGTGTTAGTTCAAAAAATCCCCGCATAACTAACAAATTAAGCGGAAAGTTAAAAGTTTTGTGGTCCTTGTAAAATCACGAAAGTTTGACCGAATGAGCGTTACATGATTGAGCCGTTATCTGGGGGACGGGGTCAATATGTGTGTCATAAAAGATAACGCTAATATCCAGGTAGCCTACCAGAATTGTCCGAATGTCTTGTCACTTTTTCAAATTGTTAAGTACTGTCGCCGCAGCCTGGTATGATGATTAGTAACGAATTATGAATTGTGAATTTGTGCTACATTGTTTGTAGAATTGTTGAGATGTTTTAAGTTTTGTTGAAACGGAGAACTCTTAAGTTTATTGTTTTTGATTACGACTTTGGAGCAATAAACATGCGATTATTGCTGATTTATCACGATGGAAGCTATCACGCTTCGTCAGAGAAACGGACTGAAAGTTTTATCGCTTTGTCCTGACGATGGAAGCTATCACGCTTCGTCAGAGAAACGGACTGAAAGTTTTATCGCTTTGTCCTGACGATGGAAGTATGGAAGCTATCACGCTTCGTCAGAGAAACGGACTGAAAGTTTTATCGCTTTGTCCTTTGTTGTTGTAAGTTGCTACGCTTTGTGGTGTTGCTGTTGAAAGTTGCTACGCTTTACGGTGTTGTTGTTGAAAGTTGCTACGCTTTGCGGTGTTGTTGTTGAAAGTTGCTACGCTTTGCAGTGTTGTTGTTGAAAGTTGCTACGCTTTGCGGTGGGGTTGAGCTGAATCATGTATTGATCAAGGCGTATTGCTGAAAGCTTCTACGCTTTGAGATTTAATGAATGCACTGCCTTCTAACTAATGCTGAAAGCTTTCACGCTTTGCTTTGAGTCCCATTGATTTATAAGGAGGTTGAAAGCCGTCTGAAACGCTTTGCCTACATTGGTGCCGTTTAGACTCAACGCGAGAGCGCGTTGATTTGCAGAATGGCCGTGTTAGAGGAAATACTCCTTGCAAACATCATAGACGATTTCGGACTTGTCAATGTCCTCGCTGTCAGTGTCTGTTGTATCTGTCAGTAGTGCGTTCGTTTTATTATTAGAGTTTCTTGCTAAAAAGACAGCGCCTGTGCCGGTCGTGCGCACTGATTGATAAAATAATAACATGGCAGACACCAATATCGAGCACGCGGACGCTAATCCGATTGAATCTCCGACATATATAACTTTATTATCAAGCAACTAACTTAAAAATAACATACATAAAATAAAAACAAACTAATAATAGGTGAAGTGACAGGTTAATGGAAAGGTTTATGACAAGACGTGGGGAAGAGCAGCACCATCTTCATAGATGTTTATCCGTTGCCATTTATGACGTGTGCCGCGAATGCACATACTACTTGCTCTGATGATGGCTGTTTGTATTCTCGCACGTAACCAGCCTGTAATTGTAGAAAGGGGCCTGCTCCAGCGGTCCGCTAGTGCTTCGGCAAGGTGTGCTATGAATGAAGTCATTTGTGGAGCAAAAACTCCGTCAACAGAAGTCACCAGGGGGGTGAAAGTGGCATGACGCGTCTCGCATGGGCCGCAGTACTTCCTTTTCTTTTCTTCTTCGGCAGAGCGGAGGACAGCTGCTACTGGGCGTGATGCGTAGGAGGGAGCGTCGGTGTCAACGACACGGACATCAAATAACGCCTCCCTCTGGGCAATCCACACTCCGCGGCAGGCGAAGTCTCCACGCAGTCCTGAGTCGCCTTCGGAGATGACTGGCTCCTTCGTGACGTTGCCCCAGGTTTGCTGGCACAGTTCACAGAAAAGGTCTCTTATCTCGTTGTGTCTGCGTGTGATGAGGCCGCCCGTCTTGCAGCATAAGGCATGGTCCACGCTAAATTCGTCGCTGCCGCAACCGTCGCACGACGCAGGCATGGAGACTGGTGTGCGGTGATATCTTATAGCTAGCGCGTCCCTGAATTCGTGGGGTGAAAGATCGAAGTTGTCTTTTCTTGTGGGTATTACTGAGAGCCAGGTAGAGGTTTTTGTTTTCATTTTTGTTAATATTGATCTTTCTATTGCTCTTTTTTTTTTGGGTGGTAATTTAGTGAGAATATTTTCAAGTTTTTCATTGTCGTATGTTTCTTTTTCCTTTTTTCCCTCGTCTTCTGACACTTGGTGATGTTATTTATTATTCAAATTCAAATTCAAATTCAAATTATCTTTTTTTGTTTTATAATAGAGATAAATATGATATTATACAGGGGTAAAGTATGTAAGTTTAAACGTAAGGGTAATCTTATGACTACTTCTCTGATTCGGACAATTCTTTCACTAATTAGAAACTAAATTATTCCCATGTCCTACTAGCTGTAGATAATTAATATGTTCTCCTGTGAAAACTTCCAACCAAAACGCGAGATTAAGCTATTGACACATAAATATCTAGCTTTTGAAAAGCCAATAAGCTCACATCAGTACATTCACCCTGACGAAGCATGAGCGGGTCGCTAGTGGTTCATAAACAAATGATTGGCTTAAGAACGTATCCCTGTTGACGCTCCAATAAGTCAGGAACTCGACCCACCGCCCCTAAGGGTCCGAGATGGACGTCTTAACACTTGAACAACTCAAATGTAATCAACCAATTATTGTGTCAATATTTTGTAGAATATTTTAAATAAGGTAGATATTATTTTGCAAGTTCCTCTTCCTGTTATTTTAAGTGTTTTGGGAGATAGGAGTTTTGTTTCAAGATAGAATACTTGTCAAAATAGTTACTTCTTGACTAACGGCCCTGCCAAGTGCTTGTGTAAGTTCTTATGTATCAGACACGGCATTTGCATATTTCTGTCTCCGAATCAGTTTTGATTTCGTGGCATATGTCACTAACTTACGGATAAAGGAAGCCATTGATTAAATAATGAGTACAATAACTTACTGATTCCCGATTATGTCGATTGATTAAGATTGCTGATTATGAAGTTATATGCCATTGATTGAGTACAAAGCTGATTGTATAATAAAGTCTTTGTTGTTATTTAAAGATGAGTGTATAATAAGTTCGTACACATAAGCGAACTCTTAAGCTCAAACATGTACAACATAATATTTTTCCTCAGACAGAGTTCCTAAAAACATTGATTTTGACAACTTGTTCAATAATTAAAGCTCTTAAATTAAGCGTAGACTATAGCCGCGTGTAATCTCTCGCCTACCGGCAATAAATCGATTCGGTAAGTACTTGTTACAAGTTAATTCTTCGCACTTTTCACTTTAGATTTGAGCTTAAATTGTTGGGAACGGATTTTGTTGGCGCTTCATTAGAGTGATAATGTGGTGTGGTGGTAAGCAGCTTATAATGGTGGGGTAGCCAATCATACGGATTATTCCTAACCTGACCGACATCCTAACCCGGTAGTGGGTTAGGTTAGGAACTTGAAAAAAAAAAGAGTTTTATTCCTAACCTAACCCTATTCCTAACCTGACCCGATGTATCGTTCCGAATCGTTCCTAACCCAACCCAAATTGCGATATGGTAGGTTTCCTGCTCTTCGTTCTCAGAATAAAAGGTACTTGTATTATCAAATCAGAATTTAATATTTACAAACTACCAGCGGAGACCAGAAACATGAAAGAGGTTTATTGTATATTTTTAATAGGAATCTCATACCATATCGCAATTCGGGTTAGGTTATAGGAACGATTCGGAACGATACATTGGGTCAGGTTAGGTAGGGTATGGTTAGGAATAAAATTCTTTTTTTTTCAAGTTCCTAACCTAACCCACTACCGGGTTAGGATTTCGGGTCAGGTTAGGAATAATCCAATCATACATGTTTAACGTTCTACATGAGATTGAGTCTGCCTCCTTAGTCTAGTGGTCGTAAGTGCGATTACTGTGTATGAAGTCCTGGTTTCGATTCTTAGGTCGGTCAAAGAGTTATTGGTTTTTTTTATCAGTAATGTCTGAGTAGCCTCAAAATGATTACGTCGGTATCTCTAGAAATTTTATATTTCACTGCATTCCGAAGAATTATAGGAGCTGACTGCAATTTACTTGGAAAAAAGTTCGACAACTAATAAACAGATAATATTACAGACATAACATCATGCCTGTGCCCCACGAAGAGTTAGGCAGAGGTGTACCTATTAGTACACCTACATTTCGTCTATTATGTTTGTGGCGACTAACGACATCTATTGCAACATCTGCGAACTAACGAGAAGAATTCCTACATCGCGCTATCAATTTTGTCCGCGACATAAGCCTATATAGGAGATCCCGACTTACGTAGGTCGGGCAGTTAGCCCACCGGACACTACACCCGTCCGGTCGGAGGATCCCCCTTTTCTATGGGGGATGAGGAGCTTTACACCCTGTTCCTCATACCCCCAAATGTTAAAGCCCCATGTACAAAAAAGAAAAAAAATGAAGAATATTTATGTATAACTCACGCATTGCCAGGGTCATCAGCCAGCGGTTCCTCGACGTAGGACACGTGTTTGGTGCGTCGGCTCTTGGGCCTGAACTCCAGCTTGTTGGCGCAGCCTTTGTTGGCCTTCGTGCGCGCCTCAAAGATAACATGTGGGTGCTTCTGCTGAAACAAATCGGTAAAACGTTTCCGGATTAGGAGAGGCCTTGGAAAGATTAATCATCATCATCATCATTTCAGCCGAAAGACGTCCACTGCTGGACATAGGCCTCCCCTAAGTGTAATTTTTGCTTAGGGGGGGTTTGCCATAATCGCCACGCTTGGCAGGCGGGTTGGCGATCGCAGTACGGTCGATACAAAAAGCACAGAGAACGCTGCTGCCCATTCTCTGGTACATCCCTTAGTCGCCTCTTACGACACCCACGGGAAGATATGGGATGGTGCTATTCTTTGCGTCCGACACCATACGGAACGGAAAGATTAATAAGTTAGAGTAAGTAGTTAGGGCTGCGGTTGTTCGAAAGAGATACCGCGGCCTCGACATAAAGGGATAAGAAAGGACATGGGTGGTTTTTAGTCAGTAGAAGTCTGACACTCCCTTTCGCTCTGCCCAAGAGCGGGAAGGGTTATTTAATGATTATCCACCCGCCTAATAAAAAGGGTAAATAGTTACACCAATGTCAATTGCAGGATCTAATAATAAGAGGTATAAAACAAAGCAAAAGTTTCAAGAAGTTCTAAAAATTAAATCAATTTGTCTTTAATTTATCGAAATTATTAGTTTTATTGATATAACCTATAACCTATATCAGTAAAACAAATAATTTCGTTATTTTATTAGAAACTAGCTTTTGCCAGCGGCTTCGCCCGCGTGAAAATGACGATTTTTCATACAAACTTTCATCCCCTATTTAACTCCCTTAGGGGTTGAATTTCGAAAAATCCTTCCTTATTCCTAGTCTACATTATAAAGGGAACCTCTGTGCAAAATTTCAGCTTTCTAGGTCCAAGGGTTTGGGCTGGGCGTTGATGAGTCAGTCAGTCAATCAGTCAGTCAGTCAGTCAGGACTTCTCTTTTTATTTATATAGATGATAAGTTTTACTGATATAGGTATTGCATCAATTGGTGTAAAATAAATAACACACAAAACAAAACATTAAGGGCTTAAAATTAAAATTGTTTGATAGACACGTCATTCATATTAAAAACATTAATTCCTATAAGACATTGAAGAGCCCAGCTAAATCACTCAAATGAGCAATATTTCAGCCTCTATTCTTCCTTAAATTTTTTTCTTACAAAAATACAAAACCATTTCAACCTTATTACTAACAATAATACGATCCTCAAAGCTTACAACATACCTACGTCTTCACGAACAACTATCGCATTTCAAGGAAAAACCTTAGAAAAAACTTGAAGAAAAAATACCGACAAAGAAGTAGAAAGAAACGCTATCTTCTCAAAAGATAAGTAGCAGTAATATCTAGCTAATAAGCATTACGTTTTCCCGACCAACGGCATGGAAACTCCCGGCTTACGTTTCCAAATTTTGTTAAATTTGTTAAATTTCGAGACATTTTTCCCGCTAAAATTAGTTTCATTAATCACATTTCAGATGTCTGTCGGTTCAACGCTTACTAATTTAAAAGGAATTACAGTTGATTCGTGAAAAAAGTGCTAAAAACTTCGAATTTCGATTGCTGCGGTTTTTTTGCTGGAGAAAGTAATAAATTCTGAAGTATCGATACTCAAATAATTTCAAGTAATCAGTCAATGAATGTAGGAAGTAATTTTATTATTTGGTACAAAAAGTAAGTTTTATTTACACTAAAAACATAAAAGAAAAACTGGCCAAGTGCGAGTCGGACTCGCACATGAAGGGTTCCGTACCAAAACGGTATGCTATAATAATTTATACAATTTCTTCTACGGGCCAATTAAACTTGACCTCTGGATTGTATAGGCGCTCATACGATTCAGGGACCAAATTATATTTGGTTAAGTGCTGTTTCCATCTGTTGTTTCCATCCAAGTTAAAAATGATTTTCCTAGAAAGTCCTTATAAAGTTGTACTTTTCAGATTTTTTTCATATTTTCTAAACTTATGGTTCAAAAGTTATAGGGGGGGGGGGACACATTGTTTTTTACTTTTGGAGCGATTATTTCCGAAATTATTGATATTATTAAAAAATGATTCTAGTAAGCCCCTATTCATTTTTAAATACCTTTCCAACAATATATCACACGTTAGGGTTGAAATTAAAAAAAGAATCACTTCCCACTTTACATATCTACCCTAATTAAACATTTTTTTCCAATTTTTATTTTACCACTTTGTCGGCGTGATTGATACACATATTGGTACCAAATTTCAGCTTTCAAGTGCTAATCACAGAGATTAAGCGAGGACGGACGGACGGACGGACAGACAGACATAGCGAAACTATAAGGGTCCCTAGTTGACTACGGAACCCTAAAAAGTAAAAAGTTTAAAATAAAAAGCAAAATTAAAAATTTTGAAAAAACCCACGACGGTTAAAAATTAATTAAAAAAAGGATAAAATAACATAAAACACCCGCCTTAAAAAAACCCAAGAATGTCCGTCGGGAGCTGAACATTGCAAAACTAGTTCATTTAATGGCAGCCCACGACGGACATTCTTGGGTTTTTTTACTTTTATTTTTATATCTATGAACATGCACCAATCAAAACCTAAACCCATAACTGAAAACTGAATCAAAATAGGATTTGTAGTTTTGGAGAAAAATGGCAACATTTGTATTTGCACAAACAAACATCCTCTCACCCCAAACGCTTAAATGAATGAAATGAAATGAATGAAATGAAATTGTTTATTTCAGACACAAGATACAGGTTCATATTATGTTAGTAAGTACTTATAGCTATGTTAGCTTAAACAGTCTCCGTTCCGTCGTGGGTAAAAAGAACAGAAAACTAGATATAAAGATGATACTTGTTTAAATTTGTATTTATGGGTCTTACAAACATTGTTGTATGCAAGCTCTATTTTCTTTTTCTTTTTTTTTTAATTAAGAATAATCGTAGAATTACATGCACGAAGATGATGTAAAAAGTAGGACAAAAAAAAATATTTTAATTCTTTTTTCATTTGCATAAAACTGAATTTCTCAAAGATGTGAAGAAGAAATAAAACGACTTGTTTTACGAAGTGATACGGACCCTTAGGGACACTCGACCTTCTTGGTACGAGGTTGCTGGTTGACAGCTGACAAATAGATGCACTTGCTTATCCGGGAACATAACCAGCCAGTGCCCGGTTTATTATACCCGGGGGCAAGAACGAAGAATATTGTTGGAACATAAAATACTTAAAATCATTTCTTAATGAAATAATTTGACCTGACCTGACCTGCCTAATTGTCTACCATTTTATTTACACGTAACATCACGTCTGTAGACCCCGAAGGGTTAGCCAGAGGTGTATGTAATGGTATGTACACCCTAATTCTGCAGTTATGTTTTAAGTTTCGACGGTACGGTTGGCGCAGTGGCTGAGCGATTGGACTGTTGTGCTGCGTGCCGCGGGTTCGATCCCCGCACAGAACAAATATTTGTATGGCCTACAAATAGTTGTTTCGGGTCTGGGTATTTGTGTCTGTGAGTTCAAATGTTTGTAAACGCACCCACGATACAGGAGAAAATCCTAGTGTGGGGCAACGTTTTTTTAAAATAATAAATAATAATAATAAAGTCTCATGTAAAAACGAGTTAGCCTATTACCATCCACCGGGCATAATCTAGACTGCTACGGAGATATTCTTGATGGAAAAACCGAATAACATTTGCCTGATCACAGAGTCGAACCAAGTACCTTATGCTCGTCAGTCACGCTTGCAACCACGCGACCAATGAAGCAGTCATTAAACATATTGGCATACAAATAGTATATACGTATTTTCCCCGTAAGTCGATGATCTCAGCTAATATGAGGTCGTTATATAAATGTACGGGATTTTTGGGATCGTCGGCATCTTGTCGCTTAATGTGAAAAGGGCTTAAGTCGTAAAATTTGATTGGGGTGAAATACTGTAGCTATGAACCCTGCCAGAATGGTGCTCATAGTGAATAGAGATCAAGATAAGTTTGTTTTTTCAAAAATCCTTTGTCCCACACAAGGAATTTCTCCTGTATCGTGGGTGCGTTTCATAATCGTCATCAGCCTATAATGTTCCTACATTAGGCACTCAGGCCTCCTTTGAATTTGTTGGTTCTAAGACATGCCGGTTTCCTCACGATGTTTTCCTTCACCGTTTGAGAGCAACGGTGATGAAATAAATTACACAAAGTAATGCGCCTGCCTGGGTTCGAACCCACGACAAACTAACATACACAAATAGCCAGACGTGGAACAACTACCTGTAGCACAAACAATTGGATTTGTTCCGTGCAGGGTCGTACTTGCGATGCGCAGCGCAACTGATAGATATAAAAACCAAGTAAAATGAATGTCAACCCTTTCCTCTTTGGAGATACATACATACATAAACTCACGGCCTTTGCCCATCATTTTAGGCAGAAATCGCAGAACACCATCTGCTATGATCCTTATACTCCTTTTTCCTTGTTCTCATTCATAGTCATATGGTCATACACGCACACCGGGTGCAAATACCGCGCACATGTGCCTTCTGAAGAACCCCACCAATAAGGTCAGTGTATGTTTTTCTAGGGTGACCCATCCCGGCGTTGCCAATCTCATCTGCCTTGTAAATTCCTTTTGTTAGTCACCTTTCACTTAACCTCTCCACAATATGACCAAACTATCTAAGCATAGTCATAAAAGGTTACCTCTTTACTTAAACCTTAGAATATCAGGGGGTCTAAATTGTCCACTTTAGCAGACCACAACATGAATTGCGTTAAAAAGCGTACTGCGACTGTGACCATTTTACGAAATTTAACATAAATCATATTATTTTCTTATTTTGATCTATTTTCCTAAATGATTAAGGATGCAGTTACTATTATGAAAGGTTCCTTTTTACGCTTTTTAATGAAATTCATATTATTATAATGATCTGCAAAAGTGGCCATTTTAGACGCAATGTTATCAAAATTAAAACAGCGAGATGCCAAACGAATGCTTTCATTCGTTTATTCATTGAACCACTACCAAGCAACTATTCACAAAATTCGCAACTACAACTGAACAACCAATCCTCAAAGATTCTTTTAAACAATTACTTCACTTAAACAGATAGAATGGACAGAATTCATTGTAAAATGAACTCAGGAATTTCCTATTGACAATTTGGCGCAATCAGCTTTGGGCGAGATTAACTTCATTTAGAATTGAAAGGAGCAATGGGAGTCCTGACGGGTGCCATTGATTAAAGGTCTGTCAGATAAAAAGGGGGGGGTCAAGCTAATCTGGAGTAATCTGACAGAAGTCAAGAGCCTTCGCTTTTGTGACTTTTGTTACGGTAATGATATTTCATGATGGATTTTTAGAATTAGGTAGGTATATGTTTTCTTTTGTTTTTGTGAAGTCTGTGTTCTCGTATTGTTTAAAACTGTTTGATATTTATTATATTTGATACTCTTTAAAATTAGGTATATTTGAGTATTCCTTGAAATGTTAATTTATAATTCATAGTTTTTTTTTGTATTTGTATTAATTGTTAATATTGTATTATTTTCTATCACGATGTAAATTATTTTAAGCTTAGTATGAAATATGAATGAATGAAAAGTTTCAGTGCTTATGTTATAATAAAATATAATGTTTATCTCGTGTCATAGGTTTGCTAAGAAGAATAATATTAATTAAGTCTATTTACAATCATTTTTGTTAATATAACTTAGCGCTAATAATACATGACTGTAGCAAGTTACTTATTATTTTTTTTAACAAAGTATCTGTCACCCTCTTATTTAAATTAACCAAAGATAACTAGATACCGGTGAAAATTAATAATAGATGTCAATATTTCAACAGATATTTATTTATACTAAATTCACAGTAAAAGGCACGGAGCTGTTCAATAAAATTACATTTTGTAAACATGAAGGGGTTTTGTGTTTTCAGTTATTTCAATAGGACAATAATTTGATGAACAGTCAACTTGTCAAAAAGGGGTAGACTATGTTTCTTTGTGGCGCTTTTCATATTTATGTCAAAAACCATTTGATTAATAAAGCGAATTGAACGAATAACAAAATAATATCTATTATTTCTGCATAGAACCCTAAAATATAAAAATTTCCAATAATATAAAAATTCACGTTTTCAGCCTTTTCAAACTTTACTCCCACAATTTCAAAGTACAAAATGTCTTCAACGAAATTATTCAAACAAAAATATTTCTGTTGCTAAAGAATTAAGATGGGAATTTATAGTTTATTGGTCTCGGTCTAGACTGAAACCAACCTTGGTTGTCCTAGACGCCTTTGGCAGGACCTACTTAGTCCTGAAGGGATTTTCTGAAGTCAGTGTAATCATATTTCGATAAGGCTTGCGAAGACTTAGTAATTAAAATGAGAGAATAATGTAGAATTAATTTGATAGACAAGGGTTTTGAGTGCTATTGAGTTTTTAAAGTGACAAAGGACGGGATTTTGACGACGGACCAGAATAATTGATTGTTATATTGAATCGTTTAGTTATAAATTGACGGATTATAACCAATACATATTTTTTATGGCTTACTGTGTATTTTAAATTCAAAAGGGATAACTAAAACATGTATGTAAGTTATAGCAATTACTTGACCCGCCTTTTCATAAATGGTCGAGATTTTTATGAATACGAATCGATAGAATTTTCTAATTATTTTATATTCTATTTATATTACTCTAATGTAAAAATATAACGTATGTAAAATTCAATAAACTACAAACATATATGCACTATCTTGTTTTTACCGGAATTCAAACTAAAAACAGATCGGAAATAGTGATACCTATATTATCACGGGATTCCGTAAAAAAACATCCGAAAACCATAACCAAACTATTCCAAAAATAAACCCCAACTACTCAACTAAGAAATACCCTTTTCCAAGACCACTTTAGGACTGCACATTATTTCTGCATAGAACCCTAAAATATAAAAATTTCCAATAATATAAAAATTCACGTTTTCAGCCTTTTCAAACTTTACTCCCACAATTTCAAAGTACAAAATGTCTTCAACGAAATTATTCAAACAAAAATATTTCTGTTGCTAAAGAATTAAGATGGGAATTTATAGTTTATTGGTCTCGGTCTAGACTGAAACCAACCTTGGTTGTCCTAGACGCCTTTGGCAGGACCTACTTAGTCCTGAAGGGATTTTCTGAAGTCAGTGTAATCATATTTCGATAAGGCTTGCGAAGACTTAGTAATTAAAATGAGAGAATAATGTAGAATTAATTTGATAGACAAGGGTTTTGAGTGCTATTGAGTTTTTAAAGTGACAAAGGACGGGATTTTGACGACGGACCAGAATAATTGATTGTTATATTGAATCGTTTAGTTATAAATTGACGGATTATAACCAATACATATTTTTTATGGCTTACTGTGTATTTTAAATTCAAAAGGGATAACTAAAACATGTATGTAAGTTATAGCAATTACTTGACCCGCCTTTTCATAAATGGTCGAGATTTTTATGAATACGAATCGATAGAATTTTCTAATTATTTTATATTCTATTTATATTACTCTAATGTAAAAATATAACGTATGTAAAATTCAATAAACTACAAACATATATGCACTATCTTGTTTTTACCGGAATTCAAACTAAAAACAGATCGGAAATAGTGATACCTATATTATCACGGGATTCCGTAAAAAAACATCCGAAAACCATAACCAAACTATTCCAAAAATAAACCCCAACTACTCAACTAAGAAATACCCTTTTCCAAGACCACTTTAGGACCATTCAGTGCGAACCAAAACATACGTAAAGCTTCACCGCGGTCTGTAATCTAATTTCGCCGTCAATACCTTAGAAAGGACTATTGAATGCCGTAGTGATGGACCGGCCAAGCGCGCCAAGACACGTTGCCAAGCTTAATGATCTAATAAAATACGACTGGTCCACGCTACGTGAGGTGAGTGCCAAGTGGTCCGCGGATATAGAGAGACAGGACTTGGCTGACACTTCGAGCAACTTGGCACTTGGCAAGCGGTCGAGTGGTTAATTTAAATCGTGGAGACTGGTGTAAAGTGCGGGAAAAAATTGAATTGGTTGATTTGAATTTTTGAACGATCAATTGGTTAATTGGATGTGTAAATTTTCATGTATTGAGGATGTCAGAAGTATTTAATTGGTTCGTTTATTTCATTTTTTTTTTACTTTTTCTTGGTATGCTTAAGTATTTTATCATTTCTGTCATATTGTATGTTTTTCCTCTAATAAAAATATAACATACTAGCTTTTGCCAGCGGCTTCGCCCGCGTGAAAATGACGATTTTCCATACAAACATATTCAACATTTCATCCCCTATTTAACTCCCTTAGGGGTTGAATTTCGAAAAATCCTTCCTTATTCCTTGTCTACATTATAAAGGGAACCTCTGTGCAAAATTTCAGCTTTCTAGGTCCAAGGGTTTGGGCTGGGCGTTGATGAGTCAGTCAGTCAATCAGTCAGTCAGTCAGTCAGGACTTCTCTCTTTATTTATATAGAAGATTTTCCCCATACGCAGAAACTACAGAATGATTTTTACCATACATCTGTTTGTGAGTACTACACACCTGATCTGAGGGTTCGTTCTTAACAAAAATCCTCAAATTTCAAATAACCCTTTGAACTATTATTTCTCCAGCGTTTCTAGCTCCTTACATCCGTGTTCCACACAGTCATAGTTTGAGACAAAGAACAGAGTTGATCGATGTAGCCGCCCCGCCAATATTGATGGAGGCAGCTGGAAAACCGTTTTATCGAGACCGTATTGTGTTTGTTTATTTTTACAATTACTTTTGTAAGTAGTGGGGAAGAAATAGTGTTTGTTTTATGAAGTTTGAACTGATTCGAATGAGTTATTTTCTAGATATTTAAGATTATTTCGCGCCTGTCAATACTCGAGGGTTTGGCAGTAATACCTTTTTTTTGTATGGTGGGAAATCAAATGCCTCCTGCGGCTGCCGCTCTATCCAGGTCGGAAGGGACTGTCAGACTTTACTTCTTCTTCTTCTTTATGGGTTTTAGGTTTCCGCACTTGATCCTTAAGGTGGACCATTGTGCGTGAGCCGTGGTGGCTGCTTACTCCAGCCAGCCCACCTCCCTCCAGAAGCAGATCAGACTTCCCGGTCTCCTCAGGGCATCCGTAAGGGATCGTGGTGTTCCCAGGGTCTCCTCACGAATCTTGGTAACGCCCGTGCACTCAAGGAGCACATGCGCCACAGTTTCCTCCGCCTCCATGCATGCCCTGCACAGGGGACTGTCAGTGATTCCTAGGGTGTGGAAGTGTTTATTCAGTGAACAATGTCCGGTGATGGTCCCTGCCACCAGGCGCAGACTATCTCTGTCCAGGCGCAGAAGGCGCCTGGTCAGCTTTATATCTAGGGATGGCAAAGCTTCCTTGGATTGCCTACATCCTGGTGTCGAGCTCCAGACTTTCCTTAAAAACACCCATGTTCCTTCTTAGCCCTTTGCGTCCGGGGCAGTGGTATACCTTTAGACCAACCCGCAAACCCGACAGGCGTCGGCACTTACGGGCCCCTGCAATGTTACTTACATCTCTTTGAGATGCGCGTGGAACACATACGCGCCGTCGACACGGCCTGTCGTCGTCATAAAACGGACGGACGGTGAGCTATTGGCCTGGTAACTAGTAGTACGCTAACTTATTTTCAGTTCTGTTTAAGCCTTATGTAATAACATAGGGCTTAAACATAACTGCATAAGGGTAAGTCTCGATAAAAGTCTCGATAAGTTTTATGCTTTAATCAAGAAACCGTGCTTTAGGCTTCTTTTTGTAATGCTACGTTTCACATATTTATTCATATAAGCATTTGAAGAACACAGTTTAAAAAATTCAAAGACACTGAATACATAGCAATTTATGATTGGCTCAGTCATTATAACTTCAACCTTTTACAACCTGTCTTTTCTCTCTCCCGTGCATCAGAAACTTTTCATTTCCAGATCTGCATTCAAACCAAAAGCAAGTCTCAACTTTAACAATAATAAAGTAAAACCCGACTACGACAAAAAAAACGACTCTGAAAAAGTATGAAACAAGATTTTCAGGATAGAACAAAAAGAAAAGCCGTAGTCACACGGTATTAAAGTGTTTAGGTTGGTACCTATAACGTGTGACTACGGCTTTTCTTTTTGTTCTATCCTGAAAATCTTGTTTCATACTTTTTCAGAGTCGTTTTTTTTGTCGTAGTCGGGTTTTAGTTTTTTACTTTTTTTTATTTTAACTATTTTGGTGTTAAATATTTTTTTTTACTCTTGACTTTTTGTCCGCTAGAGGGCGTGATTTTAAATTTGAGCAATATTTTGGAAATGTACAAGTGAGGCCCTTTCAAATGATACCAAACACGGCGTATTTATCTCCATTTTTGTTTTTTAAGCCTCACTTTTTGTCCGCTAGAGGGCGCCAAATAGCTTTTTGTGACACGTCACGTAGCCTATGTTCAGCGGAAAATTAAGACGGTTCTAACGATACCTCATATGTCGAGTACCGATAAGTAGATTAGAAGCTATGAGGGAACAGATGAAGATACACACATACATACATACAAACATACATACATACATACATACATACATACATACATACATAGCCAGTCAAAATCATAACCCTCCTTTGGCTTTGCCGTAGTCGGGTAAAAAGTTTCAAACATTATTCTCACGTTGAACTCCAAATATCATTTGGTTTTTCCCTTTTCGAGAAAAACTGGAGTAAAAACAGCAAAATCTTAGTGGCGTGAGGTTCAGCCGTGAGAAATATCCAATTTAGCTGCGTTTGCCCTGTAAATTGCCGCCATTTTTCATTTAGACCGGCAGCCATTTTGTACAGCGGCGTCGTAGAAGATGGCCGCGCTACTACTCAAATATTAAACAAATATATTATAGTAATGTTTTAGAAAATAGTGCTAGTTTGTTTTGAGAGTTTTTTTTTGTGATACAGGCTCGTAACTGTTGTTTATGAGATCGTTTAACGTAAATATGTTATGATACATAAATGAAACATGGCTGACTAATATTGAGTGCCTCGTTGGTCTAGTGGTCGCAAGCGCAACTGCTGAGCATGAGGTCTTGAGTTCGATTCCTGGGTCGGGCTATTTTGCATCAGAAATTTGTGCGTAGCAGCCACGGAGTCTGAATTTGTTCCCGGTTGATAACTCAGCAGTCGCGTTTGTGACTACATGACGAACGAGGCTCTTCCAAATTTATGTAGAAGTAATTGAGTATTTATCAAGATAAATAATGTCTCGCCATTATATGAATCAATAAACAAACAATATACAATTTACCTATTAAATTATCTTCACAAAGTAATCCATTGAACGTGTTTTGTCTAATTCTAAACTCAAACGAACACGAACGTGATTGGATGCCTAATTCATTTCACACCTGCCAACCCGACTAAATGCAAGAGTCCCAATTTGTATACACCTGGGTCTTTCTCGTTAACCTATTGTACTTGGCGGAGTAATACGTATTATTTATTACTGCGAGATAGGAATTTATCAGTCGCATACAATTATATATATTACTAGCTGATGTTCGCGACTTTGTTCCCGGTAACTATCATGGGTGACAAAATATATTTCATTTAGGGGCATAAAAATAGATAGTAGCCGATTCTCAGACCTACTGAATATGCATAAGTAATTATTAAATTTCATAAAAATCGGTCAAGCCGTTTCGGAGGAGTATGGTAACTAACATTGTGACACGAGAATTTTATAGGTATATATTTATAGAGATAAGATAATTAGGAAGTAAAATACAGGAAAATGCTTTTCGTTCAGTTTTGCGAAAGGGGTTGCAAAATATTTAGCACCAAATACCTCAGTTTTGTTTAATATATTCGTGGTTTATTGGTTTCAGTAGGAATTTCAGGTATACGCGTGTACTCATTTAGTAAATTATGGCTATGTTTCCAGGAACGTGCGTACGGTAAATTCCTGTCTCGGCGTAATTATTTTCGAAGGTTATTTGTGGTATTTGATGGGGTTAATTAATGTTCGATCAGAAATATTTGTAAGCCTGTTATGGGTAACGAATATGAAAATTTTCTATAATGCAGTGAGTGCGGAATTTTGAAACCGCGTTCGGTATAATTGTTTAGTGTAGAGAGATACAGTGCACAGCTTAAACAGCTGAGTCTTAAATCAGAATATTGGGAAAATAACCCCAAAAATTCGTAGATGAGTAATCAGAGGTAATTATTGTAAATGTATCCTTCAACGAGGTTAAATAAGGGACGGGAGTTTATATTTTTGCCGATGGATAACCCCATCGGGCATTTTCGTTTGGGAGTAGTGTGGTAGGCTTATCCCAAACAAAAAAAAAACCCTCGTTGGGCATACAGCCGTTTTACTACTAAAATATATTCCACTAAAACGTAGATTCGTCAACCTGGCTCTTAGAAAAGTTTCTCATTCCCCCTTTTCTCAGGTCGTTTGCATTATTGAAGGTCAGTATTTTTTGTACGAAAAAGTATGTAATACATTACGTGAATGTGTTCTTGTATAAGAAATCCCATAAATATCTATCTGAAGAAATGAATTAATATTGCCTTGTATTAAGGCACAAAATATAGCAGTAGATGTTTTTGTGCCTAGAGGTCTACAGGGCCTCGTAAATGGCACGTAATTTAGGAAACCTAAAAAGTAAAGCTTTGTTCTTTAGTTGGAAATGGTAGTCGAAGTAATTATTATAAGAGTGAGCTTAGTTTCAGGAGATCGGATAATAAGGTCTATTTTTAGACGGTACATTTAGGGCTTAGGAGGATCCCGTCGCGCGTCGGGGCCGCGGGTTGTTCGAAAGAGATACCGCGGCCTCGGCACAAGGTTTATGAAGGAACATTGGTGGTTTATAGTCAGTAGAAGTCTGACACTCCCTTTCGGTTATTTGATGATTTGTCCCCACACCCCAAAAAAAAATGGAGGCTAAGTTAGGTTCTGTATTATTGCCAATACGATTAGCCTACTAATATAAGGTCCCATTAAAATAGGTGGACAAAATTTCCGAAAACATTCAGACCACCAAAATAAGGACAATGGTAAAAAAATCGTATTTAAGTACTTACTCATCAAGGATGAGTTTGTTCTAGAGTGCGGGCAATTTATTACTATGAGTAAAAAAAATCACTTTATTTAATGTTTTTTTTTTGTTTAGATATATTTGGTTAAACCTACTGAACGCTGTGTTAAAAGTCCACCTATTTTAATGGGACCTTATATTATTATTGCGAAAGTTTGTGCGAATGAATAAATGTCTGGATATTTGTTACTCTTTCACGCAGAAACTATTGACCGAATTTGGATAAATTGACACACATATAGTTGTGGGACAATTACAGAAGTCCACGCAGGCAAAACCGCGGGCATAAGCTAGTGTATAATAATATCGCTAATTGCCTTACATAAACGGGTTTGCTTACGTATTCTCAATATTTTGTTGACACGAGAGATGGCATTTTATCGTTATCACAAAAGTGCGAATTAGAATAAATTGAGCAGAATAACTAATTTTTTCCATCTGTAGTAGGGCATTTTGTACCTACAAAATACTCGAAAACATATAAGCAATAGACAATTTTCATAGACCATCCCCTCCAATAGTCATTCCATCTGATTGCCCTTGCTAAAAGTTGTATGTTTGTTGCAATTACAGAAGTATGCCCGTCAAACTTCTTCTAATGAGAAAACTTTCACCAATGAGACCAGAACATATTATTTCTTTTTTTTTTTGACATGACCGTGTTCGGCCATTTTGGATTTTTAATGAGTTTCTTTTACTCTACTGGTGGTTTTTACTTTTAAATATTGTATGGGAATTGAACCTCTTTGGAGCCTGACGTGATATGTACATACATACATAAACTCACGCCCTTTTCCCATGGGGGTAGGCAATTAACATAAAATTCCGAAGAATGAAAATCCTAGAAAAAACCAGTACTTTTGTTGCACTTTTTTATTGGTACTTGACTATTGTGTTTCTAGTAACTATTATTCTAATATTTTTTTCATAATATTGACTCACCAAAACTCTCGGGCTTATTTGTATATTAATATAACGTTGCTTATCTTTCTTGCTTTCATATTAAAATGAAGAGGCTTTCATGAAAAAAATACGAGGCACTTAAAATTGGCTTCTAAAGTAACTCCCCCATTTACCTAATGATGCTTAAGGGATAAATTCAAGACTTCCCACCGAACACATGCATATCAAATTTATATTCAAAATATATAGCTAACATTAAATATTAAACGGCACACGGCAGATAGCACTTCAATCAAATCTTAGCAATATGGATTGGAATAAATCACATCCTCGCAGAACTCACAAATTTCTACCAGCTCGGCAAAATATGAACCTAAATATTCACACAAAACGAGCAAAACCCAACCTTATATCAACGGAAGACGACCTAACACGACCGCATGTCAAATTTGTATCGCCGGAACACATTGCAAATATCATTTTCATGCGACGCAAGGGAATTTGAACCTTGTGAGTTTAGTATAAGGTTAGATAAAGGTGTATAAGCTGCTTGGTTAGCCAGGCATTTTATGGGGAATACAATATTAAAGCGAATGATATTTCTTCATAAATCGTTGCAAGGTGTCGGGGTTTGTGTGGTGTCTTTAAAATATTTTGCCTAAGGTTTAAAATATTGGAGGCGGCTTTAAAGCTTGCCACACAGTGCACGATTTATCGTTGTGATATCGAAACGAATTTGATATTGGCAAATAAATCGTTGTGTGCTCCAGCCTAGCGGTATTTCAGATTGCAGCCTACGTGGTCTACCTGGATAGTGGTAGTATTGAAGTTTTCTGAAATCTGGGGCAGAAAGTTATTGCTTTGCGTTTGACAATTAGTTTGAGTTCCTGTAGGTAACAGGTGTGTTGTAAACAAGCATGGCCTGGCATGTTGAATAGTCACTTAACTGGAAAAGGCACCATATTATCGCATTAAATCGCCTGGACATGTGTTGGATTTGGAACTGATGGACGCGATCGAAAGTGCTAAACCAGTAGTTAAGCTCTGGGCCGATACAGTTTAGACTGCCATCTACTCTTGCTAAGAATTAACAATTTATACATTTTGTTCTATTGGTTTCGATCCTAAGTTTGTCAATTTATAAACAGAAATAACTAACTTAATAATTGAAATCAGATATTAGACCAATTTTCCAACAACGACAGTAAATGATTCCTTAACAATTGATAAATACCAAATAACATAGCTTCACAAAACCCGTGTTCGAGTAAAATCAAAGCAATCCCTATAACTGGACTGAAAAAAATAGTATTCAATTCAAAAACCTTCCAGTCGAATAGTAACCTTTTTTCACTGAATTCCCATTTGCCTGTTAACAGGGAAAAAGTTTAAAATAAAAATAAAACGTTCCACTTTGCTTTGAGCTGCGAAATTATTTTTTAAAGGACCCTGGAATACGTAAAGCCTAATATGTTTTGACCTTTGTTGGAGTGGTACTGTTAGCTCGGTTTGGTACTATTGATGGTGGCACCACCTGGGGTGAAGTGGCGAAATGATAAGCAAGGTAAGTGGGGAGGCACGCGCGTGTATAGTGTAGCGTGGTGAAAAGTCGTAACAATATCATCATTATTTCAGCCGAAAGACGACCACAGCTGAACATAGGCCGCCCCCAAGTGTCGCCACTATGACCGGTCCCATGCGTTTTGCATCCAGCGGATCTCCACAACCTGTAATCAATCAATAATTGTCAAATGGCACCCAACATTATCAAGTCAGCCTGCTAGCAAAGTTAAACTAATCTATGAAAATAAGATGATATTTAGAAACAGAAGCCTCACAATGACCTTATTCATTTAAATCGTATCGTAGTTGCCGCAATGAACACTCAAAAGCAAAAAAAAAACAACATTTCAGCAAACATTTCCAGATTGATTTCATACTAAGCCAATTAACTAAAACATAGCTCAGTTTAGTAATTTCCTACGTCCGAACTCACTGCATTGAACGTCCCTACAAACCCGTGACGTCATTCTAACTCGAAGTCCCACACAACATGGCGTCGATTCAAAGCGCACTTCGAAACTAACTCCAGTTAGAATAATAGAAAGTTAATTTAACCAAAACTTTCGGTTAACTATGCTAATTTTATAGTTACTGACACTAAAAGTGTGATTTACTGGTATTAGGAGATTAGGCCGCGTGTGTTTGGGTCTTAAAATTCGTGAATGTTGTAAAACTATGGCGAATTTGCATACGGCTGTAAGTTTTGAGACAAGTTTGAATTTAATATGCTGAATATACGAGCTCATTAGCAACGTATTCCTGAGTTTTGTTTCTTATATAGAAGAGCTCCTTTACTTTTAAAGCAAACGCGTTGCAACTTCTCACATATAATTACGTAGAGTTTATAAATATTAACGACTAGCTTTTGCCAGCGGCTTTATATGAAAAATACGACTTTCCATACAAACTTTCATCCCCTATTTAACTCCCATAGGGGTTGAATTTCGAAAAATCCTTCCTTATTCCTTGTCTACATTATAAAGGGAACCTCTGTGCAAAATTTCAGCTTTCTAGGTCCAAGGGTTTGGGCAGGGCGTTGATGAGTCAGTCAGTCAGTCAGTCAGGACTTCTCTTTTTATTTATATAGATTATATAGATATAGATAGATAGATAGATAGATAATTATTATATACCACTGTTTAACGGCACTAAACATCGTGAAAAAATCAACATGCCTGAGAGATAATTCTCGCCGGGGCTCATGTAAAGACAAGACAGAGCGCTGCGGGCTTCATAACAACTTTAGACACCAGGTGAGGCACTAACCATACAAAGAAGAAGATCTGGCACTTATCGAAATAAAATAAAAGCATCGTCAGTTTGCCTCCAGCATTCCATAAAACTACTTTATTTATTGTGTGACCTGGCTCTGATAGTTTTCACATTTTGAAAGTACCTACTAGATTTGAAGTAGTAAAATTCGAGCAGTAATATTATGTTCTTTTCGTGAAGATACGACTTCTTTAGGACGGCGACATTCAAAGTCAGTAGTCAAACTTTTAATACCCCTTACAGCAAAAAGTTAGTTCAACAAAAGAATCGCACACACTTCCTTATGCATGAATAGAATCTATTCGGTAACCAGTACCAAGGAATATTTGCTAGAGATTGCATTATTCAGCCATATAGCCGTATCTGCGAACATAAATAAGTCACAGGTGGGTTCGAAGCAAATGCACCACTTAAATCCACTGCTCCTTTCTAAATTACATCTGCTGGTGCAACAGGGGCGGACTGGGGTTGCATTTGGGGTCCAACAATGGTGGGAATAGATTGTGTATTGTTAGAGCCAAACGTGTAAGTGTTGATGCTTTGTTGTGAAAATAAATCAAATAAAGAAATCGAAGTTTGATGGTTAATTTGAATGGTTGAAAGGAATTGTATTTGCTTCTTTATGCCTCAGTAGTATTATGCAGTCGCACTGTTTGTTAACTGTTTCGTTGGTCTAGCTAGTGGTCCAAGTGCGAATGCTGAGCATAAGTTCCTGGGTTCAATTCCCGGGTTAGGCACAGCTTTATTGGGTTTTTCCATCAGGAATTTCTCAGTACCAGTCACGAAGTCTGAACTCTTTGTACTCGATTTATGGGAATAGGCTCGCCTTATACTACATGAGATTAAAACAAACCAAAAAAATCCAAATCGGTCCAGCCATTTTCAAATAATCGGGAAACATACCTACATAAAAAAAAGATCGCTGACGAATCGAGAACCTCATCCTTTTTGAAGTCGGTTAAAAACTGGCGATGCGATAATAATTATGTTGGTATACTTTTATGTTTACGTCTGCCTTAAGCAGGGATTACAGGTGTGATGTTGTTTGTATGTGTGTTGGATATAAAAGCTAAATTTCGTAGTTTGGTTGAATGTTTGAAAATAATTATATATGCATCTAGCAGTTTTGACTTCCAAACTGCATAATGTGTTTAAAATATTCTGAGTTTTGGTATAATAAACTATCTTTCATGTTCAGATACTGAATTTATCTTTTAATTAAAACAAAATATTAAAATTAAGTGCTTGTTAATTCAGTTTCGTGTTAAACTATAGTAGATTGTACACCAAGTGCATAAAACGCATCATTTTGCGCGAGACGTTTATCCATCCGATGCGAGCTTGCGAGCGAGGATGGATATAAAGTAGAGAGTAAAATGGGTTTTATGGACGAGTTTTACACTCTACTTTTCACTTCGATTGCGAGGAAATGAAACAGCAACTTGTAAAAATAATTATGGTTCCCGCCAATTAACTTTTTTTTTTCAGTAGGAAACTTGACAACACCTGACTTATGTCGTTACTCATACTGCTCAGTTATAATAACATTTTGAGCAAGCCTATTGCCATCAACCAATGTAATTAGGAGCAAGCCTATTGCCATCACCCAATGTAATTAGGAGCAAGCCTATTGCCATCAACTGATGTAATTGGGACCAAGCCTATTGCCACCAACCAATGTAATTAGGAGCCATTCTATTGCCATCAACTGATGTAATTAGGGACAAGCCTATTGCCATCAACCGATGTAATTAGGAAAAGCCTATTGCCATCAACCAATCTTATTAGGAGCAAGCCTTTTGCCATCAATAAATGTAATTAAGAGTAAGCCTATTCCCATCAAATGATGTAATTAGGAGCAAGCCTATTGCCATCAAGCGATTTAGGTAATTGGGGGAAGCCTATTTCCATCAACTTTCCTTGTATTCGTAATGAAAAGCAGTAATCCCTTGTTCTTAGAATACTAGCGAAACGAATTAAATTAAAGAGGTTATTCTATGAAGTTGAAGTTGTTCCTGTGGCTGTTGCGCCGATTACCTGTGCCGATTACCTTGGTCTTCGACGAAGATTTTACTTTATGCTCTAGAGCATAAAACGCGACTTTATGTCGCCTACGCACGACATAAAGACGCATTTTAGAGCGAGAGAAGTGAAATAGTAGATTGTACACCAAGTGCATAAAACGCACCATTTTGCGCGAGACGTTTATCCATCCGATGCGAGCTTGCGAGCGAGGATGGATATAAAGTAGAGAGTAAAATGGGTTTTATGGACGAGTTTTACACTCTACTTTTCACTTCGATTGCGAGGAAATGCAACAGCAACTTGTAAATATTGTAAAAATAATTATGGTTCCCGCCACTTAACTTTTTTTTTTCAGTAGGTAACTTGACATAACACCTGACTTATGTCGTTACTCATACTGCTCAGTTATAAAAACATTTTGAGCAAGCCTATTGCCATCAACCAATGTAATTAGGAGCAAGCCTATTGCCATCAACTGATGTAATTGGGACCAAGCCTATTGCCATCAACCAATGTAATTAGGAGCAAGCCTATTGCCATCAACTGATGTAATTAGGGACAAGCCTATTGCCATTAACCGATGTAATTAGGAAAAGCCTTATTAGGAGCAAGCCTATTGCCATCAACCGATGTAATTAGGAGCAAGCCTATTGCTATCCACTGATTTAGGTAATTGAGAGCAAGCCTATTGCCATCAATCAATGTAATTAAGAGTAAGCCTATTCCCATCAAATGATGTAATTAGGAGCAAGCCTATTGCCATCAACCAACCTAATTAAGAGCAAGCCTATTGCCATCAAGCGATTTAGGTAATTGGGGAAAGCCTATTCCCATCAACTTTCCTTGTATTCGTAATGAAAAGCAGTAATCCCTTGTTCTTAGAATACTAGCGAAACGAATTAAATTAAAGAGGTTATTCTATGAAGTTGTTCCTGTGGCTGTTGGGCCGATTACCTGTGCCGATTACCTTGGTCTTCGACGAAGATTTTACTTTATGCTCTAGAGCATAAAACGCGACTTTATGTCGCCTACGCACGACATAAAGACGAATTTTAGAGCGAGAGAAGTGAAAAATATATTATAAGGCCATTCATTCTTAATGTTTAAACAATGCTAGCAATTTAGTCCGAATTTTCGGTCATTTAAGCTATTGAATGAATGTGTTCGTATCAAAAGCCTATTGAAAACAATATTCCAGCGTTGCTGGATTACGAAACAATCCAAACAATGCTTTATTGTGCACTATTAAAACATGAAACATGTGTGTTCAAATAATCAATACAAAAAGTTTGTAAAATGGGTTGTGTTATCGTTAAATAACTCTAAAGGTTAACATTTGCAACATTAACACGGTAAATGTTCGAACAATTAATATATTTTGTGTTAACCTCAAGGTTTTGGGAATTCTCTGGAAGCGAGACGCACGGAACTGGTCAATGTGACGACACTTGGGGGCGATCTATGTCCAAGTGAACGTCTTTCTACCGAAATGATGATAACCAATATGCAGCATTCTATTCTAGTGTTAAATATTTTTATTGAATGCCAACTCGTACCCTTAAAACCGTCCTAATCCGTCCCTGGTATCGAAACTGATTCTCTGGGTATTGTCTCTTCTATTTTTTCCCAGTAACATATCGGGTCTACATAAATCGAGATACTCCTTCTAGATCGAGCACTCTATCCGAAGTGAGTTGTATATTTGTTACTCTGAGAAAAATGGTAAGGTAAAGCTTGTTCCTGTTTGTTAATTTAAGCCGAGACACTTTTCTTGTACACTAGTTCTAGTTTGCGGGTTCGCTCCCGTTTTATGTTCGTAAAAAAGCTCATGAGAATGTTTTAGATGTAGCCTATGATACTCAGGGCTAATGTAGGTTACCGTTAGTTTAAGTTAAGTTTGGTTTTCGGGTTAATAAAGCCTATGACACCCATAAATAATGTGACTTTTTATTGATAAAATAATTTTCAAATTCGGTTAAGTATCCTGGAGATCCCCCTACAACCTCACAAGCTTTACTTCTTTAAATCTTAATAGGGATAAATTAACTATAGATTTATAGGGAAAAACAGCGAGCTATCAGTTAAAGGAATAAAAAGTGAAATTTCTAAAGGCTTGACAGTTTTGCTTGAGAATAAAAGTATGTCATTTTCAATGTATTCATACGATGAAGATTGAGTAAACAATTTGGATACACACCATTTTCAGTCCTGCCACAGTCACCGAACGCACACACATCATACATTAACATATTATTATGCCCTTCTCCTGGAGAGACTACAGAACTCCTAATATGTTCCTTCCTGCTTCGCCCACGTGCATACATACTCGCCAGTTGACCTCTTTATAAGCTTTCAAAATTATTCTTCACCAAGAAAACAGCCTTAAAAGTAGATATTTTCCTTGCACCATACGCCAAAGAGCCCGGTACACAGCCCGGGACCTCCGGAGACAATTATGCAAAGTGCGCGACCCACCGATACTGAGACAAAGGCATCTATTTGCCGAGCCTCCTGCAACACCAAGGATTATGTTAAAATCGTACTAGTGATGTGCTCACGTTGACACGGATTAAGGGAATACGATATTTTACGGTTTTTAGTTTTTATGTAAAAAAATCGCACTTTTTAGTTGCAATAAGGGAAACTCGTGGCTAAATACTAACAGCCGCTCAGTTCGATCTCTAAGTTAAGCTGCACTTGCTGGCTATCCATACCTCGGAAAGCACGTAAAGCCATTGGTCCCAAAAATCTAACAATCAGTCTAACCAAGGGGTATCATAATTATTATCCTGTACGATCGCGTACCAGCTTGTGGAGTTCAGTTGGGCAGTCGCTCAATATAAAATACTGGTATTCAGCTGAATCCGACTTAGACTGGAAGCCAACACTCTTAGCATAGTTGGGAAAAAGCTAGGCAGATGCTGATGATTTTAGTTGTTATATAGTTGCCATTGGGTTGCTGGTTTCAGGGGTAAAATATCAATACCTGTGAGAGGAAAGACTGTGTAGCCTTTAATAGGCTCTAATGAAAAAAAAAACGTAATTATTTAAAACGCCCAAAATAAAACGATGTCATTACGTACAACAAAAGTTAATTCCAGTTTAATGTAAATTAGAAAATGTTCAACTAGTTAAGCTAAATCGTTTTTGTTTTAAGCCGTTTAGTTAAAATCTTATTAACGTTAATTATTTTAAAGTTAAGTCTGTATAGGCATTTATATTCCATTTTACTTTGAGAGCAAAATAGTACTTGTAATGAAGGACTTTTACATGGCTAAGTACAAAATGAGTAAATTTTGGAGGCAAAGGTTAACAGTAGGTATTATTCCAAAATTCGTATTTTATTTAAATCCTCATCATCATCAGCCTATAATGTTTACACTGCAAGGATTCAGGCTTCCTCTCTAGAAGAGGGATTGGCTATATTATGGGTTATACATCACGCGGGCCCAGTGCGGGTTGGTAAATGTCAGAGAAACCCATTAAAAACAAATTTATATATCAGTTAAATATATAAAGAATTAGTACATTACTGCAGAATCCAGTAAGTAAGCCTTCCTGGCCAAGTATGAGTTAACCGGACCGAACCGCAGGTGAGGTCTGGTTATATACGAGGCCAGGATGGCTTTCTTACTGGTTGAGGTTTGTATAATGCTTTTCTCAAAAATTAAAGAAAGTTTAACAACAAATTCGTTTAATTAATATTGAAGGTTACATTCATATGTGAAAAACACAATAGCACTTTTTGGCCGACCCGGGAATCGAACCCAGGACCTCACGCTCTGCAGTCGAGCTTGCGACCACTAGACCAACGAGGCAGTTTAGGAAACAACTTTAGAAAAAGCTTTTTAATAAACTGAATTACTAAATACAATCATAAAATCCCGCACTATACTTCTACAACATTACTAAGTACAAAACGCAACGTATAAAATGGCTGTTTATGGTTCCAAAAATATATGTATCTCATAAAATGTCATACCAAAAAGAGAGAATAATATATTTGGAACCTCCCCTCTATAACCATGTTATAATGGCTAAACTCTAATCTGTGTCTGGTACTATGTTTTTTTTTCTAAGCAGATCTAAAGAGGATGACCTAGTGTCCAGTAAGTAAATTACATACTTACTTACTGGACAGTAGGAGATTCCAAGTTTAAAATCTCGCTTCTTACTGGACAGTTGTGAATAAGTCTCCGGTAAAGTTCACTTTCTGGATACTTTTTAGAGATGTTATGGCAACATTACATACCATTTTTGAGAAAAAACATTTTTCTCTCCCATTCTTTCAATTTTAAACTAACATCGATATTAAAACCAACACCTCACTCACATCACTACCACCCTTAAATTCACAAAACCATGCATTACTTTGCATGTGTTAGTAAGTAATATATGTATACCATGTTTATATATGTGTGTGTCTGTGTGTTCGGCCAATGAGGGCCCTTCGATCCCCGTGTCCCGTTTTTATCATTGTCAGAATGATGAATTGAACTCATTTGTTAGGACACCGAGGGCCTAGATTTTAAGGCACTTTAGGATATATGTTGGGTGGAGGTATTTTGTAGGTATCGGAAAATAAGTGGTTTGGTTATGTGTTGCTAAAAGGAAAATGGGATTAATGGGGGTTCGGTTATTTATAGGGTGTGTGTTTTACTGAAATTGTATTGGTTGTTTTTTTGGTGTGTCTAATGGAATACTACTGTAATCTGAATTATATTTAAAGGTAAAAAAAATATTTAGTAGCAGCAAATATTTTTCCGTATAGTAGAAAATAATATCAAATTTTATTACCTAAGCCCAGATCTTACCAGCCTTCACATCATTAAAACAAAATTGATCGGAGAAAATCGGGTCCGAAAGCTAGTAATTTCTAAACGATTCTCTAAGATTTATTACATCCCATTTCTAAGAGGATGAGAACTGATTCTGAATAGTTTGAGATATTATTCTACCGATTTATCGTCTTAGGAACCGAATTTTACAAGTTATTGTCACCTGACTAGAGGTGTTTGGTGAAGGAGTTTGGACTTTATGATTGTGAAAGGAGAGTAGGATTTTGTATGCTGTTCTTATGATATACGACTCGAATAAGGCGATTATCCACTGATATTTTTTTGTTTTATGACGTCAGGTGGTGCAGATTTGGGGTAATGTTGCTTATGTTATTGAAATCAGAATTTATTTTGGGTCGGTGTTAGCGACAACATAAAAATAATTCTTAGTAAAAATAAGCACCACTTGGCATTAATATAGTAATATTTTGTAGTGACCACACTGTGACACTTCCGTTTCCCTTAGCCACCTTACAGTTATCTTGCTGTGGTCACGTATCTTTTCCTCTCGTTTATTATAATTTATAAAAAATACCGTGTACCCAAAACTGTACAATAAATAGTGTGCATCTAAAGCGTTTATAAATCGAACATTCTTCCTGGTACGCAGCCCACAAAAGTTTTTCCTGGCGTGCATAACAAGCCGCGTGCTTGCCATTTTGGTCCTGTCGGCACTTATTGTCTTCTTCTTCCATATTTCCCTTTTACTCGTCATCTCATGAGACACATCCTGTCTAGCCACATCACCCTAAACACAGTCCATCTATCGTTTCTTTGGTCTTCCTCTACCACTTAAACCCATCTTCATGCATACCCAAAACTTTCCTCATGTCACTTTCCTCATTCCTGCGCATCACATGTCCATAACACGACAACCGAATACCACACAAGTTTTCAGGCACCGGCGCATACCTACATAGAAGGAAGTCTGAAAGTGCAGACTGCCTCTTATGTACTCATTTCTTATTTTTCTTATTCGCGTAACACCACACATTCTTCTTAGCATTCCCATCTCAGCCACATGCAAATGCCTTTCATTTATCCCTGTTGTGGTTCAACATTTAGATTATAGGTACAAGACAGCAGGTCTAACCATTGTTTTATAAATCTTTCCCGTAAGTTTAGGGGGAATGCGGGAGTTGCAAATAGTTCCCGTGACTTAATTACTGGCAATTACGTATATACATAAACTCACGCCCTTTTCCCATGGGGGTAGGTAGAAACCACCTACATACTCCATTTGCCTCGTCCACATTCATATAATATCTGGTCATACACGCACACCGGTTGCGGGTACCATGCACGTGTCCTTTCTAAAGAACCTCATCAATAAGACAGTGTTTGTCTTTCTAGGGTGTCCTCTCCCGGTGTTGTCACTCATATCTGCCTTCTAAATACCTTTTGTTAGTTGCCTTCCACATTACCAAACCATAAAATCTTCTTTTAAACCATAAAATTTTCGTTAGCGATTACAATTAAAGCATAATTGTAGAATAAACTAAATACAAAACGAACTGACATAAACGTACATTGAATATTGCAGCATATAAAGCGCTTCGATTACCAAAGCAAAAGCGCTGAAGCTTTCTCTTAATTAAAAAGAAACCGGAGTACTGAGCAAACGGCATCTACTTGAGATGCTTTTAAAGGTAGATGCAGACTGAAGATTTAAGAGTAAACAATTCAAGTATAGATCTAACGGTATAGAGGTATACAGGCTGTTTGAAAGGCGGACCGGTGCAGTGTCAAAGTCTATATGAAGGCAAAAAAAAAGTTTTTTGAATTATAGTCTTAAAAGCAGCGGTGGCCCTGAGGTGGCGGCCTCAACTTACTAACTTAAGTCGTAGGTGTAATTTATTTCATCAGCACTGTTCTCAAAAACGGTGAAGGAAAACATCGTGAGGAAACTGGCATATCCTAGAACCAAAAAATTCGAAGTCTTGTAACATCTACCAATCCATACTGGACCCGCGTGGTAGATTATAGCCCACTCCATCTCAAAGAGAGGAGGCCTGTGTCCCAGCAGTGTGAACATTAATAGGTTGATGATGATGATGAGTGTCTTAACAGCCACTGAGTCTGAATTTATGCCCAAATAATTGCAATATGCTCGCCCCATATTACATGGGACTTAAACATACGTAACTGGAGAGATATGGATGTACTATTAGATACACTACTGCCTAATCGTTCGGGGATTACAAGCATGATGTTATGTTCGTGTACTGTCTAATTTTGTCAAAATGTCGCCTCCAAGTTATCACTTATGTTTTGGTTATGGTTTTGTTCTGCTTCGTATAATTGATGAGAACATTTGTTTTTCTTGTTTGATATTAAAATTTCTGCACCACCCACATCCCTATGACAAAAGTGTCGCTCCAAACACCCTGTAAATCCAAAGGTATAGACTACAGAGGTATGCCTTAAACAAACTGCAGTCCGTTAACTCCGCCTAAGTGTGGCACAATGCGAATGCAAATTAACATCGTTTCGCATCCGAAGTTAGCCGACTGCTTCCGAGCTCAGCCGACTGCTTCCGAACTTAGCCGACTGCTTCCGAGCTTAGCCGAGCGCAAGCTTGCTTGTCATGGTAATTGGGAATTAAAATGATGGGGAACCGCGCGGGGGACAGATATATCATGATTGAATAGTACGTGTAAACTGGGTTGAGTTTGAAGTTTGTATAGAATTTTGAGTTTAGTTCATGTGTAATACATACGGGCTTGGTTATCTTGGAGGTATTATGGAAAGCAGGATTTTGTATGAGTGATTATGGGGTCTATTGCTGCAGAAATAGGGGCTACAATGGACACAGTCTTTGCTTTTTTAGATGATTGGATAAAAGAAGACATTTAACCCATTACATACCAAAGTTCCTCCGTGCTTTGGAAAGTATGTTAACCTGTGGTCCCGGCTGCTATCAGCCATATATAGATCTTTAGCAGTCGTTACAGGTTGACTGTGCCTGAAAGTCAGACAACCAGTATAACCAAAGGATATCGAACAATCCATAACTAACTGGGCTGTGGAGGTTAAATAGGCAGTAGTAGGTAGTAGTTAATACTAGAATTCAGCTGTGTCCAGTTAGCCTGGAAGCTGACCCTAAATAGTTGGGGAAAGGTTGGGTGTTTAATACGTATTTGAAACCGGTGTGCATGTATGATGACTGATGACATGCAATTGTATGAGAATTTTAAGTTGGTGTTCTGTATTTTTGGCCCACTCCCATGGAAAAAGCGTCAATCAAATCAAAATAGGTTATGTCTCATGAGAAAAGGAGCACAGTTTGGGTTGGTAGTTCTATGAGAAAGAACCAGTAGAAAACTCCATGGTTACTCTTTTAAAATGATTTGGATAATGAAGAAATGGACACCGAACAATACTTTGACATTCCTAATAGTTACTTCTTCCTTATAGTTCCATCTTGCGCTGCATGCCCTGACACCTGCACGCTTGACGATTTAATAAATGCATCAGCGAGCGGAGTTCGCATAGCTGAATATTTGGTCTTTATATAATTTATTTAGTGAAGATTTGCCATGGACATGCTAAGAACAAGAATAGTTACTCTTAGAGTTTATGTAAAGTGACAATTATGTGGCTACAAGAACCTCAGTTCTAAGCTAGAATAAAGGTAGCCCCTAACTCGCAACAAACTATCGGTTAAGGTTAACTTAAAGTTAAGTTGGTTTTACAAGTTAGGGTCGCAGTTATCGGGGGAAGATAGTCGATAGTCTTGTACATGCTAACTTTTGTTGTACGCTGTTTGTTTTATGTAGAAGCCTTATTTTCCTTGTTCTCTTTAGCATTATTTTGTATAAATAAAATCATTGATCGTTTTCTTGTCGGTAAAACAATAAGCAGTTTCTTTCATAGAAACTTGTATTTAACTGGAAATTAATGACATATAACCAGTTGTTTGAATGTAGACGAAGCAAAATGAGTATAGGATCGTAACAGGTGGTGTTCTGTGGTTTCTGCCTAACCCTATGAGAAAAGGGTGTGGTTTATCTGTGGAGTTTATGTATATTAATTGTCCGGGCATGATGATTTTCAAATAGCTTATTCATTGATATACCACGTTCGTCGCCTTTCATGTTTTATTATTCTTAATGTGGTAGCCACATATCTGAATTTTGATTACCGTCATGTTCTTAGTGACATTTGCAAAAAAAAGTTGCTGAAACATCAAAATAGGCTCACCAAATTTGTCTCTGGAGCGCCATAAAGGAACCAACATCCATTATATCTATACTAATATTATAAAGAAGTAAAGTTTGTGTGTTTGTATATTTGTTAAATTGTAAGGGGTAATCTCGGGATCTACTGAACCGATTTTAAAAATTCTTTTACCATTAGAAAGCTACATTCATCCCGGGTGACATAGGCTACTTTTTATCTCTGTATTCCCACGGGAACGGGAACTACGCGGGTGAAACCGCGTGACGTCCGCTAGTAGATTAATAAACGCATTACCCTCTTTAGTCTGGTAAAAAGAACATCACTGCCTCCCGTTAAAAAGAACGAGTTAAATACAAAAGTTTTTCTTTTATAGAAAACTCTGTGGTCGGTTTCGCAATAAATTTTATTATAGGGGAAAGATACAATCTGGACAAGTTAAGCATCACTTAAATTATTAAGCCCTTTAAACTCACGATAAAAGTCTCGTAAATCTTCGGCCAGACTCGGCTATCTTCGGTGATAAAGCGGAGCATGGACGGAACCATGACTTCATTAGGGATCCTTGCTGGGTGAAACGTGCTGGTGAAGATAGTTTTTAGGGGGTTTACTTTGTTTTCTCAGATTTTTTGATGTTATAGCAATCTTATGTTTATTGATACAAAATACTTTTGTATACAATACCAAAACATTTCACACAAGAACATAAATGATTTTGGAAAAACCGAACATATAGTGAAAAAGCCTACCTTCTAAACAAGGGTGACCCTATGACTAAAGAGTATAATAGTCAGCATAGTTTTCAGATATTTGTAGAAAATTTTAATTGTGTGAAGGTGAAATCAAACCTACTGGATTACGGATCGCAAGAAAATGAAGGAAAATAATATTACATTTTTGAATTAGTGTCAAGTTATGAAAGACAATTCATACCTACCAAGACAACTTTGTTGTTTTGTGTTGTTATTAGCTGTAAATTAACTTTAATTTACAGCTAATAACAACACGCTTGTAATCCCGAAGGGTTAGGCAAATGTCCGCCCATTAGTACACCCACATTTCGTCAGTTCAGTTTAAGTTCTATGTAATAGGAGGCGAGCCTATATTGCCATCAACCTGCCACAAATTCAGATTCCGTGGCTACTATTGAGAAATTCCTTATGGAAACATCCAAAAACACTTTGCCTGTCCTGAGAATCAAACACAAGAACTCATGCGCAACAGTTGCGTTTACGATCACTAAACCAATGAGGCAGCTAATGGGCTAAAAAATATTTTAACTGTCCATTGAATATCTAAACCGAACCAATCAATAAATTACACCGGTTATACGTACAAACTTATGGCTTGGCCAAGTAACTCCGAGCTATAAATCTTGGCCATGGCTTCGATACTTGGCTGTTGTTACTTTTGACTTCGACTGGGCTGGACGGAGCGACGTGTATGGATGAGCTACGGGGGATAAGTTTCGGATTTATCCGAAAACGGGGAACTATTACGGATAAATTACGCAATAACAGAAGGTACCTATAGATATAGTAAATGCAACGGACCTAGTGATAAATGAGAATTAAGACATTTTTCTTAATAAATGGAAATAAACAAAAGCAAACAAAAGTTACATTATAGAGCGATACATCAGAGCATTTATTTTATTATTTATTTTACAATTTATTTACACACAGTAGACAGCACAGGAAATTAACATACAATAATATTTGAGCACAAAGGTAGCAGACCTGATACTTTTGGCATTTGATACATTCTTTCTTTTTCGTGTGGTTAGTATCAACCTGCCGCTCATGGACCTCTTACTTGACTTTACATGCCATCAAGAAATATCTTTTAGGCAAGCTGGTTTGGTTTTTTTCCTACATTGTCACAAGTGATAATTACAATACGTCTTTGGTTCGAATTCGAGACCTGTGACTTGGCTGTGCAACGGTCACCCCAATACGTTATCACTGCTAATGTAAAAATTAAAACTATTGATATGAAATCAAAGCGATAATCAAAGTAAAATGTTTTTTTTTACTTCACAAAAATTAATAAAAGTACGCAGATCTAAGTTGGTAATTATTATTGCAAACAACGGTGGTCAATTTCCACAAACGTGTCTCGTAATTAGAACGTCCACGAGCTAATTCTCCAAAGCTCAAAGTGTCCATAACGCTACCCACACTTTAAAACAAATCCTATCTACCTAAATCTAAATCTGGAACACAAAACCTGCACCTCTGCTCAGCTGAGCCAGCGTAAACCTCAGCATTCAATTGTGAGCTGAATAAGCGTACAGAACTTATTCTACCAGTGTCCGGTGGTTCAAGTAAATTAGTTTAGTTCGTCGGGTGAACCGCCTCGGTAATCAACGCCAGGGTGCTGCACGAGTCAGCCACAGAGTAAGATTACAGATGAGAATTGTTGGTGCCTGGAGCGTTGTGTGGAATTGCCATTTCTTAATAAATAAATCGTTTTTTGAAGAGTTTATTTAAAACGAGATGTTTTTATTTCTGTGATTAATTTTAAATTTTAATTATTAGACAGTTACTGTTATTTGCTTCAGTGGAGAAAAACGTCGTGAAGAAACCAGCATACCTGAGAGATATATCTTGACGACATGTAAAACCAAGTCATACGTCCATAATAACTTTGACACCAGATTAGCCACTAACTTTATTTGCTAATGCTATCCTGGCAATGATCGGCAACAGGCTGGACTGCCCTTATATCCGGCATTGCTGTTGCCGCTCCAGTGCCGATTAGGAAATTTTAGCCATTGTGTTTATTTAATGTATTTTGTATGAGTAGTTAATTAATGAATAGCTTTAATTTAATTGTTTGTTTGTGTATTAGTAATTGTACTGCAATTTTATCTGAATTTTAATTTTGACTTTTAATTGTATGTTTGTGTGTATTGTTTTTGATTATTAGTATTATTTATTTTTATTATTTTTATCTGAATTTTAATATTTTATTCATATTTGTATTGTGACTGACAAAATAATTGGCAACGGGTGTAAAATTATCTGAATAAATGAATTTATTATTATTATTATTTATTAAATTGTATAGTTGTTTTCTCTTTGTAAATATCTCATCTACTATTAAGTCCTGTCGTGGACCTATACGCTGTTTTGTATATAAATGTACTATATAATTATTTAGTAATAAATTGTGCTGGATAATTGCAGTAACAAGAATCGCATGGATATCTCGCTTGCGACCACTCGAACAACGACAGTCAACAGAACAGCAGTTAAGTCATGGACTTAACTGATAATCAAATAGGTATAAAGAGAGAAACGAAATTCTATGTACCTACATAAAAATGCCGTAGACTTACTGCAATTCGTTAGTCTGTGTCCGCTAAGTGAGAACGGCTAATCTGCAATGCATGCAAAAACTATTTGAGTAAGTAAATAGCTGGCACAGCATTTTGTTAACTGGACGTGAGATACTGGACGCGCCGGCTTTTATTGAGGCAAAAGGAACCCTATTTACTGCACTTAAATTAATGAGGTTTAGTTTTATTAGGCTGGGGCAGGCATGGAATGTTATATAATATATAAAACTAGTATTTGCTCTATGTTAAACGCTGCCTTCGATAAGACTAGAATTCCGAGCCGGACATAGTTGGAAAAGGTTAGGCGGATGATGTTTTTTTTCAATTCATACAACTTTTAATTACATTTTTAAGGATGTTCTCCATGACAACTAAATATTTCTCAATCAAAATCAAAACTCATTTATTCAAACTAGGCTGATAATCAGCACTTTTCGAACGTCAAAAATTTACTTTACTTTCCTATTTACATTTTTATAAGACAGTCCCCCAAAACGCCCACCCATCGACACTTCCTAGTGTTTAGCTGGAAAGAAGAAGTGGCGGAACAAACTTCCCAGCACACATCTGTCTGTTAGGTTGGTTAGAAGAACCAGACTCGATACAATAGCAAGGTGTCAGTTAAATTTAAGATTTACTACAGACACAATCAGTAATAAACAAAAGTATCTAACAATAAACAATGTAAAATAAAATAATAAATACATAACATAACAGTAAACTAATTTTGGAGAAAGAACATAAATAACAAACATTGTCTTGTGTTCAACTCAGCGACCAACTATTCTTATCATCGATCAATAGGTTCTAAAATGTAACAGCCTCTTATTCTGACTGGAAGCCAACTAATAAAAATCATCATTAATTTGGGATTTGCGCAACATGACATCTCCTTTGTCATGCTTCTCACGTAATGGAGGTAAAAACTTAAAAACATACACACATTGCATACATTTAATGATAAATGCTTTTTCAAATATTTATCGTTTCTTAGGAAAAAGGCTACATAAATCGCAGAATCGTAATATGATTCCATGACGCAGTTTATGTTAACTTTATGACCATATTACAAAGCATTGGCATAAGCAAAGAGGGGCCTACACGCAGCAGTGGGTGAAATCGGGCTGTGGATCATATTGATGAACGCAATGTATATAATATAAAAAAAATATATATAAATATATAATTATCATATTATTATTATGTTCCAACGAGCCATGGAGCGAAGTATACTGGGTGTCAAACTTACAGACCGTATCAGAAACACCATACTTCGCTCTAAAACTCAAATAGCCGATGCTGGCAATACAGCTGCTTGGTTGAAATGGAACTGGGCTGGTCACATCTGCCGCAAGTTGGAGGAGCAATGGACAAAAATTACTAGATCGCGGAAAGTTCAAGGAGGGAAGGGAGGCCTTTGCCCTGCAGTGGGACAATACAGGCTTATATTAATAATATAATAATAATTATGATTCTGCGCCCCTTGTATGCCCCGTGTGCTATAGATACAACCATTAACAGACAAGGATAACGCAGAACACAAGAAACGCTCGTATATGCAGTCACCTGCAGCCTACCAGCTCTTCTAACAAAAACTATTTGTACAAGTGAATAGTTCCGACTTCGATTTGCTAGCGCCACGTGAGACTCGACAAAAGGAATGAACGAATGTTGTAGAAGTGTTCATTCGCGAAGGAATGGAAATGTTCGTTCAATTCAATTGATGAAATGGATTTGTTGAGTTGTTGCGCTTTTAGTGTTCGCTTTTTCTTTGAGAGTTTAAAATTTTTTTGAGTTTGAATTTGGAGTTTTTTTTTTTGTTAGAAACATAAAATAACTGCGAAAGGTAAGTTGGATTAGAAATGTAGACAATGTGTAGGCAAGATAAAACTGGAAAATTTTAATATGTTGTGTTTGAGTTAATAAAATATTTTTATGTGTTAATTACAGTACCATCACAATGTAATGATTAGGTACTGAAACTATTTAGCATTCCTGGAAAACGATTTAATTTGTAACAGTTACATTCAATTGAAATTCTATGAACTATTGTGTAAAATATTTTGTTAATATTTCGCGTTAGTTGTAAATCGAATATCATATTTATTTGACAAGCCTTTCATAATTATATTAATTAGGAATTAAATGTCATTGTGTTATTTAATAGCATGTTAATTGTTCTGACATTTGTTTATAGCAATAATAATAATATGACTATTTATTAATAATTTCAAACTAGCATAATAGAGAGCAGGCGGTGGCCTAGCGGTAGCGGCCCCGACTTACGAACAGTAAGTCATGGGTTTGAACCCAGGCAGACGCATTATTCAATCTGTCCAGTAGTTTTTATGTTTATTCGTTACGTACAAAAATATAAAATTTTCGTCTATAGAATATTAATATTATAGTAAAAGTATAGTTACGGATTACATATTTCTATTGCGATATCAGACACATTATTAATAAAATTAACGATTTTTAAAAATCAGCATAATTATCCTTCCTTCACATAAAATTCAACCCTAAAACGGGACGGTATCTGAACAGCCATCACCGCCAATTTGATTAAAACGACTGCAATCCCGTCACGTCAAAATTTATTTCAGAGCATTGTGTGTTTCGTTTTAAAACGGTATCACACTGGCAGATTGGCAACGTATTTCCAGCGAGGTGATTTGTGAAAGGGCTTTCTTCTGGTGAGAAGCTAGGTAACTGCGTCTACACGGCGATTTTTGCCTGATTTCACGATAATGTTTGCATCTCTCTCTCTCCCATGTCAACTATACTCAATAATTTATTGCATTTCATATGTAGTACTAGGTGGAAAACTTAAAATTAGATCACATGGACACCCTGTCGGTCAGAGCAAAATAAGTGAGGTAGGAGAGAGGAAGCACTTGTAAATTATAATTATAACATAGTTAGTTGGTAAGATAAACTATACTAACTGTTAACGCTAAATCGTTTATTAAATTCAAATTGGGTTAGAAACTGCACATTTTGGTTGGTAACTTCCTATCCTTATCCCTCTCACCCATTTATTCTATTTTCTTTCCCTTTCGCACCTCAACGACAATGCATAGTTGTCATTACGCATCAGTTCGTTACGGAACACCGTTCAAAGTGCATCTAAGTATTTGGAAATATACAAAAATCTGTTAATAGACCAAATAATCGTGTGTGCATATCAATCATCAGTTTTTTGGAGACAATTTGTGATCATTTAGTGGAAGAAAGGGGCGCCCCGAAAAACCAGGCATCAAGAAGATCGTCGTTCGAGGTACCTACCATTTTTTCCTATTACTTTCCTACTTGCCAGATTATTTGTGTGTGCCTATATATTCATTTTGCATTGTTTTAATTATAATCTACCAGCGCGCAATCATTTTTTGGTCACTTCGAGCCGTATACGTAAATGTTGTAGATTTTAGGCACGCTAACGAGCGTTACGGTCATAAATAACGCCCGCCATTTTGCTTTGGTTATTATTTACCGGTCGGTCTTTTAACTTCTAATAAGTTTCAAGTATAAGTCAATACTTATCTAACCGCGGTACATCTCATTGTCTAATACAATGACCAAGGCAAAAGAGGGTTATGATCGTGAATTTGAAAGAATTCAAGGCAAATTAACAGTATATTTCGAACATGTTCAATCGATTTATGACATGATGAAAAAACTAGATTTTAGTAATCCAGTTAACATTGAAACATTTCTGGCGGCTAGTTTCACTATCGATGCAATACATCAGAAATATGTAGACGCGTTAGAGGAACGTTGTCGTTATGAAACGTCATTTAGCGATGCAAGTTTACCTTCATATAAAGCGTTATTGTCGTTTGAACAACTTTATTCGCAAATTAAGTATAAAATACGATTGTTATCACGCGAACAGATTGATGTAAAACCCTCGATTAATAAGGGTCATGTAGGTACTATGCGATTACCTAGATTAGAAATGCGTACATTTGACGGTGAACATGAAAATTGGCCGCTTTTTTATGAGACCTTTCGTGCGGTCGTTCATGACAATCCGGAACTTACCGACGGCGAGAGAATACAATATTTAGTGGGTAGATTACAAGGCAAGGCGTTAGCTATTTGCCAAGGTATATTACCGTCTGCCGAAAATTATGAAGTTATTTGGAATGCGTTAATAAATAAGTACAACGATAAACGTTTGTTGGCATCGTCGTATTTAGATAAATTGTTAAATTTACCTACTGTCGCCGTCGACTCCGGTTCGGCGGGCAGTTTGGAAGAATTTATCGATAAGTTTTCGTCAATTATTTCGGCGTTGCGACAGTTGGAGGTTACAAACTTGGAAGATCTATTGTTCATCCATATTGGTTGCAAGAAAATTAATCTCGAGGCAGTTAAGGCGTTTGAGATGTCGTTAAATGATAAAACACCTACCTGTACCGAGTTTGTAAACTTCATGCGTAAACACGCACAAATATTACAACGCGCGCATAATGTCACAAACGTAAAATCAAATTCTCAATCCCGGAAAAATGTGGTTTCGACTACCATTCAACCGTCTGGTAAAAACCCGGGGTCACGTACTCAAAATAATGTTAAGACATTTGTAAATGTGCAGGATCACGGTAAATGTGATATTTGTGGGAAAACGGACCACATTAAATTGGTTCAATGCCCTACGTTTCTGTCAATGTCTCCTCATAATAGGTTTTCGTTGGTGAAGCGTAATAAATTATGCGTTCTTTGTTTCTCTAATAAACATGCGCTGTCTGATTGCCAATCAACAAACAAGTGTACGACCTGTTCTCGTAGTCACCATACTTTGTTACACTTTAACAATAACGGTACTTCCTCACTAAATAGGAATGATACTAATCAGCATAACGGTGCTTCTGCATTAAATCAGAATACAACCCCGCTGTCTGATAATATGACCGAACGTAAACAATGCGCCTCGTCGTCAGCAGACGAGCGTTCTATTACCGCGCGGCCTGATACACATGGGGACGGTCAGAATGGACGCTGCAGTGCCGCCGACCGCCCCGTTTCTTTGTGTACCGTAGGTGCGTCGTGCGCCGCTGTTAGTACGGCAGATATTAAACCCTCGACTTCAGTCTTGTTAGGGACGGCTCAATGTCCCGTGACTGATACGATGGGTAATGTGTCAATTATCCGGGCTATTATTGACAGCGCGTCGCAACGCGATTTTATTACCACCGAATGTTGTAAGCGTTTGAAACTGCCGGTCTATGCGACCGCAAATAAGTTTGTATCGGGTGTCGGTGACGTCACTAACCCGATTGATGGCATCACTTGCCTAACATTCAATTCCCGCCATAACGATGAGGTGAAATTTACCATTCAACCGTTAATTGTCAGTCGTATTACGGATGCACTGCCGGTCTCAAAAATTGATACCACTCAGTTAGATTACTTAAAAGATTTGCCTTTAGCAGATAGTTGTTATAGCTCACCGGCCACTGTAGACATTATTCTAGGGTCGGATTTGTTCGCACGTATATTGCGCTCGCGCACCGTGGCGCGTTCGCCCGGCGAGCCGGTAGCTATAGAAACTTTGCTCGGTTATATCGTAGTCGGTCAGGCGCCAGTGATTAATCCTGTTTGTAATATTGTTCGTGCCTATTGCACAATAAACGAATCGCTTGACAATCGCGTAAATCGGTTCTTTGAATTGGAAGAAGTGCCTAACATTAAAAATACACTTTCTCCTGACGAAAAGGAGTGCGAAGCGCTTTATGCAAGTACTACTCGACGCGATGAATTAGGCCGCTTTGTAGTATCCTTACCTTTCAAGCGCGACGCGTCTGCCTTAGGCGATTCCCTAAGTATTGCTAAGCGTAGGTACTTAGCACTAGAGCGCAAGCTATTGACCGACCCCGCGATTAAAAGGGAATACGATAATGTATTTATTGAGTACTTAGAAAAGGGATATTTGCGTACTGTCGATAATACTGACGCCGACTTTGATAAACCGCATTACATAATACCTCACCATGGCGTGGTGCGCACTGATAAAACTACTTCTCGTCTACGTGTTGTTCTAGACGGAAGTAGCACGACTTCGTCCGGTTTATCACTAAATGATATTTTACATTCCGGACCTAAAGTATTAAATGATTTATTTCAAATATTGCTGCGGTTTCGATTACTGCCCATCGCTATTAGCGCAGATATTAGACAAATGTATTTGCGAATAATTATGAATAATAACGACTTGCGTTTTCAACGATTGTTGTATCGCTTTAACCCTGATGATCCGATTCAAATTTTTGAAATAACTCGCGTTCCATTCGGGTTGTGTTGTAGCCCGTATCTAGCAGTGCGATCGGTTCACCAGTTGGCCAATGATGAGAGCTCTCGTTATCCAGCTGCAGCCAGAGTTGTTGACACGGATATTTACGTGGATGACTTGGCTACTAGCTGCTCTTCGGTTGACCGTGGTGTTGAGCTGTCCGATCAGCTGATTAAATTGTTCGCGGCCGGCGGATTCGAACTTGTAAAATTCTCTAGTAACTCACCTGAGGTCATGGCTAGTATTCCTGCCAATCATCGCGTTTCCGAGGGTGTAGAATTTAGTTCAAGCGATCAATTAAAAATATTGGGCTTACATTGGTTACCGGCCGAAGACGTATTCACGTTTCGCGTAAATATTGAACCTCGCAAATGTACGAAACGTAATGTACTTTCCGTAATTGCCCGTCTATGGGACTTGGTAGGTTTTATTGCACCCGTTACACTTTCGGCAAAATTAATTGTAAAATGTCTTTGGAACGACAACATCGATTGGGATGAGATGCCACCATCTCACATTATAAAATTATGGCAAAACTTTGAATCGGAATTGCCTTTATTGCAAAATATTAAATTGCCGCGTCACGTGGGAGTCACAGATGATTGCGTCATCTCGTTACTGGGGTTCGCGGATGCCTCGGAGAAGGCGTACGGTGGAGTAATTTATATTCACGTGTACTTCCCTCAACATGGTCATACGTTGGTAAACTTAGTGTGCGCTAAATCGCGAGTCGCACCTTCAAAAACTCTTGTTACTCTCGCTCGATTGGAATTATGCGCGAACTTAATTCTGGCCAAACTAATGCGTCTGGTGATAGATACCTATTCATTACCAGCATGTTCCGTTTATGCGTTTACCGATAGTAAGGTAGCACTCGCGTGGATTCATGCCACGCCCAGCCGATGGCAGACGTTTGTGGCTAACAGGGTTTCTCAAATACAAGAAAATATCGATCCTAAGCATTTTTATCATATTGCCGGAGTAGATAACCCCGCTGACTGTTTAAGTCGCGGTTTAACCCCTGCACAACTACTTGTGCATCCATTATGGTTTAACGGACCGAGGTTTGCTAATCAGCCTCTTTCCGAATGGCCACTTGACAAAGATTTTACCATTACAAGTGAAATACCTGAAGCTAAGGTAACTACGATGACGACAACTGAAGTGTGTCCACCATCACCGCCTATTTTTTATGAGCTCGCTAATCGAGTCTCATCATGGAACAAATTACTCCGAATAGTTATATATGTCCTTAGATTTATCAAAAAATTACCGTCGAAATTTGAACTATCCCATCTTGAATATGCGGAACTTATTGTCATTAGGAATCTTCAAAGCGTACATTTCACTGACGAAATTGCCAAACTTAAGGTAGGTAAAGTTATGCCTCCTGCTTTTCAAAAGCTCCGCGCATTCTTAGACGACGATGGCGTTCTACGCGTGGGTGGCCGTTTGACCAATGCCCCGATTGGGTACGATAGTCAACACCCTATTCTGTTACCGCGACGCGATCGCATCGTCGACCTTATTATCGACTATTATCACCGTAAAAATTTGCACACTGGACCGCAACTTTTAATGTCTTTACTGCGACAAAAGTACTGGATCTTAGCAGCTCGCGACATAGTACGCAGCAGGGTACACAAATGCAACGTGTGCTTTAGGACGCGACCTGTCAATCAGTTCCCCATAATGGCAAGCCTGCCTGCATGCCGAGTCACGGAAGCCAAGGCATTCTGCCACACAGGCGTCGATTACGCCGGGCCTTTGTCTATTACACTGCATCGCGGTCGGGGCGTTCGAAGCATTAAGGCGTACATTTGCTTGTTTGTATGTCTCGTTACTAAAGCGATCCACCTAGAATTGTCTTCAGATCTTAGCACTGAAGCGTTCATGAATTCGTTTAGACGATTTTTGGCTAGACGCGGGCCAGTGAGTGTCATATACGCCGATAGAGGTACAAATTTCATAGGCGCGAAATCCTATCTTGATAATATATATAACTTACTCGAGTCAGAAGAGTATCGCGATAAATTCGCGAACGAGTTGCGCGAAAAACGCATTCAATTTAGATTTAACCCAGCGGCGGCACCGCATTTTGGCGGCATTTGGGAGATTAACGTGAAAGCTGTTAAAAATCATTTATCAAAGATAGTAGGAACTCAGCTTCTCACATTTGAGGAGATGTTGACAGTGCTCACCCAAATAGAGGCGTTGTTAAACTCGCGGCCCCTTTCGGTGTTGAGTAGTGACCCTGCAGAACCTCTAGCTCTAACGCCCGCCCACTTTCTGGTGTTAACACCTCTTAAATCTTTACCTGCGGAAGATCTATCTCGCGAAAATGTCAATCTTATAAGTAGAAAACGCGCAATCGACCATCTTGTCCAATCATTTTGGAAAAGATGGAAGGTCGAATACCTTAACACTCTTCAAGTGCGTAACAAGTGGACTAAGTCTAACACCTCTATCCAACCTGGAACTGTGGTGCTGCTCGAATCAGACAACAGCGCTCCTCTTAATTGGCCACTTGGAGTGGTAGAACGCACGTTCGAAGGTAAGGACAGTGTCGTGAGAGTTGCGGACGTCCGCACGAAATCAGGTCTCTACCGCAGACCCGTGGTAAAACTTTACCCATTACCTAACCAATAAAAACAATATATATATACAGTCCACATTTCTAATTTAGCTGTCGAATAGTTAGTAGTTTAATTTAGTTCTTATGTTAAAAGAAAATAAGCTACGAATAATGTAGCAACTTGAATTTTATATTATTAAAATTTCGAATATTGATGCGAATTGTATTGCAATGTCATTTACTTATTTAGGGTACGTCGAAGTGACTTAATTTTGAATGTGCCTTGTGTTATTGAAGGCCTTTTGGCCTGTCAAGCCGGGGAAGATGTTAACGCTAAATCGTTTATTAAATTCAAATTGGGTTAGAAACTGCACATTTTGGTTGGTAACTTCCTATCCTTATCCCTCTCACCCATTTACTCTATTTTCTTTCCCTTTCGCACCTCAACGACAATGCATAGTTGTCATTACGCATCAGTTCGTTACGGAACACCGTTCAAAGTGCATCTAAGTATTTGGAAATATACAAAAATCTGTTAATAGACCAAATAATCGTGTGTGCATATCAATCATCAGTTTTTTGGAGACAATTTGTGATCATTTAGTGGAAGAAAGGGGCGCCCCGAAAAACCAGGCATCAAGAAGATCGTCGTTCGAGGTACCTACCATTTTTTCCTATTACTTTCCTACTTGCCAGATTATTTGTGTGTGCCTATATATTCATTTTGCATTGTTTTAATTATAATCTACCAGCGCGCAATCACTAACTATGATAACTATATCATCACGCCTACGCACCAAAAACGCTACCAACACGTGGCGTAATCGCAAAATGCTTTTTTTTGTCCATGGCATCTTACAGGTCTTAACCGGACAAGCCTTTGGATGTCTCACCTAGCATCTAGCCAGAAAACTAATAAAGTAAGCGATTACACGCTAAGAGAAGTCTATTGGGTTATACTAATTAATTATCATCCACGGCCCGACTTCAAACATCCTTATCCTTACATAGTATAAAACAAAGTCGCTATTTTTGTCTGTTTGTCTGTATGCTTAAATCTTTAAAACTACGCAACGGATTTTGATGCGGTTTTTTTTAATAAATAGAGTGATTCAAGAGGAAGGTTTTAGTATATAATTTGAATGACATCCACGCGGGTGAAGCCGCGGGCATCAGCTAGTTACTAGATATAGGAGTCTCTTTGTTTGAGTCAATCTTCAAGCTCCTTTGTTTTAATTTTTTTGCAGTGGAAAATCCTCATGGATGTCCTCCACCCATGGGCGAGCGGAGGGATCTGTCAGACTCGTAACTGACTAAGAACTACCCCGGTGTCTCCTTCACACACTTGCACCAAGGATCATGGAAACTAGTGCGCCTTCTACGATCCCAGGAATCTTCAAGCTCCTAAGCCAGCCTCAAAAATATCGTCTGCCTATCTATTTCGTTAGAAACACGCTTACCAGTATGTTAAGGCCTTTATGCGTGCACCGCATTCACGTCAATGAGAACACACGACACGTGTCACGCTGTTGATAGAGTGCTGACAGCGTGATTGATAATGTTCGAGGTGAAAAAGGTTTTGTAATGTATGGTCGGTGTATTTTTGTGGAAAAAAAAAGTGTTTGTTTATTTTTTGTTAATGAACTTTGTGTGTTTATTGAGAGTTGTTAAATACGTAAGTAGGTAGTACGTATAAAAGCGGAGAATTATTTTTTAAACCACTTCCCTCAAAATAATACTGTCAAATTACCGTGAACACAAAAAAAATGAGAACCAATTTGGTCTTCAAATGGTTCTTGCAATTGTGATCCCCGAAGGGTTAGGCAAAGTTGTATCTGATAGTGATAATACTGCCACATTTCAACAGTTATGTTTCAGACCTATGGAGAGGGCGAGCCTATTGCCTTAAACCGTATACAAATCGAGACACCGTGACTGTAACCGAGAAATTACCGGGTAAACCCAATAATACTTTGCCCGAACTAGAAATCGAATACAGGACGTCATGTTCAGCCGTCGCGCTTGCGACCACAAACACTTGAGTCAAGAGGAGGAAAAACTCGCCTTAGGTAAATAATAGAGCCCCGCTTGGGCTGCGGGTTGTTCGAAAGAGATACCGCGGCCTCGACACAAAGGGCTAAGAAGGAACATGGGTGGTTTTTAGTCAGTAGAAGTATGACACGGCCTACCGCTCTGCCCAGAGCGGGAGGAGTTATTTGATGATTTACCACTCTCCAAAAAAAAAATAAAGATAAACAATAGAGCAGCAGTTACAGTGCGATCAAATTATCTTGGCAGCTCCGAACTTCGTGCAGGTCATTTTGTTACAACGAATGTATAAAAGTGTTATGATATTTATTTTATTTGTGTTTTTTTTTTTTTTTTTTTTTTGTTTGTGTGATGAGCACGATCATTTGTTCTGTGTCTGGGTGTAATTTATCTATAATAAGTATGTATTTAGAAATATATAAGTATGTTTATCAGTTGTCTAGTACCCATAACACAAGCTCTGCTTAGCTTGGGACTAGATGGCGTTGTGTGATAGTTGTGGAATATTATTATTATTATTTATTTATTTGTATTTCTCACTGTTTAAATTAGATATTTTCTGATCGTTTAAGTATTGGTTTATCTGGCAATAACAGTTTTATTCCCAAGTTTACATGCGTAAAATTTCGCAAAGCCTATGTTCAGAGCTGCCAAGATAATTTGATCGCACTGTACTTTTGTTTATCTGCGTAAAACCGTTCCACTATTTCAAACTACAAACCATCCACAACCAACACACAATAGAGACAATGCAATTCAAACCCTCAAATATTTAACACAGCGTATACATTTGTATACCACTTGATTTATAGTCGAAGATTTGCGTTGGACGTATGAATGCGTCTTAATATGTCTCTTGTGCCAGGGGATTAACCCTCCGTCGCCCGATTGACGGGAACTAAGTTGTTCCGATGGCTTTACAGAACGGTGGCGGGTTTCTAATGACATTTGAGGGTTATTGAACGTTTTTGTGGTTTTCTAACGGTGCGGTGAATTATTTGTTTGAAAAGATTATTTATTACAGTAAGTTTATTGTTTTGAACTACATGTATTATTATAAAAACAAAGTCCTCCCCAGCGTCAGTCTGTCTGTTCGCGATAAACTCAAAAAGTACTGTACCAATTTTCATGACGTTTTCACCAATGGATAGGGTGGTTCTTGAGGAAGATTTTACTATAATTTGACCAACATCCAAGCGGGCGAAGCCGCGGGCATCAGCTAGTCATATTATAAGCCTGAATTTGAATTTTCTCACTCTGTAAAGTATCTCCATAAGTAATGTGTTTCACGTTTGTCGTCAAATAAATATCTAGTGATTTTTTATAAGCTTCAAAAACTGCAAAAATAGTAATAAGAAACCGATGACCTGGTGAAGGTTGCAGGGATCCGCTGGACGCGAGACGGGACTGGTCAATGTGGTGACACTTGGGGGAGGCCTATGCCCAGCAGTGGACATATTTCTGCAGAAATGATGATGTTAAATAGAAAACCATCAACGATTATTAACAGTAGCGTTTGTATTATATTTCTCTCGAACTGTTGGAAAGGTTTCAACACTTTTTAAGAAAGAAAAAGCATCAGTTTTAAACTTTTCCACAAACACATTTGAACGTTATTATAAACAACAATTTGTCGCACATAAATCGCCTCGATCCGGGAACAAAGTCTAAAATACAGTTGGAGCTAGGTCTTACCCAACTTAGGGGAGATGGGGGAAGTTATGACAAACGATGCTTCTCCTAATCCCGATGAAAATTTACACAAACATTTGCTTGGAGTTTCATCTTTCCTGCTTCGCTTTTAGGCGTAGGTAGGGAGGTAAGTAGGTAGGTAGGCATGTTTTCTTGTTTTTGTGATCCTACTTTGAGTTCAGAGGGCTTGGGTGGGATTATTATTTGTTGGAAGTCAGTTGGCATGTAGGTCATTAGCTGGTATTGTAAAATTATTTGGCATATATGTGTAGTTCAGACGTGTTGCAATCAGACAACATAATTATAAATACACTGAAATGGATTATTTACCATGTTTACTATTAGTTTTGAGTTTTCAAGTTTTCAAGGTTTCAAGTTTTCAAGTTTCAAGCACTATGATCACGAACTCTGAATTTGAGTGCCCGGTTGATGACGATTATAGGCTTGTTGTTGCCTTGTTGGGGCTTAAAACATAACTGGCAAAATGTGGTACTCTCTGGCTAACCCTTCAGGCATTATAAGTGTGATATTATATCATGTTATACTTATCAGAATGCCTTTTTACCCTTTTACGCTGTTTAAAATTAATTTTCAAGACTCAAACTCTCCCTATTAAAACCCATCTTTCATTCTTTCCAATCCCCACTGAGTGAACACGAACAAATTGGCACTGCGACACGAATTCCAAATTCCTTTACACGTCAAATCGTTGGTAGATTGTTCGAGTGCATTACTGGCACGGTAAGTAGTTCAAACGCGTCGTCAAAGTCAAGGCAAGTGACTCGGGAGAGTTATCGCGTTCGGCCGGTAGGGTGACAGCGCGGGTGATGCGTCAAGATGGATGGGGCCCGATGTGATTGGTGTACTAAGTCCGCGTTAATTTGAGTGGCAAGTGATTGGTTTGCGTGATTTAGTGTGGTAGTTAAGCTAGTGTGTTATATTGGCAGTGGCTCTGATTTTGCTTTTTTTCTGAAGTCAAATAAGTATACGGGCTGAAATCTTTATAATTCTAGTACCTATACAGAAAATATTGATTGCAATTTTGTTTTACAAAGCGTTTGGCATTAAGTGAACGATGTCAAACACCTGTATCGATCAACATCAGTCTCTAAATGTATCTGTATAATCTTAAAAGTAAATGCAAGTAAGCTGGCTGCATACTTAACAGCTTGTCCGACCGCATACAGCTCTGAAAGAGTTTGTGGACTTTAAGCTAAATCCAAAAAAAACTACTGTTTGAGAATATCCTGTCATGGCAGCTTTGTATAAACAATTTCAATTATTATTATTATTATTATAAACAATAAGGTTATATTTATAAAGTTCTAGCTTTTGCCCGCGACTTCGTTCGCGTGGAATAGTGACTTCCGTCAGATTTTTTATTTATCTCGCGTAAAAAAAAACTATCCTATGTCCTTTCTCAAGTTCCAAACTATGTCTGTACCAAATTTCACACAAATCGGTTCAGTAGTTTAGGCGTGAAGCAAAGACAGACAGACAGACAGACAGAGTTACTTTCGCATTTATAATATTAGTTAGGATCTACGCATTCCACAATCTATACAATTCTATTCTATCTCTAAGATTCAGAACACCTGCGAAAATTCTCATAGAAACATCTACAATGTTGAACAAGACAAAGAAACAACCCCACAGTCTTAAAACCAACACTATTATATTCCCACCATCTTAAATATTGCACCCATTTAAGCAACATTCCAACCACAGCTCGTTTTAATATGCCGAGATGGAATATTCCAGAGGAATGCACATGTGCCTGACAGATTTCAAACACGTACCAAAATTAAACAATGTCGGTTTAGGATATTCCATCTGTGCATGGCATCGTATGCAGTACATGCAGCCAGTTTGAAATATTGTCACTGTCATGGTGATGAGCGATGAAAGCCGTGGTGGTCCAGATTTACAAGTAGTGGGTCCTTGATTTGATCATCCTGTTCTGTCCCACAGCTTTGCAAAGGCCTCCCTGAATCAAAGTATCTCGTAGTTTTGCTTACTATAACCAATAAGTCAGGAACGAGTTCAAATCGTTTCGCAAACGTTTTTTGGGCCTGCTTTGATGAAGACGACCGTTTTTAAGCACCCACTGTGTGATGATTCTGACACATTCTATGTGACCTATTGAATACTATTTCAACCTTGCCGGTGCATTATTTTGTGAAATTTATTTCGTCACCGCTCGGTGAGGATAAAAATCGCGAGGAAACCAAAATGTGTTAGAACCAAAAATTCGAAGACATATGGTGTCTACTACACTAGTTACGCGTGGTGGATTATATATAGCCTATTCCCTCTCATAGAGAGGACACCTGTGTCCCAGCAGTGAGGACACTATTGGTTGACTACTCCCGGCGACGGCGACGTCACGAAACCGTCACGTTATCGTCTCTGACCGTTCGATAGCGTTTGAATGTCGCATGCGGTTAGGATACAGCTTAACGATTCAATGCTCAATCGAATTCGTGTCCGGGTTCGGAATATAATCGAATAATGCGATTCGATAGTCTCCAATTATTATGGAACGCGGAGAGGTGTTTGGAATGGTAATTTGGAAGATGTTGTGTCTTGTTTGCTAAATTGTCTACCAGAAGCAATCTTGTTTGATCGAATTGTACATATTCTAGTTATATATCATTACTTATCGATACTTGCCATAACGATAATGTCGAATTCAAATGTTTTGTAGTGACTGCCCGATCTAGGTTCACTTAAACCTGAAATCTAGGATTATAAATTTCCAGATAGCCATTTTATCTGCAATAAAACCCCGGAACAATTTCCCCGACGCTCCCCAACAACCCGGCTATCAACACAACATGCACTAACAACTGATATTTCACACGTAACATGCTGTTCATCCCCTGATCTTTATATCTCCAGCTAAAGCAGCATTTCCACTAGGCAACAATTGACGCGCAACATGTTGCCCAACATGTTGAAAGTCAGCGCGGAACTTTTGTTGAACAACATTGTCTGTCTACGCATCAGTCTACTTCTTTACAATGTTGCGCGCCAGCTGGCAACCTCGCGCGCTGTTGTGCAGCGTTGCCGTACATGTTGAGCGTCAAGTGTCGCACGCCAAATGTTGCCTAGTGGAAACGCGGCTTTAAGAATAAAGGCTGGGTCTCACTAGCTGCTTGAAAAATGCTCACCGCTGGCTCGAGCCAGTATTTATTGGCGAATACTTCAACTGAATGGGGCTCTTAGCGGCCCCCTTAGTTGAGAACAGGAATTGTTTATTCTATTTATAATGTGCTAGGACTTTTGCAATTGTGTGCTCGGGTTTGGAATTCATGGGTTGAGGTCGGTAATGGCCTTAACAAAGCCTACACCAAATTGTATTATTTTAATGGTATTTTGTTGTGGAAAAGAGATAGAGAGCTAAGCAGGACGATTGAATAGCGTTGACGGGGTTAAAAGTTTGTTTAAAGTAGTGCGATAAAATGATAATGTTAGCATTCAATCTGATGGCTCTTTTTTCAAAGGAACCAAGTTTCCTTTAGGTAATAACGCACCGAGAACACTATCTGACTTTTCAATGAAAAAAAACATTGAGTATCCATGTAAATTGCTGGTATTTCGCCGCTTTCGGTTTGACTGGAAGCCGATCCTATAGTTGGGAAAAGGCGAGGCTAATTAGTTTTGCTTATACTCATCAGTCATCCTGACTATGATCAGATGATTGTGTGGAAGGTGGCATAACTAGGTAAAGGGTATAAATGCTATAACTGTTATTATTAAAACAATATTATTGTATTAAGTATTTGTACCTATATTCGTATATTTTGCTTTTGACAAAAGTAACAAGAATATGATAATTCTATTACTTACAACAATAATATGAGTTTCTTGATCCTATGCGAGCGATCTTACAATTCTTTGTTTTACGCGGTGCTATGTGTATGTATCTGATATCAGTCGTTATTGTTATGGTAAAATATTGGAGTGCAGTTCAGCTTAGTTTCATGGAACCACACCTTAAATGAAAGAATGGAACCTGCTCAATTCCATCAGTTCTTGGCATAAAAGTTTTTTTGGACTAATCTAGCCTAAATAGTTGCTTTCATGAGATACCTGTAGTTCACAACAGTCAACACCTGAGAGAAAGGAAAGTGTGGAGAAATGCTCTGCCAACGATGACACAATAATAAAAATTACTTCTAATCTATCTGCTTTGAAAATCAGGAGTTCAAAAGCGATCAAAGCCCATGAGAAGCAATCGCACACATCAGTAACTTCCAGAATTAAATTACCAAAACGCCGAGCTAGCGTTTGTTCCGAACAGCCCTACATTACAGTGGCGGCCAATCAAACTAATGCCATTTGAATTACCTAATACTCTTTATTGGCGTTCGATGCTGGCCGGCCGACTGCGGTGCAATTATTGTTAGTTGAAATTGTGCATATAGTACAGTCATTATTGCATCAAGTGTAATGTGACATTTAAAATTATGTGGCTACACTTTCGTTACTAATTTTACTCTTAGACAAGGTACTACCCAAATTTTTTTACAGCAGAATTAAAGGAAGAGGTTAATGAAATAGATCAGGTTACGTAACATGAACACAAACATAAAAACATTATTTTAATATTATGCTGATTTTAATCCATAAATAATAATGGCTACAAGCACTATGCAGTGCAACGCAGCGCTTCTATAACTTCATAAATAAAACTTTACGAAAAAGAAAAGAGTTCAACACGTCCCCAGTAAACCCACGCAAACGCAACAGATACATCAATATAAACCAGTTGCTCACAAAGCAATACCAAATAATCGCAATCAACAAACATGTCCCTTTACAAACCGAAAAAAAGAATCCTATTTACTTGTCCGCTAACCCGCGGATGCTATCGATACCCAAGTTATAGCCTACTTCATAAAAAGGCGCAAACACGGCAATATTTCGGCAAAAAAGGACATGCGGCCGAAACCGTACCGGCCACGAAGCCGTGAGTCACACGTGGCGCCATCTAGTTATTTATCGAGCTATGATTGGATGGCCTTGTTACATTTTATATTTTACTTTATGTTTCATGTTACATTTCGTCCCTATTATATTTCGGAGTTAATGTCCCACTCCAAATTGAGTTTCGTTTATTTTTCTCGCCGCGTTGACTTTTGTTTTATTTTTATATTTTTTTTTGGAGATTGCGGTCCAGTTGCGGACTGTTTCGTTTCGTTAATGGTCACAAGTTAACGATTGAAGGTTTATAATCGTGATTTTTTGTGTTTTTGACTACTTACATATTGTTTTTAAGTTAATTATGCTGTATTACTAGTTAGTAAGTAAGTAAAGAAGGGCCGAAAAATCGTCTGATGTAATTTATGGCTTGTGTACTTAACTGAAAACTAAAAAAAATATCTCTTGTGTGCGCAGTTGTTGGCAATAGGCACTCCTCCTATTACTTAAGGCGGGGTTACCCCAATAAACGTCGTCAACAATAGCGTTTTACTCGTACATGGAACGGATTTAATTTTTTTTATTACATAGTTGACTCTTCGATCATGATATGTCGGGCATGCGATATACGCGATTACTTACACTTCACTGCATCCAATTAAATCGCAAAGACATGTCCAAATGATGGCTAAATAATCGTTTTACTTGAGTTATATTAGGCTTTGAAAAATAAAACTTATATCATAATAAAGGTCGTAAAAAATGTGTATTATCTCGGGTCACATAATGTATAATTTCTTTATCATTTTTCTCCAAGAGAGAAAAAACAGTCAAAATTTAGGCATTATATCGCTCGCGCGGCAGGGCGGGGGGTGAGGTCGTGCGTACATAAAAACAAAGTAGGGTAACCTCGCCTTAAGGCTTAAACATAACTGTCGAAATATGTGTGTGCTAATGGTTACAACTCTGTCTAACCCTTCGGGAATTACAATCGTGACGTTATGTTATATCCCTCTAATTTGGTAAAATATAAGAAACTAGAGCATAACAGTAACTCACTATTAAAGTGAATTATTATTATTTCTCCATCAAGCAGTTTAAGCGTAAGAAGTTCCCTAACTCCTAAGTTTTACCTCGCAAACAATATATTTTTTCATCCAAGAAAACGTTAGCGAAAAAAAAGACTAACAACTTTTTCATGCCACGCAATACAAATCACAAATACGGGCCGACCACCATAAATTTCACCTCAGCAGCGTATTTTTTCCAAAAAAATACTCAGTTATTTATTTACAACACAAGTTCATATTTTCGTACGTACAACGTCTGCTACGGGAAGCCCACGGAACTCATTTCCTCAATAAATTCCCGGTGGAGCAGTGAACGGGTTAAATTAATGTAGGGGTCTCGGTAAAGATCATTTTTAGGTCAAATGATATATCGATATTGGCGTGAAGTTCACCTTATGTACGTTTTGGGGTATCGCTGGAAATATGATGACAATAACTGAATTTTCTCCTTTGGGTGGGTGAATTTTCGTGGCTCGATGTGTAAATTATTTTGCGTTTGGAAAACGTATGATAATTTAATGTTTTGAATTTAGTTTGGTTTATATTTAGGTTAGTTTCTTTCGGGTATTTAATTGTTGTTAAGTTAGGACATAATAAATCGTTTACGATAGTGTTAATACCTCGCAAATGCTGTTAAGTAATGAACAATTATATGAGCTCTCATGCTAGTTGGTTACTATAAGCATACTTTCATGGTTTCAACAACAACAACAGTAAATGACACAAATACATAAATAATTACATAACATCATGCATGTACCTAATTCCCGAAGGGTTCGTCAGAGGTGTACCTAACAGAACACTCACATTTCGCCAGTAATGTGTATGGCCCATGTATTAAGGGGCGAGCTTATACCAAAATGACAAAAATATTTAAGACAAAGAGGTATTTTATTGTACAAAGCATTTTAATCATTGAAAGACAAAGAAAATGAGAATCTCTTAAATACTAAAAGGTTATCCAATATTCCAGCTTTCCAGCATCAAAAACCGAAACAATTTAGATACTAAAGCAAAGAAAAAAACGGCAATAATTCACGAAAAGATTACCAGACCGATTGTAGAAATAAACACAGGAATAAAGGACATTTTGCGTTATCTAGGCTGGCACAAAAAAATATGTGATCGGCCGAACTGATAGCGAGTCTACCGGCCGCTTTTAATTACTTACTTCTTTATTTATGGACATTATGTAATGCTCTCTATGTATTGTAGATGGTGTACTTTTTATTTATGGTACGATTAAGAACTAAAAGGGGTTGCGATTAAGTTCGATTTTGGCTTAGAGTATTTGATTGAAGTTTAATATTGGAGTTCTTTTTTTGATAGAATGTTACTTGCTATAGGCATTTTAATGTAACTAGAATATAGATTTAGACATTTGTCTTGTGTAGCAATAACCTGTTAACAATCAGGTTACTAGTGACATCGATATTTTCAGTAGATGAAATGAAAAGAGCAGATAGATTCTCTAGTACAAAAAAGGATGTTAAACATTATGGTGTGTGATGTGACGACTGTGGGTTACCTCTACAAATATTTAGTCATTTCCGTGTTTTCTTTACTACCGTTGTTATTGTTAAATGTTGCTTGCACAACATAAAAAAATTCAAGCCAAATTACGTGTTTATTTTGATGGCAATTGTTGTCAAAAATATTAAAATTAACTACACCATTATGTCACTTGCAGGAAACGGCATTTAAAACCACAATTATTCAGACTTTGGACACCCAAAGTACAATATTTCTCCAAGCAATTTTACAGTACACAAAAAGTCTAAAATAACCACGAAGAAAAATATGTCAAAATTAAACATTATTTACGAGCAATGGTGTATTTACGAGAGTCTCACAAATTGCTCCGCCCTGGCAGGAACTTGGATAAAATTTTACTGCGAAACTTTACTCTTTTTAAGACTAAACTGAAAGTTTTGGGCTGTTTGTCTCAGATTCCGTTGGGTTTATTGCCCCCTCATGTAATGGGGTTGCCGTAGTTTTGAATCTAGGTGAGGGTAGTCTGTTTGTGAACCGATTCTGGGGTATAAATGAGATAATGATTGGCGAAAGATTCTTTTATAGCCGGGTTCCGGAAATCAGATTTACTTTGGAAATTATTTTTTATTTATACGTTTAAGGGCGCACCCTAGTCTCTTTTTATCACGTCGATTCCATAGTTTTACAACGACATCAGAAAAAAAAACTTGCCCTGTATTAGGTATGAAATGTAGGCTACAAATTTAAGCTATCTTGGTAGGACATTGGGTCGTGGCTAGGCAAATTCTTCACTTATGTAATTCATTTTATTTCTATTGCATTCAAAGCGTCGAATCGCGAGGAAACCACTGCAGGCTCTGAGATAAACAGAAAGCCCAGCATTGGGAACATTACAGGGTGATCATGATATTAAGATTAAATTAGACTGGTGCGGAAGAACACGTCTGTCAAGACATTAATTTCAATTCATGAGACACTTCATTCACTAGGAGTGAATGATCCATCCCAAAAATTTCTCAAACGATACAGGGATTGTTTTATCGTCAGAAACTTCATCTAAACGAAACAGATCATTAACAAGTCTCACTACAAACTACACAACTATACGTCAACACCAATTACGTCACTTCTTTATTACATAACAACTTCGCACACTGACCGGTTGGTCCGGGTAAGTAGCGGGCAAGGGGTAGTAGCGGGCAAAGGGGCGTAGCGGGCAAAAGGGGGGGGGGGGGTTACCGGGCAGAGTTAATGCAAATTAGTTTTGTTCGCTCACCAGTTGTTAACAATACTTGTACATGGAATAATGGTATGTTGAGGGCTGGATGCAGTTTATCCGGAGTTCTGGAGTCCTAGTTTTGTGGTGGATTTGGGTATTGTTTGAAATTTCCTGGGTTGTAAATGGAATTGATTAGCATTTAAAGTTTACCACTGGATTACTTTAACATTTACACAACATTGCTATGGCAAACTCAGACTTTAATCTTTAGGCCTCCTATGGGCACACAATGGGCAAAAAATACAAATCCAAATATCGATTTTTTTTTGTGGAAAACCAATTACACTTGCCCAATGCCCGAGACAAACACAGACCACAAAACACACAAAATCGTTGACTTGTAAGCGTTTAGAATAGTTCCAAAAATATTTTATTTAAAGATTTACTAAAAGCCGTACATGACTAAATTCACGGTTTCAAATGAATGAGGTGCACATTGTCATAAGATTAGTCTGTGAAAAAACGTTAACTACAGAAGTCTAATTAGGGCTATGTCATTTTCTGCCTACAAAAACAGTCCCCAATACAATATTAATTACTCGCCAACCAAACTTGCGAGCAAACTACACAGACGTACAAAAAACCCATTTCTCGGTTCCATATGTGGGTCATCGATAGCAACTTCAATCATTAAGTATCGCATCCCAACACTTTCCCCTAAACTTTTTCAATCGAACCACACGAGGCGGCCATTTGTTATTGTCTGTTGCCATACTGGACGTGGACATGCGGACAGTGTGTCACGGGCTTTATTTTGCTTTGGGTTTGGTCACTTCAGTATTAAAGTGAATAAAAATCCCCGTCTTTGGGTTTGGTCACTTCGATCTAAAAGTGAACAAAGTCCCGAATTCACTCACAGATAACATCATCTCAGCAGCATTACATTTTTTTTTCTTTCCTTCGTCTTTCATCTGCCTAGCCTTTTTTAGGAGGAGGCCCCAGTCTCCAGTCTAACGGGATGCAGCTCAGTACCAGTATTTTACACGGAAAGATTCCGTAACTGACCTCCACAAGCCAGTTAGTACTGGTATTATAAGATACTCCTTGGTTAAACTGGTTGTCAGAATTTCGGACCACAGACTTTTTCGAGAACCCAAACGTGTTACTGAATTTATCGCATGAGAAGCTTTTATCTCGTTAGTCTGGTATATGCTGTTGGTACTCTTCCGCTTCTTTTGACAGTACATAAATAAGCCTAAACCATCAAGTTGTACTCTTGATTCTACTTAAAATTGAGAACTAAGTAACAAAATCTCAATTCCAGTACATTTTCTACAGCATCCTATTCAATATCAAAATCTACATTTCAACGACAAGTTCTTAAATAATCTGCAGTTAAGAAGTCTAAGTTAACGTCAAACGGAAGCTTAAAACTGGGATTTAGGCTAAGTGGCTTACTTAGACTGCTGATGACGACATTTCGCGTTAAACTTAACTGCCAATCTTCATTGGTTTAACATTATACTAAAAAGAAAGTGCTTTGAGTTCGGAGTGTTTGTGACTTCCTTATTATTTAAAAGAACTATCTCTTATGAAATTATTTAGTTTTTGCTACGATTTTGTTTTCATTTTCAGTTTAGTTGGTAGGTTTTGCAATTTGACTGTTTTCTATTTGGGATATAGTAAATTTTTATTTAATGTTTTATAAATTATGTACAATAGATGCTAAAAATGTAAACGGATATAGTTAATTGATTCCCTTTATGCCTATTAGTCTGGAGAACCTATTGGTCTTACTGTCAGATCATTTTTAAAGTTTTTTTTTCTGTATAAGAAGTTACGGCTATCTGAAATGGGAAGTATTTGAATTCAAATAAAAAAATTAAGTTCAAAAATCTAAAACCCGACTACTAACAAAATCGCGGTCATAAAAGTAGAAAACAAGAAAATAATTCTTGTCTGCTATTCTTCGTAGTCGCATGCCACTGATACCTGATGCTCCTTCATGGTGTTCTCATTGATACAGAAGTCAGCTGCTAATTGCCATTAGCAAGGTGGCATGCGACTACGAAGAATATCAGACAAGAATTATTTTCTTGTTTTCTACTTTTAAGACCGCGATTTTGTTAGTAGTCGGGATTTAGATTTTTGAACTTAATTTTTTTATTTGAATTTTATTTTTGTGTGTACTTAAACTATAATTTAATACATATTTGTAATGTGCTCGCCAAGACCTTTCATTTGATACCAAACTTGCTATGATTATCTCAATTTAATAGTTTTGAGGTAAGTTTTTGACATTTAAATTCCGTCATAAAAAGATTTTATAAAATTTATATAGCCTATGTCACCCGGGCTATTCTTACGAATCTATTGACACCTAATTTATTAAAATCCGTTCAGTAGTTTAGGCGCTACGGTGGAACATACATACATACATAGACTGCCAAAATCATTACCCTTCCTTTTGGCTTCGCCGTAGTCGGGTAAAAAGGGGTAACCTCTTCTTATATATCTTTTGTAGGAAACAGACGCTTGTTCAGAAAGATATACAAATACATGTCGGAATTCATTCTACCCAGTATAGTAAAAAAAATATTAGCTCTAGTGTTATTTTCCAGGGAGAAAATCCTAATATTATTCTATCCTATTGAAAAAATCTAAACAAAAGATTTTCTTTTTAGCTTCTATTGAGAAAACTACAGCTTTTTTTTCTGCAAACTCGTGCAAATTTTACGACCTACATCTCTCCTCATCGTAACACCATAATACAACCCTTGTACCACCCCCTATAAACCCTTAACTGCCTGAAAATTGGAAAATAACCGAATACCATTGAGCAATTACTCGTTATCCCTAACTTATTGCTCAAATGGGATAAAGTGGGCTCCAATGATCAACAGTACGGCGATACGATGGGCCTTAATGGGGCCCCCAGTAGTACAGGGCCCTATCGAGGCCTAATGTGGCCGTATATCGGTTTTTATCACTGAATATAAGTTTTAGAGTAACGATATGGTATTCGTTTTTCTGTTATTTATTGGTACTATAGATCTGGGATGTACTTTATATGTTTTGAAGAAGACGAGGTTGGATTTGAGAATCGTGAGAATAAGGGGTGATAAACCCCGAAACTTCCAAACTAGACATTAAGATTTCAGTATAAACCATCAAAAACTTAGAACGTTCGTATGTAAACTGACGGTTCTCACGCATAACAGAACCTAATTCAAGTTACTAAGTACATTAATTTCAGACTTTCAAATTCAAATAGAAAATGCGAACAATTCTCGGCCTATTCCACCCCTAATTACAAAATCAAAATTCTAAATCAAACAAAACGAACTGTAAAATTATTTAAATGAAAATGTTAATTCACCACCTGGCACGCGATCACGTCTTAACACTGTCCGAAAGTTGGTGCGCTCACCCCACAAACTCGTGATTAGCGCCCGTTTAGCGTAGGGTGGAGTGCCCAAAAGTTGTCCGCGTGGACGTGAGTGGGTAACGAGCCGTAAACATTTTTACCTCGGCGACAAGATTGTTTTTAGCTTTAATTTGAAATCAAATTAATTGTTAACGCGTTGCTAACGTGGTGTAAATAAATTGGTAAGAAGTGGGTTATGTTGTGGTTTAAATTGTATTAATGGAATATCTATGGACTTGGAAATTAATTTACATGCGGTGTTTGGGAAGTCTTGAATTTTTATTGCGTCATTATTTGTTAGAAAGTTGGTCTTGCCGTTGCTACTCGTAAGACTGGAAAAAGAGAGTACGTAAAATCAAACAAAAAGCTCATTATATGACACAATAGACATAACCTCACTGAACGTTAGCTAGCATTTGCTAGATAACCAACCCTTTTCAAAACTGTCACTATTTAATTAAGCTTCAAATTGAACTACTGTTTGAATCGACAGATAACACTAGCTAAAAACCCTCTGTCTCACACACAGACCGCTCATTGACACGAAAACACACGCGCAAACAAAACATAACATCAAACCGTGCCGACACCACAAATTGGAGCCGTGTCGTTCGCGTCTCGCGCAAGTAATTCAAATCAAACATGCCGCATGGATCCCAATCTAATTTCCCACTCGAATTAAATAGCGTCGCGATTCACTGGATTGGATTAACGTCACGGCAAACATTTGGTGCGGTTACCCTACTATGTAAATAGGGTGTGTTGGTAGTTGAATGACGGAGATGAAAGAATATTATGTAGCTAGGATCTTGATAAAACTAATTAAGTCCTAGGTTCTAAAAGCCTAATTGCCTAATAGCCTAATTGAAGGTCAATATATTCAGTATTAGGTAAAGACTATCCTCATATTTTTTTAGGACGATACATTCGTAATCTGTTTTCTCTCTTAATGCGGTAAAAACTGTAGGTATACGTAGTATTATCTCCAAATGATTTTAAAACATAAAATTTTGATGGCTTTTAAGTTCAAAATCGAATAAGAAAATTTGACATTTTGTGGTAACTTGATATAAATATGTTGGCTACTGTACCTTCACTAAAGATTTGATTGTCGCTGAGATGTAATTTTGACTAAATGTTGAACATTTTAGAGAAATGGCGGAATTTGAAACCGATTTTTTGTCCAAATTCCAAGATTATGAAAACTGTAAGGGTTACAGCCCTAATCTGCTGTCAATTACTATATTTTCAAGCTGTGTGTGAACTTCGTAGGTACCACGACCACTTTAAAGGTTTTCATAAATTGATATTACCAATTCATCATCATCATCAGCAATAAGACGTCCACTGCTGAACAGAAAACCGCCCCCAACCGAACACCATAACGAACGGCAATCTGCCGCTTGCATCTACCCATTAGTAAGCAGAAGTAATTCTTATCTGAATTTTCTAAAAATAAAACCTTATGCTCCTTGACATTTTCCAAATCAAGATATTCCTTGACAAAAAAAAAGATTCACTTTAAACCTATAAAAATGTAAAAGTATCCGTAGCGAGTATCTCTGTCACCATTTCATTACCCAAAGTGCTGGCTTACAGTCCGCCATTTTTTGGTTCCAAATCAATTTGTTTAATGCTTCGGATAGCAGTTCCAGGGGTATCCATGCTGAACTGGATGGCTGGCTTCAGGATTATGGCAAGATCCGATATAGATTGTAATTGGTCCTTTTGATCAAAGCGATTTGTGTTTAATTAGATTTTGGTTCGTTTCTGAAGATTGGAAGGTACCTATGTAGGTAGGTGGGTACGTCTTCTTTGTCAAGGTAATTATAATCTTGGCTATGGATTTTGGTCATTGAACTTGCTTAATGGAAGATTAATGTTCCAGCGGTTTGTTTAATTAGGTATGTCATGTGACTTTTTTTTGTTAGAAATAATAAAGGTTAAACTATCAAATCAGAACTTAATATAAACAAATATCCGAGTAAACAGAAAATATAACTAAACCATATCAGACATTCTATAATAAAATACCGATCTAATAATAACTCACGTCATGAACCCCGCCAAAAAATTCGCGTCGCAAAAACCGCGGAAACTCCAAAACCCAACAAACAATATTGTCAAAATTAATTCGTACGGCGAGTGCGAAATAAAAAACCCATCAGGCCATCACGTCGTTCGTTAAGCGAAGCCCCTTCGGAATACTCGGGCTCTGCGAAAAAAAATATCACGAAAAAAATGGCAACTTCGAAAATGAAAAGTCAACTGAGTGAATTTGCAAAAATTGCTGCGGGACCATGGGAGGCAAAATGTAACGCATGGAATTGCGATCATGATTGTGTATATTAAAGTTGCACGTGCGTTTACGTATTTACGCGATATAATTTTGTTAGTAAGAGGAAATTTAAATATCTGAAAAATAAATAATATGGGCTTTTGGTACAGAATGGCAATTACAAACACTATAATATAAATACTGAATAAAATATTTTTAGGTAAGAAAAATTATGTCAAACCAAAATCATCCAACAACGTTGCTACTAGACGATTTAGGTCATTCTCAAATAAATCACTAATGGGTAAGTACAATGTCATTTTGACGTTCATACAACAAGGTTATTAGACAGTACACTTTAAATTAGAAATTATGTATCTATGAGAAACACCCCATAGTACCGTCATTGAAATATATACCTACTATTTTAATGACTGTTTTTTCACGACGTAACCAATCACAGACTGGTTATTACCGGGTATAATTATAATAACAGGACCTGCATGTAGATGATAGGCATATACACGTTGTATAAAACTCCCTGTGTGTAAACATTTTTTTTTCTTTTACTTTTTTTTCTTTCTTTCCTGTGTGACTTCTGCTCCCAACAACATCCCATTCGTAAACACCATCACCGTGTCCCGCACAAAATGGTCAGAAAAAATACGAATTTCCATTCGTGGGAAAGATTATCCGTTTGAAACAATTACGTCTTCAGTAAACCGTTGATAATCCTCGTTTTTTCCTGAAGATGCCAGCCAGATCGCTCATTACATCAATCAGCCAACGGTGACTTTCGGGAAAAAATTGAATTATTTCGGGGAATCGCATTACATTTCCAATTTATCGGGGAAGGAGCCCCGATGCTTAATGGACGAAGGTGGCTAAAAATAGGGGACTCGTGTTATTTAGTCACGTGATTCACTTTGATGTTGCCACCGCAATGATGTCGTATTTTGGAAGATGACCAGAAATTTTAGAGCTTTGTTATACCGAGACACTAATGTATGGTGGCATTTTCAGATCACCAGGTATCCTATTGATGGGCTGCGGGTTGGTAAGAGATACCGTGGCCCTGGAACACAAGTGGCAAAGAAGGACCATGGGTGGGATTTAGTCAGTACAAGTCTGACACTCCCTTCCGTTCCGCCCAGAGTGGGAGGGGTCCAATCCAAAAAAGGCTTCTTAATAGTTTCACAATCGAGAGTTAAACAGCCTCTTAAGACAGAAATCTTGATTTAAACTCTTTAGAATGGTTACAAACATTCGCGAACAATTCGCGAAAACGTATCTGTACCACAAATTGATTGATTCCTCGAGCCCTCTCAAAGGCTATAAATAAAAGTAATCTACACTTCACACTACTAATATTATAAAGAGGAAAGATTTGTATGTTTGTGTGTATGTTTGTAATGAATAAACTCAAAAACAACTGCGCCAATTTCAAAAATTCGTTCACCATTAGAAAGCTACATTCACTTTGAGTAACATAGGCTACTTTTTATGTCAGTATTCTCACTGGAACGGAGTCTACGCGGGTGAAACCGCTGGACGTCTGCTAGTCAGACATAAATCAAACGAAGTCAGGTCAAAGGTCACAGGTGCTTAATATTTATGAGGTTTTAGTGTATACCTAAGTTATTTGTATCAAAAGCTTCGTCGTACATTTTCAGCGGGCCTACTACCACTTCTTTTATCAGTATTATTTTAATCATGATTATTTTTATCGTGACTGCATCGTTGGTGTAGTGATCACAAGCGTGACTGCTAAGTTAAAGATCCTGAGTTCGATTCCCGGGTCTGGCAATTTTTTTATTGGGTTTTTCTATCCATGGAATTGGATTGCATTGGAATTTTCAGGAATGTACCAGTAGCAGCCACGTAGTCTAGAATTGTGTTCAGTTGATGGCAATAAGCTGGCCCCTTATCACATGGGACTTAATACAGAACTGGCGAAATGTGGGTGTACTATTAGGTACACCTCTGCCTAACCCTTCGGGGATTACAGGCGTGATGTTATGTATGTATTTTAATCATACTTTAGTATGGTAAAGGGATACAGTTTTGCAGAACGTCTTGCTCCAGCTCTTTCCCTCACTAAACTTTTTTAAGAGTTGTCTGTAGTGCTTTTAAAAACAAAATGGCCGAATGTAACAATAGATACAACTTGTAAGGCCAGAGGCTGCTCTTAGTTAATTGGGCTGTACAGTAGTTGTTGTATCATTAAAAAAAAACACAAGCTATTTCTTATTATACTGTTAATATTTTTTTTTAGTTTTCGGTGACCTTTAAACAGTTTTCAGTATCTTATAATTAATTTAGGATTCCTTTAAACAAATACTTTTTTTAGGTGGAGGTTCTAAGGTCGAGGTAAGCCGTAAGCTGTTATCGATTTACAACGTCTCATAATTCTATAACTAATAATTTTATCGATAGAATATGGCATCTTATACATTTTTGACTTTTATATCATCTTTGTTGCTTATAGGCTGACACTATAATGTATCTCGATTAAATAATACCTTGCTCCAAAAACTGAGTTTATAATTATGTAAAACCTCCATGTATTTGCCTATGATGACAATTGACAATGGAGATTTTGACGTTGTCATAGAAAATATATTTTTACGTTAGAGTTTAAAGAAATTTAATATTATTGTGAAGAAATGGAATGATCGACTTTAAATGTCGTTTCTTTGGTTACAGGTGTGTATAATTAATATTAATAATTAGTTTTAAAAGTAGATAATTATATACCTATTGTAACAATAAAAACTTTGGTTACAGAGCAACACATTTTTGTCATTTCTTCATGATTACGAAAATATAGTCTTATAAAACGACATTTAAAGTCGATCATTCCATTTCTTCACAATAATATTAAATTTCTTTAAACTCTAACGTAAAAATATATTTTCTATGACAACGTCAAAATCTCCATTGTTAATTGTCATCATAGGCAAATACATGGAGGTTTTACAATTATTTAACACTAGCTTTTGCCTGCGACTTCGTTCGCGTGGAATAGTGACTTCCGGCAGATTTTTGGTTTATCTCGCGAAAAAAAAAAAACTATCCTATGTCCTTTCTCAAGTTCCAAACTATGTCTGTACCAAATTTCATCAAAATCCGTTCAGCCGTTTAGGCGTGAAAGAGTAACAGACAGACAGACAGACAGAGTTACTTTCGCATTTATAATATTAGTATGGATTAGTATGGAAGTATGGATTTACATAGTTCCGTGTGGTGTCGGACGTAAAGAATAGCACCATCCCATATCTTCCCGTGGGTGTCGTAAGAGGCGACTAAGGGACTTACCAGAGAATGGGCAGCAGCGTTCTCTGTGTCTTTGTAACAACCATACTGCGATCGCCAATCCGCCTGCCAAGCGTGGTGATTATGGCAAACCCCCCCCAAAAATGCCTGGGGGAGGCCTATGTCCAGCAGTGGACGTCTTTTGGCTGAAATGATGATGATGATGATGGATTTACATAACATAACATCATGCCTGTAATCCTCGAAGGATTAGGCAGACGTACACCAACACACACACGTACAGAACACCAACATTTTTCAGTTACATTATGTTGAAGTCTCAGCTGATGTCATAGGAGGCCAGCATAATGTAATTAACCGGCCAAAAATCTAGGCACTGTTACTGCTACTGACAAATTCTTGATGGATAAACCGAATAACACTGACTGACCGTTTGTTTTTTGGCGGTAGAAAGTGTCAGACTTCTATTGACTTAAAACCAACTTTGTTCTTTCTTAGCCCTTTACCGCGGTATCTCTTTTGAACAACTTGCAGCCACGGCGGGCTCCGCCCAAGTGGAGCTGACCTCCACGATGTGCTCCACCGTGTTTTCCGGCCAATACTCCACCACTAGACCGACGAGCCAGATGAGTTCGAGAAGCGAGTTCTGATTTAAACATTTAATAATCATAAATTCCGTATCAAACTTGTAATTTTAGCATGAATTTGGTTCCACATTAAGTCTTCATTAGCAAGAGGACTCTTAATTCATATTCAAGCTTCTATTTGCCAGTATTTCTGTTAACCACGCCAATTATGCAATATTATATTTATTACCTAATATAGGTAAGGAGTAGATTCTTGTTAATAATAATGCGATGGAAATTCAACCCGAGTTCTCGATGGCTTTCGACAGGTTTATTAGATCAATCAGAATTTCAGCGAACAGTAAATATTTGTAATAATTTAGGTGCTTAATAAAGATAGAAAGTTAAACCTTTTGCCTGCAGCGATCCTAACTTTTGGAGGGTGGGAAATCATCAAATGACTCCATCCGCTCTAGGTGGAGCGCAAGGGAGTGTCAGACTTCTACGGACTAAAAACTATCTATGTTCCTTCTTAGTCCTTTGAGTCCGGGGCCGCGGTATCTATTTCGAACAATCCGTAGGCCCAGCGTCATACATAAATAGTGGCCATGAATTTGATAAATTGGTGCCCAAAGGTTTCCCATAACACCAAAACTATAACGGATATCATGAACATGAGCTACATGATAGTTATCATGAATAACTGTATGAATAAGGATAACTATAGTCTTCTTCTTATCGTGTGGGCAGTAAGGTCTAACGACCCCACACACCCTTAACTTATATACTATAACTAACTTTAACTATAGTTATTAACTGTGTTATACAATATTCGGAGAAACGATAAACTTACACAACCACAAAATGTCGATAGGGATTTTAAATACAAGCTCGGTAACATAAACTGATCGTCAGCTAAATAGTTTATGCATCTAACTTTGGTACTCAGATGTAATGATTACTTGACCGTCACTTAGTAAAGATTTGACATACTTTTGTATGACAAAACTGTCAAAACCTTTACTTTGTGATGGCCTAAACGATCATTATTGCTCTCTGAGTGCGGCAGTAAGTAACACTTTAAGGGTACGGAACTCCACCTACAAGAAAATAATTCTCACAAGTTACAAAATTAACTCCCGATCATAAATCCCAGCGGTTCCACTCAAACAGTTGCCGCTTCATTAACTAGCGTTCTTCATAATCCCTCTCAAAAACTGAAGCGAGCCCAAAGAGTGTCAAACGAAGCCTAGGGCTTAAATCATCCTAATTAAAATCAATTTCATCTGACAATTGCGAACACACTGTCTGTGAGCGCCTGAGCGGCTTATCAGAATCCACAAATCACGGACGAGAAACAATGGCGGAACACAATAGACCATCTACACAAAGAAACTCTACTCATTGCTCAAGAAGGGATGCGGGGATCTGCGAGAATCCGTATCACCAGCGTATCCTGGTCTTTTAGAAACCTCTTTACTCTACCCCCTCTGATGCCTGTTTTAGTTTAGCAGCGGGAGGGGTGGGAGTCCTAGATAGTTGGGCGTTAGGTGCTATCGTTGAATCTAGATAATTGATAGATAAAGATCTTGGGAGGCTGGACGGGTTGTGTTGAAACATTGGAATAAACTCAGTTTTTTTTCAGAGTAACTTGTAAGTAAGTTATAACTAAGTTTTTTATTGGAGTCTGTTATTGTAAGACGCTGAGTTTATGGCAATGTCGTAAAAATATCAAGTTAAAATAAAAAATAGACGGTATCAAAAAGTTTGGATTACGAAAATGTATTTCAAATCATTCTGTTAGTTTTAAATTCTATTAAATCTGGTCGGGTCCACTGAAATGTGGTTTCATTACGTGCTTCTGAAATTATTCAAATAGGCGTTATATTTCATTTTGACCACAATATAATATTTTGTACCATCGTACGGCTGAAATTATGACCAACATATATTTTCCGCAAAGTTATACACAACCGCAAAACAATATGGTATCTGTCTAGCCTTTTCCCAACCGTGTAGGGTTCGGCTTGAAGCCTAACTGGATGCCGCTGAATAACAGTATTTTTAAACGGTGATGGAAAACGTCGTGAGGATACTGGCTTGTCTTAGAACCGAAACATTCGAAGAAATGACATCTACCAACCCGCTGGGTCCGCGTGGTGGATTATAGCCCATCCCTCTCCTAAAAAGGAGACCTGAGTCCCTGCAGTGGGAACATTATAGGCTGATGATGATGGTGACCAGTACCTTACATGCTCTGATTGCCTATCTAACCTCCAAAACCCAATTTTTGACGCGCGGTCAAAATTGGTACTAACAACCATTTTGTATTCCAAAACAACTTATTGAATCATTATCACCAAATGTTTATCAACAGGAACAACGTCTTTGCCTCTCAATAAAAACCGTCGACAATTTCAACCACAAGGCTTGGCAATCAATGTTTATGTCCCAGAGATTCGTGACCCTCGCTTGGTTGCGACAATAATGGACGATGACAGAGATGGTAAGACAAGCGTACAGTTAAGAGCATCAATATGACTGCAGGATAATTATAAAATTGTTTTTCTTTTTGCGAAAATAAATTTTTAAATAATTTAATGGAATAAAATTATTTATTTCAGCATAGCCCATCCCTCGAAGAGGAGGCCTGAGTCCCTGCAGTGGGAACATTATAGACTGATGATGATGATGATTTATTTCAGACACACATGACACAGGTCCATATTATGTTAATAGATAGTTCTAGTTATGTTAGATATATTTTAAACAGTTATTATTTTATATAACATAATAAGTTAGTAAGTACCTACTTATAGCCAATATAGATTTTCTCGTTAATATTGCAAAATAAAGCGGATTATTGAAAATTAAGATAGATTTTCGTCAGGATACGAGCCAGTGTTTAGATTTTTGCAAAGGAAATCAATTGTTTATGTAATATAATGCACTGAGCAAAATTAAAAGTGATTTTTCCTAAAATTATTGTCCTACTGAATTTATTGTGTTCGAACACAATAACTCTCTAACTGTTATAAAATTATTCTTAACCCAATAATGAACTCGTCATTTCACGAGAGAACCGCCTTTGAATTGTGCTGACGGTACATATTGATCCTAGTGACGTTACAGGACTATCCTAATGACATTGGGATGCGGGCAGACCCGGGTAATGCAGTTTGCTTAGCAAACAACTAGATTCAGCTTGCTGGAATCGCTGCTTACTCGATTTAAGGAGCACAGTTTAGGATTCTATCGATTCTAGTTTCTAGTTTTTGTGTGATATTAATCATATTGATATGAAGGACAAAGTCAAACGGTTGAAAATGAAATTTTTACTTAATAAATTATGTTTTTTTTTTTTGTCAAAGTATTGGTCTACAATCGCGTCAGTATCGAAGTCGATAACGCCGAGACAGTCTCTTTGAAAACATAAAGGTTCAGATAAAAACTATAGCGTGCTACTATGGATAAAGTAAGGAACGAGTATATCAGAGGAAGTTTAAAAGTTGCGCCAATTATAGAAAAGTTAAAAGGGAATCGACTGTCGTGGTATAGGCATGTTATGAGGAGGGATGAATCGCATGTCACTAAAAAAGTTATGAATATAAATGTGGATGGATGGAGAGGGAGAGGAAGACCAAAGAAAAGATGGATGGAGTGTGTCAGGGGTGATATGAAGGAAAAAGGAATAAATGATAACGTGACGACTAACAGGGCAGAATGGAAGGAAAAAACGTGTTGCGCCGACCCCAAATGTCATGGGATAAGGGCAGGAAGTAGTAGTAGTAGCACTGTAATTTGCATAAAGTAATGAGGCTAAGTTTTTACTTCTATATTACTTAATTAAGTCCTAATACGAGATGAAAAACAATATATTTGATCTTCAAACACAATAGATTCACACATCTCCCAGGCCTTCTTTCACGCAACGTTACCCAATCCCTTTCTTTTATTCAACACCCGAAACAAAGAAACCAATCTAAGCAAAAATATTCAAAATATTTCCTTAGAAACGAAATCGTACAATAAATTTTACATCTATCCCGATAGAATCAATCTATGCGATGGTATCATCTATATTCGTAGCTCGGCGTAGCACTTTCGTAGCGCCGAGCTACGCCGTAGCAACCCTCTACGCGAGTAATGAATGGGGTGCCTCTATCGAGACCAATCGACGGTGCTTGGAATCAGCGAAGGTTCTATTTCGTTGTTGAGAATTGGAATTCATGTCTGTGTGACGTCATTGGACTGGTGGAATGCTACACTTGTATTGGTTGTTTTTGGAGCAATATGGAGAATATTACGTTTTGTATGAAAGAAGAAAGGCGAAATTGGACCAAAAAAATAAGAATTAAACACGGAATTTAAGTAAAAGCATGCTCAATTAATTTAACAAAAAACAAAGGTTACTCTGAAAGGATTAGGTGTACACCTAATTAAAATCTACAACAACATAATTATATTAAAAAATCTAGGTGCTTTGGCAAGTCGTAAAATCCTTGCGAAGGAGTGGTGTGTCATGTAATTTTTAAAGTACTCATAAAATTATGAACCTAAAATTAATTATTTTAAGAGCAATATTTGAAAAAGCCCAAAAAAGGATGGATTGATTTGTGTAAGGAGTTACATGAAAGAAAAAAGTATAAATGATAGCGTGACAATTGACAGGGCAAATTAAGGAAAAAAAAACGTGTTCAGCCTACTCAATTAACAAGAGACAAAGGTAGGAAGATACTGTATGTGTGGAATCAATAAACTAACTGCCAACAGACCTACAAGCAATGTACCAAGCTAATGAACACAGTGAACCAAATATCAATCTATGTATTACACCCGGAGCTATCTCTGTCTGGTTCAGCGCATCATTAAGTTGTCCCCCGGACGTTACGTCACGAGGTCGGCCATCTTGTATTATTCTCTGTGACGTGTCATTGATGCAATTACGTCACAAGTGTACTACTAGTCCCCGTCAGGGCTGCGGGTTGTTCAAAAGAGATACCGCGGCCTCGGCACCAAGGGCTAAGAGGGAAAATGCGTGGTTTTTAGTCAGTAGAAGTCTGACACTCCCTTTCGCTCTGCCCAAGAGCGGGAGGGGTCATTTAATGATTTACCAAACCCCAAAAAAAAAAAAGTTTAATACTAATGTTTGGCACGTGGTGTTTAAAAATGGAACTAACAACAATCTTGCCATTTTAATACAATGTATATACATAATTTCACAAATGTTTACCAGCAGCCCTTTTTTTTTTTTTTGGTGGGTGGAAAATCATCAAGGGCAGAGCGAAGGGGAGTGTCAGACTTCTACTGACTAAAAACCGAACCCATGTTCCTTCTTTGCCCTTGCGCCGAGGCCACGTCATCTAGTACAAAAATCCGCGGCCCAGACGGGCGTCGGCCCTTGCGGGCCCCTCCTTGCTGACTTACCAGCAGCCCTCTCGTCAATGTTATTCGATCTCAAATTTAAATGATCTAAATATTAGGAACTATGATAAATTTTATCTACCGCAAGTATTTAGTTGCATCCGGTTAGACTGGAAGCCGACCGTATCAAAGTTGGGAAAATGTTTGGCAAATGATGATGATTTTAGGAACTAGGTATGTACTCGATTTGTTCGTGAAATAGAAAGAAATTGATTTTAAATGCAACTAAAAACCGGTCATCGATTTTAACATCCGGAGTATTGGATAAACAATAAGCCACTAAATTATCATTGTTTTTTGCATCTCCTTCATGCTTTATCATACTTATTGGAAGTCGGTGACAAAATCATGAAATCAAACAAACAAAAGTCACCGACTTCCGAAGCTGATTTTTTTTTGTTATGTTTTTTTTCGCTTTTTTGTGTTTGATTTTTTGTTGAAGTTGGTTTTATTTTTTTGTAAAAAGTTTTAATTTTTCACTTTTTAGTGGTTCACATGTGCCTACCTCTTCACAGCGTGCCGGCGTGATGATATGTAAACAATAGACAGACATGAGATTTCAGCATCCCAGTCCATTTGCTATAATTTTTTGAGGAGTTCCGTTACCTATCTCCGAAGTTCTTCATCAGATCTTCACCAGATTGAAATGGAACCACTCCGAGAAAGTACTCTTTCAAAAACAATGCTTAGATATGCTATAGCAACAATCGCGGTTAATCTGCTGTTATTTTTTGAAGAGTTCCCCCGATTTCTACAAGATCCCATCATCATATATTGAAATGGTGACAATGGGACCACACGAAAAGCACCAGCTTTTAAATAAAAAAAGAATCATGAAAATCGGTTCACCCAGTCGCAAGTCATGAGGTAACAAATATAAAAATAAAGAAAAAACAGTCGAACTGATAACCTCCTCCTTTTTTTGAAGTCGGTTAAAAAGAGAAATTACCGCTGCACTTGTGTATTCTTTACATACAAGAGCAGCGTTGGCCCAGTGGTGGCGGTTCCGACTTACGAACAGTCGGTGGCGGTCGTGGGTCCGAACCCAGGCAAGCACATTACTTTGTGTAATTAAATGTATCACTACTGCATGCACTGCTCTCAAAACGGTGAAGGAAAATATCTTGAGGAAACCGGCATGTCTTAGAACCAAACAATTCGAAGACATGTGACATCTACCAATCTGCACTAGGCCCTCGTGGTAGATTACAGCCCATTCCCTCTCAAAGCGAGTGTGTCCCAGCAGTGGGAACATTAATAGGCTGTTGATGATAATGACGAAGAATACACTTACTTATTTGTTAAATCGACAAAAACTTTCTCCACACAAACAAGCAGGTACAATTATCACAATCATAACGACGTACACCTACACTCTCACAGCGCTATACAAAAGTACACTCGCGCGGTACGAGCACTCCACGACCATAAATGCTTTGACTTGAAAAATACGGTACACTCAAAGACAGAGTTGCTTCGTTGATATTAATCACGAGAATAAGGGGAACTCTGTACAGCGTGATTCGCACTTTCACGCTTTTTCATACGTACGTACATTCGAGTCACGCTTGCGTAATTATGCCCGAAAGTTGTGCAGACCTGTACTCTGTAGAGGTTACATTTATATAGCCTTGTAAATTAATACTAAAGGTTTTGTTAAACCATTAAGAACGTATGGCGAATAGATATAATTTACTGAAGTATCTGAAAGAATCTGTTGTCAGCTGGTTCATTTTACAACTTGTATAGAATGGAGTAACGCTTGGATAGCTCAGGGTCTCAGACTGGATATAAAAAAAAAATGTTATTTCTACAAATAGGACATTCTATATTTATACAGAATAAGGATTAGTATCCCTAATTGTAGCTGAAGGCACTGTGATCCTTCACAATGGCTATACCAACTATTGTTAATTTACAGGTCAATGACTGATTACGCTTTCAGGATGTCCAGCAGTGCGCATGCTTGATTTCGATTAGCAAATTGTACAAAGGTACTGTTGAGGTATCACTTAGTCCAAAATAATATTTCTTTTTACGTTCACTTGATCCGTAGATTATTTTGTTTCGGTAGGGACATAAATTATGTCAACATGCGGTTTTGCGAGTCGGTCCACCATTCATGTGGCATTACAATATGTATGACCCCAGCTGCCTAAGGGAATATAGAATGTTAAATTTGGCCACAAAAAATAAATATTCATTATAAACGACCACCAATAAACAAACACGTTGGAAAAATAGTCAGAATGAAAAAAAAACTGTGCATCGGACAATTTTTTATCGAAAAATACTACAAATTTACATACAGAGAGACAGCGTGATAAAAATCTCATTTCAAACACAAAGGCTATAGAGAAAGGCGAGAAAATTATAGATAGCGTGACCATATAATTTTCTGATACATGTGTTGGGCAAAACAGAACTGTGCGGGGCAGATTATCGCCAGCGTGACAAATGTGGCTCCAGCGTGACAAGAACACGTGTTATACAATACGTCACACCGTTATTACGCGAACAGTTTTAGGGTTAACGTCACCGTGCGATTCTGTAGCAGTTTTGGGTTATAATTTTCTTTGGAGTGATTGACGCTTAATTTTATGCTGGAGGGTTTTTAGAGCAGTGTTTACCTGCAGGGGGCTCTAAAAAGGGGATGTGTAGTTGACAGGTTATATACACGTGTGAGCTGTCGAATGCACCCCTTTTTGTGAACTGAGACTGACATGACACGCCCTGTAGCGACTAGACTGATTTTGACATTAAACGAATCAAGTTGATTAGTATCTAATCGTATCCAAGATCGTAATTACAATCATTTAATCACTATAAACGCGAAGTTAGATACGAAGTGCCACGACAAAAGAGAGTAAAAGGTAAAGATTCTATCGGAAAAAAGAAACTTTGATACCGAGGAGGCACACAACTAAAATGTCGCCTAACTTTGTTGAAAACAACAACAGACTCGAAGCGTTTGATATCTATCTGTTCACTCCCCCCAAATCAGAGTGGGACAATTGTTACACAGAACACACTTGCCTTTTCCAATTCCGTTCCAAACAAACGCTCCAAAAAAAGGTGAAACAGACTCTACCCCAAAAACAATAGAATTGTTTTTTCAAAAACTCAATTGGGTTCTGCGAAGGACTTAAAAAATGGTAGTCATTAAGAGGAGCAGGGTTCCCTAAATCCGTATAGAGTAAAGTACTAATACGATATGGTACCGTACACAATTGGAATGTTCTCAAGGAGATTACTGAAAGAGGATCATAGGAGGTCCGTCCTCCTCCCAGAATATTATTTGTGAAATTAGTTTTCCTCTGTATTTCCGTATTGTCAATTGGTTTCCTTTTGTGAGTGGGTTTCTCGAGGATTTTGATTATGTTTCGAGGAATTCCGATTGATAGTTGCGTATTCTTGAAAGGTAAATAGAGAGGGCTTAGCCATATCGTTTATGTTAAACTCGATAGATGTTTTGGATTGCCCGGAGCTGTTTACAAGTTTACTGAGGGCCTTGTATAGTTTACCTTAGTTATTTTCTATGTAACTAACAATAGATTTAAAATAATTACACAGAACAAAATATATTTTAGTTATAGTTCTACATCATGGAAAATTTTAGAGTTTCAGGATAACTTTTTGTGAAACGCTTTAGACGGGTTCATGGCCATATGCTTGAGATTGCCCCTATTACATGAGGCCTAACCAACATGGTGAAATGATTATGCACTATGGGTACAACTCTGTGGGAACTCTTCAGGGATTACAGGCGTGGTGTTATGTAGTGTTATTTTATGAGTGTAAGCAGTAGTGGCCCAGTGGTGGCGGCCCCGACTTACGAGCAGTAAGTCGTAGGTTCGAACCTAGACAGGCGCCTTACTTTGAGTAATTTACTTCACCATCACTGCTCTCAAAACGGTGATGGAAAATATCGTGAGGAAACCGGCATGTCCTAGAATAAAAAATTCGATGACATGTGACATCTGCCAACCCGCACAGGCCCGCGTGGTGGATTATAGCCCATTCCCTCTCATAGGGAGGAGTCCTGTGTTCCAGTAGTGGGAACATTATAGGCTGATAATGATTTATCAGCTGTTCATTTTTTTTTTTGGGGTCTTGGAAATCATCAAATAACCCGTCCCGCTCTGGGTAGAGTGGGAGGCAGTGTCAGACTTCTACTGACTAAAAACCAAAACCACCCATATTCCTTCTTAGCTCTGTCGCCGATGCCGCGGTATTTGTTTCGAATAACCCGCAGCCCTGGTACTCATACTTGTGTCAACACCTTACCTTTTCAGAAACCCCTTTCCACTAGTATTCCTAAAACATCGTCAAAACCACTTCAGGACTCAAACAGTGCTAACCCTGACAAAAGCGCTAACATTATCGAGTTAACGCCTAATATGGTGGGTGTCCGTACAACTTGTTGGAACTTGGCTAGGCGTCCTAACTTTATCTAGAACATCTGAATGCACTCCTAAGCATGTGGCGTAAGTATGAGCTAAGTTAATTCCGAGTTTAAAATAGTTGGGCCTCCACGGTTATTATTCTAACGGGGGAACGACTTGGTAGTGCTGAGTTCAAGTAGAGTATTTATCATTCTGGTTTTCAGGGTTCCGTATCTCAAAAGGAACAAACGGAACCCTTATAGGATCACTCGTGTGTCTGTTTGTCTGTCCGACCATAACACTGAAAACGTGATATTAACTATTTTCATAAAACTTTATTTAAAACATGGTAAATATCCCATTTTCAGTGTAAATGATAATGTTAGTGGCCATGTTAGTTTAAAAACGTATGATATAGTGATATTGTTGGATGACAAAAAATAAAGTATTAGCGTTTTCGTGGAAAGAAAGTATCAAAAAAGTTGGAGGAGTTTGACAAAAAACAAGGTTATAGAACGTTCAGAATAGCAATATCACAGTAAACTAGCTAGGCGATTGCTGTGTTATTTCCGTAATCACGGCATTCTCCTCAAGGATTACTGATCACATTCAATACAGAACCTTGTTACTATCCCATTTCTGTTATCCCTGTTTAACGAGACATAATTCCTTAAATACCACGTCTAATTGAATCTATACAAAACGTGTTTGGACTACACAATCCTCCAGAAAGGCCAAGGCCAAAACCGAGGCACGCTTTTCTTCAAATACAACCACAAAATGTATTTTTAGGCAAACATTTTTAGCGAAACTGCCTACAAGATCACAAGTACAGACACTTGGGGGGCCAATCCGTCGAGTCACGAAGTACTCAAATAGTAAGCTGGAGAGGCGAGGACTCATCTAAAAGTTGGTAAAATGCTAGTCACTGAAAGCGTCAGTTTCTCCGCAGTGATTAATGTTCCAACGTTCTATTCTGTTGCCAAGGAATAATGTTAATCATTGGTTAGTGTTGGATGTGGTACCTAGGTATTTATCTTAGGTGCTAGTTAGGTAGGTCGAGGGTCTGAAGTGTTAATGACCTCTAATTTGCTCTTAAGCACGATAATTATTTACTGTGTTTTTTCGTTCGAAGCATACATTTAATTATCCTAACGATGAACAAAGCGACGTGGAGAGATTAGTAATCTACTAGCAAAGAGCATACCGGTAGTGCTGCTGGTACCAGTGTACCGTGTCAACCTTGGAAATAACAATTATTATTTAGTTTTGCTACTTGCTTCACTTCGGAACACATGGCATCATATTTTTTTATGACATTCTGTCTCGTAGCCTATGTGTAGTATCCAAAATCTCTTTAGTGTAAGGCTATATAATCTTGTGAGTACTGCTATTCTCACTGCATATTTTTTTAATTCGTAAGCTTAAATCGTTTCCTACCGTGAATCGATATTTAACCTTTATAGTACACACGGCTACACATCAAGCTATACATTTCCAGCTTACGCTGATCTCGCATTGTACGGAAATCCTATACAATGCGAGACCAGCTTATACTGGAAGTGTATAGCTTGATTTGTAGCCGTGTTTACATACGTCTTACAACGGCTGAAGTTCGATGCCAAACGGCGATCAAAATCACTCATTTCACGACTATCGTCATTATTGAATAACGGAGTGTTACGTCAACACGACGTATATCAAGTGACGTGTAAATGTCACGCTGTCGGTAGAACATTCCGATTAATTCCGATGGGTACTAAAATGACGATAGCAGTCATAATTTTAGAGTGGTGTTTGACGTGATCAACACTTGTCAGGTCACATCGATTGTCACGCTGCCTGGAAACTTTTGTGAAACACGCTAAATATTTTAACAACTTTTTTTTGTTATTTTATGTAAGTTAGCAGTCTTTTGTCAATGCAAATGTTTGTAAAGCATTGTTACTTAGCTACCTAATAACCAAAAATGAAATAAAATTGGAATAATTATATTAAAGTATTATAAAATTCCACATTTACACGAAAACATTTTCCAATTACAATCCATAATCGCAGTTGTCGTTTTGGATTAAATACGAAAATTTAATTTACCTATTTTCCTGTAACCAATAAATGGTAAAAAACATTTAACTGTGCCGAAACTTTTTGCCGAAAAATACATCAATGGCACCAGTTTTCAGCTCACAGTAATTACTTTTCTGTACGCTAAGCTAATCACAGGGCGCCAGCGAACTGACTGTAACAAATATTCGTATATATTCAGTAAATCGTTCGTATGTGTAAATCGTTTTTCCTAATGAACTGAGGGGTAGGCAGATGTGTTAGCGACGTTTGGGAAAATCGTTTATTACATTTGTGATTAAGTATGCTGTTATAAAACTCGTGTACAGCTTTAATTACAATTTGAAAAATGGACATGTTTCGTAATTATCATTTGTAATTCACAACATTTTTAATCCCCGACGCAAAAACGACGGTGTGTTATAAGTTTGATGTGGCTGTTTGTGTGTGTCTGTCTGCGCCATTGTAGCTCCCGAACGCATGAACATGATTTTGTTTTTTGTGACAAAATGTTGTGGCTCATATTGAGACAAATATAGATATTTTTATTTTATGTATGTAATTGAAACAACTTTGAACATAATTCGTAACATCAAGCCTGTTATCCCTGAATATGTACGCAGAAGGTCTCTATACCTACATTAATTTTGTTCAAGTCCATTAAACTGGCTCAAATCCCACTGGCAATCTGGCTCAATTTATTATTATTATTATTACTTGCCCGACCGACTTTAACTGACCTGCCAAAACTTAATTTGTCAGAAATAATATTTAAATAGAATTATAAGTAATTAATGATAATAATGACACTAGGTCTCCTTACTAACCTACATAGTGACAAGTATAACTTGTCTCATATATGGAGATAAATACTTTTCACAAGAGGGGCTGACACTTAAATATTTTGTACTCAGTCCTAATGAGGAGAAATCTCGACAATTATGCTGGCACGTACGCTTCGGAGGTCAACGGTAATGTAAAGAGACCCTTGCTTTTACGGGGAGCGTGATTATCGTCCTAATTTTTATTTTAAGGGAACCTTTTTTCGCCATTTTCACATGGCAATGATGTTGTTTTGAAGACGTAGCTGATTGATTATTTAAACATAGTTAGTTTCCAAAAACGTAAATATAAATTATTCCTATCCCCTTTTAATTTCTAACACAAAATGACCAAGATCCTGCCAATTGAAAGTAGAACACCAGTTCCATAAAAAATCCAAAACGCTAATCCCTATCATTTTCTCATCAACCAAACCAAAAACAACAATAAAGTAAAAATTACAACAAAAAAAAAATCCCAACACAGACAAAATTACAATTGGGCACATTGTAATTAACTGTAATTCGCGTGGCGGCTTTACTGTAATTTACGAGTTTTAAACTGCTAAATAAATAGGCAATAACGAGCCTGTGGGTAACTCTGAAGTAATGGCGCCCAAAGATTATGTTTTCATGGCTCTGGCTTAATGGGAATATTAAAGAGACACATGACTCCACTAGCACGCGTTTATCAATCTTTATTAAATGCTATGTTATCTGTGAAATTGATGTTTTAGTTGATAGTATTATTCTGGTCGAATTGGCGCCAAATACTGCAAGATTGATTATCTCGTTTACGATAGATGTAACTTTTAAAGAGAAAGAGAGACTATTTTTTGGGTAAAGTTTTCTTTACCAACAACCAACGCAAGTGGCGCTCTAAAGTTTCTGCCTACCCCAATGGAAGAAAGGCGTTACTATATGCTAGAGTACATATTCATAGAAATCACTGCCTCTCCGATATTCAATCAGTCGAACTAATTTAATAAATAATTAATTAGCTGTTCTGTTGAAATACCGCAAATTAATATCACAGGAATTTGAAGAACGAGGCTTCTATGGTGATATGTAGAGTAAATAATTATGCTACGTACAACGTGTTATGTGGTTTGAATACTGTAATTTAAAATCTTTACAGTACTTAGAGAGTTCACTTAGATGTCATGAGGATCAGTTTCAATTTTTTTTTCAATGCAAGGTTTTAATATTATAACTTTACTTATCCTCGTACTAATTAATGCATCCATCAGCAATGTTTTGCGTTACATTGAGTACTGAGCTTGTGTTTTCAGCCCAAAAAAAGTCCTATTCCAGCTTTTTTTTTTTAAGGTTGCTTAGTTTCATATACAGAATGCTTGGTTGATGGATTCATGATCCATTTAAATATTGTATACAATATTGAAATAGATAATACTGTGATTTGGTGCAACACACAAGGGGTCTATTTTTCTAAGAACTACTAGGAATTTATTCTAACAATTACAACCTTATAAAACCCTTAACACAAAAAAGTCCTCTAAAGTCCCTCTAGCAGGGTTGACAGTGTGTCATAAATAATAAACGGTTGATCCCAACAATTTGTTAGAATATTACGGCGAGCGGGCGGGAGCGTGACGGCAATTACATCGCGGATTACAGCCGGCGTGACAAACGTCGTGACGGGAGACGGGTCAAGTGCTGATGACGTCATGTGCCACTCGAAAATTATTGCTGTACTCGTCAAATATTTGATTTTACAGGGGTTTTATTGGCGACGGTAAGCGTTCGTTAAAGGTGGCATTTCCTACGTCGATATGTCTGTGATTGGTGATAATGTTTACGGGCAGCGTGTTAAATACCGTGACGTTTCATGTATTGATCACGTCCATTGACACCTTAAAGTTATCGTTTCCGTCATATTAGCATCAATCGGAGTGATACAGCGTGACAATCGATGACTTATGTGTTAAAATACTATTTTCCTATAATATTCAATTATGATGGATTGGAAACGGCATACAAAGTATGAGACTAGTTGAAGTACATCAGCTTTCCCCTCCATGTATTACCAGCACGATAAAATAAATCATGAGAACAGTCTTGCGTACTCATATCCATAAAAAAAAGTTTATGAACACACTTCTGTTTGTGTATGCACTGCTGTTTTGCAGTTTTTCCCTTTAGTTTACATTATTACGTCATATTCCTCGCTAGCTACACTGTTATTGCTGTAACATATAGAGTGAACATCGCAATGGTTTTCTTAGAACCTAACAGGCAGGGAAAATGAGGGCAGTATATTATCTAATGTAGTGGAAATATTTTATGTGGATAAAATAATGTAATATATGAATGGAAGTAAGGTTATTATGTTCATTAGACATGAGAAGATGACGTCGAAGAAAGCAGAGGATTCAACATGGGCTTGTACGGCAAAGATTAGAAAAGACTCATAATGTACAAGAGTGGTACATAGGCGGAGATATTTAGACTAGGCTTTTGTCGGAAGACAAATTGTAACAGAACCACCGTTTGCTGATATTTATTAGTAACCACTAAAAAGTTTTGCTTTTGCTTAAGGCGAGGTTGCAGTACTTTGTTTTTATGTACGACCTCACCCTGCCGCGCGAGCGATGTAATGCCTAAATTTTGACTGATTTTGCTTCTTGGAGAAAACCTTTAAAGAAATTATACAATATGTTTTCAACATTTACTTCAGAATAAAAAGTTCTATCTATTGATATAACTTTTATATAAATTCATGATGAAATGTCTTAGCAGTACACGTTTGAAATTGTGATTTAGAGTCATGTTTGATAAAAAAAAGTATCGAGCCGATCATTCTAAATCGCGTTTCTATCTTTACGATTTACTAGAGAGTATGTTCATTTTTAGGGTTCCGTAGTCAACTAGGAACCCTTATAGTTTCGCCATGTCTGTCTGTCCGTCCGTCCGTCCGTCCGTCCTCGCTTAATCTCTGTGACCGTTAGCACTAGAAAGCTGAAATTTGGTACCAATATGTGTATCAATCACGCCGACAAAGTGGTGAAATAAAAATTGGAAAAAAATGTTTTATTAGGGTAGCCCCCCTATATGTAAAGTGGGAAGCGATTTTTTTTTTAATTTCAACCCTAACGTGTGATATATTGTTGGAAAGGTATTTAAAAATGAATAGGGGTTTACTAAAATCATTTTTTGATAATGTCAATACTTTCAGAAATAATCGCTCCAAAAGTAAAAAACAATGTGTCCCCCCCCCTCTAACTTTTGAACCATAAGTTTAGAAAATATGAAAAAAATCTGAAAAGTAGAACTTTATAAGGACTTTCTAGGAAAATCATTTTGAACTTGGATAGAAACAACAGATGAATACAGCAATTGACCAATATAATTTGGTCCCTGAATCGTATGAGCGCCTATACAATCCAGAGGTCAAGTTTCATTGGCCCGTAGAAGAAATTGTATAAATTATACTTCGATCAATAATGTACTAGATTCCCGATAAGCGCTTCAAAAACGGCCCGAAATATAAGACCACAAACGTATTTGTGGTCTTATTTCAAATCAGTATGGTCCAATCATAGCCAACATTAAGACGTCAAAATACCGCAGTATGCGTTCAAAAACTGCGTAAATAACCACCGTAACACCAAGGTTTTGGAAGGAATATCTTTTTTTCGGTAATTTAATATCATTATGTGCTTTTTCATAATATTTAAACATAATTAAACTGTAAATATAATTAAATCAGCGAATATTATAATTGTTTGGCCAATGTTTGCTACAACGCACCAACTATTGTATCATGTTCTTGAACAGGGAACGCTAGTTCCGCAATAGAATAAGCACGACATTGTACACAAAATGCTTTTAAACCGTATTGCTTAGAGTTTAAGTTTCATTTTAGAATGAATATTTTTGTACTGATGACTTTTTACTTTGGAGCGACATTTAAAATGTTTTGCTTCTAATCTTTCTCCGATGAAAGGGCTTAAATAAATATACTTTACAATGATAATTAAACGTTATGTTTAAGTGTTAAGGTTTATAATCATCTGAAGTTGTTAATAATATTGAACTTTTTTCTAAGATGCTATGTAGATGTTTACGTGTGTGCAAACGTGGCCACTTGAGCGACTTAGTTTTGTTCCTGATGCTTAATCTAGTACTATTATTGATCGAAGAAATTATAGCATACCGTTTTGGTACGGAACCCTTCATGTGAGAGTCCGACTCGCACTTGGCCAGATTTTTATGTAATGATTTTTATTTATTAAAAAACTCGTATTTAGTTCGATTTTTATAGGTTCAAAAATCTTAAAAAGTACTGCAACCACGCCTTAAACATTATTTCTGTCAATGTCAGACTACAAGGGCAAGTTCTAGACACACATAATTATCCCGGTCAATACTAAAACTCGCTATCCGCCTCAGTCACGCCACACCACTAAAGACAAAATAACCCAGGACACAACCTTCAGACATTACAGCTCTTATTAAAAAAATAGTCCTACACAGCCAAGTGTCACAATCCACCAGCGTCCCGAAACGTGCCAAATTTATGGCACCGGCACGATAAGGGTCCGGATTATCACGTCCCTTGCACGTCCCGCGTGACAAGCGGGACTGCGGGACGCGGGATGGCGGGATAGCGGGACGGACAGGCAAACTTAGTACCTACTTATTTGATGTGTACTTATTACGGGCTAAAGTGACAGAGAGTAAACGTTGCTGTTCAAGTGATGGTATAAATCAGTGGATCTTGTTCTTGGGAGGAGGTAAAAAATATGGGATTTAGAGGTTCTTGATTCTTGTCGGAAATTGCAACGAAAATGGCTTTAATTGCGGAGAAGTCTTAAGACGACAATAAAGCAAAGGCGAGTAAAGGAGAAGCTTTTTATCTGGCTCTTAGATGTTTCAGTTGAATAGAACACTATTATATAGACGAACAATACTATTTCACAAATATGTATGAGGACAAGAGAACGGCGCTAGAAAGCGTGTGATGTAATATGAGAGGGTTAAGAAGAGTTTTTGTTGCACAATTGTTATTGTTTGTTGTTGTTACGAGTCTATTACGTAAGGATTTGTAATTGGCTTTATGGTTATTAAGGTTTTATATTTTGTTTGTTTTTATTAGCTGTAACTCCTACACGTACTGAACTAACTGAATTGGTTAGAGGCCATGTAATGGCAACTGTCAGCCAGCAAAATTGTAACAATATTGTTTGTGGACTTCATAAAACACAAAAGCCATTGTACAGAAAAGACAACACAGGCGCCTAAACACATTTCCCATCCAAAATCCCTGAGAAATAATCTTAAACTGATACAAAATTCAGCTTGATACTCAACATCAAAGCTTCGGGCAGGTGATCATAAGGCTTGGGTACAATAACGGCGATCTATTAATCTTGCTCCTGAGTCGCTTTTGTATAGCGGGTCATAGGAGATAAGGGCGCTATTGTCTGTGCCCGGCCTTATAGCTATAGCTGTCAATGTGTGTGTTAAAAGCTTTGTTTGTGTGAGTGGATCGAGTATTTATCTATTGGAGTGAACGTTGTGTTTGAAGTTAGTGGTGTGATGGGTATGTCTTTATTTTGTGGAGTTCGTTACACTAACGATTTGTCAGTGGGCTTTGTCCAAAAAATGTAACCTGTATATTTATTTTAAAAAACTAATTTGTAAATAAATTTGTGTAATTTATTTAATTAACCACTGCTCTCAAAACGGCGAAGGAAAACTTGAGGAAACCGGCATGTCTTAGAACCAAATTCGAAGACTTGTGACATCTACCAACCCGCACGCGTGTTGTCTCTGAATTGGTAACATTATAGGCTAATGAAGATGATATTTTTAAAATTGAGTGATCTAAAAATAAAATTAGATTTTAAAAATTGGGTGATCTAAAGCTAGTCCGGCTATTAACGGGTATAAATCTATTCACGGCTGCTACTGATATTTACATTACCTAAAGCCTTTTTCCAAGGGGGCAAACATAATCGTCCTCGTTCATACATTGCAGACTAGCTGTACCTTCTGCTGTACCTTCCACATTCAGACACAATGTAATTTGTTGTTGAATAAATAAATGAAATGAAAAAAAAATTGTCTACTGATAATTTCTTAGTAAAAAACCCAATAACACTTTAGCTGCCTCATGGATGAAAATCAGGATACGTTTAACAGTAACGCTTTCAAAATCCTGACCAAAGAGGTACATTTCTACTTAAAAACACCCATCATTATACCAAAAAACACATCGTCATTTCAAGATTTTACAAAACCTCAAACACTGCTTATCAATATTAATAATCACAGTAAAGCTACCTTTGTAGTAATTATAATACGATTAATAACGTCACAGTAATTTAATTATAATAAAATTATGTACGACGCAGCAGGTCGGCGGCCTAATTAAGTATCAATTATATTTAATTGAGTCTACCTATGTACTACAATATTACTGTCATATTTTATCAGATGAATTTGTAATAACGTGATGGGAATCTTTGTCAGCTATTAATAATTGTTATTCTGGAGACCGCGAACCGAATGATGTTGCGTTGGAAGGCCTACCATGACGTCTTCAACAGTTCTTATTCCAGTGACAAAAATAGATAATAATAATAATATAATAATAATAATAATATTCCACAACTATCACACAACGCCATCTAGTCCCAAGCTAAGCAGAGCTTGTGTTATGGGTACTAGACAACTGATAAACATACTTATATATTTCTAAATACATACATATTATAGATAAATTACACGCAGACACAGAACACATGATCGTGCTCATCACACAAACATTTGTCTTGGGTGGGAATCGAACCCACGACCTCCGGCATAGCAGTTAGGGTCACTAACCACTAGACCAACAGGCCAGTCAGGCCAGTAGATGGCGCTAGATACCCTGTATAGTTCTGTCACGTTTCCACACTGGAATAAGAACTGTTTTAAGACGTCATATCAGGGCCTCTGGTGAAGGTTGTAGGGGTCCGCTGAATGCGGAACGCACGGAACCAGGCAAAGTCCAGTATGTGTCTGTAGGTATGTATTATTAATGTTTAAACCGAAATTGGACAAATTCAATAAATTTGATTTGAACAGCGGACTGCTTTCTACACAATAGTAACGTTGATTCCATAATATTTTGATGTGCAAATATAATTCAAAACTAATGTGGGGGAAAAGCTTTATCGAAGCCCCGATGGTATAGAATAAATTTATCAATTCATCAATTTGCGTGTAATGCACTTACAGCACAATGGAAGCTAAGTGCATAATTAGCCTATAATGTTCCAGCTGCTGGGGCACTGGCGTCCTCTCTATGAGGGGGAATGGGCTATAATCCACCACACGTGTCCGGTGCGAGTAGGTAGATGTCACATATCTTCGATTTTTTTGGTTCTAAAACCTTACAATGTTTTCCGTCACCATTTTTAGAGCAGTGGTGATAAAATAAATTAAAAAATCTGCCTGCCTGGGTACGGACCCACGACTACCACTAGTAGATCACCGCTGCTCTCTAAAAGCTAAGTGGAGATAAGGTAGTGTAAAGTCAGCATATTTAAAAGCCCATTTCTCTCACAATTTTCAGGCGAAATTGTGGTTTCTTTGAGGCAACGTTTTGCCAATTTCTATTTGTATGCCCCTTGTACATTTGTACCCTGTAGGTGTTTATGTGTTACCCTGCAATCAGGGTTCCGCGGTGCGTGAATGTGTTATACTTGTCAACGACAAATTTGTGCGCGCCCTTAATAAATTTCACTTTGGGTCAAGTTATAAACTGAGCGAGTAGCGGACTGAAAGGGTTCTGTTAACAATTGACAAACAGTTTCAGATATAAAAAAGTAAGCTATAGATGGGAAGATTTATCAATGATGTTTTCAGTCTGTTTTATATTACAATTTCCATCTATGATAACAAACGAGTAGGCTGGCCATATATGCCACCCCTCGACATACTGTGGGTCAAATTAACCACGTTGTAAAGCCCTGACATAGCCAGAAGGCTATACGGTAGACCTCGCAGTGGATAGCGGGATGAGCTGGATAGGACCTGTGCTCCATATTGGCCCTGGATCGAAATATATGTCAAGAGCAAAGATTTGTGAAGAAAGAGGCCTTTACCCTGCTAAGGGATGACCCTAGATAACAGTAATGTTAAAAGCCAGTGTCATTAATTTTCTTTTCGGGTACAAACGAAAGTTTTATTAATAATCATTTGTAGAATAATATTATCTGCTCTTATCCATACTAATATTATAAATGCGAAAGGAACTCTGTCTGTCTGTCTGTTACTCAATCACGCCTAAACTACTGAACCAATTTGCATGAAATTTGGTATGGAGATATTTTGATACCCGAGAAAGGACATAGGCTAAAAAACTTTATTCAAGGGGTTGAAAGGGGGTACGAAAATATTACTTTTGGTCGCGATAACCGGCATCGGTAGCGATAACCGACATCCGCGCGGTTGAAACCGCGGGCATCAGCTAGTAAAGAATAATTTGTAGAATAAGGTTATTTTTGTGTTAATCTTTTTTTAAATTGCTTTAATCCACATACACGCTTCCTCTCTTACCTTTCACCAAGCAATCTTGGAAGCTTACAAAATGTAAACCAGTTTTTTATCGAAAGTAGGCACATGAAAAGAATTCGAGTCGTTAAAGAAAATGGCCGTGAATAACATAAATAGCTCTTTTTGACGCGTTTTTACTTACTCATGTATGTTTCAGAATATTTTGCCAACCTATTTTGTTTAGGAAGTTGTTGACAGCTTGGAGTATTAATATAATATATTGCTTTTGGAGTATCTAGGTTTAGTCGTTTGAAAAAAAATACTGAGGTCGACTTTTACTGTAACCAGATAAAGGTGTATGTGGATGATTTATTTCGGTTTTAATATAATTTAACATTATGTAGAAACACCCCTTGTGTTTCTAATAATCTAAATCTAGAAGTGTTCGCCTCTAAGATTTTAGCAAATAAATATGACCAAGCGTAGGTGTTTTACTTTTACGTCTAGAAGCTCTAGCGCAATAAAGGTGTAATGATTTTATGTCTAATGAATACTGCTGGATTTCAGTAAATGAATAATTTCTTACGCAGTTTTCGTAACAGAATTACTAATTTAAATCTTATCACTATTTTGATTGATGACATACGTTCTTAGTACTATTCAATACAGCTTTTCAAGCCACTATTAATAAGAAACTGCATATTATAAAAAATCAGACTGTTGTTACCACCACGGCCAATTTTTTCTCCCTACTGCCAAGTTTGAAACCTTCCAATACCATATCAACCTCAAAATAATCCTCAAGATGAAGTTTCTTTTAAAGGCTTAACAAAATACTCGAGAGATAAGATTGATCACCCACTGAGGCACAAACTGAGGACCGAGTGGATTCTACGCAATTCTCCCTTGATTGATGTGAACTGGTATATTGTGGAGTCTAGATCGGTTATTTAGAATGTGTGTGTCGCTTCGTATGGGATACTGATATTGATGGAGAGATTGTCTAGAGTTCTGGACACATTTTCGGGCTAAAACACTAGAAGGAACTAAAAGGGTGCGTGGTGTGGTAACTGTGTTATGTCATTTTAAAATTGAAGCTGATTAACAGCCAAACTTGAATAAATTATTTTTGGTTATCATTAAGAATTTTTCTTTTATTTATCTTAAGAATTCCATCGATTCATCTTAGTATATGTTTTTGTTTTAATCCCCGTGAGTAATACCTACAATCATAAAACATGTTCCTACATAAATAATATGCAACATGTTCCCAAAGAGTTGACAAGACTTGAAAAATGCACTGACAGTTCGTGAACAATGAGCAAGTTCCATAACAGTTTCCCAACGAAGTTGAGCTAAACATCATCAGCCAATCATAAATCTAGATTATAAACTCATACTGAGAATTTATCAAAGAAAAAACTTAATTACTCTTTGCGTGACTGAAAACTCAAACCCAGGACGGGCTTCGGAGTAACGTTCGCGACAAAAAGATCAAGAAGGCAGCTATATTGAAAAATCTAGCACAACTCGCCGCCAACTTTGAACTTTTCAATTAAAACGCCCGCTAAATAAAAAGCTAATCTATTACAGTTCAAGTAGACTATTACTGAACGAGATTACAAATAAAAAGTATTTTTTAATTTCGCCTCGTCTAAGTGAGGCCGTAATTATGCTTATTCGAGGCCAACTTGAGGCCAAGTTACGGCGAAGCTAAGTTAAGGCTAGGCCAGGTTAAAGCTTGATTTTAATCATAGCAGTAAATGGGGTGTAATGACTTAATCGTAGTAACTGGGAATTAAAGTAAATAATATTACATTTCATGGAAGATGTTGAGTTGAAACTTTATAATGTCAAAACTGGTTCAAAGAGTTTAACATTATTTTGTAACGAGTCCATGACATTTTTTTTAGCAACTTCCAAGAAAAATATAAAAGATTCAGGAAAACGGCAGCATAAACAGTTATCGGTATAAAATCAATGAGAAATTATTAATTTCGTATTCGAAGTAGAGCTTTCGATATTTACGTATAAAACAGGGTTTACACAAAACATCACGCTTTGTGGTCCCCGAAAGGTTAGGCAGATATCTAACAAGAACAGCCACATTTCGACAGTTATGTTTAAGAGCCATGTAAAAGGGGGCGAGCATATTGCCATCATCCGTGACAATGCTCATATTAAGCGAAAACATGAAAAAAAACAAGAATCACGGTCAACAATATAATAGTAAGCCATTACTAAAATACATTCAAGATGTTAAAATAAATTTTAAATAAACTTAATCCATTTGTATTCAGATCCCCATAAAAAACTCTGATCTCAAAAAGTTTTTAACGATTTCCTATAAAATATTTTACGTTTTCAAACTTAATTATGATTTGGGTTAAAACAAAACTGCATTTATAATAAAGTAATTTGGTGAAGTAACAAGAACACTGGCAAAATGATTAAAACTGTAATCAGTTCGGTTGAGGTAGGATTAATTATTTAATTCGTCTGAGTTTCAATTTTACGAATGAAACTGTGGTGTGTAAAAGTTTAAATGAGATAAGAACGTAAAGGCTACTGCCATTTTATTTTGGGATTTATTTATTAAAAGTATTCATTTTCATTAAGTATTAAAATAGATACATCAGTTCTAAGTTTTCTCTTTCCCGTAATTTCTAAGAAAATATAGTGTTCAAGTTAATATCTACGATGGATTCGCTGTCTTATTTTTCGATATAAAGAGCAGTAATTATAATTATGTGCCAAAGTTCTCTTTTTGAATAGAAAGTAGAGTAACCATTTTATAAAATTTTAATTAGGTATCAAAATGGTTTCATCTATGAGTTTAGTTTTAGACAACATTTTATCAAGATTCATGTTATAATGCTACTTAATAAGTGAGTACGACAAAAGTATTATTTTCATTTTTTTTTTATCTAATTTAGATAAATATAAAGCATAGTTAGTTTTCGAAGAAACGACTCATTCTTTTAATTTTAGGCAATTGGTAATACAAGTTTTTAATTCAATATTAAAATACTCATTAGAACGTTAATTAATAAGTATCTTGCTAGCAATAAAACTGACGTGTCTATCAAACTCTTCATAATTTAAGGATAAAACCTGAAAATATGTATTAGTTAGTTTAATAGTTACAGAATAGTGGCGCCATACAAAAGGAGACTGCGCATAAATTATTATTACGGTGCAGAAAAAGTGCAATAGTTTAATTCAATATTTCGCTTATTTTTAATGTTTTATAAAAACGTTTATTTTGTTGCATTTTGCGAACCAAAAAATAACTGCAGGAAGCTAATATATTTTTAAACCTTTTGTGTGGAGCCACTATAGGTACTGTTTCCATGAAAATCTGAAAAAAAAAACAAAATTAAGTTGGTAAAAAAGCAAAGCCGCACTGACCGACAGGTCACCCCCGTAGAAGGGGTGAATGACAAAGGTCTCGTTGCCGATGTGGATGACCCCCGACACCCCGTTGCACGTGTGGAACGCCGCTGATGCCCCCGGGTAATCCTTTACAGTGCCGTGGTAGTAGCAGTGTTCGATTTCCTGGGGACAAGAAAGGGGTGTTTTAATATTTGTGTCAAAATAATTAATGTTTAAGTAAAGCCATGTTGGCAATCGTAAGATTATAAACATAACATCAAATCACACTAGGGTTAAGCAGAGGTATACATAATAGTAATAATAATAATACATTTATTTATTCAGATAACATAATGATCCATAATGGTTAGTAACAATTGTAAATTAAACTATGTTAGTAGGCAGTAATAATTTAGAAACAAGGCCGACACAAGACAACAAGACAAGTCAGACATTCTTCTATTTGTTCGTTCATCTTCATATATCCGATATGAACGGAAAAAAATAAACTTGGAAAGGTTGAGAAGCGATATAAGCGAATGACCTGCTCGATAATCAAACTTATTGGTGAGCGCAAAATTTCATTAACGAATGGAACCTAATCAGCATTATTTCCTCTAGTTTTTTTTTTAGGTTTACCAAAGTCTAATTAGCGTTAAAATTGAATAGCGCTATTTCTGACTACCAATATATTTACGATGAAACCATATTTCCTAAGCACGATATCCAAAATATAATCGCAAATCAGTTCGAATCGAATCGAATATGGTCGCAATATATAAAAAGTGTAGGGATTCAATAAAATATTCTTGTGGAGCAATTTCGTGCGCTGCGAGATCTCCTAATTTGTCATTCACGAGTATCGGCCCTTAACAGAAGGGAAAAAGATGCGATGTAAGTGTGTGGGCCGGGAAATCAGCGATTGGGAACTATATTTAGCTGTATAGCAATCGTTTTGACGTTAGGTACTAAACAGGTTTTGTCTGGATAGCTTTGTCTATTTCGATATCTGTGAATATTTTTGTGTAAATAATGTGTTAATGGCATATGATCAGATAAACTATAATTCTTTTGCAGAAAAATGAATTCTAAGTATTCATTTTCCTAAATGATCAATCCTTACTAATATGCGAAAGTAAGTTTGTTTGTTTGTTTCTTGGTTCTCGAGGAAAACACGTGTCTTTCAAATCGTGATTGAATTAGGTATATTATGATAGTAAGTGAGGTAGTATTTTTATAATAATGTCACGCGAACGAAGGGCTCATCTAGTAATCGTTTAAGGATGTATCTAAGTTCTATTTTATTGGCTTAGTGAACGGCTATCCTGAGATACTACTCAAACTTCTCACAGTACTTTAGTATGGGTATTATGATAAAACGTGACTCTTTCTTTATTTATTAACCAATCAATAAGGAGTCAAAGAACGAAGTTAATCGAAACAGAGCAGTATTTTTCGATTAACTTTGTTCTTTGACTTAGTTACCCGACTGCGGCGAAGCCCAAATAATGGTTATTTATAACTGGGTCTGTACATAATATATTATACCAGTTAGTAAGCGCAATTAGTTTAACAAATAATTTTTCATGAAAATGTCAATCATCATCTCTCTGCACCTGGCTTAAACTAATTACAATCCAATAGAAGGAATAAAATAATTGAGACGTGCTTTAAATTTTTTTCAGTTACTTTAAAATTGCACGGTCAGAAGTATCCGGTGTGATAATCGCAGTATCCTAAAAACGCTACAGCATTTCCCACTCCGCTAATTTAATGGCCATCACGTAAAAGCCTCACTCGCAATTAGACCGCGTTCTTTTTTTCGTTCAGCGGCGAATGGAACGAATGAAAGACCGGACCGCACGCTCACAAGAAATCGGAAAGGTTTTCATTCATTCAATGTGAATCGTACACTTAGAGTGACGTTGTTTTGACATTTTTTTTCGTACATTTTTCAACTGATATCCCTGTGATTAATTATGTTTATTTTTAAAATTACTATAACACAGTAAGTTCCTTTTTGTCAAAGTATATGATTTTCTGTTGGCCTGAAAATGGAAAGACAAATGAAACCGACTTCGTAAACACAGCATTGAAATAAGAAATTTTTTGTGAACTCATCTGGAGTTAAATTGAGATTCAAATCCGAAGCTTACTGTTATTAGACCATACGTACTCGTATTACTTATGAATATTTAAGATTTCGGCGTTTGACTCATAATTATCTAGTTATCAACGTAATAAAAAAATATTTTCAAATCAAATCAGTTTATTGCATACATGTTGTACATGGGTTGGAATAGTTTAAGAGGTATCAAACATGCACCCTGTAAGGGCACTGCAAAACAAATACAAATCAAATTAAATTAATAACATTTTACTTATCAAAAACTCACGCCCTTTTCTCGTTGGCAGAAACCACAGAAACGCACCTGCTACGATCCATAATACTCCTTTTACCTCGTCCACATTCACACATCTGGTCATCACAATATTTTATTTCATTACATGGGTGTTAGACTACTTACATCCAATTTATGAAGAAACTATCAAAAAATAAAATTAAAAAAATATTTAAAAATCCGACGAAATGTGAGTATTGTAGTACCCGAATAGTCTACAAAACAATAAGTTAGTAAGCAGATGAAACTTACCTTCATTATACGTTAAACTAAAAATTGCTCCTCAACTCAACATATCCCAAAAAACAAAAGAAAAAATCTCGTAAATCTTCGTCTACATCAAAGTAATACCTTTAAAAAACATCATATCTTACTGTAATAAGACTCCTCTCACTTGGGAGGACTAGTTATATCAAAATTCCCTCTCGTAGCTCCTTCAACGCATCATCAATCATTTAGAAGTACTCCGAGTCCTTGTTTTTCTTTTAACACAATATCGCGGGTAGATGTAAAAAATATTTCTTTGGAGCAATTGCTAAAGTGGCTAGTCATTGTAAGGGAGTGCCTGGTTATTGGATGGAGTTGAGTTACTGTGTTATTTTTGTAAACCCTTTTTTTAGCTGCGTGTCGTAAGCAGTAAGGCATTTGATGGAATTTGTATATGCGGAGTTAAATTTGGTTTTACTGGAATTATTGGGCAGCTATAGCAAAATATTCAAGCTTGACCATTAAATGCATTCCGAGTTTTGTTTTGTAGACGGGAGCTGTCACTTGTATTCGGCAGTCGTTACAGGTAGACCCTGATCTGACAACCAGTCTTACTTAGGGAAACGAATTACGCAGTACTAACTAGTTTGAGGCAGTATCTTCAATTGTATATACTGGTATTCAGCTACAATCGGTTAAACAAGAACCCCAACAAACTTGAGTAAAACTTACGCGGATGATGTTTGATTGTATCAAAAAATATGGAGGAGTGACATAAGTATTCTACTCTTTGTGGATGACAGCAAAATATTTATCAGATTGTATCAACTTTCACAGCACAGTTTTATCCATAAGAAGGTGATACTCCAACCACGCCCTCTATCCACTTATCAGAAAGAAATTCACGCTGTGACATCGCAACTAGTTGAGAAAACATTTTGTGAAGAGACCGCTTCCATTTTTCATCGTGGAAGTACTGTGGTGTAATTATCACCCCCTCCCCTTTCTCCCCTTGCTGTCCGTTATAGAGGGAGGGGGGTGAATTTTGTAGGTAGTGCATGTTTCATTTTTCATCGAGGTGGTAAAGATGTATGTTGTGTTATGATATTGTTGTTTTTTGTTGAATTAATTGAAAGAAATCCCTGAAGATGATATTTGGTATTATCGAGTTTGTGTGAATCTTTTTGTAGAATGTTAAAAATGTTGATCAACCTCTGAGTACAGTGATGAGCAGAAAATATAAAAAAAAAAAAAAAAAAAATATTCAAAACTAGCTGATGCCCGCGGTTTCAACCGCGGATGTCAGTTAACGCTACCAATGCCGGTTATCGCGACCAAAAGTAATATTTTCGTACCCCCCTTTCAACCCCTTGAATAAAGTTTTTTTCTTTATTTTTTATTAAAAAGTAGCATAATTATGTCCTTTCTCGGGTATCAAAATATCTCCATACCAAATTTCATGCAAATTGGTTCAGTAGTTTAGGCGTGATTGAGTAACAGACAGACAGACAGAGTTACTTTCGCATTTATAATATTAGTATGGAAGTATGGATACTAAGTTCATATCCAAAATATGAACTTAGTGTTTTGAAACCCGTTATAGGTCTACATAGTTTAATGTTGACTGTGCTTCGATAGAGTTACCCACGTGGATTGACAACTTGTAAGTATTTTAATTGATTCTGGTTAGTTTGATTTTGAATTTAATAAGTATTTTTCAAGCTTTTTAAATTCTTTTTATTTTTAATCTATTCAAGCAATAATTGAATTATTAGTTAATTATATCTCTACATTTTACTATAAATATCTACACGCAAATCTTACAATGGCTTTAACCTAAGATCCAATTGCAGACCCTGTAGAGTACAGCAAAAAGTTTTATTTACCTTTTGTATATTCTGTTACGACACAAAAATATTATACACGATTACGCAAAAAAAAACTCAAACAATATCCTCCAGAATTACCTTCATCATCAATTGAGCTGACAATTACAAAAAAAAAATACGAAAAAAATTCTCTCTCGAAACAGAAGGTATCGCACTTATACTAAATTAAACAAGGTGTAGGGAAAATTCAATCTAATCTAAACTTCCTTCAATCCAATTTGAATTTCCTCACCTTACCTCCCCCCTCCGCTGTGGACCTCCCTCCCTCAACTGGTCCTCTCCTTGCAATTTATTCTAGTATTTGCTGTCAATTCGGAACTTTAGGAATGTATACTTGGTGAAAACAGGTGATAGTTAAAAAAAAATGTGCTCATTGCAAAACCATCTGGACAAATAAAGTCCCTAATCATTGATTTCTCACTGAAATGAAAAATATTTAAATGGCGTTAACTTTCAATGACGTTATCTCAAGAAGGCATATCGTGAAATACATTAATGCTTACGTTCATATAATTATGGATGTCAATCGCGCGGTTCCCGCCGGCCGGCCATTAATAAACAAACTGACATTAATAATAATAATATATAATATTCCACAACTATCACACAACGCCATCTAGTCCCAAGCTAAGCAGAGCTTGTGTTATGGGTACTAGACAACTGATAAACATACTTATATATTTCTAAATACATACATATTATAGATAAATTACACCCAGACACAGAACAAATGATCGTGCTCATCACACAAACATTTGTCCTGGGTGGGAATCGAACCCACGACCTCCGGCACAGCAGTTAGGGTCACTAACCACTAGACCAACAGGCCAGTCTTGACATTGGACTTAACTTCAATATTTAACAGTTCTATGTGCAAAATAATCTTTTGATATCCTGAAAACCATCTATTTCTATCCTAGCTAACATAATAACAAAATAATTCTTCAAAAACAGTCACCATCAACATCTATTCTTGTTTACTGAAATGCAGTACATTAACTGAACACAATAAATAGTGCAAGAGAATATTACACGTACTGCATAGAGATGTATCTGCACACTGTGGGATCACGTATCTGAATTATAATGCATATACGACGTCGCGGTCGACGGTCGTGTGGCATGTCTTTGTGTCGTGTGTTGTCTTGCAAAGGTGTCAATTCGCGTTGTTGTGGTGAGAACACGGTATTGATATTGTGTTTTGTATTCTTAGTGTAAGAGGGAATTAGAACAGATGTTTTATAGTATACTAGCAGTTGCCCGCGACTTCGTTCGCGTAGAAATTTTGACTCTCTTGTCTGGACTGCCTGTGGATGGTACTATGTCAAATCGAATGCCAAATGCCAATCGAAGCGATTATATTCCCTTAAAGCAGCCCTGTCGTAAAATCTATTCCTACCTACCTGAAATGTCTTAACTATATTCTCTCTGCCAATTTTCAGGTACAAAAAGCCAAGGATTTCATATGGACTTACGGGAGCCCTTAGTCCAGGTCTTCCTTACAAACTTAGCTTAGATCTCCTACTCCTAAACTCTAGACTTGTTAAATTTCAGGTTGTTAGTACAAAAAAAAAAACAGTACCTACATTTTTACAAACATGTGAAAGCCCTCAGACCTCCTTATTCTGGCCATGTTGCTAAACTCGCTAAATCCGTTTTTAGTCAACGTCTACTAACTATAAAGTACCTTCCTGCCAAAATTGTAGCACAAAAAAGGAAGGACTGTCAAACAAACTCGCGTGAGCCCTTAGACCTCCCTAGTCCGGCCCTGTCGCAAAATCGGTTCTTAGCAAACTTCCACTCACCTACTGCATCCCTGCCAAAATTCAAGTTAGTAGCACACAAAATGATGGACTTTTAAACAAACTTGCGAGCACCCTTAAACCTCTCTAATCCGGCCCTGCCACAAAACCTGTACTTAGCAGAGTTCTTCTAACTATAAACTACGTGCCTGCCAAAAATCAAGTTTGTAGCACAAAAAATTAAGGATTTTCTTACGAACTTGCAAGAACCCTTAGACCTCCCTAATCCGGCCCTGTCACAAAATCTGTTCTTACCAGACGTCTACTAACTATAAACTACGTCCGTCTCAAAAATCAACTTTGTAGCTCAAAAAATGAAGGACTTTCATACAAACTGGCGAGAGCCCTTAGACCTCCCTAATCCGGCCCTGTCACAAAATCGGTTCTCAGCAGACGTCTACTGCCTATTAACTACGTCTCTGCCAAAAATCAAGATTGTAGCACAAAAAATGAAGGACTTTCAAACAAACTTGCGAGGGCCCTTAGACCACCCTAATCCGGCCCTGTCGCAAAACTAATTTATAGCGGATGCCTACTGACTATAAACTACGTCTCTGCCAAAAATCAAGATTATATCTGTGGTGTATGTTGTACGGTGTACCTACATGTACATGAACCGATGTATATAAGCGCGCGGCGCACTTGCGGTGTGGCGACGTGCGCGCCGCTCTTCAGTAATAAACCAGCTTGTACACGGTGTAGTTGTTTGATTGCTTCCCAAACATATCATTGGCGACGAGAATCGTTTACCCACGTAGAAGAAATGAGTTTTTTTGGTTCATTAAACGTTTTTGATCATCGAAATCACGAGTGGCAGATATTTCATGGAAAATTGAACCAATATATGAAGCTAAACAAAATAACTGGTGGTGACAAGGCGTCCCTTTTACTCACACATTTGTCAGACGAAACATATCGTCTGGCAAGGAATCTGGTACATCCAAAGGAGCTGGACACAGTATCCTTCGAAGAAATAGTGTTGAAGCTCAACGGTCATTTCAAACCCAAAAGGTCGACTTTCGTAGACAGAGCCAAGTTTTATGACGCGGTAATATCCGAAGGCGAAAGTATCGAAGACTGGGCGGCGCGTTTGAGAGGACTCGCTGTATATTGCGAGTTCGGCGAGGAGTTATTGGACACTTTACTACGAGACAAGTTCATTTTAGGCCTAAGAGAAGGGCGTGAACGGGACCGTCTATTCGAGAAGGATTCAGCCATTTTAACGTTTGCAAAAGCGGTAGAAGTGGCTCAACAGGCGGCATGCGCACGTGGTGCTCGCACCCACGTGTTGGTGGAGGGCGGGCCAGGAGCGGCGGCTGTGAAGGAAGAACCTGTCTACAGGGTTGGGCAGACTCGCGAGCGGCGAGATTCATCAGCGGCTACTTCTTCGAGTGCGCGTGGATCCGCTAACAGTGCGCGTTGTTCAGTGTGTGGTTATAAAAATCACGAATCAGTGAAGTGCCGGTTTAAAAATTATTCTTGCCAAAAATGTGGTGAGAAAGGACATTTAAAAAAAATGTGTAAAGCTGACAGTGAAAAATCGAAGTTACATCACCTAGTTAGTGATGAACCGTCTCACAAATGTGAAGAGTGTGACTTGTTCAATATGCGGTATGTCAATAATGATCCAATTATTATTTCAATAGAAATAAATAAATTTAAATTCGATATGGAATTAGATTCCGGATCAGGTACTAGTGTAATTTCAGAAAAGTTATATCTACAACATTTTAAAGATTATAATTTAAGTAAAACAGATTTAAGAATGTGTTTATACAATGGCCATAAAATTGTTCCTATAGGCTATTTCAATTGTGCAGTTTCATATTTTAACACTTGCCAGAACATAAAGTTTTATGTAATACAAAATGGCGGACCACCGTTACTAGGCCGAGATTTCATGACTAAATTTAAAATATTTTTTTCTTCAACTTATGTAAACAAAATCAATGTTGATAATCAATGTATGGGGGAGGTGCAGCAGCTGTTAAATGAGTTTCCTGACCTTTGGAAGGACGAACTAGGATGTTTTAATAAGTTCGAAATAGATTTTCAGCTCAAAGAGGGGGCGAGGCCTATATTTTTTAAGCCGCGTTCTATTCCTTTTGCCCTTAAAGATAAAGTTGAAGATGAGTTAGTCAGACTTGTAGACTTAGGTATTTTAGTTCCGGTAAACTTTTCTGAGTACGCGACACCGATTGTTCCAGTATTAAAAGCGAATGGACAAGTAAAAATAGCAGGAGATTTTTCGTGTACACTGAATAAAATTCTAAAAATTGATAAATATCCATTGCCGCGAATAGAGGAGGTATTTGCCAAAATTGGGGGAGGGTTGCAGTATTCTAAATTGGATTTAAGTAATGCTTATAATCAATTCAGATTGTGTAGTTCGTCACAAGATCTCACTACAATAAATACCCCTAAAGGATTATTTAAATATACCCGCCTAGTTTACGGTTTAGCTAATGCACCAGCCATTTTTCAACGGGCTATGGAAACGTTATTAGCGGGTATAGAGGGCGTAACTTGTTGGTTAGATGATGTCTGTTGTACTGCTCCCACTCGTGAATTGCATTTGTGTAGGATTAAGGAAATTCTTAAAAGGATGCAGGAGGCGGGATTACGATTGCAAAAGGATAAGTGTGCCTTTTTCCAGGACAGTGTCACGTATCTTGGGTACGTAATAGATAAAAATGGGCTTAGGACGTGTCCCAAGAAGGTAGATGCGATTTTAAAAGCTCCGCGTCCAACAAATGTCCTTGAAACCAAAAGGTTCTTGGGCATCGTTAATTATTATCGTAACTTTGTTCCGAACGCTTCTTCATTATTACACCCGTTACACACATTACTGCGTGCAGATGTAACTTGGCATTGGGGTGAAAGTCAACAAAATGCGTTTGACAAGGTAAAGGCAGAGCTGGCCTCTGATCGGCTGTTGGCACACTTTGACCCATCAGTACCATTGGTACTTACTGTGGACGCTGGGCCATCGGGTTTAGGTGCGGTTCTTTCTCACGTTGACAATAAGGGCAGCGAGCGTCCAATTGCGTTTGCTTCTAGGTCGTTATCTGTTAGCGAAAAGGTATATAGCCAGATTCAAAAAGAGGCAACGGCAATCATATTTGGTGTTAAACATTTCCACCAGTATCTTTACGGTAGGCAGGAGCCTTTCATTCTGAAAACAGACCACAGACCCCTTCTATCCATATTTGGAAAGAAAAATGGCGTTTCCGTAACGGCGGCGTTAAGATTACAACGATACGCAATTATATTATCCGCGTATAACTATGTAGTACAATATATTACTTCTAAAAATAATTTAGTAGCAGATTATTTTTCTAGAGCGCCGTTACCACAGTCACACGTCTGTAAAGGGGAAGAAGGGAAAATAGATATTCCTTTTCTATTTCTTGATGGCGCTACGAAACCGGTTTCATTCGATGATATCAAGCAAGCCGCTAAACTCGATACAGTGTTAGCTACCGTGGTAAAGTATATGAGTCATGGTTGGCCACGCAAAATAACATGTCAATCCGTAATGCCTTATTTTTATTGTAAAACTGATTTGGAAATGAATAATGGGTGTCTGTTTAGAGGGCATAGAATAATAATCCCAAAGATTTACAGGGACAGAATGTTAGAAGAATTACACTCGGCTCATTTTGGCATTGTAAAAACCAAAAGTGCAGCCCGCAGTAGAATGTGGTGGCCGGGTATAGATAAAGACATTGAGCGGTGGATAGGTGAATGTAACGAGTGCTCGCGAGTTCGGAACGCACCGCCCCGCGCCGTCCCCGCGCCCTGGCCTCACCCCTCTCAGCCGTGGTATCGTATCCACATAGATTACACGACTTTAGGTCAGAATGTTTATTTGGTTGTGATTGACGCGTTTAGTAAATGGCTGGAATGTATTTTTATGAATAGCGGTACCTCCACAAATGCATTGATTATGAAATTGAAAGTCATATTTTCAACATTTGGTATACCAAACGTTATCGTATCAGATAATGATGCAAAAATAAGGTCCACCGAGTTTAACCAGTTTTGTATTAATAATGGTATCAAACATTTAACTTCGCCTGTTTATCATCCTGCTAGTAACGGACAAGCGGAAAACTCTGTAAAAACTTGTAAAAAAATGTTAAAATGTATTATAGATAACACAAGTATCTCTCAGCGTGATTTACACGAGAAATTACAGAGTTTTCTGTTTGAATATCGTAACACTGCACATTGTTCTACAGGGATTACCCCAGCTATGTTAATGTTTGGAAGAAATTTACGGTCTAGGCTAGATGTGATTATGCCGCCATGTAAAAATGAAAATATTAGTAACGATAAAGTTAAATTAAACTCAAGCAGGAATTTCGAGGTGGGGGAAGTTATTTGGTGTAAGTGGTTTTCAGGAAGGAAAGCGCAATGGGAAGTAGGAAAAATAATAAAAAAATTAGGTGTAAGAGTTTTTGATGTATATATTGAAAAATTTAATACTGTATGTAAAAGACATCTTGATCAAATCTGTAAACATAAAGGAAACGTAAATAAAAATAAAGGATCTAGAGATAATTATTGTGATGAATACGTGCCACCTGAGGCGTCAGATTGCGCGGAGTCCCAGCAGCGGACAACGTTAAGTTTGCCTACTGATGAGTCATCAGCCGCACCACCATGCCCACCATCACCCTCACAGTCACATACTGAACTCCAAGGTGGAACTTTAGATGGACGGGTAGAAGAGGGGTTGGATGTTGTTGCGGGGGATGGGTTAAAGGAAACTGGAAGTACCGAGCCCGAACGATCTTCTGATGCGGTATCTGGTTGTGATAAACAAACAGAACCGGGTAGTGGGACGTCCGGACTCGGTCGTTCCGTTAGGGAAAGAAAAGAAGTGTGTTATAAAAAGTTCTTTTAAGTTTACCCTAATGTATGTATTATTATTGTTCTAGAGTAATTAACAAGTAATGGTGGAGGAATGTGGTGTATGTTGTACGGTGTACCTACATGTACATGAACCGATGTATATAAGCGCGCGGCGCACTTGCGGTGTGGCGACGTGCGCGCCGCTCTTCAGTAATAAACCAGCTTGTACACGGTGTAGTTGTTTGATTGCTTCCCAAACATATCAATATCACGAAAAATTAAGGACTTTCATACAAACTTGTGAGGGCCCTTAGACCACCCTAATCCAGCCCTGTCGCAAAATTAATTCATAGCAGACGCCCACTGACTATAAACTACGTATCTGCCAAAAATCTAGATTGTAGCACAAAAAATGAAGGAGTTTCATACAAACTTGCGAGGGCCCTTAGACCACCCTAATCCGGCCCTGTCGCAAAATCCGTTCTTAGCGGACGTCTACTAACCATAAACTACCTCCCTGCCAAAAATCATCTTTGTACGTCCAGCGGTTTTCGAGATTTCGTGATGAATCAGTGAGTGAGTGAGTGAGTGACCTTTCGCTTTTATAGATATAGATTTATATTTTTTTGTTAAAGAAGTTTTGACTGAGAGAGGTTCATTTCTCTCACAGAGGGAGGTCTGTCCCAGTTGTGGGATCGTTAAAAGATTATGCTTCGATTTTGCTTCTTATGAAGTCATAAGACGCGGAAGAGCATGTGATGTGGAAAATGTCATGAGAACATTTTTGAGTGTGAATGTGCTTGGGTATAACAGTAGAGAAAGATCAAAGAAACGATAGATGAACTGTGAAAAAAAGGCACGCCTAGAATAAAAGTCTGATGAGATAACGCGAAATAGAGAAGTACCTAATAAATAAGGATAAGGGCAAAAGAATGAAGAGTCTCAATTGAAAAAACAGTTTCTTTAGTCAATTTCCAGTGAAGACGACCATCAATACGGCATTTGGGTGTATCCTAGACAGTATATAACATAACCATAACAATATGACACCCGCCCACGTGGTGGATTATTATAGCCCATTCCTTTCCTAGAGAGGAGGCCTGAGTGCCTGCAGTGGGAACATTATAGGCTGATGATGATGATATAACATAATACACAACGCCAATTTTCTCCAAAAAACCTTTCACGTACCAATAATATACCATTGTAGTATCAGATCCTTGTGCCAATATTATGTTCTGTAAGTATGTAAGTCTCAAAGAAATACAAGATAAATAATAATTCCGAACAAGCACGTATTAGCCACTAGTTATAAGTCCGGTCGACGCACCGTCTTTGTCGCCACTCATAAGACCTAAATGATGAGTCTCGAGTATTTTGTTGAGCTCTATTTTGATGTGCTAAGTATTTTGTTGTGCTATATATTTTGTTGAGCTAATATATTTTAGTTGAGCTGAGTATTTTCTTGAGCTGTACTACTCGTAATGCTGTCTAGGTATCTCTTAGTAATGTGTCGAGTTTGTCGCTATAAATGCTCTTCATTGAAATTCTCGAGGGATGTAATTAGGGGTGTAAATAACATAATTCTGGAAGGTGAACAGAAATGTGTGTGAATTACGGTGACTGAGTTGGTTGCAGTCTGTTTTAATGAAAGTACAATTAGGGAGTTTTCAGAAATGAAAATAAAGCATATTTTTATTACGGTTTTACTGTCGAAAATAGTACGAAAGTGTATGTGTGTCCTGAAATTTGTATGGTACCACTCTTGAAATAAACATCATCAACTTCTTGCTCTTGTTCTTTGTTACTTGGGATCGGCGCTAATACGCTTTTTTCTTCCGTTCTTCTCTTTTATCCGTTACACTATATTAGCTCATTTTTCTTTTATATCATTTCTCACACAATCCATCAATCGTTTCCTTGATCTTCCTCGCTCTCAAAATAAACAATTGTCTCTAATTTAATTTTACAGTATAATCCAATTCTTTCTCTTGCCCTTATCTCATTATATATGAAAATCTCTCAAGGTTACTTCTTTTGAGAAAAACTGTGATCAACAATACTTTTCTTATCGTCACAGTTCATGCGTACCCATTTTACTATGGCATTTCAATTCCCGCGGGCAAACCGCGTGATTTATCAGTTACGTCTCTTTACGTGGCCATAAATTATATAGCCGTTTAACGCATTCCGGGTTCCGTATTGTGAAAAGTGGCGACTTTAGTGGTGGTCTGTCAAGGTAATTTATTGAACCCTAATCTCAGAAAGCAATTTAAGTTTTACGGTTGCCATAGTTTCTTTTTATTGAAAATATTTTTATGGTTGTAATTTATGGCTTCAGTGGCTTTCATTTTGTTGTGATTTTAAAACAAATGGTTCATAGTTTTGGCCTTAAATGTAACTTTGTTCAGTAGCTTTCAATAAAGTAGGTACCGAACCGATTTCGGTATAAAAATATTCGTAAGTACATGAGATTCGGAACCCAAAACAATAAAAATGGATAACTTAATCCAGTTTCCTAACCTTGAACAAGTTTTTGTGTCTAGACATTGGAAAGGGGTAACATAAAATGTTATAGCTATGCTTACTAAGTCTTCGTAGTCAATGTAGAAAGAAAAGGATTTAAAAACGTATACGGTGCAGAAAAATGCTGATGCAATAGCTGCTTATTGCATCAGAATTATTTTCTCACTGCAGTATGTACGTTTTTAAATCCTTAGCGCTAATACTCAGCAGTATTAGCACTTTTTGTAGAATAATTGACATTTGCATAGGAATCTGTTTTTGTACTGACTTTTTAGAGCTTTTTTGCTTGTCTTGCATCTTCATAGGTACTTAAATTTTTTATTTAACATAATTATCAACTCCTAAGCATTTTATGCTTATTGAAATCAAACCATACGTAACATCATCAACATCTGCTTAGCTTTTTCTCATCTGTATTTTGGTTAGCTTCTAATCTTATCAGATGTAGTTGGATACCATTATTTTACATGGACAACTACTTATCGCCCTATCAAACGAAACTACGTCTTAGGGGGAAAGCTCCAAGATAACCCGCAAAAGTACAATTTTCACTGAAAAAAATGCAATTCAATCAAGTGACTTTTTAGCTTGATTGACGATATCTTGTTTAGATCAATCAAAATCTTAGTTAATTTGATCATCACGACATGATTGTATAGCAATACTAGTTCACTTGATTGAACGCCCAAACAAGTTTCTTGATTACCCTTAACAAGACATCATAGTGATGAGTTCAAAAAGAGACAAGTTCAAAAAATGTTAACTGTAACAAAGTAAGTTAGTTGCGTCAATCAAGCATTTTGATTACTTCAATAAAGATCATTGAAACTTTATTAAGTTGGTTTGACTTGATAGCATCTATCATTGCAATTAATTGTATTAATCATACAACTTGATCAAATCTTGCGCTAAATAAGTTCCTTGGTTGTGTTTATCAATTACACATAAACTTGGTTGGAGGAACTATGTTTTGACTTGATTGCTGCAAATAGGTTTTGTGATAACTCTAACCAAGATATCTCAATCAAATAAAAGTAGTTGCTGTGATCATTGTGCTTGATAGGCTTAGATGCAAACAAGTTACTTAGTCAATCTAAACCAGATCTTGATTGTGGCAACTACTTTTTTTTTTCAGTGTTCTTACGTTTTTTTACGATTTACAGGTCAGTGTCAGACTTTATGTTGAATATTTGAATTTCCCTTTCTTATGAACAGGTAATATTATTAAAATCCGAAATCAATTGGGCTTAGGACAAGAGAATGGCGATGGACTGGTAGAATTATTATAGTTTAATAGCAGGTTAAGTATCTTGTCGTCCATAAGTGACATAGCAGAATCAAAAATTGACGATTCGAAACTGGTGTTTGGTCACACGTCCTAATATACCGAAATAACTTTGCCATCTTGACGTTTCATAAAAAATTTTACAACACAATGAACACAAATGTTTACCAACAGTCAACAACAACTTTGTCAGCGCCAAAAGATACTTCAATGTGACTTTGAGGTTTTTTGTTATCCCGTCAGGGCTGTGGGTTGTTCGAAAGAGATACCGAGGCCTTGGCACAAAGGGCTAAGGAGGAACATGGGTGTTTAGTCAGTAGAAGTCTGACACTCCCTACCGCTCTGCCCAGAGAGGGAGGAGTCATTTGATGATTTCACAATCCCCAAAAAATGTTTCGGTTCAAACTGACATTTTCACTATAAAATAAGGGAAATAGTATTTCTGCCATCATTGGCTCAATCACAATTTAAGCGGACCATGAAACTAACCATTTTATTTTTCAATTTAGAATCAAAGATTTTTGAGCAATTGTTTTTTTTATAGGCTTTTAATTGGTTCGGTTATCGCTTTTGACATTAGAATATTAATTCGCCCATGGCTGTTATATTTTTAAAATTGGAATTTTATTTAAATGGCTTTTTGTTTGATGGTATTAATTTTTTTTATTTCGCTGGATAAAGCAAATGCGTATTTTTTTGTTTGTTTTCTATTTTTGTGAAGTACGGAGCTTTTGGTTACCTATTTATCATTGTCATTATTGTTTACATTTTTTTTAATCTGACAACTAGTCTTACCAAGGGCTATCGCATTGCCAAGTATTAACTGGGTTGTGGAGGTCAGATAGGCAGTCAATCCATATGGTAATCAGCTGCATCAGTTAAGACTGGAAGCCGACCCCAACATGGCTGACAGGAACGACGAGGGTTTTTTTGTCCTGTACAATCAGATCAACACACCACCTTTCAAAAACAAAAAAAAAAAAACAATAGAAAAAACCCTTTTTTCTCATACAAAACCCCATTAACAGAACCAAAGACTCCACCACAGCCGTATAATAACTTCCAACCGATGGAGCTCGCCTAGCCAGCGATACAGTTTTACGACAACCTTATCTACCGAACGTTTGCATAGAAAAGTACGAGTTTCTGAGCCGTTTCCCTCGGCAGACGTAGGGTTAGTACTCTTAGATGTTCGCCCGATCGATAACAAACTGTGAATAGAGATTTTTTAAAGGTAAATGCGCTGAGGTAGTCCGTGTTTTTGGTGTTTGCAGGTCAGCATCAGGTCCATTATTTCAATTGTTGAAGAAAAATATCGTGACATGTCTGCGAACCAAAAAAATCGAAAACATGTGACATCTATCAACCCGCACTGCACCCGCACATCCCTTCTCCTAGAGAGGAGGCCTGAGTCCCTGCAGTGGGAACATTATAGGCTGATGATGATGATGAATTGTTAAAGAATTATTGATACAAACCGTATACTAATCAAACCGCAACGTGTCTAGCCAAGAAGTATTAGTAATAGTGTTTTCCCATCAGAAATTTCCGAGAGTCCTGAAATGTACCCGATTGTTGGCAATAGGATCGCCCCCCTTTCTATGGGACTGAAACATAACTGATCAAAGAAAAATGTGGGTGTATTAATGGCCAAACTCTGTTTAAACCCTTCAGGTAACCAATAATGCCACAAACTACGACTGGCATCCCCAGCTCGGCATTCCGTCAATTTTAAAGAACAGCTATGGCGCGCTACCCTGGTGCTTTTTCCGTCATCATCAGCCTATAATGTTCCCACTGCACTGCAGGGACTCAGGCCTTTCTAGGAGAAGGATGGGCTATAATCGACCACGGGGGCCCAGTGCGGGTTGGTAGATGTCTCATGTCTTCGAATTTTTTGGTTCTAAGAACGTTGATTTCCTTCACCGTTTTCCTTAAGATTTGTACATTCAGTGTGTACAAAGATCTTCGTGATTTGTTGAGCTGTGCGCGATTGAGGGTAGACTGATGTGTTCGCAGCGGAGATTAGAGTGAGGGTTATGATACGTTATTGCGAATGATTTCATTGCTACACCCCCTGGTATGAAAGATTATATTGAAAGTGAGTCAGGGGTTTTTTGTATGAGGAAGTACTTTTTTAGGGTTCCGTACCAGAAAGGTAACCAACGGAAGTCTATTAGTATGCCTCCACTGTTAGTTCGTTTGTCTGTCTGTCTGTTAGTGGGCTGTATCTCATGATCCGTAAGAGGTAGACAGTTGAAATTTTGACATAATGTGTATTTCTGTTGCCGCTATAACAGCAAATAATTCTTCCTTTCATGCTCGAGTTCAACTTGTACCTACTTGACCAGATTTTTTTCATGTTTGTGGGATGAAAGGAGTTGAATTGATATTTACGATCTTCTATTCTTTAGGAGAACTAGACTAGAACACGCGACTTAAGTTTTGTCCGACTATCCACGATAAAAAGTAATGTCTTCGACGACCACTTTAACTATCTTGATTGAAAATAACAGTAAACCGATCCCATTAATTCCTCTAAGCACAAAACAAAATAAAATTGAATCCAATTCCCGATCAAACTCACGAGTTCAAGATTATCTTTTTGCGAAAGCGCTGATTAAACTTGAACATTATCATCCACCTTTTGAAAAACTGCTAAGCGAGCATCTCGGTTCATCCGCCATCCTCCTGTTATGCAATCGATTTGTCCTCACGGCGGGCTATTTACCCCGGGACCCGGGACCAGAAGCCCCGGGTCCCGGGTTTAATTAAAGTCCGTACTAAGTCGATGCGATAGCGTTGCCTACGTTTAATTGCGACACCGGATTGCGTTCTATTTTTTTAAGCGATGTGATATTAACGTTGCGCTTTTGTTTTTGAATTCTTCTTATTTGGGGGCGTTTCGTGGGGTCAGAGATTATGTGTTTTGGTTGTTATTTGTAGATCTTTGCGAGTCGTTAAAGTTAGTCAGTTGTCCGAAAGTCTGACAACCAGTCATAGTGCATGTTTACGTACAGGCGGGGCGTCGCGCGGCGCGTGCTTCATTTTTAATTCAAACACATGGCGATGTATGAAAAAGTTAACGATTTCGATCGTCAATTATTTTACGAGGAGCTATTTTCGCTCGTTAGTTTAAAATGCAGCGTTTGTTGCGGTGGGTCCGTCTCTTAGTAAATTAATAAAAAAGCACGAGACGAGCCTTCTGCACGCGCCGTACGACGCCCCGCGCCTCCGTAAACGAGCACTTACTAAATAAAGGATTTTGTATTACCGAGTTAGTACTAAAATGGGCGTGGACGTCAGATAAGTAGCTTGATTTAAAATACTGATATTCAGATGCATCCGGTTAGACTGATAGTCAACCACAACATAGTTGGGTAAAGGCTAGGCAGATGATGACATATCAAGATAATAAGATGATGAAGAAATAACAATTGGTAAGAATAAAATCTTGAACCCCATTTCAACGGAAAACAATCATTCTAAAATATTATTGAAAAACAATCGTTTCCGTCCAATCTCAATCCGCAGTGAGTCTTAAATTTACTGAAAACTCAATTAAAAGCGATTCTCCAATATTTTAATTGTTTTGCTGATGAATGGACCAAGTTGGAGTATCTAGACAGGTAGATGTCTGCCTCAGAAAGGAAACTAAATTTAATTGATAAGACGGATTGCTGTAGTTATTTTCCTTCCTTAGGTAAAATTAAATTTAATGAAGAGTTTTATGTTGAAGTATCCATCTGCTGAATGTGAAAACTGTAAGAGAGTTTCGAAGTTATTAATGGTGGATAAATTAATTAGATTTGTAAATACAAATACTGGACGGCTTTTCTGATAACATAAAACAAAGGTTTTTTTTTATAATACCTAAATATAGGATCTACAGCAAGGAAAGGTGCGTAGAACTCGCAATCAGCGTGCGTGTATGACCAGATGTATGAATGTGGACGAGGCAAAAGAAGTATGTAAGGATCGAAGCAGGTGACGATCTTTGGTTTCTGATTACTATCATGGGAAAAGACACATTGTATAAGCACTTATTACTTAATAATAATTACAAATCGGAAAAGAGTATTTGCATTTCAATTTAATTTATAAAAAGCTTCCGGACTTGACGCTTTGGACTCTTCTTTGTTAGACTCTCATAATCATTCATCATCATCATTTCAGCCAAAAGACGTCCACTGCTGGACATAGGCCTCCCCCAGGCATTTTTGGGGGGGTTTGCCATAATCGCCACGCTTGGCAAGCGGGTTGGCGATCGCAGTATGGTTGTTACAAAGGCACAGAGAACGCTGCTGCCCATTCTCTGGTAAGTCCCTTAGTCGCCTCTTACGACACCCACGGGAAGATATGGGATGGTGCTATTCTTTACGTCCGACACCACACGGAACCCGACACCACACGGAACTCCCTGGTCTCCCTGATCTCCTTTAAGGATAGTAAACTCACCACCATACATAGACTCTCATAATATCTTAAATAAACTATTGTCTTTTTTTAACTTTAGAACCCTCTAATCGTGTCACTAAACCAGCAATACTAGGATGACTTTTAGATAAAAATACTACGTAAATGCCAGATTTAAATAGGAGTAATTTAGTATTCTGTAAATAAACCTACGCACTGTTGGTTTTAATTTGCACATAGATAGGTCAGCGGAATTGAAAATCCCTAAAGCCTACTCAAATTTAAAGGTTTCTAGTCAATATTTGTATTTTCAGGATTTTGAAGGGAACAAAGTTCCTAGTACACAAAGCCTATGAAACTTTTACTCAGGCACAGCCTATTCTAGGAACTAAATAAACATTCTAAAAGTCTACAAAGATATTGAGCTAAAGATACCTAATACATTTTAGAATTTAATAGAATATTTTTTATATAAACCATGTATGGAACATTCACAAAATATCACATAGGGTGACACAATGGGCGGTCTTATCTCTGGAAACCATAACTTTTAGAAACATTTAACACGATATTATTAATCCTTCCGAAAGAGTGGGTCTTAAAATGAACATGGACAAAACCAAGGTTATGTAGAATGTTCATGTAACACCCACTCCTATCAAGTTCGGAGACACTACACTCGAAGTTGTGGACGATTATGTCTACCTGGGACAAACGGTCCAGTTGGGTAGATCTAACTTCGAGAAAGAGGTCAATCGTCGAATCCGACTCGGCTGGGCAGCGTTCTGGAAGTTGCGCGGTATCTTCTCGTCCAACTTACCACAGTGTCTCAAGACGAAAGTCAGTGTGTGTTGCCAGTGATTACATACGGGACCGAAACGTGGTCGCTCACTATGTGCCTCATCAGAAAGCTCAAAGTCACCCAAAGGGCAATAATAATAATAATTCATTTATTTCAATCACAAGTGATCATAATTAGCAATTAGGTACATTCAATAAAAAATACTAGAAAAATAAGACAAAACACAATTACATTTACAGATTAAATTGGTACATGTCAACAAATTAAAAATAATCATAATGTCACATTTAAAATTAAAAAGTAATATATAACTAATACAAACATTATTGGCTAATCATCACAAATAAAATTATTAAAAAAAAAAAAACACATTTTGGAAAAAAGAAAACACGAACAGATTATAAATAGAAATGTGTTGTCATTCGTTCATTTTATTGTCACCACATTAACCATGCAACAATGGTTAAGGTAGTGACAGTCGAACCTCTCAGCCATCATCCTCAAGATGGTGTTGGAGCTGGCGCGGACCCTGCGCACCAAGGATGTGCACCGTTTCCGCATCGTCGCATAGAAGCAATCAATGCGCGACTCGGCGAACATCCCCGACGCACTGCAGTGCCGAGGCAGCCCCAACAACCTCCTGTAGGCATTGTTGAATTGGACTCGTAGGGCGCTGTACTGTTTTTGAGTATAGTTAGCCCACAGGGCGCTCAATGGAGAGGGCTATGCTCGGAGTTTCCTTGCATGATCGAATCAGAAACGAGGACATCCGCTTGAGAACCAAGGTTACCGACGTAGCCCGAAGAATCGCCAGACTTAAGTGGCAATGGGCAGGGCAAATTGCTCACAGAACGGATGGCCGATGGGGCCGAAAAGTTCTGGAATGGCGACCGCGAACCGGAAGACGTTGCGTTGGAAGGCCTCCCACTAGGTGGACCGACGACCTGGTCAAGGTTGCGGGGACCCGCTGGATGAGAGACGCACGGGACCGTTCAATGTGGCGACACCTGGGGGAGGCCTATATCCAGCAGTGGACGTCTTTTGGCTGAAATGATGATGATGATGATGATATTATTAATATTTCTTTGCTGTAAATATACAAACATTCCATCACCCTTTACATTCATTTACTATCATATAATTACACTAAAAGAAATACAACAAAACACTCCCATTGCTACAAAACCAATAAAAACTACAAACTAACAAAAGTAACAGTAATATTCCTCGCAAACAAGCGAGCGGGAACATGATAATTAAAAATTTTCACATCGGCACTTAAGCTTCTAAAAGGCGAGGAGCAATTGAAATTAAACAGTGACTGTTTCAACTTAGAATCGTTAAACAAAGACCTTGTTACAACTTGGATATAACTTGGCACTTAACTCGAATAGTCGACGGTAAAGCGCTGGTCTTACTGACGGCGAGTTAGAGGCGATCGGTTATTAACTTGCAGGAAACCTATAAATTTTTAAAGATATACTAGATTTGTTGGTTTTGGACTTAAAATTTGAGATTTGCATTACTATCAGGGGGTCTGAAATCCCGTACGGGCTGCGGATTATCGAAAGGCATAACGCGGCCTAGGCACAAGGGCGAAGAAGGAACATGGGTTGGTTTTTAGTCAGTAGTAGTCTGACACTCCCTTCCGCTCTGCCCAAGAGCGGGGGGGGTTATTTGATGATTTTCCACCAACCAAAAAAAAAAGGGGATCCGAGATGACCATATTAGCAGATAATAATAGGAAAATAATATGAATTGCGTTAAATTCGTAAAATGGTCGACGGACGACAGACACAATTACTATCATGAATGATCCATTTTACGAATTTCAAAGCAATTCATATTATGATCCTACTAGGATCTGCTAAAGTAGCTATTTAAGACCCCCAGAATTCTTTTCGTCTTGGACGATTAACCATCATCTTTTGTCTAGCCTTTTCCCAAATATGTTAGGGTCTGCTTCCAGTCTAACCAGATGCTTCTGAATTCCAATATTCTATACATAGCGACTGCCTATGGAGCTTGGCGTAAGCAAAGGAAGGCTGAGGCACGTACCGACTGCTACAATGCGGTACGGCGTAAGAAAATGGCCTCGCTGCTGAACAGAATCCGTGGTAGCCCCAACAGCATTCTAAGAGCTATAGTCGGGAGGCATGACAGCCCGTTGGTGAGGTCATTAGTCACCTGTACTGTCTTTGTTTTTAGTTAAGTACTAACATAGGTTAAGAATATTGTTACTAACCCAATGGATCTTAGTTGTCTAAATAAATAAATGATTATTATTATTAAAGGGAGGCCTATACCTAACAGTGGGTGAAGTCGGGCTGTGAACTGTAACTACCTATCTAACCTCTATAATCTGGTTAGTTTTGGGTGTTGCGATACCCCATGTAACACTGGTTTTCAAACTTTCGAATCACTATTTACTATGATGATGACAGTTTTTACCCGCGACGGAACGGAGACGGTATATGCGTTTGGGGTGAGAGGTTGTTTGTTTGTGTGTTTGTTTGTTTGTGTGTTTGTGCAAATACATGTTGCCATTTTTCTCCAAAACTACTAGTCCGATTTTGGTGCAGTTTTCAGTTATGGGTTCGTTCATTCTGAAGTGTCTCATCAAGTGAGAGTTAATTCGGATTATTCCGAACAAATTCAGTACAAATATCAAAAATTTTCTATATACAAATTGACATTATTTACTTTTTCAAGTATGATATTATTATTTTTTTTGATGAATATTTACCTTGTTAAATATTTTTATTTTGTTTTTTATTAATTTTGCGTATTTTTGACATGTTTAAATAGCTTGACATTATTATTTAATATGCTTAATATTTAATTATTTTATATTGTGAATGTGAGGATCATGTGGGTCTTTCTTTAATTTTAACGATTGTCTGGCAGTTTGAGTATTATAAGCGACCCACCCAAATGTCCTTTCTTTGGTACTGTTCGTCGTGACGTTGAGCTCCTTGCGTTATAAGTTGAGCTCCACGATAACTGACAAATGCTTGCACTGACTGGACGGGTCCACTCAAATCTGTGTGGTGCTTTCTTCAAAAGACCATCCCAGACACTAATCTGCATAATCTTCATGTATTTTATTATTTTTATATTGTGAATGTGAGGACCGTGTGGGTTTTTATGTAATTTTAACGATTGTCTGGCAGTTTGAGTACTATAAGCGACCCACCCAAATGTCCTTTCTTTGGTATTGTTCGTCGTGACGTTGAGCTCCTTGAGTTATAAGTCGAGCTCCACGATAACTGACAAATGCTTGCACTGACTGGACGGGTCCACTCAAATCTGTGTGGTGCTTTCTTCAAAAGACCATCTCAGACACTAATTTGCATAGTCTTCATGTGTGTATTATACCAAGATTATGTCTGTACCTTGAACATATTGTAAACCCAAACGATTTTAAAAGAGTGTCCATGAAGTTTCTTGCCATTCTTCTCATGAGACCAACGCTTTGGAATGGGCAACTACAGTACAATCACGAGTTATTATGCCTTGTGACTGGGACTGTAGCTTAGTTTATTTAGCTTCAGTAGTTTACTGCCGCACTCGGAGAGCTTCAGTGGTTGCTTGGGACGTCGCTTGGTAAAGGTTTTTGGCAGTTTTGTCATACAAAAGTATGTCAGGCCTTTGCTGGGTGGCGGCTTGAGTAATCGTTGGATATCTCTGAGTGCTGCAGTTAGTTTAATTCGACTATTCAAAAGTGCCTGTAACGGCCTACTTGAAATAAATGCTTTGACTTTGACTTTGACTTTGACTTTGAAAAGCATTCGTCAATCAAGTCAGCCTTCAAAGAATTCTGGACAGATTTACTCAATGTTGAATACTATCCTTTACTTTGATCCTAAGACAGTTACTAATAACTTGAACAAGGAGATCATATATTCGAGGACATCCAACGAAGAAAACTGGCTATCGATTCGCGGAAAACGCTCAGAATAATAAACTAACAAGGTAAAGGGCATAAAAATAGACACCGAGGACAAATCAAATATTGCATCTTTTGTAGATTATTTTATTTGTTACAGTATCTGTAAAAGGAAATCAATTTCAGCTGTGTGAAGTTTTCAAAGATAATATTTTAGAGTGCTCGGTTGACATTTGAGTTTTAAAGCTGAACTGTAATAAGTGGTTACTTAGGTAAGTGATGACTACGTGGCATAGGTCAAAAGCAAGCTACACTTGATATTTTATGAAAGAAAGAAAGACAAACATATTTATTTGGCACATGTCACAAGTGCACACAACAAAATCAAAATAAAAAACTAAGAACTAAACACGAAAAAAAATGTGTATCTCACGAAAGCTTACATCGTCAGGTTTTCGCCCTCATCATCATTATGTTCAGCCAATCGAGGATGCCAAGTCTGTAAACCCTGATGGTCTGAATTTGGTCAACAGCTTTTAATCAGACTGGAGTATTTAGTCGAGTGAGACATTTTTAACAGTAAATATCGTGTCAAAGTTATATTGTCATAATGACAATGTCTCTTTTTTTTTGGGTGTGGGAAATCGTCAAATAACTCCTCCTGCTCTGGGCAGAGCGGTAGGGAGTGTCAGACTTCTGCTGACTAAAAACCACCCATGTTCCTTCTTAGCCCTTTGTGTCGAGGCTGCGGTATCTCTTTCGAAAAACCCGCAGTCCATACGGATTGTCATAATGTCTGCACCCTAATCGACCAACACACTTTTAATCACGATCCGATGGATTTTAAAGTAACTTAATCCTGACTAAGTAGGTACGTGATTGATTGAGTGACCTGCTTAGATGGTCTAGTGGTCGCAAGCACGACTGCTGAGCACGAGGTCCTGGGTATGATTTCCTGGTAAGTCAATGTTATTGAGTTTTTCCTTCAGAAATTTCGCAGTGGTATCCACGGACCATGGAGTTGTGCCCGGTGAATGGCAATGGGTTCGAGCCCTATTATATAAGACTTACCCATAGCTGGCAAAACGTGTGTAGGTACTATGTATTAGGTACACCTAGAGATGTGCTGTTGCCGGCAATATTTCCCGAAGTGGGAATTTTGGTGGCAAGATTGCCGGGAGTGGAAATATTTGGTAATATTTCTTAATTATAAGTCCGTACTTAGGTACGGAAACTATGTAATACACTTATAATTAGGATTTATAGGCCCTAATCTACATTGACCGGCAACTTTGGCAATATTTCCAATGCTGCTGGAAATTTTGGTTTTTTACCGGCAGTGGCAATATTGTCACCAGGCACATCACTAGGTACACCTATCACTAACCCATCGGGGATTAAATATACTTATGTTAAAAATTCTACTTAAATTCTAACTTTCGTAATGATTGCGATTCCAATAGACCCATATATACCCCATACATCCCTTCTTTGTTCTACCACATTACAAAGTTAGTATATTAAGTTCACTCACTATTACATTGCATTGGAATGTGGATTTACGAGCCACTAATACCTTTATGTCATTTCGCAGTCGCGGTGCAACTTCCAGTCTGACTTATATACCTTACCAACTCAATGGCGGCGTTCGTTACATTGTGTTCAATGAATTTTGAATTTACGACGCATTACCTGGAACTTGTGACCTGATTTAGTGCTCTGTTATCGTTGTTATATGAGAATTACATGGTCCAAGCGTAAAGTGGGATGCTTTCAGACTAGGTGGAGAGACCATCTTTCTAGGGTCTCTGGTGGATGGGAGTGGCCCAGAATCGAGTTGAATGACGTGCGATTGCCTATGTCCAGCACTGCTCTCAAAACATCGTGAGGAAACCGGCATGTCTAAGAACCAAAAAATTAGAAGACATGTGACATCTACCAAACCCGCACTGGGTCCGCGTGGTGGATTATAGCCCATCCCTCTCCTAGAGAGGAGGCCTGAGTCCCTGCAGTGGGAACATTATAGGCTGATGATGATGATGATGTCAAATAGTGGCCCATATTCTGATGTCGTGTACCATCGCCAAAGATAACTTACGTCAATACATACTTTCATCCCTTAGGGGATGAATTTTGGGCTGCGGGTTGTTCGAAAAAGAAACTGCGGCCTCGGACACAAAGGGCTAAGAAGGAATATGGGGTATTTAGTTAATAGAAGTCTGACACTCCCTACCAATCAGTCCAGAGTGGGAGGATTCATTTGATGATTTGCCACCCACCAAAAAAAGGGATTAATTTCTACCTGCGTCATTGGGAATGTCTTTTGTGCAACATTTTATGCTTCCACACCTATCTACGTTATCTATCAGTGATTTCTCAGAAAGGTGTATACGACAATGTATGGCCAGATTTGTATGAATTTAGACTAAACAACAGAATTATGTAAGTAGGTATGCGTGAGGCGTTCTATGGTTTCAGTCTGCGCAACGCCACCCAAGTTTATTGAAGATTTATATTAAGTAGATGATCTTTGTCAAAACAAGTGATATCGCCGAGACAGCAATAGTATTTTGTGGCTCTGTTTTATTCTTTTGGCAATCCAATTTTTTGCGGTTCCATCGTAAGAATTTGGCAACTCAAGCTCATTTCATAAGTCGTCTCGTGACAGCCTAACCGAAAACATACTAATAATGTAACCATTAAGGGAATAAAATTCAATTGACCAACAATAATAATGCCTGTCTTATTATTTTGCTGTCGCTACGCTTTTCTTAACCGCTAGCTAGGCCACGAACTTCACGTTTTAACGACAATCGTCTTGCGATAACGGATGAAACAAGCCGCGGTACTCAAGCGATGAAAACAAATGACAAGCAAGCGTGTCCCTTGACGAAAGTCGCATCTCTTGAGGACGGGAACGGGGCCTTAGTCTGTGGCCTCGACTAAGGCCTTGAGTCCCACTAGTACTACTTCAGTTGAAAATCCGTTACGATTTGATGGGCCTCGACATTGTAAGCAACATTTATTTTGTTGAAAATTCTGTTTACGAAAAGTCTCTTGGGTAATATAATTTTTCGGCATTTTGTGTTGAAATTAAGTCCGTCTAGATTTGAATTTTAAGAAGCTTTTCGCTTTGCAGTTTACTTTTATTGTTAGTATAGGAAACTTGATTTCAATTTATAATATTATTCAACAGTTCTTGTCTCTGTCTTGTAAAACAGTTTTTATAAATGTATGTAGTTGGATACAGATCACTGAAATAAGTTTTTTACTGACATAGTCACTAACACTATTATTAATATTGAAAACGGTATATTTACCATGTTTACTTTTGGTTTCGAGTTCCCGATATTTTGACGATGTCAATTTCTAGGACTAATTTGAATGACTAAAATAGAAAAGGAAAGTACCTAGTAGGTAGCAATAGAAACTCAGATATATACCAGGAAGCGGTAGACAAAAATCCTTAAATAACAGCCCTTAACAGAACCAATATTCCAACATTAGACCTTTTTACATCGGAGAAAAACGATGATTTCATTCCAAAAATATTCCTTCCTTTGCAAATATATCGCGAAATTCTAATTTCACGCATTTCCTTCGGGGGTGGGGCTGATCCCACAATAAGAAAGTTGTATAAAGAAGGGAGAAAGATTCTGTAATATTTTTCCGGGAACTCTGAATAGGATGCAAGGATTTGTCAGCTTCGTCCACCTCTATAGGCGGCTTTACGTTTGATATTATAACAGAATACTATCTGTCGCGAGTTTTACGAGTTTTGGAGTGAATTTATACTACTCTTTGGTTACAGCGATCGTTTAGTTTTTTTTTTTATCGGAATAAGAATATTATAGATGTGAGAGTGTTTATTTGTTTTTTTAAGATTGTGAATTACTATTCACTATCTGATGTCCGCGATTTCGCCTACTTGGATGTCGGTTAAATTATATACTAAGAAAACAACATGAAAATCGGTGTAGTAGTTTTTTAGTTTGTCGCGAACAGACAGACAGACGCGGTGTAGTTTGTTTTATAATATGTAGTGATAAAGAAAAGACCTCGTGGAAGGAATTGGCGGAGGCCTTTGTCCAGCAGTGGGAAACTACAGGCTAATAAATAAATAATATTCATAAAATTTGATGCATAAACGGGAATACTTCATATAATTTACATGACCGCCCTGTTGGTGGATGTCACAAGCGCGACTGCTGAGTTTGAGGTCCTTGGTTCGATTCCCGCGTCGGGCAACGTGTTATTGGGTTTGTCCATCAGAAATATCTTTATAACAGTGATGACAATAGGTGTGTTGTTAGGTACGCTTCTGCCTAACTGTCAGGGATTATAAAGCGTGAAGTAATGTTATGTTATGTACATTTGAAATACGAAAATGGACGAAGCAAAAAAAAAATACGTGTGGAGTTCTGCCTTTACTATAAAAAGGTGTGTGTTCTATGTGTTGATATTGTATATAATGTATGAGGTCAGTCCTAGGCGTAGATAATACTCGATATTCTCTTTTTGTACGTGTGAGTACAAGAGTATGAAGGCTTAGATCGGTATCCAGAAAAAGGTCACGCCCTTTTAGCAAGAAAATGTTATATTGTAGGAAAACAAGATTATTTAAATAGTTTGTTTAGGATAAGGTCTTCAGTGAGAACTATTGTTTATTATGACAGCCTTTGGGAAAGATCAAATTTGTTGTAACGGTGTTTTTATTGTCCATTGTTAAACAAGAAAAATGTTAAAGGTTATCCTTAGATAAAGTGATTTATTATGGTGTCGGACGCAAAGAATAGCACCATCCCATATCTTCCCGTGGGTGTCGTAAGAGGCGACTAAGGGATGTACCAGAGAATGGGCAGCAGCGTTCTCTGTGCTTTTTGTATCGACCGTACTGCGATCGCCAACCCGCCTGCCAAGCGTGGCGATTATGGCAAACCCCCCCTAAGCAAAAATAACACTTAGGGGAGGCCTATGTCCAGCAGTGGACGTCTTTCGGTTGAAATGATGATGATGATGATGATGATTATCGCACTAACACATGCCAAGGTGACCGAAAAGTTAAAAATTTGCCAGTTCATCTATGGCGCCTTTTCCCAACGATATTGGGGTCGGCTTCCAGCCTCACCCGATGCAGGTGAACACCAATATTTTATCTGACCTTCACAACCCAGTTGGTACCGAGTAATACGATAAGTATTTGGTAAGACTGGATATCCGATTTTCGGGCCACTGACTATCTGTAGCGACTGTCAAAAATCGACAAATGACGGCCGGGACGAAAGACTTAACGTGCTTTGCGAAGCACAGAGAAACTCGAGTTGACATAGATATAAATATTCGATAACATGTCAGCTTCTCATGATATCTTACATTTTCTCTTCACTAAATACGACAAATCGAGCAAAAAGATACCAAAAAGCTCCCTTTTTGTTCAGACAAAGTCGCGAACAAAAAGCAAGTGTAGGACAAATTCCGACGATTTAGTTATCGTTCACCAAAGTTCTCGATGCTATTCTCTCGTACATTTTGTTTGTAGAAAGAGCAAAATATTCAGCCAAGCATTTCTGTGGCACAAATCTTGTTGAATTCCCTCCGATATATTCCTATCTTTCGTGCGAGACGCTGTTTTTATATCGCTGTAAAATAAATAGTATAATTTTCGCTTACATGTTTATTTTATTTGTGTGTTCTTGTTTTATATGGTTGGTATGCGTTGAAATGTATTTGAATTTCGTCTTTTGTGTGGAAATACCTAGAGTATGGTGTGGGGGTTATAAAGAGGCAATGGCCTTGTGAAGGTCGACTGTTGGTAATGGATGGTCGTAGGTACTATAACCCAATCACTGTTCCACACGCCTACACCCGTGTGGAGATAAAACACTACCCCACGGAATTATACTACATACACACACAAATTCACATTTACTCATTGTCAGGTTAGGAGGAGTTAGGCAGAAACTACAGATATACGACTTTTGCCTCGTCCACGTTCATATATCTGGTCATCTTCGATCAGTACTATTATTGATCGAAGCTGGTCATACACGCACGTCGGTTGTTATTACTATTTAACCTTTCTGATGAACCTTACCAATAACGTCAGTACGTCGTATGTCCTTTTAGAGCAACCCCTCCCGGCGTTGACACTCACATCTGTCTTGTAAATACCTACCTTTTGTTAGTCGCCTAATTATTCTTATGAATTTATACGACTGGTAGAAACAATTCACTTCAGGTGCCGTTGTCCTATCTAGATAGACCAAGTTACTAATTAATATGCCTCAATGCCATCACACTCATGTCATTGCATGCTTTAGTTGTACGTGTTTTGTTAATCGTAACTTTTTATTATTGAAAATGGCAAGAACGTACTAAAATCGTCATTTTTTTTCCGAGAAATTGCATCACATGAATGTAAAGATACATTTTGTACGTCACTAGAAGCGAGCATACAAATAAGTAAACCGATAAAAGCAATCAATTTCACGTCAACTGCAATACTCGTCTCCCGTTTACAAGATACTGCTTTATACTACATATCTCATGGAGCCAACATACGTTACGTTCCTAGAAGCATCGTTTGATTGAGCGCCCACTTACAACTTTGTATCCAGCTCGGTTGCAGTAAGTTCGCAATTACAGAAAACTGCAGTATTTTAACTTAAGTGCTGTTTTCTTGCAAGTTTACTAGGGGAAACAATTCATTCGTTGCTCACTTAATCTCTAAGTTGAAACTGTCTGCGAATCGCCGGGCTGTTTAAAAAGTTTTGATATAAATCCGCGAGATGGCGCCGTGTCGGATCGCGTGTCCGGTAGTGATGTGATGAGTTGGTACCACAGATATGAATATATCTGAGAACGCAAGTATTACGATACCTAAAAAACCAAATACGCCTTTTTTGATTTACTACGACAAAAGCGCTATTTTGTTACCATTCAAACAATTTACGATACAAAAGAGACCACGTTTTTGTTCTTTAAATGCCTAATTACGTTCTTGAGTTGCAACGTTGTTGTTTTAATTAAACAAAAAATTAGCTTGCTGCGACAGTAGCCACGTTAAGCACAAAATGCGGGCATCTCATCAGACGCCTGCATTCTTACTATGTCATGATTTACTGTCCATCCATCGTTTCTTTGGTCTTCCTCTACCCTTATAGCCATCTATATCATTCATACTCATCAACATTTTGCTCATTTCTCCGCATCACACATATCCATAGCATGATAACCGATTACCACACAACTTTGTATTCACTGGCTCCACTCTTGTCTTCCTCTAGATTGCTATCAATGAAAACAGTTGATGAAAGTAAAAAAAAACGCATTGCCCAAAATTGTACTGTAGTGTGCGTTAAAAACGGTACAATTTTCAACAGTTATCGGATATTTACACGCCACGTTACATTTTATATCCCTAACAACACTCAGTGTTAAAAAAATCGTTCGTTCTGTCAAAAATAGACGTGTTTCTGTGTTGAAGAGAGATTGGCAGCACTCACGGTGTCGACACTCGACAGCATTGAAATCTAGGCATTTTTTTGATTTTTACTTTTTATTTGTTAACCAAACCTTGTTTCTAGTTTTGGCTGTGAAATGGGCTGGCTTTTGAGCTAGATTTTTAACTGTGTGCGAAATAAATGTAGGTTTCTGTTTTAGATTTTTTGTTGCAGATTGATTTTGCCATATCTGGAGGATAACAAAATTGTTCATTATAATTTCGAACGCTATGCGTGTTGACTTGTCTACATATACTAATATTATAGAGGTAAAATTTGTTTGTCAGTTTGTATGTAGGGGGTAACCTCCGGAACCAATGATGCAATTTAAAAAAAAAATTCGCTGGAAGAAAGCTACACAAGTCGTGGGTGCTATAGGTTCTCTACACGTAGCAAGGGATCTGTATAAACGTCTCATGACTGTATTTAATTGAAACTTAACACGATTAGGTAGGCAAAAATCGAGGACCTACACTCATTACCTACTTAACTAATCCAAATGAAAATGAGCCTTATGTATATGCTCGATAGCTTGAACTACTTCTCCATATGGTAAATTTAGTGTCTGTTTAGTAACTCTGACAATAGGGTCTGTGGGGTCATTAGACCTTACTGCCCACACGATAAGAAGAAACCTTTAACGTACACAAGATTCCTCTAAAGGAACTTCGTCGTAATCTATCAAGCAGGTCCAGTACGAACTTCTGTAGCTCTACCATGAGTTGTCATCGAAAACTTAATCGCTAGCGTTGTACTCGCTAGCGTACTAACGTGGATCGAATAGATTACCTACGATTATGTTTGCACCATGAGATTTACGGAGTCTTCCGCAGGCGCTAAGGTAAGCTCGATAGATTGTGTCGTCTAGCTAACTTCACTCTACTCATGTTTTGTTTCTTTCTTTCCCACTAATAAGAAGAGAGAACGGTATCTACACAAATAAACCGACGAAATTGAAAAGTTGACAGATAGTAGACTACACATAGTGCTAAGTGGTTTTTGAATTTTTATTCCTTATAATATGTCAATGTCGTGTATTCAATTTGTAATTTTGTTAGTTGACCTTTAGTAACAGAGCTACGTTGTGTAGTTTAAAAGTATACTATAGATTCAAACAGATTATTTAATACAATGAGGACAGTGTCACACAGTTCCAATTGTTGGTAGAGTTTATAGAAAGGTAAGTTTGAACTTTCCTCAAAATTATATTTTCCAATTGGTATCTAACATTTTGGCTTGAAATTCATGTTATTCAAGTCGTTGGTCTTCAAATTTAGAGACCACTAACATATTCCATGCTAAATAACCACTTGCAGACATTATTTTGACTTTAATAGACTCAAAAACGTATTTAATTTTGATGTAAACATATGTTTCACACGCCAAAATGCTAGTGAGCTACGTTTACCTACTAAAGTAAGCGTAGGTTTAGTGAAATTAGTGACTCATGGTACCGTTTTGTATGGTAACAGTTGAAGAACGTTAGTGACTATCGCATAGATTACGCTAGGTGTTAAACCTTTCGTAATCTATAGCGCTCATGGTATGAATTTTAATTCTTTCTGTGAGCGCTAGGGGCGCTGTACAATATTTCATACAACTAATTTACGCAGACGCTAGCGAGTTTTTGCTGTGTAAACTCATGGTAGAGCTACAGATTTAGAACATGCTAGTTATCCATGTCAGTCCATTTCTAGTAGTTCAGGCTTATAATAATTCTAAACTAGTTTATATGGCAGCGGGTCCTAATTCACAATTACAGCATAAAATACAAACGGTACTTCATTTAAATTTGTGTTGACATGCTCTATTTCTATCTATGTTAGCACAGCCATCTTGTTTTACGTTTTGAACTGAACTAGAATTGGAATCCAGTCAAATATATGTTGTTCATAATAACTGTGCGTCAATATCGAATAGTATTTCAATGAAAACGTATGAGAGTAGTCGTTTGCTATGTCATCACCATATTTATATCGGAATAGGTTGAGCTATTTAGGGTCATTGACCGCAAACATTGATGTTAAAAATATATGGATATTCCATCGGATTCCGACTGATACCTACTACGCGATTTTATTGAATTTGTCAATATGTATAAAAATGATTTATGTATTTTTTATGATTTTACTACTTAAAACCCCAATCGGGACACAGCTCTACCTATTCCGATCTATGGTCATCACTTGTGGATAGCAGTCTAGTAGCAAGTGCTACTGCTTTTTTTTTTTTTTTTGAGGGTGGAAAATCATCGAATAATAACCCCCCCCGCTCTTTGGCAGAGCGAAGGGGAGTCAGACTTCTACTGACTAAAAACCAAACCCATGTTCCTTCTTCGCCCTTGTGTCGGAGCCGCGTTATCCTTTCGATAATCCACAGTCCCGACGGGCCACGGTCCCGACGGGTGATTATGAGATCTAGGTTCGATTTCTGGGTGGGGAAAGTGTTATAAAGTGTTATTGGGATTTTTCATCAGGACTTTCTCAGTCTAGGAGATTCAATTTGTGCCCGTTTGATGGCAATAAGCCTGCCTTAATTACATACCGACATAGGACTTAACATAACTGGCGAAATGTGCGTGTACCTTGTTAGGTTACCTCTGCCAAACCCTTCGGCGATTACAAGGGCGTGATGTTATGATAAAATTAGGTATATATATTATCTAAAAGTACTTACAGTTCTGATGTCGCTCTCGGCACCATTTGCTAAGTATTGTGTTTGTTTAAGGTTAGGCGCTAGCAGTTGCCTGTGGACAAGACAAAATAAAACATTACAACATGTACTGAAGCATAACCAATACATATACATATCGACGAACAAATACAGCCTGTAACAAAAAAAACCGGCCAAGTGCGAGTCGGACTCGCGCACCGAGGGTTCCGTATAAACAAAGTTAACTAATACGGTTTTCACAATTTTTCCTTTATCTGTGCTTTAAAGACGTTGCGTCCCTGTAGGTTTTGATTCCCCTGCGATTATCGAAAATTTGTGGAAATTTAGGCATTAACGGCTCTATCTTTTGATTGCGTTGGCTTAGAAGTTGTTATTTTTTTCTCAGCTTTAAGGGACAGTAGACCCGAGTATAATTTGTATATTATATTTCCAGTGACATTTTCAAACAGAAAGATTCACCATACAGGACAATCTCATCACATTTCCTCTACGGGTCAAGTTTGACTATTAATAGTCTAAACTCCTGTCACAAACATATACAGCTCGCGGCGTGGTTTGCACGGTCCTTCTAAATCCATCATGGCCGCTACACACAATCACAGCTGATCGCAACACGGAGCGAAAACAAAGGCGCGAAATAATTACATTTAAACTGAACCGTTTCGGACTGCATTATAACTGGTTTTCAATGATGAATATGAAATGTATGGGGCTACGTTACATTTGTGTAGTTGATTCAATTTTGGATTGAATGATGACAGTTCAAAATACACTAATAAAGAGTGATTCCTAAAAATCGGACAACAGGAAAAATTCGAATTCATAGGAGATACCGGAAAACTTTCTTGCTCTTTTGATGAGATCAATATTGGTATTCTAATTTTTTTCTTAAAGTGTGAGTCGTAAACAAAACGACTCGACTGTTTCAGGTAGGACCATTTAATTTTCATTGTAAGGGAAGAAAAATATCGGGACAGCAGAAGTGAAATAATAGTAGATTATTAATAAAGGGGATAAAGCAGTGTCTTCTGTCGCGGGTGACAATTTAAATCGCGAGCGTAACGAAGGACTCGAGGTTTACTCCCGAGCATAGCGAGGGTGTTGAAAACTTAAATCACGAGCGAAGCGAGGGATTTAAGACGAGTCCTGAGTGTAGCGAGGGATTTAAGTTCACCCAAGACTAAGACAGCTTTATCACCGAGGAAAATACTCTACTTTTCGTACCGTTTGCGAAAAAAATAAAACAATAATAATAATTATGAGATAAGCATTTATAAAAAATAATGACAATTAAAAGTAAAAGTTAACATTCGAAACATTGGTCTAATTATTGATAGTTCAAATCACAGAAAATTGTACTGAATTTCATTCATCCTCTAAGGGGAGAACCCTTAGAGGATGAATGAAATTCAGTACAATTTTCTTTTTCCAAATTTAAATCACATTCTCCCCCTAGAGTATGAATGAAATTCAGTACAATTTTCTTTCCCTGTTTTAACAGATTAAAAATGACTATTGTTATGTTCTCTTTTTGTGGCATAGAATGTCACTTTTTTGAGCAAGTGGTACGAAAACTTATGAATCTGGTTCTTCTAATTTAACACACAGGTGTGTCGCTGGGTAGTTTGTTTCACCACTTTTTTCCCAGTAAAAACACTAGGAAGTGTCGAACAGACGTTTTAAGGGGCTGTCTCTTGTATACTTTAACGTTCAAAAAGTGCTGATTATAATTATTATTAATTTGAACAAACGAATTTCCTTTTCCTATCTATTTTATTCCTTAAAAAACCGTCAGAAGTGCTTTTCTCCGATTCGCAATTTCCACTGTAACAACTACACTAATTGGCCCAAGTACAAATTCCTTAATACCCAGTAAATTGGCACGATATATCACCCTATTTACGACCAAAGGGTATAAACACTTGCCCCACCAACTCCTTTATAGCCATAGCGATCTATACTGACCCCAAAAATCGAAACAGGGCCGAGTCAAGCAGTTAGGAGGGACTGTAAAACCGGCGCCAAAAACCTTAAACTTTGACGTTGGGGCTAACAAATTATAACAAAAAGTGTTTGCCTACAAATTAAAGTAATCAGCTACCCGACTGTGCGAAGGGGGTATTTTGTTGTATGGGTAAAACGTTTTTGGTGTAGTGTTTTGTTTTTGAAGTTAAAATGTTCTATGATTTATGAGGAGTTTTTGCTGTTGAGGTAGGCTGAATTATTGAATGCAGGTCGGGCAAACTGATGTTGAGTTTTTCATTTATAATTTGCTTATGACGCATGTTCTGCCATCGGTCCTGCGCTGGTTTCTCTCCCGTATCAAATTGCGCTCCAATTGGACAATGAGATTGGGAAAACGTCGCCTGTGTTATCATTTACCTACAGTTTTGTACTGTAATTATATTATCTGCTGTGGCGATGGCTAGTCTCCACTAAGATTATTAATAATGAGAAACACATAAATAATAAATAGATGTAAGTTTTATAAAAAAGCTCAGGAGAACGAATGACCGGTTTCAATCATAGTGGCCACTATTATTTTTGTAATTTGAAAGTCTTATCTAGAAAATCTATAAAGCGTGCAGCGTGTAAATAATGAGCTGCCTAATAATTATGTAACACTTATTTATATAGTTAAAATTATTGCCGCTGGGAAAAAAAAAATGTAAATCATTAATCCCTTTTTAAAATAGCATCATACCATAAGATTCATGTAATATTTTAATGAAGTTGAAAAGCCGTTAAACAAGAAGAGAATATGAAACTTTATAAATACCTCTTGATTCTTTCATGAATGGGTCTTTAACAAAAATACTATGCTTGTATTTTACATGACATGAAAATACCTCGAATTTCAGTACAATTTTAATTGAAAAGCAGTATAAAATAACCGTACTTAATAAGCTACTTAAGTCTAATTATACATTTTATTCGCGAAACTGTGTAATCATATCCTTTTTCAGCTCGTTAATGGTTTTTACAGCAAAATGGTGTTGAAATATTTTCATTGAGTTGTGACGTAATGTTTAAAATGTTAATATGGCTTTAATTTATGGGAGGCGTTTAATTAATGTATTTATCGGGTCATGTGGAGTGTTCATAATAGTTTCAACTGCTTTTGTGACTTGGATGCTTGTTGTTCATGACCATAATTGAGACTGAAATGTGTTCCTTGTGAAGCTTTTGTCAGGAAACTCTGAATGATAAATTGAGGAATGAGGTTATGCAAGACCGTTGTGGCTTAGAGAAGATCATCTGCCTAGCCTTTTCCCAACTATATTGGGGTCGGCTTCCAGTCTAACCGGATGCAGCTGAATACCAGTATTTTACATGGAGCGACTGCCTATCTGACCTCCACAACCCAGTTAATACTAGGTAATACAATACCCTTTGGTAAGACTGGATGTCAGAATTTCAGGTCACTGACTACCTGTAACGATTGCCAAAGATCTATATATGGCTGCCGGGACCAACAGCTTAACGTGCTTTCCGAGGCACGGAGGAAACTCGGTATGTCGGGCGGTCACCCATACACAGACCGACCTAGGCAAGCACAGCTTTACCCAAAGATCGACCTGAGTGACAGTTCTTATTAAGCCACGAGCTCGGTGGTTTAGAGAAGATACTGGCAAAAATTTAAAAGAGCATCCATCCATGGGATTATTATCGAACATCACGCGGATGAAGCTATGCGCATATTAAGCTTGTTCAACTTATTTTATATAAAGAAAATGTACATAAAATTATGTAAATCCTTAGACAAACTTTTGCTTACCATAAAACTACATAATAAAACACGTTACGAGCTCTTACATTAAAAAAATCCTGTAACGTCCTGGTAACATTTCGATTTGCAAAATACTTTTTCTTCCTTTCTTTCTTAGTTTTTCGCTACTACTGCTAGTGCGGTTCCCTACTGCCAGATGAAATTCAACCCTTATACCACGGTAATATTATCATACAGTAGTTTGACTTCATACAAACGGACGAAGCGCGAGCCATGCCTACGCGCCTCGATTGCGGCATGCGCCTGGCATGCAGACAGTCGCGACTGTGCCGCAGTGACGAACGGACGGTGTGTTGCTTTTTAACAATAAATACGCGATGTTTTCTCTAAAAATAAGACAAGTACATATTTAATATGACGAGTAGGATATATTGTGTTGTTTTTGGTTTTATGAATTCGTTAATAACGTATCCAGAGATAACTTTTTTTTAATTACCTGGAAACTTTGAAAGATAAGACTATAAAATAATTTCACTTACTAGTAGGTAGGCATATAATGTGTGTCTTTTTAATGGATAAGTATTTCTCTAAATGTCCCGAAAAAAACATGTTTTTTTAAATTAAATCTATCAATCAAAAAACAGCACGCATGTTTATTGAACACTTTCTATTAAATTCACAAAGTATTTTATTTGTTCACAAAACTAAATGGAAACACAAAGTAGGCAAATGTAATTAAAAACTGGAGGCGGGCAGCCCTTTCGCATGTTTACGTACCGCGCGGCTGTAGGCATTTATTTCAAGGACACGGCCGAGTCACACTACTGTACGATATTTATACTGTGCTTATACAGCGCAGTCCCGAAAGCATAATTAAAACCCAGTACCTAGGTAACAATAATAATCAACTTTGTAAATAGGTACACGCCGCGAAAGCGACCAACTTTCTATGAAAGAACAAAGTCATTGTATGTTATAATTTATCCGTCAAAAGCATTAATAAAAAGTTTGTAGGTACATGTAAACAGCTTTTGGCTGGAGTTAATATTTATAAAACGTATGACGTAGCGACGCGACGCGGGGATATTAAAAAGTTTCGTTTTTATTCGTACATTAAAATATATATGAGTTTTAGTTGGAACTGTGAAGGATTTTCTGTAATTTCTGTTTTGAAATTGAAGTTTGTGTTTTTTTTTCTAGGTTAGTAGTTGAAGAGATAGGTTTGTAAATAACTTTATAAAAACCAAGTTAATTTAGAAAATTGAGTGCATTCGTGTTGTGAGGGCTCAAAACTATAAAATACAAGAATACATGACATTTATTTCATTTCGTTTGGTACCTAATCCTAATGTAATTTCAGAATTTTTATAGTAGCCCGCAAACTAGATTCGTTCCCGATTAATGGACATAGACTCTCCCACTCACCCCAATTACATTGCAATTGGAATTAAACTGCATTGGAATTAAACATTGCAAAGAGGCGTTATGTTATGACATTTAATTTCGTTAACTATTAAAGGCGTCATCATAGAATAGGTAACTAAACCTTGGGTGGTTTAGGTTAGCAATTATAATAAGGAAAGGTATCACTAATGAGTTATAAAAAATCGCGGCGTCGTAACTCAACGTTGCTGTAGGTATAATAGGTACAAAAAAAACCTAACCCTTTGAAGATTATACGCGTAATTATATATTTTGTTATGAGTATAAAACCATGTAACACATCTCCCTAACAAAACAGAGCTGTAACAATACGTAGTTCAACAAAATAATGTGATTGTCAATACGCGTCGTGAGCCGTGCGACGCGCCTCAGTGCACGAGTCCGGAGGCAAATACCACCTCTGTGTCACTGTACGCTTGCTATGTGGGGTATGTGGCAGAGATCGTAGTTTATATGTAGTTCTCACAGCAAATTGTGTATGGACAGGAACAATGTTTTGACATTTCAATATCAAACAAAATAGGGTAGAATCAAGTGTGAATTTACGCCCAAAAACACATTAACTGTCTTTTTGGTCTAGTGATCGCAAACGCGACTGCTGAGCATAGGTTCGATTATCAGGTCGGGCAAAGTATTTTCTCATCACGAATTTCTTAATAGCAGCTGTTTGGATGTGTGCCCGGTTTTTGGTAATAAGCTCGCCCCTATTACATGGGACTCATACATCTTCTATATAAATAAAAAGAGAAGTCCTGACTGACTGACTGACTCATCAATGCCCAGCCCAAACCCTTGGACCTAGAAAGCTGAAATTTTGCGCAGAGGTCCCCTTTATAATGTAGACAAAGAATAAGGCAGGATTTTTCGAAATTCAACCGAAAATCGTTATTTTCACACGGGCGAAGCCGCTGGCAAAAGCTAGCATAACATAACTAGCGAAATATAGGTGTATTATAAGGTACGCCACTGCCTCATGGCGTTATATTGCGTGAGTGTGTGAACGTGAATATGCTGATATAATCAAATATTCATATTGACAGCTCTTGAACGTGGCTTAGCTGATATTAATCCGTATCTGTAATAAATACGTACGGTAGTCCAACAAACGTGATTGTCAATACGCGCCGTGAGCTATGCGACACGCCTCGCTGCACGAGTCCGGGGGCAAACACCACCTCTGTGTCATTGCATGCTTGTTATTTGGGATATGTGGCAGAGATCACAGTTCAAACATTAAATACAAGGACAGCTACAATGCTACTTTGTTTATTTGGGGACATTTCATAAGCGTGATGTCAAAATAGAGTAGAACCAAGTGCTAATTTATCAAGTGATAAAGAACCAGGGTCACCGACATAGCTCGCAGGATATGCAAGTTGAAGTGGCAATGGGCAGGCCACATCGCTCGAAGAACAGACAACCGATGGGGAAGAAAGGTTCTCGAGTGGCGACCACGAACCGGAAGACGCAGCGTTGACAGGCCTCCCACCAGGTGGAGCGACGACATCGTGAGAGTCGCGGGCAACCGGTGGATGCAAACGGCAGGCTGCCGATCTTTATGGCGTTCTATGGGGGAGGCCTTTGTCCAGCAGTGGACGTCTAATGGCTGATGATGATGATGATGATGAAGTGCTAATTTCATCAAACACACAAACATAAACTGACTCGATGATCTAGTGATCGCAAACGCGACAGCTGATTATGAGGTTCTGGGTTCAACTTCCGGGTTGATGGCAATAAGCTCGCCCTCTATTACATGGGATTTAAACATAACTGGCGAAATGGGAGACCCCATTTAAATTCCAATAAGGTCCCAACAAACGTGGATTGTCAATACGCGCCGTGAGCTATGCGACACGCCTCGCTGCACGAGTCCGGAGGCAAACACCACCTCTGTGTCTGCATGCTTGTTATTTGGGATATGTGGCAGAGATCTAGCTTTAAACAGTGATGCAGTGATAGGTACAATGTTTCTTTAACTGTTTAGTGTCCAGTTTATTCTGGTTCTTTCCATCCACTTCTTTCTACATCGTTCTCACATTTCATCATCAACTTATAATGTTCCCACTGCAGGGACTCGAGCTTCCAATCTAGGAGAAGGGTGGACTATATTATAATCTACCACGCGGGCCCAGTGCGGATTTGTAGATGTTACATGTCTCCGAATATTTTGGTTCCAAGACACATTTCCTCACGATGTTTTCTTTCACCGTTTTGAGAGTAGTGGTGATGAAATAAATTATACAAAGTAATGCGCCTGACTGGGTTCGAACCCACGACTCACTGTTCGTATTTCGGAGCCGCTACCACTGGGCCATGACTGTTCTCACATATCTGTATTACATTATGTAACCAAGATTTTGTAACAATATTTTGATTTAGAAGAGTATCCATGAAGTTTCTTGCCCACTCTTCTCCATAGACAGTTACACTTTCGAATGTGCAACTATAGCACTTCTTAAAGTTATTATGTTCCTTGTCAGTGTGATTGTAGCTTCGGCGGAAACAGGGTAGCAGAATTCTTGGAAGCTTTGCCTTTGCGGACACTGACTGATACCTCAAATAATTATATTGGTTAGAGTCCGATGTCCGGAGCCGTGTCCACGATTCGTCCGTTTGACGTTCACATGTTGAGGAAGTCTCTGTTCGTGAGCTTTTGCCGATTTTTTAATCACTTTGTCGATGAAATCAAGATTTAGGTTCGATGGAGGTCTTCATTTCGTACGTATGTACTAGAATATACTGTACCTACCTATTTAATAAGTTAAAGATTACCCTTTGCTGGGCCAATGAGGCAGTGCGTAATCCATCAATAGTTATTATGACTACATTTCATACAATCGTTTCTAAATTAATTTCTAACCCTACAGCCATTTCTGTGACCATTCAATCACAACATTCAATTCGAATCGTAATGGAATTTCGAAATAATAGCAATACCAATGAAGCTCAATTTCATATCAAACAATACAGTTACTACAAACATCATAAACTGCATTTTCTATTAAGTCCGAGTTCATTGTCCTTCACAAAAGTGACGTTACATAAGTATAGATAGATGCTTGAAACCACAGTGCATCATTCGGTGCACGCAACTGTATGGAGCACTACGGTTGTACTGAACGCATTGGACCGTTCTGTGTTAGTCTGTGACGAGGTGATGTTTGCCTGTGTACCTACTGTTTGCGGATGATAAACTTGCGTTTGAGTTGCGAATTTTAGTGTTTTATTTGTTTTTAGGATATTGGAGTTGGATATTTTTTGTACTACGTAATATTGGAATATTCGAAAGATATCAAATAGTTGAAAAAAGGATTTCTTTGTTAGTGTTACTGATGAGCAAGAGTTCGATTCCCAAGCTTTGACCGATCAAAGCAATATTGAGGTTTTCCATCAGGAACTTCTTAGGTGCCGGTTTCTGGGACTGTGTCCTGGTGATGGCAATAAGCGTGCCCCTTATTACATGGGACTCAAATATAACAAGCAAAATGTGGGGGTTATTATGAGGTACATCTCTGCCTCACCCTTTAGGGATTACAGCCATGACGCTTTGTTATATAACGCACATGACCTGCACTCTAAAACAACCACCATACCTTACAACATACAACTCATAATCCATCATGCTCTAAGCACGACTCGTACATACTTTATAACACTCGTCCCAGCTTATTACACCCTCATTTCACCATGCCATATTTTTAACCCATTAAAGGGCGCGAAGCAACTTGACACACAAATCAGCGCAAAAACAAGAAAGTAATAAAGCAAGGAGTTTACGACACATGCGAGGTGACGAACCCGACGGCCGATGCGCGGTAAACAATTTTCGACAACATATTTTTCGTGTATAGCAAAATGTAGGTGTTTTCGATGTTGTGGTGTAAGGTATGAGCGATTCCCCGTCGGGGCTGCGGGTTGGTCACAAAGATACCGCGGCCTCGACATAAAGGGCTAAGAAGGTACATGGGTGGTTTTTAGTCAATAGAAGTCTGACACTCCCTTCTGCTCGGCCCAGAGCGGGAGGAGTCATTACATGATATCCCACGCTCCAAAAAAATTTTTAAAAAGGTGTGAGCGATTGGGAGTGAGATTTGATGTTTATTTAGTGAGATTCAAGGTGCCTAATATGTTCTATGTTAGAGATTTAGTTTTCGCATATTGTAGTCCAACGAGTCCACCTCTCTCCTGAAGCAGATCAATCTTCCCAATATTCTCAGGGTATCCGTAAGGGATCTTGGTGTGTCTAGAGTTTATTTTTGTGTAGTATGTCATTGTCGACTTATTTTTGGGCCAACGTTGTCCCTCCATATCTAAGTACTAATACATAAAAATATTGTTACCAACGAAACACCCAAACCAAATCATTTTAAAAGAGTAACCTTGGAGTTTCTTGCCGTTTCTTCTCCATACGAAACGACCGACCCGAACCGTGCAGCTTTTTGTCGACGTTTTGCAAGTACCCATGCAGGCCAATGTGAAATAAATTTTGATTTTTGATCTGATGACGACATTGCACTCGAGGAGTACATGCGCTACCGTATGTCATTTCAATTTTACATGTTTGTAAAAATAAAACCTTTTGAAATCGATTACGACTTGTCAAGACCCTCGGGAAGTTCTTGCAGCTGACCTTAATTACGAAAGCTATTGAGAGAGAGAAAGAGTGTCTACCCGCTACCGCTTTTATCTTGTACCATTCAGCTTGTCATACATATTTCACGTATACCTCCCTCGTCGCCGGAGGGATGCATAAGGTACGGAAATCGCTAAATTGATGCCCGATGTAAATGGTTCGAGGCGATTTTTTTAAAGTTATGACGTCATATCCGCAAGTTAGTCTTCGATTTGTGTTCGGGGAACGACCATTTTGTTTATAACGTAGTTTTTATTTGCTGTATTTGATAGGTTAAAGAATGATTGTATTTATTGGATGGTGGGTATGAAGATGTAGTGATAAAAATGAAACGAATGGTGGTTCGGTCATGTGGAGATAATGAATGAAAGCCGATTAACAAAAAGTATTTACAAGGCAGATGTGAGTGGCAACGCCCGGGAGGGGACGCTCTAGAAAGATATACACTGATCTTATTGGTGCCGTTCTTCAGAAAAGACAGGAACGTAGTACTCGCAACCGGCGTGCGTGTATGACCAGATGTATGAATGTGGACGAGGCAAAAGGAGTATGTAAGGATCGTAGCAAGTGGCGTTCTGTGGTTTCTGCCTATCCCCATGGGAAAAGGGTGTAAGTTTATGTATGTATAAATCTTTGGGAAGTGTAGACCACGTAATGGTAAGCGAAGCGTGTGATGTCTCCAGCCACACTGGGTGCGGAATGCGGAGGTCTGTGGTTTGAGGCAAGCTCAAGATCAGCAGCTGACCGTAAAAGGGCGAGTTGATTAATTGAGATGTATCTTGATTTGGAGGGTCCAGTTGCTTAATAATTGTATACTTGAATAGTGAGAATGATGAAGTGATTACTTATAGGTAACATCACGCCTGAAATCCCCGAAGGCAGAGATGTACCTGATAGTTCACCCAAATTTCGCCACTTATATTTAAGTGCCATGTAATAGGGGGCGAGCCTATTGCCATCAACCGGGCACTAATTCAGACTCCGTGACTGCTTTTGAGATATTCCTATTCTATAAACCCAATAACACTTTGCACGACTCAAGGATCGAACTCAGGACCTCATGCTCAGCTGTCGCGGTTGTGATCACTAGACCAATTTACAAGGTTTCTTTTCTCTTTCTTTTTTTTTTAAAACGAGGTTATCATTAGGGAACTAGTAAAACTAGAAAAATATTGTTTTTTATCTACGGTGTATGTACATCTTTGTTTTAATAGATTTTTGAAAACTCGCCCCATAAAGTTTGAATGGAAGGTTGTCATTTTCGATGAGGAAACCCGTCGAGTGCACAGTTTTCTCATGAAAGAGAAAGTGACTCTGCCTGTCTGTCCATATGTTACCTTAATGGTTGGCTGGATTTCTATTTGGCACACTGGCATGCCATACGCTAGGTTTGAAGGAAGGATATTTTTTTCCTGTTGTACATTTCTGAAGAAAAACCGACCTCTACATATGGGAGCTAGTCTATGTATCATCATTTTCAATGAAAAAAAAACTTTACCACATTTCATCATGCCTTTAATCGCCGAAGGGTGAGGGTGTTTCAGTTACAATACCACTGTTCATTCAGCAACAAAATATCAACCATATGAGCTTGTATTTGGTAGACCTTGTAATGTTCCTTCTAGATTATGTAATGATGTTGAACCATTATATAATCCAGATAATTATAGTAGTGCACTTAAGTATAAGCTTCAACTAGCTAATAAAGATGCTAGAAATAATTGAATATTAAGCAAATGTAACCGTAAAAATAATTATTATGATATGGAACCCTATTCAATATAAGAAAGATGATTTAATATTGATTAAAAATTAAAATGGTCAAAAATTAGACCCATTATTTAATGGTCCATTTACTGTTTTAGAAGATTTGGGATGTAATGTAAAAATTAGAAAAAAAAAAAAATTGACACTATACATAAAAATCGTACCAAGCTATTTGTATCTTAAGTTCCTAATTGTTGTAATAGGTAAAAAATAAAAATAAATAGTTGACCACGACCATTAAACCAACTATGCACACACAATAAACACAATTTCTAATACAGTTCGACAATATTACAATTTATTTTAAAGACATAATATTTCTTCATACTTTGTTCCTTACCATACGCCTGTATCAAACATACTTCATAATAATTTCACTCTCTTTTCCTCAAAAACGCAGTATCTTACACAATACCAATTTGCACACATCAGAAGTTATAACCCAATCAAGTTAAAACAAGCACTCACGCTGATGCACTCAGAAAACAAAACACACATCAGAATTAAGTCCGACCTCCTTTACAAAATAAATGCTATTTATGTCATGCTACGAAAAATGTGAAGTGCATTTCCTTTTATGCGTAAGGGTTGCTACACATGTGTTCGGGTCGGCCATGATTCGGCACTGCCGGAGGGTAAAATCGTAAGATAAACCCGCTCTGCTTTGCTTCAATATTGCCGATTATAACCATACTTCAGTGACTTATACTCAGGATCAATCTATAATTTGTTAACTTCAGTGAAACAGATCTCGTTTCTATGAGAGTAGATTTCCGCGGGCTCACAGCGATTCGGTAGATGTCATTTCTTTTAGATTGATTGGTTCAAAGGCATTATGTTTTACTTTATACCTCAGTTTCGTTAGATACCGAATGAGACTCCGGCAGGCTTGCCGTACGACATGAGGTACCTAAATGTTATGTAACCAAAAAGTATTGCCGAATCAAATATGGCCGACCCGAACGAGTGAGCGACCTTCCTAACAGCTATGTCAATAAAGAAAATCATAAAGAGTGATTTTAACGAAGAGTAATGTGTCTTTAGTTAAGTATAAATCTGTGAGTTTAACTGGGTGGAGGGAGGGGGGAACAATATGCGGTTTTGAGTTAAGGGGGAAGGGGGTATGTCAGATTGTTTTGTTTTTGAGGTAAAATAAGTTTGTAATTGGATATAGGTTTTGTCGTTTGTTCTTTGATGATTCGTTTTTACTTGCGTTCTTTTTTAGTTCAGATGGTCAGTTTTGTAGTTAAATAACTAACTTCGTTACGTTGGTCGGGTAAGCAGTCGCTCTATGCAAAATGCTGCTCTTCAGCTGGACCCATTTAGACTGGAAGCTAACGCCAACATAAAAATTATAAGCCTTTTCTTTTTAAGAAAAGATTAAGCAGTTGGTGATGTTCAAACTTTTTGTAGCGTAAGTAAATTATTACCATCCCTCACTAGAATTCTTTGCAAAATTTCGTTGAAAATTTGTTTCTGTTTTAAAATTCAGGGGTATCATTATACCCCGCTTCTGGCTTTTTAAGATCGACTATATTGAATTGGATAAGCATTTGCTCCATATACATTCTAAGAAGCTGTGCCTAACATAGTTGTAACAGGCAATACAAATGTACCTAAAACATGGTTTCAGTAAACAACTGGAACATAATTATGTACCTAGAATTACATCGTCATCAATTAATTCAGTTCATGTCATGATCTGAAGAAATAATGAAGTACCTAATTATCTCAGAAAACATCACGACACACCCAACTTCTTACACAAAGGCAAAATTCTACTTAAGCAAAGTATAATCAAGTAAGAAGACGCTACCTGTCCAAGAATCCATGTTAATTCTCTGTAGAGGGCGCCACTTAATATGATAATCAAGACATTAGCAGTTCTAATACACGGCTTTTAATGAGAAAGCGTGGAGCCGTGACTCACGGGCAAGTAGGACGGCAAACGGAAAGGAAGACTGAAGTGGGTTTAGAGGTAAGAGGAATTATGATAATTTTAAGCTGTTTCATTTTGAAAAGCGTAAAGTATGTCTTTATATTTGGGTCATAAATATTCACTGATGATTTATTAAAAGGAGGTTACAGGGTTTCCTGCAAACCATGCTTAATTACCTACACAAAACAGGTGTTTCGTTTTTATGGTGAAATGTGGATATACCAATGGGTACACTTCTGCCTAACACTTCGAGATTGCAGGCGTTGTTATGTTTTTACAGAATTTATTTATTTTTTCGGGTGACTGATAAAATTTCAGTCAACTCGAAATGTTAAAGAATAAGAAAGGAGGGCTTTTATTTCTATAAAAATCTTTTTCTTATGTTTGGGTTAACTAGCCTCCAGTCTAACCGGATGCAGTTGCATCGCTCGAAAAAAACTGGTATTCAGCTGAATACCAGTTTTTTTTTAATCGAGCGATTGCCTATCTGACCTCCACAACTCACTTAGTAATGGGTAATAAAAAAAACCCTTTGGGTAAGACTGTTAGTCAGATTTTGGAGCCACTGACTATCTGTAGCGACTCATAAAAATAATAATTATGAAATCGAATTTAATAATTATAAATCCGAAGCTCAGCCGTCTCCAAGCTTGTGTGTCAGCAAATGAGAGTGCGAGCCGCCATATATCCTTGATGAGATGTACGAACGTCTGTGGCTGGCTGCCACAGATTTTTGTTACCGTCAGCACTCGCGGTCTTTTGAATAATGATAAGAGGGAACGGACCGGAGGACCGAACTAGGTTTGGTTAGTTATATATTTAAGTAGTTGTGTGTGGAGCAGTAAAAGACAACCTGAATGGTTAAAGAGCGGAGTGCCCACAGATTTAGATATCATCATCATCATTTCAGCCGAAAAACGTCCACTGCTGGACATAGGCCTCCCCTAAGCCCATCCCATATCTTCCCGTGGGTGTCGTAAGAGGCGACTAAGGGATGTACCAGAGAATGGGCAGCAGCGTTCTCTGTGCTTTTTGTATCGACCGTACTGCGATCGCCAACCCGCCTGCCAAGCGTGGCGATTATGGCAAACCCCCCCTAAGCAAAAATTACACTTAGGGGATTTAGATATGCCTAGATAAAATGCAAGAGCAACTACTTTGGGTGCTCGGCTTAAGTATTTTATGTTTAACGTGGCTACTGTCGTGTCGCAACAAGCTAATTTGTTTAAACAACCCACGTTTCAATTCAAGAACTTAATTCGAGACATTTAAGGAACAAAAACGTAGTCTATTTTGTTTTGTTTTGTGTAACTAAATAGTGCCTTTGTCATCACAGTAGGAAACCAAAACTTGGCACGCTTGGTTTTCATACGGATCGTGATACAAGACTTCTTCTATCTAGGTATACAATCATTTTAAAATGTGTAATTAATACATAAATTAAGAGTGTAAAACAAAATTAAAATACTTTATGTCATAGGACATGGGCACTTGTAAAACGTCGTGAAATGGTGCATAGTTTTGAACAAAAAGTTCTGGGAAAAGACTCCATGGTTACCCTTTTAAAGTTATTAAGTTTTACAATATTTATTTTAACTAGTACATTTTTTTAAAGAGGAACCTCGTACTGTTTATTTCGCAGTACAAGTATTGTTCGAGGCAGAGGCTTGGCGTTCAAATTGAAAGCCATGACAGGATACGTCATGCCTCGCGGCGTCGCCGTAGTCAACCACAGCGTAGGTCAGTAAACAGTCGGTCAGTGCTGTCATGTTGTCAAAGTAACGGAAACAAGGTAAATGTATACAACGCTGAAAAGCCGTGGCGTATTTGTACTGGAAAACTCGTTTTTTCAGAACCTATGTGTTCGGTCTTTTGTTTAAACGCAAGTTGGAAAAATATATGCAAGTGTCAAAAAGAGGACAACATTAATTTTTACTGACGTCACAAAATTACAATGTAATTTAATTGTTTTTGTGCTCTTTTACGGCCCTTTTATTTATTGAACAGCAACAAAAAATTCGTTGACTTGCAACTTAAGTACTCATAATCAGAAACACCTGTCCCGTACGCCTTTACTCACAAAGCAAGAATTACTCAAAGAAACAAATCAAAATAACGCAAAAAAAAACAAAAAATACTTATTCCGTAACCAAGTTTTTCTTAAAAGATGACGGCGTGAAGAAATCACGACCGAAAATTCCCAAGTGTAGTCCCAATCAGATCAAGTGAAAAAACTTTTCCTTAGGCACCACGGAAGTAGAAAAAAAGGAAACTTTTGTAAAAAACTTGGTTAAAAACACCTTTAAATGTGTATGGGAGAAACTTGGCGTTACTTGGCCCTACTTGGCGCGACTTGGCGCAACTTGGCGAGACTTGGCGAGGTAATCAGTTAAGTAAATACTTAGTTAGGTGACGATTGTCGGAAAATTTCAGTAGCAGAAAGTTTTTTAGTTACCTGAAGGCGTTTGTTTTGTGTTCTTTATTTTAGATGTTATTTAATTAGCGTCTTTCCTGAGACGAGTCTATTTTTAGACAATCTTGCCGGGAGCTTGTTTTGTTGTTTACACAGATATAGTATCTTTAGGATATCAAGCCTTAGGATACTGTGGGTGTATTTATAGAAAAACAATAGTTGCTCTTGCTCTATCTACGACGTATTTAGAATACTGAGAAAATAGTGGAGCGTGAGTAGCAATACCAAACAACAAAGGTTCTTATACGAAATAAAAATATGGTATTCTACGATTGTAAGGTAATATAATTGTGCTTTGAAGTTCTTCGAAGCAGCTTACAAGAGCTACATAAATAGCATAATGATCTTTTCGAAAGCAATACAATTAAACACACAACACAGAAAACACAGTAAAAACTTTCAGTCAATATAGACCTAAAATCAAAAAACATAAATTTTAAATCACTACACCACTTTATTCAATTCGTTGATACCAAAATAATATATAACACACACAAAGCTAAGCTTCAATGTAGCTATAAATAGCAACCGACATTATTTACCTTAACCAAATCGAAACAGTCTGATATCAGAATAAGTCAATCCACGCGAACCCTAAATAAAGCCTTTCTGTTACAAAACACGCTCGCTCGTAACCCGTTTTTGCAGTCGAGTAAAAACGTATCGACACGTGCGAATATTATATCCCTTGACAAACTGCTTACTTGACTTGAAACCCCTGAACGTGTAGTAGGGAAAATTTTATAAAGAAGTTATAAAACGTTTACTTTTATATAAGTTGTCTTATCTTCTGAGATGAAGGAATTGTTAGGGTGTGTGGGTTGTTCGAAAGAGATACTTCGGCCTCGACACAAAGGACTAAGAAGGAACATGGGTGGTTTTTAGTCAGTAGAAGTCTGACACTCCCTACCACTCTGCCCAGAGCGAGAGGAGTCATTTGGTGATTTCCCAACTTTATAAAAAAAGGGTGATTCTTGTTTGCAATATGCTGTTAGCCTGCACGTAAGACCAATCAGCTTGATATGAACGTGGTATCTGAGAATGTTCCTTTGCCCCTTTTTCATAGTTCAGTTTATATAAATTTGCCGAAACTTTGTCTTCTACAAAGACATTTTACTTAACTATAAAACAGACACTTTTTAAATTGTGTTTTTACAAATTGTGGAGTAACCTCTTTAAATCAAATGATTTCGTTTTAAAGAAGTTACTTTTAGGAGTAATACATAGAAGCTGAAAATACATTTGAGTTATTGATACTATTTTTTCAATTTGAAGTAACAATACACGTATGACGATAGTACAGTCGAACAAGCTAATAAGTATACAGCCAGCTAACTTGAATTTACTTTTAAGATTATACAGACACATTCAGAGAGTGATGTCAAACGATACAGCGTTTGACATCAGTCGCTTTAAACAAAATTGCAATCAATATTTTCAGTGTTAAAGAATTATAAAAATCTCTACCTGTATACTTATTAGCTTCAAACCTAATAACAATTACCTACTTTGTTTTAAAACACATAAAAAAAAGATAAAAGAACACCTAGCCAAGCGTGGCGTAAACACTGGACAACAAGCCCACTGCCCGACTGAATTCAATACACTTTTACATCTAATTCGATAGTGGTCTCCCTCTCACATGGTTTGATATCAAAGTCTGTTGCCATAGCAACGGTCCTCTTTCGACTCCACCGGACCGAGGATAACTCGGCCCGAGGTGAGGGCAGTCGGTTCCCGTCTTCGGCTCGAGATTATATGTTTCGGAGACGAATAGAAATAGTTTCGACCAAGGTTGGATTTTAAGCTGTAAATAGCTGTATGGTGGATTTAATACATTGTGTTCCAGTTTGTAATACAATATAATACCTGTTACAAAGTAGCTCTGATATAGGTTGTAATATATTTTTTAAACTAGGTAGAATGGTGGATTCCGAGCGAGTCACACCCAATCGTGTTACACCTCTGAAAGACTGAAATTGTTGACCTTCACAACCCTATTGACCAACTGGATAATACGATAGACTTGAGAACACTTACTTTAGGACCTATAGGCTACTGACTACTGTCGAAATCCTTCGAATGTTAGCCGAGACCAATTGCTCAGCAGTAGCGATTAAAGGTGGTTAAAATAATATAACCTAACACCTGAAATCCTCAAAGGGTTAGGCAGAGGCCAGAGGTGTACCTCACAATTATACCCCCCATATTTTGACAGTTATGTTTAAGCCTCATGTAAAATTGACGACACGGTTAGCGCAGTGGCTCAAGCAATGGACTGCCGCGCTGCGTGTCGCGGGTTCGATCCCCGCACGGAACAAATATTTGTAAGACCTACAGATAGTTGTTCCGGGTCTGGGTATTTGTGTATGTGAGTTTAAATGTTTGTGAACGCACCCACGATATAGGAGAAATTCCTAGTGTGGGGCAACGTTTAAAAAAAAAAAAAATAGGGGGTGAGTCTATTGCCATGAACCACAAATCTAAACTCCATGACTGCCGCTGAACATTTCCATGAATGGAAAAATCCAACCATAATTTGCTTTATTTGCTTAATAAGAATTGCCACTCAGGTCGATCTTTAGGTAAAGCTGTGCTTGCCTAGGTCGGTCTGTGGATGGGTGACCGCCCGACATACCGAGTTTCCTCCGTGCCTCGGAAAGCACGTTAAGCTGTTGGTCCCGGCTGCCATATATTATATAGATCTTTGGCAGTCGTTACAGGTAGTCAGTGACCTGAAATTCTGACATCCAGTCTTACCAAAGGGTATCGTATTACCTAGTATTAACTGGGTTGTGGAGGTCAGATAGGCAGTCGCTCCATGTAAAATATCACTAACCGAGTATTTTACACGCATCATAATATCTTCTTACTAATTAATTATAATGAAGGCAAACAATTACGTACTTTTACAATTAAATAATTGTTTCGTTGTGAGCTGTCTGTCCTGGGGAATACAATGGGATAATTATTAATACCTTATTAGAAATGCGACAGTGCCTTTATCTGTTTGTTGCTACTTCTCAGAACTAAAGGCTACTAAAGACTAGCTGATAGCCTCTAAGATCTAAGGCTGCCGTTTCTCTGAATGAGTGTTTTATTTAACAAACACTTTTGATAGCTGCTTCCTACAAAGATTCAATGGTTTTACGTCATTGGTTTCATAATGTTGGTAAATGAAAAACAAGAATGCAATCCATCTTAGAAATTAAATCGTATGTCACACAACTGTTTCGCTTTGCTAGGCTTTGTCTGTCTATAACTTTTTTCAACTTATCGTCTGAATAAATTTGGGTGTTAGGTTAGGTTACGACAAAGGGTACTTTTTGTACCAGTAGTAAGCATACGGTAATGTTAACTCGGGTAAACCGGTTACTAAAGACGAATGTACATTATAATATCGATTACAGGAGAGTTAAAACGTAACTAACGAAACGGGAGTGAACAAATGGCCATAGCTCTGCCTAACCCTTCGGGAATTAAAGACATGGTGTTATGTTATGTTATTATATCGATGTATTATATATAGTTGCCATACCAGTAACTAAACTCATGAGTTTATTACAACAATGCTTTTCAGTGCTAGAAATTTTAAGCTGCTAGTACATCAGATTTCAAATAGTTCGGTACTGTCGAGTTGATTAAACATACATTTACCTAATACCTGCGCTGCACATTGCCTGCATTCCTGGTAACTTTACTCAATAATTAAGCTTATTTACGTGTGCTGGGGTTTCAGTAGTTTGTTGAAAACATTCAGGTAATTTATTCGGAGAACTTCAGTAGCTTGTGAAGTGGAAATATTGGTGTTTATGTATTTTATTCAGTGCTTACATATATTTATGTATGAAGAAATATTATGTAACACATATTAACTGTTTCCTGCGATTCAATATATCAATGGCCTGGATATTTTCGTGGAAACCATTAAGTTTTCTGACATGAAAATATCCAATATCACTCGAAAATAGTGCTGGTTTTTATAAATGAAATATTTTCATAATTGATCTGCCTCAAGTAGAGTGGGACAACAGGAAGAAGATGAATTAGACTGCCTTGTTGGTCTGGTGGTCACAAGTGTGAACGCTGAGCCTGGGTACGATTCCTGGGTCGGTTAAGGTGTTATTGAGTTTTTCCAAGTCCTCCTAGAGGTTTTCTTGAGAAAGAGAAATTTCTCAGGAGTAGTCACGGTGTTTGGATTTGTACCCATTTGATGGCAATAGGCTCGCCTTCTATTAGATGGGTCATTAACATAACTGGAAAAATGTCTATACTACTACTAGACACACCTCTGCCTTACCATTCTGGGATTACAGGCGTTATCTTAAGTTTATAAAGTATTATTCTGCTTTCCTATTTATCTAGGTCACTGTTTCGGCCCCGTCCCGAAGATCGCTACAGCTTATAACTTGTACTACACCACTGACGCTGTGTGCGGTGTGGTTGCGAGTTACAACGTCATCAGAGCTGACGTCCATATTTCACACCACCATGAGAAACTTTGAGATATAGCAGCTAGCTCACTCACACACACGCACATCCCATGTAGGTGTGTTTGGTGACGTAGGCATAGCGAAATCCATTATTCATATTTTTTAATTTATATTCGTTTGTATTTGGATTCGATTTATTTATATCATTAGCAGTCTTTTATTCTTCTTCTGATCATCGCTATCTTTATAATAATAAAAGCTGTAAGGTCAAAACAAACAGGTAATTTGTTCACACTGGTATCGACTTTTCATTAAATTTTTTTTTTTTTAAAACGTTGCCCCACAATATGAATTTCTCCTGTATCGTGGGTGCGTTCACAAACATTTAAACTCACATACACAAATACCCAGACCTGGAACAACTATCTGTTGGTCTTACAAATATTTGTTCCGTGCGGGTATCGAACCCGCGACACGCAGCGCGGTAGTCCATTGCTTGAGCCACTGCGCTAACCGTGCCGTCAAGTTTAATTATTCGTAAGGGACTTCCACTGAAAAAATTAAGAAATGGCGTTGATGAATCTCTCTCTATTTTATTTAGTCCATGTTCATTTATAATTAATCTAGTCGTAAAAATATTCCGCTTGCGAATACCACACACCTGAAGAATAAGGCCAAAAATATTTACAATTTCCCGCTCTCGCTACCATCTATGCCTTGTACCGCAGCTCGTAGAGAGCGGTGTGGTTGTGAGCCACGTCATCACGGCTCTATGACGTCAAACCGCACAAGTACATGAATGCGATGGAGGCTGCGCCAATAACGAGCCACAGTGACGTATGCATTACTTGTTCGGAGTGGTGTGGGGTAAGGGGGCGGGGGAGGAGGGCAGTTAATTGAGATAGATTTTGTAGAGTTTTGTTTTTAAACTTATTATGTACAGAGATTAGACTCTTTGGTGTGTGAGAAATCGTGCGAAAATGACTGCTCCCTCTCTGGGCGGAGCGGTAGGGAGTGACAGACTTCTACTGACTAAGAACCACCCATCTTCCTTTTTAGCCCTTTGTGTACAGGCAACTGACAGAAGGATCACTTTTAATCATTGATAGAAGTAAACGTCAATCATAAAACCAATAAAGCCGCTAAGCTCAAGTGGGACTGGACTGGGTACGTCTGCCGCATGCCCAATGATCTGTGGGTCAAAATAGCCACTTTCTGGAGCCCTGACACAGTCAGAAGGTAGACCTTGTAGAAGATGAAGAGACGATCTGGACAAAACCAGCAACCTGTGGAGAGGCCTTTTTTTTTTTTTTTTTGGTGGGTGGAAAATCATCAAATGACCCCCCCCCCCCGCTCTTGGGCAGAGCGAAGGGGAGTGTCAGACTTCTACTGACTAAAAACCGAACCCATGTTCCTTCTTTGCCTTTGTGCCGAGGCCACGTCATCTAGTACTAAAATCCGCAGCCCCGATGGGCGTCGGCCCTTGCGGGTCCCTCCTTGCTGACATCTCGTTGAGGCGCGCGTGGAACACGAACGCGCTGGCGACACGGTCTGTTGCCGTCATGACGACGGCCGGACGGCGAGCTAGCCCGTTACTCACCGATGGGGAGACGCCTTAACCTGCAGTGCGATGATACAGGCTAACAGTATCAGCCATCATCATCATCATTTCAGCCAAAAGACGTCCACTGCTGGACATAGGCCTCCATAGGACTCTATAGGTCTCTCTTCATAGGTCTCTTCATAGGACTCTGGACAGTATCAGTATCAGAAGTAAACGATAGCTTGACAACTGGCAGGGGAGAATGGAATGAAAGAACGTGTGGCACTGACCCCAAATAACATGGGACAGTTAGCGAGCAGGGCCCAGTGGTGGCGGCCCCGGCTTACGAGCAGTGAGTCGTGAGTTCGAACCCAGGCAGGCGCATTACTTTGTGTAATTTATTTCATCACCACTACTCGCAAAACGGTGAAGGAAAACTTCGTAAGGATGTCTTAGAACCAAAAAAATCGAAGATATATGACATCTACCAACATTTACCCGCACTGGGCCCTCGTGGTGGGGCCCATCCCTCTACTAAAAAGAAGCTCTGAGTCCCTGCAGTGGGAACATTATAGGCTGAGCCTGATGATGATGATGGGCAGGCAGATGATGATGAACTATCTTTAATATACTTATCACAGTCAGTCTATTCAAGTGGTTTGTCAGCAGTTGGTTTTTCGTATCATCATCAATTTCAAGTCTATCACTAAGAGACAGAGTCTGTTAATGATTCAACGTAGGATTAATGTTCAAGATATCGGAATCAATAAACATAGTTGGAAAAAAGCTAGGCAGATGATGAAGGATACGAATTGTAGCTTTTAAATGGAGGGGGTAGGACAGCAAGGTTAGACGTGGAGATGGCACGTGGAACAGAGCCGAAAAAGATTTTTTATTTTTTTTTAAATTATAAATGGGCTTGCTCTTGACTTCAATCTTGCCCTAAGGGCAGAGATGATGTCGACGATGGAACGAGCTTACCCAGTAGAAGCCTGTTTAGTCGCGACTAAAACAGATTAGGGTTATATGAACTCGGAAAAACCGACGCAGGCAGGGAATTCCACTCCTTGGCTGTGCGCATAATAAAGGACCCAGCAAAGCGCTTCGTTCGAATGTGTGGAATGTCGACTAGGTATCGGTGATACCCTGCAGTACGTCTAGTCTCCCGATGGAAGAAGGGAGATGGTGGGATCAGCTCGTGGAGCTCTTACGCACACTCTCCGAAGTACAGTCTGTAGAAGACCAACAGACATGCGACTTGCAAATTGTCGAAAAACAGCAGAAGAAGGGTTGTCAGATCAACATCCAGGTAGATGAACGACTTATAGAAGATGCCTAATTAAGACTCGCAGAGACCACGGATACGTGGTTCAAAAATAGAAAGCCTTTTATGATCCTCTGCATAGCCTTTTCACAACTATGTTGGGGTCGGCTTCCAGTCTAAATGGATGCAGCTGAATACCAGTATTTTATCGGACCTCCACAACCCACTATTAATATCATAAACGGGATATTTACCATGTTTGATTATTGTTTCGAGTGTGTGTGTGTGTGTGTGTGTTTATTTCGAACCGAAAAAGTGTCGAAAAAAGTTCGCGAGTGGACACAGTGAGTTTTGTGTGTCGGGAACAGAATCGTGTAGTGAGTGACAATGATAATGGTGCCGAACGCAAAAAACGAACTAGAAAGAGGGTAGACTGATTTGTCTGCTCATAAACATCCACCCGCAATGACTTCAGTTTATCCGTGATCATGGTGCTTGTAACAGCGCCGAAATATCGGGAACTCGAAACAATAATCAAACATGGTAAATATCCCGTTTATGATATTAATAGTAGTGTCAGTGACCATGTCAGTTTAAAAACTTATACTCCACAACCCAGTTAAAATGTGTCAGTGGTCCTTCTGAATACGCTTACTCCATGACATAACCAAGGCGAAACTACAAGTGGTTCGCAGGGTTGGCGAGTGGTAAATTGCGAATTCGTTGTATTTATGGCAGTGTGCTTCCAATAACGACCTTCATAATTATATAAACTAGATACTTAATAATTGAACTTTGTGTACGATTCCCGGTTTATGACAAATATGTTGTATTGTAACTATAGCTATAGAGGAGCTCGTGGCTTAATAAGAACTGCTACTCGGGTCGACCTTTAGGTAAAGCTGTGCTTGCCTAGGTAGATCTGTGGATGGGTGACCGCCCGACATACCGAGTTTCCTCCGTGCCTCGGAAAGCACGTTAAGCTGTTGGTCCCGGCTGCCATATTATATAGATCTTGGGCAGTCGTTACAGGTAGTCAATGACTTGAAAGTCTGACAACCAGTCTTACCAAAGGTGTCGTATTACCTAGTATTAACTGGGTTGTGGAGGTCAGATAGGCAGTCGCTCCATGTAAAATACTGGTATTCAGCTGCATCCGGTTAGACTGGAAGCCGACCCCAATATAGGTACTGGGAAAAGGCTAGGCTAGAACTATAACTATACGAGCAGTATGGAGCAATGGTAATTAGGACTTGAAGTTTAGTGTAGTGTAGGTCATGGTTTCAAAGTTTCAAAACTAAGCAGGCAAAATATATGTTTTTTTCATCACCGCTGCCCTTGCATTACCTAATGGAAAATACATCAATATCAGTAGGTCTTAAAAATAAAAGATAGATTCATGAATTAACTGAATAGGGGATCGGACAAAAAAAAACTAATTAGTCCGTCAGATAGATTTCCAAAAATTATTGGACACGTATTTTTTCTTTTTTCACGTAAACTTAAAATGAAGACGATACAGTGCTTCGAAAACTCGTGTGACGTCATATGATAGTACATTTTGACGACACAAGTGACGTTTCAAGCCCCACTCCAAGATCTTTGACGCGTTTTATCTTCGTCATTTTTTATTGATTTGATAAAACAAAAAACACGTATTCAATATTTTTCGATAATCTAACTTACGGACTAAACAGAATCATATTATTTTGACCCAGTCCGATCCCCTATTTTACCTAGGCCCGCGATGTGGATTTAATAGCCTACTCGGGTCGGCGCAACAACGTCTTTTCTTGTATTCTGCCTTGTCGGCCGTCATGCTATAATTTATTCCTTTTTCCTTCATATTATTTCTCACACCCTTTTTGCTTTGGGCTTGTGGAAAATTATAAAATAAGGCTCTTGGACAGAGCGAAAGAGAGTGTCAGACTTCTACTGACTAAAAACCACCCATGTTCCTTCTTAGCCCTTTATGTCGAGGCCGCGGTATCTTGTGAAGAACCCGCAGCCCCGAAGGACGTCAGCCCTTGCGGGCCCCTCCCATGTTGCTGACATCTCTTTGAATTCCTCACACACACCATCCATCTTTTACAAGTATATCACAATGTTTGTAATAATTCATGATTGTTAAGTTATTCACAAATCTCATATGAATGAATACCGGGAACGAAAACCGAACTACGTATGATGTCACTCAAATACTTGTTCCATACGTGGAGGTCAAAACCTCAACCCGACCTAATTTGGTTGTGCCTGTGTAGCCGTTCGGCGAACTGACTGAGTACCATAAGCTGACTTTGTTCTTGACTCCTAGCGCTGTAACTCAATCATTTTCAGTGATCCAGCAATGATCACTCACACACATACAAAGGCACTACATCGCTAATTAAATTAAAAAAATAAATATGACTGGTGAAATGTGGCACCTCGGAAATCAAAAATTACGATTTTCCATACAAACTTTCATTTTGTTTCAGCCTCTTGGGGGTTGAATTTTAAAATTCCTTCCTTTTTAGATGCCTACGTCATAAGAGGAATACGTGAGCGACATTTTAAGTTTCTAGCCCTAAGGGTTTGGCCTGCTTTTTAGTCAGTAGAAGTCTGACACTCCTTTTCGCTCTGCCCAAGAGCGGGAAGAGTTATTTGATGTTTTTCCACCCCCAAAAAAAAAACTTTTGGCATGTGCGTTGATCCTCAGTACTCAGATTTGCCTTTTATATATTTTCGAATTAATTTGACTCGATTTATTCAGAACACAGTACCAGCCCTAGATATGAAGCAAAACAAAAGAATAGAGTATAAAACAGAACGATCGCTTGGATTTAGAACTTGCAAATAAGTGAGAGTTAACCGGTGCAGTTTATCCGTTAGCGCATTTAATCTATTTTTATTTTGTTTGAGTTCAAACGAATGTTTGAAGGTATTCTGTTTGTGAAGCTTTTGTTTTCTATGGCAGAAATTGTGGAGAATTGAATGCAGACTAGCCTTTTGGTTTCGCACGGGACTAATTTTTTAATATTATATAATTATGTCCTAATTTTAAGTGTATCTCATGTTTACTTTGTTAACTTTTAATTTTTTGCCAATGCGTTCAAGTCCTTTTGTGAAATCAATAAATACTTTTTCTTTCTTTCTTTCTTTCTTTCAAAATACTCCACGTATTTAGATAGATAGAATACTCTTTATTATGTATTATGTGTATGTAATAAAGAATAACCCAGTAATAACTATGTTGCGGAGGCTAGATTAGCAGTCGCTCCATGTAAAATACTAGTATTCAGTTGTATGCGGTTAAATTGGAAGTCGTAAAAAGAAAATATATATATATATATATGTATTTTCTTTTGCATACCAAATATAGTTTTAGAGCACCTACTTCATTCATCATCATTATTTGCCCAACTCTTGTGGGTCGACTTCCAATTTAACCGCATACAACTGAATACTAGTATTTTACATGGAGCGACTGCTAATCTAGCCTCCGCAACATAGTTATTACTGGGTTATTCTTTAGGGGGGTACGAAAATATTACTTTTGGTCGCGATAACCGGCATCGGTAGTGATAACCGACATCCGCGCGGTTGAAACCGCGGGCATCAGCTAGTTACCAATAAAGTACGTAATATATCCACTCAGACATTTGTATTAAATCCACTTGTCCTTTTGATATCTAAACGCTTTATCTCCTGCGGTCTAGCTAAGAGATTAGTCTACGTCTGATACGCTCGAATGCAGACAAACAGTGACGCAATCAAAACATAAGTATACACTAATTTACTTATTAAAGCGGGTTTGAAAGCAATGTTAAATTGAGGTTTGAGGAGAAAATAATTCAATGAGGAATCTATAGTGATCTTATGACGTGCAAACAGCACGTGTAAACTGCTTTTACGTCAGTGCAAATGTTATACAGCAATGATGATAGCTCCAGAAGTGCTGAGGACATTTTGAAGGCATAAAAACGCATCAGTGTATGCTACGCCGTAGCTACATTGCTACGCCCGCGCCGTAGCACCTCGCTACGTATAATTGGCTCAAACTTCGTTTGACCATGTGATTCATTATACGACAAGAACAAAAACTGTTATTGTGCGATTAATAATGATTTCAAAATTATATTCAATGGTAGTAGTACGTAAATATGTTGGTAAATCTTGAGAAAGTCTACAAGTCTCAAGTAGTTTAAGATACAAGTTCCCGTTTTAATGCAATTCTTGCAAGGAAGCATTTCCTTGCAAGAATACGGAACAAGGAAGTCAGAATATGCGGCGAGCAACATGCAAGTCTTATTTTATTCATAAAACTTTCAGCTGCGTAGAATTAATGCGTCGAGTGTGCTGTGAGGTCGAGCGTATTTAGAATATAAATAGTTTTTGAAATATTGTACGAGTATAGAGGTATTGAGGCAAAAGCAAAGAGGACTTATAATGGTGCGGCTTCTGACAATAGAAAAAGATCGACATTGTATTGGAAACTGGACACTTACATAATATCTACATCTACACTAATATTATAAAGAGGAAAGATTTGTACCTATTTTTGTATGTTTGTATGTTTGTAATGAATAGGCTCAAAAAGTACTGGGCCGATTTCAAAAATTCTTTCACCCTTGGAAAGCTACATTCACCCTGAGTAACATAGGCTACTTTTTATCCCTGTATTCCCACGGGAACGGGATCTATGCGGGTGAAACCGCGGGACGTCCGCTAGTACTTAAATAAAAAGAAACACAATTGTTATTTTTTTAAGCTATTGCATAGCTTCTATCGCGGGCCTTGAGCGTGGAGAGCGAATCCAGAAATTCCCTAACGAGAATATTCAGGATTCAGTATTTTTTGCTATGGTTACGGAAAATAACAAGGTTGTCAAATTAAATAATTAATTATTTGCTGTTGATAAAAAATGCTATGCAATAGCTTTACCGCGGCAGTCTCCGAGTGCCACATTTACTTTTTTTTGTTCTGTGTGAACACATTGATGCTTGGCGAAAATTCGATCGATTTAGATCTCAATTTACCACTTGAAATAAATTTTGTAATCTTTTTCACAGTAGCGTGATTAGCATTGTCCAATAATAATAATAATAATTGTTATTAGTATAGTCTTAAAACTAGAGTAACATGGCATAGTATACATGTAAAACGATTTTAAATATTTATTTTATTCAACTTTTCGTACGAGTAACTACTTACTTACTTCGCGCATACTAGGCCCGATGTACTCGCATGATGAATGTGCGCTCAAGACGTCCTTTACTTTTGATTTACTGCTAACAGTTTCATTTTATGAGAAACAGGAAGTGTGTTCTTGTCAGCTATTGCTTCGTATTAGAAAACGTGGAAGGTAAGAAAGACAACTATACTATAATCATAACAAAAATAGGTAAAGAAGAAAATAATATTATGACTAAAATTAAATGATTCGTTTATCAAATATCCATTCATGATCATCGTCTTTTCAATAACTTGCAACATGATTACCAAAACCATATAGATTTAAAATGTTAAAAGTAATCTCACTATAATTATGACATGGCAAAAAAAATATCTTCAACGAAACAGAAAATTAAACGTTGGAAATTTCAGCAAACTCATTCTATTTCGCGTGTCACACCGAATCTCATTTTTGAGCATCAACTATAAACTATCTCACTAACTTCTCTAATCTAACATCCATCTCCATATAATTATGTTGAACTCACGTTATTAAAACATTCTCCTCATGTCACGCTAAACACTTGTTCGCTACTCCTTTCATTATAATACCCCGTACACAACCACAGGTGATAAGACTTGCGTTATTCATTTATTTCTTTCCGAGTATATAACGAACCTACTGATGGGACAGAGGCCTCCTCTCAATGAGAGACGGTGGGCAATGATCCACCACGCGTGCCTAGTGCGGGTTGATTAATATTTTTGGCCTTTTGCCGTTTTGAGAGCCGTGATAGTAAACAAAATAACACAAGGAAATGCGTCTGCCTGGGTTAGAACCTTAGACTTTCAATTCTGAAGTCTCAGAGCAATTACTACCGGGTCATCACCACTTTCACAGGAGACTATCGACGCGTCTTAAGTCACATCGCGGGGTCCCGTGGGAACTTCTTAGCAATCTCTATAATTTCTTTTCCCCGCAGTCCCTGTTGCTACACGCGTGTCGCATAAGCGCAAAGGTCGTGGCCAAGCAGTAAATGCTTGTTCAAACAAGGTGCTTCATTTGTACAGTTTCAACGTAAATTAACTTGTTACAGTGCGTTGTGACACCAACTTGTCAACTCGGCTAATTATTTTAGTTGGGAGTAAGGGCGGGTACAGGTAAGGAGAGTATAGCTTTGTTTAAGATGTTTGCTTGCCTTAGGGTGGCCGTTGTTTGATATTTTGATAGTGAGATTACTTTAGAACGCGCCAGAGTGAAAATGAAATATTGAAGCTACAAAGTTAAGAAGGATAACTAATGAGGATAGCCGAAACCCTAACGAATTTGGCAGTCTAGTCTATCACACAAAAATACGTGTTTTTTTAAATGAACAAACAATTTATGGCGTTCACACTGTTCACACATGTATCAAAATAATCTTAGTCAGACTTGGAAATTCTTCCAAAATTATTTTTCAAAATCTCAGGCTGTGGTCATCAGAAGATTTCAAGTAATGTTTGCCAGTGTTTGATGTTTAAGAAGTACGTCAAGAAACATAATATCATGACGAAATAAAATTGAACGTTAAAACTTAACTAAAATAACGCTATTTTCTCTCTTCTACCAATATATGCCTAGACTTTTGCCAACTATCATATGTTAGTCAGTTGTAGGCCAGTCCAACTGGATGCAACTGAATACCAGTATTTTACATGGAATGACTGCCTATCTGCCAATGCCAACCCTTATCTCTTATCCCCTTCCATGTGCTGAAGCGCCACATAAAACGATGTGACCTAGACACGTCACAATGGGAGACAATGGCAGCGGACCGGTCACTGTGGAGGCATACCGTGAGCACTAAGGTGTTTGAGTTTGAAAGGCGACGTAAAGATGAGCTCGATGCTAAACGAGACGAGCTTAAGGCCCGACCACCCGCGGCCATCCAATACAATTACGTCGGAGGGGTGCTGACTTGCAGTGAATGTGGACGCACTTTCACGGCAAAAATTGGCTATGTCAGTCACCAGAGAGCACACCAGCGATGCTCTTAATAGGCAGATCCAAGTCGCTGTGGCCGAAATCGGTCGGGATCATATATATATCCCCTACTAACTACATATGACACGAGATGCGTAAGCAAAGCACAGGCAAGTAAACTCGCTAGTCTAAACACGTCCTTAGCTTAAAACTGTTTATGCTGAAATTTGGAGCCTCGAAGTTGGCTTCGTGATTGGCTTCCAAACTGTCTCATGGTTAATGATTATAGGTATTATTATTAGTAAAGTTAAGGTATGTAATTATGTGTTTGAATATATATTGATCATGTTCTAAGAAGAGCAGGCTTGCGGCGCGTTCGTGTTCCACGCGCGGCTCAAAGATATGTCAGCAAGGAGGGGCCCGTAAGGGCCGACGCCCGTCGGGGCCGCGGATTTTTGTATTAGATAACGTGGCCTCGGCGCAAGGGCAAAGAAGGAACATGGGTTCGGTTTTTAGTCAGTAGAAGTCTGAAGAGCAGGCTTGGAGGATCTCGTGGCTAAATTATATCAGTCGGTCGGGTCATGGGAGCAGCGGTGGTTCCGACTTATAAGCGGTAAGTCGTCGATTTTTAAAGTTCGACAGTGCTTGCTAGATTTGGACTATGAATAGGTGACCATACATTGCATCCCGAGTTTCCCCCGTGCTAACCTATATCAGGTGTACCCTAGCATGTAAGGCTACCTTAATTGAGATACAAATTGCCATCACTCCAAGTAAAATATTGGTATACAGATAAATAGATACGCTGAAATCTCAGTTACCTGATTCGTCCTAGTTAATAAGTAACAAAAGCTTAGTTATATTGTTACTAACACAGTGAACCTAGTAGTCTAATAAACAAACAAATTATTATTATAATTATAGAATAGCAGAATTTGTACGTTTTCAAACTAATATCACGTTATGTATTCGTGTTTACTAAATATTCGTTTTATATTAATATCCTAATAACATAAGTTTGTAAAGGTACTACATTTTGTAGTTCAGCAGTTTCTGAGAAATGATCTGACATCTCATGTTCGAAGTTAACATGAAAGTTTTGTAACATCTTCATCGATCATTCTAGAAACCAAACCGAAGTTTCTTAATGTAAGTAGGATCGTATTTACGTTTCTTTTGAAAAAAATTTTTTGCGTATTTACAATTTATCTCTTTAGAATATTTTGTGTGTCCTCAATCTATTTAAGTCATGACTAAATAGGTTTTTTTCTGGATTAGCTTGTTCCATCGCCCACCTCATCTATCTTCAGGACAAGATTGAGGGCAAGAGTAGGGCTATTTAACATTAAAAAAAACTGTTTTAATTTGACAGCATGGTTGGCGCAGTGGCTGAGCGATTGGACTGCTGCGCTGCGTGTCGCGGGTTCGATCCCCGCACGGAACAAATATTTGTATGGCCTACAGATCTGGGTGTGTTTGTGTATGTGAGTTTAAATATTTGTAAACGCACCCACAATACAGGAGAAATTCCTAGTGTGGGGCAAAGTTTAACAAAAAAAAAACATACAGGAATCTGCATGATCTGATTAGTCAGTGGTTAAAGCGTGTTTAAAGTATTAGTGAGGATTAGGATAATTTACAGAAATAAATGTTATTTTATATCAACCGTTGTTATTTTCTCATAAATTCTGTTCACCATTTATTCAATCCCATGTTGCACCAAAATTCCTGTTGATCAGAAGCTGGCACCGATGTATAGCACCAGTATTTGACAGCTAAGCTTCAAGCCTGTAGACCAGTGAAGCGAGTGCTGACAGCTGAACAGAATCCAGGCTTTAATAGCGTATTTTACAGCCTTTGCTGTGCTATCTATAAAATGTATCAAGTTTTAGTTGGTCGAGGCGATAGACGGTTCCCCTATAGTCGAATTGACTGACGTAGGTATTGTATGTTGATGATGAAGATCATCTTCTGCCTGCCCCTTTTCTATTTCGTTGGGGTCGGCGTGCAGCTTAACCGAATGCAGCTGAATCAAAGTCTGGATGACATGGAGCATCTCAGCTGTCTAATTTTTGGAACCTAGTGACTGGGCAACACTATACCCCTCCTGACACTGGTAATTACTATCAATGTCCTTATCCCAATTTATTTGGGGTTGGCGCAACATGTTTTCTTCATTCCATATACTTATCTATTACTCCTTATAACTGCTATGCCGGAGGTCGTGGGTTCGATTCCCACCCAGGACAAATGTTTGTGCGATAAGCACGATCATTTGTTCTGTGTCTGGGTGTAATTTATCTATAATATGTATGTATTTAGAAATATATAAGTATGTTTATCAGTTGTCTAGTACCCATAACACAAGCTCTGCTTAGCTTGGGACTAGATGGCGTTGTGTGATAGTTGTGGAATATTATTATTATTATTTATTATTACTCATTCACCTTCTTTCTAGCTAAATCATCCTATGCTCAGCCTATTTAGTTTTCTTCTACTGTCTCCACCAGTCACATTCATACCACGATGACCGGTTACCACGCAACTACCAAAAACCAGTACCACGATTAAATAAACGATAGCCGGGACCAAATACAACTATCACCTACTAAAATACTCACTATAAAAATGGAACATATACTCGTAGTTGATATTGTAGCATAAATTAGTCGATTCCCTAAAAACCGACTAATTCTAAAAAGTTGTCACCTCACTAAATTATAGGTACAGCCCTAAATGTTCTGAAATGTCACAATGGAGGGAGAACGTCACTCAGGACCTCCTTTATAAACGGCTGCGCGCATAGGCTCTGTCCTTTTTACATCAAGCGAGCAGCCTACTAGATAAGTCCCCAGTTATTGGGTAAGTGAACTCCGCCATTGTGTTCTTCTGCTGCTATATTTATGTCCCGGCAAGCCATAACTATTTGTAATCTCTGTGTCTATTTAACATGGCTGCCGGCAATGTAATATTCTGTATTTAACATTAATTAGCACCTAGCTATTCACTATGCACATGTGCTCTAATTGGTTATATGGTTCTCCGCATGGCATGCATCCTATTCTATTCTCTATAAACTAAATCATGCTCATCCATGCGGTATCATAAACCTGCGACGCGAGTCGGCGGTCAATGAGAACCCCGTGGCGATGTGACGCCACGCCTCGCCTTTAGTCTACCATCTATTCACCTATCATCTAATCACTGTAAACCACTGCGATGTGTGAGTACCCATCTTCCATCTTCTTCACTGCCTTGAGCTTGCCGCACTTAACGCATGGCTGGGACACGCACATCGTAGGGGCTTACAGGAACCATCTTGGAGCTCACGCGCCCCCCTTGGCGCTGTTTCAGGGTTCCTATCGCTGGCTAACAAACCTGCTGCTTCGCTCACGCTGCACTGCTCTGCTGCTGTGCTCCCGCGTTCTACCAACGCGGTGAGAAGCGCGCATCTGCACGGCCGCCCTACCGCGAGCCGCCTTTAAACTGCGACGCCTACGCGTCCAGCACCAGACGACGGCGTGGCCGTGTAGACAGTGGCCTGCCGCCGCTACCTACTGGCCGCCTGCGCTGCCGCTACCGGCCTACCACCAACGCTGCCTCGGGCTAGTCCTAGCCCTGAGCCCGCTGCCCACCTGGTCGACCGCCCTGCCGCGCGTCCCTACCGACGCGTGAGGCCGCCTGACCCGGCCTACCTACCGTGCGTGGCGATCGACGTCTTCTGGTAGCTCAGGGCAGTACCGTATACCTACCTTCAGTGACAGTGCGTGACCTTAGAGACACTAGAACCCTAGACCCTAGAATCTAATTGTAAGTGTAGTGCTAAAATAAATGTATAACTAAGTCTACAGTGTCTCATTTATCTACCACGAAAACCACTACGCTACAATATCAAAGAGTAAAAGTGTAATTTCGCAGCTGGCAGCAATATATCATGTCAGAGTAGATCCGTGACAGTGATAACAAGAAGGGCGGAGCTAAGAGATACAAAATATTTTGCAAGACTCGAAAATATAGCAATTAGAGTGGTAGTTGCAGTAGTTATTTTAAGGTAAATTTTAGCAACGAAACTGAATGCGTTTAAAGGGGTAAAGAAAAGGATATAAAGTTCTTCATCCGCCATAGAAAAAGGAGGGACCTTCGACCAGGACCAGGACCAGGGTGTTGTGTCTTTTTTTTTTTTTTGACAGCCTGTACCAACGGCTTAACGTGCTTTCTGAGGCACTGACGAAACTTGGAATGCAATGGGTGGTCGACGGGTCAAGATAGGCAAGCGCAGTTCAACCTGAAGATCGATCCTTGTGCCTGTTATTATGTAACCATGACCTCCTCAGCTTAGTAACTGACAGGGATACCTTACATGTATAATCCCAGAAAAGCAGGAATTTCACGAATCGAGTTTCCGTGTCCCCAATGCCTCTGATTCCATCTTATCCGAAAAACCATATTGCTTAAACACAATCTGACGTCCCCCTCCTCCCTTCTACCCATCTACCCCCATGAGATAGGGGTGAACTCAGGTAAACCCTTTGAGACAAATTGAATCGACGTACCTTACAGGAATTCGGTACTCAATGCTCAGATCTCTTATATGTCGTGTTCTGTAAAAGCTTTAAAAGAAAGCCGAGTTACGTATACAGAAATGTAGATTGCAGGAATAATTTGTAGAAAAAATATTTTACTAGTGTATTTACAAAAAAGGAACTAATTTGAATAAACAACAGGCGTCTTACTACTTCTCCACATTGCTGTAATCCAGAAACGTGTCCGAGTTTAGTTATAATTATTATAAAAGTAAAATTTTACCTGGGTTAGTATTTATTGACCTGTGAAAGTATTTAAATTCCATCAATATTCAATGCTTTCCATATTAAAAAGGCTGGCTATCAGTTTGCTTGATTTCGTTACATAATTTCATCAATTTACTTCTTTGAAAGTTTTGGTGTTTTTACTGTTTGAGTTGAGTTGAGATAAATTAATATAAAAATTTCAGACAAATCACAATAGTTTATCAAGCCTATCAATAAAAAAGTGGGTGAAACTACCTATTTTTAAGAAAATCCAATGTTGAGCAAAACCACCTTCCTGAGGCACGGAGGGGCTCCGGTACATTAGGGTTGGTCGTGATGATCAACCTTGGCAAGCGTTGCTTATAACCTTGACAATATGATCTTGTAAAAACACTCCCAGTTGTTATAAAACCACGAAGCCTTCTAAAAAATAATTCAAAAAAATATAAACAAGAAAAAATCGCTCAGTCCGTAATCGTAGCTTATTTGAAAAGCCGATAAACCCATGTTGTGTGAGATGGAAAAAATGGAGCCCCAGGGTAAGTCGACAAGGAATATAAATTATGAAGGTTGTCAATCCAACCTTTATTCAATGTAGCCCACTTGGTATGAAACACCTTCGAGCCTTGAGGGAGGGTATTGCGTGATGTATCAATTGTTCGAACATGGGTTTGTACTATCTGAAAGGTTTGGGAGTGCAGGTAGTGTACGTTACACGTTGTAATAGAAACTTGCAATATTATTGGGTACCACTTTTAGCTTTTTTTTAAGCAAATGTCCTTAGGTACATTGCGAGGTCATAAAATTCTGTTGGACTTACGTCCACTTCAACTAAAATCCTTTATTCAGTTTTCGGGCTAGGGCTACGAATTCCTGTTAGAAAAAAAATACCAATGGAATTGCGAACCTCCTCCTTTATGGAAGTCGTTTAGAAACCTATTAGTCCAATAAGAAATATTTGAAAAGTTAGTTTAAGCGCAGATGCCCTGCGCTTAAACTAACTTTTAGCTAGTTATTGTCGCTTTTCTCGCATACGCATGTTTTTACAAGTGGGAGGTTAGTGCTGCATTCTGTATCCACGCCTGGATGTATTATAATTGTAATTCAACATGATTACGAATTAAACCTGAATAAGTCGGATTGACGCCAAGCTGGCGTTTTTCTACAGAGAAAGTTACACATAAATGTGGACCTCAAAATGAACCATAACAATCCATCATATTATTATTCATTTCACTTTCCTTTCCCCTATAAATACAACAAATTACACTTTCGACTTAAGATTATCAATCACAATGCAAAGAATCAGGTCAAAGTGGATTGAACATCAATTTGATACAAACTTAGTTTTGCCTAACGTAATACAAAAGTTATGTTTGAAAAATGATTTCGTCCGTGAGAGCGCGAATTTGTTTGCGACCACTTTCTATTTCACATTTGAAGTTTTCGAGGGATGTAAGATAATTTTATGAGTTTTATTTTGGTAGTTAAATAAACCTAGTATCTAAAGGACAATAATAATAAAATAATAATAATAATTTATTTTGTACAAACGTGAGCTCTTCTTAGCAGTGTGACGTCATGATTGACGTCATCGATCGCTACCAACGGCGCACACAAAAATTTGGTAGTACAGTGTGTGCGGCGACGTCAAATTCGAATTTGACAAGTGTCAAGGAAAGCAATTGACTTGTTTTTATTTTGCTTTTACATGTTGTTTGTTGTTGCACCATTATTTAGATATTATTCAATGAAAAATGTCGCTGTCTTGGGCAGTACGTAAATAAATAATTCCGAGAGGGGATAATATTATGTTCTGTGCTTTCGGCTTAGTTCCGAGGTTATAATTTTTGACAGAAGTGACATTACAGGGCTATTGACTGGTTTAAATTGAAATGTGTACTATGTGTACCGATGGTAAACATTCAATTTAAACAGCTAGTTTGTAGCGTTGGCACGTTTGTAAAGGATCGTACAATTTAAACCGCAGCCATAGTTGCCAAAAGACTAGGCGGATGATGACAGGTAACACTTTTTTTTTGGAGGTTAAGAAATCATCAAATGACTCCTCCCACTCTGGGTAGAGTGGTAGGAAGTGTCAGACTTGTACTGACTAAAAACCATCCATGTTCCTTCTTAGCCCTTTGTGTCGAGGCCGCGGTATCTCGTCGAACAACCCGCAGCCCCGACGAGGGAACACCAAAAATCAAAATTAATAATGTAGGTTATGTATACCTAATCGAGAATGAATGAATATCAATTTACCTATGTATATAAAGGACTGACTTCCAGAACGCATGATGACGCTAACCTTCATCCTAAACTATTTGGGGTCAGCGCAGAAAGCCTACTTCTTCCATACTTCTCTATTACTCGTGCATCTGCCCTTAGGGCAAGATTGAGGTCAAGAGCAAGCCCACCTACACTAATATTATAAAGAGGAAAGATTTGTACCTATTTTTGTATGTTTGTATGTTTGTAATGAATAGGCTCAAAAAGTACTGGGCCGATTTCAAAAATTCTTTCACCATTAGAAAGCTACATTCACCCTGAGTAACATAGGCTACTTTTTATCCCTGTATTCCCACGGGAACGGGATCTACGCGGGTGAAACCGCGGGACGTCCGCTAGTTTATAATAAAAAAAAAAACATCGTCTAAAAGACCATCGTCTTCAATCAGGTGAGACAGTGGATGAGTGGGAAACCTCCTTTGAAACCAAGCAAACAAAAATAGAACGAACTCGAAAGCACTTCTCTTGTTTACAATCTAAACTTAATGAGATTGAATATAATTATTATTAGGAACAGCGTTATCCTTTTAGTTAGTTTTTATGATAGCAGTAACAATTTGTTATGATCGCGTGTTTATTCATTAAAACTTCATCTGGTTTCAGTAGGTAGTTTACTTTTAAGAAGGAAGTTTGTTTTATGTTTATTTGTGGGTGAGTCATCATTTAATATCAGTCATTTTTTCATTTTTTCGTCTATTTCTATGAGGATGATCTGCTAATAACATTTAGTAAAAATGGAAAAATTTATACTCGACAAGAATTATTGTGAATTATTGTATCATAACCCAATTGAAAAGGCTGAAATTTAATACCAAAACGTGTCAAAAACGAGCATGAAAGACAAAGTTTTAAATGTTTTTTTTTTTGTTTTGTAACACTTTAGGGTCAGTATGAAGTCATTACAGAATCATTCAATTTTTTATTTTCTTTATGGGACAGCTATTGACCTCCATGTAGCTGAATGATGTCTACGATGGAACAAGTGTGCCCAAGACATGCTCGTAACATGTAATTGGATGTGAACTTAGTCACAAATCAACAAAATAGTTTCTAATTTTAACGAAATTTTATACGAAAAAGAACTTAATTTAAAAATCTAATTAATTTAACTTTTCTTTTCCACAAAGCAAAATAAAAACAGTTCTCTCGCTCAGTGGGCTTGGCATCTAAAAAACCGGTATTACGGTAATAATCGTAGGCAATAACATTTGCCGAGTGCTCCGTTTGTGCTCAAACCGCGGGATCGAATCTAATTTGTGTGGCTTAGCCGCCGTGCGTCCCAATGTGCGCGCGCGTAATGAAAATCTAAATTTAGATGTGCTGATGTTTTTTTATAAGTGTTTTTGTTGCTAGGCTCGTAGTTATGTGCTTGGGGACAGACTTGGAGCCATACGGGTAAGGAAACATTGCAAACTAGCTGCGTACATCTGTCATGGACAGTTGTTAAACTTTCAATATTCGGGGATCAGACCTGATCACTCACCGAATCGCAAAAGCTCCGCCTTGGAGTCTGCCAAAGATTAATGGAATGCAGCATTCTGGCTGTATGCTGCACGCTGCGTTAAAAAATGAGAATTATGGACTGCCACGTTCAAATAAGATTGGGCGGGTCACAGTGTCTCAACACGTTGGATGCCTAACGATGGACGGCGCCGCCGAGGCGGGCCTAGGAAGAGGTGGCGAGAGGATCTGGACCCGCATCGCGAAGACTGGTTCGAGGTGGCAGTGGAGAAAAGTACCTGGCGGGATACTTCCCGTATCCCGCCTTTGCACAGCAGTGGGACATCATCATCATCATCATCATCAGCCTATAATGTTTCCACTGCAGGGACTCAGACCTCCTCTCTAGGAGAGGGATGGGCTATAATCCATCACGCGGGCCCAGTGCGGATTGGCAGATGTCACATGTCTTCGAATTTTTTGGTTCTAAGACATGCCGGTTTCCTCACGATGTTTTCCTTCACCGTTTTGAGAGCAGCGGTGATGAAACAAATTACACAAAGTAATGCGCCTGCCTGGGTTCAAACCCACGACTTACTGTTCGTAAGTCGGGGCCGACACCATTGGGCCACCGCTGTCTGCTCCGCGCAGTGGGACATACAACCAAAAATAAGTCGGATCCTTGCCTGTATATGCACACTTGACTCTCTCCACATTACACCATCCAGCAAACCCAACATTGGCTCCAACATAATGTTGGCAACCAACTGAATTGTGACGTGTGGTTACCGCCAATGGCTCGTAGCCCTCCGTCACAATCAAAAGAGGTCTAACCACACAGCGCCCTCTATCGGCCGATGTGAAGTACGCCAGGTGCGTCCCGTTGGCCCACAAAATCGGATCCGAACTCCGGATTTAATTTTGTAATGGGTCGTGGTGTTGGTGGTAAGGGATAGCGGGAATTGTGATGTCATTGGTATGAAGTGTATTATATAATAATAGATTTAATATCATAGCGTGGCCAATAAAGCCAAAAGGCACTTGTTTTATTTCTGTCATAGAGTTTTTTTTTGTTTTAGCTAGACCATACCTAGGAACCCTTTAGTTTCTGAGATATTAGAGTTCAAAGTTCTAAATTGTTCACAACTTAACAAAAAATACTTACTTTATTGCTTCCATGCCCCCTATATTATTCAATGCATCGAGCAGTACATTGTTTTGAGTCCAACATACCCACAAAATCCCAGTCATTTCCAGTAGTAATAATGTTTGCATAGAATTACTTACTTCCATGTACAGTCACTCCATATAAACTACTGATATTTAGATGTATCCGGTTAGACAGGAAGCCGACCACTACGTAAGTAGTTAGAAAATGCCTAAGTAGATTTTAACTTATAGTTTGATGTGCAGAATGCTTTGTTGACAGCCTCATGAAAGGTCCATTGACACCTTGTACATGACTTCTACTTAATTAGAAAAAGCCTAAGCAGATTTTGATTTAGTTTGATGGCAGAATGCTTCGTTGACAGCCACATGAAAGGTTTATTGACACCTTGTACAGCATAACAAGAACAACCTTTTAACCACCCCGCTACATTCTATCCCTCGTACCACACACCCGTGAATCGTGCCTTTGACACGAACGGGAGCGTATCGATCGTTCGTTCACAGTTTCAATCGCTACAACATTGATTAGCAACTTTACACCTTGTTTTTATGTTTACTGCTTCTTTGCGGAGGTTTCCAACTTTGTGGAAAGTAGGTGGCGGAGGAAATTAGGTATTTGTTTTGGTTAATAATAAAGGAAGAAACGCGTTTGGATTTTATTTTGTCGTGGGCTGGGGCTGTCTGAACATAATATCACGCCTTTAATCCTCGTAACGTTAGGCAAAAGTGTACTTATTGGCACATCCACATTTCGCCAGTTATATTTAAGTTTTTAAGCTGACATGTTTCACATTATTGTGAACATTTGTAACGGGATATTTGAATCATCATCATCATCATTTCAGCCGAAAGACGTCCACTGCTGGACATAGGCATCCCCTAAGTGTCGCCACATTGACCGGTCCGGTTAAAAATAAGTTATATTATTTAAGTTCCATGTAATACGGGGCAAGCTTATTGCAACCAGCCGAGCATTTAACTCATTATATTATTATATGACCGAAGTTTGCTATAGATCACGTATTACATATAACTTACATCCACCGACGTATACGTCACGTTATCACGTAAACGTTCCACGTCGACGTCTTAACACGTTCACAAACCCTAACCTATATAATACAACTTATAAATTCAATTTTCAACGTAATTGCCATTAGAACTTCAACACGTTGACCTGAGCGAACCAACCACATATACCCATCTCCTTTACTCATGTACAGAAGCACATATGCGTCGTCTCTTTCTATCGAGGTCGGTCAAGTTGATGAAAAGTTTTAATTGGCTGTTCAAATTTTATTTGAAATGCTATGGAACATTGTTTTACGGTTATAAATGTGGGGCGTCGTGTTCTTGTAATATTATTATTGTTAATTTTGGATTTGTTGGTGTCTGAGTGATTTCGATGTTATCTGTATTCGATTCGAACTATTATTAGTCAACCAATGGCACAAACTAGAATTCAAGACACACACCTCTGATTTTTCAAATTCATGTCTTATTGTATCTAAAATAAACCATCATTTGCTTCGGTGAAGGAAAACGTCGTGAGGAAACCAGCATGTATTTTTTTTACGGGTGCCAATCATCAAATAATCCCTCCCACTCTGGGCATAGCGGAAGGGAGTGTCAGACTTCTGCTGACTAAAAACCACCCATGTTCCTTCTTAGCCCTTGTGCCGAGGCCGCGGTATCTCTTTCGAACAACCCGCAGCCCTGACGAGAAAACATGCCTGAAGATATTTCACGGTATGTGAAGCCATGTTAGATGCCATGATGCATGGTCGGCATAATAATTCTGTTACCAGGTTAAACACTAACTACACAATATAGTCCACTAGGTGGACCGATGACCTGGTCAAGGTTGCAGGAACCCGCTGGATGAGAGACGCACGGGACCGGTCAATGTGGCGACGCCTGGGGGAGGCCTATGTCCAGCAGTGGACGTCTTTTGGCTGAAATGATGATGATGACACAATATAGAAGAAGTATAGTTTTTCATTATTGATAAATGTATTCAATAGATAATAAATATAGAAGAAGAATGACTATTATTTTCCAATAAGAGAGGAACTGCTTGGCATTTATTTGTTGGTAATATTGATGAAATTCTAGTTTTATAAAAACCGGTATAGAAGGCAAACATTAATGACCACCAAAGATGTCTCTCTTAAATAAATTTCTATGACCACCACATTTGTTTAACGTGGATTGACGATAGCAGAATTCATAGTAGTAAGACTTATTTTTTCAGGAATTTTATGATATTTTCCAGACATAAAGTACCTACAACTTTTATGCTTCAAAATATTCCTGCAATCTACATAAAGTTTACGCTAGCAGTTGAGTTAGTACCTGTCCTATAAAAACTTCGCAACTCGGACAAAAGTCCCCCGTCCTACATCCATACATCACAGGGTGGTTTTAAAACGTCATAGCAAAAAAAAAATTATAGACCATTATAGCAATTATGTAAATGTTCAGCGATAAAAATAGATAGTATCGATGTCGCGATCGAATCGCGCGATTTTATTGTCGCAAAATGATATTAATGGACACATTTACATTTAAGGGGTAGTTTCGAGGGGTTGTTCAGCGTGAGTTATGGGGTGAACTCGGGTATTTTTGGTAGATCAATGGGAGTTCCGGTTTTGGACGTTTTTATAAATTGTTTTTATGCTAATCTATATGGGTAAGTTTTAAGGGTCGATTGAGAATGGATTGTTGATGCTTTAGTGTTTTATGTTAGAGAGTGTTTTCTGTGTCAGCAGAAAAACACGACTTCTATTGGTTTGTCAATGTTATCTTTCTCTGATTAACCAGCATTCTCAATGAATGAATAGTCTATAAGAGTAGGGAGGGAGATTCTTAACAGTCCTTTTCAACTTGATGAACGAGAAGCGTACTCTCAAACTGAATGTCTGCATAAATAGATTTCATCTATACAGGGGATTTCAGTACAGTCGCACCGTCAATCGTTTTAAAATTGGCTTTTAATGACTTAATTTGTTATTTTTCAAAAAATAAAGTTTAAAATCTAACTCACTCAAAAAAATATTGAGTTGGTAAAACATTGTTAGCCTATTTGATTTCATTTTAATTTTACTATATTAATGTCCTGCAAGGAATGCTATCGAGTTTCCAGTAACCCTGTAAAAAATACACAATGCAAGGACTCGATTATAAAAGTGATTCGATTTCACCAAACAGTAATAATATTATCCGTAGTGTAAATACCACCAGTTCCTCATTCACTATTCCGTATTTTATTTGTGGCAACATTCAATATTTTTCCACTGCGCTTTGTAATTGTCAGCGCGATAATTGAACGAATGAGCGAATGAATTAAATGAACATGTGGACAAGAGGCGTAACGGTTCGGTCACGGTACTAAGGTATACTGAAGTGTCGAAGGGTGGGCGTTTTGGAGGACTGTCTCTTGCAAATGAATATTGGCGTTCGAAAAGTGCTAATTATCAGCCTCGTTTGATTAAATGACTTTTGATTTTATTTTGATTTGTTTTACTATTGAGCGTGTTTAGGACTTGCTTATCTGATATTAAATAAGGTTGGCTGTCAAAAGATATCATCTTATTTTTAAGGTTCCGTACGTATAAATATAAAAAGGGTACCTATAATATCATTATCATTATAAGATTGATTGATTAAGATTCTGTTCGTCTGTCACACCTATTTTCCGAATTTACAAGACCTATTAAATTGGTTGGTTACTAGGTACACCTCTGTCTAATCCTTCGGGGATTACAGACGTAATGTTATGTTATATTACCTCACACTGTCCTCACACTAGAGCCCTCAAAATACCAGCTTCTATCAAAAGAATCCCGCTCATCGCTCCGCTTATCAGCAACGCCTCAGTCTTCCGCAATAAATCATTTTATTTACTACACATTAATGATTGAAACGTTATTTCCCATTCGCTACGTTGTGACGTTATTACTCAAAATGAGTAATTGTTTCCCAATTTATTACGTCATCCGATTATAATAAATAAGGCATTTCAAATTCTCGTGACGGAAGGGAAATGGGAATGCAGTATGCAGGCGAGCTTCCAATTTTTAATTTCGCATTTTGTGAAAGATGGTGACTCGAGCCAACGTGGAAGTGACATAATGCTTTTGACATTTATTTTAAAACTACCAATTACGTTGGTAGGTAAAACCTTCATCATCATCATTTCAGCCAAAAGACGTCCACTGCTGGACATAGGCCTCCCCCAGGCGTCGCCACATTGACCGGTCCCGTGCGTCTCTCATCCAGCGGGTTCCTGCAACCTTGACCAGGTCATCGGTCCACCTAGTGGGAGGCCTTCCAACGCAACGTCTTCCGGTTCGCGGTCGCCATTCCAGAACTTTTCGGCCCCATCGGCCATCCGTTCTGCGAGCAATGCCCTGCCCATTGCCACTTAAGTCTGGCGATTCTTCGGGCTACGTCGTCGGTAACCTTGGTTCTCATGCGGATGTAAAACCTTACTGCAAAAATTTTAAAGTAATTGATAGTATCGAATGTTTTTTATTGTGATGATGATGTTGCCATCTAGCCGATTTCGGCTACAGCGACTGCATTCGATGGCTTTCTATACGTATGGATTGTCAACAGCTTTGTTGTACTGCTCTTTCGTGAGCTCTTAAGTGACTAGCATATCCAACTTTAGTCGAAAACCTTGTAACTTTCCAACAAAAAACTTTTTTACAAAAAATAAAACCGACTTCGACAAAAAAAAAACACTCAAAAGTGAAAAATAAACTTGAGAAGAAAAATCAGTTTCTGAAGTCGGTGACTTTTGTTTCTTTGATTTAATTTTTTTGTCACCGACTTCAGAAACTGATTTTTCTTCTCAAGTTTATTTTTCACTTTTGAGTGTTTTTTTTTTGTCGAAGTCGGTTTTATTTTTTGTAAAAAAGTTTTTATTTTTCACTTTTTAGTGTTTCACATGTGCTTACCCCTTCACAACGTACCGGCGTGATGTTATGTTAGGAACTGGTGTAAACAATAGACAGACAATATGAGATTTCAGCAATCCCAGTCCATTTGCTATCATTTATTGAGGAGTTCCGTTGCCTATCTCCGAAGTTCTTCATCAGATCTTCACAAAATAGTTTTTATAACCTTTGTAGTGAGTACAGGCGTGATATTATGTTGTGTGATGGCGTAAACAATGCTTAGATATGCTATAGCAACAATCGCGGTTAATCTGCTGTTATTTATTGAAGAGTTCCCCCGATTTCTACAAGATTCCATCATCAGATATTAAAATGGTGACAATGGGACCACACGGGAAGCACCAGCTTTCAAATGAAAAAAGAATCATGAAAATCAGTTCACCCAGTCGCAAGTTATGAGCGAACAAACATAAAAAAAAAAAAAAAAAAATACAGTCGAATTGATAACCTCCTCCTTTTTTTGGAAGTCGGTTAAAAACAACATCACCTCTGCCATATCCGAAGAGTATAAGGCAGAGATGTACGAAATAGAACAGGTCGCGCCGAACGCACTCAAACCGATGGCCATATTTTTCTAAAAAACCTTTATGAAAAGTGCCTCGTTTTGTTTTATTATCTAAACGATTTTACATTCTTTAATATGAACATAAGATCAATTTACGATAACGTTATTAACAAGAGACGCAAACTCATAAAATAAAATCACATTAATTTACAGACCCAATAAATTCAAACAATTAAACCCAAAATTAAATTCAAAACCAATAAAAAATGATTGCGTACTCATTACATTGAATCGATACATCGAAACGAGACTCGTAATAAGAATCGATTTACATAAATTTCGAGTTGGAACCCGAATTTGAGTGGGACGTATTTCACGATGCAGTAATTAAGTTACAAAATGTGATATTACAGGATCGTATTAAATTGCTCATTAAACTGGCTGAGGGATCGATTGAACCAATGTGGTGCATGATAGTGTAAGCATGGAAATTGTCGAAATGGTCTGCATATTTGGAATGCAACTGAGTGAAATTCTGACAAAATATACAGTCACTAAAATTGATTATCTCCAAACTATGGCCTATAAAATAATGATATTCCTATGTATATCTTTACCTAAAAAAATACTATATCTCGACATTCAATCTCAGATCATTAGCCAGTGAAGCAAGAATAGCCGAATTAGAATACGCAATATCGAAAATTAACTGGGACATTATCGGTCTGTCTGAAGTGAGAAGGCAAGGTTATAAAATAGAAGACAGGGGAGCATATCATCTTTACTACTATAGTGAAACGAAAGGAGAGAAAGGTGTTGGATTCCTGGTAAAAAAGCAGCACAATACAAACGTACAAGATTTTATCGCGATATCCGAGAGAGTTGCGACTTTACATGTGGACATACATGGAAAGAATTTTTCTATAATCCAGGCATACGCACCTACTCAAAGAGCACCTACAGAAGAAATCAAAAAATTCTATGCTGACCTTGATAGAGCAATGAATAAATGCACAAAAAATATAATATTTTTGGGAGACATGAACGCCAAAATAGGATGCCCCAAAGAAAATGAAGAATTAGTAATGGGAAAATATGGTTACGGAAAAAGGAACGATAGAGGAGAAATGTTCATAAAATTTTGCTTTCAATATAACTTGAAAATTTCTAATACTATTTTCAAAAAATCCAATAAGCTTCGATGGACCTGGGGATCACCTGATGGGAAATCGAAGAACGAAATCGACTTTATAGCTACGAATGTCACAAAATATATACAAAACGTGAATGTGATGAGTAATTTGCAACACCCTAGCGACCATAGAATGATAAGAATCACCCTAAATATGAAGAAAAACAAGGTATCTCGAGCTCACTACCAAGGAAACGCACATACAGAAAACGAAATTACTAAAGAAGACCGACCAACTCTGACCTGCAATGACAATGACAGTGTGCAGCAATTCAACAGGAAAATCGAGACATTTTTACTTACAAGCTACAAAAAACCAACTGAAGACACAACTGATAAAAGAAATAAAGAAATTATAACAGAAGAAATAAAAACTTTAAAATATAAAAAACACATATTAAAAAACAAGAAACGCAAAACTAGAGAAGAAAAGAAAACTTTGAGTAAATTATACAGGATAATACATAAGAAAATAAACCAGAATATTAAAAAGAAAAGACTAGACACAATTAGCAAGTTTATAGAAGAGACAGGTGGAACAAAAAAGGCTTATAAAAATTAGAAACTACCAAACATGTAATGACCCAACTTCAGAATACTTCAGGAACCACCGTCACGCACAGAAAAGACCTAATGACAATAGCTACACAATTTTACAAGAACCTCTACACATGCACAAACAAGAACAACGAAAAAGATATCATAGAAAATTCCAAACCAGACCTAGAACCAGTACCACCCTTTTTAGAAAACGAGATAGAGCTATCCATAAATAAGCTAAAAGCTGGAAAGAGCCCAGGACCTGATGGAGTGACAAACGAGATGATAAAAGCTGCAAAAGAAAAATTAATAAAACCAATCACTCAGCTCTTTAACGCCATCCTAACAACAAAGGAATTGCCAGAAACATGGACATGCTCGGAAATAGCCCTATTATATAAAAAGGGCAACCCTAAACTGATTTCTAACTACAGGCCGATCAGTCTCATATCCTGCCTGTATAAAGTATTTGCTTCGACCCTACTGAGACGTATAACACCGAAAATTGACGAGAACCAGCCAATAGAACAAGCAGGATTCATGAAAAGTTTCGCTACCATTGACCACATACACACACTGAAAGTAATTATTGAACGGTTTACGGAATATGACCTTCCCATATATATAGCTTTTATAGATTACTCTAAAGCTTTCGACTCAATTTCACACAGCTCCATATGGCAGGCCTTAAACAAGCAAGGAATAGACCAAGACTACATAGAAATAATCAAAGCAATTTACTTGAGAAGTTTTACAAGAGTACGACTTGACACTAGAGGACCAAAATTTCAAGTCGAGAGGGGGGTAAAGCAAGGAGACCCACTTTCCCCAAAACTTTTTATCGCAGTCCTAGAATCCATCTTCCAAAATCTCGATTGGAGCGACATGGGAATAAATGTCAATGGCAAGTACCTCTCACACCTCAGGTTTGCGGACGATTTAGTGCTACTGTCGGAAGACCCATACAAACTGAACCACATGATAGATTCCCTTAGTCATCATAGTGAGACCGTTGGTCTACAGATCAACTGGGACAAAACAAAAATAATGACGAAACGCGAACAAATACCTATATCCATACAGACAGTACCTATAGAATATGTCGTGGACTATATTTACCTTGGCCACCTTATTTTAACAAAATCTTGCACAGAAAAGGAAATCGACCGCAGAGTGAAAAATACTTGGAATAGGTACTGGAGTATGAAGGAAATTTTTAAGGGTCCTATAACCATAAAGTTAAAAACAAAGGCAATGAATATTTGCCTAATACCTGTTCTTACTTACGCATGTCAAACCTGGCCTCTCAAAAAATCCTTCATATGTAAAATAAGAAGTTGTCAACGAGGAATCGAACGGAGTTACTTGAGTATCAGATTGAAGGACAGAGTCAAAAGTTCACTGATAAGGAAAAAAACCAAGGCAAGAGATGTGGTCAAACAGGTCCTGACACTAAAATGGAAATGGTCAGGCCATATCCAAAGAACTACGGATGAAAGATGGTCACAAGTTATAACAAATTGGTATCCAATTAATAAAAAGAGAAGGAAGGGTAGACCACTCAAAAGATGGAGTGACGACTTAAAAGAAACAGCCGGAAACTTGTGGCCCAGACTGGTGAAAGACAGACCCAACTGGAACAGTTTGGAGGAGGCTTTCACCGCAAAAGGCGGCCCTTACACCTAACAATACTAATCTTATTTTAAGTACAGATACTAACATTACTAACAAATACATAAATAAGTACACAACTCATTATATAAAACTAAATGTAAACTAAATGTAAGGGATATAAATAAAGCTAAATAAATAATGTATATCTTTTATCAAAACCGTGGTAGTTATTCCGCAAGACAATCACTTTAGAATCTTCGTAGTTCCTAGGTGTATTAGGGCACAATAACTTCTTTTTTTGCAATTGAAAAATAGGCACAACTTCCTGAAAGAACATTATAAACTCTATAATAACTTTACTTTCGTATGTCGATGGCAGAAAAACCCAATTAAACAAAGTCACCGACTTCTGAAAATAATATTACTTTAAACTTTCATCGGCTTTAGTTTCCCAGTATTTCATCAATTCCTATAAAAATCGTGCGGGTCTGTGTCAGGGCGCATGATTTTAGATTTAACGTAAAATATCCGTGACACCAAGCTTCATTGGATTGAAACAAACATTTTATTAATCCAGACTTTTTCGTCACTGTCCATTTTCTCCAACAGTGGGTTTTTGTCCGGTGTGATTTAAAAAAGAATTGCCTATGTATATGAATTCGTAGAATCTGTTTAGCTGTGAATGATTTTATACCGACTAAAAACATTATTCTCTTCTTCAACCTTTGACCAACAAATACTGAGGGTAGGTATCTTCCAAATCATTCAACTTTTGATGGTTTTCGGCTTTGGCTATGCAGTTTCTTCCGGCTCTCTCTCTTTTATTTTTTTAATGGGCTGCAGTCGTGTAAAATACGGGTATTGTTTACGTTCAATGGAACTGACAGCCGTTTAACAGGGTTTTAATATTTTGATCGTGTTTTGTTTATTTGAACGTAATTCATGATTGGAAATAAAGAATTTCATATTTTAGAAATAGGAAAGCTAATTCCAGCCATAACATATAAAATCGAATGTCTATGTCTCTCTAATCCCAAGAAAATAGGCAAATTAATTGAAAGAAAATTACAAAATACATAAACCATAAGAAGATAATAGATATTATTATTATTCACAGCCTGTTTTCAGTTACAAAGACAAATTAATTACTTTTAAATTGATCATGAAAGCGGCCTTTGAGAAACTCAATTACAAAAGCAACTATTTTATTTATTTTTTGTTTATCTACTTACTGAAGTGTATTTAGCTATTCAATTAACTTTGTCTTGGTTTATACATTGCTTTGTATTTTAGATTTAGTTTTAGGCTTCCAAAACTAAATCTAAAATACAATTTGCTGCGGGTTGTTCGAAAGAGATCCCGTGGCCTCGACACAAAGGGCTAAGAAGGAACATGGATGGTTTTTAGTCAGTAGAAGTCTGACAACGCTTCCGCTTCGCCCAGAGCGGGAGGGGTCATTTGATGATTTCCCACCCTCTAAAAAAAATGGTACTTGAATTCACCTAACTTAATTGTATGTACAGACAGCAATACATCAAACTACTTACCAGAAGTTGTAAAATTTTGTCGATCAACCTTGATCCTATTGCTTTAACAACACAGTTCAAAATCGTCTGGTCTAGTCTGATCAAATCTCACAAAAACAAGTGAAATAAAGCAAAAATTTTCTTACTCAAACGTTAAAAAGTTCTACAGGACCGACTCTATTTAGTCCACAATTAAATGAAAATAATAAACATTTTGGTCATGATTGTACGTCAGCAAAGGACACGGGGTAATTCATTTGTACCCCAAAGAGTACAGTACCCCTGTCGAGAAGGGTGGGGTATTTACTTCCCCCTGGAGAAGGCCACTCTGTCAACTTGCGGAAATAATAAATAAAAGTACCGTGAAACTGGTTATTATTCGCTTTTTTTTACCAAAAATACGGAAAAAATACTTGTTTAATTGGGAGGAATAAGTACGTAGTTCCCTTTTTTAAATTATTGCTTGTTTGTCCCAGTTATTTTGGTATAGTTACTTACTTTTTCAAGGCAGCGAAGGATTTTTTTAAAACTAAGGCCTTTTTTTATATTTTTTATAATTGACTATGGTTGCAAGTTGCAATTAACGATTTCACACAAACATAAATATGATCTCTAATAACTTTGTGATCAACACAAAGAATCATACACACATTGAATACCTCTGTGTTTAAAAGTAACTTTGCTTTGCGTAGTTTGTAGAAATTATTAATTAAAAAATAATAATTTGCGATTTAGCATAAATCGTTCAAGTTGTAAATTTAATTAAGTAATCAACAAGTAAATTAAATTAATCGTTCACCTATTGTCAAGATTAAAACTAAGTCTGTAACTGAATGAGAATTAAAATTATAAGATTAAACCGTCAGACCCACTAATTTCTAAGCAGAAACCTCAAAATTCCTTATTAATTTAAATCCCAGAGCTCAAAACTTACTCCAACCTCATTACAATCTAAATTTATTTTTACAATTTCGCTCAGTTCTCGCGACCGTTACTAACAAATATACTTACAAAATGATGTAGAAAATTTCCCTTTGAATAAATTTCATTTCTAAGCAAAGCATAATCCCCGTCTTGTTAAAGATAAGGAGAAGCATTAATTTGATTTCATCTCATTACGGTGTTCCCGTCGACCACTTGCTCCGAATAAATTATGAAAGACACGCGAAAATGGTTTATTATCCCTGCTGGCATTCTCTCTCGCTTCTTTTTTAAGGATTTCTATAGGAGAGAAAGAGATGGATAGATGTTCAAGTGTTTCGTGTATGTGCTTTTGGAGTTTTGGCGAGTCCACGGTTTTTTTTTGTTCTTTTTTGTGTCGCAGATGAGATTGGTATGCTGGTCTTGGCTTCGTAATTAAAACAAATATAAAAAAATGTGCAACATTAACTTGGCGAGACTTTGATCAGCATTGTTTGTATAAGCTGATACAACACAGACATTAGCCGTGTTAATTAAAAGTAAACCGATTTCTCTGTTCCATTATAAGCTGTCGTTCAATTTAGGCCATTATTTTACACACAGATTCTAAATATACAGCATGTTTCAACAATTCAAAGTCACAAAACTTTTCCAATTATTTAAGCAAGAACTAGATTTGAACAAACCAATCATAGTCCTTAAGATAATCACTATTACTACTACTGCCAACTAATCAAGTTCATTTGCCGAGGTCATAGCTTCGGGAGCACCCCTTAACTACCAAAGAGTATTAAATCAAACAGAACTGTCAGTCGTAGAGGCTGACAAATTCAATTTCCTGCGGGCCCTAAGTAATTTGTGCGTTGCTTTTAGTTAAAAGGGATCTATTAAAATTTGTTTGCGTAGTAGTAATGAAAATTTTATTGGAATTATGGTTTTGATGTTGAAATGGGAATTTAAGAAGCTTATGGAGGCTGGTAGGCTGGCAATTATAATAAAATGATAGTCTATGATTTAAAAAAAAAAAACATTAATTTAACCTTTTTGTAAAAATGACATAAATCTAGCGTCTTATGTGACTGAACGGAATGAACTTGACTAGTAGGTTGAAGTAGTTCTAATAGTGACCACACCTGTAATTCAGTACCTCCAAAATAATTATATTGTCTTAATTAACGTGGCCACCTCATGAAACCTCAAGAAAGACAAGAAGTACTATGGCATCAATGCTATAAAAGAAGTGCGTACTACGAAGTACATACAGACAAGAATAATATTATTTAAGAACAAGACTGCTATTATTAAAGAAAAACCAAGATCTAACAGGCCATCAAACTTCGACGGCAGCTAAATACTCAAAACTCTGTAAACCATAAACACGGTAACGACAAAAGAAAAGCATTTGCCGTACTTTACACTGACAAAATAAAATCTTGTACAAACCCATAATTCTCGATATTTACATGGCCTCCACCACCGCTGTATTGTTTTTCAATCGGCCCCCCCTTCCCCCCTTGTCTCCCGGGGAGAGGTGACGTCATCGTAAACAATATGGCGCCCGAGACTGTTTTCGCAGAATTACGCTTACACGATAACATTTTGGAGATTAACCCAAAATGAAGGATGATGTAACGATTTTTTTTCTCGTGATCAGTTTTTTAAAATATTGAGATTAAGTTTTTTCTTGTGTTTGCGGAGGTTTTTCTTCGAAACTGATTGAGTGGTTTCGTGGTACTGTTGTTAAAAATAATATGATTTTTTTTTGTTTTCAGGTACGTGAATGTAATTTAATTAATGAAGCTCCTTTTTCATTTTGTTTGTTTCTCCTTTATCAAAGTACACAAATGGGCCTGGAATAAATACAGTCTACACTGACATAGGTACATAGCTAGTATTGAATAATTGCAATCGGAAGTCTCGCTAATTGTGTTGCAGAAAAATCCTAGATGTTCGCAAAAAGTACTAATCATCATTATGCGTAAACTTTGCGAGAACCTTTTTAAGGAGTATTATCATAATTTTATCCTGGGACATACTTTTAACGAAAGTTACAAATTTTAACGTAAGAAATTGCTAATTCATTTGAGACACGACCTAAGTTCCATTATGCTTACAATGCTCAACGCGCTCGTGGAGACCAACCCTGGATTGGAATTTGTTTCCTGAATAATGGAAGACAATAATTTATAGTATTTGGTTCTGTGAGAAGTAAACATATTTCTTAATTTAGTATTAATGGCATACCTATGCTGTCATCATCTGACAAGCCACCTAAGTTAGGGTCAGCTTCTCGTTTACCGAATGCAGTTGAATGGCTTAAACGAAATAAATAAATAAATTATAACCACAAAACGTCTGAAGTTTAAGAAAGTGCTCTGAATGACCTAGTCACTCAGTTAACTAGAACGTCTTAGCCTCAGGCTGCAGAGGGCAATTAATATTTCATTCAAGCTCTAAGGATTCCTCAATTGGTGCACGGACGAAGAGATTGACTTTGCACCGAGTTATTGCTTTGATTTGGGTAAACGAATTAAATTTTTTAATCAGTATTAAATGATGGAGGATAAATTCTGGTGACAAAGTATTTGAACTAAAAAATATATTTATATGAAATATAACTCCTCTTTTCCCGAAAAGTTAAGCAGAAGTATACATACACAGTGGAAGGAATACTGACGCACAAACGGTTTCCACGTATTCGTTTCATTTTAAACCAAGCGTAAATTTTTCATCAGTATAGGAGGAAAATCTTTCCTATGGTTTCAAATCTAGGTTCCGGCTGTTACTGAGAAAATTCAGATGAAAAATAAAACAACTTGAGTTATTCAGTCTGCGAATTAATTAGAATATTACCCATGAACCTAAAAAGTCCAATTGGAATATTACCCATAAATCCTAAAAAAAGACGTATTATAAAAAAACATTTCACATAAAAATCAAACAAACATTCAAATCTAATTACTACCATCACTAATTAGAATGTAATTCTCAGTAGTTAAGAGTGGCATTAATCAGAAACGTTTCCTATGTCGCGCAGCCTGGTTGTGTCGCCTGTGTTGCCTGTGTCGCTTGCATGTTCCAATTTGAGTCCCAAATACTGAGACCTTCGTTTTCAGCAGCAGACGCGTTGCGAACCCGCCTAGATATAGTTGTGGGGCAAGGTATAAGCGAAGCGACTTACTAAAATACTGAAATTGATTGTTAGGCCATGATTTACACACTAAGGTTAAGAATGCACTAAGTTCAACCTGCCTGTTAAAATATTATGTAAGTTATTTAATTTAATGCTTTGACAGGTGGTTTGTTTCGCGCCTAATGGAAAACGAGTCGCCTAATGAGTATCAAGGACAGAGAGAAATGATCGGTCAAGACTTTTCGCATCTGTTCGTTTCACTTCACTAGGTGAATCGACAGCCTTCTTTTTTGGAGTGTGCCAATCATTAAATGACTCCTCCCACTATGGGCGGAGTGGAAGCGAGTGTCAGACTTCTACTGACTAAAACTAAATCCACCGATGTTCCTTCTTAGCCCTTTGTGTCCAGGGCCGCGGCTTTCGAACAACCCGCAGCCTCAGCCAGCAGTGTGTTCGTAACCTTACAGAACTGGTATTCTAATGGTTATTCGTCCGTTTATCCGTGATCATGGTACTTGTAACAGCATCGAAATATCGGGAACTCAAAAATAAAAGTAAACATGGTAAATACCTCGTTTTCAATATTAATTATGATCTAATTATGTTCATGTTTATGGCTATACGCCGACAGAAATGATAATGACCTATCAATAGTATGCAACTACATTTTCATCTATTCTTGCACCACACAATCTCAAAACTTCTAACATACTCGTAAATGCTACAATAAAATTCCCGCTGTCCGCCAATAACTTGTACCACAAACACATTACTACGTCCACCGGCTTACGACAACTTCATTAAAAGTGCCCTATAAATAAATTGCAGTGCCTGTGACGTGCAACGTTTTGCATGCTTTAAATATTGTGTAATTACTATTTTGTTTCCGTGGAACGACATTTTGAATACTCTGTTCCATATTTAGTGGCATGCTTTACGCTTATAACTTGTGCTACTCTCTCTAGTTGGGAACTGAACTTCATTAAAGGTACAAACAAAATGTAAGGTTACACGCTTGTGACTCTTTGTATAACAAATCTTATGTGCACTTTTAGAGGAGGAACTAGTTAATATTTTGTATTTTCGTTAAGACATAAATATATTGACAATTTTGAATTTTATCAGCCAGTCGATGATATTTTTACGTACATTATGTTCAGCTAAATATAGATGTAATGCGGTTTGAGGTTACTTTTTATAACGACGTCGTAAGTTGCCAACCATCTGAATAAAATGGACAGTTCGCAAAGGTAACTTGTGCCACCTATGTGAACAAGGAATATTGATTAACATTATTGCTACTCCACCGTACATCAGTAGGTAGGTATCACGTTAATAAAGCAGAATTTCTTCTTCACGCTGATAAAAATACCGCGCGTGACATATAATTAAATATCCCGTTACTTCCATATTCCAGATAGTCTCTCGACTCGAACAACTTTATTAAAAGCTACGCGGGAAAGTCTCGACAGCGTGACACGTTGGCAAAGGGCTCTTTGTGTATCAATCAACATTTTTGTTTCAAATGCCGTGTTACTTTCGTTACATGTTTTATTATAGCAACATTTAATAGCTGTAAGTTAGCTGATGTAGTAAGAAATTGAAAATGTCAAGTATCATTTATTGCTCAAAGAGCGTGACACGCGTGTTTCAGTCACTTATTAAAATATCCTGCATTGTGACGGTAAAATTATCACACTGGGGTAGAAACGTCTCGAAATCTATATTATTATTACCTGCATATTATTTTCATTTAAATAACAAAAAATATCTCTAGTAGCGTGTAACTTGTCCCGCTCGAGAGCCGTCTGCCTGTCGTTTCGCTCGACAACTTAATTAAAAGCACTGCGCAAGCGAAAGCAGTTGCGATACGTTCGTGACACTCTTCATGCCAATCAGCTTTGTGTTATTGCTTCACGTCAATTAAATATATGGAATCAGACAATTTATAAAATTAAACAACCTGTCACGTACATTGGATATCGATATTATGAAAATTTCGATTTTGCTTCTACAGCGTGACAACTTTGAACATAGGGCTTACGCACACAAGATTGGTTGATAGTAGCCGCATAGTTTTTTTCTTTAATTTTTTTTTTTTAAAACCACATTTCAAGCAATTTTGCTCTATCAGCGTGTAACTTGTCCCGCTAGTAAAACGTCCGCGTTTCGCTCCGCTCGACAACTTCATTAAAAGCGGTGCGCAAACAAAACGCAGCTGCAACACGGCCGCGACACTCTTTGTGTGCCAATCAACATTTTTGTTGCAAACACGGAGAAATAGTTGTTGTTCTGTGATTTTACAGCGTGTTAAGCATCGTGTGTGCTTTGTGGAGGTTATCTTGGTGTGTCTGTGTGTTGTGTCTTTGGTGGAATTCCTTTGAAACATACACAACAGTACGCTGTGGCAAGATGCTTAGATTTTCTTTGCTAAAGAGTTTTGCTAAAATCACTAACTTAGCCTAGTTAAACTAATGGTTTTATTGTATTATCAATGTTTTATAAAACAACAGCAAACTTGCCCATCGACAAAATGACAAACCTTCATCTAGCCACTTTTCAACTTTAAGAGATGAATTATTATTATAAACTCTCTTTTAGTGAGTGCTCACTTTCATTAAAAATGGAACTCCTGTGCCAAATTCCATGCTTCTAGACCCAGTGGCTGAGAATACCCTCATCATAAACCACAGAGCACTACATCAAACAACAACACATCAATAACAACTATAAACAACTGAACAACACAATAACACTCCACATGTCTGCAAAACATTTTCATTTCGAAATGTAAATGTAAAAATGGAAAACGAACATGTTTAAGCGGGTGCGCATTAATCACTGGCTGGACATGTTGAATATCTAACAGAACAGGACAAAGCGAGACATTGAAAAGTGTAAACAATTGCGGAAAATGATGCCGCGGACATTATGCGGCATGAGGAGTCAGGGGTGTTGCACACACAATATGTACAGTTGATGATGTCAGTTGTTGTTGAGTGTGATTGTTCAGTTGCAGTCATAAGTTGATGGGCACTCCTACTTTTAGGCACACATCATAATTATTATTCATCATCTGCCTAGCCTTTTCCCAACTATGTTGGCGTCGGGTCCCAGTCTAACGTCTGACGAATTAACACAAAAGCTGAAGCGTTAACCAACATGACTACAGAAAAATATACATGTGAAAAATACGCAGACAACATGAATAAAAAAAACTTGGTTATAGATCCAGTTTACATTTCAGAACACATCATTTTCATTTCAGCCAAAAGACGTCCACTGCTGGACATAGGCCTCGTTCAGAACACATTTCAACTCAATTTTCACATCGTAAAATAAAATGAGCATAGTCAGCTTTGAATGTCACAATCTGCGACGTTGCACCCCTGGCGTAATAAGGCACACCTTTCATTCTTCAAGGTAAAATTTTCTCCAGCCCGGAGAAGAATTTCCTTAACTTACAAAGAAGAATATTCGCTAGTTCGGTGTGTTTTAACGTCTAACGAGCTTGGGAACTTTTGAACAGGCAACCCTATTATGAAGCTAAATGTTGAACGAAAGAGGTAGTCTAGTATTCGGAGGAAAGCGACGTTATGTAGTACTTTATTTTTTCTTTTAACTAACTTGAGATTCCTTTTGTATCGTGGGTATGTTTACGAACATTTAAACTTATAAACAGGCTGACCAGAAATTACTACCTGTAGGTCATACAAATATTTTTTCAGAGCGGGAATCAAACCTAAAAAGTCAAGCGGTTGGCTAGCTTTTCATGTGACCAGAGGCCTGGCCATTTTTTTTTACCAAAGATTCGGAATTGCCATCCAACGTGGCAATGCTGTCAGCCTGTTAGAAACTTTTCCTATTGACAGCGATGTGAACGAATTTTTTGAGTACCTGAAACTACCTTTTCTCGTTTTGATACTAGTACATTTTTATTATTATTTTAAACCTCTTTGTAGTTTTTTAATAATGCACATGCATAGTAGTAAATTAGTATTGATGAACATCTTGAACACTACATTACAAAGAGTCAAATGCCCAGTGATTTTCTGCCTCGACTTGCCCTCACCAGACCAACGAAGCATTAAAGAATTAAACAATAAGTAGGTAATTATGTTCGAAACCCATTTCGGCACAATCCCTCACAAGGATACCTATCCATCCCAATTGAGAAGTGGGTCAACAGACGAACAGGCTGAAATAAAATACCCACGGAACGAAATCCCTAAGGGCCGGCCGTATGTAAATATTTTACATATTTCCATATTGATTTCCGAAGCAAATTCGATAGAAGCGGAATTCTATGGTAATCAATTGACAAGGAAAAATGTTGGTTGTTTATTGTATGAGAAAGAAAGAGACATAAAAAAGAGGGAGAGAGTGATACAATTAATTGTATGTGATTATACCGTGGTGGGTAACGGTCCCGATTTATATGTTTTTTTTTGTTCTAGGACATGCCGATTTCCTTACGAGATTTATAGTCACTGGCTAACATGGGCTGATACAGACAGGCATTTCATTCACTACTGCTCATATAGTATCCTAGATCAGATATTTCAAAGACTTGTGGAAAATAAAATGTTTATTACATATATGTCTTCGAGACAGAGTGACGATATAACCTTTAACTAGACTTATATGGACAAACTAAGAGGAGTATTGAAGGCGTCAAGTGGCGGTTTGTACTATCTACCTACCCCCACGGAAATAAAATGTGTAAGTATACCTTAGATACAGTCGAATTTCAAGCCTTTCAAGGTCCATTACCCTTCACTCCCAAATCAACCTCCGTAGCCTCAATACCCCATTTACCTAGCCCGAACCATAATATGAATTCTGCAATACGAGAACTCTTACAGAATTACAAACAGCTTATCTACGAAAGAAATCCTACGATTCCCCCGTAATAGGGATCCTTTGAACAACTCCATATCTACCCTCTTTTTCTAACAAAGAGCTTTTTTGTATGTCTATCTCTGTCTACGTTACCTACATAAGTTCTGATCACGGGAACCCTGTATATTTCATTCATGGTGTTGGTCGAAACTGTTTTTGAAGTCCTCCCCTGTTGGTACAATTTGTTAGCGTTTTGTACCATTTGGGTTTCTTTGGGCCGATTGGTGTATTTATTTTCAACAAATTGGAAAGTTTTTTTTTTATTTCTCTGTTAGGTTGCTTCGGGTTTGGTATAAATAAGTCTGAGGTTGAATGGATTGTGTGTTAACTTTTCGAAGTTGCGCGTGTGAAGACATTTTTTCGCGATCGCAGTCTATATGGTTATACTATGTTTGGTTTGAGTAAAAGATAATAATATAATACATGATCATGTTCATGTACTATCTCTACGAAATAAAACCCGTCAAAATTGGGAAATTATCTCTTGGAAGTTTCCTGTGTCTTTAAACATGATTTCCCTGAAAAAGTTAACAAAAACACACGTGTCACCAACATACCGCACAGTGGGTAGACTTAAAATTCACCGTAGACAAAAATCTATCAATGATGACTTATTCATTATTTACTTACGTGTTAAGCTCAAGATCCAGGCGGAACTTGTGGTTGAAAGCTTTGATGAGAAGTGAAGTCCTATGAAAGTGTTTGCCAGTCTGAAACAAAGGAAAAAGAATTATGTTATAAAAATCTGTAAGATTTTTGTTCAACTTTTTAGTCTAGGTTGCCAAAAACGCGTGTTTAAATGTTTTTTATGTTGCTAGGGTACAAGTTTCATTATTCATAATTTAAATAATAATATTTATTTTTTGATATTTATAATAGTGGCACATCTAAGGTGGACTTAATGCCACAAGGCATTCTCTACCAATCAAACTTTGGGTTACTTATCAGAATTGAAAGAATACAAAAAAAAAATCAGCTTCTGAAGTCGGTGGCAAAAACATGAAGTCAAACAAACAAAAGTCACCGATTTCAGAAGCTGATTTTTCTTCATAAGTTTATTTTTCTCTTTTTGGTGTTTTTGAAGTCGGTTGTTTTTTTTGCAAAAAAGTTTTTTTATTTTTTCATTTTTAGTTGTAATAAGTACCTATACCTATATATATCCTATACAAATATTTACTATGCATTTAACATTCAACCAAGAAACCTAACCCTTAATCTTCAAGATTCAACTATTTTTGCTTTCAACTCTTAACCGTTGAGGAGTGGTACTACTCCTCAACGGTTAAGAGCATGAAGACAAGTGACTAAAAAAATGTGTATTGTACACATCTGCATACCCCCTCAGAGCATACAGGCGTGATGTTACGTCATGATAATGTATATTCAATAAACATCCAAGCGATTCCAGCAATTACGACAGATTTGCCGTCTATTTTTGAAGAGTTCCATTGTATATCTCCGAAGATCAGCACCAGATCTTCACTAAATTAAAATGGGACCACCTCAGGAGTATACTTTTTCAAATAAAAAAAGAATTTTGAGAATCGGTCCACAAATGGGGGAGAAATCAGGTAACATACATAAAAAAAAATAAAAAAAAATAAAAATACATACACACGAACATACAACCTCCTCCTTTTTCGAAGTCGGTTAAAAAAATAGGAACGATTTCATTTTGTTAACATAAATTGATAAACATAAATAGGTTTTCTACTACTACATAAATATTATTATGTAATTACACATTCCTGTGTTATTCTTAAAATAATATTACTAGCCAATTTAAAATGAGAGGTATTCTCATTTACTTACCAAGAAGGTAAGTAGATAGTCAAGTTAAAAGTATTATTTATAAAATAATTAATAACATAAAACATATTTAATATGCCTTATTCTGCTAACATGAGGTATTTTCGAGAAACGGGATCGAGTTCAGCGTATATTTTAATTTAGTAAGTGTAATTAGGTAACTAAAACAGAAACTGGAAACTTGATCGCTTCGTTGTTATTTTACTACGTATTTCACTTTCGTATTTTATTACAAGACTAAAATAGTCACAGATTATGCAAGAATTTTCATTTCATCCAAAATGATTTACTTTCAAAGACAACTGCTTAGAATAATAAAGAGCTTAGGAATATATAAAGCCTAAATCTTGGCCTGAAATTGTGATTCTGAAGTCTTGATAAGCACTTAGGCAGACATATGAAATATTTTTGATTACATCGCATCGGGGCTGAAATGCCTGCCTGAAACAATTTACTTTTTATGCTTATTGTTCTAGAACAGAGAGATTTGTGATTTTGACATCTTTTGAAAGCTAATAGATTGTATAAAGAATTGAATGAAAAGAAAATGTTTTGACTTATCAATTTTACAGAAGTTCTGAAGAAATTGTAGCATAAACAATCATAGAAAAGTCTTAATTCAATACCTACATCAAGTTGAAATACATATCCAGTGGACATTACTATTTTTTTTTATAAAAGTAAGAAAGGTATTTATTGGTCAAAACAAACTGATAAAAAAACATTAAAATTAAGAAAAAATAAAAAAAAAGTAAACACAAGAGAACACACACAGTAATTTCAATCAATCAAAAACAAATCTTAGCACAGTTTTCGTCCAACAAACATACATCCAGCCCACCATGCACACGCACCTTTGCCAAAACCCATTAAAACCGTGCCACGCCAATCCGTTCCATGGAATCTGTCAAAGAAAAGACAACCTGCTAATAGGGGGACCACGAAACCCCCAGTGGGCCTGATAAAGGGTGGAACTAGTCACAAATGTGCCGTGCGGAAGCAATCGAGTTATTAATGGTTTAAAACTTCGGGGAACCGCAGGAAATGGTGTGTTGCGTCATAAACTCTTATAGTCCATATTCGCTTGAGTTGTTATTTCAATGTAAGATGGTGTCAAATTCAGAAGGCTTTTGATGCTAAGAAGTTATATTGTTCAGATGAAAGATTTTATAAATCTATTGCAGGCTTTAGACGACAGAAAATATGTGCGTTTTTTTGTGCTTAGTGCTTATCTTATGCTAAATAAGTTACAAATCTTTATCGTACAGTAGTAGTAGTATTTGGGTTTTTGTAATTTGGGGTGTATAGACTTTAGACGGCAGAAAATATTTTGTGCGTTTTTTTTGTGGTTAGTGCTTAACTTATGCTAAATAAGTTACAAATCTTTATCGTACAGTAGTAGTAGTATTTGGGTTTTTGTAATTTGGGGTGTATAGACTTTAGACGGCAGAAAATATCTGTGCGTTTTTTTTGTGGTTAGTGCTTAACTTATGCTAAATAAGTTACAAATCTTTATCGTACAGTAGTAATATTTGGGTTGTTGTAATTTGGGGTGTATAGACTTTAGACGGCAGAAAATATGTGCGTTTTTTTGTGGTTAGTGCTTAACTTATGCTAAATAAGTTACAAATCTTTATCGTACAGTAGTAGTATTTGGGTTGTTGTAATTTGGGGTGTATAGACTTTAGACGGCAGAAAATATGTGGTTTTTTTGTGGTTAGTGCATAAATTATGCTAAATAAGTTACAAATCTTTATCGTACAGTAGTAGTATTTGGGTTGTTGTAATTTGGGGTGTAATTGTATACGGAAAAACGTCAGTCCTATAATTTATAGGATTGTAGTTGCAACATAACATCACAAGCCTATATTCAACTTAAAAAAGTTACGCAAAAGTGTAATTATTAAAGTAGGTATAACCGCAATCTGCCAGTTATGTTTGCTAGTGAAAAACCTAATAACACTTAGCCCAACCTTGGAATCAATAACCTCCTCCTTTTTTTGAAGTCGGTTTAAAACAGGACTTCGTGCTACACAATCACGCTTGTGACCAAAGTCAAAGTCAAAGTCAAAAATATTTATTTAAAGTAGGCCAGTAACAGGCACTTTTAAATAGTCGAATTAAACTAACTGCGGCACTCAGAGATATCCAACGATTGCTCAAGCCGCCACCCAGCAAAGGCCTGACATAGTTTTGTATGACTAAACTGCCAAAAACCCTTACCAAACGAAGGCCAAAGTAACCACTGAAGCTCTCCGAGTGCGGCAGTAAACTACTTAACTACTGAAGCTAAATAAACTAAGCTACAGTCCCAGTCACAAGGCATAATAACTCGTGAGTGTACTGTGGTAGTTGCCAATTCCAAAGCGTTGGTCTCATGAGAAGAATGGCAAGAAACTTCATGGACACTCTTTTAAAATCGTTTGGGTTTACAATAATTATGTTCAAGGTACAAACATAACTAGACCAATAAGGCAATCACTACATATTATAAAACAAAGTCCTCTGCCGCATCTGTCTGTCTGTTCGCGATTACCTCAAAAACGACTGCATCGATTTTCATGCTGTTTACGCCTATGGATAGAGTGGTTTTTGAAAGAAATTTAGTATATATCAGACATCCACGCGGGTAAAGCCGCGAGCATCAGTTAGTCAAGTATAAGTCATATTTTCTTCTACGAAAATGATTGCCAATCGATTTAGCTTTAGCATGAATCCATAAGCGCAAGCTTTACCTTTGACTTCGAATTTCAGTTTTAAAGCAATAAAATAAGTTTTGAATCTTTCATCGTCTCTTTTTATGCTTTTTAAGAACTCCGATAAATCTTTGTGTTATTCGTTTTAGGTTTCGCGGAAACTCGGTAAGTTATGTAACTTGGGCAGTATGAATTTCACTGGTTTTAGTTTTCTCAATAAAATTACTACAGATTTTTGGAAATATATATTATCTAAAGATCATGATTAACCACGTAGAGGATTTTTCGTCATCATCAGCCTATTAAGTTCCCACTGCAGGGACTCAGGCCTCCTCTATAGGAGAGAGATGGGCTATAATCCACCACGCGGGCCCAGTGCAGGTTGGTAGATGTCACATGTCTTCGAATTTTTTGGTTTCCACACGATGTTTTCCTTTACCGATTTGAGAGCAGCGGTGATGAAATAAATTACACAAAGTAATACGCCTACTTGGTTTTGAACCCACGACTTACTGTTCGTAACTGACGAACAGTAAGTCGAACGCACTCACAATAAAATGACTACTATTTTTTTGGATATAAATAATAGCGAAAGGCCATGTTTATCTAGTTAGAGGATGTCTTTTTTTTTTTTAATAGCCTATACTGTCCCACTGCTGGGCAAAGGCCTCCCCCAATTCTTTCCAAGTGCTCTTTTCCTGAGCCACCTCGAACCAGCCCTCGTGGTGTGCGTCCAGATCATCTCGCCACCTCTTTCTGGGCCGGCCTCTGCGGCCGTCTTCCGGCAACCATCGTGTTGAGGCTTTTGCCCAGCGGTCTCCGTGCATGCGGCTGACGTGACCCGCCCAATCCCATTTTAGCCTAGCAGCCTTCTTGCCAACATCCACTATGCCCGTTTTGGAGCGCAGCGTGGTGTTTCGTATTCGATCTTGTCTTTTGACACCCAAAATGCTACGTTCCATTGCCCTTTGGCATACTCCAAGGCGGAACTTCTGAGTCTCGGTGAGAGATCATGTCTGAGCACCGTAGGTTAGGATGTCTTAACTAATGTTATTATTTGGTTCCTCATCATCACCCTCGTCTTTTCCGAACTATATTTGAGTCGGTTTTCATTCGAACCAGATGCAGCTGAATACCAGTATTTTATATAGAGCATCGACCTATCTGACCTCCACAACCCAGTTAGTACTGAGTGATAACATGTCCCTTGGTAAGACTAGTTGTCAGACTATCAGTCTACTGACTACTTAAAACGACTGTCAAAGATGTACAATTAATGACAGCCGGGACCGACGGCTTAACACTTTCGGAACCACAGACAAAACTCAGTATGGAAAGGGTCGCGTAACCAATCCACGGGCTAACCCAAGCAAGCGAGGCTTAACCTGAAGATCAACCTCGTTAATTGTCGTGGTTGTTATTATTAAATTTAGTCACGAGCTTTTCCATCCGGACCATCCTGATAACTCATTAAAGGCGTAAAAAACGTGACAGGCAGCGAAAGTTTTTTTTAAATCTTACGCTTATTCCTAATGCTTTGGTCCTCAGAACGATTAATCACAATCGATATTTAACAAACCCCTAAAATCGAAAACAAAAAGAACACCCCATAAAATCCGTACAAGACTGTGTTAACGTTATAACTTCCTTAAAGGAATATCAACCAAAGAGGTGAAACAAATAGGTCATTCTTTAGGAAAAATAAGTTGTGACGGGTCAATGAACCGCATGGCTATATCAGTTGGGTCTGACGTCACGATTCCGCCAGGAAAAGCAAGGAGGCAAACATAATTATATAAGGTTGACTTCGTGATTGAATTTGCCAGTCCAATTGGCATGATTTCCATTTTCTTTTTTTATTATTTACTAGATTTTATTCAGAGGTGTTTTTTTAAGTGATGAGGATTAAAATATGAAGAATATTTGATGTTTTGTAAGCGTTTACCAACAGCTTCTGTGTACAACATTTAATCTTAAATATATAGGTTTACAGTCTTGGACTTACACAGTCGCCAATTACTGATTAACCAGCAATGACAAAAAAAAGTGATAACAAAAAAAAAATAAGTGGTACATTGCACCAATTATAGCATTGTTATTTATTGATATTAATTTATTTTGAAGCAATGCAATTTGATGTATCGCTACCTTATTTGGCGAGACCTAGATAGTCATTCATTTTTATTATATAATAGCACCTACAATTTACATATGTTAAATAAATGAATTTGAATTTATTTATGTTCCATAACATAACATTAAACTGACAACAGAAACTATTAAACTGAGAAAACATTGGTTTTTGTTGATCATACTCAGACACAACACAAAGTACACATTTGAAATTTTGCTTGCTGACTCTGTAAATATTTTCGCAGACAGTATTTAAGAAGCATAACAAAGAAAACAAAATATTTAGTCAAGAAAAAACACCCAACTACAAAAACCTAAAACATTTTCTGACCAAAAAAAATATTTATTTATCTCTGAAAGCAGTATTATTTATCTCAGGTAACCCGAATCTTCCACAATCAAATGATAATTACAACTGTGACAAACAGAATATTATACAAACGTTTCCTAATGAGGGAATTTACACGTGTTGTTGGAGCTTTTGTACGGAAACACTAAAACAATGGAAGCTTACAGAGACACAAAAGGAAGGTCAACAACCATATAACAACTCTTCATTATCAAACATGTAGGTCATGACAAGAGTTTTAATATTGTACGTAACGTAACGTACTTATACTTACGAGTATCGTAAGTATATTAAATACTCTGGCTGTGTAGCTCCTAAATAGGACCAATAATATTATCCTAAAGGCAAGACACAAATGTCATCAGGAATCACTCAGAAAGCATGCTTTAAATGAGCATACCATTTAGTAGCAAACATGCGTGCTTTTCTAGTAGCATGTGTATTCCAGCTTTAATACATGACATTATAGTTCTAATCCCCACTGATATTTAAGATATTTAGTTGACAGTAAAAGCTGGTAATATTATTACATGACCTTCTCATTGGTCCGCACTCGTGGTTTGTCAGCGAGCAATGCAGCGTAGTATCCTTGGAGTTAAGCTCACTGATCACATAAGAAACTCGATACTGCGTTCCAAAACTCAAATTGCCGATGTAGGTCACACGGCTGCCAAGCTCAAATGGAACTGGGTTGACCACATCTGCCGCATGCCGGAGGAGCTGTGAGCCAAAGCAACCACGCAATGGGTCCCAATCAGCAGCAAACGACAACGCGGCAGGCCCAGACGGCGATGGCGGAACGAACTGGATTCTTTTTACAGAGATTGGAAAACCGGAGCACTAGAATATAGGGATAAGTGGAAATAGGGAAGGGAGGCCTTTGCCCTGCAGTGGGACACAAATGGCTGTTAAATTAATTTCTCATTGGTCTAGGTCTGCTGAGCATGTGGTCTTAGGTTCGATATCCGGGTCGGGCTAAGTGTTATTTGGTTTTTCCATCAAGAATTTCGCAGTAGCAGCCAAGGGGTCTGGATTTGTGCTATAAACTCAACCCCTTTTATATGGGACTTAGACATAACTGGACAAATCATCATCATCTGCCTAGCCTTTTCCCAACTATGTTGGGGTCGGCTTCCAGTCTAACCGGATGCAGCTGAATACCAGTATTTTACATGGAGCGACTGCCTATCTGACCCCCACAACCCAGTTAATACGATACCCTTTGGTAAGACTGGATGTCAGAATTTCAGGTCACTGACTACCTGTAACGACTGCCAAAGATCTATATATATGGCAGCCGGGACCAACAGCTTAACGTGCTTTCCGAGGCACGGAGGAAACTCGGTATGTCGGGCGGTCACCCATCCACAGACCGACCTAGGCAAGCACAGCTTTACCTGAAGATCGACCCGAGTGGCAGTTCTTATTAAGCCACGAGCTCCTCAACTATATAACTGATAACTGGACAAATGTGGGCATACTATTATTGGTAACTAACTGCCTCCGTGGTCGAGTTGTTTATGCGTTTGCCTTGTGACCCGGTGTACTTTGTGAAGTTGATTCCAGTTTGGTTAGGACATTGCAGGCTTGAATCACCTGATTGTCTGATAAAAAGATGGTTCCGTGCTTCGGAAGGCACGTATAAGCCGGTGGTCCCGGCCGCCAAATGGCGGTCGTCAAACCATGTCAGAGGCCCTTGCGGCGGTTTAGAAACTCTGACACTAGGGTGTGTGGGGTCGTTAGATCTTTCTGCCCACACGATAAGAAGAAGATTATTGGTGTACACCTCTGAATAACCCTACGGGAATTACAGGCGTTTTTTAACAAGCGGCAAGGACAGTAAAAAGTTAGCCATCATAACTACATGACATAACAGTACTAAATTGAATACCTATTAAAAATTAAATTGAACGCATTAAAAGTGTTTAAAAAAATCGTCTGCACAAAAAACATCGTTGAGACTAAGTGCGCCTCCATAATAATCGTTTCTTCACTTTTTTCTGAACTGTTTTGTACATATTTATTATTATTGTGGCTGAAGTTTTTCCTTATATATTTTCCTCACCTTATTTCACTAAGCTAAGGAATATTATTGAATTTTTGTTAGGCTTATTAAATATATAATAATTAATATAAGGGCTTTCTGTTGAGACTATATTTTACCCCGCGGGCTTCGGGTACAAGAAGAATTTTTAATATTGCTTTTGTTGAGAGTATTTTTTATAATGCTGTAAACTAATTTATTTATTGTCGACAGGATAAGCAAGCACTTCTTAATATAGCATCACGCCTGTGATCTTTAAAGGGTTAGGCAGAGGCAACTCGGGGAAATTATTACTTTTATAGTAATTAATGCCACCTTGACGTCTAAGTGCATGTTTACGTAAAGGTGGGGCGTCGCGCGGCGCGTGCTGCGTTTTTAATTCAAACACAAATGGTGATGTATGAAAATGTTAACGATTTCAAACGTCGATGTTACGAGAAGCTATTTTCGCACGGTACTTTAAAATGCAGCGTCTGTTGCGGTGGACCCGTCTCTCAGTAAATTAATAAAAAAGCACGAGACGAGCCTCCCGCACGCGCCGCGCGACACCCCGCGTCTCCGTAAACGAGCCCTTACAGGGAAGAACGGAAGAAGAAAACGTGTTGCGCCGACCCCAAATAGAATGGGATAAGGCCAGGATGATGATGATGATGATAGTAATATCAGAACACTGTCATTATTATCAATCAGTCTGTTTAGTGAAAGGGGTCATCATGGAGTTCTTGGATGCAGACCTTTGACAGTCGTTTTAGGCAGTCAGTGGTCCGTGTCCGTGAACTGCCTCCGTGGTCGAGTGGTTTAGGCGTTTGCCTTGTGACCCGGTGGTCGTGGGTTCGATTCCCACGTAAAGCATACTTTGTAAAGTTGTTTCCAGTTTGGTTAGGACATTGCAGGCTTGAATCTCCTGATTGTCGGGTAAAAAGATGATTCCGTGCTTCAGAAGGCACGTATAAGCCGGTGGTCCCGGCCGCTAAATGGCGGTCGTCAAACCATGTCAGAGACCGTTGGGGCGGTTTAGAAACTCTGACACTAGGGTGTGTGGGGTCGATAGACCTCACAGCCCACACGATAAGAAGAAGAAGAGTGGTCTGAAAGTCTGACAGGCGGCCTTAGTTATTGTATTCCTCAGTTCTAACCAGGTCGTGGTTAAGGAGGTCAGATATGCAGTCGCTCCATGTAAAATACTGTTATTCAGCTGCATCCAGTTAGACTGGAAGTCGACCCCAACACAGTTGGGAAAAGCTAGGCAAAAGATGAGGTATCAAATAATAACATAATACTAAATAATATATCCTCTACGTAGTTACAAATTTTGACTTATAAGCAAAACGTTGAACCACGACACAAAATGCACGTTGTAACAAAAATATGATTTCACCCGGGTATCGTGTACCCGGGTACGGAGGGGGGGAGGGGGGGTTTACCCTGCGGGCAGAGGAGTATGTGGACGATGCATCGGATTATTGCAAGCCATCACAGAAATTTAATAAACCTTGGCTCGAGGCGATGCGCTAACGCGTCAGGTTTGTGAAAAATAAACTATGTAGAACAACATTTTGCTGGAGGTAGACATTTTATTTATCTGGTGATGGATTTTTTTTTGGTTTATAGGGATCTGGTTTTTGGGTTATTGCTGTGACCTTCTTTGTAAGAGTGAAGATACTTTTTAAAAGCGGAATTTGGTTTTTTCAAACCAAACATCACGCCTGTAATCCCTGAAGTTCGGCAGAGGTGTACCTAACAGTACTATAACTAGTGCAACGTACTGTACGTTGCACTAGTTATAAAATCATTCGTTATGTTACTTCTTAGTTAGGTATTGATGTGTTTGAATTTGTAGCAGGTTCTTGTAAGTTCAACAACAACAAAACCTAAACGTAACGTAACGCCACGTACCTAAAGGGTTTGACAGATCACAAGCCCACATTTCAAACTAAAATAACTTTAATTTCGGAAGTCGGTAGCAAAAAAATTCAAGGACCTTCTGATTTGGATTGCGATTGATATTTTTTTTAGAATAACGTGAACAATGTATTAACTGATCCTCACGTATTATATACTCAATATTTAAATGAACAGCTACTCCAAAACAGAATGGGTTTTGGAGTAGCTCTTCGTTTAATTTATATAATATTATCCTCAATTTAACCCTATAACGCTGGCCAAAATCGTTTTAAATTCGCCCAAACAAATATTGGTCCCTAAAACCCTGACATTATTACTGGCCGGTTAACCGGGTATAGCCGGGCAGTCGTCAATACGTATGTCACACGGTATTGAGAAGAGGGTCCCAGTTTTAATACACAATTAGTGAGGGTTAATGAGTATGCTGTCACCAGCCAATTGACGGCTACTGCTGATAGATTTCCATGTCATTGGTTTAATGTAGGATTGTTGGGTTGTATTGAGATTTGAGGACACGATTCAACCCGTCTGGGCTGCGGGTTGTTCGAAAGAGATACCGCGGCCTCGGCACAAAGGGCTAAGAAGGAAGATGGGTGGTATTTAATCAGTAGAAGTCTGACACGCGGGACACGAGTGAAGTAGTGTGTGGTGGGTCTATTTCTTAGCAGAAGAATGCTGCTTGACTTATAGCAAAGGTGGAAGTGTTTATAAAACTTTTTGCCTAAAATTGAAATAGAGTTTAAATATACAAAAAAAGTAAAAAATAACTTCGTCTTCTGAAGTCAGTGACTTGGTTTACCTATTTGATTTAGTTTTTTTTTGCCACCGACTTTTTTTTAATAAAGCTTATTTAATTTTCCATGTTTAGTTTGGCGTAATTTCTAAATACTAATGATTATCGATATGTCAGACTAAGATAAATATGAATTAAATGGTTACGAACTGTGTGTGTGAAAAAGTGCTATCGCTGAAACCTATCTCGTCTCATCATTTTAAAATAATCCCAAAGACAATTAAGTATCCATTTATTATATATTTAAATGCAAAACCTCTCACAAATAACACGTTTTAAACAAAATTCAACTGTAAAATCCAAAACTTTAATTCAGCATCACAAAAAATTCATAGCGTAGCGTATTCATAGCATTCATTCATTTTTTTTGACCCTCACTCTAGAACTAGGCTACACTCTATACCCCAGGGTCACACTACCCTTAATTGCATGTCCGAACTACCCAGCACCATCTACAAAGTACGGGGCGCAGGGTATTACACAAAGTAATTAATTTAGCAATTACAGTTCACGTTCAAATGTTTGCGTTGCCATAATTTCACTATACATCACGTCTTGTATCTTTGCCGGGATCTTGTGCCATGCTCGGGTTACCCGGGTGCTGATAAAATGGCTTTTAAAATGTGTTTAATAAAATGGAGAGCTATTTTTCTAGATATAAGTTTGATTTTGGTCTACTGAGTCGTGTTTTGATACCAACGGACAATTGATTATCAAATCTTTTTTTATGTTCGTTGATATTTTCGACAGAAATGAAGAATTTCTATTCCCTATACAATCGCTTATCCCCATAGTCTAGTAAATATATTATTTAATCTTCGGTACCTAAGGAACTCAAAATTAGCCTAAAATTGTATAATTCCATACCCAGCATTTTCGACTGTTCTATGTCGTTCAGAATTTAAGATCTTATTAAGAATATTAAGAAAAACACACGTATACGTAAAGTATACGTAAAGTATACGTAAAGTATACGTAGATTTCATCTGCGTCTCGAAGGGTCCAAAATCCCTGTCATTATTTACGTGGGTACGCCTACTTTAAATGCCTCTTTAAACGGCGTCCTTTGCAAACGGAACCCTTTCGGTTGGATATCTGGGTGTCGGCGACAAATTAGCTGCATGATTCGGTCTTCCTTGGCTTGTATGGGAGATTGTTTAAAAGTGGTGTATCAGCAATACTTGGAAAGTGCAATATAGAGTTGAAATAATTACGTGGATGATATGGGTTGGAGGAGTACAAGATTTTGGACACTTTATTATAGATAGTAAAACTAAGACAGTTTGAAACAGAATTGGTGTTAAGCATAATCAGCCTATCATGTTTCCCTTGTGTAATGTAGACTTATTTATTTATTTTGACTGGAGAATACACACAATAGACGATTTCTAGCTGAATTTGACATTTGTTATTATTATTATTTCTTTTTGGCTGTAGAATTTACTCGATATTTTATAATACTTGTTTTTAGCATAATTCTGTTAATTTTGACATACCTACCAAATAATTTGTGTTAACCTCTCGCATGATACATTTTTCTTTTATTATTTCGCATGCTATGCAACCATAAATATTTGTACGCCTTTTGGCATAACATAGCGATCTAACACTAATTTAAGAACTGTATTCACTACCTATGTTGCACAAATAAAATTGACTTTGACTTTGACCTTTCTGGGACACGGCCTGTGTCCTCCATTCCTTTCTATGAGAGGGAATCAACTGTAATCCAACACGCTGGGCGCAGTGCGAGTTAGTGGGTGTCACATTATCTTAGAATGTTTGGTTCTGGGACAAGCCGTTTGTATTATGTAAGAAAATTTAAGATGTATAAGATAAACATGTAAAATTTTTACATAAAAGATTTTCATTCTTAAGAGACTTCTCTTCTCTTTCCATATGAGACTACAAGTATCAAAATAGGCAATAAACATACAATTCAGTTAAACCATGAAGCCAGTGCAAGTGTTAGGAGAAGTTAGAAACAGATAATGGAATAGAACGATAATGGCCTCAATTTAAGTGTCACGACGACCCAGGAGACTTTTTGCCCTGGTGGTGAATTACACGGCCCACTGTGGCTTATTTAGAAAAAGCCTGTTTTTTAGACCACTAAACCATGCACGAGTTTAAATAAACCAGTTTTTAATTCCAGCACCATCTATATCGCTAATCAATTTTCCGACACAAGTACCAAACACTCGTAGAGCCTCGATACCCGAAAGCAGGCTTTGGAAAAAATGTGAAACAAGAGGAAATAAACTGATTTCGGGTCCCAGACCTTTTTCTGACGATTAGAAACAGCTTAACGCCATCCTACGTTACAGTAGTATAAGACCCGGTTATGAAACGGAGGAGATTCGAGGAGAGGAGATCTGCGCAGTTAGTGTTGTAGCGGGGACAAAAACATCGTTTCCACGTTTGTGGAGAGAGAGAGATGATATCTGGCTAAAGCGGAATGGTGGTAGCTTGGAGTGATAAAGCAAAATAAGAGTTTTAAGGATGTATCACTATCACTGTATATTATCACACACACACACGCACACACTTGTGCACTATAATATCTCCCGCGCAGTTGGCTAATCTGTGCTAAGATTGGCCGCCGTGACCGAAAACGGTCAGGAGGTCTATTATTATTTCTATTATTATATTATAAAACAAAGTAAAAAACAAACAATATGAAATTATTCTAAGCTATTGATAAACTAACCGATGGGGAAGAAAGGTTATCGAGTGGTGACCACGAACCGGAAGACACAGCGTTGGTAAGCCTCCCACCAGGTGGACCGACAACATCGTGAGAGTCGCAGGCAACCGGTTGATGCAAACGGCAGGCTAGGCGGTGGCGTTCTATGGGGGAGGCCTTTGTCCAGCAGTGGACGTCTTATGGTTGATGATGATGATTGATATGCTGCAGATGCTGGAGTAAATCCTCTTAACCAAACTCTTGGTTTTCTATTAAAAATGCTAATAATTGCATAACTTCTTCCACTTGAATTAAATATTTCCGTACTTGGGTCCACGTGTCCTTTCTGAGCGCATCCTTAACTCAGCGGTCAACCCAAATCGGACCCGACCCTAAACCAAAAAATTTGCAAGCACATTTAACACAAAACATAATGAAATATCCGCATCTATTCAAACTTTGGGTCCACGCGGCGTATTTAGGAAAGTCACTTGAGAATAAGTCAGTGGGAAAATTATTTTCATAAACGACATATTTTTCACTTTAACCCCCGAGTGTTTTTTAAATAAAATCTCAATGACATTATATATTTTTATCTTGTTCTACATATAAAGCATGTTTTTTAACAAAACGCTATGCACAACAGATATTACACCGGCTATTATTTTACTGTTAATTTATACATGAAGCCACTCTTTGAAAATAACAAAAATAAATGAAAAAAAAAAAGTATTTAAAAAACCAAAAAACCCGACTGAAAAAACTGAAAAGCAAAAATCAAGCACATTTTAAATTAAACAAAACTTGGAAGCAGGCGGGGTTCATTTGAATTTTAAATTATGAAATGAAAAAAATAGAACCCCGCCTGCTTCCAAGTTTTGTTTAATTTAAGATGTGCTTGATTTTTGCTTTTCAGTTTTTTTAGTCGGGTTTTTTGGTTTTTTAACTACCTTTATTATTTCACACTTTTTAGTTCTTTTGTGTTTGTTCTTTCGTTGGTCGCGTAAAATTCTTCGCAGATGATTTAAGTTTTGTGCTTGTCTATAGGATTTGTCACTTTGAATTTTTTTAAACAACTAAGTGATATATATTTTTGTAATCTCCTTTTAAAATCCTTTATTTTGATACCCTACTCTTTTTTTTTTTATTTTATATGGGCTTACTCTTGACCTCAATCTTGCCCTAGGGGATGGTATAAGAGAACTCCGAGAATTGGCCCCCAAAATCCTCATTTTTTTAAATTTTAATGTAGCCTATATCACTCGCGCCATCAAGACGAATCTAACGACGTATATTTCATTCAAATCCCTTCATCCGTTTAGGAGTTATGAGGGAACAAAGAAACGGACATAGATAAATACATACACGTCAAACACTTAACCCTCCTTTTGGGCTTCGCCGCAGTCGGGTAATGAATGATATTAATAGTAGTAAAAATAAATGATTTTGCGTTATAATCTTTTCCAGTCATATTGGACTGCCTACTACTACTAGCAGTTTATGCATAAACCCAATATGATATTACAATTTTAGTAAACTTTGCACTTATAACGCACACAAACTTACGGAGATACGTGGGGTTGCCCACATAACTCACACGGAGGTCGTGGGTTCGATTCCCACCCAGGACAAATGTTTGTGTGATGAGCACGATCATTTGTTCTGTGTCTGGGTGTAATTTATCTATAATATGTATGTATTTAGAAATATATAAGTATGTTTATCAGTTGTCTAGTACCCATAACACAAGCTCTGCTTAGCTTGGGACTAGATGGCGTTGTGTGATAGTTGTGGAATATTATTATTATTATTATTATTATAAACTCCACAACGCTCTCAAGTAGCATTTCTACATACGCTTCCCAGTTGGGGTCAGGACAATCGGGAGCAACGCTGATTTAAGTAGGGTTGTCTACAATCTTTTTAATTAGCAAAGAGCCTATGTATCAAGTCTTTGTTTTCAGCTATGTGTTCAGGGTATTACTGTTCGAGTGAAGTATGACTTTAGAACTTTTCCCTTGTTTGTTTTGGAGGTAAATCTTGATGGAGATTTGGCGCGCTGTGTTTGTTGAGTGGGTTTCAATATGGCACTTTTATTTAGATTGTTGCTGAATAGGTTTTTTTTGTTAGATTGTAGAAGCCAGCAGAGACAAATTATGGTGGAAAAATATATCGTCAGAATCTACTATTAATATCATAAACGGGTTTGTTTTTTTTTTTTTTTTTTTTTCGTCAGAATCTGGCATGTACCAGAACTAAAAGTGGAAGACATCTATTATGACATCTATTAACTCATACTGGGCCTGCGTGCCTCTCAAAGAGAGAGAGAAAAGACCTGTATCCTAGCAGTGAGAATGTTAATAGTAGATTGTACACCAAGTGCATAAAACGCACCATTTTGCGCGAGACGTTTATCCATCCGATGCGAGCTTGCGAGCGAGGATGGATATAAAGTAGAGAGTAAAATGGGTTTTATGGACGAGTTTTACACTCTACTTTTCACTTCGATTGCGAGGAAATGCAACAGCAACTTGTAAATATTGTAAAAATAATTATGGTTCTCGCCAATTAACTTTTTTTTTTCAGTAGGAAACTTGACATAACACCTGACTTAGGTCGTTACTCATACTGCTCAGTTATAAAAACATTTTGGGCAAGCCTATTGCCATCAACCAATGTAATTAGGAGCAAGCCTATTGCCATCAACCAATGTAATTAGGAGCAAGCCTATTGCCATCAACTGATGTAATTGGGACCAAGCCTATTGCCATCAACCAATGTAATTAGGAGCAAGCCTATTGCCATCAACTGATGTAATTAGGGAGAAGCCTATTGCCATCAACCGATGTAATTAGGAAAAGCCTATTGCCATCAACCAATCTTATTAGGAGCAAGCCTATTGCCATCAACCGATGTAATTAGGAGCAAGCCTATTGCCATCCACTGATTTAGGTAATTGAGAGCAAGCCTAAAGCCATCAATCAATGTAATTAAGAGTAAGCCTATTCCCATCAAATTATGTAATTAGGAGCAAGCCTATTGCCATCAAGCGATTTAGGTAATTGGGGGAAGCCTATTCCCATCAACTTTCCTTGTATTCGTAATGAAAAGCAGTAATCCCTTGTTCTTAGAATACTAGCGAAACGAATTAAATTAAAGAGGTTATTCTATGAAGTTGAAGTTGTTCCTGTGGCTGTTGGGCCGATTACCTGTGCCGATATTACCTTGGTCTTCGACGAAGATTTTACTTTATGCTCTAGAGCATAAAACGCGACTTTATGTCGCCTACGCACGACATAAAGACGAATTTTAGAGCGAGAGAAGTGAAAAAATAATAATAATGAGTCCTGACCACGGACAGTTCAACCAAAGATTAAATATTTTCTCATTAATTCTGCATCCGTATTGAAAATATTTGTATAAAATATAATAAATGGTTTCTTATTTAGTTTAATTTTTAAAACTCTAAGCCGCATTTGTTTTGTAGCAGAAAACATTTTGTAAAACTTAGGTTGTAGATGAATTATGCAGACTAATTAGTCTACAACGCAATAAAAGAGCGTAGGTTCTAAAAAAATAGACTTCACTTTTCTTTATTCTACCTTTCCAAATTTGACAGAAAATTATCTTATTTTACCGCTCTACTTAAATTATTAAAACCTCAAACGCAAAACAAAATATATTTTCTACTCCCAAAACAACCACGTGATTATCATACCCAGTTTCAAGCGAAATTAATCACCACCAAGTGAGCAAATAAACTAAAAGTGCTTGAAAATAAATCTTTCGTAAGCACGAAAACAATTTCCGAATGAGAAGCATACATTGCGTGTGTTGTTCGAGCTGGCGGTAAATAGCGAAATCCTACGAGAGTGGAGTCGGCAATGTAACAAACACTTAGCGATAAAATATTGCTCGTGCTAATGCATAGTGTAGTGGCGGCCGAGATAATGTAGCACACTTTGTTCGCGATAGAATTTTACTTATCTGTTTGTTGTTTGAAATTTTTCGTGGGGTAGGTCCGTTTCAGTTGGCTTACAAGTTTACAACACTCATGCCTAATACATCAGCAGTTGGTTGTTAAAAACCCGACTACGACAAAAAAAACGACGCTGAAAAAGTAGAGAGTATAGAACAAAAAGAAAAGCCGTAGTCACACGGTATTAAAGTGTTTCGGTTGGTACCTATAACGTGTGACGACGGCTTTTCTTTTTGTTCTATACTCTCTACTTTTTCAGCGTCGTTTTTTTTGTCGTAGTCGGGTTTTAGTTTTTTACTTTTTTTTTTTTAAACAATTTTGGTGTTACTTTTTTTTTTTTTACTCTTGACTTTTTGTCCACTAGAGGGCGTGATTTTAAATTTGAACAATATTTTGGAAATGTACAAGTGAGGCCCTTTCAAATGATACCAAACACGGCGTATTTATCTCCATTTTTATTGTTTAAGCCTTACTTTTTGTCCGCTAGAGGGCGCCAAATCGCTTTTTGTAACACGTCACGTAGCCTATGTTCAGCGGAAAATTAAAACGGTTCTAACGATACCTCATATGTCGAGTTCCGTTAAGTAGATTAGAAGCTATGAGGGAACAGATGAAGATACACACATACATACATACAAACATACATACATACATACATACATACATACATACATAGCCAGTCAAAATCATAACCCTCCTTTGGCTTTGCCGTAGTCGGGTAAAAAAAGTGGTTGATTAACTAAAAAACCTGACTGACAATAATGAAAATCAAAAAGAAGCACGTTTTAAACAAACAAAAGTTAGAAGTAGATCTACCTACTATTTAATAATTTAAAATTAATTATGAAGTAGAGACTACTTTTATAATTTTACATTTGAATGTAAAACTATGTAAATAGAATTGGCCAAAAAACATTTTGAAGACATGTAATATGGCTGCAAAATTCTTCAATTTAAAATTTTGTAATTTTGATACGCTATCAAGACGAATCTAACGACACTCCACACATAAGCTGAAATCTGAAAGGAGCAAAAAAATGTTCTGTGAAACACGAGAGAATATTTTTTCTCTAAACTTATCAATTACTAAGATATGTTACTATTTTTAAACGTACCTTCGTAATGCGACAAAATTACTGGAGTGTGCTTCTTTCGATAAAATGATCAAAAGAAATACAGAGAATAATATAATGTTGGATCGTGATTGTGGTAAAAATAACATAAATGAGAAAATATTTTCGTCTTTTGTGATACCTATAATGCTTGTGTATTATTAAATTTGTCTATTATATTCAAAATCGTAATTAATATAATATGATTTTATGAACGGACTTCGGCTCTCTGCATCTTAGATTTTAAATGCAGACTTTTTAGGAACTCGGTGAGAGGCTCTTGCTTCTTCAGCTATGACTGGACTGAGCCCAGAGTTGTCGGCCCAGAACTCAGCTACTGAGCAGTTTGGCGCTTTCGGTAGAATCCATCAGTTCCTGTATAAGTGAACAACCAACAACTCTCACTAGGTAAATATGCGTAGATGACCAGTACGAGAAATTACCCGTCGCACTCGCGTACTAGCCCATAGCCCAGCAATAAAACTATCCTAACTATAAACTCGCTTTTCGTCAGTCAGTAATCCCGTTTCTAGTAACTAGCTCGCTTTGCGTTAACCGTTAGCCGTGGGATAGTTGATTAACCACAATGCAACATTTAACAACTAAAATTAATTTCCCCACTAAAAACGGCACTGAAACTAACAAATCATATTTCTGTTTAAAAAAAAACTAACGTTAAAACAATTTGTCGGCGTCGCGCGTCGCAGCCATAATATTTCACCATTGCAACTAAAATGCAATATCTTCAAGTGATAAATCATCAAGATATCGTGCGAGAACAGAAACAATAAACGTGCCACGTAGTGTTGTCACGGTACCAGAAATGTGGTACCAATTTTAGGATGAATTTCGAGACTGGTACTGTAATTGGTACCGCCCGTTCTAGTTTGAGATGTGGCGGTCTGATGTGTAATGTGACGTATGACTGTGTTACAGTGAGAAATGTAGACTGGTTTTGTGTAAAAAAAATCATACTTTTTTTTTAAAACGTTGTCCCACACTATGAATTTCTCCTGTATCGTGGGTGCGTTCACAGACATTTAAACTCACATACACAAATACCCAGACCCGAAACAACTATCTGTCGCCAACCGTGCCGTCGATAATTATATAATTATTGTAATAGATCCAGTATTTTTCTAGCATTCTCGCAATAAACTAACGTTGAAAAATATTTTTGACTGCGTCGTATGTCTAGTGGCCGCAAGCGCGACTACTGAACATTAGGTCATGGGTTCGGTTCATTATTCATTCATTAGGTCCACCTCTGCTTAACGGGGCCGATTACAGGCGTTTATGTTAAAAATCTTTAACAAAGGTTTATTTACATTAAAATTTTGACATTCGTTTTTAATTAATACCATGATTTTCCCGAAAATCAAATTATTTTAAAGAAAAAAGATACCGAAACCACAATCCTGGTCGCTAGGTATTTTTCACTGGCCTCAAGTGTAACCCAAAACGGTTTACGTGTTTTACCCAAAATGGTTTGAATGTCCATCTAGGGTGAGATTTGTGCCCGGACTGCCCCGGACCGTCCGAATAATGCATCTTTGGGGAGCTGTGTGTTTTTATTTTTTTACTGTGCGGTTGAATTTAGGTATTTTTGGGTAAATTTTCTGTTCCCCGCAGGATGAAATTTTGATTAAATATTTTTGGTGTTTGTTTTGCATTTTTTAATTTTGTTTTGGGGCATTTTTTTGTAGGTGCATTTGTTGTTCCACAAAAAAATCACATAATTAACGTTTTATCTTCCCACTGCTGGGACACCGGCCTCGTCACTATGAGGGCAAGTAGATCATGATTCACCAACAAAGCTTAGTCACGGTTAGTAGATGACATATTTTCGAATATTGGGAACATGCCACTAACACAAATAAATTCTTTCTCAAGGACTTCGTCGAGCTTGATTGTTTTGGCGCTTTTGTAATGGTTGCCACTGTTTTATTCTGGCTTTCGTGAGTTGCAGTGGCTTGGGAATAGTATGGCGGACATGTCCCCAATTAAAACACACGGATCAATAGTATAAACAAGAGAATTTTGCTGTAAACATTCTGAATTTTATTTAAAAAGAACTTTACAATTACACCTCATTGCAAAATAACACAGCTCAGATTGTCAGCGTAACTTAAAGTATTAAGCTTATGCGCTATATAAACTGGGTTTAATGTAATCCTGTGACGGCTTATTTATGGGAGCACAACTACCCGCAAATAGTTTCAATAATTTGCTATCAACGTTCGTGCAATTAAAATTGTTGTGTCATTTGAGGTTTGCGGTTCCGAATTTTAGTACTGGATTTGTATTTTGCACGATGTTTTAACTTTAATAAAATATGTATATGCTGTGTGAAACTCAAAGAAAATGTTTAAGGATTATTATGCTTTTAAAAATTTATATTCTATTTCTTGTTTTCAATCCAAAACAATTAAAACATGTGACATCCATTTAACCAATGGGCCCATTGGTGACCATTTTGCAAATTATAACGTTATTCATATTATTTGTAATAATTATCACACATGCACTGTAATTCTGCTTAGGCGGCCATTTCAGGCCCCAGATCTGTTTACTGTGAACATTATGGTTCTAGCAGTGATCGTTACAGAATGTGACAGAATCTAGAACAATATGTTCTTATGGTATTCTAAGGCCGTGTCATATCATACCAAGCATAATTTAGTAGTATTTAGGTGGTAATTTTTGACTTGAATACTATAACATGAAACTTTACTACAATATAATATTTTTATGCTAAAATTGTAAATTCGAGAAAAAAATCGTAATCTAAATAATCATAAGCATAATAAAGATATTATTAGTGACAAAAGATACTCTATTTCCCAAACAATAAGCTATTAACCAATTTTATGCTTTTCAAAGTAACCCCTGACGGTTACCGTAATAAAATATCGGTAACAAGTTTATATTTACATACCTGTAACTATATTATTATAGAAGTTTTAATAGCTAGTTGATAACGATATGAAACATGTTGGAAACAATAGGTTTTTGCCCGTAGAGGTTTTAGAATTGGGAGCTGAAGATTAATTGGTTTCGAACGTGATAGTGCATTGTTTTGGAATGAGCTAACTGGTACATGCGGTGGCCTAGAAATTGGGGATTTGTTTGTTAAGACGAATCTCCACCCTGTTTCCAATAAGGGTAGTCGGGTTTTGGATTAAAATTCCTTGACTGGTATTATTATGGTAGACCTGTTTTTTAGTTTCTTAGTGAAACTATCGCCATCAGCTATAAAATCGTCGTTGTAGCAATAGGGGATCGGACAAAAAAAAAACTAATTAGTCCGTCAGATAGATTTCCAAAAATTATTGGACACGTATTTTTTCTTTTTTCACGTAAACTTAAAATGAAGACGATACAGTGCTTCGAAAACTCGTGTGACGTCATAATATGATAGTACATTTTGACGACACAAGTGACGTTTCAAGCCCCACTCCTAGATTTTTGACGCGTTTTATCTTCGTCATTTTTTATTGATTTGATAAAACAAAAAATGCGTATTCAATATTTTTCGATAATCTAACTTACGGACTAAACAGAATCATATTATTTTGACCCAGTCCGATCCCCTATTTTGATGACTGTACATCAAAGTACTTTATTATATTTACCTGTCTAACTATTAATTTTTATCGTCAAATATGCTGACCACGGCTAGAAAGACCACTCCCACCCATATACAGATCTAAATACCACCCTCTTTAGATCAACATAAAAATAAACGACAGCATCGTAAGAACTTCGATACCAATCAGGGATTTCGATTTGAGTCGAGTCGTACAGTTACGAGGACCAACATGTATATACTTATTTTTAACTTTAAATTCAAAGTAACTTTTACAAGTGATTTTCACCTACTATCATAGTCTGCCTAGCCTGTTTCCTCAATCATGTTGGGATTGGCTTCGAGTCTTACTGAATGCAGCTGATAACTGTTATTTTACATGGAATGATTCCCTATTATAACAATTTCTCTTGGTGATGTTCTAGTTTGGAGAGAAATTGTAGTGTTACTCCAAAAAAATCTGAAACACAAATGTCATGATATCCTCTCGTTTGCTATGATACCAGCTCACTGCACAAATTGATGGACGCTAGCACTGATGCCAAACGCGTTACTAAGCACAGGGTTGATTCATTATAGATTGCCATCGACATACTAATACAAGAAGTAGAATCATTGATAAAATAAAACCCAAGATACACACTCCGCGTCTCAAAACCGTCCGCTTAAAATGAGTTCACAATGAACTCATTTCAAATAGTCTCGCGTCGCTCGCGTCTCTGCACGGTCGTACAAAATACTTTTTATATTGCTTTTTATAACTGCATTGTAAAAGGAATCTGCGTAAGGTTAAATTTGCCAAAAAAAATATGTTTATAGTGACGATAACTACATGTAGTAGTGCGTGTATCGGTGAGTGTTTGGCGACAGTTTCGACTGTTTGTTTTGTTCGAGACTGTGCATCTAGGGTTTTATTATATCAATGAGTAGAATAGAAAATTTAAGTAACAAGTTGATACGTGTTACTTAAATTTTGTAGAAAGTATTTTCCCCGAACCAGAATTGAACAAAAAAAATCATGCTAAGCAGGCACGCTTGCAAACTAAGCCAACGAGGCAGTCAATTAAACATTAATTGAAAGTTGAATTTAAATAAGTTTAATAAGACTGTACGAGCATTTTCATCGGTCGCGTCGTACCTATTCGATAGCTCGAACCGAGCATCGTTACCGATTTACCAAATAGGGATGCGCTTTCCGAATGCGGTTGCGATTATCGATGCATTTCGTTTCGTGGATGGCATTCGAATGTGTTTTGTATAACGCTGGGCGAATGAGGGTTGGGAAGAAATGCTGTGTTAAAGGAAAACTGGGAGGGAGTGTATTTTAGTTCTCATAAAAGTTAACTATCGATTTGCCGAAATTACTGATGTGAACGAGCTTTGCTCACGGCTATGCTCGTGTGGATGTCGACAATTTTTTTCTCGGTATCTAAGGTAGGTACCTATCCTGTTTTTTTATTAAAATGCTTTTGAAAATGTGACATTACCAAGAAATACTTCTTAGTCATTTTCAATAACGTAATCAACGTAATTGTTTTTTGCAAAAACATAAAAATACGGTTTTCATACAATTCATGATAATAGTAATGCGTTCCAAGAAATGAATCCCACGATCAGAAAAAATAATCCAGCAGTCCCTTTTTTGCAGACATAACTGGTACAAGAAATGGCTGAATGCCTTCAAAATATTTCATTAAAAGAAAAACAAGAGAGAATGTTCCCCTTTTCACAACTTTTCATTGTAATACCAATACATCTATACATAGATTACTACACAACGATCTAATAAAACGGAAAATGATTGACGTAAAACAAATCTTAAGCTTCCAAGTTACTTGGCTAACAAAACTTTTTAATTTAAATCTCTAACCGGTCGCTTATTGATTTTTTGTTTGGCTGTACAAAATGGCGAATATTAAAGGCGATTTTGTTTTGTTTATACAATTGGATTTTCATCAATCATCGTTTAGAAATAACCTGGGATATTGAGATTGACAGACTTTTAGGAGTTTTTGAAAATAAATGTTTCACAAAAGTTATGAGTATTATTTGATATTCTATATTTAGGTTTTATTTGGGATAATATTTAAGAATACATAAAAGTTTTCAATATTAATGATGATGGCTATAAGAGTATAGGAATACCAAAAAAAACGATGGATGGACTGTGTACCTATATAGCATGATAATTATAGTAAGAAAGGTGGTGTCTTGTGATAGGACGATTAATAGAAAATCATGGATGAAGAAGATATGCTGCGTCGACCCCAAACGAATTAGGACCCCAGTAGGAGGATTCAACATTATGATGTTTGTTCGATAGACATCCACTGTTGGAAGTAGGCCTTCCGCAAAAGGTATGCCAGTCATTCTGCGTTCAATGTGTCCTACCCAACACAACTTCAATTTTGCAATTCTTTTTGGCTATGCCGGTTACCTTAATTTTCCTGTGAATTTCTCGATTCTGGGTAACTCAAAGCATAGCCCTCTCCATAGAAGATTACACGAATAACTAAATTTCGATTTGATTTCCTCTGACATAGAGCGAGACAAAGATAGGAAATGTAAATACAACTGAATGAAACAAAACTACACCGTTCAGCGAAGTCACAATTTAAAGCAATGCAGTGGGCATGGGCAGACGGCCGCAATTTAATGTGTATTTAATTTTAAATTCATTAACCAGTGGTCGCTGCGGTCGTGCGGGTCGTCCGCACGAATACAGGGTCGCCATTTTTGTATATGACGTCATTAAATGAGAGTTTCTGTTGGATTCGGATGTTGGTTTGTTTTTTTATGTAGGTTAATTAGTATGTTTACTATTAATAACACTATAATTATGATGAGCGTACAGCTAGGTTAGCCAAAGCGAGGGATTAACCAGATCATTTCTTGCCCGTTCTTCTCCATTGCGATCTACTCTAGGGAATGGGCAACTATATATACAGTACCAGTACACTCACAGTTGTTACGCCTTGTGACTGGGACTGTAGCTTCTTTTATTTTGTATTTGTTCGACTATTCAAAAGTGATGGTCAAGTTGAGATTAATAGATGGGTTATTCACTAATTCGACACAAGAAACCGGACACACGTGTGTCTAGCTGGTGCAACTCAAAATTAGTACTTATCACTTATTATTTCGTCATCCGGACCCTCAAAAAAAAAAATTAAGTTCAAAAAATCTAAAACCCGACTACTAACAAAATTGCGGTCTTAAAAGGGGTCGTTCGTCGTTTCGCACCACGAGCGGTTCGGACCGCGGTGTGAAACGCAGAAGAGCTCTTAAGAATGGGCTGTTTCGCACCACGGCGGTTCTTGGAGCTCCGAGTGGTGTGAATCGACCAATAGCTCTTAGGAATGGGGCGATTCGAACCACTATGTTTAGATTCGAGCTAATTTCAAAGTTTGTATGTACAGTCGAGTAGAAAAAACGGATCATTAAAAACGGATCATTCCCACTAGTTCTACTGCACAGTCCTACGATTTGCCTACGATAGAACTAGTGGGAACTTTTTTTATTTTTTTTTTCTTACTAGTTCTACGATAAAGGATGTTAAAAAATCGTCAAACCAGCGGGACTCAAGTTTCTGATTCGTTCTATCACACAGATTAGGGTACAACTACGGCACAAACTACCAGGAGAATAGAAGTAGGCAGGAGTTATTGAAAACATTTTTTTTTGGAGATTTAAAAAAAAGATAGTTAAAGTCCCACAAACTACCAGGAGAACAGAAGTAGGAAGGAGGTATTGGAATCTTTAAATCAAATCTAAATTATCCCTTAATATAATATTATTTGCTTTTATCGTTTTTTCCTTTTTTATTTCCAAAATAAATGTTTTCAATACCTCCTGCCTACTTCTATTCTCCTGGTAGTTTGTGCTGTAGTTATTCCCTAAACTGTATTTATTTATTTATTTATTTATGTACACACAAAATACAAAAAAGGATAAAAAACATAAAAAAATAGAAGAGCACAAAGGTACTGCGTGAGGTGTGCGTGCGGTACTGTGTGATAGAACGAATGAGAAACTTGAGTCCCGCTGGTTTTACGAATTTGTAACACCCTTATATCGTCGAACTTATATCGCTGTTTTATTTTGTGCCTGACTGTACTTTACGCATTATTACTAAGAAAACTTTTTGTTTCATTTGCGGTTCGAATAAACCCATTCAAATTCTCCTATGGTCGATTCCCACCGCGGTCCGAAACAGCCCATTCTTCAGAGCTCTTCTGCGTTTCACACCGCGGTCCGAACCGCTCCTGGTGCGAAACGACGAACGACCCCTTAAAAGTAGAAAACAAGAAAATAATTCTTGTCTGATATTCTTCGTAGTCGCATGCCACTGATACCTGATGCTCCTTAATGGCGTTCTCATTGATACAGAAGTCAGCTGCTAATTGCCATTAGCAAGGTGGCATGCGACTACGAAGAATATCAGACAAGAATTTTATTTTCTTGTTTTCTACTTTTAAGACCGCAATTTTGTTAGTAGTCGGGTTTTAGATTTTTTGATCTTAATTTTTTTATTTGAATTTTATTTTTGTGTGTACTTAAACTATAATATAATACATATTTGTAATGTGCTCGCCAAGACCTTTCATTTGATACCAAACTTGCTATGATTATCTCAATTTAATCTTTTTTGAGGTAAGTTTTTGACATTTAAATTCCGTCATAAAAATAATTTATAAAATTTATATAGCCTATGTCACCCGGGCTATTCTTACGAATCTATTGACACCTAATTTATTAAAATCCGTTCAGTAGTTTAGGCGCTACGGTGGAACATACATACATACATACATAGAGTGCCAAAATCATTACCCTTCCTTTTGGCTTCGCCGTAGTCGGGTAAAAAGGAACATGCACGTTACAGGAATTCGATAGCAACTGAAGCACTGCAAACTAGTACTGTGCTGTGGGTCCCTCATAGCACAGCATTATGTTGAGTAGTAACTGACATGCAGGCTAATAACTTTTTTTTGTTTATTGTTTCTTTTGTATCATTTTGTGTGACAAATAAATATTTTTTTCACAGGACTCCTCTCTATGAGAGAGAATGGCCTATAAACCAAAACCCGAGCCCGGTGCGGGTTGGTAGATGACAAAATATGTTATTGAATTTTTGATTTTGGGACATGCCGATTTTTTCACGATATTTTCCTTCACCGTTTCTAGAGCAGTGTAGCCAAATGGGTAACCTTAATTTAGATTGCTATAAATACAGTTTGACCGTACGATGAATATCGAGACAAAAACCTTCTCAAATATCAGAGAACGCACTTAACCTTTAAACAATAACTAACCGACCCAAGTTTAATCACAAAGATGATCGAGGTACTAACCTAGTACAGTCACCTGCAAAAATGCATAGGCAATTCTGAACTCTATTCACAGGAAATACACACTAAAGTATCCATGCAATTTTGCAGGTGACTGTACATACAACGAAGGAAGTATCAAGTTTTAATAAGAGCACATTGGAAGCGGGCGGGGCTCACATTTCACGAGTTCTTCGTATGCAAACTTCACGTTGAGTATACTGAAACTTTCGGCTTTACTTAGTTAGGAGGAGCGCGTTTGCGTTAGGTTTTTTTTAAACTGGAATTGAGACTGAAATTGGTTATAGCAATGTTTTGGTTAGTAGTTTATTATCTACTAGCTTTTGCCCGCGACTTCGTTCGCGTGGAATAGTGACTTCCGGCAGATTTTCGGTTTATCTCGCGAAAAAAAAAAAAAAAACTATCCTATGTCCTTTCTCAAGTTCCAAACTATGTCTGTACCAAATTTCACACAAATCGGTTCAGTAGTTTAGGCGTGAAGCAAAGACAGACAGACAGAAAGACAGACAGACAGAGTTACTTTCGCATTTATAATATTAGTTAGGATTAGGATTGAAATGATTGACAATTTGTATAAAGAGTTTAGGCCGTTGATCCCAGCTGTCATTTATTGATCTTCGACAGTCGTCACTGGTTGATGATAGACCTTTGATAAGTTCAAAAAAGAATCATCTGCCTAGCTTTTTCCCAACTATGTTGGAGAAGGCTTCCAGCCTAACCAGATGCAACTAAATACCAGTATTTTACACTGAGCGACTGCCTATCTGACGGCCACAACCCAGTTAGTCAAGTCCCAAAAATAATGAAATGGAGTAATAATATTTACTATGAACCACCTATAAAACTAGGTTTCAACAACAGGGCTTCCTATTGATAAGCCCTAATATTACTTGCTCTTTCTTCTCTCTCAGGATTTATTCCCCGTTGATGGGAAAAGGCTCAGTCCCTATTACATGGGGCTTAAATATAACTGGATAACTGTAGGTGAACTGATAGGTACACTTCTGCCTCACTTTTCGGTTATTGCAAGGCTTGATATTATGTTACGTAACTTTAAAACCACAAAATTCTTTCCAACACATGAAAATAAGTACGAGTATCAAATCACCCGACAGAACGCAAAGAACTAAGAATTTCCTCTCAAACAAGTAACAGGGGTACATTCCAAGCTATAAAGCCTGTTTGCATGACACACAGTTTGCACAGGACACTGCAAACATATTGCTCGTACACGGGGCAATAAGGAGAACGGATTTTAATAGCCCATGGAAGTATTGACGAGTGGGTATCGTTTTACTAAAGTTGAGGGTCCTTTTTTCGATACGACTGCCTTGTTTCTCGAGTCGACTGCTGAGCATGAAGGCCTGAGTTTGATTCCCGAGTTAGGCAAAGTAATATTGGGTATTTCCACACAGAATTTCTCAGTAGCTGTCATGAGCCTGCATTTGTGCCTAATTGGTGACAATTGGCTCGTATCTGTCAATAGACTTAAACATATCTGTCGAAATGTGGGTGTTCCATTATGTAGGTACAACTCTGCCTCACTCTATGGGGACACCAGGTCTAATGTTATTCTATTAATACGTACTGTTCTGCCTCGTTCCTTGACGAATTAAATGTTGGGCTGCATTCGTACAACAAAATATTAGGCATGATATTATGTTGTACGTATGCAGCTCCTTTATAACACAGCACTTAAAGATCTCATACTTTGCATTACATCTAACTCTCTTAATATGTAATACAAGTTTAAGCTAGTCACACAAGTCTAGACCCATATAGTTTGCCTGTAACAGGAGACATAGAACACAGGATACTGTGTTTATAGTAAAAACACAGGGCACTCGGCAACTGGGCTGTAGCAACATCTTGAGAACGTGTGCAATGTAAACTTAGCGCAGATGTGCATGGTTTAGTTTGCACCAGTATGTTCTGTTATTTTGGGAGGCAGTGTATGTTTTGAGCAAGTATGGGGTGGGCTTAGATAAGATATCAATACCATATGCATTTCCTACTCATTCCGCGATCATGGTGCTTGCAACAGCATAGCAGCGTCGAAATATCCGGAGCTCAGACTAACGGTTTATCACAAAAGATATCCCGCAAGTAGACAGTATAAGTTCAGGATTTAGATACATATAAAATACTTGTTGTTCAGTTAGTGTATTTGGGATAAGCCGTTCCACCGTTCTGCCGTTCGACGATACATGAATCAAGTATGATAACATGTTAACAGTTCCTCACGATAATTAACAATAGGTTTTATGTAACAATGAGCATAATTAAACTACATTAGACACAATAATAATGTAGTTTATGTTTCCGCAAACCGCCATCCATGGAGATGCATGGGAACGGTCAATGTGGCGACACTTCGGGGAGGCCTTATACCCTGGATGTCTTTCGGCTGAATTTATGATAATTATAAAGAAAAAAGTTAACAATCATCCTCTAGAAATGTTCCTTATCGTTCAGTCCTAATAAAAGAAAAAAAAAGTCTCTAAATATACAACATGTCTTCTTTATCTGTTACTAATAAGTCAGGATAAATATCTAGAATTATCCCTCATCACAATAAAACAGACAAAGCTCCCAGTCTAGCCAGAATAACACAAAATAATTGCTATTACCTCCTCGTAATGTAAAGAAAAAGTCTAATAAATACCCCAAAGCCCAAATAATCGCACGATCCTAAACGAAAGTGTAGCAACACCAATTATCGTCCCAATCTAACGTTAGACAGGGGATAAATATCGGCAAACTCTAAATTATTGTCCGTCCGTCTATCGGTATAGGCGCGCGGATGATTTGTGCGCTTGGCCGACAATTTTTCATCCACCCTGCCTCTACTAAATCACGCTGACAACTTTGGGCGTCTGAACTATCACATTTTTTCCGCGAATTTGTATCGTATCGTTTAAGTTGTAAGGTTCAATTTTCAAGTGTAACGTTTTAGGGTAAAGTACCGAAAGGTCGGCTCCTTATATTTGATATTTGTTTACCGACGTATAATAAAATCTGTGTGAGTTATTGCAGGTTGCGTTTGTCCTTTTTGTCTTGTTAAAAATGATGTGAGAGAACATTTATCACGGGTTTATTAAAACTAAGGTGTTTTTTTAAGGTTTGTCTCCACCGATTGCGATATCAGATTGTTGTTGTTTGTTGTTGCTGAATATTTTATGAATGTAATAATAACGAACGACATGGTGCTGCTGAGTCCGTCAATTAGCGCACTCAGGAAGTTGTTGGCGGTCTGTGAGGCCTATGCAGAAGCGCACGGACTTGTGTACAATGTACAGAAAAGTAAATTGCTGGTGTTTAGGGCAAAACATAAAAAACCAGCACATAATATGCCACCGGTTATGTTGGAAGGTGTGGCCCTTGAAAGAGTGCTAGATTTTAAGTACCTGGGGCACATAGTTACCGAGGACTTAAAGGATGACGCCGATATGGAAAGAGAACGGAGGGCGTTGGCTGTCCGATGCAATATGTTGGCCCGCAGGTTTGCACGTTGTACACCGGAAGTAAAAGTAACTCTTTTTAAGGCTTTCTGTCAGTCGTTGTACACGTGCACTCTGTGGGTTCGATATACGCAGAGGGCATACAACGCCCTCAGGGTTCAATATAACAACACTTTCAGGATGTTGTTGGGGCTCCCACGTTACTGTAGCGCATCAGGAATGTTTGCAGATGCACGTACTGATGGTTTCAGTACCATCATACGTAAAAAGACTGCTTCCATGATGCGCAGAGTGCGTGGGAGCGGCAATGACATCCTGAAGGTCATTAGTGATAAGCCGTGCTGCACCATTATGGCGCATTGGGTACGTGTCCATGTACATATACCCAGTGCGTCAAGTGAATGCGGCCGGTATATGAACTAAATTATGTACCGTTATTCCATTCCCAATTGTTACTAACATAGTTTATAAGTAGTGTGTATTACTAACATCATATGGATCAAGGTCTGAAATAAAGTATTTTTATTTTTTATTTTTATTTTATTTATTTTTTATTTTTTATAAACTAGAAGCATATTTTACTGTACAGCGGTTGCTTTGAGAAGAAAGCTACTATTAGACGTCCTAAACTCCTAACCATGTAGAACTTCAAGTTTTATCCACTAAAAAAAGAATCTTCAAATAATTATGTCTAGTGAACTCTGGCGACTATGAAATATATTGCAAGAAATAAACATAATATAACATCACGCCTATTGTAATCACCGCAGGGTTAGCAGAGGTGTATCTAATAGTACACCCACATTTCAGCGGTATGTTTAAGTCCCATGTTATTTTTTTTAGCCTATATTGTCCCACTGCTGGGCAAATGCCTCCCCCATAGCCACAACAGATACCTCTAATATGTATAAACATTATATCTATGACCACAACAACCTCATTTATATCAGATATAAAAGACCCATCCATATTAATCATAATTGCTAAATGGAAGTAGGATGGTCGCTACGTCAGACACAGCCCTATCCACTTATAAGGGTTTATTATAATTATTAATAAGACGAACGAGGGGCTCGGTCGATTTCACGGTAAAGCAACGCTTGCTGAGGTCCTTCCTCTTGGATAGTTGAGTGTCCCTAATGTACTGAGACAGTATACAAAGCAAGTTTCGCTGGTCCCACTGTAATCACTGGCCCGAAATTCCGACAGCCAGTGTTAACAAGTAAAATAAGCATTATATTGAGAGGATTCCTGATGTGCATGTTTACGTCCAGGCGAGGCGTCCTCTCTAAGAGAGGAGGCCTGTGTCCCAGCAGTGGGAACATTAATAGGCTGTTGATGATTGTGATGGGGCGTCGCGCGGCGCGTGCCGCGTTTTTATTTCAAACACATGGCAATGTATGAAAAACTTAACGATTTCAAAACTTGATTTTACGAGTAGCGATTTTTCGTTCGTTTGAATAAAAAGCAGCGTTTTTTGCTGTGGACTCGTCTCTCAGTAAGTTAATAAATAACCCTCCTTTTGGGCTTCGTCGCAGTCGGGTAAAAAGCACGAAAAGAGCACTCTGCACGCGCCGCGCAACGCCCCGCGTCTCCGTAAACGAGCCCTAAGTGGGGAAAACTGGACCCGTATGTAAAAAAAAGTCCAGAAAGTCTGCTTGTCACTGGTTTTCAGCTGCATGCGGTGAGAATAGAAGCCGACTCCAACATGGTTGGGAAAGGCTAAACAGATCATTATTATTATTATTATATTATTATTATAAGACTATGGGGGAGGCCTTTGCCCAGCAGTGGGAAAATATAGGCTAACAAAAAAAAAAAAAAAAATTATTATTATAAAAATTCTCCAGAAAAAAGAACGGTCAACAAGAAAGCAAATTTTTTGTTAAGTGTTTAATAAATCTTTTGCAGTGCAGTGTTGAATGCAGTTTGTAAGTAATGGTTAATTTTGGGTGTCACCCGTATTTCTTTTGTTTTTGTGCAGATAAATACGGCTGGCAACGGCTTAAGAGAATCAGGCTTACTGTAATGTATGGAATAATTAATACACATAATAGGGGATCGGACATAAAAAAACTAATTTGTCCGTCAGATAGATTTCCAAAAATTATTGGACACGTATTTTTTCTTTTTTCACGTAAACATAAAATTAAGACGATACAGTGCTTCGAAAACTCGTTTGACGTCATATGATAGTATGTTTTGTACATACAAGTGACGTTTCAAGCCCCACTCCATGATCTTTGACGCGTTTTATCTTCTTAATTTGTGATTTGATAAAACAAAAAACACGTATTCAATATTTTTCGATAATCTAACTTACGGACTAAACAGAATCATATTATTTTGACCCAGTCCGATCCCCTATTATATAAACTCACGCCCTGTTCCCCTGGGGGTATGCAGAAACCGCAGACCGCCTATAAGTCTACTCTCCTGTCTACATCTGCGTCAATCTTTCCATCTCTTATAAAAACATACTGCCCGTATATACAAATTCATTCACTTGTTCCACACTCCTATCATTTATTTCCACATCACACACTGATACATCCTCTTCTTTATAAATAAATATTTTTTGCCATTAAATTAACTATTGATATAGGGTTGTGTCAGTGAGCTCTCTCTTAATTTTCTGATTGATTCACTGCGTCTACCGGTCTACCGCGAAGTGACAAATAGATACAACTACCAAAATCATACTCACTAAATTAATGATAGAAATTAGTGCCTGTAATGCTTTGTGTGAAATAGTTTCTAAGTTATAGAGTAGAAATGATTCATATAGATTCTAGATTCTAGGGCAATTGGAAAACAATGGTAACAAAAGAATGATTGTGTGTTTTCTAGGAATTGATATTAATTTATTTTGTTATAATTAAAAGTGTTTGGTGATTCATGAGTTAGTACAATGGCTTTCTTTTCATTTGAGGCACACAGAACTAATAACTTGTTACTAAAATACTAATTATTTTAGTTGTTAATGATGAAGACAAAATAGTAACAAGAAATAACTATATCCTATTTCAATATCCATTATCTACGCCACAAGCCGCAAATTCTCAATCATAGTCAAAATCACAAAACCAGACACAGTAGCGTGACTCCAGCGCCTAATAACAATTAATCTAACCAGTCGTTTTTGCCAACCGTAGCCATTCATCATACTAGCGAGCTATGACGTCATGAGGTCAGTCGCGGCCCATCACTCATCACTCACTATCACACATTATACTATGAGGCTAGATAAAGTAAACTTTGATTAATTATGACCAGTAACTAATAAACTAGAAAAAAGTAACTATTTTTTGTGAAGACGATTTTGACTTTGATTTTGTTGAAAAAATACATGATTCACGGTCTTAATATTTTCCTAAAGCTTTAAGCATTGGTACAGTGGACACCTATATTCCACATAATGGCTATCATTAATTTTTCCATTAAGCATAGCATTTTACCGCGAGTGTAATATAGTACCTAGCTATTTATATGGACACAAGAACAAAGTGACTTCACCTTAATAGACGCCAAGTAAACGCAACGGACGTGCTCTTAGATATACTTTTACTTTTAGCAAAATAAGTTAGATTAAAATTGCTTATTAGCCTTATTGGGCTAGATTGTTATATAATAAAAAAAAAAAAAAAATTAAGCATAGGGAGTGGAAAAAACTGAACAGAATAAGTAAAATTTAACTGACTAGCTTTTGTGGAGCAGTATTTTTTTTTCAATTTTGGTTCACAATACCCCCTTTTGGGGTTACGATGCAGTCGGGTAAAAATATTAGATTCGTCGCTATTTAGAGTTGTTATACGTGGATTATAGTGCAATGTGCGGCTATAATCACAAAATAATTACAAAATCCCAATAATTTCACACATAACTAAAGTCCTCCAGAATATATAATATTTGCTGCAATGAAACTATTCGTAATTGCTATTTCGTGGACTAATGATTCACAGCATTTCGTACGGAGAAATTCTCCATAATTATGACTTTAAATACATCAATATAACATCGATCCGAATATGTTCTGTTTGTGCAATCTTTCACAGAATTTAGTAAATAACTGTACTGGAATTCTTGACTACCTTGTTGGTCTAGTGGTCGCAAATGCAAGCACTAAGCAAAAAGACCTGGATTCAATTCTCAAAAAAACTGTTCTTAAGTTTTTCCATCAGGAATTTCTCAGTACCAGCCACTGAGTCTGAATTTGCGGGTTGATGGCGACAGGGTCATCATCTATTTGATGGGACTCAAACAGAACTGATAAAACGTGTGTATAATACTATGTACCCCTCCACCATACTCTTCAGGAATTACATGCGTGGTCTTATGATACGTAATCTATTTGATGAGATTTCATAAACAACGAAGTTTAACAAGTGTTTTAGTACTCGGTCATTAATTTGTGAGTAACTTTCCATCCCGAATGTCAACATCAAATATCGTGTTTTCTCACAGTCTAATCCCCACACAGCTAGTAAAAAACAACTTCTATTCCAAGCTACCCAAGCTCATATTTTATTACCACAAGGCAATATAAAGAGATGGCTTCTCTTGAAGATTACAGAAGTCTCGCAACGTCAATGGCAGGCTTAGGAGCTGCATCACAATAGGACATTAATTGGAACAGCTCTCAAGCTGATTTGAGGCTCCTTGCTCAGCTGTAGTGGAAGATGGAAGCTGTATTTTATGTTGAAGGGCTGTAATTGATTGGTCGTTCTAGTTTATTTTATAATGGTGAAGGAAAATATAGAATTAGAAAATAGAAATAAAAATTTGTTAGCCCGGTGTTGGTGGCCGCGACATACGAACAGAGAGTCAAGTTCGAACTAAGTCAGGCGCAAGACTTTGTGTAATTTATTTCATTACCAATGCTCTCAAACGGTGAAGGTAAACATTGTGACGAAACCAGCATGTCTTAGAACCAAAAAATTTAAAGACATGTGACATCTATCAACCCGCACTGGACCCGTATGGTGGATTACAGCTCATCCCTCTCTAGAGAGGAGGCTGAGTCCCTGCAGTGGGAATATTATAGGCCGATGATGATGATGACGTTCAATAACTCGCACTAGCTATTGAGGTGGACTGTGATTCACTTGCTCCCATAGAGAAAAACCTGTATTCCAACAGAGGGAGTGGGTTGTACAAACTATTTTTTCAGAACTGGGATTAGAGAAAATACATTATCGTACCGGTTTTATACCCCGATGACCTAAGCAGATGTTTAGTACGCCCACTTTTTGCGGTTTATAAGTTCCACGTAAACAGAAGCAAGCTTGTCTTGATTTTGTTTTAGAAAAATGTAATTAAATTAAGGTTTTATTTTAATCTGTCGATTTTCCAATCAAATCAAAAGGTGATTATTTCTGATATAGGTAGTTCAATCTGAAATTAAATTTAAGCTATTGGTTGTTTGGGACTTGCCATGAAAGCGTTGAATAAACCTACATTACCTACGTTTACGGTAACCTACGTTTTGTACAAAATCTTTGCTTGTCTTTACTGCTGAAATATAACAACATTGGCTATTTTTTAATAGATACACCTTTTCATAATCTTTTGGGGCTTTTGGGGATTACAGGTGTGATGTTATTTTATATACTGCTTACAACCTTCTCACCTCTATCTACTCACAAAAAGGGCCAAAAATGGCATTAAAAATTAATCAACCCTAAAAAATAAAACGAGCAATCCTCACAAATCTTTAAATCCCATTACACACAACACGTAGACATTCTAAAGCCGAGACCACACATGCCAGTTAACATATCCAATTACATGGGCTACCGGAGCGAGTGTGAACCGCCCCGGCTTCATTAGGCAACCGCTCGCGGTGTCCTCAAGTGTAATCTTGCAGAAAATGACGTTGATGTGATGTGACATCTTTGACGTGACGTGACGGACGGTCCGACGTGTTTGTTGGCGTTTAGATGCAGTTTATGTACAGTAGTGCATGGGAAATGTCACGTTAGATTATTGTAATTCATCACTTAATCAATATAGATATTGCTTTTTATTTTTGGTGGGGTTTGAAATCATCAAATGACTCCTCCCGCGTAGGGAGTGTCAGACTTCTACTGACAAAAAACCGCCCATGTTCCTTCTTAGCCCTTTGTGCCGACGCCGCGGTATCTTTTTCGAACAATTCGCAGCCCCGACGGGATTTAGATATAGCTCACGTGCTTATCCCATGTTTGTTGTGAGTTTCTATAAAACGTCACTTTAAATATTTGACTTATTTAAGTAAAGTTAACGAGCTGACTAAAGAAACAAAAGGTTATTTTACCTGTTACTTTTACAAGTTCAGTTCATCTTATCGAATCATTAATAACTTAATTTAAAAAGTGAACGAAGAAAAATCAATACACTTCCTAAGGATAAAAGTGGTACAAACCAACCAATCGAAGACATCCTAAGAAAACATAAAAGGGGAAAAAAAGCAATTAAACCACCCCGGATCTCATCTTAAAAAATCTCACGAGCACATAAAATATTTGCATTACATTGCTTGCCCAACAAATTTCAATCTCAGGAAATATTGAAAAAACACCGCAGTGAACATCGAACTAGTCGATTTCAATCAGCGATCCGATATCTGAGATAACATTCCCCGACACAATGGATATTGAAAACTGATACCACTCGTCTTTTGTTTGATATTTTGCCTTTTAAAATATTTTCAAGGAATAGTCAAGATGGGATGGTAAAGTTACGAATACTAATATGTTATCAGAAACATCATCATCTGCCTAGCCTTTTCCCAACTATATTGGGGTCGCCTTCCAGTCTAACCGGATGCAGCTGAATACCAGTATTTTACATGGAGCGACTGCCTATCTGACCCCCACAACCCAGTTAATACTAGGTAATACGATACCCTTTGGTAAGACTGGATGTCAGAATTTCAGGTCACTGACTACCTGTAACGACTGCTAAAGATCTATATATATGGCAGCCGGGACCAACAGCTTAACGTGCTTTCCGAGGCACGGAGGAAAGTCGGTATGTCGGGCGGTCACCCATCTACAGACCGACCTAGGCAAGCACAGCTTTACCTAAAGATGACCTGAGTGGTAGTTCTTATTAAGCCACGAGCTCCTCGTGGATCGGAATTTTGTATTGTTACTAACATAGTATTATGGCCAACCATTATATACCGAGTTTCCTCCGTGCCTCGGACAGCACGCTAAAAGTTCGACCCGTCTGTCATTTAATTTTGTAGATCTTTGACTGTCGTAACTAGTAGTCAGCGGCCTTAAAAGTCTGACGACCAGTCTCACCAAGGGGTATTATTAGGCAGCCACTCTATGTAAAATTCTGGTATTAAGCTTCCTGTAAGACTGGAAGCTTAATACACACATGTTAAGGGATAAACAAGAAAAATGGACGAAAATTATAACGGAGTGGTACCCAAGGGATGGTAAAAGAAGCAAAGGGCGAAAAACTAAAAGATGGGAGGACGATATAAAAAAGGTGGTTGGTCCAGAATGGACCCGAATAGCAAAAGATAGGGAGAAATGGAAATCTTTGGAGGAGGCCTATGTCAAAAGACAAGCTGTTTATCTACCGAACGCCGATATAAGTTAATTGTAGTAAAGTAAGAAAAAGGTAGTTACTTAATTGAAGTCAATGATATGTAAGTTTAAACGGTAATAAAGGCTAATTTTATTTTATTTTATTTTATTAAGACTGGAAGCCGACCCTGATATAGCTGGGAAAAAGAACACATGAGATGATTTTTTATTTTATTTTATTTTTATTTATTCAGGGACAATAGACAGCTACAATATACAGTGTTGAAACAGACAAAAAATAAATTTAAAAAATAACAATATTGCAGCCCATTAAATTATCCGCATAATAACAAATGAAAATATGATAATGAGTGTCACTAGATAGGCAAAAAAAAACAATGACAATAATTACATCACATTAATAACAATAACAATTTAAAAAGTAAAATAAATTAAATATTAATTACATATATGCAAATAAATTAAATTAAAAGTTCAAATTGATTCAGTTCAATTGCTTCGGATGATGAGTTCAAAAACGAATAAAAATAATATAGTCAAAGTTCCAGTAGATATTCTACAAAGAACCCGCTTTTATACGTAGCAAACCATATGTACATATTGGTATTCGAGACTGTACGTATACATATATAAGATGGGCCCATGAATGTTGAGATAGGAGGCGAAATTCTGATGTTTTCATTCGATTATAGGCAATCAGAGATGGAGGAAAGAATTGGGTTTTTCTTGATGGTATTTACGTAACATAAATGAATATTTGAATTTTGAAATGGGATGTTAATGGTATTCTCAAAATAATGAACTGTTGGTTTGGATCATGATATTTGTTTTTGGCCTAAGAATTACTGTTATATTTCATAGTTTACTGTTTCATCAATTATTATAAACGTACAACATTCATTGTACAGTCGAACAAGCTAATAAGTATACAGCCAGATAACTTGTATTTACTTTTAAGATTATACAGATCCATTTAGAGACAAATATCAAACGATACAGCGTTTGACATCAGTCGCTTAATGCGAAACACTTGATAAAACTCAATAACAATCAATATTTTTAGTGTTATAGAATTATAAAGATCTCTACCCTGTATACTTATTAGCTTGTTTGACCGTACTATACTAACACAAAATTTTTGAAAAGCTGGCCTCAAAATTATTTGTGGCACACAAATAATTTCGCAGGTCAGCCTTTCATCGTCAGGGCGATTACTGTTATCTTTATATCCCATACTAAAGCAACTATATCATATACCTTATGTATGTAAGAATTGTAGCAGGTAGTGTTTCGTGATTTCTGCATACCCCCATGGAAAAGGCGTAAGTAATTTATATTAAAATAATAAAGTAAGTATACTAAAATTCAAGTATTTTATTTACGTAAAGACTATGCTTTAAGAATAACACAAGATATATTTAGCACATCACACAAACACCTTAAAATCACACTACAATATCTACAATCTACATTCTCGATTAACCGAAACAAAACTTTCTCAAGAAACGGGTAGCAAGTTAACAAGTCTGGCAGAACCGATGGCAATAGAAATATATTGCACTAAACTAATGTTTAAATTCAACGCATCACCGGGACGTGTTACCGGCTTTCGAGACGATCGCAGCATCCAAACGAATAAGACATCTTTTTCTGGAGAATTTCGAATTGTTATTTACAATTCGAAATTCTCCAGAAAAAGATCTCTTATCGATCTCTTTTGACGTGACAACGTCTTATAAATTGGTTTGCCGGGTGACACTTCAAGAAACTGCGTTACGCTCCGCTCACGTTATGCGCTCACAATGAGAGCGAGTGAGAGGCACGCGTCCCTTCCACTCGGGCATGGTTAGCCCGCCTAAGAGCGAGAGAGACAGACATAAAAAGTGAAAGGCACGCGTCAAGGTAAAAATAAAATTTTGTTAATATGAAATTCAGTGCGAGATTCTTTGTATAAATTAATGTTTTAAATATAATTCTTTGTATAAATAAATGTTTTAAATTGTTACTATTATTTCATCCTTCTTCCTACTATACGAATGAATATTCACATTAAAATTATTTTACCACTCAAAGTCGTTGTCACGTAAAACTTTCGCCCGTATACCGACTTTACAGGCAACCAATTTTTTGTTAGAATTGTGGATAGGTGTTGTTGTTTTTTTTTTAAATTATATTGTAATGTATCATAATTTTTTATTGTACTAACATTTATATGGATTTTATAAAATCTGAAAGAAAAAGCTTTTTACTTTATTTTTTATTTACTTATCTTTATTTCAGGTTAACAACCCAAAAATTACATCATTAAAAAATCAGTCAATCAAAAACTAAAACATGAATCAATCAATTCAACTACATTTTCCATATTTTTTATTGCATCACATTTTAATTCAATACGAGTAATATCCTTTCCGATTTTTTAAAACCGTGTTTGTTGGGAAAAAAAACTTTTCAGAATTTAACTGAATATATTTTACACGTAAAATTGCAAAGGTACTTTATGTCTGTATTCTTGGAAAGCATGCATGTTATTTTCGTTTAACTGGAATTTTTAACTGGGTAAATCCGAAATAACATGGAATAAATATTAATCAAAACTTGAATATCCGACCCGATTAAGCGGTTGCAAGAATTATAAAACAGTTCAATTAGAAATAATTGAAATTAAACAATACTTTGGCTTATATCAGAGTATGTGTAGCTGAACAACTAATTACTAACAAATCTGTCGAAATGCGGGAGTATAAATATATTTTAAAAATAAATTATTATCAGTTTTCAGAAACTATCCTGAATGTAACATGCCTAAATGAAGCAATTACTTTACTTCAATGGTTTGGTCTAGACTAAACAACGTTAAGGAGACATAATAGAACAAAGAATAACAAGAGCAAAAACAATCTTGCTACGAACCGCGTAGCTGTCGTAGGCGGCAGCTACGCCGTAGCCACGTAGACCGTTCTCAACAGAACGTTATTATTACCACATTATTACGTAAAATAACAACCTACTAATTTATAGGAGAAGGCAATAAATTAACTTGTCATGCTTGTAATTTATGTCCTACACCTCAGTTATATAAGATTTTCTTGTACGTTGTAAGAAAAATATATTATACACTACTCGTTTGGTTCGCTTGAGTTTTGCAGATAAAAAGGCTGAAGTTCGGTAAAATGTAGCTTGGTAAGTTTTTTTTACGAGTTTTTTTATAGTTTTTACAATTAACTGTATACTCAATACATTTATTGCCAAGTGCTGAGAAAAATTGAGACACATTTTTTTCAAATTACACCGTTTTGGTCATCTCCCACTATACTATATTATATTATACATTATGGTACAAGTGTGTAATATTGGTGATTACCACCGAGGCGCCATTGAGACCCGAGCCGTCAGGTGAGGGTCTTAAGATAGCCGAGGACGGTAATCATCAATACACACGTGTATCATACGACGTTTTTCAACACACTTGTGAAGAAAATATTACTAAAAAGTCATCTTCAACAGATAAAGCGAGTTCTAATTTTTTTTTCACAATAGCCGGAAAAAATTATCGGTTTTCCTATGCGCGCGCATCTACAGTTCGACCAACGTATCTGTGCAGGCGGGAAAACACGGAACTAAAAAAAAAAAGTAGTTAAAAACTAAAAAACCCGACTGAAAAAACTGAAAAGCAAAACACAAGCACATTTTAAATTAAACAAAACTTGGAAGCTGGCGGGGTCCATTCTATTTTTAATTTTTTCTTTTCATAATTTAATATTTAAATGAACCCCGCCTGCTTCCAAGTTTTGTTTAATTTAAAATGTGCTTGTGTTTTGCTTTTCAGTTTTTTCAGTCGGGTTTTTTAGTTTTTAACTACTTTTTTTATTTCCAGCTTTTTAGTTCTTTTGTGTTTGTTCTTTCGTTGGTCGCGTAAAATTCTTCGCAGATGATTTAACTTTTGTGCTTGTTTATATGATTTTCCACTTTGTATTTCTTTTATACATATAAGTGTTATATATTTTTGTAATCTCCTTTTAAAACCCTTTATTTTGATACCCTACTCAATGTTATTGGAAAAAAAAAATTTTTTAAACTCAGCGATTTGGCCCCCAAAATCCGCAATTTTTCTTTGTTTTTTAATTTTAATGTAGCCTATAACACTCGCGCCATCAAGACGAATCTAATGACGCATATTTCATTCAAATCGGTTCATCCGTTTATGAGTTATGAGGGAACAAAGAAACGGACATACATACATACATACTTACATACATACAGGTCAAACACATAACCCTCCTTTTGGGCTTCGCCGCAGTCGGGTAATAAATGTACCTACCTACTAAGTTTGACGTAGCGATGCATTTTTCTTGACCAGTGGCGCCACCATGAAATTCAAACTTATAATTTTCATACTACTGTAATAATGGCGATCGACCATAGACTAAAATAATGAGGTTTATTTATTTAAAAAAAAAGTTATATTTATTACAAAAGTTATATTATTGAAGTGAAAACTTCTTTAGCGGCGCTGAGAACTTTTTTTTTGTTTAAAAATTAATATTGAAGTTTTCACTTCTGCCGGCACTCCCGGAGTGCTATTTTTTTTGAGTGAAAGTTTCATTTATTAAAAACGTACAAGTTAAAGTTATCTATTTAAATTCAAAGTTGCATGAAATGAGCAAGCACTAGGTACTTACATTTTTTTTTTAATCTATTGCATAGATTCTATCGCGGGCCTTGAGTTGAGTTGAGCGTGGAGAGCGAATCCAGAGATTTCCTAACAAAAATATTCAGGATTCAAGATTCAACCAGGTTGCTATGGTTACGGAAAATAACAAGGTTGTCAACTGAAGTTGTCAAATTAAATAATTGTTTGTCTCTCTGCTTTCTCCTTCTAAAATATTCTTACTCGTATAATTTGTGTACAAAGTGTTTTCAATATGAATAAACAAAGTGCATTTATTAATGAAAAAAGTCACGAAAAAATAGTGAAAGAAAATGAGTGAGTACTCTATAAACATTCATTTTATTATTAGTACGCATATCATAAGTTTTATTGGTTTTTGCATTACTATTCTGCGAATCGGTCTAAAACGATTCGTTTTCTTATAAAATATCTAAAATAAAATAAATAATCTTCATATTTTTCAATGTTATGACTAGTGGTGGTTAATATAACGAATAACACCAAAACATAACATGTTATTGATTCATAACGAATAACGTTTGTTATACCAACGCTACCTACGTGTTATCATTATAATGTCTAACTCAACAACACGCTCAACGAATAACGTAGCAAGCGGTGGCGGCGGTCCTACGATGCACCGTTTCCGAGTTATGGGCGTTCAAAGTTTCTGTTAAAAAAAAAATGAAATTGAAATATCTTGAAAACGGAGCGTCCTAGGCAAAAAAGGACCAACATTTTGACCCCCCTCTGCCACCACCGTGATATGTAAGTGAGATTCACATAACACGAAAAAACATACACTGATGCAACTTTACTTGATCATAACATTTAATAATATTTTATTAGTCCTAAAACTGCGCAGAATGTACGAAAGTTCATTGATAATTTAAAACCATAATTATAATACATTTATATTCGTTTTTAATATTAATAATAACGATATTATTATAATCGTTCGTATACCTACAGTCCACTAGAATATATCATTAACTGCGCATCAATAATCATTGCGCACGTTTAGCGTGTTGCCGAATAAAACGATAACGTCTCCGCGTTCAGATTACTGCCGCGTTTTGTTACAACTCGTTATTATGATAACGTGTAAAATAACATGTTATAAAAATATATTCAATAGTCTATAACATGATAATGATTTAAAGCAGAATTGCACACCACTAGTTATGACACTTACGTCAGGCTGTCAATACTTTTTCCTTTAATTTTTCTGTCATAGAGTTTCTTACTAGCTTAGTCTATGAAGGTTAGTTTTGATTTATTTAATGTACATCGCGCGAAATTCGAAGATCAAACTCATAGTATCGTTATTTTTGTTCAAATTTTTTGAATGAATAATTATTTTAGTGTGTAATTACACTATTAATACCTAATTATTTATACCTATTATTGCATAAGTTGATAAAAAATGCTATGCAATAGATTTACTGCGGCAGTCTCCGAGTGCCACACGTTTTTTTTTTATTATTGAACACGATCTTTTTTGTATCGAAACTTTTTTAAGAACATAGCAACTCAACCAATAAAATTAAAAAAAAAAACGGTTAAATTGAAAATGCTCTGTTTACTCGCATACAATTTGCAATAAGGTACTAACTTAACTTTGTAGTGATAATTCTATTATGCACTAGTGTATAATATTATTATGCACGTGTGAGTTATAGTTCGGTTTATGGCCCTAAGAACGATGTAATAAGGCTCACTTTACGAGCAAGTGTGTTGAAAAGTGAATTATATTATAATTATTTAAAGTAAATTTCTAGGTTAGATATACCCGATTTTAATGGATGTTTTTTTTTTAATGGCAACACACATTATCCTCCAAGTATAGCAATTTATTTGACATCAACGCAGCATATCATATCATATTTTTTTAGTACTTATGTTGCTATAATTAGTATTAAATAAATAAATATCTTCTTAGAGAAAATCAGTAAAGTGAAACTACTATTTCCTTTTATAGTTCAAAAGATATTTTGGTACTACCGTCTTCTCAATATATATTACTCTATTTACTGACTATCTTAGATTATAATCTGTGTAGTATCATCCGAGCAAGTCGGCAAATCCCCAAGGCAATCTGTCATGTAATTATCTTTATTTCGGCTTTCATATCGTAATAATATGTCTAATAATGTCTTGCTATGAAGATAGACTATATGTAGGCTTGGAAATAATAGTATCTTATTTCCAAGCATAGTTTATCTTGAAGGTAGTCATAATCGTGAATATTTAAGTCAGACCAAAATTGCAATAATTAGTGTAATTAGTCATCATCTGCCTAGCCTTTTCCCAACTATATTGGGGTCGGCTTCCAGTCTAACCGGATGCAGCTGAATACCAGTATTTTACATGGAGCGACTGCCTGTCTGACCTCCACAACCCAGTTAATACTAGGTAATACAATACCCTTTGGTAAGACTGGATGTCAGAATTTCAGGTCACTGACTACCTGTAACGACTACCAAAGATCTATATATATGGCAGCCGGGACCAACAGCTTAACGTGCTTTCCGAGGCACGGAGGAAACTCGGTATGTCGGGCGGTCGCCCATCCACAGACTGACCTAGGCAAGCACAGCTTTACCTAAAGATCGACTTGACTGGCAGTTCTTATTAAGCCACAAGCTCCTCAATTAGTGTAATTAGTGTGCCTCTTAAAATAGCAACAATAGTTAAATGTGTCAAGGTGATGGCAGTGGTGGCCCATTGATGACGACCCTGACTTACGAACAGTAAGTCGTGGGTTCGAACTCAGACAGGCGCATTACTTTGTGTAATGTTTGATCACCACTGCTCTCAAAACGGTAAGGGAAAATATCGTGAGGAAACCGGCATGTCTTAGAATCAAAAGATACGAAGACATGTGACATCTACCACCCCGCACTGGACATCCCATCCCTCTCCTAGAGAGGAGGCCTGAGTCCCTGCAGTGGGACCATTATAGTCTGATGATGATGATGATGTGTAAAGGTGAATCCACAATTGAAAAAAAATATCAAGTTATGTGCCTTATAGCAAACCCACATTTCACCGGTTATTTTTGAGTTCCATGTAGTAGGGGACGAGGCTATTGCCATCAACCGGCAGAAATTCAGACTCCGTAGCTGCTACTGGAGACGTACGTTGTACGGGGAGACGTACAAACCAATTATTCGTTGCGACACAAAAATAGACTGAATTTGCCACCTTCCCGTCTTAAACTACACCAATCTAGTCCATATTCCATGTCCATAAAAATATATAATAAATTACCAGAAAACATAAAGCAACAAAAGAAAACCAATATATTTGTAAATAAATTAAAGCAATACTTAATTAAAAAAAGCTACTATACAATACACGAATATTTAACCGATAAATCCGATAATAATACATAGGTAATTATAACGTTTAACTAGGTACTAATAAAATTAAAACAAAACTTTTGAAACCAAGTAGGTAAACAAATAAGTAATTTAATGAATATAACTAACTAAATAATTAAAGAATAGATAGACAGCTAAAATATTAATAGAATAAGTAAATAAATATAGATATATAGATTAATAGATATAAGCTAGGTATAGAAATAATACCAACTTTAATATTAAAAGAAGCAAAGCGCTCTTCCTCTCTCTAATTATTTTATATAGAAAATTGCTGTGCCCGACAGGGTCCATAATTGTGTCTAAAATTATTGAATTTGATACTGAGAACTGCTACTTTACCCCATACGGGAATCAAACCCCGGACCACATTCTCAGCAGTTGCACTTCCTAGCACTAGACCAAATGCAGTCATTATCACAACGCCGATACTATTCTTCATTTTAGTGATCATAATATCTTCAGAAACTTTAAGCTCCACACGATCACAGCCCATTTTTCCTACTTAAACATCCACTTAATCCTATATTAACAAGAATTTACATGGTTAGAAAATCCGTCGGGAGACATAATTTAAATTTTCTTTTTAAAGCTGTGTAAAGTGTGCTACCTTGCCAAGAAATGCTAAGTAAATTGTTGAAGCACTGCGCTATATCAGCGCGAGTTGAGTCGTCGGTTCTAGTCAGATATTTTGTGAAGTCTACTACTTTGGACGGTATTTTTTTATGTAAAATAGTGGGTCGTTTGGGGATACATTGCGTGTTACCATTTGAATTTAGGTCATAGGATTAGTTTTGGTAATATAATGTTTGTGATGCAATCTGTGATCAATTTTTATCTATGTAAACTATGTAACTGCCTCCGAGGTCGAGTGGTTTAGGCGTTTGCCTTGTGACCCGGTGGTCGTGGGTTCGATTCCCACGGGAAGCATACATTGTGAAGTTGTTTCCAGTTTGGTTAGGACATTGCAGGCTTGAATCACCTGATTGTCTGATAAAAAGATGGTTCCGTGCTTCGGAAGGCACGTATAAGCCGGTGGTCCCGGCCGCCAAATGGCGGTCGTCAAACCATGTCAGAGGCCCTTGCGGCGGTTTAGAAACTCTGACACTAGGGTGTGTGGGGTCGTTAGACCTTACTGCCCACACGATAAGAAGAAGAGATCTATGTAAACTAAACCAAAACTTGGGAAGGACCGGATTTTCATACTTTTAAGCCAACCACAACAAAGGGCAATGGAAAAATACGGCTCAACCATCCAACAGATTTGAATCAGGTATCCGTGTCATTCGATGCGTCTGGTAAGAATGATACTGGAATTTTATTCAGAAATTTGGGGTTTACCTAGAATACCATATCACGTTGAAATGGAATTGGGTTACTCTGCGGCTGTATCAGTTTTTTTTTTAAAAACGTTGCAAATCAGTGAAATATGATTAAACGGTGACACTTCTAATTACTGTCACCTCGTTTGAGATGTCGCAATTAGGTTATGTTATTTCTAATCATAATTTAATTATATCAGTAATAAACAGTCAATTGTAAATGGAAAAATAAGCATTCGTTTTGTTGCTGATGAATTATTGCAAAAGATAATTTATACCATTACTTGCTATCTCATAAACCATCCCCCACAAAAACAGTTATTAGGCTCAAGAACATAATCTTTTGCACCACTAAAGCATGAAATTAAGGCATAATACACGGATTATCTGGTCAACGAATAGATGAGTTTCAACCATACACCACGAATTCACCCCTGATTAATCCCTGCTTAGCCCCCGAGGGAAAGAGCGTCAACATATTCACTTTGAACGTTTCTCTGGCACAATCATCAATGATTCATCTACTAAAGACATCTATGATTGAAAGTCTTTTTTCCTGCCTGAGCAAAATAACTGGGGGTTGAAATAAGGGGTAGAAATGGGGGGTTGGAATAATTACGGCCGAGGGGCTTTGACCCCAGAGGGGGGGCGTAATTAAGGAGGGGGGAACCAGGATCATTTTCTCTTAGGTGTGCTTTTGTGCCGAGTGTGTTGGCTAAAAATATGCTAGGCCGAAATGTTTGCGGCTTTGCTTCTCGTTTTTGTGAATTTCTAGCTTAGTGATTTTGGGACTGAGGTATGATGTTTTTTTGTTTGGATTGTCATTCTCATTAGTTTTTCTTTTCTATTTTAATGACGATATCGTTTCAAAAAAATATGGTACAGCGTCTCTGTGTACTTTACATAATTTCAAAATCATGTAATTCTTGCTAGATTTTTGTGTGGTTCTATTTGTGTCCAAATTAAAGTTTTCAGAAACTTACACTAAAATTACAGACCCTAGTGAATTCCCGTTTATGACAAGACGAAAACCCCAAGTTTTTTATTCTCCTTGTCTGAGAAAGACAATAAATCCTAAAAGTAACGTCCTGTCATAACTATGGCAATCTATTATGTTTAAATGCTCCCAAAATCCTTGTAATAAAAAACAAACTTCGCTGGAGGCATTAGTCGAAACTTCTACACGAGTACGTACCAAAGACAAAATAACAAAATGAATAAAAAAAACAACTCCTTTACTTTACTGCCAACGATAAGGAAACCTTTTTCTAAAGAAAATTAAATTCTAATTAATATCAGTACAGGAAGTTTTACTAAAAAGGTTTCGGCTATGAAAGGAAATTAATTATATTTTGCGGAAAAAATTGTTTTTGTGATGTAATATCATTTTGTGGTTATTAACGTCAATTAGAAAGTTGGACCGCGGTTCGCTTTCAGTGGTTTTTTGAATTTCTGAAACTCTAGTGATTTGATAATATTTCTGTTCTATATAAGTGTATTATATACCATACGTGTACTTTTAAATTTAGTATAAAAAGGGTACGATGAGTTTTAAAAGTGTATTCTGTCGATTATCTAGTCAAGATAAATGCTTCTTAAACCAAAACTGTAAGGAATAGAAAACTAGAATATTATTCATGTTAAGCTCTCTCAGGTTTTGTCATTTTACATCTTAAACAAAAATCTTTACTCGAAGCCAAAAAAGTCCAACTCATTACAAAAACTCCTCTAGTAAATCTACACTAATATTCTAAAGAGGAAAGATTTGTACCTATTTTTGTATGTTTGTATGTTTGTAATGAATAGGCTCAAAAAGTACTGGGCCGATTTCAAAAATTCTTTCACCATTGGAAAGCTACATTCACCTTGAGTAACATAGGCTACTTTTTATCCCTGTATTCCCACGGGAACGGGATCTACGCGGGTGAAACCGCGGGACGTCCGCTAGTATATTATAATTTCAGACCAAAATAAGTAATGCTATATGGCCTCACACGCAGCTCACGAGCCCACAATTAAGAGATATCTTCATTAATATTGCTGTTTGCTCATATTAATGGATTATTCCCTCAGGCTGTGTTTGGCTTCTCGTAATTTTAATTTGGGGTAATAAATATTGTGTTTAAACTGGAAAAGGTAGGCTTCTTCTTATGTGTTATAAAATTATTATGATTATGACCTTATTACGTCAAATTGAAGGTGGGAAAAAGGTTGGACATAATAATTATGTAATTTTGAATAAAAGAGAATGGTGTAGGCTGGCTTAACTAAAGCACTATAAATTGAATGATTATCATGTGTGTAAAAATAATCTTTCAGATACCTTCCTAAAGTGTCTCTGTCAAATCTAAATAAACTAATATTACGAAAATGTAAAGTTAGTATTTTTTTATACGTCAACTTACGCTTTGGAATGAACAACTACAGTACTTTCACTAGTTATTTTGCTTTAAGACTTTGCAAAAAGTGCCTATAATGGTCTAATTTAAATAAACGCTTCAATTTTGAGATTGATGTAGGAAATATATCGTAGGAAATACTAATCCGATTACAAAAAAACCTACATTTTATCAAAGTGACATACGGACATTTAAATCATTACCGTGAAGTAATAAGCGAGCAAAAAGCTGTGCCAACTAAAGCCTCAATTGCTTAGGATGAAGACTATTTACTCAAACTTCCCAATGCAGTTTACCAAAGCCAATCAAAGACCAAAACATCTATCACAAGTGACTTATAAACCTATACAGGTAACATTTATATAAACCCGTCGAACGTGAAACCCTGTAGTGTAAGACCCAGACCATCGGTAAAGTTGGGTATAGACAACACGCGGGACTTACGACCCCTGTGTACATAGAACGTTGAGAATGTTGCACGGCTTGTGGAGATACGCCTTAATGTAGGGGAGGGGGGGGGGGTACGTGTGGCGAGGCTTCGATAAGACTCTGTTTTGTTTGTTGCATTTTATGTGATAGATTGATATTGTGGGCTGATGAGGTAGGTGGAGGAAACTGCAACAGTAAGGGTTTTGTCTGAGAGGTCCCAATTCTCTAATTTTACAACAGTATTAAATTTTGGGTAAGAAAGAATAAAAATTGTTTATTTGCAAAAATAGGACGTACATTATAAAAAATACAAACAAATTATAGTTGAAATATCTACCTAAAATGGGTGACCTACTCGCAAAAACTTCAGCTTGTTCGTGATCATGGTGCTTGCGCCGAAATATCGGGAACTCTTACAAACGATTAACATTAATTTTATTTTCCAATTAATTTTATTTAAAATATAATTCGAGAACAGTAACCTAAATATAGCAAATGTCCCGTTTACAGTGTAATGATAAAATAAGACACGTCAAAAGCGTAAATAGAGTCGCTAGCAACATTGGAAAAATAACATTTGAACGTTACAATGTAACTGCAGCAAAACATAATATTAATCTAGTCCAGAGAAGAAAAGAACATTGTTTAGAAATAATGTAACAAAAGACCCACTGGGTTCTATAAAAAATAAATGAAAAGTTATTTATATACAAATATGAGTATTCTGAATAAAAACGAAGAAATTGCTCCGCGCCTTACTGAGACGTGTGGGGGAATACTAAACGCTTAGAATAGACCTACTAACCATGTGATACAAATAGGGTTGGCGAACTATAGAATTTCTAAGCACTAACTTATATATTTTTTTACATTGTGTTGTGTGTGAAATTCTCGTTTATTGTTTACATTAAAAACAAACTGCAGAGACTAGTCTTATTTTTCAAAAAGAGGCAAAGTACAGTTTCTAGTATTTTATCTATGTTGTAAATTGGTATAGTCATAAACATTATTATTTACGCTGAAAACAGTTTATTGACCATGTCAGAGAAAATAGTAAACATGGTATATATACCATTTTCAGTGTTAATGATAATATTTTATCTTCTTTAAGCCAGTTTTTCTCTCAATATAAAATAATAATTTAAAATCAAGACTATTTTTTTAATTAATCATGTGCGCGGTAAAGAACAGTGTATATTATCCCTTTAATAGGGGAATTTTATAAGAGGCGTTTAAAAAAATACAGAACTCACAATTTAAAGCTTCTTTTTTTCTAGTTTAAATCTGGCAACCCACTTACATATTTCCAATCTAGCAACCCTAATGACGAACAAGGACTCCCTCTACTCTAGTGATATATGTATCGTATCGCATTGTACATAACCGACTATACAGCTAAAAGGAGGGTGCTGTGTTGAACTAGATGAATTCGCTTTGTATGTGGGAGAGAAGTTATTAGCCAGAGTAATATACTGCAATGAGATGTGGAGAGAGTTTGTAGATAAGTACATAGGTACAACCATTTTCGGGAGGCTGCGTTATATTTTGGGCTTATTCGTAATTATGGTAGAAAGCTAAATGTGGTGTAGGATTGTAATTATCTCAGTTCAGAGGGATTCAATTCCTGACTCAAAATAAGAACAAATATTAATAACTACAGTTGCTTTAAGTGTTAGTGCAGAATTATTACAGGTTTCGTCATAATTAATATCCACTACATTAATAGCCACTACTTACAGAATACATTTTAAAATGGATAAGACATTTAACTCTGAAACTAGCGGCCTGTTGCGGCTTCGCACGGGTATCTAGACTATTCTTGGATCCACTTGAACACACACAAAAATGACATGAAAATCGGTTCGGTCGCTGAATTTCTTCATTCTTCATTGTGTATTCAATATGGTATTGACCCGTGCTCCATTTAACTTTAAGTAAATATGTATCTGAGTATCTGCCCTTTTTTTTCTTTTTTTGGGAGGTAGGAAATTATCATTTAACCCCTCTCGCTCTTGGGCAGAGCGAAAGAGAGTGTCAGACTTCTACTGACTAAAAACCACCCATGTTCCTTCTTAACCCTTTATGTCGAGGCCGCGGTATCTCTTGCGAACAACCCGTAGCCCCAATGGGTGAGTATTTGATCTCTTATTATCACCGCTATCAATTCTAATCACGTCCAACCATTTCATCACTAATTAAATCCAAAACTCCCAACTACAATGCTCCATGAATACGTTGAAACCAATGTACATCCACAGGTACACTTGTCTAATGAAAGCCTGTACCTAAGCACCAGCTTGCATGCCTAATGAAACCAGTAGCCTGTCCCGGCTTCGCACGGGTATCTAAACCATTCTCGAATCCACTTGAACACACACAAAAAAAAAACATTCAAATCGGTCCAGCCGCTGAATTTCTTAATTATTCACCGTGTATTTAATGCAGTATTGACTCATGCTCCGTTTAACTTTAGGTAAACATGCATTTGAGTATCTGATCTCTAATTATCACACGTATAACACTACTAGGTGTTGCCAGCGGCTTCGCCCGCTACAACTCGAAAATTTTCCCATGGGAAGATAAAATCGGGATAAAAACTATCCTATGTGTTAATCCAGGTTATAAACTATCTTTGTTCCAAATTTTATCCAAATTCGTTCCGCAGTTTTTGCGTGAAAGAGTAACAAACATCCAAACAAACTTTTACGTTTATAATATTAATAAGATGTAACGCTATTAATTCTAATCACGTCCAACCATTTCATCACTAATTAAATCCAAAACTCCCAACTACAATGCTCCATTAATACGTTCAAAACCAAGCATGTACATCCACAGGTACACTTGTCTAATGAAAGCCTAGGCACCAGCTTGAATGCCTAATGAACGCCAGTCTGGAACTAGGCGCATTAATTCTGTTTAAGGCTTGAACTTCGAAAGCATGGCTGAAGTTTTGTTTGTAAGATGATCGTTGGCTGAAGACGTGGCGGTTTTGGGTAGAATTTGGATACGTGTTCATGTGTTGGTGGATAAATGCGAAGAATCAACTAATATAACACATTAAACAATTTGCGTTTACTACACAGGTTTGATGGCATAAGTCGGTAGACGTGTACGTTGTTTTAGCACAAATAGAAAACTGATGATGATTATGAGTTGTGACAAAACCCGTCGGGGTTGCGGATTTCGTCGGGGCTGCGGGTTGTTCCCGTCGGGGCTGCGGGTTGTTCCCGTCGGGGCTGTGGGTTGTTCCCGTCGGGGCTGTGGGTTGTTCCCGTCGGGGCTGTGGGTTGTTCGAAAGAGATACCGCGGCACAAAGGACTAAGAAGGAACATAGGTGGTTTTTAGTCAGTAAAAATCTGATTCAAGTAATACCACACACCCCCCTTAGCATGCTCATCTCAGGCTCTCAGCCACATGCAAACGCCTTTCAGTCACCGTTTTTGTGACCCAACTTTCAGGTCCATACAAGACAGCAGGCATAAGTTTTGTTTTATAAATCTTCCCCTTACGTTTAAGGGGAATTTTGGAGTCACAGATTGTTTCCGTGACCTGCCGCCATTTTATCCATCCCGTGTTAATTTTGTGGCTACATGGAATATACTTTCCAAATTGCCTTTATAATTTTATACGATAGACATATAGCTACGTATTCTTAGTGAAAACTATCGTAACTTTGAACCAAAACTTTAATCATGATTTAATGTCATAACTAATCGTTTCCCGCTTCATCCCCATCAGCATCCAACCAAGAAGTCATTCCAAACAATTGTACACCCTAACAACACAACCTTAAAGTTGAAATTAATTTGTGGTGCCATAATGATGTTGAAACTAAATACACGCGTTTTGACGCAGCAGGTGTAATTTATTACTTTAGCCGGGTATTATATGGAATATCTATCATAATACCATGTTGAGTGATTACGTGGATGGGCTAACGAGTTTTTGCGGTTAATTAATTATTACAATTTTGCTTCGATTACTTTGTCATACAGAGGTGACCCAGTGGTGTGGCGGACATTACTTTGTATAATTTGTTGCATTACCACTGCTCTCAAAACGATGAACGTAAACATCGCGAGGAGCGGAGTGGAATAGAAAATACATATGGGCTTGCTCTTGACTTCAATCTTGCCCTAAGGGCAGAGATGATGTCGACGATGGAACGAGCTTACCCAGTAGAAGCCTGTTTACTCGCGACTTAAACAGATTAGGGTTATATGAACTCGGAAAAACCGACGTGGTTAGACAAAGATTTCTTATTTTTGAGAAATTGTTAAATAAATACGGTTACCTCATCCGTTTTTCAACACTAATAAGTGAGTTAATAATCGGATGCAGTATTAACAATTTCTAAGAAACAAGTTATCTTAAACCATAAATCATTGAGTTACTTATAGAAAATTAAAGTCACGTACAGTCGTACATATGAACAACGATGACAATAATACACTTTGCCGTCATATTACCCCTCAGCATCGTTTTTTCTTTTGGGACAAGCCCGCCACACTATTCCCAAACCACTGTAACTCCTGTTAGCCAGAATCAACAGTGGCGACCACAAGAAAAGCGCCGAGACAATGAAGCTCGACGAAGTCCCAGAGAAGCGATTTAACTGTCTTGGATCCCGCAACGAAATTAATCAGAAAAGAATAGCGGAAGAGTAGGAAAAAAAAAAAATCATCGCATCGTTGTCATCCGGGAACTAATCTAATCTTTCATTTAAAATTATTTGAAACAGCAATTTACATATATGTGTGACAATATCGGTGTATTCTCCTTCATTAGCTCTCTTCACAAACAAGACCCCACAAAATGAACAAAAGTGAGCTGCAACCACATATTTCCAACCCCCCCATATTTCCAACTGCCTCACAATCTAGCCCAGTGTTTAATTTAAACCTTTCACAAACCCACTGCTAATTTGTGAACCAAAACGTTGTCAGAAATACTCTGTAAAGCTGCGTCTACGCTTAGCGAGCCCATCACGAGCCGAGCACGAACTGAGCACGAGTCGAACACAATTCGCCTAGTGTGGACTGACTTACAAGCCTCAAACGAGCGCGCTGCGAGCATTTCGTTCGTACCCGGCTGTGCTCCGCCAATTGTCAGTTTTTTGGCGAACACAAACGGATTTGACTACGTTCGAGGACAGTGATCGTTGTACATCCACACTTACGCCGCGAACGACGAAGCCGAGAACGGCTCCGCTCGTGTTCGGCTCATGCTCGGTTCGCCTAGCGTAGACGCAGCTTAACAGTTCAGCATGCAAAACATGACTGAAACTGGCTGGTAAAGAATATTTTGGTTGCTTTTTTGTTGACTGGTTTTTGTGCAAGCTTGTGTGAGTAAAATCTTGTATGGTGAGGTAATCGAGCTCTATTGTTACTAAACTTTATTGTATACAGTCACTGGAAATGTAATTAAAAGATGAGACGTGCAGAAAATTACCAAAGAGAAAATATTAATCAATGGGGACGTGTGTTTTAGTTTCTATTACTTTGCTGGTGAAGCAGAACATTATTTTTAAAACAGTAGTCGGTCTTTGGAAACGAATAAGTAACTAGGAGTTAGTTAGGTTTACCAGAAATACAGTATCAGCGTTTTTGTTTATGTTCGTGAACGAGCACCGAGCGTTAGGTGCCAAGGTTTATTTTATTTTTGAATTCTTTTTTATATCTTTTTACTCTGGAATTTTTAGCACATCTTTCTACATCGCTCTCATTTTCGATTTTGTAACAGTTTTTTGAAGAGTGTCGATGCAGTTTCTAACCTATTCTTCTCCGTAGAGATCTACGCTTTTGAATGGACTAATATTACTTTAGTCAAACTATAAAAACTTGTAGAAGTACTCTTAGAAAAGTAACTGTTATATTGGTTTGAAGTTTGATGAAAGAGGAAAGAAAGAAAACGTATTTATAGGTTTCACACAGGATTCCAAAAACCAAATTGACAAAAATAATTAAAGATTAAAAAGTAAACAAATGAGAAACACTTGAACAAATAATGGCGTTTGAAAAGTGCTGATTATCAGCCTAGTTTGAATAAATGACTTTTGATTCTGGTTTTATTGGTTTTCGTAGAAGTTAAAAAAAAATTAAAAAATTAAAAATCAAATTTAGATTTGGACGATATTTGGCCTATAAATACTCCATGACCTGGAACACATTTTAGGCTACTATTTTTTCTGGCAGTATGTTCCAATAGGATATTGCCAACATTCATGCAGGCGCAAGAAGGTCATAATTTCTCTATACAGTTGGAACAAAAGTTAATAATAATAAAATATAGTTTATCTATTTATGATAACAAGTTAGAAATATGTTAGAAGAACGGGGATCTTTGTAATTACTTCGAATAGCTCCTGAGGGAAATACTTCGGCAATGTAATGTCTTTTCGTGGCTTATTTATTTGGCTTCGCGCATCCATTATTTTGCCATAATTGTTGTCTTAAGAGCTGCTTACAATATTATGATAAAACAATTGTTTTAAGCAGAGAATTTGAACGCGATCAGCACGTTTAAACGGCGGTCAAGAGCAACTTTTTGTGTCATCATTGCTCTGAAAATATTATATTAAGACTTATTAGAGTACTATCGCTCTTACATATAGCAGACTATCACAGTGAGTCCATAACTAACCTAACCTGCATAATATCGTAGTCACGACGAGCAAGCTGTCTGTTTTTTTTGTTACGTCCTGTTGTCATTATCATCTGCCTAGCCTTTTCCCAACTAAATATGTTGGGGTGGGCTCCGAGTCTTCCACACTATAGTATTTCTAAATATTTGGTATACGTTGCAGGTTTTTTTTTTATGTTAAAAAAAAACAATATTCTTTACTTATTTTGTCTTGAACGCGGTTTAGATGGCTGGTAAAGTAAGCTCTTAGAAGGTGAAAAGTTGGATAGCTGCAAATTGCTATTTTAAGTAGTGTGTGATGAAAATATACATTAAAACAACCTCACAATGCAGTAATGTAATGATAAATGTATGTGCGTAAAAATCAAATAATCACGATTTAATTTCTATAAGACGCCTCATCAAACTTAATCCCATTTCTTAAAAATAAGACCCTGCTTTTGGACACTCCCTTAACCGAAAAAAACGTAAAACAACTTGTAACGGTCTTATACATCAAGTTAAAATTAGATTACTAAAACTTACCCTTGCGCGTGACCTCGTGCCCTGTTGATAGTCATATCCTCTGCCCTGTAACAATAAAAATAGAACAGCTTTACTATTGTACAGAAACAAAACATCACGCCTGTTATTCTCAGAGGGTCAGTGACAGGTGTACTTATGGGGGCTGCAGGTTGTTTGAAAGAGATACCGCGACCCAGGACACAAAGGGCTAAGAAGGAACTTGGGAGGTTTTTAATCAGTAGAAGTCTGAGATTCCATTCCACTCCGCCCTGAGCGGGGAGAATCATTTCATGATTTCACACCATCAAAAAAAAAAAGAGGTCTAACATTACACCCACATTCTGGTCATAACAAAGGTATACGTTGTACTTATATAATTTACAAAAGCTAGGACATGAAGCTACCTGAAACTGTAAAAAAAATCCTAATGCTTTAGAGGTAAAGTTGAAAATTGTTTTAAGATATTTCGCAGATTGCAGTAACTTGATGTAATGGCGTATTTACAAAGTAGCTTTCAGAAGAATTAGTTTTCCAAGAAACAAAACGATTACTATTATTCACTTAACATACATAAATTATTTACACAGCCCTCGACATTAAGATTCAAGAATATACAGACATCAAGAATATACCATTACAAAGAAATCCACACAACTTTCGACTTCAACTCAGAAACTCGACACCATTAACCTTAAAACAACAAATTACAACGCGGCTAAATCTAAATTCATATGTAAACACACATAATTGGAAGTCTCGAAGTACCTCCGTACTTTGGTAAGGTAATACTGTGCAAACTTGTAACTCTTGTAAGCCTGATAATCCGTAACCAAGTCTGCTGAGATGCGTGACCGCGAGATATGTTGAGATCTGTTTGTCTTTAGACGTGTTTGGAGATCGGTGAGTGGTTGCTATTGAGTTTTAAAACCAGTTGGGATGTCTTGTCATGGTTATTTAATGGGATTGAAGATATTTGAGATGCTTTCTGACTAAAAAAATATGATTCTGTTTAGTCCGTCAGTTAGATTATCCAAGAATATTCGACACATGTTTTTTGTTTTGTCAAATTATTATCTCTTGTAAGCCTGATAATCCGTAACCAAGTCTGCTGAGATGCGTGACCGCGAGATATGTTGAGATCTGTTTGTTTTAGACATGTTGGGAAAGTGGTTCCGATTGAGCCTTAAAACCAGTGGTTGATGTCTTGTCATGGTTATAGAATTGAAGATTCCTGACAAAAAATATTAGATACGTGTTTTTTGTTTTATCAAATTAACAAAAAATTACGAACATAAAACGTGTCACAGATCATGAGTGGCGTCATTTTCTGGTAATAAATGTACAAAACTGTGACGTCACTTGACTTTTCCAAGCACTGTATCGTCTTTATTTTATGTTTACGTGAAAAAGAAAAAAAATGTGTCCAATATTTTTTTGGAAAGCTAGGTATTTGACCGACTAATTATGTTATTTTTGTCAACTACCTTATTGGTTTTGCAAAAAAAAACAAAACGATTAGTATTTGTCACTTAACATACATAAATTATTCACAGTACTCCTCCTCCGTAACCGAGTCTGCTGAGATGTGTGACCGCGAGATATGCTGAGATCTGATTGTCTTTAGACGTGTTCGGAGATCGGTGGGTTGCTATTGAGATTTAAAACCAGTGGTTGCGATGTCTTGTCATGGTTATATACTGGAATTGAAGTTAATATATCAGATCTATTTAGGGATCTTTTGGAACGTTACTGCTCAAATCTTTCTCTCAAACACTCTACTATAATATTGTTTTTAAAAAACATTTCACATAACAGGACAATAATTGTTAAGTCGTCAGTGACCCGAAAGTTCGACAACCAGTCCTCACATAGTTGGAAAAAGGCTAAGCAGATGATGATAACTGTTGCTAGAAGAGTGATATGGTCATCATCAGCCTATAATGTTCACACTGCAGGATCTCAGGCCTCCTTTCTAGGACAGGGATGGGATATATATAATACACCACGCGGGCCAGTGCGGGTTGGTGATAGCGTGGTCAAAATGACAACATTATAATATCTTGTAATGCAATTTTGTCAAAACAATTTCATAAATGGTTACCAATAGCACCTTCCCCTCAACGTTGTGAATAATACTCGTTTTTTGTAAACTAATTCTACGTTAATACGTAGTTTTTGCGCACAATTTTGTCACCATTAACATTCGGGCAATTCTTGCGAAGTTATTGCCTTTTAATATTTAAAAGCGAGAAGGTGGAGAATTAAAGAAAATTAACTTATTCACTTTAACATTAAAACCCTTTCGTAAACTCATCTACCAAAAGACCGCAATACCAGTTGCTTAACCTCAACACCCAAGATTGCGCATTTAAAAACTTCATAAAACCCCGGTTAAATTGTAAAATATAAACAAGTTAAGATTGTGGTGGCTGTACCAGTTACTGTCCTTGTGAGACGGTGGCCTAATGCAATTTGCATGGAGTCGGCAACTTTTAGACGTAGACAGGGGTTCTCACCACAAGCCTTAACGTGTTTTATAAACTTTAAATTGATTCTGTATTTTACAGTTCCCTTTTTGTTTTAGAATCTTAGAAACTGGTAACTTTGAATGTTCCAGATGGAACAGTTAACTTTGATGAAAAGGAAGGGAGGAAGTTATGTTTGAGTCAATATTTTAGGCAGTACTGTTAGGCTTATTTTTAACCGACTCGGTTGGGCAAAGAGCTATTGGGATTTTCCACCAGGAGTTTTTTAGTAGCAGACACGGAGTCTTGATTTGTGCCCGGTTAATGACTTATTGCCATTGCTCGCCCCTTTACATGGGACTTTATACGTATATGGCGAAATGTGGGTGTACTTTTAGGAAGGTACAACTCTGCCAAACCCTTTGAAGATTACAGACGTGGACATATAAATTGTGTCAAAACAATAATCTATATACATAGGTATATATATGGTTCAAGAATTTTTTATTTCTCAAAAATAAATTACAATATTTCACTTACTTGAGAACATTTGTAACTTAAAAATATGGTATAACATTAAACTTTGACTTACAAACTATGTGGGTAACATTTTTCTTCAAAACAAAATCATTAATACGCTTAAAACTTATGTGCAAAAAAATAGCATTTTTGCAACCATCCACCCGATAAAGGGACCATAATAGGGTCAACACGGTGCCACAACAAAGTAACGCTACAGAAGGGCAAGTTTGGTTAAAATAACGTATGACCATTTAGAATGTGATTCTTTAGTTTAGATTTAAAAACGTTATATGAGTTCGCATTTTTTACCTCTTTAGGCAGCTTATTATATTGTTGCACTCCCGCAAAAATAATTGTTCTCTCACCCTTGATTGTCCGCACTCGCGGCAGTAAAATGTAGATCTAGATTTCTTTTCAATCTATCTTTAGACAAAACTAAAGCTGACAATGAAACTTATTTCGTAAGAACCGTCCGTAACAAAACGATTTAAAAGAAAATCGTACACAAAAATATTCAGAAAACTTTGATCAAATCTATTTGCGAGGGACGTTTTGTAAAAACACGTCTCCACGCTTTTTATGCAAAAATTAGCAAACAAGTCGTTCTTTGTGTTAGAAAAAGAAATGATTGTAAATCCATGAAAATTGTCTTTGGTGGCACAATTTATTCCTCCCCTGAGTAGTGTGTGGTACAAGTTACAAGAGGGAACAGTGCTTAAGATTTAAGCGTATTGTATTGGTAGTCCAGAAGACTACTGGAGGTTTAGTACAGCTGTTGTCATGTTATTTAAAGATCGTATCTAATTTTTGAATTTTCTTACCAAGATGTATCGTATCACCGAGTACGTACTAACTCGGTTCTAGAGATCAAATAGGCAGTCGTTCCATGGAAAATACTAGTATTCAGCTGCATCTGGTTAGAATGGAAGTATACCCCAACGTATTTGGGATTTCCACATTATTTTGAAGCGTCACTTGGGCATAAGTAAATTCTTATTAAATTAAGAGCAAGAGTTTAAGTCAATCTAGCTTCACAAATCGCTTTGAAACCGATTGTCACTTGACTGGGTCCTCTGATTCTAAGCAAATTAGCAGTATAATATCTTTTTATAATCGTTTGGTTTCCTTTTCACAGATATTTTGAAAGAAAAGACCAAACATACACAAACTGTATATGATTAGAATTACCCCCACATAAAATTAATACTCTACGCACCCGCTCCCGCTTGAAACTTGGTACCCAAGAAAAAATCGACGCATTAGTGATCCAGACGTTAGGTAAACAAAATTAGTCGTTAGTAAACGAATCCCTCCTTGCCTTGTTTATCTTACCAGAGTAATTACTGAAGCCTCTGAACTGGGATTTCGGAGAAAACGGAATAGTATATATGTATATGTACGAGTATATGTTTATATATAATGTATTTATTTAGTTCTGTTTGTGTGCATGGAGTCGAGTTCAGTAATAGGTGCAGTATATTGAAGGGGCAACTTTAGTTAGAATAAATTAGGGAGGTGGAAGATTTACATTCAGCAAACATATATGTACTCGTACTATAGTACGGTTATGTATAAATGATGTTTTAAACAGTGTTTTTTTCCTACAGTATTAATTTTATTTTCATGTTATGTAATAAAACTAATAATTTAGAAACCGTCTATTATTAAAAATTGTTTCAAATTCGCGTTTGAACTTTGTCAAGTGAATATGTACATAATTTATTGCCCGTGACTTCACCAAGTTTAAAAAAAACCCTTCAAGTAATGTCGTGGCTGGTTGACTGAATAAATAACGACCGATCATTTGAGACTTAACTTAAAGTTTTATATAAGAACTTCTAATTAACCTACAATATTAAATACTGAAAGTAAATGATCTAATTAATATTTCTTTCCTGTTACGATTTAGAATGACTCATGCGTAGAGTAAAAGGTTTCGCAAAAGGTACTTTCATTTTCATTGTAGTTTTAAAAAGTAGGTCTTAAAACTCGATGTATACAACACCACACGGCACCTCATAAGACCATTCATATATCCCATAAACATGAATAACGGCAACTTTAAAAAGTAACGTTTAATGTGACCTACTAAATTTTCTAATGCAACCAATGCAAGGCTAGTACAGTCAGCAGCACCAATATGTATACACTTAGCAACGTTTAGAAGCAGTTTTCGTCTACTGTATTTATTTCATTTTTAGGGCTTGTCCAACGAACTCCGGCCGAGTGGACGTATCGTTGCTTCCTACTGACTGAATTAGTCCCCAAATGCTCGCGCGTTGGTACGCTCTTTCTGGACGCAACGATCGCGCGTGATTCGCACAAGAGAATCGCGACGAATTTGCCCTTCCTGCACAAGCCCTTATGTAACGTAACGAACCTAACATTTTGAAACCCATGTCATCATAAAGAAGGTCATATCTCAAAGTTGCAATCGTTATTTTGGGAGAAATTCGGCTTTAAACTTTCCCAAGTGTATACATATTATTGCTCGTGACTGTACATGGACGTAAATCTTTTAGTAGACCGCCATTACTGCAACTACGGACAAAGTATGATATTATTCGCAGCATTTTATTGCTGTCAACTGAAATTATTTGTTAGCGGGTTTCTGTGGCTATGTTCCTACTATGAAAAATCTTGAATGGTATCGTTAAAATGTATGAACAGATATATAAAACTGGTTTTAAGGGCCTTGGTTAGCTGAAGAGTAATAGCTAGTGCTTGGTTTGTGTTCCTAGCATGTGGATATGGATGTACGTAACGTAATAGTGCTGTGGTTTCTGTAGCCTGATTTGGCTTTAAACAGATACAGATAACTTTATTTGCTCAAACATGTTGTGTACATACAATTAACAGAAGAGAATGCATGCAAGGTGTTATAAGTACATGGAGTTGTGCCAACATGTTTACCTTATTGTCATCATCATTTCAGCCAAAAGACGACCACTGCTGGACATAGGCCTCCCCCAGGCGTCGCCACATTGACCGGTCCCGTGCGTCTCTCATCCAGCGGGTTCCTGCAACCTTGACCAGGTCATCGGTCCACCTAGTGGGAGGCCTTCCAACGCAACGTCTTCCGGTTCGCGGTCGCCATTCCAGAACTTTTCGGCCCCATCGGCCATCCGTTCTGCGAGCAATGTGCCCTGCCCATTGCCACTTAAGTCTGGCGATTCTTCGGGCTACGTCAATAACCTTGGTTCTCATGCGGATGTCCCCTTATTGTCATGATGTGCAAATATTAATACAAATTTAGTTGCAAAGTTAATCCTTAATACTGACAATGCTTGCTTTGACCAATGTGTGGAAATCTATATATTTTTTTGTCGGATTATTGTCGGTTTGGAGTACCTCGTTGGTCGAATGATAGCGAGCGCGACTGCTGAGCGTAAGGCATGGGTAATAGCCTCGTCGTTTTGCATGGGACTCAAGTATAGCAAAATGTGGATGTAGGTACTATTAGGCACACCTCTGCATTAACCTTCGGAGATTACAGACGTGCTTTTATGTTATGTATGATGACTCTCACTGGCACTATCTATGACCAATATGAAGTATTCTTAAGATCTATAAAAAAGCCCACATGATGGTCAACCTAATGATATTAAAAAAAAACAAAATTCTCTTAAAATCACACGAATTTCACAGAGAAGTATGCAAACGACAATTAAACTGTTATTTCTCCAAAGATTTACTTCTAGCTTAACTATAACAACTACTTAAATATATCCATATCTTCAAGCAACAACTACCTATATATGAGGCAAAAATATTTTGTTCGCAAAAGAGGCCATATTTACCTACAGTTTGTTCGATTTCGTACATCAAAAGAAGACCATTTACCATGTTCCGTTATGTTTTCATCTCAAACGAGCGATCGTGTGTAACCCGAAAGCTATTTTGCTATAAATATAGTTCGTACAAACGATGCCTCGTACAAATACAAAGGAATCGAGGGTCCTGTGTTTATATGGAAAATACGTATTTATTGGATTTTTTTTTTGGTATTTTGATAGTGATACCTTTTGAAATAAGTATGGGATGGTGTGGGTGGTCAAAAAATGGCAGCGTAATGTTAGATAAAGTAGATGATTTTTAGGAATTCGTAAAAAAGTTACCATAACTTTTTTTTTTGTTGAAATAATATGATGTTTATAGAAACGATTACTTTAAGTATTCAACGACTAGTTTTATTTATATTATTCTTCTTCTACTTTGGTAGGTTTTAAATAAATATAATTTATTAAAACCTACCAAAGTAACACCAAGTTATAACTAAATACCAGTGTTTTACATAGAGCGTCCACGACTACCAAAGATCTACAAAAGCAGCCGGGACGAACGGCTTAACATATTTTCTGAGGCACGGAGTCAACTCAAAATGTAATGGTCGATCACCCATCTACGGACCAGCCTAAGCAAGTGCGGCTTAACCTGAAGATCAACCCACGAGTTCCACAAGGTCTAGGTCACAAGGTTCCGTCGGGGCTGTGGATTATCGAAAGGATAACGCGGCTCCGACACAACAAGGGCGAAGAAGGAACATGGGTTTGGTTTTTAGTCAGTAGAAGTCTGACACTCCCCTTCACTCTGCCCAAGAGCGGGGGGGGGGGGTTATTCAAGACCTTATACAGCAAACTATATAACTCACACTCTATAGTACCCACACTCAGATTTTTCCTGCTCATCCTAATCAGCTAAATTAAGGCTAGACTCAGCACTTGCATACAAATTGTTTCAAAGGCCCAATCGTCCATAACTTCAGTGAACATTATTACTATACTTTATGTCTGTTTGTCCTTTAGTACATTCTTGTCGGTCATGCGATCGTTATGATCTTAATATATATACCCGTCTTACCATAATAATGCATTATGTATGGGCCAAAATATTGTTAGAAGCAGTGATTGGAGGAGAATATGATCATTTTGATCCGTATCTGCATTGTCTTAGGGTTGTGTTTGGCGTGGCAATGTCGATCTCGTGTTTTGGAGAACAATAATGATAATTAAAGTCAAGCCTTACCTTGTAAGTGTGCTTCTAGAACATTTCGAGGTTTCACTGTTACTTTTGTGATGCTTCAAAATGATTTGTAATATGATAAGTAATATTTATTCTGTATCGTGTTTATATTTTGGGTTAATGACCTATATATTTCTAACAAACTTATGAAAGATATTTTGTATTGAAATAAATTCCGCACGTTTAACATGATATCGATGGACAGAAGAATTATATTCTACTGTATAAATGTTGAAGACAATTGTCTCTCTACCAACCCACACTGGGTCCCAGTGGTGTATTATGACCAACACCTTTGCGCAGAAAGGAGGCCGAAATCCTAGAACTGCGATTATGAGTTGACTTTTAATCATCATCATCATCAGCCACTCGAATTCGCCCACTGCTGGGTATAGGGGTAGAGTATTTCTTGTGTCAATCTCCATGTTCCTGGGCCAGCCTCATACAGGTTTTTCCCAATAGCTTAATTCCAAGGTGTATACAAAACTATATAAACGAGATTGTTTTTATAAACATAATATTTACAACACCTTGATAAATTACACCTTTTTCTAAATCTATTTATCTTTCATTACCAAACACTCTCAAAGCACTAAAACTCAATTTCCCCCCCCACCTACACGGACCCAAATCTGCTTAAACCTAATACAATATGCTCATAAATTTCTAGGTCTTATAATGCGCAGAAAACTTTTAGACCCTCTACCCGGGGCTATATGACAAAAAGACAAATTAAATCGGCCATTATCCAGGCCGTTTGGCCGTATACATTTAAGTTTTAGTATGGTATAATCCGCAAAATACTTGGGTTGGAAACCAGAACTTCCAGTATTTGGGAAGTTGTCAAAATTGTTGGTAGTCAAATATTCGCCGGTGGACGGTAGTAATTCTGTTATTTGTTTAGTTTTCCAATTTTGATGGTGAAAACCGTTAGTTTTTGGTGTTTTGGATTTTATTATTAGGTTTTTAGAGAAATTGGGTTGTCAGGTAGGTATCTGACATGAATTAAAATGTTATTAGGTGTCATTGATGCTGATATTTATACTTCTGCCATACTTCTCCATTACTTGTAATCTCAGCAGTTACCTCCTTTCTGGCCATATGGCCATGATGGCAGGATGATATCATCCTTCAGCCATCAACATTCATACTCGATATAATGCAATGAGCCTTTTATATTATTGCTTCTCCCGATAAATGTTTAGGGCAGTGATAAAAGTGCAAACTAATATTTTAGTCGCAACAACGACCATTATCTTCATAATCCCTTATTCATAATTTTGATGTAAAAAAATGCCTTTTTTAAGTCTCTGCCTTCATTATCTCAAAATCATGCGACAGAATCCAACTTTTCTTATATAAATTAAAGATCTTCCAAGTTCTAACTTGAGATAGGTTAGAACTGGTCTAATCTTGCGTCAGAAAGCGAATCGTACACTTTTAGTCGTTTATTCTCTAGATTGCATTTTAACTCGAGGGAATTCTTGAGATATTCCTACCCTAGACTATTTTATTTCCTTGCATTGTCGAAGACATCCTATTAGGTTGAATGTTAGCATTCATCGAAAAGTACATAGTGGTTCGACTTCTTATGTGAGATATCTCGAAGATTGTGTACGTGAACGATCTCATTTGCAATATTGTTTGTTTAGATTTTTTATTTGTAGAATTTTATTTTGAATATGATTCCTTATACATATAACAAAGCATACCGATGGTCATACGTTGACAGCTCGTAACCTACATTTTTTCACAAAATGAGTCTATTACACTAAAATTTTCTAGTGTTAATTTAAAAAATTTTGGTGTGTACCTATAAAACTCATTTTGTGAAAAAATGTGGGTTACGAGTTGTCAACGTATGACCATCGATATCTCGTATACAATAGAATGTACTTTATTGGAAACCAAAATATTGATTAGTCGACTGTTCACACGACCAGAGTGCAGGTCCCTTTTTTGACCAAAGAATCAGCATTGCTATCCATCGTGGCAATGCTGCCAGCCTTTTGCGCTTATTGGCAGCGAAATGTACGAATTTTTGACACCCTGTAATTCTTCCCCGTTTCATACTTGTACATATTTTTTTATTATCGATCTGTAAAAATTGTAGTTCGTAAATATTGTTAACCGAATTTAAAACACAACTGTTTTACAATATTGCATGGTTATAATGGCTACTATAGGTGCCTACTTTAAAATATTGTACAAAATATTTTCCCAGCTGTAAATATTTAGTTACCAAAAACGCTCAGTCTAGCCGGTTCTAACAATACACCAAATGAGTCCAAACACCCAACTTGTATAAAGCAATTAACAAACAACCATAAAAGTTCCTCGCCACGCGTTAACAAGTCAAAAATAGATCCAAAATTAATATAAGCAACCATTTCCAAACCAACTTCAACAAAATTTATAACCAGGACCAGTCATGATTGTAAACTTTACCAATTTTTACTTTTTAAATCAAATGCTCCGAATTTTCTATCAGCAACTGTCGTAAACAAAGCATAATTACTTACTTCCAATCTCCCCAATTTCCTTATTAATCCACCGATCTACCAGCTCCCAATATAGTCGGGGAGAATGTTTATATAATTACTTGGGACCTTTAAAAGGCAGAGGAACGGATCGAACAATCTTTCAGAACTTCAAACAAGTTCGAAGCGAAGTTAAATTGGCTCTAGAACGGATATTTTGTGTGCTCAACCGTATGGGGGCGGAATGTTCGTCGGATGATCTTTATATCGTCGTAAAGGCGAGTAATTGAACCCCAGATACTTTAGGCCTTCGCGACTTAGAGCTCGAAGAACGAGGGATGCCGTTAAATGCGAGTGTGTTGTGATATAGCAGGCCTTCAATGCTCAAAGTGTCTTGGTTTACGCCGCGAATGAGGTTCATGATAAAAAGTAATATCGATGATTATGGGTGCAAGTCTGTACTTATCTGTTGTATTTTTTCTAATCTACAGGGTTATTTATTTTAAATACTTGTTTTACCCGCCTGCCAAGCGTGGCGATTATGGCAAACCCCCCCTTAGCAAAAATTACACTTAGGGGAGGCCTATGTCCAGCAGTGGACGTCTTTCGGCTGAAATGATGATGATGATGATGACTTGTATTAAATTTCTCGTCCTGACATAAATGTCAGGACGAGAAATTTGCTTTGATAAAACGAAGAACAGTAGCTGCTCAAATATTTATCTGAATTTGAATTGCTTTTTTGATGGCCCCCAAATACTATGTCACCTTAATCCCCGCTTATACGAAACTCTGCCATTTTAGTTATTCGTTCAAAAGATAAAACAGAATTCACAAGAAAAACACACACATCAATCGAAAATTACTTTCTTATCCCGAATCACTTTAAATACATAACACAAGTTTACGTATACAAAAGTTTACTGCGCAAGAATTCGGGACAGCCTGACTAAACTTTGTAAGTGGATTAAAAGTCTGCTGAAATCACCCGGAGGCTAAGTCTGGACCAGGCCAGTCCCTAAAAAATCTAGACCTATTTTCGAGTTAATTTAAAACTGATCGACTGAGGAGTTGGGGCTGACAGATTTGTAGAATATGGTGGAATTAAGTTTATAAACAGACAAATAAAAATACTTGATTGATTTGCGTAACAAAATTATATTATACATGAACGGGACTCTGAGATCTATTTCACTAGACTCAGCCGCACAACTGTGATGTTCGTAGAATGTTCGTAGTGGACTGTATGATTTTAACGTGGATAAGGAAACACAACGAGACCAAACTGTGGCCTCTACACAAGTACTAGATCTTCTTAGGTCTTCACTTAGGACCAGAATGTGTGGGACTTATATCACTGTATGTAGCACAATAAAACACTGTTTTATATACAATAAAGAAATAAAAGGTTTATTTGACTCACTTAGTACTTATTTACACTTGAAAGTATTACTAGTAGGAGAGATCACTGTCGACTGTGTTTTCATTACAAATCCTTGCCTCCTATATCCTTTTACATCATGATTCAAGTAGTGGCAAAATGTTTAAAATCTCTTTTACTAATATCCAACAGAAATTCTAGATTTAAGGCAACCTGCGTGCCAGATTCTTATTGGTTAAAATTAAGGCATTCTTATTGGACTAGAATTCAGCCTTTGAAATTGCCCAATCAAAAACATTATTAAACTTTTACGAGTGGAATTTTCCATAACTTTTGTACCTATTCTTGACAGACTTTGAAACACATAAAGTCGTTATGTAAAACTTACGTAATACACTTATATAACTTAAAGAATCGAAGTTAGACTAATTTTAGGGTTCTGTTTACATTACAATTGGCTAACTAGTACTATCTATTCTTAAGTTATGTTACACAATCTTTACAAAGCTTTAGTTATTGAATAATCTTATATACTTCTTATATACTTCTTATATACTTCTTATATACTTATCCTAGCTTATCCTAGGTATTCAAAACAAAGCTATTCTACTTAATCTACTTATTATTAGCGTATTACAGATTAAGTTTTAGGAGTTCGGCGTCCGTAACATTCCTCCCCCCGGCGCAGCTCGCGTAGCCTCTTCTTTCATCCTTAGGACGACGAGCTTGCTCACTGGGCGTCGGAAGATGCCGGTTCTGGTCCGCACCTCGACGACTCGAATGCTGCCATCTGGTCCTGGGTGTGTTCGTTCGACGATTCCCATCGGCCAGGTGTTCCGGGGCAGCGTGTTGTCGACCACGAGGACCACATCTCCAGCTTGCAGGGGACGTGCGTCGTTCTTGGGTTCCCCGCGTGGTACCAGTGTTGGCAGGTACTCTCGCAGCCAGCGCTTCCAAAAATGGTCAGCAAGCGCTTGACTGGCTCGCCACGTTCTTCGGTCAGCTTCGTCACAGGGTCCCGTTGCTGGTAGGCCATTAGATGATCCCAAAAGAAAGTGGTTGGGAGTCAGAGCCTCTGGATCGTTGGGGTCCACGCTGACATGTGTTAGAGGTCGTGCATTAATGCAGAACTCAGCTTCGGTGAGAAGTGTGCTGAGAACTTCTTCAGCTGGTGCCTTCTCTTGCAGCGTCACCTTGAGGGCTGTCTTGACGGATCGTACCATTCTCTCCCATGCGCCACCTTGATTGGGCGCTCCTGGAGGTATAAAACGCCATTCCATGCGATGCTTCAGTCCCTCGTCGTTCAGAGCTGGCAGCCACTCTGTGTATGCGTTGCGTAATTCTTGATCAGCTCCACGGAAGTTGGTACCGTTGTCTGAATACATCAGCTGCGGCCATCCTCTGCGCGCAGCCATTCTTCTTAGCGCCATGATTGCAGAGTCTGTTGATAGGGATGCCACGATTTCAATGTGCACGGCGCGGCAGGTGAGGCATGTGAATAGTGCCCCCCACCTCTTCTCTCTGCGACGGCCCACTTTGACCATCATAGGTCCGAAATAATCCACCCCGCAGTTGGTAAACGGGCGGTGGAAAGGATCCAATCGGGCATGCGGCAGGTCTCCTGTTGCCGGTGTCTTGGGTGTTCCCTTCAGCCTCTTGCATAAGGTGCAGTTTCTTTCAATCGTGCGCACGGTGGGTCGTAAGTGGATGACCCAATAGCGCTGCCGTAGGTCGTTCGTCACGCGTTCTCTGTTGGCGTGTCCCGCAGCGCAGTGTTCCCGTTGCACGATGAGCTTGGTCAGTGGATGTCGACCATCCATGATGATGGGCTGCTTCGTCTCCGTTGGTGCTGAGGAAGCTTCGATTCGGCCTCGCACCCTTAAGAGTCCATCCTTCAGAATAGGATCAAGGCGATATAGCTTGCTTGCCTTTGACAGTGGTTGAGCTGTCTGAATCCTCTTTATCTCTTCTTCAAAGCTATCTTCTTGGGCACGTCGGATAAGTTCAACCTCGGCGCGCTCGATGTGTCGATGTTCCATGTTGGTTGCCTTTCGTCGACAGATGTCAATGAAGGCGAGAGCTCGTGCTGTGGCTCTTACCAGTACTTCATATTTTGAGAAGCGGGCGGCTTCTGGTAGCCAGCTTCCTCTCTTGACCTTTTCTGTTACGTGCAGAACTTCGCTGTCTTCCTCTTCTGATGTTGACATAGTAGGCCACTGCTCTTCCGGTTGGTAAAGGAAGGCAGGCCCTTGGAACCATCGATCCGTTGTGCTCAGTGGAGTGTTACTGAGCCTTGTTGCGTCGTCTGCCACGTTCTGTTCTGTGGGCAGCCAGCGCCATTCCTCCTTTTTTGTACGTTCGGCGATCTCACCCAATCTGTGTGCGACGAATGGAGTGTATCGTCGCATGTCGTGGTGAATCCAATGGACCACGGTGGATGAGTCGGTCCAATAGGTCGTTCGACCGATCTTCACTCTGTGTTCTTGTTTTATCGTACCGGCGAGTCTTGCCCCGATAACAGCTGCTTGCAATTCGAGCCGAGGTATGGTCTGTGTTTGTTTCGGCGCCACCTTTGCTTTGGCGGCTACCAATACCACGGTGATGCTCCCGTCGCTGCCTGTGATCCTCCAGTAAGCTACAGTTGCATAAGCTTGTTCGCTGGCGTCACATAGCACGTGAAGCTCGATTCTTTCTTGTTTTCTTGTTATGTAGCAGCGTGGCAATCTGATTTCAGCAATCTCAGTTAATTGTGACAACCAAGATGCGAAGAGCTCGTTTTCTTCTGCCGGTATCTGTTCGTCCCACGTAGTCTGGAGGCGCCATAAGCTCTGAAGTATTATTTTAGAGCGGATAGTGTAGTGGCTCAGCAAACCGAGTGGGTCATAGATTGACATCACGGCGCTGAGGGCTTCACGCTTGGTCGGTGCGCGAGTTCTGTTTCGTACCTCCGCTGGTACTCGGTTCATTGATGTATTGAACCCGAGTTCATCTCGTTCTGCGCTCCAGAATAAACCGAGGATCTTGCTCTCTGGTTGCTCTCCCCCCAGTTGTGTGGGTGTAGTGGCGTGCAGCTCAGGAGGTATGTCACGCAGCACAGTCTTGTCGCTGGCGTTCCATCCCCGCAGTGTGAAGTTGGCAATGGCGTGTACAGTTCTGATTTCTTCTACTGCCTTCCAAGCTTCCATTGGGTCGTCATAGCTTGCCACTAGATCATCCATATAATGGTTTTCTTTTATTGCCGCTAGCGCTCGTGGGAACTCCTGCCCGTAAATGTCTGCGTTGTGGTTGCGAACATAATGGGCCATGAACGGGGAGCTCGCTGCGCCGAAGATCATACTTCTCATTTTATATTTGAGTGGAGATGATTCTCTTTCTTCACCTCGCCACAGGAACTGTTGTGCTGGTTGATCTTCTTCTCTTATGCGGACTCTTAGGAACATTTCTTGAATGTCTGCAGTTATAGCTACCGCCTTTTCTCTGAACCGAAATAGGATTCCCGGTAGTGATAACAATAGGTCTGGTCCCTCTAGCAGTTCGTCATTCAAACATATTCCGTGGCTTCGTGCTGCTGCGTCAAATACCAGTCTCCACTTGCCGGGCTTGTTCGGGTTTTGTACGGCAAAGTGTGGTAAGTACCAGCACACTGGGCTCTCACGTTCCGAGCCGTCACATAATACAGCATAACCTTTTTGTAGTAGGTTGTTGATTTGGTCGGAATATTCTTTGGCGAACTTGGGATCGGTGTCCATCTTCTTTTCTATAGTTGTAAGACGACGGAGTGCTTGATTATAGCTGGGTGGCATGACAGTGTTGTCTGCCCGCCATGGTAGCCCCACTTCGTAACCGGTTTCGGTTTTCCTTGTTGTCGCTTCGACGATTTGAATGGCGCGCTGATCTGCTTCTCTTATTCGTGGCTTTCCTTCTATACAGAGAGCCTCTATCTTGAAATGAGCTTCAACCGAGTGGTGTAATTCCTGATTGCTAACACTTTGCTCTCGGTCTGGCTCGTACACGTGCAGTACACTGCCCTCTTGCATGATCGCGCTGCGTGGTGCGGTTCCGTGCACCACCCATCCCAACTTAGTCTTCGAGGCGGCTGGTTCGTTCGGGCCACCGGTCCTGAGCTCCCTTGAGACGATACACTCCCAGTGGTCAGTCCCCACTAGAAGCCCGGGGCGTGCTTGTTCGTAGCACACCTCGTCCTTGGGAAGGTCTCTCAGGTGTTCGTACAGAAGAATACTGTCAGAGATTGTCTGCTTATGTAGTTGCAGGTCTCTTATCGTTCTTGCTTTAACTCTGTATTCTTCTGTTTCTTTCGTCCCTCTGACATTGATTGTGACAAGCTGGCTCTTAGTCTCTTGTTGTGACATGTTGACGCCGTTTAGGTGTAGCGGTTGAGACGGCCCCTCTGCTCCGATGCTGGTTGCTAACTCTTCATCTATAAGAGTGATGGTTGCTCCTTCGTCTAGGAGTGCGTAGGTCTGCACCTCCCCCCGTGGTCCGGACACTATGATAGGACACATCTTCAGTAGTACTGTCCTTTGCCCCATAGTTGGTCGTGGTGTCACAGACAGGACGGCTTCTTCTTTAGGTGCCTCTGCTGGCTTGTTGGTATCTTCTTTTTTCACCTCTTTTCGTGGTGATGATTGATGCAGTGTCGTATGATGTGGTCGACGACACTGATTCACGCCGCAGGACTTAGCTTTGCACCCGATGCGTCGGTGTTTACTTAGGACGCACTTGAAGCAAATCCCTTTTTCTTTAAGGAATTCCCAGCGTTGTTCTGTAGTAAGTGCCTTGTATTTAGGGCACTGGAGTAAGGTGTGTGCTTGTTCACACCCTGATGGGCATGGCATCTTCTCTTTTTCCGCTGTGGTGTTGTAGACAGTCGCCTTTTTCTTTAATGTTACGGCGGGTCGTGTCTCTTTCTTTTGACTTGCGGCGCTCGTAGACGGGGCATAGGTGTATCTTAATGCCCTATCTGCCTCCCTCATAAGGAAGTGGGAAATCATGACGATCTCTGGTTCGGTCGTCCCTTCATTGTCGTAAGCGTAGTCACACCAGCGAGAGCGGAGATGTGGACTTAGTTTTTCCAACACCTCTCTTGTCAGAAGGGGATTAAATAGATAACCCTTTTTATCTATTGTCTTCAGTACACAGATTATATTCTGTAATTTCACTGCGAAGCTGTTGAGGTCGGCTGCCGATGCTCCAGGTCTTGGGAGTTTCTTTAGATCGTCGAGCGCCCGATCGATGATAATTTCAGGTCGCCCGAAACATTGTTCTAATGTCTTCATAATAACATCTGGGTCTGTGGCTGTGTGTAGTAGTGCGGCCACAGCATCCCGAGCTTCTCCCTTTAGGCAGCTCCTCAGTCTGTGTATGTTCTCAGCTGCAGGAATCTGGTACATGTTTGTTGAATCACGAACAGCTGCTTTGAAGGGCAGCCATTCAGTAGCGGCTCCAGTGAATGTAGGCAGGTCTATATAACGTGGACGGGGTCTGGCCATCCTCTCCAGTGTGTTGGCTAACTGTTCAATGCTGTTCCTCGCCCTGGTTGGAGTTGGCGATCTTGGTCTGGGCGTCTCGAACCTGATCTGTCTGGGTTCCTCTCGTGCACCCTTTGCTGCCTCCTCCCCCCGTGTGTCGGGCTGGTTTGTTCGTAGCCACTCGTCTACCTTAAGATGATGTTGTTCGTCGGGTAGAGGGTCATTGTTTACACTTTCTTCATCATTGAGCACAGACACTTCCACAGCCAACCTCTTCTTTACTAGGTCGGCTTCCATCTCAAGTTGCTTCTTATGTAGAATGGCTAACTTCTCTGCCGCGTTGAGCTCAGCTACTCTTAGTCGCGTAGTAATGCTTGTGTTAGATCGGTGCGACCGTAGTGATCTTGTTGGTGACCTCGCTCGTTGTTGAGTAGTGGTCACTGTAGTTCTGACCCCGGAGGGCCCAGCTGTACTTGTCTCCGCAAGCCTTGAAAAGGGTGAGGCAGGCGGGTCTAATGACAGTCGTCGTAATCTTTCAACTTCAATTTGTTGTTCTTCTTGACGACGTGCAGCTTCTTTAAGACGTCGCTGTTCTTCTAATTCAGCTACGTCTGACTGGCTTCTTGTGATAACCATCTTGTTAAGCTGTGCCTGAGGTTAGCACACTTAAACTTAACGTTCGATTGACACGCAAGTGTTAGGGTACAAGCGGTCAATACTGCCTATATGACTTAGGCGCAGGCACGTAGTTGCAGGCGCACGCAGAGTCTGCCTAGGTAGTTTAGGCACAGACACGTAGTTGTAGGCACGCAGTGGAGTCTGCCTAGGTAATTTAGGCACAGACACGTAGTTGCAGGCACGTAGTGGAGTCTGCCTAGGTAGTTTAGGCACAGGCACGTAGTTGTAGGCTGCCTAGGTAACCTAGGCACTCTAGGTTCTGCCTAGGTAGCTATGGCACTAGATCTTTTCACCCAATTTATATTGGGCACACTTTTTATTCACTGGTTCACTACGTACTGTTTACTTTTTAATACCGACACGCACTTTACATCTATCTTTCAAGATAAGTTCACTGACTTGCACTGCTTATGTTCGTTTTATAGAGCGGACACTGGCACACGTTCCAGCTTAGTGAAACTTCCGTCTATGTACACAATAATAACGCGCACTATTTACTTTGTTTATAAGCGGACACTAGCACACGTTCCGGCTAAGTGATTCCTCCGTTTATATACACTTGAAGAGCACTATGTACTTTCACTTTAAATAGTCCATCTACGCTTATTACTTGTTTACACGATAGGCGGATACCGACACTTCCGTCTATATACTTAGTGACGCACTATATACTTGTTATCTATCTAGATAACTCACTGATGTATTACTTCCTTCGCTAGATAGGCGGATACCGGCCTACGTTCTGGCTCGGCGACACTTCCGTCTATATACCGTGTTAGCGACGATACGTAAATACACTGATAACGCGCACTTCACTTTTTATCTAGTTTATAGATAAACACTGATGTTTGTACATAGCAGGCACGGACACGCACTTAATAGTTTATTGCCTGACGGCTATGTACTCACGTTTTAACGCACTGTATGATCTGCCTTTGATACAGTTACCGGGCGCACTTTTCGGCACGGCGACTATCTAAATATCTAGGCACAGGCGTTAGGATCTGAACGGCGACACTACTTAAACTCTGGCCGTCGTTTCCTGAGATCCTTTTGACAGCCGACTCACTCTCCTATTTTACCACTGAATTTAACACTGAATTTAATACTTTGCAACTTTTAAAACTTTAAAACTGTTTAAATTCACTTTATAAAAACACGTAAGTACTAGGAATGTTCACTTATCCGGCTCGATAGGACCAGACTGAACGGGACTCTGAGATCTATTTCACTAGACTCAGCCGCACAACTGTGATGTTCGTAGAATGTTCGTAGTGGACTGTATGATTTTAACGTGGATAAGGAAACACAACGAGACCAAACTGTGGCCTCTACACAAGTACTAGATCTTCTTAGGTCTTCACTTAGGACCAGAATGTGTGGGACTTATATCACTGTATGTAGCACAATAAAACACTGTTTTATATACAATAAAGAAATAAAAGGTTTATTTGACTCACTTAGTACTTATTTACACTTGAAAGTATTACTAGTAGGAGAGATCACTGTCGACTGTGTTTTCATTACAAATCCTTGCCTCCTATATCCTTTTACATCATGATTCAAGTAGTGGCAAAATGTTTAAAATCTCTTTTACTAATATCCAACAGAAATTCTAGATTTAAGGCAACCTGCGTGCCAGATTCTTATTGGTTAAAATTAAGGCATTCTTATTGGACTAGAATTCAGCCTTTGAAATTGCCCAATCAAAAACATTATTAAACTTTTACGAGTGGAATTTTCCATAACTTTTGTACCTATTCTTGACAGACTTTGAAACACATAAAGTCGTTATGTAAAACTTACGTAATACACTTATATAACTTAAAGAATCGAAGTTAGACTAATTTTAGGGTTCTGTTTACATTACAATTGGCTAACTAGTACTATCTATTCTTAAGTTATGTTACACAATCTTTACAAAGCTTTAGTTATTGAATAATCTTATATACTTCTTATATACTTCTTATATACTTCTTATATACTTCTTATATACTTATCCTAGCTTATCCTAGGTATTCAAAACAAAGCTATTCTACTTAATCTACTTATTATTAGCGTATTACAGATTAAGTTTTAGGAGTTCGGCGTCCGTAACAATACAATAGGGTATTTCACCAAAAAAATCTAATTAGTCCGTCAGATAGATTTTCAATAAATAATGGACACGTATTTTTTCTTTTTTCACGTAAACAAAATATGAAGACGATACAGTGCTTCGAAAAGTCGTGTCAAGTCGTGTGACGTCATAAGGATAGTACTTTTTTACCCACTAAGTGACGCCAAAAACCCCCACTCTTGATCTTTGACACATTTTATTTTCGTCAATTTTTATTATATTGATAAAACAAAAAACACGTATCCAATATTTTTCGATAATCTAACAGACGGACTAATTAGATTTTTTTTGTGAAATACCCTATTGGGTCTTCTGCTGAATGTTTTGAATCGATATTGGGAACAGCCTGGAACCAGGAACTTGGTGAATCCAGTAGGACTGAAAGCCAACCCCAACATAGTTGGGAAATAGCTAGTCGGATGTTGTTGGGAATAGAAAGAGACATAACGAAAGTTGGAACATCTTGATTTGTTTTTGTCTCCATTTCAAACGCAGGACGTGGGAATTGAACGTGGATTTCTTGATTGGATCCAGAAGATTGCAATAACTTTAATTAAGAGAAAGATAAGAGTTTTCTTTTATTATACAAAGCTCAGATCTGAATTGAAAAAAATCCTTTAATATTGAACGACAGCATTGAAACGTCTAAAATGATTATATTTTTCCATGAACGCGCATCATATCTGCGCGATCAAAGACAAAAATATAGAGATGTCCAATGGATTTGATCAGAATACAAATGTTCTGTAGTGATAAACAAGTACTGAAAATCTTTAAAAATCTCTTTTTTGAGACCGGTGATGTGGTGGAGGTTGTGGGAATCCACTTGATTTAAGAAGCACAGGTAGCTTAACATGACGTCTTAAATCAGGATGTTTAATCTTATTCTAGTGTGGGAAAGCAACTCTTTTCCACACTGGAACAAGTCATGATGATGACAGGGTGATGTGATAGGGGTGGCCTACAAGAAAAATAGTGACTGGCGTGTTTCGGCTAAATAATATGATGAAGATTATAATTATATCTGTTTCCTAAAAAAATACACTAACAAAAAATCGCAAATATTAAGCTATTGCAAAGCTTCTATCGCGGGCCTTGAGCGTGGAGAGCGAATCCAGAAATTCCGTAACGAAAATATTTTCAACCAGGTTGCTATGGTTACGGAAAATAACAAGGTTGTCAACTGAGGTTGTCAAATTAAATAATTAATTATTTGCCTAAGTTGATAAAAATGCTATGCAATAGCTTTACCGCGGCAGTCTCCGAGTGCCACATGTTTTTTTTTTATTATTCACCCTTACCTTAGGAGTGTTGACCTCGCGCGTAGAGATGCCCATCTTTTCGTGGTGCCGCAGCTGCACTGGGTAAATGATCTGGTAGTAATGTGCTCCGATGTTCCGCACCAGCTCCTGGTTCTGTCGGTACTCGCGTAACAGACGCTCGACTTCACCTGGGGACAACGAGAGAGTTGAGTTATTTATTTGATTTAAATATCTTGTTGAAGTCTTACCAAGGGATGTCTAATTCCCGTCGGGCTTGCGAGTTGTTCGAAAGAGATACCGCGGCTTTGACACAAAGGACTAAAAGGGACATGGGTGGTTTTTAGTCAGTAGAAGTCTGACACTCCCTACCACTCTGCCTTGAGCGGGAGGAGTCATTTAATGATTCAGCCCCGAAACAAAAAATTAAAAAAAAAGGGCTGAGATGAGGTCGACGATGGAACGAGCTAAGTTCCATCAACGACTTCGTCTCTGAGTCTTACCAATGGATGTCTAATTACGTAGTAACTGGGTTCTGGAAGTCAGGACAGTCACTGCATGTATACAATACTGGTATTCAGAAAGCTGACTCCAGCTTGTTCGGGGTTATAAAGTTGATAACTGTTTTGCTATATAAAGAAATGGGTAAGTAGGTATTTTCCCTTCAAAGTTTATACGAGTATTATGCCTGCCCAAGTAAATCAATCAGGTAAGTAAAGAAAACAATATTCATTTCCTCGTCCTTGTCTTGCCTTGGACAAATAATATTAGATTATCTTCATATTTTTTCCCTGTTTACTTTTATTCTTGAATAAAAATGTTTGTACTGATAGCGTACCAATTTTATAATAAATTTTAATATATGTATCTTGTTTCTGTAGGTATTATCTTCAAACCAGCACTATTGATCAATGTGATGAATAGCAAGACATATAAATTCATTATACCTATTCATGACAAAAATTCTTATTAGATCCATTTTGTTAATGCTTTTCTTTTAATGGATCCAATGAGAAAATAAATTCTCACTAGGTCCATCCATTTATCATGGATCTGGCCAATGAATCTTCTGAGAAAAAATATTCTCGGTAGATCCACGTATTTCGATGATGGATCTATTGAGAAAACAAATTCTCATGGATCTAACCAATGGATCTACTGAGAAAGATCCAAATTCCTCCTGAATTTAACACAAAATCACAAAAAACTATACAAAGCAAAACAAACTCAAACCACCCTTAACCTCAAAACTCAATTCCCGTACCAAAATAAAAAGAACCGTCCACCTGCATTCTTAGTTAAAGATCGGTTGCTATAAACGCCAAACGCCACAGCTCACATTTTATGATAGCCTTAAACCCAACAACGGCCGGCTAGATTGGAACTCATTTAGCTCATGAGTGCTACTTGCCAACTCGGTTTAACTTGACATTTTATATGGAGCTGGAGATTTTTTGTTGTGAGCCGTGTGCTGAGATTTTGTGACGTGGAAATGGTAACGGAATCGGGTATAAAAGTAGACACATTGGTGGATGGATACTCGTAAAATAGTTCGGTTAAGCAGATGGCAATCTCAGAAAAAAAAAGTCATAAAAACAGAATCAAAAGGAAAGTAACAGAAAGGTGGGCAAGATCAGAATCAGATGAAAATGCCTCCATAGTGACGAAGATTACATCGAGAAAAGCAATGATAAGTGCTGTTATTTCGATTACTTGAAGCCAAACGCTCGGAGCAAATTTTCTAATTTGAAAAATGTACTTCTATTTTTTTTAAACAATAGCGATCGGTAGGTACCTACAGATTTCAACTATCAAAATCTCGTACAAAGTTTTGAAATAATAACATGAAAATCAAATCAAATGAACGCCACATACCCAATTAGTTTACCTTCTCATTAGATATACATAGGTTTCCATAACTTGATAATTTAAGGGCTACTCTTGCACCACAATAAGTGCTAAACATAAGTCTATCTTTATCATCTTCAAACGATTGACTGAAACAGAACGTGATTTCAAATACACTAACCACGATTTGTGGCTTTTGTTGCAAACAGACCATATTGTCACTCAATTTCTAAAGATATTCCAACGGATTTATCAACTCCCATATTAAATCCACCTTCATCAATAATAACTGGTGTACCTTTAAATATAATATAAAGCATAGTTTCCTCAACTCCATCCACGAGCCACGGAAGGAACCATCCATCATTTGTATTCGCTGTCACTTGCACAGTCACTGAATGGTGCTCCAGGCACTTTTGTAAAGACGTTTTGGTTCACAGCGTACGGATAATGTGCCCCGTGATAATGGGCGAACAGCTCAATGGCATCGGTCATGGTCGCACCTTTTGAGGGATCAATTTTAGTTTCGTTTATTTATTTGAGGGATAATTTTGAGGATATACAAAGATACTTGGTTGGGCACCATAAGTGACCCAAATTAACTTGTTTAATATTTATTTCTGCTAAACCTAATTATTGGGTCATTTCTATAAAAGTAGTTATTATGATTCAAATGGTTTCTATATGTCAGTACTGGAGCTATTTGGTTCGCGCGCCTAAGGATCGCGCTCATGGTTTGGCGGAACTTGGCGACACTAGCGCCAGAGTTTTGACCACCGCTCACCGAGCGCCGACCAATAGACATTCCGAAACTTCAAAAATCACGGCCGGTCTTCTCGCGTATTATTTGGTGAAAAGTTGGTTTTTTCTCCGTGATGGACAGCTAGATTTCAAGAAACTCGATATTATATACCCAGCAGTGACCTGACAATCTGTTTTTCCGTGAAAGTGCTTCACGGTGTGCTGTGCAACTATAGAAGCTGGTGAGGCGTTCCTGAGCTGGTCTGAAAGGTTAGTGGGCCAATAGTTTTCGGTGCTGACGTCGAAACCATTTCTTTTTCCTCAGTTCACAGGGTGGGTTTCATAGGAATCAATATAATAATGGTCAAATACATAATTTTTCATAATTAAGTTCCCCGCGTGTAGCCGGCTATTTACACGCCGCTACTCCATTTTTTGCGGTTTGAAACTCGGAGTCAATCAGAGTTTTGAAGATATTGTCCAATTGTGCCTTTGCACCCACAAAATTGGTGCCATTGTCGGAGTACAGGCATGAGACAGGGCCACGACGAGAGATAAATCGTTTAAATGCAGCCAAAAAGGCATCCGAAGTTAGCTCCGAAACTAACTCAATATGGATGGCCTTAGTCACCAGGCATACAAATAGGCAGATATATGCCTTCTGTGCGTGCTGTCCTCTCCTACGAGTAAGCGTTATACGGACTGGGCCTGCGTAATCAACGCCTGTATGAACAAAGGCTTTAGCTTCCGACACACGGTATGACGGCAAATCTGCCATCATGGGCTTTGGGTGTGATGGATTTACCCTGAAGCAGTAGTTGCATTTCCTCACCCTAGCCCTTACAACGGTCCTGGCGTCCAATATCCAGAAACGTTGGCGCAAAATGGAAATAAGCAGCCCTGGGCCTGTATGACAGTTCATAGCATGGAAATGATCAATTAAAAGATCCACCACGGGGTCATGCTTAGGAAGCAGAAGAGGATGCTTAGCCTCAAATGGCAAATCCGAATTAGAAAGCCTACCTCCAATGCGCAACAGCCCATCTTCGTCAAGAAACACGAATAAGCTTTGTAGCTTTTTGAAGGCAACTTATCTTTTTTAAGAGCTTTGATATCTTCTGCAAAGTGAACTCTTTGAACAGAACGAATCACAGCCTTTTCTGCAGTCATAAGATTACTGACAGAGCCAGGAGGAGAAGAAACCTTCTTTATAAAACGAAGGATATAAACGACAATCCTAAGAAGCTTATCCCAAGAGGATATACGCTGGGCTAATTCATTTAGGATCAATGGTTCACATTGAACTGTCGCAGTAAGTACCTTTACCCTGAGTTCAGGCAATTGACCTGCATTGGAAGGAGTAAACGGTTTTACGGGCCATTCCGAAGGTGGTTTCCGAATCCACGATGGACCGTTCCACCACAAGTCGTGCGACATGAGCTGCGAAGGTAACATACCACGCGAAAGACAATCGCTCGGGTTTTCACACCCGGCCACGTGATAATAATTTTCAGGAGGTAAATTCTCCTGACACTGGGCAACGCGGTTGCTGACAAATACTGACCACCGATGCGGAGAAGAATGTATCCATGAAAGTGCGATGGTGGAATCCGAGAACGCGAAAGTTCCTGCAATAGGAAGACGCGCACGATAAGTTTCATGAACTGTATGTATCAGCTTGGACATAAGAACCGCAGCGCAAAGTTCCAAGCGAGCAAGTGTGGTCACTTTGGTAGGGGAAACCTTTGATTTTGCACACAATAATCTCACTGTGATAGTCCCAGCAGAATCAGTAGTGTGTAGGTATATGACACATCCATACCCATTCATACTGGCGTCACAAAAGGCAACGATCAGCACAGTGCTATCACGTAATGCGCCTATATGTCGAGGAATTTTCAGAGATGAAATTACTGGAAATTCTTGTATGAACGCCGAAAACTTTTGAATAATGCTTTCGGGAGGAGTGTCGTCCCAACCAATATTGCACAGCCACAGCTCTTTAATAAGTAGCTTAGCATATAAAATTATAAGTGCTACTAAGCCGAGGACATCGAATAATCGGGCAACTACCGACAGTATGCTCCGCTTAGTACACTTCTCTTCTACATTATGAGTCGTGAAGAAAAAGCTGTCAGCTGCCGCTACTCCGCGTTCCTGAGCTGGTCTGAAAGGTTAGTGGGCCAATAGTTTTCGGTGCTGACGTCGAAACCATTTCTTTTTCCTCAGTTCACAGGGTGGGTTTCATAGGAATCAATATAATAATGGTCAAATACATAATTTTTCATAATTAAGTTCCCCGCGTGTAGCCGGCTATTTACACGCCGCTACTCCATTTTTTGGTCCTTCATAGCTTGGATATTGTACCTAGCATAATATATTTTCATTCTAAATACTTATTACAAGTATTACTTCCCATTTAAATGCTTGGATGTTCGCAGATTTACGTAATTTTGGTAAAGTTCTCGAAGTACCTACAACAACGTACCGTCATTGTGCGTCAGTTACGCCATTTGTAAATTCCACATATTTTTACGTCAATTAAAATAATTTCACTCGAAATTAATATTTCAATTTTTTTCTCATATTCATTGTGAATTCTTGCTTTAAAATGCCTACGGATAAAGACAATACGTCTATGGATTCGATTGATTCCCAGTTCGTCCTTTTGACGGCAAAAAAAGATCGACTTTTTTCACGGATGAATGATTTATTTGATCTTTCAAAAAACATTTCTAATTACGCGTCAAGAAGTAATGAAACTTTCATGGCTAAGTCTGAATCAATTGTCGAGATGCGTAGTCAGTTCGAAAAGTTATTAGATGATTTAAATGGTCTCCAGTTATCCCTTGATTTGACGTTTAAGCCAGACTATAAGCCTTTAGATGCGTTTGATGATCTATATCTTCGAGTAAAGCACACCCGAAATAATATTATTCAGGCGTTGCGATCGGATGAATCATCTTCGCGAAATGACTCGTATAATTCTAATGTCACATGCGCCATTAAGTTGCCACCAATAGAATTGCCAAGTTTTGATGGCAAAACTCATAATTGGCCTAAGTTTTACGAAAGTTTTAAATCTAACATTCATAACAATAGTCAGCTGACTGACTCGCAGCGCGTGCAGTATTTAGTAGGTAAACTTACGCACGACGCACTCAAGGTCACGGCAGGCATTGTGCCTACGGGTGAAACCTATAATATTATTTGGGAAAGTTTAGTAAAAAAGTTTCAAGATAAACGTGCATTAGGCACGCATTACTTAAATAATATTCTTGACTCTAAGGGTTGCATGAACACGTCTAATAGTCTTGATACATTTATTGGTATGTATACCTCTTCCGTGGCGGCATTGAAACAATTAGGTATTGAGGATTTGTCCGATTTCATCTTATTTCATTGCGCACTTAGGAAAATCGATTCACAAACAGTACAAGCGTTTGAGTTAGCGTTTCGTAATAAAGATATCCCGTCATATAATGACTTGGTGTCTTTCGTACAAGATCAAGCAAAAATATTGCAACGTTCGTACAATAACTCGACGCGGACATCGAACACTGGCGCGAGCGCAAGTAAGCCGTCCACTAGTCAGTCGTCCCGTCCTCATACCTACAAGTCGTTCGTCGCGAGTAATGAGAGTGTGCCTACTACTTCGTCGTCGAAATCGTGCGAATTTTGTAACAAAACCGATCATGTAATTTACGCTTGTTCTCAGTTCAAGAACTTGAGTTCTCCGCGCGCGCGGTTTGAATTCATTAAATCAAAACATGGTTGTGTTAATTGTTTAAGTGGGTTACACACAGTTACGTCTTGTAAATCTACACATGTTTGCGATCTTTGCAAGAAAAAACATCACACTTACTTACACTTTGATAAGAAAGATCAGAATATTATGTCAAATAATTACGTTCAAGTGTCTCAACTCCCTACTGGTCAAGGGTCATTGACATCACCTGTGGTTCCGTCACACGCCTCGTCCGGACAGGCCGACGATGTAAACATAGACTCGCGCGTTATGAAAAATTGCTCAGCTGAGAGCAGCGCACCTGTTTCGGCCGCGTTGCGCATTGATAACTCGAATCATAGTGTTGATGTTTCTTCTGGTATTCCTTCGCTGTCATTAAGTGCTGAAGTTAGACCTAATTCTTCTATTTTATTGTCAACCGCGCAAGTTTACGCGAAATCTAAGAATGGTAATAAAATAATAATACGTTGCCTTATTGATAATGGCTCTCAAAATAATTTGATAACCGTTGATTGTTGCAAGGCGCTTAACTTAGTTATAATTCCCTTAAGTAATTCCTTTGATAAGGGAATTGGCTCCTCGTCTCGGCCGATATTGGGGTACGTTAATTTGGACATTGAGTCTCGTGTATATACAAATAATAAATACACGATACATGCACTTGTTGTTGACTGTGTAACAGATCAGCTGCCTACTCACTATATAACCAAGGGTGATGTCGGCTACTTACAGGGATTGCCCCTTGCTGATTTGACGTGGAATATTCCCGGGAACGTGGACGTCGTACTAGGTGCGCAATTGTTTCCATACATTTACTTAGGTAACAAAGTTGAGTCGGGCACCAACGCGCCCCCCGCTTTATTGACTGCGTTCGGTTTCGTGTTAATGGGTGACTATCCTAGTAATGAGTTTCAAAAGAAAATTAATAAAACTTCTTTTTCTGCACTCGCACTTAATGATTTAGTTCAAAAATTCTGGCAACTGGAAGAAATACCTAATATGCGATTCTTAAGTCCAGAAGAGACTGAATGTGAGAACTTGTTTGCATCATCGATCACTCACGCTGATGATGGGCGGTATTCTGTTGCGTTACCTTTCGCTAAAGACCCGAGTGCACTGGGTAGTTCTCGCATTGCTGCTCAACGTCGACTGATGGCCTTGGAACGCAAGTTCAAACAATCGCCTGACTTACAAAAAAACTATAATAACGTAATTACTGAATATGTCGATAAGGGATACTTGTCACAAGTCGCTGAGTCCGATATTACTGACGAGGGATACTACATCCCGCATCATGCTGTTACCCGTCCGGATAAGCCGATGCCTCGGATCGTACTTGATGCTAGTGCCAGAACTCATACCGGACTGTCATTGAACGACGTGCTACATACCGGTCCTAACTTGCAGGCAGATTTATTCTTGCTATTGCTTGATTTTCGTCTTTTCCCTGTCGCTATGACTGCGGATATAAGGCAAATGTATTTGCAGATTGAAGTCCCTGATGAACATCGTAAATATTTGAGGATCTTATATAGATTCAATCCTGATGGTTTAATACGAACCTTTCAATTTAATCGGGTCCCATTTGGACTCAAGTCAAGCCCGTACTTGGCAATGCGGACCGTTCGCCAATTAGCTCAGGATATGAGGCCACATTTCCCGGATGCTGCCACTGTGGCAGAGTCTAAACTTTATATGGATGACTTGGTTCATTCTGTTGTAGATGAATCCAGCGCCGTTCTTCTTTCACGAGAATTGATCTCGTTGTTTAAGTCCGGAGCCTTTGATTTAGTAAAGTGGACGAGTAATTCTCAAGTGCTACTTGATGATCTTCCGGATTCGCATCGCAGTACGGTAGACTTTTGTGATGATTCTTCTAACAATGCTTCGAAGGTATTAGGCCTTTCATGGGCACCGGCAGCTGACAGCTTTTTCTTCACGACTCATAATGTAGAAGAGAAGTGTACTAAGCGGAGCATACTGTCGGTAGTTGCCCGATTATTCGATGTCCTCGGCTTAGTAGCCCCTATAATTTTATATGCTAAGCTACTTATTAAAGAGCTGTGGCTGTCCAATATTGGTTGGGACGACACTCCTCCCGAAAGCATTATTCAAAAGTTTTCGGCGTTCATACAAGAATTTCCAGTAATTTCATCTCTGAAAATTCCTCGACATATAGGCGCATTACGTGATAGCACTGTGCTGATCGTTGCCTTTTGTGACGCCAGTATGAATGGGTATGGATGTGTCATATACCTACACACTACTGATTCTGCTGGGACTATCACAGTGAGATTATTGTGTGCAAAATCAAAGGTTTCCCCTACCAAAGTGACCACACTTGCTCGCTTGGAACTTTGCGCTGCGGTTCTTATGTCCAAGCTGATACATACAGTTCATGAAACTTATCGTGCGCGTCTTCCTATTGCAGGAACTTTCGCGTTCTCGGATTCCACCATCGCACTTTCATGGATACATTCTTCTCCGCATCGGTGGTCAGTATTTGTCAGCAACCGCGTTGCCCAGTGTCAGGAGAATTTACCTCCTGAAAATTATTATCACGTGGCCGGGTGTGAAAACCCGAGCGATTGTCTTTCGCGTGGTATGTTACCTTCGCAGCTCATGTCGCACGACTTGTGGTGGAACGGTCCATCGTGGATTCGGAAACCACCTTCGGAATGGCCCGTAAAACCGTTTACTCCTTCCAATGCAGGTCAATTGCCTGAACTCAGGGTAAAGGTACTTACTGCGACAGTTCAATGTGAACCATTGATCCTAAATGAATTAGCCCAGCGTATATCCTCTTGGGATAAGCTTCTTAGGATTGTCGTTTATATCCTTCGTTTTATAAAGAAGGTTTCTTCTCCTCCTGGCTCTGTCAGTAATCTTATGACTGCAGAAAAGGCTGTGATTCGTTCTGTTCAAAGAGTTCACTTTGCAGAAGATATCAAAGCTCTTAAAAAAGATAAGTTGCCTTCAAAAAAGCTACAAAGCTTATTCGTGTTTCTTGACGAAGATGGGCTGTTGCGCATTGGAGGTAGGCTTTCTAATTCGGATTTGCCATTTGAGGCTAAGCATCCTCTTCTGCTTCCTAAGCATGACCCCGTGGTGGATCTTTTAATTGATCATTTCCATGCTATGAACTGTCATACAGGCCCAGGGCTGCTTATTTCCATTTTGCGCCAACGTTTCTGGATATTGGACGCCAGGACCGTTGTAAGGGCTAGGGTGAGGAAATGCAACTACTGCTTCAGGGTAAATCCATCACACCCAAAGCCCATGATGGCAGATTTGCCGTCATACCGTGTGTCGGAAGCTAAAGCCTTTGTTCATACAGGCGTTGATTACGCAGGCCCAGTCCGTATAACGCTTACTCGTAGGAGAGGACAGCACGCACAGAAGGCATATATCTGCCTATTTGTATGCCTGGTGACTAAGGCCATCCATATTGAGTTAGTTTCGGAGCTAACTTCGGATGCCTTTTTGGCTGCATTTAAACGATTTATCTCTCGTCGTGGCCCTGTCTCATGCCTGTACTCCGACAATGGCACCAATTTTGTGGGTGCAAAGGCACAATTGGACAATATCTTCAAAACTCTGATTGACTCCGAGTTTCAAACTGCTCTAAAGCAGGAGCTCAGTAAACGCCGAATAGAGTGGAAAATGATCCCACCTCGGAGCCCACACTTCGGTGGGATTTGGGAGGGGAACATTAAGAGCTTGAAAACTCACCTTCACCGTGTGATAGGAGAACAGCTTCTCACCTACGAGGAGTTGCAGACAGTGTTGGTTCAGATAGAGTGTATTATGAATTCTCGTCCACTTACTGTTGTGTCTTCTGATCCTTCACCAGAAGTTATAACCCCTGCGCATTTTTTAATGTCAACCCCATTGCAGTATTTGCCTGCCGTGAATTTGAAAGACGTGCGCATTAATTTTGTTCAACGCAAGCAATTATTAGATAGCATGGTTCAGTCTTACTGGAAAAAGTGGCGTTTGGAATATCTGCACACGCTGCAAGTCAGGCAGAAGTGGACCTCTCCTGACCGTCCTATAGAGATCGGAACTGTCGTACTTGTTGGACAGGATGATTGCCCTCCTTTAAGATGGCCATTAGGCGTAATCACGGAAATTCATCCCGGTTCCGATAAGGTCGTTCGTGTTGCGACGGTTAAAACAAAATGTGGAATTTTCAAGCGTCCGGTTGTAAAACTGTATCCCATACCAACGCAATAAGAATATTATCTCTTTTCTCATATTGTTTAGTTTAGTTTAATTAATTTAATAAACATAATTATAATAACCATAGCTCATTTACCTTTTTTAATTTGTCTCCTTTCGAAAGTTCTGCGAACTTTCAAAGCCGGCAGCATGGTTGGGCACCATAAGTGACCCAAATTAACTTGTTTAATATTTATTTCTGCTAAACCTAATTATTGGGTCATTTCTATAAAAGTAGTTATTATGATTCAAATGGTTTCTATATGTCAGTACTGGAGCTATTTGGTTCGCGCGCCTAAGGATCGCGCTCATGGTTTGGCGGAACTTGGCGACACTAGCGCCAGAGTTTTGACCACCGCTCACCGAGCGCCGACCAATAGACATTCCGAAACTTCAAAAATCACGGCCGGTCTTCTCGCGTATTATTTGGTGAAAAGTTGGTTTTTTCTCCGTGATGGACAGCTAGATTTCAAGAAACTCGATATTATATACCCAGCAGTGACCTGACAATCTGTTTTTCCGTGAAAGTGCTTCACGGTGTGCTGTGCAACTATAGAAGCTGGTGAGGCGTTCCTGAGCTGGTCTGAAAGGTTAGTGGGCCAATAGTTTTCGGTGCTGACGTCGAAACCATTTCTTTTTCCTCAGTTCACAGGGTGGGTTTCATAGGAATCAATATAATAATGGTCAAATACATAATTTTTCATAATTAAGTTCCCCGCGTGTAGCCGGCTATTTACACGCCGCTACTCCAATACTGGTGACCAAATTAGGCAAACCTAATGAAAGGGATAAATATTTTGAAAAATGGGTGTCAGAATTTTCTGACACCCATTTTTCAAAATATTTTTTTTTATTTTTTATTTTTTTTTATTTATTTATTTACAAAGATCGAAGAAGCTATACCACCACACTGGGCTCGAGTTGTGGTCCACTACCTCTTACATAAATATAGAAGACCTTTTTTTCGGAGGTTCAATCATCAACTTCCTGTGTCGAAGTAAATAATTTTACATCAGACAGTCATTGTTATTCAACGATACTAAATATATTTTTAACTTTTAACCTGCATCATTGCATCATGAAGGCACTGAAAACAAACCAGCGCACTCTAATTTCGAAAGCCCATCTAACAAAAGAACACTTACAATCTCCCGGATCTTATTAAACTTATTCGTCTTCATTTCAATCCAATTACGCTTCTCCTCTATTTCAACATCTTTTAACTTTATTACCTCGTATCTATAAAGCAAATCTTCTACTCAGAACTGCAGGATGGCAAGCGGAAACAAGGCGGCCAACTCCTTCGGTACAAAGATGTGCTTAAGCGCCACATGAAACGATGTGACCTAGACACGTCACAATGGGAGGTAATGGCAGCGGACCGGTCACTGTGGAGGCATACCGTGACCACTAAGGTGTTAGAGTTTGAAAGGCGACGTAGAGAAGAGCTCGATGCTAAACGTGACGAGCTTAAGGCCCGACCACCCGCGGCCATCCAATACAATTACGTCGGAGGGGTGCTGACCTGCAGTGAATGTGAACGCACTTTCACGGCAAAAATTGGCTATGTCAGTCACCAGAGAGCACACCAGCGATGCTCTTAATAGGCAGATCCAAGTCGGTGTGGCCGAAATCGGTCGGGATCATATATTATATATACTTCCATGTACGCAAGCACTAATATGTATGCACCTAGCAATATTCAGAAGCAATTTTTTCTTGAAATAAAGGTTTCAACTTTTACCGTTTTACAAGTACCCATGTAGGCCAATGTGAAAAAAAAAAATTAGATTTAGATTTTGAGATGCTTGAATTTGATAACAAGTCTTAGGCCTGACTGAGAAAGTGGCGACTTCCTTAACCAACTTTAATTTACAGAACTATATAATAAAAGTAAATTGTAGTTTAGAATAAGAAGTGATCTTTGTTTTAGTCTTGGCCTAAGACTTGTTATCAAATTCACGCATCTTATCGTGCAACCATTTTCTGGTAACTCTATTATAATTCGAACTATTTTAAGACAGGATCTTACGTAGCAGTATGGCTTGCAAATTAATATGTTCAGGAATACATAAATAAATAATCAATACCGAAGAAGAAAATCACTTTTAAAAATTGCTTTCTTGTAAACAAAATATCAGTGCTTGTAAGTAAAAATATACAAATATATAGTGTACATATATATGTTGTCTATGTCGAACAAAACCCATCATTCACTAAATTAATATAACATGTCGCGGCATCCACCATAATTAATTATTAATATATGATTGGCAGTTCTGGGACGGTCCTTTCATTTGCTTCTATTGAGAGCTGCCATACATACATCTCACATGTACATGTATATAGGATGATGTTTGAGTTAGGGTCTGATTGTTATGAATCAGAGTGTGGCACTCACATTGAAGGATCGATTGTTGGGCAGTTTGTTTATAGTGCCATGGTTTGTTTATATCTATTGTTGTTGATAATTTTCTCTGAATCTGAACAGAAATGTTCGAAGAATTTCTTGTTGTCACTATGGAAATATCTACAATAGGACCTCTTGATGCAGCCTTTTAAATCTAAAGATGAGATAGTGTTTCTGGTTAGTACAATATTAGTATGACATTAATATTTACCAAACGAAAAAATCACAGCCTGGTCTACATTGACTTGTTTCCAAAAGGTTTTTTGTATAAAATCCCAACTTGATAAACTGCCAGAGTGGTGGTAATTAATGGATATGAATGTGGATATGTATTAAAGTAGAGGAAGACCAAAAAAACGATGGATGGACTGTGTTAAGAATGATATGGCAAAAAAGGAGGTGTATCATGAGATGACGAGAAACAGAGAAGTATGGAAGAAGAAGACATGCTGCGCCGACCACAAATGAATTGAGATAAGGGCAAGAGAATGATGATGATGATGATGATGATGGTGGTGGTAATGAGGGCTAAAGCGTGTGAATTCGCCACAAGAGGCGCTAGTGTAGCGTGAGGTGAAAAAAAAAAAAAATTGTTGTGCCCGACAGGGTCCATGTGAACTATTTTATTATTATTAAGATCTTGTAAAAACACATGACTGTGATATGCAATAAATGATCGAATTGAATTGAATTGAATTGAGGTCTCCAAAATGTCACTTTTCACTTTAATGGGTGGGCTGCGCGGTTTTATTTATTTTATTTAAGTTTAATTTTGAGGTATTCCAAAATATTTAATTTAAAACATCCTTATTATGGCAAGTACGAGTTACGGGTCAATGAATGTCAGTGCTTTAAAAGTGGAACTAAGAAAAAGAGGTGCAAAGTAAAGCTGACTGAAAGAACAGCTAATTCAGAGGTTTGTTTACTGTTTACAATCAAAATATTTTGTCGAAATTAAGCTTCTTTACCGAGTTTACAGCTATGTTTTTCTTTTTTTACAGTTTAGAGTTCTTTAGATCGGGACCTCACTCGCCAGTGGCGCCAACTGGTGAGCACAAAAACGGTAGCCCTCATTGTGATAGATAGTTTCAACTGTCACCAGTGGAGACAGACTGGTCAGAAAAGTCGTTATTATTAGTAAGTACAACGTAGAGGTGAGTAGGTACAATTTCCTTTTCCTTAACAATATTATATTATTATCTATCGGCTTTTGATAAAGAGAAAAGCGACAATGTTCTAATAATTAATATTTTTCCCCCTCATATCTCAACAGAACACCCAATTCATTGTTATTTTCCTGACTTTTCCTTATGCCATGAAATAATAAGTATATTTATTAACTCATATATATTGGGACAGTTGAAAGTTTCATATGTATAGTTATATTATCATTGTAGGTGGTGCTGATTCATGCGTCATGTTCGTGAACGGGCGCTGTCAATTGAGCCTGGTCATCGCTTAGTGGCCTTGGTTATTTTATCGGTGATTTGTTAATTATATCGTTTTACTCTGGACGCTCCATGTATTTTTACATCATTCTTACTTATGTATAATGTATCATCTTAACATGAAATATATAACCGATATTTTGAACAATATTTATTGATGTAAAAGAGTATCCATAAAGTTTCTTGCCTATTTTTGTCCATAAAGATCTACGATTTGGAATGAGCAACTTCAGTACATTAACTAATTATTATGCCCTGTGACTGCAGCTTCGTTTTTCTGATATTCAAAATTGCCTGTAATGGTTTAATTGAAATAAATAAAATGGTTGAGTATTGATAATTATCAGAGGCGCGTATCTTGAGTTTGAACTCGAGACCTATTGACTTGATAGTCCGCAGGTCACACCACTAGGTTATGGCTGCTTTAGATACCATTAAACACTATTATATCAACACATTACCAAACAAAACTATAAACTAAACCATACCAGCATTTCATTACCAAAAAACCGCAATCCCAGCCCACCTGAGCTGAGCTGAACTCAAAACACGAAACCTCGGCATGAAAGAACAAAACAAAAAGCATATTATGCCCACAATAATCAGGGCGTGAGTCTCTCGTATCCCTATTTCGTAGTGACTGGAATACGCCGACATTGTCATACGCGAATTGGGGCGTACGCAAACGCGGCGTACTACGAGTAGGGATGTTATGGAGCACTGGAACCGTAACCGAAACGATTGGATATCCGAAATAAATAAAAAATCGTAACCCAAACCGATTTAAAAGTTTCGGATTGTTTCGTATAAAGGCGGAATCTAAAATATTATTAATTATTTTGACAAAATATTTTTAGGGGTATTTAAATTATTACTATTATTTAAACGATGGATGAACGGCAAGAAAGTGCGTGTCTCATGAATGACGAGAAACAGAGAAGGATGGAAGAGGAAAACATGCTGCGCCGACCCCAAATGAATTGGGATACGGGCAAGAGAATGATGATGAGTTTTAGGGGTATTTACAAGTAATTGGCGGGATTCTAGGGGTTTTTAATTTAATTTAATATTTTTTTTGTCAGATTGTGTTGTGAGATTCTAATATCAGTAACCAAAATCCTCCATCAACTACCGGATAATCAGAATTAATTTTACAGCCGTAACCGTATCCAAATTTGGTATACTCATCATCATCATTATCATCATCAACCTTTAATGTTCCCACTGCAGGGACTCAGGCCTCCTCTCTAGGAGAGGGGCGAGCTGTAATCCACCACGCGGGCTCAGTGCGGCTTGATAAATTCGGTATAATATTGTGCCAATATCCGTATCCGTATCCAGAACCGAAATTCCATCCCTGTCTACTCCAGAATACGCGATCTTGATGTTTTGATGTGTAATTAAATTGACGCTGTATGCTGCACTCGTGTCAGCATGGAAACTCATGGAGTATGTTCCATATTGTGAGGATTATCTGCATCTGTATCATATTGTGAAGAGGTTGAGCTTGTTTCATAGTTGGTTTACAAAATGTTAAGTGGTGGGATTTTGAAGCTTCTTTTACTGTTTGTAAGTTTTATTTTATGGTTGTGGAGTGGTTGTCTTGACCGGGCGATGTGCCAATACTTTCTTTACTGGGGAGGCTTTCATACAGTAGTCTTAAGCTGATGTTTTCAGGGTGGTGACGAAAACAAAGATGGGTATGTGTTTTTATGCTTTCATTTATATTTTTTTTAGAAACTTGAGGTACTGTTGTTAGGAGTTCGATATTAACATCACAACAACCCGCCCTGTAATACCCAAAGGGTTAGGCAGAGGTTTACGTATCATGCGCACTGTACGCTGCTATTTTGATGATTTGATTTGATTGACAAAATGTCTCAAGGAAAAACTCAATAACACTTTGCTCGACTCGGGAATCGAAACCGGGACCGCCAATATGATAGTCAGATCAATGTCAATGATGTCAATCAATATTATTGTAGTGAAATATTAAACCATATTGTTTTTTGTTTCTTTCAACTCAGAAGTTTTCAGAACTTACCAAACTTGACAACAACTACAATCATTGAAACGACGAGATGCTCACATACACACACAACAACACAACGTTTAACATTGAAACACAGGAACACTGTGTTTTCCAAAAAAGAAAGCCTCACTTTTAAAAGAAAAATCTTTCATTCTAAATAGATTTCGCCGAAATCACTCAATTTCCGCCACAGGTCTCGAACACCCCACCTTCTAATTTAGCCATGTGACCTAAAAACGAAACCAGCATATTGATACGCAATTTAGACCACCTCGAATACGAAATCAGGCCCAGGATTAAAGGGGTGTAAAACAAACGAAATTCGTAAACACAACACCCTTTTACATTAAGTCCGAACTAATAGTAAAGTCGGGTAATCCGTAACTTAATTTGGAACAAACTGCGGTTAAAGCGTGTGCCTAGTAACGTGTTTGTGTTATCGAATGGTTTGGTGTGGGTGTCCAAATTGGGCTAGTGATTTTTAGTAAAGATCAATTTTCCTTGATAAGATGGCCAACTCTTCTGCCTTCTTTTTTATTTTGGAGGGTGGGAGGAATTCATCAAATGACTCCGCTCTAGGCGGAGACTAAAGGAGTGTCAGACTTCTACTGACTAAAAACTACCCATGTTGCTTCTTAAGGCGACACTATTTGCTAGCGACCTTGAGCGAAGAGCCACCCACATCTTATTTCTTTTACTTTATAATCACATCAAATTTAAAAAATCCAAGACACTATGATGCTAGAAAAAACCTGTAGTATTTTTAAGAGATTTACTGATTAAAGATAAAAGTGGCCTTAATCAGTAATTCTCTTAATTTATCAAGTCTAGAATCATGAAAAGTGATTTAATTAAACACTCTCGTGAACCTTTATCAAATCTGTTCCATTACCAATATCAGCCAGCCCGATCGAATTAAAAGCCCTTCACAAATACAATCCGATCTAAAATTCTTAACCAACGAAGCTTGAACGGTAAACACAGTTAAACTACAACTATCTAAAACTCGATCTTAATCCCTTGAAATAGGTATTTAATTCAAAAATCAACAAGCTCCACGTGTAACTTCAATAATAATTAAGTTTTAAATGTCAAGGAGGATAATCAATTAAGTTCTCATAAGATTCAATTAAAGTTTGAATGCTCGAACAGGCGGCTAAATCTTTTGTGATAAGAACGCATCGTCGCGCCGCGTCGTGTCGTGTCGGTGGCTTTTCAAACACGTGTCGTCGGCGTCTTTGCGACACAATAGATGAATAGCAGATTTTATGTAGCTTTATGTGGAAGTATACTCCATTTACTATAAGATTAGAATTTTAAGTTAACCGTTTTTACAGTCCGTTCAACTGATTTTGACTTCTATACCGTAGGCATAAGGATGGTATTAAAAGCAAAAAGAATGTTACAATTCCGACTGTTTACTGCAGCTGCATTTTGTCTTACTATCAACGTAATAGAGTTCACAATCGGTTGAACGGACTGTAAAAACGGGTAACTTAGAATAGAATAGAATAGAATAGAATAGAATAGAATAGAATAGAATAGAAAAGAATAGAATAGAATAGAATAGAATAGAATAGAATAGAATAGAATAGAATAGAATAGAATAGAATAGAATAGAATAGAATAGAATAGAATAGAATAGAATAGAATAGAATAGAATAGAATAGAATAGAATAGAATAGAATAGAATAGAATAGAATAGAATAGAATAGAATAGAATAGAATAGAATAGAATAGAATATGTATTTATTCGCTAATGGACAGCAGCAACACAAAAGAGCAGCACATATATAAACAAATAACAACAAACAGCTTAACAATTAATTAAACAGCTCAACTGCGCTGAGCATGCCCATATCGAAAGGGTAGCCAACTCAGCATATGCTGGGTGTAAAACACTCAGCGCTGGTTTTCAGTAGGCCCCCCGCAGTGACACACGGATGAGGGTAGTAGGTAGTAAATAAATAATTTTATTCTATTAAATGGGCATTTCTAAGTGTGTAATAAATAAATAATATAAAATAAATATTTTCTCACAGAGAATAACATAGTTATATTAGTAGTAAGAACACAAAGATACCTGCTGAATAAATAAGTACTTATCCGAAAACGAAACACAGTTTATTCATTATTGACATGACGCACTTCGGGCCGGCCGATGCAGCATAAACTTAAAATTCTAATCTTATAGTAAATGGAGTATATGTAGGTAATAAGAAACTTTTTGGTTTTATTTGGTGCCTTGTCTTGTTTTGCTGCCACAAAAATACCATAAAAATTTTAGGATTCGGAATTTGAAGTTTAATTGGTTCACTCATTGCTAATATTGATTTTTACGTTGGAAACGTCGGAATGGCAATAAAACAATAAGTATTTTGAACAACATGTAAAATTATATTATGGTTAGTGACTAAAGCTGTTTCAAGCGTTTAATCTTAGAGGACTACACATTTGAATTTCGTAAGAATCTTACAGGAAACCATGTAAATTAAATATTATTTTAATTGAGAATTCAGGGAAAAACGACCGTGAAAAGCAATTAGAATGAATAGGCATGAAACTTAACAAAACATTGGCCCAAGATGGACTCTTCAATATCAAATATTTTGTTCAAGCTGATAAAATCACCCACACCAACCGAACATTCCAAATGAAAACATTCCAAATTGTACCTACATATTCATATAAATAATCAGTGCAAAGATGAAATTAAGCGGCCGAACAAAATGATATTCTCACCGAAACTGTGCGAACTTCACGCTAATAGCTAAAGAAGTAATATCATAATTGAAACTAAACTGAACCAATTAGCTTCGTATGGAAATAATTAGTGAAGACAGTGTGCGGCCACAGAATAGAAAGTTACAGAAGGTTCATACAATGAGAGGCTTATCGCGCACTTAAAATAAATCCACGACAATGTTGGGTAGTAAAGTTTACTCAAAAACCTCGCAACAATAACTCGTAATTTTACGCGTGTCTAAAATTTAAACTACAGGCGCCATCTTGTTTTTTCAAAAGTTAAATTTTGAGCGCCAAAATATCTTTACCGCTCTAAATACTCAGAAACACATACAAAGTCTGCGGATTATTTCTGTAGTAGTTTTTCTAGCTTACAACCAGCTAGAAAAACTACTACAGAAATAATCCGCTATTAACGACAATACATTTATAGACTTTGTATGTGTTTCTGAGTATTTAGAGCAGTAAAGATATTTTGGCGCTAAAAATTTAACTTTTGAAAAAACAAGATGGCGCCTGTAGTTTAAATTTTAGACACGCGTTAATAAATTGCAAGTTATTACCTAACAGTAAAATAGCTATTATAGCCATTTGCTTAAAGACATTCAAGAATAATTAACACAATGGCGATTTACACACATTTATGCAAATATGCTGTTTTTTTTTTGTTGGGTGGAAAATCATTAAATGACCCCCCCCCCCCCCCGCTCGTGGGCAGAGCGAAGGGGAGTATCAGACTTCTACTGACTAAAAACCGAACCCATGTTCCTTCTTTGCCCTTGCGCCGAGGCCACGTAATCTAGTACAAAAATCCGCGGGCCCGACGGGATGCAAATATGCTAACCGGGCCACGTAAAAAAAACCCGATGGACTGTAAAAATGGCATGCAAGTAAGAAATATATGTATCAACATGTATGTATTTCGGGCTGTAGTTTGTAATCTCGCGTTTGCATGTGTAAGTAGGTACTTGCACTTGTAGTCACCAATTGTGTGAAGCTGTCCTTCTGTACTTTCTTTTCAGTGGTATACTTTACGTATATTAGTTTTAAATTAAAACGAAAATGGTGATTGGAAATGTTCGTATATATTGATTTTGGTATTTTTTGGTAAAGTCTAACTTAGGTTAAACATAAGAAGTGATTGATAGCAGTATTGTTTTATATCGTTTTGTAAAAAAAAAAGAAAATAATACAACATAACGGTAACAGTTAGACAGGGGTGACTTGTTGTTATAAAACACCCTTAATTAGCCTGTTAAAAATAATAAATTATGTGTAATTTTGGTGTATTTATAAATCGCTGCTGCTCCTAAACCCTGATTCAAATGCGACTCCCCACAACAAACAAAATGACCCATTTTTTCGTACACAACACACGTTAATGGAAAACATAATTTCCACCCACATTTAACAAACCCCTTATAACACGAAAAGTGTCTAAAAACTAACAAGTCAGCGTACAACAAAAACCCCTTACGCGACTTAATTAACTTTAAACAGATGGAGCCGAAAACATGTACATTTACCATAAATCTTTGCCATGTAACCACGACCAGATTACGCAGGCCTCTTCAACCGTACGGCGTTTCTGATTTTCACCTACTTTTTATGTATTTAAGGGGAGGGGTGAAGTTCTAGTTAAGTTGGTGGGGTTGGTTGGTGTGTTTCGGAACTTAAAACGGGTGTTGCTTGGATATGATGTATTGCTTAATTAAAGATAAGCGGCGGAACAAATGTTATTGCGGTGCCGGCGCTGTATCGATGCGGTTTGGGGGTAAGCTGAGGTGATGGCAGTTCGTTGAGTTTAGAGAAATTGATCGATTGATGATGTAATATGTTCTGGGACCCTAGAACAAGCATGAATATGAATCTGGATGGGGTATAAGAGTAGAGGAAAACAAAATAAACGTTGTATGGACTGTGTTAAAAGTCATCCTGTTTAAGGCGTACTGCCAATCCTTCTACTCGAGCAGCTTATGGGTGAGTCATACCCGGCGGGCCGCCAATGTCCTAAGAGTTCAGTACAACAACATTTTCAGGTTGCTGTTGCGGCTGCCTCGTTACTGCAGTGCATCTGCAATGTTTGCTGAGGCGCGCACAGACGGCTTTTACGCGATTATCCGCAAGAAAGTTGCATCTATTTTTAGGCGCGTGAGAGACAGCAGCAACGACACCTTAAGGATGGTTGCTTCACGTGCTGATTGCCCAATCCAAAATAAATGGATGAATATCGTGTTGGGACGTTAGACATCAGAGAACTAGCGCAAGAGTTTGATGGTGTCTGGCGAAGACACCGGATGGATGGATGGTGTCTGGATTATACTTTATTTTATTTCATTTTTTTCTGTGAATGTCTTATTTCTATTTATTTTTGAAAATTAATTTAATATTCATGGATTTGATTATATATGTGTTAATTTATTTTATTTTATGTTGTATATTGTGATTTTATTGTATGAAATTTGTAAATGTTTGTAATGTACTATGGATTTTTGTCTGAATTAAATGTTTAATAATAATAAGAATGATATGGTAAGAAAGGAGGAGTCTCATCCGTCAAGGCTGCGGGTTGGTCACAAAGATACCGCGGCCTCGACATAAAGGGCTAAGAAGGTAGGTACATGGGTGGTTGTTAGTCAGTAGAAGTCTGACATTCCCTTTCGTTCTGCCCAAGAGTGGGAGGGATTATTTGATGACTTTCCAACCACCACAAAAAAAGGAGGTGTCTCATGAGATAATAATAATAATGATCGATCGGAGCTTCGCGCAATGATTGTTCATATAACGGTCCCGCATGACGAGAACCTAGTGAAAGCAGAGAAAGATAAGCAATTCAAGTATCTTGATCTGGCTCGCAAGGTTGTCGACATGTGGCACGTGACTACGGCAGTCATTGTGCAGATAGTCGTGTCTGCCAATGGCTTAATAGCCAAGAGCCTCGACGAACATCTAAGGAGGCTCTCGCTTGGTGGCTGGATCAAGGGCTTGATTCAGAAGGCAGTACTTCTAGACACGGCGCGCATTGTCAGGAGGTTCCTCTCTCAAGAGCACTGACCACCGGTAGCTCGGACCCTGTTCCTAATGTCGGTGGGCAACTATTTTTTAAATTTTTAAATGTTTTTTAAATGCTTTTTTGTAATAAATACGTAAATACGTCCCTGTGTGCCTATTGGCCTTGTTCTGTTCTGTCTCCTGCTGATATGGAGGGAAGTGAAAATTATGATTTTTTCCTACTCCTCCGCTATTCTTTTCTGATTAATTTCGTTGCGGGATCCAAGACAGTTAAATCATTTCTCTGGGACTTCGTCGAGCTTCATTGTCTCGGCGCTTTTCTTGTGGTCGCCACTGTTGATTCTGGCTAACAGGAGTTACAGTGGTTTGGGAACAGTGTGGCGGGCTTGTCCTAATAGGTATAGTTAACCGACTTCCTTTTAAAGTTCTATTTATTAACACAAATTATATTTTGTCATTTGGATGTTAGTCTGTAAGGTAGGACATGGGTCAAAGTTACCTGAAAATAAATAAATGTTATGTTAGAGTGGCGTAGCAAGATTGTGAACAGCAATAAGTTGATGCTGCATAAAATGGTAGCCAAGCCTATAAAACTGTACAGCTCTCGTGTGTTTCTAACCATATGTATTTAGTGACTTTTCCTACTCAGCTATAAATATAACCCACATCTACACACCACCATAATTAATCACATAAATAGCCGTATCACATATTAATTACAACCCCCATGTTAACAATATCCACTAATGAAAACCAGGCCGACATGACAGAATAGAAATTTGACGCCATTGTATGGTGTTCCATACATGGTGGTGCAAGTTTATTTTAAAAGTTAATATGTGACGACATTGTTAGAATAATTTGTGCTTTGTTAGGGTTTTTTGGTTGATTGATCGGTTGTTTGGTTGTTGAAGAGTGTGTCGAAATTTTTCCATAATATAAAGGGTCCTTTTTTGTGTTGGGAAATCATCAAATAACCTCTCCCACACTGGGCAGAGCGATAGGGAGAGACTTCTTCTCAGACTTCTACTGACTAAAAACCACCCATGTTTCTTCTTAACCCTTTCTATCGAGGCCGCGGTATCTCTTTCGAACAACCCGCAGCCCTGACGGGATATAAAGGGTCTTTGACTGACTGTCTAGTTCAGGGATGTCAAACTCATGGCACGCGTGCCATTGATGGCACGTTGCAGATTACAGACAGACCATATTTTCAACTATGCCAACAAGTCATTATTTTTACCCGACTACGGCAAAGCCAAAGGAGGGTTATGATTTTGACTGGCTATGTATGTATGTATGTATGTATGTATGTATGTATGTATGTATGTTTGTATGTATGTATGTATGTATGTATGTGTGTATCTTCATCTGTTCCCTCATAGCTTCTAATCTACTTATCGGAACTCGACATGTGAGGTATCGTTAGAACCGTCTTAATTTTCCGCTGAACATAGGCTACGTGACGTGTCACAAAAAGCGATTTGGCGCCCTCTAGCGGACAAAAAGTAAGGCTTAAAAAATAAAAATGGAGATAAATACGCCGTGTTTGGTATCATTTGAAAGGGCCTCACTTGTACATTTCCAAAATATTGCTCAAATTTAAAATCACGCCCTCTAGCGGACAAAAAGTCAAGAGTATAAAAAAAATTAACACCAAAATTGTTTAAATAAAAAAAAGTAAAAAACTAAAACCCGACTACGACAAAAAAAACGACGCTGAAAAAGTATGAAACAAGATTTTCAGGATAGAACAAAAAGAAAAGCCGTAGTCACACGTTATAGGTAACCAACCTAAACACTTTAATACCGTGTGACTACGGCTTTTCTTTTTGTTCTATCCTGAAAATCTTGTTTCATACTTTTTCAGCGTCGTTTTTTTTCAGAGATGTATTAACATAAGATTCGATTAGAAACCGTTTGGTAGAGGAGTCTAGTCCAAGATGCAATCTTACTTTAATTTGAATTACACGTAGAATTGAAACATTTGTTACGATATTGGTCCAGCTTTTTCTTTTTGGTAGAAAAGAAAGAGCTTTTAGTTGAAAATATTTAGTTTAATTATTTGCCTATAAAGACTAAGCAATATTATTTGACGGCACGCGTAAGGTCTCAATAAACATTTCTTTAGAAAAAATGGCACGTTGATCCATAAAGGTTTGCCTTCCCTGGTCTAGTTGGTCTAATGGTCGCAAGCGACAGCTGAGCATGAGGTGGTGATTCCTCGGTCGAGCAAAGTGTAAGCAGCCAGGAAGTCTGAATTTGTGCCCGATTGATTGCAATAGACTCGCCCCCTTTTACATGGGAAACGTGCTGTCCGAGGCACGGAGGAAACTTGGTATGTATTGGGTGAACACCTATATACGGACCAATCTAGACAAGCACGGCTTAACCTAAAGATCAACCCGATTGTCAGTTATTATTAAGCCACGAGCTCCTCTTATTACGATGATTATTATGTTCAATCATTCAAATGTTAAGTCTATCACGTCACGCAATTAAACGCCTTATTACCAACTAAAACCGTGCACTCTAACAATAGTATTCAAGTTTATGCTCTGACGTCACCGCTTAATCACTCTGCTTGTATGACGTCACATAATCACCGCACTTGAACAATGTAACGACTGTTTTGTGCTGAAGTGCTTAGCTGCTGTAATTTTAATTAATTATAATGAGTTGCCTGTGACCTGGTTTGTGGGGAATTGTCGAGTCAGAGGTTTTTATGTGTGGCTTGTAATTTTTGGTTGGTAATGGTTGTATGTGGTTATGAATAATACACTGGTCGGAAAACAGGAATAATTATGGTTTCGATTTCAAAAGATTGTGATTCATTTTCTTGCCTTGACACTGACTGAGTACTTGATGACTGCATAACTGCATGACTGTTCGATGTTTGCGTAGCTGAATAATTTAGAACAAAACATTAATTTTCTTTTTTTGTCATCCACACTTACGCTTATGAGCATTTTGAAGAAACAGCATACGGAACAGTTGGCTTACTTTTTTATACATCAAAAAGATGTGACAAACAGGGCATGGGCCTCCCTTCTCTATTTCCATTTATCTCTGTCTTTGGCTGTTTGCCCCCAACCTTTGATAAGAGTTCAGTACGTCACACCATCTCCTTCTGGTTCTGTTGTTCGGAACCTAATCTGTTGCCACTTTAGCCCAATGGTTTTTTGTTTTGTTCACGTTACGTTCAAAAAAATCAATTGCGTTGCTTTACGTTACTGTCCATAATTTCTGCCTTACCTCTAGAAAAAAATGCAACATAGTAAGCAGCTGAATTTCATCAAAATCAACAGCTTTTATAAAACATTCATTTCCCAACTCTGCTCCCTCGACTTAAAAACCCTTATAAACTGCAATATATACAAACATCAACATTGTATAGCACGACAGCTTCAAACCGAACACATTACCATACTTCTGACATACTTTCATGGCTTTCCATTATCATCGCCCGCTTCAGCAGCTTTTGACAACGACAAAGAGTTTTACCGAGACTATGGTGGGCCGAAATGGGGTAATGATTTTAAATGTACACATTATATGTTGGTGTATGGTTTGTTTGAATGTAAGTTATGTTTATCATACTGTGAAGAAAAAACAAAAAGAAATGAGAAAGTGCAATTGTTCGTTTGGTAGCAGAATTTTTTTGAAGATGTTTTTATGAAAAAAATACATTCACACGAATAGAAATCCTCCTTTTTGGAAGTCAGTCAAAAATGGTAAAAGGTGAACATGTGATCATTCAAATGCAAGCATTGTTTAATAACCTTGTCGTACTGAAAGGACTCAAATATCTCTATTTCTAAAGGCAAAACCTAGCATCACCAGTTGACGGTGTTCCCACGATTTACGTAGTCCGTCTAAAATCTTTTAGATCTACCTGACATTATTATTGACCATTGCTTTCCTATTTTCCTTTTATACTTTTAAATCTATAATTAATTTAATTTTTGATAATATAGAGGAGTTTAGACCAGCAAGTGCAACTGAATATACACCATATACCGCATGAAATTGCATTCCAAAAATATTTTAATTGCCATTGTTGAACACACAACTACAAGCTTCCACTTCTAAACCATTTTAGGAACCGCAACAGTTTCACGATTTCACGTAAACCTAATCTCTAAGAGTTACAGGACAGTTTGACGACATCTACTGTAGTATTAAACCAGTAAGGCAGCCGTAAAACCACTAGATTGAACCAAACGTTCCACACAAAAGCTGAGCGCATGAATCGTTGGGGTCTGGCCTGAGTTATAGCGACATAAAGGTTATGCATCTATTTTTATGGTCGATAGTCGAATGCCATTGAGTACTATAAAACAAATGCAATGCTATCCAGTTACATTTTATGTCTCAAGTGGGAATGTCAGGTTTTGTGAGATTTCTGTATGGGCTGGGAATTCGGTAACTGAAAGAGACGATAGAATGTGAATGGGTTGAGATGCTATGGATTCTTATTACATTTGTGAATGTAGGAAATACTGGGAATTCAAGCTGTGGTCTTTTCATTCAGCTACCATGAGTTTTTATGACAAACCCATTATTTAAGGAATTAAAATGACGGCCTAACACTACTAAAACCGAAATATTTACCGTATTTACTATTCGTTATAAATCCCCGATATTTCAGCACTGTTGCAAGGTCCATAATAACGGATTAACTGAAATTGAACCAGGACTCAAGATTCATGCCAGGCCAAAAGCCATACTCTTGCTTCTTTGAGTCTCATCACCATATGCCTAGTCTCGTCCCAAATAAGTTCAGGTCAGCTTCCAGTCTGACGGGTACAGCTGAATACTAATATTTTACCTAGAGCAATTGCCATTCTGACCACCACAAACTAGTCAGAACTGTGTAATAAGAATCCCTTTGTTAAAACTGGTTGTTGGACTTTCAGGCAACTGATTAACGACTGTCAAAGACCTAGAAGTAACAGACGGTAGCAATGACTCAACGTGCTTTCCGAGGCATGATGGAAACTTGGTAAGTAACGGGAGGTCACCCATCCACAGATCAAAATCATTAAGGTAAGGTCAGTAAGGTAAGCGCGGCTACTTATTTAAGTCTCGAAATTTTCTTATAACATATTAATTGCTGATGCTTTCGTTGATTGTAAAGTGCGTCCTTTTTTTAATGGGACAAGCCCGCCGCACTATTCCCAAACCACTCTAACTCCTGTTAGCCAGAATCAATAGTGGCGACCACCAGAAAAGCGCCGAGACAATGAAGCTCGACGAATTCCCAGAGAAACGATTTAAATGTCTTGGATCCCGCAAGGAAATTAATCAGAAAAGAATAGCGGAGGAGTAGGAAAAACGTAATTTCCACTTCCTTCCATATCAGTAGAAGACAGAACAGAACAAGGCCAATAGGCACATAGGGACGTATATAACTGGGTTAAGCCCAGTTGCCTAACACCACGAATATTATTGTCATTAATATTACTGGGTTCAAAGTTGTGAGCTGTTATATTTGATTCCACTATTGGGTATGACGAAAATGCTTGAACGCACGGCAATGATAGTTGCCAAGATTTGACGAAGGCAATCACTCCAGTACTAGCCTAATTACATTCCCACATGCCAGTACTGTCCCCCCTTCACCCCTTACCCGTTACCCGCTTGAACGCGCACTCAACCCTGCAACGCCCGAAGCACGGCGCAGATGACGCGTGCATTATGCATAAGGCTGCATTTAGCGATAGGGCCTGTGGTCCTACGTACATATGTATGTGTGTACGTATATTGTTATTCATGGAGCGTGCTGCGTTCGAAGCATTGTAAGGTGTGAGGAATTTTGTGCTGGAGTTGGGAATGTGTGAGGGTTATGAGGTTAGCTGTTTTTTTTTTATAATTACGAAGAGAGAAATGATAAATAAATAATTATGTGACAGTTGACAGAGCAGAATGGAAGTAAAAACGCGTTGCGCCGACCCAAGTAACATGAGACAAGGGTAGAAATATGCATGGGGGGCAAGGGCCGACGCCCGTCGGGGCTGTGGATTATCGAAAGGCATAACGCGGCCTCGGCACAAGGGCGAAGAAGGAACATGGGTGGTTTTTAGTCAGTAGAAGTCTGACACTCCCTACCGCTCTGCCCAGAGCGGGAGGAGTCATTTGATGATTTCCAACCCTCCAAGAAAAAAATAGGAATTTCTTAGTAGCAGCCACAGTCTGGTTTGATGACAATAATAATAATAATAATAATATTCCACAACTATCACACAACGCCATCTAGTCCCAAGCTAAGCAGAGCTTGTGTTATGGGTACTAGACAACTGATAAACATACTTATATATTTCTAAATACATACATATTATAGATAAATTACACCCAGACACAGAACAAATGACAATAGGCTCGCCCCCTATTACTTGTAATTGTAACTTAACATAACTGGCGAAATGTGGGTGTAGTACTTATTAGGTACACCTCTGCCTTACCCTTCGGGGATTACAGGCGTGATGTTATGTAATTTCAGCCTAATTTGATTACGATATTACATAAACTAGAATTAATAATGTTTTATTAATAACAAAAGTCATTTGTTTTTAGTCAGTAGAAGTCTGACACCTTCCGCTCTGCCCAAGAGCGAGGGGGATGATTTTCCACCCACCAAAAAAAAAAAAGTGTAGAAAGATGTGATTATGATAAAGAGGGAAAGTCAGACTCAGTATTGAACTTGAGAGTACTACAAAATTTCTTAGAAAATCGAGTTTATTTTTACATAACATCATGCCTGTAATCTTCAGAGGGTTACGTAGAGGAGTACATTTAAGTATACCCATGTTTAAGTCCCCATGTAATAGGGGTGAGTCTATTGCCATCAAGCGGGCACAAATCTAGACTAGGTTGCTTCACTTTCTTTTTCTTTTTTTTTATAAAACGTTGCCCCACACTAGGAATTTCTCCTGTATCGTGGGTGCGTTCACAAACATTTAAACTCACATACACAAATACCCAGACCCGAAACAACTATCCGTAGGCCGTACAAATATTTGTTCCGTGCGGGAATCGAACCCGCGTCACGCAGCGCAGCAGTCCATTGCTTGAGCCACTGCGCCAACCGTGCCGTCTCGTCATTTCGACATTTATGAAAATTTTATCGTTTAAGTACTGGTGTTTGACAGTATTCAGTTAGATTAGCAGCCCTCTGTAACTTTGAGAAAAGACTAGGCAAATGAAGTTGTAGCGTACTTTAATAAATATTTCCTAATTAGCACTGAAGCAGTGAACGCCTCATTGGTCCAGTGGTAACAAGCACGAATGCTGAGCTTGTAGTCCTGGGCTCGATGCCCAGGTCGCATAGTTATAATGGATGTTGTCATTAGAAAAGAATCAGTAGCAGCCCCGTAGTCTGTGCCTGGCTGATGGTAATAGACTCGCCCTCTATTACATGGGATTTAAATATAACTGGCGCAATGTACATCACCCGCAGGCACCACGCCTTGTAATCTCCGAAGAGTTTGGCACCACCTCTTATAGGGCATGATGTTATTTAGCGTTAACGTATTTAATCTATCTTCGAAACAAAAAACCCCTGAAGATTAACTAACAGAGAGATGTATCTCTTTAAATTAAATTAAATAATAATATAAAAACCCATTAACTATCGCAAGGAAACTTCAAATGTTTTACACTTACTTATAAAACATGTTCAGCAAACGTCTGTTTCTCAACGTAAAGATTAAAAACCAAGTTCTAACTTCGTTCAACTTCGTGTGACTTCGTATAAGTTCGTACGAGACATTGTATGGTTCCCGAAGTTGCTTTTAGTCTATTTACAGTTGAAATTGTTGCGTGGCATTGACGTGGCCGGTGCAAAGGTTAAGTTAATATTATGTTTGTACGTAGAATATGTTGAATTCCTGTTTTGATTGTTGAGAATTTGAGGAAGGTTACAATTTACAGAGAAACGAGCCCTTGTTTCTCTGTAAATTGTCAGGGGGTCTTCTAGACGTGAGGATGTTGGGAATACGTTAATTATAATTAATTATAGTTGAGCACACATCATTGTTAAGGGAATAATAACGATCATAAATAACAAATAAAAAACTCTTAACTTACTAGAAAACGACCATGAAAGTTTTGTTTACCAAAAATTGTGTTGATCCCGAAACAACGATTAAAAGTTCGACGATATGGTCCGAAAGTCAAACTTGACTGACCTCTCCGCGAAACATTAAATCCCTGTTGAAGTACGACTTTGTGTGTTCGGTTCATATTTTGAGCAAAATACGAATAAACAGAAATATCTACGTAAATATATCGGTATTACGTTTATCCGTGCAATGCGGAATTGTTGTTGAATTCGTTGAACCTTACACAGAATTCTAGCTATAATTACTAACTAAAGTTGGTGGAGGTTCTGGTTTTGGGCGTGGATCGCTGGTGAATTTCTGAGAAATTTGGATTGCTATATTTCGCAGAACTCATAGGGCGTGGTAGGTAACGTAAAATCAGGTCAGTGCACTTCTGCGTTTTACACATCGAATGGTTCCAGTGAATTTCGTCAGTGAGAGACACAAATACTAAAACCGGATTTCGTACGATAGAAAAACTTGTGAAATTGAGCAAAACAGAGAAAGTATATTAAGTAGCATTGTGTTTTAAATGATGTTTATTTGCAAATAAGTTTTTACAAACACAACGGTCCCCACTTCGTGCTTGACTACTCTGAGAAGACACAACCTCAGAGGTCAAAATCTCTTAAGTTCCAGACATAAACCTGGTATGATAACATATGAGACAACTTAACACGTGAGGATTATGCAAATCTGAGATAGTCAGTCTTTTGAAGAAAAAACCACAAAGATTTTAGAACCTATTTTGTGAAGTCAAAAGTGTTATTATTATTTTTTTTTTTTTTTATTTAGCCGTTATTGTCCCACTCCTGAGCAAAGGCCTCCCCCCATTCTTTCCACTTCTTCCGATGGTGTGTTTCTTCTCGCCAGTTGGTCAGAAAGACATCCAAGGCGTCCCGCCATCTTCTCCTCGGTCTACCGCGACCCCGTCTAGCTGTGTCAGGGCTCCAGTCCTGCGATATTCGGGCCCACAGCTGCGGTGGCATCCAGCTGACATGGCCTGCCCAGTCCCATTTCAGTCTCGCAGCTTTATAAGCTACGTCGGCAATTTGAGTTCTGGAGCGCAGTGTGGTGTTTTTTATGTGGTCAGTTAATTTTACATTCAGAATGCGTTATTATATATGTAACCTATATATATCTGGGAATCTAAACATAACATATATGCATGTAAGATAACAGAGTATCCATTTTCCATTATAATGAATAGAACAATACATCAAAAACTCTTGATAAAAGTGCCATCTAAGTCAGGATCTCTTCAGGAGTTTCAGTCGCTTTCAGGCCAGTAACAAAGTGATCGGTCAAGAGGCCTGCTTCCTCTGCAACCCTTTGTGAGCCGCCCTCTTGTATTGCCAAGTTATGTGGGGCAAATTGAGTGGTTTTCTAATATGTACAGTCACAAGCATACATTTCTTGTTCTTTTTTTGCAGGTTGGGATATCAACAAATCCCACTCCCACTCTGGGCAGAGCGGTAGGGAGTGTCAGACTTCTACGGACTAAAAACCACCCATGTTCCTTCTTAGCCCTTTGTATTGAGGCTGCAGCATACGGTTAAACTGGAAGCCGACTCCAACATAGTTGGGCAAAAGGCTAGGCAGATGATGATTTAAGCAACTTTAAAAAACGATTTTCTTTTAAATAACTATTGCGACTTGGAGAAAACTGTGTCTTTTCTCACATATGAGTGTACATAGGTACGAATTCTATCTTTCACGTTGATGTAATTTCGAGAATGATAATATATTTGTAATACCATACAATGTCTTGCGATTAATCTTTCTGATTCTTTAGAAATTTGGTTTTGAATCTTGCGTATATGTGAAATTTATACCCATGACTGTATACCTAAAAGTTTTAAAGGACAAGAATATAGAGCATTTTTTGGGCTCAAAGATTTATAGCAGGGGATGGGGTTGTACCTTTTCCTCTTATTTAAATAAACCACTCAATATTATGTGGATAGATTCTTTACGAGTTACTTTTTTCATTTAAATTTTCTTTAACAATAAAGGTTTAAAGACTATTTACCGTGCGTATTTTACTACTACTTTTTGGGAAAATAGTGTTGGTAATGTACTAAGGGTGAAATTCCTCGACGTAAGTGAATGCGAACAACACAACATACAAATGGCGTTTGAGAGCTGTCATCAGTGCCACGGCATCATCATTTCATTTCATGATGAACTGAAATATAATTGATTACAGTGTAGTTCCCAATTCGCTAGTATTTGGCATCGCAGTTTTAGAGAAAATAAAACAAAACTTTTTCTCTATGAATTGGCAACACAGATTTGACACTTCTTTTTCGCGCGTTGAACGGCATCGCAAGTAAAAATGGTTTCTGAAGAAAAACTTATTGGAAAAATGTGGAAATATAATGTGGAAAAATGTATAAGTTGGATTGACGACGTCGAAACAAAATACGGAGTCCCGATGGTGTGCCAAACGCAACCTCAGTTTAAATCAACGGCAAAGTGTCGACCGGGACCGGACTTGACCGGAGCCATTACTTCGGCTAACGAAGGTAAGCTTTTTGTTTTAGGTGCAACTAAGTCAAAAAAAAACGTGGCTGGCTACAGCAATGGTCGAGGATAATATACCGTGTTGGTACGAGATACTTAAACACGAAGATCAACTTTGATACGAGATATCAGCTTTGATGTTTAACAGATTTCTGTTACCGGCACGAGTTGCCGATGCCGACCAGCCCCACATGTGCTTACAGTAAGAGATACTGTTTTGTTTACCGTGTTAGTACGAGTTACCAAACACGAAGATCAACTTTGATACGAGATATCGTCTTTGATGACAAACGGCACGAGCTGCCAATTTGATCTAAACCAGCATGTCCTTACAGTACGAGATACTGTTCAGTGCTATTCTAATGCTGTTGAGAAACCTTACAATATACAGTGTTTACAAACACTACAAGATATCAACTTGGATGTCAGATTTCTATTATATCGGCACGTGATGCCGATTTGATCAAAACCAGCATGTGCGACAGTACGAGATACTGTGTAGTGCAAGTCAAATGCTATTGAGAAACCTTAAGGGACCAAGTAAGGTATTTTTTCATCATTTTTTGAGAAAAAAATCATTAAAAGGTGTGAAATTTGTCAAACATCAGGCCCTGATGAATAACGTGACACTCATTTTGTTGAAATCCCAGATATTGAATCCTTATCATCACCAAAGTAAAGCTAGTGATCTCTAAAATGGGAATAACTAGAAATAAGTGTATCGCTTACCAGCAAAGACAGGTGGGCACAGCACTTACAATAATAGACAAAATCTCCTATAATAAAAAACCTACTAGATAAAATAACTATGTTAAAATCACTTGGTGAAGCAACAAGTTGGTGTGTGAACTCTATCATTAAGAAACTAAAAACAAGGTCTGTAGTGGCTCTGCACAAGCATTTCATAGAAATTACTCATAAAACTATTTTTAAATGGTGGCAATTTATCAAAGAATTGCGGTAAATAAGATGCCTAATACAACAGAGTTCAAATTCTATTAAGAAAATTGCACCAAGCCAGCAATTTCTGCTTAAAACATAAGTAACAAATATATGGGAAACAGGAAGAGTCAACCACAACAGTTGAAAGCATCAACCAACCAAGGAGATGGTATGAGATGGACCACAGACTCGACCACAGCCATCACACCGCAGAACATCCTTGAACCCACAGCGTTCCGAGAGAACCCGGGATGTCTACTACAACAGCAGGAAATAAATAAGGTACATATTTTGTTTGTTGGTTGTAATCAACAAATGACCCCATTATATTGCAGTGGATTAAGGATTTCATGTCCCTTTCATGTCTCAGTCCTAAAAATAATTTACCTGATTGTGAAATTACACATATGCAGGAAGCTTTTGTTCATAATTGTTCACCTTTTACAATTAAGAGCTATAACACCATGTTGTCATCCAAAGGGAGAATACATCTCAAAAGATTTTCCTTGTTTCAAAACCTGATGGCAAACAGGTTAATTTTAAATCTAAAACCTTTGAACAAGTATTAAAAGTCAGCACTGCAGTAAGGTTAATTGCTGATCATTAATAAGTGTGTTGCATAGACTTAAGGAAGTCATATTTATGATTTAAAGTTCCTTTGTTTTGAATTCAATGGAACCTTATATGAATTTACAGCATTGCCATATGGACTATGTACTGCACCTAGTTTGTTCATCAAATTGTTAATACCTGTGGTTGTTTATGCAAGAAATTTAGGCCACTTATTCATAATCTACATTAATGATATTTTATATATTGACCAAGCATATTACAAGGAGTGTTTACAAAACATGAAAACAACAATTAGTGTGTTAAAGTTCATATGCTATTATTAGGGTTCCGTAGTCAACTAGGAACCCTTATTAATTATGACAAAAGTACCCTAGTACCTTGTTAATGTTGTAAACTGGGATTCATGATTAACTCCAAATCATTGTGCCTACCTACCAACCATACCTTTTGAAAAAAGAAATACAATGAAGAGTATGTTAAATTCTAAAATTTAAAATAAGAGAATTTTGCCTTGTTTTTAGGCACATTAGTAGCAGCATGGCCAGCTTTATCATAATATGGCATAGTACATACAAAACAAATGGAAATGGAATACCATTACTGAAATCAAACCATCTTTTTATCAGACAATCAATCAATTATTTTATTAATTATGATGCATCCATGACATTACCTATGGTTTACTTTTTCAATGATCATCATCATCATCATTTCAGCCGAAAGACGTCCACTGCTGGACATAGGCCTCCCCTAAGCCCCCCTCGCCACATTGACCATGACCAATAATTGACTGTTGACTTTCAATGGAGAAGGAATATAATTATGTTATTCCTCCACCAATGACACCATGCTTATCAGCAAAACTTAGAAGCATAGCAGTGTAGAAAATTTGATTTACAAGTTTATACAGACCTGACAGGTTGGGATACTCATTGCTATGGTGAAAATGTTGGAGACCTGTGGTCACAATCAGAGCAAATATATCACATAAACCAGGTTAAGGGCAATATTTTCTGGTTTAAAATGCTTTGTAAATTCAAAAAAATAATTGTGATATTCTTCTTCGGATTGACAACACTACTGCCATTGCTTGCATTAACAAGATGGGTAGTGTTCAATGTCTAACCTAAATGATGGTAGTAGAAGGATATGGGTTTGGTGTGAAGCTAGGTGTATTAATCTCCAAGCATCTTACATAAAATCTAAATATAACTTGTCAGATGAGGAACCAAGGCATACTAACATTGCCACAGAGTTGGAATTATCATTTATGATTTATTAGCCTTACATAAAATCTAAATATAACTTGTCATATGAGGAATCAAGGCATACTAACCACAGAGTGGGAATTATCAATTATGATTTACTAGCTACCGGAGTTAATTCAAATTGTAAAGCATATGTGTCATGAACTTGATATAGAGACCCATATGCATTTCAGATAGATGCCTTCTCATTTAAATAGAGCTCCTATTTTTTTTATACACATTCATACCATTGACATTAATTACGAATTGTCTTCAAAAATTAAAAAAAGGGGGGGGGGGCAAGGAAATATGAGTAGGTGTAGGTACCCACCGTGGACTTGTCAGATATCCTTTGGTAAAAATGACGATGGTTATAAAACCAATCATATTCTAGTCTAATAATAATTTATTACAATCTCCTTTCAGTACCAAACACCCATAAAGCAACCAGCTTACTCCGGCAGCGACCATCTTTTGCAAAATGCATTCACTTAAAGAGTTGGTAGTTATTCTGCCAAAATCACAGTGTGATTCAATACCAGATCTAATACAATACCTCACTGAAATACATTATACATAAACCAAAATAATGTTGGCTACAGCTTGTTACATTAGGCTAGATCAATACTTTCGCTTCTCTGTTAAATGAATGAATTGACAGGGATGATCACATCAAGCGTTTTCTCATGGGTCTATAAAGAATTCAACCCGCTTTATACAAGTATGGGAATACTTGTGATCCTACAATAGTAGTGTAGTAGTAATCACTGTCTAATTGGGGATAATCTGAATTTTAATTTAAAAAATTAAGTACAAAGCTTGTCACCTTATTAGCTCTTGCTACTGCTCAAAGAGTGCAGACTCTATCAGTTATTAAAAGACAATATGTCCATGTCACAAGACATAATACATTATGTACATTACTATTCTTATAAAAATATCACTGTCATCAAAACTGAAACCTGCTTTCCTTTTATAACAGGCATCCAAACAAACAATTAGTAGAAGAATTAAATTATTAATGAAGGGAAGTGGGATTGACTGATATATTATGTACCACACATAACACACTTTATGCAGACACATATTTTGCTAAACAGGCAGGGGTGTCATTAGATGTCATTAGGAAAACTATTGGCTAGCCAGATAGTTCTATTACATTGACAAGGTTTATGATGTATCAGTGAATGTTAATGGTTTATGTCTGTTTGACGGCACGGTTGGCGCAGTGGCTAAGCGGTTGGACTGCTGAGCTGCGTGTCGCGGGTTCGATTCCCGCACGTAACAAATATTTGTATGACCTGCAGATAGTTGTTTCGGGTCTGGGTATTTGTGTATGTGACTTTATATGTTTGTGCACGCACCCACGATACAGGAGAAATCCCTAGTGTGGGGCAACGTTTAATGTCCTACATGACAGCTTTAATAATACCGTCCTAAATACCAACTTGAAGATGTAAATCATATTTACATTCCTTTATTTATCTTTACACAAACTTAATAAGTTTAATTTAAACATTCAGTTTTAAGTTTTATTCAAACATTCCTTATTATTAATGATTATTTATTTTATTTGTACACTGTCATTAATAGTGTTTTAATTTAGTAATATGGCATTATTAGCTATACATACTTATAGCATTTATTGTTTCATATTGTATCTGATTATGAGACAGGACTGATAGTATTTTATTATCATGAAAATACTAGTAGCCAATTATCATTGGTTTGTCTTTAATGACGCCCTAGTTATGTAAGCCACATAATGGCTATTTTGTCTTTTTACACATACATACTTATTATATAATACCTTAAGATTGATGATTATGAATCATACCTACCTAAGATATACAAGCATAGGTTGACTATATTGGTCTCAAATAAATTTGATTCATGTAACAATAAGATTGATTTGGTAAGTCTTGTATATTTCCAAAAGAGTGGCCCATGTCGACTTAGACTCTAAACAGCTACACTGTAATCAATTATATTTCAGTTCATCATGAAATGAAATTGATTAATCAGACGAACTTACCTTAAGTGAAGTCCGATTACAATTTCATGAAGGATGAACTGAAATATAATTACCCACCCAACCCATCCTTTTTAGGATTAGTCCCTTGTCGAATGGGCTAGTAGAGCAACGCTATATCTAAAGAGTGTCAAATCTGCGTTGCCAATTCATAGAGAAAAAGTTTTGTTTTATTTTCTCTAAAACTGCGATGCCAAATACTAGCGAATTGGGAACTACACTGTAATCAATTATATTTCAGTTCATCCTTCATGAAATTGTAATCGGACTTCACTTAAGGTAAGTTCGTCTGATTAATCAATTATCAGCCTATTAATGTTCCCACTGCTGGCCACAGGCCTCCTGTCTTCAAAAGGGAAGGGGCTATGATGTACCACGCGGGCCCAGTGCGTATGGGTAGATGTCACAAGTCTTCGAATTTTTGGTTCTAAGACATGCCAGTTTCCTCACGATGTTTTCCTTCACCGTTTTTGAGAGCAATGGTGATCAAATAAGTTACACTTAGTTATAAGTAGTTTAAGAATTGTTAATATGTATTAGTTTATTATTGTATAAGATAATTCTATGTAGTTTATTTGTTGCCTGACAATAAAATGATTTGATTTGATATGCGCCTGCCTGAGTTCAAACCCACGACGAACAGTTCGTAAGTCTGGGCCGCCACCACTTGGCCACCACTGCTCTTTTGCAATTAAAAACAAAAAAGGAGGTCAACAGCCAGCACACGTCAGCAAAAATAAGTCCCCAACATATGCACATACGAAAACAATGGAAATATACCAATTAGAGCTTAACAAAGAAAACGTTTACGTAACGTAAAGCGTCGCGTTCCGCGTAACGCGCGCGTTCGCGTTAAGCGTCGATTTATATGCGGGGATGAGACGATGTGCTGCGAATTACGACGTCGGAATCGGTTATGTTACGAATAAATTTTAACGACTAAGCTCCTTGTGGTTAGTGTAATAATTCTGGGTGATCTGCGATTGTGGATAGTCTGATGCGGGCTCAATACAATAAGGTTTCTAAGACTTCTGTTTTTAGAATTGTTCTTTACCTTTCTATGATAGATTTTTAGACACCCAAGGATACCAAGAGCTGCTGCGGGTTGTGCTAAAGAGATACCGCAGCCTCAACACATAGGGCTAAGAAGGAACATGTGTGGTTTTTAGTCAGTAGAAGTCTGACACTCCCTTCCGCTCTGCCTAAGAGCGGGAGGGGTTATTTCATGATTTTCCACACAACAAAAAAAAAAGCTGTAACTGTTACATCAATCACGCCTAGAATCCCGATGGGTTACGCAGAGGTGTACTTACCTATACCTACATATTGCCAGTAATATTTTTTAAGTCCCGTCTAGTAGGGGGCGAGCCAATAGGGGATCGGACTGACTCAAAAAAATATGATTCTGTTTAGTCCGTCAGTTAGATTATCGAAAAATATTGGATACGTGTTTTTTGTTTTATCAAATCAATAAAAATTGACGAAGATAAAGCGCGTCAAAGATCATGGAGTGGGGCTTGAAACGTCAATTGAAGGTACAAAATGTACTATCATATGACGTCACACGAGCTTTAAAAAAGAAAAAATACGTGGTTAATATTTTTTGGAAATCTATCTGACGGACTAATTAGTTTTTTTTTTGTCCGATCCCCTATTATCAACCAGATATAAATCCTAACTCCATGGGTGACTACTAGGAAATTCTTGATGCAAAAGCCCAATAGCACTGTGCCGAACGAGGAATCTGCAAACTCACGACCTCATACTCAACTGTCGCGCTTGTTACCACTCGATCGATGGACAACAAACAACAAAGTCAGCAATGACAATTGTTTATTACAAAAATTTCACCTATAGTTGCTGCAAGTTACTTATTTTTAACAATTATTTATTTTTGGATTTCAAAGTTAAGAACGTCAATAAATGTAGGTGGGTCAATGACCGCTATTGACATCCTAACTGGCAGCAACTACAGTAAAGATTAACGTTCCGAAATATTTACTCCCAGCCACGCAACCTCATAACTTATTAACTTTAACCTACATTTTCAAATACGATGATGACGATTAAAAAACCACCGTAATAAGACCCTGTCATGTTCAACAAACAACCAGGATTTTCACCAACCACCATATAGCGTGTAAATCAGAACCGTACTGTTATGGAGCTAAGGTCGTTAATCGTGTGTGTGTACATGACGGGGGGTATTAGCATCTCAATAGCGGGGCGTACGAAATCAATAAATTCAAACGCTTCGTGATTTCAACGGTGAATAGTTTGTGCTGGGACTGTAAGCGGGCTTAGGTTTTGTTTGAATTTAGATAGGAGATTATTATCCTGTTTTGGTTATGTTAAATTAGTTAAGAGTTAATAAGTAAAGTAGTAACGAAGACAAACTAGTTAAGCGTATTATAAATTAGGAAACAGTTAAATAATTAAAGAAAACTAGTTGTAGAAAGTAAATTATTGAAAATAGTTAAGTAACTTAAAAACAATGTACAGTAGTTAGTTGGAAATAAAAGATTTATTTTTTATTTTTTTTTATTTATCATGTTTTGGAACATCAAACTATGTCATACAGGGTAAAGTTTAAAATTGCATTTAATTTAAATTAGTTAAATTCTTGGAATGTTACTCAGAGTGGAACTTAAAAGCATAACGCTTAATTAAAGATTGATAGGTTAATGGCGAGACAATGTAAGTTATTTTTAAGAAGCTGTTTTTAAAGGGTTCAAGTAGGCAGGTAGTAGGTAGGCTGTAAAAATACATGTGGGTGCGCGTCACTAGTATAGTCACGTCAGTAGTATATTTTTTAAGTGACGCTTATGGGCCTACTACACGCACGCACTTCCCCACAGTTTTCGTTCACACTTCACAGTACATCGCGCGTATGGTTGGTAAAACTGTATTACCATTACAAACCACACGCGCGATGTACTGTGTGCACCGTGTAATCGCGCAGGCAAGACTGTGGGGAAGTACGTGCGTGTAGTAGGCCCATTAGACTACTGGCAGTGGTAATACTTAAGTTAATTTGGCGCACCAGGCCTCCAACTTCATTATACGACTGTTTACTTTAAGTGGTCTCGATTGCATTCTTTACAGATTTGCAAATTTGAGAACAATATCAAACAAAATGAAAATATACGACACAAAACTAAACCATTTACAAATTAGTGTATCCAGGCCAGGTTATAGGTACCACTTTCAGATTTATGTACCCATTACCCAACCCCACACTATCCAATCCAATTTTATCAGCAAAAAAAGCGAAAAACTCTTCTCATCTACCTAAAACTACCATAATTCTTTCGCCCGATAAGATAGGGTACCCACACTACCCACTAAACCGCGGACAGAACCCATTTATCGCTATCAATGGCACCTAAAACCTCCGCACATCGGATCTACATTTTCGGAAATAGATAGCCAGGAATTGGAATAGCCGTATAGCCTTGTGGTCATAGCCATAGCGTGGCCTTATGCAGGGATGTACGATATTAATCGATATTGCTGTTTCGATATTTTTGAACGATGGATTTCGAATGGCTTTGAACCAATTTTCCAAATATGAAATCTTATCGTATTAGACAATTGGCAGCTCATCAAGCTACCCGACCTTGAAGCTAAGACCGACAAAGTTAAAAATCTAAAAGAAGTTTGACAGATTATAGTAGGTCAATGAACTGGTGTCTACCTACTCTGGGAGGCATAGTACTTACCTAAACTTGAATCAATGCTTTGGATCGATTTAAAAATACAAATGCAAGTGTCATTATTGTTTTAATTAATCTCTCGAAGAGACAAAGCAATTATTTTAAACTCTTTTTGTATTCTCTTAAGTCATGTTATTTAAAAACATTTGTGACGATCGATTAATTTACCGGTACTTTTGTATCGATTCTAGTATAGTATCAAGTTCGATTGTATCGATTTAAAGAGTAATGCATTATGTTGAACCGATATTGTAAAAGCTCGGGCCGTACATCACTAGTTCATAGTCTGTGGTCTGTAATGTATTATGTGTTTGTACTGATATCTTACGGCATACATTTTAGATAAATTGACATGCTGAAGGATTTCGTACCATGTTTTGGTTGAATAGCGTTTGTTTTAGATTGAAAGGTTTCAAGGATCGGGCACGTGATGGCCAATGGACAGGATTGTGGGTAAATTATTGCTGGTGGTTGTCGATATGGATCTAAGGCGCTTTGATACCAAATAGATGTTAATTTACCAAAAGCGTCTTTATTCTCTCTATACTAAAGATTTTAATGTGATGCAGTTCGTAAGTTCAAAGTTCAAGTTGTTACTTTAACGTTTGTTTGTTTGAAGGTACTTAAATTACAAAAGTAAAGTTAGTTGAAAATATCCTAAAACATTGTACATTTTTGAATCTTATACACGTTGGCACGTGGATAAGATATAGTATAGTCACGTTTTTTTATGATGATGTGAAGTGATGTTGCAGCTCGTTTGCCTATTAGAAACCGATTGACTCAAACTTTGAATAGATCAAAATTATAATGATCATAATTATCACGACTCGAAACTAACAATAGAGGCCACAATAATCTTCCCACTAGCTAAACACCCTCAAATTACAACAAGCCAACCTCTTCACAAACAGACCTTCACAGAAATACCGAAAACGTGAACAGACTCCGCTCACTGCTCACACATAACATATTTGCACATACACCCGTTTAACGAACATCCTATACAGTATATACACACGTATACAGGGTGGCGTAAAGACAGAGCTGAACCAAAATGCGTGAAACCCAGCCGAGCGTGGCCGTCGCTTTACGCGATTTTCCACCACTCCACACTTCTACGTCTCCGGTAATTTTCAGGTTACGTTAGCAAAAAGGACGAATTAAGTCTTCAAATAGGACTGTTGACAGTTTAAGGCAATTTACGGATCGGATTTGATAAGGATATTGTGTTTAACGAGGTAAATAGGGTCGTAAATTGTTTGGCTTCAAAGTAATTACTTGTGACGTCAAAAAGTGTGAAGTCGAATGTTTGACTTTTTATTTTGTTGTGATACAAATCTAAGTATGATACAAATCTAACGTTAAGTAAAGAAATTAAGGTATTAGGTATTTTTTACTGAATGTTAATCGTACCTTTAGATTAAAACATCGTCATAAATGTAATAGTTTGTTAAGTCGCGGGTTTAAGAAAATGAGATATCAATAATAACATTAAATTTTGGAGTTTTAATGACGGACCGATGATAATGATTTTAAATAAGTATAATGATAACCTTTTTACTTTCTCCCTATGGATATGGGTCAGAGGTGTCAACAGATCTCCTTTAACTAATACGAATTCATTAGGAACAAAATCAGCCAGCCTTCTACTTAAACCTCCTTTCAACTTATAATATTCCAATTCCACGACAAAAAGTACAAATTAGAAACAGTATCCCAGACACCCATTTTTAAAAAAACATCGGTATTCTATAGCAGAACGCACAACATCACCTAGCGACATCGACATCGTTCCCCATCTTGAACGAAAATTTACATGTCAATGCGTTCCGCATGGAAATTCAAACATTCATACACGCTGCCACGCGCCGATGGACGTGACCCGATCCCTAATCGATTTCGAATCGGATAGAACGGAATAAGGACATATTATGTGTAAGCGATTTTTTTGTAATTGTGTTACGAGTTACTTCATTGATCTAGTGGAAGGGACCTGACCCTTTCCGTACTAGATCAATTGGGGTTTTTCTGTGAGGATTTTTTTTGAAAGAGAATTGAGTTCGGTTGGTTTTTTTTTTGGTAGACTGATTTTAGACTAGAGAGACTATATTTTAAATTAATGGGTTATTTTATGCCCAATGACTTGTAGACGGTGAGTAATATGTTGAACATAGACTTTTTTGTTTTTGATGCGGGTGATTATTAAAACTTTGAGTGACTAAATATACTTGTTTTTCTTAAGATGAAAGCATCAGGGTAGCCCGCGAAATATAAACTTAGAGAGTTGTATTGAAAATTATTAATACAGATATGTTATGACCATGAATCATATTCAAATCAATATAATAACGTGAGAAAATTTGTATTTTCCGGGCTACCCAGGCGCTTTTAAGGTAGCCCACGAAACTCATACAATCCAAGGTTTTTTTTTTATATAATATATGCAAAGTTTTATATTGACACAATATAGGCCAGCAAAAAAAAATACTAACCCACCCTTCACTTGATTGAAATTAAAAGAGATGTGGGACGAGTTGACCACTAACAATATTTAAAAGGGGCAACTCGTCCCTGGTCCGAGTTTCATAGTGGGACGAATCGCCCCTAACCCGAGTAATGGGCTAGCTCACCGTCTGTCCATCTTCTGACGGCGACAGGCCGCGTGTCGACGGCGCGTTTATATTCTACGCGCGCCTCAAAGAGATGTCAGCTACATTGCAGGGGCCCGCAAGAGCCAATGCCTGTTGGGGCTGCAAGTTGTTCGAAAGAGATACCACAACCCCGGACACAAAGGGCTAAGAAGGAACATTGGGTAGTATTTAGCCAGTAGAAGTCTGACCCTTCCACTACGCCCAGAGTGGGAAGAGTCATTAATGATGATTCTACACCGTCCAAAAAAATAGTTCCAGCCCAGTCCCACTCGTCCTGACTAGCCAATCATTAACAACACAAAAAAAAGATAAAAAAAACACTCGCATTTCCATCATATTTGTACTTAACAACCATTCGAAAAACCCAGTCGGAATTTTAACAAGATTTCTGAACAATATACAATTTCATTGTGTGTGTGTGTGCGTGAAGTAGATCCGATTCCGAGACAATCTCGTAGGTAATGCGATACGTAATAGCTACGATAAACTCATGCTGTTTTCAGTTTTCATAATATTTACTGTTTGATGTCTTAAATTGAGGAAAGAAGCGATTTAGAAGGTTAAGAGGTTTTTTTTTGTGATTTAATTAAAATTCACTAACAACGCGTAGCCTAAAATGCAGGGTCTAGATTAGCTGCCGAATCAGTCGACATAGTGTGTTGAATTATGGGTACAAAAAATGTCACAAGGGACAGATTTTTGGAAATTCATTATTTTTGCCGATGAGAATGCCATCGAACACACTCATTTATAACTTAATGGTCATTATGTAGTCAATCATTACTTACAAAAATAATAGTAATAAGTTCAAAGAGTCGCATTTTTGTAAGCTAAGCATCAAATGAATGCATATTGCACAACGTGTGCTAAGCTGCCTCTACGGCGTAGCATTACTCGCCTACGCGCTACGGCGTAGCGGACATGCATTTCGTAGCATCTGCAAAGCTACGTGCTCGAATACTAATTGAATTTAATTAAAGGTATTTTGATATTAGGTAAATGCTTGAAATGCATTTTGGAGGGCTACAGAAGCCGCTTTAAACCCATTGTAATGCATGGCATACCAGTTTTACCAGAATTTAGAGATACATTAATGAAACTGTTTTGAATTTCGTAGATATTATAATTAAATAATAGTGTAGAAAGTAGTAGTGTAGAAAGTAAAATTTGAATTATCACCAAAAGGGTTATAATATTTTTTAATGAATACAGAAAAAAATATTCATACGTCAATATAATAAAATGGTTTCTCTTAGGCAAGCGTCCTTCACCCTCGGCCACGTCATCGCTGCCTAATAGGCGTGTTGCAGCCAAACACAACCCAATTTCGGATAAAAACTCAATTTACTTAAACTCCTCGTCGGACAAAATCTCATACATTTAGCCGTTGTGCCTGTATTTCAAAATTCATCATCATCATCAACAGCCTATTAATGTTCCCACTGCTTCCCAGCAGTGGGAACATTAATAGGCTGTGTGCCCATTTTCTCTCTAAGAGAGAAGGCCTGTGTCCCCACAGGCCTTCTCTCTTAGAGAGGGAATGGGCTATAATCTACCACGCAGGCCCAGTGCGGATTGGTAGATGTCACATGTCTTCGAATGTTTCAAAATTACTAAAATCATAATAAATATTACATTATTAATAACCAAACAAATAGCACTTCATCTTCTAACTTGCACCACGCCCGTCCCATGTTTGCGCTGCGCCGCGTATTGGAATGTCCCATCGAGAAACTGTCGCGCGCATGCAAACATGACCCAATCGTAACTCGACAAACATCTCATTTGAGATATGATGGTGTACGACGTTTAGTATTATTTTTACATGATTTATTTTATTTATGCAAGAAAAGCGATGGTCCAGTGGCGGCGGCCTCGAATCATGAACAGTAAGTCGTGGGTTCCAAAAAAGATAGACGCATTACTTTTTGTAATTTATTTCATCACCGCTGCTCTCAAAACGGTGAAGGAAGACATCGTGAGGAAACCGGTATCTCTTAGAACCAAACACCACCAGCTCGCCTGGTTCCTACTGTTGTACGACTCGCGCCTCTTGAGACCCTTCACATGGCGACCCAATCGAATGTCGACGAACATGTGATTTGAGACATGATGTTGTGCGATGTTTAGTATTTTTTGATACATGATTTATCTACCTAATCATCTATTCTTGTCTGGCCTATTTTAGAAAGGATATAATATCTATCTGGCTAAAGTATGTTTTTCTTCAAGCTGGCGTTTTCATGGAAAATTTTATGGGGTGCACGACGAGTCATGTAGGGTAAGTTAAAGATGGTCGACATCATCATCATCATCATCAGCCTATATTGTTCCCACTGCAGGGACTCAGGCCTCCTCTCTAGGAGAGGGATGGGCTATGATCTACCACGCGGGCCCAGTGCGGATTGGTAGATGTCACATGTCTTCGAATTTTTGGTTCTAAGACATGCCGGTTTCCTCACGATGTTTTCCTTCACCGTTTTGAGAGCAGTGGTGATGAAATAAATTACACAAAGTAATGCGCCTGACTAGGTTCGAACCCACGACTCACTGTTCGTAAGTCGGGGCCGCTACCACTGAGCCACCACTGCTCTGGATGATGAAGATGGTCGACAATGAACCACCTAAATTTTCAAGAGCTGTAACTCTACTCCTAGGGGCCCTAAGTATAATATACTTTTTACTTACAATTGTAGATAATATAACTGGCTACATTATGTAGTACTTCGTTTTTGTTCATCATCATCATTTCAGCCAAAAGACGTCCACTGCTGGACATAGGCCTCCCCCAGGCGTCGCCACATTGACCGGTCCCGTGCGTCTCTCATCCAGCGGGTTCCTGCAACCTTGACCAGGTCATCGGTCCACCTAGTGGGAGGACTTCCAACGCAACGTCTTCCGGTTCGCGGTTCGTTTTTGTTAAAGTACCATAACTTCCAATCTATTTATTTATTTTTTGGGAAATGATTCACTGTGTACACTCAATGGTACTCAATGAAACAAGGGCTGGTACACAGTGAACCGTGTGTGCAAACAATGAACCATACCAATAATCAAAGCGTTAATATTATTGAATTATAATTTAATCGTTGTTAAATAAAACTCACTAATCTGTTTAAAGTACCTATATATTTGTAGTTACGATCAAAACGCATCATTTTTGTCTAAACAAGGGATCTTATATCGTAAACATTAATGAAATTAACTTTAGTTTCGTAGGATTGAATGATGTGATTCGTGCATTTACATACTTCTGAATTTTTAATGGACAATTCAGGGTGCATTTTCAACCAGTCGCTATCCGCCTTTCCTTTTCTTTCCAACTAGTGGGATATTCGAATTTATTCATTTCCGCCTTTTGCAAGGTGAAATATCTGTATGAATCACTGGTTCATTGTGCACTCTCTCAAAGTGGTTCATTCTGTACCACCACATACTTACAAATTTTAAGATTAAGTAGCCACTTGCACAAACACAAGGTGATTGACGAAACTATCCTAAGTAAAAGCGCAAAAATCCACTAATTTATCAATCCAATTGATATTCAGCTACAATTTACACAAATAAAATGAGACGAAATTTTACTAACTTAATTTTTATACAATAATCACTTCAAAAGTACAAAATAAGGGCGTGCGCGGTCGCCTGCGCCGCTAGGTCGTTGTCGATTGGGGAGGGAGGGGGGGGGGCTCAATTTACATCAAACGGTAACGTCACATTTCTGAATTATTTGCATGGGTCACTCTGTACTGCTGGTTCATTGTGAACCACTCGACCCCAGAATTTGGATTATTAATTATCACGTGTATACCTATGTTGGTTTTATATTGATGTAATGATTGGTTTCCAGTCTAACTGGATGCAGCTGAAAATCCGTATTTTGCATGGAACGACTAATGTTGATCATCAATAATATTAATCTATGCTTATGTTTCAGAAGACCTTCATAAATATTTAGTACGAAAGTAATGAGGTAACTAGCTTGACGCCCAAAAGTAACACTTGTCTGAAAATCTGGGTATCTGTCTGGCTGTCCATCAAACACTTACTTTTTCCTAATGGCGTGGGCCGTCGCTGGTGTCTAGCAAAGATTTTATTTTGATGGATATGCTATGAACTCGGTAATATGGCTGTTGGTTTTCTGTTATTTGTAAGGAAACTCCGAATGATTAAGCAAAGGTGTAGCTAATAGTACACCCACATTTTGCTAGTTATGTTTAAATTCCATGTAATACGGGGCGAGTGTGACATCCAGACTCCGTAGCTGATAGTGAGGAATTATAATGGAAAAAGCTAATAACACTATGTTCGACCCAGGAATCGAAACCATGACCTCATTCACGCACAGCAGTCGCGCTTACGGCCAATGGACAAACGAGGGAGCCAAACACGACTGATTCCCATACAACTTTAAACTATTCTTATTCTTTCTATTTATAATCTTACATTTTTTTTAAATCCTTTAGAAGTTTAATAAGTAGGTAGATAAGATAGCATTGCTGAGATGGATGATTTTAATAGATTTCTTAACATTACTGGATTACAAACTCAGTAAAACTGTAGAACACAACAGAAAATTGATCGTTTCTCCAACTTTATCATAACTTTCATACCTTTGTACTTTCTCCAAGGCAATGAACATAAACTGATACGCAGATCAATTCTCTTGGCAACTGACATTCTAAGGTTTCCTTCGACAGACGTATAAAACGTCGAGAACATTCCACGATAAACAACTGCGTATTTGAAACAAGACTACTCCCTGAAGCCACAGCTTTTACATAATACGAGGAGTAACTCAAAACAAACAATTTCTAAACTAAATAAAATTTCCCAGAACATATATCCACATGTTTGTAACCGGTGTAAGCCGGTGAAAACCGGAATCGTTACCGCTTCAAACCAGTTGAAACTAGTTTTGCGCATTCGCGAAAATGCTCCGATACTCTTTGATGTGGTGACAGAAATTTTAGTTTGTAGGGAATGGGTTATTAAACTATGTTGGGTGTGCCTTTGTCGGTTACATACGAGATGAATAATGAATGATCAAACACAGCATTTTATAAACAAAAGCGCACGAATGTACAGTCACCTGCAAAATTGCGTGGAAACTTTAGTGTCTATTTTCCAGTGAAAGTTTTTAGTCGATAACTAGTCATTTCTAGGCTTCACACGATTTTATTTCTGAATTGTCAATGCATTTTTGCAGGTGACTGTACTTGTGGGTCCAGCCAAGCCAGACCCCGACTTGGCGACGTCGAATTTCGTAAACACACAAAATTGTTTCGCTATTTCAATTCTAAATGTCAAAGAGTCATGTAAATGTTGGATTACTCAATGGTAACTGGAAAACTCAGTGAATGAGTTTCTGTTTTGTAAAGTTACGGTAGAAGATTTCTTGTCGAGATGAGAAAATCTGTGTTGGACTATAATATAACTTTGTTTTACAGCGGTGCAAGGATATTTTGGCGCATGAATAGGGGATCGGACAAAAAAAACTAATTAGTCCGTCAAATAGATTTCCAAAAAACATTGACCAAATATTTTTTTCTTTTTTCACGTAAACAAAAGATGAAGACGGTACAGTGCTTCGAAAACTCGTGTGACGTCATATGATAGTACATTTTGTACCTTCAAGTGACGTTTCAAGCCCCACTCCATGATCTTTGACGCGCTTTATCTTCGTCAATTTTTATTAATTTGACAAAACAAAAAACACGTATCCAATATTTTTCGATAATCTAACTGACGGACTACACAGAATCATATTTTTTTGAGTTAGTCCGATCCCCTATTACTGAGATGCGCTATTATTTAACATTGTGGGACATTTTATTTGAGAATTAATATATTGAAAAGGTGCAGATTATTTTTTCTGATTTTGGCGAAGTGTTTAAGGATCTTTGTAGTGAACAATTGATTTTCTTCAGATGCTTAAAGGAAGAAACCCATTTTTTTTTGGGGTTGGTTGGGCTCTGGGGCAGTGCGGAAGGGAGTGTCAGACTTCTACTGACTAAAAACCACCCATGTTCCTTCTTAGCCCTTGTGCCGAGGCCACGGTATCTCTTACGAACAACCCGCAGCCCCAACGGTTTGCCCGGAAGAAACCTTTGACTAACATTGACATGTCGATAAAAATCAGCGATATTAATATTGATGTACTCACATTTCTAAACTTGGCAAAGTTCAACTATTACAACTTTTATTATGACCTACTTTATCATAAAAATGGTTCCAAAATATTAATTTCTTTACTTAACAAGAAAATAAAATAATTCAGTTAGCAAACAATTGCTTATAAACGTTGCTAAGTAAAAAAATATTGGTGCTCCTATCTGTACAATCGAAAACAAGAAACACATAACCAAAACACTTAACTAAATGAAAATATTTCTACAGTCACAAAATTAATGAACGACAAACAGAATTCACTTAACCGGTGCAGTAAACGCAAAAAATGCCATAAAAACCGTCAAAAACATTGTATAGTCGAAAACTGGAATGGTTATGGCCCGGTCGGGCGAGGCTGTGATGTACGCCCGCCGCCGGATATCCGGCTGACGAGCGTTTTTACATCTCGCTGCTAGTGACAAACATGGCGACTAAAGTTCGGTCCTACTGATGTTGGTATGGAGTTTAGTTTATTGAGGTTATGTTGAGAAAGATGCTGAGAGAATGTTTTAAAAACATTTGATATTAAGTATACAAATTCAAATAGTTTATTGCAATCCTTATTGGACATTTACAGGTGATAAAAATAAAAATTATTGAAATAATTATGGACCCTATCGGGTATAGAATAGGATAACAATATTTAAGGGCTTCAAAATATCCGGATGCTTCCACTGCGAAGATCGATCGGAGGACATGGTGGAGCACACTGTGGAGGTGTGCCCTGCTTGGGCGGAGCCCCGCGGTGCTCTCGTAGCGGCGATCGGCGGCGGCGACCTCTCGCGTCCGGCCCTGGTGCAAGCCATGGTTCGGGGCGAAGAGGAATGGGACGCCGTCGCCTCCTTCTGCGAAGCAGTGATGCTAGCGAAGGTGGCGGAACGTGAGAGGGAGAGAACCTCTCGTCCCAGCCGCCGCGGGAGGCGCTCCGGGCGTCGGGGGCCACGTGATGGCTTCCGGCCACCGTAGACGCGGGTCTGTGGACGGTGAGTAATGGGCTAGCTCGCCGTCCGGCCGTCGTCATGACGGCAACAGACCGTGTCGGCGGCGCGTTCGTGTTCCACGCGCGCCTCAAGAAGATGTCAGCAAAGAGGGGCCCGCAATGGCCGATGCCTGTCAGGGCTGCGGATTATCGAAAGGATAACGCGGCCTCGGCACAAGGGCGAAGAAGGAACATGGGTTGGTTTTTAGTCAGTAGAAGTCTGACACTCCTTTCTGTTCTGCCCAAGAGCGGGGGGGGGGGGGAGGAGGGGTTATTTGATGATTTTCAAGCCACCAAAAAAAAAAGGGCATCAAAATATAAGTCGGCATTTCTGTTAACAGAAAATGTGCCCAGAATTCAATGCCACAGTAGCAACATTGGATGGTAAAGTTTATGTCGATTTAGCTGAAATAATACAAATTATGTCGCCAATTTCAGGTCATATAACAAAAAAACTCCCATAAATAAAAATAAATAAATAAAAAAGCCTTTTAATTTCCTATAAACCTTATAAAACATGATTCTTAGACTAATGTTAGTACAATACTTATTCTAATGTTAATCTATAATGTTGATCTATATCTTATCCTACACTATTGTTATCGGAACCCCTAGATTGGGTATAGGCCTCCTCCAATTTCTTCCATTTCTCCCTGTCCTGCGCTGCTCTGGTCCAGTCTTTCCCCGCTACCGGTATTATGTCATCCACCCATCGTTTTTGTGGTCTCCCCACTTTTCTCTTTCCTTGTGGACCGGTCCATTTAGTACACTTGAGAGTCCACCTCTGGTCGGTGTATCTTGCTACATGGCCGGCCCAATTCCATTTTAGTTTTAGTGCCTGGTGTAGCGCATCTGTGAGTTTTGTCTTTTTCCTTATTTCTTGACTTCTTATTTTGTGAATTTTCCTTAGGTTTAATATACTTCTTTCCATTGCTCGCTGACAAGTGTTTATTTTACTAATGATCTTGTTTGTAAAGGTCCAAGTTTGGGAGCCGTAGGTCAAACAAGGCAGAATGCAAGTGTCCATTACAGTCTTTTTCATATCTAGGTCGTAGTTACCTTTCAGTATTTCCTTGTGCACCCAGTATTTGTTCCAGCTGCATGTGATTCTTCTGTTGACCTCGTCTTCATTATTTGTCTTACTAAATGAGACTTGCTTTCCTAAGTATATGTACTTCTCCACATACTGTAGTTCTACATCTTCTAACATGATTTTTCCTTTTTTGCTGTTTGACATTATTTTTGTTTTGCTTAGATTCATATGTAAGCCTACGTGTTTGCTTTCTTCATTTAGTTGGGATATCATGTTTTCTAGTTTCTTATGGGTTTCGGCGAAGACCGCGATATCGTCAGCAAATCTTAGGTGGGTGAGGCGTGTGTTGTTGATTGGGATGCCTTCGGAGGCCCAGTTGAGTTTGGAGAATATGGACTGTAGGACCGCTATGAACAGTTTTGGGGATATCGGGTCTCCCTGCCTGACGCCTCGGGCTATTCTGATCTCATCACCTCGAGTTTCTAGTTTGACTCTGCTCACACTATTTTGATATATGTTTTTTAGTGTTCTTATGATAATTGGGTCTATGTTGCAGTTGTGTAGAGCTTGCCAAATAGAGCTGTGATAGAGACTATCAAATGCTTTTGTGTAGTCGATGAAACCTATATACAGGTTTTTGTTATACTCTGTATATTTTTCAACTACTTGTTCTAACGTATGAATGTGGTCCATGGTCGAAAATCTGGAACGAAAGCCTGCTTGTTCCACTGGTTGCATCCTGTCTATGTGTGGGCTGATTTTGTTGTGTATAATTGAAGTGAATATCTTGTACACACTTGAGAGCAGGCTTATCGGGCGGTAGTTAGCGATGTCGAGTGGATCACCCTTTTTATAGAGCAGTATTATGTCAGATTTCTGCCATTGCTCTGGTATTATTCCTGTACTTAGAACAATATTAAATATGCGTGTCAGTGGTTTGGTGAGCAGTTTTGCTCCTACTCTTAACGCTTCGTTCTTAATACCATCGGGCCCAGGGCTCTTCTCACGCTTTAACTTTTTAATATTTTCCAGGACGTCTATTTCTTGAATAATAGTTGCTTCGTTAGTGTTTGTATCTAAATTGTTTGTTTCTATGACGGGTGTAGTGTCATGTAGCTTATTAGCATATAAATCATTATAGAATTCCGTAGCGCAGGATATTATATTTTTCCTTGATTTTGTTTCATTTTGTCCATCTTTTAAGCTCTTTATCCATTCAGTATGAGTGATTAGTTGTCTGTAAGCTCTTTTTGCGCTTCTATAGTGTGTTAAACTGGTTTCTAGTATTTTTTTGCCTGTGCAGCTTGTAATCATTTCTTATCGACTTGCTAGTTTGTTTGAATAGGAATGATAGCTCATTTTTCATGTCTTGTGATTTGTTCTTGGTTTTTATAAGTTTCGTGCGTCTTTGGATCAAGAGTTTGGTTGTTTCGTTGAAGAAGTGACTACTATGATCTTTGCTCTTTTTTACGGTCTCTAGTTTTAAGCTATTTTTTATGTAGCCTTCAAGTTTATTATAGGTGTCTTGTATGTTATCTTCATCAAAGTAGCTTATATCCATAATATTAGTTTGTAAGTTAGAAAGGTATGTTTTTACTTCTTTGTCCGTTTTCAACGATGTCGTAGAGTTTTGGAAGTTTTTCCTACTCTTTTTGCCCTTTTTTATGATTGCTGTTGCTCTTACCATTCGATGATCTGACGGGAACTCTACGTTGTTTAAAACCTCTATGTTTGTTATATTTTTGGGATAATTACACATAATAAAGTCGACTTCGTTTTTTGTTTTTTCATCTGGGGATATCCAGGTCCATCTTCGATTATTCTTCTTTTTAAAATACGTATTCATGATGGAAAGTTTATATTCAAGGGCGTATTGTACCAGTTTTTCTCCTCTTTTATTACGTTTCCCATATCCGTATTTTCCCATGATGAGGTTTTCGTTGTTTTTTCGTAGTCCTATTTTGGCATTGAAGTCTCCTATTACCATGATGTTTTTATAGTTTTCCGATAGATTGTGAGCTTTTTGTAACGTTTGATAGAATTTTTCTATGCTTTTATCATCTGAGTCGTTCGTCGGTGCATACACTTGAATAATTGATAGGTCAGTATCATCGAATGCTAGCTGAAGTAGCGCAACTCTTTCCGACAGTCCGCAGAAGTTTACAATATTTTTCTTATACTCCTTCTTGATGAGAAATCCCACACCATATAGACCAGGTGTTTCGCCCACATAGCAAAGTATGTGGTCGCTATATTCTTCTATTTTGCATCCCATTCTTCTTATTTCTGCTAGACCGAGTATGTCTATGTTTATGTTCCGAATAGCGTGCATTAATTCAAAGTATTTTTCAGTGCTCAAGAGTGATCTGACGTTATATGTTGCAATTTTTAATTTATTATATTTGTTTAATGTTTTTGGGGTGTTTTTTGGAGGGTTGTGGTCATACTCTTCCGCGATGACCAGCCGGGTTGGAAGATAGAGAGGGGCCGTTAAAAACTCCCATACCATTTGAATTTGTTTAAAGTAATATGGAGAACCAAAAAAAAACAAAAACCTTCCGAAACGTTTTTAAATGAAATTTTACAAAACCTCTAAATTAAAATTGAAATGTAATAAGTACCGTAAGACTCACCAACTGGGCTTTCCTCATTCCAAAACGAATCGTCAAGTGTGTAATCGGCTTCTGCAACCAAAGAAACGACTTTCAGTAAAATATACAATAATTTAAGCAGCTGGATTTATAGTAAAATCATGATGAATTATGATACAGCAATAAATATTGATTAAATTTTAACATACAGAGACAATACATCAGTTTAAACTAATTGGTACACATAACCAGAGAGAACAATTATAATGAAATAACGCCTGTAAGTTTCGAAGAGTAAGTCTGTTTTTCAGATTAAACCAGAGTTATTCAAAAACTGTTACACGTTATCTGCTAGCTCCATGATAAACAGCGTGCTAAATGGTTACAACGCCGCGTAATAAAGGTGACATTCAACAATTGTGATTAAATACGTAGAGCAGTACATACATTTTAAAGAGATTTGAGAATTGTAGTCCAATTTATCAATAAAATGAACACTTATTGTATTATAAAACAATTTAATAAAACAACTACTATTAAATTCATTATAAAAAACACCTTTCATTTCAACCAAAAAAGAAACAACAGTAGCATACCAACACACTCATAGGTACAGAAACATCAACAACGCAAATTCTCTAAAATAGACATATAATTTCAGAGCGTGTTTAACGAGACAGCGTGACACTCGAACTAAAACTAACACAACATCAAAACATTACACAACAATACAAGACACACTACTTATCTAAACTAGCGAATATATTCATATTAAAAATGTATTAGAACGAGCGTGTTTCACTCCTGGCAGCATTTTAGCGTGACATTCGAACTAAAACTAGCACAACATCAAAACATTACCCAAACAATACAAGACATAGGTACTACTTATCTAAACTAGAGAATATCACATTAAAAATATATTATAACGAGCGTGTTTCACTCCCGGCAGCGTGTTAGCGTGACACTCGAACTAACACTACATCAAAACATTACCCAAACAATACAAGACATACTACTTATCTAAACTAGCGAATATTCACATTAAAAATCTATTATAACGAGCGTGTTTCACTCCCGGCGTTTTAGCGTGTTAGCGTGACACTCCAAGTAATAATTTTACAAGTTTTGACGCTATCTGCCCTTGTTACGGAGTTTGTCAAATTTGCGCTCGACGCGAAATAATCTGCCTCTAAGCGATTACCCAATTCTGTCGATCTATAAAATTGACGTTATTGAAGTTAAATCATTGGTTTGTGTAAGTAGTGATTATGTATGGTTCATGGATTAAGGAAGGCGAGAGTAGATTGTTTGGGTTTTTATATAAAAGAGGCAGTTTAGGTGAAAAAAGTGACACTGTTCAGTTTTTGTAAGGAAAATTGTATCGGTGTACAAGATACACTTAGGTTAAGCCGTTGATCCGGGCTGTTATTTGTAGTGATATGGCAATCGTAACAGATAGTCAGTGGCCTGAAATTCTGAGGACCAGTCCTACCAAGCGATACCCAAGGTTACTCAATACTAACTGGCTTGTAGAGGTTAGATAAGCAACCGCTCCTACTCTCGACGCCGGGAAAGCTTGAAAATCCAAGAGTGTAGTTTTTCTGAGACATTGCATTTAAGTTCCACAAAGCGTTATTTAAAACAGGCACAAATCTATACTATCTATACTAATTGTACGGGAGCACCAGGACTTGGGTAGAATAAAACGAGGAGAATCTGGGATTACTTGAAAATGTGTACTATCAAGGTAATGACACAAGCAGTAATGAATATACAGTTCTTCTATCAAAAACTTAAAACTAAAACAGGACGCATCGTCGCTCGCTGCTACGACGAATCCATCAGGCGCTCCAACATGCCCCCGGACGTTGAAAGATTGTCTTTCAACAAGCATCAGAAGAGACGGGTAATGGGCAAATTCTGTTGAAGGCTCGTCTTATTACTCCAGCAGTAGTCCGGATGTCAGCCACACGAACGATGCCATCTGATCCTGGATGGACGGCGACAATCCTGCCTAGCTTCCACTTGAGGGGAGGTAGGTTATCTTCCTTTATCACTACCAAGGAATCCAACTTCAATGCAGCTTTGCAGGAACGCCATTTTGTTCTCTGCTGCAACTCAGAAACAAACTCCTTACTCCACCGGACCCAGAAATGCTGGCGGAGTTGCTCGATCCTTTGGAAACGAGTTAAATGATGAATTGAGTGTTCCTGTATATCTCGCTGTGGCAGTGAAGTAAGCGGTCGACCGACGAGGAAGTGTCCCGGTGTCAGAGGTGTAAGGTCTGCAGGATCAGTGGATAGCGGCGTCAATGGACGAGAGTTCAAAATCGCCTCAATTTGGATCAGCGTGGTGTTAAGCTGTTCGTACGTGAGATTACAATTTCCCAACACTCGTTTTAAATGGTATTTGGTCGACTTGACACCCGCTTCCCAGAGTCCGCCAAAGTGAGGAGTGTAAGCGGGAATAAAGTGCATCTTAACTCCATCATTAGCCAAACTTTCACCTAAGGAATCGCAATTTGACTTTAAAAATTTAGATAAATCGTTGTACGCTCCAACGAATGAGGTACCGTTGTCAGAATAAATGTTAACGGGTTTTCCCCTTCGCGAAATAAACCTATACAAGGCCAATAAATATTTATTACTAGTTAGGTCACCTACTAGCTCCAAGTGAATAGCCTTGGTGGTAAAACAAATAAATATCGCAACGTACACCTTTACTAGCCTACAACCGCGGCCTTGCCGACTGGCACACATGATGGGACCGGCATAATCAACACCAACACTCTCGAAGGGGTAGCCTCCCAGATGGAGACGCTGCTGGGGTAAATTCCCCATTAAGGGTGTAATTACATTACCCTTCATACGACAACAGCGCACACAGTTATGATAGCAAACCTTAGCTAAATTTCGGCTACCTATAGGCCAATACGATTCCCTTATCGACGCTAATAATAACTGTGGGCCTGCGTGCATTAATCTCTTGTGTTCGAAATTAAACAAAAGCTTAGTAAATATATGTGTGGACTGTAAAATAATAGGGTGTTTTTTATTATATGAGAAGTCAGAATTCTCTAAGCGTCCTCCGACACGCATTATATTATTGCTGTCTAAATAAACATTAAATTTAAGAAGGGCGCTTTTTGAAGGTAAACTTTGTTTGTTTGCAAGTAATTTGTGCTCTGGAAACGAATCGATTTGACATCTTAAAATAATAACATTTAATGCTTCCTGTAGTTCTTCTTCTGATAGAAAGTTTCTAATTACAGGAAGTTTTCTACAAATTCTAATAAATCTCAACACATATGCTACGGAACGAACAAGTCGTAAATAATTAGAGAAACGCTTAAAATCTATAAATAAATCGCAAGAACTATTTCCTACAATAGCACTCAATGAAACTTGAGGTCGCGTTTCTGGCAATGTCTCGACTTCTAAACATTTAAGGTGAGATGGCCAGTTGGACTGATCTTCCTTCAAGAAGTCGGGGCCACACCACCACATATGTAATCCTTGCAGAGCATCAATATCCACGCCACGAGATATGAGATCTGCTGGGTTCTTGGCAGTTGGGACATGACGCCAAGTACAGTTTCCTGTCTTATCTAAAATTTCAGCAACGCGATTGCGTACAAATGGCTGAAGTTTAGAGGGCAACATTTGTAACCATCCCAACACAATGGTCGAGTCTGTCCAACAGTAAACCCGATCGAACTTTACTCGAAGTGATTTGACCACCTTCTCACACACGCGAGCTCCCACTACGGCACCACACAGTTCCAACCTCGGAATCGTGGTAGGTTTAATCGGCGCCACACGACTTTTCCCTATCAGTAAGCGGACCATGCATTCACCATCACCGCGGACACTACGGACATAGGCACACGCACCGTACGCGCGCACAGATGCATCCGTGAATACATGGAGTTCTAACGTGTGGTACGAATCGAACATAACAAAACGTGGGATACGCAAGTTATTTAGAAGAGGGAGATTTTTAACAATAGCTTTAAAGGTTGAGTTGAGTTCCAGAGTCAACGGTTCGTCCCATGAAAGGTTGTCCAACCACATTCTTTGCAACAACATTTTCATGGTCACTACAGAAGGAGATAAAAGACCTAAAGGGTCAAAAATGCGTGCAATTGCTGAAAGCAAATCACGCTTAGTACTGCCATTAGAAGGCATCTCAGAACTAATCACGAAACCTAGTTCGTCAGAGTCAGCAAACCAGTTGAGCCCCAACAGTTTATTGGGCTCACTAGATCCTATACCTAAATCTAAGGATGACTGAGAAGGTCCTGAGACTAAAACAGGTTCGTTCGACTTCCACTTTCGAAGTGGCATGCAAGCTGATCTGAGTGCATTGGTGACTTCATTGCGAATTACCATTACTTCATTTAAATCATTGCCACCCGTGAGTAGATCATCTACGTAAAAATCATGCTTGATAATGGTGGCAATCTTATCATCAGTGCACTCAATACCTAATTGCTTAAGGCAGCGCGTCGCTAGAAACGGCGCACTCGCCGTACCGTATGTGACGGTATTCAGTTTAAATACCTTGACAGGACTACACGTGTCTTCACGCCAAACTACCTGTTGCAAGTGCCTATCAGATGGATGGACTACTATCTGTCTATACATCTTTTCAACATCGGCTGACAAGACATACTTATACTGTCGAAACCTAAGAAGTATAGACAGAAGATCGTCCTGAACCGTAGGACCCACCATCTGTAAATCATTCAAGGATACTCCTGATGAAGTAGGGCAACTAGCATTGAACACTACACGTAGTTTGGTAGTGGTACTACATTCGCGTAGTACCCCGTGATGAGGTATGTAATAGGCATTTAAATCTAATTCCTTGTTTACGGTCATATGACCTAACGACTCATACTCTGCCATAAACTCGTGATACAACTTACTAAAATCAGGCTTAGCCTTAAGTCTGCGTTCCAGGGAATATAAACATTTAGACGCCCTATGAAATGAGTCACCTAGAACAGAAGGGTTCTGCTTCATTGGTATACGGACACAAAAACGACCGTCCTCTAAACGAGTCGTGTTTTTAATAAAATGGTCCTCACACAATTTTTCCTCTGGCAAATAAGTAGACTGCTGCGATGTAACCTCTTCAAGGTTCCAAAATCGCGTCAACTCATCACGAATAAATCTTGAGTCATGATCATTATAGGAACTAGTTTGAGTAAAGTGACAACTTACACTGTTACTAAATTTATTATTATCGTATAAAATGGGACCAGAGACGATCCAGCCTAACCTGGTTTCGCATAACACTGGCTTCCCAACCCCTAGCTTTAATCTTTGAGAACCTAACAGGTCCCAGAATAGATCAGCACCAATTAAAAGATCTACATCGGAGGGCTTGTAAAAAGTAGGGTCTGCCAGACAAATATCAGGAGGAATATTTAGGTTAGATAAATCTAATTCACGACATGGCATTTCATTCGTTATTAGTGGCAAAACAAAACAAAACAACTTAGCAACATAACTGTTGTTGAGTGACGTCATTTTTACCTGACAAGTATTGCCTACGCGTGAGGTCGCGTTATTTATGCCATAAATTGAGCCATCTATCGAACTTGTATCTAATTTAAGTCGTTTACATAGTCGCTCCGTCATAAAGCATGATGTACTACCACTATCGAGTGTCGCTCGCACAATATGCTCACGATCATTATGATCTAATACTTTAACTAAAGCTGTTGACAACAACACGCCGCGCTCCTTCCTACTGTCGCCATAAGAAGGTGAAATGTTCGCAGACAAAGCTACGTTATTAGCGTCAGTGCTAGCAGAGTGCGCGGGCGACGCAGACGTTGACGGAGACGATGTTTTAATATCACTACGATTGTCGCTAGTGTCTGAAGTATGAAGTAATATGTTATGCCTTCGCTTGCATAACTTACAACCCGGTTTTTTACAGTTGTTGGAGAAGTGACCCGGACGAAAACAATTGTAACACAATTTAAAACTAGGCATTAATTTACGACGAGCCTCGTTACTCAACGAAAGGAACTGTGAACAATTAGATAGACTATGGTCACCTTTGCAATTGGGACATTGCCTCGTGACCGATTCAGTGCTTACTACATTATTAGAATCTTGTGTCGTCACCATAGACTTGATTTTACTCGTTGAACCTGATTTAGCGGCACCTGACACGTTGTGTCTTGGTATTTCTAGGGTTTCAACTAAATCAGCGCGTGTGCGAATAAATTGGAGAAATACATCGAAAGTAATCTTGCTATCCTTGTCAGTACGACCTATAAATTCCTCCCATTCGCGATAAGACTTTTGATCCAACTTACGAGTAACTAAATATATCAACAAAGTATCCCATTGCTTGACTGGTTCACCTAACGATTCTAACGCTCTTAAGTTTTTATTTAACACGTCTATTAAACCTTTCAAAGCGGTTGAGGATTCCTTTGTGATAATGTCTACGTTACATAATGCTGACAAGTGATTCTGCACTAATAACCTTTTATTGTCAAATCGATCGCAAATTAAATTCCAAGCCACATTATAGTTGCTAGCGGAAAACTCAATGGATTGAACAACCACAGCAGCAGATCCATCCAGAGAAGCACGCAAATAATGAAATTTGTTGATTTCATCTATCTCGTCATTATTATGGATGAGGCTAGTAAAGGTGTCACGAAACTCCAACCAATGGGTATATAATCCATTAAACTTCGGAAGTTGTATAATAGGCAACTTAATATTATGTTTATAACCACTACCACGAGTACTTTTATCACAAACCGAATCATTTTCTTTATTAGAGTTACTCAGTAACTGTTGAGCCCTCGACAATGCCTTAAAGTACAATGTCTCGAACTCACAGCGCTCAGACAACTGGGCCTTCGCATCATCAACCATACATTCTAACCGCAACTGTACCCCATCGTATTGTTCGTACAACGACTCAAGTTTACCCATTCGCAGCTGTAATTCCGTGACGTCACAACTACTTAGTGTCTTGTCTTTCATTGCGTCCAGGTAACTGATGAATATAGTTAAGCGGCCCTTATAACTGCCTCGCTTCTTTATTAATTCCTTTTCCTCGGACATACTGGGACTCGAGTGTTGTCGACCTGAAATGTATACAGTAACAATACGTTTATTAAACTTAAACAGAACAGTTACGCAGCTACTTACTAAGTTATACGGTTGATTTTAATGTGATGACTGATGGAACAATGTAATTAGATAATTTTTAATGTAATTATCTGTTTATAATAATAAACTGATTACCTACTAATATGAAGGTGTGCAAACTTTTTATTAGAAGAACTAATCTTTAAGTTATATTAATTAGGATATAAGTAAGCAATAAATCTGAAGTACACTACGGTTTAATTAACTGACACTATAATCAATAATTGGAAATTATATCTAACACTAATCCGAATAAACTATGCCTTATGAATACCCACGCATCAACTAATAATTAACTGAATAGGTATCGCTCTAATGCGACAATACAAATTATATAGAGTAGTACTAATTCCTACTTTATTTAATTGTATTACATATTATCAATTGTCGCTAATTGTATGCGCAGCATACAAAAATAACGAAACCATTCAAAATGCAAAAGGTACTAAATGAACATAATTTATATTAATACAAGTTAAAAATGCACTAACCTTTAGTAACTTATAATTAAAGTTAAATACAACCTGTACGAGTGTTGGGTGACGATATTATCCAATATAAAACTTAACACCGTGAAAATAATATGTACTATGTACGATCCAAATTCCACGCTGGCGGCACCGGCGTATAACCTCTCAAGTCCAGGTTAATTAATCCGTCCTTAATATCGCTGATTTCATTAATCTTCGAATTAACTTGATGAATACCACAATCCGGCTCGACAATGGACCATGTACGGGAGCACCAGGACTTGGGTAGAATAAAACGAGGAGAATCTGGGATTACTTGAAAATGTGTACTATCAAGGTAATGACACAAGCAGTAATGAATATACAGTTCTTCTATCAAAAACTTAAAACTAAAACAGGACGCATCGTCGCTCGCTGCTACGACGAATCCATCAGGCGCTCCAACACTAATATTATAAAGAGGTAAGGTTTGTGTATTTGTTAAATTGTAAGGGGTAATCTGGGGATCTACTAAACTGATTTTAAAAATTCTTTCACCAATAGAAAGCCACATTATTGCTGAGTGTCATAGGCTACTTTTTATCCCTGTATTCCCACGGGAACGGGATCTACGCGGGTGAAACCGCGGGACGTCCGCTAGTGTTAAAATAAAAAATAGTAATTAATTTTGATGCTTTGTCTAACTTCAAGACTTGTTCAGACATAAAAATCATGAATAAAAAACAAAAATGGCAACAGCACCTACACTTCAAAGTTAGCCTTTAAAAACACAGCCTTAAAAACCATCTGCCACCATCCCTTAACAGATCAGTACGAAACGAAAACCATAAATCAAACGAAGCAGCAGCGAAAAATACGCAAACACAAAAATAAATAATTACCGGTAGTGACATCGCCACAAAAATATAAATTATACAATGGGCTTGTTTCAAGGGGTGGTTTTTTCGCCCATTCATCGCGGATACATCCATTGTTATTGTAATTAACTCGTTTTTCGCGGCTGAAGTTCAAACAAAAGGTACGCTGGGAAAAAATGTACATGGTGTTTAGGGTTGCGAGTACTGAACTTGGAAACTGGACTGAAAATTGTAACTGATGGACTGAATAGAATTTATTCGAAATAAATGTCAAGATATACGATAAAGCGTTCTATGGGGGAGGCCATTGTCCAGCAGTCAACTGGACGTCTTACGGCTGCTGCCTTACTATGTATGTTTCTATCAGTGCAATATAACTAGTTTAAGTTGTACCTATAAGTGTGTACTATGTAGGTGCCCAATTATTTTTTTTCATAAACTTTTATCTTAAGTTTTAAGTTTTTGCATACCGGAAATGGTTAATATGAGGATCGTTTTTTTTGTATTATGTAATGCATTATATACCATCTATTTTACCCATATTATGCAAATAAATTATTTGATTTGATTTGATTTGATGATGTTGATGATGATAAAATGATGACATAAAACTGGAAATTTTATGTCATACTGTAGTAAATACTTTTCTAACAAAAATTATCATGAGTGTCACAAAAACATTAATCAATATCCTGTACATCAAACTGAATAAATCTCTACGAAAAAATAATTACCAGTAAACGACTTTTTTTTTTGGGGTAAAAAACCGTTTTACGGTAGTTCAATAGTGTGTTGATGAACAGTACGGGGTCATTGAACATTTAAAGTAAAGTTAGTTTAAGATACATAAATAAATGTTTAAAAATCTTATAAAACGTTGGCACTTTGACCCCCAATATGGCTGAACTAAAAGGTTTTCAGGTACGGTGTAGAATAAAAATAAAATCTCCCCGTGATCCTTTTGACTTCGTTATTGGTATTTTGAATATTCTTTTTATTTACTAAGTAGGTACGCAAAGTAAACCAATAATCACGAACACGATATTTTTAACTGGCCTTATTTTAAAATGCCAAAAAAAACATGTTGTCTGGTAACCCTAAGCAAAGAAGAGTATTGCGTGGGACGATTAGTGGAGGTAGAGTTCAATTTATGTTGGTTATCCTACAGTTACTGTCAAAGTACAGTGTAAACTGGTCCCTTGTTTATTGTAAACACAGTGAAAGGCGTAGAAGATATTGATTTTGAAAACAATGGGGTCTGCTCGATTGTTAATGAGAACTTAAGTCTTAATTATAATTAATAGATTCATAAGAATAGATGATGTAAAAACTAGAAGAAACCTTGGATACAAAACTCCAAAACACGTTTTTTACTATAACAAGCCTTGCAATTGCGGTAGTATATATTAATAATCCCCTTTTAAACCCCTGTCTGAGATTAATTAAAAGCATTTATTAGTGATAATTTTGTGGTAACACGGAATTCTTCCGAAAAATTACACAACGGTTTTGGTCAGACTGTCAGCGCGTGAATTTCAGCATTTTAATAAGAAGATTATGTTAAGTTCAAACAATATCCCAGTCACTCAACATGGAAAACAGAGAAAATAATATTTTCAAAAAAATAAAAATTGTTTAAACAAACAACTTTTCATTCGACTGTTACAAAAATCCCAAATAAAATAATTATAACAAAGCAGCTACCATTTCCGCCAACTTAAAAACAGCTGCTGCATCCACACCCAGCCCAAAATTCCTCACGACCATTTAAAAGAAAAACAGCATCAAAATAAGTGAGCTATCATACATAACGGTCCCTAGCAATATAAAAGGACTTAAACAATGATACAGGGAACGCTCCCATTAGCTTTTACGATACTATAAGGGAGTAAGGGAGGCGAGTCTGCTCCACAAACATTGTGGCCCAAGTAAGTAGATTACATCCTGAATTTGAAATTGTGTTATGAAAACATTTTTCTAATTTTGTATCGTTTGCGAAGTAAAGAGCATTAAGTTTGGATGTTAAGGCTTTTGTTTAATGTTCAAATCGGATTATTTTATGTTGTGTTATTTTAGAGAGTGGTATCTTCGTTTTAAGTTAGTATGAATAAAGTACTTTTACTTTCAAGACAGGAGATAGTACGACAGAAGAAGCAGTAGAAGTACTTCTTCAATATAATGTGACACTTGTGTGCTACATTTATTTATGAGGTAATAGACTACATCATCTGCCTAGCCTTTTCCCAGTTATATTGGGGTTGGCTTCCATTCTAACCGGATGCAGCTGAATAATAATATTTTATGTGGAGCATCTGCCTATCTGACCTCCAAAGCCCAGTTAATACACTGAGTAATACAATACTTCTTGGAAAGTCAAGTTGTCAGAATTTTGGGTCACTCTACAAATGATAGCTGGAACCAACGGCTTAGCGTGCTTTCCGAGGCACGTAGAAAACTGTGTATGAATTTGGTGGTCACCCATCTCCTGACCATCCTAGCCAAGCGCGGCATAATTCAAAGATCGACCGGATGACTGTTTTTGTTTGGCTACGATTTTATCCATAAAAATCACAGAAAATACTAGCAACTCCAGTCAACACCAGACAACAAACACACAAATCTTATTCACTTCTCACATTTCACTTCACATAACACTGCAAACAAACATGACATTTATAAAGATACGATCAAAGATGCACTTTTGAACTTCTAACGACATCTCGTTACGTATTTGTTGAGATATATTTCTGAAACTTTTACTCTACAACAGTTTATGCATCAACAGACATGGTGGACTAACTTAGAAGCTGCACTAGCTATGAATACTTCGCGTTTGGAGTTTAATAGAGAATCCTCGCGGAAATGTTGTAGTAAGAGTTAAATTATTGAGGAAATTAGTATCTTATTTTTTCAGATTCGTTTTTATTTTTTTAGTTTCTTCTATAATATTTTTTCATGAGTTTTGAAAATGTGGGCTAAGCACTTTCATATTGATAATTCATAGCGTTTTCATATAATTGAGCAAACACATTTTTAACTATCATATTACATTATGAAGTCATAATTATGTATTTGGTTTTTAAAATATTTTAGTAGGTGTTTTTTTTCACACAATTTAATGTAGACTAAAACTGATTAAAACAAAACAATACGAATAGTTTCGATCACTGGATATTTAAATACATAAAAGACGACAAAGGCATATTTTGTAAAAAAATATATTCAACGAGAACCTTTAGCTGAATAAAGCTAAAGGCTTACGTGCGGTATTTTTACAAATCCATATTTTTTAACACTGCTCCAAAGAGAAAAGTTGGACAAGCCTGATTGACTATCGCTTTTTTGTTGTATTTCAAAAACCACAAACGAATACGTAACTAAAAGTGAGTGCCTGTTACTGTGTACCACAAAAAATAATCTCAAAAGTTGCGAGCTTCAAAAACATGGATGTGTAACCACTGGCATAGAAAACTGATTGACGACCGCAAGAATATAGGAGCTATAGAACTATCATCAGTCCAAACACATCTTAAGTACCTACAGCCACTGCCTCCGTTATTAATGTCAAAATAATATAGCCAATGGGTGGTTGAAACTCAATTAATAGACCTATAATGCCCAGGCCAGACAGCGGGTCAGTCCGGAAGTGCGGCGGCCATTATTGCAGGACACCGGAAGTGATTTAGAGCGGTAGGTGGTGTTGGCGCCCAACGTGGGACCTTATCTATGGTCCATTGCATTGTTGGTGATGTGATTGGTGCGAAGTTATATTTATTTCACTATTTATCATTGTTTAATAGAGCCATTAAAAATACATCTGTTAAAACAAAATGATTTTTTGTTGTTGGCGCCCACGTGGGACCACTTAAATAATATTTAATAGTCAAACAACAAACAAAGAAAACAGAAGGATTTTTTTATAGCTAGCCTTCAACAAATATTAAGAAATTCACTTTAGATTACGTCTATGTATAACTACTCTACCCAACGTAAACGGTACTGTCCAAAAATAACAACTACCCTCAAAATATACCCAAAACCTAATTTCCTGTACACAGTTTTCAACAACAGTTTGGTACGCGTTCCCATTTCCTTTAAGGTTGCTTTTTCTCTTTTTTCTCCCCCCAAGTGTTTCTGATTAAAATTAATTGCGTTCCAAGAAGTTAATTGTAGCGGGGAATGAACATTTGAACATAAATTGAGTAACAAATGGAGACGCAGTAGCCCGTTATTTGTTAGTTCACCCTATAATTTGTTATGCTACCATCGAGTTAATAAATCTGAAATGGGGGTAGATTGTGACCTGATAAATTGCACTTCAAAGGATTTGGAAAACCTGTGTTTGTACAGCTTAATACTGTTCGTGAATTTAATTTGTTCATTTTGGTTCAGTGGAAGAGGGTCGAGTTTGATTGTAAAATGGTTATTTAGAATGTGGGATTAACGGTTTGGATGTGTTAATTCGATTGGTTATTGACATATGTGTATATTGTTTACAGTAGCAATACTGAGTTTTGGAAACATCAGTATCAAATTATCATGCTGTAATATTGCATTTGATTCGTGGTAATTGAATGTAAGTAATAGGGATTTTTGTTGTATAGTTTAAGCTATATTTTAGATTTTAGTATTTGCATATGCATGCCCGAATGAATTGGTTTAAGGGCAAGAGATTGATGTTAATGAATTCAAGAGACTTTATTGTTAAAAGCAATATAGTCAAAATAATTATATTATATTAAATGAAACATTACTCCTGTTACTCATTTAACATGAGTAACCAATCTCTTTTATTACCCCTCTGAACATAATTACCTACAAAAAGAAAGCTCATTAATTTCCCTAATTAAAACAAACGTCCGTGTCAAACTAAAATTGCATAGCATAGAATACAGTCCTGTTACGAATATTTTATTTACCATAGATTTTACACCAAAGAGATCTTTATGTCATCACAGTAAGGTCGCAGTTGGCTTGCTGTCAGAGATAAAATTACCGTGAAATGACTGTAACGGCAAAATCCTACATTTTGAACCGTCAACTGTGAATACAGATGAGGTTTTGCGTTTACGCCGCAATTACTAATCTAATACGTACATAATTCGGTGTCATGATGCCCGTTGCACGTCTACGTGAACTGAATATGCAAAATTTTAGCACATGAAATGCTAATCTGTTGCATTTTGTCCAATAATTAAGTGGCAACATTGTTATTTTACAATGAGACTGTTGATTACGAATTTAAGTATTGTTGTTATGAATAATTTTCGACGTCATTGTATTTTAAATGTAATGTTAATTAGGTTGTTTAAATTGGAACGAGCTGTTTGGAATGGAACAAAAACAATTGGTTTAGTGTCATCGACTTCACAAAATAACAATTATTTTCGTGTCATTGACACAGTCGAAAACATTTTGAGTTCTAAAAATAATCTGCAAAATGCGTAGGCATACTTTACCACGAGTATAAGAGAACAACGAAAAAAGTCAAAGTCTCACAGGGCTTTGATATTTTTAGCTGTCGACTCTCGTTTGATACACTATTTTACCAACCTCTATTGGCCATGCTTTGAACATCGAAATATCTGTCGGCAAAATATCTCACAAGCTATTTTATTCAGAAAAACCATAGTACGTGGAGCGGTATTCCTTTGTAGATTCAGTATCTCTCACACAACACCTGATACGATCCGTTCTTCATTCAAACTCAAATCAGCAAGACATAAAGAAATTTAAATTCACAAAACACAATACACTAGGAACAATCCCGGTGATGGGAGCAACAGATCTTTTCCGGGTTCCCGCGTTTCAAGCAATATCTTATATATTTTGACGCGCCCTCCAAACGGAGATTATTCTAAAAGAATTGTTGGCAGGAGCCGCGTTGTGGATAAAAATGAAAATCTTTGCGTGATTTTGAGGGTAGAATGATATTTCGAATAATACCCTCGTTCTTCATTTCTTGATGAAATATTGTGTAGAGAATATTTTGAGAAATGTCGCCACTTATTGCGAAAGTAATTTGATGGTTGGTGATATTTTTTTGTGAGTAGCTCCTATTTATTCTTTGAAGAAGATTACCTGGCTCTTGATATCTTAAATCTCGCCTGTCACTCAGTGTTAATATAAATAACAAAACAATGTTTCAAATGTAATCATTGCCATTGTATGTTAAAATAGAATTTATGAGTCCGGCTCTACACTTTTTGATATAGTTTGTAAAAAAATACCGTTAACCAAATAATATTACGATGCCACTCAAAGCGACAAATAATTAGGAAAAGGTGATAATTTAAAAAAATATGTAAATTCATCTAAACACTAAAAAAATATACTAAAATCGAAATCGCATCAAGAACATTCACAACAAATCGAGTTATAGTCCGTCCTGTAGTTATGTTGAGTTCGTTTTGTTGGCACAATTGTATCAATATTGGACATCGTAACTCGATTTCTGAACGGAGTGCCGTCAAGTGACAGCTGACGTCACCGAAATGGCGGACGGTAGGGTACGGTTACAATGGAGGACATTTTGTTATTGTTATTTACAATAAACTGGGAGACGTAGCGTGGGATGGCCCCCAGCTAAGACAGATTAAAAAGGCGGTTCGGTGTGGAATCACGTGAATTCTGTGTGGATAAGTGTGTTGACCTTCTCTGTTGCGGCTTTCTCCGGCCAATCTCGTACAAAAGCCTCCAAGTCATCACGCCAGCGCTTTCTAGGCCTCCCTCGACCTAAGTCTGACTAGATATGGAAGATGGTACCGAACTTTGGAGAGACCCATCGATCGTCAGGAATGTGGTAGGCAGAGGTAAAATAAATTAATAGTAGAAAGAAAGATACTAACATCTGTGCTGTATATCTGTGAGTGACGGTGCTTAACATTTGTACACTACACATACACGACAGCAGTTGCTTCCAACTAAAAAGATTTACGCCAATCAATAGGGTTGGCGTCAACTTTTTTCGTCATTGCAACAAACAGAGTCGAATCAAATTTAAGGTTTTATTTTCAACAAATTAAAAAAAACCAGTCTGTTGATTAAAGAGTCACACATTCGCACCGTCAAAACTTCCCACTGTCATGTACCTTGTTACCACTGACGCTAAGTGCTAAAGATCCATCTAGTTCAGGTCAAAATCAAACCATTTATTAAAACTTAAGGCACTTTGGAACATTAAACCAAAAAAAAACAGGAAATAGAATTAATTATATGTATAGTAACCGGTAACGGTACATCCCTAAACGCCTAGTAACCGGTAATGGTAAATCCCTCGCGGTTACTCCTCGTACGTCACATCTGCTTTTAAATATTTTAACGTGTCCCAACCAAATTGTAACTTAATTTCTGTGATAAAATTTTATTCGGTTCAGATTTATTTTAAAGTGTGTTAAAACAGTGTGTTTATTTTGGCTGTAAAATATTAAGTACGGGTAAAGAGAGTCGGGTGTGTAATAACATTTACAAATACCCGTTTTCACGAACACTAGGCCGGGAAGGCCTAGTGTTCGTGAAAACGGGTGTTTGTTGCGAAAGGCCTAACGAATATATATAAAATAATAATTCTCTACTAATTGGAATGTCAACTTTCAGAGCTGAGCTATACATTGGAAATTCAACTCGAAATACTTATTTAGGAATTCAATAATGTGTTTCAAAAACTCTTTTGATTTGACTTGTAGTCTTTACGGGTCAAAAACAAAAGGAGAGTGTGAAAGATTTAATTTATAAATCCTTACACTGTAATAAAGACACGTCATGTGACTAAAAGAGTGATGAATATAGTGTGTGTAGTGTGTGTGTGTATAGTGTGTGTGTGTGTTGTGTGTTGTGTGGTGTGTGTGTTGATGGATGGAGATGGGAGAGTAAGACATAAAGAAGGTATAGATGGATTATGTCAGGAATTATAGAAGGTTATAGGAGTAAATTATTGCGCGACGATTGACAGAGGAGGATGGAACAAAAAAACGTTTTACACCGACCCTAAATAACATGAAACAAAGGCCGCAAGATGATAAATACTGAATACTCTATTAATGAAAATCATTTAATTTTATTAAATTACGAAACTAACACACCTAAATTCAAACCCAATTAGGTAAACCCCAACACTTAATATATTCAGGTATTCCACCCGTGTCCACTCAATACAGCCATCTATCCCCGCACAGTACAACAATTAATACTAAGTGTGAACGCCGCTAAGCCATTCAATTTATCCGGGAACACCCGATCCAATCCCTTAAACCTAACCGATAAACCCTAACCCTATCGCTGCCGCTTAAGTGTCAAAAAGACCGAACAATACATTTCCCGCGAAATCCGCTCAATTCACAACGCCTCGACGCGGATCAGGTAACAAATCACTGGACGGTATACCCCCCCCCCTCCGCCTTCCCTGAACCCCCCTCTTACGTCACAACCCCCCCAAAGCTACTCATTTAGCTCAAAATCGTGTCACGTCCACGAAACCCGCTGTATAATTACAAAAACGAGTTTGGATTCCGCTACAGTCCGCATCATGTGTGACTTGAAATACAATTGTTTTATAACCAATCTTATTTTACTTGCGAAAAGTTTGGTAATATGAAGCGGGAACTAAAAGTGGGTGCAAATAAAAATGGCGCGTGTGTTTTATATTTGGAGCATATGAAACTGGTTTTAGGTTTTCGAAATTGAATAATGGCGTGGATATGGAGTTTTTGTTACGTTTATTAAAGTTTCTATTTCATTTTTATCCTTGCAATAAAGCTAAAAGCTTGGATCATGTACATGAGTGCTACCGTTCCTGAAATTGCTTAATTGACCACATATTGTAATGCTTGACGCTCGACCATCACTCAAGTGAAGTGCACTCGACGCCCTGTCCACTCAACTAGTTCACACATATCCAGCACAGCAGATGGCGCCACGGATCCTTTGATTTTATAACAAAAATAAATTCCGCTACACTGAAAACATTTTCCTTCGCCGTATTTAAATTGCAAGCACTTTATCACTCCGTGAAATATATTTTCTCAACTACCCTCTTTCAACAATCCCGTCTAAACAATCTTAACGAACATTGCCCAATGAATCACTCTATCAAACGATACCCAATGCGGGCTATTAGAATAAATTGTGTACTGAAGTAACCAAAAATACCTCAAATCCGATATTCGGTTATTCCTTAGGGAACCCAAAGTCCGTAATTATGTCACAGGGGGGTGGAGGGGGGCGGATATGAAATGACAAAAGACGTATTGGATATCACTGTGATAGAATACGGGTACTGCGACCGGTTTTTCTCCGTTATCGTACGAGATGTGTCAATATTTCCACGGATTTTTTGTTCGAAACGATAAATCGGTTGGTTTTTGCTTCGTTTTTGGCGAACGGTTTTGGGATTGAAGGCCTGGACTGGTATTTGTTAGGTACCGAATTTCGGTGAGCCGCGGCAGGGTTATTGAATATGGAAGTTGTTTTAGTGCAGTTTCGAATGTACCATCGCTTAGGGAGATTGAGAGGTATCCGATAGCAAAGCCCACTTCTGAATAAAGCACTCACGTTCACTGTTTCTCTTTTTTGTTTTTCCGTTGAACCACTTCAAATCATTTTTGCTTGCTCACTTTTGGATTGGTTACAATGTAATGAAGCAGTGATAATTTTTCGGAAAGATCATTCAATGTTCTTCAGAAGGACAGGTGCGTAGTACTCACAACCGGCGTGCGTGTATGACCTGATGTATGAATTTGGATGAGGCAAAATGTATGTAGGATCGTAGCAGATAGCGTTCTGTGGTTTCTACCTATACCCCCACATGGGAAAAGGGTTAATAATGATAATACATTTATTATGGCAAAAAATTAATTATCTAATGCCAGGTTAGAAAAGCTGTGAGATCCTTTTTTTTGGAGGCTGGAAATCATTAACTTAACATCCGCTCTGGGCAAAGCGGAAGGGAGTGTCAGACTTCTCCTGACTAAAAACCACCCATTTTCCTTCTTGGCCTTTTGTGTCTGGGGCCGCGGTATCTCTTTGGAACAACTCGCAGCCACGACAGGAAATATTAAGCTTTAAAGTACAAATGTAGGTTAGTGTACCTGTATTTCAGGAACCAGAATAAATATTTCTAACAAATTGCTATCTCAAAACCTGTAATTAAAACAATGAACCTTCAAACAGCATTGCTCAAATGCTCAACTTGCCACAAAACTAAACGTAGAATCTCTAAACGTAGAATCTAGAGCTGAGTTACAAAACCGCCCTTTATGAAACTTCTCATTCTATAAACGGATTTAACAAACGGGTATCTAAATTAACTTTCAGACCTCAGAACTTTATCTAATATTGTTAGGTGGGCGAACTGTCGGGTAATTAGAACCTGAGTTGATCCTTTAGACCTTTGAGTTTGAATCGGTTATAGCGGGTTATTGGAGATAAGGATAGCTTTGTGATTATGATTATCTTGATCTGACGCATTGGTTAGTGGCTATGGTTAGCTATGCTCAGCAGAAAATCAGATGGCTTTTGCCATGATTTCAGCCGTGTGGAATAACTTACGTTCTTCCTGGATAGATGAACTATGTAGCACAATAAAAAAATACAATACCAACCAGTTTTAGTTCCTGAAATTAGCGCAATCAACCAAATAAATAACTTTTTGAGGTTTATAATATTTGTATAGATGTGAGGTTTAAAGCAGTGAAAGGGCTTTAGAATTTCGAAGTAGTGCAACAAACCGTGCCATGACGTGCTTTGCTTTTCTATCGATAACTGTCATTTTCTCAAGATGTCGAGTTAACCTAATCTTTCCCACTTCTGGGCAAAAGGCTTCCCCATTCCTTCCTCTTTCTTCAAAAGGTTATTAAAAAATATTGAATGCAAAGATGGGAAGCTGTATCTACCAGTTTTTGCTGAACTGTATATCTAATGACTTAACGTATACCATAAAAAACATCGATAATCAAAAAAAAATTCAAAAGGCCGAACACTACAACTTTGAGTTCACGTACTCGTATCCATCCACCTGAAGATTTCCGTACTTCCGTCCCACATCCAAAAATACTTAACCGGAAAAAGTTCCGAACTGCTCAATAGAATGTAAAAACTCTGGGCGATGGTTGTTAAAAAGTTAGGGTGTAAGTAGAGGTCGAGGTGGACCCTAATTAGCCGCTTACATAACAATTAATCAAACTTTTGAGGTCCGAAAGTTATCAATAGAGGTCGTTTTCGGAAATCCATTTCGGGGAAAATTTTGGAGACGGTTTTATAAAACTTTGTTTTACGTTTATTTAATTTATAATTTTGATTTGTAATGCTAATGTATGTTAGGGTGGCAGTTACTTTTTAGCCAACTTTTAAAAATGGAGGAGGTACGTGTGTTTGTTTTTAGGTTTTAAGGGACTGGGCAGGCCATATTTGACGAATGTCCCGCATTTCACAAAACTGGAGGCCTGAGACAGCTAGATGGTATTGTAGTAGATCGAGAAGATCATGGGATGCCTTGGATGGATTTCTCGTTAATCGGCGAGAAGAAGCGCAACACCGAGAAAGGTAGAAAAATGGGGGGAGGCCTTTGTCCAGGTGTGGGACAGTTCAAACTACCAAAAAAGTATCATCTTGTACAGTCTTACGAACAATATAATAACGTACTAATCCTCTTTAACTCCAATTTCGGCACATTGTATCTCCATACATCTCAATATTACGACTGGAGGTCACATTCTCCGCCATTTTGGATTCACTGACCTTTACAGTCATATTCTGAATATCGAACACGTCAGCCAACTCGGGAGATTAATTTTTAGTATAATTCTGTCATGGTTATTCATGCTTTTGTCTATATCTTAAGGTAGGTAGAATCCTGAATACTTTAGTCAGTCTTTTTGTACGATATTTGCTTTTATAAGGACTCTCTGCAACGACTAATTGGTCTTATTGGCAATTAAAATGTTCAGGGAACTTGCTCTGCGATATTAACAGTGTACATAAGTCTCGTCTTCATTGTAAATAATAGCTATCTTTAACAGAGAAAATGGAACAGATAGCGTTTCCCTACCAAAGGACCTTAGGACCAAATTAAACATCTTGTAATGAACCACTTAAAATGCTAAAATTACCGCAACTAATGAGGACTCCTTCCTAATTATGTCTACGACCTCGCTCACCCACAAATTACACCATTTTCCTTCACGCAAAACCAAAATTCTTCTACTATCGAACGCTCGCATCTTGAAATTATGACCATTATCAACGTTATAGCTCTCAGAATAGGGCCCCTAAATCAGGTAGCAAGCACGCTATGGAGATAAACCAAACTGAATCGTACTCTATCTCACATAAAGTATACTTTTGATTGCAGGTTCAATATCGTATGTATGGAGGATGATTTGGCCGGTCGTAAGCAATTTCCAAATTGGATTTTGTTAGGGTAAACGTACCCGGGGCAAACGCGATGTTTCATTAAAACTTGTGACTTCAGCGCGTAACCGGGTCTGTGATGTGGTTCTAGCAATTATTAGTTGGTAATTATAAATTGAATTATAGTTTAGTGAGCAATTTAAAGTAAAAGTGGGGTCGACCGCTGTGACTTGACAGATTTGAAGGACCTTCTTTGAGTGACATATCAAGTAAATATAAAACTATACTATAGACTGACAGGGGGGAATGGTGAAAGAACACGTGTTGTGTCGACCCTAAATAGAATGAGACAAGGGCATGACGATGTTGATTAGTCTGGATATAATTTCTAAAGAGAGTATAGTGGGTAAAAGGCATTTGCCCTGGACACAACTTACTCATATAAAATAGTCCAAGTACCAATGATCAAGTTAGTAGCAGTAAATGAAAAGTATTTTTTTTATTTAGCCACTCCCAATCATTTTTATTATCTGCTAAAAATGTTCAAGATTGCATAAATTATTCAATATAACATTTTATCAATCGAAACAAAAGAACAGAAGGCAAACTCACACAAAAAAATAAATTATTAACTACATCCAGACTTATCCCATATTACAATTACAAGAAATAATCAGCTCTAAGATGACATCTCGTAATGAGGCAGAGAGGAGCAGTTTTTCTTACATTAATTCGATTAAAACTCTTAATTAGTAAGCTCAATTAGTGTAATTACTATCGGGAGGCTGAAAGTGACAGAATGGCTGAATTCAGGCAGATACGCCAGTACTTTATTGGAGACGTCTGGATTTTTTGTGACCTTTAATTAACTAATGATTTTTATGTACTTAATTTTCCTGGAATAGTTTTTATTTTAGTAAGTGTTTTTAGGGACTGGTAAATGGCTTGATTGGCGATAATTAGATGAATTTTATTCTGCCTTAAGAATAAGATTTGGTGTAATTATATAAAACGTAATATCATGACTCATCCCCGAAGGTTAAGGCAGACGTGTACCTAATAGTAGGTACACCTATATTTCGCCAGGTATGTTTAAGTCCCATCTTCTTATCGTGTGGGCAGTAAGGTCTAACGACCCCACACACCCTAGTGTCAGAGTTTCTAAACCGCCGCAAGGACCTCTGACATGGTTTGACGACCGCCATTTGGCGGCCGGGACCACCGGCTTATACGTGCCTTCCGAAGCACGAAACCATCTTTTTATCAGAAAATCAGGTGATTCAAGCCTGCGATGTCCTAACCAAACTGGAAACAACTTCACAAAGTATGCTTCCCGTGGGAATCGAACCCACGACCACCGGGTCACAAGGCAAACGCCTAAACCACTCGACCACGGAGGCAGTTAAGTCCCATGTAACAGAAGGACAAGGCTATTCCCATCATCGGCACACAAATCCAGACTACGTGGGTGCTATCGAGAAATTCCATGGAAATCCCATTATTATTATTATGAGCCTATGTTGTCCCACTGCAGGGCAAAGGCCTCCCTTCCCTCTTTCCAGTTTTCGCGATCCAGTGCGATGTTGGACCAATCCCTTGAGAAAGAGTCCAGCTCATCCCGCCATCTCCTTCTGGGCCTGCCGCGTTGTCGTTCCTATTATTACAGGTAATCAGTGGCCTGAAAGTCTGACAACTATTATTTAATGGGACAAGCCCGCCACACTATTCTCAAACCACTGTAACTCCTGTTAGCCAGAATCAACAGTGGCGACCACAAGAAAAGCGCCGAGACAATGAAGCGTCCCAGAGAAATGATTTAACTGTCTTGGATACGAAATTAATCAGAAAAGAATAGCGGAGGAGTAGGAAAAAACAGTTTCCACTTCTGACAACTAGTCTAGTCTAGTCTAGTCTGACACAGTCTGACAACTAGTCTTACTATGGGATACCAAGTACTAAATGGGTTGTGAAAGTCTGAAAGGCTGTTGCGCGATGTAAAATTCTGATAGTTAGCCGTTAGGTTATGTTAGCTAGAAACCATCCCCGATTTAGTTGAAAAAAGTCTAAGCAAAACGAAGATGTGTTACAGAAAGATCTAATAATCCAAATCTAAGTACCTCTCTGTTCATCAATACCCTCGGCTACTTGACCCAAAACAACAAAAACAAACACTATCCGAGCGTCCGACACAATCACGTTACGCTAATCAAACGCTGCGACACGCGATCTGCCGTGACGCAACCTATAACGATGCGCGCTAACAAGAGGACGACACGTATTTGCGCTACAAGTTATTGGTAGGAGCGTTTGAGTAGCATGGATAAATGGATCAAAATTAGAAGAGAGAAATTAGCAAGAGTTAATTGTTATTACTCACTATCCCCGCGGCGTCATTTATATACTTAAACCTTCCTTTGAGAACCACTCTATCCATTGATGAAAACAGTATGGAAATCGGTGCAATAGTTAATGAGTTTGACTTTGTTTTATCATATGTTAGTGATGATAGTGATCAAGTACGTTTTGGAAGCTAAAGGTAGCGGGCGACACAAAGCCGCAGCAGACGACGTGTCGCGGTGACACTACTGGTTTCTACGTATTTCTATGAAATTCCCTCCGTAGTTTGTGACATGAAGCTAGCGACGCGTCGTCGAGCGGCAGACGCACGTGTCGTCCGACCGCAGATCAGTAGTGCCACTGACGCCGGAGCAACGACATGTCGAGCGTGTTTAGAGTTATTGACTAAAAGTTATTTGCAGTCGGGATCGAAATCATGACTGCAGCAACATGACGCGACGACGTGTCGTGACAACATGACGACATGTCTGCTGCTGCTGCGTGCAGTCGGCTACCAACTTGTACCTTAACGCTATAAGAGTAAGTCTGTAATCGCCAAAGGGTTTGGTAGAGTTGTACTTAATAGTACACCCACATTTCGCTAGTTACGTTATAAGTCCCGCAAGGCACAAAGGTGTATAGTTAAAATAATATTAACAACAAAAAGCACATAATTAATCTCCTTCAAAGCTAGATTGTCCAGTTTTCTCGAGGACCAAGTACAACAAATAATACGAAACAAGATCCTGGCCACAATATTTATCCTCCAACAGATTATAAAGCAAACGAACCTCATAAATTAAAAAGCAAATCAGATAAACACAACAAAACGATCAAAACCTGCCACAGTAAGGGCCTTACCAGCATCTTAACAAAAAAATAAAACGAAGCGAGCACACAAGTTGAACGAATAAAATGAATGGAAGAACGAATGGTATTGTTCACGCAATCATCCCCCTGGGTGTGTTTTATTGCGCTATTTTCATCGTTTTGTTATTGTTGGCATTTTTTATGAAAACACTCTCTGATTTAACTTCCTCATATACTTGTTTTCAATTGGAACTACTCCTGCAAGACAAGAATAATCGGCTTTCTTTTTCAACTGGTTTTAACTTGAAATCTCGATTTTTCAACCCTTTCTTGTGGGCATTTGTTGCCCTAATTGTTTATGTTCACGAATGTTTGTACTACTTCGTCTTTTCGTATCGATACTACTTCCATATCCGTCGTTCCATCGTTCGTTCTTTCCGTTTGGGACCTACTAAAATGGATAAATAATCAGTTATGTTTAAGTCCCATGTAATAGGGGGCGAGCCTATTGCTATCAACCGGGCATAAATCCAGACTTCGTAGCTGCTACTGACAAATTCCTAATGGAAAAGTTAATAATACTTTGCTAGTGCTGTCATAATTTGAATTATCTTCTACTTTCTATGTCACGTAGCATGGGTGTTACATCAATCCAGCCAGTTGATACTTCCTAGCCGAAGCTTAATGTCCACACTGAGGTTACACGTTTTTCAGTAATCCTCGAAGGCCACAGATTCACCCACATTCTGCTAGCAAAGTCGTCCAGAACAATACTACGAAACAGATTACTTTTAACTCAGAAATTAATTAATAATCAAGTCCCAACTCATTCATTAATCATTTTTGAATTAGATAAGTACCAGTCCGAGTATTCAAATGTTACTTTCCCAAAACCAGTTCAGGTAATTAAGAAAAATAGCCCCAGATCCACCTGATGACGATTTAATGGCCTCAATGGGATTAAGGGACGTAAAACTCCATGCAGCGCGTTTTTCTAAAGTTAATTATGAAAAACGGTGTTGTTTTTGTTGAGTTTCGTAATCATGGCGTCGTTTTACCTTTTAAGATTTGAGGTTTCCATTAGGAGTGACTTGGAGAGTCACGGAGTGCTTTAAAACGTGATATTTTCTCGGGTTTTCTCGGGTCAGGCGTATCAGAGATGAGCAGGAACAAATAGACAAAGGAATAATAAATAAATGTTTGTTTTTCATTTAGTAAAACACTGTTAATTTGCAATTACTATAATCCCTCTTTTAGGCTTCGCCGCAGTCGGATAGCACTTCAGTTTTATTTATGTGAACAGATTTTAATGTTTCGAAAGCTTAAAGATTGATAACCTGCGAGGATAAGAGGTTTATCAAAAGTGCTTCGTTGGTCTAGTGGTCGAAAAAACTGCTACTTAATATGACGTCTGATGTGCTATTGTCTTATTTAAACTAATATTATAAAGAAGTAAAGTTCCTGTGTTTGTTATATTGTAAGGGGTAATCTCGGGATCTACTGAACCGATTTTAAAAATTCTTTCACCAATGGAAAGCCACATTATTGCTGAGTGTCATAGGTTATATAAAAAACCGAAAAATAAAAAGGCTTTTACGTGGTAGTCCGTTTTGCAAAATGAATCGGAGAAAAAACCAAAGCAGCGGACGGCGCGCGATAGTTTCGGGTTTAATTCGGTTCGCGTTCGTGCTCGCTTCGGGAGAAGGGCGCGTGGCCTTTTACATCTGAGACTCAGTCGCGTGGTCGGCTCCTTACGCAGCGGACGTCCCCAAAATTGAATTTTTCGAAACGTAATTAGCACACTTTCGACTAATTATGCCCAACGAAGTGGGCATGGGTCAGCTAGTTTTATATAATCAACCATTTCAGCCTATCAATGTTCACTGTTGGAAATATGTCTCTCTAATATTACTCTACGTCTAACCAGTAACCAAATTCATCACTTGAATGAGATTATGTCACAGCTTTGGCCTTTTATCATTATTACTATTAACGCTTGAAATACACTCTTTCGGGCTTTTAATCAAGTCAAACTGACTTAGGATAGACTAAATACAATATTATGCCAAAATCAATATGAATTCAATCATTAAACCAAAACACCTAAAAATCACGCCGGTAACCCCGATGGGTTAAACAGAGATGTATCCGAAATGAAAAAATGTGAGTGTACTAATGTATACCTACATGTCGCCAGATATGTTTATGTTCTATGAAATAGGCGACACTATTGCCATCAACCGGGTAAACATTCAAACTCCGTGGCTGCTGCTGAGTAATTCCAATAATCCATACTTCCTTATCCTTACATAGTATAAAACAAAGTCGCGTGTTTGTTTGTCTGTATGCTTAAATCTTTAAAACTACGCAACGGATTTTGATGCGGTTTTTTTAATAGATAGAGTGATTCAAGAGGAAGGTTTTAGTATATAATGCAACGACATCCACGCGGGTGAAGCCGCGGGCATCAGCTAGTAATATTATAAATGCGAAAGTAACTCTGTCTGTCTGTTACTCAATCACGCCTAAACTACTGAACCAATTTGCATGAAATTTGGTATGGAGATATTTTGATACCCGAGAAAGGACATACTACTTTTTAATTAAAAAAAAAAACTTTATTCAAGGGGTTGAAAGGGGGGTTCGAAAATATTACTTTTGGTCGCGATAACCGGCATCGGTAGCGATTACCGACATCCGCGCGGTTGATACCGAGGGCATCAGCTAGTAGGTTATAATTCCTACTTTGCCTAAGCCGGGACCTCATGCACATGACAGCAGCCGCGCTTGGGACCTCGAGACTAATGAGGTAGTCAGTTTCACCGCAATATCTCATATTATAATAAGAACAGCGGAAATATAACACGATAAAACCAGTATTGATCTTAATTGCAGTCATATTACCCGTATTACCTGACTGCAGTATAAAAAGCCCATCACTTTACCTAATAATATGTCCGAAAAGCCCGATTCTCTCATTAAGCCTGCTGCAGAACGGGTCGCTTGTAATACCCGGTTATTTCTCCAACTTTTTAATTCGACCGCTTCGCCCGGATTACCGGTTGTGACTGGTTACGCCCGGACGAATTTCCAGGCGTTTTAACCGGGCTTTAAATGTCAGTGTACCTTTTTATACTGTGGGAACGTAACCTAATTATGTTGAATCAATTTTTATGTTAAAAGTTTTGCACGAGGGCAGGTTGGGGTGTCATTTGTGTGCTGACTTTTTGATTTTTATCATACGGTGAATTAAGGTGTTCTGATATAGATTCTTTATCGTTTGAGTCTTCAAACGGTCTCCGGACTCAAGTGAGAAGCTCGTTAAGTGAAGCTACCACAATGAAACAGCAGCGAGGCATGGTTGTGGAGCTGTGTCACAAACTATGCTTCACCATGCATCCAGCCCTCTTAGCCCAAAAGCATGCAGCCGATGTGAGCTTTGCGCTGCTACCAATGACGCAGAACTGGCGAAGTACTGGGTTAGCAAAATATAAAATTAAAAACGTGGTAGCGACACGAAGAAGAAGTCTTTGTTGTTTTGGATTCTTTCCATAATACACCGCATTTATGATTATGAAACAGGAAAATATTTCAAAGACTAACTGCCACATACTCATATTTTTAATGATTACTTAAACCATCACTTCGTAAAGATTTTGACAGTTTTGTGAAGGTTTTGTATGTCAAATTTTTACCAAGGGATGGCTTACCTCTGAGTACGGCGGTAAGAGAAGTACATTTTTGTTCAACAAATAAGTTCTGAAATCACTTGTAATCTTGCGTACTAAAAAGTTTCAAGCAACAAAGTGGTGCACTACTAACAGTATAAACAAAAGCTATAAATAAAAAGATTACGCAAAGGGGCGTTTAAATCGCAATAATATCGACAGAAATAGAACACCAAAGACATCGAAAAAATATAAAACGCCTCTGGATCAGAAAAAGCCAGCTATTCGACACACGCTTTCAAATCAGACGCGTGCTAGCAATAAAAAATATCGCTTCGAGTATGACAAATTCAAATCACATTTGTAACATTCCTAGCGTTTCCGAAGCGTTTGGGAAAAACTTTTATCGTTCAACTGCAGTTGACGGCTTCGGGGAAGTTCGGTAAAGATCGGTCGTTTTCGGGCGACGATTGAAAGAAAAGAATTTGGGTTCGATCGGAGTTTTGTTTCTTTAAATGTTTTGGAATGGTGTCGAAATAGCATTGTTGATTTTGTTCTTTTTTAAGATAGTGGAATTGAAAATACTAAAACTATTAATCATTTGACTTTTTCATCATCATTATGAATTGTTGACAACAGAATTAGAAGAAAATATACTAAGGAATATGTTGAGTATGAATGTACAGAAAAACTATAAGTGAACCATCGAGATATAAGTACTAACGTACTAGAGAAGACACCGTAAATTCCTACTTTGTCTCGTTCAACCGCGGCTATCGCGCCGCGCTTTGTCTTGCACTTTGTCGAAGAAAACGCGTAAGTGCCGTGATTTACATGGCGCTTAAGACCTTTTTGCCGAGAATAAATACACTTCCGCAGCAAATCTAGCGCTGTGGTAAATTAGTTACGGTTTAGACGAATTGTTATTATTTTAGCGCTGCAGCGAACTAAAGATTCAAATTACGAAATAGGACAATTCAGTTATTTGACGTAGCTTCTCTAGTACGTTAGTACTTATATCTCGATGAAGTGAACAGTGTGATGGATAAAATGCTTAGATAGGAGGTGACTGCTGAGATGACGAATTATAGAGATGAATGGAAGACGAAGATACGCTGCGCTGACCCTGAAATCGGTTTAGGCCTTTCGGAGATTAGCCGGAACGAACAAACAAATATTTACCGTATATACTTACATATTCATTCAATGAAAAGTTGTAATTTTGAAATCACAAACAGTGAAAATTTATTTTGCTGAAGATATTATAAAGCTACTGCAATTCAATAATATTAAACCAATACAGTCACAATTTATTCAGAAATATTTCCAAACTGAAAACCTATAATATAAGTCGAAAATATTTAATACTTACTAATACAGGGATATGAATGTTCAGTTCGGAAGTCCATTTGAACGCGTGGCGGACGCCATTCAGATGGATTCCATTCAAATTGATGTGCGCAAACAATGTACATAAAGACATCCCTGTATTCATATTTTGTTTCTAGTTTCAACGACCATAATTATTTTAATAAGAGTTTTTGCCAGTTTTTAAATATCAAGATTAAGTATGTTTATCAACAATTTTCCTGTTCGTTAAATGTTTTAGAACACCTTTAGTTACAATATTATGAATGAGAAAGGAATAAAATATGGCGTGACGTCTTACAAGGGAAAAATGGCAGAAGGTAACGTGTTGCGCCGTCCCCAAGTAGAATGGGACAAGCGCAGCAATCTGATAAATCATTACAAAACCAAAACGCCTTCAATCCCACTCAAAAGCTGCTACAATTCCCAGAAACTGCTACAAACAAAATTATTTTCTTCCAACCAAAATTGAAACATAACTAACCCTAAGATCGCTCCTTGCAAACCCTAACTATAATATAAATATGCAGTCGAACATTCCGCACCATTACGCGAACGAAATCGTAAACTAAACAGTAACCAGACTAGGACCACATATTTATGAGGATAAAACATAATAAAAAAACCTTCAGCGTCGATTACAGACCTTACAAGAAAACAGACGATATAGAACCTTATGTAGTGACCATAAAGTAAGGCTAGTGAATCGAAGACAGCCCCGATATGCCCCCAAATGCTCCCTTTGTTTGTTACCGATTGTTTTCTGTCATTGTATGGTATTGTGGATTTTTTAGAGATCCGTAAGTTGTGGTATGATAATTATTATGGTTAGGTAAAGGTGGTCGAAGAATGGGTGGTATAGTTGAGTACCGCAGAACGTTGATATCCTTATATACTGAAAGAGAGAGCCAATTTAAATGCATGTAAACGCACCCACGTTACAGGAGGATTTCCTAATGTGCAACGTTTCAAAAAATTGGAAAGATTGAAAAATTTACTTATAAAACTCTCAAAACAGAGATTTTAAAAACACCTACCTAAGTTTAGTTGGATTGCTTGATTTTATTCAAAAACAGAACCTCAAATATGTAGGTCCTATACATTATTTCCTTAAAACCAAGCCTTCACCAACACTGGGGTTGTCAAAATCGTTAGAATCACGTACTGTAACATTAATTTCGGCGCACAATAAATCAAGTAATATTTTTCCTTAAAGAAAAATGGCTGAAATAAAAGAACTTTTACCATTAAACGCCGTATGTTGCAAATTCATTGAATTTATTGTTGGTAACAATTCTTTTTATGTAAAATTATGTAGCTCTCTCGTTGCCAATTTAGTAATGTAAGAAAAGTTTTGAAACCCAGTGATGTGTTTTGAAATAAAATTATGCTCACGGTATTACCATTCGATTCAAACTTCATTTTTACCTTTTATGTGGCTTTAGACTCTATTATAAGCAGAAACCTACCAGAATTATCATACTATTCATTTGCAAAATAGATCTGCACACAAAAATTAAAAATTTTGAAAAAACTTACGACTGTTAAAAATTAATTGAAAAAAGGATAAAATAACATAAAACACAGCACCCACCTTAAAAAAACCCAGGAATGTCCGTCGGGGGCTGCCATTAAATGAACTAGTTTTGCAATGTTCAGCTCCCGACGGACATTCTTGGGTTTTTTTAAGGTGGGTGTTTAAGTGTTTTATGTTATTTTATCCTTTTTTCAATAAATTTTTAACAGTCGTGGGTTTTTTCATTTTTTTTAATTTTTGCTTTTTATTTTAAACTTTTTTTAAACTTTTACTTTTATTCTTATTTTATTATCTAAGAGCATGCACCAATCAAACCTAAACCCATAACTGAAAACTGAAACAAAATCGGACTTGTAGTTTTGGAGAAAAATGGCAACATGTATTTGCACAAACAAACAAACAAACAAACACACAAACAAACAAACAAACAACCTCTCACTCCAAACGCATATACCGTCTCCGTTCCGTCGTGGGTAAAAATAACAAAAAACATAAAAACTAAACATTTCAAACTCCATCTAAAAGCCTTAAAATCATTCCCTACCACAATACCCAAAACCAACACAAGAAAAGTAATACATCTAAAACTGTTAAGAAAATATATACGGAACTCTCCGCTCCACCGCCGCATCGCCGTACCTCAACGATATAAAAATGTACACAGCGATAGTCCGCGATGTTATTTTCTTAAAAATGTTTACCCCGCGATTCCCGGCATATGGTCGCAGTTTCGCTTTCCCGGGATTTTTCGCACTTATAGAGGTTTTTAAAATTAAGAGTTTGTAGTGTCTGATAATAATGCAGTCTTTAAGAAATTGTTTGGCAAAGTTAGTAAATTAATAAAGGGGATGCAGTTTGGCATAGTTCGCTGCAGACTTCAGTGGTTTTGAAGTTTTTGCTGCATATCAGCTTTTATTAAGGGTAAGTTGGGTTATAAGTTATAGTTGGGCACTTAACTTTTGGTTTTGACTTGAGAGTAAACGTTTTTGGTTTCTCTATTAAAGCTGTTGTTTTAGTTTATTATGAGGAGGGAATTTTCTCTATTAAGACTTGATTTTGGGTAGAATTCTCGTTTGTTCGCAAGGTGTGCTTGTAATACTGTAGGTAATGGCAATACTTCATAAGGGACAGGTACTGAGTACTCTCAAACGGTTTGACTGTATGACCAGATGTATGAACGTGGATGAAGCAAAAGGAGTACGTAGCGTTTCGTGGTTTCTGCCTTCCCCCTTGGGCAAAAAGGCTTCAGTTTATGTACAGTGCGATCAAATTATCTTGGCAGCTCCGAACTTCGTGCAGATGGCTGCGCAGTAACATAAAATAGGAACCAAAGGGTGACATGAGGCGGGGGTCGGGGGGCGGTGGTCTAGGCTAGAGATGCACCCTACATAAACACAATCAATCTATATCGTAATCGATTAGTTTTATTTCGAATACGTTCGTATTAGTGTCTAAAAGATATTTAAATAACAAGATTAACTAATAAAGTGAATTTAGTCATTAATAATCGAGTTTTCGTCTTTATTACAAAAAAATGTTTGGTAACATTATGTTTTCTCGGTTAAAAGACATGATTTACTTAAATTTTAGAAATCTATTATAAACTTCTTGAGTAACGAATGTTTGCGAACATTTAAAACCTCAATATAAAATTGAATAGAAACATAATTTGATCGCACTGTATACTTATAAAATTAAGAATCACCTTTAAAAAAAAACAATTAATGGCCTGTTGTTGCGACAGGCGCACAGACAGCACAGAACTATTTTATATCACAGTTGCTAAAAGCATGTATCTCATATGAATAATACCTCTTACATTAAGACACCTAAGCCAGCTCACATATAATAAACTTTAAATATATGCAGACCACATTTCCATACCAAGATATGCTAAGCAAGTGTTGACGCCCCACCTCTTAGAATGAAGACACATGGGGTCATTTATCATGTCCAGTGTTAGTTAGCATTGCTGTGCCAACTGGGGGTCTAAGATGCAGATCATAATCACTATCGCTACATAGTTTAAAACAAAGTCGCTTCCCGATGTCTGTCCCTATTGTAGGTATGCTCAGATCTTTAAAACTTTGCAACGGATTTTGATGCGGATTTTTTTAATAAATAGAGTGATTCAAGAAGAAGGTTTTAGTAGCTTTTTTGCACCCGTGCGAAGCCGGGGCGGGTCACTAGTAGGAATATATTATCAATTGCGTTAAAATTCGTAAAATGAACACAGACGCAGTTACTATTATGATTAGTCCATTTTACGAATTTTAACGCAATTCATATTATAATCTGTTATAGTGGTCAATTTAGACCCCCTGGACGTTCTAGACTAGACTAAAACTGTTTTGAGGTCATGCTTGAAGATTAACAATAAAGGACTAAACTATCTCTAGCTTAGTTGGAACTATTTAGTGGGACTTGTGATAATTATTTGTCACATTAGTATAAAGCTTAAGGGAGTAAAATTCTTAAAACAGATTTACACTTGTGCTAAAATCATATTTTATACTTGTCGTATTTGATCCTTAAAACCTGAAATTGGAGTTTATAGCCATAACGCTGTTGAGATAATCGTTCAAAATCCAATATTAATATCGAAAATGAAACCCGTTTTCCGTTGTCACGACATAGCATGAAAACGGCTGGACAGATTAAGCTGAAAATTGGTACGGAGGTAGCTAAGAACCAGGAGAAGGTTCTTTGATACTTTTTTTTTTTTTTTAGGTAGGGTAGTAGGTAGGTAGGGTAGTAGGTAGGGTAGTAGGTAGGGTAGTAGGTAGGGTAGTAGGTAGGGTAGTAGGTAGGGTAGTAGGTAGGGTAGTAAGTAGGGTAGTAGGTAGGGTAGTTGGTAGGGTAGTAGATAGGTAGGTAGGAAAAACGCATTGCAACGCATGCACGGGTTCAGCTAGTATCGGTATAAATATATAGTATATATAGTAATAAAGTCTTGTAAAAATGGCCCTTATCACGCTTATAATCCCCAATGGGTTAAGCGTACTTACTATACGTACATCCATATATCGCCAGTAATGTTTAAATCCCTTGTAATAAGAGGCGAACCTATTGCAATCAACCAGGTACAAATTCGGATTTCGTGGGTGCTACTAAGAAATTCCTGATGGAAAATTATTTGGCCCGGCTCGGGAATCGAACTCAGGACCTCAACCTCAGCAATTGCACTTACAACTACTAGACCAAAGAGGCGTATCTAATTAATAAAGGGTTTTTTTAATAATCTCATCAGATGGGATTAGATAGTTTGATCCCTTACTAAACTGCGTACAGAATTTTCGGTGTATTCAACTCAAAATCCTGCACAAAATTCACAACTCTGCATTTTCACCACCAACAGCGACGACCAAAATCCCTGCCCACCCTAATCCAGCTCCAACTGCAATGATACAGTAGAAAACAGCTCACAATTCCGCCAGACGTCTCATTACAGGGACAATAAAGTCACCTCGTCCTGAAGCTCAAACAATGGACAGAATCTCGGCCAGATTTCATTTAGAACCGGCGGGTATTGTCCCTCTCTGTTTGTCTCTCTAGCTTCGTCTTAGTTGCATTGGGAGTCGCCACCGAATTTTTATATGGACGCTGTTTTATAACATTTGGGAGGTCGAAAAAGTCTTAAGGACAAGGCAATCGCTTTCCGCCTTATTACAAAACGTAGTTAAACCTGGTTTAACTTAGACTTGGTTTATCTCGCATGACGTCTCACTTCAATAATATTCAAAAGAAAGTGACAGCATGCGAGATAAACCAGGTCTAAGTTAAACCAGGTTTAACTACCTTTTGTAATAAGGCGGTTTGTGTTTTGTAATTTAGAACGACTGTCATACAGGATTATTACCATCATTTAGCTTAGAATGTTCCCACTGATTGGGCACAGGCCTCCTGTCTATGAGAGAAAAAAGGCTATAATCCACCACACCAGTGCGGGTTGGCAGATGTCACAAGTCTTCGAATTTTTGGTTCTAGGGCATAAAGAATTGACTTAAACTTTTTAACCACACCAGATTACTGTAGGCATCAGTTAGATTGATAACCGACTTCAACATCGTTGATCTAATTCTACGCTTTAAAATGTCGGACTTTCATTTCATTGCACTCTATCTAATTATGATACTAATCAAATAACGACCAAAAAACTTCAGTTAAAGTGTTAAAATACGAATTTCTAAAGTGCCAAGCAAAACTCTGAATTTTTTTCATGCTTTTAAAATATTGCGTTTTTTTTTTTTTTTTTTTTAAAAAAACGTTGCCCCACACTAGGAATTTCTCCTGTATCGTGGGTGCGTTCACAAACATTTAAACTCACATACACAAATACCCAGACCCGAAACAACTATCCGTAGGCCGTACAAATATTTGTTCCGTGCGGGGATCGAACCCGCGACACGCAGCGCAGCAGTCCATTGCTTGAGCCACTGCGCCAACCGTGCCATTTATTCTCTAAATAATAAGATAATAAATTGTGCCTCTCATCTATAAAGAATCAATGACAAAACTAATCTTCGAATCCACTTATTCAGAATCGAGAACAGCTACTCATATTATTTTTCTCTGCGACACAAAAAACAAAATTCGGCCATAAGCAAAAACTACAATACAAATCAGAGCCAATTATTTCTTCAATTATCGTATTCACGGTGCTACGAATAAAACGATCGAGTTCTCGATATTGAATAACATATCGATTCTAGAATCGAATAGGGTGAATCGAGATCAACAAATCGAATAGGCGAAGCCTGACTTCACATAAGAGAATAAATAATAAAATCCGTGTTCTTGTGACGTCACAGTGGTGTATGACATTTGTAGGGTTGGAAATATCGATATCACAATGTCATGTATTGAGATTTAACGGGTTGATATCCGTGTGGTTGCGTTTTTATGGCTTTTCTTTGTCGAATTCGATATTGTTTACACTTTTGAAGACTTACGATTATCGTTTAATGATTACAGTTATGTCGTCTTAGAACGATGTCATGTGCCTAAGTTTATTCCTTGTGTTGCAGCCATGACTTCTTAAACCAATACTTATTAGTTTAATCTCAGTCTCTCTCAGTGTGGCAAAAGAGATGCCACTAGACATCCTGTATAGCTTTGTCTCTCTCCCACACTTGAATGACAATAAAACAATACTGCTTTTAGTAGTCATGGTAACTCCCCAGGTTACAGTCTAAGCGAATATAGCGAAGTACCGGTATTTTCCATGATGGGGATGCCTAACTGGGTTCCCCAACCTCGTTACTAGGTAACACTCTACGGTCAGACAGATTTTACTGGCTTTCAGGCTTCTGACCACCTGTAACCACTGCCACCGATCTTCAAAAGACATTCGATGAAATAGCAATCATCATCATTAGCATTTATTTCAGATTTATAACCAACTAGTGACCCGCCCCGGCTTCGCACGGGTGGAAAAAAGATATTAAAACCTTCCTCTTGAATCACTCTATCTATTAAAAAAACCGCATCAAAATCCGTTGCGCAGTTTTAAAGATTTAAGTATACAAAGGGACATAGGGACAGAGAAAGCGACTTTGTTTTATACTATATAGTGATAGTGATAGTGAAGATTGTTAGTAAACATAAAACTATGTTAGTTACACATCTAGGTTCGATAGAGAATTTATAATCGGGCGAGCAAACGTGCCCGCATTGACGTTCAGAACTATTCGAGTTGCCCCGGATCCCTTATTTTTTTTGGGGCGGTGGGAAATCATCAAATAACCCCTTCCGCTCTTAGGCCGAGCGAAAGGGAGTGTCAGACTTCTACTGACTAAAAACCACCCATGTTCCTTCTTAGCCCTTTGTGTCGAAGCCGCGGTATCTCTTTCGAACAACCCGCAGCCCTGACGGACCCTCTGATTTCCTTTCCAGTGCTTACTCAAACAAGTAACCCACAAACCACTCGTGACACATTACCCAACGTATAAAATTTAACAACAAGATAACATCTTCGCCAATGGGGAATAAAACCATTACGTACCTACCCATGTTACCCCTGACAAGGGTACCATGAAAATAACACCATCGGGCAGACTGAGCAGGTTTGCTTTTACTAATTTAACTTAATTTTCGATTACCATGATCTTGATATGCATTGATTACATGGAAAGGGTAATTCGATGTAATCTCGCGGATATGTGATTTACTGTGGCAATAAAATTGGCGTTTTGTTTGGTTAATTTTTGGTTATTGGAGAGTTGGCATTTACAGTTTTGAGCACTTATATGAATCCTCGTAGCAACTTTTTGAATTGATTTTTAGAAACTGATTTTAATATTATGTTATGCCATCCTTATAGTTCACTATAATGATGGCATAACATAATATTAAAATCAGTTTCCCAATCAAGTAATTAGTTTAGTAATCAGTGTCTGGATCCCAAAAATGCCAACGATATACCAAGGCTTTAGAAATCCTAAGCGTTACGGCTAAAGATAGGTGTCAAAATAAACTTATGATAATCCGGGTAAACTTAAGTGTAACCGCAACCCCCCATGGCCAAAAAAGATGAATGATTTTTGGGGTGTAAAATCATGTTATACTTTGGCCTCTAATATCTCCGTTACTAGAAGAATCCCAGGTAAAGTCCAGAAAACAAATGATTTCAAGGACGAGGAGAACAAGTGCCTTTCGACTTCGTTAAATGTACTTTTGCACCTTTTACAAAAATTCACTACAATAAGACTACAATGAATGAAATGCATTTTCCTCCCATAAATCCCATACCTCGCTAAAGTACAAAACTTACTAAAACTAAACTACCTAGAGAGGTAAAAAAAACCAATTTCGTCGGATCATATCTCATTTGTATTAATAGGGGACATTTTACCGAGGGGAAAGAGAAAAAAAAATGGGTAGGCTGCCCAACTGCTCCAGATATATCATATCATACTTTTATACTGAATGTATTGTGTTTGATGACCAGGGACTTGGACCTCCCTCGCCCCTCTTTACCCCAAGATATATGTGAGGCTAAGGAGCTCTTCTACATTGTTCGCAAGGTCTGGTTATACTGGTGCTACGTCCCATCGGTTTCTTCATTACGACACATGAGATATTATTTTGTAGTAAAACTGAAATTGTGTATTTGTGGCCGTTATAATTATTGTTTAAGACTGGGTTATATATTAAGTGTTTTATGTATTTTTATATGAAGCACACCATCATGAGAAGTGGCAGGAAGGAGGGGAGGCCTTCGCCCAAAAGTGAGATAATACGAGCTAACAACATAAAAATTATTATCCTGTCATAAGCAACACGTCTGAAAAAAAAATGCATAGCATTAATGCATAGACAAGTGTTACTTTACTGTAATCAACATTTTTACTTGGTTTTGGGTATCCATCCATACTAATCCATACTAATATTATAAATGCGAAAGTAACTCTGTCTGTCTGTTACTCAATCACGCCTAAACTACTGAACCAATTTGCATGAAATTTGGTATGGAGATATTTTGATACCCGAGAAAGGACTTATGCTACTTTTTAATTAAAAAAAAACTTTATTCAAGGGGTTGAAAGGGGGGTACGAAAATATTACTTTTGGTCACGATAACCGGCATCGGTGGCGATAACCGATCCATCCAACCATCCGCGCGGTTGAAACCGCGGGCATCAGCTAGTAATAAATATATCCCTACTTCAATTACTTAAAACTAAAACCTTTTACTCCCCATACCTAACCTATTTTCTTTTTTTTTATCTAGTACTTGTACAAAACCTGACCATTTTCCTAGTCTTTCCATCCTCAAAATCTCAACAAACAGCGAAACACGATTCTAGCAACGTTACACGGATGGTCTATGCCAACTCTAAAATCTTAAATGCACACTGGAAGCAAGCCAGTTCGGCTTAGAGACGGCGACGATACAATTTCTTACAACTCTGCAGTTCTACAAATGCTGGATAAATATCAGATGCTGACAGCATTTGCGCTGACCTTTGCAGCTGTACTTAAAGAAATGCTGTATCATTGAGGGATCGTATCTTTAATGTTATAATATTTAACCGGTTTCTGAGGTGTTCTGATAAAGTTTCAACATCATCTGCCTAGCCTTTTCCCAATTATGTTAGTTGGCATCCAGTTAAACTGGATGCAGCAGAATAAAAGTATTTTACATGGAGCGACTGCCAATCGACTGCAGTGGGAACATTATAGGCTGCTGATGATGATGACTGCCTATCTGACCCCATGAGTCAACACTTGCAAACTCCAGGTTTAAAAGAATTTTTCATGCCAATATTAAATTTATGTTTCGAACATAATAAACACGTGAAAATCTTTATCCAATTAAACATGAATTAGTTGCGATTTCATTTCTAAAGCTAATATCGCAAACGATTCAAAACTATGAGATTAAAAAAAAACTTTTAAAGGGCACGATGAAACCAACCAGTAATTTGTAACACACGGAGCGAACCACTTCGTACGAATACGAAAAACAACATCAACCAACTGATTACGGCATTGGCTAAAACGCTTTTCACTTAAAGGGGAAAGGATACGATTTATCACAAACAATTTGTACCGTAGCATCGATCGCCTGAAGAATAACGCCCTAGAGTATTCCAGGGGTTTGCTCCCACAAGAATCCTAAATAAGTTGTGGGAAACGTATACTTGGGGAGCTTAGTGATGGTAGCAGGTACGGGAAAATACCGGGATTTAAACAGTCAAGTAACAGATGGAAATGGCAAATGATCTCATTTGTAAATGTTTCGCCCCATGGGAAAATGGCAACCAGTCTTTAGACTCAGTCATATCGTCAGCGATCGTAGAGGCTATGGATAGGTCCCATAAAGTGCCCGTGGAGTTGCACAAAGGGCAGGACAGGACTTGTACCCGTGGGGGTTCCCATCGGAAAAAGTTGTGCCTGCAGCGGCTCACGTGGTTTCGAATGTTTACTGTAACCTGTAGTGCTTCTAGAAATCAATTTTGTTATGACTCTTATACCGAAGTACATAATATTACATTTCGTTTATAAAAATGTAAGGACTCGTTTATCGAGGATTTAAAATTATAACTTTTACTTGATAACTGTTTAAATGAAAAGCTACTAAGCTGCTCGTTATTCCTAATAATATCAGACGGACAATAGGGGATCGGACATAAAAAAACTAATTAGTCCGTCAGATAGATTTCCAAAAATTATTGGACACGTATTTTTTCTTTTTTCACGTAAAGCTCGGTAAGCTCGTTCCATCGTCGACATCATCTCTGCCCTTAGGGCAAGATTGAAGTCAAGAGCAAGCCCATTTATAATAAAAAAAAAAAAGTAAACAAAAAATGAAGACGATACAGTGCTTCGAAAACTCGTGTGACGTCATAATATGATAGTACATTAAAATTTTGTACCCACAAGTGACGTTTCAAGCCCCACTCCATGAACTTTGACGCGTTTTATCTTCGTCATTTTTTATTGATTTGATAAAACAAAAAATACGTATTCAATATTTTTCGATAATCTAACTTACGGACTAAACAGAATCATATTATTTTGACCCAGTCCGATCCCCTATTCTTGTCCTGCAAAACAGTTGACTCCGAAATTCCGGGACGTCCCGGGAAATGAACACAACACTAGTGACACACTTTATTGAGCCAATGCTTGTGTGAAATTTATTGTGTTCGGTGTAAACAAGTTGCCTTGAATGTCAGCGTTAATTTTGTTTATATGTTACACCGCATTTAATGCCGTCCGTGAGGTGGTTTTGTTTTTAAATGCGGAGCAGAGTTTTAATATTGGGACAGTGTAACTTAGGTTAAGAGGTAGTAAATATTACGATTTCCTGTTTTTAAACTATCATTAATACGGAAAACGGGATATTTATGTTTACCGTTTTGTTTCAAGTTCCTAATATTTTGGCGATGTTGCAAGCAACATGATCACAGATAAACTGAAGTTATTGCGGGTGGTGTTTTGAAACTGTAAACTAGATACATAGGTAGTAGTTTTTTAATGTTTTTTTTACTAATGAAACAACTTTAGCAATGAGACCATTGTGTTTTGAGTATGCGTAATTGCTTACTTTAATAGATTTTAGTTAAAACAAAATGGCATTAATATTGCTCTAAATATTCTATAAGTAATCTCGCACTAAGTTTAGCTTAGCACTTTTCCCATTTGAATTTCTGAAGATTTCCTCCGCTATTCAAGCGTAAGTACAGCTTGCACAATTTAAAGAAAACTCAAGCTCCGCACCGTATAAATCACTATATCGCGGTCCAACACCTCAATCCCTCACTAAATCACTTAACTACACGGAACTCGGAATTCTACATTCAAGATTTGATAGAGCAAATCGTTCTTAGAGTGATACTTGATACAATGTATACTGAGTAAGAAAACTATTCAGTGCAATATTTAAGATTTGGGGGAACTTTGAGAAGACAGTTTTTTAAATCATTATTTAGACTGACTAAAAACTAAGGTTTTTATCTATACTTGATCTAAAGAGGAAATTTTGTATGTAACGAATAAACTTAAAAACCGATTTCTAAAAAAATTTTACCGTTGAGTAGCTACACTTCCCCGGGTGACATGGCTACTTTTTATCCCTGTATTCCCACGGGAACGGGAACGACGTGGGTGAAATCGCGTGACGTCCGCTAGTAATCTATACTTATAATAAATCTGTAGAGAGGTCAATTCTGTACATGATATATATTTTCAAAATAACTATCAGGGGGTAATTATTGATCGATACTGATGCCAAAAATGCAATCAGTAAAATTTTTGTCTGTCTGTCTGTCTGTCTGTCTGTCTGTCTGTATGTTCCTTATAGAACCAAAAACTACTCGACGGATTTTAACGAAACTTGGTACAATTATTCTTCATACTCCTGGGGAGGTTATAGTATACTTTTCATCACGCTACAATCAATAGGAGCAGAGCAGTGAAGGGAAATGTTGGGAAAACGGGAGAAGTTGCTCCATTTTTTAAGCTTCCGTCGCGTGTGTAGCCTTAATGGTTAAAGCTACATAGAAATCATTTATGACGGAAATGTTCTACATAAAATTATCTAAAAAATATCCCACAACAGCATATGTCTATCTTTTATGGTTGACTCACAATAACACGTGTAACTCCCGATAGCTTAGCAGTTCGGAGCTTTCTGATTATATTTGTTTACTCTAACGTTTATAATACTCTCACTCATCCCTAATTATAAGAAGTTAATATTATTACCTATTCAATAAAAAAAGAATCATAGTAATCGGTACAGAAACATCAAACTGAACCAAATATGAAATACACTAATAAGCTGCGCGTGAATACTGAATCATGCCATAAGGATTATTTTTGTGTAACGGGAGCGAGCTTCATTCAATATTTGGCTGTTGATGCGTTCAGCGTTCGACCTTATTGACAGACAATAATTGATGCTTATCAGCGCGACTTTTAGTCTTTAAATAGTTTATTTTAATTTCTTTTGTTGTTATTTTATAAAATAGGTATTAAGTAGTTATTTTGGTAGTGTTTAAATATTCGTTCAAATTACAAATTATTAATAGTTCGCATTTTATTTCTTTTTAGGGGAAGTAAGTAGTACGCATAGATTTTTAGATACCGTAAGTAAGTTTTGGCTAATTTATGATCAATTTTATTTTTGTATTATGTAGGTAAAAGCGTAGATACTTTTATTAATTATAGTAGTTATAGGTATTTATTTTAAGTGAAGTAGGTAAATTAATAAGGCTCAAGGGCAGAATTTTCGTGTTGCTGGAGTAGATCTCGGTGTCAGATGTTTCTCGCATGGTCAGTTATATGTCGCTCTTTCCCGGGTTAGCAGTTCTAGAAATCTTTATGTTCACGTGCCGGACGGGTCAACTTTCAACATAGTTTACCCGGAAGCTTTGGGCTGAAGTTTTACCTATAGAACGCTATAGGTACCTACTTAAGCCTCATGTGAAAGTGATCTAAACAATATTACCAATACATTAACTTAATAACATACAAGGAGTTACACGCTGACGGAGTCGCGGGCACAGCTATTAATAATAATATTCTGCGGTTCCTTTTTGCGATATTTTTCAACAGTATTGTGGATTGACATTTGTATTTCCCTACTAAAATACGAAAGTTAATCTGTCTGTTACATCAAAACCACTGAACCGTGAGGAAGGACATAATGGTACTTTTTTACGAAAAACGACGGAAACGCGGACGAAGTCGCGGGCAAAAGCTAGTGCTAAATATGCTGATGTTGTCTAAACTGGAGCTCACTTATCTGGAAGAAACGATTCACTCAAACTGTAATTAATCCAGATAATAATGATCGAGGAACAGACAGAAGCCAGCAGTGACCTCACGCACTGGTGAAAAATTGTGCTAAGACGAGTCCCTGACTGACTGTATCTATTGAATTATCATCTTCTGTTTCTAACGTTTATATGGAAATCTAAATTGAGTGGAGCCAAAACTATTTAACTAGTTTAGCGCTTTCAGTCGCGTGCATCAGTTCATGTAATAAACAAACAACAGGACACATTCATGGACATTTTATTAATTGTTTGTCATTTGGAGAACAGCAACATGCTTACACTCCAGGGCAGAGTTCAATTATCATGATAGATATGTTTGTATGTTCAGCAGTGAATCTTACGATAAGTCTCTTACTTGTTTACATCGTGCAACCTACACACCTCTAAAGCAAATAAATATATCCCTGTATCACTTTAAAACACCTCAATATACAATCACTTACAAAACTCGGAACTCGGAATTCGCACTTCAACACTAACACATATCGGACACAGTCAGCACAGTTACTCAAAACAAACAACTATGCATGGGAAAATTTCAAATTGATACAAGAAAAGCGTTGCTGGCTCTCTGCCAGGCCCCGTTTCGCTTGGAGTGGGCTTTTGTAGACCTACCCACAACGTGCTTGCAGCCTCAAGAACTGAAAATGCTGGTGAGCAGCCTGGAATAGTTGCTGCTTTTATGTGTCTGACCGGGCTGTGAAAGGCGGGGGCTTGTAGTATGAATTTTTTTGGCTGATATTGTTATGGTATCTTTATTCAAACGTTTTTTTTTTTTTGTGGTGTTGTGTTTAGGTAGTCCTGTAACTTGAGATCGGTTATTGTTTGAAGATTATTAATTTGAATTTGTTTTGTAGATACTGTTTATAATTTAGGTATCATATCTTTTTTTAATCTAGCTTGGGCAAGTGGGAATACTTTGACAAGGTTAGAGACTACAACAATAAATTATAGTTATAGTATTAGTTTAAGATTTTTTATCAATATTGAGAAGGTAAACTTCTCTACCTATTTAAATTTTATGTAAGCAAATGCGGAAAATATAGAACAAGGGAGATCTGGTTATCTCATCAAATATACATTGTAGAGAAGCACTCTCATCAAGTGACGTAGTTTACTACGGGGATGCAGAAATTTAATAAAGATTATACTCTTTTCAGGAAACAAAAATATATATTCATAGAAGTAAGAATTTACCCAGCACACACGAGAAAACAACAAACCTTCTTTGTTTCCCTAATTAGTTCATAACAAATTCACTAGATGTCACTTTTTTCAACAATGCAAATTGCAAATCATGGCGTGAAATTACTACAAAGCAGCAATTTCAACCTTACTATGTTGTAAAGAAGTCTTAAATCCCTAAGTACGTATTACGTAGTAAAGACTTTTTAGAACAACTTCGGATTAGTGGTAAATGTTAACGAGTCTCATTAGGCGAGGCGACTGTGCGTTATAATGGCTAAATATTTTTTGTCTTTTCGTCCGCCATAATTGAAAAATGTTGAAAATGTACAACGGGTTTTGCAGCCTAGGGGTGTGAGAGGAAAATATTATTTTAAATACTAAAATTTCCGTTGGGATGTGTAACTATGACAGATATATTGGGTTGATTGTTTGAGGAATACGAATTTTGGATACCGTGACTAATTGCTAGACATTACATCTAAAACATAACTAGTGAAATGTGGGTGTACAAATAAGGTACACCATTTTTTTTTGTTTTTTTATAAGGGCTTACTCTTGACTTCAATCTTGCCCTAAGGGCAAAGATGAGGTCAACGATGGAACGAGTTTACCCAGAAGAAGCCTATTTACTCGCGACTTAAATAGATTGGGGTTATATGAAAAACCGACGCAGGCAGGGTGTTCCACTCCTTGGCTGTGCGAATAATGAAAGACTTAGCAAAACGCTTCGTACGTACGTACGTAGGTAAATGTGTACCTACTTACAAAAATTTAATTTGGCTTAATTTTGATATTAATTAAATACGATTCTAAATCTAAATGTTAATGTTTAGTATCAAGTGTTACTTGTAAATATTCGTATGCCGCGTCTAGCGGCGGATATGTCGTGATCAATATTCTTCTGTAACAACTTTGTACCTACCATATTCTACGAATAAATATCTTTATCTTTACGAATGTGTGGAACATCGATAAGCTATGGGTGATAACCCGCAGTACGTCTAGTCTCTCGATGGAAGAAGGGAGATGGTGGAACTACAGTCTGTAGAAGACCGACAGACATGCAACTTTGCGGCGGTGGGCCAGGCTATGTAGCTTGGCAACCAGCTTAGCGTCACCAATTAGCCTCTACCTCTTTAGCGGTAGGGAGTGTCAGACTTCTACTGACTAAAACCCACCCATGTTCATTCTTAGCCCTTTGTGTGGAGGCTGCGGTATCTCTTTCAAACAACTCGCAGCCCCGACGGACAAGGTACACAGCTACATAACCCTTCCGGGAAAGCAGGCGTGATGCTATGTTACTAATTTGTATTTTCAGTTGTTTTGCAATAATAACTATTTATTTTCGTCAACGCACAAAAAATCCTATATGTTGTTTGATCAGTAAACTGTTTCAGAGAACAGTGATCGCAAATGATTCGCGTTCAGGTTGTCCTCAATCAATTTCCGAGAACTATTAAAGTATACCTAGAAAAAGAAACAATCTGAACACGATACAAATAATGTTCAACGTATGAAGGATCCGATCCCGAACGCAAATACATGCAAATTAAATATCCAATACATAATAAATTAAGTTAAATAACCCCTTTATTTTTTATATCCCGTCCCGAAAATAATTTAAACATGCAAAGAAGGATCATACCATACCGAATCAATTCCCCATTACTTTCCCATGGGTACCTAATGGATGAACATACATACATGTTCCATACAAAAAAAGGGGTTCATAGATTCTCCCTTACCGTCTCTTGTTTTATATTCGAAGGAAAATAGACCGTATATGTACATGCTATGAGTACATTTTCTCGTGCGTGTACGATATATTTTTTATACAGTTAATGTGCTCGCAAATGAGAGATAGAGAGGCATTAAATAGATGACGTCATCGGCTGCTACGTCATAGTACAAAATGAAACAGTAATTCAACTCGATCGGGCGATTAACGTTTAAAAATGTCGATTGTTTTTTTGTGTTGTAATTATCTGAAGCTGTTTTCGTTTCGTGGGCCTTTGAAGAATTAATTTATTGCGTTTACACATGAAATATTTTATCATTCTACAAACCCATTGATTTGGTTTAAATTAAATTTTCTATAGATTGAACAATTTTCCTCAATGTATTGAAATGGCAAAATAAAGCAATATATAAATCAAGCAGTTTTCTAAGAACAGAAAAAAGGATTTTTAATATCAAACAAGAGCATGCCCACTTAACTGCAAACAATATAACATTAAAAGGGTCAACTACACAGAAATTATTCATCCACGATCGACCCAAATACCCTGATTGATACCTCAGACGCACAGGAGGTACTTATACCTCCCTTAGCGCTGCTACCTCAAATAATTTCAAAGACGCATCGAAATTGAGTTACTTCGCCCAATTTGCTGTGGGGAAGAGACTATAGGCTTACCAAAGATGGAGTGAGTGATATATAATATATGATGAATATTATGTACCTAATACATGTAGTTATGGAAGATTCTGTTGCTAAGCAAGTTGCTTGTTCGAAGGTTATATTTGGTAGTGTATTTAGCGTTTCAACACGAGATTTCCTATGTATGTTTATCGGTGTTTTATGTTTTAACACACGATACTCGTAGGTACTAATTTTGATTAAAGTAAATTTAAACTAACATAATCATAGTTTTAGCTCAGTTAAAATAGACATTTGGAATAACAATAATTTGTATTGGGTTAAAAATTTATTGAGGTCTTGAATATAGAAGAAACATGAGAAATAGAGAAGAGATGTCAGGTAAAGGATTGACGATTTCAACAAGTCATGGCGAAGAAAGAAACGATGGATGGACTATGAAATTGAATACTATAGCTACTTATATTTGCACCGCACCACACTTGTAATGGCAGCTCGATCATGGTGGTGACGGAAGTAACTGGTGCTTATAGCACAGGAGTCCTCCTAGTTTAAGCCCAGTTGCACTTGTCTTGTATCTTGCCACTAAATTAAGTCTAATAAAGGTTCAATAATTGTAATAGGTTTAAGTCTTGAACAAATAAATATTGTTTATAAATTGACTGTGAGAAGGATAATACGGCTAGGAAGGTGGTGACTGCTGAGATGAATAGTAATAGAAAAGTATGAAAGAAGGCATGTTACGCTGACCCCAAATAGATTGGGCTAAGGGCAGGACAATGATGATGGAGAGCAGCGGTGGCCCAGTGGTGGCGGCCCCGACTTACGAACAGTAGGTCGTGGGTTCGAACCCAGGCAGGCGCATTACTTTGTGTAATTTATTTCATCACCGCTGCTCTCAAAACGATGAAGTAAAACATCGTGAGGAAACTGTCTTAGAATCAACAATTCGAAGACATTTGACATCTACCAATCCGCACTGGGCCCGCGTGGTAGATAATAGCCCATTCCCTCTTTAGGAGAGGAGGCCTGTGTCCCAGCAGTGGGAACATTAATAGGCTGTTGATGATGAATGATGATGATGGTAAAGTCTCAAATATTGTAAAGATCGACGATGCTACATAAAGCTTTAGACTCACATTAAAGCTAAACATAACAATTCTACTGACCCAATAAAGTTACCAAACATTAAATACCAAAAACAAATTAATTATACAGACGCATGAGCAAAAACATTTCCTACGGCTTTGCAATACGATCCATAATGATCGAATGTTTGAAACCTTAAAAATATGGAATATTTCAATACCCTTTTTTAGATTTTAATGGGCAATGTAACTGGAGACCCGCCTTTGAGGTATATTTTATTTATTCTTATATTATGAAAGGTAGATTTTTTGCTCTACTAACTACGATTTTAATATTTATGTTATTGACCTCGTGTTTTTAATTTGAAAAGTCATTTTAATAAAATTATTTTGCAGCAAACCTGAGTAGTCAAGGATCCATTTTGAGTCTAGATTAAAATATTTTGACAGCACCCAATCTATATCTATACATATAATAAATATGTAGAAAAAATATTTTTTCACTTCTCTCGCTCTAAAATTCGTCTTTATGTCGTGCGTAGGCGACATAAAATCGCGTTTTATGCTCTAGAGCATAAAGTAAAATCTTCGTCGAAGACCAAGGTAATCGGCACAGGTAATCGGCCCAACAGCCACACGAACAACTTCAACTTCATAGAATAACCTCTTTAATTCGTTTCGTTAGTATTCTAAGAACAAGGGATTACTGCTTTTCATTACGAATACAAGGAAAGTTGATGGGAATAGGCTTCCCCCAATTACCTAAATCGCTTGATGGCAATAGGCTTACTCTTAATTACATTGATTGATGGCAATAGGCTTGCTCTCAATTTCCTAAATCAGTGGATGGAAATAGGCTTGCTCCTAATTACATCGGTTGATGGCAATAGGCTTGCTCCTAATAAGATTGGTTGATGGCAATAGGCTTTTCCTAATGAAATCGGTTGATGGCAATAGGCTTGTCCCTAATTACATCAGTTGACGGCAATAGGCTTGCTCCTAATTACATTGGTTGATGGCAATAGGCTTGGTCCCAATTACATCAATTGATGGCAATAGGCTTGCTCCTAATTACATTGGTTGATGGCAATGGGCTTGCTCCTAATTACATTGGTTGATGGCAATAGGCTTGCTCCTAATTACATTGGTTGATGGCAATAGGCTTGCTCAAAATGTATTTTTAACTGAGCAGTATGAGTAACGACATAAGTCAGGTGTTATGTTTCCTACTGAAAAAAAAAAGTTAATTGGCGGGAACCTTAATTATTTTTACAATATTTACAAGTTGCTGTTTCATTTCCTCGCAATCGAAGTGAAAAGTAGAGTGTAAAACTCGTCCATAAAACCCATTTTGCTCTCTACTTTATATCCATCCTCGCTCGCAAGCTCGCATCGGATGGATAAACGTCTCGCGCAAAATGGTGCGTTTTATGCACTTGTTGTACAATCTACTATTGTACATTGAAAATATTTAAAAAAGGAATTGTTGTGTGAATAGTTTAACCAACAGAACTCATTTCCAGCATTTTTGGAATTTTTGTCTGTTTATCTGTTTGTCTGTTTCGATGACTAAGCATCACGTAAAATTTACGAAACTAATGTAGTTAACTTTTATACAAAAATATTGTGCGTAACTTGGAGTATTACTTAGTCTTTGTTTCATCGTAATCGGTGCTCTCTATCAAAAGATATTTGAATATATAGTTTTCAAGAAGAACTTTATCATTATGAACAAGAACAAGAATGAGACATGCAACGACTTCTTTTATACGAATATGGTACTTATTAATTAATGCATTCAAGATAACTTAAAAAAAATATAATAGCTAAAAGTACTCAGTTATTTAGACTGTACCTCAGTCTAAATAACGCTGCTTTCCAGTCTACATAGCCTAAAGTCCTAAACCCTGTGTGATTGGTCGCTTTCCATGCATTCAATTTTAGCAGTTTGTCTTCGTCTTCGATAGATGGCGTTGCTCATTTGATGCCATTTTCTGAACCGCGGTGTTAATTAAAAATATGTTCCGTAAATAAAAATTGACCAATTACACAGTATAACATTGGGTTCCGTAGTCAACAAGGAACCCATATAGTTTCGCCATGTCCGTCTGTCTGTCTGTCCGTCCGTCCGCACTATTGCTCAGGGACTCTTAGTACTAGGAAGCTGTAATTTAGCATGAATATACAGATGAGTTACGCCGTAAAAAAAATACCGCAAAATATTTTTTTTAGGGTATCTCCGGATAAAAGAGGTGATGTTTTTTTCTTGCGAAGCCCATAGTGTGGGGTGTCGTTAGATAGGTCTTTGAAAAAGATTGTGAGTTTACTTATACCTTTTTTCGAATATGGGATTCGTTTGTGAAATATTAAGCTATAAAGTGCAAATTTTGTTAGACTCAAGTCAGGCTACCTAAACCACCCGTCAGGGCTGCGGGCCCCGTCGGGGCTGCGGGTTATTCGAAAGAGATACCGCGCCCTCGGCACAAGGGCTAAGAAGGAACATGGGTGGTTTTTAGTCAGTAGAACCCCTCCCGCTCTGGGCACAGCGGGAGGGAGTGTCAGTCTCCTACTCTGTTTCAAATTTCATCAAGATCCGTTCGGCCGTTCTGACGTGGTTGAGTAACAAACATCCATCCATCTAAACTTTAGTATTAGGCATAGTCAGTGCTTTGCATTACCTACCCTCTTCTTATTTTCTACAGCGTTAGTAAGTTAACGCAAGGCAATGATTTAATGAACTTTTGTCTAAGCGACGCATTTTTAGTTTTCGACAACCACGCGAACGAAGTCGCGGGCACAGCTAGTTAGGGAATAAAAGCAAAAGCTACCTTCTTCTCTGAATTTGAAGAAACATTTGTCTTGATCTAGAAGCGACCGAAATGTAGAAATGAGTATTAAATCTGAATCGCCTCTCCCCACTTGTTCCAAAATCTTTTAAAAATTCTGAAACTTGGCGAACCAAAAACTTAAGTAAAATTGCGACTGTTCCTCTCTAAGTTACCAAATGAATAAAAGCAATAATATTTCAAGCATTCACACCTCCTAAGTCTAAAAAGAGCAAGTTGATACCATCGGTAGCCCGGTGGTTAGTGAAAACTTTCAATCCACTACGACAAAGAGGGTTGGCAGGACGCCAGAAACCACCAATCAGCTGACTAGGTTCTGTAAACCGTGTTAAAAATGTGTTCGGAAACTGAGAATAAAATCTCCTGTCATAAGAATTTTTGTCGACCGTTTTTATTCATTTGGAATGGATTTATTTGGAGCGGTATAGGTTACGTGATATTTGTTTGGGAATGGTCCTTTTCAGTGTAATAAGAGATGCCTTGCAAAAATAGCTGGTTTCTGTTAACCACGTTAATGTCCTACTGCAGGGCAAAGGCTTTCATTTCCTCGTTCGAGTTAGAGATATATATCTCTCTACATCTTGTGAAATATCTGGCCATGTTCGCCCCGCAAAGAAGATCGGATCAAGTCATCGTAGCGTGAATGCACCCAGAGACGTGGGCAAAGATCTTCACACACCGGACGACTGACGAAAGAAAACGTCGTCAAGTCTTTACTATAACTATACAAGATGATTTTTAGTCACCGTCCAAATTCTGATATATTAATCTTTGGCAAAAATCATTGAATGCGTGTTTTTTTCTTTTAGTATCACTCAATATAAAAATATTGAGATATCACATCACAAAGTTTTAACGTTTCACGGAGAGCGGATAATTCTTTCGAGACAAAGATTTAATACGAAAATTTTACGGATCGCTTTTTTTCAAGCATGGTGTTAGCGAATGATACCTAATGCCTAGAAAAAATTCGGACGGCGCGGTGACAAAAAAATCATCTTATATACCTACCTAAGTACCTACTATACCCATAACCTAACCTTTTTTTATGAGCCTGATGTATCTCACTGCAGGACAAACGCCTCCCTTCCCTCTTTCTACTTAACTCTGTCTATGGCTGTTCCGTATGGTGTCGGACGCAAAGAATAGCACCATCCCATATCTTCCCGTGGGTGTCGTAAGAGGCGACTAAGGGATGTACCAGAGAATGGGCAGCAGCGTTCTCTGTGCTTTTTGTATCGACCGTACTGCGATCGCCAACCCGCCTGCCAAGCGTGGCGATTATGGCAAACCCCTCCTAAGCAAAAATGACACTTAGGGGAGGCCTTTGTCCAGCAGTGGACGTCTTTCGGCTGAAATGATGATGATGATGATGATGGCTGTTTTGGCCCAATCCTTTTAGTACGGTAGGCTCAGGAGGAGATAGCGTGATGAGCTAGACTCTTTGATTCAATAAGCAATAGCAAAAGTGACTCATTTTACGAAGAAAATCTTAAAAAAAAACACTCATAAATTATTCATCTTCACATATTTGTACCAAAAATTACCATATTCCCATGTAAATGTGTTCTTAGAAAAATAACTTAAAAAATACACGGTGATCCATATCTAACATGAGAATCATTAACATATCAACGAAGAGTTTTGGCTCGGAGCCAGCAAAGATTGATGGCAGAATGTATGCATATCTGTGCCTCGAAAAAAAAAAGTTTTTATTGAGAGGCACAATGTTTTATTACGGGTCTAGTCGTTTCGGGCTTTTAAGACTGGCTGTGGTATGTGGCAAAAAATGTAGTAGAATGCTGACAGTTGTTTGTTTTACTACGCCTAAATGGCAAAAGCAAAAAAAAAACCACAGTAAAAAATACAGAGATAGCAAAGTGCCAGAATTTGCGAGTTAACATAATCAGCCTATAAGTTTTTCATTGCTGAGTCGTGGACCCCGGCTTTATAAGAAGGAGTGCGTAGCATAATAAACCATCATGCCGGCCTAGTGCGGGTTGTACTCGTTTCTTTCATTTACATGTAGTTAGTGCCCGGTGTCAAAGTTGTTATCCCACCCATGGGCATAAGACTGGACTTTTTATATCGCCGAAAATATCTATTTTTTCCTTTAGTGAAACACGTGATAGTGATACAATACGCACCAGCACATGACTCTGAAAAATCAGAGGGGAGTGTTTTGGCTTCGAACTCTAATTCAATGGCTTGGCAGTCCACGCGAATTGTAGTGGATGACACACAATATGTCTTACAATTTTCCATACTAGGACATTTGCAGTGTGTTAGCTAAAAATTACATCAATCTATAATATGCAGTCAAATTCCAAAAACATAAAACTATTTTAATAACTATCACCCCATTTCACTTTTCATTCTATTGCCAAATGCAATAAAAATCAAAATTCCAAACAAAATTGGGGACAAACCTCCAAAAGTCATTAAGGCGGTACACACCAGCGGAGTCGAAACTCGTAAAAACATTAAAATAGCGTATAACACGGTCGTAAACACCAGTTAATATGCGCCAAACGCCTGCAACGAAACGACTGTGCCAACTAGCTTTGTTACTTTTTGTGTTTATAGCCTTAAATCGCTCGTGTACACTGTTCTTAACTTTCAATTATTTTGTACCGCCTTAATTTTAGTGGGGGTGTTAGTTAATAGCTTTTAAGTTATAAGACATTATGTCGTTACATTCAAAAGTGCACGGATTTTTCGTAATAACTCAGCAATCAAACGCATACTCAATATATGTTACGAGCCTCTCCTGATTCGCACAGTTTTTTTTTATTTTGAGCTCATTTAATATTTATACTAATAAAACTTTCGGAATAAATTCAGTTAAAGATAGTGAAAATCATATCAAAAAGACCCACGAACTTATTTAAAAGAATAGGTGGTTTTAGATTTGAAAAATAAGTCAAACAATTAAACATCTCAGCTCACAAAACCGAGATCCATCATTATACCTACTTAACCCAAAATTCCCACCAATTGACACCCAATCAAGGCCCTACATACCCCCTAAACAACGCCGTAATGGTACTCTACGTCACTAAAACGTACCACTCGTGTCTAAATTTTCACTAAGAGCATTACAATGAATCTGACAGTGAGGGAAGGAGTGCCTAAGCCCTCTCTAACCCTTCGGAGGGAAGATCGGTTCATGTTTTTATACCGTTTAACTAATGTATCATAACTTGGGTTTGCGGATTTACTAGTATGGATACGAAATAGATATCTACCTATAAAAGTATAGATGGATAGGTCAGTGGGTTCGACCCAGTAAATTTTAATGCTGACTTTGGCATTTATTTTAAACTAGCTTTTGTCGGAGGCTTCACTCGCGAGGAGGTTAGAAATTATCCCAAGACGTACTAAAGGGACAAAAGTATCCTATGTAATCCAGGTTTCGTATTCATCGAAATTCGTTCAGTCATTAGAGCGTAAAACATAACAGACGGACAGAATTTATTTCGCAATAATGTCAATATGGTAGATTTCTAAATTATGGGTCTGTTTGCAAGCAGATGTAGTGCCTAAACCTCTACTATGAACGCCGCGAGGCCGTGACCAAGGAGGCGACGTGCACTGGCCGGTGATGCGGCGCTCTATTCTCTAAATAAAAAGAATGATGGTTTCAAACACGGGCTGTCAAACATCTTTCATGTATAATATATTTTATTTTCATGATTTCGTGTGATAAAAATATTTTCCAACATCATTGTAAAGTTTGTAAATTGTGCATCAATTTTCATGTATATAGTTTACACCTAACTCCGAATTTTATTCCTGCTCTCCAACTATCATCCCGGTTACTCAGCACCTTCCATATATTGAGAGGCCCGCCAAACGGGCTCCTTCACACATATAACACAAACAAGAAACACATCGTATTGATCAAATATGTCTTTAAGTCCTTTGATCAAATGTACGAGTATATACGCAATTTACTGTCTTGAGAACAGTGTGGCCTGGTTTGAAATCAACGTTCTACATCTCGTTACCAATGTACATTTGTGTACATTACTAATCGTTGTTCAGCTGTCACATCATGATAAATAAATTCAACTCCATAAACATTGATGATAGGCAAACGTAAAAAAATACTCGTGAGATCCCCTCCCCCTCCCCCTCCAAATAACATCAAATAAACCTAACTGACTCTCGCATTTAATATCTGTTTTAAACTTTACGATCGAGAGATAGCTGGAACGTTATTCGCCATTTTATTAGCAATAACGTCATTTCGGTGTAATAAATTGATAAATGATTAAGATTAGAAATGCAATTTCTCTGATGATGGCGGTTTATGGAAGTGGCTGATGAATGATGTTTTTACGGTTTTATAGACAGCGGTCATTTAATCGAAGTAAATGAAGCGATGCTGCTGCTAGCTATGGTGTGCTGGAAGATATTTCTTTAGAAATAAGCATCACAATTGTATTTTTTTCTGTTACTGTCATCTTTTTACCCGACTACGGCAAAGCCAAAGGAGGGTTATGATTTTGACTGGCTATGTATGTATGTATGTATGTATATATATATGTATGTATGTTTGTATGTATGTATGTGTGTATCTTCATCTGTTCCCTCATAGCTTCTAATCTACTTATCGGAACTCGACATATGAGGTATCGTTAGAACCGTCTTAATTTTCCGCTGAACATAGGCTACGTGACGTGTCACAAAAAGCGATTTGGCGCCCTCTAGCGGTCAAAAAGTAAGGCTTAAAAATAAAAATGGAGATAAACACGCCGTGTTTGGTATCATTTAAAAGGGCCTCACTTGTACATTTCCAAAATATTGCTCAATTTTAAAATCACGCCCTCTAGCGGACAAAAAGTCAAGAGTAAAAAAAAATATTTAACACCAAAATTGTTTAAATAAAAAAAAGTAAAAAACTAAAACCCGACTACGACAAAAAAAACGACGCAGAAAAAGTATGAAACAAGATTTTCAGGATAGAACAAAAAGAAAAGCCGTAGTCACACATTATAGGTACCAACCTAAACACTTTAATACCGTGTGACTACGGCTTTTCTTTTTGTTCTGTCCTAAAAATCTTGTTTCATACTTTTTCTGCGTCGTTTTTTTTTGTCGTAGTCGGGTTTTTACACGACTTAATCTAAAGATACACCTGAGTGCCTGAAATTCATCACGATTTTAGCTAAGCATAACTCATCATATGCCTAGCCTTTTCCAAAGTATGTTGAGGTTGGCATTTGTATCCCATAAAAAAAAAACTACCAACTAAAACCGACTGAAACTTAACTCAAATCATGTCAGTTTATTTTGGCTTAAACCTTAATCGGGTAAATGAAAGTTTAAAAAATTTATATTGCAAAAAAGAATACATTGTCTCTATTGATAAAAATAAAAGAAATTTCACTCAAAAACAACTCCAAACCACACAATAAAAATAAACAACACTAGAGTAACATTTTCAAAATGATATTCGTTATCTGCCATCATCCAATTTTATCCGTATAAGCCTCGTGATCCTTCAATCAGAGGGGATTATAACCGTACCGAGCGTGGCTTCAACATCGTAGTGCAATTGTTTCGCTCAGTCCTATGAATAGACAATATTGTTTTGGTGTTCAAGTTTCTCTATGATAATTTTATTTTGTTTAAAGAAGGGCAGATTTTTGATTGGTTAAAATAGATGGTGTTTTTGTTTTAAAATCTTATTTTGATTTCCTGTTTGTCTTTTCTAGAAACCGAGTCTTATTCAACTTTCCTCCCTCCTGGAAGAAATTTGCTGTACTTTCGTGTCTTTTATACACACACATACACATAAACCACAGAAGGCCACTTGCTACGATCCTTACTCCTTTTGCGTCGTCCACATTCATACATCTGGTCATACACGCACGCCGGTTACGAGTACTACGCACCTGTCCTTTCTGAAGAACGGCAACAATAAGATCAGTGTATGTCTTTCTAGGGCGTCTCCTCCCGGGCGCCTACCACTCACATCTACCTTTTACCTTTTTTATCTTAAATTAATATCCTGGTTCTGTTCTTTCCGTCATTAGGGTATTTTTGCCCGACTTCAACGCATCCATCTGTATAATGTTAAAAGAGCGTTACATTGAGTCCTACCGTAAAACATGATATTATTATTTCACCCCAAATAAGAGTCGTTTCCAAGCAGTGATTTTTACGAGTTACTTAATTTGATGTCCAGAAAACGAGATTGACGTCTTCGTGATGGATATGTTAACGCCTTTTAGATTTTATAATTATTGGCTGGCTATTAAGGAAAACAACATACATGAATGCAAAATTAGTCGTAAAGGAACTTTACAAGGAAAACATACAATTTTACTTACTAATGAACTACGTTGAGGATAGCATAGAAGCTTCTATATATCTTTGACAAAAACAATTACATTTTGCTCGGAATGGTAAAATCTGGTAATCTGAAACCCACCCCATTTTCTCTCAAAGCCAAAACACAAACAATACTATCTTCCCTTCAAAAGCAGAAAACCTCATGAATTTTGATAAACAGCGATCCATCAAAATTCAAAAGTACAACTTCAACTAAACCCCATAAAATTTTAAAGCGACCACAGACGCTCAAAATCCTATCCTTTCATTTGAGATAAGAGGCAGTGTTTCAAGCTGGAATTAAATGAATTATTATACTGTTGAAGGACCATTTCGTGACGTTAATGAGAACTCTCTGGAACCTTCTGGAAGTTTTCGACGATTTCTTTTGTATTTATGAATTAAGTGCACTGCGACGATTGTAATTGTGTTAGAGGAGCTAGTTTCTGTTGTTCATTTATAGCCTCATGAAGTTAAGAAGCCGTGTAATGGTCTGATTTTCTTTCTATAGTGTACAGTGAAAATCTGACAAATTTTCCCAATTAATTTTGAGCCTACTGCTTGAGCAATAAAGTTGGAAATCTATTAAAGACATTTGACAGATTGTGGTAGCTTAATGTGCTTGCGTCTGTATTGAAAATGAGCCTCACTAGCAATTTACTGTCAGGCTGATTGTCAAATCATTTATTTTTAGATCAAGAAAATTATCTATTTTTCTAAAAGGCATCGTGAGTTTATCCCGGTTTCAATATTACTAAGAATCGGAATCATTATAATCAGTTTTTCTTGTCCGCTTTTCTCAGAATTTTCAAACAAGATTGAACATTCGATCCGTCTTGTAAAGAAGAAAATTAAATAAACAACCAACTATCCAGTTTTCAAACAATTCTTTTACAAAGAAGTGTCTATTACAAGCAAACAGAAAAAATAACTTGGAAAATAACTGGAAATTGAATAGCATTTCAACATGAAACCTCTTTTCTTTAAGTGCGTATATACCACCATTATAAAAACCCATTCGGAACTAATCTCAAAGATCTGCACTCTCAATACCATTCCGAAACATTTAGTCTATAAGTACTTATATACCAAGGTATGGGTACTTACGTACCTAAGTACATACAATAAAGGTCACACACAAAACCACAGCCTATTCAAACGGCCATAAAACCCATGTGCCCATTACCAGAGAAGCAATAACAACAACAGAATAGAAAGTCATTTAAAACACTCGAAAACACTACATAGAAATAAACAGCCTCGTTTTATAACCAAAGAGTTTTTATCGAAAATGTTCGAGGGAGCTCTCTAAGAGAAATTTAAATGCATTAAGTTGAAACCTAGCCGATTATTCGTGGGAACTCTCACTGTTTTATTGCCTTTTTGGGAGGAGGGGGGGCTAAGTTCTAACTATTGTGGAGAAGGGCACTGACCGAGGTGCTTTGTGACTTGCTTAGGAGAGGACTGGCCAGCAGTGGAATATTTAGCGCTGAAGAAGTTAAAAAAAAACTTTGTGCCAAACTAGGAATCCTAAAAAAAACTAGGGACCTCTTGTATCTTGGTATTGAAACTCGCATACATAAAAAACCAGACTCGGAACAACAACTTGAAGGCCATATCAGTTTGTTGTTCCGGGTGGGAATCGAACAAGTGGAACAGCCCAGCAGTCTATCACTCAACCACTGCACCAGCTGTGCTGCCAGATATGCACGGACTGTCCAAATCTTGATAATGACTGTTGAATCCACAAATCCACTATGAATTTCGATTTACAACTATCTTCTTTTATTTCTTATTTTTTGTGTGAGTATTACCTAACCTGGTGCTTACACCAGGTTACGAAGTCCGGGACCCATGGCGGCATAAAGCCTCTTAAGGCTTTATGCCGCCATGGGTCCCGGACTTCGTGTCCGGTTTTACCGATTTTTAGCAATTTTTAGAAAAGTTTACTTTATCTAATTTATTATTATTTATTAATAATAATAATAATAATAAATCATTTATTTGCATAAAAACATGGTATACATTGGTGTTAAATAAAATTACAATAGTTCAAGCATGTTTAGCTAAGATAGAACATAGCATGCAAAATTTTAAAGTTTAGCAAAATTATACAATGCATCAAAATCTATTTTCAATAAATTCTTTCAAACTATAGAAATTATATTCATTCGTAATTCTACCACAAAATCTTTGGTTTCGGATTATTTTACGGTAAATCTCAGTATTTCGCCGTCTTCGCCTGCAAGCGAGTTTAAGTGTCGTTAGACCGATACGCCGTTTTATGAGCTGCGTTCTAAAGATTTACTGTTTGTTTGGTGATTCGGTTCTGTATGTAAATTCCTTTTTGTTGAGTGGAGTGGAAAGGATTTTATTATGCATTTTGGCTTTGAATTTCAGCGCAGGATTTTTTTTATATCTTAGAAAATAATTATATAATTTGGACTATTTTGTAATATGACAATGCTAAACAGACACAGTGAATATTTGTGTAATATTCGATGTCGGATTATGTCCTAACCACTATTTCAGAAACAAAAAATCATTACAGAATTTTAGACGGAGTTTATAATATCCACATGTTACATACTTCTTTGAAATGAAAGCAAATAATTCTACCTATCCCGATCTCTATTTAAGAACAAACAGAGATTGGCAAAATTGGCTCTTAACCTTATGGAAACCAGTTGTAAGCCATAATACATCATAAAACCTCGGAAATCTAAAGAACTCACCAAAATCCGTACTTCGTAGCACTGCGTAGCACCGTAGCGCGCAGCACCGTAGCGGCGTAGCACCGTAGCCCGTAGCATCTTGAGATGACTATACAGCTATTTAGTTTTAGAATCCAAACGCTTTGCCCAACTACATGGCAACGGTAAAGCGTAGGAATTCTAAAACCAAAACACTGTGATTCTTCCCCATTTCTCCATTTTATTCTTATCTTCTCCAGTTGATAAGGTAATTCTAGGATATTGGATTCTAAGTTGCTAGGGGTGATGGGTGTCGGGGTCAATGACCTTACCTGAAACGAAGAAACAATAGATTTTAATCGAGTTTTAAGACTTGTTTAGATAAGAAAGGTTGTTTGATTGTTGAGTTGCTTTATGATCGCGCTTTTGGGGAAATGTCAAAGTGTTTCTAATTTTAATTGCTTTATCCTATTAAATGTAAGAGTAATTTTGTTTATTTTTTTACATTTTAAGCAAAATATTAACAATACATATTTCCTTAAAAAAAAAACATTAATAAAGTGCGGAAAATTAAAGTCGACAAATCTTAATTTTCCACATAAATTGCTATCACGTATTTAAGGACATTTGCAAAATAAGGACAAATCGATTAACGTAAAAATCATCAAAATCAACCAACGCCAAACGCGTTTGGTCTTAGAAATTTAAATATAGACTTCTAGGTTCTTCTTCAATCGGGTCATATTATGTGATCTATATCTACGTTACGATAAGGTTTCTATAGGGTAACAGCTGTCAAAGATAAAATACTATCCTGTCATTTGATATCTTACCTCTTATTTTGCAATACAGTCCACCTTTATTAATACAGACATAAGGTTTACATTACATCTAAAATAATTGTGAAAGGAATGTTGCTCTAAAAGTGAAAAGCCTGTAAATAATAAAATAAACCGTTATGACAGTAGCATCCTGTCAAATTTTTACGTGGACAGATAATATTCAGTGGCACAGATAATAAAAAGGGGAGCGTTTACGGAGCTCGCCAATTACAAACCTGCGTTTAAATGAAATTATAATTTTATACAAAAAGGTATTTATTGTGGACGCTGATAACATCGCGACTTGAGTAACGGGCTTCGTAAACGGTTATTTTTGTACTGGGCGTGTTTTGTGCCTTTTGGGAGTTTTTTTGTTAATGTACTGGTGGACTGGTGTTTTATTGTGAACTCGTGGCTTTTTTTATAAAGTTATTAAGCACGTTGATATTTTTAATATAACTGAACATGACGCCTGTAAGCTCCTAAGGCTTAGGCAGAGGTACACCTAAGAATTTATTTGCGTAGAATTACTGTAAACTACGGAAATGTGGATTATAATTCCTATTTCGACAGTGTATAGTAATTCTATAATTTACCATAAGATAAATTCAATGAATGGGAATCGATTCGTTTGCTGCGGTTTGTTCCGCGGCCTCGACATAAAGGGCTAAGAAGGAACATGGGTGGTTTTTAGTCAGTAGAAGTCTGACACTCCCTACCGCTCTGCCCAGAGCGGGAGGAGTCATTTCAAGATTCCACAACCAACAGAAAAAAAAATGGAACCGATTCCTGAAACGTTTGCGTCGGGTTTTTTTTCAAAATATTTAATGTCTAGAAAGCGCACGTTCCGAAAACCCCGTCATTAAATCCTAATTTAAAAATAACTTATTACCCGACTGCCGCGAAGCCCAAAAGGAGGGTTATGTGTTTGTTTCAAGTTTATTCCACACTACAGATTAAAACATCACAAAACAATCGTATTCAAAAATCACATTTCAACTATAAAACCGCATACCAACACAAATTCTTACAAACCTTCGCTCTACATGTAGAGTCTACCTCTACATTGTAGAGTTGCCACTCAAAGGTTCCTTTGTACACGCTCTACATACCACGAGGACCTTAATAAAGCCCTGCTCAAACTGCGGCGGATTATAAATGTCCTAGGATATAGTAAAGGATGATAGAGTTTGAAACTTGGGTGTTACGTACTCGGTGGTCATTTGAATGTTGAGAAAAGGGTCCATTTTAGGGTTTAAGAAGTTTCTGATGGCACAATTTGGAAAGGGAAGTTTTGGTTAAGATTAACTATGTGGGTGCAAATTGAGGGTTTACTGGAGTGGACGCTGTCACTTAATATAGAGTAATTGTTCATTGTGTTAAGACTAACTTTTGCACTTGACATCACTTGCTTAAAGTGTGGTTGCTGTGACCCAGATCTACTCTTACGCTCATCTAAATTTGTTCAGCCTTTAAGGCGTGGAAAGCTCTTGTCAGGGCTGCGGATTGTTCGAAAGAGATACCGCGGCCGCGGCACAAAGGGTTAAGAAGGAACATGGGTGATTTTTAGTCAGTAGAAGTCTGACACTCTCTACTGCTCTGCCCAGAGCGGGAGTAGTCATTTGATGATTTCCCACGCAAAAAAAGGCGTGGAAAGCTAACAATTTTTGAAGTGAAAACTTCTTTAGCGGCGCTGAGCACTTTTTTTTGTATGGGTAAAAACTTTCAAACTCGCGTCAGGGTCACGTGATGCTGATCGAAAAATCGTAAGATTTTTCGATCAGCATAATATTGCATAAGCATAATATTGAAGTTTTCACTTCTGCCGGCACTCCCGGAGTGCTACCTTTTTTTTTCGAAATCATACGGAATAACATTATCAACATTCAAATCTTTTCTTGTTTCTTTAACCATTTTAATAAGAAACCAGCTTCTCTTACTATCTACCTTATCTGATAATCATCTGTACATACGAGTACAACTATGCACATGCACAAAAATCCAATTTCAGATCGAATTGCAAATACAGTTAGGAACAAGCGTAGTTACATGCACTTCTCTTCAAACAAGTCCTGCTTACAACCAGAAAATCGAAACACGCCATAAAATCCCAACCGAAAACCTTCCCAGATTCCAATTTCAAAAATTCTTATTCCAAATTCAAATTATTCCCGAACAGATACCGAATTCCGTGCCGAACCAATATCTCGTTATGAATAAAGGTAAGTGGTGGAATTTAAAGACAGAAGCAAAACGGTCGGGTGAGCTCGGGTAGTCTCGGGCTCATTCGGCCACGGTCGGGAGGATTCGGGATTTAATCTTGCTCAAATTGCCTCCGCTGGACCGCTTCGGGCTTGAAAAAGTTCAAGATAGGCTTGTAGACGTTCCAAGATGTGAAATTTTATCCTCAATTTTTTGCGACTCCTTCTTCCTTATTACCACTCTCTATGTCTGATATTAATGATTTTGTTGATATTATTTTTTTTGAGTGTTTACGTGTTTTAGGAAATTATTTAATGGGTAATGAAGCCATTTTCGTATTATGAGAGCAAAATTGGTAAAAATACAAAAGATTTTTCCAGCATAGGTACTCTACTGTAGGCTACCTTAATATCTTTACTACAGAAAATGGCAAACTGAGATGGCGTTTGAAACGCCTTATGAGAAAAATAGTATATTAGGCAACTAGTGAATAAAGGACGGATTTAAAGCGATGGACGTAGATGAGTCACGAGCAAGTGAAGAATTCTAAGAATCCTGAACGACGCGAGTGATTCATGGCCCTCGATATAAATTCGTACTTTATTCAGGAGTTGCATACTATACTTTATATCATGACTGAAAAGACGTAATCTAAGCGAAAATATAAATTGTGTCCGTACAATTCACAGTAAGTATTTGAAATGGCGCCAATTCACTATTTTTTTTTCTATATAGGCAGCAAAGAACACAAAACAGTTTTTAATCTAATGCCAAACTCCTTGTCGCAAATATCGACCAATCAAATCTCGAGAATTTATTTGCACCAAAGAGTTTTGAATTTCGAATCTTAGCGCAAGGAGTTTGTGTAAGCATTGAAATAGAGACCGGATATATTTTTGTGTTCCAAATTCAAACACCAAAATAGTGAATAAAAACAAAACAGTCAGTGAATAAAAGGCCTTTTTATTCTCTGTTTTGCGTGAATAAAATAAGCTTTTTAGAGTAGGTATGGTATAAATATATAAGTTCTCCAGTTTCTACTTCTACCATTTTTTTTGTACCTTTAAGAGCTCGTAATTAAATAATAACAGCCACTAAGGTCAATCTTCGGGTCGAGCCGCGCTTGCTTAGGTTAGTCATGGATTGGTGACATACTAATCCTTGACAGACGCTAAGTAAGTTTTGAACTGACATGATCACTAACAACATCATAAACACTGACAGCGGGACATTGATATGGTTACATGGTAAATATCCCGTTTTCAGCCTTAATGATAGAGTCGTTAAGGCGAGGTTATCCCGATAAACGTCAACAACAATAGCGTTTTACTCGTACATGGAACGGATTTTAATTGTCGTTGTACTCATATGTCAATCTTTACCTTCAAATATCTCGGTAACGTGACACTTTGGGTACCGTGTTACTGGACATTTTTTGTTCGTCTATATATGTCCTCTATCCATACATACCACTTTTATCGTGGGCCGCGATTTCGAAAAAAAATCAAAATGGCGGTCGGTCGATATGCCAGCTACCATAAAAAAAAGTTCAAACCCCCTTAAGCATCATATCGCTCGCGCGGCAGGGCGGGGGGTGAGGTCGTGCGTACATAAAAACAAAGTAGTGCAACCTCGCCTTAAGTAGTCAGTGGCCGTAAAGTCTAACAACCAGTCTTACCAAAGGCCATCTAACTACGCAGTACTAACTGGGTTGTGGATGCAGATAAAACACTAGTATTCAGCTGCATTCTTCAGTCTTATTGGGAACCCACCCCAACATAGTTTGAAAAAAAGGCTAGGTATTTGGATGACTTGTTTATTTATTTATTTAAACTTCATGCACAAGAGTGGTACATCATCATAATCATCATCATCAGCCTATAATGTTCCCACTGCAGGGACTCAGGCCTCCTCTCTAGGAGAGGGATGGGCTATAATCTACCACGCGGGCCCAGTGCGGATTGGTAAATGTCACATGTCTTCGAATTTTTTGGTTCTAAGACATGCCGGTTTCCTCACGATGTTTTCCTTCACCGTGGTACATAGGCGGACTTAATACCACAAGGCATTCTCTACCAGTCAACCTTAGGATCAAATAGGACAGCACTGTGGTAGAGTACAAAAAAAAAATAGGGAGAAAAACATTTTGTTGTATAAGTTGATATACATAAATAGGTACATACTAATACATATTATAGAAACAGATAGAATATAATAGACTAAATATATAATATTATAATACATACAAAACAGTTTAAAACACGAGAAACCTTATAATAATCACTGTGACCAGAGATTTGATTAAAAGCAATTTAGTCCGATTTTAAAAAGTACTTCCGAACTGCTCTTTTGAAAGTTATTTTGCTTTCGGCTTTTTTAATCCCAAGGGGTAGCGCGTTCCAGAGCTTTATAGTTGAGACAGCGTAAGAAGAGGACATAAAGCCATGTACGGTGTGAGAGAATTACAATATGTTCTGTAATCCTTTCCCACAGATTTTAGTAATGATGTTTACTATAAATTCGAAGCCTAAGTTAGTGCTAGGATGACGGCAAATAGACACGCCCCCTATAGGACTTAAACTTAAGGCACACCTTACGGGAATACAGATGTGTTATTATATATTTAAAGTTAAATGCCAGAAAAAAAAGCCTCCTTAAAAAAAAAAAAGGTAGCACTCCGGGAGTGCCGGCAGAAGTGAAAACTTCAATATTAACTTTCAAACTCGCGTCAGGGTCACGTGATGCTGACGCGAGTTTGAAAGTTTTTACCCATACAAAAAAAAGTGCTCAGCGCCGCTAAAGAAGTTTTCACTTCAAAAACATCTCCCGACCTCATAAGCAACAATTAAAGTAACCCATAGATAGACCGTACCATACAGATCGGTAAACTCTCCACCATTAGTAGTGAACGCACGTACCGGCGCAGTTATGCGGGCCTCTTGTAAGTTCATAAAGTTGCTGTTATACCTCCGAATGTATTGTTAATGTACCCACGAGTTTATGTGCCTTATAATTGGACTTTTAGGGGTATTTTTATGGTTTCGCCAAGGGTCGTTTGATTTTTGAGGGAGAGTATGTTTCCGTTTTTTGCAGACAAGGATATATTGTGGCCACGATAAATAACCATACAGATTTTTGTAAAACTAGGGCTTGCGTTCGGCAACAACTCGTCTGCTGTGAAGCTATTATGTGGCCTAGGATGTAGTACAGTCGAACAAGCTAATAAGTATACAGCCAGCTAACTTGTATTTACTTTTAAGATTATACAGATACATTTAGAGACTTATGTCAAAAGATACAGCGTTTGACATCAGTCTCTTAATGCGAAACGGTTTTGAAAACAAAATTACAATCAATATTTTCAGTGTTAAAGAATTATAAAGACCTCTACCCTGTATACTTATTAGCTTGTTCGACTGTACCTAGAAGAAAAAAAATTACTCGAATTTTTAAAAAAGATCTTGATTACAATGATCGGGAAATAGAAAAGCCGGCAGTGAACTGAAGACAAGGGGTACTTATAAGATATTCTAATCAGGCACCTCACAGACTACTTAAATATTCAGCAGATAGACCAACCATTGCTCGAAAATGGCCTTCACCGTTACGCCATTAAAAAACTAATCTAATTTATAACCTAGATTAACACAAAGAAGAATACTTTTGTTCCTTTAGACTTCGTAGGACAATAATATCGAACTATATGGAAGCGAAGCTGTGGGCTTAAGCTAGCTAGAAGCTAATTAGACCTTCAAATCTCATTCGTTTCGCTAAGGTTACTAGTACTCCACCGAATAACTGCGGATGATAGCGTCAGGTGGTCTCTACACAATCATCGTTTGCTCACAAAAATCAAATAGAAGTCAATATACCATTAACAGAAATGGTTTAAGAGATTTATTGCTCAAAATCAGAATACAATAATTCACATAGAATGAGAAACACAGGTTGCATACATACTCAATGGAATATGTATGTTCCTTGCAACGTAGACGTAGGTACATTAACATTCACTTATCACTAAGTTAGTAAAATAATAGATCATGAAACCCACGCGCATACACCAAGCTACACGCGGTTTGAACCCACGTACCCTACCACCAATACCCCACCCAATAACTTGTATCATTCCATATTATGATTCATAACAATGCATCCAATACCATTTCGTTGAAATCATCTCGTTAGTTAAACGAGCGAAAGATCATGAGACATATCCTGCGATGCGAACGTGAGATCTATCCCGCATTGCAGTCACGTATGAGCCACAGTTGTGTGAACCCAATTGTAGCCGTTGTAACTTGACTTACCTTTATAATGGCTTCAGTGGCGGATTAATTAAGCATTGTTTTATTGTGACGATAACATTAGTTGTATTGTGCTGCTCTGTATATTTTCGGTTTTTTTGACAACGTTGTCGATAAAATTAAATTTCTCAAATACCATAAAGAATCAATAAATGAGGAAAATTGCTTTCAAAATATTATAGGTACTTCGGACAGAGACACAAATTGTATCGAAATGTGTCATGCATGTGGGTGCTGCGTGCTTAATCGAAATGTGCCCTTCAATTGATAATTTATCTATTATCTATCTATCAATTGATAATTTACATTTGGAAAAGATTTCATACTGTAATTTAATACATAAACGTTACTTGATAGTTTTTATTTTTTGTACCTGCACAAACTTACACAAATCATTTTGGCATGGCTATGATGAATTTACTTGACTGAATGTAAAAATATCGTTTATACGAAAAATATTTTTGTCATTAGTTCCGCAATACTAAAATTCGACCATAAACCTAACAGAAGCACTTACGTGTAATCGTATCGCCTCTTAACCCTAAAGCGACGACTCGTACTTTACAACAAAGTATTTTACTGCTCTCAGAATGTACCATGTGTTTGTCGTCGTCACGAGTTTAAAACGTTTGACCTCAGATGCTTTCTTCTCCATCTTTTCTTTGAAGAAATCTGAAATGTATGCATAGATGTAATAAATATACACATATTTCTATGGCTGTATGAGAGATAGCTTAGCTTATATTTAACAGATTTTTAAAACAGGGAGGAGGTTCTTTTTTCGGGTTTTAGCGGTGGTCCCATATATTTTAGACTATACTTGGGTAGTTTTTTTTGAAGTGAAAACTTCTTTAGCGGCGCTGAGCACTTTTTTTTTGTATGGGTAAAAACTTTCAAACTCGCGTCAGGGTCACGTGATGCTGATCGAAAAATCTTACGCTTTTTCGATCAGCATCACGTGACCCTGACGCGAGTTTGAAAGTTAATATTGAAGTTTTCACTTCTGCCGGCACTCCCGGAGTGCTACCTTTTTTTATTTAGTTTCTAAAAACGTTGTTTTTCTTCTCCGTGTGACCGTCTTTGTATGAAAAACAAACAAATCACTGTACCGTAACTGTACTGTAGTATAACTTCATCGAAGTAACGCTAACCCAAATCACTCTTTACTGATGAACCCTATCACAAAAAGCCTTCAGTTCCTCGAATTTAGGGCGTCCTGACACGGGTTAGGTTCGAAAGGGGTGAATTTTGTATTTCCAACGAAGTTCTTAAATCTTCGTAATAGTCTAATACTTTCTTACGTTAAAAATCTGTAGTTTGTAAAAAAACTACTATTATTACTATTGTGCGACTACTGAGCATGAGGCCCTTGATTCGATTCCCGTTTCGGTCAAAGTGTTATTGGGTTTTTCCATCAGGAATTTTTCAGTAGCAGGCTCGGAGTCTGGAGTTGTGCCCGGTTGATGGCAATAGGCTCGCCCCTGGGAATTAAACATAACTTGCAAAATGTGGGTTCACCTCCCCATACCATTCAGGGATTACAGGCGTTATGTTATGTTATGTTTTTAGCATACGAATTGATTGAGTGGCGACCGCGAACCGGAAGACATTGCGTTGGAATGCCTCGCACTCGTAGGTGAACCGATAACCTTGTGAAGGTTGTGGGGATCCGCTGGATGCGAGAAGCACGGGACCGGTCAATGTGACGACACTTAGGGCTCGTTTACAAAGACGCGGGGCTTTTTTATTATTTTACTGAGAGACGGGTCCACTGCAACAAACGCTGCATTTTAAACTAACGAGCGAAAAATCGCTTCTCGTAAAATCGACGTTTGAAATTGTTAACTTTTTCATACATCGCCATACATTTCATACATAGTGTTTGAAATAAAAACGCAGCACGCGCCGCGCGAAAAAAAAAAAAAAAGAAAAACGTCGCACTACAATATGAGCTACTTACATTTGCAATATAACCTATAAATGCGCAATGTAAACAATGCTTATTTTAGTCTTAAAATCGTATATTTAGTAAATTTGTGACTTCTGGTAGATAAAAAACAAACAATAACACGATTACATACCTGTTATAGCTGCTGTTCGAGTATAAATATCATCCAAATTTGATAAAATTTGGTCAGCTTGGTGTTCTAACAAACATCGCTGATATACTTTGAAATAATTTCCCGAGCTCCACTCCTATTTGTTTTCCTCATATTTAACACGTTTTTTCGAAGTTTTGTCGACGTAGATTTGAAAAACATTAAAAATTGCAAAAGATATCAAGATAAATAACAAGTTGATGACAGCCGATGACATTTGATGTACCATGATTTAGTGTTGCCTTACTTTTGAACAATGTTAGTTCCTCAAACATTAATTTCATGACTTTATAGACAAGCTGTAGGTAGGTAGGCAGGTAGGGTAGTAGGTAGGTAGGTAGGGTAGTAGGTAGGTAGGTAGGGTAGCAGGTAGGTAGGTAGGGTAGTAGGTAGGTAGGTAGGGTAGTAGGTAGGTAGGTAGGGTAGTAGGTAGGTAGGTAGGGTAGTAGGTAGGTAGGGTAGTAGGTAGGTAGTAAACGTAAACATGCACTTATGTGAGGCCTATGTCCAGCATTGGACGTCTTTCGGCTGAAATGAGGATACGAGTTGATAACCTCCTTTTGGAAGTCCCTTAAAAAGTCCCTAACAATATCTTCAACATGAATAAAGACACTATTCCAGCCACCACTCCATCAACTATGTATTTTACGAACACCAAAACATGTGATGTATCTGAAGTTGTCACGAAATTTCAATTTGCCGCCATAATGCCGCCGTCGCGCTTTACGATGTAATATCTTGAATGGCTGTTAAAAACATTGTTGTGTTAGCAAAACGTAGTTTAAGTCACTTGTTATGTTTTAATGTTAGATTGTATTTGGGTAATTATGAGAGTTTTGTCTCTTTTGATCTTGGATTGGGGGAAGAGGTTGAGAGGTAATGTAACGTTTGTTATTGTCTTGAAGATGTCATGTAGGTGACTTTTGAATATGGCTTGTGTTCCTTTTGGGACTTTGATACAAATCTCAATGTTTTTTTTTTTAATAAATGCGCTTGGCACTTCAATCTTGCCCTAAGGGCAGAGATGAGTTCGACGATGTAACGAGCTTACCCAGAAGAAGCCTATAACAAAAAACAAAAAACTTAAAGTTATTAAGGACCATCATGTCAATATCCGCAAAAAAAAACTCAGTTTTCAAATTACTGAGTTATGAGATACCAAAAAATATACCACCGATTTGCGAATCCCCCCATTTTTTGAAGACGGTTAAAAAGGACGTATTTAAACGAAAATCTTAGAGTCATTCAACTAACTACTGAATATTTTGAAAAAAAAAAACGATATTTTCATGGTGTGTTAGGATGACACGAGGGACAGTGTATCCAGACATAGTTACAGAGGGGAATTATGGTACAGCTGAATTTTCTATAACTTTCAGCACACTGTATTAATATACCTCTCAACTCTTAAAGTAAGTTTTTTTAACAAAACTTCCACCTTTCCGATTTTCCAGGAAACGCAGCGAGTCTAGAATCAATTAAAAACCAAGCAAGCTAATATTTCCTCTGTCCACTCAATACAGAACAACTTTCTCTACATACATACGGAAAATTCTAGAAAGTTCTAAACTTTTCACTATACTGATATAGAGAAGTTTTCGTAGGTAAACTTCACAAACGTAGTAAGTAGACTAGCGAACGTAGGATACGAGTATTTTTATCTAGTTTTAGTTAGGTTAGTCTTGGTTTAAAATCACTGTTATTTTTAGCTAGATGCTAATACAGTCTTGTGGAAGTTTTTGTCCATTTGAACTTTCTTATTGGTAACTCAACCAAGATACAGGAAAAATACCTATTTGTTGTGGGGTATTAACGCAGCACCTATCGAGTTCCTTATACGATCAGTAAGTTTGACTCCAACCTAGGCAACACTCAAAATTTCCCGGGGAAAATTCATAACGTATTTCGTAGATAATCATGCATCTAATACCAGAATAGTAGATTGTACACCAAGTGCATAAAACGCACCATTTTGCGCGAGACGTTTATCCATCCGATGCGAGCTTGCGAGCGAGGATGGATATAAAGTAGAGAGCAAAATGGGTTTTATGGACGAGTTGTACACTCTACTTTTCACTTCGATTGCGAGGAAATGAAACAGCAACTTGTAAATATTGTAAAAATAATTATGGTTTCCGCCAATTAACTTTTTTTTTTCAGTAGGAAACTTGACATAACACCTGACTTATGTCGTTAGCGTTACTCATACTGCTCAGTTATAAAAACATTTTGAGCAAGCCTATTGCCATCAACTGATGTAATTGGGACCAAGTCTATTGCCATCAACCAATGTAATTAGGAGCAAGCCTATTGCCATCAACTGATGTAATTGGGACCAAGCCTATTGCCATCAACCAATGTAATTAGGAGCAAGCCTATTGCCATCAACTGATGTAATTAGGGACAAGCCTATTGCCATCAACCGATGTAATTAGGAAAAGCCTATTGCTATCAACCAATCTTATTAGGAGCAAGCCTATTGCCATCAACCGATGTAATTAGGAGCAAGCCTATTGCCATCCACTGATTTAGGTAATTGAGAGCAAGCCTATTGCCATCAATCAATGTAATTAAGAGTTAGCCTATTCCCATCAAATGATGTAATTAGGAGCAAGCCTATTGCCATCAACCAACCTAATTAAGAGCAAGCCTATTACCATCAAGCGATTTAGGTAATTGGGGGAAGCCTATTCCCATCAACTTTCCTTGTATTCGTAATGAAAAGCAAAGCCTTGTTCTTAGAATACTAGCGAAACGAATTAAATTAAAGAGGTTATTCTATGAAGTTGTTGCTGTGGCTGTTGGGCCGATTACCTGTGCCGATTACCTTGATCTTCGACGAAGATTTTACTTTATGCTCTAGAGCATAAAACGCGACTTTATGTCGCCTACGCACGACATAAAGACGAATTTTAGAGCGAGAGAAGTGAAAAAATAATAATTTACTTCAATCACGTAAAGAAAAGGTGATTTCTATTATTGTTTAAATTATTATTTTTTTATTTTTTATTATAAATGGGCTTGCTCTTGACTTCAATCTTGCCCTAAGGGCAGAGATGATCCCGCCGGGGCCGCGGATTTTTGTACTAGATTACGTAGCCTCGGCCTCGGCGCAAGGGCAAAGAAGGAACATGGGTTCGGTTTTTAGTCAGTAGAAGTCTGACACTCCCCTTCGCTCTGCCCAAGAGCGGGGGGGGGGGGTCATTCGATGATTTTCCATCCACCAAAAAAAAAAAAAAAGGGCAGAGATGATGTCGACGATGGAACGAGCTTACCCAGTAGAAGCCTGTTTACTCGCGACTTAAACAGATTAGGGTTATATGAACTCGGAAAAACCGACGCAGGCAGGGAATTCCACTCCTTGGCTGTGCGCATAATAAAGGACCCCGCAAAGCGCTTCGTTCGAATGTGTGGAATGTCGACTAGGTATCGGTGGTACCCTGCAGTACGTCTAGTCTCCCGATGGAAAAAGGGAGATGGTGGGATCAGCTCGTGGATATTTGATAAATTGAGGAGGCTAGGTTGATTTTTTTTTTAGAAACGGTCATAGTAATATTATGTAATATTAGAATACATTCAGTCCTTTAATTATGCCTCGCTTTTGTGTTAATTCTCCAGATTTATTTTGTTTTATTTGGGGTGACGGATTTTTTTCATCTGATCACTGTTGGTTTTTGATTAGAAATACTCCAACCTCTTCTTCAGCAGGCAGACCAAAATAACAGAAACTAGTGTATTTTTAAGTCTAAATAATATTAATACTCAAAAAAAAAAAACTTTTTTTTATGGTTATTTCGAATCACACAATCAGATCTCTGGGAAAAATAAAGTATTTTTTTGTTGCCTAGTGTTTCGCCAGTATTTTTTTCAGTCTCATGGAATGGGGGGCGAGCGTATTGCCACCAACCGTGCATAAATCCAGTAGCTTCTATGAGAAATTTCAGATAAGGCCAGGCCTCGAATTCAAAACCTCATACATAACAGTCGCACTTGTGACCACTAGACCAATGAGGCAGTCTAATATAGACAAAAGTGATTACCATAACAGTTTAAAAAATGTCCCCGCCCTTAATATAAATATCTGTAACGAACAATTTCAGCATATAATACCGTTTAAATTGGATCAAAAAGCTTGTAGTCAGTCAAATGGTTTAAATATTTTACAAGCACTCAAAATGCCTACTAAAGACGAGTAACTTTGTACAAAACAACTACGACTATTTTCAATTAATTTATTTAAGGCATCTAAATCTAAAGATGGAAGATTACTAACGAAGTATTTTACTATTGGCTAGGAATTCAGTTACAGGCCATCATTAATTTAGTTTGGTAGCCTAAAAATAATTCCCGAATAATTTAGCCATGGGGTTTTCTGTCCCACATGCCTGACACATGCTGCACTATGAAGCACTTTGTGCGGGAGTCCGCCGATCTGCCGCAAAGTGATTTTCCGCATTATTTTCAGTAGAAAAAAAATCGTGATTTTTTTTTGGCGAAATACATTTTTTTCAACAAAATTGATAAATTAATAAGCCGGACATTCAGCGGTAAAACATTGAGATAGCTAGTCCGTACGGGTCGCGGGGCGGCGGTTTCACGTTGCGGCGTGCATTTGTTGTTCCGTGATTCGGGGTCTCGAGCATTCGTTGTTGCGGTTTGCGTCGCTGCGTGCTTTCGTGCTCGCAGTGTTCGTTGTTGCGGGCATTCGGTGGCGTGTGGTTCGGCGTGGTGACTTTCGGAATGACGTATTGCACTCGTAGTTTCGTTCTTCTTCCGTCCTTCTGACATTCAAAAGTGCCTGTAATGGCTTAATTGAAATAAAATATTTGAGTTTGAGTTTGAGTACGAGCGATCAGTACTACTGACGTATATTGCTAGATACGCACCTTCAACATACTTATTGGTTGATATTTCATTATCGTCATTTTTCAGCCCTTCTTGCATACTCCATTTTGGTTGTTAATTAAAATAATTTTTAGTTTCTCCTTTAATAATAAGGTGTTGCAAATTTACAAGGTTATGCACTGCCGCCACGCTACCTTAATGCTTTAAATCCCTTTACAACAACCACAAAATAGAAAACAAACCTGAAATTGAGCCAAGTGCAAACGCATTTGATAATGCACGGGAATCATTTGCATGGCCCGACTCGGCTCACTGTAAGAGGCTTACAATAATGTAAGTCTGGCAGAGTCACTGTTAGCATAACTTTACTTCTCAACGACACGCCCTGAGACCGGCTTGAACTGTTTATTCAATATTTGTTTACTTGTATTTCTGTATTTATAAATAAATAATAGTGTTTAGATAACATTTTTATAGAAGTTCCCTTCATTAATTAATTTTTTGATCACGTTATTTTAAAATTTTGAATACATTCATAAAAATCAAAATCCAAATCATTTAAAAAACACAATTTAAAATGTAGCCCATCGGTATCAGGAACTAGGTGCAGTCTGCCGGAGGACTGGGCTCCAGAAAGGAGAACATCCTCACTATGCTATGTGCTATGCTTTCTGGATCAAGCCCCAAAGTTCTGTCTTTATTAAAATTTACGAGAATTTCAAAATAAGAAATCGACTTTTTATCTTGCCAAAGGTATACTGCTGATAACGTATAATTTGCTGTGTTTTGTCTCAGCATGACCTAAGACAGACCGCTAGAAAATTTTCAAAGTATTTAATCCACATGCCATGTGCTGTTATTTTTATCGTAATTGTATCAATACTCAAAAAGACTTGATTCACAACTGAAAAAGATTACACTCCACTTCATTTAGATGAAGGTGAACAAACATAAACTAATGACCTTCATGTAGAACAACTACATCAAACTAAATGACACTTTGTCACTCCAGACCCAGAAGCACTAACGCGTATCCATTAGGCTAAAGCTGTGACCATCCCTAACGTCTTCACCTCACTATTTGTCTAGCGTTCCGGTCTCGGCAGTAATCCCCAAAGTGCTGGTTCAAGCTGTAGGCATTTTGAAACAGCTTGTCAATTGACATATTGAGGTAGCGGAGTGACAGGGTAACGGTCCTGTTATTTTGTTTATGGATAGATTCAATTGAAATTCCTGGCTGGCTCTCTATGGGAATGCGTATATGTAAGGTATTCATTCTGTATGTACTTTGTGGCCAAGTAAACAGTTGGCGCATATCACCTTTCTTTTAATTTCCGGTTCTAAGACATGGTCTCAAAAGAATGAAAGAAATAATCGTGAAGAACCCCGCTTTATTTTGAGGGTGGGAAATCATCTAGCTCGCCGTCCGGCCGTCGTCATGACGGCAACAGACCGTGTCGGTGGCGCGTACGTGTTCCACGCGCGCCTCAAAGAGATGTCAGCAAGGAGGGGCCCGCAAGGGCCGACGCCCGTCGGGGCTGTGGATATCGAAAGGTTACCGCGGCTCCGACACAAGGGCGAAGAAGGAGGAACATGGGTTTGGTTTTTAGTCAGTAGAAGTCTGACACTCCCCTTCGCTCTGCCCAAGAGCGGGGGGGGTTATTCGATGATTTTCCACCCTCCAAAAAAAAAAAAAAAGGGTGGGAAATCATCAAATGACTCCTACCGCTCTGGGCGGAGCGGAAGGGATTGTCAGACTTCTACTGACTAAAAACCACCCAATTTCCTTGTTAGACCTTTGTGCCCGGGGCCGCGGTATCTCTTTCAAACAACCCGCAGTCCCGGCGTGAGAAACCCTCTAACGATTATTTCTTTCTTCGTTTATAGAGCACTGGTTCATCATTTACACAAAGCTGCAACCGGTTTGACTGGAAGCCGCACTCAATATATTTTGAGAAAAGGCTAGGCAGATGATGAACAGAAATCGACCAAAATTTACCAAGGTTCACCTTTTTTTGCGGCTGCTTAAATCAATAACGGCAGCCATTTTTACCTCCTTTACAAACCCGGAATAAAATATCAAGTTTACAGTATTGTATTTAATTACCAGTCCTTTGTTCGAAATCGTAAAATAAAATGTAACGTAACTGCGAACACGGCTCGTTTAATTTAAAATCAAGTATGAAACGCGTATGTGAGTCTCTTAATTAATTTAAACATAGACAAAGTGTAACAGTAAATGAAGGTAGGTACTATTTTTACTTTCGTAAAACATTTTCATAATATTTTTTTATCAGGACTGATGGGCAAAAGTCGTCACGCAGTGGGTGCTAGAAAACGGGCCACCGCCGGGAAGGGCCTAGAAAACGCTACGTGGTGACTGAAAGGCGTTTTTGAAAGAAGGTCAGTCCAAATCCCCCCAGAAATAAGCGTAGAAAGCTATTGGGAAGGCCTTTGCCCAGCAGAGGTACTTGACTGCCAAGACCTACAGCTGTTCCAGTTTTGGTTAAGTTATTGTATGCTGACTGTGTGAAGGATGATATTATGAAGATGATAAAATGGGGATGACTGATGAGAATATGACGAATAGTAGAGAAGCGTAGAAGAAGAAGACGTGCTGCGCCGATACCAAAAAATTGGGATAAGGATGGAGAATGAAGATGATGATAAATCATATTTTCGTCGTAAGGGTTGAGAACGAGCCGCAGGAGGCGCTGACGCGGGAGACGCTGCCGCGGGAGACGCTGCCGCGAGAGGCGCTGCCGCGGGAGGCGCTCCGGGCGTCGGGGGCCACGTGATGGCTTACGGCCACCGTAGACGTGGGTCTGTGGACGGTGAGTAATGGGCTAGCTCGCCGTCTGGTCGTCTTATGATGACAACAGACCGTGTCGACGCGACGGCGCGTTCGTGTTCCACGCGCGCCTCAAAGAGATGTCAGCAACATGGAAGGGGCCCGCAAGGGCCGACGCCCGTAGGGGCTGCGGATTATCGAAAGAGATAACGCGGCCACGGCACAAGGTCAAAGAAGGAACATGGGTGGTTTTTAATCAGTAAAAGTCTGACACTCCCTTCCGCTCTGCCCAAGAGCGGGAGGAGTTCTTTGATGACATCCCACCGCCCAAAAAAAAAAGTGTTGAGAACGAGAGCAAGAGCTGGCCTATTTAGCAACAAAAAGGCAAGGTTTACAATTATAACGGTGGCATAACTGCCCAATATAGGTTTATTTTACAATTCCAACCAAACCCTTTGGGGAACGTTATACCATGTTAGCTTTTCAGCTTAAACTTTCAATCCCGATCACCAATACCCAAAAACAATACTACATCAATTTAAAACAAAGACAAAATTATTTCATCCCCGGCATTCCGTCCCAATGTTTGGTTATCGTATACAGATATTTGAAAACATGCTCCTGTTTTATTTATATTTTATTTTCCTTTGGGTAGCAGCCATTACTTGGCCAAATATTTGTTTTACTGAAAGCCCATCATGTTCCCCGAATTGTTTGTGTTTTAACGCGTTATTATAACGTTATTTCTTCGTCTGCTTTGAAATCGCGATCTTTGTTGTGTCTCTTAGACTGTTTAAAGGTGTACTTTGATTGTTCAGTAAATATGGCTGTCTTTTTATGTTTAAACGTGTTTGATCTTATGTAAAAGAGATATAATGGCAGATTTACAGACTCGATTTTAACAAGATTGTGGGTTGGAATTTAATGGGTCATGTTACTCTTTCGGGGTAGTAATTATACACAATAACGAGCATCAATTTGAATATGTATACCTACGCTATCAAAATTCAAAAGAGATTATTTCGTGGAACAACGATTATAACTTTCAGATCCGACTTATGTATTTTGTATGTTGTATTCCAAAATATAATGTTCGTAATATTACCAAATGACAATCATTACCGTAAGAGACATTAACGTTTACAAATTGTCAAGTGTATTGAAATTCAATGTTCTTGACTGTGGTTTTATTTCTTCAATGACGGGATAATACAAAAAGTATAAATACATCTTTTACCAAACTTTGACTTTGACTTTGACCAGGTTTTGTCTTCTAGTACCTACATAAAATGAGACCACAAGTATGTGGTACTAGCCTTTTATGTTAATAAAAGTCACAAAAAAGAACTCCCTCTTAAATACTTCACTATCTGGCCAACAATGCTTCGTTCATAGACTCGTAAAAGCACATTTTGACGTCAAAAAACCTAGTGATTAGATAGTAAAATAGTCAATAATATCCATGAAACCTCGTCGGCTGCGTAAACAAGTTTTACAACCTCATTTAACTAGATTACGATATGACTAACATTTTTTATATACCGTTTGTTTTTATATTGTGAAAAACAAACTGATTTTTGATGTCCGAACCAGGGTAGAGAAGTAGGGTTATTTTTTATCGTTATAGCTGTCTCTGGGCTGTCTGGGTATTCCAATTAAATTATATCGTTTATATAAACTTTCAGAATTCCAGAAGACATCTAATTTTGGACACACCTATAAAATATAATTAATAGAGCCCTATTAATTATATTTTATAGGTTAGGAAATTATTATTAAGTGCTCGTGGCCTAATAATAACTGCCACTCGGGTTGATCTTTAGGTTAAGCCGCACTTGCGTAGGTTTGTCTGTGGATGGGTGGCCACCCATTTCATACCGAGTTTCCTCTGTGCCTCGGAAAGCAAGTTAAGTTGTTGGTCCCGGCTGCTATACATGGTGGTACCGAAGATACGACAATAAATGAAACCACTGGTAGTTCTAGTTCATAGGAACATTTTTAAACTATTCAAAAAATCCTAACAACGAAAAAAAAATGAAAATAAAGAAACATATAAGTAGCACAAAATTGTAAACGAAATATAATACAATATACAAACAAATACTTACTAAACTAAACTTAGGAACTTACTTTACTAAACTTAGGAATAATTTGCACCGATTAACGTGTGGAAATAAAATGTAACGAACGAATTTGGCAAAGACATTTAAGTTGGTCGTATCGTCGGCACCATACTGTACATAGATCTTTGGCAGTCGTTACACGTAGTCAGTAACATGAAAGTCTGACAACCAACTGCTTACCTCTCTCAAATTACAAATGATCAACCTTTTGTTCCTATTCAATATTCATACATATCTATACTCAATAGTCCCAGGACACATCCTACAAAGATAAAATAGGACCTACCTTTATCCATTACATCGATGAGCACCAGTTTTTATACCGAGTGCTCCTAGCGGTCTAACCTCTGCAATCCGTAGGGAAATCAGGAGTTCTACATATACCAGTTGTTTGACATTAAGTGTATGAGTATCTATCGAACTGTCATTGTCATTTCTGGAGGGTTATCTAGATCAAACCCACACACCTTTTATGTATTCACTTAAGTAAGACAGAGTATAGGTCGAGTCAAGTTTTAAATGTATTTAGCTATTCCCGATGTATGAGGTTTCAAATGATTGAAGGTTTTCCATAATATAAGTTTTACATACAGCCAAGAGGATGAGATCAACGCACTACAACATACTGAGCGGAATCTACATGATTCTGAAAGTTAAAATAAATACATTTTTCGATGTTTTTTTTTTAAATCGCCTGTTTCCTGCATTAGTATAATACATACACTGTCTTGACGACAGTTTTTTTTCCCTTCTTTTATTTTTTTTATTTGGGACAAAACCGCCACACTATTCCCAAACCACTGTAACCTGTGAGCCAGAATCAACAGTTGCTACCACTAGAAAAGCGACGAAAGAAAAGGACCTCGTCGAGATTCATTGAAACGATTTAACTGTCTTGGATCCTGCAACGAAATTAATCAGAATAGAATAGCGGAGGAGTAGGAAAACCCTCATTTTGCATAGGGAACTAATTATATAGAATCACTGGGTACTATGCCCTGAACACGTGGTAACCTTGTGCTTCGCTGTCCTTCCATCCTGATCAAACCTTCCATCAATTCTTTTCACGACGCATCAAAGTCCATAGCGCAAGTTAGGAAGGGAAACAAAGTTCTCGCAACACGTGTAACCTAACTTTAGCCCACCCTCAATAAACAGTGACCTTGCCTCATGCAACGTTTCAATAAAAAAACTTCTTAGTGCTAGTATACTAAACCCTAAAGAAAAAAGAAAATGGTATAACATTTAGTTTTTTTTTTTATAGACCTGTGTACCTACTTACCAACTCATGTTTTTTTCAAAATAGATATATCTTTAGTTTTTATTTATCTGTTTCAGTAGCAGCGGCGGTTGGATTTGTGTCCGGTTGATGGTAATAGTAGTGATGAAATAGAAATAATAAAATGTGTGTAATATACTATTACATACACCTCTGCCTTACCCTTTGGGGATTACAGCTGACATGTTATGTTATGCTATGTATATATATATTCACTCCTTCACATAATGAATCTCTAAGCAATTTGATGTAAGAGTGACTGATTTCAACATCTGTGTATTAACATATATCACAGATGGAAACTTCCATCCAAATTCCTGATAATCCTGTACCAAAAACATAGTCAGCAAAGCCCCGTTCAATATTCATAATAACTAGAGCATCTAATTTAACCAGAAACTTACATATTGCCTGGATTTTGTTCAATAAATTAATTTAAACTCTCATACATTGACAGCTATTGTTTTCGAAAGGTGCTGGAAATTAAATAAGTTTCGGCAGAAATATTAATTTATATCTTAAAGTGTTTAAGTGTGGTTTGAAGACGTCACATCGCGCATGTTTCTAAGACAGGTTCAGCAGAGGTTTTTGTTTCTATAAGAGTCGGAGGACGCAAACACATCGCCTGTAATATTTATGACCTATGTAACAGGAGGCGAGCTAAAGAAAGAAAAATTGTTTAGCATAAAAAAAATGGCAACAAGTAGATTTATCTAGCAACTGGGCATAAATGCAAACTACGGTTCCCTACTGAAAAACTCCTCATCTAAAACCCAATATACTGTCGAATCTGAGGCCTCTTGTACAACAGTCGTGTTTACGGCCACTGGAAAATTTTAAAGAAGTAAGAGGAATCCGAAAGGTCTCATAACTTTTAAGTCAGCGTTCAATATACTTAAACCTTCTCTTCTCTTTGCCAACCTATTCGAATCTTTGTAAAGGTAGTCATTTTCAAAGGTCAGTACAAAAAGAAAAGGTCACATGGGATCGTTCAACCTCACCTCATTATATCGGTCTATAGTAAAGCCTATATCCGGTTCTGAACAAATAGCCGGCTCTTCATATAGACGGGTAAAACGAGACTGAAGTTTCTTATGACTGTAAGGTGAATTCGTTTTTTTTGGCGAGATGTTTTTAATTTTTTTTTTATATATTTTTATAAAATTATATTCTTTTCCTTAACGAAACATGATACATGCAAGACTATCTATTGCCATACTAGTGTAGAATAATTATGACTCAGAAGCGTTACTTTATGTCCGGTGATAAAGGCCCACTGTCTCACTTGGCTACCTAAGTACATCGTAAATCTAAACACAACGTTGGTTTATACGACAAAACTCAACAACAAGGAAATCCGTCCTTTTTTCCAAAACTTCCTACCACACTAAACTTTAAGTATTTTCCCTTAAAATTGTAATAAATTAACATTACGACTCCCATTTGACTATTTCCACCACACATTTCAAAATGACAATGGACGTAGCGTACAGAAAATTACCCAGAAAATTGGGAAAACCACGGCTTTGAAAAAACTTTTTAGCGCTAACAAAAGGATGGAAGTCCGAATTAGTTTTGGATGAGAATGGGCTCAATTCTCTGGATGATAAAGTGCATTTTCGTTTGGGGTCGTTTGTGACGTGCGAGATTTTTGTTTGGGTAGGGAGGTCTCCGAAGGCTACTCACGTTTCGTGTCGGGTACATCACGTAGGCAGGCTGGCACTACGTTTATTATTCAATAGCTGAACGTATCAGACATGTTTAAAGTTAGGGAGTAGGCTCCGCTTAGTAGATATTAGAGTCAGTTGGATCTGATTTTAGTCCAAAAAGTATTGTGAAGTTTACGATGTGTGTTATTCAATGTGAATTTAGTTGAACGACGTGACGGGTGAGATCAAAAGTTAAAGTTTCTGTATTTTCACGTGCATTCTAGCTTTTATATCAGCTGTTTCGATTTAGGAGCGTTTTGCTTAAACATTTTTGGTTTATATGCTAGAACTTATTTCTTTCAGGGGTTTGTGCAGAAAATTCTGTGTATTGTCTCTGTTCATGAATGACTTTTTTAACTGTTTTGTTTGTTGATCAACTTAAATATATTTATTTATTTATGTACACAATACAAAAAAAAGGATAAAAACATAAAAAAATAGAAGAGCACAAAGGTACATTTATAGATACTTCAAAGTATAATTATGAAACAGTAATATAACTGCACCCTCCAAAACTTGAAAGAGGCGTACGTTAGAGAGGTGTTCAGGTCGCTGCGTACTAGACGAACAAGATTCGAGTCATTGATTCGAGAAGAAAGAGAACAGAATGTGTGTCAGATTATCTTTTTAGTTTATTCACATTGAATTCCTTCACTTTACCGTTACCAAACTAAATTCCGCATCTCACCAAAAGATCATTAGTCTATTAAAACGTGCCACTGCATCTGAAGTTCCACTAAACTTTGCTCGAACGGTTTATCAGGCTCTTATCCGTTTTGTGACCGCGGACTTGAGTTATTTGCCTGAAAATCATTTGTAGCGTTAAACCGAACTTCGTCAGTTCGTGGAGAGATAGTGGGCCATTGTGTACAGATGCTGGTCAAAAGATTCACTTTTGAGATAGTCGGGTGGAGTTTAAGTTATGATGATCTGAAAATTATGGAGTGGTAAACTCTGTGGTAGTTATTTTGACATTATGGGGTGTTTAACTGCCCGTTTTACTGGTAACTTACAGGGGTTTTGAATTTAAAGTTAGATCTTTACAATTTAAATCGGATTGATGTAATATTTACCTACTGTCGTCTACATTTGATTTGTATGCAACCAAAAATTACTGTTACTGTTAGCCTGTGTCATCCCACGGCTGGGCAAAGGCTTTCCCCCATGACTTCTAAATTTTGCGATCCAGGGCCATAAATTACCCGTCGGGGCTGTGGATTATCGAAAGGTTAACGCGGCTCCGACACAAGGGCGAACAAGGAATATGGGTTTGGTTTTTAGTTAGTAGAAGTCTGACACTCCCCTTCGCTCTGCCCAAGAGCGGGGGGGGGGGGGGGGTTATTCGATGATTTTCCACCCACCAAAAAAAAAACAAAAAAAGGGCCATAAATTAATAAAATTTATTAGATCGACGATGGATGGACTATGTGAAGGATGAGTTGGCACATAAGAAGGTTTCTGATGAGACGAAGAGAATTAGAGAAGTATGAAATATGAAATAAGACATGCAATTGGGATAAAGGCAGGAGAATGATGAATATTTAAATGATAAAATATAAATAATGTATAAAAAAAATTATGTAAGTATGTAAAGAATTCCTATTATGGTATTATTGAATTTATTTTGGATAAAGTTTTTTGTATTTTTAAAGCTTCCTCTCTCCAACTGTATCTTTGCTTTTTGCTGTGCCCGACAGGGTCCGAAGTTGAGGGCCTGGTCCAGGGTTAGGTGGAAGCAATCCTGACGACTCACGTTGAGAGAGGAGCTCTTGAGGTCGCTGTGGGTAGCTCGTGCATATTTGAGGCTGCGCGAGTTGTGCTGTCCTTCCACGGTTACCTAGGAAACAGGAGATTATAGACTAGTGATCTCATTATTTTTAATTTACCACCTAAGTTCACATTGTGGAATGCAAATAAACTATTGAGTATTGATGGCATGATAGTAGTAGATTGTGGTTTGCTGAGTAAAGAAACCAAATTATCCGCAAAGAAACCAAAGTGAACATAACTTAGCATACTTAACAGACCCGGACCTAATTCCACGGACATTTTCCACCAGTTAACCTTTAGATAATTTAGTTCAGCGAACTAACATAACAATCAATTCACAAACACTTTATTACATTACTTTATATAACCAGCATTAGACATCTTAAATAATCCAAATTGGAAAGGAGCGTAATAATAAATTAACCCAGTTATTCCAGCCCAGTAATGGTTATTTTGGCTCATCAATATTAAGAGGTACCACGAGTATAATCGTAGGGGTGCTAAGGGTGCCACAATTTATCTACTTGCCTTGGGGGGATGAAATAATCAGGGTAGATTGGCTAACACTCTTTAAGAATAAATATTTTGCGAAGAGTGGTGTTAGAGAGCAGGCTTAGTAGTGTGTAGGAGATTTTGGGGGGCTGTAATTTGGTGTTATGGGTTTTTGTAATAGTAAGGGGATAATTATGTACCTATCTAGTTTAAAAAAACTTGGCCAAATACATATCAGACTTGGGACCAGGGACCCCCTGCAATGTTGCTGGCATCTCTTTGAGACGCGTGTGACGGACTAAACCAAATCATATTTTTTAGTGATGATAGTACCCAATTGCCTACCCCTCACCCTTGATCACCATAGCCCATGTGTCTATAAATAACCCTTTAATCAAGCTCCAGAATCATCATTACATCCAGAGACTAAAGGTCAACTCTAGGTAACGTCAGCATCAAAGAGAGGCTGCGATCACTTTGCCGGATATCCGGTCAAATTGGTGCTGTAACAAAGACGGTAGGTACCAATGAGGGGGCCCTGATACACGCTAACGAACGGAATGGGTCAGGTGTGCTATATAGTAAGCGGTGGTTTTGGAGATAGTTAAGATATTACAGATTCTGGCTAACAGGAGTTACTGCAGTGGTTTGGTAATACTGTTGTAAACTGGTGTACTGGCTTTCCCAAAAAAAAGTGTGAAGTGAAACAAGGAATTGGTGATTTTCGATATATTATTTATTAAGGAAGTGATTAACTCTCGGTGATTAAAAATACTTTAAAAAAAAATCGGTTGTCTGTAAAATCGGTTTACTGACGATAGTTGAACGTGACAACGTCTTAAGAAAATAAAACAAAACAATTGACACGCCGTTGCTATGGAACGCCTCAGAGCGAGGTAACGACGCATGACGTCATCTTTTTTCGTGCGTGCAGCCGGCCATCGAATTATAAGACGTTATCACGTCAAAAACTTATTTTTATCGATTAGTTAATATTTGTGTCTGTACATTATTTATAAACTTTAAGTAAAATAAAAACATGTGCCAGTAGCAGCAGCGGCAACAAAGGGTGATAAAAGTTACAGGTCGTCAATAAATTCGTCCACTTTGCCGCCGCGTTAGTTGGTAATCGGCTGTCTCATCGTGTAAATAGTCGAATTATCAGTTACTAGCTCATGTACTATTGAGTTCAATAATTGTCTCACGGGATTATAATACTACCGGGCTAAAAATTACCCTATGTCTTAATTTAGGTTATAAATTATCTGGGTGCTGAGTTTTAATTTAAATCCGTTTACTCTTAAAACGTCCCAAGAAAATGATGAAGATCAGTACCATTCGTTCAGAACCCCATTTTGTATGTACCGACTATAAAATCGCTGAAACTAAAACCACGCCTCACCCAAGGTGCTAACCAATACATTGGCCGTCGGGGTTCAAATTAAACTTTACCTTTGTACACAATTAAACGTCTTCTCTTTTGTGCTCACAGACTGCAGTGATACTTAATTATTATTACTACATAAACGGTTCTACGAACAATGTTGTATTGTTTGGGGAAACGGTTTCTGCGAAGATGGTTGGTGAGATAGGTAAATGTAAGTTGGGTTGGAAAACTAGTTCTTTGAGATGTTTATTACATTGTACTAAGAATTAGAACTTGTGGCTAAATAATAAGTAGCGCGCTTAGGTTGGTTTGTGGATGCACCCATTACTTATTTATTTATTTATTAAAAAAAAAAATAAAAAAAAAATATTTAAGCAGGTACTTGCTACACTTACACTTACAGAGTTTCCTCCGTGCCTTGGAAAACATGCCATGTTAAGCCGTCGGTTTCGACTGTCATTTTTAGATCTTTTAGTAACCCGAAATTCTGACAACCAGTTTTACTAAAGGGTATTTATTATTCAGTATTAACTGGGTTGAGGAGGTCAGATAGGCATTCGATTTATGTAAAATACTAGTATTTAGCTGGTTTATACCTAATGGTTTATGTGAAACCTGTTAGAAATTGTTGAAGAAATTTGAAATACCTAGTAATAGATTCACAAAAACTCTAACGAGGTTAAGCATTATGAATCATGATTGGCAATCGAATATGTAAATCTTTAATTCAATAGAAAAAAGCAAACCTTAAAAACTTAATATCCAGAACTTATAGCTTAAAAAATATAAAAAAGAAAGAATAGAAAATTCCCAATTCAATCAATACACAGCAAAATTGTATTTTTTTTTTTCAACAAAATCCCTCTGGAGGCAGCTCAGCTAAAAGTATCTGCGACCGGTCAGATGGCAGTGTCAACGTGCCGTGGAAACAATAACCAGAATTGGCACCCGCGCGGAAAGTGTCGCGTTACATAAAAGAGATTTAACCGTCAACGAATGTTAGTTGATTTGCCGATGTGTGAACTGAATTTTATGAAATGGATGTGATGAAAATGAATTGTGTCATCACATGAATAGTTTTTATTATCAACTAGCTTTTGCCCGCGGCTTCGCTGACGTGAAAAAGATGGTTTTCCATACAAACTTCTTCTTAACATCCTTAGGGGTTGAATTTTGAAAAAAAAACATATTTCTTGTTATGTCATTATAAAAGGAACCTCTGTGCAAAATTTTGAGCTGGGCGTTGATGAGTCAGTCAATCTGTCAGGACTTTTCTATAAATTTCTATATAGATAGATGACAAATAGATTATCTTGCTGCCAAAGGCCTTTAAAGACAGCAAAAGAAATTAACGCAGACAGACTAAAAGATGGGTTCAACATGGACCCGTACCGTAAAGATTAGAAAAGACTACAGATCTTTATATGAGTCATCTGTTGGAAGACAACATTTAACATAACTGCCGTTTGCTGATACTACAGTAAGAAAACAGTTAAAAATATTATATTAGTCAATAGTCAACATAATAATAATAATAATAATAATAATAATAATATTTTATTAGTTTAGGCACACATAAACTACTATAATAGAAAACTAGAAAACAACAATAAAGGCTTTTTATTAAACGACTACCCAAAAAAAAAGAGTGTTGATAGATTGATTATCTTGGAAGGTAATCCATTTATGACAACCAAATCCTTGGAAAATTTTCATGACAGCAAGTTTGGGGGGCCTGGACACAAACACAACTGCAATATCAATTTGGGAGTTTAATTCGGATACTTAAGCTTCCGATACGTACTTGTCAATAAGATCAATAAACAAGACAAGAATTTCCGAGTCCGATAAGGAAAACGAGCACAGGATAAGTGTTATATCGTAAAATATTAATATACCGGCTACTGAGCCCACCTAAGAGGAAAAACGAAATAAATATATTATACCTAGTAATTTCTTACCGATAAATGAAAAAGATTTTCGTCATGACGACAATAGCACTCAATGAGACGAGCTTGTATTTATTAATACAATTGGAGCTACTCAAAAGGATTCTACTAAGGCCTTCGAATCCCTTACCCATTTACATCAGTTGAAAGTTTACGCTGTACAATATACATTGAAGCTATACTTGGTGATTTCCCCGGAGCATGCCGACGATTACGGGAAGTGAATCGCATCCAATTTTTATCATCCACTTACATATCTGTTTCGGCTTTTTGTTAAATTGCCGTGGAGTGCCGAATGATTCACTCAGCTTTGCCGGCAGTTTTTACGACAATTACCATTTTGATCGACGCGGCAACTTTTTTTCCACCATTAACATTGAAACTTCCATTATAATGTATTAAGAATTTGAGTTGGGGTCGAGAATGGTTCTTGAGCTCAATTAAGAGGTCCATAAACCTCATACTAAAGCCGATTCTATCATTACTCTGCTTATCTCAGTAATATCGTTTCTTTATTATTTTAACTGCCGTCGTTAGTTTTTATGTTAGTAGTTATAAATTGTACAAGAAATAGACCCGGAAAGTGGCTATATATTTTGCTACTGTCACGGATACTGTCAGAGACATTGATAAGTATTTTCCTTTAAGGGAAAAGCTAAACAGATTATAATCTTTTGAAATTATGTTATTGAAACGTATCAAACCAACATTTTATTATAAATCACTGCGCATTGCAGATTTTTCTTTAAATCTATTTTATTCTGGCTTATCTTCAGCTTGTTAGATTTTTATGTTCAATTTCACAAATTGAGATACGCAGAGTGCACATAATCCTAATCCTTGATCGTCTTTTTTTGTTTCGTTCTTTAATGCTTTTACCTTGTTTGTTATTTCAGCAAACAGTTTATCTTCGTAAATATATCCCTTGCAAATCCTAATAGTCACAAGCAAACTTATAACTCAAAATAGACCCAAGACCTGTTGCAAATCAAACAACTTGAAAAAAATATGTTTGAATAGGTTTTGTTTGCCCTAACCCTACATTGAATTTTCTTTGGCAACCCTCCTATTAAAGTATGTCGCCTAATATCGTAGCTTATAGCACACAGTATTCGGGTACTGGGTTTATTTAGAAGATTGCCAACACTTGCGTAACTCCCGCAATTTGGATGACTATACATAGTACTTACCATAAGACTATGAGGCTCCCCTTTCAACATAAAAATCACTTTGTATGCCTCCCATATTTTGGGTGCTTACGACTTTGCAAGGAAACCATGTATTTACAGTTGTGTCCATTTCATGGCGGCTTTTTAGGTCTGCCAACTTATTTACTCGCAAACGACTAAGCAACATCTCTTTAATATTTTATTGAGCTATAAAGCAGCAGTAACAACAAATTCGTTACTCTATTCCATTTGTATAGAGTTTCCCAGTAATATTTTTCAATCAAAGACACAGAATCCAAACAAAATTAATCTTCCAGCCAGACCCACTAATATTACATTCAACAATACGCTCCATCATAATAAGACCATCTTGTCCTAAATAGGATCTCTTAGTTACGCAAAATCCGTACATAATCTCCATATTGTGTCCACTTCATCATAACAGAATTGTTTAGTGTCACGAACAATGGAACATTTTACTGAATACAAACTTAGTCCTTGATACAGCGTATGGATACCACCAAGTACCTGTTTATGTGAACTTGCAAGCAAGAAAGCATGTCGTCTTATAAATGGATCCTTATAACAGAAGGTCGATCCTTATGATTTCCCTTGGCGCGTATTGCTTCGAAACGACTTCACTATAACTTCTTGTGTGACATTTTATAAAACCAAGTTTTTCAACTATCTGAACGACATAGTTGGAAAATGGTCATTAGCGAAACATTGCAGAATAAGTTTTAAATGCATTTCTTGGCAACATTTATTTGTTTGTGCATCTCTTTAAGTTTTTGCTTCAGTGGATCATAACTTGTTTAAGTTGCTAGACATGATTAAAGCATAGTGTTTTTCGTAAGTTGAGGTTAAAATCCTTATTACATTTTTAATTAACGTAAACTTAAATTTATACGCCTCAAAACTGCTAAAATAATAAGAAAAACTCATCTATACACGTCTCAATACAGAAAGACTCAGACCACATAATATCGGCTTAAAAGATTGAGCGTGTATAAAATATAAAAGTATCGTACAAAACCTTCAAGAAATAAATTCTAAGAACCCCTGCGATGCAGGAAGAGACATTTTATAATTAAACTCAAAATAGATTTAGGTCACGTCTAACACAGAGTGAAACCAATCGTGGAGCTTTCGGGATAGACCTGGCGGGTTGAATCGCCCCGCAAATCGGATGGAAAGCCGATCGCATAGGCATTGCAGGAATCCTGGCGATGCGCCAAAATACATTACGAGTCGTACACGTTTCGTATACGTGTCGTTACAGCCACTGACGTAGAAACACGGGCGAGGATACTGGTGACGTTTTTCCTTTGGGTGTTAATATTAAAAAAGATTTGATTTATGTTAACGGAAAGTTGGCTCCAGAGCTAAAGGAATAACTTAAAGAAAATTACGTTGAAACTTCTTTGTTCTATTATGATTAATTAATGCTAGCACTGGGTTGTTACTTCACGTAGGTTAGTAACGGCATTTTGGGCAATAGCATTTTTCTGCGAACATCTTATTAGTCCTGTCATGATCATAAGTGCGTGTTTACGTACAGGCGGGGCGTCGCGCGGCGCGTGCTGCGTTTTAATTCAAACACATGGCGATGTATGAAAATGTTTTCGATTTCAAACATCGATTTTACGAGAAATGATTTTTTGCTCGTTAGTTTAAAATGCAGCTTTTGTTGCGGTGGATCCGTCTCTCAGTAAAATAATAAAAAAGCACGAGACGAGCCTTCTGCACGCGCCGCGCGACGCCCCGCGTCTCCGTAAACGAGCCCTTTGAGGGTAACTGTAGAAGAAAATCCTGAAGGATTCCCAAACATTTAAAGCAGATTAAGATAGATGGCACAAATGCACTGCTTGATTCATAAGAAACTTCTTCGAGCATCACACTTCACACTATCACACTAATATTATAAAGGCGATAGTTTGTGTGTGAGTGTGTATGTTTGTAACTCTTTCACACAAAAGCTACTGAACGGATTTAGTTAAAATTCGGTACACAGATAGTTTATAACTTGGATTAACACATAGGATTTTTATCCCGATTTTATCTTTCTGTGGGATAATTTTCGAGTTATAGCGGGCGAAGCCGCTGGTAACAGCTAGTTGTAAATAATTACCTACTAGCTGTTGCTCGGTTTCACCCGCTGCAACCCTACAATTATCCAGGTTATAAACTACCTGTGTGCCAAATTTTATCCAAATCCGTTCAGTAGATTTTGCGTGAAGAAGTAACAAACATACACACTCACAAACTTTCGCCTTTAAAATATTAGTGTGAAGTGTGATTAATATTATGAGGAGGAATGGATGTAAAAACTACTGTACCTATTTAAATCAAATTTAGCACGCATATCGTTTATAACCTGCATTAACAGATAGGATACATTTTATCTTGGTGGTATGATTCTGTGGGACAATTATCGATCATCTTCACGCGAGTATGTACTGCTTAGGCCGTGGGCATAAGCAGTACATCCATATATACGTATTTGGCTTCCGATGTTTCCGGGAACACGTTACAAGAACACAATCATTAATATTACAATACCCTTCAACAACCCACACAATTCGCCAAAAACATGGTTAACGAAACACAGAATGACCTAATTACTACAAATTATCTATTATTCGCCAAACGCCAACAGCTTACGGAAATAAGGTCGTCGAAACAATAGGAAATTAGTACCTTGCATCTGACAAATATCGGACCAAGTCAGCTTCCTATCTTTGACGGGAACTTATTTTTGACGTAAAAGGGGGTAAACCAACAGTTCAGATTATTCGCCTAAGGCTGTTTCTTGGGTACTGCAAACAGGTTGTACAAGAAAATGGCCTTTAAAGAGATGTGGTTTAAGGATATTTTTGCGTGTGTTTTTGGGTCTTGGGATTCTGAGGTACTGCAAAGAGGTTGTACAAGAAAATTGTCTTTAAAGTGAAGTGGTTAAAGGATATTTTTGCGTGTGTTTTGGTAATGGCGTGGGGTATATTGCTTAATCGTATCCGTAGAGGTAGTTAAGTAAAAGTAAATAAGTCTTGCTTTGGTATATGTTCATTTACTTGAACGTTTGTGGTTTGGCTGAGAAACTGATGATTGTCGCTTTTCCTTTGATTAAGTAAAACACAAAAATATTGAATTTGTTATCGAAAAACTTCTTTTTAATAATAAAAAAAAATACCAATCGAATTGAAAATCTCCTTCTTTTTGGAAGTCAGTTAAAAATAGGTCCCTTTCGTTCGTCTTCGCAGGACGTTAAGCGGAGGTGTACCTAATAGTACACCCTCATTTCGCCAGCTATGTTTAAGTCCCAAATATAAGAGCCAAATGGCATCAACCAGGCATGAATCTAAACTCCGTGGCTGTTACTAAGAATTTCGTGACGGGAAAGCCCAATAACACTTCGCCTGACCTTGAAGTCGAACCTAGAACCTCATATTCAGCAGTCGCGCTAGGGACCACTAGACCAACGTGGCAGTAAAAACAAAAATGATTTACTCCTTTTTTTTTGGTGAGTGGAAAATCATCGAATAACCCCCCCCCCCTCTCCCCCCCGCTCTTGGACAGAGCGAAGGGGAGTGTCAGACTTCTACTGACTAAAAACCGAACCCATGTTCTTTCTTTACCCTTGTGCCGAGGCCACGTCATCTAGTACTAAAATCCGCAGCACCGACGGGAAATGATTTACTCCTTACAAGTCCTTAAGGTGAATCCTCCAACCAGCCCGCGAAATTCAAATAATAAAGCTCTTATAGGTTCCGGAATGACTTTGACCTTGTAAAAAGTCATTTTTACACCTTTATGAGCTCGGAGGGTTGTATTAATGATTTTGGTGATTATAATTCTGTAACTACATACGTCTTACAGCCGCGAATCAAATGTTCATCAACATACAACCTATCACTTGCCTGCAAATTGCAAAAAACTTAAGAAAATTTGAATTTCGCGGGCTACCCTGGAACATCAACCTTAAACGATAGCTTTGCTTAGTCATGGCGTATTCTTCAATATAAGAAGCTTAAAAGTAAACCAATTTACATTCAAAAGAGCTTTTTCCAAAAAATACCATTCCATTTATCTCAACGTTACACACCAATGAAGAAAAGGAAAAAAATGGACTCTCGAAATTATGAAAAGCTACGAAAAAACTGAATTAATAATTTACATTATACATCTGTCGAGGTGTTACTCTGTAGATGATAACTTCCCGCCCGCCCTTCGGCAGTTTCCGGTTTGGCAGGGCGGGCGGCATAATCGGGAATTTACCGAACAATTGTAATAAGAGAGAAAACGTTTACTTAGCGATGGAATCGTTTCATTAAAATATTTAATTAGTTTTTTAACACTTTCATTACTTCAATTAATTTTGATCGGAAAGTAAACGGAAAGTATTTTATTTGAAATCTTTTTGTTGGGTTTTGAAATGAAATTGATAGATTGGGGATTATAGATGGGGCGTTTCATGCTTGGCATAAAACTGGTAGATCGAGTTTCTAATGTCAAAATTTGAATTTGCGTTATTCTGTAACGCAAATTCAAATTTTAGAAAGGTGTCCTGTCAAACTCAAGTGGAGTTGGACAGGACACCTTTCTTGGGCAGAGCGAAGGGGAGTGTCAGACTTCTACTGACTAAAAACCAAACCCATGTTCCTTCTTCGCCCTTGTGTCGGAGCCGCGTTATCCTTTCGATAATCCACAGCCCGGACGGGTGGACAGGACACCTCACCTAGAAAGGCGCTTTCATGACAGGTGGACTAATGCTGTCACCCAATCACTTCTAAGACTGTTCTTAGACGTCATTGGGTGACAGCATTAGTCCACCGGACGACCCACATATCTTATCCCTGTGGATAAGATATGTGGGTCGTCCGGCGGCGAGACGGGCAGACGACATAGTTGCCATTACAGCATAGGAGGAAAACCTGGATGAGGCTGTCACAGGAGGGCTGCGGGTTGTTCGAAAGAGATACCGAGGCCCCGGACACACAGGGCTAAGAAGGAACATGGGTGATTTTAGTCAGTAGAAGTCTGACACTCCCTCCCGCTCCGCCCAGAGTGGGAGGAGTCATTTAATAATTTCCCATCCTCCAAAAAAAAACAAAGGCTGTCACAGGAACGTGGAGGAACATGGCTCATTAAATGAGAGGCCTATATCTGTGAATTATGATGATGATACTTCAAGATTTTTTTATTCAGAGCAAACTATTTATATTTTCATCAGATTCGGCCAACGGAAATTTCAACCCATCATTACTTCCAGTAAAAAGTCAAATACAAAACAACATTTTTCTAATCAAGCTTCCAATCCCACGCAAAACAGCCAACTTTCCCGAACCTCCCCGATGTTTCCCGAACACGCACGGACAATACCGGACGATATAATGAGTTATGAAAAGCGCTCATCGTTTCAAGAGGAAATGAAATCTCGAACTTTCGATATTTGCACGCAAAACACAGTTTAAATGGGGATCAAGCTTTGTTTGTTAAACTTGTGTTACAATTGTTGTATGCAAACATATGCTCAGTAATCATGGAGGATTTCCGCGCGTTATATTGTATTTTTATTTATGTTCGTTGCATGTTTGCAACTTGTTCGTTTGTTATAATGTATTCTGTTTGTGACACGTGTTCAAAGTTGGGAAATGAAGCCAAATGTCATGTTTGATGTTTTGTGACATTTCTGTATTAGAGCTACACGTGCATTTCATTTAGTAGGTTTCTGGGTAAAGCTCTATAATATCAAAGGGAATTTCGGGTTTCACGAAGTTCAAATTAAAAGCATTTGGTTTTCAGAACTGGAAACGTTGTAAATTGTGTTGTATATTTGGTACATGAGAGTCGTTTTTGCGACGTATTAACATAATTACTGTTGTTGACAGGTCGTGTTATCGATCAAGTTAATCTCATTACATTATTTGTTGTAATAAGGAGACGCTGCTACTGATTTTAGAAGACAGGTGCAAGGGATTTTAGTCTTTGTGGCCCATTGTATTGAATACTTTCTTGTGGAATCCTGACAGCCTGGAGGTGAGGCGGTAAACCTCGGAGGAGATGGCTGGAAAGAATCAACGATAAGTGGTCCACATTGGCCCTGGATCGAAAGATTTGGTGGTCAAGGGAGGAGTCCTTTGCCCATTAGTGTGATGTAGTGAAACAGTAAGTAAGAAAACACTTTAACTTCACTTAAACATGCGGTCTTTACTTGGTTTGTTTGTTTGTCATTTAACAGTAAAGGTCAGTATTACCAAATATTGTAGGATTATATACTCCTGAAAGCTGAATATTATCCTTCTACTCTCCCGGGCCAAAACGTAAACCAAAATTTCTTCAAAAACAGGCTAATACAAAACATTTGGAGATTCAAATTTATCCGTACCGTGTTTATCTTCGCCCACTCCACCCGGGCAAAGTTGATAAAACCCAATATCCGTTGTTTATTTATCCGAAAGTGCTTTTATATCCGGTTCTCATATCGATTGGCGATATTAGCCGTAGTTAGTGATTGGATGTTGTTGTGATTTTGGCTCGCTACGATGTTTTTGTGCGATCTAGGTCATGTTACGACGAGTCTTTGGGAAAATTACTGTGCTATTGTTGCTGGAAGGCTTCTATAAAAGAGAAAGATTATGTTCGGCGTCTTATAGCGTCTAGATGTTGTATATAAAAACTTGTTAAGACAAAGAATTAGAGAGAATAATAAGTGATTGCACGGTAGTTAAATTAGATCATAAAGTCATGTTAAAAATTAACAGAAACATGGTAAACAAAATATTTATCGTTAATGACAAGCTTGAATCGGAGGACGAATCTAAGAATATGTTTCTGTTTGAATGAAAACTGTAGTAGTTTTTTAATATAAAAGATGTACAACCTAATATAGTACACCCACATTTCGTTTCTTATGTGTAAATCCCAAGTTATAGATAGGGGCGGGCTTACAACCGTCATATGGGAATCCAAACGATACGGAACTAAAATTTTCTTTAAAGAAAATTCCATTAATATCTTGCCCGAAAATAAATTCAGGTTTTAATGAAGCTGTTCCCAATACCACATGAGTCAGTCATCCCATCAATAACAAGTCAGATTTCTACTAACTAAAAATCACCCATGTTACTTCTAAGCCCTTTGTACCGAGGCCGCGGTATCTCTTTCGAACACCCCGCAGCCCCGACGCGAACTGCATATACCTACTTTACTTTTTACGTAGAGTAATGTTACAGACTAATTCCGCAACTTTCCCACCAGAGGGCAGCAGGTAACCAACAAAATAAATACGAGGAAGTTCTCTGAAAATAATTAAGCCATTGAAATGACTTCTAAATTAATTTCTGGAGTTCAGTATATCCGTTGGTGTTAAAATTCTTTTGTTTGAAATGAAAGCGAGGTGAGCAGATCTGGCGGTTTCAACGAGTTTTGAATTAACAAGATTTGTTTATGTGGATGAGAACTTTGTTTTAAACCGATTTTAGCGTATTCTGTGTTCTAGATGTTAATTGGAAATTAAATCAAAGTGCTTTTGCATTAGGTAACTGGAATTTAGACGACAGATATACACCAGACATCATATCATTCTATCTTTTCGAATTGATGATTTTCTTTGCAGTCAGTGCTAAGAATTCTATTTTTGTAGTCAATAAATTGGAGGTACCTGATAAGATGCGGTGTAACATAGAACTATGGAAGCAGAAGACACACTGCGCGGACCCAAAATTAATTGGGAAAAGGGCCAGAGAATGATGATGATTGTCTTATATTGGCAGATATTACAAAAACAGCGTATTTAGTTTATACATAGACCAACAGAATACAAAAATCTTCATTGTTTTTATTCCAAACGCCCACATGATATTTCCAACGACACGCAATTTTCATCCAAAAAACAAAACAAAACTTACAAAAATCAACATAGCGGAAGAACACTAGACAACCGAAACATAAAAGCACTAACGATCAAAACAAAAAAACCGAAACATTATCGACGAAGTTACCGCCATAAACCTGTACCACGAACCATCACCATTAAATACTAGAAATGATTACACCTCTATACTAAAATAATACGTTTTTAAGACAAACTGCCAAATAAAAAGGTGCGCTCATCCAGCATCGTTTCGCTGAGTGTGCCGTGTATAACGTTATATATAACGTTATCGTAACGTTTATAACCGCTATCAAAAGTTAGCAAGGAGAAGCTATAAAAGTCGTAGTAGGGATAAGGTGAGTCAAAGTGAGGAACGTTTTCGGGGTAAAGCATGCGTGGCTGGGAATTGAGGGTAATTTTGTGACGTTTTGTGAAGTCAGAAAGGTAAAGTTGGTAGTGTTTTTAGTGGGAGATATTTGTCGTGATAACCTAGTGATTTTGTTGTTTTGAAATCAAAATCAAAAGTCATTTATTCAAACTACACTGATAATAATCAGCACTTTTCGAACGTCAATATTTATTTAAAAGAGACAATCCCCCAAAATGCCCACCCTTCGACACTTCCTAGTGTTTTAGCTGGGAAGAAAAAGTGGCGGAAAGTCAAGAAAAAATGGCACAAATCCGGACTCTGTGGCAGTTACTAAAAAATCTTGATGAAAAATCTCTGTAACATTTTGCCCGACCTGACAGTCAGACTCAGGATACCAAGATCAAGAATATCACAGTAGTAACCACGTAGTTTGGATTTGTGCCAACTGATCACCGTAACCCTTTATCAGGAAATCTAATTTTACTGTTTTACCCTTCACGGTTTCATGGCAAAAGTTCAAGTATCAACAATAACGTATTCAATTAACCAGCTAATACCAGTTTCGCTTTATACTCATACAGTAATCAATGAGTTCGAGTTCTGCTCCACCCTCAGAGAATATCATTGCGACCAACATACATTAAGGTATATTAACATTAATGGTGTTTTGGAGTTTGTTGTTTCCAGTTGTGAATAGGCTGTTTGTGTAGGTAGAAGGTTCTGTGTAGGCTGAATACAATTTCCGACTAGATAATTACTTCCTTTCAACAGTTACATTAATAACACACACCTAATTGATCCATCGATTATAATCACCTGTCTAGCCTTTTCCTAAACTATGTTATTATCAGTTTCCAGTCTAACTAGATGCTGCTGAATACCATTATTTTACACTAGCTTTTGCCAGCGGCTTCGAGTGCGTGAAAATGACGATTTTCCATACAAACTTTCATCCCCTATTTAACTCCCTTAGGGGTTGAATTTCGAAAAATCCTTCCTTATTCCTTGTCTAAATTATAAAGGGAACCTCTGTGCAAAATTTCAGCTTTCTAGGTCCAAGGGTTAGGGCTGGGCGTTGATGAGTCAGTCAGTCAGTCAGTCAGTCAGGACTTCTCTTTTTATTTATATAGATGAAGCGACTGTCTATCTGACCTTCACAGCCCAGTTGATTAGGCTTGATAAGGCTGGTTGTCAGACTTTCAGGTCACTGACTACCTGTAACGACTGCGAAAGATCTAAATATGGCAGCCGGGAGACACCAGTCGTCATAGTGCTGGCTTACATTGTGATTGCCTATGTAGTTGTGTGTAAAATAATGTGTAAATCAAAATAAAAGAAAATAAAAGTCAAACATATTTAAAGACTAAACGATGAAAAATAAAAGTATAGTCAAACTACAGATAGAGACAGCCAAAACCCCACCCATATAAGTAAAACAGTATTTAAAAACCAAGAACAATAAAAATATTGCTCTGTATCTTCACGCTGCTACAATGCAGGGCTGGCAGGATGCCAGTCGACGGCAATTAACAGAGTATCGTAACACGCCTCCAATCAAAACTAGTTATTGTTAAAACTGAGAATAATAAACACAATTTCAAAATTGAAGCTGACACTTGACTTGATTTGGGAAACGTAATAGGATTGGGACAAATTGCTGCATCGGGAACTCGCATAAATAACTCTTCTTTTATGGCTGCAATGGAACTATGATTTTTATTTAAAAGTTAATAGTTGAATTCGATATCTGAGTAGGTTTATTTTTGAGCTTCTATTTCTTATACTGTAGCTTCAAACAGTATTTAAGCACTTTCTTATTCATATTATTATGTCAAACAGCTTCAAAACATATTAGCATGATGAGTTTATGTGACAAAAATAATACCGGACCTAAAATATTAACCTGCGGTACACCACTCATTTTCCTCCAACAAAGCTCCAGGTTTATTTTTTTATGACAAAAAGTCAGCCACGATGAGAGCTAAGTCTAGGTTTTATTTTTAAAACCCAATTTATGGAGCAGAAAATTCCGTTGCTCTAATAAAAATTAAACATGCGAAAATAATTAATTGCCTTCAAAATCTTTGTTTGGTTAGTTACTTGCAGTACAGCGGGAAATATGGTTTATGGGTGAAGTGGTTATGGAAAAAGGCATTTTGGTATTATAAATCTTGGCTTTATAAAATCGGTAGGTATTTAAAATGTACCAAATTACGGAGAATAGAAACAAATTTTAACCACCTTACTAAGAAAAAACAGGATCACATAAATGGGAAACAGGACCAGGAAGTTGGGCTATGCAATGGCGATGATGAAAACATTGTGACAAGCAGTTACCAAATACTGAACACACACAAAACTTAATTTGTTCCTTGTGTTCGAACCCAACGCACCTCGGATTTTTAGAATTCAGGTGCGTATTGTATATTTATCACTTGCTTTAGTGAAGGAAAACATTGTGATGAAACTAGCATGCCTAAGAGATATTTCTCGAAGGTGTGTATACTGAAATCAAAGGCCCATGGTCGGCGTATAAACTCTGACACGATATTGGGCACTAACCACACGATATCTTTATCTTAAACTATAAATTCTACCAAATTTAAATCCCGAAGTCCACGTAGGCATTTTTCTAGTAAATTTACTACCAAAAGCCAACCAGAAAAGATAAAGCAAACGACGATATTACCCGAAGCTCATCCAAAGAGGAATGGTCGTCTTCATAATGGAATAATTTAAATTATATGCCGTCAAAACCTCAGCGAAGGCTACAATAAAACACAATGAAGATATCTCGTCTGCAGCTTAATCCGAGGTAGGCCGTGAATTTATAAACGCTGACTTGTCGCTCTGGACGGCTGCTGCTGAATTCTTGGGTAATGTCGTTGACGGATTTGGTCTTGCATATTTTTTATCCGGTGACGTCAAAGATGATAGCAAAATTGGGTGTTTTTTTTCGACTTTATTTAAGATTTGAATTCGTTTTTGATCACGGTCGAAACACATTGATACTATCCAATGAAATTACACCTGGGAGGAAATATAGAGTGTGGTTTTTTTATATAAGAAAAAAAATATAGATGGATGGAATGGGTGAATGGGTGAAGAGATACTGTTAAAGAGCAAAGAATAAATAATAACTGGTAAAAGGGAAGAATGGTACAAAAAATAACTTATCGCGCTGAGTCTAAGTAACACTTACACGGGACAACGACATACACCATAAACACTGACGGTTTGATCTGACTATTCTAATTGATCATCATCAACTTACAACCTACATAACCTTCCTTTTAGGCTTCGCCGCAGTCGGGTAAAAACAAAGTCAATCACAATCAACCTGACACAGCCTCCATAAAAACCTGCAAATGACAAAACTCTTAAAACGCCTATTCCGGATCCAAAGTCGACAAGAGCCAACAAAATTCACTTCTAACTCGAAAACTGGGAAACAAAACACCAATCGAATTCAATATAGAGAACCGCATAATCCCGTTGAAGTGAAAAGCTGAACTGTTGGCAACCAGCCAATGGGCGCGCGGGACTCAATTAGTGACGTAATAGCCTACGTAGCTCGTATTGATTTTCGTATTATTGAAAATTACACATTATCACCGAATATTGGAGGGTACGTGAATAATTTTATTTGCGTGGGGCGGACGACGTATGATACGTCAATATACGAGGTAAGTGTGGAGTGTTTTATGACGGAAATGTTCGAGAGAATTTGTGAGGAAGAGGTGTATGATATAATATGTTGATTTTATTGCCTGTGCAGTGATTTGTATGCTCGTAATGATCAGTGAATTTCCTAGTTCTACTCTAAGTAAACTGTAGGTAACGTAGATGCAGAATATCTCGTGTCAATATAATTTAATAAGCTATTAGATTGAGAAACAATAAATAGTAATTACTACGGTTTCATCAGCGTATTTTCAGTACAGCATTTGTGAAATCACATCAAATTCAAACCTCTCATTTATATTGTTAAAATTGTAGCCAGTTCATGTATGCTGCGTGAACCTATAATGGCTAGCGACTATGATAGTAAAATAATGCCTGTCTGTTATTTGCTAGGTATATTTAGCCCTAAATTCCAAATGATAATTAGCAGGAAGGCAGGTAATATCAGCCAAACTATCCAAAACAAGCTCAGTAAGTTGCAACGCTAATCCCCAACGCTTCTCGCTCAATTTGCTCCAAATAACGGCCAGGTGCGCAAACAATGATATTTCACACGTTATTATGGTCTAATTTCGTAAACAAATGCCACTGGTTATTAGGAGTTTGTTGTAAAATAACGTCTGTTTTGATTGCCGCCGTAATTGAAGGCAATCTAGCATATTTGTATATTTGTGTGCTGCAATTATTGTGGTGGTTTGTGAAGTGGGGTGTGATTGTTGTAAATAGGTAAGGTTTTTTGTAAAACTGTGGGGTTTGTTGGAAAAATAAGTTTTTAATACAGTTTGGACTGTTATATGCGTGCTTAAATTTATAGTTATTATTCATTTGTTAAGCGCAAACAGAAGGTACAATTTATTTTTTTCAGATTTACTCTAGTCTAGTTGTGGCAAGCATGATGTTTTGGGTTCGATTCCTAGGTCAGGCAACTTGTTATTGGGTTTTGGGGGCAGCCACAGAGTCTGGATTTGTGCCCGATCGATGGCCACAGGCTCGTTTCCTATCACATGGGTCTCCAAAACATTACTGGCATGGAAATGTGGGTGGACTATTAGATACACCTCTGCCTACTCTCCAGGTTTATAAGCCTGATGTTATGACGAAAATAAACCTACTTTACACCTTCACTAAATTCAGCAACCTGGCTCAACCTGCACATACATTAAAAGAAGCTTCATTAACCTTTATGAGGCAATAACAGACAGAATCGAATTCTCCCTTCGTTCTCAAGGGCGGTAATGAAAACGTACTGCCCCTAACACCAGTAATGGTTTAGTTTTCTTCTTTAATGACCGTTCTTTCGACTATTTTAGGAAGGAAACGTTAAAATTTAAAGGTGTGAAAGTTTTGGAAGTAGAAACGTTTGTGGTTGGGAAGAAAAAAATAAGGTATGGAAGTTAGTTTTGATGGTTTTGTTGTTCTGTTTTTTGAAATACCTATGCCACGCTTCACGAACCTTTCCGAGAATGTCTAAGTCAATGTCTCTGTGGATTTCCAGTCTTAGTGGTATGATTATTAGGTAGCTTTCGATTAAATAAAAAACACCAGTATTAAACACCTGGAAAAGGGCCGCACAGAACCAGGAAGTGTAATAGAAGAAAGTGGAGGCTCACTAGTTGGTCATTCAGGGCTGGTGTGATGATGGAAACTACACTACACTTTCTGGTTCCTTAGCTCACGTACCGCAAAACACATGCATTTCTTGTGAGAACATTGAGCAGAATATTAACAACAGCCCGAACAATAAATCGTGTTTTCAAAAGTGACCACAATCTTATCACTATTATAAAATACTAGCTGTTCCCGGCATGCGTTGCAATGCTCTTTTTCCTACCCTACCTACCTACCTACTACCGTACCTACTTACTACCCTACCTACCTACTACCCTACCTCACCCGGCGAACTTCGTACCGCTTAACAGTCAATGCATGTAGTTTTACCTTTTAGCTGAGATAATTTATTCATTTTTTTTTCTTTTCATTGTTTTTAAGATGTATTCTGCTATTCGGGGCGGAGACAAATCCAACGAATCAAAAACCATGAAAATTGGTCCAGCAGATCTCGAGTTATAAGTGTTGTAACAAACACGACTTTGTTTTATATATATAGATTAGGAGTCCTAACGACATATGTAGGGGCACCTCCAAAAAGGAGTTTCCTTAAGAAGTTACCCTCTCTCTTCCCAACAACAGGTGTTAATCTAACCCCAAGAGAACGACCAACAACAACAAGAATATTCCATTACATTCCATTAAGCATCCAACTGGTCTCCAACTAGCATGCAACTCGTCACTCCACGTCCAAAAGTCGGCAGAAATCCTGGTTCTAAGGTTTTTGTGACGTCACGCGCTGTCATGGCCGACCTACGTCAAACTTGTTAAGATTCGAACACGCGTTGATTTTTTTATGTGTTTCTTGTGTTTCTCTCATTACTGGTGTGTTCGGGTTTCATTGGTACTGGCTGGTTTTTGCGATTGTTGTGGTTGGAAATTACTCGTGGCTAAATGAAATATGAAACAGGTCGGGTCGATCTTTAGGTTATGCCACGCTTGCCTAGAGTGGTCTGTGGATGGATGACCACCCAGTCCACGACCTTTTCGTTCGTTTGACAATATTGCCATTTTCTCTCTTGGCATAGACAAGCACTATTATATACAATAAATATTTAATAGAACTCCCTTAGTGTTTTTATTAGATTTTGTTTTTTTTTTTTTTACTTATTTTAATTTTAGTTATTTTGTTTCTGTTTTTTCTGTAAACGTGACGTCACCATTGGGCCCTATCAGAATACCATGGTGCTGTAACATTTATGACAAATGTTACAGCACCATGCTGAGATAGTGTCCTTTTGGTTTCGCAAGGGACTAATTCAAATTTAATATAGGTATATATAATTATGTCCTAATTTTAAGTGTTACTCATGTTTACTTTGTTAACTTTTAATTTTTTGTCAATGTGTTTTATCCTGTTGTGAAACCAATAAATACTTTTTCTTTCTTTCTTCTTTCCTTACATACCGAGTTTCTTCCGTGTCTTGGATAGCATGCTAATTCGATGGTGAAAGCTGTCATAAATGTAAATCTGTGTCGGTCGTTCGATAGGTAGTCGCTTCATGTTAAATATTGGTATTCAGCCGTATCAGGTTAAACTGAAAGAGGACCCCAAAGAAGTTGGGAAAAAGCTAGGCAGATGATTAGGTTGTATAATTATGGCAGAAGTTGTGGAAAAATAATTAATGTTTGACGCAAAGGGGTACAATTTTTAAGGTGTGGTCAAAACCGACCGGAATCTGGATACTGGATTTGATAGATATTCCACTAAGCCTGTCGATGACACTTTAAATTCAGTCAGCCCTAAATTGGGCGACGAGTTTGGCACTTTCAATGGGCGTTCATCAGGTCCCGTGATGTGCAAATAACATAGGTAGAATTTCAGTGGGTACATTATTTGTCCAGGTTCGTTGTCCGGTGTCCGGAACAGTCTGTTGACCGTACCTTAAACCGGGGTTAGATAACGTTCAAAGATCAAGGGTAAAACAGTTATTGACTTCTTGTTACAACAGCCTTACCAATCTTTGAAGAGCAATAATTGTTGTAGGTATCTGCATTGCTGTGTTTCGATTTCGTTTCCCATCAACGTAATATTTCAGTTATTATCCTTATTTGTTTGATAGTATTTTGCGTTTACCTTGTTGCATTCAAGACGTTGCTAAACTACTGATATTTGCTCTACTTTTAAATGTTTACGCTTCTGACATGTGCCTGTAATTGCGGGGATATCCTTTTTAGATTATTACGTTTTATTTTTCTTTAAATACACTGCAATCACAGTTTCTACATCCAAACCATTACCTACAGGTATACAAATCAGTTTTTCGTTCATTCTGGTGAAGGATATAAACGCAAAGACAACGCTATGTGCCATCAGGCGGCAGTAAAGCGGGTTAGCGCAGTGAGCTCTACGCTCTATAGACTATGCAGCTCTACCGTGACTCTACAGCGAGAAGTCAAACGTTAATAATGACCAGCTCTATTTTCCTGTAATTTTATGGATTCTTTTTTGGAGATCTACTCGATAATATATAAATCAAGTAATATTATGTAGGTTATTAGGTACAATAAATATTTTAATTTATATTTTACGTGTTTATATGTTTATGAATTTGCCGGCTTAAATTAAATGGTGCAGGTAAAGTCCAGACGTGGCTTTGACTACCAACACTGACATAATGAAATAATATATCATATTTTTCCGAAGGTAGGTACTGGTTCAACAGATACTTTTTAGAGTTTGTATTTATATTGGACTAGCGACCCGCCCAGCTTCACCCAGGTAAAATGTACTGCAGATAAAACTTCCTCGAAAATCATAATATCTATTGCTGAAAACTGTATTAAAATCCGTTGCGTAGTTTTAAAGATTTTAACGTACAAACTGCGGAAGTGTCTTTGTTTTATACTATGTAAAAAAGATAAAGATACAACCATCATTGTAAAATAGGTAACTGTTTTGTTCCCATTCATTTATCAGCTCCTAGAGTTCTGTATTCGTTATCTCAAAATAACTTGGTTTATATTGAAAATCACTCCATCAATTTATAATACTCGGGCATTTTTCTAACTACATAAAATAAAATGACGAACGCAAATGGCGTTTTTACGTAGTTAGTTCTTTGAAGAATAATTGTGATATTGTTTTCCAGACAGTTATAACAAATCAGTCTAGACAGATTTATGCTAAACCTAATGGTTTTCAGGAAACTGTTATTCATCAACAGTCGGACATTTTTCATTATAAACAAATGGTTATTTTTCATAGAAATGGTTCTTATTGTTTTATTTTCTTTACTTGGTTTAATGTATTATAAAAGGTTCTGGCTGAATAGATGATTGATTTGAGTACTTCAGCAAATGTGTTTAGGAATAAAACTAGAAGAAAGAAGATGTGTTTTAAACCACCAACAGAATTCTGTTATTTACTTTTCTCATCTCCCTTAGCTTAAGTGGAAATCGTTAAGCAGAGAGGAAAGAAGAAGTCTCTTAATTTTTCATTCTAGCGGAGTCGAGAAAAGAATGTGAGGGGCGTGCGGTGAAAGGTGTATTGTCACCTGTGTGTCGCTTTACACATCTCATGTCCTTACCACTTTACACAGCTTTTCTTCTTCTTGCCAGGGGAGAGTAGGAGAAAAACATGTTACGTTGACCCCATGTAACATTGACAAGGGCAAGAAGATGATGTTACGCTCTGTTTTCTAACATAACACTTATTTACAAGCTTAAATAAAATACCTACACCAAAAAATAAGTATCAATTTATCATATCGAGTGACAACATATTTTTAAGCTATTGCATAGCTTCTATCGCGGGCCTTGAGCGTGGAGAGCGAATCCAGAAATTCCGTAACGAAAATATTCAACCAGGTTGCTATGGTTACGGAAAATAACAAGGTTGTCAACTGAGTTTGTCAATTTAAATAATTAATTATTTGCATAAGTTGATAAAAAATGCTATGCAATAGCTTTACCGCGGCAGTCTCCGAGTGCCACATTTAGTTTTTTACTTGAAAAATATCGCTTAAAATTGTACCCCCGTAAACGTCAGCATAGCCCTTGGAATAAAAAATAGAAGATAATTGGATTGCCGTGGCTGGAGTGCAGCCGCTCCGTTTAAAATATGATATTCGACAACATTTTGTTAGATTGGAAGCTGACCCCAAAACATAACCTTTTGCAAAATAGATTTTACCTAACACCATGTTACATAATATCAAAACAATGTTATTTCCTGAAAGTTTTAGTTTTTATTTTGATTAACCTAACGTAACCCACGTTAGGTTAATCAAAATAAATCTATAACTAAATAGGGTAATTAAATCTGATATGTTTGGCGAGTAAATTTTTATTTAACAAAAATGTGTGTATTTGTGAACAATAAATAAATAAAAACTTTTTAACAAAAAATAGAACCGACTTAAAAAAAACACTAAAAGTGAAAATAAAAAGAAAAATCAGTTTCTGAAGTCGGTGACTTTTGTTTGTTTGATTTCATTTTTTTGCCAGTTTTGCCACCGACTTCAGAAACTGAATTTTCTTTTTCTTTTTCACTTTTTAGTGGTTCACATTAAGTTCACATGTTCATGAGTCATAATGTAGACAATGTAGTTTTTTTTGAGTTTTGTTGATTTTTCAAAAACCGCTTGTCCGATTTCAATAAAAATTGGGACCATTTGGAAAGTATACCCTTTCCAACAAAAAAATAATTTTTCAAATCGGTTAGCAAGTGACGGAGTTATGCCCGAAAAACATTAAAAAATATATATAAACATCCGAATTGAGAACCTCCTTCTTTTTTAAGAAGTCGGTTAAAAAAGGGTGCAACCGTATATTCATTAACTGGGAACGAATTTAAAATCCCGGCTACTATGGGGAGCTTCCCGAAAAAAAAAACCAATAACATTTTGAAATCAAACCCAGAACCTCATGCTCACTAGCAGTTCTACAACCACAAACCTAACGACTTTTGTAAACTTAGCACTATATAACATACCTACAGGGTATGTCCCAAGTGAATAGTTTACATTTAAAGTAGTAAAAACATCGTAAAAAGTGACGGAGGTATAAAACGCTAAGGAGTAGCAGTAAAACTAAAGTAAAAGAGACATATCTATAAAATAACAGCCGCATGTCAAGCTAGTTTCGAGATTGAATGGTGAAAATATTTTTACACGTTCTTAAAGTTATTTGTTTGTGAGAAAACGTTATGACATTATGTTTGTTTGGATATAGGTACACTCAGCAGCACCAATATGTATTACAACGTTTAAAAGCAATTTTCGCCTATTATATTGATTTTATTTTCATGTTGCGAAAAATTCGCGATTGATCTTTGCCAAGTGTAGGTACATGTTTATTGCTCGTGACATAGTTAGTAATGTATGAATTGAGATAACCTGTTTTGCAAACATCGAAATAAAGTTGGCTTAAAAAACCTAAGTTTGGTAGAAAATAATACTAGTAGATGTAGTACGGAACATATAATTATGTTTGTCATTGTATTTCATAAATCAGCAAATATTGTTGTCTTTCAAATTATCAGCAAAAGCTTGGTGTAAGGAAACAGCCACGTCCCAGAACAAAAAACTCTAAGACATGTGGCATCCACTAACAATGGTGAATTATGACCCCCCCCCCCCTGGCAGAGAGAAGGCAGGTGTCCCAGCAGTAGAATTCATAAAAAATACTGATTATATAATCGCCTAAATACCTGCACAAACTAATATATTCACGAAAAATCTTCATCAACTGCCAACTTATAAACTGTCAGCCGTCATAAAAATATTCGGCTTGCTTGCAAAACCTGACAATAATGAGAAGTAAGAGGCAACATTTATATAACGTCGAGTAAGCTGCGAGACCCGTGTCAACGCCATAATGCGCTGAATCCACGTCTGAGGTCCATGGCTGACCTGCTGGTGTAAGGGAGCAGAGGGAGCGGATTTAAATGAAAATGAGTTTTAATTCAAAGTTTTAAGGTTCGTTTTTTGTTGGTTTTTTATGTGGAAATAACTATCATCTATGGTTAAAAAAAACAATATTAATGGTCGAAATAATCACTTTGTGGAGCTCTGACAAAGTCAGAAGGCGATAGACCTCGGAGGAGATAGTGGGAAGAGTTTGACAGAATCAACGACCAGTCCAAACAAAATTATGTCATGTGGGGACGCCTTTTCCCAGCAGTAGGATGGCACAGGCCAACAGTAACAGTAATTAGAGTAAAAATATTTGACATGAAGTTGTCGACTAAGGGATGGCTACGAGCGTAGCGGCGTAGCAGCAAGGTGCTACGCCGTAGCAATGGCAAACTATATACCTCGCTATTTTCAATAGCATTATAGGAGCGAACATCATCCGCAGATTATAGCAATAACTCTTTTTATCCCATTACCCATATCATAATACTCACGAGCTTCACTATAAAAATGTTTTGTAAAATTTTAAAAGCTTATTAAAACAAACATAAATAATAATTTACGGCACCACTTGTATCGACATAACTTTATAACGCTTCCGCTCGTAACTTAAGCCGCATAAAAACAGGATTTTCTTATATGCCTCTGTTATTTTAGCTTCGGTGTAAAAATATTATGTTTTGTGTCATCGGCAGAGCTTGAAAAATAACGGCTAAACAAAATTTTTCATGAATACGAAATATGACTTGACTTATAAGATAAGGTTTTTTGTGAATGAATTTGTAGGTATACAAATCTTGATGAGATTGAAGTGATGTAGGTCTTAACCCCTTGACTTAAGGTACAATTTCGAAGATGATCGAAAGCCGCGTGGGGGCAGTAGTTTCACAATCTGCTAAAGCGTAGAGTTTTATATAAGACAGTCGTGACGATTCAATCTGTCGTTACGACTTGAATTTGCTGCAGTTTGCAGTCAGCGGTCGTTTGCGGAATTTGATCTTAATTATTATAACTGTCAAGCAAAACGATACAAAAAAATATCTTTACGAAACGGGGGTCTTAGAACTAAAAAAACGAAGGGATGTGACATCTACTAAAACAACTTCACGAAAACTAATGCGTAAAAATACGTGTGTAAAAAAACAAAAATAACACTTTAAAGCAATTCTTAGAATCACTCGTCACATTAATTAATCTTAGTTTTATGTCATTGGACACATTAACGCGACGTATACATAAATTAAGTAAGCAGCTTTTATGCCAACCAACAGTTTTACGTAATTTAAAAATGGACGCAACTTCAGCAAAGATTAAAAATTAAACCACAAACATTAATATAATTTACAGACACAATTTTATAAATTCTTTAAACATAATAAAATATTTAATCGTGCTAACACGACTCGGTGCTAAGCTGGTTACGATTTATGAGGACAGCAGTAGATACCAAAGTTGGTTCGCGAAATAAACACCAATGTATCATTTTAGTTTATTTTATATTTTGCACGCTCGCTCTCAATCTGAATTGGCAATTTAATTTCCTTGTAAAATGTATATTTCGTTCAGTAAATAATATTGTCGACAACTATTTTTGTGCATAAAATGATGACTAGTATTTATTTTGTCAATAGGTTGAAAATGACACTTATATCTGTATTTAATGAAGTTGGTACATTCCGTACCCATACTCGTTTATCAGAGTTTTTTTTTTAAATTAAATGTTGGTTCAATGATTTTTTTGGCTGAAAGGGCGTTTTTTTTTCCTCTTTGGTTGGGATATCCTCAAATGACTCCTCCCGCTCTGGGCAGAGCGATAGCGAGTGTCAGACTTCTACTGACTGAAAACTACCCATGTTCCTTCTTAGCCCTTGTGCCGAGGCTGCGGTATCTCTTTCGAACAAACCGCAGCCCCGACGGGACAACCCACAGCCCTGAGTTTAAGAACAAGTTCTACAGCTTTAAGCTAAAAACCAAAACACTCATTCCATACAAAAGTATATTCCAAAAACCTGTCCTCATTTCAGGAACCATTTTAAAACCCCCCAGAAAAACGTCTATAAACGGAGATTAAGACGGCCACATTACACCCGAACCCCTCTTTTTGCTGCAAGGCACCACCCCGCGCATGTTTCAACCAACTTAACTTCAATTAAATCCGCCGGCACCATCACAGGGTTTCATTAATTAAACTGTGGTGCTTGACGTGCCGTCCTTAAGGGCAGTCGGCCCTCGTCCCTTCACTTGAAATAATCGCCGTCCAAAATTATTCCCTTTGATTGTCTATTAAAGACCACGGCTTTGTGATATAATTACTTTGGATTACGAATGATTACGGATGCTTACGAATGATTACGAATGCTTACGGATGATTACTGGCTGTTGTGAGGCGGATTTGTGGATCAAACGGTGGATGATTCAACATGATTAGTGGCACTGTGTTAGCGTTAGGAGGTGCTTACATTTTTTATGGTGGATTGAATGAGATGGGGCTCAATGGTGGTGTTTGTGATAAAGAGTGTAATTGTCACTTCATCGCGATAAAACCGCCCATTTTGTCACTCTATTCTACTAATATTATAAACGCGAAAGTTTGTAAGTATGTATGGATGGATGGATGGATGGATGTTTGTTACTCTTTCACGCAATAACTACTGGATGGATTTGGATAAAATTTTGTACACAGATAGTTTATAACCTGGATTAATACATAGGATAGATTAACACATATATCCTACTAATATTATAAATGCGAAAGTTTGTGAGGATGGATGGATGGATGGATGTTTGTTGCTCTTTCACGCCAGAACGGCTGATCGGATCTGAATGAAATTTGGCACAGAGGTAGATTATAGTCTGGAATAACACATGGGCTATATATTATCCCTTTAATAACTTAAGGGGGTGAGCAGTATTGCATTATCCATAATCCTCAACTGTTTTACGGCTTGATACTGGAAATACGAAATAACGCAAGGGACATCGAGCGTGCTGTACAATTTTTTACTTTAGGCACCTGGTGCGAGCGTTGCAAATCCAAGAGAAAGCTGAAGTCCCTTACGGCATTTAAAATTTCCGGTATCGCACAATCGAACTGTCAACTGTCATACTATATATTCAAATAGAAGGTCTATTTCAAAGTATTTGACACTGGTGTACGTAGTATAATGGTACGGAGACTTACCTGTGAACTAATGTACGCAAGTTCAAATCACAGTCAGTATCCACTTTTTGGGGTTTTTTTGTATTGTTTAAAGATTTCCAAAAATTTTAAACATGTTCGCGAGTTCGATCCCCAATCGGTTTTCACTTTTTGTAAGTTCCAGTTATTTGTTTTTTTTTTATGCTTTAAGGTTTTCAAAACAATTCAGAGTAGATTAATTAATAAAATCTTCTTTTCATTGTGAATACAATATTATAAATCTGTATACGTAGAGTTTCTGTATAATTGAATATTTATTATTTAGAAAAAATTACGTTTTCTTTTGTTGTGTTACAATCATTTTTAGAATTTTTGTATGTAGTCTGTGTGTCTTGGGTGTATTAGTTTATTATAGTATTATCACGTGTACATTTTAAAAACTAATATGATAAGTTTTTGTTTTATTGTAGTTGGTGCTCTCTATCAAAAGATATACGAATTTATAGTATTTGAGAAGAACTTATCATCATTAAGAAACATACATGCAACGACATCTATTGCATCGAAAGTGTACTAATTAATAAATGTGTTCACAAGATAACTTTTAAATCGTCTTTTTCACACAGTTACGATAACAAAAGGTACTCTTGATTAGTTTGAATAACGCTGCTTTGAAAATCTACATAAGGTTTTTTTTTTTGGAGGATGGGAATCATCGAATGACTCCTCTCACTCTGGGCAGAGTGATAGGGAATGCCAGAATTCTACTGACTAAAAACCACCCATGTTCCTTCTTTGCCCTTTGTGCTGGGGCCGCGATATCTCTTTCGAACAACACGCAGCACCGACGAGCGGCGGCCCTTCCATATTACTGATATCTCTTTGAGGCGCGCGTGGAACACGAACACGCCGTCGACACGGCCTGTCGTTGTCATAAGACGGGCGGACGGCGAGCTAGCCCACTACTTACCGTCCACAGGTCCGCGCCTACGGTGGCCGGAAGCCATCACGTGGCCCCCGACGCCCGGAGCGTCTCCTGTTGCGGCTGGGACGAGAGGTTCTCTCTCTCTCACATTACGCCACCTCCTTCGCTAGCATCACTGCTTTGCCGAAGGAGGCGACGGCGTCCCATCCCTTCTCGCCCCGCACCATGACTTGAACCAGGACCAGACGGGTCGCCGCCGCCGATTGCCGCTAAGAGGACACGACGGGGCTTAACGCGGGGCAGACCTCCACGGTGTGTTCCACCGTGTCCTCCGGCTGATCCTTGCAATGGTAGCATCCGGGCGTTTCCTTCCGCCTGATTCGGTGCAGGTACCTCCCGGAACAACCGAGTCCGGTGAGGACCTGACGGAAGGTGAGGGCGCCGTGGCGCCTCTCAAGCCACACCTCAAAGAGGGGACTTACCGCCACTGTGACTGTGCCCTGCACGGGGTTGCGACAGCAATGCGACACAATGCCATGAAATCACACCGGGGGGTCTGTCCGCCAAGCGGCAACATGCCGCGGTAGTGGAGTGGGTAACTCCGCTACCGCGGCATGTAGTGCCTCCGCGCGCCATCCATGCAGGAAACTACATAGCTTAAGCCCTATGGTGTGTGTTTGCTTCCCATGCATTAAATTTTGGCAGTTTAACTTCATCTTCGACGGTTGGCATTGTTCATTTGACACCATTTACTGAATTGCGGTGTTAATATTTGTCGTGAATAGTCAACAAATACAAATTGACAAGTACACAGTAAGAAAAACAGCTGTAAAATAAAAACCTAAGTAATTAAAATTAGATAAAAACCCACGACATAAATCTATTTGTTCAGTGCGGGGATCGAATACAGTACATGCAGCGTCACAGTCAAACGCCGAGGCACTGCGTCAACCGTGCCGTCTTATCGCTGTGGCTTCCTCGGGCATTGCTGCAACTTTGCTTAACAATGGCCAGATTGCTCTTGCCGTTTACAAATTGCCGCTGAATCTTACCCCAACTTGCAACATCACCAAAAATCTGCGACTGGCCATGGAACAGATGTCTTTGCAAATAAGCTGCTTTAAACAGGAGAGAGTCGAGTGGAATTAGATGTAGATGCGTAAAATCCACTTTCCGAAGAGTTTTCCCATCCAGAGCCAACAGAAGATGAACTTACCATGCACGTTTTCATAATTTGGAGTAATGTTCAAGCGCTATGTAATAGGGTTTGATGTCTATAGATATAATAATTGCCATCGACCGGGCACGAAAACCACGCTCCGTGGCCTGGCCTCTACAGCGAAAAAACTTTGCAATCAAACCACGGACCTCATCCTCAGTAGTTGCACTTGAGACCACTCGATCAACGAGACAGTCACACATCAAAATTTCCCCGTGAACGAAGTCGCGGGTAGCAGCTAGTACATATATATTTTATCCCGATTTTATCTTCCCGTTGGATAATTTTCGAGCTGTAGCGGGCGAAGCCGCTGGCAACAGCTAGTCATGATATAATACCACGATTAGAGTGAATGAGAGATGGAACTTAGCTTGGTGATGCTTGTGGTGAAGAGTGTATCTGTCACTTCATCGTGTTTGGCTGTAAGCATCAAAAGGTTTGGCAGAGGTGTGCCTAATAGTACACCCACATATTGCCAGTTATGTTCAAGTCCCATGTTATAACTCCATATCATATTACATAGAATCAGAAATGAGGACATCTGCATGAGAACCAAGGTAACCGACATAGCCCGAAGAATTGCCAAACTTAAGTGGCAGTGGGCAGGGCACATTGCTCGCAGAACGGATGCCCGATGGGGCCGGAAAGTTCTGGAGTGGCGACCGCGAACCGGAAGACGTTACGTTGGAAGGCCTTCCACTAGGTGGACCGATGACCTGGTGAAGGTTGCGGGGATCCGCTGGATGCGAGACGCACGGAACCGGTCAATGTGGCGACACTTAGGGGAGGCCTATGTCCAGCAGTGGACGTCTTTTGGCTGAAATGATGATGATGATATTACATAGTACTAAGTTGTGGAGTTCAGATTAGCGGTCGTACTATTAAAATGCTTGTATTCAACTGCAACCGGTAAAACTGGAAGCCGACTCCCACATAGTAGAAAAAAGACTCGGCAGGTGATTTTCGTTATCATTTCCGATTCATTAAACAATCCAATTTTAACCCTACACGAAGGCCTGACGACTCAAAACCCAATTAACCATCTAAAATGCATCAAAACCCCGGTGCAACGGTGCCACCCCATCTATCCGCATCCAGCTAAAGTTTTAAGCACTTTACACTTTTCCACACATAAACAGACACACACATATATAGTTAGTAGTAGTTGGGTAAGCGAGACAAGTTCGCAACTCGTCTTCGGGGAAATCTAAAGTCTTGATACGGACGGGCCCGAAATACGGTCAACGTGTTGAAGCGCTTAGTATCGCTAATAAACGTTATGTGTTTTGTTGAGAATTGGATATGAGATGCTCAGATAAGTGTTTGGGTTTTTGAAGCGCTTTTTTTGCTTGATAGTGTGGTGCCGGTATAATGTGGATGGGTATAAGAGTAGAGGAAGACCATAGAAACGATGGATAGGCTGTATAAAGGATGATATTATGGCAAGAAACGAGGTCTCTGATGAGGTGACGAGTAATAGAGAAGTGTGGAAGAAAAAAAACTAAAAAACCCGACTTAAAAAACGGAAAAGCAAAAAACAAGCACATTTTAAATTAATCAAAACTTGGAAGCAGGCGGGGTCGATTCTATTTACATTTCATATTTTAATATTCAAATGAACCCCGCCTGCTTCCAAGTTTTGTTTAATTTAAAATCTGCTTGTTTTTTGCTTTTCAGTTTTTTCAGTCGGGTTTTTTAGTTTTTAACTAGGTACTTTTTTTATTTACAACTTTTTAGTTCTTTTGTGTTTGTTCTTTCGTTGGTCGCGTAAAATTATTCGCAGATGATTTAACTTTTGTGCTTGTTTATAGGATTTTTCACTTTGAATTTCCTTTAAGCATATAAATGTTTTATATTTTTGTAATCTCCTTTTAAACCCCTTTATTTTGATACCCTACTCGAAGGTAATGGAAAAAAAAATTTTTAGCCTATAGCACTCGCGCCGTCAAGACAAATCTAACGACATATATTTCATTCAAATCCCTTCATCAGTTTAGGAGTTATGAGGGAACAAAGAAACAGACATACATACACGTCAAACGCATAACCCTCCTTTTGGGCTTCGCCGCAGTCGGGTAAAAAAAGAGCAAGAGAATGATGAGTATAGTGCCGGTTTTTGTTGGCTGCAATGACGTTGAAAATCAGAGTCAAAAGGTTTATATTAATTTTGATGAGTGCAATTATCAATCAGGGGGTACCTACTGCAAGTTTGTGCCTTTTGGCTATTGCTTTAAGAGCTTTCAATAGTTTTATATAGGTGCCTAAAAGCGTGTGCGAAGACTTTGTTTTTTTCTATATTCAATAAGTCACCAATTTTGGAAAATTGTCTACATTATAATCATGTTTAGACCTCGCACCTTAGAAGATTTTTGTAAAGAATACTTAGTTTACTTAAAATTATGTCATTGTGCTCTGAATAAAAAAAAAACATTATTTCGTTATATGATGAGGGCAATAACTCCTAAAACCTGACACAAAAAGACGACCATAAACATCCCGCTGTACAATCGCGCACGCCACAACTAACTCAGGAGTCTAACAAAAGTACAGTCGCACACAGCGTCACCTCGCGCACTGTACCGGAAGCGGACACCGGCTGTCGTTTACCGCGCACTCCGCGCTTCCGCGGCGCTTTTATCGCGACGACTGCACTCGTGTGCGCGACTGTACGAGGAACTCATAGGTTGTTATAATAGTTTCTTCTATTGGATGAGTTTCTTTATTCATGGTACCGTCGTGGACAGTTTGATGTGTTTTTATTTGGTGTACTTTTTAAGAGGGAAGCGTAGTTTGCGAAATTCAAATTCTCTTTTGTTCTTTTCCTATTTGCCGGTCAGTGTCAGGTTAATTGTTAATGAAAATATGATTCGAGACCATATAGGCTGAAATACACATGCTACCCAGTAGCACGAAATCATGCTAGTTTCGAGCAGCTGTCATTTAGTAGCATACAAGTAGCACGTGTATACGAAAAGAGCATGCTTGTTTCAAGGCATGCTACCTAATCGCAAGCCGGTCTATTTTTCGTGCTATCTAGCACGACGCATAAAACCTATTTTTTGCTATTCTTTGGTTTTACTACTTTATATGTTTTTTTATCGTGCTGTCACCTTTTTGCTGTTTTCTCCAATAAAAGACTGTAAAGCCGCGTCCCCACTAAAGTCACCCAAAACGTTCCTATTAGGCGCGCGTCTCGGCCTCACGGAGCCTCGCGGCCCAAATGGGGATGCGGTCCAACGTTCCTGTTAGGCCGCGGGGCTCAGGCCTCGCTCACGTACGTCCACAATCACGAGGCACGACCGCGTGGCTCTTGTGGGGTCGCGGCTTAAGATAATGTCACTCAGACGTGCTAAAAAGAAGTATGATCGTAAAAAGTATGCTTTTGAGGTCTGTGCTTTAGAGCAAATGTAAACACTCTGAAAGCATGCTAAAAATGACCATACTACCTAGTAGCAAACAAGCATGCTTTTCTAGTAGCATGTGTATTCCAGGCTTAATAAAGATGGCTTTGCTTCATAATTATTAACATCGTAAATACAACTTTCTAAGTTCGATCCAATCGAATGACTCCATGGAAAAGTCGATTTCCTGGAAAAGTTATTCAATGGATTTAAACGAACGTGTATAGAAACAGAAGCGTTTAGAAACAACTAAAATCTCTTTTTTATTAGATGTTCGTAATCTCATAAATATAGATTTTAATGTGCACATTCAATCATGAAAACTGTTTCATCTCATTAAAACTGCACCTCACGACTGTACCCACCGTTGCAGAAAACTTCCATGTAACATTTCTCGATTTTTACACAGAAACGAGTCATGTGTGTGACTGTACAAGTATACACGAGTGTACCTCGTCAGTTATTGCAATATTTTCTTGTTTGCGTAAGACTTCCTCCACGCTTTATCGCATAAAATTGTAATATTGACGTCTGATTTACTCTGAAGTGCTTCTACAAATGATTTTATTGCGAGTATATTGCGCTCGTGATTTGCTTTGAGTGGGCATTGTACCTTGGTGATGTGTGACAGAGTTTAATTTAGGAGTCATTGTATAACAATAGTCTTGAATATTAGATAGCAGATCCATTATCTTACATGTAATACTAAATTTTAAAATAGTAAAAAAAACGCGTTCATGGCGTGTTTGCCTAGGTTCCGAAATTTAAATAATCCAAAAATAAACTAGAATTTTCAAAATTGTCACTTCTGATTGCGGAAACTTTTATCATCATCACAATTTTAAAACCAATCCTGTATTCTCGCATTAGTTTGTGTGGAATGTTTTTTTCTCATGAGATGAGGCAGAAACTTCAGAACACTAGCTTGTAAGATTAATATAAACCGACACATTAATTTTACTTCTTCCTCATTCGTACATCAAAACAAAACTTAATTAGTCCTCACTGACCTCAAATTCTTCTTCTCCAAATTCCATCCCGAAACCCAATTATAATATCAAGATTAATATTCAATCCCAAAGATCCAATGAGCCAATGAGCCTCTAATAGTGAACTGCACGCAAATTGGCTCAGTCAAGGCTTAAGCAGTAATACAATTAATTAATTTCACATAGGTTACATTATTGATTGAGAATAATTTAGTATCTGTTCTATTAGTGAGTTTACCTTGTTGTCATGTAAGTTAAGTGTAATGTTGTTTACATGGTAACAGTGTTCTGTAGTTTAGTTTAATTATGTGGTTAGTTACTGAGATACTCACGGTATGGTTGATCCATAAATTGAAGGTCTCTTAGCGACCCGTCGGGGCTGCGAGTTGTTTTTTTTTTTTGCTTTTATTATTCATTAACACAGAATTTCAACAGTTTTTTATAGACTTAAACATACCACACAAACCATCGTGGGTTTAACAGTAGTATGCCAGACATGGCAACTCGGTGCCACAACAGTATTGATCAGTACATAATTATATAGAATAAGTATAAGTAGGTACTAAAAAGACACTTCCTAGACTGCGACACAATCCAGGAAGTGCCTCTTCAGCACCTTTGAGCAATTGTTTACATTTTTTTTTTTCGTATAGCCAACGGTAACTCGTTCATAATAGCGGGGAGCATGCATTCCCACGTCCTTGCTCCATAAACATTATTAGACCTAGGTATCCTAAATGTGGGCTGATATGCCAAACAACGCAAAGACTCAGGCCTCACGTATTTTATAATATTATCCAAGTTGTGATAATTTTCTTTTAAAGCGAGTATACGTACCTTGTCAAAGACATTATTTATTTATTTATTATTTATTTATTTATTTATGTACACACAAAATACAAAAAAGGATAAAAAACATAAAAAAATAGAAGAGCACAAAGGTACTGCTTATTTACAACTTGACAGTAATTAAATAGACCCGTATCATGATCGTGGAATTTTTGTTTTATTTTTGTGGGTACAATAGTTTTTAATATACGCAACTGCAACTTATAAAATGTCCTCGACGTAAGTTTTGTATGTAAGTCCGTAGCTACTTAAGCCATAGTCAATCACTGAATCAGCCAGTGCCAAGTACAATAAGTCGAAGTTACTCTGCATCACTCTCTGAGCCTCACATATGTCTTTGTGTGCAGCAACTAAACATGTGTCGTCAGCAAATTGGTACACGGAGCCTTCCGTGAAGATGTTACACATGTCGTTCACGTACAATAAGTATTCGGTCGGCCCGAGAATCGAACCTTGTGCTGTGCCCTTATCGGTTGGGAGTCTAGTACTTAACGAGCCTGCGACACTCACCGACGTGAAGCGGTTTTTGTGGTAATTTTTAAACTATTCTAAAAATGGACCCGTATACCATTTTGCTGTAGTTTATTATTATGTTCGAAAGAGATACCGCGGCCTCGACACAAAGGGCTAAGAAGGAACATGGGTGTTATAAGTCAGTAGAAGTCTGATACTTCCTACTGATCTGTCCAGAGCGAGAGGAGTCATTTGATGATTTACCACGCACAAAAAAAAAAATGATGATGCCTGTTACATAGCGATGCCATTTAGTATTAGTTCGGAAATCAATCATTACATTAAAATCATGCTAAACCTTTTTGGTTAATAAGTTTTATTCGCTCACAATTTTTTCTATGTTAGTGAACACATACATGTTGGCCCCGCTACCATTCAAACCTTATCAACGTTAAAGTAGACTTTTAAAATGTTTTTCATTAATCCAGATTATTTGTTATTTCCTTAGACAAGTTATTCAAAATGTTTTGGTAAGTAGGCTTATTTATTTTAGCAAAATTGTCTTGTCCCTATCGTGCCAAACACTGAGTATCTAAGATGATCGTGAGGAAAGACCCACTCAGATTTGATTGTCTAGTCAATGCACGTAGAAAAATTATCATATCGTAATTGGTGAAACAATAATTCTTAATAAACCAGAAATTATTACGCTTTCTGAAATATACTTACATGGGAAATAAGTTAATTACTAATATTTATAGCTATGATTACGCACCAGGCGCTGCTCGCTCATTACAGGCACTTTACCGCGATCGTAATTATAATTACCTACTTATTGCTATAAATTGTCTACTTATTATTTGCTGGCGTATTATTTTCTTGATTATGTCGTTATTTAATTCAAATAAATTGTTACTGAGAGTGATTTTTACCAAACATATATAAACGTGATCACAGTATATTAAACGCGTTCAAGAGGTCTCAGTAAAACATTTATATCAGCAGATAGTAAGTGTAATATTCAGTTTCACAAGTGAAAATTGTACTTATTTGACGTCAGTAAGAAAGTCAGAAAATTGACATTATCAAAACCTTAAAACCTATATTTACAGAATAAGTATTAAATTCTCTACTCGTAAATAAATTAGGTTTAGCAAAAATGCATTTATAAAACACACTCTACATAAAAGACGACTGGCACATAAAGTTCAGTTACAACTTTTCAGTTACTGCAACAGCAAAAATATATCCATTCTTTTTCGCACAAAACTAACCGAAAAATTCACAGCTTACCACACGATCATCTTCAAACAAAATATTGTCACAAACTCGCAGAACATGAAGATTGCAAGTTAGATCAAAAACTCTCCAAAGCTTCTGCTAGCCAATTCACGAAGTTACTACTCTGTAACGTTTCATAGAGATTTTTCAGAAATTCTCATACACTCCTGAAAGTTTTGCAGTCTTTTAAGTCGTCTGCAGTTTTAAATCTAGTGCGGCTATTTGAATTTTGATGTGTGAATACATGGCTTTTTGGCTGAGATAGGTGGAATAATAAAATTTGCTCAAAAGGAGGAAGAACAAAGAAGGCATCTTTGGGATTACGTTCATATTTCTTGAGTATTTCGGTCAGCTTTTCAGTTTTTCTTAGAAGTGCCACTTTTCCTTGTAACAAAAGGCCGTAGGCTTCACGTAAGTACCAATTGCTATGCCATATTTCTACACAAATCAAAAACTACTAGAATTCACGATCTCATAATACCAAAGACTAGTTTTATAAAGCCTTCCATGCCTCTCAATTGACTGACATGAAATCAAAGCATGCACTCGATTCAAAGCATTATTAATTTTAATACGGACCTTTTCAATTTGAAAAAAAAAACAAAGAATACTCGAGAGCTAATAAAAAATTTAAAGGCGAATAAAAATCCTTTAAACATCAAAAGAGAATTAATGTTTGAAACATTTTTTTTTCTATTCCTTGTTTGTCTAATTGGGGCAAGTTTTGAGTCCTTTCGTCCAATTCCGGGGCCTTATTGAGTGGGATTTGGAATTTTATTATGAGGAAAGGGGACGGGGATGTCAGGAATCTTGTTATCCAAGGGTTCTACCTGTCTTGCTTTATTGAATCAGGTGTTGCTTGGGAGGTTTCATATATACGGGATCGTCGGCGAATTTGCTTATGAAGGTGCATGAGACGTTCATCGGGAATAAGAATATGTATCGCTTAGATTTTGTCGTTTTCCCATATTTTTGGCGGTTTTCTGTTTTATGGGTCATTTCTCACCTTCTTACCTATTCCATTTCAGCACGAACTATACGATGATAAAAAAACATCGTCATCAGCCTACAGCAATCCACTGTTGGACATAGATATGCCTCTTAAATCTTAAATGACAGGGTGCCTGTGGAGATCGTTTGTTGACAAAATGAAGGGAAAAATACCGTTTAGTATAACAAAGATTGGCATAATTTATTATGCTTTTCGGTAGCCTATGGTAATCCAATACATTTTTGAGTTTACCATAAATGTCGCGGAAGAAAACACGTCTAGCTCAATCTTTGTATTACTCTTACAAAAATAAATAAAATTTCTCCGTCTATATAATAAACTTGCTCCCAAAATACCCACAATTTTTTTTCCACGAAATAACTTTGCGACCTCACCAATACCTATCAACCGAGTTTAAAAGTTAAGACCTCAATGGTGATACATCAACTTATCAAAATGTTTCAAACCAGAATGATTGGCCAGTGACGACGCAATCAGTGGATAAAATACGAAAAGTTCCGAACTTTGCCGAAGTTCGTGAAAAAACGTTTCTTTTAAAAATGCTCGCACGGCCGCATAAGAGTAGGGTGTTGATATGTGTAATTAATATTTGAGACAAGTTTGGATAAAAAGTATTTAATTTTTTTGCTAAGGTTATGAAAGCTGGGTATTTTGTCTGTTAGAAGATGTTCAACGAAGTTGAAAACTTAAAACCATTTTTGGATTATTACTATTATTGTATAAAATTAAAGTGTGTGTGAGTGTTTAAGTGTATTCGTTATAGCGAGACTTTAATTTCATTTATCTAATCTCGTCTAGTTTACGTCTATGCCCGTTGCATTTAACTTAATTTTATACAGGACAGCCTCCAGACAGCACATTGCGTCATCGCCCTCAACGAATCAGAAGAAGTCACCGACTGTCCGAACTAAAAATAATTCGTCCCCCACGCCTCAGGACAAATCCGAGACACGAAGAGCGGATGGAGGCCCTAATCGTGACGTACCGCGCCCCCCGTGTTGATATTTGACAACTTTATTGGATCCATAATTGAATTTTCACAAGCTTTTATACTGATAAAAATTGGTATATTGGAGAATTTTCGAGAGCCTGCTCTAATTTCGGCGGGCGCTAAAAAAGAAAATGACTGTATTGATAGACTCCGTACAGACTGCTAATTTGTTTTTTTTTGCAACGTCATTCCGGTTTAGGATTAACTTGGAGATTAAATATTTTGGTTTTTAAAAGAATTGAGGAGTTTGGTAGATGAAATATTTTTCCCACGGATCTTAATTGACCACTGTAGGTAATTAATTAGATTTTTAGCAGTAAATTAATCTTTATCATTGACCCGACTCACCTTTTCCCAACTATGTTGGGAACAGCTTCCTGAATACAAGTAGGAATATTACATGGAGCGAATGCTCTGTCCAAATTCCCTAAATCGCTTTGATTTTATTTCTTCCTAATTAATAAATAATTATAATTCATCCAAAGACTGCAAAGTTATGTGTGTAGATATATTTAAGTCTTACGCGGGCGCTGACAGCACATAAAAGAACCGCTGATTCAGAACTAAATAATCTAGACATTCAACATCAGCATCAAATGGAAGAACATAAAGATTTTCCTCTTTCAAACACTAATTCAATTCCCCACACTTTCATACTTCTTACCCGACCAACAGAGATCCACGGCACTAAAAACTAGCGTTTTAAATCTAATAAAACGTTCACTGTCCTATAAATTTGTTGTTGACCAACTCCAGACATTAAGAATTCAGATGCACTTAAAGTCCAGGTGAATTTTGTTGCAGTTAGGTTTATATCCAGGCAAAAGTTTAGCACTAAACTCCGCAACAGAATACGGCAGTTTTAAAAATAAAGTTTAACTTTATACTTCTTGGTTTAGTGAATCTTAAAGTTATTTTTTTAAGTAGCGAAGTTAAGTTTTAACCTGTTAAGTTTTCGTGGAAGTAATTTTGAAAATATGCCAGAATTTTTGGGGTAAGTGTTCTAGTTTAAAATGTTTTGGTTATTATAAAGTTGGGCTTTAATATAAAAAATAGATTTCCTTCTGGAGTAACTGCATTTACTTAATAAGATTATCCAAAGATATATAAATACTTACGACAAACGGGATAAAGCGAAAAACACTGTAATCTAGTTGTGATGGTTAAGATCAAGTTCGAGACACGTTACACTTTTACTTAGCGAACCAGTAGGTTTGCAAAAAGTATAACTTGGCAGTTATGGTACAATATTTGTATGTACCTATAGTACTTGCTAGTATCCGGATAGACTAAAAGCCGACCATACATAATAGGGGATCGGACAAAAAAAAACTAATTAGTCCGTCAGATAGATTTCCAAAAAATATTAACCACGTATCTTTTCTTTTTTCACGTAAACAAAAAATGAAGACGATACAGTGCTTCGAAAACTCGTGTGACGTCATATGATAGTACATTTTGTACCTTCAATTGACGTTTCATGCCCCACTCCATGATCTTTGACGCGCTTTATCTTCGTCAATTTTTATTGATTTGATAAAACAAAAACCACGTATCCAATATTTTTCGATAATGTAACTGACGGACTAAACAGAATCATATTTTTTTGAGTCAGTCCGATCCCCTTTTGGGAAAAGGAAAGGCAGACGATGCGATGTTGCTTCACTAAGTTTGTGTTTTATAAGACATTTATTTTTATAGCCTTTCTTTAGTATCTTTGATTGTGCTCATTTGGTTCTCAAACTTTTTAGACTTACACAGTTATCAGAATAGAGGATATTCCATACATTTTGATAGTGTTGGTATTGTAGTTTTGTAAAAAATCAGTTTTTTTACTATCAGATGTTTTTTTTTAAAATAAACTATAAGTAAACATGGTAAATATCCCGTTTTCAGTATTAATAATAACAGATGAATAGTTTTTAGGGCTTAAAAATTATGTACTATACCGTATAGCCGTCAGGGTTTTAGCGTCAGGGTTTCCACTTTGTATAATATTAATAGAAGCACTTTAAATAACACTTACCTACAAGATCAAGTATATCTGAAATTAATAGCTAGATAATTATAGATTACCATCAGAATCTAGTCTAAATAGGTATAGTGTTACCACCACAGAAACCACATATTAGCTGCTATCATAATATTACCATAATCCATATCATAGCATACACCTAATGGTAATGACAAGGTCTAATTTGAGTACTAAGGTAGTCGTTTATTATGTACATAATCCTTCCTTAATATTATAAATGCGAAAGTAACTCTGTACAATTTGTCGCGCTTTCACGCCAAAACGTCTGTACCGATCTAAATGTAATTTGGTACACAGATAGTCTAGAGCTTGAGAGAAGACATAGGCTACTTTTTAATGCGAAAAAAGGTTTGAAAGAAAAAACAGTCAGAATAAATAACAGTTTACTAAGATACGTCAAGACCATCGTTCAACTACCAGCGTGTTACGTGTAAAACCAAATCAGAGAGCCTTGTGTGGTACAAAAACTCTGACAGCCTACAGCAGCAGGCACCAACCCTACGAAATAAAAGAAAACCCGGACAGAAAACCTTCATGTACCATTTGGCCGAATGTCAATAAACAAACCGACGGCCGCCGCTCACTACATCCTTAAAAAAGGTCACCCGGAAATAATTTTCTCCGCCATAACATAATACAGGGCGCTCCTATAATTGATGGTGGCAACAGGACACGTGCCTCAAGATCCTCTCCTCTCTCGCCCAATTTGTTCCAAGTGTCGCTTACGACAACTCGTCCGTTAATGTACCAAGTGTCACTTACGATAACTCTCTCGTTAATGGGGGCCATCAAGATCGTTTAAAGGGTGGCCTGAGTGATGCATGCTATCTCGCTTGCTCGCGGAAGTGCTATCGATTCGGGTACTTCTTTTTAAATATTATTATGACTAGTCCCACCAAGTCCCACCAATGGCGACCACGAAGAAAAGGTTTTGATTTACATGAAGGTTATAATCTAGGCACATTACTTAAGTCTAATTTCTTTAATCAGCGCTGCTCTAATAACGGCAACAGAACATCGTGAAGAAATCGGAAAGTCGTAGAAAAAACATACATAGGAGGATGCCTGTGTCTCATCAGTGGAAACATTATAAAATGAATTTTCATGTTGTTGGTGGAATATGACAAGTTTGTAAATGTAAATACTTTGCAAAACAAGTACTAAAAGATTTTTGTAGCAGGTAGACTTTATCCTGTGAAGTTTCTAAAGAGCCGAAACATTACGAGGAATTGTTACTCAAGAATAACAAAATGTAAAATGAAGAAGCTTCATATTTCAGGAACAGGTACGGTTTTCGCAATATTAAATAATGAACTGAGTTTTAGATCTATCAAAAGATTTTAAACTAGAGACGTCAAGAAGAGAACATACTTCAAGCTTTCAACATAATTAAAATATTGTTAGCCATTGAGTACATTGAGAAATCAACAGGAGATTTTACATAAAACTAAACATAAGTGACAGTAGATAAGGCACATAATTCGCCAAACAACTTGCCTATTTAACGAAAAGGTCTTGGAGTGGCAACCACACACCGAAAGGCACCGTATTTGAAGGCTTTCCATAAGTTGAAAAAGAAAAGACTGCCAGAATGAGCTGATTGTGAAAACCACAGGACCAGGTGATGTGATGAAGCCTTGCAGGAGGCTATATCCCGCATTGCGCTCTATAGACAACGATGATAAGTACCATTATTAAGTCATAGATAAGAAACATGGAAGAATATTTGTATAAATCTCTTCCATTATAATTTTTTTCTTAGCCTAAATCGACCCACTGCTGAGCAAAAGGGTGGACCATAGCCATGGGGCTATGGTCCACCCTTTTGCTCAGCAGTGGGTCTTCTATGGAGAAGAGTGGAAACTTCTAGCCTTTCTTACCAATCCTAAAATCCACTATTTTAAAAACTACCAGCAGTAGTAGGTACTCCTAGTTATTACTCGAAGCTTCAAGCTAGATATTTCTAGGAAACATTATAAAGAAGTGGATTACAAAGGGATAGTCCGGCAGCCGGCGACGGCGGACTGGATTTAGCGTGGCGACCACGGCTTAGGGGGATGAGCAGTGAGCCAATGTAATACATATTAAATAAGACTACATTTTGTAGACGATTTAAGTATGAGGTCGTTTTAATTGTGACGGATTGAGCAACACTGATAAGGACGGTAGCTAATGAGTTTTAGAAACAGAGGTGTTTGTTGGTGTTTTAGAAAATTGTATAAACTTTATGGGCGAATAAAAGTTACAGCAAATAGGGTGGAGCATTAGCTGGGTTTGGAATGGCTTCTCTTGAGTAGGATATAACACAAATAAATAAAAAATAGACATATCAAGGGTTAACTTTCTGATGTCCAATTAAATCTTAATTATGATAAATACAAAAAGGTTTTTTTCAGAATAAGCCAGCTTAACAGATTTAAAGGTTAAATACATGCAAAATAAGAAAGGAAATTTAAATCACTGCCGTCCCTAAATTACATTTAAAAGAAAAATATTTAAAATATTTTTAACACGAAAAGCACACTCATATAAAATTCGCATAATAACATAATTTCTATGCCAAGTTTTTATGCCAATTGGCATAAAAAAGGCTCGGTGCGTTATATTGTTTCGAGAGAAAAGGGTTACCGTAATTGATAACCTGAACACGGGAAGGGTTGAAAATAAAATTATGTACAGAAAAATATGCTTCCGGAGCCATAATGTAAGGTAAAGAGGGTCTTAAAGGGGTCCAAAGCCAGGGTCCAGCATAGTCTGTTTTAGTAATGAGTTGTAATATTCTGAAGTCTTTTTGGAATATTAAAAACAAATAAGGTGGCTGACGGTAAATGTGTTACCGTTGTGACGTCCTATGGTGTCAAATTACTCTTTTATAAAAAAAAAACACGGTGTTCAAAATATATTTTTTTGTCTATCCAATTAGAATTTATGGAACAGGATATTTTTGTAATGTTTTGCTCGGAGGTATTTTGTGCTAAATTCGAATTGGAGTGTCAATAATAACATTCATTCCAGTTTCAGTCTATAGCAGTAACTGTACTACAATAACATTGCCCTATGTTCTACTTATTATATTGTAACTATATAATTTAAAACCGACCACCACTCAATATCATATTGATAAAAAAAATATGAAGAAAATCTGGAAACTCTAAATTTAAAATTGCACTCCACTTTTAATGTTGACTCGTCAATACATTTTTCTCAAAATAATTTATTTTTACAAGCGACAAGGAAAACAATTTTATTCTTCACTTTGGACCGTAGATCTCGACTCTATGCTGGCATCGCTCCAATTTAAGAGAAACAATTAAAGAGCTTGCTACACTTCGTTTTTGCAGCTCAAAATGATATCTTCGAAAACTAATTGTATATATTTCCATAGTAATATTTGGAACGAAATTCTCAACAAATTGGATTAAAAAAATGTTTCTTCGTTTTGTTTTTAAATTGAGTTTTCAGTAAGTGTTCTTTTTAGTGACATTAAAATAAGGTTTTTTTGGTGTCAGTTTGTCCTCTGGATTACCATTTTATTTTAAACTGTATTGTTTTTTGTAATTGATTGAATAAATTTTAACATTTAACTTGAAAAATAAATGCGACCTGTAGCTTTGTTTTTTAATAAATTACAAATGGAAGTTATACACCTGAATGAAACTTCAATACTACCTACTTCGTGACATAAAACCATGTTATAAAAAAACGACCATAGAGTATCGCAAATCTGTTCAAATAAATCAAATCGAATTGCATTCGGATACGCATCCAATCTAATGGCGTTCCAAAAATTCAAATTCAAAAATGTTCCAAAAAGGACATTGACTGTAGCAGAGTGATTAATAAACGTTAGAATACTCATGACATCTGAGGACTGGCAACCATTTAGATTGATTTTGAATTTATTGGCAAACTGCTGGCAGACGGAGATATAGGGTGCTTTCATCTAAGACGGACCATTTATCTTGTATCCAGTGGAATGGAATAGAAACGTAGAAACGTACACCCGTATCTTTTTGTGATGCATTCGGATACGAGATACATAGAGTGCTGTGATTGTTTATCGTTCGGAAGTGATGCTGGCTGGGTGCACGTTCCATTTGATTATTCTGATAAATCTGTGTTTCAATTTAGTTTCTTTCAGATGTTCCAATCAATGTTCATTTTTGAAAAATGATTGAGAAATTAATCAATACTCAAACATTAAATTATTAGTTAACTGAATTAATGAATTTGGATTATGGTATTTGGAATCTTTTTTTTTTAATATGAAAGGGGGCTACTCTTGACCTCAATTTTGTGAGGATAGAGATGAGGATCTACCTTGTGCAATATTTGGCATGTACGCCCCGCAAACAAGAACGGATCATCACACCACCTTAGCCACAGTCGATCTCGACGGTGATCCTCCGACAGGCATCTAGTGATTGACTTCCAGTCATTGCCGACCTCTATGGGCACATTCCTAAGTACTACGTGGGTAGAAACTAACAGGACACTATTTCTCAACTTGGCTGTTAGTTTCTTCAAAAAATATTAATTGAAAATGCTGTTGTTCCTACCAAACATGATATCATACGACATTTCTAAAACAACACTTACCGCACATCCCCAAAACCGACGAAAGAAAAACATACTTCTGAAGAAACATACCTGAAACAAGAAAGTTCGTCATTAGTTCTAATTGAATACAAAACTTACCAAATGATATAATATTGGTATAATAACTCAGTTCCTTTCAGTACATTGCGTGGAAAATATCTATTACCTTGAACTAATCAAATGTATAGTGTTTCTTATCGAAATAGATGGGGAAGAAAACGTGTATAATAGGTGTCTATCGTGATAGAAATTGGGACTATATTTCTCGGTTTTATTACTGAGTAATTACCTTTTTGTTTATGTTATTGTAGCTCTTCAGGCAATCCTTAATTAGTGACGGCACGGTTGGCGCAGTGACTCAAGGATTTGACTGCTGCATAATGTGGGATTCGATCCCCGCACGGAACAAATATTTGTATGGCCTACTGATAGGTACAGGGTCTAGGTATTGTGTGAGTTGTAAACGCACCCACGATACAGGAAAAAAATCTAGTGAGGCAATGTTTTAAAAAAACAATTTTGTTTTATTTTAATCAATGCACACATATATACGGCGTATACCAGAAACATGTGGTCAACTTCAGGGTGTGATTTAGACTTCTTGAAATTTCTCCGTGGACAGACATAATTATTCTATTCCTTTCAAACAAAACATTGATAAATAACAAACATGAATTTCACAAATAAATACTTTTAACGACATAAAACCTGAATTATAATTTTATTCGTTCCTCAGTCGTTCTACTAATCCAGCGGCCATTTATACGTCCAAAATAGTAATTAAGAGGAACAGAATTGGGCAAACCAATTGATATTTATTGTAAATATCTCGTTACAATGATTTAGTGAGCAATTATGTCGCTCGGATCTGAACAGAAATTATTTTTTGTTTGATATAATATTTTTAGTAAAACGAATTAGATCAAACTACGTTTTGCCTACGTGTTTGCTCGTGTGATTTGCGGAAGATATCCTACGTATTACTGGGTCAAAAAGTTTCCTGCTTCCTCACCCAGGTCATGATCTACCACTGTGTCAAATTCGTTCGAAATCCGTTTAACCGCTAAGGTGTTAAAATACTACATGTATGAATTTCTAATACAGCCCAAACAATCCTCAATGGATTCTCGATCTGTTTCTTTGCCGGATATTTTAAATGATCTGCCAAGTAAGATAACGTGAATTTAATCATAGGTGCCGAAAGAGGGCGTGTTTTGAATCTACATAGGAAGGTCTATTTCTATGTCTTTTTATAATCCAATAGGAACACCTAAATATAACCAACTAAACCACATTAACACAGTGCAGAATTCTAGAATACACATAAAAAAATCCAAGCTCACGAATACTTAATCGTACAAACATGAGTTGCCATCAAACGCCAGTTACAAAGACGGTGGCAGCGCCCGCAAACCACACCCGCATCGCAGCTAACGTGTGGACCACGCTGTAACGAGTCAATGGATTGTCCTTCATTTTGTATGCTAATACCTTGTTGAATTGAGGAGAAAGTGAGATTTTACTGTCGTGAAAGTTTGTGTTCGCGTACCTAATTCTTTACCGTTCGAATGACTGACTGACTGACTCATCAACGCCCGGCTCAAACCCTTGGACCTAGAAAGCTGAAATTTTGCACAGAGGTTCCCTTTATAATGTAGACAAGGAATAAGGAAGGATTTTTCGAAATTCAACCCGTAAGGGTAAATAGGGGATGAAAGTTTGTATGGAAAATCGACATTTCCACGCGGGCGAAGCCGCTGGCAAAAGCTAGTAATACATAACCTGGTGTAAGAGTTTTTTATGGTAACCAAAAGCCTCTGGCTTGGCTTTACATCATCATCTTCTCGCCCTTGTCCCATTATATTTGGGGTCGGCACAACATGTTTTCATTTTCATCCTCCCCTGTCAGTCGCCTTCCTCTCCCTTTCCATCCATCAACTTGGCTTTACATGCTATCGAGAAATACACCTAGCCAAACCTACCTAGTCAATTCACAACTTATATAAGGTCCATTAAAATAGGTGGACAAAATTTCAGAAATCATTCAGACCACCAAAATAAGGACGATGGTAAAAAAAATAATAAGAAAAACGCATTTAAGTATCTACTCATTAAGGATGAGTATGTTCTAGAGTGCCGGCAATTTACTATTTAAAGTCAAGAAAAAAATCACTTTATATAATTTATTTTTGTTTAGATATCTTAGGTTAGACCTACTGAACGCTGTGTTAAAATTTGTCCACCTATTTTAATGGGACCTTGTATTTGTGTCATGTTATGGGGTTATTTTAAGCACATGCTTGTTTTAATTGTGAAAATATGTATAATAGTAAAATGTTGTTTTGAAGCGTGACCAAAATCGAAACGAATGGTAATAATTATCTTGTTTTTCAATCCAATTTCTCGGCAGTTCACCAAAAACGCCTTGTTGCTCTTCAGGTTTTGAATGTAACCATGTGTGTTTGTAACCAAAAAACTGTGATAGTTTACTGATAACATAAAAATGTTTCGCAAAACCATACGATTTGCGTGGGTACAAAAAATAAAATTACTTTATTAATTTGACTTTTGCCTAAGTAATGAAAAATGTTCGCCCAACTCCCGGGTTCACTAAAATGACGTATTTTCCTTAATTTTAATAACTTGGCAAATAAGGGAAGTACATAGATGAAACGCTATGTTTTTCCTTAAATCGGTTTCAAGTTACCTGGAAAAATCATTATATAAATTACCAGAGCGCTTTATATTAGTTTTCCTTTGGTGGTTTCCTCATGGCTTAATTTTTAGAATAATTATGACGTTATAATAAACTCAAATACTAAGTGTTTAGTTAAAGAAATCATAGAACCACAACACTTAGTAGATAGGTTCCAATACTGTCACTATTAGCCTGTGTACTCCCACTGCTGGGCACAGACCGCTAAATCATTCGAACCACAGCTCATCCCACCACCCCGTGTGAGGTCTACCACGTCGACATCTGGCTGATTTAGGGTGATGATTAAAGCCCATAGCTCGACGGTCGGGCATGCGGCCCACATGGCAAGCTCAATAATAAACAGTCACCAGCTCCACTGCTGGGAAGAAGACCTCCTGAGTGGCAGTGAACCGTAATCCACCATACGGGCTCATTAAGGGTTTGCGAATCACACCAGTTTCTTTGCTATGTTTTGTTCCCCCATGATAAAATAAACATCATCTCCGTAGTTTTTTGCCGACTATGTCGTGGCTAGCTCAACTGGTTGTAGTTCAATACAGTTTTTAACTTAAAATAACTGCCTTTCTGCCCTTCACAACTCGGTCAATAAGGAAATACCATAACCCTTCATAGATTGGTAGATTTTCAGTGTTCAGTGTGTAGAACCTAATAATTTCAGAATATTTAATCATTATTAAAATCTAAGATGGCAACCCTACTACGTCTCATAGACGTACACAAAAGCGCACACGAAGGATTTTAGCTGTCTTACACGATCAAAAGGAGAATTTCTAATACATTACGTTTTAAATCTATGTGTTCGAAAGACTTTGATGGAGGCTTTAGAGTTTGAGCCATATTACACGCGAGCGGTAAAATGAATGAATTTTGTATGTTTTTGTTACTTTCAAGGAACATATTTAAGCCTTTTGCCTTTTTATTTAAGAGTTTATTTTCTTAGTAATGTTTTTTCTTGTTTTAGGTCTTTGAATATGCCTATCTTAGTTATTTATTTATGGGAATGAAAACGACGTAGTCGTAGAAAATTTTATAAATGGTTAGTCATCAGTAAGGCACATCGTCTATAGTCAATTTTAATTTGTCTTAATATAATTGGTAATAAGCAGTGCGTTACTGTGTGTTCTTCTATAAAATACGATATATAATGTGATTTTTTACCCCACATAAAAAATGCGTTGTGTTACTTAATGTAATGTAAAGAATGTTTGGTTGACGGCTTCGTGAAGAGATCACTTATATTTTGTTAATTGAAAACCAGAACACACATATTTTACATTCCACACACATACGTCAATTGAAAAAAAAAAAACAAAAAAAATATTCACAAAAAAGTTTACACATTTGAAACCAAACCACTGCACACACTATTCTAAATCTAGCCCATATTTCCATACAGTTCAATTTCAAATAAAATGAAATAACACAAAACGCAGCGAACTCTCGTACATATCTCTACAAAGCAGTGTCCGCATGGAGATTCGACACAATGTGATTTTCTGTTCCACTGACTTTCAACGTACGGCACATTTGAAATTGTCCTGAAATTCAAACCTGAAACTATTGTAAAGGAGACAAAAGATATCATTTTTCACCTTATACTTTTTATGCTATAAAGAATTAATATTTAAGCATTCAGTAACTTTGAGTGGTTAAAATTAATGTAATTTTTGGTTTTCATTGTAAAGCCTTGTTGATTGTTGAAAAAAAAATATATAGCCCATAAATATATCTTATTTTTATGAAAGTACTTTTTTTACTTTTGCTTTTTATCTTGAAATTATTATAAAAACATTATTTCCATATTTGAATTGGATTTTGTTAATAATTTCATGAGGTTTAGTTTCATTTGTATGCAATATTTTTCTAAAATGCAAGTGAGTGAATTCAATTTTATGTTCACATTAGGTATTTGTACCCACAAATAAGGTGAAAAAAAAGAACTAAATGTGGCACTCGGAGACTGCCGCGGTAAAGCTATTGCATAGCATTTTTTATCAACAGCAAATAATTAATTATTTAATTTGACAACCTCAGTTGACAACCTTGTTATTTTCCGTAACCATAGCAATCTGGTTGAATACTGAATCTTCAATTTTCGTTAGGGAATTTCTGGATTCGCTCTCCACGCTCAAGGCCCGCGATAGAAGCTATGCAATAGCTTAAAAATGTTTTAGGCTATCGATTATAAGTTTTTATCTCATGTTTTTTTGCCGAACTATCACATTTTGTGAGGATCAAATTGATCGCGGGCAAATTGCTAGTTTTCAATAAAATTAACCCCTAAAGAAACGACTACCGAATTTCCCAAACAATATTTCCCACATGATAGTACTACTCGATCATGTCAAAGCCTATTTTAATTTAGACGTACAAACACACACGACATTAATGCAATCAGTAATTGATTGATAGCCAATACACTGGTAAACAATGTTTTTCCATCAATCAGTTAATCCCAGCTTACTAGATCATCAAACGTAGGAACCTAACATATCAAATGTCGTAAGTGACATTGAATATGCCATTGAATTTAGAACCCTAAACTAAAGTTCCGAATGTCGAAAATACATTAGCAACATTTTTGTCGCTTACGACATGTAGTTTGTACAGTCGATATGCGTAATAAGGTGGTTTTGTATACCTACATATGACATTAATACAGTCGTGTAATTATCTATTGATTGTTAGACTAAGCAATTTCCGTATTAATTATAGTCTGATTATTTAGGAAACATGGTGGTTACTATGAAGTACTAATATTAACATCAAAGGTGGCAAAGATTGTATCAGTCTCAGACTTATAATGGCGGACATTTTTTTACGCCATTTTTATTAAAATCCCTTGTAATATAGGTTTATTGCCATCCACCGGGTACAAGTTCGGACTCCATGGCTGGTACTGTACTGAGTTTCAGATGGGAAAACCCAATTTCACTTCCCGACCTGGGAATGGTACCCAGGGCATCATGCTTAGCAGCCGCACCTGCGACTAATAAACCATAGAGGTAGAACTGTAGGGATGTAATAACATATAAAAGAAAAAAAAATCTTATACATGCAGCTTTTTCCTACTCCTCCGCTATTCTTTTCTGATTAATTTCGTTGCGGGATCCAAGACAGTTAAATCATTTCTCTGGGACGCTTCATTGTCTCGGCGCTTTTCTTGTGGTCGCCACTGTTGATTCTGGCTAACAGGAGTTACAGTGGTTTGGGAATAGTGTGGCGGGCTTGTCCCATAAAAAAAAAAATAAGAAAAAATACTAACCCATTCTCCTGGATTCAATACACTTTCTCTCATTATTATTAATATGTTTTCTTCTTTCTTTCTTCTTACTCTTTCATTAACTTCAAGTAAAACTGTGATTGCAAACTTAAGTGCACAATCGCGTGAAATAGAACGATTCGTTTAACTCAGAGATAGCCGAGCAGGTAAATGTGTACGTACTGCTTATCTAAGTTCCGTAAGTAGGCGAAATAATAGCTTCTTTTACTTAAAGAAGCTACCTATCGTTGTGAAAAGTATAGCTCGCGGATACACCCAATTTATTTTGTGGTGGATAGTTTATTTACTGTTCGTTCATTAGTCTAGGTTTGAGTGTGATGTACTAGGTTCTTTCCCTGAGTTGAGTAAAGATCAATTTTGTCTCTATAATCTTTTTTTTGTAAGGATAGATTTATATTTGTCGCAGATTCAACACCGAGACACAATATTTAGAGTTGACAATTTAGAATAACGACGTCTATCATCGTTTGTCGGAAACGTCAAGCAGTGAGCTTGGGTGAGGTCGATACAGAGCGTGGCAAGTCTGGTTTGACAGCTATCAGTTGTCATATGTCAAGGGTCTGTTGTCAGTGGTCGGTTGACGTTGACATTGGACGCATTTGACTTGAGGGACGGGACTTTTTGGTGAGACACGAGCGCGAACGGTTGTTCTGCCCGCCTGTATCGAACTTACCGCGTTTCCGTACTTTAATCCGTTTCCATCGGCTTGATCGTTTGAGATTTTCTTAATTTGTTATCGGAAGTAAATAAATAGGCGGTTGTAATCAGTGTTGAGACTATTATTTCGTACTTCTGCCATGCTGAACTTGGAATCTGACAACGATGTACCCGAAATAGTTGTACTACCTTCGTTATATTTATCTAAGGGCAACTACGCAACCCTACATTATGAGTGACATGACACGCACTTGGCTGGGTTTTTAATTTTTCCCTCGTTGTGTAGTGGTCGTCATCACAACTGCTGAACATGAGATCCTGAGTTCGATTTTCGTTCGACTCGGGCAAGATGTTATTGGGTTGTTTCATGAATTTCTATGTAGCTGTCGAAATTTGTGCCCAGAGGAGGCAATAAGGTCGCCCTTTATTACATGGCACTTAAACACAACCAGAGATAGGTGTGTGCTATAGAAACCACTTCTGACTAACCCTTCGGAGACTACAGGCGTAATGTAATGTTATGTCAAACAGCCTTATCCTGAACACAAATGACCAGTCCAAACTTATGCAACGCGAAATATGATCACAGCAACTAGGCGAATTTGCTTCAACGTGCACATTTTCAAGTCACATCTCACCGATTTGTATCCAGCTCAAAATGCAGATCATCTACGATACATTACCCGGATATTTTTCGACTTTAAAATAGCAGCAGTACAGCACATATTCTTCTCGTCTTTAAAGCAGTTTCCCGGATATAATGCACATCTTAGTCCACGTCACGGCACCAGGATAAAGTAACACCACACGGGTAGGATTAAGTGGCTCACACCATTCTCTCATGTCAGATATAAAACGGGTTTACAAGGAATATATCGTGGATAAGATAACGTGTTTTTAGAATAGACCATTTTAACAGGAACAAATAACTTTTATGTAGTATGTCTTAGTTAGTAGAAACGTAAATTTATTGAAAACTAGCTGTTGCCCGGAACATCCGTTAGCGTCAAATTATTGTAAAAATAAAAGTCCCAATTTGAGGTTTTGTTAACGTTTCAAGGGTTTCAGTTTCTTTCCATGGAACCCAAATCCTTCTTTTAAAATAAAAGTAGATACTTAAACCTATGTCGATCCTTAAAGCATCAACAAATTCCTAGTATTAATAATCATCCAGCCGTTTTGGAGATTAGACTGAACAAACAGACACACAAACTTGTTTATTAAAACAATGTTTTTTTTGTTTTCTGATAATCACAACAGAGCTGTAATTTTGATTAATAAATGATCTATGCAACAGTGACCAATCTTTTAAAACTCACCTAAAGCCAAATATTCCCGTATCCCGATACAAATGACCGTTAACCGATACTTTACAAGGTATAAACTTAAACTCGCAAATTGGTCGCACAGGTAAATTGATACCGGTCGGCAAATTATCGGCGATTCCACTAATCACCGCGTCGTACCGGATCCTACCGCGGTGTTACAGCGCTGGAATTAGGAGCCAACGTGGTTTATGCACTAATTATGGTGATAAAGAGTTTGGCTACCTGTTCCGGTATAAAGGACTGGTAAAATGTGAATTAGTTTTAAAATGTACGTATATTTAATCGGATGCAGCTGAATACCAGTATATTATATGGCCTTTCTGACCTCCACAACCCAGTTAGTACAGGATAATACGCTACCCCTTGATAAGACAAGTTGACAGACTTTTCGAGACACTGCTTACTCAACACTGACACTGCCTACTCGACACTGCCTACAAACTCTACTTTATTTCATATTTTTTGACATTGAATTTGACATTGGAGACTTCATTTGACATTATACTTGCTATATTTGACATTGTATTTGACATTTTACCTGATAATAATAAATTAGACATTGTATCTGACATTGTACCTGCTATGAACCAGATATTGTATAATATTTATTTGTGTCTTTGTATTTTTATTTTATGTTTCTGCATGTGTTATTTCTCAATTTATAATATGTAATGTTCAACACAATGTAAATTGTTAATGAATAAATAAATGAATGAAACGACTATCAAGAATCTACAATTGGCAGCCGGGACCAAGGGCATAAGGCACGGAGAAACCTTGGTATATAAAGGATGGTCACCCATCCACAGACCAACCTACACGAGCGTGGCATAACTTGATGATTGACCGAGCTGCTGCTATCATTTAGGTTTCTATATAAATTTATTAGATCACTGTATTTAAATTATTTGCAAGTAAAATCTTTTCTCAATATAGAATCAGGCATAAAATCAATAAAAAAAAACAATCTATTTAATAAACGAAAACTGATGAGGGCGTAAATAAATGAATTGCGTCTCTAATTAAGGAGAATGTAAAAATTTTGTACAAAAATAAATTTATTGATAACAAACGATGCTGACGGGATGAAAAGGGAAATAAATTGAGAATTTATGTTTTCCGTTTAAATTTTCCGTAATTTTTTATGCTGTTAAAATAAAATAGCCACGTTTTGTTCTGAACAAGAATAAATGAAATAGTCTATAGCTTTTTTCGATACTGAGTTATATTTATATGTCAATTTACTGATAAAAGTATCATCGTACTCGCAACGTTTTTACATAAAAACGACTGAAACAACCGATGTTTTATGGCAGACAGTTTGCTGTTATTTTAAAATAAAACTTATCGTTTAAATGAACGAAAATGTTTATGCCTTGAATCATAACCTTATCGTACAAAATTAAGATGAGGAATAAAATAACACATTAAGGCAGCGTTGTAGACCTAGAAAGTGCTATGTGCAATACAAATCTATGTAATTCAAACAATTATCTAAAAAAAACCGTCACAAAAACCAGCGTTTTCCAATAAAATTCATAGCCAATATAAAGCTGCAAGTATCAGAAGTAGCCACTTGGTGAAGCACCCTTCATATAAAGGGGTTATCTGCAAGCTTGTGGCCGCGCCTCTCCAATGTGACAGGTATAAAGCTGTGAGAATATGTAAGAGTAAAAAAGGAGATAGTTTTATTCAATTTTAAACAAAACAGTGCTTTTTTTGTATTACTTTAAGCCGGTAGTTCGGTAACTGTCCCATAGGATCATGCTACCGGGATAAAAAGTATCCCATGTGTTAATCAATGTGTGTATTTCGTAAAAATTCGTTGTGTACCAAACATTTATCCATCCATCCATTAATTCATTCTGACAAACTTTCGCTTTTAAAACTCTTTGATCGTAACAAACTTAGAACAAAGTAGTTCGACCGAAAAAACATCAGTAGATCTTAATATTCTTTATACGAATTTCTTATATAATGAAAAACTACAGTAAATCTTAAAGCAAGACTTGTTTAGTAACCGATCTAATTATGTACCTATTTTTCATTAAGTTATCGTCATCATCTTCCTGTTAACCTTCTATCATCCCATTCTATTTAGGGTCGGCGCAACACGATTTTTTAAGCTATTGCATAGCTTCTATCGCGGGCCTTGAGCGTGGAGAGCGAATCCAGAAATTCCGTAACGAAAATATTCAACCAGGTTGCTATGGTTACGGAAAATAACAAGGTTGTCAACTGAGGTTATCAAATTAAATAATTAATTATTTGCATAAGTTGATAAAAAATGCTATGCAATAGCTTTACCGCGGCAGTCTCCGAGTGCCACACGTTTTTTTTTCATTCTTGCCTGTTAGACGTCACAATGGTATTTACTCCTTTCTATTTCATATCATTCCTCACACAATCCATCTTTTCTGACTAAGCCTGTGTGGCTGTGGCAAAAATAAAACACAAAATCAAACAAATTACCAATTCAGTATTTCTCAAAGAAACAGCCTGAAACACAGATGACAGTGTAGCAAGACATTTCAGCAACTCATTTGCTATGCCTGAAGTTTCAGGCCGAGGCTCTCGCGACGGTAACCCCGGATTTGTACTAAGACCCCCGACCCCGGCGGTGCGTCGCTTTTGAAATTTTTATTCGTTACACAGCACTTGTGGGATTTCAAAACGAGTTTAAACGTTATATGGGAGGCGGAATTTTATTTCGTTTTGTATGGCTTGGAGTGGAGGTTAGGTGTTCAGTGAAAAGAAAATGATTTTATTTTTGCTTCGATAAAAGTTTTGAGTTTTAGTTTAGTGGGATCCGGGCGTGCCATAACCATTTATATAATATATTTAAAGTTAATTTTATATATTCTTAGACATACCATCGCGACTTAATGGAAAAACTCTCTCGAGCATTCGTTGTTGCGGTTGCGTCGCTGTGTGCTTTCGTGCTCGCAGTGTTCGTTGTTGCGGGCATTCGGTGGCGTGTGGTTCGGCGTGGTGGCTTTCGGAATGACGTATTGCACTCGTAGTTTCGTTCTTCTTCCGTGCTTTTGACATTCAAAAGTGCCTGTAATGGCTTAATTGAAATAAAATATTTAAGTTTTGAGTTTTTTTTTTGAGTTTTTTGAAACATTATGTAAAATAAATAAGTTAGGTGTACCTAGTACCTACAAAAGTAAGTTATTTGTGTAGATTGCAGGTACAATGCAAAAAGACACGTTAAAACCAATACTTAAAATAACTTTACCTGTACAACAAGACCCTCTTTTCAACAATGTCTTTCACATTTTTATTTTCACTTCTAGCTTTACCTGAAACCTCTGAATTGAACTTACAAACTTAATACAAAATCACTAAAACTGCTAAAGCTTTTGCAAAAAAACTTTACTTTTCCTCGTTTCCGAATGTGAACAGGATATAAAGGGTCCAAACAGTTCAGTTATACTGTTTTTTAATAATCCTTACTAGGTCCGTTGGTAGAGACACGTCCCACCGTTTTTTTCTGTAGAGTACTATTGTTTTTGCAAATGAAGTGTTAATTTCCATCATGTTTTAGTTTGGTGTGTTCGATTTTGTGGTGAACATTTATATTTATTAATTTTTGTTATTACTTTGAAACATGGATTACTTTTTCTAGAATTAAATGCAATTAATAGTGTGACTGTTCCTAAAATACCCCAGGCTAATAAAATTTTCGTTTTTTCTTAAATCATAGTAATATTAGTATTTACAGTCGGTTTCCGTTTGTTTTGGAATATATTCGGAAAGGCAAGCGCCCCACCACGCGCTCGTCTGTCAGACTCCACCATAGACTTGGTCATCTGCCCACCGATTCTGAGAGGACTGAATTCCCAATTGTGGTCAGCCCAGTCCCAGCTTTCAAAGCTAGAGACTGAGAGGGGATACAAGGTGAAGTTAATGGGAATTCTGAATTAGAAATATACATGAATAATATCAAATCCAATAAGGCAAATCAATCGTAAAGTATGAAGCTAATAAGACAAGAGGAATCAAAGATATTATATAAGATAAAAAGGGTTGGTAAGGGAAACGTTACGCTTGCGCTTAAGAAATTATCTGTTACGTTAATTTATTTGTTTCCAAAATATTAGATGCCGATTCGCGAACGCAAGTGGTTCCATGTTACGCCATGGAACCACTTTACAACGTCAGCCGGCGTACGCTTTCTGTTAGACCTAAATGCATAGCCCTACTAAGGACACTGCTACGAACTCTAACAGATCACGTTTCCTAAGCACTACTTACATGTCTGTCCCAATCCTAAGGCAGTGGGTTGTGAGGCCAGCCACCATTGAGGAAGACAGGTTTTCAGTATTTTCACTTAATCGCGTACTTAATGACACCCTTACGGTAAATTACCCCAATTACTATATAACAACAACACAACTTGCACAAGCGCGCCGTAGAATCGGTCTGTAGCAGAACATATTGCAATTGTATTGGTGACGCCGAAGTGGTATCTTTATCGTCACCTCACATTTCCTTAATCTGCCCCAAAACATCGAGTTTGCGTGTCTCGCTAAATAGTGTCGATTCAGAATAGGCCATACCATAGGCCGGTGTTGCATTTAACGAGACACAGTCCCTAATCGTGTTCCTTAGAACGTGGCTATCAATCTCCAGGCCCATACTTAGTGGTGACTACCCCCGATATGTGGAAATGTGCGCCAACAATCTCAACGCAATGTTTCTGGGTTAGACCTTTATAGGAAGCAGTATCAATCATATAGCGTTTGGTGGATTCGTATTTCAAAGTACAAGTTGGTATTATTTTTACTGACCACAACTGTTTATAATTAGTTGTACTCTATAATATTACGTTGCCATATGGTTCAGTGATTTACCACTGAACCATAAGGCTCGTTCTAATCAAAATGTGAATAATACGGTTCGGCCATCCATTTGTGATGCGTCAGATAATAGTCAGCATTTGTCAAATAGTCAGGTGTATTAGTGTATAGTGTGCATGTATGCAAGAGGTGTGTGAAGAGTGTACCGGTTGGCTTTCTCCGTTCCCTGAGCAAACGCTTATGACAGATATCTACCAAGGTAGGGATTTGGGGATAAACTCATAATACATGAGATATACATAATTATTCATCGAGATGATAATATAAAGGAGTTGCTCCACAATGCTGGAATAAATGATTATTAACAGTCTCACTGCATTAGCACCAAACTGCTAAATATTATGGGCTAGGAGTAGATAATAGTTAACACTTACCGGGTGTTTATTAAAATAGATTAGTCTGTAACTCACTTACAGAATACTTCACACATTACCAGTATTCGCTCTGCCTCAGCTTTCTCCTTACACGTTTCGTCACTGACTTTAGCTAGACTTACTACTATTACTTAATTATATTTAACTTATTAAATATTAACCGCACTTGGTACCAAGATTCCGCTAACTTCACGAGCCTAATCTAGGACGTCCTAGAACTTTACGCAACCCTGACTTAGTTCCGCTAATCTCCACAACCGAGCCCTTCCGTGGTTTCAAATCAACCGCCTTTCGTCATCCCCACAAATACCCCGCTGCACACACGGCTTGCCTCGACTCCTTCCCACGGGTTTCTTTTAGCGCAGTTTTTGCCCAAACTTCTCAATTGTTTTAAGGGTCCTCTACCTAGAGCGATCGGGGTTTATTGCAAACAGATGTGGGTTCGCTCTTGTAAGTTGCGTTTAGAAATTACGCATGTTTTTACCGAATTTCTTTGAGACATCACATTCGACTTGCCGGCCGCCACTTATGCACTTGTATCCCGGCCCTTTCCCATTAAACAAAGGATTTATTATGCCTTTCTAGGAAGTTGAGTATTGCTTTGCAGTTTAAAATAAGAAAGATCGTTTCGTTATTAATTACGGTAACATGTCGGGCTGTCAAGTCATAAAATAGAAACTTAATGTGTTTGTAAGTGGCCCGATAGCTCGTGGTGATTTTTAAATGAGAATAAAACTAAGATATTTCTTTAATAATTAGGAGCAATGTCACAGACAGTCACAATAGCATCAAAGAACTGCATAAAATTTTAATTAATAGCAGTTTCTGTGAATCATTTGTGATTCAGCATAGAATACACTATCTTTCACCAACTGTGTCAGAGTTGTTTTCCAATCCAGATGCACTTTTTTTTTTGGTAGGTGGAAAATCATCGAATAACCCCCCCCCCCCCCCGCTGTTGGGCAGAGCGAAGGGGAGTGTCAGACTTCTACTAACTAAAAACCAGACCCATGTTCCTTCGCCCTTGTGTCGGAGCCGCGTTATCCTTTCGATAATCCACAGCCCCGACGGGTCCACAGCCCCGACGGGATCCAGATGCACTTGAATACCAGTATTTTACACGGAGCCACTGCCTACTTGACCTCCACAAGCTACTTATTAAGGTAATGTGTCACCTCTTCGTAAGACTGGTTGTCAAAGTTTCGGGCCATTGACATCAGACAAATGAACAATTTCTGAATCAAGCAAGTCATTATCAAACAATGATAGAAACTCTAATAATTATTTCTGTACAATAATCCTACATCATCAGTACAGAATACTTTGTAAATTCGACTTCCCTTAAAAAGCTATTGATAAAATAAACCTATCAATCAGCCATGACAGTACCTCTATAGGAATTTATAAGAGAACAATAAACATGGAAAAAGCATTATTATGTTAACAAAAATATTCCGAGAAAAACGTATTGTACGGAGTATTGCCAATAATTTCCGGGAATTGGGAAAATCGGAAAACTTGGTGTTGCCAGGGAGAATATTATTATTATTTGTTCCTTTTTCGTATTAATGAGTTTCGGTGTAGTAAGGAGGATGGAATAAAAATGGATTCCTTGGTAATGATTTTATTTATCTGTGTATGCCACAGTATAATAGTGATAATTATGTATTAAGCTGCTCGGCTTTACGAGCTCAGTTCAGTAAATTGTGTAGCATTAAACTTTTGTAATGAGTATTTAAACATTCCATTTGAAAGATTTCAATGAAAAGCTTAATTGTGTTTATTTTTTGATTAATTTAGTACTGCGAATATTATATTTGAAATAATAGAGGTGATGTAATTTATTTACACCCTTATGAATTACGACTTTTGCATATCTAACATTTAGATAGACATTTTCTCTATTGCGTAGTCACAAAAGGCAAAAATCATGCGGCCTGTTACGCGCATCACTACTAAGTAAAGCGCTGACACAACGGCACGAGGCACACCGCGTGCGCACCATCGACCCAGTTGCTACGAGGGGAAAATGCTGACACAGGACATGCGGCCCGAAGACACTGGCTACGTGACCGAGCCCGCTCACTTCGTATCCACCCATCGATCGAGTCATTTGCATTTTCCAATAATTGTAATTTCTTATATTAAATAAATTAGTTTGTAATAAATTCGGTTTTTTTTGAGTCCTCCGGCAGTAGCCTACGTAATTGGCGCAGTCGGTAGGATTCCCGGGTCGTACTTGCGTATACCGGTATATCGCACCGCGTTCGCTACGATAGACTTTCAACGTCGCGCCGGGAGATCCAGAACAACGAGACTACGCCGGAGATCCAGAAATCGATACCGCTCAACGAAGACCAGAATGTTCATGTAAGTCCGCTGAATTTTTCTTAGTGGTTGCTTGCTTCCTTTTGTCTGTAGATTCCATATACCTTGTCCAACATTTTTTATCCACGTAGATTAAGTACACCTAGGTTAGTTAGTAGTAGGAATAGAAATATAGATTTTAGACGTGACATAAGTCCCGAAATTGAACCCGAGATGGCAGACTTAGACGCAGTATTTAAAGCCCTCCGCTTAGTTCCCGATTTCGATGGGAATCCAAATGTACTTACCAGGTTTATTAAATTGTGTGACCAATTGACACACGAGTTCATCCGAGAGGGACAACCATTAATTAAATTAGCGCTGTTAAATGGTATCTTAAATAAAGTTACGGGGCCCGCCGCCCGTCTGATTAACGCCAACGGTATACCTGATGATTGGGCAGGCATACGTAGTGCTCTTATTAATAATTTTGCTGACCAGCGAGACGAGACTGCCCTCTACAATGATTTGGCTTTACTTACACAAGGTTCCGGCACGCCACAGGAATTTTATGAGCGCTGCCAGAGTCTCTTCAGCACCGTCATGACATATGTTTCATTGCACGACACCCTAGATTCAACTGTAGCCGCCAAACGCGATTTATATCGTAAACTAACCTTGCAGGCCTATCTCCGTGGTTTGAAAGATCCTCTAGGCGCGCGTATTAGATGTATGAGGCCAGATACGATTGAGAAAGCTCTAGAGTTCGTGCATGAGGAGACCAACACTATATATTTGCAGAGTAGGAATGATAATTTACCAGATAGAAAATCGTCAGCTCGAATGCCAACTAATCCACAGAACGATATTAATCCTAAAATGCCAGACCGAAATAATATGCTTATCCCATTTAGACCTAACCCTTTTAACATGCCCGGTTCGTTTAGACCGCAAGGACCGCAATTTATGCCACGTCCTTGGCCATCTCAGATGCCGTTTAATAAAAGTAATATGCAACCACGTGGCCCGACCCGTACGCAACAACTATTTAGCGCACCACCGCCTAATAATAACCAGGGTGGTTCTGGATTCAGAATGCCGCAAAGAAACCCGTACCCGTCAAATAACGGTCCCAGGCCAATGAGCGGCGTAAGCCACTTTGTACCCAGGCCCCTACCTGCTACCAACAGCTGGAATTGGGCACAACGCGGCAATCCACCACCTTCTAACTATCTTAAAACTCGCGATGTTAACGTGAACGAGTGTTCGAATTATGGTGACGACTATTATTACCCCGACCCATACGACTTCTTTTACATTGACCCTTACAACCAAGATTACTTTTATCTCAACGACTGTACATATGACTACGTCATACCAGAACAGACTGACCAGACTAACGACAAAGACAAGACAGGCACTGCTGACCAACCGCAACCCTCGACCAGTCAGGATTTTCAGAAAGTTCCGAAGTCAAACAGCTCAGGATAGAATTAAATTTACAAACCCAAAGGCAACTACCATTCGTTCGTATTCATAACCCTCCACTTAACTTTCTAATAGATACCGGTGCAAATCAATCATTCATCAGTCCGGAAGCAGTCCAGAATTATTTCCCGCACATACCTCTTAACTATGATCCATTCGAGGTTACTAACGTTCACGCCACAAGCAGGAGCGATTACTCTATTAACTTACCATGCTTTCCCGAATTCGGTGACGCGAAACCGATTAAATTATTCGTTTATAAATTTCACGATCGTTTTGATGGTTTGATAGGAATGGATTTACTTACCAAATGGGAGGCTAAGTTAGATTTGAAAGACCTTACACTCATAACTAAGTTCGCAATTAATCCCATCCAAATTTATAACTCTCGTAATTTAAATCTTTATGAAGAAATCATACCAGCGGGAAGTTCGAAATTAGTACGATTACCCGTTAACGCACCACGTGGTGAGGTTTTCGTAGAGGAACAGATAATTTGTAATTGCATTATATCCGAATGCCTGACTACCGTTTCAAATAGCCGCGGTTTAGTCGAAGTAACTAACCCAACCAATAACGATATAATATTCTCACTGGACCATGCCACTCAGGCAACGATATTTAATGTTGAATGTACTGAGCAATTGACACATCGCGCTAAAGAAGTTACATCCCGGTTACGTACCGATCACCTGAATGAAGAGGAAAAAGCAAATCTATCAGCACTATGCTCAAAATACGCCGACGTCTTTTATATTGAAGGCGAAGCATTAACCTTCACTAACAAAGTAAAACATAGCATTAAAACTACAGATGAAATTCCAATTTACACTAAAAGCTATAGATATCCGTTTATACACCGTCAGGAAGTCAGTGATCAAATATCGAAAATGTTAGATCAAGGAATCATTAGGCCATCCGAATCCGCTTGGAGCTCACCAATTTGGGTCGTCCCGAAGAAAAGTGACGCCTCTGGAAAACAGAAATGGCGTATAGTTATTGACTTTCGGAAACTTAACGAAAAAACGATCGATGACAAATACCCTATCCCTAATATTACAGACGTCCTAGACAAACTAGGCAAGTGCCAATACTTTACCACTCTTGACCTAGCATCAGGTTTCCACCAAGTAGAAATGAACCCCAGTGACATTCCTAAGACCGCCTTTAACGTTGAACATGGGCACTTTGAATTTTTGAGAATGCCCATGGGTCTTAAAAACTCTCCATCCACATTCCAACGAGTGATGGACAACGTACTTAGAGGACTTCAAAATGTTATATGTCTCGTCTATCTCGACGATATAATTGTATTCAGTACCTCTCTCCAGGAACACATGAACAACTTAGAGAAGGTGTTCCAAAGGTTAAGAGAATCTAACTTTAAAATACAGCTTGATAAATCAGAGTTCTTAAAACTTGAAACCGCATACCTAGGTCATGTCATTAGTACTGAAGGAATAAAACCTAACCCAGACAAGATCGTAGCTATTCAAAATTACCCCATACCTAAAACACCTAAAGAAATTAAACAGTTTCTCGGACTTCTCGGATATTACCGAAAATTCATCCCAGACTTTTCCCGTATTACCAAACCCATGACACAATGTTTAAAGAAAGGAAAAAAGGTAACTTTAGACTCAGACTATACTAACTGTTTCGAGAAGTGTAAGACTCTATTGACCAACGACCCTATCCTAAAATACCCCGACTTTGACAGAGAATTCATTTTAACCACAGACGCATCCAACTTTGCAATCGGTGCGATACTCTCCCAAGGTTCTATTGGCTCGGATAAACCCGTAGCCTATGCTTCACGAACACTTAATGAAAGTGAAGTAAATTACAGCACAATAGAAAAAGAATTATTAGCCATTGTATGGGCAACAAAATATTTCCGGCCTTACCTCTTTGGACGTAAGTTTAAAATAGTAACGGACCATAAACCATTGCAGTGGGTCATGAGCCTCAAGGAACCAAATTCACGATTAACCAGGTGGCGGTTAAAACTAAGTGAATATGATTTTACCGTCATCTATAAAAAAGGCAAATATAATACCAACGCCGACGCCCTATCTCGCGTCGAGATTCATAACGAAGAAGTTAGTTCGATTATTGCAAACGCAACTGACAGACCACCATCCCTAGCTAACTCCAACACCCTGACAGCTCATACCTCCGAAGAAAACCCTATACTTGAAATACCCATAACCGACGAACCACTTAATAAATTTCACCGACAGCTGTGCCTAACCGCTGTAGGCGACTTTAAAAAACGAACTACTGCCATTAAGCCATTTGACACCCACACTCGAACATCCGTTCAGCTATCCGAATCCAATCTGGAAGAAGAGCTAATTAATGCCATTAAAGAATACGTCAACCCTAAAATAAAAACTGCCCTGTTAATAAATCCACCTCTTGCAATGTACAACATAATCCCTCTGTTACAAAAACATTTCAAAAGTTCATGTATGAAATTGGTATTAGCTAAAAAGGAACTTGAAAACGTAAAAGAATACCTGAGGCAGCAGGAAATTATTCGTCATTACCATGAAGGCAAGACCAACCACCGTGGCATTAACGAGTGTTTTCTAGCCTTATCTGTTAAATATTATTGGCCCAAAATGCGAGAACATATAACCAAATTCATAAATGACTGCACAATATGTGGACAAGCAAAGTATGACAGGAGCCCCATAAAGCAGAAGTTCAACATAGCGCCCCCTGCCACCAGACCGTTCGAAATAATACATATGGATAGTTTCTCAGCACAAAATGAAAAATACATAACGTTCATAGACGCCTTCTCAAAGTACGGTCAAGCTTACCTCCTCCGAGACGGGACTGCAGTTAGTATCATACAAGCTTTACTAACTTTCAGCACGCATCATGGCCTACCACTAACCATTATTACAGATCAAGGGACTGAATTCACCAACCAGATGTTCTCCGAGTTCTGCAAAGTACACAAAATAATCCATCACCAAACACTCGCATACTCACCTAACGCTAACGGTAACATTGAACGTTTTCACTCCACCATACTGGAACATCTTCGTATTTTAAAACTAAAACACAAAGATGAGCCAGTTGTACATCTGATGCCATACGCTATCATAGCATACAATAGTTCAATTCATTCTTTCACACGGTGCAAACCATACGACCTTATATTAGGACACACAGACCCACGAGACCCGACTGACATAGACCTGACCGGACACCTACTACAACAATATACTGAAACACATAGAGAACGCATGCAAAAAGTATATGAACTTATCAATGAGACGTCCCTCGCAAATCGAACGGCGCTCATAGAGAGTCGTAATAAAACCCGTGAGGACGAAGTCGATTACGAACCCGACCAACAAATATTCATCAGCAATCCTTCCGCTAGTAGATCTAAACTCGCACCCAGGTATACCCAAGACACAGTTCTAGCCAATTTACCTATCCACATCTATACTTCTAAGAAAAAAGGACCCATAGCTAAATCTAGACTAAAGCGCGTCCCTAAAACTGCGAAATTGTTGCAGGATACCCCTGATGCTGTCACTTAGCCTGACATGGGCGCAGGAGATCAATCTAGAACGACTTGACAATGGACCTGGACTATTACCCTTCAAATTAGGGCCCATGAAACTCATTACTCATTATCATACATTTTTGCAGAGCATAGAACTAAAAGACATGGACGATAACATTAATGAAATACGAACCCAACTTATTAAAGCCACAGACAGACTAGACAATTACACTCGCACTTTATACGAGTTACAAATAGATAGTTTGAACGTAAAGTTAGATAAAGCATCATCTCACCTACAAAGCCTAAAGCCTAATCGTTTCAAGAGAGGTTTAATAGATGGTCTTGGATCCGTTATTAAGAGCATTACAGGAAATCTAGATCATACAGATGCTATTCAATATGATAACGCCCTTAAAACCCTCAACGACAACCAGCAACAAGTAGCTATTGAGCAAAATCATCATATAAGCCTAAGCAAAAGTTTGATGAACGAGCACACAAAAATTATTACAAAATTAGTAGAAAACCAACTTGTACAATTAAATGACAGTCTGCACATTTTACTTGACGCCGATAAGTATAAACAACACAACCTCATAAAATTTGCAAAGTTTTCGCAAATACTGCAAATAATTAGCAATAACATAGATAGTTTATTAAGCGAATTAAGTAGGTTAGAAAATGCAATAGCGATTTCCGGTCAACTGCATACTCATCATTCCATGTTAGGTACAGAAATACTAAGCAATATGATACGCAAACTAAGTGCGCTTTATAATAAAGACCAACTATTAGAATTAGAAATCCGAGAATATTATGATATCATTAAACCATTAGCCTATTACCGTGGAACTCAGATAGTTTTTGCATATAAATTTCCTATAACGTCTCCACTAAAATTCCTGCTGTATAAGTTAGTCATTGTACCAAATAGAAATAAGCAAGCCATTATCCCGTCCTACCCATTCCTAGCAATCACTGGAAATATTCACGCGTACATAGAGGCAGAATGCCCGAAGGTAGCTTCAAGGTATCTCTGCGAAGAAAAACTCAACCACCAGATGAGGACAAATCCAGACTGCATCTGCAATGTCATCGCAAGTCAAACACCGCACAAATCATGCAACACGATTACCATCAGCCTGACGAAGCCCGCAATGGAAAAGTTAGACGACCGCCGCTACGCTCTCGTGTTCCCAAAACCAACACAAGTCCAGTTAATCTGCGAACAAGAAGAATCAATAACCTTAGCCGGAAGCTTCCTTGCCACCATCCCACATAACTGCAAGTTACAAACAGATGAGTTCACTATCGTCAACATTAACGACCACATTAGGGGACAACCCATGAAGATAAGCAACGTGCCAGATGACATCGAGGAATCAACCACACCGCCTCTACAAATCAGTGCTATTAACTTAAAGAAGCTGCACGATATTCAAGACAGAATAGACTCACAGAAGCCAATCCACATTGAACCAACTTCAACCATTTACCATACAACAATCCCATTTTATGGCACACTACTCGCCATATCTGTACTGGGAGCAATACTATTATACCGACGAGTCCATATCCGCCGAAAGAAACAGATGACAACTCCAGATGAAGCCACATACGCCGAGCCTGAAACCCGCCAGAACCAGCCGGCATCCCAAGATCAATCTAAACTCTCGACGATATTTCATCTCAAAATCTGAAATAGTCGTCGATCTGAGGGGGGAGGTGTTACGCGCATCACTACTAAGTAAAGCGCTGACACAACGGCACGAGGCACACCGCGTGCGCACCATCGACCCAGTTGCTACGAGGGGAAAATGCTGACACAGGACATGCGGCCCGAAGACACTGGCTACGTGACCGAGCCCGCTCACTTCGTATCCACCCATCGATCGAGTCATTTGCATTTTCCAATAATTGTAATTTCTTATATTAAATAAATTAGTTTGTAATAAATTCGGTTTTTTTTGAGTCCTCCGGCAGTAGCCTACGTAATTGGCCTGATATGCTTCGCTAGCTAGCAAATCAACAAAGAGCTACGACGTAGCAGGCAGCTACGCCGTAGCAAAGAGCTACGATGCTAAACTAAGACCGCGATATCTCCACGGATTCGGAATATTTGTGCGACGCGATCTGAAACACGAGAAAGGGAGGAACTATCAAGGCATACACATAGTCACGTATAAGACAAATACATATTAGTTTTTTGTATTAAAATAATACCATAACACGCTTTATAGGCAGACCAACTTTTGCTCACGACTTTGCTCACATGTTTGACGCTCTTTATCACACGAGATCGTTCTACGGGATTAAAAGTATCCTATAAAAAAACCTAGGTCATGGTCTACCTATGCTAGTTTATTGTGATTAAAGTAAGTACGGATCCTATAATTTCCTCTATCCTGTAATGTAACTAGTGGTGATAATTACATTTCCCATTACATAATGACTTCTAATTTTGTAACGAACACCGTGATTACGTTAATTTTGAAACCGGAACATTACGGAATGGTTATGGCAACCCCAAACAGGTAACAAGCGGTTGTGTGGTGGCTGTTAGTTTGTCGTTAGGATTAAACTTAACTTAAGATAAATGGAAAATATTTTCCTTTATGATACTTTGGGTTAGAACACGTAATTTCTTGAGATTAAGTGATTTGGTGTGTCTGGTAGTGCAAGAATAGCATTAAAATACAATTTTTGCACCAACATAATACAGAGAAAATGTTATCTTTTCTTTGATTATACACATAACTCACACCCTTTTCCCATGGGGATAGACAGAAACCACAGAACCCAATAAATATGTATCTAAAGAGAAAACAACTTTTTCGATCACAATTTTGGTTTAAAATAGACTATCAACGGGTCTTCTATAACGCATTTTCTTAAATAACTATGTACACTTTGTAAAAAAAATCACCTAAAGTAATTGTTTTTTTTTAAATATTACACACATCACCAAATAATTCGATCACCTTTTCATTTGCAACCCACATTTCCCACTCCAGGAAACCCATTCCTCAGTCAACACAATTTCATATTTTTTCTCCATCTCATGAAATTATCACGCAAAATGGTACAATACAGTAAGTTCTTATTGCACCCCAGAGTATTATTGCAGGAGCCAACCTGTTTGCCGGGGCCAACCTGTTTACCGGGGCCATAAAATATTTTAAATCGTATATTATTCTCTTTTCGCTCATGTTCGGGAGCATTTACGCAATGAAGGTAATGTTGGCCACTAAATAAAAAAGGGAGGGTAGTTATTTTGTTTCTGTTGGTGTTTTAAATGACAACGCAATTTAGTACTTTACGTGGATAATATTATAACATTACGTAATTCTCAGCAGTGGTGGCCCAGTGGTGGCGGCCCCGACTTACGAACAGTGAGTCGTGGGTTCGAACCCCGTCAGGCGCATTACTTTGTGTAATTTATTTCATCACCACTGCTCTCAAAACGGTGAAGGAAAACATCGTGAGGAAACCGGCATGTCTTGGAACCAAACAATTCGAAGACATGTGACATCTACCAATCCGCGCTGGGCCCGCGTGGTAGATTGTGGCCCATCCCTCTCCTAGAGAGGAGGCCTGAGTCCCTGCAGTGGGAACATTATAGGCTGATGATGATGATGATGATGACGTAATTCTCAAAGGGTTAGGCAGTGGTGTAACTAAACACCTACATTTCACGAGATATGTATGTTTGAGTCCCATGTAGTAATCGTAGTCTATTGTATCCAGACATAAGGCTCCTATTTTTTTTTTTTTTTTTTCCCTTGTTATTAAGAACCGAATTCTTAATAAATTAATTACGATCTAGCCTAAAAGACTAATAAGTAATTTAACTCTAACTTAATTTGCTATGTCATAGATTATGTTAAAACTAAGAATAGTGTCCATTTGCACTTTTACACAAGTCCGTAGCACTTTCTTAGAGTCTGTTATTTTTATAAAAACACTATGTTCATGTGTTATAGGTATAGCACAACACTGTTCCTATTATTCACTCACTTTGTACACTATACACTAGTTCAAAAGGTTTAGTTCTTTTTAGCCTACGCACTAAGTCTGTGTTGTCTAGGAGCTGAATAGCCTCAACGTTCACGTGTCGGTGTAGTCTGTGTTCGTGGGCTTCAGCAAGTTTTTGGATGATGGTGGTGACGAACTCCATTTTAAGGTCACGGTGAAGGTCGTCATTTCTTATGTACCAGGGTGCATCCACAGCATCCCTGAGTACTTTATTTTGAAACTGTTGAATAATTTTGACGTTGCTTGGTTTAGTACAGCCCCAAAGTTGGATACCATACGTCCAAATTGGCATGAGTATATGCTTGTATATGGTTATTTTATTATGTATTGATAGACAGGATTTCCTTCCAAGTAACCAATACATACTTTTATAACGTATGTCGAGTTCCTGTCTTTTCTTTTTGACGTGAGTTTTCCACCGCAATTTGGTGTCGAGAGTCATGCCAAGGTATTTGGCTGTATTAGCATAAGGCACCTGCATGCCATTTATGTAGATTGGGTGATAGTCCAGATGTTTGTTTGTGAAGTCAATATGAATTGATTTTGATTCATTCAGTTTGATCTTCCATTTTTGTGTCCAGTCATAGACTTTGTTCACAGCTAGTTGAACTTTTTCTACTGCTTCTCTGTGGCTTGAACCAGTAGCCATAATTGCAGTATCGTCTGCAAAGGTGGCAATGGTGTTGTTTTCCAGTTCTGGAATGTCACAAGTGTATAACAAGTACAATATTGGTCCTAGCACACTTCCTTGTGGTACCCCAGCTTTTATTGTTTTTAGTTCAGAATATGCGTCCTCTTGCCGTATTCTGAACATTCTATTCGTGATATATGACTCTAATATATCTGAAAATTCTGGTAGCATGCGTCTTAGCTTGAATATTAGACCCTGATGCCAAACTTTATCAAAAGCTTGCGCGACATCTAAAAATACGGTGGCGCAGACTTCCTTGTTTTCGAGGGTTTTTTCAATGATGTTAGTAATTCTATGTACCTGGTCGATTGTTGAATGTTTCTCCCTAAAGCCAAATTGATGATTTGGAATAAGGCCTTTTTCTTCTATTATTGGTTTCAAACGTTTCAATAATAATTTTTCGAATAGTTTAGATATCACGGGCAACAGAGAAATAGGTCTGTATGATGATGCTTCATGTGGTGGTTTCCCAGGCTTAGCAATCATAATGACTTCAGCAACCTTCCAAGGAGCAGGTACATATTTTAAAATAAATGCAGCATTTATAAGTTTCGTCAGCTTTACTATAGCCTTGCGCGGGAGGTGTTTTAGAATTTCACCTGTAATAAGGTCGTAACCCGGAGACTTTTTTGAGCTAATGTTAGTTTGAATTTCTCTCATTACTTCTTTAGGAGTAACGAGCTTAATTCTCTGGTTTTGTAATAAGTTTTCACTCTCAAGTATTTCTATTGGGCTTTCATTGGGCTTAAAAGTGTCTTCTAAATGCTGAGCAAATCTTAACGCTTTTTGGTCATTGCTTATTGCCCATTTTCCGTCGCTATCTCTGATGGGCGGTATTTGCTTAGTCGGCCTTTTTAGATTTTTGGTTGCTTTCCAAAGTGAGTAATCTGTTGATTTATCATTGGTTAGCTGCAAAAGGTTGGTATTCAGAGATGCATCTTCATATTGCTGGATTTTCCTCTTTAGCCTTTTAGTTAGATTATTTAGTGATGTTTTATCTCGCGGGCTCATATGAAAAACATCTGTTGAAAAACCCAAAAACACTTTGCTTGTACGAGAAGGAAATCATACGTCATTGGAGAAATGGGACTGAGTTCCTGTGTGTATCCTTTTACTTATTTTCTGTCTTCCTTAAAATCACCTTTATAAATTTAAAGAAAAGGTTTCATCGTTACGCAGGTAAATTCTCATGGACATAATGAAAAATCACTTTCATTATAAAGTATTCAGCCAAATAAGACAAATTATCTACATTTAATAGCCACAATTTTTCTTAACGAAGGCGAATGCTTAGAAACTCCGACAACCACTCTTACGAAGGATATCATACTAATCAGTACAAACTGGGTTGTGAAGGCCAGCTAAGCAGTCGCTCCATATAATACTGGTATTCAGCGGGATCCGAGTAGACTGAAAGCAGACCTCAAAATTGTTGGAAAAAGGCTAGACAGTTAATGAAAGCGAGTGCTTAGGGTTTTTTTACGTGTACAACAGCTTGAAATAAAAAGTAACATCGTTTTTTTTTTAAATAAACTCTCCTTTATTCACATTCTCCCCATCCTTCAACAAACAAGCCCACTATTAAGGGGTTGCCCTATAAAAAATAATATTTTATTTACACTAAGTGCTACCCAATGATACCTGCTCACTTATTCATGTAATCGTGTACTAAGAAACCTCCCCTTCGCGTATATTTCTACTGAATTTGTGAGGTTTATTGTTGCGGAAAATAAATATAATGTTATGTACGGGGCTTTGTTTTGGTTTGATGCATTCATTGCTAACGGAGAAAGAAAATACCGTGAAAAAAATTGCAACAATAGGGATGTTCCCAGAAAAATAAAAAATAAAAACAAAAACAAAAAATTAAGACATTTTTGTTTGTTTTGTTCAAAAATGAAGACATTTTTTGTTTACATGAAAAAATAAAAATATGTATCCAATATTTTTCGATAATCTAACTGACGAACTGAGAGCAGCGGTGGCTCAGTGGTGGCGGCCCCGACTTACGAACAGTAGGTCGTGGGTTCGAACCCAGGCAGGCGCATTACTTTGTAATTTATTTCATCAACGCTGCTCTCAAAACGGTGAAGGAAAACATCGTGAGGAAACCGGCATGTCTTAGAACCAAAAAATTCTAATGCGGGCGCCACACTATGCTCCTCGCGCTGCTCATCGCCATGCTCCTCGCGCTGCCGCTATTTGCTGCGATGTTCTACTCGCGCAATTAATCGCGACGCTCCTCACTTGTTATTTGCCTTTGGTGGACGATGAAACTGTGGCAGCGTGCGCGCTATGCATTTTTAGTATAGTTAATTATATCAATGTCATAAAAAGAAATATACATCGTCGGCATCGTCCTCGCCAACGGAGATGGTGGATCACATGTATTCATCGCGCGATCATCGCGGAGCGGTGGGCAGGACGAGGAGCATGACGTGCGGCATGACGAGTAACGTTGCCACACTATGTCCCCTGCCTCCTTTCCTCGCTACTTCCCATGCCACTCGTCGAGTGTGTGGCGGCCGCATAAGACATGTGACATCTACCAATCTGCACTGGGCCCGCGTGATCCATCCCTCTCCTAGAGAGGAGGCCTGAGTCCCTGCAGTGGGAACATTAATAGGCTGTTGATGATGAACTGACGAACTGAACTAAACAGATTCGTTTTTTTTTTTGTCAGGAAACATCCATAATCTAAGATATGTGACAACTACCAAGCTGTCTTTTAATCTTTAGCTTTTACTCAAATGTTTTTCTTTCGATCTTATTTTCCTAATAAGTCAATTTGTTTGTTCTGAAGAATTGTACTTAAAATATCCCATTGATTTCCATTAAAGACCAAACCTTATGGAAATCTTTAAATGTATAATTACACTGCAAAGTTAGTCAAAATCCAAAAATAGAGTAAAACGCCATAATATTGGGGTTGGTGGGATCTACCTCCTAGTGGTCTACCCCGGGCAACGGAATCACTGACTTTTGTTAGCGGTTACGGCTGAATGATCCCAGCACTGGTGGAAGGTCCTGCAAAGGTCCGCCTGGCTAGTTACCACCCTCCCGCCGAAGTCCGGCGCCAAACAGTTCGCTGTGTTCCGTTGGTGCGCGGGAGAGCCAGTGCTACTGGGAAGGCTCGCTCCATCGTAGACCTCATCCTTGCTCAGGCAAGCCTCGAGGTCAAGAGCTGACCCATATTAAATAATAAAAAAAAAAATAGCCTGCAAACTCCAAGGAATCCAAAAAACACAAAACAGCTCCTATTAGCCAAAATACACGCTCCGCATGCCTTCTGCAGTCTTCAACACACATGCGTTTGCTTATTCCCAAACTCAGTACTCACAAAGAAAAACTTTCGCAGCCGGCTTATTTAATTTTCCCTCTGGAACGAATTTTAATTTTATTTATGGAAGAGTAACTGTGAGTCCTGTTCGCTGAACCATTCTTTTTTTCGTTCATTGTCTTCGTACGTTCATTCATTGGGTATAAAAATGAATGAGTGTATGGTGGAATGATTTGTTTCCATGCATCCTTTTTGCTGCATTCTTCTTTCATGGGAGGTGGATTTATGCGAGTTCATTGGCCGTACGGTGGCTAATATGAGACATGTATTATTGTGATGTTTACATTGTTGTATGGAATAATGTATCGATACATTTATTGTGGTGGTATGAGCATGTGATGCAGGGCAAAGAGGAAAATATCGTTGGGAAAGTTTTAGAGTATGAATATGGGCGGCTATAGAAGGGGAAGACCAGAAAAGCGGTGGATGGACTGTGTAAGGATGGCATGGCTAGAAAGGAGGTCTCTGATGAAATTATAAGTAATAGAGGTATGGAAGAAGAAGACATGTCATGACATGTCCTAATTATAAGTGTTACTTATATGTTTACTTTGTTTACCTGTATTTTTTTTGTCAATTTGTTTTTTCCTGTGGGAAACCAATAAATCATTTTTCTTTCTTTCTTTCTTACAGGCTGTTACGACTCTAAATTATTTGGGATAAGGGCAAGAAAATGATGATGGACGTTTCTTAGAAGTAAGATGATAGGAATTATTATAGCAGCCTATAGAGCCGTTTCTGATTATTTTAGTTAGATTCGTAGTTAGTCTGTCTGAATCATCATCTGCCTAGCCTTTTCCCAACTATATTGGGGTCGGGTTCCAGTCTAACCGGATGCAGCTGAATACCTGTATTTTACATGGAGCGACTGCCTATCTGACCTCCACAACCCAGTAAATACTAGGTAACACAATACCCGTTAGTAAGACTGGATGTCAGAATTTCAGGTCACTGACTACCTGTAACGACTGCCAAAGATCTATATATATGGCAGCCGGGACCAACAGCTTAACGTGCTTTCCGAGGCACGGAGGAAATTCGGTATGTCGGGCGGTCACCCATCCACAGACCGACCTAGGCAAGCACAGCTTTACCTAAAGATCGACCTGAGTGGCAGTTCTTTTTAAGCCACGAGCTCCTAGTATGTCTGAATAAGAACAAAAATTTAAATTTATATCAAGATCTTACGATCGTTCTAAGGTCGAGATAAAGTTTCGATCAAATACTACACTATCTGTCAGAATCAGATGTCCTGAGCCATGTCCGGGTTTGTCCAAACCTTTGGCAGGAAAATAGAAATCCAAATATTTAGACGCGAACTTTTGTTTGAACCTTATTATTATCGCCACTCTACGGAACCTCTCAGGAACCGCCATGTTACATTCTTATGTTGTTTCAGGAAGTACTCTCATCTCGGTAACTCGAAGAACAAACAAAGAATCCACTCGAAGCCGACCAAAAGCGCAAACAAACGACAAATCACTACAACGCACCTTTTCCTCAATCATGAATCTCGAAGCACCTGATATACAAACAACTAGGAGATGTATCCAAAAAATAATGATGAAAAACATAAAATATTTCTAACAAAACCCCTCGGTACCCTAATTTGAACACTCATCACTTGGACGGAGTACGGAAACAAAGAAAGTTATTAATGTCCGTACCCATTGTCTACATTTCTGACTGCCACCACTATAGAAAGATCTCTCCTCTACAACCAACCAATAAGAGAAGCCTAAAGAACAGGAGGTCTACCTCACTGGTCCGTTTCGTCGGGTAGAATGTAACAGTTTCTTTTGTCCCCCGAGAGATTCTTCTTACAGTTTATTTTGCCCGTTTCAATTGCAGCGTTTTGTCTTTATAAATTGTGTTGATTGACGCTGTAGTTAATGAATGGAGTTACAACGTTGATTGGGAAGACTAATATTTTTAATCAAGAACGTTTTATCGGTCTCGAGAATCCATACTCCATACTAATATTATAAATGCGAAAGTAACTCTGTCTGTCTGTCTGTCTGTCTGTTACTCTTTCACGCCTAACGCTGAACGGATTTTGATAAAATTTGGTACAGACATAGTTTGGATCTTGAGAAAGGACATAGAATAGTTTTTTTTTTTTTTTTTTTTTCGCGAGATAATCCAAAAATCTGCCGGAAGTCACTATTCCACGCGAACGAAGTCGCGGGCAAAAGCTAGTAATAAATATTTGGTTGAATTCCCTTATAATTTATGTGAAGAACGCATGGATGACAACTGGGAGTTGCGCCCCATAAAATGGATATTGATTAAGAATTTTAATAAATGAAAATCTTTGTTCGAACTTTGCCCTTTGCAATAGTAATAAAGACAAATCCATTTTCTTCGGATTCTCATCATCATAAAATAATATTGGAGACGCAGTAAATTCTATCTTAGTTTTAGATATCTTGAATTCTGTTCTAGACGGAAGATAACTAGCGATTTCCCGCGACTTTGTTCACTTCCAAACTTCTTGGAAATTCTAAAAATCCAAATTTTGAAAAGTCCATTCTTAGCCTTCATAAATCTACAACATTCAAACATAATAACACTATCCAGCAACATAACATCACACCTGTTTTTTCACGAAACGATAGGCAGAAGAGAGAAGAGTCTACCTACACAGTTTCTATAATGTGTTATTTTTTACAAAAATCGACTAGCAGTAATACATACTTTGGGTTTACTGTCGTAAAATTCCAAATGGAAAAACACTAACTCCTAGTCACCGTTCCATGTAACTTAAACATATCTAACGTAATGAGTATGTTTTGTAACCTTAACTTGTCAGAACTACACGCGTGATATTTTAGGTTTATAACAAACCAAAAAAGCATTCCTAATTCATTACCAACAGTCCAACCCATCCAAAAACAGAACACAAAAGATACTTAACCACACAGCCTACTAAAGAATTTATCACATCATTAATCTTTTAACAAAGAAACATCGACGAGAACTAACTACCTGCTAAACTGCTTATACCCTTCGCATTAACGTCGCAATAAAGGGTAATATATAGTTAAGCAACGTAAACTGGTGTTGACCCTTCCTATAGGACCAACGGGGCCATCATGGTCGACGATTATAGCAATATCTTCGGAGCTGGAGCTGTAATGTTTTGTGAACTTATCTCATACGGTCGAGGATTTCGGCAATTACGACTTTTGAAACGGTTTAATCTTCTGAACAAATAAATAAAGTTAAAGTGTCTCTTTCATCATCAGCCTATTAATGTTCCCAGTGCTAGGACACAGGCCCCTCTGTACTGGGAATTAACTGAATTCATCATCATCAGCATCTGCCTAGGCTTGTTAGGATCAGCTTCCAGTCTAAGCAGATGCAGCTAAAAAGTATTTTACCTGGAGCAACTGCCTATTCGACCTCCACAACCCAGTTAGTAATACTGATTGATACACCTTAAGTTTGGAGGGTAAGAAACTATCAAATGACTCCTCTCGCTATTCGCGAAACGGAAGGGAGTGTCAAACTTCTACTGACTAAAAACCACCCCTGTTCCTAACCCTTTCTCTTTTGAAAAACCCGCAACCCTGATACCCCTTGGTAATACTGGTTGTTAAACTGGCCACTGAATAGCTGTAACGACTGTTAAAGATCTAAAAATGACACACGGGGCCAACGGCTTAACGTATTTTCCGAGGTACGGAGGAAACTCAGTAAGTAACGTGTGGCAACCCATTGACGGGCCAACCTATGCCAGCACAGCTTAAACAAAAATCAACCCAAGTGGATGTTATTAATAATCCCCAAGCTCCTCAGGCTAAATATAAACCAATACCTTTATATTACATTCAAAGCACCACTTGCTAACCAATCGTAGAATTTGGTAAATACCTAACTGGTCCTTTGAGTGTAGTCTGAAAGCAATTTAATCTTAAACGTTCCCAAAGAATGAAAGGGCCTCCTTTACTACGCTACGAATGAGTCCCGGATACATATTGGGAAATATTTTGGAGAATTGGCAAATAACGACTGTAAAACCATTTTAAATATTTTATGTAAGACTAGCTTTTGCCAGCGGCTTCGCCTGCGTGAAAAGGACGATTTTCCATACAATTTTTCCCTTAGGGGTTGAATTTCGAAAAATCCTTCCTTATTCCTTGTCTACATTATAAAGGAAACCTCTGCGCAAAATTTCAGCTTTCCGGGTCCAAGGGTTTGGGCTGGGCGTTGATGAGTCAGTCAGTCAGTCAGGACTTCTCTTTTTATTTATATAGAAGAATAGATAGATAGATCACGCCTGTAATCGCTGTAGGATAAGACAGAGGTAGGTATATCCAACACTACAACCAGATTTTGTCAATTGTCTAATATAACTCCCATGTAATAGGGGGTAAACTCATACCCATCAAGCTACTACTATGCATATTTACTCCCTTGACTAGCCGCGACATAATATTGTATACCTTGCCATGATTTATGCACCTAACTCAATGTATAGTTCCTTCCTATCCGAGACAGGAAATTAGGAACATTTGGAGAATACTATTGTTTTTATAACATCTTAAAATAAGCTAAAGATAACTATGACAAAAGAAAAGATACACAAACAGGCATCTAAAAACATTACCTTAAAAAAAACTATAAAAACAAAACGCTACCGGAAAACCGTTTCCCGAATAATTCAGTGTTTACTACTGTGACAACAATTCTTACTAGAAAACAAAGGACTATAATAATACCGTGTTAACGAGCGCAAACTATTGTTGGGTGACCATTATTACGGTCGGGACAGTCCGGGTGAGGCCATATCGAATAATGTTAGGTAGTAGAAATTGGGTGTTTGATGGATCTGGACCTAAGTTGACTACTGTGTCTATAAAACCGTTGAACCGTACGGTATGTATTTGTTAAAAGTGTGTGTTAAGTTAATAAATAATAAAATGTAATACCTAATAAGTAACAAATTGATAATTTAAGACAGAACATAGACTTTTGCCCTTTTTGATCTTTCACATTCATAGAAAGGAAGCCTGTGTCCCAGCAGTTGGAACATTATAGAAACATTAATGATTAAGCTATAATCCTTTGCCTAGTGAACGTAAATAAAAGTAAAGCTTTCCTGACATTCGTGTGGGCGTAAAAAGGTCCCTAAAATGTAGCTCACTGTTGACCCTTTAGGATCTTTGAATTCTAAAAATACATTCAAATCTGTGATGTAAAGTGAAGTGTTTTTTAATTAGTACGAACCAATCCTGTCAAACTCCCCCAAATCCTTTATTGGCATAAAAAATGAAGGTAATAATTAAATCAATAACGTCTAAAACCGAACAGTAAAAAGCTTTTAAACAAGCCCTTCCACAAATACTTGTAGCCTTCACTTTTACCGGTAAATTTAATATTTCCCACTTCATATCAAAATAAAGACCAATATTAGGTAACAAGAAAACACATCAAAGAGTATGTCAAAAATACCGGTAATTTGTCTTTGACAGGCCATGATCAAAGAAAAATGCAAACAAGTACGTTAAAATGGTTTCCTGGCGGCCATTTTTGTTTATCCTAAAATTATGGGGAAATATTTAAACTAAGTGGCATATGATTTTGTTTGTGTAAAGGAGTTTTCATTCTTAGATCCACTTTTGTATTTTTCTTTAACGTTAACTTTTATTTATTTATGACTTAACGATTTCACTTGTGTCCGTGTGTTGATATACCTACAATAGCAACTCAAACAGTTTGAAACTTAAAAGGGGCTTACCAAACAAACCGCCCTGAACAATCATATTATCACCATGACAAACATTGGTCGTTATTGAATTATTATCGTTTTACAGAAAGAAAGAAAAAATATTTATTTGTCGCAGAAACTTGACCTTATTTCAATAACATTGCTCCGCAACAAGATTTTTCAACCATCGTAAACCAACAATAAACACCTACACTTAGTTCATATATTTATTTACCATTCTACCTTAAGCTAATACCACCGATTAACATTAATAGTATTAAACCAATAAATAAGTATACATACAACAACGCACACAAAACCAAACTCACTAAAAAACTTAATTCAAAAACCTCACAAACAAAATATCCCACAAAAAACCGAAGAGATATCCACAATAGCCTTCACGTCCACTTTTTGCGAACAGCTACTGTTTATGATGTTATAAAATTGTTTTCTCTCGCCCTCTTTAGCGATACGTTTTGTTTTACTCTCCAACACTTAATGGTTTTAAGTGTTAGTCACTCTTAGTTTCTTTTGTGATCCCATTTTCGTGCTGGGAATTTAATAAGGTCTGAGAATATTGTGGAATATTGGACGGTAATATGAATTTGTAATGATGTTGTAAGTTTTTTAACAGACATGTTCAGTAACTCACTGAAGACGGGATATTTTTATCATGTTTACTGTTTGTTATGTGAATGTATACAGCTGTTTTTTGTTTTTAATACTAGTTTTCAGGTTATAATTTTACTTAAATTACTATTCAAAGCATCTACTAGCACAATGTTTTAAGAGTGCTACATTGAGTTATCCCGTAAAATGTGATTTTTCACCACAAAAAAAAAATTGTTTCCCAGCAATCATTGTTGCGTAGGGGAGGGGTACTTAGTTTGATGTACATAATGCTTGGTTGAAGGTTTCGTGAAGGGCACATTTATACCCGGCACATTATATATATAAAATTATAATTTCGGGAAAGAATATGCCAATGAAACAAATACAATATATTCATAAAAATCGAATACAGTCGTATGTATTAATTCAAACCCATGATTTTCCAAGCTGTACAATTTCAAGAACGTAGATAATATTAGATGAAGAATTTATTATATCGCTTGTTTATATTATAACAGGACAATCAAGTAGTACCTTACAAAATAAACTTACAAGAAGTAATTCTGCTACAACATATGTTAACCCTATCGATGCAGTTTACAGTAACTTGCCAGTTCTATCTCAGAACGTTATCAGTTAACCCTGCGCCCGCTTCCTTAACAATCGGGGTCCATTTGATCTGCGGTACAAGTTTGATTGTTAGATTGCGAAACTGTGCTGCAGGAGTGGGGTTAAGGTGTTAGTTTGAAAGTGATACTGAGTTCTGAACTAAGTAACAATTGTACAAAGTATCTTTGCATTTGGATAACTTGAATTCAACTATTTGATGTATGAAGACGTACTTTGTATCACTCAAGTAAAAGATATTTATCATTATCATCTACATATTGTATATACGTACTTATATCGTAAATACGGAGATAAAGGTCAAGAATGGAAGAGCCACCGACGAAAAAACGGTATCAATGTATTCAATGCATCAGTCTGAACTTCCCTTTTTAGGGTTCCGTACCTAAAAAGGAAAAAACGGAACCCTTATAGGATCACTCGTGTGTCTGACTGTCCGACCATTCCCCCTCTCTTATCTCCGAAACTATTGAGCCTAAAATTCAGAAAAAAAATATAGAAATTAGTTCAACACGTATAGATTCCAGGAAAACCTATAAGAAGTCATGGTACGGAACCCTTCATGTGCAAGTTCGACTTGCACTTGGCCAGTTTTTTTATTGGTTGGTGGAAAATCATCAATAACCCTTCCCGCTCCAGGGCAGAACAAAAGGGAGTGTCAGACTTCTACTGACTAAAAACCACCCGTGTTCCTTCTTAGCTCTTTATGTCGAGGCCGCGGTTTTTCTTGTGAACAACCCGCCAGCCCCGACGGAAATATATACTAATATTATAAAGATAAATAAACTTCCCTACATAGAATATTTCATCGGTAATGAAATAGCCCTCGGAAGACAAACAGATCTAAATTTATTCCCAATAGATGCCCAGAATTGGAATCTCCTACAATTGCCTTAAAATTCATACAATGACCATAGTAAATATTTTCACAAAATTAACAGATTCAATTAATATTTTTAAGATTGCGTCTTAACGGAACCTTGGAGAGATTACAAGGCAAATAGCAATTAAATTTTAATTTCAACTTGTTTGGCAAATTTGTACTTTACCTCGCTAAAACTAGGGTACGAAATATGGTTTGGAAAATGGGGCACTTGTAATTAATTAAATATTATTGGGATGTTCTCGTTAAGGTGTTTGCAGGGGGTACTGAGATGTTTTTAAGTGTCATTTCGCTGCTTATTTGGGGAGGTAAGCTTAGCTCCGAGAATTGTAAGATGACCGTTTTCTATTAAATTAATGTTGTCTTAAGTAATTAAAAATTTCCCAATGTTTTTGTGAAATTAAATTGCTGACTTTACCTTTAAATTCTGGTACTGCCTGAGGTCGTTTTTATTTTAATTTTTACTACATGGAGAGATAGCAGAGAGTCGAGATGAAGTCATAATTTATTTTCCAGTCAGAAGTGACGAGGAGGAATATCGTGTGGGTTTAGTAAGTAGGAGTCTGTTAGACACCTCCATTGAGGATTTCCACAGGAAACAAAAGAGGGCTCTGAAATACAATTATGTTCCTAAACTATCGTCCTAAGTACACCAAAAAAGTTTGTTTGATTGACCATCACATCAAAATTTGGCCATTACCTGTGTCTCTGTGAGCGAAGCTACACAAAAGCTAGCTAGTGATTATTATCCTTACATAGTATAAAACAAAGTCGCTATTTTTGTCTGTTTGTTTGTCTGTATGCTTAAATCTTTAAAACTACGCAACGGATTTTGATGCGGTATTTTTTAATAGATAGAGTGATTCAAGAGGAAGGTTTTAGTATATAATTTGAACGACATCCACGCGGGTGAAGCCGCGGGCATCAGCTAGTTTTTATATAATATAACAACATAAAATAACATCACGCCTGTAATTCCGGAAGGGTTAGGCAGAGGTGTACTCATTTGTACACACATTTCGCCAGTTGTGTTTAAGTCCCACGTACTAGGGTGCGAGCCTATTGCCATTGGAACACACAGGGCACGAATCTAGACTACTACTGATAAATTCTTGATAGAAAAACCCAAAAGCACGTTGACAAACCTGGGAATCAAGTCCAGGTCCTCATGCACATTAATCGAGCTGTGAATTATTTTAAAACAAACATAATTATTTGTGCTGCTACTGTATAGCTTTAGTTTACCCCGTTAGTTTTACACGCACGCATGATAGCACCGTCTATATTTTTATAGCCAAAGTAAATTGCTCACTACCCTCACTCACTACATACAAGTCGTAAATTTTACTGCCTCAATAGCAATTTTACGTATGATAGTGTCATGATCCAATTTGTTACCATAAGAATTACATTTATTTACATAGTTATTTGCATAGACTAGTTGACAATATGTAAAGAAATAAACATTTTATTTGTATGAAATCGCTTTTATGCTATGAATATTTTTTTGCCCTCACGTTTTTCAACCTAATAAAAGCTGTTTGACATTAATTGGTCAATAACTTAGTAATATTATTATTTTATATAATATATTATTATAACCGAAAACTTCACGTCTTTTTCTAAGCGTGTCGATGGTAATCTTAATTTGTGTCGGCCCAGAACTGAGCTATTAGTTTGACGCTTTCGGTAACGTCTATCAGCTCCTGTAGTGGACAAACAAAGGGACACGATGTTACTCGTAAATGCCCCAAGTTTTGTTCATTTACACTCCAGGGCAGAGTCACGTCCAGTCGTCGTGTGGATTGTCGAAAGGTTAATACGGCTCCGACACAAGGGCGAACAAGGAACATGGGTTTGGTTTTTAGTCAGTAGAAGTCTGACACTCCCCTTCGCTCTGCCCAAGAGCGGGGGGGGGGGTTATTCGATGATTTTCCACCCAGCAAAAAAAAAAAAACAAAAAAAGGGCAGTCACGTAAAAATATGGGAATGCAAAACTGGTCGCAGAATCGACGCCCCCATTTTCAATATTTTTTATGGTCAATCAAAAAATCTCGGATAAAATTTTGTAAAACTACATTTTTGACGACAGTTAAAAAGTGATTGTCACTGACACGAGATTGTGACGGAATTTCTTTTCAGGTAAGCATTAAAGGTAGAAAACACGCGCCAAATACATGTTTAAACAAAAAGTCAATTAATCCACAGACACTCGTGTGTTTGGATTTGTGCCCGATTGATGTCAATTAATAGGTTCATACCCTGTTAAATGGGACTAAAACATAACTTCCGAAAAGTCATTGTATTATTAGGTACACCTCAGCCTAACCATGCAGGGATTACAGGCGTGATGTTAAGAATACAAATCACCCCAGCTTCCCCCAGTTCCCCGCTGTAACTGAAGGCGTATAGAGATTTATCTGGATAGCAACATCTAGAAAACCTGCTAGGTAAACGGCGGGAGGTCGGATCTCAATATTGTACAAAGGAAAAGCCGTGTTATTCAATAAACGGAGCTCTCTTCTTAGTCTTAAAATAGAACTTCCATTGACAGCTTAACAAGACAACTCGTGTAATGATTACAGCCTTGTATTGTTGTAAGAAAATGAGACTTCTTGGACTCAGTGACGCTTTGAAAGATCTTCATTATCAATTGTTACAATTGATAATGAAGATCTTTCAAAGCCATTCTCCCTCTCGTATATTAAAATATATTTAGGGTCGAGGCAGGATGCCATTAAGTAAAACATATTATTCTCATTTTATTTTTAAAATATTTTATAAAAAAAAAATATTTATTAAAATTATAAAAAATTGTGGTTCGCCAGTGTCATGACCAGGGTTCAAGCTACCGGGGGCTCCAGAGATAGGAACCTCCTCACTATGCGGGCCATATCAAACTACCTTCTGAATTAGGCCGAACCTTACCTTGTGAACGAATAATCTGAATGATCCAGACATCGAGGCTGATGATGATGACTGGTAGCCAGAAGGTAAGATATTTAAGACCAGTAAAACTATATTTTATAGACTATTACACATACACAGATTCAATTCCCTTCTTTAATAAGAATGCATTTTCTTGACTCTTGCAAATATATTAATCACGTTCTATCTTCACTGTTATGATTCATCTTAATACAGCCAGTCTCCATATTTATCCTCCTTTCTATAAGAAGCTATCCTCTCAGGGGATAAAGAAAGTAATTTTCTACACGTAATTATGTCGCCAAATGCAGTGTTCTGCTTACCCACTTTAGCGTTCCGTATGTTATATATGTTAATCTATGGTAACAAAACTAATTGTTTATGCTTTGGTTAAGTGGCGCCCCCTATCTATTTAACGTGTAAATTGTACGTTGAAATAAACGACAGTCGATTACGGAAAGCCAATGTGTTTTATTAGGTTATGGGCCCAGAATTTCTTTTCCAGCTTTGCATCGAATAACAAGCATCGTGCTTTTTCTACAACCGTTTTGTTAGCCCGTTCACAAACACCATTTTGTTCGGGTGTGTATGCACTTGTGGTCTGGTGAATGACTCCTTCCTTGAGTAAGTAATTATCCATTAAACTATTGCAAAACTCACCACCATTGTCTGTGCGAAGCATCTTTATTTTCTTATTCTGCTGTTTTTCAGCCATCGCTTGGAAATTTTTGAAATAACTGAATACTTCACTCTTGTTTTTGAGAAAATATATAAATGTCATACGACTGTAGTCATCAATAAACAGGACAAAATATCTGGAACCAGCTATGGATTTTGTTTCCATCGGACCACATACATCTGCGTGTATTAACTGTAATGTTTCTGTACTCCTTTGTCCGACATGTGAAAAAGGTAACCTCATCTGTTTGCCTTCACAACAGGTTACACATTTAGCCTTCGTTATGTTGCTGGACTCTGGTAAAAACATTCCATTTACTATGCCGTTCTTCATTTTGTTTAGATCACTACTATTTATATGTGCTAACCTCCTGTGCCAAAGCTCTGCACTTGCTCCTGGAGATGCTGCCAGTATACAATCTGCTACTCTGATATTGAGCTTGTACACCCCATTTGTTGACATTGCTGTGGCCACCAGTTCATTGTTTGCGTTGCGTATGTAACATTGTTTCTCTTCGAAAACAACCTTGTTTCCATTTTTGATTAACTCGCTTACTGACAACTGTCTCGTTGTCCAGCACTGAGGCAGAGTATGTTGCCCTATCGGAGGCATCTAGAGAAGCTACTTACTTAAGAAATTTATTGTTTGAGTTCACTGGTAGACAATATGTAATTAAGTTGATGTGTGATAATCAAAGTGCTTTAAAATTGGCCACAAGTCATCAGGCACACTCAAGGTCAAAACATATTGATGTTCGCTTTCATTATGTAAGAGAAGCAGTTAAAAATAAGTTAATTGATATAGAATACATTTCAACTCAGGAAATGCCTGCTGACTTGCTAACTAAAGGTCTTTCATCAAGTAAACATTATAAGTTTATGCAAATGTTAGGGATAAAGGCTAAATAAAAGATTATTGTTTTGTTTAATAATAAGGTTTATTTTTGTTAAGTAGGGGTGTTAATCTATGGTAACAAAACTAATTGTTTATGCTTTGGTTAAGTGGCGCCCCCTATCTATTTAACGTGTAAATTGTACGTTGAAATAAACGACAGTCGATTACGGAAAGCCAATGTGTTTTATTAATATATACAAAAAAAACGGGCACCTTATGAAATTTACGTTCTAAGGTCGATTTGAGTTAATTCAATGAAATTTAATTGTTTGACGTAGTCTGTATACTTATAATCGTGTAAATTAATACGCGTGAAGTGAACTGTGGCAATTTTAAAAAAAAATCTATGAATTCTTTAAAACCGATGTACACGGCCAAACAATAAGAAGTGGTCGGCAATAAAGACAAGAAGATTTTTTTACTTTGTTTAATTAAATAAAGTTACAAATGTAATAACCTAATAACGAGTGTGACCTCCTCTTGTCAAAATCAAAGCTTGAATCCTTCTGGGCATGCTTTCCACGATGTTTTTAATGACGTTTTGAGGAATACGTTCCCACTCTTCTGCAATGACTCTTTTTAGCTCCCTGATGTTTTGTGGAGCATGTTGCACTGATCTTACCCGTCTCTTTAGAACATCCCAGACATGCTCAATTGGATTGAGGTCAGGACTTCGAGCTGGCCAATCTAAACGACGGATCCCAACTTCTTGCATGTACGCTTCCACGTCGCCAGAACGGTGCGGGCGAGCATTGTCGTCCATAAAAATGGAATCTTCCCCAAGTGCAGTCAATGCGGGTTGTGCATATGGAATTAGGACTTCCATTATGTACCGGTGTGCATTTAATGTTCCATTTTCTATGAGAACTAACTCCGTACGCCCCGTCGAATTAATTGCTGCCCAAAACATAACGGAGCCTCCGCCATAAGGAGTGATTTCTTCGAAACACACTTCCGCATAGCGTTCCCGTGGTCTTCGTAGCACTCGCCGGCGTCGGTCCTCTCCACACAAAGAGATTCTAGCTTCATCAGAAAACAATACTTTATTCCAGTCCTCCAGAGTCCATGAAGCACAGTTTCGAGCAAACTGAAGTCGAGCAACACGGTGCTCACGGAGTAATTTAGGTCCCCGAGCCGGGCGGTAACTCCTGATATTGGCAGCCAAAAGCCTCCTCCTGACGGTCCACAAGCTAACTTCTACTCCTCTTACTTCTTCAAGGCTCTTCTTCAGGTCCACACTTGACACCTTACGATTCCGCAAGGCCTGACTCACCAAAAAGCGGTCATCTCTTGGTTCTGTGCGTCGTTTTCTTCCCGAACCGGGTCTTCTTTTGACCGAACCGGTCTCTTGATACCGTTGCCAAGTCCTCTGGACAGTTGAACGACTCACATTTAGCCGCTGAGACACGTAAGTTTGCGAACAACCTTCTTCAAGTAGGGCTATAATTTTACCGGCCCTTATCGCTTTATCACTCATGTCAAAAAGTGGTATTTAATGTAAAAAGAAAGATAAAATTGTTTAATTTGCAGAAAATATCCAAACAGTTTTAAAATTTTAGTAATCAGTAATAAAATCGTTTCAGCAATTCGCGCCATTAGTAAAGCAATTTTACAATAATCTACAATAATCATTATTTTCCTTTTGTTAATTTCAAAATTTAAATTTGGAACGTACAGAATCATGCCAGGATTCTTCAAATAACATGCCAATACATCATCAAATTAATAAAACCTCTTACTTGTCCTTCTTCATTGAAGTAGAGAAAAAAATATGAAGTGCCCGTTTTTTTTGCAAAAGAGTTTATAAGACACGACATACACTGATCGTATTATACGGCTATTTAACAGGGTTGACAATACAAGCAAAGTCAAATTTTGATTACTTGATTAGAGAGTCCTTTTTCATCAGACCATCATTTCAGGAAATATTCAGATGACTCCTCCCGCTCTGGGCGTAGCGGAAGTGAGTGTCAGACTTTTACTGACTAAAAACATTCATGTTCCTTCTTAGCGCTTTGTGTCCAGGGCCGTGGTAACTCTTTCGAACAACTTGTAAACTGTAAACACAACTACCAGATACCTTATCAAAATTAACCTCATTGGCTCACTCTTGTAACCGCTAGATAAACTTAACTGTCTAGTTAAGCAATATTAACTGTCATCATCATCAGCCTATAATGTTCCCACTGCAGGGACTCAGGCCTCCTCTCTAGGAGAGGGATGGGCTATAATCTACCACGCGGGCCCAGTACGGGTTGGTAGATGTCACATGTCTCCATTTTTTTTTGGTTCGAAGACATGCCGGTTTCCTCGCGATGTTTCCCTCCCTAGTTTTGAGAGTATAAGTAAATTCATACCTTAATACCATGTCCTGTTGTTTGCATAGAAAATGCTCTCGTCACTTCTACGACAACTCAATTTAGAATCCCATCGACATGGCAAAAAGAATCAATTTCAATTGTCGACCTCATCAATCAAGTAGGAAACAATCTCGTAGGCACACACATAAGCAACCAATCACTCCATTTGAAACTGAACACTTTAATTACAAGAAACGTTTTGAATGTTAATTATAATTACTTACAAGAGCCACCCCTATCGTGAAGGGGGCTCTTACGCAGTTTAATGAGACGTCGTGTGCTCAGATAACGTGATTACAGATTATTTTGTATCTCTATACTTTATGACATTACTTGTGAGTTGTGGTGCAGGAACATGGGAGAATGCTAATACGGAGAACTATGGTTTTCATAGCTAAGTTAAACTTAAGTGAAGACGTGTAAAATTAGGCAAAACAATGTCTACGAGAACCAAATGATAAATTATCGGAGGAAAGAGGACATAATCTTTTTCATTTTCGAACCTAATACATTAATGCTTTATCCATCAATCATTAGGTATAACAATAAGGTATTATGCCTACATTTTATTCGAATTCGATGCCCTACCAATGAAATTAAAAATAAACTAAACCATAAGAATCAAACACAAAACTTCATCCAAATATCTTTTACTAGCACCGTAAATAATTAAGACATTAAAGTAAAAGCGAAAAGTAAATCATATTCACTTAGTAAATTCATTAATATTAAATTTAATTTCCCACCTTTTGACAAAAACGTCGAGCTCGTAGCACTTCGTCGCCATATCGAGTTATTTGACGTCAGAAACACGCGCCTAATTCGTGTTAAAATAAAATGTGTGATTAGCAGCGGCATTTTCTGTACATATATACAAGATTTAAGGTGGCTAAAAAAACTATTCGACTGGGAATTTTTCAGGCCTTTTTAAATTGGTAGAGGAACTCAGAAGGTTTTATTCCATGCATATTTATGAAAACTTGATAAGGTACCTATAAGATGAAAAGTATATTTAATGGAAAATCACAAAAGGTTGAAGATACGATTCCTGGATTTGGAAAAAGGTTTCAAGATTCTAAGTAAAATCGACCCCCCACTGTGACGTAGAATTTGCATGAATGGTTGCTGATGCCGAACCCGATCCTGTCTACATTTCATGCAAGTACACGCCTACGTTGAGTGCTGTAGGATGGAATTCTTAGAAGTAACCCCGAACCAATAAACTCGCTCTTTTTTGATTAAACCGTTATGGACAGTTTTCAGAAACAGTTCCGTACACCGAAACGTGACAGACAATGTCAATCCTACTTCCTACTAATATTATAAACGCGAAAGTTTGTAAGTATGTATGGATGGATGGACTGATGTTTGTTACACTTTCACGCAAAAACTACTAAACGGATTTGGATAAAATTGATACCTACACAGAAAGTTTATAACCTGGATTAACACATAGGATAGTTTTTATCCCAATTTTATCTTCCCGTGGGATAATTTTCAAGTTTTAGCGGGCGAAGCCGCTGCCTGGTCACACCTAGTACCTAAATATTTGTCACATCATCATCAACATCCGGTGTCCGCCGGTTCGCTATCCGTCCCTAGCGTTTTAACCTAAACTTTACCTGAGTTAATAAGGCTAAAACAAGACCGCCTTACCTACCCTTTTAAAAAACACAGACATGACATCATTACATATTTATGAAAAATATATTTAGTCTCGAAATCAGCCTATTCCAAACATAATCTGACATGATGAAGGGTCTGAGAAAGGTCAACTGTCAGAGATACATGTTTACCGATGACGGTACTACGAGATTTGTCCGTTGTGAAAATGATATAAAACAGAATCATTCGTAAGTAGGAACTCACACTGGGTCAAAACCCAGCTTTCAACTTTGAAAAATACTTTGCCTCAGCATAAACTAATCTTGAAAAACGGAGACAGGACAAGAAATAGAAATACCAAAGAGTAAATAATAACAGTAAATTCCATTAAAGAAAAGAAGCTTCCAAGATAAATCTACTCATTTATAAAGAAACCGATGACATTTAAATTCCCAGTTTCAAGTTCCCAGCTCCAGTGACAGTTCATGAGATTTTTCAATCAAAAGTATTAACATAATAAATGTTGATATGGCCTGTCAATTTCATTTCTTATCTTAGAACTGTGATAAATTCACAATTCCACAGTTCCCAGTGATCATTTAGAGGATTTTTCTTTCAAGTATTATCATAATAGATGATGATAACAGTTCTCAATATTATCATTATTTTCCTTAAAACTTTGATAAATGTGTACGTGAAGCTCAGTGCACCTGGCAGACAATAAAGTAATGGGCGCTTTACATTGCGCGCTACAACCCATCAGCTGATTAATGGATCGCAGCGGGGCCGTCGGTCGATACGATAATTCGAGATTGGCTCGGTTGAAGCTGATATATGGTGAGGGTGAACTCAGCAGTGAACCTGCTGAGTCATCTACATTTTCTTAATCTAGTTTTCTAGGTTTTGTGTTAGTGAATAGGGTATTTCACCAAAAAAATCTAATTAGTCCGTCTGTTAGATTATCGAAAAATATTGGATATGTGTTTTTTGTTTTATCAATATAATAAAAATTGACGAAAATAAAATGTGTCGAAGATCAAGAGTGGGGGTTTTTGGCGTCACTTAGTGGGTAAAAAAGTACTATCCTTATGACGTCACACGACTTGACACGACTTTTCGAAGCACTGTATCGTCTTCATCTTTTGTTTACGTGAAAAAAGAAAAAATACGTGTCCATTATTTATTGAAAATCTATCTGACGGACTAATTAGATTTTTTTGGTGAAATACCCTATTGGATCTATTTATTATTTTTATTTATAAGAAAAAGTATTATTTCATTGAACGGGATATAACATTTCGTTTCCGAAAAAATAATAATCATAATCTTACTACTGATTTTTCTTTGCGATGGTATAAGACCTAGTAAATATCAAACAAACAAAGAAAGTTAAATATGCTGGTAAGTGCAGAAAGATTACCTTGTTAATGGAAACAAGAATCAAAACTGAAAATATCCACGGATAATGGCGGTATAATTATAAGGTAGGTACTACTAAATACTCTTTACAGTGGACATAAAAGTTGATCATGAAAACCCAAACTTTTTCTAAAAAGTGTTTTTTTTACAGCAGCAACCTCATCAACTTATGATGTTCCCACTGCAGGGACTCAAGCCTCCTCCAGTGCGGGTTGGTAGATGTCATATATCTTTTTGGTTGCAAGACATGCCGGTTTTCCTCTCGCCATATTTTCCTTCAACGTTTTGAGAGCAGCGGTGATGAAATAAAATAAAGTAATAGGTACGCCTGCCTAGGTTCAAATCCACGACTTACTGTTCGTAAGTCGGGGCCGCCAAAACTGTGCTACTACTGCTCTTTTACCTGATTTAACTTACAAAATAATTCAATCCCTAATAAACTTTTCGTTTTTCCCTCCAACTTCCAAGGCCACTTTCCTGGCCTTCCGAGGGACTTCATCGTAGATAATGCGCTCCTCCCTAGGCCTATTTACATTCCCTGGCCTTGCACATTATTCGTGGGTCCGATCTCCCTTCGAGATAAATCTTCGGTTGTGCGAAGTTCATTAATAGTGCTAGCAAGGAGCTCATATTTTTTCTCATTGTAGACTCCCCGTGGTCTTTGTCAGTGCGGGGTTGTATTTAGATGTGGCGTGATGTATTGAGAGTAACTGTTTCCGTCTTTGAATAAATGAACCTGTCGTTTATTTGGTTTTATTTCGAAAGGAGGTGACTGCTGACAAGACAAAAAAAAGGAACTAAGGAAGAAGAGGACATGTTGCGCCGACCCCAAATAAATTAAGATACAGGCAGGCAGATGATGATGATGATGATTTCATAAGAACTTCCTTCCTCTCGTTATATTTAATTCAGTTACCTTGGCAAAAGGAAGATAATAGCATCGAATTAAAATCCTACTTATAAATACTAATATGAACTAACTATTTGGTCTTCTACCTTCCAATCATCATTCATCATCATTTCAGCCAAAAGACGTCCACTGCTGGACATAGGCCTCCCCCAGGCATTTTTGGGGGGGTTTGCCATAATCGCCACGCTTGGCAGGCGGGTTGGCGATCGCAGTAAGGTTGTTACAAAGACACAGAGAACGCTGCTGCCCATTCTCTGGTAAGTCCCTTAGTCGCCTCACGTACGACACCCACGGGAAGATATGGGATGGTGCTATTCTTTACGTCCGACACCACACGGAACTACTACCTTCCAATGGCATTCACTAATTCCTCAAAGACACTGTACAATAACCAAATACAACTCTAATAGCAAAAAAACATAAATCCAGCTCAAAAAGTAAAACAACCACTCCCAAACAAATTCATAACCTCAAAAAAATGGGCGCGAAAAAACACATTTGAATATAACTAACGTACATTTTAAAATTTTCACATCTTTTTTTCCTTTTTTTTTTTGTTATCATGGCAAACATGCCTGGGATTCCATTTTGGCATGCAAGCTCGCACTCTCCCGTTGGCAATGCTCCAGGCACGTCTTGGAGGTATTCTTGTATGCCACAAGGTGCGAGCATAGCGGTGGACTGAATGGAATATTAAGTTAGCTTTTAATCTGTGGGGTATACGGGTGAGGGTTTAATGTATCTGGGTCGTGTATCATCATATTTTTGAGAGTGCGCTGTTGATAATATATTTTATTTGTCCGTGGATGAAAAGAAAGGTTTGTGTTAGGGTCGTAGCAGGAGGCGTATTATATTGTATCTACGAATTTGCGACTTGCATTGATAGTGTTTTACGAATTCCTTCGTAATGTTGACGTAGTCGTTTTACTTCTACAACACTGTACCCAAGCAATCGAAACGGACACCTTGTCTAACCCCATGGGAAAAACGTGACTTTTAGTAAGTCTGTAAAATAACGGAGTGAGCATGTGGCAAAACATGCTTGTTCGAAACAGTGGGATAACTACATAAAAACAACAAGAGCACACAACCTATTGACTCATTTTGCGGAATAGACAGAACGCGTCAGATCCAGTTTCAAATGAAACAAGTTTAACGGAATGATCATTCTCTTTTCCATCCTTTGGCTTGTGTTTTTACCAGCAGCAAATAATACTGAAATATTCATAAAAAAAACATGCTAGACACAATATTACACCAAGTACACAATTTAATATATTTAAAAAGGTGGTGCCAGACAAGAGTACTTGGCAGGAATTAGAGAAAGCCTTTGCCCAGCAGTGGGCCAGTAACAGCTAACAAAAACCTATTCAAACTTGCTACTAGCTTAAAACTTAAGTCTCACTCAGCAGAACTCGACGCATGCGGACAGACGGACGGTCGTACGCCGCGGACGCTGCTCAAATTATTTCTCCCATTCTTATAATGTATGTAAATCATTCTGCTTTCAGGTAAATGGGCGTTAAAGGACGTTTAGTATGTTGTTACAAAAGGAAGGTTTTAAATAGGATGATTTAAAATGTGATAGACACAAGAAAACCTTACCTATAAGCGTACTTCTATATATTTGTGTATGTTTTGCATAGCACCAAAAATGTAGTAGTATAGTAATACCAAATTTTCCATGCCTGAAAGCATTCGATTATGATTTTTATTATTTATTTATGTACTCTACCACAATGACGTCCTATTTGACCCTAAGGTTGACTGGTAGAGAATGCCTTGTGGCATTAAGTCCGCCTATGTGACACGTTTGTGCATGAATTTTAAATAAATAAATAAATAACATTAATTTTTGCCGTTGGTCTCAGCTGTTATAATATGTAGATGTTTTACAGTCGTTTCAGGTAGTTACCCGAAAGTCTGACCACCAGTCTTGCCAAGACTACCCAAGTACCCAGTATTAACTGAAGAGCTCTGATAGGCAGTTCCTCCATTCAAAGTACTGTTATTCAGCTACATCTGGTTAGACTGGAAGTCGAACTCAACACAATTGGGTAAAAGGTAAAAGACCTTCGAAGAGGCTCAATGTGTTATCGCAATCAATCCGAATGTGGCTAGGTGTGCTAAGCAAAAACAGTACGTGGATAAGAGAGTTAGAAACCGATTTTTGGCGGGCAATTTTAATTCACCTAACGATTGATACATCTGTCTTCTACCGTACATCATAATGACTTCACCAAACTTGTCTTAATTAATTTCAACGAAACCTTTACTTACTTCCTGCCCTTATCCCATGTCATTTGGGGTCGGCGCAACACGTTTTTTCCTTCCACTCTGCCCTGTCAGTCCTCACGTTATCATTTATTCCTTTTTCCTTCATATCACTCCTCACACACTCCATCCATCTTTTCTTTGGTCTTCCTCTCCCTCTCCATCCATCCACATTTATATTCATAACTTTTTTAGTCACATGCGATTCATCCCTCCTCATCACATACCCATACCACGTTCAACGAAACCTTTATAAAACTAATATAAAGATAGGTTCATGTAACACAGATTTATAGTCTAAAAACTCGTTCGACTAATTCACAATTCATGTTCTCATTAACATACAGAGAGATTGGTCGCCCCAACAAAACATGTCGTTAATTTACACATACACGCTAAAACAAATACATTTTACATTATTATTGCCAACTATTGCAACGCTACGCATCGCTTTATGACTCCTTGGTGGTTCGTGGCTATGGGTGGTATGCCATGAAACCACGGTGCAGAAGTCATGAGTTTGATACAGAGTTTCAGTAAAAACAGAATAGCTTTTTGTTGGTTTGGAGTGAGTTTCTCGGGTCCCATAATAAAGTGTTGTAACGTCACAACAAACTGTGTTTATATTAGGAACACCGTCAAACTATCTGTATTACAGTATTCAAATCTCATATAAATTAAGGCAACATCTAGGCAAGCGTGCACCATGATGCGCCTGCATCTTACTATCAGCTGAGATGGTTATTTTTTATAATAACATTAGTAATGTTGCCTGTATCGAGGGTGCGTTTACAAACATTTAATCTCACATACACAAGCAGCAAGACCAAAACAACAATCTTTAGGCTATAATTATAAATATTTGTTCCATGTAGGAATCGAATCCGCACGGGAGTCAATCGCTCAGCAAGTACGCAAACCATGCTGTTAAAATATTTTAAAAATCAACAAACATTCTTAACCAACTTTCCAACACCTGCCGAAAAAATAAAAGTAAAAAGCACTCGATGATCCAAATGAACTGGCCATCTCAAAGCTGGCCACAATAACTTGTTAACTTAGTTCGGCCCCAAGCACTTCGCTACTAATTTACATACTTTACCGCTTTACATTTTTTCATTATCTTTTAATTAGTTGCTCAGACATCTTAAGGTTGAGTTTAAAAGTAAGAAGGGAAACAAAAGATGACGGTGGAGCTTCATTAGCTGTGCTATATTTTTATGGCAAAAAGTGTAAATTGAAGCAATTATTTAACGAAATACGTGTGCATGACAAGACTGTTTCACTTAAGATACACACGTCTGTAAGTTACTAAACAAATGAAAAATGCAGGATCAAAATGACTCAATGTTTAAGAAAGTGCAAATAAGCCAAACGCTTGGATTTTGTCTTTAGTGCCTAACTAATCAGCCGGCTTAGCATGACCACCGAAGAAACGGGCTTTTTCGACGGAAGAATCGACAAAATGACAGATTGTAGCAAGGTTTCATGTCAAATTGTATGGAAAAATCTTTGTCTATTCTTGGTAGAACAGAGATAGAATCGCCATGCTACGGGGGCTGGTGTCAGAAGATTTTATGCCGCTCATGGGCCTTGACTCGGCTTTATATGCTGTCAAGAAATATCTCTCATGATATAAAATTATGAAACACCAACACATAACAGATAGGCAAAAATCATTCCTGAACAGTGTCAATAGGGTACTCAAGACTAGTTCAGCTGCCTGTTCATACCAAATCCACGGCATTCAAGGGCCACAATACCAGAAAAGCGTGTCCAACACTCCTAAGCACTTTTCTCCTCCCCCGTTATCATCAATTTCTGCCTTAAATTATACTTATTGATACAAGGCTGCGTGTAAATATCAATTTAGCACGTTCATGTACCAGGGAAATATAAAATATGTGGAGAGGGATTTATGGGGCTCTGTGAGGCTACAGGGACGATTCCGAACCCCACCGTTGGGATATATAAATTTGCTGGGGTGTAATACAGTGTTTCTTATGTAATTTATCGTGTTTGTAGGGTGTGATTAATTTCTGCACGGATTTAGAGGGAAAGGTGGTGGCAGGTGTTTATTATATATTCTTTTTAGTTAAGCTGGATATATGGGTCGGGTGGTGGCGGGTTTTAAACGTAATGTGTTTTTGGTGGATAGGATAGTGTTGTGTCTGTTTTGTCGATAATTATTCAAATATAATTTTCTTATTAGAGGTGATTTGTACCCTAAGACCTTCCAATATTCTCTAGGTATACATTGTCTATATTAAGGTAGTGCAAATGTAAATGTAAACCAGCGCCTGTGCTTTCTGATGTTAGATCGAATATATATGAATCTCATTGGAATAAGGTGAGAGTTTACGTCTGTATATCAAAATGGATATAATTATATTAACCAAATAGCTAAAACCACTTTCCAGAATCACAAAATACATCCACGAATATCCCTCAATTTTCTTCATGGTAAAGTTTTTCTACTCGCTCATCGAACTTAAAAAAAAACTGGCCAAGTGCGAGTCGGACTCGCACATGAAGGGTTCCGTACCAAAACGGTATGCTATAATAATTTATACAATTTCTTCTACGGGCCAATGAAACTTGACCTCTAGATTGTATAGGCGCTCATACGATTCAGGGACCAAATTATATTGGTTAACTGCTGTTTCCATCTGTTGTTTCCATCCAAGTTCAAAATGATTTTCCTAGAAAGTCCTTATAAAGTTCTACTTTTCAGATTTTTTTCATATTTTCTAAACTTATGGTTCAAAAGTTAGAGGGGGGGGGACCCATTGTTTTTTACTTTTGGAGCGATTATTTCCGAAATTATTGACATTATCAAAAAATGATCTTAGTAAACCCCTATTCATTTTTAAATACCTTTCCAACAATATATCACACGTTAGGGTTGAAATTAAAAAAAAAATCACTTCCCACTTTACATATAGGGGGGCTATCCTAATAAAACATTTTTTTTCAATTTTTATTTTACCACTTTGTCGGCGTGATTGATACACATATTGGTATCAAATTTCAGCTTTCTAGTGCTAACGGTCACAGAGATTAAGCGAGGACGGACGGACGGACAGACAGACATGGCGAAACTATAAGGGTTCCTAGTTGACTACGGAACCCTAATACTCATTAGGTAGCTGGACTAGTAACTCTTTCATTTATGACGTCACTAGCTTCTAGTTTCACAGGAAGCTAGGAAGCTAGTCATTTGACCTCAGAGGTCAGGTGACCGGCGCGGTGTTTTGGTGAAAACTTTGTGAGAAGATGTTTGAAAGGGTTCACAAGCATTAGCATAATTTCCTGTCGGGGCTGTGGGTTGTTCGAAAGAGATACCGCGGCCTCGACACAAAGGGCTAAGAAGTAACATGGGTGGTTTTAGTCAGTAGAAGTCTCTCTAGCTTGACACTCCCTACCGCTCTGCCCAGAGCGGAGGAGTCATTTGACGATTTCCCACACTCCAAAAATTAGCATAATCTTTAGAGAAGGCAAATTGTAAAAAAACTTGGAAAGCCATGGGGGAGGCCTTTGCCCAGCAGTGGGACAGTGTAGGCTAAGGAAAAAAAAAAGCATAATCTTTATTAACCATGCTTATAATATAAGTAATAGAATGGGATAAGGGCAGGAAGATGATAATATAAATAGCATTAGATACCCAATAGTAAAAGAGATTGTTGAAGCGTGGTGTAAGTGTATGGTATATTTATGGGTAGACATAATTATAGATTAATTTATTGCTATTAATATCATAAACGGGATATTTACCATGTTTGATTATTGTTTCGAGTTCCCGATATTTCGGCGCTGTTACAAGCACCATGATCACGGATAAACTGAAGTCATTGCGGGTGGATGTTTATGAGCAGACAAATCGGTCTACCCTCTTTCTAGTTCCCCGAATATCCCGTTTATGATATTAATAGTAGTGTCAGTGACCATGTCAGTTTAAAAACTTATATTAATTTATTGGCCTGAAATATGGTGTTTTACAGATTTTATAACACATCTAGGTACACATTTCTTCATTTTATACTTACTATTTGTGTGAACTTATTACAAATATGTGATAGGTTTTTTCTAAAACTATGGCTTTTCTAGTGTCATGTGGTTTTTTGTATGGATCTCTTCTTGTGTATTTATTGTTACGGCGAGATTATACGTCTCAATCTTTTAGGTTGAGTGTACAGAATTTCAATTTCGTCATGACTACGTGTATTATTCTCTTTAATACACTCCAAATCAAACCAGCAATATTACCACTCATAAAATAATTCACATTTCTCTCAGTCATCACAAACAGATCTTATTGGTCCATCGATAATCAATAGAAAGCACATCACTAGTTGTCCGTTTAAATTCCGTCCACATGGACGTTTGTGCGGACAAAAGATACCTACCCTTTAAAATGGCGACCCAATATAATAGCGGGTTCGATGGAATTTAATTATAGTTTTGTAATAGACTTGTTTCGTACTTATAACATGAACTTTTCATTAAACGATTTATTGTGAAATAGTTAGTACCCTCATGGATGGATGGACAAAGGCTGTGAAAATGTGTTAGTTGGAGTTTTAATAAAGGGTTTGAATAGTCTGTCTTTTGAAGTGTAATAGAGTAAAAGATAAATTAACTTAAGCTCGAATTTTAATTGTAAGAAATTCCTTTTCTTTTTCTTTTGCTTTTGTTAAAAAGCTTAAAGGTCAAAGTCAAACGATACGTGACAATTCATTAAAGAACACTTTTATATAAAATGTAAACGGGGCCTTCCTGAAACAACGGGGCATTCTGTACATCAAATTAAGTAACACGCAAAAATTTATTGCTGGGATACAACTGGGGAGCTGTGTTCCGCCACTTTATCCCAGCCTAAACACTATAAGTGACGAAGGGTGGGCGTTTTGGGGAACTGTCTTTTGTAAATAAATTTTGACGTTCGAAAAGTGCTAATTTTATCAGCCTAGTTTGAATAAATTACGTTTGTTTTTTTTACTTTTTAGGGTTCCGTACCTCAAAAGGAAAAAACGGAACCCTTATAGGATCACTTTGTTGTCCGTCTGTACGTCCGTCCGTCCGTCTGTCAAGACCCTTTTTCTCAGGAACGCGTGGAGGTATGAAGCTGAAATTTATATCAATTACTCAGGTCTACTGTCCCTTGAAGCTGTGAAAAAATCAAACTTCTAAGCCAACGCAATCAAAAGATACAGCCGTTTAAGCCGCAAATTTTCGACACTTGCAAGGGAATCAAAACCTACAGGGTGCTTCCCGTGAACTCAGAATCTTGAAATTTGGTACGAAGCAACGTCTTATAGCATGGATAAAGGAAAAATTACGAAAACCATAAATTTTTAGTTACATCACATAATATATATTTTTTTAAACAAACTTTGTAAACCTTGCAGGTTTGTACGGAACCCTCGGTGCGCGAGTCCGACTCGCACTTGGCCGGTTTTTTTGAGATGAAATATATCATGTTTTACGGTAGAACTCAATGTAACGCTTTACGGGGTTCGTGGAGGTTTTTAAAGTAAAACTATAACAATAAAAACTTGTGAATATGTTGGAACTTTGACCCTCAATATGTTCGTAATAAGAAGGTACCCAGGAATCCTGTAGAAAATAAAAACATTGGAATGATGAATAGAACAAGTGCCTAATGGCTTCGGCCAACAGGGCCATGAGACACTTGTTCATGTTCCCAACCATTGCTCGGACTTAGAAAAGAAAGAAAGAAAAAATGTTTATTGACGTCAGTACATCAAGCACACACACAATAATATAAAAAAAAAATTACAAAAATGGACTTGCACATGAATGATTCCGTACCATGACTTTTTATAGGTTTTCCTGTAATCTATACGTGTTGAACTAATTTCTGTTTTTGTTTCAGAATTTTAGGCTGAGTAGTTTCGGGGATAAGGGAGGGGGAATGGTCGGACAGATGGAGTGATCCTATAAATAAGGGTTTCGTTTTTTCCTTTTGAGGTACGGAACCCTAAAAACTCTACTTTTTTTAAATTTGTTTAATAGTGACAGTTTAAAACCAAACTAAAATCCGTCCCAAACCGCTATTTCAGCATTTCTACACAAATCTCTTTTAAACAAAAACATTGCAAAAACATTCATCGACAATATCGTTATGTAAACTTAACAGAAAAATTCTCCATATTCAGCAATGGACATTTCGATCCGAAAGCCGAACCAACTCATAAATCCCGTAGCCAGCAAATCTATGCTTTCCGTTACACATTGGCATGCAAAAATTCCCATATATAATAATGACTTGAAATAAATCCGAAAAAATCTTTTGTTCAAACCTAAGTAATAACGAATATCAGAGACAATAACATTAAATCATCCCTTTTTCGTTTTTAGGGTTCCGTAGTCAAATCGCAAAGAGAGCCTTTTACGTCGTGTCTGTCTGTTCAGATTGCACACAGCCATATTACTCGAATACAATGTCAATGAGAATTAGGAAGTTTATCATCTGTACAGTACACCGCGGGTCCCCTACGTTGTTTCGAACGCCGCTGTTGCGACGCACGCTGTTGCGAATATTTTTTCCACTGCCTCACAGGTTCGAAAGCTCATGGACTCGAATGAAGTAGTCGCGAAAGACGCTGTTTCGAAAAACGTTTTCACTGCCTCATACGCTCGAATGCTTGTGATTTCGATTAATTAGTCATAAAGTGTACAGAAAAATATTTAAGCAGTAATTAAATTTCCTCTCGCAGGTCTGCTGGAAGAAATTTCACATGAAATAAGCAGTACCTTTGTGCTCTTCTATTTTTTTATGTTTTTTTATCCTTTTTTGTATTTTGTGTGTACATAAATAAATAAATAATAAATAAATTTATTTAATCAACAAATTCGATGTCAACATCATCATTTAATATTATTATTAACAAAGTAACAATCAGAAATATTAGTACCTCAACTGTAGGTACATGTTTTTCTATGACAAATCTAAGACTTTATAAAAAATTGTCTAGATACCTAAGTGGTATACGTAGTCATCATCATCTGCCTAGCCTTTTCCCAACTATATTGGGGTCGGCTTCCAGTCTAACCGGATGCAGCTAAATACCAGTATTTTACATGGAGCGACTGCCTATCTGACCCCCACAACCCAGTTAATACTAGGTAATACAATACCCTTTGGTAAGACTGGATGTCAGAATTTCAGGTCACTGACTACCTGTAACGACTGCCAAAGATCTATATATATGGCAGCCGGCACGGAGGAAACTCGGTATGTCGGGCGGTCGACCCATCCACAGACCGACCTAGGCAAGCACAGCTTTACCTAAAGATCGACCCGAGTGGCAGTTCTTATTAAGCCACGAGCTCCTCTGTAGTAGTGGTATACGTAGTAAAGACCCACAAACTACCAGGAGAACAGAAATAGGAAGGAGGTATTGAAAACTGGAATGTTTTTTTTTTAATATCTGATTTAGAAAAGTCCCACAAACTACCAGGAGAACAGAAGTAGGCAGGAGGTAATAGAATCTTTAAATCAAATCTATACTATGCCTTTCACCCCTTTCTATTACCGAAATCACAAGCATTCGAGCGTATGAGGCAGTGAAAAGGTTTTTCGAAACAGCGTCTTTCGCGACTACTTCATTCGAGTCCATGAGCTTTCGAACCTGTGAGGCAGTGGAAAAAATATTCGCAACAGCGTGCGTCGCAACAGCGGCGTTCGAAACAACGTAGGGGACCCGTACACCGCGAAACACGGCTTGAGTAAAATTACCTAAAAAAATATTAATGCATATGGAATAGGGGATCGGACTGACTCAAAAAAACATGATTCTGTTTAGTTCGTCAGTTAGATTATCGAAAAATATTGGATACGTGTTTTTTGTTTTATCAAATCAATAAAAATTGACGTAGATAAAGCGCGTCAAAGATCATGGAGTGGGGCTTGAAACGTCAATTGAAGGTACAAAATGTAATATCATATGACGTCACACGAGTTTTCGAAGCACTGTATCGTCTTCATTTTTTGTTTACGTGAAAAAATAAAAAATACGTGGTTAATATTTTTTGGAAATCTATCTGACGGACTAATTCGTTTTTTTTTTGTCCGATCCCCTATTGGTTCAAATTGTTTCTTGTTCGAATCTTACAAAATAAGATTTTATCGACACATTGAGAATGAAAAGGAGATTATATTTAGTACAAAAAAAAAACAATAAATGCACATTCAAATGGAATGTTTGTCACATTCCATTTGAATGTGCATTTATTGTTTTTTAGTGCAGCTACAAAAAACGAAACAATTCATGCGTAAATTTATCCATCTCGACTACGGAACCGTTCACTGTGTGTGACCCACGTGCTTAGCCGATTTTTTTTATAACCCCTTACTCTGAGAATGATCCTGGATCGTATTTTTTTTTCATCTACAGCAGTAAAAGTTTCGATGACTAAGATTTAAGGATTGAATGAGCTCCTTTTATAAGGTTTTTTTATTAAATCTTTACTTTTTTTCTTAGGTCGTGACTTTGTGTTTCGTGAAACTCGTGAGTAATGTAGTAAGTAGGGCTGATGTAGGTCAAAATCTGAGGGCCTTTCTTTAAGTAAGGTTCTCAAGTAGCAATTGTTGAGATTTTTCAGGCGTATTCTGATTTCGGTTAGCTTATCGCCCACGGTGCTTAAAAGTAACTTGGTATAATAATTTGGGATTGTTTTTTGATTGAATCTTTTGAGTTACGGAACTAGTAATTGAAGAACATCTTAAGCATATTAAAAACGCGTTAATGGTGCTGTGAAAATATCACTACCCATTGATGTTCTGCGTCGTGGGACACAAGCACACTTCAAGTATCATCATCATCATCAACAGCCTATTAATGTTCCCACTGCTGGGACACAGGCCTCCTCTCTGTGAGAGGGAATGGGCTATAATTTACCAGGCATGCTTCGTCTTCGAATTTTTTTGGTTCTAAGACATGCCGGTTTCCTCACGATGTTTTTCTTCACCGTTTTGAGAGCAGTAAGTATATTTGCTCTTAAATACTAGAAATAGAGTTAACTGGTAGAGTTATAGGTTTAGATTATGAGGGTCAGGTCTCTCTTTCCGTAATTGGCACCTTTTTTTTTTTTTAAAACGTTGCCCCACATTATGGACCTTTCGTTCAATCTAACGAGTCGCTCAAAAATAAACAAAAGCTACGGAAACCACCCCACTTTAACCAGACTTCCTCAACAATACGTCAAGTTGGCAGATGTCATAATACCAAATCGAGGTAATTTCACGTAATCGCGTCTGTTTACACGCGATTTCCGTGAATTAATTCCAATCACTCGTGTAATAGAACATTTGTTCGCGTATTAAAGCGCGGCTTCGGACGTATTGCGTGATCTAAAGCTGTGGATACATGGACTATTATTTTAGAGCTAGATTTGTTGCTGGTGAAGACCAAAGAAATGATGAATGGACTGTATATAGGATGATATGGCAAGAAAAAAAAAGTAAAAAACTAAAACCCGACTACGACAAAAAAAACGACGCTGAAAAGTATGAAACAAGATTTTCATGAAAGAACAAAAAGAAAAGCCGTAGTCACACGGTATTAAAGTGTTTAGGTTGTACCTATAACGTGTGACTACGGCTTTTCTTTTTGTTCCATCCTGAAAATCTTGTTTCATACTTTTGCAGCGTCGTTTTTTTTGGTGTTTTTACTCTTGACTTTTTGTCCGCTAAAGGGCGTGATTTTTAATTTGAGCAATGCACAAGTGAGGCCCTTTCAAATGATACCAAACACGGCGTATTTATCTCCATTTTTATTTTTTAAGTCTTACTTTTTGTCCGCTAGAGGGCGCAAAATCGCTTTTTGTGACACGTCACGTAGCCTATGTTCAGCGGAAAATTAAGACGGTTCTAACGATACCTCATACGTCGAGTTCCGATAAGTAGATTAGAAGCTATGAGGGAACAGATGAAGATACTCACATACATACATACAAACATACATACATACAGTGCGATCAAATTATCTTGGCAGGTCCGAACTTCGTGCAGGTCATTTTGTTACAATTAATGTATTATAGTGTTATGATATTTATTTTATTTGTATTTCTCACTGTTTAAATTAGATATTTTCTGATCGTTTAAGTATTGGTTTATCTGGCAATAACAGTTTTCTTCACAAGTATACATGCGTAAAAGTTCGCAGAGCCTATGTTCAGACCTGCCAAGATAATTTGATCGCACTGTACATACATAGCCAGTCAAAATCATAACCCTCCTTTGGCTTTGCCATAGTCGGGTAAAAAGAGGGTTCTGATCCGATGGCGAGAGCGTGGAAGAAGATGACATGCTGTGCCAAATGAATTGGGATAAGGGCAAGAAAATGATGGTTTGTTGTTTGTAAAGCCACTAAATCGATATATTTTCAGTTTTAATTCTTACCACACTCCATATATTTTGCATTACGCAATTTTGTTTGAAATCATTCGTTCTAGCTGTGCCCTGCGATTTTAAATTACAAGCAGGTACTTTAATTATATTTTTGTGTGGAAGTAATTTACGACCTAGTTTATTATGTTTTAATGGAAATATAATGTGGCAATAAATTGCTTGATATCTGTCCATGCCATTTTTTTATTTAATTTTCAGCTGCACTGGGTCCAAGTGATGGAAAACTACGCAGCTTTTCTCACAGACAAAAGATCTGTGTTCCACCGCGCACCGGTGAAAATATTATTTATGCTAGTTTATTTGATGGTGTGTATGTTACACGAAAATTTAATTTTCACTAATACCCGAGACAAGTAAACAATATGAGCCCATGTGAGCGCAGGCTAACATATTGCTTTGCGTTACGTATTAATTGAACGCTTTTCACAGTACACTCGTACCTACTGTACACGCGGAGTTTGTTCGATCGATTCTAATTATCTGCTATTGTTTGGGTTAAATGAGGACATGTGTTTGTTGTCAGAGCACGTTTTGAGAGCTTCACTTTTGATAGCTGGTTTTGATGTAAGGTTCAATCAAACGGACTGAAACGGACAGATGTTGGTACCGGATATCATACTGCAGTGCTTTTTTTTGTCAAAATTCGGTGTTCAGCCATTACAACTATAATGGTGAATTTTTACGTAAATATTTATTAATTTAAAAAATAAATACCGATTGAATTGAGAACCTCCTCCTTTTGGGAAGTCGCTTAAAAACACCTTACATTTACAGTTTACACCACGGGTACAAGTTACTCGCTGAACAAATCAAATTTTGGAACGGCTCTAGTAAAAATGATTAAAGAAATTTAGCCATTTCTTGCTATTATATGAGTTTATTTCGTTGCTATTTTCCTCACGTTTTCAACTTATTCAAAATAACGGCTATTTTCAACACATAATCCAGAAGTAGTACCGAACACTGATACAGTATTCGGTACTTCTAAATTTAGCTACTTCGAACTACCAAGAAAACTAGTCCCAAATTTTATCCTCTTTGTTCCAAACTAGCCACTAGATATCCATTCGCCATAATTGATAGCGTGTCGATGTGCCAAGACCGAGAGCTCTCGTTATCAAGCACTTAGGTCTAACTACTGCACCCCATATATCAGGGCAGCCTCGTCCAACCTCCAAGATTTATACTCTGCACGCTCTGACGCTTAATAACCTTGTCTTATGTTTATAAAGATGACTTTAAGGCCTGTAGAGACAAGGTGTGAATGAGTATCTAAATGATTGTTATTTCTATAACGAGAGAGTCGTTAAAGGTTCGTGTCGAGGGCGCGTTAGTGTTCCACGCGCGCTTCAAATAGATGTCAGCAACATGGGAGGGGCCCACAAGTGTCGACGCCTGTCGGGGCTGTAGAATGTCCACAGGATACCGCGGCCTCGACATATAGGGCTAAGAAGGAACGTGGGTGGCTAGTAGTCAGTAGAAGTCTGACGCTCCCTTTCGCTCTGCCCAAGAGCGGGAGGGGTTATTTAATGATTATACACCCAAAAAAAAAAGTTAGAGATATACCTATTTAGTACACCCACAATCCACAAGTTATATTTCAGTCCCATGTAATAAGGGCCGAGCCTATTGTCATCAACAAGTCCAGACTACGTGGCTGCTACTGAATATTCTTTGATGGCAAAATCTAATAACACTGCCTTTTTTGGAAATCATCAAATGACTCGAGCGGTATGGAGTGTCAGTCTTCTACTGACTAAAAACCACCCATGTTCCTTCTTAGCCCTTTGTGCCGAGGCCGCGATATCTCTTTCGAACAGCCCGCAGCCTCGACAGGCAGCCCATAACAATTAGTTTGACTTGGGAATCGAACCCGAAACTCATACTCAGCAGTCGCGCTAGTGACCACTTGTAAAACGAGGCAGTTTACAATCCCATACATTTGTAACTATTCCGTATTTTTTATCTATCTATATAATATATAAATAAAAAGAGAAGTCCTGACTGACTGACTGACTCATCAACGCCCAGCCCAAACCCTTGTACCTAGAAAGCTGAAATTTTGCACAGAGGTTCCCTTTATAATGTAGACAAGGAACAAGGAAGGATTTTTTTGTAATTCAACCCCTAAGGGGATGAAAGTTTGTATGGAAAATCGTTATTTTCACGCGGGCGAAAGCTAGTCGCTAATAGAAAGTCTGCTCTCAAAACGGTGAAGGAAAACATCGTGAGGAAACCGGCATGTCTTAGAACCAAAAAATTCGAAGACATGTGACATCTGCCAATCCGCACTGGGCCCGCGTGGTGGATTATAGCCCATCCCTCTCCTAGAGAGGAGGCCTGAGTCCCTGCAGTGGGAACATTATAGTCTGATGATGATGATGAATAGAAAGTAAGTTCGACTTTGTCTTCAGCTCATCTCTTTAAAGATAACACACAAAGTTATAACCAAACACATATCTGTCCAAACATATATTTTGGTAAATACACGTCTGGATTTGTGCCCGGTTGATAGCAATAGGCTACCCCTACTCATCATCATCATCATTTTAGCCGAAAGACGTCCACTGCTAGACATAGGCCTCCCCTAAGTGTCGCCACATTGACCGGTCCCGTGCGTCTCGCATCCAGCGGATCCCCGCAACCTTCACCAGGTCATCGGTCCCCCCTATTATATAGGACTTAAACATTACTGAAAATGTGGGTAGACTATTAGGTGCACCTCTGCCTTACCTTTAGGGAATTACAGGCGTGATGTTGCATGTAAACAGGAGTGATCCTGTAACGTTTCTTCAAATTACATTTACTTCTTGTAACCGTATATTAGTGCAGCATCCAACAAGATTTATCCAGTGCACGCTCAGACGCTTAATATCTTTGTGTGGCGAGTTAGTTTGATAGAAGTGACCTTGAAAAGGGGTGGGGTGTGGGGGGAGGTCAGTTAGAATGTGTTACATGGAGGGAAAGGGCGTTCAATGGACTGAGAGTTAATTATGTGGTTAGGTAACAAGCGCCGGGGCTGTAAGTAACTGAGCTTGGTAGATTCTTTGGTAAAGGCTCTTTTCATGGTTGTAAAAAAAAATATCCTATAAAGTATTGAAAAATAACTATACAAAATACAAAATAGTTTATTGTGCGAATTAGGTATTACATTACATGATTACGTGTTTGGAGCCCCCATTTAGGCAAACAATGCCTGTATTAGAAGGCTCCGCTCTTTCACCATCATTGTCGTAACTGAGAGAGTTATTATGTACTTTTGAACCTAGCTCTATCACTAGCATATCTTTATGAAAATAACCGGCAAGAACTAGCCCGGCTATAGGCATTTAAAACCTTTCTATAAAAAACTAAACAATAAGAAAGTGTGCACAAATGCTTTAGAAAGGCGGCTTTCTAAATTTTCTCCCACCCACACGTGGAAAAGGCGTGGCTTTATATATGTATTTGTTTACGTACACACGAAACACATATTATTATACAGGGTACGTCAAGAAATGTGTGTGTTGGAGTGCGTATCCTATGTTCCTAAAGATTAATCCTCACTGAGACTCATTAAAATCATTCCCATACATGCGCACGAAGCCACAACTCACAAAAACAAACACGCATCGACACCGCATCCAATACGCTTAGACTTCGCAATGGCGTGACACTCCATTTGTCACGCGCCGTATTTATACGGCGTGAACGGCGAACCACCACAATTTACACGTACCGAACACTTGATATTGATGATTCGGTGCTATTGCCGCTGAAAAATTGGGCTTGAGAACCACCTGGGGGTTCGGAAAAATTGGGCTTATTTGGCTCTGTGGGAGAACTTTAATTTGTTGATGTAAAAATTGGTATGAAGAATTACGCCTCCTATTTTAATGAAACTATGTATGACGTAAGAGAGATATTATACGGGGTGTCTCAAAAGAAAGTTCATATTTATTTAGCTTACTGCGTGAACGATACGATTCCAAGGGGCGCGGGGGTTATTTCAGTCGGTAGCCTGGCTCTTGGGAATTTAGTCAGTATGGAGCGTTTCTCAAGAACAGACCGTGCGTTGTGCGTACGAGAGTTTTACAAAACGGTGTTTTAGCAACGGTAGCGCGTAGAAGATTTTGCAGTGTTCGAGGTTTTCCATTTAAATGATGCGCCAAGCATTCCTCTTATTCGAAAATGGGCCAAAAACTTTGAAGAGACCGGTACAACGCTGGAAAAAACAAAATCCGGGCCACCAAGGTTATCAAGAACGGTAGAAAACGCGGAGAGTGTTAATCAGTCTTTACTGAGTCCATCTGCCGAGCCGTGATCAGTAATTTTACGGTTCAATTAAATGAGTGCCGTGATCGCAAGAGTCTACATTTGCACAATATTATTTTTAAGAAATAAATTCCCAAATTGTGTATTTTAATAATTTATAAAAAAATTTTTGATACACTGCTTACTTTTTTTTTAATCGATTTATTAAATATGAACTGTCTTTTGAGACACCTTGATTATGTGTGTGTATAGTATAAGATATGCAACTTCTGGTGTAGTATATGACATTATATTAGAATATCCATGAGTGATACTATACTGCAGACTTTAAAAACTTGAAGTGATAAATGCATTTATCACTTGCTTTCTTTCATCAATTCACTTTTTCATCAATATCATTTCATTTCCAAACTAGTGACTAATCATTAGATTATAAATTTACAATGCGACGAGGTAGCCCGCGAAATTTGATATTTTTTTTACATTTTTTTAAATTTTCCGGTCAGTATCAGATTGTTTCTATGTTAAATAGAATAGGATTCGCAACGCACCGCCAATACAACCGTCTCACTTCATATAAGTCTCTTGAGTGACTATTTGATGATAAATGCATTAACCTTAGCCAGCCAAGTCCTGTAACCACAAGACTTACAGTAACAGCAAAACAAAGGGAACTAATACCACCTTCCATATACGAATCGATATGTAACCTCTTTGTTTTGTTCCTGACCAGCTCGCTCTAGGAGACTGGCAACTACTGGCAAGCTCCCGGTTCATTTGTCAGCGTCAAACGACATGACTTCGCAGCTGACTGTTGATGTTAGAGCATTGGTGAGTGAAGTGAGCATTGTCGATAGTTCTAGGAAAGTGTTTGTCGGTGAGCTATGTTTTGTTCTATGTAATTGAGTGTTTTATATAGAGTGCATACATTTTTTAAACAGTGTAAAACACTTGAGATTTATTAGCAAATTAACGTTCTTATTTTTAGAGGTTTTTGAGAAAATTATAAAAAGACGCACAGGTCGGTGTTAAAAGAAAAATATCGAAGGCAAATGTCGGTCTGATGGGCGCTTATTCAATACATATCGAGACGTATCTGTTGCCTTAGAAAGCCTGTAAAGCGGTTGGTCTCAGTTATTATTTGAAGATCGTTCATTGTCGTTGCAGGTAGTCTGAAAATCTGTCAACCAAACTTATCAAGGTATCGTATCCCCTAGAAACTGTGTAATGATGGGTAGTTTAAATTCGGCAAGATTGAAAGCCGACCCGAACATAGTATGAATGATGTACGCTGGTGAATGGTTGAATGTTGCTTTCATTAGCGGAATCAGTGAACGCAGATGAGTACTACAAGCAGTACGGATCGAGTGGTGAAAATAGTGGAACTTTAGTAGGTGGAAAAAAAATTGTTCAGAATATCCACAAACTGCATGCCAACGTATGCAGTTTTCGCAGAAAGCTAGTACAACATTACACCATCCTTTGTTTTGCAACAAACTGTCAAAAGCTCAATTTCTCCAAACAAACAAATTCGACGTACACCTACAAGACAACAAGAATATTCAATTGAAATACCAGAACACCATTCACCCAGTGGAGCCCTAAAACGCCGTGTTTCACTCCCAAGACTGAAGCTTAGCCGAGCGCCATCCCGCACTCAATTTGTCACCGACTCGGACCGCAAAGCGTTTACAGCGCAAGCGGTGAAGCGCCACAGTTTAGCTCAGCGCTGCAGCGACACCGGCCATTTGTTTGATTGGGACACCAGTGTTTGTGCTAAACAAATTCGGTGAATACTTTATTTGGGATCGTCGATTAGTTTAATAGTTGTGTGCAATTTTAGAGGCGAGAGTTCGTTTTTAATATGGGGACAGTGAAAGGGAGTAGTTTTGGGGAAATGGAACGTAAGTTCGCGCAACACACACTGGGAGCGGGTGTTTAATTACATGCTAAATGCGTGATAAACAATCAGCAAAAAGCATCTAGGTTGACCCCACTGACCTTGGATTTTGAATGAGAACCATAGGTTTACCGTTCAGTTCCGTTTTTTTTTGTTGTCGGGGAGAAACCTTTGAAAGGCGACCGGTCTTTGGGGAGAAGACTGTGGAGTGTGGGATTTTTACTTCAGTAAAACCACCCCGGTGGTCCCAATCCGCACATGAGAGATGGCACCGTTTACTCTAAAAAGACCTATCCGGAGGTCTCCCCTGAATTATGCTATGCAATTGTGCACGGCAGCTCGTGACCACTGATGTGCTGCAGCTCATCTCTGAGGTCACTCGGTGAACCTACTCAGAACATCCGCAACCCCAAATAAAAGCCTGCTTAAATAATAAGTTTCCGAGTGACTTTTTCTACATTAGTCCGATTTATGCTGAGGTCTTTGGCATTCGTCATTTTTCCTCGCACCTACAACCCTATTGAGTAGAATCCAGGTCTGGCTCATCCAGAGCTATAAATTACCCAAAATCCAATGGCTATGTCAAATTGTCTTTATTTAGTACTAATTCGACATAAATACTGATACATAAATTTATCAATGATATACCGATGTAATAAATTATCAATAATTGCTGTTAGCAAATACATTTACGTCACTTATGATTGATTTCAATAATCAATATTATCCATCGTAATAAATTAACTTCGTAACGTAGTTTTCATGATTTAGTAGAAACTTATAGATGTGAAATTAAATTCAAGAAAACTTTCGAGGAGATTTAGATGTTATCACAAAAACGTCTAGATTAACATGTTATCTAGTTAGACAGTTTTAAAGTTATTTCATCATTTTCTTTTAGTGCTGAAGCTACACTAAAAATTAGAAAATTTATTAATTTAAGAATATTTTTCAGAAGATGTGACCACATTTTGTTTTTTGCTGTGTACGTCATATTTTTCAGTAAAAAATAAACGAAAAAGGACCACATCGATAAAGAGCAATGTAATACAGCATCTTTCATGAAACTTAGACACTCTGTTGTTAAAGTTAAATTTAATTTACCTACGGAGTAGCATAGTGCGTGCTCCGACGTAGCATTTTGCTACGTCGTAACATGTTGCTACGTCGTAGCATGGTGCTACGGCACAGCCAAGTGCGTTTATTTAATACTAGCTTTTGCCCGCGGCTTTGCCCGCGTGAATGACGATTTTCCATACAAACTTCCATCCCCTATTTCACCCCTTAGTGACTGAGTTTTTAAAAATTCTCCTTAGTGGATGCCAAGGCCTACGTCATAAGAGGAATACGTGTGCAAAATTTTAAGTTTCTAGCCATAAGGGTTTGGCCTGTGCCTTGATCCTCAGTCAGTCAGCTTTGCCTTTTATTTTTAGGGTATCATTTCTTCAGTGTATATTTATTAGAATCAACGTCAATATTACCAACAAACCTCCAAATATATTATTACTAGCAGTTGCCCGCGACTTCGTTCGCGTAGAAATTTTGACTCTCTTGTCTGGACTGCCTGTGGATGGTACCTACTATGTCAAATCGAATGCCAAATGCCAATCGAAGCGATTATATTCCCTTAAACCAGCCCTGTCGTAAAATCTATTCCTACCTGAAATGTCTAAACTATATTCTATCTCTCTGCCAATTTTCAGGTACAAAAAGCCAAGGATTTCATATGGACTTACGGGAGCCCTTAGTCCAGGTCTTCCTTACAAATTTCTTAGCTTAGATCTCCTACTCCTAAACTCTAGACTTGTTAAATTTCAGGTTGTTAGTACAAAAAAAAAACAGTACATTTTTACAAACATGTGAAAGCCCTCAGACCTCCTTATTCTGGCCATGTTGCTAAACTCGCTAAATCTGTTCTTAGTCAACGTCTACTAACTATAAAGTACCTTCCTGCCAAAATTGTAGCACAAAAAAGGAAGGACTGTCATACAAACTCGCGTAAGCCCTTAGACCTCCCTAGTCCGGCCCTGTCGCAAAATCGGTTCTTAGCAAACTTCTACTCACCTACTACGTCCCTGCCAAAATTCAAGTTAGTAGCACACAAAATGATGGACTTTTAAACAAACTTGCGAGCGCCCTTAAATCTCTCTAATCCGGCCCTGCCACAAAACCTGTACTTAGCAGAGTTCCACTAACTATAAACTACGTGCCTGCCAAAAATCAAGTTTGTAGCACAAAAAATTAAGGATTTTCTTACGAACTTGCAAGAACCCTTAGACATTCCTAATCCGGCCCTGTCACAAAATCTGTTCTTACCAGACGTCTACTAACTATAAAGTACGTCCGTCTCAAAAATCAAGTTTGTAGCTCAAAAAATGAAGGACTTTCATACAAACTGGCGAGAGCCCTTACACCTCCCTAATCTGGCCCTGTCTCAAAATCGGTTCTAAGCAGACGTCTACTAACTTTAAACTACGTCCCTGCCAAAAATGAAGATTGTGGCACAATAAATGAAAGACTTTCATACAAACTTGCGAGGGCCCTTATACCCTAATCCGGCCCTGTCGCAAAATCCGTTCTTAGCAGACGTCTACTAACTATAAACTACCTCTCTGCCAAACATCAAGATTGTAGCACGAAAAATTAAGGACTTTCATACAAACTTGTGAGGGCCCTTAGACCACCCTAATCCGGCCCTGTCGCAAAATTAATTCATAGCAGACGCCCACTGACTATAAACTACGTCTCTGCCAAAAATCAAGATTGTAGCACGAAAAATTAAGGACTTTCATACAAACTTGTGAGGGCCCTTAGACCACCCTAATCCGGCCCTGTCGCAAAATTAATTCATAGCAGACGCCCACTGACTATAAACTACGTCTCTGCCAAAAATCAAGATTGTAGCACGAAAAATTAAGGACTTTCATACAAACTTGTGAGGGGCCCTTAGACCACCCTAATCCGGCCCTGTCGCAAAATTAATTCATAGCAGACTATAAACACTGACTATAAACTACGTCTCTGCCAAAAATCAAGATTGTAGCACGAAAAATTAAGGACTTTCATACAAACTTGTGAGGGCCCTTAGACCACCCTAATCCGGCCCTGTCTCAAAATTAATTCATAGCAGACGCCCACTGACTATAAACTACGTCTCTGCCAAAAATCAAGATTGTAGCACGAAAAATTAAGGACTTTCATACAAACTTGTGAGGGCCCTTAGACCACCCTAATCCGGCCCTGTCGCAAAATTAATTCATAGCAGACGCCCACTGACTATAAACTACGTCTCTGCCAAAAATCTAGATTGTAGCACAAAAAATGAAGGAGTTTCATACAAACTTGCGAGGGCCCTTAGACCACCCTAATCCGGCCCTTTCGCAAAACCCGTTCTTAGCGGACGTCTACTAACCATAAACTACCTCCCTGCCAAAAATCATCTTTGTACGTCCAGCGGTTTTCGAGATTTCGTGATGAATCAGTGAGTGAGTGAGTGACCTTTCGCTTTTATAGATATAGATTATAGTATAGCTAGCCTATGTTGTCCCACTGCTGAGCAGAGGCCTCCCACCATTCCTTCCAACGGCCGCGATTCTGTGCAACGTCTCTCCAATTCTCAAGGAAGACATCCAGTTCGTTCCGCCATCTCCTACGTGGTCTGCCACGACCTCGTGTAACTGTTTCAGGGCACCAATCCTGAGCTTTACGGGCCCACAGCTCGTTCGGCATGCGACAGACATGTCTTGCCCACAGTCCCATTTAAGTATGGGAGCCTTTTGAGCCACGTCAACAATTTGCGTTTTTTATTATTATTATAATATAATAATAATAATATTCCACAACTATCACACAACGCCATCTAGTCCCAAGCTAAGCAGAGCTTGTGTTATGGGTACTAGACAACTGATAAACATACTTATATATTTCTAAATACATACATATTTATTATAGATAAATTACACCCAGACACAGAACAAATGATCGTGCTCATCACACAAACATTTGTCCTGGATGGGAATCGAACCCACGACCTCCGGCATAGCAGTTAGGGTCACTAACCACTAGACCAACAGGCCAGTCAATTATATTCCAAATATAATATAAAAGAAATGGCTCTCAGACTAATCTATTATTTTATCTGCGATCTGTAGCTGTGTCATGCAGAGAATTACGTTAATGCAACAGAAGGAGCCAGTCACGGTGATATCATCTATCACTGTCTAACTAGCGGTGAGTGTAGTAGGAGTGAAAGGGATAGACGATCTCGTGTAGTTTTGTGATAGAAGTATGGTTAGGATATAGAAAGATATCGAATATAGTTAAGACGATCAAATGTCGTAAGAAAGATTTAAATTCGAATTGCAGATTACAACATTTTAAGTTTTTTCACTGATTAGATGTGAAGGAGAGAATTTTGAATACCACGGTGTTAAAAAAAATGTAATTTAAGCTCTACGACCCAAGTCTCCCGAAATATCGAGCTAGTTCATTGCAAGAAGCCTTTAGCTTATATTAAAGTACTAGCGGACCTGGCAGACGTCGTCCTGCCTGGACAGCAGCGCCACCTACCGGGTCCAATTGTTTTCAAACCATCCAAGAACCCATTGAAAAATCCCCAGAAAGTTTCATTCAAACCGGTCCAGCCGTTAAGGAAGAGTGCAGTGACAAGGGGAACGGACAAAAAAACTAATTAGTCCGTCAAAAAGATTTCAAAAAAATATTGACCACATATTTTTTATTTTTTTACGTAAACAAAAAATGAAGACGATACAGTGCTTCGAAAACTCGTGTGACGTCATATTATGATAGTACATTTTGTGCACGTTCAAGTGACGTTGCAAGCCCTACTCCATGATCTTTGACGCGCAATAGCTTCGTCAATTTTTATTGATTTGATGAAACAAAAAACATGTATCTAATATTTTTCGATAATCTAACTGACGGACTATACAGAATCCTATTTTTTTGAGTCAGTCCGATCCCCTATTATATATAGGTACTCGTATATAAAGATTCTCAAATTCAATAACGCACTCATAAAATTTATCTCATAATCTTATAGGTGCCTATGTTACGTGAAAAACAAACGTGTCTGTGCTCGTCGCGAGTGGACGCAGAAGCTTTGAACTAGACGAGCCAAGTGCCAGCTCAAGCTGACGTTGCCAGTTCCCTTCATCTGCAGAAAACACTTACCTCCGGATGCGGCGAGCAGGCCGTGCGCGCGCAGTAGCGCCAGCAGCAGCAGCGGCAGAAGCGGGCGGCGCCGCATGCCGCGCGACACCGCTGCGCCCGCGCCGCGTCGCCGCTCGCCCCCGCGGTCGCCCTCACCTGGGGGAGAAAGATAAATGGACGTTAGTATCTTTCGTCGAACTTACCGAAGAGTCTCAAGACGAAAGTCTATGTATAGTATACATAGACTGGCAACACACATTGGTATACATTGTATACCAATGTGTGTTGCCAGTGATTCCATTATTAACACTTCGATTCTTCTCGAAATACACTTGAGGCCAACAAAAGGAGCCCACAAAAAAAATCATTACAATATCTTTGTTCAATACTATTCACATGGAAAAATCTGCTCAATTCTATCAAAATAGGTATGCACGAGTATTACTTTAGATTGGAAATTCGATGAATTCCATTAAATATTTTTTGCCAAGGGATCCCGGAAAAGAATTTCTGAAATATCCTGTTCGGTCTCAAATGGTAAGGGTATGGCTTCTGGATGGGCGGAGGCGGTTCTGACGACTATTGTATAGGAAATCATATAATATTAAGTGTATTTAAAACTTATAAAGAGTTATTGTATAAGCTCGTTAAATTATATTCTATTTTACACGATTATCGTAATAAAAAGATGAAAATAAGAATCGTATTGAAACAGTTTGAAAGAATTCGCCGCTTGCCCCAAAATTTGCTCTAGAAATCGTAGTATGATATTAGTATCATACTACGATTTTGGTCTTATTCATTTGACATTTTATTCCATAACTGCATTCTGTAAGTTTAAAAATTAACTTGTTAAATTTTTTTATTTTTTATTTTGCTGTAAATGAGTTTATTTTCATCCACCTTTAGGTAATTTCAGAGTACCATTATTTTTCCACTACCTATTTTAATCAAAAACCTATAAATAATAATTTAATCTATTTCAGCCTTCAGTATAATATTAAAGGAACGATCCGTGCTGATAACAACATGAACTCATATCGATAATAATAGAACGCTATATTAAAAGCTATTTCCGTTTCCAAGATGTCTGCCATCTTTTAATATGTAGGACGAGCTATTTATAAATCCAAGATATTTTTTCTCTAATTTCTAAGAATGTTCCATTGTGCTCTTTTTCATTCGAGTAAGTATGAAAAATATGATACTAAGAATATAATTTACCGGTTTGAGAAATGGTTGAGTATTATTCAAAACGTTTTGGATACAAATTGCTAGGTTTATGTTAACAAAACATTCGAGAAATGTGCTGAACGAAAACCAACAAATATTGAAAGTAGAATAATCCACGTGTGTCGCCTACGCGTGGAGGTCTACAAAGTATTATTTTGTTATCAGTGATCCAATATAGGTATATACATTTAGATTAAATCATTATAACTTATCTCTCTTTGCTGGGGAGTTTGTTCCGCCACTTCTTCTTTCCAGCTAAAACACTAGGAAGTGTCGAAGGGTGGGCGTTTTGGGGTACTGTCTCTTGTAAATAAGTAAAGTAAAGTAAATTTTGACGTTCGAAAAGTGCTGATTATCAGCCTAGTTTGAATAAATGACTTTTGATTTTGATTTTCTAGGGCTAAATTATAGATATCTGAGGATCACATTGTAACTCATTGAATCAATCAATCCTATCGACCTGATGGGTGATGTGTCTGATTGGCTACTGCCCGACAGTTATTGTCAGATTCTTGTATAACTATAGGCTTAACTCGTGGATAATTTGGTAGTTTTGATTGCACGATACAGGATTTTTAGTTTTCATCTTATGTCATAGATGTCGCTGCAGATATTTTCTTGTTTTTGGCTATGTCAATACAAATCTATTCCTTAACTTCGGAAATGTATGGTGATACATTTTTAGGGGTTGTAATGGTGATTATAACCCCTAAAAATTTGCAACTACTGCTCCGGTCATACGAAAATAATAGTGCATATGGATAGTGGAAAAATGAAGTGACTTTATGGACATTGAGTGTGCTTTAGCATTTTCAACTTTCGGCGTTAAACTGAATGTTGCAAATGGAACCGTGTAGTCATGGTGTTTTATGGCATTCCGAAATAATACATTCTAACAATCCTGCCCAAACTGATTCAAAAACAAATCAATCGTTTGCAAAATCAGAGATAGGACCCCTTCGAAACTCGTACACCCCATATTTTCTTTTAATCAAGATAAACCCTAACATGTTTGTTCAAATCAAACGCTATATGGAACGTCAAATCGAGTTTGTTGCAGATAGAGCGAAAAATAGAAAAAAGACTCGGTTCAGAAGTGGTACATTGTCTGAATCAATCGGGTGGGCTCAATATCGGACTGGAGTACAGCCGGTTGTTTGTAATTGAATTGTCAGTTTATTGGACCCTGGACGGAGATCGGACTTCAGGAGTTGAGCTAGGAGCGGCAGCGGGGAGTTTTGGCAAAGTTTTTGATAGTATCATCTTGATGTACATAGTTTAGTATAAGAAATATATACTTAGTTACGTAAGGTGTTATTTTCGTTGAAGAAGAAAAATCGGTGATAATTATAAAATGGTACGTCAAAATTAAAAACGGGCTCTGGTCTGCTCGGGTCTGCTCTCAAGGAATAATAGTTTTCAACATAATATAATGTTACTTTTGAACAACGTACAACCTCGCAGTTAAACAAAAAAAAATCGAAGCGACAGGTATGTGTATGAGCATTGCTATTGTAAAACATAAAAACTCAATATCACCTTAACCCACCTAGAAAAAGAGTCGTTATACAAAAAAAAACAAAATCAATATCCATAACCCAGTCTTCAATTCCGATTCGAACTCGCACCCCTCTCAAAACTTGCCCCGACACGCGACCCCTTGGCGAAAATCACCTTCAGATAAAAGAAGAGATTCTGCGAAAAGGTCCCGCTCCTAGGGGCTCTAAGACATTGTTGTATAACTGTTTAACACACTTTCAGAGACCCAGCCGAAAATATTTCCATAATATTTTGTCCAACACAGAATCAATGGCTACAGATTTGTAGGCAAAATTGTTTTGACAAAATCTTCGGTTGTATGCTTTTCTTTTGTTGGAAATGGGACGAGACGGACTAAATAAATAACTAGTCGTTCGTAATACTGAAAGGCCTGTAAATATTTAGACAGTACACTGCAAAAAGTATCTAAGGATGAATTTGAATTTTGTTGGACGGTACTTAAGTTTTCTTAGCTCATTTTCTGAATAAGCAAAAGGAATCCTATAGGCGAAAATATTGACACCTAATCGCCCTATAATTTAATCAGAGTTTTCGAAACAAAAAAGATGACAGCGCCGACATTGAATCTTTTCCGAAACTCTCATCTAATTACAAAAGTTGTGAAAATAACTTTTAAAGAAGAACTATAAAAAGTTATAAAAAACGTAATCAATCTTCATTACATCTGACTTTTATGACTAATGTGAGTAATGACACTAAATGTCTTCGCCCAAATAAACTAATATAAAAAGAAATTGTTTTAAGACAATTTATTATGAAGAAGAAAAAGGTTCATGTCAGTGGAATTGTTTCAGCAAAAAATAGTAAAAATACATCACGCCTGCAATTACCAAAAGGCTAGACAGAGATGTACCAAAAGTACACCCAAATTTTGTCAGTTATGTTTTAGTTCCACGTAATAGGGAGAGAGCCTATTGACATCAACTGGGGCGTACGCTTTATCGAGACTCCGTGGTAGCTTCTGAGAAATTCCTGATGGAAAAACTCAATAATAATGGAACGAAAATATAATATTATTGAAGTTATATTTTTCTATCTGTCTATGAAATTGAATGAAAACATAGAAATTATTCATAACCGGTTAACCTACATTTGGATAGATAAAGGTTAGTAGGTACTTATTGTGTACTTGAACATGCACCCCACGCAAACCCACGTCAGTTTTATGATTTTGTTGCAAAACATACACGGATAAACCCACACATTTTCCCCATGGGGTAGGCAAAAACACTAGAAAACATTAATTTTAACAAACACGAGTCTTTTATTCTGCAATATTATACTTAAAAAAATCATAAATACTGTTAATACAGTCGAACAAGCTAAATTAAGTATACAGACAGCTAACTTGCATTTGCACTTGCTCACGCTTTAAAAAGCCCAGTGACCACAAAACGGGAGATACTGAATGCCCTGCTAGAAAAATAGCGGAATACAGATACATAAATTCCGTCGATTATGAGGGAACCTAGTGCGTCATAGTTTTTGTTGTCTCAGCAAATTGTCGCCCGCAATAAAAATACCTGAACAGTGTTATTTTGCAATATTTACTTGTTTAATTAAACTGCTGACAATGATATTAGTACATATTAACAACTAAGTGCTACAAATTGTTTTCCCTAGATTTTATCGATGTTCTGATGACCTTAATATCTTTTTGTCCGTGTCTTTAAATAGTATAAAGTATACTAGGTATATCGTTATTATATATTAACTCATACTAACTAATTTTACTATTATGTTTTTTCACTATCATCATCATCATCATCAGCCTATAATGTTCCCACTGCAGGGACTCAGGCCTCCTCTCTAGGAGAGGGAATGGGCTATAATCTACCACGCGGGCCCAGTGCGGATTGGTAAATGTCACATGTCTTCGATTTTTTTGGTTCTAAGACATGCCGGTTTCCTCACGATGTTTTCCTTCACCGTTTTGAGAGCAGTGGTGATGAAATAAATTACACAAAGTAATGCGCCTGACGGGGTTCGAACCCACGATTCACTGTTCGTAAGTCGGGGCCGCCACTACTGGGCCACCACTGCTCTCTATATCGTTTTTTCACTATATGTAATGTTAAATATTATTAAGAAATTTATTGTCCAAATCTCAATTGTTAGAAATATGCCGCCTGTAAAACAGGTTTAACCTAGTACAGGCATCGAATTTTGTTATACCTGCATTATTTTTAAGATTTAAATTGTGTTTACTGTGCCAACTCTATTTTCTGAATAAATATATTATTATATTATATTATTATTTACCCTAAAGATTATACAGATACATTTAGAGGCTGGTGCCATACGATACAGCGTTTGACATCAATCGCTTAAAACGAAACGCTTTGTAAAAAAAACAAAATTGCAATCAATATTTTCACTGCACTAGAATAATAAAAAGCTCTACCTATATACTTATTAGCTTGTTCGACTGTACTGAATTCCAAGCATAAACAAACCGAAATACTATTCTAAAAAACAAACCGTATAATAAACGAAGATCTTCCTTAAAACCTAAACTGCATACAAATGCTCTAATTCTTCTAAAATAAAAAAAAAAAAAATGAAGATCCAAGATCACGTTATTAGGCAAATCACCTCATCCAGTCGAAGCTGACTCGACTCGAAACCTGATGTATGGCTGATGAATTAATCATATTCGACCAAAGAGTCCATCTATGTGGAAATGAAGGATATATTCTGAAAGGACCAAAACGTACGTATCGAAGGACTAAGAATTTTCGGCCAGTCAGTGATTTTCCTTTTATTTGATTGAGGAATTTTGATGAGTTTTCTAGGTACTGATTTAACTTGCGAGGATTTTAATTAAATTGTGTTTTGAAAGATCTTTAAACTAATGAAATAACGGGCAATGTTAGAGAAAGAAGAAATCACGTTTGGGTAATTCAATCGAATCCCGTAGAGTTCGTAAATGAAAACTTTAAGTATTACTATATATTTTTACCCGACTACAGCGAAGCCAAAAGGAAGGGTAATGATTTTGAAAGTCTATGTATGTATGTATGTATGTTCTACCGTAGCGCCTAAACTACTGAACGGATTTTAATAAATTAGGTGTCAATAGATTCGTAAGAATAGCCCGGGTGACATAGGCTATATAAATTGTATAAATTCTTTTTATCATCATCATCATCATCAGCCTATAATGTTCCCACTGCAGGGACTCAGGCCTCCTCTCTAAGAGAAGGAATTCTTTTTATGACGAATCTAAATGTCAAAAACTTACCTCAAAAAATATTAAATTGAGATAATCATAGCAAGTTTGATATCAAATGAAAGGTCTTTATTATAGTTTAAGTACACACAAAAATAAAATACAAATAAAAAAATTAAGTTCAAAAATCTAAAACCCGACAACTAACAAAATCGCGGTCTTAAAAGTAGAAAACAAGAAAAATAATTCTTGTCTGATATTCTTCGTAGTCGGATGCCACCTTGCTAATGGCAATTAGCAGCTGACTTCTGTTTCAATGAGAACGCTATGAAGGAGCATCAGGTATCAGTGGCATGCGACTACGAAGAATATCAGACAAGAATTATTTTCTTGTTTTCTACTTTTAAGACCGCGATTTTGTTAATAGTCGGGTTTTAGATTTTTGAACTTGATTTTTTTATTTATTGTTGAAACTATAATTTAATAAATTAGAATTAATGAATGAGATTTAATGAATTAGATTAAAACGGGATCTTTACTATGTTTACTATTTGTTTTGCATAAGTACAACTGCCGTCTTAATATATCAGCATTATTTAAGTTTAAACGTATTGCGCTGACCCCAAATATAATGGGATAAGGGCACGAAGATGATGATGATTTAAGTTAAAAAAATACCCAAATGTAAAAACATTGTCGGAATAATTTGTTTGGGCATTATCTTCTCCCTTCAGAGACTTTTTAACTTTTTGCTTCATCATTTCATCAGTTTTTTAAGACAATCAATTTAAAGCCTAACTAACAGAACCTGCATTATACAGTAATATCTCAGAAGGTAAACTATAAAGCAATAAAAACAGCAATAAAATTTGAGCAACAAAGCTATTTAGTGTAGTGAAGACACATTATTGCCATAATAGTGGAACAAAGGACAAAAGTTGGCTAATAACGCCTGCCAAGTAGTGTATTATGTGCCTTTGACTTTCAGTAGCAGACGACAATGCGATTTGTTTAAGATTATTGTTTGGTAGGGAATAATTTTGATATTTTGATACATACGTATGTGATAATATGTAAGCAACAAACTTGTGTTAGGACCGTGTGATTCGGATGGTGGCCCTATTGCTCTAACAGAGAAAAGGTATAAAAGTCCTCTTTACAAAGTTAAAAGGCGCCTGTCCTCCCCATTATTGTGATATTTTTTCTGTTCTAGACCTGGGGGCCCTCTAGTTATGGAAATATTGGGGGTCAAATCTCCAACATTTTCACAAGTTTTTTTAATGCCCCTTTATACTCTATGGAATCAATGTTATGTGAGTCACATCGCTTGACACAATGGTCATGAAATAATAATAATTATATGCACTGTAACATTCCTGATTTAATCACATTGCCCTAACACCTTTCTCCTAAAAATCAATCAGAACATGAAAGAGAAAAGATCAATTCTGTAACAAGATTACAGATATAAGCCCAAAAGTTAGCCTTCGCTCACAGATCAGCTGTCAGTTGAACCATTTTATCGCCTCTCGTTTCAGCCTGAGTACTAGTCTAGAACTTTTTGCCAGGCCCGGCCCGCCAAATTGTCTGGCTCTTTAGTTTTTCCAAGTCTAGGTACTAGGTGAAGAGCGAATTCTTTGATTTTTCGGCATCTTGTGTTTGACATGATATTTTTCGTGTTTTTGGTCCTTTTTCTATCTTAGAGGTGTTGAAGTGACGTATTGACATGTGTTTAGTTTCGTCTGTATGTGCTAGCTAAAAATTAGATTTCTATTTAGGATTATTTTGTCAAATAAGTCGTGTTAGTGGCATAAGCGTATAGTAAACTCATTAAATTGTAAATGTCGCTTGTCATGCCATCTATAGTGACAATTCAATTGTGTTCATGGGATAAATTATTTTGCTACTCGACTAACTCACAATACATAAATACAAAAACTCACACGTCTTTCCCATGGTGGTAGGCAGAAACCATAGAACGCCACCAGCTACGATCCTCACATACTTCTTTTGCCTCGATCATTCATCTGGTCATACACGCACACCGGTTGCGAGCAATACGTACCTGCCCTAACTGAGGAATCTCAACAGTCAGTGTATGTCTTAGGGCGTAATAGTGAAGTCTTAGCACACTGACTTAGAAATGTTACCATTTTAATTCATCCAAAAGTATTTAAGAGAAAATGATAATAGACTAAATTATGTGTTTTTCTCCTAAATACTTTTCTGGAGCATCGTTCATCTTTATAACTCTCACATGGCAAGGTGCCAGGGATGGACTTAATTACGACTTTAACTTAGGAGTGTGTTCAGAGGCTGCTAACTTAAAAACTGCCAGAAAACTGTTACAGCATCCCGTTTGGAAGTTATTGCCAGCTATCAAGTAAGTTATTATGAAGTTAATCGATGAGAAAAGCGTTTATATCATAAACTAAATTTAATTTGGCGCTAATTGACAAATAAAGTTTTAAGTAATCAGCTCGTGTCTACTGTTCGTTAAGCTTTATCAAAACAATGTTAAGTTCAGTTATTCTACTCTTAATAGACACATGGGTCTACTTCAACCGTGTCCAAAACAAAACACCGTGGCATCTACCGAGAAATCTATGATTTCTGACTGAAATTTAACCCAAGACAAGACCATGCTCAGCAGTCATGTTTGCAACCACAAGGCTGGTTTATACTATGTATCGGTAAAACTTACGTAGGTCGGTAAAAAATCTATTATCAAACAAACAATCAAGAAAAGATAAATTGTTACTATTTCAATAATAAAAGAGGCTGGCCACTATCAAGGCACTTCATCTTCTTATTATAATGGCGTTTTATTTATCTCGTGATGGGGGCGCGTGACGTTGCATACATTATCTTTGATTTATGGCGGGTGAGTCGTACGTAATTATACAAGTCCATTTCTGACAGAAATATCGGGTAAATATAAACGTGCTGTTTTCCTCTTATAGGAGGATGTTTGTGTTTCCAGTATTGGAGTCATAATGGGCTGATTATGCTGTTGTTTATTTATATTAATAATATTATCTCTAACTACTGCATCAAATAGCTTTTTCTTCTTCTTGAATCAATGACTTGTCTTGAATGGTTTTGTCCAACCTGGACAGCCCTGTCGTTTGTCAAAAACTTCATTTATATTTTTGAAAGATGGACTTTCTCTATTCGTAGATATTATTTGTATTATGCATCGAGCATCTCAGAAAAAAGGAACCATAATATCTCCAAACTCTCTTAAATATTTGTCATCAAACAATTTAAACAAAACACACACTTTTAAACTGCAAACACCCACAAAAGTCAAGCAAACACATTAAAATAAACTCCTTAATTAACACACAAGTACACTCCAAATTGAAAACACAACAAAAATAAAATCTCAATTACCGAAGAGCTTACATCCGCATCCGTTTCGCAACTCAAACAGGAGTCAGGTGCGAGCACGAGTTCTCGTGTTGGTCTTGGACCCGAGTCTAATGTAATCGCAAATACATTATCCTGATGCCTTCAAGTTGGTTTAATTGAAATTGTTCGAAGCGTGCTTGCTTATGGTAATGTTGGAGAGACGAAACTTGGACTACTAAGTGTTCATTCACACGTTCTGGGTATAGTTTGGTTTTGGAGATTATGATGGTGGTTAGTGAACGTACCTACTTGTTAAGGGGATGGTTGGCGCAGGCTGCGGGTTGTTCGGTAGAGATACCGCGGCTCCGGACACAAAGGAACAAACAGGAAGGAACATGGGTGGTTTTTAGAGTAAAAGTCTGACACTCCCAGAGCGGTAGGAGTCATTTAATGATTTCCAACACTCCCAAAAAGAATAAATTAATGGTTGGAGAAGTAACCAATCGATTAGCTGAAGCGTTGCGTGTCGGAGGTTTGATTCCCGCACGGAACAAATTGTACCGATATTGCAGGATTGCGGGTATGATTATTGTACGGTGGCGGGTAGACACTATAAGTTATTGAATAAACCAGTATACGGCTAACTCCCGCCTTTCATTGACGCTGCATTGGCGACGAGAATAGGATTTTTAAAGTTTTTTTTCATTACGCGTGCAATATCGTTATTATTATAAAGATGCCAATCGGCAAGTTAGAACCGTTCAGTGTAAGTTCTAAACAATGGCCGGCCTATATACGCCGGGTCAACCAATATATCTTACTCAACGACGTAAAAGATAACCTCAAAGTGCCGATGTTAATAACAATCGTAGGCGAAGAAACATATTCGTTGATGTGTGACCTGTGTTCGCCCGACTTTCCCGAGAACAAAACGTACGAGGCATTGGTAAAACTAGTTGCCGATCACTTGGAACCGCAGCGTTCTGAGATCGCCGAGCGCCACGTGTTTCGGCTGCGGCGACGACGTGCCGGCGAACCATTGATGGAATACTTACAGGCCCTCAAACATCTCGCAACAACGTGCAATTTTGGCAAATGTACAAAGTGTTCTACTCTTGAGGAAAATCTGAGGGACCAGTTTGTTTCGGGATTGACAAATGACGCCATGCGTTCAAGAATTTTTGCCGAAAGGAAAATAGAATATAAGGAGGCGGTGGAGTTAGCACTAGCTCTGGAGGCTGCAGAGAAGCACGCGGAGGTGAGCGGCAGCACGGTGCCGACTGCGACCTCAGGTGCCGGCGGCGAGGCGGGTGAAGACCTGCATTATACACGTGGAGGGCGAGGGCGCGCTCGGAGCTCGCGCGCTGCGGCCGCGGCTGGCGCCGGCGGTGCAGCGGGCGCGGGCGGTGCGCCTAGCGCGGGCGGTGCCACGGGCACACCGCGTGGCGGCTCAGCGACCCCGCAGGCATGCTGGCGATGTGGTAAGGCACATCGCTCGGAAAGGTGCCGTTATGTGAATTATAGTTGTGATGAGTGTAAACAAAAGGGCCATTTACGTGTGATGTGTAAATTAGTGAAAGATCGTGCAGACAGTCGACAAAATTATATCAGTGGCGAGGAAGACTCGGACGATATGTTTAATATTAATATTAGAGGTAAGGTTAATAAACCGTACTATATATATGTCGTCATAGATAACTTTGAGACCAAGTGTGAAATCGATACCGGTAGCCGCATTTCGGCTATTAATGAAGATCTGTATACTCGCAATTTTTCTCATAAGATTATTAAGACAGATAATTTAATGTTACGTAGTTATGCCGGTTCACGCATCGAATCGCTGGGTTATATAGAAGTGCAAGTTAGGTTAAGAGATGTAGAAGTCAAGTCCTTGCCACTTTACATAATTAAAAACGGAGCGTGTCCTTTGCTAGGACGAGACTGGCTGCGTGCTCTAAAAGTAAACCAAATAAACCTGTTTAAGATAACCGACGATGGATTCGTGAACCGTTTATGTGCTGAATTTCCGGAGGTGTTTACGGATAAGTTAGGGACTTGTAAGCGAGCCATTCGACTACAGCTGACTGATAACGAACCGGTTTATGTACGCGCGCGGTCTGTGCCACTGGCGCTGCGCGCTCGCGTCGAGCGCGAGCTGGCGCGCCTGGAGTCCGACGGTTCGATATACCGTGTTGACTATTCCGACTACGGAACGCCAATAGTGCCGGTTATAAAGAAAAATGGGGATATACGTCTATGTGGGGATTACAAAATAACAATTAATCCAAAGCTCAAACGTGATTATTACCCCTTGCCCCGCATTGATGAGTTGTTCGCGAATTTAAGCGGAGGAGAAAAATTCACTAAAATTGATCTCACACACGCTTACGAACAGTGTTTATTAACAAAGGAATCTCAACCCTATACCGCCATTACAACTCATCTCGGGACATATGCCTATCACCGTACGCCTTACGGGCTAGCTTGCATACCCGAAAAATTTCAGAAATTAATGGAGGAAACCTTACGTGGAATCCCAGGTTGTGTGGTTTTTCTAGATGACATTTGTACAACGGGGGCTAATGATAAAGAACACATAAGTAATTTACGAGCTGTACTCGAAAGGTTGCGCGAGGCGGGTTTAACAGTAAAGCTAAGTAAGTGTAGTTTTTTACAAGATAGTGTTAAATACTTAGGATTTATTATCGACAAAAAGGGATTACGGCCAGACACTGCCAAATTGGAAGCCATTACCAGCGCACCCACACCAGAGAATGTAACCCAACTTAAAAGTTTCTTGGGAATGTTAAATTATTATGGCAAATTTATTAGCAATTTAAGCACATTATTATACCCATTACACAACTTATTAAAAAAAGATGTTCGCTGGGAATGGAATCTAAGTTGTGAACAGGCGTTTAAAGAAGCTAAGCGTGTTCTCCTGGGCGAGCGAGTGTTAGCACATTACGAGGAGGGGCGGCCGCTCGTACTCGCGGTCGACAGTAGTGCGTATGGGCTTGGCGCGGTACTGGCTCACCGCTATCTCGGTGGCAGCGAGCGCCCGGTTAGCTGTGTGTCCCGCACGCTCAACGCAGCCGAGCGGAACTACAGTCAACTTGACAAGGAGGCACTCGCGATATTGTTTGGTGTAACAAAACACCACCAGTATCTGTTTGGTAGAAGTTTCATATTACGCACGGATCATCAGCCGTTGACACACATATTTGGTGCTAAGAGTGGCATCCCACAGACCGCTGCCAGCCGGCTACAGCGGTGGGCGGCGCGCTTGGCCGCATACGACTTCTCTATAGAATTCGTGCGCTCGGCCGACAATGGACCGGCCGATGCTTTATCGAGGTTACCGCTGCCTCAGGAGGGACGCTTAGTGGACGCAGTCACCTACATCAATTTAATAGAGGAATCTTTTCCAATTAGTTTTAAGGATATTGCTAGGGAGACTGAAAAAGATACATTGCTATGCAAACTTAAAGGTTATGTCACATTTGGTTGGCCATTGACAGTGACAGATACAGAGAAACCGTATTTTGTAAGGAAACAAGATTTAACTGTAGAATTAGGATGCCTCATCTACAAATATAGAATTATTATACCAAATGCATTGCAAAAACAAATCTTAGAGGAAATACATGATGGGCATTTAGGAATTAATAAAATGAAAAATTTGTCAAGACATTATGTTTATTGGCCTAGTTTAGATAAGGATATAGAGGAGGTATGTCGCGCGTGCACAGCGTGCCGCACAGTGCGCGACGCGCCGCCACATGCGCCCCTGCATCCATGGGAGTTTCCACTGCATCCGTGGCAGCGAGTACATGCCGACTTCGCGGATTGTGGTGGAACACGGTATTTAATTATGGTAGACGCAAACTCGAAATGGATAGAAGCAATTGCTATGCGTAGAACGGATGCGCAGGCCACTATCGTGGCAATGAGAGCAATATTTGCTCGGTTCGGGTTACCATCATTACTCGTCACTGACAACGGGCCTCCATTTTTCTCACAGGAATTCAAAACATTTTGTACGAAAAATTGTATTAAACACGTTACCTCAGCTCCTTACAGACCGCAGGGAAATGGAGCTGCGGAAAATGCGGTAAAGACCGTTAAGAAAGCGATCAAACGTGCCTTGTACGAGCGCGAGGATGTCGCCACGGCACTTAGTAAATTTTTATTTAAATATCGCAACTGTGAACATGCAACCACGGGTGTGTCCCCGGCGGTGGCGTTACAAGGGCGCAGGCTCCGCGGGCGCCTTGACGTGCTGCGGCCTGACGTGTCATGTGTAGTGCGCGCTGCACAGGAACGGCAAGTAGCCGCTGCGGGAGGCACGCCGCGCGCGCTGGCGCCTGGTGACTCGGTGCAGGCCCGTGACTACACCGCAAGGGGGGATAAGTGGTTGTCGGGAAAAATAGTCAATCAGACTGGACCGGTCTCGTACAAGGTAGACGTTGGACATGGAGTAGGTTGGCGTAGACATGTCGATCAAATTATCCCATTACATGACAAGAATCGCCATTCGTTATCTCGAACGAGCATAATTCCCGAGCGTAAAGATATATCCCCAGAGAGGGAAGTGTCCCCGGTCTGTGAGGAGGTAGAGGGTACGTTCGACGTTGGTGTGAAGTCACAAACCAAGGGTTCTGAAACGGCATCTGGGCCGGAGACACCACCACCGCCGTCTAGTGCCTCTGCCCGTGCTCTGCGAGCTTATAACCGGGCTCGACCAGGAGCCACAAAATAAAGTGCTGTGTTTATGTAATTATTGTTATAGTTTATTACAGTTAGTTTATAGTGTTAGTTTATAGTTAGCTAGTTTATACATTTCAGATTATGCTTAAGCTTAAGGGGGAGAAATGTACCGATATTGCAGGATTGCGGGTATGATTATTGTACGGTGGCGGGTAGACACTATAAGTTATTGAATAAACCAGTATACGGCTAACTCCCGCCTTTCATTGACGCTGCACAAATATTTGCGGCAGTGCTGCATGAAGAAGCAATTGTTGTTCATAAAATCTGGGTGTACAACCGCGTTTAGTTACCGTTTTATGTACCAGTCAACGTCAACAATGTTCCCACAGCAGGGACTCAGGCCTCCTCTCTAGGAGAGGGATGAGTTACAATCCACTACGCGGGCCCAGTGCGGGTTGGTAGATGTCACATGACTTCGAATTTTTTGCTTCTAAGACATACCGGTTTCCTCACGATGTTTTCCTTCACCGTTTTGAGAGCAGCCCCACAAGTGTCTGCGTAATGTTTACATGAGCTTTTCATAGCTAAGCTCAAAAGTCATTCCGACATATATGTCATTTTTCACTTTTTCATCATTTTTGTTAGTCACATTAACAGTGAGCTTTTCTTATTTTTATAAATGTTCAGTTACGTTTTCCACTCATGGGCTTGATAAACCCTGTTAAAAAACCTGGTAAGAATTAATTAGTAACACTTTATGAACCTATTAAATACAGTACCTAATGCTGCCTGGTGACTAAACTAAGTCTGGCGCTGACAGTTTCTTTCACCACAAATAAAAGAAAAACATTTGACAAAGAACTCATAATAACGAGTGCAATTTATCATCACTCACGCCCACACGAAAAAACATCGTTCATCCCACACCAAACAGTCAAGTACTAAAATAATACTTATTGTTATTAAAAATGCTTTAAAATTTACAGTTGAAATAACACGAAAAGCATCTGCTGCCGTTCGCTGAAAGAAATTTTTCATTATTTTAGTGAAAATAAAAGATTTCTTTCATAATTCTGCCAACAAAGAAACTTGTGGCTGCGGACATCTCAATAACATTTATGTTGCTTTTTTTTTTTAACAAAAACTGGGGCTCTCAACATTTTTGTCGTTCGGAAATGTAACTGATATTTTAAATGATAGGTACGTTTTATTTCGTGTAGTTGTTTTAACTTTTTTCCGTACTTTGGTACGCGGCTAGCGGCTACCTGGGAGTTTTCAAAGTTTTGACGTCTTTTTTGTTTCTTGGGTTTTTCTCTGCGGGCGTCGTTAAGGCAAATTAAGAGATTATGTCGTCATGTTACGACAATCTCAGTTGAGTTTATAATACTTGTAAAAAAAATAGCTTTTGCTCGCGAGCTCGTTCGCTTGGAAATTTAAATGTGTGTATCAATTTCTCTGTTATCCAAATTAGTGCCGTTTAGTCCTGATTGAGTAACAAGCATAAATCTATCCAAACGGATACATAATAGTAGTAATCTCGAAGTAAGATGAAGGTTAAAAGGATATATTTTCAGAATTTCCTTAATACGAACTAAGAAAATTCTGAAAATATATCCTGTATAAGTAGGATCGTTTTCATTAACCACATTAAGCTCAGTTCAGCGAAAGTCTGACAAGTAGTCTTACAAAGTACTGTATTACTCCGCAGTTACTCCGTTGTATATGTCATATAAGCAGCCACTTCATGTAAAATACTGGTTATCAACTGCATCCTGTTAGGCTGGAAGCAATGCCCAATATGGCTAAGCAGTTGATAAAGCTCAGTTTCTACAACAACACGTTATCATACATTCAAATGACATATCTACAAATAAACAATACAAATTAACAATCCACAGCGCTTCACAAAGAGGGTATTATTCAGCAGCCGACAGACAGACTACCATTAGCGGATTGAGAGTGGTACCATAGCGCTGTACCCGCTACTTGTACCTACAGGGATTGTGGGAGCAAAGGATGGATAAAGGTATTAATAATGATTCGGCTATAAAGTTATTAGCAGAGTTAAGGAGCAGTGGTGGCCTAGTGGTGGCGGCCCCGAGTTACGGACATTTTTTTTTTTAAACGTTGCCCCACACTAGGAATTTCTCCTGTATCGTGGGTGCGTTTACAAACATTGAAACTCACATATACACAAATACCCAGACCCGGAACAACTAAATGTAGGCCATACAAATATTTGTTCCGTGCGGGGATCGAACCCGCGACACGCAGCGCAGCAGTCCAATCGCTCAGCCACTGCGCCAACCATGCCGTCGTGCATTCGTGGGTTCGAACCCAGGCAGGCGCATTACTTTGTGTAATTTAGTTCATTACCACTGCTGTCAAAAACCGGAATCCCTTGAACCAAAAATTCAAAGACTTGTGTCATCTACCAACACGCAACTGGGCCCGCGTGGTGGATTATAGCCCATCCCTCTCCTAGAGAAGAGGCCTGAGTCCCTGTAATAGGAACATTGATAGGCTGATGATGATGACAATGTCAATGACAATTCAAACACATTCACTTACACACACCCTGCAACTGCTCTTGTTGTATTTTTTTTTAATTCTTTCTGTTAATTTATTTATTTTTTGTTTATAATTGTTTGATAAGAAAACATGTTACCTGCCTGTTTATTAATGATGCACTGGGAACATTATAGGCTGATGTTGATGATTATTATTTATATTAATGTTATTAAATCAGTCTTGTTTGTTTGGCACTCTCACTCTTGTCTGAATGGGAGGAATACAATATCATTCAATCAGGCATATTATTGCTTTCCAATAAATTCATTTATGCAGTTGATTGGGTGTGACCTATTTCCAGAAATAGTATGGGACTTAGCAGCTCTTTCATGCAAATTCTTCTCCAAAGATATCTACGGTTTGGAATGGGCAACTACATTACTTTCACAAGTTTGTATGCCTTGTTACTTTGACTATTATAGCTTCATTTTTTTAACGTTTTTAACTGCTCGTTACAGTCTAAATGAAATAAATGCTTTAAGTTGGGGTTACATTGATTGCCTCTAGATTTTTACAAACATTGTTTGCTGAATATTTACACAATATAAGACTTGAGGACCTATACAAGCGGCCAGTGATATACATATTGAATGCCCCTTTTATTTTTGAATTTTCCATTGTCGTCTTCACTAATGAAGCCCATACACCAAAACCGGGCTCGTCGGCAAGTTTCGAACGTGTTGAATGTGAACGACACTACACACGCTCCACAATTAAATAAAACATCACTATCTAGACCCTAAATAACTTGATCACGACAAACCAGGCCAATGAACTCCTATAATTCACTAAAATAGACCCCCAAAACCTGTCACACAACACAAGAGCAAACACGACCAACTTCCTAACACTATACAACTTGCCAAAGAAACAAGAATACATAAATAAAACATTATAATGACTTGGAAAACTTGCTGTAACAAGTACAAATCTTATTTGTAACGTAGCAAGCGTTGTAACACTGTAACGTAGTTACAGTTTCAGACTGTAACATGTCTATTGTAACCTTGCGAGTCTGAACGAAGAATTACGCAAATTTCTCGAGAATGAAACAACTGTTGCGGAAGAAATGTGGCTTCGGAAGTTTTGTTTCGTTCTCGAAAGTTCGAGATTTTGGAGGAATACTTGTTTGTGCATGGTTGATGTTGTTGGTATGGGATTTTATTTTGTACTAGCTTATGTCCGTGGTTTCACTCACGTCACAGATCATAGTACCCGAATACAAATTATCCTATATCTCATCATCATCATCAAGACGTCCCGTGCGTCATATTGACCGGTCCCGAGTTTCTCGCATCCAGCGGTACCCGCAACCTTCACCAGGTCATCGGTCCACCTAGTGGGAGGCTATGTAAACCCAGGTTATAAAGTATTTGTGTCAAAAATTTTACTCAAATTCATTCAATCGGTTTTGAGTAAATAGGGACAAACATCCATACACTCTAAGATCTAAAGATTTACTTGGACGCATGTACTACGTATGTATATGAGGCTGAATAGGCAATTTTTTAACTAAGCGGCACAAATATAGTTTCAAAGTTAAGTCAAATTAAAATTCAGCTGCTATAAAACAAACGTTTTCAAGAGATTCATACGGAACATTATTGTTTAAATCAGCGTATATTAAATGATCTAGGCTATAATGTTCAGCGCTGATCTACTTCACTCCTATTTGTCTTAATAATGCGATTTAAATACTCCTTTTGATTGTATAATTACTATGTGGCCATGAGCACAGCGATTTAGCTGTGTCTGACAACTAAACAGCTAAATAGGTTCTGCATGATTATGGCTTGGCGTGCGGGGCCAAAATATCAAAACGGTAAATAGAGGTTTAGAAGGAGAAAGATGATATTTTTGCCTTGCTGTGATCTAAAAATTAAAGTAATAAAAAATATCTAGACAGCAAAAAGTTTCACAAAAGACTGATATTATATTTCTACTGCCATAAAATGAATACGAACACAACAAGTTCATCCAAACTCACACTTGCAAACACTTTTTAGGCAATTTAATAAGGGTTCCCTTTTTTTACCATTTGGCTATGGATCCCTAAAAATCTATTGGGAGATCTATATCCTGTTGTATCCCCACTATATATTCTTCTGCTTGCTCTTAATACTATCGGTTGTTTCAACTGCCTGCCTGATAATAAATAATAATACACCTCCCGCCCGTTTCGCAGCCCCACATCCATCGAGAGCAGTAAGCTTATTAAAGATGTCTCCACAAAGACTGTCTTAACTCAACAAACGAGCGTCGTTATTATTCCTCCGTGCTGTTTGGTGAGCTAAACGATCCTGAGGATTAGACAGTAGGTGGGTGTCGATGCTATGAGGATCGGAGATGGCTTCCAGAAAATTGTGGAAATGAAGTTCTTCCAACTTCATTTTGGTGTATCTTCTTCCTAACGTGTGGTCAGTAAGGTCTAACGACCCTACACACCCTAGTGTCAGAGTTTCTAAGCTGCAAGGGCCTCTGACATGGTTTGACGACCGCCATTTGGCGGCCGGGACCACCGGCTTATATTCGTACGTGCCTTCCGAAGTACGGTGGCACATTTTGGTGTATAACAATAGGTAGCAAGAGTTGGTCATGAGTGTCAAAAATCAAAAGTCATTTATTCAAATCAGGCTGATAATCAGCACTTTTCGAACGTCAAATTCTACAAAAAACAGTTCCCCAAAACGAGTAGCTGCGGAAGAAGAAGTGGTGACAAACCCCCCAGAAAACAAACAATTGAGTGCGAGTGCTGTGTTTCTGATCAGATCATGTACTGTTCGTGGAAGTTTTGTAAGTGTCTATGCCTGCACATTTCATGACCTAAAGACTAACAATAAAATGGCCGTCTCATCATCTCTCTGTCCTTGTCCTATGATACTTGGGGTCGGCGCAAAATGTGTTTTTCTTCCACTCTCCTCTGTCGATCATTAAGCTATCGTTACTCGTTTTTCCTTCATATCATTCCAATTCATCCATCTTTTGTATGGTCACATACATTTTTTTTTTACGTTGCTCCACACTAGGAATTTCTCCTGTATCGTGGGTGCGTTTACAAACATTTAAAATCCCATACACAAATACCCAGACCCGGAACAACTATTATATATTGGACAACCTAGGCAATTAACTGGTGACTATAAAAACTTACCAAGGTCTGTAATAATAATAAAGGCATGGCGATGAGCTGTTGTTCCCTACACAAGTGAATTACTTTATCAAGAAGTTTCGAAGACAAGGAAATCAATCTAACATAGACTTTAACTACCGACACGAGAGAACATATATCACAAGTAGTTAAAGATAGCTAGATTGATCTACAAGTAATCTTCGCTCGACACGACAATAGCGCGACACTACATCAACATCTTATATAATCAGGATGTGTCAATCTCAATTCTCAGACAACGATTTTCGTGACTACAAGAGCTGCTTATATGTTTATTTATTTAACAGCTTATGAACTCACTAGACACAGAAATGGAAATAAAGATACCGAACTGGTACTTTTTTGTAAATAAATCTTTTACAGAATACCTACGAAAGTAGATATAAAGAGATGTAGACTGTGTGCCAAAGAAGAAGAGAGAAAATAATAATATAATCATAAAGCTAATTTTAATAACGAATTTAAATAAAACTTACAATATAGTATATTAGTATATTCATTATTAGTACATTTATACGAGTTCAAAGACAACATATTTATGTATATACAAATCATACAGGTAATTATAATAAATACCTATGCAACTACGTCGAAATGGAAAGAATTCTAAAATTAAAATTATATTCCCTAAAATCTAGGGAAGAATGAATTTTAGGACAACCGCGCCGCGTATACAGTAAAGGAATTGGAGTGTGGAAAGGGGAACGGGAGCACGTGCAACCATGCTATATGCATTGCTATGATTGTATACGCAACATTCATACCATACTGAAGGTGCTCATTCAAAACAAACCATAATTCTACCAACAGTATTAATCAGACCATCTGGCAAAACAACAATAGACCCACGGTTTCGCAGTACCCCGTAAATTTAATAGCAAGGTGATAAGACTAAAGCCATAATCACGCGTCAGTTATCCTAAGGAACATCGCAAGTACGTTTGAGATCAAAGACATCTTGTACTGTAAAATAGTAATCAGATCGTTCGTCTTTAGTACTCGAAACATCGTTAATGTTTAATGTTCCCGGAAACAGAAACGGGTTAAAGATTAATGATATTATTAATTTTGTAACTCATTGTTTATTTATATTTACACGACTTTAGTATTGTAAAGATCTTTGGCATTCGTTTATAGTCAGTGGCCAAAAAGTCAGAGAACCAGTCTTAGCCAAAGGATGTCATATTAACAAGTACAACTGGGCTGTGGGTGTAGGTTAGCAGTCGCTCCATATACCATACTGGTATAAATGGATAACATCCATGCTAAACTAGAAATGCGAAAGTAACGAACGGGAGTAGACCAAGGTTAACCATGGGATATTTTTAACCTCCATTATAGTCCTGTGAGATAATTTAGCCTATCATCAGCCACGCGGGAGTAGAGCAACAAAAGTTACAATTATTAAATACTAGCTTTTGCCAGCGGCTTCGCCCGCGTGAAAATGACGATTTTCCATACAAACTTTCATCCCCTATTTAAATCCCTTAGGGGTTGAATTTCGAAAAATCCTTCCTTATTCCTTGTCTACACTATAAAGGGAACCTCTGTGCAAAATTTCAGCTTTCTAGGTCCAAGGGTTTGGGCTGGGCGTTGATGAGTCAGTCAGTCAGTCAGTCAGTCAGGACTTCTCTCTTTATTTATATAGAAATCTTATTCACAGAGGCTGAATTTAGAAGTTTGAACGTCAATGCAATAAATATTGTCATATTCTATTTGAAATAAAACATTATAAGCACATTGCAACACCCTTTATATTATTGTAATATTGTTTATCTCCAAACCGTCTTCATAACTCCTAAGCGCTATCATCATCATATCACAAGCTAACATCAAAATCTATGAAAAACCCATTTCAATAAACGTACAACGACTTATTAACCGATCGTTGCATAGTTTACAAGATAGACCCCCAAACATCCCTCAGCGCCAAACCACGCCATTATCATTTATACCCATTCGTACCCCTATTTACCCCTATTTGATAACTCATAGCTCAAGTTGGGGGGTAACTTTCCACCCACCATCAATAAATGTCGGAGGGGGCATTAATTACGAAGCTCAGGTGCTCAGAAAGAGCACGATAGAACTTCTAAATAAATACGGGTATCTACCAATCTGTTAGGTTAGACTTTTTTGTGGTTAGGCTGGGTTTTACAGTGAAAAGTTTATTTTTAGTGTTTTTGTGGCTTATTACTAACAGCCGCTTGGGTCGTTTTTTAGATTAAGTCGTGCTTGCCGAAGTTGGTCCTTGAATCGGTGACCACTCAAACTCAACTCAAACTCAAATCATTTATTTCAATTAAGCCATTATAGGCACTTTTGAATGTCAGACCACCCGGTACATAGAGAGGTTTCTCCGTGTTTCGAACAGCACGTTGAGCCATTGATTGGTCCAGGCTATCATTTGTAGATAAATCTTTGACAGTCGTGCGTCCCAGTTATTTTCTTGTAGGTTAAAAGTACTAGGCTGTTATGAAATAGTATAACGTAACTTCAACTTTGTATTCTAGATTTAATATTTTATTTTTTTGCACAGAAAAGACTCCAAGTGAGATTTTCTTACGAGTCCTATTCTGCTCCAAAAGACGACTGTGTATACATATATGAACCATTTCTTGTAGCAGTTAAACCAAAGAAACTCAACCATGATATAACACCCAACATTCAGCTCGACTAAAAACAAGATTCTGCAAAGTTGAAAACAAATTGCAGTACAAAAGCATATAAACTAAAAACAAAGACCAAAGAGAGTCAGCGACTAAACGAAAGAGGTTATCACAAAAACGCTACACCTGAAACAAAATAAAAACAGGAAACAGAACCTAGTTGAAATAAACCGCTTGAAGAATGTTTTTACTTTTATACTGAACAAAACACTTTCCACCTTCTTGCACTGGAGATGTGAAAGTAGGATGCAAAAAAAAGGGGACGCTACATGTTCGGATCGGTAACTTTCGGTTCGGTAGAATTTTGTTGAAGAATAAAGCCTTATTAAAATTCTTTTTAACACATTATTTGGGTTTCATTCGGGTCGTGCTGAATTATAAACTCAGATTCGGCAGTCACCTTTCGGCTTCGGCAGAGAAACATGTTCGGTTCGGCAGAGTATAAACTTCTTCAACCTTTGGCCACTCAACACTGAGTGTAGGTCTCTTCCAAATCTCTCCACTTTTGGCGATTTTGTGGCTATCCACTTTAATAAGATCGTCTGTCCACCTAGTTGGTTCTCTGCCCACATTCTTCCGTCCCGTCCGTGGTCTTCACTCCAGCACTTAGGTCGCCCATTTTCCATCCAGTTCACGGCATATAATAATAGAGCCCGCCCACTTTAACATTATTTTTGTTTTGGTTTTGGTATACGTCGACATATAATATCCTAAAACTGTACAGCATTTTTACGACTGTAGGTATATTCGACTTTGCGGCCCGGTCTGCCACATAATACCGACCCGAAGCAATATGTAGTTTCCCTAGAAAACTTGTTTTATTCCAAGTGTATGGAGTTAAAATAGCGAGCTGCATTCTAATTAAGTAGCGCCCGAATTTCTCGCGAGTTACGTTTGCTAGGTGCAGTGTAAGTTGATTTACTGGTGTGTGATTAGGGGTGGAAGTTGTGTGCCACATCCGCTCCCATCCGGAGCGGATGTGGCTTTTAAAGTTGATGTCATCGAGAGAGGTGCTAACCCGTGATAATTATGAAGTTGTTTTCAATGTTTGACACACATTGAGGAAAAAAGAGAAAATTTCTTTCTAAGGACCTGTATAAATCAATGGTTGAATTGGACATGATCCCGTCGGGGCTGCGGGCTGTTCGAAAGAGATACCGCGGTCTCAACACAAAGGGCTAAGAAGAAACTGCCAGAGCGGGAGGAATCATTCGATGATATCCTAAACTCCAAAAAAAAATTGGACATGATATTGCATGCAAAATATTTGTATTGATAAGAATGGAAGCCGAGCCAAAAATAGTTGAGGAAAGTCTAAGAAAATGAGGTTAATAATAAAGACCTGATTGAAAGCCATTGAGGTATAATGTACTGAAAGCTCAATAAAATAACCTCAAAATCTATGTCAGTAGTCAAAATCGCTCCGCTCACGGCCTCCACAGCTAAGCCCACACCCTTACACATTTAATTTAAATATACGTGTGAATTTCACGAGGCGACATTTTCTAATGGTAAAACTCCACTACCTTATTTTATTCAAAAACCTGATGTTTTTTTAACGACACACCCATTTTATACACCTGCAATGTGTTACACATTTTGTGCAATGACTTTAAAAAGTCTGTGTAGTTTTTGATATGTTATCTTTTTACGCCTTTATGAATCAACAGAATTGGCGCACAAGTAGATCATGCCCTGAATGAATACTTTTTACTACGGTGAGTGGCTGGGCAAAACCAAAACCTAGTATTTTTACCTATGTCATCATAATTATGTTGCGTTGGAAGGCCTCCCACTAGGTGGACCGATGACCTGGTGAAGGTTGTGCTGGATGAGAGACGCACGAGACCGGTCAATGTGGCGACACCTGGGGGAGGCCTATGTCCAGCAGTGGACGTCTTTTGGCTGAAATAATGATGATGATGTCATCATTATCATATAATTATTCTTTAGCGTTTTAATTTGTTGGGGGCATCGAAGTATGTCTTCTTCTCTCATACTAACGCATCAAATTGTCAGACACCTCATTTACCAAATCATCCTTCACAGTCAATTAATCGAATCTTAGGTCTGTGTTTATTTAATGATTTATTCTTGACTATCTAAACGTAGCTGGAGCTTTAAGGATCTGTGTCGATTAGTCCTCACTAAACTCGGGCAGCGAGTGCACGTATCCTTAAAGTGATTCATCTACTTACTAATAATTTGGTGGTTTTATTCTAAACCTTAACTAGTGTTTCTAGTGAACACTACCTTTAAATTATAAAAAATCACCAACCACTTCCCGTCCTACAAATAACACACATTAAACGCCTTCAAAATATCCCCCCAAACGCGGCACATAGCGACACTTCCCTTAAAAACATAATATCTCATCTTCCATCGTCAAAGGCTCACCCACCATTTTCTCCATTTCTCGACATTTCTTGTATTTCTTACTAATTACCCACACGTGTGTAACGTTCCTGCTTTAAGATAATATGAAGGTTGTTTTATTCCAGAAAGTCATATTTTTCTTACCGGAGTTTTGCTTGTTCATACTTTGCTTAGCAAAGAATTTTGATTTTGTATTTTTCCGTTGCCGTGTGGGGAAGGGTGTGTGGAATATTTTTAAGTGCTCTAAGTAGGTATATTGTTTCAATTATTTTTACGTTTGTTGAAGTTTTTTTTCCTTTGATCTTTGGTATTGAATTTTATCTTAGACTTGCTTGAGTTCCTTTGAAAAATCATGGGAATGTGAGCATGTAAGTATGATTTATACAACATCTATAACAATCTGAACTGAGCACGCTCTCCTAGAGAGGAGGCCTGAGTCCCTGCAGTGGGAACATTATAGGCTGATGATGATGATGATAACAATCTGAGCACCAGTTCATTAACAACTAGTTCCAAAGTCACTCTAATCTATTCTTAAACAGCATTACTCCATAATTTCCATGTAAATTAGAACAGATTTATGATTAGCTATGGGCTCAATAGCCGAAATTACAGGCATACCGAACTTAACGAGGACACAAAGGCAAAACTGGGAAATTCCTAATCCAATATATGGAATTCAATACAAGAAATTCCAGCCGGGTAACAAGATGTAGGGGTTAATTTTACCCGGTTCATTACGAGTTTGGCAACACCGCAAATTTTGTACATACGTACGTTGACACATCAAAGTGGAGTAAGGCAAGTTTTAAAGTAACTGTGATTTGTTACACTTAAGAGTCTTATGATAGATGGTTTGTGTGAGCAATGATATGAAAGAGAAAGGAATAAATGATGCTTGGGGCTGCGGGTTGTTCGAAAGAGATACCGCGGCCTCGGCACAAGGGCTAAGAAGGAACATGGGTGCTTTTTAGTCAGTAGAAGTCTGACACTCCGTACCGCTCTGCCCAAAGCGGGAGGAGTCATTTGAGGATTTACTACCCACCCAAGAAAAAAGAAAGGAAATGATGCTGTGATGTCTGACAGGGGCGAATGGAATAAAAAAAATAAGTTCAAAAATCTAAAACCCGACTACTAACAAAATCGCGGTCTTAAAAGTAGAAAACAAGAAAATAATTCTTGTCTGATATTCTTCGTAGTCGCATGCCACTAATACCTGATGCTCCTTCATGGCGTTCTCATTGCTACAGAAGTCAGCTGCTAATTGCCATTAGCAAGGTGGCTTTCATTTGATACCAAACTTGCTATGATTATCTCAATTTAATATTTTTTGAGGTAAGTTTTTGACATTTAAATTCCGTCATAAAAAGAATTTATAAAATGTATATAGCCTATGACACCCGGGCTATTCTTACGAATCTATTGACACCTAATTTATTAAAATCCGTTCAGTAGTTTAGGCGCTACGGTGGAACATACATACATACATAGATTGCCAAAATCATTACCCTTCCTTTTGGCTTCGCCGTAGTCGGGTAAAAAGGAAACGTGTTGCGCCGCGACACCAAGTAGAAAATGATGAAGTTATTTTTTACAACAACAGATTTAAATAACAAGAAACGGCTGGTGTCAACTTTAATTTATTGGTTTATTTCACACTAGCTTTTGCCAGCGGCTTCGCCCGCGTGAAAATGACGATTTTCCATACAAACTTTCATCCCCTATTTAACTCCCTTAGGGGTTGAATTTCGAAAAATCCTTCCTTATTCCTTGTCTACATTATAAAGGGAACCTCTGTGCAAAATTTCAGCTTTCTAGATCCAAGGGTTTGGGCTGGGCGTTGATGAGTCAGTCAGTCAGTCAGTCAGGACTTCTCTTTTTACCCGACTGCGGCGAAGCCCAAAAGGAGGGTTATGTGTTTGACGTGTATGTATGTATGTAAGTATGTATGTATGTCCGTTTCTTTGTTCCCTCATAACTCATAAACGGATGAACCGATTTGAATGAAATATACGTCGTTAGATTTGTCTTGATGGCGCGAGTGTTATAGGCTACATTAAAATTAAAAAACAAAGAAAAAATATGGATTTCGGGGGCCAAATCGCGGAGATCAAAAAAAATTTTTTTTTTTCAATATCATCGAGTAGGGTATCAAAATAAAGGGTTTTAAAAGGAGATTACAAAAATATATAACACTTATATGTTTTAAAGAAATTCAAAGTGAGAAATCCTATAAACAAGCACAAAAGTTAAATAAATCATCTGCGAAGAATTTTACGCCACCAACGAAAGAACAAACAAAAGAACTAAAAAGTTGGAAATAAAAAAAAGTAGTTAAAAAACTAAAAAACCCGACTGAAAAAACTGAAAAGCAAAAAAACAAGCACATTTAAAATTAAACAAAACTTGGAAGCAGGCGGGGTTCATTTGAATATTAAATTATGAAAAGAAAAGATGAAAATAGAATGGACCCCGCCTGCTTCCAAGTTTTGTTTAATTTTAAATGTGCTTGTTTTTTTGCTTTTCAGTTTTTTCAGTCGGGTTTTTTAGTTTTTTAACTACTTTTTTTATTATTTATATAGATAAATAGAGTCAGATCAGTTAATCAGCTAGATAATGCTGTGCAGTCTTTTCACGGTTACCTCGGACGGCAACCCACGCAGCAATCCACCAGTAACTTAATATCAATAAAAATAATGATCACTGTGGCTCGTCAGTGCAAAATGTATGGTCATCTGTGGAATCCTGTAGTTACTCGACATTCCTAGTTCTCTGTGAGGAAAACCAGACAGGTGACTTTTTGGAAACCTTTTATACCCAAGCTAAACCTAGACATAACACAATATTCCTTAGCAGTTCACAGTTTGACAGTTGAACTATACAAAATACCAGTGATTGTAAACCCTTTCTAAATAACAGTTACGAGTATATCAGTAACAGTTCCATTTCTACACAGCTCAAGGATGTTCCCGTATATATTTGACGATACACAGGAACATTTGACTGCTTCTGTATATATTATGTAGGAATGCTCAATAATGCTCATTCGTTGTGGCTGAGTTAAGCGTATGAGTTTTAATTAAACCGACGTTTGAATATCGAGGCTTTGTTCGCGTTGTTGTTAATGATAGGTACTAGGAGTTCAGGGTGATATTGGAGTTCGTGAGTTGGGGTATGGTATATAAAGTGATATTTTGTTTTGGAGGAGAAGACGTAACGTAACATTCGTGTGGTGTGAAGTAAGCAGTGCGGTTAAAAGGGCAATTACAATTTTGCATTTTTTTACGATTGCAACACATTTCGAAGTTTATTATAGTGATATTTAATTTATATTTCATTCCAAAAATACAGGAATGGGACATTATTCTTCTACAAATCATTAGGGGATAAGTTTGCGCATATAACCACAGTTCTAGTAAAGTCACGGCAGCTAATAAAAATGCATTTTATTACATAGATAAAAAAAATATACCTCAAGTCAAAGGAAATTTCCAATTTGTTGACTTCCTTTAAAAAAACTAGCTATACACGTCACAGACACGATGACTAAGGGTATAAAAGGGAAGGTAATATAATGCCCCTTGTTAAAACTGGTTGTCAGACTTTCAACCAGTGTATCTCATGGTTATAATATTGATATACCAAACGCTTTGGAATGGGCAACTACAGTACAATCACGAGTTATTATGCCTTGTGACTGGGACTGTAGCTTAGTTTATTTAGCTTCAGTAGTTTACTGCCGCACTCGGAGAGCTTCAGTGGTTGCTTGGGACGTCGCTTGGTAAAGGTTTTTGGCAGTTTTGTCATACAAAAGTATGTCAGGCCTTTGCTGGGTGGCGGCTTGAGTAATCGTTGAATATCTCTGAGTGCTGCAGTTAGTTTAATTCGACTATTCAAAAGTGCCTGTAACGGCCTACTTGAAATAAATGCTTTGACTTTGACTTTGACTTTACCTATGATATCAGTCTTCAAAACACACTTATACGAAACGGTAATCAGTAATGGTTGCAAGCGGTATAATTACCAACATCAAATAAATCTAGATCAAAAGACTCCGCGTTATCACTGAGGGTAACTTAAGACGCCTCTAATTTGACTCGAAGGACCAAATTATATGTTGATAGTAATGAGAAATGTGATCGTTTGAAATGCGCAGTCGTATTTCGTTGAGTATTTTGTGTATTTTCATTGGTAGTAATAAATAAATCGGCTTTTGGTGTAATATGTCTTTGTTTTGTATTTCTGCTTACAATGTTTATGAGTTTCAAATCATTAAATACATTTATACGACATCTATCGGATCCAAAACTATTTTATCTTTCAACCTGGATCCAACCATACAAATTCTGGTTGGTGGCTTAGGAGTTATGCATGTAGGAACATACCTACACATGATTTTTGATACTATTAAGATTTTTATTTGAGCCTATACTGGCCCACTGCTAAGGACTTCTTTGGACGAGGAAATTATGTTTTTTCCTACTCCTCCGCTATTCTTTTCTGATAAATTTCGTAGCGAGATCCAAGACAGTAAAAATGATTCTCTAGGACTTGGTCGAGCTTCATTTTCTCGGCGCTTTTCCGTTGGTCGCTACTGTTAATTTTGGCTTACAGGAGTTACAGTGGTTTGGGAATAGTGCGGCAGGTTTTCTAAGGACTTCCTTACTTTTTTCCATCTTTCTCGGTTGTCTGTCACCAGTCTCGAGTCACAAGTCTTTAAAGGTGCCTACGCCTTTGAAGATGGCCACAAGCTCTACCTCATTCCGCCATCTCTTTCTAGGCATCACTTTTCTAGATTTTGGGATGTAGTGAGTGGATTTTTTTTCCAATTACTCATTCGACATCCATCTATAGGTAGATTTCTTTGGTGAACATGACCCATTGTAAAACGGATTAAACCCAAATTACCATAAAACACTAAAAATAATTCAAACACATTTAAAGCCGCTGACGTAAAATGTTCAAAAAAATAAAAACGCCAAAAAACAAAATGAATTATAAAAATAAAATATAACAAAAAACGGGAAAAACAATGGGATTACCGCTTCATTTGAGTAATGGGGTTATAATCCTTCACGGAATTTATTTTCCGTCTCCCATAAAGTTTTATTTGCCTTGGAACACGTCCAGGCTTGTAAACGTTGTAATTTTTAATAACTTGTTTATTCCTGTCCCGACAAGGGACCTGTCCTGTGTTTATATGAAGATTTCTAGGTCTAAAAAAATATTAGTAGACTTATAAATTACAATTATTACTAAATACGTGTAATTTATAAATACTCCAATTATTGAATAGGTGTTATTTCTGGTCTGTGGCACTAGGCTTGCCCCTAGTGTTTGGGACTTAAATATGCTTAAATATGTTAGGTATTCCTCCTTAGATACCTCTGCCTAACCCTTCGGTGATTTCAGGCGTGATGTTATGTTTATGTTATGTTCTAGGTCTAAGTTATAGGTAATTGGGCAACAAACTGACTAATAAAAGCTTGTTTGGTTGGTCAAATTGACGATAAATAAAGGTCAAGCGTATATAAATTAAATCATCTAAATAATTTTTATGTATTCTATTTTTCTTTAATTTTTTTTATAAGTCCTTCCCAGATTTCAATCTCTCGACCGAAAATGCTTAGTTGCTAACAAAGACAGACCCAGTTAAAAGGCAATAATTTAAAGAGACCCAAACAAATAAAAAATGGATAAATGGATTTATAAGTAGAATTCTAGTGACTTATTCACAATAGTAGCAATCGACAAAAGAATCTACGCACATATAACAAAGATACAGGATGGCAAAGCCAAAAGAGGGTTAAGCTAAAACCCTAAAAGGGACGATACGGGGCTAAAGACGGATGATTTAGATCCCAAAACAAAACACAATTCAACATAACGTAACCAATAATTCACACCTTTGACCAAAACAAATACTTTTTCCACCTCACAGTTCTACAGGGTGTTTGGAAGATGGACCTACATAATTTTGTTAGAGGGAGACATATCTTATTTTGATAATGTTTCAGCATATCTTACAACTAGAATAAGATTAAAAAATTTCAATTGTAGCTTGTGAAAACACAAATTATTGACTGGGCACATCTGCCGCATGCCCAACAATGAGCTTTGAGTCATAAAAATAGACACTTTCTGGAGCCCTGACACAGCCTGAAGGCAGAGATCTGGACATTTTGACAAAGTATCTATTTTGACTCACAGCTCATTGTTGGGCACAATGAGCTGTGAGTTAAAATAGACACTTTCTGGAGCCCTGACACAGCCTGAAGGCAGAGATCTGGACATTTTGACAAAGTATCTATTTTGACTCACAGCTCATTGTTGGGCACAATGAGCTGTGAGTTAAAATAGACACTTTCTGGAGCCCTGACACAGCCTGAAGGCAGAGATCTGGACAAGACCAGCGACCAGTGGTCCACATTAGTCAACACCTGGGAATCATGCGGAAAGGCCTTTACCCTGCAGTGGGGTACAGTATCAACATACAGCAGTATTTTAAAAGAAAAATTTAACTTTTCTGTGCTACTAAATAACGCCCCAAATTTCCCAAAAAGAGTGTCAATCTTTCCACGAAACACCCCATATTTTAAACCCAAGCGCTATCGATTGTCGGTAGGCTGTAGGTGAAATTCCATCGGTTTATCCGTCGGATTAATACGTTCGCTGGACCCAACTATTTGGCGTTACAAAGCCTTCGCTAAATGCCAGGTGAATATTTGTACCGCGGTCGCTACCCTGCGTGGCTCTCTAACTAGGATGCGTTGATGTATGGTTGGTTTCATGGATTATAGTTTGGTGGATTACAGTATCAAATAATCTCTTTAGATTTAATGATGGAATCTGGTGTTACTTTACGGAAATTCAAAAGGTCCTGCATGATGCAGCACCGCTTTCACAAAAATATGCACATGATATGCAAGAAAAGCAATAATATGTATTGTTATTGTTGGGTTTAAAGATTCTTTATTTATTCTAAAAGAACATACATTGTTCACTTAACGAATAAATACATAAATAAGGTAACATTTAGTCCAGTAGCTAACAGTTCAGAGAGATGATAATACATTTCGCTTTAAACAACATTGCTTAATCACTACAAATAAATCTTACTTAAGATGTGGGTATATATGAAACATATTTTGCACATAATCATTTAGTTAGATAGCATCTACCCGTAACTTGTAAGTGAGTGCTTGCTATTTGGTCGCTCATTAGAAAACTGGTTTGAGTCAACATGATTATATAAACTCGTAAAATAATATAATGGCCTAATTAACTTCCAATCTAACTGGATGCAGCTGAATATCAGTATATTACATGGACTGACTGCTTAATTGACCGCCAAAATCCAGTTAGTTTTGGGTAATTAATACCAAAGTAAGTCTTGTTTGTCAGACAAAATCCTTGACACAGATAACCCCCATACAAAATCATCTGACGTCAGAAATATCAAACACAAAACATAGCGCTTCCCACACGAACTCATTGAATTGGAACCCAATTAGATTAATAATATAATCAATCAAGCCGTTCCACACAATTGAATCAATATCGTAGAAGTACCAAAATCAACCCAACGTTGGTACCTGACCCGTCCAACCGTTGACATGGGTACTTTAGGTACCGTCTTCTCTTATTGGACAAAGAATAACTTACGAAAAGTGGCGTTTTTGGGGAGAATTGAATTGTTTTGTTAGAAAATATTTTCGATAAAATTGTCAAAAATCGAAATATTTTATTTCACATAGGCCTACATGCGCACTTATAAAATTTCGTCCGATATGGTCGTTTTCTATGGCGAAAAACCCGTGTGAGTGAAAATAATTTCTCTACCGTTACCTCATAACTCTTCTATAGAAAATGTAGTGCCCCATTTCGAGAATTCCCAATAACTTTCTTAGTGCTGACAACAATTTGTTTGACTTAGAAATTGAACCCAAGAGTACCTCTTGCGACCACTACACAACAAGTTAATAGTTTTTCTGACCTGGATATCAAATGTATCACAAAACCAATAATACTTTTACTACAATATCCAAAAACCTTCGTGGTATGGTTACTGCAAATCTTATAATTTCTCGTGGGGGTCGTTGGAGAGACTTAAGGCAAGGTCGTAAACGAAAGCAACGTAGAAAACTGAACAGATTCTTGTCTGTAAATAATGATAAATGAAGATTTCATAAATATTTCGAGGACCTCGTAGGACAATAATGAAAAACAGATTGTACTAGTTTTGGGCACATAAAAATTGCTCGCATGCTTCTGTTTTTTTTTTAGCTTTTGTGCAGAGAGTATTGAAATACAATTTAAACAATATGAATTCTTGACTTTTGTTGAAAATGCTGAGTAGCAGTTTCGCAAAATGTGTCAATTTTGATAATGTGTAAACGTGACTGTGTGAACTACTAGTACGAGTCGTAGTTATTAATTAATAGATAGTTCTGAGATTTTTTATTGCAAACTTATCTAACTTATGGCAGCATTAAAACGTTTTAGTAATAGTTAGAAAATGCGTCATTGTGTCAGTGTCCAATATACCTAGATTATATTAGATGTTATGGAAGACACCAAAGGTGCAAGTGCAAACTTTTAACGGCATTAAAAAAAATCTTTACCCTTCAATATTTTTTACAAATACCCTCTATTTGCTAGAAAACATAAAGACTGATTAACAAGTTTAAACTTACAAACAGACCTTGACTCGAAGATTGAATTCTTCAAACAGAGAAAAAAGTGCAATAGCGATATTCAGTTCTTCAAATAAATAAATCTTCGGGATAAACATCTTAGGCTGAATTTTTCTCATTTCTGACTTACGTAAAACGAAGTTAAGTTGACGTGGGGAAGTGGGGGAGGGTTGGGCCCGTTTTTTTTAATGTGCTAAGATTGATGAAAGAGATGGCTTCATGAAGTAGACGCGTACCACGGGGGCTGGTTCGAGGCGGCATCGGCACAGGAAAAGAGCTCTTGGAAGGAATTGGGGGAGGTCTTGGCCCAGCAGTGAGACAGTGCAGACTAAAAAAAAGACTTTGAAGTCCAATACGCAATCCTCAGGCGTTCATCTTTATGCACATAATTTATTATGTACACACAAAATAAAAAAAGGATAAAACATTAAAAAAATAGAAGAGCACAATGGTACTGCTTATTTCATGTGAAATTTCTTCCAGCAGACCTGCGACAATTTACTTGTACAGAAAATTTAGGTACTGCCACAAAAATATAAATACATTACTGCATGGATCTTTCAGCGCTTGAATACTATTGACAAGGGGCACTGTTGGTAATCACAACATATTATAAAACAAAGTCCTCCGCCGCGTCTGTCTCTATGGGTAGAGTGGATCTCGAGGAAGGTTTTAGTATATAATTTGGCCGGAATCCACGCGGGCGAAAAAGCGGACATCTACAGCTACTTATTTAATTATAAATATCTATAAAAAAAAAAACGTTCGTTACTTTCGAATAACAGTAGAAATCACTACTGTTACCATAAACGATATTTTCGAAAAATTCTAGGAACTACATAAAACAGTGTGTTTATAAAAATAGTAATAATAATCAGCGCACACAGTGATCCGGGCGCACGTGACCCCACATAATCAAGCCGTCTCAAGTGAGAGCAGACCGCTCCGTTTAGCGGCGCAAGCGATGAGATTTAAGCGAGAAGATAGTGAGATTTGAAAAGTCTTTCCAAACTCGTCATCATTCTCTGGCCCTTATATCAATTAATTTGAGTGCTTAAAAAGCCTTTACAAACTATCACTATCACTTCATATTATAAAACAAAGTTCTCCGCCGCGTCTGTCTGTCTGTTCGCGATAAACTCAAAAACTACTGCACCGTTTTTATGCTGTTTTCACTAATAGATAGAGTGGTTCTCAAGGAAGGTTTTACTATATAATTTGACGCGGGCGAAGCCGCGGGCATCAGCTAGGCTCTTCCATAAGAAAGAAGAAACCACCCTAGTATGCAAATATCGAAGCAGGTTCTCTGATTTCTGTATAGGCGTGAGTTCATAAATGTTATATATGAATCCTTGAATAACTTATATTAATAAAAATTTGAAGAAAATTCTAGAAAATCTTTTAGGGAGCTCGATGAAGGCTTGATGTTCGTACAAAAAAGTTAGGTACTTGAAACATCAAACCTTTATCAACGATACTGAAAAATATACTGTTAAGTCCGTGTATGTAATTAAGCTATGTTACTTATGAAAGAGATACCGCAGCCTCGACAGAAAAGGCTAAGAAGGAACATGGGTGGTTTTTAGTCAGTAGAAGTCTGACACTCCCTACCGCTCTGCCCAGAGCGGGAGGAGTCATTTGATGTCTTCCCACTCTCCAAAAAAAAGCTATGTTACTTAGGAAGATCAGAAAATGGGTCATAAAATATTGCAAAATCTCTTCTCAGTTACAAAACGTAGGAACACAAGTACGCAAACTGCCTAGTAACCAAAACAAATTACGGCCGTATATTTGTAGATTCTCCTGTAGGCAAGTAGTGACGCCCCCAGGCATAACACGATCACGTGGACCAATCACGTGCGCCCCCGGTCGAAGATTATAACTTGGGGCAAGTGAAAACAAACCTGACTGAAAGTTAATATTGTTGTATGATAAGGAGGGCTTAATTGTAATCGGTTAAATGGCTTTATGTAGTTATACCAGCGATTGATTTACCTGTATTTTAGTAAGGTGTTTTGCTCATAGTTCGAAGAAGGATTTAAACATGACAAAGATTTGCGAAAAAATGTTAATTTAGTACCTAATGAATAAATAGAGACCAAACTTTACTATAATTATCTTCTTCTTCCAGATTTTTCCAGAAGAAAAATTAAGAGAGAGAGAAGATTATAATTATACAGGTCGTGTTAGTACAGCCTTCTTTGGGCGAAGTAATTTTCAATATACATTAGTGTAACCTGAAAAGCCAGTCTCAGCTTTCTAACTGGTTCTAATTTTACTATATGATCTATTCCAATGCATATAATTATATACCAACAAGCAACCAACAAGAGTAACTGCAAGACTGATGCAAGACTGATGCAAGACTGATGCAAGACTGTTCACTAACCAACTAAATTTAAAACTTATTATACTAACAATAGAGAGAACAACGCAAACAATCGTAATTTACTAACAAGAGGCAACTGGATACAGTCTGCACAAGTTGTAAAATGTCTAACTAGGCAAATACTATGACTCTCATTTTTGTGTAAAGTGTCACTGAGACATGGTCTCTCATATATTGTTTGGCATTTCTTTTGATAACTTCTCTGTACTATCTTAAATCTTTGCCAATAACCTATTTCTTCCCTTCGCCGCCCATCACTCTTATCTTGGACCCCACGTCACCGCCGCGGGCGTCAGGCCCAGTCATCTCAATCCGTGTTTGTAGGACGAGCCCCCTCCCGTCGACCTCCTTCGACCCCACAGACCCCGCGACCGATTCAGTCAGTAATCAGTACTGGAACCGGTCTAGAATAGTGTGGATTATCAGTAGCATTGCGCTGACATTTGTGCGATTGAGTGAGTCGATCTATTCCGACTGGGAGTGAATAGGAAGTTTGGATTTTCTTTTCAGCTTGGGTTAGACTGATATGATACGTAGGTTTTCTTTTGATGGTTTTTGTGGAAGAGATTGATATTTTCATGTAACATAAAGACAATGACAAGCAAACTGAGTTATATGGAAAATCAGAAGGCAGATCTGGTCTAGCAACTTCAAACAATAGCAATGAATGATAGTGATTTTAGTCAATCTATACTAATAATCTTTTATTATTTTATTATTATTATAGCTAGCCCATATTGTCCCACTGCTGAGCAAAGGCCTCCCTCCATTCCTTCCAACGGTCACGATTCTGTGCAACGTCTCTCCAATTCTCAAGGAAGACATCCAGTTCGTCCCGCCATCTCCTACGTGGTCTGCCACGACCCTGTGTCGCTGTTTCTTGTTGCTTCTTGTTGTCGCTGTTGCTTCTATTCTTCCGTATCCTTACATAGTATAAAACAAAGTCGCTATTTTTGTCTGTTTGTTTGTCTGTACGCTTAAATCTTTAAAACTACGCAACGGATTTTGATGCGGTTTTTTTTAATAGATAGAGTGATTTAAGAGGAAGGTTTTAGTATATAATTTGAACGACATCCACGCGGGTGAAGCCGCGGGCATCAGCTAGTAATATATAATATTATAAAGAGGAAAGATGTGTATTTTGGTATGTAACGAATACACATAAAAACTACTAGACTGATTAGAAAAAATCTTTTACCTTTGGGAAACTACACTATCCCCGCATGACATAGGCTACTTTTTATCCCTGTATTCCCACGGGAAGGGGATCTACGGGGTGAAACCGCGTGACGTCCGCTAGTTTGCTACAGAAGTAGACCTCTTTAGCAGAATGTGCTCACCATGCGGCCAACAGAGCCTGTGGAAAAGGATGGCCAAGGCAGCGATCGCAGTGTTGTAGGCGAACCCCCATGACCGCGACTGCTGTATTAAAAGTAAACGACTACGACGAAGTTAATTAGTTCTCCTGATTGTTCATGCATGTATTAACTAAGAACCACTACTACTGAGCTTAATTCCTGGCTTCGATACTCAGGGCAGGCAAAGTGAAATATATTTGAAAGAGACCGAAGTCTAAAGTGCAATAGATTCACCCCCCATCACATGGGACTTAAACATTTACTAGCAAAATCCTGTAATATAGGTACAGCTTTACCTACCTACGAGTAATACAAACAAAGTGTTATAATGTAAATTCAATACATGAAACGATACTTATAACACGGTATATAATGTGGTACCGCCACCTGTTACCACGATTGTGTGGTGACCACGTTATCACCGTACGTGGCAACAACTTTGCCAACAACAGCCGATAACCGTGACCAATGTGGTAGCAACGTTACATAAAAAGAACCACATCATTATTGGGCCAGTATTTACCTGAATAAAAATCTGAGTAGATATTTTCACTAAAAAGCAATTGACATGTTTTTGCTGTCGTGACAAACTGGTCTCGTTTTTAAAAGATTAGACAAAGACTGCAATTTGTAAGCAATTTTAGAAAGCCATGAGGGCGTTTGCCCAGCAGTGGGGGAGCATGGGCTGAACAAAAAAAAGTTTTTGTTCAGTGCAAATACGGATTGATTCGTTCACAACGAGCTTATAGTGGTGCACAATTGATTTGCATTTGAGTTAACTTCTTCTAAACTACTAATAATGATAATAAAAAAAAACCGGCCAAGTGCGAGTCGGACTCGCGCACCGAGGGTTCCGTACAAACCTGCAAGGTTTACAAAGTTCGTTTAAAAAAATATATATTATGTGATGTAACTAAAAATTTATGGTTTTCGTAATTTTTCCTTTATCTATGCTATAAGACGTTGCTTCGTACCAAATTTCAAGATTCTGAGTTCACGGGAAGCACCCTGTAGGTTTTGATTCCCTTGCAAGTGTCGAAAATTTGCGGCATAAACGGCTGTATCTTTTGATTGCGTTGGCTTAGAAGTTTGATTTTTTCACAGCTTCAAGGGACAGTAGACCTGAGTAATTGATATAAATTTCAGCTTCATACCTCCACGCGTTCCTGAGAAAAAGGGTCTTGACAGACGGACGGACGGACAGACGGACAACAAAGTGATCCTATAAGGGTTCCGTTTTTTCCTTTTGAGGTACGGAACCCTAAAAACATATCAATTACCTGGAAACATTAATTTCCATTCTATTTACAAAATACAATACTTACACCAAAAATCTAAGACAGCCATCAGAATATTACCCTTTATCCTGAAATGATTACCCTCTCATTAAACCAAGGATCAAGCTTGTCAGACAGTCCCCTAGGGACACTTCAAAAAAATAGATTTTCGACCTCCTCTCAAAGACTTTAGTAGGACCCTCGAGGCAATTTAAAAGGTTTCAGAACATCGTCTAGGTTAACTTCAGAGGCCTTTTTTATTGAACAAAAGGTTTGATCAAACAGCTCTGATCTAACGAAGTTTGGCTTATAGGTAATACTTGAAAAGATCTTATTCCAAATTGAGATTCTAACTCTTTATCTTTTAGAGCGAAATTAAGTTTTGTAACTATTTAACCCATTATCGCCCGCCGTACTATAAATAGTAACAAAATACGTATTTTGTTTAAATTTAAATCACGTAATTAAATGATTTCAGAAAAGTGAATCAAGGATTTTCAGGATTCTAACTGCATGTTATTACACAATTCAACAGTAGTTTTATTTATTTTTCTGTTTAGATTTTTCATTTATGGAAGTTTGTGAATTTGTACGCCTTCCACTTTTTTCTACCACCTATAACGGTGCATTTGCTGTTCGTCTCGGCTGTCAGTTGTTAATCTTTGACATTCGATACAGGCAGACAGTGGTTTGAAAGTCTGGCAACCAGTTTTACTAAGGAGTAGTGTATTTCTAAGTACTAAATGGGTGGTGAAAATCAGATAGGCAGTCGCTTCGTGTATAAGCTACGCAACACCGTTACGTGTATAGTTAAAAGTAGTTTAAGAATTGTTAATATGTATTACTTTATCTATACTTCTATACTAATATTATAAAGAAGTAAAGTTTGTGTGTTTGTATATTTGTTAAATTGTAAGGGGTAATCTCGGGATCTCCTGAACCGATTTTAAAAATTCTTTTTTTACCATTATAAAGCTACATTCATCCCGGGTGACATAGGCTACTTTTTATCTCTGTATTCCCACGGGAACGGGAACTACGCGGGTGAAACCGCGTGACGTCCGCTAGTTATTGTATAAGATAAAAGTATGTATTTTATTTATGGGCCTCAATTGCCTGACAATAAAATGATTTGATAAGCTGGTATTCAGCTGAATCCCGTTAAGCTAGAAGCTGAACTTGGGGTCTGCCTTATAGTTGGAGAAATGGCTAGGCAGATGAGGATAAACCAAACGTACAACAAACATTAATATTTCATTGCAGACAAAACCAACATTAATACCTCAATCAGCCCATTGAAACCTAAACCCTAAAACCTAAACTAAAAACTACGCCCCACTCCAACGAAACTACGCAAATCTTAATACCCAAGGAACTTGTATTTCAATCAGCCATGATCCGCCATCGATGCAGAAGCACAAATACGTCCTGATTACGTAGTCGACCCTAGGCGATTAATCAATTCGTTTGTTTCCCCGCGGGCTCGCTCCACTGACGGCTACACACCGCTGATTGACTCCTTTGATTATCTTGCCGGTGGATGAATAATAAACATTCGGTAGCGACGAACGTTTTCGAATATGTGCCGTGGAGCGTGAATGGGAAACCTGTAGGTTGGTGACAGGGGATGCTTGTTTGGGAAGGCTTTCTGGGTTACGATTGATTGTTTGAGGCATGGTTCGAAGAATTGCCAAACTTAAGTGGCACAGAGTAGGACCATGCTGTTTATAGGTCGATTGACTCATGAAGCCGATAAGTTCTGTATAATTTCATTAATACTGAAACCGTTTTTTTGTTGTTTTCATTGCTACATAGGTCCAGTAAAAAAGACTTATTATTCCCAGATCGTCGGATTCTGCCGTATATGAGAAGCTCAGAACCATGCATTGTGGTGACGATTTGGGCATCGTCATATGACACTCTGCCGAATACAAGAAATTCAGCGCCACATATTGTCGTGACGATTTCGGCGTCGTTAAATGACACTGCTTTACAGAAGATAACACACTGCCCATTGACTCCTTTTATTATGTGCATGTAGTATGGTTTTAAGTTACGAACAACATACATAGTTTCCTAACTATGGAAGAGTCGGTTTCCAGTCAAACCAGATGCAGCTTAATTCCAGTATTTAGCTTGGACCGTCTTCCTACTTGGCCTTCATAACCCCCTAACTAAAGTGACTCTATACCTCTTGGTGACACTATCTGCCAGAATTACGAACTTCTAACTAAAACTCTGAATCACCCTTTACGACTGCCAAGCATCACAATATTTCAAACAAGTGACTGGAGACGCTCGAACTCCCAAAAATATTCAATACTAGCTTTTGCCAGCGGCTTCGCCCGCGTGAAAATGTCGATTTTCCATACAAACTTTCATACCCCTATTTAACTCCCTTAGGGGTTGAATTTCGAAAAATCCTTCCTTATTCCTTGTCTACCTTATAAAGGGAACCTCTGTGCAAAATTTCAGCTTTCTAGGTCCAAGGGTTTGGGCTGGGCGTTGATGAGTCAGTCAGTCAATCAGTCAGTCAGGACTTCTCTTTTTATTTATATATATATATAGATTATATCGCCACACACTTGCGCAAAAGCACTTCTCTACCAATAACTAAAGAACCATCTATTAAATGCCACACTCAAGCAAATAATTATTTAATGCTCTCCATAATTACTTAAGAGGAGTATCGTTAGCACAAGCTGTATTTTATTATTCAAATCAGATTGTTGTTGAGTACAACAATTAATCAAGGCAGTGGGATGCAAATGCATCGATCAGCGACACGACGCCACTGTGTTCGTCTTAAAATTCTACAACAAATGCAATCAACCGCTGACTCGCTTAACCGCAGGTTGTAAGCAGTGAGCGATAGCGGGTATTAAGAAATCCTACTAATATTATAAACGTGAAAGTTTGTAAGTATGTATGTATGGATAGATGGATGTTTGTTACTCTTTCACGCAAAAACTACTAAATAAAATTTGGTACACAGATAGTTCATAACCTGGTTTAACACATAGGATAGTTTTTATCTCGATTTTATCTTCCCGTGGGATAGTTATCGAGTTGTAGCGGGCGAAACCACTGGCAACACCTAGTTTAATATAAAACAGTAGCGAATTTCAAACCGTTTTATATGTTACACCTCCCGCTCTCAGAGCGCAAGGGAGTGCCAGACTTGTACTGAGGTAGACGCGGGCCTGTGGACGGTGAGTAACGGGCTAGCTCGCCGTCCGGCCGTCGTCATGACGGCAACAGACCGTGTCGGCGGCGCGTACGTGTTCCACGCGCGCCTCAAAGAGATGTCAGCAACATGGAAGGGGCCCGCAAGGGCCGACGCCTGTCGGGGCTGTGGATTATCGAAAGGTTAACGCGGCTCCGACACAAGGGCGAAGAAAGAACATGGGTTTGGTTTTTAGTCAGTAGAAGTCTGACACTCCCCTTCGCTCTGCCCAAGAGTGGGGGGGGGGGTTATTCAATAAAAAAAAGACTTGTACTGAGTAAAACCCACGCATAATCCTTCTTAGCCCTTTTTGTTCCAGGGCCGCGGTATATCTTTCGAACAGTCCAACAGCCCATTATTTGTCGCACCTAAAGAAGCCTAACTCGATCAAAATTGGAAAAGAATCTTGACCTAGAAAAAAGTTTTAGCCACATTATGTCAGCCTGTCTTACTAAATGTCAACGCTTTCTTGGCTTGTCGAAGTATTTTCTTTAGCATTCACAAACCGAACGCTGAAACATCAGTCATGGTGTAAGAAAGTATTGCTTCAGGCTAAGCTATTTACACTAATGTCTATATATATAAAAATGAAACCCGTTTTCCGTTGTCACGACATAGCATGAAAACGGCTGGACGGATTTAGCTGAAAATTGGTAGGGAGGTAGCTAAGAACCAGGAGAAGGACGTAGAGTACTTTTTTTTTTTTTAGGTAGGGTAGTAGGTAGGTAGGTAGGGTAGTAGGTAGGGTAGTAGGTAGGGTAGTAGGTAGGGTAGTAGGTAGGGTAGTAGGTAGGGTAGTGGGTAGGGTAGTAGGTAGGGTGGTAGGTAGGGTAGTAGGTAGGGTAGTACGTAGAGTAGTACGTAGGGTAGTAGGTAGGGTAGTAGATAGGTAGGTAGGAAAAACGCATTGCAACGCATGCGCGGGTTCAGCTAGTTTATCAATAATACTTTGCAACGATAATATTATTTATTTCCTAAATTGTCAATCTTTTTGCTATTTAATTAGGATAAACCTCTTCTCTGTCTTTAGTTTTTTTTACTTGCTCCATAGACTCAATCGCTTCTGCAATAGCACGCTCCCGCCACCGCCTATCACTCAGCTCACTCCCCACCACCGTCCGTCCGTCGGCCATCAGTTGCAGTACGTAATATAAACAAGTTTTTCCCTATTGTACCAAAGAGGTCGTCTTTGTGCCACAAATAATAGACTTACTTGCTTTACCCCTTCATTTTGTTCTCTCACACAAATATTATACATTTTTACATCTAAACGCTGGATGTTTCTCAATATTAAAACTTTTGTAGTTGGTTTATAAAATCATTTTTCTGAGAATTGTCGTCTCTTTGAGCTATCTATGGTAGATGTTTGTTGATTATGTTTTGTTCAATGCGGAGCTTGTTTGTGGAAACTGTGTTTGTAGAATATCAAGTAATAGATATTTGTAGTTTTCGTGGAAATTGTAAGTAAATTGTGCTTGACAAAAGCAGGCTGTTAGACGAAGTCTACTTAGAGATAAAATGGTTTAGAGCGGTTGTGAGAAATGATACAGCAAAGCACTTTAAGTATAAACAAGTATCAGAAGGGTTTTTGAAAGTAATAAAATAATTCCTAAAATAACCAAGGGAGGTATAAAAATAAGATATTTACTTAAAATAAATGGCAGTCAATTTAATATCTTAAGGGCATATATTTTTAACTCAAGCATGGATTAAGAAACTTATTTCAGGAAAGGAATTTATTTAACTCCTACAGTTATTCCACGAATATTGTTACTCCCAAAATACCTAAATCACTGTTATTTTTCGCTTTTAATTACAGCCAAGGGAAAAGCAAAATTCGATAGCAACAAACAAAAGCTCTTATCTCGACATTCTGCAACCCTTATTTACGAAAAAGGAAACAGGCAATGCGTCACGCCTTACGCATCTGAATACCGACCAGCATAACTTGAACCCCGCCCATATCTTAATCAGTACAAATTGTTCTACAGCATCGATAATCAACGCGATCGGAGAGTTCAATACAAATTGGATGGTGGCTACATTTGGAAAGTATCCAAAGTGTCTGAAATGGTGCTAGTCACGGTGACATAACGGTTTTTGTTGCGAAAAAGACAAACAAATAGAGGGCGCATTTACGCAAGTAATGCGTTGCTTTAAAAAGGTATATATATTTGGCTATTTGTCAGTATGAAACTGTGCTGTTGTGCCAATACCGATTTGCTATCGAAACATAAGATAAAATAAAGTCCCACACATTACGTCGAGAAAGATAAATCTATAACTAAAGTACCAATTCCAAAGGCATTTTATCAAACTGAAGATGCAATGACGAATTGCCTCTTACTCTACAATCCTATTTCGCAAGAAAAGATTATATTACTGACTTTTATAATCCCCGGTTAGACAGAAGTGAACCTAATAATACACACAATTCACCAGTCACTAAGAAACACCAGATGAAAAAAACCAGGTATCACTTTGCCCAACGTGGGAATCAAACTTAAGACCTCATGCTCAGCAATCACGCAACAACTAGACCGACGGGGCAGTCACGTCAGACAGGCACATTGCCTTTAACTATTCACAAATAGAAGAGAGAGCAGTGGTGGCCCAGTGGTGGCGGCCCCGACTTACGAACAGTGAGTCGTGGGTTCGAACCCCGTCAGGCATATTACTTTGTGTAATTTATTTCATCACCACTGTTCTCAAAACGGTGAAGGAAAACATCGTGAGGAAACCGGCATATCTTAGAACCAAAAAATTCGAAGATATGTGACATCTACCAATCCGCACTGGGCCCGCGTGGTAGATTATAGCCCATCCCTCTCCTAGAGAGGAGGCCTGAGTCCCTGCAGTGGGAACATTATAGGCTGATGATGATGATTCACAAATAATAACTGTTTAAACCTTAAATAATACCCCCACAAAGAAAACAAAATGCATTTTCAAAATACATTAAATCAATCCATTCAAAATATCACCCTAAAACCAAACTCACTGACTCTCCTTCAAAAGCTCTTCTCATCAAAATTACTGACTACACCTACCTACCTACCCACCTACCAACATACATACGTAAAGCTTCTACTGCCCTTTATATGCCAATTTAATTTAATATTATACTCACAGGTACAGGGAGTTGTGACAATAATTTAATTCCGCACACTGCCACTCGCTTGCGACAAGACCCGTTTTTATTATGGAAGTATCTCGATCATTTTATTATAATACTCGTATGTAAGTAGCACCTACGTGGCTGTCGGCTTTTAATGTAAAATATGGGCTGTACTGTGATTGGATGGCACTAAGTTTGTGGAAAAATGTCTCGTAATGAGGTCCTGGGTTGGATTAACAGGTTGAGCAAGCCCACCACACTATTCTCAAACCACTGCAACTCATGAAAGCCACAATGAAACTCGACGAAGTTCCTGGTTGGTAAACTGTTAGTTCATGTTTACGTACAGGTGGGGAGTCGCGCGGCGCGTCCGGCGTTTTTATTTCAAACACATGGCAATGTATGAAAAAGTTAACTATTTCAAAACTTGATGTTACGAGAAGCAATTTCTCGTTTGTTTAAAATGCAGCTTTTGTTGCGGAGAACTGGTCTGTCAGTAAATTAATAAAAAAGCATGAAAAAAGCATTTTGCACGCCCCGCGTCTCCGTAAACGAGCCCTTATTGGGTTTTTCATTAGCAATTTGCCAACAGCAGCCACTGAGGCTGAAACGGTGCCTCTCTCTCTTCTCTTCTTAGTCGATACACTCTTGTCAGAGTGGTCGTGGTTGCGCAGACGAGGTACACGGCGAGATGTTTGTTGGGTCGTTGACTTCCCCGAGGACTGCTCTTTCAGCGATGTGCTTCCATTTCTGCCGGTTGGAGACGTTGCGAGTACCCTGGACCATGGTAGACTTAGTAGCCTTTTTGATCAAGTCTGTCCAGCGAGTCGGTGATCGGCCGCGTGATATTTTGCCCTCCACTTGGCCCTGAACTACCAGTCTCTCCATCGAGTCTTCATTACGAGTAATGTGACCGAAAAACTTTAAAATTCGTAGCTTCTGCACAGTAGACGAAAGCCGGTCATTAATATGAAGCTCTTTGAGGAAACGGTGCCTATTTGATAGCAATAGGCTCACTTCCTATAACGTCAACATTTTCTTGGCCGTTTCCCTATTCATTTGGGGTCAGCACAGCTGCTTCTTTTATATTACTCGACATGTCATCAGACACCTCCTTTCTTACCATATCATCCTTTCCACAGTCTAACCATTGGTTATCCACATTCAGACTAAAAGCTTCCTCCTCATCATCTGCCTAGCCTTTTCCCAACTATATTGGGGTCGGCTTCCCGTCTAACCAGATGCAGCTGAATACCAGTATTTTACATGGAGCTACTGCCTATCTGACCTCCACAACCCAGTTAATACTAGGTAATACAATACCCTTTGGTAAGACTGGATGTCAGAATTTCAGGTCACTGACTACCTGTAACGACTGCCAAAGATCTATATATATGGCAGCCGGGACCAACAGCTTAACGTGCTTTCTGAGGCACGGAGGAAACTCGGTATGTCGGGCGGTCACCCATCCACAGACCGAGCTAGGCAAGCACAGTTTTACCTAAAGATCGACCTGAGTGGCAGTTCTTATTAAGCCACGAGCTCCTCCTAAAAAGCTTCCTCCTATTACGTGAGAATTATGAATAACTGGCAAAATGTGTGTATTGCATTATTAGGTACACTTCTGCCTATCCCTTCGAGGATTACCGGCATAATGCTCCATATTATCTAAATCAGCTTATTATAATATGCTACGAGGCTGCCGGCTTGTAGCTGATGTAAAATATTATGAGCTGCACTGTGATTGGACCGTAATAACATTGTGAAAAGTAGTTTTTAATAATATACTATGGAAGGCGGATTATAGATAGATTTTAATCCTGTGTTCGGATTTGTGTGATGTATGGTAAAAAGGATTAGGTTATGTAGTTATTATTTGTGTTTCGCATGCTTAGTGCTTTAGTGCCTTAGTGGTGGAGCCAGTGGCTTGATAATAACTGCCACTCGGCTTGATCTTTAGGTTAAATTGCCTTTCTGTGGATGTGTGACCACTCACTACATACCGAGTTTCTTCCGTGCCTCGAAACTAGAGGTCAAATAGGTAGTCGCTTCATGTAAAATACTGGTATTCAGCTGCATTCGGCTAGAATGGAAGCCGACCCCAATATAGTTGTGAAAAGACTAGGCAGACGATGATGTGCTTAGTTCCAAAGCTAGTGTCAGAGTTTTCATGACGCTTGTGCGCCTTTAACTTGATTTTAAGAGCCTATGGTACCTCAAACGCGAGTTTTATAATGCGTAAAAGTATATGATTCACTGCAGTAATAAACATCAGAAAAATATATGATATTCTTCAGGATATGCTAGTGCCATAGTGTTGTGAAAACATAATACAACTATCTTTGCTCGATAGAAAAAAATCGCGAAGATACCTCTATAAATATCTTTTAACGAGTAAAAACCATACTGTTCTGATTTGTTTGCCAAATAATTCTACAAGCAACATACTAAAGTCATAGTGTTTTACTTTTTTAGTCCAATCAATAGTTTTTTGTAAATCGCAAAATACCACTAATTCGCACTATTCGGCCGCAGCGAAAGATGTAACAACCGCTTTGTAGTGCAAGCTGAATAAAACTTTATTCTAACAGAATAAAGTTTTATTTAACGAAGTTTGAACCACCACAAATAGGGTTGCTAATCTGAGGTAGCATATCGTCGAGAAAGAGTACTTAAAAAAAACCTCTCAAGCACACTGATTTGTTTTCTTCACGACGTTTTCTTTCACTGAAGCAAGCGTAATTATAAAATACACACACGAATTCAAAAAATCAGTCTTGAGTTCAAACTTCAGACCTATGACCTGGCTGTCCGACTGTCACACCACTACACTACCACTGCTATACATGTTTACTGACCTGACTTCATCAACGTCAGCCATTTTGTCAATGAGGTTGCGTATAATGGCCATGGCCTCCTTGTACTGCAGCGCCATATCGAAAGTGGAAAAAAATAACGTAAGGGACGTGAGCATGCAGTAAATTTTTTGACTTTCAACGCCGCGCTGATGATAGCGGTGCAAATCCAACAGAAAGCTCATGTCCTTTACGTTATTTTTTTCCAAGATCAATATACGTTTTATACTAAAATAATTGACGGGTTTGGGTATCGGTTTTACCAATCGATAGTTAATGCATTCAAACTTTACTTTGCTCTATTACTATCCATATATAGGAAAAACTGCTAGTAAACATGACATCGACAACACAATCGTAGCGATCAATGCTCTTTTATTATTTGTACGAACTTTAATTATTAGACCTATTATAATTCGACGTTATAAGGGCTACCATCATATCGCATCATTCACTTTAAAAATTACAAACAAGTGAAGATTTCCAGTATAGAAAGTCAATTATAGTGCATGTCAAAATATTGTTTCTAAATAAGCGTGCGTCGTGAATCGTGAATCGTGAATCGCATCATTACTCCCTATCAAGTGAGATATGGTCAAATGAGAATTATATTAATTGAAAAAACACAAGCCTCTTTTTTCAGCCCAAAATAGCTCAGGTGCAATCATGCATTCTATTTCCAGAAGGTCATCGCATAGCGTGTGACAAGACACGCGACAGTGCAGCTATCAGCTCATACATCGAATTTCACTCGTATCGTATGGTGTATGCATTTCATTAAATTGACCGTATTGATCGTTGGTCGTGTTAGGAAGGTGTTACTTCACCTGAAATTTTTATACGGCTTTGCTTTTCATGGAAAATTAAAATTTAATATAGATCGTATTGAATATCAGTGAACGAAACGAATTTCAAAATATTTTATCGAATTCCATTGTATTACCTTAATACACATAAATGGACCCACTAAAATAAAGTTGTTCAAATAATAGAAATTCCTCTTTTTTTATTAAATTATACATCCGAAAACAAAAAGAAATTACACGACACAAATGCACTCAATGTTTATACGAACATAACATTAGAAAAAAAGCTTAAATCTGTGGCTGCGCCAAAAAGGTCCAGATCAGCAAAAGTGAGTGAAGTGAATAACATAGGTCGTCTACACGGACCCCTTCATAAAATCAGACACCTTCGTAATTAAATGAAATTTATAGTATGGACTGAGAGTTAAATATATTGCGAGCGCCCCCAGTGATACAAAAGCCTGTAACACAATCGAATTTCACAACAATTGAACTTTGCAGCTTTAAAAATGACGCTAAAGCAAAGCAAAGCTAAACTGGGCATGAGTCTGACAGGCTCGTAAAGCAAATTTTTCACACTTTCTGGTTCGTATTTTTCGTTGTTTTCGACTTTTGTTTTTGCAACAGCTGGACGTTATCCCTTGGCCAAGTGTGCTTGAAATTATTGCAAAGATTTTTGAGTAGTCCATTTCGAGTTTGTGATTTTCAGCAATGTGACATCAGACCTTAATTTGCGGCAGTCTATGATTGTAAATTGTTATGCAATTTTAATATGAAGTTTTCATTCCGCCGAAGAGAAGATTAGACTCATATGCGAAATCTTACTATATGTATTATTAATGCGAAGGTTTGTGAGAATAGTTCGTTTTTGCACGTTTTTAGCAAATAGGTACTTTATAGATCTGGATTAACTTAAAGGATACTTTTTAGGCCGGTAGTTCGATCCTGTGGGACAATTACCAAACTGGGCGGGGGCGAAGTCTCATGCATATTAAACTTAGTACTCTAGAGCAGAAGATATAACGCGAATTAAAACTATTCATTTAAAACATCACGTACTCATAAGAACTTAGTTGAGATGTGATATTATGACGAGAAATCGTAAAACAGTGAAATGTGTTATACGATAAGTGTAATAGCTTCTACATTTAGCATTGTTGTTACTTCTTTGTCTGACATTGCGTCAAAGTCGTTTTAAATCGTTTTACTTGAGACAAACAAAGATACCTTAATGCCAAGATTAAGTGGTTCTACATTAGTTTTATTGTTGTGATTTATTGCGTAATTGTAAAACATTACTCATATCTATATTTAAAATGTCACTTACGGGATATCTTCCGTGATTAGTTTTTTTTGTTTTTTAAATATGGATAAGAACCGTGACAGCTTGAAACAGCCAAAGTCAAAGTCAAAGTCATTACTCAGCATTACTCATATCGTTATAAATCTACAATATAGACAAAAACTTTGATCATTACAAATACCTACTCCGCTATGTTACGCTTGACTTCCAGTCTAATTGGATGCAGCTCAATACCAGTATTTTACACGAAGCGATTGCTTACCTGACTTGCATAACCCAGTGATTTGGCTAAACGATATCACTGGGGTAAGAGTACCTACCCAAAAAGAACTTCACAAATTAAACGGAACCGTTTAGCTAATCTAATCTGCGTTCAAGAGCCGCCTGCACCAAATCTATGGAATTTTAATACGGATATTGATGAAATTCGCCCAAAATGTCACAAAAAAAAAATAATAATATTTCCTAAAAAGACACTCAAACAAGAAAAAACAAACGTCCACATTTTCCTCATCTCCCAAAACACAAGCCAATTTATTATCAAAACTACAACAGCTAACGAAGCGCAAAGAAATAGTAACCAATATTCTGTACTGTAAGACAATCATGACAGAGGGCCATGTTCCGAGGTAATTTACGGCCCTCAGAGGGCAAAGGCATTACCCTCGCCCTTTTATTACACAGAGTCTTCCCACACGATCGAGGAAGACTTGTAAAAATATTTTATTGGTGTAAGGTGGTTCTGCTCGACAGTGTATGGGATAGTGCCGCCTTTTACAATGGGAAAGGAGTCTTGTTCTCATTAGGCCACGTTTGGATCCTTTCTTGGGACATGGTGCCCTTTATTTGTAAGGGTCAGATACGGAAAGGTGGAAAAGATCAAGCGTTGGATTTCGAGATGTCAATTTTAAAGGTTTTATTACATTCCGAAAAAAAGAAAAGAAAATTAGTATAACCTTCTCTTTGAGAGTAGGTATAAGCAGAAATAAACTGTAAAACACATTTTACCACTGACGGTAATAAGTCCCATGCGAGCACGCTAAAAGCCGTTTACGGGCACAGTTCCAAAAGTATTTTCTACAAAAAATAACACTTTGTCCAAAATAGTGCTCAAATTACATCCATTTCATGTGTTATCCACGAAATAGATGACACAGCACATGAAATATAAATCACAACAAAAAAATATTGAGAGCCACTTTGCTCTAGAGTACTTATCTTTTATCTGTCTTGCTTGACAAATAACACAAAAAATAATGACAAAGTCAAAGGCATGATGCAAAATTAAATATACAGTACAAAATATGATAATTTTTCAAAAAAAGTACGTTTTTACTTTAAGTATGCCCATTACGCAGTCAACCCGAACATGGTTCATTGTTGAAGCATGCAGAATGGCAGACAATTATCAAAAACCGATTGAAAGACAAAAATTGGTTTGCTGTACAACAATTACTCCCAAGTCGGGCGTAAATCGTGTGTAACACGCCTTATTATCGAAACTAGAGTACCTCCTATTTGTATTAACAAATAAGACATAAAAAGTAATGTCACCGTCACAATGTCAGACACAGAAGCAATAAGTTTACTATAGTCCTGCAGTATAATGTACGGCGCGCAGTAAAATCACATCGTAAATTCTAACTTGACGGGCCCACGGTATAACACGTCTATGTTTTTGCGAACCCTACTCTGTAACATTTATGTTATTTAAATTATGAATCATATTTATGGCTGAAGGTAAGATATGTGGGTTATTTCTTCATATTTCTTGAAGATTACATTTAAACCATTTATGTGTTGTAAATATCTGTGATGGTTTAGCTGGATTTATGTGGTTCAGATAATTTATTGCTAGCATGAACAAAATTGAGCATAAAGCTGGAAGTTTATTAGACTGTTTTCTAATATATTCTATACTTTTTCTTGTTTGTAAAATTTTCCAATAATGAAGAAGCAATACCATTTAAAATGTATAAAACAAAGACCATTTGTTTCTACTAAACTACACAATGATATTTAATAAGGGACACATCATTATCATTGGAAGTATTAATTCCAGAAGGTTTAGAAATCTCAATATTGAGACATGTCGCCACATTAGAAGGTTGTACCGTGCAAAACCAGCGCTGTTCACTAGTAACTATTTATGAGTAAATATTAAATCACAAAGCAGAAGATACTTGCTTTAGAAACGAATCTTTCAATACGTATCTGTTAGCAATCTGCGGATGTGTGTCACTACGGTTGTATCAGATCTAACAAATCAATACTTGGCTTGGACTGAATTGAATTTTCCAGCTTATTTTATTTGTACTCTTCGAATGATTTTTAAGAAAAACAAATTAGTAACTTAATTTTCATGCTCTAAACACTTATTTTAATTATATAAGTTCAGAAGCCAGTTTATTCTTTTTCTTTCGCGACACGATGGCGAACTCAGTTAAGTCGCTTGTCGATTAAACACTTTAATATAATGAAGAAACATTTTTGGACTGACATTTTGACAGTTATCTTGTTGCTTGAACTGAACTCGCTACTTAACTTATCTTAATGTAAATTACAAGATATTAAAAGCAAAGAGTTACTGAACATAGTAGTAAAGGCAAAAATCTACGTGAAAACCATAATACGCAAGATATTACCTTTACTGAATCAAATCGATGAAGAGTGGGATGGAATCATTAGAGATACGTAGATTAAAAGAGACATATCATATAGAAGGACGAGATTATGTACTCAAATTGCAATCCTACATAACTAAAGCCTATAAAACATCCCACACGAGGGCAAAACGTAACAAATTCACTTATTTATTTTTACAACATCAAGGTGTAGAAATTTCAGTGCTATCCAATGACAATTTATGTTCCCCTGGTATTGGCAAGCCCCAAAATTTTATTACCAGCGTAATGTTTTTATGAAAATACGGCAGATTCTCTTGCCACCATGATTTTGTGAACACTTTAGCTGTCAAAGAAGGGAGCAAGAATTTTTCACGACGATTTTGCGTGGGCATAAAATGAAAGCAAGATTACTGAAGGCATTTTTGTATGAAATATATGAAATTGTTCCGTAATGAAGATACTGAGATTAAGTATGATGTAGTACTTGTCTTGAATGTTGGAAATATTTCAGAAAGAGAGCGATAATAGACATTTACGAAGAACTGATTAAATTGAAGCAAAAACTGAACATCAAATTTTAAGCTCAAAATCGATTACAGCATTACACACACCCTGTTTTAAAAAATCTATGATAATATTTGTCCGCATTTTTCAAATATCCCTTTACATTTACCAGTATGATGAGATCAAACCGACTGAACATAATCAACGGTGGTCCAGTCAGTGGTCTACATTAGCACAAATTCATAAAACTGACAGTTATGGGCCGAGGCTTTTCCCCAGCCGTGAGATAACGCATGCTTACAGTACTAAACTACCTCCCATTAAAAACTCAATTTAGTATTCCAACACGAACAGTCACACAAAACAAAATAACCCTAACTTACACGCACATAAACCCTAAGCCTGCGAACACACAATTGTTTTATCGTCAATTGTGTTTTAAGTGCTTCTGTACCGAAGCACCTGCCTAGGCAATGTCTAATGTTGAGTCTAACTTGTTTTTTAAGTGCTTCTGTACTGAAGCACCTGCCTACTTGCCTAGGCAATGCCTAATGTTTAGTCTAACTGCGACAGAACGATGTTAATGCTATCGTTAAATTAAGACAGCTGTGGAAATAGACGTTTAGGTTATTATATGATAGTTTTTAGTTGCTGTGAAATTTTAGGTATTTAAATAAAATTTACTTTTAGTAAAACAAGGTACTTTTTTTTAATATAAGGTTTAGACCTAAACAACCTTTAAACTTTGTAAGTGGACACACATTACAAAAGTCAGGTTCAAATTAACAAAGGAGTTTTCGTTAATTCACTTTGACCAACAGACTGATATTTTAAATCGAATTGCAGATGACACTAAGTCTAAAAATCGTTTGCATTTTACAGATATTATAAGGCACGAAAATACCTTGCAAAAAACTTGATGCGTTATATCAATGACAGCAAAATCCGGAAAATAAAATCGCAGAAACTTAAACTCAAGACAAACCAGTTACTTCACACTATAAAAGTCGAACAAAGCCTTAAGAAGAAAACAACTAAAACGGCATGTAACAATTTCACTAACACGGTAAAATCTAGCGCAATTACACCGTATGCGATTAACGTAGCGCTACGCCGTAGCGCCGCTACGCCGTAGCCCCGTAGCATCGTAGCACTAATCGCTACGGAGATTAGTTCCTGGGGAGGCACGGATTGTTTTGTCCGTATGTATTTCGTGGCAAAGATTTTCAGCTAAAATTTCACTTTCAGCTAACTAATTACTTGGTCTTTATTGTAATGAGTTAATTTCATTTTCGGATTCTGTTTGAATTAGAAATTTTCCAAGTACGTAAGTTGATGGTTTTAAAGAGTTTTTTTTTCGGGAATATAAATTTGAAGTTCCGGTTTTTCTTTAGACAAGTGTAATAGCTAGCCATACTTCGTCCTGAGATACAAAATATCATCGCAGATTTATTAAAAATCGGAATCAAACTATCTAAAACACAAGACTACTTTGTTCATCAGTATTTTTCGCTGCCAAAGACTCTATATAGACAATATTTCTAAAAATTTATATTTAAAAAATTATCCTAAAATCCGTAATTTAGTAAATATTTTAAAAAATTTTCCTCATCATCCCACCATCGTTCTAAACGCCCATAATTACGTAACGTAGCGTCTATGTTGCTACGGCGTAGCACTAATTGCTACGCAACTCGTAGACCGCTACGGTTACGCTAAAGAGCGTAGGTTAATTGCTACGCCGCTTTTCTGCTCAACCCTGTGCGGTTGGCGATAATATTCAGTATAAGGCTGGAAACTAGGAAACATTTCTGTGAGAGTTTCAGGAATTTCTGAAGAATTTTATTAGTGAAAACTTTTTTTTTGTTAATACTACTGTCAAAAATAAAAATGCCAGTTTACTTAATTTTAAATTAAAAGGTCTGTTTTTAAAAGTTTAAAATTAAATGCTCCTCCTCCTGCATTTTATAAAATTGCTCAACAATCAGAATCCTAATTTATGCTTCAATATGCTTAAAAAAAGTAATAAATTAGGGAATATTCATATTAATAATTTTAAACGCAAAATGTACCTTACAATTCTAACTTAAAGTAATTTGAATTTATTTTATAAAAATCCTGACCACTTTCGAAAATAATTAACATTGTCAAAGAAAATTTTAATTGAAATAAACTTACGTATATTTTAAAAACTAACTTAAAAAACCGCATTACTCACCGATGATCACTATAAAACCACAGAAACCTCATTATAAGACATTTTCGTTCACAAAACTACTTTGTAAATTCTCAACAATTTGTTAGTAATGGCGACACACACTTCCACTGTATTTCGTTTCTATCCAAACATCACGACGTGGGCACAGTCATTTCGCGCGAGTGTCAGTTCTCGTCATAATCGGCCGAGCATGACGCGTGCGTCTCGCGCCGAAGCCGGCCGCCGACTGCCGCGGACTGCCTGTGTTACCCTCCTCCGCCCGTCAGCGCTACTAGAAAATTTCTACCATTTTTTCTTTTGGTTTGGTAGAATTTTCTTTTTTTTATGAGATTTGTAACATAAAAGATTTTGTTTCAGCTTAACAAATAGTCCTAACGTCTTTACTATTTTTCTTATTTTCTTCTGTGACAAAACCAAAATATAAAGTTGAAAAATTCACAATAGAGGACGCGGGCAGGTGTTTTAGGGACTGTATTTTATTATTTATTGGTTGTAAATAAATTTTTTGGTGTTCCAAAAGTGTTATTTCTCAGTCTAATTTAAACCAATTACTTTCATTTTCAAATAAACAAAAAACACACCAACACATCCAAATAAACAAGAAAAAAAACCCGAATCATATCATTACTCCGTCCTCAAAGGTGCTCGACGTCAAAATACATTTGCCAAGTACTTTAAAATTAAATTCTCAACAAGTAATTGTTCCCGGAATTATGGGGAAATCGTATTTCAGTGGGGAATACATGGCAGCTCGGTGCGCATGCGCGACGGAGCCCCGCCCTGGCCGGGTTTACTCGGGGAAGTTTCGTCGACGAGTCGAGTTGGTCGGCAGGTCGGGGTTCGGTCAATGACTAATAAAAAGTATGGACTCGAAATACCTACAGAAAAAAGGTGCATACCTACGGAGCATAAAATGGCTGCCAATGCTAGGGTTGTGGCAATCATGAAAGATAGTACTACTGTAACGAGTATCGATACTAGTATTACGAGTATTATTAGATATCACGGTTGAATTAAAATGAACAGTCCGTTGTAAAGTTGTAACAGAAAAATATGAGTAAATTTACTTACCTACAACCACTTTGAATAAAAAAAATTCTCAGGTATCGGATACCTGAGAATAAAATTTATTCAAAGTGGTTTTTCTGAATCCAATAAATAAAGAATACTTTTTACCCGACTACGGAAAAGCCAAAAGGAAGGGTAATGATTTTGGCAGTGTATGTATTATGTTTGTATGTTCCAGCATAGCGCCTAAACTACTGAACACTTGTTCTCCCCACCACTGCGATATTTTTTTTTTGTTCTAGACCATACCTAGGAACCCCCTAGTTACGGAGATATTGGTCAAAGTTCCAAATATTTCACAGTTGTTTTTGTAAATACTAGTTTTTCAGGTTATAACTTTACTTAAATTACCTCCATCACCCGTTTACTATTCATAGCATCCACTAGCCCAATGTGTTGCTACATTGAGTTTTACCGTAAAATATGATATTTGACCCCAATAAAAAATCGTTTCCCAGCAAAAAAATTGCGTAGGGGGGTACTTAGTTTGATGTTTCTGTACATCAAACTAAGTACCACCCTTGCTTGGTTGACGGCTGTGTTATGGGTTAATTTACACCCTGTATACGTTTAGATTGCGGTCAAACAGTTGTCGCGGTTAAGTCTTTGTTATTTACTCGTATTATATAACAAACCAACATTAAATTAGAATGTAACTAAAACTCAACTACGAATTAAATCGCAAACTAATAAGATCCTAGTGAAGAACAAATCTTCTAATAGTAAGAAGATTGTTTCTATTATGATTGACTGACTGACAGGCGGAGTAAAATAAAAGGGGACTTTGTTTCTTGTCGCCAAAATTTGTATTCGTTACCAAGTTGTATCACATAGTAAATAGATCTATCGCCACGAAATATTTTCGTTCTCAGATAAACAAAAAGTGTTCAAAGATATGAATGATCAAATTAATGTTAATATAATAATGTGTAAAATAAGAGATGGATCACCAATAAAATTGTAGTGCAATAATAGGGTTTGTCAAACCCTATTATTCTACTGACTAAAAACCACCCATGTTCCTTCTTCGCTCTTGTGCCAAGGCCGCGTTATCTCTTTCGATAATCCTCAGGGCGGTCCCGCGCCCTGACCGGACCTGGCACGGTCACTCGAACAGATATCGTTTCAGCGCAGCGAAGGAACTAGTATCGGAAACTATTACGCAACGGTACAACACTATCCATGTTTGTAAACAAACGAATCAAATGATGAAATAACAAAAAGGTCTCTGGGACGGAAATAAACCCAATTATTAACACTTTAGCAATAAATTAATGATCACTTAGCATTTTTTCATCGAAAATGTATTACTCCTAGATACTATTGCATGAAAACGACTACTAACCTATGCAAAGTCAATTGAGGTTGATTTTCAGTCCTTCTTGCACCACACTTCACAATACAACACGCAGGCATATTGAATTGCTGTTTCCTAACATATACACGCAGTTTAAGAGATAATCTCGTCGTAATTTTCTCACAAATCGCAATTTAACAAAAAGTAAACAACTATTTGACAGCACAACTACCACGAAACTCATCGCCATCTTGTATCACAATATGTCGAAAACGGCACCCTACCTACTATTCGGACTCGCTTAACCAAATGTTGCCATTGTGAGAAACAACTGAAATATTGTTGTCTCTTTCATCAAATACGATTACTGCATTAGAAAGAACGAACCAAAACTATATTTTACATTCTGTCTCCTATTTCACTCATATTTGTATAAGCAAGTGTGTATATAGAACATCGCGGCGCCTCCATAGGATCCTATCTCAATGGGTTCGGTACCCCGGTAGCGCATCGTGACGTCATCGTGACGTGTTTTATGATGCTGTTTGTTTGGACGTACTTATATGTTACGTATGGTAGAAGTGGGCGACGTTTTTGCTGAATATGTTTTGAATGAGGTTATTGGGACTGGACTACTGAAGTAACTACTACTATTGGCTGATTTGAAAGTTTTTTTTTGTAGGTAACTTTAATATTTGATGGTTTTTTACTTAGTCCTGAAAGTGTCTTCTTTAATTTTAATTTTAAACCATCTTTAATTTAAAACATAAAACATTCAAGTCTCAATAGATAGCGTATTAACTGTTTTACTGTTTTTGCAATAGGTAACTCAAAAGATTTGAAGCTTTGCAAGTTATAAACGCAATTTTTAACATAAATTATTTCAAGTTACGATTTTGAAGATTTCTGTTTTGTCTTTCAGAGTAAATAAAACAAAATTAGAATAAGACTAATTTATAAAATCTTACAGTATACCAAGTAATTTGCAATATTGTACAGAGAGATCTAACAAAACAATTTATCGTCCAAATCGTTCCACAATTATTAGAGCGTAGTGCCAGAAATGCACCTTACAATTTGTGTGACGTCATAGCAACTGTATAATATATACGGCTACTGTGTAATGTATACGAAACTTTAGGAAGGGGTATTATGTACCGAAAACTTTAAGCTTTAGTACGGAGAAGTACTTCTCGGCTTAGTATGAACACTGAATCTAAACTTTTGGAAAAACTCTGTGGAGTTTCATAAATGTATCCATTACGTTCAGTGCTTCTGAGGGTCACTAGTCTAGTTAGTTCCGTACCTCAAAAGGAAAACACGGAAACCTTATAGGAACACTCGTGTGTCTGTCTGACTGTCCACCCGACCAACCCCCCCTTTTCTAATATATTTTGAAAAAAATACATAAATTAGTTCAACACTAATAGATCACAGGAAAACCTTTACCAAGTCTATGGTGCTAAAATAACATGGATAATCTCTCAATATATACTACAGTGGTAGGGAACCCTTCATGTGCAAGTCAGAAATGGACTAGGCCAGTTTTTTTTTTTAAATCGACTTGATAGAAGTAGAAAGCATATCGACTGTTTTGATATGGGCATGCGATAAGAAAGGCCGAATCGCATGTGACTAATACAGTGATGAATATAAATTTTGTTAGATAGCGAGGGAGTAGAAGACCAAGGAAATGATGAATAGATTGTGTGGAGAATGGTATGAAAGAAACCGAACTAACTGTTACCGTAACGGTTGACAGTCCTCTGTCAACCGTTACGGTAACAGTTAGTTCGGTAGGTCAGCACAACACATATTTTATTCTCCTGAATAAAATATAAAAATGTGTTGCGCTGACCTCACGTTACATGGAAGAAGTACCAGCCGGTACTGCAGATGCTGATGAGTCTAAAAATTTTAAGTTACTCTTTATTATTGCGTCAGTGGCTTGGGACGAAGGACTCTGACAAATAATGTGCTGAAGTACCCGTTAGTATAAGACCAGTACCAAACATTTACTAGGTCCCCTATTGACAGTTTTCACACGATTTTGTCAAATCCTGTGCTAGAACATATTGTGAAAAACTCTGTTCGGGGAGTCGGTGCCATAATTTTAATGGTGAACTGTTTTTAGGCTAAAAACCTGTTTAATATGAAATAGTGATAGTGGAAACTAGCAAAGGAAATTTACCACTATTAGTTTATTCTACGCAAATAGTTAATACAGAAATACGCTTGAATTATCAGTACCTAAAACAAAGTAAACCTAAATACTAACTACAAGTGTATTTCGTTGGAAACTCGATCGCTATTCAACAAATATTTGTCGAAGTAAATTAGAATACCATTAGTTTGCTTGTTATGATACTGTAAGCAACGTCTTCGAATATTGTCAACAACCTTTATTTTACTTGATTCTACTAACTTGTCTATACGAAAAATCTGTTAGCTTTGTCAGTAGGTAGGCATACATAAATATGTACCCGAATAATTTCTTTTCATATCTTTGGATAGTGAAATTATTTTTGGCTAGAGGTCTTTTTTTTTTTTGGTAGCTTTTATCGTTTGGAGACCAATCCACTTAATGTATTATTTAGCTGTTATGATTGGAGTTATTTGTTTTCATCATTTGTTATTAGGAGGCCTGAGTCCCTGCAGTGTGAACAATAAAGGCTGATGATGATGATGATGCATATTCACCAACCCGCACTGGGCCAGTGTGATGGACAATAATGCTCGTTGTATCAGAGAAGGGGGGCTAAGTCCACGTCCAGTAGGGGCCCTGATTATGACTAAGACCGAGCTACGTGTTATTTATCACATAAATCAGACATGCGAGAAGTGGTGGCTCAAGTGCAATAATGGTACTTAGGTGTGATCGAAACTTTTTATTGTAAGCTTTTCTTAAACTTGGCTTGTTAGTTAGAATGTATTGGTCAAACAACATTTCCCAAACCGATGGAGCTGAAATATGAATGACAGATGTGACTATTACTACTTAATAGCTCGGACACGATACATTGTATATGCGTTTTATTTTTAGGGATAGACCGAATTGTTTATCAGTTGTCGTTAGACTTTACTGCCCACACGATAAGGAGAAGAATAAAATTAGTATATTTTATGTAGTCACCACCAAAACGGCTTGAACATAATCATGAGGAACTAGAACCAATCTGGAGTTATATCCTCGAATGTGACATCTAGCTTCCTGCACTGAGCATACGTGATAAGCTATGGCCCAATCCCACTTACAAAGAGGAGGCCGATGTACAGTCACCTTCAAAAATGCATGGACAGTTCTGAACTCTATTCACAGGTAATAAAGACTAAAAGTATCTATGCAATTTTGCAGGTGACTGTACTAGCAGTAGACGTAATACAATTCCATTGAAATCCATTAGACTTGAAACCCAAAATAAAAAAAAAATCAATCAGCAAAACCTAAATCCGACAATAAAACACTTGAAGCAACAAATCATAACCTCAAGAGGTAAAGAAAAATGTGCTTAAAATTGTGTGTAACGCGGAACTCCCCCAACCCCCTTGGGGGTGAAGTGGGGGGCTTCATACGCGATCCGAATATCTAGCGCCAAATGTTTTAATGATAGCTCTCTGATTGAGGCACAAAAAACGTGAGATGCGAACAATTTTGAACACGTTCGGGATTGTTATGAACGATTCCTGGAGTAAGGAAGGGGTGGAGCTGTGTATGTAATTTATTTTTTAAGTTTTTTTTTTCGTATGTTTGAATTAATGCACGACCATTAAATATAAAGAGGAAGGATTTCTATCAGCTGGGTATTTTTGAAGACGTGTAAGTAATTTTAGGTGTGAACTGGAGTCAAGGATGCATACAAGAACGTTTTATAAATTATCGTGTCATCAAAGTGAAGAAGAAAATAGATACGTAATGAATAAAAAGGTCTTTGTCTTGTAGTTGGGTACTCATACTGGCAGTATGGTGTAGCTTAGAGGCACTTAAAGTTCAGCCTAATAAATCTGTTTTAATGTCTAAAAATTGTGTTTTGCATAAAGTTCTTTCCCGTTTGGGAAAATAAAACAAAATAATAGAGAAATAAATATAAAACTTTCAAGGAAACACTTTTAAGCTCTGAAGAAACTATCTATTCAAAACTCTATCATAAAAAAAGCAAACAGCCATTATTTCTTACTAGCTTTTGCCCGCGACTTCGTTCGCGTGGAATAGTGACTTCCGGCAGATTTTTGGTTTATCTCGCGAAAAAAAAAAAAAAAAAAAAACTATCCTATGTCCTTTCTCAAGTTCCAAACTATGTCTGTACCAAATTTCATCAAAATCCGTTCAGCCGTTTAGGCGTGAAAGAGTAACAGACAGACAGACAGACAGACAGAGTTACTTTCGCATTTATAATATTAGTATAGTATGGAGTATGGATTTAAAAGACTGATTTTGCCTAAACGTTTTATTTAAAAGATTGTTAAACCTATTCGTAACACAATTAGACAGCTTATCACACAGGTCATAACTAATATACCTTAATAAATGTACGTTATCTTTAATAAGGTATATTAGTTATGACCACAGAATGAAAACCATTAACGACACAACATAAAATTCACATCAAAATCAGTCCTACCATTTTGTTACGGCCCAAAGTCATTACACCCTATAATCTGTCTAAGCTAGACACACTATATACGTCGGTACTACAGAGCTAGGTAGGTACTACATAACTACAGCCCCTAAGTATAACTACAGCCCCTAACTACCCGGGTATCAACAACCCCGCCCACACATCTAAACACAAATCCGTCACTAATTCACAACCAGACACATTTGCTTCCAATCTCAAATCACCAAAAGGCACCGAAGCAATATTTTGCGAGCAGAGGCACAAATTGATTGTGCCTCGACACGACCGGGGGGCATTGGTACAGTCGGAAATCGAATCCGCTACCTGATGGACACCTGCGCGAGACGCAAATTCTCGTTCCACCAATAAATAGAGTGATGTATTATAGGTAGGTCGTGTTGTGATCAAAGGTTATGTTTTGTATCAAGTCGGGGTAGCAATGTGTATGGTTTAGACTTTAGGGTAAACGGAGTTGACATATCCTTGTGAATGAAAACCCTCTAAAAACAATAAAGAAAAAATACTTATGGATGACAAAACAAGATTAATTGATTTTATGCTTCTAAAATAAATTGTAAGTTATTTTTTTAGATATTATTCTTGACCCTATCACAATATTGTCGTATTTAAGCCAAAGGTTGACTAGTAGAAAACGCTTTGATGTATAAAGTCCCTCTGTGCCACTATTGTATATGGAGTTTAAATAAATAAGTTTGAAAGTCCGGGTAAACTGTTCCTAAGGTCCTCATGGAGCGATTTTGTGATAGTTGACTATTTATCATAACACTTTTACGTTACAAGCCATTTCTTAAAGAAAACTACAAGTCCCTACTAGACTGAAAATAATAATAGGTAAAACACAAAAAAACACTATAATATATTATTTTGTCTCTATAATGTACTAGCGGACGTCCCGCGGTTTCACCCGCGTAGATTCCGTTCCCGTGGGAATACAGGGATAAAAAGGGCATATGACACTCAGCAATAATGTGGCTTTCTATTGATGAAAGAATTTTTAAGATCGGTTCAGTAAATCCCGAGATTACCCCTTACAATTTAACAAATATACAAACTTTACCTCTTTATAATATTAGTATAGAAGTATAGATATAGATTTATGTTTCGTTTACAATTATATTTTTGCAGTGTTTATTTAATTTTTACCAGCTGTTTTATATATCGAAGTTCTGTTTTTCATTTTCTTATTTGTATTCCAAATATTTACACTATCTTCGTTTCCATGCGTTCTTTTCGAGTGATCACCCGTATTTTGGATTACAAAACAATGATTAAGATAATAGCTTAGTTTTTAGATTAGTTTAAACTACAAAAAATAATGCCCTAGTTCATCATTAGCTGCTTCAGTTTATACACTATCCTACTTTACCTGCATTTAAAACGCCCCTAACAATTAGCCCCCTGACAGTGCCTGCCTGATTTCCAGTTGACTTGCGAGCAAATCACCCATGAGGCGGCCGGCGACTGCCCCTGTCAGCCATTGTACCTCTGACGGCATATGGTGTAACAGCCAACTAGCCTCGAGGCTTCACTGCACATCCATAAACGGGAAATTGGGAGCGATTAGAAGGTAAAATAGGGAGCTTTAAAGGTCATTTTTGCATAAAGGTTTTGAACCATTTAAAAACCTGGTTTATATTTATATTGGTACTTTTACGTGGGGCTCGTAGCCTAAAAATACCAGCTGTACGGGTCTTTAAGGTGGATGTTCCAGGGTAGCCCGCGAAATTCAAATTTTCTTACGTTTTTAGCGATTTGCAGGCCAGTGCTCGGTTGTATGTTAGTGAAAATATAATTCGCGGCTGTAAGACGTATGCAGTTACAGAATTATAATCATCAAAATCATCATTACAACCCTCCAAGTTCATGTAACTGTCAAGAATTACCTTTTGATGATATAATCATTCTTGAAAGTTACATGAACTTATTATTGTTAGCATACGTCTTACAGCCGCGAATCATATTTTCACTAACATACAACCTAGCACTGGCATGCAAATCGCTAAAAACGTAAGAAAATTTGAATTTCGCGGGCTACCCTGGAACATCCACCTTAAGTTAAAGCCCCACTTGCCATGGATGGTTCCCGGGTGGGTGACCCATCCATCACATAGGTACTGAGTTCCTTCCGTGCCACGGAAAGCACGAAAACTGGTAGATCTTTGACAGGTGACTCGATAGTCTCGCAAGAACACTTATATCCAGATATTATATAATTATCGTATTACTGGTTTGTGGAGGTCAAGTAGGCAGTGGCTTCATGTAAAATTCTGGCATTCAGCTGCACCCAATTTGACTGGAAGCCGACCCCACACAGTTGGAAAAAACATGCTAGGCAAATGAGGAAATAGTACTTTTTAAATAAATACTTTTTGTGGTCATTGTTTTATATTGCAGTAAATGTATAGTAAAACTAAATTTTAACCAGCCTTAGTCGTTTCGAACCTAAGATAGAGCACGATAATGCATTTTTTCAACGTTTTATGTTCCTGCTTTATTGCTTTAACTGTACTTCTCACGAGTTTGTTTTATTTCCTATGACGGAGGTTTCAATATCCCATGTGCTTTGAACTACCTTTTTGTCCAAACGTTAACTTCTATGGTAAAGACAAAGAAAATATCTCACAATATGATAGATCGTTGACTGTCTCATTGGTCTAACGGTCGCAAGCTGTTGTGTATGAGAGCCTGGGTTCAATTCCCAAGTTTGGCTAAGTGTTATTGGGTATTCCATGACCTTATATATCATACTATTATTTTGAGCCTTAAAATACCACAAATAATGTAACAAAAATAAACAAACGCTTACAACTTTATTTAAGTACATAAATATGTTTTAGGCATGTAAAGCTCCTACAAATTGTAGCCATCTCGAATATGTGAGCAAAACTATGCGAATCTGAACTCAAGACCTTTTGTGAAATATCAAAAGGTCAAATGTTAAATAGTAACGACCTTGTGGTGTTCACGGAATTTGTTTAGATACTAATACTATTATACAGTACTAATTACCAGTACTAATTTGGCTGTGGAAGTCGGATAGGCAGTCGCTCCATGTGCAATATTATATTCAACTGCATCAGGTTACACTGGAAACAGTAACTGACTTCTACAGAGTTGGGAAAAGGCTGAACAGACATTTTTAAACTGAAATTTCTTAAAACTCATTAGGGGATCGTACAAAAAAAAAACTAATTAGTCCGTCAGATAGATTTCCAAAAATTATTGGACACGTATTTTTTCTTTTTTCACGTAAACTTAAAATGAAGATGTTACAGTGCTTCGAAAACTCGTGTGACGTCATATGATAGTACATTTTGACGACACAAGTGACGTTTCAAGCCCCACTCCAAGATCTTTGACGCGTTTTATCTTCGTCATTTTTTATTGATTTGATAAAACAAAAAACACGTATTCAATATTTTTCGATAATCTAACTTACGGACTAAACAGAATCATATTATTTTGACCCAGTCCGATCCCCTATTATTACCATGGATTCAGTACAACTGTCAACCCTCAGAAGTTCTCCCCAACCACTAAACAAATCAGGTTGTACAATACTACGCTCAAAATGTATGGACAACCTACCTATTCTTGTTTTTAAAATGGGAAATCATCAAATGACACCCTTCGCTCTGGGTGGAGCAGAAGAGAGTGTCAGACTCTTACTGACTAAATCCCATCAATGTTCCTTCTTTTTAAAGAACAGTGGCGAACTCTCGAACAAGTTTTTGTTGTCATTTTTTTTTGCGTCTGCCTATGAACAAAATATATTGTATAGAGTTTGAATTCCTGAACAGTTTTGTCTTCAGTTATACTTTTATAATTTCGCCAGAATTAAAGATAATCGTGTTTAAAGTTTTAGAGGTTATGTTGTATTAACAATGGACTTATCGAAAAAGAACTATAGAAATACAAAAAGCCTGGCAAGTCGATCTCAGCCTCAGTCTAAAATGAGTGCGTTCGTGTTTCGATTACAATACTTCCGATAAGGCCGGAACCTATCTAGAAGTACATAATATACAATATCAAAACTATCTACAAAGCTGACAATATCCTAAATACCGAATTACACGAAACTAATTACTCGACGCCATATTTGTTTACCTTCCCATGTACATGGTGTTGGCTCTATTAATTAATAATAATATTGGCTAACAACATCCTGTAGTTCACGTGTAATGGAGACAGGATGGTACAATATTAATTACTTTTATATATCTGAGCAGACATCCGGGGCTATTTTTAAACAGGAAATTTCTTTGTGCGATGTGTCTTATTCCAAGTTTATTAAATGATACTGATAAACCCAATGCATAAAAAATTTTGCAAAAAAAGCTGGCATCCAAAAAAAAACATTAAAAAGACAATTATAACTTCAGTATAGAAAGTCAGTGACTTTTGATTTTTTTATTGTAATTTTTGCCAACGAGTTCCGAAAATGTGGATCGCCGATCGATCGGAAAGCCGGCACCAACATAGGTGGGAATACTCAAAGGAGATACAGTACTTAAGAAAAAGCTAGGCATCTACATATATTTAGCATTGATTCACCATACGTATTATCCTGGATGAGGCAAGCACAAGAACGTGGACCTTGGCACAGAGAGGGCCTATACCCAAGGGCTGCGCGTTGTTTGAAAGAGGCAACCGCACATAAAAAATAAACACAATAACAACCCTGAAACCACTGTCTCACAATAAAGATCTTTGGCTTTGACTTTGACTTTGGGGAACCGCGGCTCTGGTCACAGAGGTTTTTAGTAAGTAGAAGTCTGACACTCCCTTTCGCTCCTCCCAGAGTGGGTGGACTCATTTGACGATTTCCCACTGTCCATATAAAAAGGCCTATATTCAACATTGGGTGAAGTCAGGATGATGATTATGATTGAACAATCCCAGCATAGGTGTAATATGAAGCAATCAAAACAAAAGCTATCCACTCCCAATCCACACGGCAGATAATGACATTCACGTTACCCTAAACACAGCAGTCCTACACATCCCAGGACCATCGTTTAATCCTGTAACTGAAACGCACGCTAACCGATCGTTAAGTTCGGATAATCGGTTTCTTTTTAGGGTTCCGTACGAAAAGAGAGCCGACGAAAACCTGTTACTAAGACTCATCTTTTGAACCGGACTAAGACAGTTGACATTTCCATAGAGTATGAATGTAACAATACAAAAAATAAATAAAATAATGTAAAAAAGTTAAGTAGAACCTCCTACAAGAAGCGTTTTTTGCTAAATGTTAGTAGTGGTAATACACACTAAAGCCTAATAGTCCGGGGTCCACGGCTCATTTTTGCACTTGATTACTATCAAGCTAGTTTTTATTGAGTAGCTTCATTTTGATGAGACGCCCAACAATTTCCTGATGAAAACCCTCTCCCGGTCCTACGCTCAGAAATCGTTAATACCACAAGACCCTTTTAATAGTAATCAAGTGCAAAAAATGAACCGTGGACCCTGGACTATCTACGTAGTTACTCCAAAACTGTTTGCTGCTTGCTCGTTGGTCTAGTGGTAACAAGAGCGACTACTGCATGGTACATAGTTCCCAGGTCAGGCAGAGTGTCGTTCCCGTCGGGGTTGTGGTTTGTCGAAAGGTTAACGCGGCTCCGACACAAGGGCGAAGAAGGAACATGGGTTTGGTTTTTAGTCAGTAGAAGTCTGACACTCCCCTTCGCTCTGCCCAAGAGCGCCCGGGGTTATTCGATGATATTCCACACACCAAGAAAAAAAAAAAAAAGGCAGAGTGTTGTTAGATTTTTCCATTACAAAATCAGTAGCAGCAACGGAGTCTATAAGGCGGTTGATGGCACTAAACTCGCCCTCTATTTCATGGGACTTAAATATAAGAGAAAAAATGTGGGTGAACTAATGGGTACACCTCTGCCTAAGCCTTCGAGGAAGGCCGTGATGTTATGATGATACTTCTAAGTTCAGTATATCGTACGGTGGTATGGAACAGTATGCGATTCCGACTCGCACTTAGCCATTATTTTATTGCCTGTTTACCTTTCGCCGGGTCGTTGCTCCGAAGCGATATGTACGAGTATTGTCCGACAGTGTGTAGCTGCCTTAAATGTAATTAGTAGTGTGTATAGTGATTTGGGAATTGAAAACGAAGGTCCGGCCTTCTTATTGGGGAAGAAAATGTCAGAGGTTTCTGTTTTCTTGGTTTGTGTGGTCGAGATTTCTTTTTTTGTGTGTTTTTGCTGTATACTGTTTTTAGAGGATTTTTAGGCGGAAGTTACACATAATTTGTAATTCTACTTTCAAACCTATTTCTAACAAAAAACTGTGCCCCTGAATAAGTATTATCGCTTCTTGTATTTCAAAACCGTATGTCAGTATATTTGCAGAAAACATACTTTGAAATTATAAGAGCCTGTTCATTCTATATCGCTAAGAAAGCATATTTAACTAAACATATTGATCGCTTCTACATAAGTACTAGAATAGAAGCAAAAGTATTATCGCTTCTTGTATTTCAAAACCGTATGTCAGTATATTTTTGACTGGCCTGTTGGTCTAGTGGTTAGTGACCCTAACTGCTATGCCGGAGGTCGTGGGTTCAATTCCCACCCAGGACAAATGTTTGTGTGATGAGCACGATCATTTGTTCTGTGTCTGGGTGTAATTTATCTATAATATGTATGTATTTAGAAATATATAAGTATGTTTATCAGTTGTCTAGTACCCATAACACAAGCTCTGCTTAGCTTGGGACTAGATGGCGTTGTGTGATAGTTGTGGAATATTATTATTATTATTTATTTGCAGAAAACATACTTTGAAATTATAAGAGCCTGTTCATTCTATATCGCTAAGAAAGCATATTTAACTAAACATATTGATCGCTTCTACATAAGTACTAGAATAGAAGCAAAAGGGAAAAATAAAAATAACGAGACCACCACCACGTCCACGTGGCTGTTATTCAATGCTATGTGAATTCTCAGTTGCTATTTTTTTTTTTTATTATAAATGGGCTTGCTCTTGACTTCAATCTTGCCCTAAGGGCAGAGATGATATTTATAGAAACCGATCTGGTAAAATATAAAACTCACACTCCCCCCCCCCCCCCTCTTTTCACACGTCAAACCCGTATTTAACCCTCTGACGCACCTAACCCCACCACAAACTGCATTGTACCTACAAAATTTAAATAGCCGAAACATTTTAGCATTTCAGGTGCGAAGTTGCGAACCCGGAATTTTTGCCATTCTTAGAATTTTTCCCGAATATTCCTGAACATTGTGGAAGGTGCTATATTTGAGTGAACCATCTCTGTAGGTACACACGGCTACACATCAAGCTATACATTTCCAGTATAAGCTGGTCTAGCATTGTATAGGATTTCCGTACAGTGCGAGATCAGTGTAAACTGGAAATGTATAGCTTGATGTGTAGCCGTGTGTACGTGTGTATAATTTAAGAGGCAGCAATTTCCGCACGTCGGTCCAACCGACCGTCCGACGCTACGGCGACGGCGGGGGCACACTCGGATGTGAATGCTTTTATTTATATTTAGTACATGTCTCTTATGTGCAGTCCTAGTTTAGTTTGGATGGTTTTGAAAGAGAATAGGTATTTAAACTATGATATTTATGCTTGGAATGTAATATGACCTACATAGGTTACGAAAAATTGTGCCACACTGACGTTATATTTGTACATGTTTCATCATTCATCATCATCATGCCTGATTTGGAAATATAATCCAAGACCTCAATTCAGCAGTAGCGCTTGCGAGGAACTATGTTCGACTAAGTATAATAATTATGAGACAGTATAATTTATGTCCGAGTGAGTAAAATAAATGCAATAACTTAATAACTAAATGTATCAATGAATTAAAGCTGCTTATTTAATAATTAAAACAAACCAACTAACAAAATAAACAACAAGACGCGAAGACGTCTAAGTACACCTTTCCACACCGCTATATAAACACATATTTAAATTACACATAATTTATTTAAGAACGACAACCCACTTACCACTTACAAATAATGTATCAAAGACATCTAATATTCAAAAACAAAACATAAACTTGTTTCTCTTTTTAGTAAGCACGTGGAAAATATCTTATGGCCCACAAAATTTATGAGGAGGTTAGAGGAATACTGAATGTGACAGGCTACATGCCCCTATGACATACTCCCCCTTGCTACTTGGGGGTATTGTTTTTAGGGTACGTTTTTAGATTATGTCCCATAACTGTACTTATATTGTATGAGGTAAAAGTTCTGATAGAAAAAAAATCATATATATGTATTTTTGTTTTTATTGTTATTATCAAAAAAAACATATAAAGATTACAATTTACACAATACGTTCCAGAAAACCACAGAGGTTTGTTAGGAACGTTGATTCAGCAAATAGGTTATAAGAAACAGAAGACAATATTTTAAGTGATTGATCGGTATGCATATCGTTTTACCAACCTATGCAGTTCATATTTTTTTATTTTAAGTTTTTCTTAAAGAGCAATAGTCTCGTCCCTTATTACATGGGACTTAAACATGACTTGTGAATTGTGGGTGTACTCTTAAGTACACATTTACATAACCCTTCGAGATTTACAGACATCATGACATGTTGGAGTTTTACCGTCAATTATACCAGATAATTAATTTATATAAGGTCCCATTAAAATAGGTGGACAAATTTTAACACAGCGTTCAGTATGTCTAACCAAACATATCTAAACAAAAATAAACATTAAATTTACTGTTTTTTTTTACTTAGATTAATAAATTGCCGGCACTCTAGAACAAACTGATTCTTTATGAGTAGGTACTTAAATGCGCTTTTCTTATTATTTTTTTTACCATCGTCCTTATTTTGGTGGTCTGAATGATTTCTGAAATTTTGTCCACCTATTTTAATGGGACCTTATATAATACATTTGTAAATAAATGTAATCTGCCTATTTCATGTTATCGATGATAAACCAATACATCTATGTTCTTTTGTGAATATTTCAATCATGAAATTTTAAATGCTGTTATCTTAATAATATGATATATATGCTGTTAATGCTGGCATAATCCCGTCGTCGTCCCGTAGTCGTTCACAGTTCAAGCAGTACGGTTATGGAATGCCTTGCCAGTGTCTATAAGGCGGGCTCAATCTCTGCCAATTTTTAAAAGCATGATAAAGAAACTGTATCTGTCTCCGTAGGCTTAAATGTTTGTTAGCTATTTTTAATTTAGTTCTTCGCACTTGTCTATAATGTAAATTTATTCAAGTATGTATGTATGTATGTTTTATGTATGTATATGTGCATATTTATTGTATATAATTATGTAAATGGTACACCACAGGCTTGTCGAGAATCGAACCTCGACACCTTCGCGCGCTGCAGGCAGCGCCTCCGAGCCGCTGAGCCAGGCGGTGCGGAGTGCGGCACGGGGGACGCGGGCAGCGGGCTGCGCGGGCGCGGGCGGCGAGGAACGGCCGATATAGCGGACTCGCGCAGCGCGCGCACACCACACTTCTCCACGGGCCACCGCATTGTTTATATGTCGATTTTAGTCAATATATTCAGTTTGTACCAGCAAATCATACAGTCCACTTATTTCTCATCACCACCTTCGAGACCTCCACACTGTTCTCAACAGTTTTTGGTCCTTCGCGAAACTGAAGAAATAACAAGAATCGTCGTTTTCTACGAGCGGACTTTGGACCCTCTTTGTTCGAGAAGGCTCGGCGGCACGTCGGCGTCGTCGCGTCAGCTGATCATTCATATTAGACGGAGTACAGTTTGAAGAACAAAGGCGAAGAGAAATCAAGAAGAAATATTTCTGGTGGGATAAGACGTTGTTGTGAGTTCGTTCCAATTTATCCTATTTTTCCCGCTTATCTCTTTTACCGAAAAATTCTATTTCCTTCCTTGCCTAGCTTCAAAATAGCCCAATTGAGCCATCATTTAGTGGTCATATACGTTAGTTCATTCGTCATCATCAATTTATTTATTGCACACTTAAAGTATATCATTGAATCGTCAAGATTGCTAAATTGACGTGTTCGTTTTATTTAAAATCATTGTCGCTGTTGCATACTCGTTCGCCGCTTTTAAAAAACCGGTTTGTTATATCGGCGTCGAGCGTGAGCAACGTACGAACGGCCAGCTGCTTCCTTTGTTCTATTGTGTAGCTAATTACCGTTATTTTTTTTTAGCCTTTCTACCTTCATATTTTCATAATGCCTGATAATTGCAAAACTTTAATAAAGAAACGATCATCATTAAAGGCTAAGCTTACAACTTTCAATAAATATTTAAATGTCCTTAAAAGCTGCAAAGCGCTTAGCGATATGCAGATCGCTGAATTGGAGTGCCGACTAAGTAAAATTGAAGCGTTAAATAGTGACTATGACACTTTGCAGGATGAGATCGAGATGCTTTGTGAGGAATCGTCCGGCGAGGATGAGGCGTCGCCTTCTGAGCGTGAGCAGTTCGAGAACGAATATTTTGCTGTGTTAGCAAGTGCGCGCTGTCTACTAGCAGCAAAGCGTCGTGATTCTGCAGCGAGCTTCAATGACGCACAATCAGGTGAGGATTTCAAGGCCGGTTCTAATGTTAGATTACCTAAAATTGATTTGCCTCATTTCAGCGGTAGCTATCAGCACTGGCTTGAGTTTAGGGATATTTTTACTTCAGTCATTCATAATAATAAACAGATTGACAATATTACTAAATTTCACTACCTTCGCGCTTCGCTTAAAGAAAGTGCAGCTTTAATTATTAAACATATTACCGTGTCTAGTGATACTTATAACATAGCATGGGACTCATTACTTGAGCGGTACGACAACAATCGTCTGCTTGTTAATAACCACGTTCAGGCCTTACTAAACTTTGAACGTTTACAGAAAGAATCTTGTCAGTCAATTCGTTATCTGGTTGATATAACAACAAAGAATATAAGGGCACTTACAACATTGAAGCAGCCTACCCAATATTGGGATACCTTAATAGTTATTATAATGTCTTCCAAATTAGATAAAATAACCTTACGTCATTGGGAAGAACAGAAAAATAAGTTAAATGATCATCCGACTTTAGATATGTTTATTACGTTTTTAAGAAATCGAGCAGATTTATTGGAAAGTTTAGAGGATCATGAGAACCAATCGAATTCTGCTCACTTGAAAAATAAAACAAAATTAAATGAAAACAATGACAAGTCAACTTCTAAAACATGTCTGTTATGTGATCAATCACATTCTTTATTTAACTGTGAATCTTTTAAAATTCTTTCAATAGAATCTCGCATAGAAAAGGCCAAACAATTAAAGGTCTGTTTAAATTGCCTACGTCCTGGCCATACGAGTAACAGATGCAACTTGACGGGTTGTAAATATTGTAAATATAAGCATAACACGCTGTTACATCTCGAAAAACCCAATTCCACATCTAAACCTACTAGTGAAGGTGTTGTACTTACTAGTGGTACCCTCACAGATTCTACTGCGTCTCGTATATTTCTATCCACAGCTATCGTGCGAGTAATAGACGAAAATGGTACGGAACACAACGCAAGAGTACTGCTGGACAACGGGAGTGCAATTAATTTGGTAACTCAAAGCTTCTGTGACCAATTGCAACTGCCGAGGCGCTGCGTGTCAACAGACGTATCAGGTTTTAATAATCATGTTACTACTAGCACACAGTCTTGCACCGTAACAGTGAAGTCTCTTTGTAGTGATTACAAAATTAACATAAACTGTACTGTTTTCCCCAACATTACACCACCCATTCCATGCTCTTATATAGACGTAAGTAATATACGTTTACCAGTGGGTATTACATTAGCAGACCCTACATATAATACACCTTCATGCATTGATTTGCTGTTAAATGCAGATATTTTTTGGAATATTTTGGGGAGAGAATCTATCGTGTTAGGTAATAATAAACCCACATTACGCGAATCTAAACTAGGCTGGCTGGTTACTGGCAATGTTACAGCGCCACAACAATTTTCTAATGTATGTATGTTTTCGCAAGGCGATCCTAATCCTGATCTTACGCGTTTTTGGGAACTGGATACTTTAGATTCACCACAATCTAATATGTCAGTGGAAGAAATTGCATGCGAACAAAGTTTTGCAGCAAATACATTTCGTAATGATGACGGTCGCTTCGTTGTCTCAATGCCTCTAAAACGAGAAGTCAACGTTTTAGGCGATTCGTTAAAGTTAGCCAAAATTAGGTTTAACTCATTAGAGAAAAAATTCTCACGTGATCCAAAATTTAAAGAAAAATACTTACAATTCATGCGAGAATATGAATCCTTAGGACACATGACGGAAAATAAGAGATTCTCGTCCGAGGATAACTCCAGAATTAATTATTACTTACCACATCACGGTGTCATTCGTGAATCGAGCACCACGACAAAATTACGTACAGTATTCGATGGATCTGCGGCCACCACGTCCGGTGTTTCACTGAACGACTTACAAATGGTGGGCCCAGTCGTCCAAGATGACCTATTTTCAATCATTATACGTTTTCGCCAGCATAAATATGTGGTTTCCGGCGATATAGAAAAAATGTACCGGGCCATTGAAATCAATCCGAGTCAACGGTCATTACAACAAATAGTTTTTCGTCATGATTCCAGTCAACCATTAAAAACATACACGTTAAACACATTAACTTATGGGACAGCATCGGCGCCCTATCTAGCTACTAAGTGTCTAACAAGTCTAGCTTCTACTGTAAGTGACCAACAAATAAAGAATGCCATTCAACATGATTTTTATGTCGACGATTTTTTGAGTGGAGCTTCGTCAATCGAAGACACAATTAAATTAGCTAAAGGCGTGGCCTCAACTTTGTCAAAAGCCAAATTTAATTTAAGAAAATGGCAGTCAAATAATCCTGACATACTAAAAGCAATTTCTAGTTGTGAAACATCTACCACTCATGAGTTTACAGACATCAAATTAAATGAAGTGTCTAAAACCTTAGGTTTAAATTGGGAACCAAGTTCAGATAAATTGTCATTTTCTGTCAATATAAACATTAATAAAAATGCAACTAAAAGGCACATTTTATCGGCTATTAGCCAAATTTTTGACCCTTTAGGATTAGTAGGCCCTTGTCTAATAGAAGCAAAAATTATTATACAAGAATTATGGATAAAACACTATTCATGGGATGAGAAACTGCCCAAAGAAATAAATGATCGTTGGACTTCCTTTGTTAATAAGTTGCATTATCTTAACTGTTTAAAAATACCACGTTGGATTGTTTGCAACGATTACATCATTAGTGAAATTCATGTTTTTACTGACGCGTCAGAGAATGCTTATGGCGCGTGTTTATATATTAGGTCCATTAACAGTTTAGGTCACATTCATATACAGTTACTTGCTTCAAAAAATAGGGTTGCGCCAATAAAACCAGTTACTATTCCGCGTCTGGAACTGTGCGGAGCTTTACTGGGTGCAAGACTGTTCGTCAAAGTAAAAACGGCGTTAACATTAAATATTCATAAATGTCATTTCTGGTGTGACTCGACAGTAGTTTTAGGGTGGTTATCGTCTCAATCCAATCAGTTCAAACATTTTGTTAGTAATCGTGTAAACGAAATTCAAGAGAAAACACCCGCAGATATAGTATCGCGGGGCTCATCTGCTGATCAGTTAAGTAATGATTCATCTTTATGGTGGCATGGACCACAGTTCCTAAAACTAAACGAGTCTATGTGGCCAACTATGCCAAACACAAATAAAAATGTACACCTGAAAACCGAAGAAAAAATATGCCTAGCTACAAATAAAATCAACAACAATCAAAATATAAATATAATATCAAATTTATTACAAAAATATTCTAACTTCAATAAAATACAAAGAATCATTGCTTATGTACTAAGATTTCTAAATAATACTAAAAATAAATCAAATAAACTTACCGATACCTTCACTCCTCTAGAATTACAAGACTCGTTATACATGATTATTCGTCAAGCTCAGTCTGAGATGTTTCCCACTGAGTCCGTTATATTAAAGGCTGGTAAGGCTTTACCAAGCAATAATCGATTGCTCAGTCTGTCACCTTTCATAGATGAAAATCAAATTATTCGTGTAGGTGGCAGGTTGGATAATTCGCCGTATAGTTATGATGTAAAGCATCCCATACTCATTTGTAGCAAACATCATGTTACAAAATTATTATTTCGTATGTATCATTTAAAGTCATTACATGCAGGACCGCAGTTATTGTTGTCTATAATACGTCAAAATTATTGGCCACTAAAAGGTCGTAATTTATCGAAGTCAACTGTTAACAAATGTTTAAAATGTTTTAGATATAAGGCTCAGACTATTCAACCCATAATGGGCCAACTTCCTTCTAATAGAACTAATTTAGAATTTCCCTTTCTACATTGTTGTGTGGACTATGCCGGGCCAGTGCTGGTAGCAGATCGTAAAGGGCGAGGCTGCAGGCTCTTGAAGTCCTACCTGTGTATTTTTGTGTGTATGTCAGTAAAAGCGATTCACTTGGAGCTTGTTACAGAACTTACGAAAGAAGCTTTCATAGCCGCACTAAATAGGTTTGTTGCTCGCCGGGGGAAACCACAAAGCATCTCGTCTGACAATGGGACGAACTTTGTTGGTGCATCTAATGATCTACATAGATTTCTCATCAGTTCTAATATTCAATATGATATGGCACAAGAAGGTATTGATTTTAAATTTACTCCTCCATATAGTCCTCATTTTAATGGAATGGCAGAGGCAGCTGTCCGTTCGACTAAACATCACCTTAGACGTTTAGTACAAGCAGTTCATTTTACGTATGAGGAGATGGCCACATGTTTGGCTCAAATTGAGGCTATTTTAAACTCTCGCCCACTTACTGTCCTGTCTACTGATCCCTTCGATTTCACCGCACTCACTCCTTCCCGTTTCTTGATTGGACGACCACTCACGTCAATTCCACATCCACAAATATTAGAAAAGGATATTAGCTGTACAGAGCGCTATAAGAGAATCGAATATATCCGGCAACATTTCTGGGCCCGATTTCGAGACGAATATATCTCAACTCTGCAGCAGAGATCCAAGTGGTTGACGTCCTCCAACAATGAGCTCAAGTTGAACGACTTAGTCCTTATAAAGGACAAGACTCTTCCACCATTATTATGGCCATTAGGAAGAATCATCAACGTTTACCCTGGTGTCGACGGGATCAATCGTGTTGCTGAAGTGAAGACGAGGAGAGGCTACATTCGGAGAGCATACAATAACATTTGCCCTCTTCCAGCTCAAGACATGTAACTTCCTCAACACTCATCTCAACGTGGGCGGGAACTTGTCGAGAATCGAACCTCGACACCTTCGCGCGCTGCAGGCAGCGCCTCCGAGCCGCTGAGCCAGGCGGTGCGGAGTGCGGCACGGGGGACGCGGGCAGCGGGCTGCGCGGGCGCGGGCGGCGAGGAACGGCCGATATAGCGGACTCGCGCAGCGCGCGCACACCACACTTCTCCACGGGCCACCGCATTGTTTATATGTCGATTTTAGTCAATATATTCAGTTTGTACCAGCAAATCATACAGTCCACTTATTTCTCATCACCACCTTCGAGACCTCCACACTGTTCTCAACAGGCTACCTGCAGTATTGTTTCTCCTTCTTCCATATATCCATCCAAAGGTTGTCTTTAAAAGATCGCTTTAAGCGATAAGACCGCCCATTGTGTCACCCCTTGTAAAATGTTTTACTATTGTTTTTTTTTTTTTTGTAATTTGGTGTACATAATAAAGAGTATTCTATCTATCTATCTATAATCCCATTAAAGCAAGCACTCGTAAACTATAACGAGTTTTAGTGTGAATTATATAATAACTATAACTAAAATGATTACAGTTTCTCTGAATACGACAACGAACAAAATTTCTGATATTTTTTAAATCAAATCAAAAACATTTAATTAACTAAACAATTTAATTATGCTTGTAAAAATAGTAAATGCAACAAGACTACTATTCCCAGCGGTAATTCCATGAGTTTGTGACAATACAACGGATTGTTTTACTACGAATCTTTGAACTGTTTGCTAACAAAATGTATTGTTTTATGGAGTAAAAATTGCTGATTATTTATGATGACGAGAAACAGAGACGTATGGAAGAAGAAGGCAAGCTGCACCGACCCCAAATTAATTGGAATAACGGCAAAATAATGGTGATGATGAAATAAGATACATTATCTCCAAAGATGAATTGGAGATAATCTGCCTAAAAGTTGCTAAATATATAGGAACCACGCAAATAAATACCAGCATTTTACATGGAACGACTGCCTAACTGACCTACACAACCCAGTTAATACAATAAAGTAATACGATACCCCTTGGTAACTGGTTGTCTGACTTTTGAGACACTGACTACTTGTAAGAACTGTCAAAGATAGAACAACTTCTTATCGACCTCTACAACTCAGGTACAGTCGAACAAGTTAATAAGTATACAGGGTAGAGATCTTTATAATTCTATAACACTGAAAATATTGATTGTAATTTTGTATTATCAAGTGTTTCGCATTAAGCCACTGATGTCAAACGCTGTATCGTTTGACATCTGTCTCTAAATGTATCTGTATAATATTAAAAGTAAATACAAGTTAGCTGGCTGTATACTTATTAGCTTGTTCGACTGTACTAACAAATACGCTGCCACTTGGTAAAACTAGTTATCAATCTGTCAGGTTTGTGAAAACTAAATCGTCACGTGCTTACACGAGGGATGGGCTATAATCCACTACACGGGCCCAGTGTGGATTGATAGATGTCACTTATCTTCGAATTTTTGGTTCTAATACATTCCTTGAACACGAATATTCTTTTCTGCAATTTTAATAGTCTAAAAAGTAAAATTTTCCCACAATGATTTCACCATACTGTCACCCGCATAATCCTCACTTAGTTCCCCCATCTAACCCTCATTGCGTCCTTAACCTAACAGCTCACGATTTCACGCAGGTGATGGAGCACAAACTGCAATCCCCCACGTATACATACGTGTGGACAGTTACGTACGTATATATAAAGGGAGTATGTACTGTCTTCAAATCTAAGTACTGAACAATGGTACTGGAATAGGAGGTAACGATGCATGGACTGCAAGAATAATGATAAGGCTGTCGACTGACAGAGAAATACGAAAGAATGGGCATGCTGATATGGCTGAAAATAATTTTTGATTGGGACAGGAGAATGATATTGCTATTGACGAACACTGGTTAAGACAAAATGGCTATTGTTGTCTTCAACCAATATAATAATTATGTGTATCAACCATTGGTATGTAAAAATTGATAACGTATATTATCTCATGAGTAACTGAAACGTAATCGGATTAAAGTAAAAAGTAAATCAGCTAATTGACAATTTCAATTTGCTCAACACTAAATTATAATTAGAAGACCAATTTTAGTACCTTTAATTAAAGTACATACTAATTTTAAGGTATTTTTTTAATCATAACAATATTATACATGATAGTCATAATCTATGTATGTAGATCTAGAATTCTAATATACTAGTATCTCGTATTTCCTATAAAGATTCAGAAAATACACTGTAATAATCATAAGAACTGAGAACTTTTCAGGTTAACATTGCCCTTATACATTCAAATAAAAACAACAGATACCTCCTTGTTCCCTCCTATACTCGTAGCATACCCTACTGAATAGTGTTTAAACCTCCTTGTACCACACACTATACCCCAGTGTATTACCTGCATGTACACACGGATAGTTCCTGAACGTGCACTATTCCCCTAAGACGGCTCCTATACACGTTATTATTTTCATTCAAATTTTACGTACTGGGACGGTTTATGCCGGAGAAGGTAAATAAATAGTTAAGTGTGCTTCTGTTCTGTAAAAGTCTTACCTGTATTGTCTTCTTCTTTCTTACTTATTATGCAAATATGCTTGGCTATACTTATAAATTATTTTTTACGTTATTCTAACTGATTTGATTGAAGAATAACTTACGACATTTGTTGCTCTAGTGTGAGTTTTTATCACTGATATTGAATTTTGATGTTGTGCTTCATCATCATCAGCCTATAATGTTCCCACCGCAGGGACGCCATGTTTAAAGACTGAATTCGTCTCAGCAAAACAAAAAGTAATTGATTTTACCTCACACGATTTATCTATAAAAGACATGACATTTATTCGATAATCCTTGAATCCATCCCATATTAAGGTTCTATATTTACAATTATTGTGTAATAACAAGAATCCCCCACAACACCCAGTTCTATTTTTGCCCTGACGAGTTGCACGTGTATCTATACAAACATAAATAGCCGTGAATGTGTGTACATTCGAATAGTTGATACACATGCATGATTCCTTGGTGACGATACAGGACGATACCTTTATTATATCCATACATATTTGAACACCTTCTGGGATATTACTATAATAAGAACGGTCACACGTTTTAAGGTGAAACCGCTTTAAATGATGTTCTATGAACTTTGAGGATAATTATCATCAATCTCACGAATAACATAACTTCACACTTATGATTCTCAAAGGGTTAGGCAGAGGACATGTTTCCCGAATTCTAGGAAAGTCTTTTAAGCACCCAATTACGGGCTAACAACCAACTTTAATACTTAAAGTAAAATCCTAATCAGAAAGTGTGCTTCACCCTAGGCCACATCATCGCTTCATTCGCTTCATCAGCCGAGTTGCAGCCAAACGCAAGTCTATTTAGCATTCAAGAATATAAATAAAAAACCTTAACAATTTCTTTATTTTTCATGATGTCTTACCTAATAAGAATACAACTCCATTTATAAAACCAGTACGAAAATATTCTAGATCAAATTCCCCCTTTCTATTCGCAATACTTATTTCTCAGAATACGTTTGTGTATCATAATAACATATCAGTAAGGAGTTTCTAATAATATCAGACTAAATTGTGTTACAAGGTACTTGAAGCATCCTTGGGCATTGTCGTTTGTCGTAGATACGGACTCCTATATGTTTGTCTATTATAGATAAATCAGTAATATGGGGGCTGGCGAATATGTTTTATGGATTGGCTTGCTTTTGCTCGTGGCTTTGGGCGCCTTAAATTTTATGTCGTAGTCTATCTGTGTACAACATTTCATCTAAATCTGTAAATCTGTTTCAACGCGAAGGATTCAGATAATATACACACCAATACAAACTTTCGTATTCATAATAGTGTGATGTACTATTATGAATACAAAAGTACAAAAAAAAACGTGTGGCACTCGGAGACTGCCGCGGTAAATCTATTGCATAGCATTTTTTATCAACTTATTCAATAATAGGTATAAATAATTAGGTATTAATAGTGTAATTACACACCAAAATAATTATTCATTCAAAAAATTTGAACAAAAATAACGTTATTAAGAGTTTGATCTTCGAATTTCGCGCGATGTAAAGCACACGGCGGCAGCGCGAAGCTGGAGCGCGACGCGTGCGCGCGTGCCGCCGCTAGGTGCAGCGCGCCGCCCGCCGCTATCTGCTCATTAAAGAAATCAAAACTAACCTTCATAGACTAAGCTAGTAAGAAACTCTATGACAGAAAATTTAAAAGAAAAAGTATTGACAGCCTGACGTAAGTGTCATATCTAGTGGTGTGCAATTATTCTGCTATAAATCATTATCATGTTATAGACTATTGAATATATTTTTATAACATGTTATTTTATACGTTATCATAATAACGAGTTGTAACAAAGCGCGGCAGTAATCTGAACGCGGAGACGTTATCGGCAACACGCTAAATGTGCGCAATGATTATTGATGCGCAGTTAATGTTATATTCTAGTGGACTGTAGGTATACGAACGATTATAATAATATCGTTATTATTAATATTAAAAACGAATATAAATGTATTATAATTATGGTTTTAAATTATCAATGAACTTTCCTTCATTCTGCGCAGTTTTAGGACTAATAAAATATTATTAAATGTTATGATTAAGTAAAGTTGCATCAGTGTATGTTTTTTCGTGTTATGTGAATCACACTTACATATCACGGGGGTGGCAGAGGGGGGTCAAAATGTTGGTCCTTTTTTGCCTAGGACGCTCCGTTTTCGAGATATTTCAATTTCATTTTTTTTTAACAGAAACTTTGAACGCCCATAACTCGGAAACGGTGCATCGTTGGACCGCCGCGCCGCCACCGCTTGCTACGTTATTCGTTGAGCGTGTTGTTGAGTTAGACATTATAATGATAACACGTAGGCAGCGTCGGTATAACAAACGTTATTCGTTATGAATCAATAACATGTTATGTTTTGGTGTTATTCGTTATATTAACCACCACTAGTAAACATAACATTGAAAAATATGAAGATTATTTGGGTGAGGCTCACAAAAAATGTACTTTAGCCATATTTTTCATGAGCGGAATTTTGAGTAAAGATAAAATATTTCGGAAGTTCTGAATAAATAAATCGATTTGTTTCCTGTGTTGGATATTATTCACTTGTTCATATCGAGTCATTTAAATTGTTAATTTATTTGAATTTAACCAAAAATAAACCGGTACAACAAACTGCTTACATCTTGTTTCATAGAAAATTAAAACGTGCCCACGCCTAATAGAATATTAATATTTTTTATTTCATCGTGTATATACTGTTTAAAGTAACATCTTAGTAATATATGAAATATATGTGAATAAAACTACTATCCCAATAGTAGATTTAATTGATTATGCAAAAAATTATAAAAATATGAGTTCAAAAACAAATGTGCCTATAATATTTCACGTGTGTTACAAGCAATGTGTTACGTAGTAGTTTTTTTATAATAGGCAGTAGAAACACTTGTGATGTTTTTTTTCTGATGGCATCATTACTACTTTCATTATGAAATGTCAGTGTCCTGTCAGACATCTTGGTTTTTAGGGAAAAGGCAGTACTCGCGTGTGTGTTATTTTCGTACTTAGATTTTAGCGACTTTTCGGAAGCAATTTTGCATGATAAGTAATAAAATTGTACTTTTTATTGGCAAGGACATTAAGAGGGACATGTATATTATTGAATAATGTAGTTTTTCACTACTTTGCATTGCATTTAGATAAGCTACATGACTTTTAGGTTAGATTATTCACGTGTGTTTGTTCACGTGTGCTGCGTGTGTTACGAATTTGTGTTATGTAACACACGTGAAAAGTGTAAAGCTTAGGGCACATTGCAATATTTTCATCAACAGCGTGAGATACTGTACACTACTGGACAAATTCCATTATAATAAATAATCTTGTTTCGTGTGAACTAATCTTAACAATATTTCCAGTGTGTTACCTATTTCCAGTGTGTTATCGTGCGTTACACGTTCACGTGTGTGATGGTACATTTTCTGTGAGCCTCACCCATTTATTTTATTTTAGATATTTTATAAGAAAACGAATTAGACCGATTCGCAGAATAGTAATGCAAAAACCAATAAAACTTATGATATGCGTACTAATAATAAAATGAATGTATATAGACTACTCACTCATTTTCTTTCACTATTTTTTCGTGACTTTCTTCATTAATAAATGCACTTTGTTTATTCATATTGAAAACACTTTGTACACAAATTATACTAGTAAGAATATTTTAGAAGGAGAAAGCAGAGAGACAAACAATTATTTAATTTGACAACCTCAGTTGACAACCTTGTTATTTTCCGTAACCATAGCAACCTGGTTGAATCTTGAATCCTGAATATTTTTGTTAGGAAATCTCTGGATTCGCTCTCCACGCTCAACTCAACTCAAGGCCCGCGATAGAATCTATGCAATAGATTAAAAAAACTCAGTGCTTCAAGCTCAACATTTTTTTCGAAAGAGAATTATTTCCAAGACATTTTAAATGTCCTTATCATACGGTACATTACAAAAATATAAATAACTAAGACAATCCTAGTTATCAAAAACAATTTAAAAAGGAATAATCACAAGACAAAAGAACTTGCGCAATATGAATTAAAAATAAAACAAAGTCCAAACCTTTTGGAACACTATAATTATCTGTTTATTCAGCGTCTCGCGGAAAACTAAGAATAAAGACGTTGTTTCCGCTGTTTTAAGCTAAGGAATAAACTATAAACCTGAGTGTATAACCGGATACTAAGAGTAAGCAGTAAAGACTTTACAATTACGCTTCAAGAACAACGGTTTCCCTTATAAAGGATTTGTAAAAAAAAGAGAAGAAAGGGGTTTCCTTTCTAATTTGCTGTAAAATACCAGCATACTAACGTCCATTGCTACAAAATACACTATTGTTATCATCAGCCTTTTCCTAACTATGTTAGGGTCTAACCGGATGAAATTGAATACCAGTATTTAACTTGAACCGGTCTAGTCTAACCGGATGAAATTGAATACCAGTATTTAACTTGAACCGGTCTAGTCTAACCGGATGAAATTGAATACCAGTATTTAACTTGAACCGGTCTAGTCTAACCGGATGAAATTGAATACCAGTATTTAACTTGAAGCGATTGCCTATTCACACCCAATTAACCAAGTGTAAATACGATAACCTTGGTGAGACTGGATGTCAGACTTTTGGGCTACTGACATCTATAACAAGTCAAGATCTGCAAAATAAAATGAAAGCCGGGACCAACGGCTTAGTGTGTATTTCTAGGCATGGAGGAAACTCTGTATGTAAAGAATAGTCGAGTGTTCACCCATCCAAGGTCCAAAATAGGCAAGCGTGCCTTTACCGGAAGATCGATCATCCAAATAGTCACAAATAAAGTAGGTATATTGTAACGTTGTACGTTACATTACAACTAAATTAACATTTAAAACAGCAACGATCCAATGTTTGTTTACATTCAACTGTCAATGACAGAACCGTAGACGTCAACACTTAATAACCACAGATAATAACAACAAGTAGTGCGGTAGTAATTAGTATCACTAATACATACAATCCATGAACAAACGGGCGCGCGAGTGAGGATTTGTCTATGGGCTCGCGTATGCCCCTGCACTAATTCGCTTCCAACGCGGCTAACGCGACCTAGTTTTTTGACATTAGGAAATTTGGTCCGGTTCGGAGGGGTCACTCGTCTCACCTGATTTAAATTCTATCAGTGATTTCACACGCGTCTTAACTCGCCATTATCCGGTCCTAGAACAATTACCTAATCAACATAATTCTCTGCCATCGAGCATTTAAATTCGGCGTATTGGAAACCCCCATAGGGGTCCAAAGTTCCGGTTGAAGCAACAGTCAGCAACTCACTGCGCACCTGCACATCTGGAGCCCGTCTTGGTTCTGACGTGCGCGCCATAAAGTTCGTCACGGACTTTCCCACGTTGGCCATATTTGGCACGTGGGCCTCTACGGGTCGACGCAACCACCTTTCGGCCGATACCCCTGGCACCCAGCGTGACACCTCGCTGCGGGCATCGCCACGCCAGCTATCAGGGCAGTAACGAGCACCCCACAAGGGAATTTTAATAGGGTGGACCATAGACCTACCCACACCCATAGTTGGTGACTTTATTGATAAATATATTTATTTTGACAAGGTTTCGTGGTATTATTTAATATAACCTGCGCCACGTAAACCGTTTCTGTCACAATATAATTAGCCCGTTTTAAGTACTAATAATACTAATGTGGACCATGTCGGTTTTAAAACTCATTAGGAAAAAACTAAGTCTTGATGACATCCATAAACATTCTAACTGTAACTAAATGTTAAACTACAATAATATCATGAGACATTCACAACACAAAACTAACCTACCCAGTCTTTTCATTCCAAATCCGTAATTAAAGACATAAAGTAAGTACGTAAAAGCCATATTTCTTTTAAAACGGCGCTCCCCATTGAAGTTCCATGAGAGTTAATATTAACCGCGTCGGAGGAAACTCTAACCTCAAGACGCTCCTGATTTTAAACGAAGTAAATTTATCTTCGCAACTTAGGAAGTGTTACCACCTTAGTCTTTGAGCAACTTTGAACTGTAACGATGAAGTTTTATAATGTGGACTAGATGTCTGTGAATTGTTTAGAGGGGGGTCTTTGTCTATTGTATATACTCGTAGATAAGATAGAATTTCTCCACTATTGTCGATCAAATCATCACTTTACAATCCTACTATATCACACTAATAACATAAATGCGAAAGTTTGTGAGGATGTTTGTTACTCTTTCACGCAAAAACTACTGATCGGATTTGGATGAAATTTAGCACACAGATATTTTATAACTTGGATTGACACATAGAATACTTTTTATCCCGGTAGTACGATCCCGTGGGACAATGCCGAACACCACGCGGGTGAAGCTGCGGGCATAAGCTAGTTTAATATACACGTTAGTCAATCACGAATTTATCAGAGTGCATGCATAGACTTCGATCAAGTGCATAGAGCTATAGGTTCCCAGTGCAAACAAGTGGGGACGGGTCGATATACCGATCGGTACGGGCAAATAGTCCATTAACTAAGCTGTGCCTAGTTTGGAACCCGCAGTAAAATCTGTTAGTATTCTGTTGTGTAAGCGAATAATTTAATTTGAATCTCAGGCAACCTGTATCATAATAAAATCACCCATAAACGGCAAAAAAACTATATAACTCTGCCTTACTTTATAAGTTCTGTCGTGCATGATTCTAACTTCGACTTGTGGATAGCAGTACTCCAGTCCAGTTCCTGATGTTCCAGTGAGTAACATCAGATCGACATAAGACCACATAAGATCGTATTATGTTTAACCATTTCGGAGTCATCAGGCGTCAATCAAGCGAGACACAATCTCAAATTAAAACCTTTACTCATTTTCTAAGCCCCAGAAACAACAAATAAAAATTCAATAACCCTCAATGCCCTACATTCTTCAGTACTTCCCACCACAAAGCTGCCCCGACTTTTGAGATGAAGTGAATTTATCGTGTAAAGTCACCCCAGCGTTAGAACCCTCCAGTTTACGACAAGCTTTATTGCGATATCAAATGGGGTTTAATTTAAAATTTTAACACCCCCTCCATTTAGGTATGGCATGTTATTGGGCAGGTAATAGAAAAATTATCGGCTGCCTGCAGGTTTATATTGAAACAATATATTGCAGGTATCTGTAATGTTTATCTTCTGTAGACTCAAGTCCTAAAATGTAGAGTAAGCGTTATAGTCAACATTAAAAACCAGGCTCCGTCTGCATAATGTAACTCATTTTACCGTTCTAATTAAATTGTGCTGTGTAAAGTGATGGACTGAAACACAAGTTTGAATAAACCCAGATCAGGCCGTTCGCTATGAAACATTTGATTTCAACATTTTCATTACTTGCAACTGTTAAATATGTTTTAGTTGTAGTTTATATACTAATAAGCACTAATTATACCATTGTATGAGAAATAACACTACTGCCCTAAAGCACTATTTTTGTAATACGATTTTTAAATAAATTATTCTTGTTGAGTGTGTGTAATTAAAATATAATGTGTTGATATAAAACTATATACCAAACACCAACAAGTGGGCTATGAAGGAGCAGCAATACAAACTTACTCAGCCGACTTTGAACCCAAAAGACACGCAGGGGCGTGTCTGATTCATGTGCGTATTGTATAAATCACTTGATTCGGTGAAAGAAAACATCTAGAGAATATAAAGTATTAGTAAAGCTAAGTCAGAGGCCCATGAACCAGGTTAGGCACTAACCACACGACAAAAAATATAGAAAGAAAAAGGAACCGTTATTTCCAATTGAATATCATTTATGTACATCTTCGCGGCTCCGACACAAGGGCGAAGAAGAAGGAACATGGGTTTGGTTTTTAGTCAGTAGAAGTCTGACACTCCCCTTCACTCTGCCCAAGAGCGGGGGGGGTTATTCGATGATTTTCCACCCCCCAAAAAAAAAAAAAAGGGCTTGTTTACGGAGACGCGAGGCGTCGCGCGGCGCGTGCAGACCCTCTTTCTCTTTGAGTGCTCTTTTCGTGTATTTTTATTAATTTACTGAGAGACGAGTCCACCGCAACAAACGCTGCATTTTAAACAAACGAGTCAAAAATCGCTTCTCGTAAAATCAAGTATTGAAATCGTTAACTTTTTCATACATTGCCATGTGTTTGAAATAAAAACGCTGCACGCGCCGCGCGACGCCCCGCCTGTACGTAAACATGCACTAAGTTTTGGTGCCAACTTATGCCGTCACCTCCACCCAATTTACTCACCCACCCAAAAATTGCTAGCTACAAACAGGCGTTGTATCAAAAGGTCTATAATATACCTGAGCCATAACACCTCGGCCACACAAAGGCGGGCTATTTCGGCGACATAAGGAAGGGAGCTCAAATCAAGTGGGCGCTGACAATGTACGGGAAATAAGCAACAATAGCCAGTTGAAGTATGGGCTCTTAGGTCGGAGATATAGCCGGTGTATAGATTATAAAGAACGACGGCTAATAAAATTGGTTGGCGTTCTTAAAGGAGGTTGATCAAGATGGTTTAATGTTACTAAATTAGGAACTAATGGTTATTAGCGATTTGGTCTAATGGTTGTGAGTTATCCTGCTTAGTATGAGGTCCTGGGTTGTTTTCAGTTTTTAGTTATGGCATAGTGTTATTAAGTTTTTTTCATTTCGATTTTTTTTAACAGCTATCTGAAATCTTTAATAAACGTACATAACATCATCCCTGAGACGTTACCCTGAGGTGTACCTAATAGTACACTCACATTTCGACTGTTATGTTTTTTAAGTTCCATGTAATAGGGAGAGAGCTTTTCGCTATCCATCGGGCACAAATCCAGACTCAATGGCTGTTACTTAGAAATTCCTGATGAATAAACGCATTAACACGTTGCCAGACGCACGAATTGAACCCAGGCCGTCGTCATGACGGCAACAGACCGTGTCGGCGGCGCGTACGTGCTCCACGCGCGCCTCAAAGAGATGTCAGCAAGGAGGGGCCCGCAAGGGCCGACGCCCGTCGGGGCTGTGGATTGTCGAAAGGATAACGCGGCTCCGACACAAGGGCGAAGAAGGAACATGGGTTTGGTTTTTAGTCAGTAGAAGTCTGACACTCCCCTCCGCTCTGCCCAAGAGCGGGGGGGGTTATTCGATGATTTTCCACCCACCAAAAAAAAAAAAAAAAAAGGACCCCGTGCTCAACAATCACGCCTGTGAACACTAGACCATCGAGGCAAGAGGCAGTCCATCGAGACAAAAAACTGGAATTCTGCCCAGTTAATGCACACTTAAAGAAAAAGACTTAAAGGGGTTACAGGTGTTATGTTATCTTGTGACCATGTCAGGACCATAACACAATATATACTACTGCAGTTCCTGCTCACTCCTCTTATGGAAAAAGTTGTTTACTATGTAAAAAACATTTTATTCTCTGCTAGTTTTATATGGTGCATAACGAATATCAGGTATCCGAAACTTTTTTTCTATCTGCAATAAATTGGTTCATAGTTTTGCTATAAAATCGAAGTGGAACAAAAATGTTTTAGAACCGTGTGGAAGGCAGAGTGCATTTGAAGAGCCTCCACGATGGACAAGTTTTATAAATGACTGTATGTGACAACCAGGGCAATTAGTCGGACAACCATAATATAAACTGTACAGTGTAGATGGAAATGATGAAAGGGCTATATGACTAGAAAAGGCTGACTACTGATATTATGGCAACTAATAAAGAAGTATGGGCAAAAGGATATGATGCGCCAACCCCAAATGCCTTGGGATAAGGGCAGGTGTATGTTGAGGATGAACTATGCTCAGACTCAGTAATTACATCAATGGAAATGCTGTTACGATCAATAGAAAACATATATGTAAAAGAAACCTGTCAAGTATACTGGTTGGTATTTCAACTTAATAGAGACTCTAAGAAAAGTGCCAATGGACACATTCTTAATTTTGTAAGCTTTAGCAAATTAAGTTAAATATAAATTACTTATTAGCCTCAAGGTCTAGATTGTAATTGTATGAGTAACCGTTTATTAACGAGTACTTCATAATGAAAAAAAAAAATCTGGTTACATAACATCGGTAAAACTCTGTGTCTAATAAAATGAAAAACCTACCCTTACCGAATTAATTAAATTTAAAACCGAATGTTAAATTGTCTGTCCATTTCCTGAATTGAAATGTAAAATTAAAATAGCCCAAACTGCCAGCCGAATGTAAAAAAGGTATGCATCGTACCTTTACAATTCAGAATGAAAAATAATATTTAAATATCGGGGAAATTGAATTGAAACAATGGAAATGCTGCACAGAGGAATTTTATTTGCCCTGTAATATGGTACCAATGAAAGGTATGTGAAAACCAGGCTAAGAGCAACTGCTATTGTGGCAACGGAAATTACTGGACATACCCGAAATTCTAAAAGCATGTGTAACATAGTGGAAGTAAGCCGTCGCCTCCTTCTGCGAAGCAGTGATGTTAGCGAAGGAGGTGGCGGAACGTGAGAGGGAGAGAACCTCTTGGCCCAGCCGCCGCGGGAGACGTTCCTGGTGTCGGCGGCCACGTGATGGCTTCCGGCCACCGTAGGCGCGGGCCTGTGGACGGTGAGTAACGGGCTAGCTCGCCGTCCTTCCGTCTTATGACGACGACAGGCCGTGTCGACGGCGCGTTCGTGTTCCACGCGCGCCTCAAAGAGATGTCAGCAACATGGAAGGGGGGGTTGTTCGAAAGAGATACCGCGGCCTCGACACAAAGGGCTAAGAAGGAACATGGGTGGTTTTTAGTCAGTAGAGGTCTGACACTCCCTACCGCTCAACCCAGAGCGGGAGGAGTCATTTAATGATTACCCACCCTTCACAAAATAAAGGTGGTAACTTGTTACTTACTGTGTCTGAAACTATCTCTAAACTGGTGTGTAGGGAACAGGGTGTGTATCCATGTACATAAACTGTCTGCCTATCAAGTACTTCATTTTAGTAACATCGATATTCGACTGGCAACTGACGATGATGATGACAATAGACGAAATGATGTATAGACGTATCGAACGTTGATTTTGTGCCATTTATGCCAATTCACAGGCATTCCGGTACTCGCTGAGTTAGAGTGACGCCACACGGTACTTTACGACGACTGAGCGGTGACGCTGCGTGCGTCGTTCTACATTTAAATTAACTACTTATTTTTTTATGATATTGTGTGATGTTGATTGTTGTATTGATTCAATTATTAAATACATTAGTTTCAAATAAATAAGAAGGAAAGTGGTGTATCAGCCAGGGACCTAGAGGGACGAAACGGGGAGGGGTGATGCATTGCGACGTCTAAGCCGCAACGCAACGCGGCGCAGTATTGTGCTAACTCATCAAGCGATTGCCAATATTCCGCCCTTGTCTAGTAAGAGCTGAACGGTTTTAACGATTATATTTTTTTTTGTGATTTCAACATATGGACGCCAGCCCATCAATTAAGCTACCTGAAACTGTCATTTGTTTCTAATCAACCTTGAACCTAACATTTTAGCGATAAAGTTAAAAATCAATTAAAGAAATTTGCCAGATTGTAGCTTGGTCTGCTGACGTCTGTACATTTGTTTTATTTGCTATCTCATAGATAATTGTCAGGTTAATGTCGATGGATTTTTAGGATGCTGTGACAAGATAGTGGCGTCAATGCGTTGCGTTCCTTGTGCGTCGAAATTTATACGCTGCGACAACGCAACGACCATGTTGTTCCACTCTTATGAAACAGGTCAGAACATGTCACGCGTGCCGTGATGAATGGCTGACAGACGATGTTACTGATAAATGACCAGGGGGAGTAGTGGCACATTTAATACGGACACAATACGTTTTATTTGAATGGATACTTTTTGTTATGTGTTTTATGTTACATTGTGTTTTATATTGGGATATTGGGATTTTATAATACATTGTTTACGGATATTGGTGATTTAAAATGACATAGAGATCTACATGTATTCTGACTAGTAAAAAAATCAATGAGAAGAATATTGTAGCGGTTAAACTACGGCGTAGCACCTTGCTAAAACGGTCGCGTAGCAGGGCAGCTTGTTGAAGGCCGGGGTTTAGTATATAGGGGAGACTGGGTACACTTGATCCCTCTGGGACACATGGTACATTTATTTTATAAACCAACCACGCTTGCTAGCTGTTTGTCTATGGTACCGCAACGGTAGGCGGTACCATAGACAAACAGCTTTGCTAGTTTAGAATAGTCTAGCAAGCGTGGTTGGTTTATAAAATAAATGTACCATGTGTACCAGAGGGATCAAGTGTACCCAGTCTCCCCTACTCATCATCTGCCTAGCCTTTTCCCAACTATGTTGGGGTCGGCTTCCAGTCTATTCGGATGCAGCTGAATACCAGTATTTCACATAAAGCGACTACCTATCTATCCCCCACAACCCAGTAGTAGTATTGAATTAAATTAAACTTTTTTGTTTTTGGGGTGAGAAATCATTAAACGACTCCTCCCGCTCTGGGCAGGGCGGTAGGGAATGTCAGCCATCTACTGACTAATAACCACCCATGTTCCTTCTTAGCCCTTTGTGCCGAAGCCGCGGTATCTCTTTCGAACAACCCGCAGCCCCAGCCCCGACTGGCAATAACATGAAACCTCTTGCTAAGACTGACAATCATGTGTGATGTTACTAGTTTATCTAAAACAAAAGAATAAATTAAAGATACGCAACAAGAGCTACAAACCACACAATTTGAGCCATCCGTCTTTCTTCCACCATTTATATCTCCAGAAACACACAGCGAGTAAATAGTAAAAATTCCCCGTGTATGCAGCAATCAGGCGGAATTCGGTCGTTTCGCGCAATCTCGCTCAAAACGCGACGATCCGTGAACGTACAAACTTGTCGACACACCCTCATTAGGTGTTTGTCCTCCTCATAAAAATGTTCTTTAAGGCAATATTTAACTGAATTCAAAGCTATTATGGGCAATATTGCCCGCTTATTTTTGACTTTGATTTTTTTTGGAATATATTTTTTGGTGGAGCTCGAGCGTTCTATTTGATTAGGTAGTATTTATGGGTGACGGTATTCCAGAGTTTTTTTTTCCATTTGTTAAATTGGTAAACAGACGCCCTCCAAAAAGCGGTTACGGCAGCCCACAGAGCCTATTGCCATCAACCAGGAATTCAGACCCCGTACTGAAAATTTATTGATGAAAAAACTCAATAACACTCACCCGACCCTAAGCTTCCGTCGGAACTGCGGGGTGGTCACAAAGATACCGCGGCCTCGACATAAAGGGCTAAGAAGGGACGTGGGTGGTTTTTAGTGCCCAAGAGCGGGAGACGTTATTTGAGGATTTTCCACAAGCCCAAAAAAAAAGGGTCTCAGGCTTAGCAGCCACATTTGTGACCACCCGACCAACGAGACAGATAAGGTGATAGGTGGCCCGCAGGAAAAATCTTAAAATAACTATTTTTTTTTTTATTCAGACACTACTAAACTACAGCAATAGCTACAAATACAAAATCCAGTCAGCATTTGTTATCCAAAAGAGAGCTTTAAGGACAATGCTTCGCATGAGACAGATAGAATCGTGTAAGGAACACTTCATAAGACTAAAAATTCTAACAGTGCCATGTCTCTATATTCTTGTGTTGCTAACTACTAACTTTGTTAAGAATTTGCACAAGTACGAAACTGAAGAGCGAATACTGGCTAGGGATAGTACTCGTAGGAAGGACTTACCCTACTACACAATTCAACCAAAATTTAAAGTTATTCAACATAGTCCCAGATACCAATCAGTATGGTTATACAACAAGTTGCAAATACAATTTAAAAGCATTACCAGTGTAAATTTATTTAAAAACAAATTAAGGAGATATTTATTGAGGAAGGGCTACTACAGTATAGAAGAGTTCATTGACAATTAAAGTTGACAAATGTACTATAATAGGGGATCGGACAAAAAAAAACTAATTAGTCCGTCAGATAGATTTCCAAAAATTATTGGACACGTATTTTTTCTTTTTTCACGTAAACTTAAAATGAAGACGATACAGTGCTTCGAAAACTCGTGTGACGTCATATGATAGTACATTTTGACGACACAAGTGACGTTTCAAGCCCCACTCCAAGATCTTTGACACGTTTTATCTTCGTCATTTTTTATTGATTTGATAAAACAAAAAACACGTATTCAATATTTTTCGATAATCTAACTTACGGACTAAACAGAATCATATTATTTTGACCCAGTCCGATCCCCTATTATGCGACATTTAGGTACTTATTTTCATTTTAAATTATTATTATTGCTCTTTAGTTTTATTTCATTTTTTCGTATGTAGCCAGTATAATCTTATTATTGTTTGACATGAATTTATTTTTAATTTTATTTTTTATTATTACTCAAAATTCAAAATTCAAAAATTTTATTGGAACAAAAAACAGATTTACAAAAGTTTGAGTTCGTTAACAACCGCATTAGTATGGAATACTGTGTCGCGGCCATTAGCGCCCACCTCCAGGAGTGGAGACGACAGTGTTCCAGGTGAAACAAGTAAAGAAAAGAAAATATTATGCATGTTTTACATTTTGCAGAAAACAATATAAAAAAGCAAAAAGAACTAATAAAATCTTAAGCACTAATTTTATTATTTATGCATGTGAATATAAATGTATTTTGTTATGAAATAAATGACTATGACTATGACAGCCCAAATACGACACCAGAACCAAATTCATACAAATTCTGTCGTCACACAAAGGCTCAGTGAATCCCTCAGTCAGTTCCTCCACGTGTCATATTCCTAACCATTCTCATACCGTTCAATAAAAACCTTGTTTTCTCCAATACTTATTAGTTGCGCGGAATATATTAAATTCCTCGCTCGGCCGCGTACATCTCACATATTCATATTTTTCATATCGCCCTGTATATTATGATTCTCTTTGTGATTTTACGGGCTGCTGTACTCTAAGGGGATAAAATGGAACTAGGAATAGCAATAGGCGTTTCTAGGTTTGCGTTGAGAGGGTGGTTTTATGTTTACGTTTTTGAATTAATACCTATTGCTCCCGACTACGAGCAGCGGTGACCCAGTGGTGAACAGTTAGTCGTGGGTTCGAACCCAGGCAGGCACGTTACTTTGTGTAATTTATTTTATTACCGATGCTCTCAAAATGGTAAAGGAAAACATTGTGAGGAAACCGGCATGTCTTAGAAACAAAAAAAAATAAGGCATGTGACATCTACCAATCCACACTGGGCCCGCGTGGTGGATTATAGCCCATCTTTCTCCTAGAGAGGAGGCCTGAGTCCCTGCAGTGGGAACAAAAATGTGTATCGTCATAATATTATGCCTAGCCTTTTCTCAACTATCTTGGAATAGGCTTCCAGGCTGACTGGAAGAAGCGGCTGCTAAGAACCCACATAACCCATTTTATACTGGGTAATACGATACCCCTGGTTAATACTGGCCATACACACACCCGTAACAACTGTGAAAGATCTACAATCAACAGACGGACCAACGGCTTAACGTCCTTTCCAAGGCACGGAGTAAACTCAATATGTAATTGATTGTCACCCATCCACGGACCAACCTAGGCAAGTGCAGCTTAGCCTGAAGATTGACCCCGAGCGGCTGTTTTTACTGAAAAAAAAGTAGTTGCCACAATCAAGATTTGGTTTAGATTGACTAAGTAACTTGTTTGCATCTGAGCCTATCAAGCACAATGATCACAGCAACTACTTTTATTTGATTGAGATATCTTGTTTAGGGCAAACACGCAACTTTATTAGGGTAAAAACCTTACTTGATAGCTGCAATCAAGTTGTATTTGATAAACACAACCAAGGAACTTATTTAACGCAAACATTTAGCGAGAGATTTGATCAAGTTGTATGATTAATACAATTAATTGCAATGATAGATGCTATCAAGTCAAACCAACTTAATAAAGTTTCAATGATCTTTATTGAAGTAATCAAAATGCTTGATTGACACAACTAACTTACTTTGTTACAGTTAACATTTTTTGAACTTGTCTCTTTTTAACTCTTCTACTATGATGTCTTGTTAAGGGTAATCGAGAAAATTGTTTGGGCGTTCAATCAAGTGAACTAGTATTGCTACAATCATGTCGTGATGATCAACTTAACTAAGATTTTGATTGATCTAAACAAGATATCGTCAATCAAGCTAAAAAGTCACTTGATTGAATTGCATTTTTTTCAGTGTACACGAACTTCTCTCTTAAAAATATTTGACCAAAAAAGCCATTACGTTGATTTAAGTTTTAGACGGCAAGAAAAGTTTTTCTTTTCTTTATTGATCTGTTAGTTGATAAATGGAAAATAAGAGTTCATCATTTCAGCCAAAAGATGTTTTTTAGACGTGGCCTGAGACTTGTTATAAATTTCACGCATTTTATCGTACAACCATTCTCTTGTTACTACTCTATAATCCAAGACCCTTAAACCAAATAAAAACAGAGATCATTCAAAATATCAAAATAAAAATATTAATAGATTCAGACATATAAACGTTAATGAATTACATACCTTTATTACGGAATATCATAATCATCATCAATCGAGTTGTAAACACAACACAAAAATGAAAATATCTAAGTTAATGTCACTTTAGTCAAGGAGAGTCAACTTTAGATTGTCACAATAAATCACTGACTTAGCTGATTATGCTAAAAATGTTAAATCCCTATTCCACATACTCGACTAGTTACACGAAATAGTAAAACTCATTTTTTTTCAATATTATGACCTTAAATTGTGTTCAACAAATACCCTAATTTCATTTGGTTATGACGATACGACTAGTAAGTTTTTTTTTTATTTTGATGCCTAAAAGCGTCAAATCAACGTCACTCTGGGTCACTCTGGTTGAGTGTCGACCAACCGCTTGGAGATATTGTAAAGACTAGGTGTTTACTCGGACCCCTAGTGAAGTTAGTGTTTTATAACTCAACCGATAACCTCTTCTTATCAGCCCGGGTGTTTACAGTCACCTTGTCTCCCCATATCTAAATACTAATACTCTAACATGGAAATATTGTAAGACCAAACTATTTCAAAACAGTAACCATGAATTTTCTTGCTGGGTCTTCTCCATAGGAAACGACCAACCCGAACCGTGCACCTTTTAGTCGATGTTTTTAAGTGTGTATAAAATATTTTGACTTTGAAATGTATACACGCTATCACTTTTAATTTTCATACTTTTTTTTACATACCTACATATTTTTACTTACTTTTTTTTTTTTATTCGAAGACATGTGACATCTACCAAACCGCACTGGGCCCGCGTGGTGTATTATAGCCCATCCCTCTCCTAGAGAGGAGGCCTGAGTCCCTGCAGTGGGAACATTAAAGGCTGATGATGATGAACCACTTTTATATGTGATTTTCTTTTGCGGTATAGACGTAACGTTTTACGTTTTCACAAACATAGTATTTTTGAGGCCATACTATTACTAAATATTACTAATAGTCAAAACTGTTAGTTAATGAGAAAATCGCACATGAATTTTACTGAGTGTGTTTTTGACTGTATTTTCTGTACAACGGCCAGCTATAATTATAGTATTCGGTTGATATTGATACCTCGCTTCAATATCAGGTATATAACATGTAACAGTACCTACATAGATACTGTTGTAATAGTTGCAGATTCTCGGAAAACTATTGTTTATGTTATCCGAGCTCAGTTATAGGTACCTGAGAAGACGTTGTTAGCTCACAGATATTCAGTAACATAACAATATGTTGACTGTAGTCTCCGAGGGGAAAGGTGAATTAATGTGGATAAAACGTGGGATGAAATTTTAATGTGGGATGAAACATTTCCCCTGATATGTTTCAGTCAATAAGGGCGAGCCTATTGCCAACAACCGGACACAAACCAGACTCTGTAGCCTACTGAGAAATACCTGATGGAAAACCTAATAACACTTTGCCCGACCTGGGGTTCAAACCGGGACTGGCACAGAAATCGGGCATGCGACCTCTAGATTAACGAGGCAGTCGAAGAAAATAACAGTTTTTCGCAAAATAAGATTCATGCTATAGATAAGAAACTACACCCCCACTACGCAATTAAAAAACTTTTGCTCGTTGTAGCAGACTCTTTCAAACTATCTTTGCATATTACCAACCCACACAACAACCAAACTAAGGGGTCAAGTGTTTAGTTAATTTAAGCCATTTCTCAGCAAGTTGTTCGTTAATCGTTTCACGCAAGTATAAGTAGATCTGTCCCGGCGGACAGATCCCAGGCTTGATGATAGATACTCCTGAATAAATTATCTTGCGGTTAATCGAAGCTAGTTGGGAGGGGGAGGGGAGGGGAGAAGGTAGTTCTGATGCCTCATTGATTACGTGATTAGGCGTAAACTGTTGCAGATGTACGGGAAAAGATGAGAGTGGATCTGTGTAGCAGGTTCTCGAATGACAGTGAAATATAATACTCTTCAAAGTGATGCCGTAAATGATCAATCGGCACCACCTGAAATGTTCTCGGAAATTAATGTGTATAGTATACAGTCGAATAGTCACTGTACAGTCATGGGCAATAAAATGGAAACACTTGGCAACATTCTAAAGCAATGTTCTCGTGAAATAGTAATTATATTTAAAATGTCACTTACGGGATATCTTCCGTGATTTTTCGGGATATCCCGTAAGTGACATTTTAAATATAGTTATGAACCGTGAAAGCTTAAAACAGTGTTTGAAATAGTAATTAGTCATTATCTGCCTAGCTTTTCCCCAACTATGTTGGGGTCGGCTTTCAGTCTAACCGGATGCGGCTGAATACCAGTATTTTGTATGGAGTGACTGCCAATCTGACCTCCACAACCCAGTAATAATGATACCCTTTGGTAAGACTGGTTCGCAGACTTTCAGGTCACTGACTACCTGTAAAGACTGCCAAAGATCTATATATGGCAGCCGGGACCAACAGCTTAACGTGCTCGTAGTATATCAGTATATTAGTAATAGTATGACAACCAAAATACTATGTTCGTGAAATCGTCACACGTTAATCAATAGAGTTGGAGAAAATCACTTTTGAATTTTACATAGTGTTTAAATCTTATTGCTTGTTAACTGACTTCTAAAAAAAGAAGGAGGTTCTCAATAGGGTATTTCACCAAAAAAATCTAATTAGTCCGTCAGATAGATTTTCAATAAATAATGGACACGTATTTTTTCTTTTTTCACGTAAACAAAATATGAAGACGATACAGTGCTTCGAAAAGTCGTGTCAAGTCGTGTGACGTCATAAGGATAGTACTTTTTTACCCACTAAGTGACGCCAAAAACCCCCACTCTTGATCTTTGACACATTTTATTTTCGTCAATTTTTATTATATTGATAAAACAAAAAACACGTATCCAATATTTTTCGATAATCTAACAGACGGACTAATTAGATTTTTTTGGTGAAATACCCTATTCGGTTGTTTATATTTTTTTCAACACACTTGCTCATAAAGTGGCTATAATTTCACCGCAATTAATAATAATAATGACACCTATAATCAAACTGTGATTTTTTCATTGCTATTATTCACTAGTGAGTTATAGGGTTTTTTTTTTTAATTTTATTGGCTGAGTTGCTACGTTCATAAAAAAGTTTTGATACAAAAAAGATCGTGTTCAATTGTAAAAATAAATTAATTTACTTAGTGCTTGCACATTTCATGCAAATTTGAATTTAAATAGATAATTTCAACTTGTACGTTTTTATTAAATGAAACTTTCACTTAAATAATATAAATTTTATTTTCTCTGTAATAAAGAAAACTTTTTCCTCATTAAAACTCTATCGCGCTCATTCATTTAGTCTATGGTCGATTGCCATTGTTACAGTATGACCATTTTAAGTGTGAATTTCATGGTGGCGCTACTGGTCAAGAAAAAATGCATCGCTACGTCAAACTTAGTACATTTATTTTAGTTCCGTGTTTTCCCACATGCACAGATAAGTTGGTCGAACTGTAGATGCGCGCGCATAGGAAAACCGATTAATTTTTCCCGCTATTGTGAAAAAAAATCAGAACTCGTTTTAACTGTTGATGATGACTTTTTAGTATTATTTTATTCACAAGTGTGTTGAAAAACGTCGTATGAAACACGTGTGTATTGATGATTACCGTCCTCGGCTTTCTTAAGACCCTCACCTGACGGCTCGGGTCTCAATGGCGCCTCAGCGGTAATCACCAACGTTACACACTTGTACCATAATGTACTATTTTTTATGTTTGTTCGGTCATAACTCCGTCACTTGCAAATCGATTTAAAAAATTATTTTTTTATTGGAAAGGGTATACTTCCCAAATGATCCCATTATTTTTTTATCGAAATCGTACAAGCGGTTTTTGAAAAATCAACAAAACAAAAAAAAACTACATCGTCCACATTATAACTCGTGAAGTTACATGTGAACCAAAAAAGTGAAAAATAAAAACTTTTTAACAAAAAATAAAACCGACTTCAAAAAAAACACAAAAAAAAGTGAAAAATAAACTTTAGAAGAAAAATCAGTTTCTGAAGTCGGTGACTTTTGTTTGATATTTCATTTTTTTGCCGCCGACTTCAGAAACTGAATTTTCTTCTAAAGTTTATTTCTCACTTTTTTGTTTTTTTTTAAGTCGGTTTTATTTTTTTGATTGTACACTGTTCAATCGGAGTATTGTTTCTTTTCAACGTTACGCCACACTAGAAATTTGTCCTGTATCGTGGGTGCGCTTACAAACATTTAAACTCACATAAACAAACACACCCAGGCATAGAGCAACTACCTGCGACCATACAAATATTTGTTCCGTGCGGGGATAGAAGCCTAGCTCTCAGTAACTCCGCCGTCCGTAAAAGAAACGCTACTAGGACTTCACAATCGAAACAATTTGTATACTTACCACCTAGACCAAACTTCAGATCAAACGAAACACCTACAACTTGTAAAGTTCATGGTTTCCTTTGAAAAATAGTTTTTAAAAATATTTTCTATACCGTTACTACTGCATAAAAGCGTCTGAATTCTGTCCGTAGCTTCCAGTATGACCGGACCTAATAGTGATAATAGAAGAATAAAACCGGCTAAAAGTTACAATAATCATTGAAATGATAAATTGACTCACTTGACTGTGCTAGCATTGATGATGTTGGTGTAAGCAGACATGAATCTGAAAAGAAAGAAATATTGCTTACTTAGTACAGAAGAAACAGCTCAACATATTAAAATACAACAGGAGAGTTTTCAATCAGAAAACTTAGACTTAAGACAAAATAATGAAAATAAAAGAGAGAAATGATAATTAGTTTAGTTTAACGAGGCTTTTATCCGCTTTTATCCTCTTGATTGGGCCATTGTGCGATAATTATAAGACTGTAATTTTGTGAAAAAATAAAGTGTTTGTTTTGTCTTACCAACTAAAAGACGTGTAACTTGCAAAATGAAAACTTTTCCCACACTAAGTAGTGGTTTGGTAGTCTACAATGAAAAATACACTAAACGCCAAACAACCATTTTCAACCGTCACCCATTTTCGCCACACGACAAATTTTAATCACACGACAAACAATCCCGCTCCACTCTCACACAAACACTAAATAATTAATAACACGGGGGAGCCACCGTCGCCAGATTCACACAACGGTTCATACATAAAGCGAATCACGTCTCTGGAGGGAAAAACAATCCATCAGTTGTTGGGTCCCTCAAACGGTACTCCATACACCGCATAGCACACAAATACACACACAACATGAAAAACACACACGTACACATTTCCCTACATGAGCAAAACGTACACTCAAAAATGTAGGCAACTCTCACACACACACACACGGTGTATCGACACACATTGCATCTCAATGTAGCACACAGATGGAACACAATACTCAGTTGGAATACAAATGTGTGTGTCATAAAGGTGGTTGCAAATGCCAGATTCTGCATTTCAACGTATAATTGGATGGTTGAGGAATGGCTTACTATAATAAATGAGCGGCAAAAGGCTCGCCATTACACGGAACTTCAACATAACCGGCGAAATGTGGGTGTAGTATTAGGAACACCTCTGTCTATCCCTTCGGGGATTACAGGCGTGATGTTATGTTTGATGGGCGTTTATTTATTTATTTATCTATGTAGTTAAAAACTTAATTATAGATATACAATACGTATTCTTTAAATATTATTTCCCGCGAGTGCAGTTATGGTTCGGTATAAACATATTTTTTTGTTAAAATATTTTTTCCTTAATTGACATCAATCAAATAGTGCATTCTTGGAAAATGTTTTATTAAATTTTTTTTTTTTTTTTTTTTTAATTTATTTAACGTTTACACAGAAGAATACAGAATTATACATACAAATAGCAACCAAAAACCACTAAGGTTTAAACTTGTGCTATCATGCTTGTGCTATCTCAATATCGAACTGTATAATGATGCATTTCAAATAGATTGCGACGAAATGAAAATACTTCAAATTATTTTTACAGCTTAAATGAAATACAAAATACCAAATCAGTGTCAGGATTGTCAGGTAACAGTAATAGGGGATCGGACTGGGTCAAAATAATATGATTCTGTTTAGTCCGTAAGTTAGATTATTGAAAAATATTGAATACGTGTTTTTTGTTTTATCAAATCAATAAAAAATGCGTCAAAGATCTTGGAGTGGGGCTTGAAACGTCACTTGTGTCGTCAAAATGTACTATCATATGACGTCACACGAGTTTTCGAAGCACTGTATCGTCTTCATTTTAAGTTTACGTGAAAAATGAAAAAATACGTGTCCAATAATTTTTGGAAATCTATCTGACGGACTAATTAGTTTTTTTTTGTCCGATCCCCTATTGTCTGACATTTTTGCTGAGTTAACACAAGGAATTACGTAGAAACCGTGGGTGTGTACACGGCAGCTGATGGCTCAGCAACTGCGCCAACTGTGTAGCTGGTGGTGTTTTGTGGTTTCTAATAGAAAAATGTGTGATTTTCTGTATGCTTGTTCAACATAATGCATAATGATTGGATTTTATCAAACGACAGATGCTGATTTCGTGGCTTGAACTGGTAACTACCAATTCCATGGGAAACTTCCTACAGCAAGAGATCAACTGGCAAGAAAGTTTAACATTACGCATAATTTTTTGTTGTGTGCCTATAAATTGGTAAGCAAACGTCTTCCTTTCCTTGCTGTTTTTCATGTTTTTAGGGTTCCGGACCTCAAAAGGAAAAAACGAAACCCTTATAAGATCACTCGTGTGTCTGTCTGTCTGTCCGACCATTCCCCCCCTCCCTTATCTCCGAAACCAATGAGCATAAAATTAAAAAAAAAATACGGATAATTTTTGGATTTTTTTCAGTATTTTGTTCATCACTTAAAGATTACAGGAAAACCTATAAGAAGTTCATAAAAATCTCTCAATATCTACTACAATGGTACGGAACCCTTCATGTGCAAGTTCGACTTGCACTTGGCCAGTTTTTTTTTTCAGGTCTTGGGTTCAAATCCAATGATTTTAATGATTTCCAATAAAATATTTTGATTTTGGGCAAAGATGCCTGAAAACAAATGATTTATTCATTGAATACAGACATAATGTTATGTGCAACACCCAACCAAAACCAGTACACACTCATTCACGTTATGACAGCATGCGCAAGTATGCAGCAGGCCTAAAGCGCCCCTTCCGAGTTTCACTTGACCCACATAGGGCTGCAGAGAAAAACTTGCAGATTATCGGCTGCGGTAGAAGTTGGACGCGCTCGTAATAACGCTGACCAGTTTGCAGTGCACGGCTGTGTACTGCATGTACAAATACTGGTTGTATAACTGGGATTATCATTTGTCTGCAGACCGCACTGGGCCTGTGTGATAAAACATGGCCCACTCGCTTTTACAGAGAAAAGGATTGTCCCAGCAATGGGAACACTATAGGCTAATTATGCATATGATTAACATAGCACTCTGCCAAGTGAGTGTTGTGATAGACCAGAGGGTGTTGTGTCTTGTGGGCCCGACAGTTGTTGTTGGGTTTTGGTTCAGTCATGTTTGTTCTTTCTTTGTGACATAGATGGCGCTGTCCTACTTTTGGTACACCACATTATATTAGCAATAACGATGATAAAAAAGGTTAAAAAAAATATGTTAAAAAAAAAACAAAAATGTATGGAACCTGTCCCGAAAACTTTACGTCAATCCGACTGAAAATGATTGCTAACTGTCCAGGCTCTCTGGTAGCTGGCAGCTGAATGAGAGAAACCTCTGTGATTAATAGTCTGTTGATGATGACGGTAAGCAGTTGATAATGCGATACCAAGGTCGTTGGCATTTTTTTGACATGATGATGATCATGCCGAATCGTAAAAGAAAACTCAGCTCGCCATACTTATTAAATTCTGCATAATGTGCTGGAACAATTGCCTGCCTGTAAGCCGCTGAGAAACTGCGTATTCAGTTGCAGTTAGAGACAAAAATAATACTTGATCAAGAATATATTACAAAGTTGTCTTACAAACTGTTCCACATATCATAATTTCAAACATCTTACCAAAACATAAAAGTACAGTCACACACAAAACATCAATGCAAGAAACAAAATTTGTAGTACCATCGACTGACTCCATATTAATTTTCCGGGCGGCTTGCCACACGCCAAATTTCAAAGAGAAACTCGGATACCTCCAGTTTTTTTACATGTTTTTTGAGTACTCAAAGTAGATGTAAGTACCCAAGGGACCGACCTATTGGCAATCACTTTTAGTTTAGCATTATTAACGATACAGTGAACGTATGGCCTCTTGATCTTTTTTTGATGTGAATATATAATATGTTGTATCAGAATTGCGGTATAAATATAATGTTTAGGAACTGATGCAGAAATATATATTTTTGGTCTGGCCTCAGGACTATTTATAATCACTAAGAACGTTTGTGTACTTGCCAAGGAAAAATGTAGTAGATATTTAATATTACTTACTAGCTGATAACCCATGGTTTTGCCCGCGTGGTTGTTGGTTATCGCGACAAATTATATACTAAAATCTTCTCATAATTAATTATGCTGATATACTGCTGCATGCAGATGTAAGAGAAAATGAAAAATACGAAAATGGCAGTAAAAGCACAAACATAAAAAAAATCTAGTTATTTGTTGACGTACTCAAGTTTTCAGTTACCCAGATCACATTTAGTCTGAAAGAGTTTATCCCAGACATATCTCCTCAGGGAACCAAAAAAAATACAAAAGTAAGTCGTAAGCGAGGATGCTAAATTAAAACTATTATACTGAAAGCATTTCAAAGAAAACTGACTGCGCGACCATTCTGAATTATTTCATGTTTTTGTAGAAAAACGTTTTCTTTTGTAGTGGTTTTAAAGTCTAGCAAAGGGAAATGGAATCTGTTATAAATATTTAATAAGAGAAAATTGGATGCAATGCGAGTGAACTAGTCCAGTTATAATTATATGTTCTTTGTTTTTAATTCATGAAGAATAAAAATCTTAAAAATGTCTAAACCTTTTTCTTGTGGCTGATTGTTGCCAGAAATATTCCTACTAAGTATAAGATGCTACCCTGTCAATATTAACTGCGACAACATGTAAGGGATAACGATTCGATTAGATTCGATACAAAAAGAAGATCTATAAAGCTTCAAAAAGTGTATAAGTTGTTCGTCATAATAGTTAAGTAATAAGTGACATAGAGCAAAACTAAGTAATTAGTAGAACGATACCCGTTTGTAAATGTGGAGGATTCTAGTCTGACCAGGGGTATCTTATTACCCAGTATACTGACTGAGATGGACGGTCAGACGCGCAGTCGCTCCATGACAACTGCTGAAAACATATTCCGGCGCGCTGCCCTAAAACAAGCTACTTTACGACTACACCTTAGAACAACAAAACAACTGCAAACAAACCAGTGACACCCCAACCCTTAAAACTTAATATAAAACCGAAAAAGTGTTAACATAATCACAATAAAGTTTATCACACAGAGTAATCGATCATGCCACATCACTGCTGACCCTTTCAAATAAGATATAGGTTATAAAACGGTGGCTTGGTTTATAGCGTCACATGTTCAATGAAGTCTGAAGCATGGACCATGATTTCCTTCTGAGTTTGACGTTTAAAGAGATGGCGAATAAGGAAATGGGAAAGTTATGTGTGTTGCCTGCTTATGGCGTGTTCACAACATCAGGCGATGAGCGTCAGGGACTCGCACGCGTGCCATTTGCTTCCTTCGCACACAAGACGAACCATGAAGACTCTTGCATGGACGTTCCTGATTAAAATATTTTTTTTAATAACTATAAAAACCGTTGACCCAATCTTATCTTTCGTAAATTTAAACTCATATACACCGTGGCTTTTTAGTCGTCTTATAACGGCAGCCCACTATCCAATGACTAGCAAAAAAAAAATGGTATATACCTACATATGAGATTTGAATCATGTAAAAATATAAATATTATTCATTATTTTGACCCACGACGTGACTCAAAATTATGAATAATATTATTATAACAAAAGTTGAATCAGAAAACGGCAATTACCAATTTCTTACATTTGTTTCTTTGCAGTCACTGCATTACACGCGTGTCACTTGCGCTACACGCGTGTCGCTACAAACGTGTAGATCGTGGCCAAGCAGTTATGTTTTGTTGGCGAATGAAATTCAGTGAGTACAAATAGCCTTAGGGGCTGAGGATAAGATGGGGGAAATATGAATTAGAGTTTACTTATTTGAACACAAAGAATTGTTAAAAGAGCAGTTTCTTGTGGTTTTTAAATTAATATTTCTAGCTTATAAAGTGGAGCAAACGTTTGGAATTCGTGGCTTAATAATAACTGCTCGGATCGATGTTTGGTTTAAGCCGTGCTTGCCTAGTGCTGTGGATGGGAATGCAGCCATTCTACACCGAGTTTTCCCCGTGCCTCGGATAGCACTTCTCAACTGC